>OX638203.1:18878069-21682070 GCA_951805265.1 Schizotus pectinicornis
CCATGCTTAACTTTCTTACCTTTGATGCACTCTATATATTTTCTTCTCAACTTTTCAGTTTACCTCCAAATTTAACGGACGAATACGGTTCTGCTCGAAAACGAATCAAAACAGCTTTCAATATGATGGGCATTCAGTACCAAGACACCAAAATCTCCGCATGGTCCGGCGCCGTTGAGTACAAGTCGAAGCGTATTCGGTTGCAAAACCGACACCTAAGATTTCGCTCGGACAAGCCTCCAACCCATGTCTTCTTTGATGATGAGGGAAACTCGAAACCTGTCAGTCGATCACCGGACTTTTACCCGTTTTACAGCTCGGACAACAAGCAGAGCTCGGGAGATGATGAAATTGTATCCAACAAACTCGCAACTTCGGATAACAAGCAGAGCTCGGGCGATGATGAAATTGTATCCAACAAACTCGCAACGACACCACCGAAGACTGAAGAAAGAAAGAAACGCAAGAAAAAAATTGTGGTACCTCAGGAGATTAAGGACAATCCCCATTTAGAAAAATACTGGTATCGGAGGCACGCTCTGTTTAGTAAATTCGAAGAAGGCATCAAACTCGATGAAGAAAGTTGGTATTCGGTCACTCCCGAACAACTGGCGATACATTTAGCCGAAAGGTGCAAATGTGACGTCATAGTCGACGGATTTTGTGGAGCCGGCGGAAACACGATTCAGTTCGCCTTCACTTGCAAAAAAGTTATCGCTATTGATATTGACCCGAAGAAAATCGAATTGGCGAGGAATAACGCCAGAGTTTACGGTGTCGAGGACCGAATAGAGTTTATTGTTGGCGATTTTCTCGAGTTAGCCGGTCAATTGAAGGCGGACGTCGTGTTCTGCAGTCCACCCTGGGGCGGGCCTTCATACCTGAAAAAGCGTATTTATAATTTGGAAACGATGTTGCTGCCGGTTCCGATGTCCAAATTGTTGGATGCCGCCAGGAAAATCACTAGCAATATAGCCGTTTTCTTACCGAAGAACAGCAATTCGTGTTGTGTAAGTACATAATAGAAAAAAAATTGAAACTTTATCTAAATTTTTTTGTTGTTGCAGCTTATCGATGAAAGTTTGCCTAGCGGCGGGGTGGAAATTGAACAGAATTTCGTGAGCAACATTTTAACTGCTATTACTGCCTACTACAGTGATCTCATTAGAAAAGTGTAATAATACTTAATTTAAGTATATCAACCAACCATTTCCAGTGAATTTATTTTACTTCGTAACTTTCAAGATCATGTTTTTATCTAAGTAACACGTGTTAGATCAATTTCTTGTTTTGTATATATTTCTTTTGTATATGTATGTCTATTTTTTTGTGTAATATAAGTTATAAACCGAAATTTTGAATTAGTTTTTATTACTCCAGTCACAGAGACAATCGACGGCGCTTAAAAGCGTATTGCTAATTTGAACCATGGTACTGTCAGAATGCCAGTTACAAACAGCTGCAACACGCGTATTGTATCTACTGTCTTTCTTACTCTGATAGAACAACAAGTGTATCCGAGTTATTCTCAACATGGCGTGCTTCAGTAAATTTAAACGGGTGGTTGAGCCCTATGCCACACGCCTCCGTTCTCCGTTGGTGTCTCATTCTTATTCACTGAAGCGAGGAGACGAGATTATAAGTCTTTCGTTTTGTCTCGTTCATTTTAACGGATAAGTCGTTAACAACGGTGCAATTTAAAGGGTGCACCTTGCTGCAAGCCTAAGCCTACCCACTCAATAGAGACAGCCGATAATACTCTTGTTACAGCTCGTACATTCTGCCAGATTTATGCGATCGTGGAGTTATTAGAAAAATTCTACTATATCCTTGCTCTTATCCAATTTTCTTTCCGCTTAATTCTTCAAATTGGATTTCTCATCGTAGAACCGTACAATTTGAAATTGGCGCGCTCGCAGGGTAGCCACCATACCGCAAACGTCACATACCAACAAATATCCCTTAATTGACTTCCAAAAAGCACCATAAAAAATCATTTTCATAATGGTAAACTGAAGCCGAATTTTAGGCCAATCTCCGCAAATTTCCGGCAGGATGTCGTCTTTATTGGTGAGTTGTATTTGCATTAATTAGCTTTAGCACCTTAGCGGGCCAGGTGTAATATTTTCTGTAAACATTTTTCTCCTAGTCATCTATTTGTGTGCTACCTCTTGCATAAATATTTACATTACTTGGTTGTTGCATTGCGTTTCAGGTAGAGAAATGTTCGTTTTCAGATTAGGCTTGAGGTTTAAGAACAAATTGTTACACCAGCCAAGATATTTGACGCATGTTCTTTGCTATAGGTGATGTGTGCAGACACTGCTGCAATATTTCTTTTAACATTGCGCTTTAATTCTGTAATTGAACGAAGTTTTCGTTGGTTTAATGAGTAACAAACTTCTTTTCACTTAAATTAATAATTTAAGAATTGTTTTCATTAATCTTGGTAGGCTTGTGATGACAGAGTGGTGATTTGACAGGAGACTAGGAGACTTGTTTCATTATCTTTTGCCATCCATCATTTAAATCCCCAACGTTTCCGTCTTTTTACTGACGCTTCTGGTGTTTTGCGTCGTTATTAACGTTCTTAATCGAGGTTTAGCGTTAACAGTCAATAATTGTTACAATTTCAGTAATAATTTCTGCTTGGTTGCAGAAAATCAATAAACACCACACTAGGAGCGACCTTCGTTGCGTTTTTAATCAGATAGTGTACGCCTAAACAAACGACAATCGCAGTTATCAGGGCCGTATTCATAGTCGTGAATCAGCTATTGAGTCTCGACAATTCAGTGATAACGCGACGTAAAATGGACCATTTCTTGAACGACCGCGCTCCCAACCAGCTTGATGCGTGGGTCGTCATATCGCGACCTTTACCCGGAGAATTTTGCTTCAAATCTCCCCCAGATACCAGTCTCCTGAAGATGGTCGCGATTTGATGACTGAAACGCCAAACAAACTAACAGTCAACACAGTCCAATTGCGGTTCTGCACCTTTTTGTTCATCTAGTACTTACGAAGGGGTAGAAGGAACATACTCGAAAAAAATATTAAGTTGAAATTAAAATTATTTTTTGAGTATGAACCTTCTACGCCTTCGTTATCTAGCAAAATCAAAAGTCAGCGATAAAAGAATTTTAAGTAGAATATTGTCGTAGTATGTAGATGTGCCGCGAGATGGTAGATGTTTGCATTACACAACCAGCCCTTCTCAGGCCTGTTCCTCTGTTGCCTCTTGGTTTGTGTCATGAGAGTCGCAATAAGGACAGGTCCTCGGAACAAGCACCTCACGTATCGTAGTCGTAGCATATTTTGGTTCAGGAATTAATGGTGTTTGCAGGTGAGGTGATGGTGAGGTGTTCTGGTGCCGCCACGGCGATGGAGCCTCCCAAATTCCTTTAGATCACTCGACACTACTCACTAATTTTCTTTGGTGGTTGGGAAACCTGTTTCGCACAAGGTGCAGGGTTGCATGTTAACAAAACTTATCTAGCAACGACACCGATTCTAGTCAGAACGCCATTATAACCTTATAAATAAACAAAACAAAAAAAAAATGACTTACGCCAAAGAGAAACCACGCAAGTACGAATGCAATATTTGCCACAAGAGATTCCTCGGTAACAATGATCTCCGCAAGCACTTACGGGTACACACGGACGAGCGGCCCTTCGTGTGCCAAGAGTGCAACCAAGGGTTCCGGCAGGCCGGCTCGCTGAAGAACCACATAGCGTCGAAACACTCGCCAGGTCTCGCTGCTACCGAAATTTTCGTTTGTAGCTATTGCCAGAAAGTTTTCCCGATCAAGGAGAGACTGAGGTTGCACATAAGAACCCACACGGGCGACAAACCCTACCATTGCCAGGTTTGTTCGAAGAGTTTCGCCCGCGGAGGACAACTCGCCCAACACGTCAGGACCCACACCGGCTCCAAACCTTACGTATGTTCTATCTGCAACGCTTCATTCACTTGCTCGGCTAACCTTAAGTTACACATAAACCGCCATTTGGAGATCCGAGACTTCATCTGCGAATTTTGCGGCAAAAAGTTCTTCAGACGCGACGCCCTCAAAAAACACCTGAATTGCTACCACGCCAACCTGAAAGCGTTTCATTGCAAAATCTGCAACAAGCGCCTCAAAGGCCACTTGCCACAGCACATGCGCATTCACAAAAAGGATAAGCCTCACGGTTGCGCCCACTGCGGCGCCCGCTTCGCCCAAAGATCTCAGTTAACGGTCCATCAGAGGATCCATTCGGGAGAGAAGCCGTATCGATGTCAGGTGTGCTGGAAGGCTTTCGCGCACTCGACAGCGTTGAAGCTGCACACGCGCCGACACACCGGCGAAAAACCGTTCGTTTGCGTGCTTTGCGAAAAAGCGTCGTTCTCCCAGTTGCCTCATCTGAAGAAACACATGCTGTGCATACACAAAACGAAAAAACCTTACGTGTGCATCCACTGCCGCAGCTTTCATCAAACCAAAAACGATCTTGAAGGGCACTACGCGAAGTGCTCCGTTCTCGAAAAACAGCCTCAATCCGAAGAGCCCAAAATCAAAGTCGACAACGTGGATCCGCCAATGCCCATCGAGAAAATGAGATTTCTTCTGGCGGTGTTGTTGAAGAAAATTTCGAAGCCGGAACGACTCGAAGAGCTGGGTTTCAACAAGAGACTAATCGACGATATTCTCGTCGAATCCATCGAGAGTTCCCAACGGGCTCCATGCAACGACCCCGCACTCTCGGTGGCGGAAAAATTGAAACGAAACGTCGAAATTTTGTTAGAATGGACAGTTCCGAAACAGTATATGGAGAAGTTTCGAAACGAACAACGTTCCACCGAGGAGTTGCTCGAAGAATTGACTTCGCCGTAATAAAATAAAAAGTACAATGTAACATTTAAATTATATTAGAGAGAATTATTGGGAAAAGTTGACGTGCTTTTGGCCCGTCAATTTTTCCGAATCGTAGACTACCAGTAATTAGCATTCTTTGTTGCAATTCGGTCTTCTGAAGAAACTAAATTCGATGTGGCTTAGTACCTGTTCGGTTGTTTGTTGAAGTCTCCTAGTTACTTTGCGCTGTTTCTTGCCTCGTTTCGGTTTGGCCTTGGATACATTAGCTTCAACCAAAATCGTTAAGTACAAATCAAATTGTAGTTTTAAAGCTCTGTGTAAATATAACGCTAGAATTGTTAATTGTTTCATAACCAAAGCGTTATCATTCGACGAAACTATTGGTTACCCTGACTGTTGCATACCAAAGGTTAATGTGCAAGATAAGCGTGCTGGTACACCGGTGTAATAGTAGCTTAATTGTAACATTTATACATTACTTCAAACTACCAAAGACTTTTTAGTTCTGTTGTTTTAGATTAAATTTTATTTTATAGTTTTTAGTGCAATAATTTTGTGGCAATTACAAGTACTGTTTCAGTTTAGGCTTCATGTAGGTACTAATAATTTATTCGGGCATCACTTTCTTAAAACTATTTTTATCTTATTTTATAAAATTGTCTAATTTTTATTTTTTTTTACCAATTCCGGTGGTGGATGTAATTTCTAGGTGATTCGTCTAATGTTCCTAAAAGCCCGCCACGTACTCACTTTCGTGTCCTAATACACCTTGCGGCAAGTCGCAATGCAGTTGTGTTGGCCTTAGGCAAGTATTCAGACATGAACGTTTGTGGCGGGCCAAAGGTAACGTCATTTACATTGGCTAATTGTTTATTGCGTTACTTCTTAAATTATTGTGCCATATTCGTTACCATTCTTCAAATTTTATGGAGACGCTTCCTTCGATTACCTAGTCCTGAATTTGGGGGCACAGGTCATTGTACCTCCACTCAGTGTGTTATATGTTCATCGTATCATTTGATGTAATTATTGTTATGGGTTATTCCTCCTCTATTTTCACTCCTGAAAGAAAATAATAAATGCTTTACAGAAATCTGCCTATCGTTTTGTTGTTTTTGGCAGATTGCGATCATATGAAATATGCTCTAATAGTTCTGTTCTTAAAGCTTGAAAGCCGTGGAAAACTTAGAAGTTCTGTGCTGTACAGTTTGGCCAGTTGCACATCCCTACTCCTTGTTATTAATCAAAGAGCCCCATAAGTAAGTTCTAGTGTTTTAACTGCTCGGCAATAGAAATCTTTCAATATGAGAAGCACTAGATCATCCAGAATGATTAAACGCGCTGCTTACCTGACATCCATATCCAACCTTTACTTTGTCGTATTTAAAACAAATGATAGCAAGTTTTGTTTAACTTAACGAGATGGTACGCTGACGCCACGTTTAATCTTTCTGGATGACCTTGTATAAGGAGCTTTAAATAAAGAAAAATTGATATTGTTCTACAAAGCAAATTAGTATTGAGATACGTAAAATACATCATGATAATTCCTAACAAATTCATAAACGCTTCAACTACAACTTACTCAGTCCCGTTTAACCAGTCTTAAATCATTTTATTTCCTAAAATGTAACACATCGTATTCTAATAGAAGCTATAATAATTAAGAAACCCCCTAAATTACATCACAAACGTCGATGATGCAGTTGATTAAGTTACGTCCAAACAGTTGCGAAAAGTGTGCTGCATATTGAACAAGATCCATGTCACTTTAGCTTAAACAATAACACCTGGATTCACCAAAAAGGTTTAAAATTTTAAACCTTTTTAGTAAATGGAAGTGCGCGTTTTTCTGCGGTAACGCACTCTCATGAGATTTGGCACAATTTCGAGCGAGATTTTTACATTTATCTTTGGCAATTACAAGAAAGTTATCATTTAACTTACTACTGATACAATTAAAAGGCTAATTAATTATATGAAGGGTGGCGCTGCTTTTGTAGTTTGCGCATGCGCAACTACACCAATTGATTGAGCCCAAGATTTTTAAATCTGAGTTTCCTCCAAGTCACGTAGTAAAAACATCAGAAAATTTGGATCCTTCATTATTTTATGCATCAATAGGCCACAATATGTAGTACTTCCGTTTGAGTTGAAAACAGTTTAAGAAGTTATATATGTGGACTTGGTAACATTAATTGACTAAAAACTACCGCGTTTACTTCCAAGTGATGACGATGGGATTCTTGAAATTAACATTCAAACCGTCGATGACGAGATACTGAAACAAACAATACAGCAAACAATCTAAATAGAACTGGTTCAACTTACTTTGTGTATGGTGTCGAATCTAAAGGCCTGCGACAAGTTATTGACGAAAACTGCGGCCACTGGCTTATCAATGCCCAACACGGTAACTGACCCCAAGTTTGGAGGAGTTTCAGGGCCCCAGAACAAGTTTTTAGTTCGCAAAACCCCCGTTTCCATACCAAATGAAATCAGCGAATACCGCTTTTCTTCATACGAATCTGGAAAGAATTGTTAATATTTAAATGACGGTTGTTTGCAGTCTCACTCAATGAATCTCCGTCGTCCCAATACAATTCTCCGTTAGCGTTCCCTTCATTATCGGCAGCTGCGAAAATTTCGATTTTGTTCTTTCGCGATTCCGTGGTGGTTTGCGCTGGGGTTTGACGAGGCAAAACGTAACCTCCCCTAATCAATAGCGGGATGGTATCTAGAGGAGCTGCTAAGTTAACAGTTTTGCCTTTACTAATTGTTGCTGATTTTGTGTAATAATCGTACCACACAGCGGGAGGCAAGTAGGCCTCCACACTTGTAGCATTTTCCTATAGAAATAAAACCTCCATTATTTGCAAATTTAACAAATTCCGGTTGTTACCTCCAAAACCGGGATTATCATTAGAGCTGGGCCCCACAAAAATTGAGTGTCCACACTATACGTTTTAGTGTCTTTTGGAAACCTGTTGAATGTCACGTTAAAAACGAATTAATTTTGCATAATTGCTTACTCGAAAAACAGCGGTCTTGCAACGGTTTCGCCATTCACGTGGGCCGACCAAAAGAGGGTGTAAAGATAAGGCAGAAAGCTGTAACGAATTGTCAAGGCTTTGCGTGACGAAATCATAACTTGAGGCCCCATTGCGACAGGATCTTGTGGCTAGAAAAGTAACGTTATTTTTTTGTTGCAAATTTTTAAGTGATCCGTTACAATGCCATCGTCAGTGTTGTGGTTTCTGGAGAAAGGATAAAACGCCCCTAATTGCATCCACCGGTTGCAAAGTGGCCGAGTTGTGTTGCCATTGAAACCGCAAATATCAGCGCCCATCAGAGGTATTCCAAATAAGCTGAAACTTAACAACTCTGCGACAACTAAGTTAAAGTTATCCAAATTGGGGTCTACCTGGAACCGAGTATCGCATATCCAGCCATTGCGAGACTACGTCACCGCTCCAGTGGCCGGCGTAGTGGCCGTGTCCCGGGAAAGTAGATCTCGAAATCACCATGGGCCGCTTGCCCCGAATTTCGGACATTGCGCTACAATTATTTTTTATAAAAAAAAAAATTAATTATTTTGATTAAATTAACGTACAAACTGGTAACAATCGACTCGGTAAAGCCGTATAAATTATGGACGTCATAGTGGAGTCCGGCGTAATGTTTGGCCGACATGCACATGGTTTTGTAATTAATGACGCCTCCGTCGATGGCGGGGAAATACGGGGGGGTTTCTAGCGAAGATTTGGGACAGCCATTGAACGAACCCGATAGGAAGTTTGACGGTTCATTCATGTCAATCCAGGCCCCGTCGAAAGGAACAGTTTGATGCAAGGCACGCACCAGCAACGTCCAGTAATCAACAGTGTTAGGGTGAGTAAAATCCGGCCAAACAGTCGACACGCTGTTCCAAACCTGAAATTGTTTTTATTTATCGATACATAATCAGAAAACTACTTTCATTAACGCTTCAATCAATAATCTATTTCGTAACTTGTTTTTTTATTGATAATCAGAAGACAACTTTCATTAACGCTTCAATCAATAATTTATTTCGTAACTTGAGAGACAACAAAGAATTAATAAAAACTCTAACGCGCCGACAGTTGGCATTAAAACTCACTTTTCCGATGAAAGGTTGACCTGTCGAATTTTTGACGAAAATGTCCATTTTGATGCCCTCGTCGTATGGCGGGTAGGTGCCG
This sequence comes from Schizotus pectinicornis, assembly GCA_951805265.1. Classification (NCBI taxonomy): domain Eukaryota; kingdom Metazoa; phylum Arthropoda; class Insecta; order Coleoptera; family Pyrochroidae; genus Schizotus; species Schizotus pectinicornis. The sequence goes on from OX638203.1 coordinate 18,887,154, forward strand.
GGCGCTTCGCTAGCGCTCACTCCTGCATCAATTAGGGGAATATAGTGCATCCCTCTCAAATGAAGTTCTTTCACAAACTCCGGTAGTCCTTTATAGTGAATTTTGTCGTACGTAAAATCGTTGCTGTTGTCCATATAATCTAGATCGTTCCATTGAGTATCCTGTAAAATTTTGTTAAAATTTGACGGTTTTGAGCAACAGTCTAGTACCAATGGAATTCCAGCGTCTATGTTGCGTTGCATTACTGATCTTGTTTCATTTAAAGTTTTGTAGCCAAATCTGCAAAGATGGAAACCCAGGCCCCAATACGGCGGCATGAATGGTCTTCCGATTAAATCCGTGTATTGACTGACGACATCACTAGGCGATGGTCCCAAGAAGAAGTAGAAATCCAGAATTCCACCAATGGGCCTGAACGTGATAGCCGGGGTTGGTTGAAGAATCACATCTGAAGAAAACCTCATTTTCAGTTTTAATTAAAAAAGGGAACAAATATAATGTACACCAAATTAAACTGCACTGTCCACCAGAAAATTTAATGAGCATCAAAAAATCTAAATGAAACCCAAATTGTTATACATCAGAAAATGAGAACATCACCACTAAAATAACTATGCTGCGTATTGTTTTACCATTGCTTACATTTTAAATTCTATATGTCTATCAATTTTACTGAATGTTCACCAAATTTAGAACGCTCAAGTTACGCGTCCGTGCTGTACATAATAAATATTCGCGTTATCCATTTATATTTAGTGTTTCTCAAAAAAACTATTTGTGCGTCAAATAATTATTCTATTACTCCAAAAATGAAATAAGCTCGCGCATCTCTCCTTGCCGCTTGCGCTTCCAGACAAGAGGCACGCGAAAAAAGTTTTGTACAAGGTCAGTTCAGGGCCCTGTAATTTTTTTTTAAAAGCACGATTAGAAATTACCACTAAAAGAAGTTTTACGTTTTACATAATGCAAGCCAATTACAGCAAAGCATTTATATATTACGGAAATCAATATCTTTTTTTGTGCAAACCACTTCTATTTTTACTCTTATTTTCCTTGCTCTAGCACATCTACATCTATAATTTTGCATAAAATTATTTACCATTTGCACAACATTTCATTGCTTGTGTATTTTGATCAACAAATAGTATTATTTGTAACTGCTAAATAATATAAGACACTGTCGAAAATTAAATATCTGAGTATTATGTTAGAATTAAATGCGGAATAAAATTTGGTGAACATTTAGTATTTATGGTCAACAAAAGTTATTTTGACGAACAAATTATATAAGAGGCCAGCATTATGTCAATATTTGGTTGTCGCTTTAAGATTTTGTATTTTCTTAATTTTGGTGAGCATTTAGTATTTTTGGGAAATTAAAGTATTTTTTTGTATGAAAATATTGGGTAAATTTGATAGGCTGTTAAATACGAGTCATTAAAAAATATGTCAAGCAAAGAGTGCGTTTTTGACTTCAAACAAATTTTGTTTCAAAGAACCCATAAATGACAATTAGATAAACCTAAACGATTAAACGTGACTGAAGTTTGTCAAAGTACTTATGAAGTGTACTTAGTCTTAGATGGTCTTAGTAAGAACTAAGTTCAGATTGAATCATCTAATTATTAAAATTACAATTTAACTGGCATTGTAACATATTATCCATTTTTGTAGCTCCTTTAACTTCCAACTATACATAGAAAAAAGATAAGATTCGCTACTAAATATTAAAAAAAATTGAGGGTCGATCAGTGGCATACCGAAATGTGCTAAAAATAAACGTCCCAAATACGCAATATGTCTCTCTCAACCTAAAAGATGGCGCCACCGTCTCTGACTTCCTTACGCTTGGTGACTACATTGTTATAAGAAGGATCGCAAAATACGATTTCGACAAGATCATACTTCACAGGATCATTTCTGTAGTATATCTTCACATACTCTCTACTCAAACGTAGAGTTGTTGAAACCGCGATGACGAGTTGCAGTTTCGTGCCCTGAGCGTGAGGCAGATTTGACTCGGACCCCTTCGGGTCTGGGTCGAGTCATCGATGATCGTTCACCCCAGGTTTCGACCTGGGATTACGGGTGCGGAGCAGTCTGAGTGGCCCCTTTTTAATAATGAAACAAATTTTACACTCCTGCCCAAATTGTACTGTCGATCCTTGGGCAGTAATGTCATAAACACGTGCACAACTTGCAAAGTTGATTTGGTGAATTTTCGCAGACATCTGTAGGAATGCCTGATCCTTGGGCAGCAATGTTATCAACTTACAAATCATATTCCGATTACCATGTTTAGTTATGATTTGGGTAATTTATTGTAAGTGGTTAGGCCAACTTGATACCTATCCTATCACTTGTTCATTTCATCGCATATGGCGCCCTCAACAAAAGCACGTGTTGGTGCGTCATACCATTGATGCCAATTTTTAGTTCTAAATGTAACATTCTCTCAATTCCTCATTTGGCAAGGACTAGCCTAACTGACGATTAGATTTAAACGACTGGTGACAGCGGCCTTTAGTGATATAATTAAATTGGAAAATTACCCATTGCATTGCTGTTCAACAGAAATACTCCGTGACTCTTTCCCGAATTTTCCATCATTAAATAGAAGGGGTGGCTTCCATAGAGATTGTGCTGCAACAAAAGAGGGTTAATTGGAGCTGCAACTTCTACATTAAAAACCTGTATTTACGTCAAACGTTGGTATGGAGTCGTGGTTAAATAGAGTGAATCTCGACCAATTAGTGGACAACAAGAGATTCGACCTGTGCTCCCCAATTCCGTAAATATGGGTTGACGGCAATTTGGCACTAATTTGCAACAATTGATTTGAAAATATAAAATTATTGAAATTTGAGGCGTCAAAACTGCAACAAATAACGCGAATAAAACTCAGATACGCAAGACATCCCACAATCCCTACATTGCAATGTTGTCAGATTTTCGTATAATTTTAAATCCCGGCTTGGTTGGATCGAAATTGAACATGTAAGTCAAATTAAAGGCGGCTTTGTCGACGATTGGTACTTCAGGATAAGGCGGCTCAAACCTGCTGCGAACAGGATCGAGAATCTAGAACAAAGTTAACATAAATTCTAAATAAACACAGACACTTCCAAACCTACTTTAATGTGAAGTCGATTCTCAGTCTCATACTTGACGATCATTTTAATAGTTTCTACATTGTCGGGATACGCTGTTGTGTAGTTCCGTTTCAAAAAGGCGACCAAACCGAACGCAGTTTCAGTCACATTTAAATAATTGTAAGTGGCGTAGTTCGGGGGATAAAAGCAATATGGCACGTTCAAAGGAACGACGGAATTTTTCGGCTTGGTTTTGGCCGGAATCCAACAGCAACCGCGAGCTTCACAACCCTCTTGGCCGGCCTTATCGTCCGGAAAACAGTCAAACCTGTCGTTTTCTTTCAACAATTTGCACTGACCGTAGTCGGGCTTGGGCGGCGGCGGCAACCCCTTCGCCCTGGCGGGAAGGCCCGGAAAATTTTGAAGATTTTCGTGCACTTGGGCGCTTGGCTCATAGTGGCTCTGAAATGAACCGAATTTCAAGGGTCACTCAAGTTAAGAGATTTCTATAAAAATAAAGGAACAATCCTCAAAAATCTCTGGATAAATCATAACACCTGGACCTGCACAGAATAATAAATAATGTCAGATCCTTCTGTTATCAAGTTGTTATTTGAAGTAGTCTACTAGATAAAACTTCTCTTTGGGGGGTATTGACCGAGACTCTGGACGCTTGTTTGTCAAATCTCAAAACTAGCTACCTGTTCCTTCAGATTTGAATGGGGGTAAAGATGGTTGTGCCTCTCTTGTATGTACAGGACTCCAAAACAGTGCAGCAAGTACACTAATGGAAGGACTAAAAACACAGCCAATAGAACTACAACCAGCAGAATCGCTGGCAGACTAGGACGGGTGCAACTTGAAGCTTCAGGTTCGCTTTGGCAAAATTGTATATAATTTTCGTCCTGAAACAAAGCGTTTTATCACTTGAACAACCACTCCACAAGGACGTACTGGGTTTTGTTTGAGAGGTGAGGAGTTGAAGTCCCCGTTAAGAGACGATTCTTTGGTGCCATGGAGGTTTTGTTGGGGACTCTCGTTGCAGAACGCCTCAAAGGAAACGGAATCGCTGCGAGCCAAATGGCGGTTCCTTTGGACCCTAAAGGACCTAAGCAGATTGCGAATTTTCGTCATACTTGCAAAATAAACCTAAAAAACTGGTATTGCGTAAAAATTAAGGGGCAGTACGTGCGCCGTTACCGGTTCGTCACTCTTTTGTCGTCATCACACAAACTGGACGATTATCAACACAAATTTATTTATGAAGCTGATTGTACATCCTTTGATAAAAGGAGGGAAGTTGCTTTGCTCGTTACAGCGATATTTACAGTATCTTCGAACCAAGCTTTGTTTATATTTTTAGAGGGGAAACAATTTGGTTTCTTTTTATTTACGTCAATCGACTTGGTGCTTTCAAGTTCTAATGTTGGCAGCGCTGAAGATCAATCGCGCGTAAAAATTCAAATTTGAAGTTTATTATTATTAATTTCCGGTAAGCTTTAACCCGCTTCTGAAACATGCAACAGTTTATCTAGTTCAAAAATTATTAAAGTTAACCTTTTAAGTCGTTTATATATTTTTCTAATTTTTCATGCCATATATTTTTGAAATGTCTTTTTTTATATCGTGTCGGTACATCCATAAAACATATATTACAAGTAAATTTATCATTTTGTTTTTTTTTTACAGTCATAACACATGTAACCAATTCCATATTTCTAATTTTTACTTTTAACAAAAGTCGAATGAGATTTTATTGTTTTACAAATGGAACATTTTCTTAATAACGACTCACTTTTTGGCTCTACCAACGTCTTTGACTTATCAGTAACATTCAATGATGTTTGTTCATAATCAATTTAACAATCTTTATTCTCCATTTATTAGAAAGATATTATTTCATAATAAATGACTCATAATACCAAAAGGGAACAATCTGACAAAGTCAACTCAGGGCGAAGCCAATCAGCTAAACAAAAGATAAACATAACAATTAAAAAAGATTACACGTTAACAGAATCTAGTATTCCATCAGTTAAGAATTTAAATAATTTGCGATCAAGACAATTAGCATTAAATTTTTTAGCACAAAAAGAATCAAATAAAATTTCTAAATGGTGAAACATTAATTAAACATAACAAAAAATCAAACAACATAGAACAATATAACAAAAAACAGAAACAAATTAAATCTAAACACAAAGCCAACACATCTCAATCAGATTACAAAGCGTTCCTAAAAGGGGGTAGTGCTCAACATGCTGCTGGGAGTACAAAAGATGAAGAAGATGAAGAAATTTTTGGTAAGACTATGAATTCCTTGACTCTGTCAACGTCTTTGACTAGTGCTTCGCATGCTCATGAGCCGTAGGCGAATTCCCTATCTAATAAATAATGGCACTAATTGATGTTGCAGACAAAAATCAGATAAAAATTATTCAAAATAGAATAAAAAAAAGACTGCATAGAGTTTAATTATTTATCAGTTGGTAATAAAGTTAAAGCATCTAATCAACTGTATATGGAAAACAGAATTTTAAAAGAATTAGGAAATGCTGCGGTTGAAACAAAAGAAAAAATGGACGAAGAAATTGAGTATAAAGATAATAAAATTAATGTATTGGAACAAGAATTAAATTGTTAAGTAACCCTGACAACCAAATCTTACAAACGCTAAAAACCAAGTTGGAGGAAATTAGAGATATTTCTCTACAATTAAAAGGACAAGGAGCAACTGCAAGATAAGTTAGTAAGTTAATATAATTAACATTGTTGATTATTTAATGAAAATTTCCATCATCTTTTAGAGAACAGCGAACTAAGAGCAGGTCCAAACTTTTTCAAAAATTTATATTAGACAATTGATTCAGCAAATAGAAAAAAAATATAAAATATCGGGCACAAGAAACTAGATGTGGAAAAATTTTGTTAAATCTGAGATCCAACTCTTGTATCAATGGGGTTTCACGGGACCAAAATATTTCACGAGATGCTTTTGGAATCTATACAATGATATGAACAAATGTGCGCGTCCACTCATAATTGCACGTAAAGTTATAGAAATCCCATACGACATGTTTGTGGAGACTGAATTTCAGCTGTTGGGTTTATTGTGGGATTTAAATGAACTACCGTTGGCAAATTTAAAAATACAGTATGGATATAAACCATCTGAAAGTGTCTGTACACTTAAAAAAAAAACACGAATGTAATTAGGGAATACATACTATTACATCTATAATTCTATATATTTTGTTGAGGGAATATTTATACATTTTTTGAGGAAAATAAAATTTATGAAATTTATGAAAATCAATGATGTGGATAAGAGTAACATTGAAAACAAAAAAATCAAATAAAAATGATCACAGACGATTAATTAGTTTTATTATTCGATCGATAAGACCACATTTAAATCCAAAAACTGTCAAGTCAAATTTATCACATTTAACTAATGTATGTACATATTCGAAATATCATCAAATTCATAAAACATTTTATCTTTAAACAAATATAAATTTCTATATCTGAATGCTCTGCTTATATTTGGAGGTATTCCAGCAAATAATTCTGAAATAAGACCGTTTTTCTTTGATCTAAACAAACACTCATCAAACTCAATATACAAAACTTTATCATAAAATATATATGTTTTTCCAAAATAAGTTCTAAATATCGCATCAATTCTTTTTTCTTTTGATATTCCTAAATTTTCAATAGATTGACTATTATATCCACTTTTAACATTAGAACTTGGAAAATCAATTAAACAATATAAATTTTTAACAACTATTAAAACATCACTTGAAGGGATTTGATAAATATGTGAAATTTCTTTAAAATCATCTGGCAAAAAATATGAATAATCTGTAATTAATTTCGGTTCTTTATCATAAACCATGTCTTTTAAATTGACTAACCAAACATATTTATTTTAAAAAATATAACATATGATGATTTGCAATTAAAATTGTATCAATTTCTTCATTAAAATCACATAAATTACCAACTTTATCTTTGGCTTCGGCTTCGCCTCTAGGCTGCCCTGTGCAGCCGTAGTCCCCTTCAGGGACACTTTATTATTATTTGCAGAATGTTCTATACCTATTGTATGTCCGAATTCGTGTAATAATACTGTATAAAAATTAGTTTGACCATCAGAGGTGTATTGCTTGATTCACCAAAATACCAATTTTCTGATTTATCAAAATGAATTCCTAGACATTCATCATTATTGGGAAAGAAGCCATGTGCTAAAACATTACCTTTTCCATCAAAACTGCTAGAACATATTCCTTTTTGACACCGTGAATTATGATTATGTTGAAGCAGCGTATTAGAAAATGAAATAAGTATGTCTGGTTTAACACTATTTTTAAATTTGAAACAGATTCCCATTGATCAAAGAGTTCTGCAATTTCAAGAAAACAATTATAATAGCCTTAAAGCCTAATTAACTCTTACTCTTAACAATTCCACTACAACAGCGGTTGAGTTGGGTATTTCAGTGACAAAATCTTTGTCTTCATCACAGGACCTAGCGATCAAAGGATCCACGGCAAAGTACCCAAAAACGGAACTTTCATATCTTCGCATCTCCGGTTGTAGCTGGGAATATCTACGGTCATCCTCTACAAGTCGCCAATCCACAAGAAATTCGTCTTAAAAAACATCACCAACAAACTTTACACCAAGGACAAACAAAAATCAACATGTTCTCCAACTTGAAATCAAAATTGTTAGAAAATTGGTCACGTGAAAACGGGGCGATTACCGGGAGGTGTGTCCATTAGTAAATAGTCGAGATTTCCCCAATCGACTTAGCTCAAGAACTGCTTGAGCATGTCGTTCTTTTTGGGGGCCTCTCCATATTACAGCGTCATCAGGAGTTAACAGGAGAAATCTGATTGACATCACCGACAAATTGTCGCCTACGTACTAAGAGTATTGCTAAATAATTGTTTTTTTCTTAAATGGGAGAAGTTGATGGGGGACCATCCAGAGCTGGACTGGTGGACTTGCTTGTTGAAAAACGCCCAAAACTCGGAGCTGCGAAGGGCCGAAAATGGCAATGTCCAAGACGACCACCTGAAAATTAGTTCTTCCATAACGAAAATGGCATGTTTATCTCGTTATTTATAAAACATTGTACTTTAACCAAAAACAATAACAGATTTATTTAATATGGCGCCTACCAGAATAAGGGCCGGTTTTACAAAAGAACGTTATTCCAGGTATAACGCTATTCCGGAATAACTTGTGATAAGGGGTGGTTTACATATCCTCGGTTCACGTTTATACTATTCGTAAAAGCCCATTTAGTTCGAGTTATTCCGGAATAGCGTTATACCTGGAACCTTTTGTAAAACCGGCCCTAAGTACAAATAAACACGGGGCCAATAAACTCAAAGTTATGCATAGAGGACAATTGAGAAATCATGTATTGATTAATACAGTGTTTCCAAACACCAAGTTTGAAGATTTGACCCTATTTTGCAACTTCCTTGATAGCCACTGATATAAACTTGTTGAATACATACTATGCGACTAAGGGCCAGTTTTACGAAAGTCGGATAAGCGTTGGAATAACTATTCCAGACTAAGGGCCGGTTTACATACCCTCGGTCCACAGTTTATACCTGGATTTTGTCCTGTTCGACTTTCGTAAAAGTGCATTTATCTCGAGTTATTCCGGAATAGCGTTATTCTAGGCATATTACGCTTTCGTAAAACTGGCCCTAAACAATTTTTTTTATTTAATTGTTATTGTGCCATTTAAACTTTGAAATTTGAAGGCGTCGTTTTTTGGGGGAACTCCTTTATACATATTGTATAGTATCGTAATGATGCGGTTTGAGAAACCCTGGATAATGCCGTGACCAGACAGCGACACAGTTTGGCGAAATTTGTTGAAATTACTAGGGCAAGGAGCAAAGCACTGGCTGGCACGAAACATTCCGCGTTGCAGGGCTCAAAGATAGATGCACCTAGTTACGTTTTGTTGAAGCCAAAATCAGCGCAACATGCATGAATTATCAACAAGATAATGATTTTATTATCAGAACATACAAAATAAAAATCTAAGGTGTGCGTAATCGCTGTTGAAATGATATTTGGCGTTCCAGAAGGCAGAAGAAGTCGCTACAATAGAGTAAGTAGTAAACAGGAGCGATAATTGATAAAAACGTGTCAGGAGTCAGGGACGTAATAACTTCGGAATCAATGTTTTCTGCAAATGATTTTGTAAGGTTGATAAGTTGTACATTTTCTCAATGTCCTAACTACGCTTTCGTACAGGACAAGCTAAATTCGCAAGAAACATTTATACCAAAAATACGAGATTTAAGCGGCCTCACGTACGTTCCGGGACGTTTGTAGACTTCTCCACAACACTTGTCATTTCGATTCAATTGAAAATTGACCACAAATTAATTAATTTCTACCGGCCGTTAGACACGAGACTTGAATGTGTCAAACAAATTTGAATTTGACGTTTAATTTTATAGGTTAGCTCCATTGTCGCCAACTGCAGTTAGTAAAAAACCCAAGTAGTTTTGCGCGGTTTGAAAAATTTGAATTTCGCAAAAACTTTAAACGTCACTTTTTACTTTTGACGGTATAAAATCGACTACAATGGCTAGTGCTTCTACCAAAACCGACACTGTTCTATATTCTGTAAGAAAATCGAAGAAATTTCGTTAACCTGACTTCTATTTTTCAGCAACTTCAACCATGGAGTACCGTTGCAGCGGACCCTTGCATGGAGCAAGTGGCGGGGCCCCCTCTCCCAACTCGCATTGGTCAATATTACCAAACCCCCAAACGTCACCCATGGAGGCCCACGTTAGGTTACGAAACCGTAGAAGTTACGCCATTGTAAGTGCTTCTTGGCACTTAAAAAAACAGTTTAAAGAAACGAAAATTTTAGACCCAGTCAACCTGTAACAAATTCCCTGATGGACCCTTGCTACACCCCCTACGGGATGGCGACTGAACCTTTGAAATTTCCCAACTTGGTAACAGGGTTTGAACGTAATCCGGCACACGCCGCTAGGGCTGCTCTATACACTAGATACACGCCGTTGGAATGGACGCAAGGCAATTTGAGGAACTATTCGGAAGCGGACACTAACCGGAATTATTCGGAAAGATTACGAGGCGATTTTATACGCGTTATGCGGTGCTTTAGAGATATTGGAAGAAAAGTTGCAATAATTTATGAACTTTTAGAGAGGTCGATGAGAAAACAGCTCAGGGCCAGAGGGACTCGGGAAGGAGACTCGGCGAGAGAATAACTGACATCACTTTTTGGAGGAACGAAGTGAGGACGGAACTGGAGAGACTTCTGACGGAAACCGATCAACTACAAGAAGCTAGACGGAGCTTGGAGAAGGCTACGGCAGATATCGAAGGCCCCCTTCATATAGCCCAAGAGTGTCTCTATCAACGGGAGAACCGCATAGGTCCTCGATTTTTTAAAGACTCTTAAGAAACATTTTATCATTTAGTTACTTCTGGCTCTTATCAGCAAATCTTGAGTTTTACAAATGTTTCTTCCTCTTCTTAAATTTCTACTTCAGAAACGTGGCTCTAAAACGAATGCAATATTGCTAAAATTAATTGTTGCAGGTATTGACTTGGTGCACGATCCGCCTGAGCAAGCGCTCCTCCAAGAAATTGAGGTGTATAGAAACGCGCAAGAGAAACTCAAATGTTCCTACGACAAAATCAAAGACCAACTGAGGAACAATAGAGCTGCCCAGCACGAGCTCGAAACTGATGTGCGAAGCAAAGAGTCTGCTTTGGGGATAGACAACATGTGCCATCAGCTCAATAATTTTTCAAAGGGCATCAATTACTATGGAGGAATTGAGAAATTCGACCCAACGTAATTTTTACCAGTGCGAGTCCAAAAAACTGCATTTTCTTTCCAGAGTTGCCAACACCACGACTTGGGCTGAGAACAGTAATCGGATAGTTCAACGGTCCCAATCCGAGAGAGGCAGGTCCGCCCAAATGAGATCCGACATCGACAATTTAATTAACACAGTGTCACAAACCATTTGGGATGCTTGGAGTAACACAAACAATGCTTTAGCCAGAAGAGCGGCCGAAACTTTGGAAAGCAAAAGCAAATTGCAAATGCATCTGCATAAAGTAAATTGGGTTTTGAACAAGTATCAATTGTGCAACTATTTTTTTAGATTCAGCAAGAAATTTTCGATATTGAGAAAAATATAGAGCTACTCAAAAAGGCAATTATGGACGCCACTAATCCCATGAAGGTGGCACATACAAGATTGGAGGCTAGAACTCACCGAAAAAACGTAGAATTATGCAGGGATGTCGCACAAGAAAGGTAATTGATGAATTATTTTTGCTGCTCGAAATTAAAGTCACCAAAAACCTGCGTCTCTTACAAATTAATTACAGATTAGTGAGGGAAGTGGTGGACATTCAAGATAGCATTGAGAGTTTGCACAGAAAACTGCAAGAAGCTGAAGCACAACACCAGCAGTTACTCAAAACCAGGTCCAGATTGGAGTCTGACCTGCACAACAAAGTCAACTCACTCTTCATTGATAGAGAGAAATGTATGGGAATGAGGCGCTCGTTCCCCATCACTGCCACAATCAAATATTGAAACTTGGAACATTAGTCTGCACCTTCATTCAATAAACTCGTTGAGCAACAAAACAATTTATTACTGAATTAAAAACAGTCTACCTAAGAAATGACGGCAGGGGCAAGTTCAGCCCTTCTTTGGCTTCAAAAAACGTGTATGATAACGTAATTTCGTCTATGTACTCCATGAGGGGATCATCAACAAACTCAGGATCAACATAGAAAAACACCGGCATGTCCACCTAAAATCAAAAATTAATTTAACTTAATCGCAAGTAATACAGAAACTAACTTGTTCGTGGGGATTTAGCTGCTGTTCCTCAAAACAGAAACACTGAATTTTGTTAAAATATTGTCCAGCTTCAAAAGGTACAACGTTGTAGGTACTGATTCCAATCACAGGTTTGTCGGTAGGGTTGTTAGCTGTATAGAAAGCAAGAGCAGTTTCACCGGGAAATACCTAAAAAAATTATTAGTTTACTTAATTAAACATTCAATTTTTCTTACTGTTATTTCACTTTGTTGTGGTTTAAAATTCCATCGCATACTTGCGGCGGTGTCGGCGTTAAACTTAATTTTGATTTGTCGATGTTTTACGGTCGACATAGTTTCAACTTTGCTGGCATCATGTCCCTCTTTTGTAGTGCCTCCGTAACTGTAGGCTTGACAAAACATGCGATATAAGGGGACGGCTGCGTAGCTTAAACCTGCCGTTACTATCACTGCAGCCGAGGCGTAGTATAGAGTGGATCTTATGTTTTTTCGTTGTTCATTTGGGGTTCTATTACGTAAATTCTGCTTAAGCCTAGCACTATGGTGAAGATTTGATTTCCTTTGAAGTAGCCAGTATTCGTTAAGGACACTCCCGACACTTCCTAATTTAGCACTTAGTCCTTTGGCTCTTATAAGAATCATTGTCTTTAGTGGTTAATTCTTCGAAATAATAAGTTCTCAAACATATTTTTCAACATTGGTTCTAACCCCACTTCTATATTAATGGACTTTTGTGGCAAAATCTTAAAAGTAAGTAATCAACCACCTAAACCAAATTGTTGTCAAACTTTCCAATTAGCTTTTACTTAATAGAACTACGAATTGCAATAACATTCTTTCAAAAAAATGGCAATTTAAGATTTATAACCTAAAATAGCGTGGTTGTCAAAACTTTAGGGAATTTCGATTTCGTGTGGTGGCTACATAGCTAACTTTCGCTCTCAAAGATTTAGAATAATCAAAGAAATTATATAAAATTGTTTTTTAAAACCAAATATTAACTTTAGACAACAATTATAAAGGTAACTCGTTACTTATTGCGAAAGCAGCCCTTCAGCTTCATTTTCAGTGATGACTTTGAGGTTATGTTCTCTCCGGCTTCTTTACGGCATGGGGCCGCAGAGGTTCTTCTCTGCGACGACTCCTGGTCATAAGATCGTGCTAACAGATGACGAAACTACTTTCGTTGCTTGGCACCCTCCACCGGACTATCCCTACGAATATACCAGACCATTGCCGGTTGCTCAAGAAGAGCAGGATACCTCTGTTTTAAAAACCAAGTTGACCCCACAGTTAAGAGAGATTTTTAACAAGAAAACTCCTGAACAGGCCAGACAGGAGTTGATGAACATTACCCATACAACAAAACATCGTTGGTTCCCCAGGGCAAGAGACAAGAAAGCTAAGAAAACGCCAATGGATAGAGAATACTTGTAATTTAGCTACAAAATGCGTTTAGATGGTAGATTCTTAATCGAAATAAATTCTTCAAGTGAGAATGAAGAGAAATTACTGTTGGTGTGAAAGACTTTATTTTTAATGGCGTAGAAACAACAAAATAATTTAATTCGTTAAAGCAATGAGAGCATTGACAACATTTCCGTGGTACTCTCGAAGCGTCCTTTCAGCTATAGTTCTGGATATTTCCATTTCTCTTACAATAAGATCGACGTCTTCCTTCTTGATAGAAACTTTCAGTAGTTCCTTTTCTCGAGCCTGTTTCTCTAGAGCCTCTTTATTTCGTCGGTCACCAATCGCTGAAATGGCCCCAGCCACGTTTTGTGTCGAAATTTCCTTTTCTTCAGCATAGTCAGTCACCCTCTCCAGGTCCGCCGCCCCACTGTCATACTTGGCCGTCTTCTTTTGCAACTTTTCGGGCTGGTCCTCGGCACTACCATTTACAACCTCTTCGTCTGCCATTTTTGCGGGTGAATTAGAAAAATTTTGAAAAAGACTTCTTGGGTTTCAGAGTTTTTTTAGGTTATCCAGCGACACATTGATTGATGTTGACACTGTTGACAGGAGCAGAGCAGGAAAGGGAGAAAAAAAAATGATACCAACCTCAAGAGACCAAATTTATCAAATCTTTTAAATACTGGCTCCAACACCAGGAACTGTTATATAATTATTGTCTATTTTCCTCTTTTTTCTTCTTAGTCTTAGATAAACTAGTTTTTCTTATAAATTACGAATTTATTATGGACCTAACGTGTAATTGTTACAGCATTCTACGATACATCTAGAGTCACAACAGGACTAAAGGTCTACTGGGAAGATTCCCTCTTGCCTCTGGCCGTCCCACTTGTCGATCCAGAATCGGGGGCAGATGCTGGTGAAGGTTTTGTGGAAGTAGTTGCATGGTTCGTACTCCTCACCTCGGATTCGCTGACACCGGTAGAAGTCTACGTAGCTTTGAAAGCACCAACGGGTCACATTGGCATTGGGAAAACGGGGATCAAACTGAGCCGTTTTCAAATCTTCGGGACTCTTGGGCAATTCGGACATTGTTTTGCAATAAAACTTGGTCGTCGATACGTCAAACCACCTAATTCGTTTCTGACTACTTGTTAGAACTGATTAGATAGCCCTTATCTCTCGATCGAAAACGTTAGTAACTCACCTTAGAATCGCGCATATTTTTTTTTATCTCAACCACATCTTCTTTCTCAGTAAATCTACAGCAGTTTACGTACTTTTACCTACTTTCGTGAATGATGTGACAAATTAACTTACTTCTTCAGTTTTGCTAGTTTTAGACTACATATAAGTGCTTGCAAGGGCAAAGGTGGTAATAAATGATCAACTGATCTTTCACACCCATTTTATTAACGTGAAGATGATTCAGTCAGGTTGTAGGCGACAAGAAGATCTTTTGGGACATGAAAAAATACATCGATTACGTTTTACATATGGTTAATGTGAGGATTTATTCGAGTTATTATTAACATAAAGTGTATTATGTACACGTTTGAGACATTGAATATTAAACGAGAAGATCTATATTATTCTACGACCATCAGATCTTTAAATGTTTCCAGGGAAGGTGCCCTCCTCTCTCTGGCTGTCCCACTTCTCGACCCAGCTGTTGGGACAGATGGAGTGGAAAACTTTCTGGAAATAGTCACATGGTTGGTAATCCTTTCCTCGAACACGCTGGCACCGGTGGTAGTCCAAGTAGCTTTGGTAACAGTAACGAGTCTGGTTGGTGTTCGGAAAACGGGGATCAAATGGGGCGGTTTTAAGATCTTCAGCTTTGATAGGGATCGGCATTGTTTCTGCAACAAAAACAATCTCTTCGATATTTTAAACCACCAAAGTTGTGATGCTATTTAACAAAACGGTTCAAACTTCACTAAGAGGACTTCAAAAGTTGACAATGCTAACTTTTCTTCAGAACTTTTTCTCGAGGGAACAGCGACGCCCACCATACAAGTGTGAAAAGAAAAATGAAAGTCGCTATCAAAGACCTGCTGGCAATTCGGTAACGTACCAATTACAGAAAAAAATTACACATACAGTGTGTCAATTAAGACACTTCGAAGTAATTTTGATGACAGCCGACTACAGTGTGG
Organism: Schizotus pectinicornis; assembly: GCA_951805265.1. Taxonomy (NCBI): domain Eukaryota; kingdom Metazoa; phylum Arthropoda; class Insecta; order Coleoptera; family Pyrochroidae; genus Schizotus; species Schizotus pectinicornis. The sequence goes on from OX638203.1 coordinate 18,902,716, forward strand.
CCAGGATAAAAATGTGATGCAAATTTAATTGCACAGTCGACTGTCAAGAGTCAGAAGAATACAATTTTAAGGAAACCAAACTATTCAAAGACTGACAAGTCATACACTGCGACAAAAATGCTTTCAGAATTGATTAATACGCTTGTCATGATTCACAAGAACCAATCGCGTTTGTATAATTTTTTAACAAGTAAACCATCGCTAGTATGTCAAATGTTATTGTTCTACAGGATGGGGCAATAGTGCGTCCGACTTCGATAGTTCGACTTCTATGATGGTTAGAAATTTGATTATGTATGATTATGTATGTTCAAAAATAATTTCCGGTTATAGACTTCTTTGTCTAGTTTATTTGTATTCTTCAATCAAATTTTTAGCTATCATAGAATTCGAGCTATTGAAGTTGGACGCACTATTGCCCCACCCTGTATATTGAAAAAAAAACCTAGCTACTACAGTCGTTACTATTCAAATAAATGGAATCCCCATGCTTAACGTTCTTATCGTGGACTGTATTAAGCATTTCTTTTTGCTTACCTGGAAGTACAACAGAAAGAGACTTTCCTTGAATTTTTGTACTAATTACTTTCTAATTACCACATTTCATTTGATGTATTGCAATAAATTAAATAATCAGTGATTAAATTTCATGGGCAGTAAATTTTTCTAGTATTGTATTTCAAACGATCAGCATTATAAAATATGGCAAGTAAAAATAATGAATGGTCGGTAACATAATAAACAGTCGATGATGATAATAATAATAAGCAGTGAGTAAAAGTAAAGTAATAAACGGTCGTTAAAAATAATAAACGGTGAGTAAAATTAATAAAAGATCACAAAACTTCATAAACGGTTGGTAAAATCAACTTTGGTCAATCCAATTACTAATTGGTCAGTAAAGTTAATTAATTATGTATGTAATTTAGTTTGTACACTCACATTATTTGAAAATGAAACGTTTGAATTACTAGTTTGACTGATTTGGCAACATTGTAGACTGCATGGGTCATTTTAGTGCCGGCATTCGGTTCGGTAACGCTCGGTGCTTTCGATCTTACCAGACCTCGCTATGCAGTCTACAATGTTGCCAAATCAGTCGAACCAGCGAATCAAGTGTTTTATTTTCAAATAATCCGACTGTACTTTGTTAATTTTTTTATTAAAAGCATGTCTGAGAATGCAAGTCAAAGTTAAACTGTGAGAAGGTCAAATTTCTTGTTTAAAAAACTGCAAACATCATCTGGTTTAACAATTTAGAAACTGTCATTGTTATTATTGCAACACCTGAACTAAACAAGTACTGCTTATTAATCCAATCCAATATCTGTACCCCTTAAAAACTTCTTGTAGAAGTGTCAACATTCAGTAAAAAAAAAAATGAAAAATACAAATTCTTCCACCCAAAAACAAGTCTTAGTAACAGTAAAAGTTAACAAAAATTAATTACCTACTTGAAGACAAGTGTCCATTTTCCGAACAAGACGTTTTACGACTTAACAACTAAAGTAAATAGAATATTGAAAAATGTAACACAGTAATTCAGAGTTTATTTAACGAGCAGCCTCGTTTTGGAATCATCATCGCAACAGGCCTCCTTATACCGCTTCACTTCTTTCATATACAGAGTCCACGCGTCCTGCGCATCAGCCATATCGTCTTGCCCCGCCGTTTTGCTTTTCTGCACCATCCCCGTTTTCAAAACTTTGCCCCCTCGGCGCTTCCCGAACGCCGGCAGCGGCGTCTTACTCTCGTTAGCTTTCTCAGCCTCTTTCTGCTTCTGTTCCTCTTGCATCTTTTTAAACATTTCCATAAACGACCCGTCGTTCTTAAACATATTTTCGTTAGAACCGTCATCTTCCTCCTCGACGTCCTCTTCGGTTTTGACGACTTTCGGTCCGACGTCGGGATCGGGGTTTTTGCTGTGAGAATACGACCGCCGACGGCTACGGGACCTGTGGGATCTTTCCGTGCGCGACTTGTGCGATCTGTGGGACTTGGCGGGACTCTTGGAGCGAGATTTGGAAAACGACCTCGAATGGCGGCTGCGTTTCCGGTCGCGACTGTCGTGCCGCCGCCGGTTTCGACTGTAGCTACGTGAACGGCTGCGGGACGAGGTGCGGTGGCGTCTTCTGTGTTTGTGGCGGCCCTTGGAACGGCTTCGAGAGCGGCGACGTCTGGAGCGCGATTTCGAGCGCCGTCTCGAGTGTTCCGATTTAACTTTTTTCTCGTACTTAAGGTATTCAGAACTTTTTAGGAAAGGGTCGATACGATCTATGGCTCGGGACGTTTCGGGAGAGACCTCCCTTTTTATGCTAGAAACGTCCAGAGTGTCTTCGTCGGACGGGAATTCCGTGCCGGGAGGTGGCGGATTACACCAGATTGCCTCTGATGGTGGGTTCATCTTTCAGTTTTGCTGTGTGTGACCTACAAGAGAACTTGCAAGGTATAGTTAAATGCATCGGAGGTAACACATTCAATCTTCAAAACTGTCAGGAGAAGTGGAAAGATTTGCATCTTTCGGGGTACAGACTGGATTTTACGCATAGTTATAGGTCGGGTAGGGCTCCCGACGGGTCTCAACCTTCTATTCGTGTGATAGTGTTAGGTAATCAATGCATGTCGTGACGACGTTGCGGGTTGCGGCAACGTACAATCCGGAAAGTGGCAATACATCACCGATTCTAGTGCATATGCTGCCTACCGCAATTCAGGCTTACAACTAAATAAGTCCTATTGTATAATACCTGGTTTATTTTGAAAATTTCCGAATTTTCCACACAAATATGGCTACACGAGATTACCGATTTTTCACCTCTGCAATGCGACACTAGCGACCCCACTGACAAATTTATTGAACTCGATAAGTGAGTGAACTCAATATCGCCTGACCGGCATTACAGGAATCTTTCTCTGTTACTGGTGCTGTCCGCTAAAGCGCTAGCGCTCAACTAAATCGAACAAAGTTATTTCTCTTTATTCTCCTGATTTGTGTGTTGCCTAACATCTTATTTAATTATGGGAACAAATATAATGTACTTACACCAAATTAAACTATACATCCCTTGCACTGTCCACCAGAAAATTTAATGAGCATCAAAAAATTTAAATAAAACCCAAATTATTATACATCAGAAAATAAGAACATCACCAGTAAAATAACTATGCTGTGTATTGTTTTACTATTGCTTACATTTTAAATTCTATATGTCTATCAATTTTACTAAATGTTCTCCAAATTTAGAACGCTCAAGTTACGCGTCCGTGCTGTACATAATAAATATTCGCGTTATCCATTTATATTTAGTGTTTTTCAAAAAAACTATTTGTGCGTCAAATAATTATTATATTACTCCAAAAATGAAATATGCTCGCGCATCTCTCCTTGCCGCTTGCGCTTTCAGACAAGAGGCACGCGAAAAAAGCTTTGTACGAAGTCAGTTTAGGGCCCTGTATTTTTTTTTAAAAGCACGATTAGAAATTACCACTAAAAGAAGTTTTACGTTTTACATAATGCAAGCCAATTACAGCAAAGCATTTATATACATATTACGGAAATCAATATCTTTTTTTGTGCAAACCACTTCTATTTTTACTCTTATTTTCCTTGCCCTAGCACATCTACATCCATAATTTTGCATAAAATTATTTACCATTTGCACAACATTTCATTGCTTGTGTATTTTTGATCAACAAATAATATTTGTAACTGCTAAATAATATAAGACAGTGTCGAAAATTAAATATCTGGGTATTATGTTAGAATTAAATGCGGAATAAAATTTGGTGAACATTGAGTATTTATGGTCAACAAAAGTTATTTTAGCAATCAAAATATATAAGAGGCCAGCATTATGTCAATATTTGGTTGTCGCTTTAAGATTATGCATTTTCTTAATTTTGGTGAGCATTTAGTATTTTTGGGAGATGAAAGTATTTTTTTGTATAAAAATATTGGGTAAATTTGGTAGACTTTCAAATACGACCCTTTAATTATTAACTACTGGAATCAGAGACTTTAGCTGACTCACCCTGTATTGTAAATATGCGGCCCTCCTTTAAGCTTAATACTTAGGGCCAGTTTTACAAAAATCAGATAAGTATTAGAATAACTATTTCGAACTAAGAGCCGGTTTACATACCTACCTACCCTCTGGCCATAGTTTATAGGTACCTGGCCTGGATTTATATTCTTTTTTCGTAAAACCAGCCCTTATGGTTACTAAGATATGAGGAGTGCAGGATTTGAAAAAAATATTCATATATTTATTATCGAATTATATATTATGTATGTAGCTTTAATCACTTACATCAACTATATAACACAATTTGAATCATAAAAAATAACAATAAGTACTTAGGTATAAAAATTTTGACTAAAATTTATATATTTCTGTTGTATTACTAAAGAAAACGTCACAACTTGAAAATTCGTACCTACTTCGATAAGCAGCTTCAGATCAGGAGCAGTCACTAAAGGTGCTTTAGTTTCTCACCTTCTTCTCTTTGTAGACCTAGAAACAGAAATTTCTTCTATTATCACATTTTAATGAGTTTCATAATATTAATTGAAATAATTAGTGATTAATAATGAGTGACTAATTTACTATCACTTAATCGAAAGAATGGCTGGAAACAGAATCCCAATACCTACCTACCCTTATCAGATATGCCAGGTCTATTGATATGCCATGTAAATTCTTCCATGACAGTTTTATATATAAAACTAAATTAGGGGGATTGGTTTAAGACCATTTGCATAATGAAAACGAGTATAAATTACAACTATTTGTCTGTTGCCTTAATTGCCTGCCATTTGGCAACTAACTGCAGATTAGTGCCGCAAGTACAAACGCGACACCTTCTGGAAGATTAGACTAAAATAGGCTCTTGCAAATACACAAAGCATAAAATTCTGATTGTTGTGTAAATTTTCGTTTCCTCTCAAATAGGCGTTGGTTGCTAAATAAACACGCAAGCCATAAACTCATGCGAGGGTTATTCGCGGTCATGTTGGTTGTTACGGTTGTGCAACAAATTTACTAAAATATTTTTCAAAAAAATCATTAGCACAACCACGACTTAAATAATTTCTTCTCCGGTTCGGTAAACTGTAACAAAATAGAAGCTGGTAAATAGTTTTCAAGTCTAAGAATTTGGCTGGAGGTGTATAAATGAAAGTGGCACTTAGATATTGCAACGCCTTCAGCAAGTGCCACCTACACTTTATTTATAAGCGAGTTTTGCTAATCTAGCTAATAATTTATAGAAAGTTATGAAATTATGAAGCTTGTGGTGCAGAGATGATGCCAAGCCGTCGAATTCTTTCGGTATTTAAAACGTTTCTCCACCAAATTGTGCGGTATAAATCGCGGGGAATTTCAATTAAGACACTTCAACTAATTTTGTCGACAGCCGACTACCTAACAGAAACCATAATTTATACCTCTACGTTATCTATTTTACACCCTGCAAATAAACGAAGATATAAGGTTTATTTCTAAGTGTTACGGTTTAAGTGTTTAAGTGTGATGGTGCTTATTTTAACATAAATCAATGCAATTATTAAGAAATTATTTATTATTTTTATAATAACTTTCTCTAACCAATATACTGGGTTTCTTTCTGCAGGAGAATACTCTGCTGTGAGTGGAATAGTTAAAAAGTTACAAATTCTCTTCCTTCATAAATTTATGACAAATTCCAAAATTAACTTTATCAATAAAGGCCGGTTCACAAACGCGTGTATATGATCGGAAGTGACATTAATTTATGAGTTAGATAACTTTTAACAATCTTTCAGAAGAATTGTGTTCCGAATCTACGATAAAGTAGAAACTCAACGGACGGCGGACACGCCATTAAAAAAGAAATTGAACAAAATTAAATAAAAGTTAATTTTTTCCTAACGAAGGATAATATGTGATAGGTACGTGAAATAGTAAAAAACTTTTCAACTCAGCATTTTGTTAAAAAAGTTACAAATTTTTGTGTTCAACTTCATAAATTTTATGACGAGTCCTAAAATTAACTCCATCATCAATAAAGATCGGTTCACAAACGCGTGTACATGATCGGAAATGACATTAATTAGTAGGAGAGTAATGGCTCCAACTGAATATACAAATTACCTATAATCAATTATAATTAGAATGGAGGAAGCCAATTCTTGTTGGCTATCTTCTCCCGCTATCAAAAGACCATTAGCAAGCAATAAATCAGTTTCTAAAGTACTTTGATTTGCGACGGGCCGCGCATGTAATATACTGATTTATTTCCGCAAGATGAAGGAGAAACTTAACGTGAAAACGCTTATAGTTCGCAAAGGCACCCAAATAGAAGTTGCCCTAAATCCGGTTCCCAGAAGCACTTATAACATTTTTGCAAAAGATATATTTCTGGCTAACGTCGCGACACATGGTTTCTCTGTGATTGCTAGCACCAAAGATTTTATTCCACCGACTCAAATGTTGTTTGAAACTTGTATTAACGCAGTTATTTCAAATTTTAACGTCTTGGAACGGATATTCGAAATGCAGTTGGCGTTCAACTTCATATTTTATTTTAAAGTATCCGCCAAGCCGCTTCAATAATTATGATTTCCGCAGTTGTCTAGAAATGGTTTGAAAAACGAGCAACATTGGGCTGTAGTAAAATAATAAACTTCCCTTTCGTCAAGTTGCGTATTTGCGTTTTGGCAGCGTTCCTGCAGTGAAAATACTACACAATGAATGCAATGCAGGTGACAATAGAGAGTTTTAATGAAAGACGAACGCAGAAGTGAAGTTGGAAGAGAGCCTAAAGAAACTAACGCTGTAATTTACTGGAAGCTGGAGTACGAAATTAATTTCGGCCAAATTATACCCTCAACCTCGAAGAACTTGACATCGGTCCAACAGTTTCAGAAAAAACTACAAGCTCCCTCACCTCTACAACGATAAAGAGTTGGAGCCTCAAAACAGGGTTGCAACAATAAAGGGCAATTTCTGGTAGCTACCAACCCAAGATAGATGGTTGGACTTGTTGAAGTAAAGCTCTACAAAAACTAAAATTCCGCCAACGGCTTGATGTAGTATTCTGGATGGGAGAAAAGATTAACAACTCAGCGGTTTCTGGTATCAAGGGACGCGGCTCCGTGAAGACGACCGGAAGACGCGATTCCCCAACTAATTTCAGCTCTGTGTCGCGGTTTGATGTGTCTTGGAAGTAATCCAAATCGCTTAATCAAACGTACAAAGTCGTGACATACAAGCGCTATCGCATAATGTCCTTGTTTATGAGATACTTTTCACAAAGCCTATTTGTCACCAATCGGCCTGGAACAGTCGGGAGTATCTCCCAATTTTTGGCCTATCTCGAACAGTAAATTAGTTGCACGGATTTTCAGTTAAGAGCACGTTTCAAACGTGAGACTTGTTTGCTGAAGCCGCGGTGAAAATTTTATTGCCAGCGTATTTTCAGCTTTCAGGCCCAGTAGTGGGATCCTGGAAAAAGCGATTGCGACCGAGTCGCTTCTAAGCAACCGAAAACGGTTGCTTTGGATAGATATCAGCCGAGTCGCAATGGATTTCCATCGGTTAAACAAAGAGTTCCAAGAGGCTATCGCTTTTTTTGGTGTTCCGAAGGTGCATCCCTATGAATGGCATTGGTAGATGACGGCTTAGGGGCTGGATTTTCAGATATTTTCAGGTACAAGTGGAAGGGTTATAGCCTCCGGCACCCAAGTTACCTGTTTTTAGTACAAACCGTTTCTACAACTCCAAAGGTGCTGCTTTAAAAGCAATTCTTTGGATATTGCATATTTATCGTTATTTAGAGATTAACAACGGATTTTTAAATAATCTTTATCTTGTTGTTCATAATATGTACCAATATTATTACTTTTGTAGGTAAAAAATAACAATTTTCATTTCCGAAACCACTTTTAAATGCTCTCTAGATTATTTGAATTTCTTCTTCAAAACGTTCTTGCAAATTTTACAAAATCTTAATCTCGACAAACATTTTAATTATTTCCTTGAATAAACGTTATATCCCAGTCAACTTGGACATTTGTAATTACATTCAGAAAAAATATCTGTAAACAAAAGTCCTAGGTACAATCGTACCATAAAGTATGTTTCTATACAAAATAATATCCTCCACAAATTTTGTTACATTTATAATAATTTGTTGGATTCATAATATACAGTAGCTTATATTCTAACTTTGTCAGATTGAAACGGAAGTTTGAATCCATACGCATATCTCAATTTTTGTATACAGAGTGTCCCGGAATAACTGTTACAAACTTGAGAGGCGAATATAAAATCAAAAAATTAAACGGCTTTTCTTAATAAACATGTTCTCGAAAACGGTTGATAACGGAGGAAGAGTTCTTGAAAATTGTCGTAACTCTTGACTCTTATGATCAATTTTTCCGAATGTTTGCACATGTACTACTGAATTAAGTTATCATGTATCGTTGGTATCCATTTTGATGAAAATCGCACGACACCGAAAAGTAGCCAATAGAAAAATAGAATTCGATGTCGTTTCTATGACAATGTAAAAATTTCCTGAAATTTTTTTTTCCGGAAATTTTATTCTTATGCATGTTCCACTCGGGCTAATTAATACGTTTTAGAAATGCATTCGAAAAAATTTCCGAAAATAATCAATGCACTAGGAATATTATGAGTGACAATTGTTTAGTGTATTAAAGTCTACGAGGTTTACGTTCACGATACTTAGGTTAGGTAGTTTGAAAACTTTTCACCTTAACAAATTGCTGAAAAATGATTGGTTTCGCATTTTTGAAAAGATCCTCCCCTTAACCCCTTCCCTCCAAAGCGACCGAAATCGTAAAGATAGCGACTAGATCGCAATCGCTTTTTCCAGGATCCCACTACAAGGACAGTTCATTTTCTCCAGAAGAGAACATCTCTGAAACAGAAATTTGGGGGAAGGCGCGCTACAACGGCAACTCACACTGCATGCCTCAAGAAATTTTATTTCGTGTTTCGCAGGCCTAAAGACAAATAATGTGATAATGGCAAGTGGTGAAAATGAGTTCTTTTGGTAAGTTAACAAGTCATCAGGCCGATTTTAATAATTTAGAATGTGGAGCATAACGTAACTACATCGACTTAATATGTCAGCTCACACGAGTGTGCGACTTAACGCGATTTTAACCACAGTCAGGTAATAAAACGGATTTCCTGTAATTTTCTTTTTTCAAAATTGAAGTAACAGCTCCGGTGGAAAACGCACATTATTTGTGTTTTCTTACGATTATTAACTCACGTTACTCGGAAACAATGACTAATGCTGGCTCTTCTTAGCATCAGTAACACCTTTGTTTAGTAATTGTAACGCCAAGCCCGTTCCTGGAGGCTCCAAAATTCCCAACTTTTCTTCAACAAAAAATGTTACTCAACATTGATTTGAAGCAAAGCGAAAGTCAATATTTAAGAAACTAGTTATAATCGTTGGGTAGACGATTGGGAACTCGAGAGAGTTGAAAGCAGGGTTGAACAGAGAGAAAGTACGTGAGTCCCGTGGCACAGTGGTTAGTGCACCCCGAATTCGGAGCGGAAGGCTGACGGCCTAGGTTCGCACCCCGCATGGTGATTCACGTTTTTCTCTGCTTCAAAGGTTGTTATCAAAGTGAAGAAAGTTCTCCTAGAGTGGTAGCAAATTTAATGCTGTACCCACTTTTCACTATGGCGGTTGACGTCTATATCTAGAAGAAAAAGTCGTGGAATTGCCTTTTCCAAATACTTGGCACTGGTTCGTATGTTGCAATCGCCGCATGCCGGATCATTTGCGAAGTGGCAATTTATGAAAACAGTGAAAATTAATTTAGCACGAAAGCACGTTCAAAGTTTCCATACGTTACGAAGTGTAAAACTTGTGTTTTCCTGTGTGGCACGTACCGGCGTTTACTTGCTGCCAATATCCGAGCCATAAATCCGGAATGTGGCGCGATTTTTGATAAAAATAGGCGATTTGCAACTGAAAACTTCTAAACTCTTCACCCTTTCGCTACAAACTGAACTGTTTGCGATAAGATTTATTTTCTAGCGGGTTTTCTGCTTCTTCGGGCGGAAAATGTTGGTGTCGACGGAAATATTTATGTTTTTTGAAAATTTTGGGCTAGCGCCACGATTTCTAATCCGGGAGTTGTCATAATAAAAAGTGACGGTTATAAACGTGTTCAAAAATTATATTTGTCTTAGCGAGATATCAAATTGCCTCTAAATTAGCTGTAGCGGTTGTTGCGACAAGATTCTTGTCAGCCGGTTGATTGACACGAGAAAAATTACGATTTTGACGTTTCAAATACATGAATCACCTCCCCAGAACGTCGTAATTAGAACGGCCGTAAATTGTCTGACTGTTATTAATTACAATGGATTAGAAAAACTAACTTGTATTGGGGACTGTTTTTTCAGCCTCCCAAATTTCCTTTGATTCTGCTTCCTGGGCCTTTGAGCGTTCACACATGGAGGCAGTACCGAGGTGCTAAAATAAGTTCGGCTATTACGATGAGAGATCTACTTTGGCCACTTTCGGAACGGTGGAAAGGTGCGGCGGGACATTTGTTACTGACACGGCGTGATGAAGTTTGGTATTTCGGAATTATTCCCGGGGAACGAGACGCGGCCAGGATTAACGGCGTTCAATTAAATTCGGGGCATTGGATGTAATATCTTATAAGTTATGTAAACTTATCAGAAATAAAATCAAACAGTTTGATCTAAAATTATCTGAAATGGAAACACATGGTGTAAACGAGATATTTTAAACGAGCACACTTAGTGGAAGAGGACGCGCTTCAGAAATGACAGGAATACTTCTGCCGGAAAATTTTGGGCCCCAATTTTCCGTCACGGGCGGCTCCACCAATTGCCCGACCACTCACAATCCCTAACACAAGCTCACAAATTAAAAGGAGTCTGTAAGTTGAGTCCGAATGCAGAAATCGAAGAGTTGTTTGGTGGTCTCTTGAAGCGAAATTACGTTTAGCTCCTCGAGTCCTATTCAAGAATAGTCCTCTGCGGTGGCACCACCCGATCAGGTCCACTGGAAGAGTCACAAAATCGCAATCAAAATTTCAAAAATACTGATTCAAGTCAATTGCTGAAACTTCGTCAAAAATCAAAAAAATTGCGTGTTTAGAAGCAACTTAGCATTCGATTTCCTGCAATCAGAAGAAGTAGGTGTCAGTAAATTTTTGAAAATTCTGGAAATTCTCAAAATTTTAGTTTACATTAAAAAACTTTTTTTTCTTAGATGGACGTTTCACAAAATTGGAAAAATGAGCAAACCATGAAAAGTTGAACCTCTGAACCTGTGAATAGTATTACATTGTCTTTACTCTTCCCAGCTGATCGTCTCTTCCCGCAAGCAGAAGTACGTCGTCCTTGTACGTCGTAATGAGTATACTCACGAGTTAGTTAATCCTTTGACATTTTCGTAATTAGCGAGTCCGCGTCGTTATTGTTGTAAGGTCAACTAGTGCACTAGCCTCATCCTCTCTGCTGGCGACTACAACACAGCGGCAGCAAAGCGGAAAAAGACACGTTCACAAGTGTCGCCACTGATATTTAATTGCATGAATCACCGGTAATTAGGATTTGCAGGTGGACACATCCATTATGAAATTGGAAAAGCCTTGGACGTCCCGCCTGAAACAGAAAGAAGCCTTCAAATTTGCCTTTCTGGTCAGCAATTATTGGTCGAGAATGGTAAGGGGTGAATTGACTTGTTTGCGAAAAATATATTTGAGACGTAATGAGAAAATGTTGTTCGACTCTTACGGAAGCTGTTTAAAAGCTTAGCGAGAGCTTTCCGACCCCATGTTGATACTAACGTGCTTTACGCGCCCCAGTAGTAAAGTGCTTTCCATCATACGACTTTGTTGCTGTTAAAGAATTGTGCTCGTGTCTTGTAAGCGCACAGTGGGTCGCGTGTGATAGTATAAGGAATCGTGGCCATAAAGAGGGTGTCGGCTACCTTTACAACATGTCAACATAAAATTCTGTTAGCCTTTTAGAGCTTTCAGCACAACTTCTTAATTCCCTTTAATAAAATTGGCTCTAGATCAGAAAGGTTGAACCGTATCTATGAGACAACTAAAGTATTGATATTCACCAAAGTATGTCTTTACGTCGTTAGAGTTTTTCTGTCAACGATAATAATAGGTTTTCTCTACTTAACACAAATGATTCACGAACCAATGGGAGGTTGATTTTACGGCGTATTTATGTTATACTTCTTCGGATGAATTATGTGACATTTAATGGGGCGCATTTGAAGCTTTTATGCTGCTATTTTGTTAAACGCCCCACAACAAAGGCGCGTTAAACGCTGAAAATTCTATAAAAGTTTAATGAAAGTGACAATGTTCAAGATTAAAAATGTTGCAATAAACTATAAGACATTTTTTGTTACTTTCTGCGGTTCATATTAAATTTTTCAGGATCGGTAGAGCTGAAGGAAGACAATAAGGTATTGCTTCGATGTGACGAAATGGTGGATGCGCCGGGTGAATTTGCGCTAGGTGCATTTGAACAATTGAAGATCATGGTATATTGTTGCATGATATTAAAGCCCCAATTTTGCTTACAACATTTTTTGGTCTCAGCTTGAATGTACCCGGATCAGCATCAAAAACAAAATTTTTAAAGTTAATTTTTTTATTTCTTAAATTTGCTGGATTAATAAAATATTGCTATTGCTACTACAAACTATTACATATAAATAATAATAAATTGTTTGGCAACAATGAAGTCTTCAACCGGAAAATTTTGAGTCGTTAACTGAGACCATATCTTATGTAATAAACTGATCTTATTACCTATTTCTTTATTTATAGTTTTTTCCGCGTCTTGTGGCGTACTTTCCGAGGCCGCGCCTCTGGCCGGGGAAACACGGATTCCTGACGATCCTGACGTTTGTTTCCAGATGAACCGCAGCGCGCAGTTTCCCGGAATATCCCGTAATTAACGCACTTGTCGTTATAGTTCACGATTACATCCAAACGTTAACCGGTCGAGAGACGAGATCATGGCAAAGATCCAATCCACAAATTTGATACTCCAAACAAGCCTTTATCACTTCCAAGTCCAAGCCAAATACCCCAGCCAATTAAAACCCCAAAGATGAGTATCCATGTGCACTCCGGCGTCCGACCGGTGTGCCAAAATCATAATTTAAATTTGGACATGGTCGCTTTCCGCCCGCGACACCCTCCGTGTCAGGTCCGATAAATTATTTTTAAAAGTCAATAAAACCCGTTGACAATAAAACTTTAAAGACGCTGATTTATTTAAATCGGACTTTTTTGTTTGTTGACGCGATAAAACTGTTTGAATTGTAAACACGATTAAATCGCCGACTCCTGGTGGCTATGTACACGACCTGGCTGTGCTAGACCGAATGGCACGAGAATAGTCATCTTCGATGCACAATGACACGGAACCGAGGGATACGCGATACACCCGCACCAAAACGTATTTTTAGAGCCCTCAGATCAGATATAGAGCGTATTTTTACTCTACATGCTTCCAAGAAATCATAATCTTCCTTTAATCTCCGACTAGCCCGAACAAACAATATGTGAGTACACTTGCGCAAAGTGTTTTTATTTAGAGCCGTTTTGGAACCGGGAACAAACTGAACGTATCGGCGATACGTCAAAGCTTGATTAAAGTCAGGGTGTTCGTCTTAATGACGTGTCAACTTGACAAGGTGTGTTTTACCCGTCTAGACAAGTTAGGAATTTGGGTCTAGGAACAGGACAATGATCGCATAAATTGGAGGCCCTCTAAGAATAAAAACACATGGTTCATATTGTGGCAAATTCGAGAAATAAATAAATAATTGAAATTAGGTGGCACTTTATTTATAAATAAAGTTACATTTTCCACCGAGACATTAAAATGTTAGAAATGTTTGGATAGTTAGCACCAGTATATTATTCTGTTTATTAGAGGGATAGAAATAATAAGGTTTAGAAATAGCCATTTTGCTATTCGCGGCCTTGGGTTATTATTTATTGTTATTCGCTGTACATTGTACATTCATGACTGTACTTGCTTGCCAATAATTTGCTGTAGTTACGTTCGTAAAATATCCGCGAAATACTGTCGTTATTAACCGTGAAGTGTTGGGAAATAAACTTGAGAGCACTGATTGGTGATTGAAAATGAGAGAATAACATATTTTTTTACAATGGTAAATTGTGCAAATGTGTTCTTTAGAACAATTCACGTAAAATCAGTAGTTAACAAAGATACATAACTTATCATTAAGTAGATAAAGTAGATAAAGTGTCACCCCAGCTATTGTTATATTACGTAGCTAATCGTTAAACCTCAATTATTACATACAATTATTAAATAATCCTATTAAGTACACCTTGTCATGCACGTTTAATTGTTCTAAGAATAGGTACCTGCGCTAATAGTTTTCCCATCTCTGCTATTTTTACAAATAGTCTAGGAAAGAGTGCTTATCGACAGGCAACAAAAAGTTGCAAAATAAGGCGATAACTTAAATACCTGCCGGCTTAATGGACGTACGACTGATAACGGTTTTCTGGAAAGCGATATCGCCGCCAGTTTTCCGAAAAAATTAAAAAAGTCACTTGAACAAACTAACACACCTCATGGTTGCTCATTTTGGTTTCTAGCAACGTCAACTGATTTTGTCGAAGCTTTATCGAAAGCATTGCGGATTTGTTCTGGGCATAAATCGTGCCTTTTCCCGGAGCTGGTTAACTTTATTTATCGCAAGGTGTGTTTGCATTGATTTAAATAGTCCGGCGCTATCACAATGCTTTGTCAAATTCCGTTGTTAACTATTGTTCTTTATCTTAATCTGTAATTAAGTTCGGAACGTTCGTGTCGAAGCAAAAACAATTTTTCGTTTTTTCTAATCTTTATGATGTGCCAGGGAAACGATTAGACTGCCATGTTTATTGTAGATTCTTTTTTGAAACATTCTCCCAATGAGATTGGGTGTGACTAACATTAAAAATATTTGCGTTATTTTTAACTCGTATTAAAGTATAGTGATGCAACAAGATATTAAAAAGTTATTGGTCCAGAGTTTGCTATTTTTGCGCGGAGAAGCGCCGAGGGAGGTCCTGGATGAAGGATTGATGTAAACTGTTAACATCAAAATGATGAGTTGCGTGCAGCTATCCACAACTGTATTGAGTTACAGCGCTCTGCAGAAATTGTAGCAGAATTTAAAATTGACAGTAGGGTTGTCCTAAAGACGAAAAATAGTAAGTCACGTCAGCGTCATAGAGAAATTTTAGTAAGTACTCCTGCAACATTCAATATCCCCCTTTTATATTGCCATGTTCGAACTAAATTATTAATGTTTTTTGATTTAAACAAGTCCCAATGCTATTTTGCTACGAAGAGAACATTATTATAAATTCTCTTTCAATTTGTAAAATAATGTAATGTATCTTGGAGGAGTTAGTTAAAACTAATACCTGACGATCATGTTCTAAATAATCTAATTTTTCTGAAAGCAGGAGAGCCAAGGAAACATTGACAAATGATTTTGTGATGGCTGCTCTGAAGAACAAAGGTTTCAAAGTGATCTTTTATGTGGTTGAGAAGAAGACAGCAATATGGAATCTTAATTCAGTCAGACAATGTTTTGCAAAAACATGGCATAATGAAAACAGCAGTTTCTTAAAAAAATAAGATACAAATGAATCCTTTTGGTAAACAGCAATTACTGTAATAATACCATTTAATGCTAATAATAATTGCTACACTACGATAATTGCATAAATTGATAACTTCAAACCCATCATAACAGGATGAACGGAAGATGGCATAAAAGCCATGAATAGCTGCTTTTGTAACAATTATTTCCACATAGGTACCCTCCATTAATTTATCCAGTAGAATCAAAAAATAAATTTAAATTTGTCCTTGCTGCAAATGAAATGTCGAGTGTTTCGAAGAAGTACATACATGATGATAAGTGTAATACAAAGTAGATACTACAGATTTTTGAGTTAACGTTAATATTAAAACATGCGGCAACTATCAGTATCTGGAAAATAGAAGAATAAACAGTCCTTTAGAAGTTTCTATATACCTACCAAAAATTATAATTAGGTACATATAACTATTTAATCAGAATGCATAATTGTAAAGATAATCCATAGCATAAAGATTTCTAATACTGCGTCAAGAAGACTAATGATTTATCGAGCATATTAGTATTTAGTAACAATGTGTGCTATTATCGATAACCTTACTAGGTAAAAACGACTACTTATCTATATAATTTAGTCATTGCCAGTAAATATTTGCGGTTGCAAGTTTTCTAAGTAAATATTTATGAGTACTGATATGCAGATTCTTGAGCAACTGCAACAAAGTGAACTTAAATGGAATTTCATACCTCAAAAGCCCCCAATACATATCAAGACATAAATATATTTATACAGTTTTAATCAAGCTTTATCAACCACGTATTAAATTGACGCAAGCAACATTTTTGAGGCTTTGTGGATACGTGGTTATTATTGATGGTTTACGTTTGCTTTAACCGCATGATCTAAATATTGTAAACAGCCCAGCTCGATGATACCACCTATTTATTGGTTTTAAAAATGAAATTACTGTATATTTATAGCGTCTACTAATTCAAAGACACGTGGCAAATTATTAAAGTGACTTAGGTCTAGATACAAACTACAAAATTTTTGTCTTGGCATTATGAAGGATACCGAATGATTTGTCCTTTTTTAAATCTTTAAATAAGTTTTGTTAACTCTCGAAACCAATCCACAGTCGTTTTAATGCTGTTATAAATTTTAAAGTTACTTTAAAAAACTGGCTGTTCTACAGGACATAATTAGTTTTGGTGTCAGCTTAAGTAGATGGGCACTCTTTGAAAATGCTTTGTGTAAAAAGAATTAAGTTAAAAAAATCGATTTCATAGTTCAAAAAAAGTGATGAATGATAATGGAAATCACAAGTGAGTGTCAAGAAAAACTAACAATTCACTAATTCAAAATGTTAAAAAAATTCTGAGAATGCCAAAAAGAAGTAAAAAGAAAAATCTTTAACTTTGAAAAGTCCTAACCTAGAATACAATGACTACTAAACTGTGCAACTTAGATGTCAATTAATTATACACATAATTAAAAAATAAGAAAAATATTATCCCTAACTTTTACTGATGGTATTTCGAACTGATCGTCGAACAAAATTTAATCAGAATCGACTTCTCTTATCACTTAAGGCACTTCAAAATGACATGACATTATACCATAACTACGATAAGAAAATTAGTCGAGCTTAAAATTCGGAAATAGTTAAATATAAAAAGAAAATTGTTTAGAATTGCGTTCTGCCACATTAAAATTGTGCAAAATTTATAATCTAAGTTTTATACTGAAACAGTTAACAATGACAAGAAAATCTGAAATTTTGCCACGTTTCAAAAAATGTTATTTTAATTTAATTTCGAAATTAATTTTGCAAAAAAAAACTCAAAAAAAAGTCCGTTGTGATATCTGAGTTAGTTTTCGAGCATGGCAACATTGCCTCTTTCACCCGATGGCATTTGGTCATTACTTTAGTAAGAAATGGTAACTTTTAAAAATTATCAAAATCGAGCCCAAAAACCGGTGATTCAGTGCCATATGGTGTTGGTACTTTGGCTGTGATTGACTCATAACCGTCGTCACATTCACGCAACACCCTGATCACGACAACCTACCTATTCGTAATAGATACGTAATGATAATTATTTTCCGCATCCTCCGCGACATCAGGAAAAATACTCACGATTCCACTACAAAAAAACCAACAACTATTCCACTCCATCACTACTCCACACCTTTCGACTTTTCATTTTTCTTTTGTCCAACGACACCGAAACTTTGACATATAGCCGAACTGTTCCGGTTATACTGATGCGTTCCGCGGGCAATATCAAAATGCAGTGGCGAGCCTCGGCGGTGCGTGGGAGTGTGGACATCGTTCAAAAGACGGAACTTACGGGAAAAGCGGACGCATGCGTGTCTCGGGAAACGGCGACGTTTTTTGGAAATTTTGCGCGATCGCCTGAATTTTACAGGAATCTCGAACAGACGACGCCGAAGTTCGGCAAATGAAAATTTCAAGAGCCCAACTGACAGCCGAACTGCACTGCTGGCATACCAAATTGTGTTTATTTGATTAATCTGCAAACTTGGCGATTGTATCTGAATGGAATCAGTACAAACATTTTCAAAGGTGGGCTTTGCCATCCAACACCACGTAATGTTAACTTTCATTAGATACTTCTAAATCTGTTCCAGGAAAGCTTTCATCGGTTAGAAAATTTTTTTGGTACATAGTCTTCTAGATGGTTCCATTATTCAACCACGATTAATATTTTTTGTTAAACGGATAATTTAATAAAAGTGATAGAAAATTTATTATAATGAAGGCGTGTTGGTCGATGTTCACAGTTGCCGTCTCACAAAAATTTGTTGAAAACTCGAAAAATATTGGTGTCATAAAACATCAAAGTAATTTAAAAATAGAATGCTAAGTAATGAAATAAAGTATGATTGTTCCTAATAAATCACGAGATGACAAATAGAAACAACTCAAATTTGGTAGATAATAAAAAGATGACGATTGAAAATAGGGTCGATTTTTTGAAACGCGTTTTCTTTGCGTTCAAAGAAACCGTGTAAGCCAGAAAGTTGGCTGCCATTGTGTACGTTTACTTTTCACCACCTCCAATTTTTTTCTATTAACTCCCTGGTGATACTTTGTAAGTTTCTTCAAGGCCCATATTATGAAAAGCTGTTGAAAGATGTCCAAAGCAAAAACAAATTTTAGCCACGTTACTATTAATCATGGAATAATAGAAAATAGTTGGTGATTAAACCTCCGTGTGATTAATTACGCCGAATTCCTGGCATAAATTTAGCTCGTAAAAAGTGGATGGCTGTAAATGGGCGTTATTGGCTCCTCTACCACGTGAAGATCCGTAATTAAGCATCCGGCGTTCCCTAATTACCCAACGCACGTTTAATAGATCGTGGTATACCAAATTCATTATGATAACATTTGTTGAAAGATATTTTGCGGATCAGTTTTATCGCGATCTCATTAAAATAATTTCAATATGTAATAACATTGAAGTGTCCATGTCATGCTATCGCAGTAAAAATTAATCTTCAAAGACTGTTTCAAAGCTATCCAGACTCCCTTAAACTAGAAACAAAAATCGATTTTCAATATGGCTGGTTACTGCCAATAAAGCTCTTAATGACCGATTCGGCCTTCTATGCTCTGTTGAGCCTCGATTAATTTCTAGGTTGATTCTGTTTAGTTTTAGAAATAGCTTTAAAAATGTAGTAAACGCCGACTTAATTGCATCTTAAACTGCATTTTCAACTAAAAGTCGCGGTGACGTGACGCAAATGCAACTACCTATTAAACGTGCGATTCGACCAGAATTTTAAATACGTGACTGACGTGAAACGGTGTTTGCTAAATATAATTTCATTGGATCGTAAATTGGCGGATTAAACTATTAATTACGTGCTATTTCTGCGGGTGCAATAAAGGAGAAACAATGAGGGTCTAAAAGTATGGAATCACGGTTATTATGCGGACGTTATGACCTCACAAATATTTCTGAAGCATGTCCATTTACGTCATTCAAAAAAATCTGCTTAGATACTTTTTGACTGCTATTTCAAAATATGCCAAAATGTTCTTTGTAAGTTAATCGATTTTTGTTAAAAAAATTAAAAAGAGCGAATGCGAAAGAAATGGTATTTAAGTAATCCCAACCTTAGGTGACCAATTACCTAGGAAAAAAAAATGTCTTGCCATGGTCTCAGAAGATGGTTCAATTATTTAACGTGTAATGTAAAAAATGATCATTAAAGTACCAGATTAAAAACAAATAACTGTGCATATGGGAGAATTTAAATGCGCTCATCATCTCTTACTTGGCGCCTCCGCCAATTCTGAAGGTAACCCAAAGTCGCTGCTACAGCGATGACCAAACTTTTGTTACTTTTCTGTTTTTTACAGATTTTTAATTTTATTTTTTTAAAACTATTCATAGCTGATGCTACAATGATCATCAATCATCTTCTTCCGTCTTCTATAGCTAGTCATCACTTCATATTTGACTGATGACTCGTAGACCCAATCTTCGCGGCCCAAAGAAACTATGTAGATACATACTATGTACATAGTTAATTATGTATATACCTATACTATGTACATAATTCTAATCGAAGGCAGAAAGCTTATCGCACAAGTGGCTGTGATGTAACCTTTGAACTGCTCAACGCGCCATTTACACGCTATGGCCGAGCCAAGAAACAACTAATTTATTATTGTAGATACTGCCCATGACTCAAGTTAACGTAACGTGGTTGGGGTAGGGTAGATTTTACTTGCACATGCCCGAAAAGCGGTTCAAATAAAAATGCAAAAAACATCAGTGGATGAGATAAAACTTATATCGAGCTGCCAGAGCAGGGCACTCGAATGCTGGACGAGCCAAGGAAAATAAATTTTTAACCAAAATATTTAGGATCTAAGCCAGACGCGAAAACGATTAATAATTTAAAATTGAAACGTCCTTTAACCCGAAAATCGGCGATTTACCTGGACCAAAGAGTCGGCGCCCTCCTGCAGTCACAGATTATAAATAAATCCTCAGTTGCGTGACAGTTTTTGCAGTTCCAGCGAGGAGTTTAACCTAATGTTGATATTAAAGGTGCTTGATAAATCCAGAGTTTATTTTAGCCTAGATGAAAATAGAAGCGCCGCCCTTGTTAGGATCTCGACCGTGCACCGTAAAATGTGCCTGAAAATTTTCAGAAATTAGAGAAATTGTGTAGCCATCAATCTTTCGTTTCGCGCCCGACTCTGGCCAAATTAATTTCGACAATGTGTCAAAATTAATTGCGCCAACCGAATACGGGTAAATCAACCTGGTCGCACCCCGTTTTGAGGAAAAACTAAGCCCTGGACGTTTCCGATCAGAAATTATGTTTTTGCCAACCGTTTACGTCAAACCGATAAAATTAAATGTAACCGTTTATTATTAGGTTTGATTTTATTTATAAAATTTCGGGGGCCCAAAATAAGTCGCCGGATTTACGATTGTCACTAGATTTTTTTACGTGACTTTCGACCAGTGCTTGCGGTAAATCGAGTCATTATGTGACGTAAACGTGTTGTGTACGGCACAAGGCCTTGATTGCAACCTTGGTCGGATCCCACTAGGAAGATTCAATGTTATTTTTAATTTGCACTACATGTACCATTTCCGTTATCAATTTCTAATGCACCATCCGTAACTTTACATCACATTGTTGCATTATGATTTTAAACCATTATTTTCAACAAAAAAACAATTGCACAAATTCTCTTTATAATTAAATATTAAATGAATTGTTTGCTGGAAAACGAAACTACGTATTATTTCATTGTTCTTGTATGTGACTGTTAATGTAAGGTTGCACTTATGTTCGTTAGTCACCAAGGCAAAAAAAATGTGAGGTGAGTTTCTACTTTGTGGGAACTTGTCTGCTTTACAGCTTGTCTTAAAATAACTGATATCATGACAGAATTTAAGGTAAGTTACATTTGAGCAAGTATCTAACTAAATTGGATTTAACGTCCAACGGCATATTTTTTTTTTGCCGGAGAAATTGTGTACACTGACCACAAAATGGTGTTTATAACAATAATATCTTTACATCAAGGACAACACCCCGTAAAACGTTTCACCATTTATGGAAACGTTTAGTAAAACTAGCGCTAAATTGTTTTGTTGCCAAGTATAGTTGACATGCATTTATACTGTAAATGAATTGTTCATAAAGGTAGTTTCTGATGAAGGTTAAAATAATTATTATCAAATAATAGAAATTTTTAAGAAAAGAAAATTTTTTTTTTTTCAAATTTCTAATGGTTGGGGACCTTTTCAACTTATCGGTCACTAACATTTCATCGAGTTTCTAAGCTCATTCCCAGTTTCATCATTTCACTAATAATTTTATTTATTCAAATATTCATTTGAACAGCCACCAGTTTCGTCTTGTTTCTTCCAGTTATTCTTCATGTTTCTCCATCGTTTCATTGTTTGTATTCTTGCCTTCACCGACACTTAAAAATCTTCAAAGCGATTTGAGGCAAGCATAATAATTCTAATGGTTAATACAAGGTGAAATTAATGGTTACAAATTTGCCACTAAATTAAATAGAAAAATTTTCTAAGCAAATCAACCCCGTATTTAAAGAAAACAAAAATATTTTTATAATAATTATTGTTTCTTGTCAATCTAAATATTTCTCTTAGTGTTTATTCAAAGTTGCACTTAGAGAAGAAAGCAAAGGACATGACATCCTTTTCAAAAGTTTGCGCAAGGTTTTAGAACTCTGCTTTTGCTTCAATTTGAAAAAAAAAACATTGCTTATGTCTTGATGATAGTGAGAGTGGGATGAAACAGAAGAATAAAACTAGTTTAATGAAAGTGATTTATTATCTTATGAATGATGTTATTTATAAATCACAATACACAGTTGTCCCTCCCTCAAAACAAAAAATCTTCTTAGAAGAAAACAAAACAAAACATACAATTTAAATTCGTTTTAATAATTCACTAATACAAAAACATTTTCATTAATTTGTTATTCATTTCATAATAATAAAATTTAATTATAATCACATTTTCTTGTTGTTATGAAGACTTTTTAACTTGGGCATCATACATGCAACAAACTTTTCAACCAAAATGTACATCGACAAAATAGCTTTACACTTACTTAGTAAATAAATAAATTAGGAGATTTTCTTAAGATGCATTAACTGACTACACAAAGCTAAGTTAAACTTAATAAGTGACAATATTTCCCACGCGAAGACAAATACGTCTCTGTTTACACTTTGTTTGACAACATAATGGAGGAACTAAAATTGAAGTAGTCATCAACGGTTACACAATAATAATAATAATAATGGAATGAAATAAAAAGCAAGGCTCATTACGTATACGACGCGGTGTGTAGACTCAGTAAGAAATCGTTGGGTACAATAATTGAAAGACGCGACGATAAACAAAAATAAATGAATTTATTTAAATACAACACTATATACAAATTAAATAAGAGCTAATGAGACTCCCTTTGTAAATAACAAAATGATTGCACCCAATGAAGACAATACGTTGCATTGCAATAAATTAGACGTGATTTTTGGCAAAGTTATATGCACATATGTGTTCCCAAGCACCCTATCATCACATATGCTTATGTTCCTCTATATTACACGGTGTTTGTCTACCATATACAATATTTGTTTGTAATATAATAATAATTATATAATTTAACATTTTGCTATAAGTTTTGTGACGGCGTGTGCAAATCTCGGGCGGTTTCCTGATCTCGACAGAGTTACGATGAAGAACTATTTACATAAAGCGAGCTTCGACGACAACCGATCTTGAGTGGAAGTGAGGTAATTTCTGTTGAAATTGTTGCAACGCTTGGAGATTAGGCACACGCAATCACAAATTGTGATGATTATATTATCAGTTGGAGCTATTTTGACGACGGCTGACTATAAGATGAACACTTTTAGCATAACGGAAACTAGTTGGAATAAGTCTTCCATTCTTACACTTCAATATCCCAATTTTTCAATAAACAATATTTAAAAACAGAACAATGTTCTACTGTCAATTCTTTAGACTTGTTTATGGTCGAAATTTCTTGGTAGAAGCGTTCCTTGGCCAAATATAATTTTTGATTCTTCTCTATAGTAATATCAATAGCGATTAAGACGACGATGTACATAGTACATAAAAGTGGTAGCAATACTTGGCGTTTCTTCGGCTCTCCAACGCGTGTCAAGGGATATTTCAGCTGGCTTCGCTTCTGCTTACACATGGAAACAACCACATTAAAAAAGTGTCCCAGTTCACTGTGTTTAAGTTGCTAAACGTTCGTTCGTTGATAAATTCAGTAACATATAATATAATTTAAATAATGAGTTGCTTGTGTATGGAATCGGTCGTTTTTAAACTATAAATTCACAAAGTCACCTAGAGGTCGTAACGTGTGGTCAGACACTAGGCTTGGGACGGCCCGTCGTCGTGGAGTTGTGTTGGTCGTTGGAGGTCCGCCTCGGTCTCGACGGCACGATGACCACCGGTAACGTCTGGTTGGCGGCGGATTGGTGGTGTTGTGCGCTGCCACTACCGCCGCCGCCGCCAGTCTTTTTGCCGCCCCCCGTGAATATTTTAACAGTCCTTTGTAAAAAATCAGTCTTTTGTCCGCTGCTTCCAGCTTCTGGCCGTTTTGACGTGGAGGAGGACATTGAGTGACAGCGCACGACCAGTGGCGCGCTGCCACCCGACCAATCGCTGACGCCGCCACCACCGACGCCGCTGCTCGTCGAACTCGTACTGCTACTGCTGCTCGTCGAACCAAGGAGGCCCGCAGAACTCGACCGGTACGGAGGCGGCGATTCCGACTCCAAAACGGTGCGGTTGGGCGGCGGTCGTATGCATTTCTGGTGGATCTCGGCCTCCTGCAACCACAAACACATCAGCAAACGGAACCAAAATTCAGCAAGAAAGAGAATTATTGCCCGCTTCTACGCCAAGGTCCGACCACAGTGGGTGCTCGATTTGTACCTGCCCCTCCAGTGTAACCAGACTTTGGCGACAACTTAGAAAATACCGAAATAAGGTCAACAACTACGTTTAATTATCGTCGCAACCGACATCCGTTTCCTTGAGGAGTTTTTGGCCGTTTAAGTGGATTTTTATATCTAAAGTTTTTAGCAAATTCTGACTCATCGCGCACTTGTTTTCGACAGGAGTTATTAACCTCTATAATTTCTAACTCGGTTATTATTGGCTTGCAACTGGTACTAAATGAAAAGTTAGCCTTGGAAGCTATGCGTTTTTAACTCCATGCAGTTCTGATTACGGAACAGAACTGCATAGTATCCGGCGAACTTTAAAACCATTGGATATGCGCTATTGCTAGGTCAGATTTGCGCACAGAAATAGTTCATGGTCTTTTATGCATTCACTTACTTTCAGAGTGATGATGCCATCTATTTTTAAGGACATATCGATTTGAAACTACACTCGTGAATGTTGCTAATGGCAGACAGCTGTTGCGCAAGCAACAAAGGGGCAATTTGGCCCTGAAGAAACGACAACCTAATTACAATTAGAGCTGACCAAAAATCTATTGATTGAAAGAATAAAACTGCACAAAATCCAGCTAATGGCAGAAATTGAGATTACGAACAAAATAAGAAACCCATTCAAAGAAAATATGAAAAGATAAAATTGATTCGTAAGAAAAAAATCTTCACCCAATGGCATTGGTCGCTTTTAGATCATTTTTTGGTTTATCTCTAATCCTGTATTTTTCGGCTTCGTTTTTTGGATAAAAGTATAGTGTCAACTGTTTAACCCACAAAATCTTTGAACTACTGCTAGGTCGATTGACTGTAAAAATGGCGAATGCGCCGGGAGAATATGGCAATTAATTTCAGTTGAACCAAAACGCAGCATCTTTCTACAGTTGTCTGTCTGGTCATTTTAGTGGGACTTCCGGTAATGCCGTAGGTGATAAAGTTAAACTTGATCGCATAGTTTTGTTTACAAAATCTTGAAAGATAAGGTTACAATAGTGACGTAAAATCGCCCCATACGTCATTACCTATCGCAGGTCGGATCAGTTTCATTCAACAAACATGGGTCGTTTCTTCGTTATCAGAAGAACTTTTGCAACGTGATAGCATGTTTTTGTTGTTTGTGTATATGCTAACATGTGGCGGTTATAACCGGGTGTAGGCGTCTGAAGCGAAAACTATCAGCAGCTGGTATTATTCCATTTTGCTTCGGGAAATCAACAATTTTTTACACGAAAAAAGAACAATTAGATCGCCGTTTAAATAGTGTGAACGACCTTTAATCTGTTACTACAACGTAATTTATGCAACCAACATTACACGCGAGGACCGCGGGCAACAGTTGCCGCACCCTGAATTTACTCCTGGCATAAAAGCAATTCTGAATTTTCCCTTTTCAGTTACTAGACTTACGCACATATTGACTCTAAATTACAATTTTTAACTGAACTGCCGCGCAGCGCGTGGAAGGAGAGTCTAGACCCCCAGGAGGTTGACTGCGGTAACGCTCGCCTGAGCGTAAAAATTTCCGTGTAGCTACTTAAAAATACGGTCCCAGTTGAAACTTTAACATAACTGGCGATTAAAGCAATTCACAAATTGGCCATTGTTTCCGCGTTACTTCGAGTTGCGACCGTTTCGAAAAGATTAAAATGAACAAACACAATGGCGAAGTAAGTAGTTTCGTTTGGTTCGTTTTCTAAGCTAACTAATCGTTTCGCTCCGTAAAGTTTTTACTTTTCACAAATTCCATTGGCGTACCTGTTCGGGGTCCCTCAGGTGCAGTCTGGAACTGGTGTAGGGATGTTCCTCGCCGTCAGGCATTGCTATACTTGGTGGCAGGTTGATGGCTATGTCTGTGTGTACGGCGTGCAGTCTCACTTGGCGGTCCCTCGACGCCGCCAACTCTCTGGCCGCTCTTCCGCCTCGCAGGTGGTCCATGCCGCCCACCCCCGCCGCGGCGCCGGCGCTCACAACCGACAGCATCTGCAGCAAGCAACGCACCATCAGCACAGAACCAGAAATTCAACAGCAACATCGACATTTGACACAACTAAATAACAAGCAAAAGGAGTCTCGACAGCGGCGCCTGCTCTCAAAGATCAGAACCCAAAATTGGGCAATTACTGATTCCTCATGGCATTAAGAAAAATAGGCACGGACCGAAAATTGCCTCGTTAAAAAAGTAACAAATGGCATTAGGTACTTAAACAGACACTGACCGCACCCTCCTCCCCTTACTAACCCTCTGATCAAAAGATTTAAGGGAGTCGGGTCAGCACTGGCGCAAAATTCTTGGAGACATTGAGAATCCGCTATATTATTAACCATAACTTACATTTAGTTCATTAAATCTCTTTAAACTAACTTTCAGATAAAATTGGAGTCCTCGGCGTCAAATCGCTATCCAGCAAGAACGAAACTGTTATCAGCGCATTTTGGGGCAAAATAGGTTCCTTCGACGTTCTTGCTAAATTACGTGATAAATTTGTCCACAAAATCTTCTGAAGGCGAAGCCACCCAAATGCAGCAACCGCCCGTAAAAAAAAAAACGAGCTGTGAAAAAGGAGTTGCGCGACTGAAACGATGCGACATCGGCAAGACCTTCACGCGTTGCACTTTCTAAGTTTGCTGTTTGTTTTAGTGACTAACAGGTTGGTTTAGCACTGTTAGTCATTCATGCATTACATAATTAGCTTTTGAAGCGGTGACCAAGTGCGAATTGGCATAGAATCAACGTTACATTACATTCAAACGCTGTTGGGTAACAACAGACAACAATGGACAATTTGCGGGTGTATTGTTTTGGACATTTCCGAAATTTGATTTGTGGAGTCCCGTTGCGCAACGGATCTACGGCGCGAGGAGCTTGGTCGAAAGATAGAAATTTTTGATGGTTTCCAGGGAGCACTTAGCCTGTTGCGTTTTTTTGATCTTCAGTTTATTTATACTGAAGACAACAAAGAGTGGAATATCGAAAGGGGTTCCTGGAAGATGATATGTTGAGACAGGAGCTATTTTGGTGTTGTCTATAATTAGAATGGAAGGACAATGTGGTTGGGAAAAAAAAACAACCTCGTCCCACTTGCGGCTGCATTATCTCCTGGTGTTATGAATCAGGAAGTGGAACCGAATCGCGACGGTCTGCTGAGGTTTCGGTTTCGTGTGTAGCGACGATTCAAGTGATTCATCGGCCGAAAACCGCACCAGTCGACAGACGTACGCCTATGGAATGTTTGATGTAAATTATTGCATTTTTACGCGTCCAGATATATGATTTAAACTGGTCGTTGTATGGTGGGCATGACTAGGAATGTTGGCATTGTTTATCGCCACGTGGGCCGCGGTTAGATAACAATCGGCGCGTAGATCGTTGAAAAGTCTCTTTTCTAAACGAGTAACCTTCACGGCTGCACCCATCCTAATGACTGCACTATGGATGGAAAGCAACCTTCACTTGTTCTGTGCGCTGGGTCGCTACATAATGCAACAGTTTCGAATTACAATGTCGGATTAGGTATGCGGAACTGACTCGTTCACAATGCACCTACCGCACTTTCAGCCCCAAGGTGGCACATCGCGCCCGGACTCCTTCCGGGACCGCGCCCCGCCTCCAACTCGACCAACATTCGACCGCCGGATTCCCAGGATCACCCCCTGCGGTTCCACGATGTCGTTACATCGTCCTTCATCTATTTCTCCTATTTCTATCAATTTCTTCTTCTTTTGATTTCTCTTCTTCTAGCATTGTGATTTGGGCTCTTTTTTTGCTGGCCTCGGTGGTATCTTGGATCTGCGCGGGCACCGGGAGCTTTTGGGGCCCGGACGGCTAAAAATCGCAATTACCGGAGCAAAACGCGCCTTTTGCGTTCCTCCCATTGTATGAGTTTTTTTAATTTATGATGTTGCAGTGTTTTGTCGGCTGACAGGCCAAACAAAGAAGATGTACGTATCTGATTATTTCTGTTCCCCCTGACTCAGAACCACTGACCGTAGGGACCACGTGTGCATGACAACGTGTTATATATAGGTCCGCGTTCGCCCAATTGTCCCGGGTTAGCTTATTGCCACTTTATTAGGTCGTAATTCACAATAGCAGATGAACCGAAAGTTCCGGGCGTCTTTCAATTTTCCCTACTCCTCCAACCCTTGGGCGTTTAATCTCGTCTCGTTTGGGGGGAGTTGAAGCTCGTCGATCATCGTCGATGTAGAATCGGGCAATTATCGAACTAAAATAGCCAAACTAGGAGGAGAAATTCGAGTTGTGCAACTAAACACAAATTGCATACAGACGATTAAGCCTCATCCTCCGAAAATCCATTAATTATTGTTTGCTCCGGCCCGATTGTCGTTTATAAATGCCAACCGTGTACAAAATGGGAACGTGCGTTTTAAAACGATTCTCACTAAATTATAAATAAATCATTGCGACATTACCGCACGGAAATTTGCATGCAATAAATAAATAAATTTCGAAAATTAACGGTGCGAATCTGCGATCGCACCGAAACTATTTTGGTGAATGGACCTAAGGTCAACAATCACGAACACGCCATAAATTTCGAAACGCCCAACTGCAACGGCTAATTACTTATTTAAATCGATTTTCGTCGGGGGGACAGTGTGACGTTCGGAAAAAATTTCGCGTGGCCCCCGTCAGCGCGCCGTCCCCGGACTAAACGGGTTTCGACACACAAAACACCTCGCACCCACGCGACCCGACGACTAATAAACATCAGGGCAAAAAATTAATTTGCAACAGCGATCTTCCAGATTGTTCGCAACGTTTCAGAAGGACGCGGGCCCCGGCGCAGGACCGGACCCACCGCAGCAGGGCAAGATTCAAGTGAAGAATTCACAGTACGTGGCGCCCGTTCGCCGAAGTAGCTATTTTCGGGCAAGCACGGAAACCATTTCAGCAGCACTTAATACCAATAAAGTAATCTTAATCTTCGTGACGCAAGATATAGTTTCTTGGACTGCGGCGGCCAAATTAAGGCCATGAATGAATAAAAAAGAAAAACAAAAGAGACTGGGTCAAAACGCCAAATAATTCGTGCAACAGTCTGTCTAGCTACCAGTTTCCAGCGTTATTATGGAAGTCATTATCGACTACATTGTAGCGAATATGCAAATAACTGTAATTGTTGCTCCGCTGTCACTTAAGACTGACGTGAGGTGAGGCCAGCGGCTCTAAACTTCAACTAAATCCTCCTTTCTTCTGGCACGTCGTTACTTTTTGTGCAGCTCTTTTTTCGCACGGTACAGCAGTGAAAAGGTGAAACATATTAAATACAAGACTTTACCCCTTCATTTGATTTACCCACCACTCCCAGTTTGTTCGTAGCAAATAATTTAGGGGGCAAAATCCAAACGTTTTAGACTAGTTTCAGTTTCCTACCCCTATTTTCTTTGAAGCAATAATTGTGGTCTAGAAATTATTTGATTAGGGTCAATCAAACGTTTTGGCCAATGGCATCAAATTTATATAATCATCGAAGATCCGAGAACTCTCTTGTAGCAAATTTACTCCAAAAAAATAAATAAATGTTCACTGTTTTCACATCTCTTTAACCGCACGAGATGGGAGTTTTGAATCTTCTAACGAGGGGCTTTCATCAATACCTTTTAGGCCTCTTTGTTTCAGTTGATCGCTTGCGTTGTTGAGGGGTTGCAACTGCCATTGGATCGGAGGTCTGGAGGAGAAGTAGCCACGCTACGTTGTGACGGGGAGGTTGTAGGGTCAAACTGGCGCTGTTACCGCGTTATTACGAGCATTCCGCGTATAGCAAGTTCAGCAAATTTGAAAAACTGTAATGTAAATGGCTGCCACAACGAAGAGATGATAAAGTCCGCCATCTGTCGCGGTTGCAGCAAAGAAACAGCAGATGACTACCAAGATCTCACTTGGACCACATTTAACTCGTGTCACCTCTGCATTGTTGTTTACGGTTTTTCGGCCGCCAAAGCGACTGGTCTATCTTCGTCAAATTCCGGCAAACTCCTGACCCTAGTGACTCTCTGCGCCATAGGAAGATTAGCCGCTTGCGGTGTTTCGAAAGTCACGAGTTTCGGCCCTCATTTCGCGTTGGTCACGTTTGCCGAAGAATAATCGCTTCCCGGGGAGCCGGAGAGTTGCCGTGCCCCGTTCCCCCGGCCAACAATCGCAAAAGCACGAGTTAACGATAAAATAGCTCCCTAGGTCCCGTCCTTGTCGACACCGTTGTTGCATTCCTCTTCACGTAACACCTCGTAAACCGCACCTCCGCGTCCTTGTCAAGCGCGACAGCATCCAGAATTTTCTTTGTGGAGGAGCCGACACGTGTGCGAACACCCGAAACACGTCGTCTCCCATGATGCGACACCACCAAGTGCGACCGGGACGACGGCGGGACTCATTAATATTGAGACCGCCGTCGGCCTATCCCCAGGTGTCTTGTCGGCGTGCCTCCTATCTGTCTGTCGGCTTTCCGGGGGCTGGGGGAGCGCGTCCGTCGTGACGGATATGGGAGTGATAAGCGAAGGTGTTTGTGCAGGTGGTTCGTTCGTCCAGAGAGCAGGTGTACGGTCATCGACCCAACCGTCTGGTGTGGGTGCACACTCACCCATACGCAAAACGGAACTCCTCTCTCGACTCCACCGTTACTACTTGTCACGACGGCAATTAGCAATTACCATCAGCCCAACTTCGGCGTACTTCGCGCTCCCGACAATGGCTGCTTAATTGGGCCTCCGCAACCTCTATATTGTTCACCAGACTGTATGCACACCGACTACTTACTTCCAATTATCGTTGTAGCAACTTCGGCCCATCACTGCCACAGACCAACATCGCCGGAGCAACCCCAGAAATCTGAATCTGAACCTCAAAAACGCCCCTCAGAAACTCCATCAAATAAGCCTGGCCTCAAAGCGGCTGCTTAGGTCGGTGGCGGCCAAATGCAGAAAAGATGGATCGAGGCTTCCTTAGAACTTCTTTATTATATCCTCACGACGTTACCTCACCTTGTCGGTCTTGCTAAATTAGTTGAAATTTTGTAATATCACAATGTACAGTTTAACTCGGAGAAGAATATGACTGTCCATGGTACAAATCAAAGTAGGTACTGGGTTGACTGGATAAAATAGAATTTTGCACCTGACAGGGGTCGTGTTCCTTGGAAGTTCGCTACTTCGTTGTGGATACGCATGCGCTGTTGGCTGCCCGTTATCCAATTGCGGTCAAGCGCTATCTAATGGCTTGTTACCGGAATTCCATATCGTCAAATGGCGCAAACAATAATTAACATCAAATTATCAGCGCCACAATTCGTAATTAAATGAGCCGCCATTGCAACTCAAAGATAAATGTGTGCGGCAAATAGAAAAAAATGCTCGAGTTTTGTCGACCCTGATCCTGATAATCCTCAAAGACACAACATCGGTTAAAAGATCACTTGGTGCAGTGGCGTTACGGAAATAGGTATTTATAAGACTCCGATAACGTGACCAAATCGTTCTTTTAGGACAAAAATTTGGCCAATAAAATTGAAACTGAAGTTCGCCTCCAAAGAAGACTTGTAAGAAAACTTTGAAGTTTCTATGAACAAACGCAACGAGATAAAGTTGGAGGACCAAAAAAATGTGGAGAGGTTGATACATATTGGAAAGTGTCTGAACTAGCTGAAGCCAAATTTGTGGAGACTCGCGTTTAAAAATCGGTAGATGTGTTAGGCTTGAACATACATGCTCGTGCATGTTTGCATGTTAATGACCACTAAAAAGATAAAACGTATTGTCGGCTCGGGATTGTCTTATTGCATTACAACATGACATCCTCGTAACCAGCGAACCCATGCACACTCGGAACAAACTTCCATCGATTTTATCTGCTAAATTATTGACTAACAATTTCATTATTGTCTCATTATTTACTTTACAAGTACCTATACGTGCAACTTAATAACATCAAAAAATTATGAATTGTTCGAAGTGGACCTGGACATGGTTTCAATTCTTCTGACGGATCAATGAAAACCAATAAATAATAGCTAGCAACAGTAATTTTGACGAGAAGTTGATGAACGTCATCATCTTTTGTGCAACTGGACCAAGACTCGTCCTTGACGTCTACGTTATTTTAATTGCCGCATTGTTTAAAACCCGAGATAATTAATTACCAAAAAAGGATGTCGGGGCCATTTATTGCCTATCTATTATTTTTCGAATAACATTTAATCGAAAATCTTCCGCCAGACAATCAACCAGATAATGATCGTGAGTGTTCCATTTAAACTTTGACGGTGCGGTTACGCCTTCTTTGGGGGGCTCGTCATACAGGTATTATCGTAATGCTATTATCACTCTTCGCCGCAGACGTCCTTGAAATAGTCACGCGATAACGATCAACCCCTTTAGCCGGAAATTTTTTTCGCTACGCCTGCGAGCTTTACGATCCCACAAAATCTGGTTCGACGATTTTATCTCTCGGTCGATAAAAATTCGCCACCAAACCATGTCGCCATATTCTGAATCAATTACGCCCTTTCACCGCCAACCCCCGACACTCACGGAGTAATCCGTTCAAATTAGGGGATTTAAGGTGCACAACTGTCAATGAGCGGGTCTCGACCCTCTTTTGGGGTTTGTACATACCAGATCGTCTTGAGGAGGATTATCGAGAAATTTTACTGGCTGTCCCGAAATTTCCAATTTGGCCGATATTTCGGGAACCAACTTTTGATCGTCGTGAAGGCATTTTGCCGGAAATTTCGGTAACGAGCTTTTGATCGTCGCGGAGGGCACGGTTGCAGTGGCAGCGCGTCGCGGCCGGGGGGTTATTAATTGCAGTGGGGTGGGCGGCGATGGCGGCGCGGATGCAGACAGACAGACGCACATACACCTGCAACCCGACCGACGGGTGCTCCAGGCAGGGGGCGACTCTCGCGCCAGACTGCAGCCAGACAGAGCCAAGGTCGCGGAGCGCGTAGGTTGTCTGGGCCCCCACCACCCCGCCGTGCTCGTGTAGCCGGCTCAATGTGACCCCCTCAGGGTGTGCTGTTGCCGCCGCCGTGCCGTTGCATTACCCGTACTCCATGCCCAGCCTTGTCCATTGTCCTTGGCGCGGCGACGCTTTTTTGGGACGAAATGACGAACGAGACCCGGTGGATCACCGGGGCCGCGGGCGTCGCAACGACGACGGAGGCGTCGCCGACGCCTCGCACTTTCGTTTTTCGACGGCGAACTTGGGAAAAATCGACGAAGCGTCATTGTGCGGTGCGTTGGAAAAGTGAAACTTTTAAAGCTCCCTGGAATTGGGTTGTTATGTCTCCCAGTTCATTACCAACTTGAACAGGCCTCGGCTCTCATGTTGGTTTAAAAAGTTTCATGTTCTTCGTCGGGCCGGGACGAAATTGCCCCTTTTACCTTCTCAAAAACGCTTTGGAACTTGATTTACATAGGTACGTAAACTTTCTACTTGAGTAACGAGTTGAAAACAAGACGCTATAGCAACGGCGATCAACCTCAATCAGTTTTGGTGAGATTATGGACCTAAAGGGTCTCCAAGGGTTTAAATTCGTGATTTTTGATCGCAACAAATTTCTGCAGTTGTAAACAAATATAATTTTTTTCCAGAATGTGACGATACGGCGACCAAAGCGAAGGAAAAGCTCGAAAAACGAGTCGGGAGGTTCGCACGGAACCTCAAGATGGGAAACTTACAGGTGCGACAAGTGAATAAAACAATTTTAGGCAAATTTCCGATTAAGATCTTCACGAGCGAACAATGTCAGTTGGGTGTTGGCTTGCAGGTCCCTCATGGCTAGACAGACTGTGTTAAAGTAAATGCATGTGCGTGCGTTAAAATTTATTTCTGTCATATAGTAAAAAACCTAGTCAACTTTTTCAAACAATTTACGAATGTGGTGTTATTTACGAGAATGGAGGCTATTAGAATTACTTGAATCCGGTTGAGGACACCTGGCTTTATCAACTTTTTTGCGCTCCTCTAACGACCAAATAACTGGCCTTGTTGCATAATGTTGTGTAACAAATTAGGGGGTCGTACGCGAAAACTGCGGTAATTGTAACGAACATAATTGAGCTTGTTAACAAATTTTGCCTTGGGTTTCAAAAAAAGAGCGACATCGGTCAGCTCGCTACGTATCCAAAAATGTTACGAATATAATGTTAGATAATTACGTTTTCTTCCCTTCGTATCGTGGTAGATAAGGAAAAAACTCCTGGTGGAAAATGAAGGCACCAGCAGCTGAAGGAAATATTAAAAATAGGTAATAGAAACCACTTGGAAATTATTTGCTCTACATTCACCTGCCACTTTAACCATGGAATCGTTAGGTATAGCAACAAGTGGGGATATATGTAATTAGAAATGTGCAAAGTATACGAACTGTAGGTACACAAAGACGGATGGGTACGATAATATTCTTAGCGGAAAAATATTCTGTTTCCTAGTAAAATGACTAGCAAGATAGCAAATAATCTTTCTTCAGAGAAGCAACAAAAATTATTGACATAAATTGCAAGTTTACTTTCAACGACCATCTGAAAGCGTTAATTTTTGCAGGTGTAAGACAAACTTATGAAATTAAATTTTAATAATGTCCTGAAATTTG
Organism: Schizotus pectinicornis; assembly: GCA_951805265.1. Classification (NCBI taxonomy): domain Eukaryota; kingdom Metazoa; phylum Arthropoda; class Insecta; order Coleoptera; family Pyrochroidae; genus Schizotus; species Schizotus pectinicornis. Next base: position 18,938,049 of record OX638203.1, read on the forward strand.
ACAATAGACGCATTACAGAAGCTGACTAACATAGAGATGGCACACCAAAGTTTTGGTACGAAATTTTGTTCTTAAAGAGGGTAGATAATTAGGCATAAAATAATTTTTTCAGATTACGATTTGGAAAAACTTGGGTAAAAGTTAGAAAAAAAGTGCAAGTAGCCTCTACTTTGGGCATTGGGCTGGTGAAAGCTCGCCCTGTGGAGGCAACCAAGTTTAAAATTTAGCAAGTAGAACGTCGATAGAAGCTTCTATCAAAAATGATGTTACAGCTCTTACGCAAGTCGTCGTGACGGTTCTTTCTACCACATCTAACCAGACCGTTTTAATCTATAATTTTTTAAATTTGTTTTATCTTATCGCTGTCTAGCTGCCTAGCACTTTCCACGGAAAACCTAATCATTCCGCAAATTCAAACCGGTTTCGTCCTAAAAACGAAATCTCTTTTGCAATAAACACTTGATAGTTTATCTGAGTGTAACTATTTTTGCCTCACATCCGGCACGATCGCAGACTTTGAAAAAATTTACCAAAAAACCGCCGGAATTGTGGGAACTCGATTGTTTCCGCGATACGAATTAATGTTGCTTTTGAAATAACGAGCAGAGCTCAACTTCCAACGACTTATTAATAAATCCCGGGACTTAATTAGACACGTCGTCGTAGAAATTCCGAAATGGGCAAGAAGAATTCCTCGTTTTTATCGGATCTCGATGGGACATTTCACCAGTTGATCGGCGTTGTGCCCAATTTACGGAATCTGGCGAATTTTTGCAATCGAATTGCAAAATCTCAAGTAGGTGTCTAGATTTGGGCCAAGTAAACAAGAGCGCGATTAAAGTTACAAATCTGGCATTTACTGGCGGTGCGGTTTCGGGAAACTGAAAATTCCCTTTGAGTGGGCGAGATCAAACGGCACGAGTGCATATTTGCCAATGCCGTCGATTTCAGGAGTGAAGTCATCAATTAATATTTTGCTTTACACGCCGACCCGTTAAGGATGTCAATCTGGCCGTTTAACGATAGCAGTTACGTGTCAGTTGTTAACCATAAATTCGAGTAGGAGGAACAAGCCTGTAAACTTTGCAGTTTGATTAATCAGCTGCGCTAGTTACATAACCTGATGTGCAGTTTTGCGAAACGGATTTAATAAATAGACTGCCAGCCAGCGCCAATACCATCAATTAATTACGCGAAAAAACAAATAGATCTCGGTAAAAGCCAGATAACCGAAAAACCGGCAGACAGATCAAGACTGGTTCAATGACACATTTTCAGGAATATCATCGATTAATCACGGTTGGAAGGCGAAAAAATCTGGTGATGCTTCAGTGAAGTACGACTGAGGATAATGAAATTTCAGCCATCTATTATGGCCTGGAAAGGCCAGACATAACACAGATAAGATAATTTATCGGAAAAACATTAACTCCGCCAATTAATCATCTTCAACCGGCGATTTGCATAAAACAAACAGGAAATCGCTTTCCTGAATTTTAATTCAATTAACAGCGGCGTCACGATCGACGCGGAAAATCGATCACTCCAAAAGCGCCATTTATTGTTTCGTTTCCATTTCCGCCGGTCCGGTTGTCTGGTCCGGGAAAACGTCGGACGGCCACCCCGGTGAAAGTGACAATTTCTCTCCCAATTTTTTCCAGGGGACTATCGACGTCTGAACCGCCCCTAATCCGGATTAAGGGGCGAAAAGGGCCCGACGTCGCCGCCGAAATTATTAACCATAAAATAGAGCGACCTCCCTGGAAGAAACGCTCAATCGAAACCTCCACCGACAACTTTATCACCGACAGACCGGACTGTCTGGGAGATTACCGCAAAAAAATACCGTTAACCAGAGAAAATAGCTGCATTACTTCTTTCTCCCGTTTTTGCGGTCGTATCCCTTGGAGCGGCCATAACCCCGTTCCTAGACTGGGGATTAGGAATCGCCGATTACTCGGCGACTTATGAAATTTGATACGCCGGAATCAGGTCATCTCCGACCAACGGAAATTTCTCGAATGTGAAGCAAAACACACGGCAATTTGTCCATGGAAGAGGAGCGACGACAAAAAAATTTTTCGTAACGGTTGACAGGTAAATAAGCTTATGAACGGGTATCGACCGAGGTGTCTGCCCCAGTTCTTTTTGCCGATAAAAAACATTGAGCAACGCTGTTTTTGCTCCACTATTATGTATTACCTGAGTGCCTAGATAAATAATAAATACCAAAATTCACCTGTAATTTGTTTGTAGCGCGCTATTTGCTTTGGTATATAAGTACACGCAATAAAGGAAATTGGCTGCGGGGAGCGCCCCAATCAATTCAGCAAAAATTCAGAAAATAATGGGTCGTATTTAACAGCCTACCAAATTTACCTAATATTTTCATACAAAAAAACACTTTCATTTCCCAAAAATACTAAATGCTCACCAAAATTAAGAAAATACATAATCTTAAAGCGACAACCTAATATTGACATAATGCTGGCCTCTTATATATTTTGTTCGCCAAAATAACTTTTGTTGACCATAAATACTAAATGTTCACCAAATTTTATTCCGCATTTAATTCTAACATAATACTCAGATATTTAATTTTCGACAGTGTCTTATATTATTTAGCAGTTAAAAATACTATTTGTTGATCAAAAATACACAAGCAATAAAATGTTGAGCAAATGGTAAATAATTTTATGCAAAATTATAGATGTAAATGTGCTAGGGCAAGAAAAATAAAAGTAAAAATAAAAGTGGTTTGCACAAAAAAAGATATTGATTTCCGTAATATATAAATGCTTTGCTATAATTGGCTTGCATTATGTAAAACGTAAAACTTTTTTTAGTAGTAATTTCTAATCGTGTTTTAAAAAATAAAATTACAGGGCCCTGAACTAACTTTGTACAAAACTTTTTTCGCGTGCCTCTTGTCTGGAAGCGCAAGCGGCAAGGAGAGATGCGCGAGCATATGTCATTTTTGGAGTAATAGAAAAATTATTTCACGCACAAATAGTTTTTTTGAGACACACTAAATATAAATGGATAGCGCGAATATTCATTATGTACAGCACGGACGCGTAACTTGAGCGTTCTAAATTTGGTGAACATTTAGTAAAATTGATAGACATACAGAATTTAAAATGTAAGCAATGGTAAAACAATACGCAGCATAGTGATTTTAGTGGTGAATTTCTCATTTTCTGATGTATAATAATTTGGGTTTTATTTAGATTTTTTGATGCTCATTAAATTTTTTGGTGGACACTGCAAGGGATGCATAGTTTAATTTGGTGTACATTATACCGAAAATAATCTGTTAAAGCAGAAATTGCTTTTGGGGCCACTGATTTCTAGAGTTGATAGAATGTGGTAACCGAGTTTTCCTTTGTGCACAGAAACTGCCCTAGGTAACTAGATATCAATACAACCCATGGACAAGCTTCCAAAAAAGAAACAAGACAGAAGAGAAGAACGACTCTACAGACAGCTTTCTTATTGATATGAGCGACTTTCCTTCTTTCCTTGGTGGAAATAAAATTTTTGAGTCACAAGGTGCCGCTTTGACCACTGTGGAAAATGGCGCCAAAATATTTGGGTATATTGAAACCTCAATGCCCGTTATTACTGAAGTAGGGTTATGTGAAATCGTCGAGTAATAAAATATTTTCCCACAATTAAGATAATTTCTATAGGTATCTTTTATAGTTAATGTGTAATTTATGGAATTTTAAAAGCTTTTAGCAACAAACACAATGGCAGCACCCCAGCACCATATCCTTCAGTTACAAGAGAAAATTAATGGTCTGAAAAAAGTTGTTGGCGAATGTCTGCGGGCATCGAAATGTGCATGCGATTGTCAAGCTTAACGAGACTACTGTGCTGCAAGTAATTAAGATGCTCCAGATTAAGCGCACTTAAGCCCGAAAATCCGGTGCAAAATATTAACTTTTCAGTCACTTATTTACACCCCCATCTAAGTACAGGTGCGTGAGCTTCCCCTATGAAACAATAAATCGTTCGTTGGGTGCAACTACTTAAACTTAAACCCTCTAGACAGCCATAAAACGGTGGCGTATCTGGAGCAATTTGTCAATAGCAACGATTCGAAACAAGTGTTAAAAAAAAAAAATCACTTAAGGAGTGCTAATAAAGCGTGAATTACTAACAACAGCTCCAACAATAACGTTCGGCTCCACGTGCTTAATTGCAGTCGAAATCCTTAAAACATCTTCCAATTGTTGCATTTTTTGATTGAGCTGTCTTTTGACACAGTGAATGCACAAATGATCCTTCATGAAATTTTTATTACGTCTAGACTTTACTCAACAACTGATTGTTGCAGGTTTGATTGTTTTAATATCATTAAATTAAATAAAGTCGTCGTCATTACGAAGCGGTTTGTCCAAAATACGGCCCGTGGAATATTACCAACAGTTGTTACATAACAACAATCAACTATACAATCCGTTTTTTTTTTTAGTAATTTGGCGGTGTTGTCAAAATTTCCACGGCGGATTTTGGAGAATTAGCGTCGACAACCGACCGGCGTTCTTGTTGGAAACAACAATTATTGCAAAAAAAAAAAAATTGAAGAAGTAAAAAGAAAAACAAGCGTGAATCAATCAAAATCAGTTACCTTCCCGCCGAACGTCACATCGTAATTTACGCAATGTTACCACTCCACAAATGAACAATGATGAAAAATACCTTTTTGTTAACTGTTAGTTTTTGTCGCATGACAATTAGACACTTGCGGACGGTCCGTTTGAGGAGGTTACCGGGCGAGCACCGCGCCGCCGCCTTCGCCGCCACTGTTTTATCGACGCCGGCCACCGTCATCGACAAATGTTCGTTCGAAACTAAGCGAGCTCGCACACACGACTGGCGATGTCAAGTGAACTACTCCACGTCTAGACAGTTGACTATCGCGGCTGTGTCCTCATGGCCCCCCACCCCAAGCGCACCCGACGCGGCCGTCTGTGATAACACGGCCGGCCCTGACTGGCGATGCACGTACTATAATATACTATTTAGTTTGTGGCAAAGATCCCCCGGTATGGCCCACTTTAGTTTGGACGCCGTCATACCGCACGGGGAAATCCTGGTGTCCAACCGGCCAGACACAGTTTCCAGCGCGGATTCGGCGAAATCGCGCTACCCGCCAACAAGACAGCGCACGGCACTGGATCCGCGCTAATGATAATGGTCATAGAAACAAGATCGCAGACTAGAGATCGCCGTGTTTACACGGAAAGTTTCTCAGGCGACAGACAACATTTGATTCACCTTTACATGACGCCAACTGGGGCTACGCCCCTCTTTACCTGACTTCAGTTTTCATCTAGCAAATTCCACCAAAGTATCTAATTCCGCCTTCCGACCCCCCTCCCAGTGATTGCAAAATAAATTTTCTGACGGTTACCGCAAATCGGTTGATTTTGTATCAATTATGAAGATTATGTAGTTAGTTCAATACTCTACAACTAACTGTCCGGTTGAATGCCGATACAGAAACTCCCAATGGCTAGTGGAACGCAAGAAGCTCAGAGTAGTTGTAACCAGAGAAGCGGTTTTTCCGGTTCGAAAAAAGTTTTAATTTGAGCAACGATGTATTGATAATTGCATCTCGGGCCAGTCTGTCCAACACTACAACACTTCAAGGGCTACTCTTGACAGATGACGTGCCACCTTACAACTAAAAATTTTGGATCCTGTTTCCCAGCGAAACTAATTTCAATCCAGTAGTGGGATCCTGGAAAAAGCGATTGCGATCGAGTCGCTATCTTTACGATTTCGGTCGCTTTAGAGGGAAGAGGTTTAGGGGAGGATTTTTTCAAAAATGCGAAACCAATCATTTTTCAGCAATTTGTTAAGGTGAAAAGTTTTCAAACTACCTAACCTAAGTATCGTGAACGTAAACCTCGTAGACTTTAATACACTAAACAATTGTCACTTATAATATTCCTAGTGCATTGATTTCCGGAAATTTTTTCGAATGCATTTCTAAAACGTATTAATTAGCCCGAGTGGAACATGCATAAGAATAAAATTTCCGGAAAAAAAAAATTCAGGAAATTTTTACATTGTCATAGAAACGACATCGAATTCTATTTTTCTATTGGCTACTTTTCGGTGTCGTGCGATTTTCATCAAAATGGATACCAACGATACATGATAACTTAATTCAGTAGTACATGTGCAAACATTCGGAAAAATTGATCATAAGAGTCAAGAGTTACGACAATTTTCAAGAACTCTTCCTCCGTTATCAACCGTTTTCGAGAACATGTTTATTAAAAAAAGCCGTTTAATTTTTTGATTTTATATCCGCCTCTCAAGTTTATAACAGTTATTCCGGGACACTCTGTATACAAAAATTGAGATATGCGTATGAATTCAAACTTGCGTTTCAATCTGACAGAGTTAGAATATAAGCTACTGTATATCATGAATCCAACAAATTATTATAAATGTAACAAAATTTGTGGAAGATATTATTTTGTATAGAAACATACTTTATGGTACGATTGTACCTAGGACTTTTGTTTACAGATATTTTTTCAGAATGTAATTACAAATGTCCAAGTTGACTGGGATATAACGTTTATTCAAGGAAATAATTAAAATGTTTGTCGAGATTAAGATTTTGTAAAATTTGCAAGCACGTTTTGAAGAAGAAATTCAAATAATCTAGAGATCATTTAAAAGTGGTTTCGGAAATGAAAATTGTTATTTTTTACCTACAAAAGTAATAATATTGGTACATATTATGAACAACAAGATAAAGATTATTTAAAAACCCCTTGTTAATCTCCAAATAACGATAAATATGCAATATCCAAAGAATCGCTTTTAAAGCAGCACCTTTGGAGTTGTAGAAACGGTTTCTACCAAGAACAGGTCAACTTGGATGCCGGAGGCTATAACCCTTCCACTTGTACCTGAAAATATTTGAAAATCCAGCCCCTAAGCCGTCATCTACCAATGCCATTCATAGGGATGCACCTTCGGCACACCAAAAAATGCGATAGCCTTTCGGAACTCTCTGTTTAACCGATGGAAATCTATTGCGACTCGTCTGATATCTATCCAAAGCAACCGTTTTCGGTTGCTTAAAAGCGACTCGGTCGCAATCGCTTTTTCCAGGATCCCACTACTGGAGATGTGCGTGTTTCCCAATAAGCTCGCACTAACGGCCAACACACATTCTCACTTAGGGGGTCCTGCTTTATTGCCTACTGGAATACACCCACATCCTCCAGATGGGAGGTTTAATTACCCGTAACAGACGTCCCATACAGGTAGCTTCGCGAATATTGATACTTAGCAATTAAACGAAGACCATTAACATTTTTTTATCACGGCTTTTGGGGTTAATCCTCAATTTCGGGCGGACAAAGCTCCCGTTCCGATAACTTTTTGAAACGGTCGGACATAATTGGGTAAAAAGTAGAGTGATACGGAGTAATCCCCCCAATCTGGATGTTTTGTAGTGCGCTCGTGCTATTAACGGGTCCGGATAAGCGTCGTTCCGTTAAAACACTCACCAGGGGCGGTTGGCCGGATTTAAAGGTGTGTGTGTGTAAGCGGTTAACGGGCTCGCAGCTTTATTAACTGTAAAGAACCTGATAAGTCCCGAAGATGGATTTACTTCGTTACATTTAATTGCACGTGTAATGAAGCAATTTGCTTGGCACAAGGTTGTGTTAGCAATATTGGCAGTGGTATAACCAACGCGATAGGGACTGAACCTGCGAATAAGTTAATTGGCCGGGACGTACCTACAAAAGGAACAAGATTGGGGGGAGCATGAAACATTAAACTTTCCCCGAGTTACCATTGCGTTAGAAAGCGAGAACCTAGAAGACAATACTGAGCAACAAGCGGCAAACGAGGAAGATGGCTAATGCGAGAGGAACGCGCCGGAAAAAATCTCATTTGGTCGATGGAAAAAAGAAAAAAGATATTGCGTGTGCAGTATCAGAATTGTAGAAATTAAGTGGAGACGATAACACGCGAATAGTTTTTTGCAACTTATCGAGAGCGCTGATGAAACGTTTTTGGATCTTTTGCAAAATGTCGAAATTGTCGACCACGAAACGACCACACCGCTTCTTGGTGGTTGTTGATAAGTCCGATAACCCCTGTCTATCGGCGATGGATCGGCGACAGATGTTGAGGAAACCTATAAATAAGCGTTAGTAATTAACATTAGATAAGCGAGCGTTGTTGAGAAAGCTGACGACTGGTGAAACGGACTCGGAGATGATACGAAGAACCTGCTGCCTCAACCGGGAACTTTTCCCTGCCATTGCCTCAATGAAAGTCTAGACTCGTGCAACAATTTTACGGCACTTTGCGACAAAGTCAATAACAAACTCGAGTAATAACGAAGTTACGCCGCCGCACCACAACAGCTGTTTACAACAACGCGCATGTTTACATGCTTCCTACGTTACGGTAATTTGGCAAATTTTTGCGTCTGGCGGCCCAGACACCATTTATTTCGACTAATGCGATTAGATTACCTTCCGAAAGTTTTATCGGCTTACTTATGCAAATGAGCGGGTGACGTCGACGCCATATTGCTTTTTATTGGACACCCAGCGATTCGATTTGCAATTTCGCCATCCCAGCGGGAAAATTTAATTATAAATGTGGTGCTGGATGCCGATAAAAGTATTAGCTGTGAAATAATGGCTGTCCCAGGAGCAGTCCGCCGTTTTTCTGACTGCCATCGACAACAAAGCTGATAAAATCCAAACAGGCAGTGGAAAACCAGACTGCGACGCGATTAAGGACTCCTCCTTTTTGCCAAACGACCGCCGCACAAAATTAAAAACTAAGCTGCTTGCAGCCCGTCAGTTTGGCCTTTTATGCATCTAGGACGCATTGAAGCACCACGCGGCCACGTCCCCCTCATTGCCGATCTAGGTTGCTGCCAAGTTGCGGAAGTTTCATACTGTGCTACGAAGAGCTATGAAGCTCTCGGTAATAAAGTTAGAGAAATTGACCATACTGTTAAGAAGGATTTAAACCAGAAAAAAAATTTCGAACCGGCTGGGATTTCAATTCGCCAACATCCCGGTACAGGCCTGAAGCGCTACCCGCTGCGCCACAGAACACACTCCTTCTCTAATTTAAAATCTTCCACATCTCTTACGCAAGTGACGTCATCTCTCATGACTCACGATTGTAACAATACCTACACTGAAAAGTCTCAAAAATAATAATTTCTTAGTACTCCAAATGCTAAACGTTCATGTGCGTTTCCTCTTCTTTCTAGTTCAGTCTTCCTCAAGATGTTTTTGATCAAAAGTGTTGGTCCTCTCATTAATTGATCGGCTTCGTTGGGAAGATCTAAGCAGTTTTAGAGTCACGCTACTGGTTAAAATTCAACGGGAACAAATATAATGTACACCAAATTAAACTATGCATCCCTTGCATTGTCCACCAGAAAATTTAATGAGCATCAAAAAATCTAAATAAAACCCAAATTATTATACATCAGAAAATGAGAACATCACCACTAAAATAACTATGCTGCGTATTGTTTTACCATTGCTTACATTTTAAATTCTATATGTCTATCAATTTTACTAAATGTTCACCAAATTTAGAACGCTCAAGTTACGCGTCCGTGCTGTACATAATAAATATTCGCGCTATCCATTTATATTTAGTGTTTCTCAAAAAAACTATTTGTGCGTCAAATAATTATTCTATTACTCCAAAAATAAAATATGCTCGCGCATCTCTCCTTGCCGCTTGCGCTTCCAGACAAGAGGCACGCGAAAAAAGTTTTGTACAAGGTGAGTTCAGGGCCTTGTATTTTTTTTTTTTAAAGCACGATTAGAAATTACCACTGAAAGAAGTTTTACGTTTTACATAATGCAAGCCAATTACAGCAAAGCATTTATATATTACGGAAATCAATATCTTTTTTTGTACAAACCACTTTTATTTTTACTCTTATTTTCCTTGCCCTAGTACATCTACATCTATAATTTTGCATAAAATTATTTACCATTTGCACAACATTTTATTGCTTGTGTATTTTTGACAAACAAATAGTATTTTTAACTGCTAAATAATATAAGACACTGTCGAAAATTAAATATCTGGGTATTATGTTAGAATTAAAACATTTATTATTTATGGTCAACAAAAGTTATTTAGGCGAACAAAATATATAAGAAGCCAGCATTATGTCAATATTAGGTTGTCGCTTTAAGATCATGTATTTTCTTAATTTTGGTGAGCATTTAGTATTTTTGGGAAATAAAAGTATTTTTTTGTATGAAAATATTAGGTAAATTTGGTAGGCTGTTAAATACGACCCAAATTCAACAGTCCGCCCGTCTTGACCAAAAAAGAACGGAAGGCTTAGCGTCGCGTTGGTTTTTTACAAAAATCAGTGGTGCCACTTCAGATGAACTTTCCCTTGATGCTCCATCACTTCGTCCTTACGGTTGAGCCTCGAATGTGCTGAACTAATTTCAAATTATTGCCTTTCAAAGTCTAATTTGACTGTGGAGAAGAACTTTCGAAGGCACTATAATGTGGTAATCACCAACCGGCGTCGATTTGTTAGATGTGATCTGCTGAAAATCGCCGGAAGACGACGAGGAAACGGGCAAATTTCGCGGTTTTGTCTGCGAGAGCCGGCATTGGTGGTTTGGGTCGCGACGCGGATTCTGGATAATTAGAGAAATGCGTGTTCTAGTGCAAACACGAAAAGAAGTTCCAAAACCGCAATGAGCCAAGGCCGCAGACGGAACTATGATGATATCATCCGGACTTTTGCCTAATTACCCGGCTCACGCGACATGAAATCGACGTGGTAATGCAAGTGTCTCTTTCGAAAAAAAAAATTGTGCTTCGACCTCTTCAAGTGGCAATACGACCATTGCGATCGTCAGTCGCGGCTCGGCAATTATGCTTCAAGTGAAGGAAAGCTCCTGCTATGTTATTATTTAAATGGAGCCGCGTATCGCGATGGTAATTCCGCTGTAATGATAGATTAGGAAATCACGGTTGCTTCGTTTCCGTAAGCCCAACAGCTGCGTTATCCATCAAAACCCCCGCCACTTCGGGGAGGTTCAATTTCGAAATTGTCGCAGGAAACGCAGAGCAGACGCGGCCGCAACGAATTTTTAAGTGGCAACCGGCAGAAGAAAGCCACGGTTGCGGGAACGCTTAATTTTAAATCAATTTAACGAGTTCCAGTTAGACGAAATAAAATCCTAAATCCGTCGCGTTATTTTTAAACCAGACAACACTACTTTCTGAAATCGATTTCTCCTGGAAATCCACGAAACCGTCAAAAACGGAAACGAAACAATTTCGTCGTTCGCGCGATTCGGATTCCAGAGATGCTGGCGAGCTTTTTGCGAATGATTCGTGACTCATTCGGCGCTCCGCTGCAGCATCATTGACCGGCGCTCCTACTTTCACTCTCTCTCCGTCGCGACGCCACTCTCCTTCCCCTCCACCGCGACGCAGCCTTGTCCTGCCGACGACGTGCAATTGTGACGCCCACGCAACTTTAAGGGATAGACGATTACGACGACGCGGTTTCCGTCGCGACCCAACTCTTCGTCCCTCGACATTTTTAACAAATTGCCACAATTCCCGACGAGCACCCGTAATGAGCCGGTTCGGATTGCAACGGCAACAAACGATGCGTCGTCTATTACTGAATGTTTTGCGTAAGACGATACGAAGAGATCATCCAGACGGTGTCAAGGTGACTTTGAGGGTAAAGTCTCTTTGTTTCAAAATCGATGGGACCACATTTGTGGAACGCATCCTAACCCAGTCTGGGTCGCGGCGGGATCGATATGCGGATATAGCCCATCCTCGCGCCGTTCCCCTCGTGTCCTGGAACCTCCCTGGCCCGGAGGCTTCAGGGGAATCCCGGTCCCAGTCGACGAAGAGAGATGGAGGCCGCGAGCTCGGTCCACATTTCCGCAATTAGACCCCACGCAGGTCTATTGTCTACCATAAACCATGAAAGCGTCCAAATGCTTTGCTCGGCTATTAAAACGTCTCGTTAGATAGCGTGTCGTGCCCGCAATAAAATCCGACGCTCTCACAGTGTCATCAGGAAAACACGTTCGAATGCTGACGGTGTAGCAGCACCAGGTCCTATTTGAGTTAACCGGGAAAAGACGTTCAAACTGATCAACCCCGCATTTTGACGAGAATCTGAGCAACAACAAGGATTAAAATTTGGGGGTTGAAAAAAGTAAATTGTACACCCTTCAAGCATCTTCCCACAAGTTGGGCTGGAATCTTCCAATCTTAAAAATTTTACTGTCGTTTGGTAACGTTGCAACTTTTACCAATGTTCCTGAAATAGAACAGAAACAAAGTTCTAAAACTCAAGGTTCAGAAAATTGTAGCAAAAAACTTTCGTAGTTTCCTTCATAATCTTTAAATTTCCTATTAAAAGGCAAACTTGCAAACTTTTGTTTCTGAATAGAGCCAAAAAAGATAAAAACATCTACTATTCGAAGCAATTTATAATTTTTTAGTTTCTAAATAAGAAAATTTTTTTCGAGTCGGAGGAGCTTTCGGGTAAAACCCTAACGGCAGGAATTTATTATTAACATTATGTTTAGGTAATTTGTCACGACAATTTGTAGTGGATCAGTTAACAGTTACTGATGAAAACATTACGCGTTAGCGTTCTGGGAAGGTTCTTGTTTCAGCTTCTAACTATTGACAATTTTTCTTCGCGCAACCAAAACAAGCGCACTTGGCATTTTGATGATTATTTTGTCTGCAAAAAACCACAAGTTCCACACATTGATGCTACATCTCAATCTTCAATCTGCACATGTGTCGAGACTGTGGTCTTGCATAGTTTGCTTACAAAAAGCTAATGGTGACACTTCATAAACTGAAGATTTGTCAAACTCAACCACTACTGGATTCAGTTGTTGAACATCAACTCAGTGACACCATTTTGGCACAGAGGGTTGAATGAAGATATTGTTGAACGCTGAGACTGAGGGCAGAATTTGGAACGCAACTTTCGATGGCAACAAACGTTTGCAGAAATATCTTTGGTAATTGCAGAACAATTAATTGGAGCTGTTACATCAAGTCGCTGTTCTATGTTAAGAAAACCATTGATAAAGTGGATGATTACACAAGACGTTTTTGGTCGCCAGTCCTCATTGCGTCCTTGTGTAGTTTTGATCGACTTTTAATTGCGCCTCCCAGCTCTCCATTCCTCCCCTCTCCCCCTCTAGTTCTCCAAATAACGTGATTGTTCCAAAAAGCTCCGAAATACCGCCAGAAATCAATAACCTGCAAAAAGTGATATTAAGAATTTAAAGTCGACTAGGAGGCCCTGAGGCGGCTTTGAACTACCATTTAAATTGCTAAAGTCTCGGTGGCAATCCATAAATTCGTCCTTGTTTGCATTATTTATGATTCGATGGTAATCCGTTTGTAGGTCACCTCATCCCATTAAAAATGTAACGAAAGCTTGAATGAATATTGTAGACAGACAGGAAACAATCAGATCGGCACTCTTTTAATAAGTAAACGCGAATAGTTGACCAGGTCCTGTTTCAATTAAAATTTAAAAATAATGATGGCAAGCTAAAAATCGCCAACCTTCGGACGTCAGTCGTTACGTAAACGGTTGCATGTGTGCAAACTGGTAATGTCGCTGGAATTGTGTAAAATATAAGCGACTCACGTCTCGACGTAACTACAACTATTCAGAATAGAGACTGCAACCGACTTGCGAAACTGTAGCAGACATGTTTGATTACCTTCATTTACTGGTCTAGCGTGGTGAAAACAAATCCGCAGACGCGTCTCGAGATCATCGAGCTAACGCGACTTAAGTGACGTACAGGGTCGGATTAATTGAAATTACTTTTTGCAGAGAAGCAGCTCGGAGATGCAGACAGACTTCCCCAACTCCCTTCTAACGGCCGAACAAACATAACTTGAAAGCAATCATAAAAAAAAATGAAGAAGTAACAAAAAATACTCGGCACTTCGGCACTAGCCGGCTCCCTCCTCAATCGAAGTCTCAACTTTAGATTTTCTCTCTTGCGCAAACACTTGCAGTTACTACACTATAGTACTACAGTACTATAACTACACTGCACGATCGTATAGTATAGAATGCCAAATTCGGAACGTTGCTGCAATTTGCGGTGTAGCCGAAGACAGAAGCAGCAAGCTACAGTTGCATTAGAGTCATTAGAGAGAGTCAGGTCTCGCAATTACGGCACAGGGAATGCCATTCGGCCTATGCAATACCCCGACGCTCCTGTAATTACGAGGATGGTGCACACGGGTAATTAGTCTCGACGGCGCAATCACGAGCCGGGCACATGGGGGTGATGTGGGGAGTTGCAAGATCTCCCGGCCCTTATCAAAAACTCGCATTTTGGTCCGACTTCAACGACAGCCCCTAGCAACACCGTTTGAAAAACTAGAAACGCCGCCGCTCCCTATCGCTTTCATTGCATCCAAACAAAACGTCGTCGGCGTCGCTGCACCGCCGGTTGATGCAAACGCGAGATCCTCGTCCCTTTTTACAAGCGACGACCGTTGACGTCATCGCGACGGCGATTGATGGGGCCGCGTCGGAATCGAATCAATGGTGGTGGGCGAGAGCGAGAAGTCGCAGGCGGCGGTGCGGTGAACAAAGGGTGTGTACGGCAACGGTGGCGCGCCGTTAGCGGAGGGGTGCAACAGACGCCGACATCAGACACCCCCGACCAGACGGGACGTGGCCTCGTGGCCTCGAGCGCCCAGACAAAAGGGGTTTCCGCACGCACTGCCTGTAGCCCCGCGCACTTCGGCTCGCCCACGTCGCGTACACGTCAGGAAAACTGGGGGATGCCGCGTACACGGGGCGGCAAAAGAAGAGGGTAGATGACGGCGCACCGCGAGTTGCCGGGCCAGACGGGACGAGAAAAAAATGTGATGGGGAAAAAACACTTTCACCAACACGCCCAGGACACTTTTTTTGGGGCTTCCTGGGAAAGCGGCGTCGATAGCGGTTTTCAGGTTATCTTCGCGTTTCGCTTTGAGATCGTTCGTGCATAAACCTCTGGAGGGCGTTTGTTTAGAGAGGCATCGGAAGACTTTATTTAGTCCGCTTGTTATATTATCTCGCAGCCGGTTTCATCAGATGCCGATCAGATCTACTTCGGGGCTCTATAAAAAAAGTAAAGAGGAGTGAAAGGTAACTTTGATCTTAGAATTCGTTCCAATTAAACACGCAGGTCGTAAAGGGCTTTTGGTTTACTTACTACAGGTGCTGCGAACCTGTAGGAACGAATTTCTTCAAAGCAAATTAACTATGCCACAGTCTTTCTTACGAGGGAATTTTGCAAACCGTCCGGAACACTTCAATACTTTATTTTATTCACACACGGCCGTTCGAGTAAAGTTTTATTATGATTAGTTTGGACCTTACTGGCATCTTCCACCGGAATCAATCAAGGAGATTCCATAGAATTTTGTCTACGTCAGCCCTATCACTTGCCCTTTAGCAGCAGTCAGGAGTTGTCAGAAGTTTTTGCAGCACCATGTTATCTTTTTATTTTTTGCGTCGCTTATAAAGCACGTAAAACTAAATTGAAAAAAAATTATGATTGTCGCACGTCATTAGATACGATGACTTAAAAACAAATCTCGTTACATTCTGAAGTCAACTTGAATGAAAATAATTTAATTTGAGATAATGTGACCTCAAGAAATGCGCACAGACAATGGGACCTGCAGATAACTTTCTGCTATTTATAATATAGACATAATTTATTTCTCGGAAAAAAACTAAAAAGTTGAAAGAACTTGTTCTAATGAAGGCGTCTAGATGGAGAAAGGTGTGATAATGACGAAATATGCAGAAATCGCAAATTAGTTATTCCAGTAATCCTATTTCTCAACGAAGCTGTAAACTTTGGTGCTCGTGTAACGTTGACCCCAACAAAAACTACGCAGAGCTAGTCTATCGTAGTGCTCGAAATTGTTTAAAATGGCAAATTATTTTTAACAATCATTCGAAAATTCTCCTCGGTTAAGACAAGGGTTTGGGAGTTTCTACCAACCGAAAGAAACTGGACCGAATCCTCCCCTATTTAGCAATAATAAAAGTTTAGCTGGCGTATTTTTTGCCTTTCTGCCAATGCCCGATCATTTGCGAAAATGTCCGCCCACTACTTCCTCTGTAGTTTCCTTCGTTTGCCCGAAAGCGGCCCATTCGTTTCAAGGTAGAATAATGGACGAGCCAGCCCTGTTTCTAAATGCATGCAGTGAGTCAAGCTCGTTTTCTCGTAAAAGGGGAGAAACAGAATCGTCTCAATTTGTCAAAGTAACTAACTCGGCAAAAGCTCGAGATTTGTAAATTGCGACGAGCGACAGAAAAAAAATCACTTTTATACTAACGACATCCAAGAAACGCCTCTCTCCGTATATCGAGATTTCATTCGAATCACTCGACATTTTATTAATGAGCTTCATTAAAACCAAGTTAACTTAAATGTATTCGTCGTCCAAATATTCCCATATTAAATGCACCAGACGGAAAAACAACCAACTTCGCAGACGAAGTGGCGCCGTTAGAAGGCAGACATAATTTTTCTAAGCAGTATTCTACCTGTTGAAGGGGCAAATTAATTGGCCCTAGACGCTACTCGCGCTAACCCTTAGCACTTCGCTAGTTTGTCGCGTTAATGAAGCTCCCAACCAAAAAGTTGAAGACCAAAAAATTTCCATTCCAATTTAAAACTGTCTGTCATTCCAAGTAACGTTAAAAAAAACGTGGAATTTAGCCAAAAAAACCAAGCAACAATGTTGCCGATTATGCATTAAGCGTTAATAAAGCCATTAATAAGTCAATTTGCATATTGCTGGAGCCGTTTGTAACTTGAAACCACTGACGATTTGCAATCGGATTACCGCAATCAGATAAGCGCCACGTAGGTACACACCTTTCGACCACGTTTTCGACGCCTTGACTCTTGAAAATTTCGACACCTATTAATTGTCTGTCGACGAACAATGCCATCGCCACCAATAATTCTTTATCGAACTTCTTGGAGCGACGTTCTGTTGGGGATGACGTAACAGCTTTTTGACAGGTCGACAAATGTCTGTTTTCGGGCGTCTGAAATTTCGACTTTCGTGGAAAGATTCGTTAACAAGTGGCATTCCGCGGGTGCAACCGAAGGTGCAAATTCTGCACATCGTTGTGAATAATTTATCAACATGATCTACGAGTTTAATTTCGTCGCAAACTTTCAGTTTCCCACAATGTTTTGTTGTGCATGCATGCCTTGTGTGTGTTGCAGGTTAGCGGGACGGACCGGGAGAGGTTATTTATTGGGGACCTTTTTGGAACGTGGCCAAATGTTTGCACAACACCGTAAAAATAATATATTTTAATTAATATAGGTGTATGGACGGCGCGTCTGGTTACTCTCGCGGTGTTTGTGGGTTCGGCAACGGGCAGCCGCCACCTCAAATAAAAAATGTCAACAGACGTCACCAGGTGACGTCCTCGTCCATTTATCATCTATCCCGTCTATTTGCACGGCGGCCGGCGCGACGGAGTCGCCAATTAATGCCTCCACAAACCCAAGAACCCCTTCTCACAACTCCACCAGCCTGAGCTGAGACTCGGATGCTTGAGATTTTGGAGTTCCTGAACTGCCAAACGACGGACTCTTTGCCCCAGAAGCTTGACTGCGTTGGTGAAACTGTTGGGGGAAGAGGTAGATGCTGAGGGAACAAAACCTGCAAATTGCCAGGTTCTCCTCCTCTGAATCTCCAAACGCAGCAGCGGCTCTTGCAAGGAGTATCAAGTGTTCCGTTATCGCCTCAACGTGTACACGCAAGGCTGCAAGTATCGCAAGGCTGTCCGTCATGCCGACTGTAGTAAACAAAGTATTTAGCAGACACAACAATATAAGTGATACTACAGCAATATCAACACCAGTCCGCGACCTCATTACAGGTTATGTACCGTCTGTGGTATCGGCGGGCCTGGCGAAACATTTGCAATCAACGCACGGTTCCCTCAACCATCCTGATTAGTCAGTACGTTTAATTTAACGCTTCGGACGCCATCACGACCCCAATCAGAGAATTTGGTTGGCGTCTAGCATAATAAACGCGACAGCACGACCCACATCCAAGCGCTTTCCACGTCGGCCAAAGCGCCCAGAAACTGGTGATAGCCGATCGTCCGCAGAAAGCTCCAAGATCGGTGTAAGATTTGTGGAGTTTGCTCAGATGGACCTTCAATTTTCCTCAGAAGTGAGGCCATCGGAACGATGTACATATATCAACATATGACGAAGGGGAGGTTTGCCAAAGAAAAATTGTCGCTGAGTCTGAAGACATCCAAAACTTTTACTTGTCAGACGCGCTAGGTGATTCCCTAATGTTAAACACTCTACCAGAAGCCTGGCAACTGACCAGTAAAACTTGACCATCAATGAAACGAGAAGGTGGCAGTTGACCCATCAGATTGTTGGCCTGTGAGACACTACATATAGGAAGTTCCAGGGAAGATGAGAGTGGGAGACTTTGTCCAATTACTAACGAATTGGGCGTTCCGAAAAGTTAGCCCCGTTCTCACGGGTGTTAACTCTTTCGAGCCCCATGAGGGGCTAGGCGACGGCGGCCACCGGCAGGGCTGGTTTAGGTTTCAATAATTCAGGGTTCGGACGGGAGGGTAAAATCATGAATATTCCGGAGTGTCGTTATCCACGTCAAGACCCCCGTCCCGGATTATGGCTAATCAGTCTGGCGGTCTATGCGACCGCCTATAATAACTTCGGTTCAGTGATATCGTCATATCCGTCGCCATTGCGTGTCGGCACGGTCGCGCAACTAACTGCAACGTTTAATCCTCTGTGCACTCCTGCACAGACACGCTAATTAGCATCCGATCGAACGGAAAGCGGTTGCGAGCTGTTTTGCTGCGATGACGCGATTGATTGTTTGCAGGTCGTAATTGCTAATTAGGGCGACATGTGCCCCGAACCGCCGTCTATTCCGGGCGTCCTGGAAGCGGCGGCGTCCTCCTCCTTCTCCGCGGTGCCGTCGGCGCGTTCCTGTGATGTCATTAGACGACGTTGTAAATCGAATGCATGCGCATCGAGGACGAATTAGCCTGATTTATGCGAATGTGTCCCGGTCGTGTTTCATGAAACTTTACAGCCTTCAAGCTCAGGTTCCGCTGCGATGCGAAATCTAATTTGTTACTTAACTCGCTCGCTCGAACAGCCATGAGTGCTCGTTTTATTCGATGTCGATGTTCTCGCGAAACGCTCCCCAGTTTGCCGTTTCAAATATTTATGGAACTGGAAGGAAAAGGGCGAAAGGTGACCGGACCTTCGACCAACGAAAATAGAACTTTCAGCCGGCTCCAGCAGTAACTAAAACATCTCGGATGGCTACATGATGACTCCAAAGAAAGAGAAAAGTAAAACAAGTTGATTTTTTTTGTAGCTTCTACGTTCGCTATAGATAGGACATGATGAGGTTAGCCAAAAAACTTGCGAATGATGGGATAGAGACTCCATTTCACAGGAAATCGAGGGGCGACACTTCACTCTTCTTCCCCAGTCACCACAAAGATCAGTGAGAAGCTACATCCATTTTATTTCTCCCAGTTAATGACCACCCAAGTCAGGTCGTAAATCTAGTTCCAAAACAACCCCTGACTGAAGCTCAACAACAATTTCTTTAACACAGAGCACCCATGCGGTGCGGAATTCCACTGTAATTTATGATTTTGTGGGTATTCCTCTGAGTCTGGTTACTTTATTAACCTTGGTTGAGCTGCACTATACATGTGAATCATCGATTTTCGTCTACTATTAAAGCTCAAGTACATACTGATTATCGTTGGAAAGTGTATTTAAGTATTTGTCATTTCCTTCAAAATATCATTAAGATCACAACATTTAGGCTGGTTCATAGTGCAAGTATAATATGTACCGTGCTAACTAACTAGATGAAGACTCTCCTGTAAATACATACTTGACTTGTGGAAGAATAAAAAAACAATAGATAAAAATTAATAGAAAATTTTTTAAAACTCAAAATTGGTTCAAGTAACAGAAGACATTTTTATTTTAAGATGTAAATTAAATTTGTACATTATTATGTACCTAAATTAATTAAATGTACCTATAAAATGTAAATTAAATATTTCAATATAATTCTGCCTAATAGAAGTGACGACTTGAGCATTGGGTACTGTAGGAACAGTAGATGTGCATTCGAGCTCCTGGGATTTGGGGTAACGATTAGAAGAGTCACCACAGTGTTCCCGTAAAACAAACGAGTATCTACGGCACCGCTTCCCCATACTGCCCCTCTCGATTTCCAGGCAAGACCTCCAAAGAAAAGGAAGCGGCCGGTCGCTGCTATTCTTTTTATTTCTTTTCTTTCTTAAGTTCCATTTAAAATTACGCAATTAACATGAATTGCGGTGTCGTCTCGTGCCGGGAAGCGGATGTTTTGCGTATTTGACAACATATTTTCCGTGTCGTTGCAGCTGGCGTGTCCGCGATTAGGGGTTGGGTTCACGCGTGGCGCTCGGGCGACATTAGAACACAACACTTAAGGGGATGGATATGTTGTACTTACGGGTGCAGTGGTCGGTGTTTGCGCGGCGTCGTGCGGATCGGCCGCCGTGCCCCCGTCTGCTGCCCCCTCCCCAGCCACTGAGCGATAGTGGCTCAGCACGCACGTGACGAGCCCCAGCGCCACCGTCAGCACAACTGCGGACAATACCAGCACCAAGATGCCCAAATCGCTCACTGCTGCAACAACAACGTACAGTTAGTTGGATGGACCACACAGCGGCGGCGGCGCCGAATTTCACCCACAGAAACGGACAGAGGCGAAAATGACTAGTCAATCTTATAATTTTCAAAAACATCGAATTGTTTTTTGGAAAATAGAGACGCTTTGAACAAAGTCGTCCTAACGAGGGGTGAATGATTTTTGAAGATTACTGGGTGCACCGGTTTGGCGGCTATCTTGATGCTTTTATCAGATCCAAGTCAGTTACAAAAACTCATTGTACACATATCTAGTGGTCCTTCAATAGATACCATAGTAGAGTATCATTGTTATCAACTAATTCGCGTTGAAAAAGTCGTTATCGTCGACGAAATTTGTGGTTGTCACTCTTGCTAGATAAGTCTATAGTAGGTACAGTTAATTTGACTATAAAAGAGTTTTACAGCGAGGCAATTAAACAACACTAAAACTAAGTATAAAGCGTCCCAAATCGCGGAGCAGTCGGTCACTTATGCACTCTAAACACCTTTTTTATCTTCCGGATGACCGTGTAAATGTTAATGGAATATTAGCAGTGCAACTAGTTGTTTTGGTCAGTTTTTCGGCTGGGATCCGCTAATGGAAGACTGTTGCTGGGTGTGGCGGCGATAAATTGGTCGAAAATTTCGCGGAACCCGCGTACGGTTTGTTTACAGATTCGCAATGAGTACCTACGAAAGTCTGACATTGAACCGGTGTTGGTACGACCAACATTGAAATAAAACCCAAATTTTATTTTGTCTGGACCGGACAAGTTGCCGGTTATATGCAAATATTTAGCTGTTCCTCAACGCAAAAAATAAAACCAACAACAAAAACGCAGACCTGAGACGTGCAACATGAGACTGCAATTGCGGTTGCATTCGAAATCCGGATGGAATCTCGATTCGCCGGTCTTGGTGCACCTCCAGGGCCGGATCGGCCCAGAACGCCCTCTGCCAATCTTCCCTCCTCAGCACGAGCAAAAATTCCCCGAAGAGCACCATTCTTGCTCTTCCGGGGTCCACCACCGATCACACAGCCCTAAGAGCACCATTTTTGCCCTTCCGAGGCCCACCATAGATCACACAGCCCGAAGAGCGCCATTCTTGCCCTTCCGAGGCCTACCACCGATCACACAGCTTTTATGACTGCATTGCGACAAGTCCTGGAGGAACCACGGATACGGCCCACAATATGCAATCAGATAATAGTGATTCGATTGGACAACCATAGTCACAAACGGGTTGTTTGACGCCATAACAAATCCAGGTCATGTCTTTGACGCTATAAATTGCGGCTTGATTTAAGCAACTTCTACTCCAATCTCCAATAGGGTTAAAAAAAGTAAAAAATGACGTCTCGGTTTTGTTTAGTTCTATGCGGAAGGGCAGACCAAAGTCAGTCAAATTCCTCGAAATCAGAAGTCAGGAATCGTATCCTGCCGCCTGGGTGTTGGCAGATTGGTGGGGTTTGTCGCAAGCCGTCCCTGCGGCGCGTAATCCCGCGAATACTTAGCGATTCATAAATTTTAATGGGGCTCTGTTTGGATTTCGGTCCGTGGAGTCACTAAACAATCGCCCTCACCGGTCTTTACGATATTGACGCGTTGTGTGAAATTTATAAATAGCGTTTTTACAGCGTGTTGACTTTTCAACACCTTGAGAAATACTTAGCTTAAGTAAACATGTCTGAGGTGTCACATACATTTTCATCTCGTTTGATCGACAACCCAAAACTCACACCGCGTATCCTGAGGAATTCATCACGTGCTGACGTAACCCCGCCGACATTTCAATGAGCAAGGCGACGTCTTTTTTTTTTTTTTTTAAAAAGCGACTCTTTGAACGCATCTCTTTTATGCGCGATATCTGGGGTGCCAAATGGAAGAAAATCAGGTCACGGTTTGCTTACAGCAAGACCCGAAAACAACGCTATTATGGCAGACGTGTTTTCGCACCTCGGCTGCACGAGCAAACGGCGGCCGTCTTTGCGAAAGTTGTTGTTTACGAAAATATCGGGGATGACGGCACGATCCTTTCCATCCACCGCCCGAATCAATTAAACCATTGAAATAGAAAAAAAAAGTTCTAGAAAATTTTCCACATAATGTTGCTGGGTCCTCAGCGCTGAAACCCTTGGATACCAATCCAATAGCTTTCTCGGTTGAGGGATACTTTCCAGACATATGACTCTCTTGACATATAAAACCATTGACCTGTTACTCGACAAAGCTTTAAGTGGGGTTAAATTAGAAGTACGAAAGTTCGGAATGGAGATGGATTGGAAATTGTGAGATGGTCAAATTGGACTGAAAGACTCTATATAGAAAGTATAGGGGGACGTCTCCTAAGAAAAGGTTGGGCTGGTTATGCAACACCACCATCCGGTCTCAGCATGATAACCAAATTCAACCACAAACGACTTTGGAACAATAACGAACTGATATCTGGTAAAAACAGCAGTCTAGACGACCGGGGCAGGTCCGGTCTAAAACAATGTGCGGTCGTATGAGAGATACCAACACAATACGTAATGTATGTGCGATAGAGAAAAGTGTGTCATAAAGGTAGCTTGCTCTAGGTCACGCCGTCTGGCCGCGACTGTTCTAGTGGCCAGACATATCGATTGGGCCCGGCTGTGAACTACGAGCACATCCCAGCAACTTTATCGACAGACGTATTTGTTGATCCGGATAATGTTAATCTAATGCCGCATTGGAGCAAACACCTACGGTACAGTTGATTCCAAGCAACATCGAGTATGCAAAAACAGGACGACGCCATTTCTCTTCCGATACAAAGATATGTAGGTATCCCCACCCTCAGCCGCTTCACTACCACGAGAGTCAAAATGGTTCAAAAATTAACCCACCCTCAGTAGCTTCATTACCACGAGAGTCAAAATAGTTCAAAAATTAGAGCCTCACTGTGAGATGGAAAAGTCCCTCTTAAGATAAAACATTGTTTCAGAGACCCGGAGGTTTGGACACCTCTGGAGGAAGGCGACATCGCCCTACATTTGCGTGCTCTATTTTCGGCGATGGGCCTTCCCCGGAGCCCCCGGGCCGAGCGGAAGTCGCCACCGGAAAAAAGCGCCCAGTGGCCACAGGCCACGAAATTAATGGGGTCCGCTCATTTAATGAAAGGATCGCATGCGGTGTTAGTTTTAACGTATCCGGTCGATTCCAATTTGAAAATGATTAGGCGCCCAAGAAATTAGACACCTTTTTACAATTTGAATAATGTGCAGGGGGGCGCGAACCGACCGCCATTAGTTCGGCCACCAAATTTTTTTCGTTCTGTTCTGTCGAAGAAACTAACAAGTTACACAACGCGCGCACTGACCTGTGAACATGGCCATGTTCTCTAAACAGCCCATTACTCCTTACACGCCAACATCGACTGCTAGACAATACCGTAGCATGCGAATTAATTGGCATGATAAAATTGTGGCGAAAATCAGAGGCGTCCAGCCTCGCAATAACGCGGTTTGGCCGGTAATTAGCGAATAATACAACCGGCAAACCGGCGGCCCGTTAATGACGAGAAGAGGATCTGTTGGATGTTGGATGGTGCCGAGCTTATATTAATAACGAGCGAAACTAGAAATTCCTGCGAGCACATTTCTTTAACTTCCTAACTACTGATATAAAAGTTAAAAAAAAAATCAACAACAATTTTATTTGGTTTTACAAATTTTTATTTACCTATAACCCTCGTATACCAGCACTGGGATCTCCGACAAAGCGTTTCGACCGCGTCGCTTCCAAAGCGACCAAAAAAAGCGATAGCCTCTCGGAACTCTCTGCTTAACCGATAGAAATGCAAGTCGACTCAGTCGACACTGAAGCTTTTCGGTCGCTTTGGAAGCGACGCAGTTGAAACGCTTTGTCGGGGATCCACTGCAAGACAGATAAGAACCACGAATTTAAACTAGTGAAGCCAGATCAATAGTATACTTAAAAACTTCAAAACATTATCTTCCACTTGACCAACAATCTAAGGCTGGCGGAAGAAGGCGAAAAATTAGGCAAAACCGAGCTTCGTAATTCCGTCACAACGGCGTTAATTTTCAACATAGAACTTAAAAACTAGTACGGTTACAAAGTAAAAACATGAGAGAATAATAAGTTATTCCATTTTTTTCAATTTAATTTGTAATAATTTATACCCAGGTGATGCAATTTGATCAAATTGCGTTTGATCGCACGTCTAAAATAAAGCGATTATTTATATTTGGCCGCCGCTAAATTATTTGCAATTTATTTGGCAACAAGTTTCTATCCTTGGAAATTGGTTACCTGAAATAGTTTTTAGGTTATGATGGAATTCCCAGGAGTTTACCAAACTTGAAAATGTTGCTAAAGCGCCCGATTTAGGTGTCAATGGGCTATAAAATTTTGTTTTCGGTTTCAAATGTTCGTTAGGCTGCCGTCCATGTGACATTGTGACGCTAATTTTGTATATTTTTGGTGATATAACTACATAATTTAAAATCTGGCCGGAAACTGACCTACTCAACTCCTTCCGCCAGCCTTAAGTTCATCACCTACAAATTGGATGCGCGTTACCGAATACATCTGAAGAGTAACGCGGTGGAGCGGATTATGAGACTTGCAGAACCAGAAGCTCCGTGATGGTAAACAATTACGCGTGCCAATCAATTTCGAAAAGCCGCCCCACCTCTCGCCGCCATTAACGAAGATAACTGTGGCTACGTGTATTTGACTTACCTTTGTTATTTGCCGGCGAGATGGAAAAGTTTGGGGATGACAGAGGCAATGAAATGAAATTACCGAAGCAGCGTCCCCTTTGACCAAGTGATCGTTGGCAGCAAGCGAAATGGATAACGCTACCAGCAACAATGAATTGTTGAAAGAGGAAAAATGTGGCATTAGCGTTCCGGAAAAAAATAAACGGCGACATCAAAAATTTAGTACCGAAATAAACGTACACATTTCGTTCCTAAACTGATTTATGCAAAATTAGCGTGAGTTAATGTTTAACATCCGCAACATTAAACAAAAAGAAAAATGACCGCGGTAGTTACACGAGCGTGGAAAGGTGATGATACAAAAATTTTACCTCACCGTCTAGCCGCTGAAGCGACACAATGGCCGGGTGCAATCACCCAACTGAACTAGATTGCATTAGTTAGAAAACCAAAAGTTGCATATTAGACATTAGATTTCCCAATACAATAATAACGTGAAATTTGCATGACTTAATAATATTGCCATTAAGTTGTTATCGACTGAAATCGGGGCGACTGACACACATTTGATGCAATAACGAAGGTTGTTCAACTCGTAACGTGCGTTTCTGTATCAATAACTCCTTATTTTTGCACGCCAAGAAAACAACATCTCGGATGACACGGCACGGAATCGATGACGGAACAGGAACTACTGAAAGCGCGGCCCTAGGATGACGGCCCGGACAGCTCCGAGAAGGAAATAAAGGTTGATGGGGTGTCGTTAAGGATTCTCCCAACTTCCCACCGGACCTTCACAACTTCAGGCGAAAACGGCCAAATTGAAATTCCATATCCAGTGAGCATTGGCCGCAAAAATAAACCACCCCCAACCCCCATTTTATTTGCCTTCCCCAAAAAGACCCGTAAAACTATTAAATTCACTGGATCCCGTTGAATTTAGGAAGCAAGCTCATGGTGCACCGCAAATATTGAAAAAAAGTCCCCATGGAAATATCGAGTGGCTCTGGAGAAGCTGAGGCAAGAATCGACACGAGGGTGGTTAAAATTACAATGCGAAACAACAGAGAACAATATCCAAGAATAGCACGAAGAAGACAAAATAAAAAAAATCTTTGGCAAAGTATCTGAAGATGAAAGAGACACGATGGAGGTGAAGATGGCAGCTACAAAGAGCTAAAAACCATAAAGAGAGAGTCGACCACTTGAAGGATATGAACAGAACTAACTAGCAAATAGATTGCAGCCGCAAAAGCTGCATTGGCCGAAGAGATAGAAGCCACCGTTGAAGAACTAGAGAAAACCTGGAAAAGTCTTAGCCTAGTACAACGATGTTGCAAGTTCTCCTTCAAGAAGAACTGGTCTGCTTGTCTGGTCGAAGTTGGCGACCAGTATGGATCCCTTGGAGACTTGACGAAGTCGGAGTGGGTGGTGGTCCTCCGCCTAGGGCAACGTTTGATCCGGTCGGAATGGCGACCACGTGCACGCGCCGCCGATCCCTTCCGTCATACAATGGACGAAAATAGTAGCGTCGTCGGCCGTCGTGTCTAAAGGGGCGGGTGCGAACTTATTAGAGGCTAGACACAACACACGTTCACCCGGCTACGCTAAATAACGCCCGTAATATGATTAGTCAATAACCATAAAATACATATCGCGAGCTAAATAACTTCCTATTTATAATGTACCGTCTAGACGGCGGGTCGATATGACGGAGGCCGTCGAGAGATGACGCTAGCGCCGCCGTCTGCTGCCACACGTGACCGACGATCCCGTTGTACGATTCTTAATTGATCGGCACGTGCTCGTTAAATTCGACGCCCACGCCACCACCCTCCCCCGAACCGCCCCCTCGCATCGATGCCCGCCGTCGTTATTATGGCAATAATTTGTTTAACAGCGATTCCGGCGAGGTTTAATTCAATTTGCCAAGAACTTGAGCATTATGTATTAATTATAACCGTAACTGATCCAGCTTTTTGCTAACGTCGTTACGTAAGCCGGTCGTTACGGAGTAAGGTTGGATCCGAAAACAACCTTGACGTCTCCGGTGATACGGTGTCGATATTGCAGTTTCTGCTGGCGAGCGGAAAAATGGAATGATCGAAAAACTTGGCGTTGATTAAGTGCTAATTATAAATAGCTGAAAGTGGCCGAAAATAGCCGTCTAATTTTACCCGGATTCCACCAGCGGTTAGGTATTTTGTTTAAAAACCGAACGTACTTTCAAATATTGTGACGTGGGTATATTGTTGTTTTTTCGGCGGTCGCCCCCCGGTGGCAATTTGTAACAACTGTTCGTTAAAACGGAATCGTTGGCATTTCTGAGACACGTGTAAGTAAATATGTTGAGCATGTTGGATTTGTTTTATTATCGCCATTAAGGGCCCAGTTTCGTTTTTTTACAGTTTTTAAATTAAAGATTTTTATGGGTTTTTACATAAAATGTACGAAAACTCGTAAATTTAATCCGTTTGATGAGCTCCGCTGCCGAGATTATACGTTCAGGAGCCTAGTCCAACACCTTTTGACAATCCGTTATGCTGTATTGCCACAAACCCACCAAACTCATCGACTTACTTAAAAGATTCGAGCTTAATACCCGGAGGGTCCCATTTCACGAGCCACATTTATTCGAGTTTGTTTCATGGCTCAAGACTGGCAAATGGCAAATGAGAGGCTAATGGCGCCTTTGCCATAGCAATAATAAGGAGCAAGTCCCAGAAATCGGCAAACACAGCGCGTAAACTACCCATGCAAATTGGGGATGATTCGAACATTAAAACAATTCAGCTTTATAGGGCGACTTAAATTCGGCAACAAACAACCTTCCGGAGAGGGTTTGACATTCAAATTGTAAGAGAACAGTTAATTCTTGAATCTAAGCAAGACATCAATTAGAACCAGCAATTTTCACCCTCGCTAAATTCATAAATTGGCAGCTTCTTTTGTCAGTTTCGTCAGTTTTTCCAGATCAAGAAAGGTCTCCTCAGACAATTTCATCTCCCAGGTAATTCTATCTAGCCCCACATTGCACCAGTAAAATTATTCCACAATGATGTGGTTCTAAATATCTTTTAATACAATTTCATATAATGGGTCATAGTTCCAGTTGTGATACTTCATAGATAGTCTATGATCAACTGCACAAAAAACACTTTTATATTTTGAATCTGGCACATATGCTAGAAATAGAATGGGACTCAACACCGAGCCTTGCGGGACACCCGATTCAACGCAATATACTTGAATATTTCTGTTGGTAATATAAGATACCTAAGAAAAGATAAGAACAATTGCGTGGGAAATGGCAAATTACAGTCTACTCAATGCTTGTTAGCGTTAGCTAAAAAAAGACGAAACCTTTGTAAAAAAATCTTTGATGCAAACGTACATTTTCACATTTTTTTGAATTACTAACGAGCAATATAAAGTTACTTTTAAAATAATGATTTGTTATTAAAGTTCTTAACTTAAATAAATATTTTGTTTTACATACAGAATTGAATTAATGCTTGTGAAAGCATTGGGGGTCAATTAGTTCCGTCTCTGTGCCGCCATTTGGGCCAACGGTGATCTAGAGTGAACGACTAAAAAGAAACTTCAGATTCGAATGGTGGTGGGATCGCGATAATAAAAGGTGACGTGTCAATTCTTTGGTTCAGACTCATTACTGGCCGTTGAACGAGGTCATTGGCGAAGCAGTTCCTAATTAGAGTTGAGACGGCAAACTTTTTGCACCCCTTCAGCAGTTGGGGCTTGTTTCGCCGCCAATCCCTAATTCATTTATTTACAACTTTTCCCCGCATCTCCGTCGCCTATTACGGTGCCGTCTGGCTACTTCAAGATCTCCAAACAACCGCGAAAAACTGCAGGAAACAATTACCGAAGACCGGCTTGTTACCATCAAACTTCGCTTCCACTTTACAAAAAAAAAAAAAAAAAAACTCGAATCGTCCGTTCAGAATCTAATTTGTAGGGATGAGGATCGGTTCCGAGTGGCGAAAACCCGAAACATCAAAAGTCATCGGTATGGCCATCAGGCCAACAACCGGGTCCATCAAGTGTATCACGGAGCACGGCCCTACGTGATCCGCACGCAAACCGTTCCAGACGTTCTCTCGTTTGCCACAACACGCTGTTGTTGTTGTTGTTGTTTTTTTCTTTTTAATAAAATTTCTGCGGTTTTGGCACAATTAAACGCGGTCGGAAATAGTGCGTTTATCTTTTCTGTTGCATGACTAGACGATTTTCGCCGAAATCGTCCTGAAATAGATTCAACGAAAGCGACCGTCGAGACGGTCCTTTAATTATTTTGCACCTCTTTGAGTCACTCCACGGCCACTTTGCGCGATTGCCAGATTGTCTCCGCCAGAGTGATTGATCCACGAGAGGTTTCCATGCCAAGTGTCTGGCACGCGGATTCGTGCACTTTCCCGGCAAAAGCTCCGGTTTGTTTGTCTTGTCTAGAAGGGCAGTGCGGCATTGACGCGACTTGCAGCTACTTATAATTCTCATTTTCATCGCCTGAAGCTATTTAAAAAATGAACTGCCCTATTCCCTTCGCGGAAGAAAATCTAACAATTTACAATATCAACGAAGAACTAATAGCGAGCCTTAACCCAAGTGCTCGGAATAGAGTGGTTGAAATGGTAAATTTAGTTATACAATATAACACAGGTCTCTGAGTGTACGCCTCCACAGGTGATGAAGAAGACAAAATCGAAGAAGCTCTCCAGGTTAAAAAAAGTACCAAAGTTTTAAATTTTCCAGCATTTCTTTAGTATGAGCGAGAGAGCGAACATTACAGCATAATGCCAAACCACGACAAATGGTGGAGGCGCCGGGAGAATCAACGTAAACTGCTGCCGTAAACATTTCACGTCTACTTTTAAAATTTGGATAATAAAAAATGATTTTATAGGAAAACCCCATTCAAATGTAACCGCACCAAGATATAGATAGGTAGGTACTCGCAGCTTTAGTTTTTTTTTTCTATTTGAGTTTTCGGGTCCATAATCACCAAAATCATTAAAAGGGCCACAGCCTTAATTAATTTGATAAAAGAAGGGTGGTGGCTATTCGCTATTTAACAAAGGATCATTGCGCCCTGTTTCAGTTTAATTCTTAAAATCGTACGTGTACTTACGAAAGCGAAGGGACAAATTGCCAGGATCCAGCCACCGTAAACATGGACTTACCTGAAAAAAACAAACAGCGTATTAATATCCGACAGTGAGACAGGAAGAATTATCGCTTCCATGGGGGGGTGATGGGCCCTAGTTAATTTTTTGCGGCGGCAAAAAAACGGTGCGCGTTGGTTGATGAAAGGCCGCCGTTTCTTAGGGGATCATAATTTTGGTCTATGTCGGTGCGAACGTCCAGAACGTTCAAAATCGAAGCATCGTCTGTCATCTCCATAAATGATACTTTTTATTAGTTCAGCCGCCCCCGCGTCAATAAGATTCGAGAAACGAGGAGATAGAAAAAATTAATTCCGTTATGACTGGCGAACCGTCGACGTAGTAAAAACGAAACAAAGGCAAATAAATTTTTTATCGGCGCCTCATCCGGCATATTTTCGTTTCAATGAGTCGCCCGGCCGATTTTTGCATCTCTCCCCGAAAATTGGGCGATGAATTTTAATTCGATAAACGCGAAACGGCACCGCTCCTCATGAATTTAGATTAAGATGGCGCGGTGTTAGGATGAGTGAATGGCGAACAGCTTAAAACAACGACAAGAGAAATTCGGAAAAATGTAAATAATATTCAGACGTCTGAGAAATAACTGGGAACGGCGTCGGCGGCCGAGTTTCCTGATGGTTTTTATGAATGGAACAGACGGAGGAGAATGGCGCACACGCACCCGTCCGCCTGCGTAGTTATTGATCAGGACGGGAGACGCAAGAACAGGATCCCTCGTCGGGAGCGTCGACGACCGAGTCCTGATATTACGCAGAGCGTTGCGGGGTCGTGCGTCCCGACGGCGCACAATAACATAAATTTCCACTAGGAACACCCGCCCGAATCAACGGCATAATAATCCTCAGACTGTCAGGGCTGACGCTAAATTCATGCCAGAAAACGCCAAAATGGATGGCGGCGCAGGACGGAAAACAGCCAAATTCCCAAGACTCAGCTGCTCCAAACGGCGAAACAAGCGGAGGCATGTAGATAAATGATACCGGCAAAATAACGGCAAAAAGCGGAAAACCGGGGGCGCGCCGCCCCAGCCGCGTTCCACAAAATACTAAAATCTACAAAACAACCCCTAGTTATGCCCTGTTAAAGTTTTCAAAATTTTGAACACCTTTTTTCCTCCAATAAAACAGCCAAAAGTTCATAACTGTTCTACTTTTTAATTGATTACTGTACAAGAACGTTTTTTTAACGGGAGCTTAGAGTTCAGCAATTCTTAAACTGGATTTGTACGAGTGATCCGAAGTCGTCAATTTCAGAATTTTTGGGTAACAGCTTGGACTTTTGTCAATTAAATACATAAATAGATTTTCCGAAATTGTCATAATATCTATCAAAAAGTCCTTGCTGAAATTTAGTTGCGCCAGGAGCCGAGAAGGTGATGAGTCACGGAATTAGAAAAATATTGTCAGACGTTCGTAATGAAAGTAAACAGATAGTGCAGACAAAAAATAAATACAAGCATATCTAAAAATTACCACTCATAAAGTGAACAATCATAACATGGAAACTTTTAGGTAAACATTACAGCGAGATTGTTTATGTCATGTCTAATGTGGCAAGTTGATCGTTGGGTGGCATTCTGCAATTCCTGCGGAAGAGGCGTTTCCTTCGGATCTCCCAAAGATCGTGACTCTTCTCTTAGGCAATTTCGCGAGTTCAATTACAAGAGGTAGAGAAAGTCCCAAAACACCTAAAATATTTACTTGGATTGCGCACCAACATCGGAGGCCTAGTCAAAAAAAAAATGGGAGTGGTTCGGGACCGTGCCGCCACTCGAAATAGAATTAATCTCGGTTCTTGTTAATTACGTTACTTATAAGCCGAACCCCCCAGTCGTCTGCTCGTAATTAAATCTGTTGACAACTGCTTGTTCTTAACGGAGGTGTACTGCGCGTAAATGTCACTTGAAAAATCATCCACATCTATTAGATTTAATATTGTCGGTATAACTAGGAGCGACACGCAGACGACAGGAGATATAAAGATAAACATGCCAAGAAGGGTGAGGGAGCGGCGGCGTTTTCCACTTTGCTCTACAAATGCGACAGAAATCCATTATAAAAAGCGAGCAAAGGTAACACGAAACCTGGGTTTTGTTGCTTGACAAAAATCTACACTCACAAAACTGTCAAATCTATTCCGCACTTTTATGCGCATCCACACACATGTTGCGTAGAGGGTTAAAGTTTGGACCCGTCATTCTTCGTTATGCGCAATATATTCCGAAGACCAGAAAACTATGATAAAGACGTCAGAGGCGTGTTAGGGTTATCAGTGTTTTTTTCAACTGTAACAGTGTAACGGACGCAGCAGCAGTTGCGGACTGCAGAATTTTGGCCCCAAGAAATGCCTTCTTCCTCGTTTCCGTCTTTTTCAGGTCTTGAGGTGAGAATAGGTACACCAAAAATAATTATTGTTTGTTGTAGCGTAAAAAGTTTCTTTGAAAAAGTTTAAACCGACAGTTTGACTTCTGTGCAGTGACAAAACTGCCACACAAACCGCTTCTTGTTCTGATAACGTCAATAAAGCGAAAAGAAACTAAACCACTGTCACTTTGGAGTTGTCAAGGCGCTACGGCTATATTGGTTAGTCAAAACTAGATTTAGTTATCAACACATTGATAACGCATCAGCAGTTTATAGTTTTCAGTAGTCAAGTGATGTTCATACATTTTTCGATTGTCACCTGGCGCCTCCGCCAATTGTAAATCTTGAACAATGGATCGTTAGAGCTCGCAAATAAGATGTTTAACGTACTGGTCTCGTAAAGTTGTTACAAAGATATTTTTTTTTAATCTTTGGTTACTTACTATACTGTGGATAATTTTGTTTCAATTTGTAAAACTTTAATTCCGGCGAAAAAAGTCGAGTGATAAAAGATTACATAAAATATGGGACATCATTTTAATCAACTCTGAAAGCTTTATGCATAATAAAAAACTGGCGGCTTTATGAAGAGTGAATCTATAAGACTGAAAATTCTAGAATTGCAACTTTCTCAATATTCTCCCGGCGCCTCCGCCATTCGTAGATGCCTTACGAAATTAGAATCAATACAGAAATTTGTCGTGACTGTTTTAAATTGTTACAAATAAAATTCCAATTCAGAAATGTTAAAAATAGGTGAAGGAGGATCCAGTATAAGTTCTCAACTTGTTATTATCTTTATCAAACCGCAGGGAATTTCCGTTTTTCTGTGACGTTTAACGTGATGGCATAAATCGAGAATATTACCACATAAAACTGAACTTTAGTTATGTAAGTGCGAACGTGCATTGACCTTTTGAAAAAAGATAGCTGATTTAATGCTTATTCGAAATTTTTACCCTTAGCTTTGCAGACAAACAGCATTTTTTGATGAGCGGTTTAAGCGCATAGAAATGTTTAAAACGGTTACGAATTATCTTCAGTTTAATCAATAGTGGAAGCATTAAATTTTCCATTCTTGCTCTACGCTAATTTGAGAACTTAATCTCTCAAAGCCTCAATTCCGTTTTATTACGCTCGTTAGCATAGATTTCATTAATTTATGTTATTATTAGTTTGACCCAACTGACTCCAAGTTCTCAATGGTGCATGTGTCGAAAGAAAATATCGAATTGCCCGAAAACTCTGCGATTCTCGACTGATAAAAAGATTTTGGAAAAAAGACTCACATAGAAATCGCAGAAGTTATTGCGATAAAATTAGTTAAAATTACTTTCCCGTTAAGAATCCGTTTAGTAATTTGTTACTTAAATAAAATCTCGAAAAGCTGTTTTCCATCACAACTTTCGGAACAAATAATTTAAAATTCTTGGTACATCTCCTAAAGAAACAAAAGGGGCTTCAACGTTATTATTCTGGAGCAGAATTAGTGGCCCGACTGCTACAAATTTATTTATTTTAGAGTTTATTATAATTAGTTGTCACGGATTAAATCTTCCTAAACTTCGAGATACTCGCCCAAATCCAAGTCTTAAAAAGCTATTACCCACTTAGTGAAAATGTTACGTTCTAGGTATCGAACTTATATTGTGAAGAAAAAATGGCGAAACCGCCAGGTCCCGGGGTAATAAAGAGGTTGTCGTGGCTCCGGGAAATTAGATGCAGGGAGGATATTTACGGGCGAGCCGATTAAAACGGCACCGTTCGGCCCTTGTGCGGTTTCCATTCAGGTCGGGGCGAGTCCTTCAGGGGTTCGCGAAAATAAAATTTGCATATTCGGCGGCCTTAACGGCACCTCTTAATGAACGGGTCGCGGGAATTTCCCTCATGTGTGATAAATGAACATGACATAATCCCACCACCTGCACAATGTAGATTGTTCCAAATAATCCTGCGTGCGGAGCCCTGTTTAATATCTAGACACCGTCTGAGTGTGTGTAATCCATGGACGAAATTAGCCTGTTTACCGCTGTTATGCATACATTCTTATGTGAACACCCGTTCATCTTGTACCCAGACAGTTATACCACGGGAAAGACTTTGTGCAGCTTGCCTGCACATTACTCGTTGAGTTTGAAAAATGTCTATTTACTCGTCGTCGGGCTGGAATCCGTAATGACTGAAGAAAGGACCGCGGTGATTTACGTCGGCATCCCGCGGGAACACGCCGAAAACGCCGACGCGATTTTATCGCCGTCGATTTTTCGACGGTTCACCTATTAACACCTACGAAAACGACGCCGGAACCACCACAAGGTTACCGAGAACGACCGCCATTATTCATGGCGATGCAATGCACTATTCTATTTTCAAAGTTAAACATCGGCAGACAATCAATAAACATACGCGGAAATAGCCCCAAACACATTTTTGCATGGGCGGCACTAACCGGCAACTGGCCGGCGACCCCAAAATTCCAGGGGGAGGCTACGCGGAGGGGCTGGCATTTTTCTAAGCGGCGACGCGGAAAGAAACCCCAGCAAGGAATTTGTAACACACCTGCGCCCATTTCTCGGTGCAGCTCCCGAGGGCTGGAAAAGACAACTTCGATTTCACAGTCTCTTAACTAAAAATTTTCTCAGACTCTGGACTTCCTTTCATCCTCATTGTGACGTACTCAATGGTGATTCTGGTTTGTCGCCCTCATCTATTTACTTAATTAAAAATTTGTTTCAACAAAGATGTAAGGGTGCCAAAATTGTTTGTAGGTGGAACAGGGTTGATAAACTCGTTGCACCTTGTTTGCAAAATCAATTTCCATTTGAACACAAAGAAAACAAAAGAATCTTAAACAGTAGTAACAATACACAATCACGAATATGGAATTCGTATCAACAATTGCGACAGCTTGAGCGGGTGTGGGTGAGCCACCTTTCGCAACCTTCCCGACGATCATCAAACTTGAATTGTGTAATTTGCATGGAAGCATCACCGAGAAATAACATTAGTGTCCCGTTTGGCGCCCATCGCTCACGTCCTGCAATTTTCCCTGCCTCTTTAAAATCGTCACGGCTCATCATAGTGAAATGACAAGTACCCATTATAATAGTGCAGCATTTGCATGCATGAGCACCGCATAATCGCATAATCCGAAGATTATGCTGTCCACTAAATATTCATCCGCCCACCGTTAAGAACCCGTATTGCGTCACAGAAGTGGAGGATGAATGTCATGTAGCCAATTAGCATGGGTGATGGAACGGCCGAAAAGTGTGTGGAAATAATTGAGCGCGACTAGACAATGGGCCATTACCATACCTAAGCACTGCGCCTTCCCCTGATCCGCCACGACGGTCGCGTTCCGACCCAGCGAACCCTGCCCTCCGGCCGCTAAAGCCAAAAGCGCCAGGTTAATTCAACTTCTGGTAAAGAAAAATTGTGAAGAAATCTTATAAAAGAGAAATATCTACCCAACTGTTGATTAAAATTTATTAGTATTTTTTCAACTTTTCTAATGAAGCTTGGATTACGTCAGTTCCTGCTCTAATTAATGATTTTCTAGTTTTTCCTGTTGTGGGCAGCCAATAATGCCAATTTCCACGGAGGCAATGAGTTTCAAGAGGGTTTCGTGAGTTAACGACAGAAAAGACGTGAATAAATTGATTCACCCAGAAAAGTTGGATTTTTTTTCACTCCACTGGATCAGTGGTTGGCATTAAACAAGAAAGGCTAGATTTTTCCTCTTCAAAAAGGTTTCGTATGTCTAACTTTACTGGGGTGCTGCTCATCCAAATCCCGGATATTCCGAGGATGGGGTGAACGCGCGGAGGTCGCCCTCATTATGCCAAAACGGCCGGAAAGGCAACAGTCGAAACGGTTTTCCACGTGAGACTCAATTAGAGGACAATGAATAATCCAGTCAATTAGCGCGCGGGCGATTGTATGCAAGTCTTGCGGATAATCTCGCCCTGTCATTCGGCAACAATGCCGAATGCGAAGGTAAAATCTGGACCGTGTTAACGTTTGTTGAATTGATAATTATTTACAGCAAGAACAGTTGCATGCTCTAATTGACACGGGAGCTTTCATCAACATCAACCCGACACGATGATAATTATTTTGCAATTTTGAGCGTCCCGCGTTATTTGTGTTGCTCACTTTCGGCGGATCGCCCAAATAAAAGCGTTGTTTATGCAAATGAACGGGTCGGATTTCGGGTGCATCACCGTTCCGGTCTGCCCCCGGACCCGAATCCACGATTGTTTGTTGGCACCCAACCTTTTTACGAACTTAATTTATGGACAGCCATAAAACCAAATGCAGCGTATAATAACGGTTATTTTTATATAAAACTGTCAATTTAAATAATTTATATTATGCATGACCCATCCGTTCGGCCAATACCAGAACGCGCTTCACTCTCTTATCGCTGCACAAGTGCATCGCCGCAACTGATTACTCCTATTTCATTAACCCCTAATATTGTTGAGTTTAAACAGTGGCAGCAGGAGCAACGGCTGCTGTGGACTATCCGCTATCTTATCGGTTGAGCGACGGCTGCATTTGGTTTACAGAACGTCTAGACTTTTGATTCCGGGAAATGCCCTTCTTTGTTTAAAACCGTTCCATTGTTGGCGCTTAACATCCTTCCAATTGTCCAACCATTTCAATTTTTTGCCAAACGAGATGAAACGGCCACTTAACGAATTGCGGCGAAGCTGCTGCACCTATTGCTCGCAATCAAAGTGAACGTTAACATCAAAGCCGGATTCAGGCTGAAATTGCTTTCAAACACCTGAAAAAGCTGCAATATCCAGGATGGATAAACGGAAATAGGGGTAATCGGCCGACGTTGTGCATAATCACACCTAAATGCGTTGACATTAAATACAGGGACTGCCGTCGATCATTAATGATTCAGCGAATTAACCGTTTCAGACGTGAGCTTGCACCCATCGGATCACTGGTACACTACCGGTAATTTCAAACAAACAAACAAACATTATTGCCGGTTACGTGAAATTGTGTTATTCAATCGTATGTAGGGGAGGGATTTCTGGCTTGGTCGCTTAAGTAGTGTCGATCTTGTTATGTCCATTTAGATTTTCAATTGCGTAATTCAACTACATAATTAAGATGACAGCATATTCAATAACTTCGTCTTCAATCCTATCTACTAATTATTAGACAGATAACGTGCTCAATTAAGCTACAGAAATAAATTTACTGGGCTTCGAAAACTTTCTGCAACACAGAGTAAAACCGCGTTGGAGTAAGTTGTTCCACTTTACTTAATAGTCAAGTTTATAGGAAAAAAATTCAGCACTCCAAGTAAACGTATCAAAGCGTTTTTAGGTAACAACAAATTCACAAAAAAATTACAACACCAGATTACAGAAATAATTTGGTTCAATACTTCAGAGATCCACAATCAGTAGTGAGACTAGGAAATTTTTTAAACAATACAACTTCATCACACAGTATATATCCAAAATTTAATTTCAAGAAGTACAGCTTTTCCATTAGCTATTTTTAAACGCTACTTTTAATTAAGAACAATTCACTCCTAATGTCGAATTCTTTGGATTGATAGTGAGTATCAATGAAAATTATTTTTTAGCGATTTGCGAGCAAAGCGAGCAAAAATGGTTGATCGCAAAAAAAATTATGAAATTGTAACGCTTTATAAGTCTTGTCCCAGAGACGCCAGCACTAAATATTAAACAACCAATGTTGACTTTAATGATTTTGTAACCATTGGACGTGCATTAAGTAAACACAGTTGAAGTACGAATAGTTTGGAACACTTTACAACCGTCCACAGTTTGATTGCAGGAAAATTATTCAAGGCAACTCTACTTGATTGCACTATGAAAGCACGTCTACGATAATTGTTAATACCGCCCTAATTATTAGGTAATTAGTGTAAAATTCAAAATCGAGGAAATTCAAATAGCGTTTCGAATAAAAAAAAACTGGTTTAGCAACATATTTAGTTTATTAAAATATGCTATTGTTTCGTTTATGTAGCCGGGAACATCCAATTTTGCATTTCATCAACTTGTTTGTTGTTTATTGCATTTGTTGATTTTGCCTACAAATTTCGCAATTTTCTATAATGATGGCGCCAGTAAATTTTTGATTGCACACAATTTAATATTTACCCACTTGACAATATTATTGCGAAAAACAACACGATTCACTGCGGCTCTAATAATAAGCGGAAAATTTTAATTGAGCCCATTAACGATGAGAGGCCACGAAAATGGTCGATTTCAGAACCGCTTCAACGGCCTCTCTTATATTTTACCAATCTATATATCTCTGATGGAGTTTTATAAAAAGTCAATGGGCAAACACGAGCATCAATCAGACTCACTTTATCCACTTAAAAAAAAAAATTTTGCACGAAATCTGATCGTTCTTTAACACAATTTAATGAGAACAAAAATTAATTTATATCTGAGGTTGTGAAGATTTTATTGCATAAAAACATAAAGGTATGTCCAGAGCTGTCCCATAATTAAAGCTACAAACTTCACGTTAGACCAAATTTGAGAAGTGTATCTAAGAAAATTAAGAGTCATCCTGTATAGTCAAAACGGCTGATTTGTGGATGTGGATCAAAAAATACTTGTTGGTGTCCTTTAACCACCGAATTTTGTTGGTTTCATTAGAACACCCTGTGCAGCTATTGAGGATTGCTGAGTGTAGTCAGAAAATTAACTATATGAATAATGGAACAATAATAACTGAGTAATGGCACTCCACATTATAAAAAAAATCATAAAAGTGTTTTTAGAAAAATTGCGAAGAAAAGACGAGGAAAACAGGTCAAAGGTGTTTTGCTTTTGTAGGATAATACGCTTGCCTTGGCGCCTGCAAATCGCAATGAATGCAATGCGTGATCTAGAGTTCAAATTACTTGTGAATTTCCCTTATTCACCAAGGTATACTTTCTTTAAACTACTACCTCTGTCCCAAGGAGTTTGGAGGGTTGTAAATTTCCTAACAAAGATGCGAAGAAACCTACTATAGAAGCTGTAAAGAGCTTATTTGGTAAGCAGAAAAAAGCATTTTTTTCTAAGTAACTATCAAAATGTTTTTGGTCCTAGTAGGCTAACAATTTACCTTTCCATCTCCATATTATGCATAACAAAATTCTAAACAGTTTTACACTTCTGCATAGAATCTTACTAAATCTCTATTTAATTAGGTAGAATTCGGCTCCTTGTCTCTTGCCACAAATTCTTCGTCGAGAGAAGAGGTGGAAGAGAAATTCTCCTCATCTTCGGTTGTTAAAGGTTCAAAACCTTACGAGTCGGCCGCCGGACTAAATGGACCGACATTTGAGGCCTCCGGTTGGCGATGTTGATGTCAGCTTTGCAGGGCCTTAATTAATTTGAAGTCGTCGATTGGGGCCGCGGGAGTTTCTGAGGTAACAACGGGTCTTCGGGGAGTTGTTTGCTCGGATGAGATGCGCTCTGATGAAATGGTTAAATCTGTGGCGGCCACTTGTCTATGAAGCCTCGACGCATTATGTCGGAGTATTAAAAGTAGATAATAAACAGAGCGTTCTTCAAATAGTTAGCGGCTTTTAATATTTATTTTGTTTTGAAAACAGTGTTACAATAACAATGTTCCAGTCTTAATACTGAAACAAAAATATTTTGATAACACCGGCAATATCGGTTGATCATGTTTATGTAAGCAGCTGAACCAGACCATAAAATGCCTGTACCGGGCCGATACATTTTATTTTTAACCGACGACTTTTCCAGTTGGCGTGAGGACTCGATTGTTTTTTTTATTGTCGATCTACGGTTTCAGTAAAAAGGCCCGATGGGGCTGCTGCGTTGCCAGCGAAACGCCCTTGTCAGAGGGCAAACCGTGAATAATTGAAACGGCCACCGAAAAAGATCCAGTAGCTGCTAGCAGATTAACCAGAAGCCGCAGAAAAACTCCGCCGTTACCAATTTTTTAATCAAACGTATCAACAATAATTATCTCGTAATCACGAGCCAGACAGACCTACATTGCTCGGGCTGAGACAAAGGTAATTTACAAGGTTATTTTTGCAACTTATCTATCAAACAAAATTCGGACGCAAAACTTGGCCGCCGTTTATTTGCACTTGGCAGTTTGTTGTTGGCGAAATAAGGAAAGCAACTATTTTCGTACATGAAATTGCACAGTGCATACCTACATATATGTTACCGGCGAAATTTCCACATCACCAGAGTTAAACTTTCGCGTCAACCACGGCAGTTTGTCGGCGAGGATATTTTCCCACTTTTCCCGGTTACATCGCCTGCGAGACCGGCTGCTTTATGTAAACATAGCGAAAACGTGCAGTTTTCCGGGGAAAGCGCCGCCGTGGGCGTCGCGACGACCGTCCGGAGGCACAACGTCGACAGTCACGCACGGAACGTGTCGTTCACGTCTTCGTTCAAAATTTCATCGGACGACGACAAAGAAAAAAGGTCCAACGACCAGCACCGTCCGTCGCGAGTATTAAAACATACTAGCGCTTATGTCTAACTTGCGCCGCTATCATTCTTATCAGCGAACGAAGGGCCTTCGGTTATTTTCGTAATTATTAATATGAACGCGAGTCAAAACAACTCGCCTGTAAACAGAACTAATCAACGCAAATTCTCGCGGGGGCATTCTATTTATTTTCGCCAGTGGTGATGCCAGTGCCTATTTGTGCACACAATTAGCTGAATATTAATAACAACGTTACGATGGGGCGCATCTGCGACACGCCGCCATCCCCGATGAGATCGAAATTTCGGGTTCCAGAGCGACGAGGTTCCATCTACATTGACAAGTATCACGTGCGCCTGAAAAAAGCTATTATCCTTGACCCTTGCCCATCCCGAGAACCCGGCAATTTAACATTATCAACATCAGTTCGGCGCTGCAACATTGTTGCTAATTGCACGAAATTAACTGTTATTATGTTGCGCTTCGAGCGCAGGGCCGGACTTGAACCGCTAAGCTTCGGACAGTTAAATCTTTTCAGGAATTCGTCTCCAACTTGGCGCGGACAACTTAGATTCCTGTAATTACCTAGCTAATCTACTTGCAAGACAGGGAATATTGCCGACCCAAAAGATACTGAGGCTTCAGGCCGACAATGAAAAATCCAAGGTATTTTCGTCGAGAACCGGAGACTTCAAGGCGGTAACGCGATAGTTCAATTACCGCATCACAACATAAAAAACTTTAAGGGCAAAGATCTTTTTTCACGCCTCAGGTTTCCCATTTTCTTTAGTAACTCCCCACTCCATTTCTGGAAGTCCAGCTCGTGACTTCTCACACAGAAAAACGTTTTTTAGGTTTAATGGGGCCAGGGAAGTTCAAGTGAGTTGAGACGCAAGCAAACTTTGTGGCTATGAAGTTCTCTCTATTTTGTACTCTATTTAATAAATAAATATTTATATTAACCATATAGTTGCTAATTGGACTAGTTATTTTAGTTAAGTTTTCACTGTGTAATAAATCAAAAATTATTGTTAAACATTGTCTTTAAGTGGCACAATTCTCCTCTCACGGGTTAAAATTGTCAAATAAAATTTTCCAATTATTCAACTTTGCAGAATTACGCAGAAATTTTAATAGCTCAGCTCTACGTTACTTCTGATTCCAAGGGTGCTAGTGTAACTGGAGTATCGGTTAGAACCCAATATTGGGTCGTAACGGTTCCATTTTAACCAAATGGAACAATGGACGCAAATTTGCCCTCTACACCTGCAGTTTGTAATTCCTTAAGTGCGAGGCTACAAAAATTCCGGCGGTAAACAAAAGTTTGACGAAAACACGATAACATCCGTCTCCTCTCTGAAGTATCCGAATAAAAATAAAAAGTTTGGGGGCTATTTTGCTTCAATATGGGAATTGAGTAAGTGTGGGCAGAACAGAGGCCACCCGTCTTCTTGTGTTTATATTGATATTCAATAAGGAAAATTGTCGCCAACTCCTGCAAATTGAATGAACGTTTTTCCTGATAAACCCACTGGGGCTCATAATTTCAGACTTTTACATCGAAATGTTCTGGAAAATGTTGGAAGCTTTGTTGAATTAATTTCGATACAAACTGTGCATTCTATGTTACAGAATACGTTGCAGATGTTAATAAATTGGAAAAATGTACAAAAAAAACTAGTTTCACTTAACACACGTATCTGAACTACCGACTAAATCTAAAAAGAAAACCAATTTAATGGTGATGGCAAGATGGAAATTTGCAATTTACCCAGCGAAAACTTGAAATTAATCAGATGAATCCTCGTTATACATAGGTAAATGACCTTTAACATGTGCATGGCTTTCAATCACATCCTGTTTGGTGTACAGTTCTTGTTCGCCACTCGACATCGATGGCAATATTAATACAAACTGAGGCAATGAGCATAGTAACCATGGTAACCATACCAGGGAGGGTGGTTGCCAAGTTAACAATGGATGTGTGATGTGTGTAATCGGGGACGAACGTTTCAGTTTACCGGGATGAAAACTGGCAAAGTTTCACAGACTTACCCAAACATCACGCATTTATATGGAAGACATGGATGGTTAACCAAAATCACCATTCAACTTCACAAAACCACCCCAAAAATCGAATACGACGCGTTACTGTTAACTACTCCGATTCGAGGTCGAATTTGCACTGTATACTGGCACAAAAACCAATAAGAATCTCGCAAAAACGTTGCTTATCTCTGAAAAAACTGTTTACTATAAATCCGCATATTTTTAGAACTTTCCCGTTACGACCCAGTCACTTGAATGGATTTGGAAACGTCGCTCCTTTTCTGGACGATTGCCCGGTTTCAAGACAACTCCCTCAATTCTCCGACGTTCGGAAGCGTTTTATCGGGATGTGGATGCCCGAAAACGGCCCTTCTCTTATCTTTAATTTCACCTACGCACTGCGACTTTGGAGGGTGCCAGATCCACTTTAACTGAAATTTGGCATCCAGCGGCGCACAGATAAAAATTGTTGCAAGCACAAACTTAGTTTTTTGTTATGTTTACCTACTGACTAAAATTAAATAAAGACCGATCGTTGGTGGTTAATTAGGATTGGCGTATCAGCTACGAAACCAAATTAAGGACCGTTGGCGGAAGATTTTGTGGTCCTCCCCATT
Organism: Schizotus pectinicornis; assembly: GCA_951805265.1. Lineage (NCBI taxonomy): Eukaryota > Metazoa > Arthropoda > Insecta > Coleoptera > Pyrochroidae > Schizotus > Schizotus pectinicornis. The sequence continues at coordinate 18,982,317 of OX638203.1, forward strand.
CGTCTGTGCAGAGTTAAATTGTGCGAGATGAATTTTCGTGACGGCGCCGCTGGTCTGTCTCCGAAAGCGCTCCCTGAAGCTCGAAAGTTGCCGTTCAACCGGCACTTTGGCTAAACGGACATGAAAGTGTCGTATCTGCAGGGAAAAAGACGCTTGTAGATCTAGCGTCGGAATATTTTATTGTGGCGTCGCATTCTCCACGCGCCGCTGCTTCCGACGCCGTGTACAATAGAAAGCGATCCGTTACGTTTCGAGCTTTCGCCAAGCTCCATTTCAGACGAAACGAGGAACACGGGCGCAATTTATTAAACGGAACTCGGCGGCTGATAAAGCGTCGATGAGAGAAGTTGTGTAAAAAAAACATTATCTGCAGTCGGTGCATTTACATCGATTTAATTTAATACTTTATTATCTGTCTGAACGGGGTCGAGTCATTGAAGTGTTTGGAATGCAGTAGTTGGAAGTCTAAAGTTTGATGATACATGCTCTTAATTGAAGCGAACAAGTGCACGCATTATAATAATGGAGCAACCAGATGATCGCTGGGTTCCGGCAGGGTCATCGATGGAGCACTAAATACGAACAAGGAAGCGGACTTACGGAAATTTACGGAGAATGTCGGAAAAGTGCTGAGACTACAATTTCAAATTAATTAATTAATTAATTAATTAATTTAACAATCTTCGCTGCTACCGCTAAAAGTTCCACTACAACTAAAGTTTGTGCAAATATGTATTCCTAAGTACGTTGGTTCTAAGATAAAGATAAAGGATAAAATTGGACCAAAATCCACAGAATGTCTAATTTTTTTTGCCAGGGCACTGAAGTACCTACTTGAGGTTGATAAGATAGGAGTAGATAGAAATCAGGTCTGCGTTATAATCTTCAAATATCTACATTGACGGCTATTGTTAGCAGAGTCAATTCAAATATTTTAAAGTCACTTCGAATAAATTTAGGAAATACAACACTGTGGAACCAAAAATTCTTGGTCCTTCGAGCAACAATTAATTGATTAATGTTGGAATAACCTGTAGACTTGCAAGTTGAATTCAGAAGCAACAACGAAACAAATTCACGTTAAAGTTTCTACGGTTTTGGAAATGGGTTATGTTGATCAGCAATAGTTTAATGGGTGCAAGTTAAAAACTTTGGATTTCTCGGCATTTTTGATTGATGATTGTAATGATACGATCCAATGATCACGAGGCAAAGCTGCATCATCAATCACAAAAAAGAATTGTTCGGCACTTCATAGTTGATTTAGGAAAAATTTCGCTCCAATTTCCTCGGTACTTTTCTCTCGGTAATACCGTCATTATTGGGGCGGTAATTTTCTCCTAGGTAAATTACCGCTGTAATTTGTTAAGCAGTCAACGTGTCGCTATAAATCAAAGTAATGGACGCATTTGCTCTAAAATTACGCGAAATAAATGTATTAATTTCGATCCGATAGGTGTTTGTGGAAAACTTTGAAAATTGCACAATTTGCTTGGTTGAGAGATGACGGGCATCATTTAAATAAGAAACGTTCCGGCAAACTACAAATTACATAGTTTATAATGTTGTGGTAAGATTTATGTTCAGTAGTTACGTGTGTTTATTGCAGACGAGCAAGCACAATCTGGCCCTGAACTCCATTGCAACCGTGACGTAAGTTGCAATGGCCAATTAAAAGGTCGCACAGCCACCGAACTGAATTACTTTGTGGAAAAGACGCGACGTTAAATTTATATGCAACAACATTGCCACCTTTCAGTCCCCAAATTGGCAGGAATGGAACACCACCTGGTGCAACCTGTCACCGACTGCACCGGCCAACAAAGTGCATTTGCATTAATAATGTGGTTGCCACCTTGACACAAAACTCGTGTGCAAACTCCCAAGAACTTTTTATTTCCTACGAAACAAAGTGCGTTTGGTTGTCGATCGGAAAAAGCCGACGCAATCTGCATTGGAAAACAATCAAATGCAGCATAATATGCAAATGGCCAAATGTGGAGAGGAGACTGAAAAAAATGCAAATCCCGGCGGATCCAATTCGGCCAAATTCGAGGGTTAGTAACCATCTAAGTCGAAATGCATATTCGATGGCCGCTGGCCCTGAGCAGGTCGATTTGAATTTCGACATAAGATGCTGATTAGGTCAACAAACGTTGCTAATACCGTGTGATTCAATGATACGCACACGTGTAGAAGGGAAACGTAACTGCAATGTGTCGCAGAAATTAAACTTTTAAATCGCGGTCGAAACGCAATACCGACCGGCTTTCTGTTTACCGCAACCACCAGGGGTTCCGAAAAGTGGCTACAGGTCGAATTCTCAAAATTCTGAAAAGTTTTACCCAAGTTGGATAACGGTAATTAAATATCGGACAATTCTCAATGTCGAGTAACGTTTCAGGTTTGCAGAGAATGTTCCAGATACCGCGATTGTTGTAAACAATCTAAAAAGTACGGCAAATGCGCATTGCAAACCAGATTCTGACGCCCAATAGTTGCGTCACTGGATAAAGCTCCTCGTTTATGCATAAAAATGGACACGGTGTGAATAAATATTATTGTAACTGATTTCGCCAGATATGGTAATTCTAACACGACAACAATGTGGTTATTCGCATTTTTGATACCCGATAAGAAAATTCCAAACGTAAATCTTGATCACGGCACGGCCAAAAACAAAAATAAAACGAACGGAACCCGCGTCCTAATGAATCGCGAATTTCCGGGACCTTTTTGCGTCACAGTTGCATTTCGGCAAATCGTCCAGGAACCAAGTCGAGGCGGATTTGGTAGATTTCGCGTCTAATTTCGGCGCACGTTTGCATACTTAGCAGCCGGCGCTAAGACCTTGAAATACGGAAGCGTGCAGATAATGCAGCAGTCCACTACTCGAATTGGCCATGGAAAAATATTTTGTGCGAGTTCGCAATTTGCATGCGAACAATCGTCATTACATAAGAAACGGCAAACTTAATCGTACATTGACTTAATTAAATCGTCTATGAATAACCAGCGCATAATCCTCGACAAGACGGGGTCCGAGACGGTACACAACTTGAAGGACTGTTTACAAAGACGACCACACGTGGATTTATAAGCAGGGCAAAAAAACTTTTAGAAATCCCGACGGGTAACTTATCCGGGAATTTCAACGTTACAATTGAGAATTTTAGCCGAACCACTGCGAAGATCAACAAATTACCAATCATTGTCAACAGTAGCGATAGAAACAAGATTTACGAACAGATGTCGAAATGGTGGATGCGCCGGGTGAAAGCGCTCTGCTACAATACAATAATACAGATGACACAAAGTTGGATGTTTATTGGGTACACTTTCCAGCTTCCAAGGAGCCTCAGAATTTATGTGAAGCATGATAAAAGATAAACACAACAGGACGGGTTTGGACACCTGAAAAACAAATAAATAAAATCCAAGAGTAGATTTTTCAGCTATTTTTAGCCACACAGTGACCTTTTGAGGCCGATTGAACATCGTCCGAAACGCGAAGAGATATAACTTGTGGAATAATAAATGGTTTGTTACCTTATCAGGGATACCAAAAAGTTAGAAAAATGGTTAAACGCGGAAAAATACATAAGTAAGCAAAAGTCAACTCTTAACCGCCATGCTGCACCAATTACATATTTGATTCAAAATCAAAAGAAGAAAGTGAGAGTCGAAATAATAATAAAGTAAGTGGACGTAAAAAAATTTATTTAAAAAAGTGGAAGGGCTGATTCGCTAGTGTCTACATCTGAGGCTAAATTGGTTAAAACAAAGGGGGAGATTTTGAATAACTTTCAAGTTTGAGCCTCGTGGACCGCAGAGTGAAAGTCTAAAAATCAATCTCAATGGCCAAATAACTTTGTGCATTGAACCTGATAGCAACTTCGGGAGGTGTTAAATGACAAAAACTGCCAAGTGCTTCGGGGCTTCAAATTATTGATCAAACATGAGTCAAAGCAACCAATTTACCGAGACCTCCAGACGTAGAGGTCAAAATTTGGTTAAGCAAAACAGGAAATGTCCCGCCCAGAGACCTCAATCGCACTTATTCTTATTGCAACATTTTTTTGTCCCCAATCAACTGCGCAACCAGACGATGCGCTCGTTTTTCGTCCACCGTCGAATTTTCGGTTTAGTTAGCCCGGCAACCAGTTCGGCCGAAGAGCAAAGTCCGATGCATATAAAATGGCAAAAAAACCGCTTCGTAGAGTCCAGCTTCAAGGACGTTTAATATTGATGTAACTATTTTGCTCGTGCGAAATTGGGTGGGTCGAGATAATGGCGACGGTGGTGGATTGGCCGTAATCAAGTCGGCAATATTTTTTGCTTCGTTAGCTAATAAATAAATGAAACGGTCCAAGTTTTGCGATAGCTATCGAAAGCATGATTCGGATAATTATCCGCCTTTGAGGCGATCACCAGCGTTGATAAGGCCAGAAGAGGAAGTTGTTAAGAATTAGGGGCTAACACGCCACAATCACCGCAACAATCCGAGCCAACGGTCGGGCAGCAGCCCGGATTACCATAATCGAATCATTAGCCGCGCATAAATCCCCGAAGACGCCCAAGTGATCCGAAATTTCGATGACACCGCCGAATTTGCAGTCAATGCACCGCGACAGACGGCGAGGATGCGATAATAGGTCCTAGTTTATTGGTATAATAGCGTCTCAAGGATTCGGTATTGAACATGCACTTGAAAACTACCTTGGTTAGATATATTTAGAACCGCTGCGCCCGAGCGATGACCTAATACTGCATAGGTTCCTTTGTGTCGACCACATAAACTTGCAGAACCACATCTCGCCACGCTTTATTATATTAGATAACTTACATGGTTAGTGCCACGTCGTCGAGAAATCCTGCGAATTAATTCAGAAACTGGTCGAGGCGTTTTTATCCGCGGCAACAGAGCTTTTGCGAAAGCTCGAAATCCTCCGGCGGCGAAAACGTTTTGCTCCTGGATCGATTGACGCAGTTTCGAAGCCGGCCGTGTTTTTATGTGCAGAGCAAATAACATGCAGATAACGCGGTGATAACGCGAAACATTAAAATATGCATTACAACCTGCCGTCCGTATAGACCAAATTCAATTACGATCTCGTCGCGGCTTCAACATAAAATTTTGCGCCAATAAGCTCGGCGGAACCGGCAATTTAAAAATTGAAATTTATGTAAAATCATTACACTTTCAGCACCAATGCCGCCATTTGCTTGCCGATACTGATTCATCAAATTCGGCCGTGCTTGAATGGCCATGATCATTATCGTCGAACTAGCTCATGTGAGCATTGTTGACAGACAAAATATTGCGGTTATTAAAATTTCGTCAACCCCCAACAGGATCAGGAGCGAAACGATATGCGAGGGCGGCTTTGCCAACACCTCGCATAAAAACTTTAAGGTCACAGGGTAAACTTTATAACGGTTCTAGTCTAAAATCCACTTCGAAGCGAGGAATCGATCAAATTGGGACGAGATGTCAGTGGGTGCAAGGCGATAGCGGCGGCGGGTCCTTATGAAAAATTCACCACCACCACCACATACCAACATCGGCCGTAATGATAGCGAGTATCATTAAAACATTCCCGCTAGCACGTTGACAGGTCGAAGGTGAAAGTTCGCTAATTGACACCTAAAATATCGCAACATGCAAAGCAACGACGAAAAGGCCCCAAAACGTTTCGCAAATAGGTGCGTGAAGGCGACCGACTTGGTCAGAAATGGCGGAGGCGCCGGGTGAAAGCGGTTGCTAATGCTGCTAGATCAACCTTCAAATTTCTAGAAGTTCCGCGATTTTTTCGTTTCAAAAAACATTCAAGTGTGACAATAATATGGCGGAGCATTGGAGGCAAAATCAACTGAACTTAGGATTATGACTTTGATCTGTAACCTTCTGCGAGACTTGGCATAATATTATGTATCAATGAGCTATTAATACTCCGGTAAACAGTGCTCTCGGTAGACTCAACGTTAATTGGAGATATCGCCATTTGGGGGCAAATCGCACAATTGCCTGTATTTACCCCAGCAGCAGCTCTATCCAAGAGTAACTAACTGAGCAAAATGTTGAATGTATCAGCTCTTAAACTAGAAACGTCTTCAATACCTTAAAAGAAGTTGACGATTGCTTGCAAGGCACATTTCCAGAAGAAGTCGCCATCCGCACCGATTATTAGATCGACAATTCTCCGAGTTCTGTTGCAGGAGGTGATTGCTTTACGGGGTTGGTAAAGGGCGTTGAGTTACTTTGTTCTTGGAGTCTCGTTGTTTAGATTAAGCACGCGGCGAATTAGGTTGACGGCGCTATCTCTCCTGGTGGCAAAATTGTCATCGGAGGACCTTCGCCGAACAATGCGGCGAGCGGCTCAAAGCCGTGGATGGCGCGAGGTGCGGGCTTGACATAACGGCTCCCGGACGTCTGGATGATCGATCCGGGCCGACGGGAACGACACGCCGAGGTTGGAGGACCGGCGGCGCCAGGTGGAGTGCATCCTGATCCCGCGACCTCCCCGAGATGAATGAAGGCTGGTCGGTCGGGGACGCGTCCACATTTATAATTCCATTGTTTAGATAATGAATACCGTAAATGTAAATTCGGATAGGAGAGCGTGTGTGCCGTGGAAAAGAAAGGCGTAGGCGCCATGAAACAATGCGCGAGAACCCGCCGAGCACGGTCACATTGCGTAACCCAACATGGCAACATAAAATATTATATATGACCGCCCGCTCCACGTGTTTCCAAATCGCCTCGTAAAACTCGACGAAGCCGCCCGGACGGACCCGCTGCCAATTTAGTGGTCCGCTGGATTTCGCGAGTCCATCATATATCATTCATGCTTTTTTATTATTCAATTTGCACGTTAGGAAAAAAGTGAAATATGGGCGAAATATGCAAATACGAGACGGACTCCAGAGTGTTTGCCATTTCTGGCGTAACTGACGCGTTTCTGCATCGAAGGGGTAACTAATGCAAGGGGAACTCCAAAGGTCATCGACACGATCAAATCACAAAGCCGTGGGTATCGCGCTGTATATAACAGTCTCAGCTATTTAGCTATCCGGCGAACCTATCAGCCACCTTCCAAGAAGGCCAAGCACCTTATAGAGTTCTTTACTAGTCTGAAACAAACTCAGACACCGGACTCTTCACTGGGCCTCCATCTTACCTCATATTCTAATCACACCTAACAATTTGGCCTTTCCGCCCTCAGATGCCCCTGGTTCCACACAATCGCTTCAGGCGTAAATTCAACGAGCCATAGCAACACTTGATATCGACCCATATCGCACTTCTGATTTGCCAGAACAAGATGGGAATAGGTAAAACAATGCCAGTCTCAAACCCAGAATCTTCCTGAAGCGGCCCGGTTCGCTTCAAATTTTGTACTAATTGAAATGTACATCTTCTCTACCTACCTAAAAGTTTGGCATATCAACAGTAAAAGAGAAATTACCAAGTTACCAAAAGTATACAGCAATAGGAAAACAATCAAAAGCTGTTTGAATAGTTGCAAAATAAGTACCTATCTTAGTTGGATATAAAGAAATATCTGAAATTGTTAACGCTGTCAGATACAATGTCAAGGAGAAATTGCCAAACCTTCCGGAGAAGAATAAGGGTCATAATCCATTACACTCTTCGATCAGAAAATAAGTTCCCAACCAAGAGGTTGCAGATTTAACACCAGTGATAGTAGCAAAAGAGATAGAAGTCAAGTGAAGTGGTTCTTAGATGCAGGAATCTAAAACTTCTTTGAAACTAACACTATGGCCCTTCCTCCACTGGTGGAGATCTTAAAGGTACTATTAATAGTATATTGAAGGTACTATTAATAGTACCTTTAATAGTATTAATAGTACCTTTTAGTAAGTACTACAAAACAAAACTGTGATTCTAGTGAGATTAAAGTTGGTAAGGCTGCAAATGGTCGTTGAGGGACAATAACCTGTAGGTCAAATATAATCCATACAATTATGTTCGCACATCATACGTTATCGCAATAGCTAACTTCATATGTGCAAAACCGAAACACGTCACTCTTACCAGGAAATTTGTTTAAAACTAGTAATTTAACAGCACGAAGCAAATTACAAATTTGTTCAAGCATCAGGTAGAGCCATGCAATTTCTTAGTAATCTCTAAAAATACCACATCAACATTACAATAATTTTTCGATCTTAATTTGTCTTATTTAAAAAAAATTCAACAGACAATAAATGGCAAGTAAAATTATGGTGAGAAATCAATCAAGAACTAACCGAGGGTAAAATCCTTCACAACCCTTCGTACATCGTGTTAATATTCAGGGTAACCTCCAAGTCCATTTCAGATTGTTGAAATTCCAGACAGGAGCTCTAGCAAAGATTTCCACTGCCAACTCGGCATATGTTGGACACTAAAACTAATCTAAAATTCGACAGTATGTAAATACGCAATTACGTGGAGCATCCCTTTAAAATTCTCGACGCTGGCCTGGAAGTTCTGGACGCGTGTCGGCCGTCAGGTCCACTGTCGTCTTTCGACCGAGAACATCGAACTTTGCCGGGTGCATACATTAATACCAAATCACCTTCTAACATATTGCGGCCATGTATTTTTTTCGACATAAACGAAACGGATTTAAATTGTAAAAATGTCATTGCGTTCGACGGGTATAGAACGGCTAAAAATATAACAACAGCAATTGTCCCGCGTTCCATTTTTCCATCCGTTTCAAAGGAATTTCCTACACTATTTCCTTGCATTTATGGGTCGACTAGTCAGACAGACCATTATCTGGAGTCCTTTTCACCGACGCTCGCTGAAGCGGACCTTTCGCGTCGCTTTCCGCCATATTTTTTTTTGAACCCGAACAGGCAGTTTCCTCGCTTTAATGATTGCCTCCGTACGCCGCGCATGTTTCCTGTCGGAACGGTAAAGACCCCAAAGGCCAAAAGAGGACAATCGCCAAGCAAAGCTTCGGGGGTGAGTTCGTCATTATTGCAAGAACAAAACTAAAACAAGATGTCAGTTTCTTGATTTTGGCACCCAACTCCGGGCTCTACCCAAAGAGTGGTTTAGCTAACTTTCGGCTAAAAACTCAATCAAGCGTGAGTTACTTCTAGATTAATATAGTCCATAGTTGTCTCCAACTTACACCAGCTCGTGGTCGGGATAACCTAGACGGAATTATTAAGGTAGCACCTAAAGCGCTTCTGTCTAAATTGTGAAGTGTAAGTTAATTTAGTTGGGTCTCGGCAGATTTGGTGTTAAGTTTCTTCATCGTTGGAAGATAGATCAAAGGCGTCTTGGGTATCACGTTGACAAAGGATATTTGTGTTTGTGGGGCTGGCTAATTTGGACGGGTAATTTTTCATGTGCCGCGGGTGCAAGATCCGCCAATAAGATACTTGATACTTTGATAGATGACAGGCGGAATCTAAAAAACAGTAATTTGCTGTTGCTTGTTTTTTTGAATGTATCGAATTTCCATTCTTTCGGCATCAGAGCCGGCCTTAATTCAATAATCTGGAAACACTCAAATATGAAATGTAATATTATAATTTCAGGCCTTCAGCTAAAAACTGTTGGTCTCAGGAATACGTTGCGCGGCAGGAATACGAAATAAAAGTGAGAAATTAAATTAAGAGGCAGTGGGCACCGGTGATGGACCAAATTGTTGTTTTCCTAGCCAAATCGCTACCTGGCTCGGTCCGTGGTTTTGATGGAACGAAACGTGCGGGTGAAGACAAAAAAGTTGAATAAACCACGTGGAAGATCTGATAGGAGTCGGAGGTTAGAAGCATAAGCAGCTGAACCGTATGCAAGTATGTTTGGATAATAAGAGTATTTTTTGAGCGCCCATCGCGGGTTCGTTGACCGTCCGGGTCTTCTGCAGGTGCCGTGGTGGAGACTTTGCATTTTGACAAGGTTCTTTATTTGACAGTTATTTACACGGTCTTCTTGGCTTGTTTAACGAGATGTTAACGTATGCTCCGAGGAACTTTATGTCGAATGGCGCGATGTTGACGGCCTCTCGTTGGAAAGCCGCGCGTTATGTCATCGGAGAATGCAAAAGCAAACAAACCGCCTCGAAGCGCGGATCTTGCGCTTCTCAACGGTTTTTTCCTCCTTTTCCTTGGACGGCTGAGTGTCTTACCGGCGACGAACCCGCAAATGGAATGGATTAAAAAGTTCAAGGCTGTTTGGAACATTTGACAATTGGCGCCTAATTCCAATCGGTTCTTTTGTAATTCGAATCGGATGAAATACATTATTTAAACAGCTTTATTTTCTTTCTTCAGATTGATGGCGCCTTGTCCGAGAGAAAAGGCCAGAGCTCCACGGATCAAGCCATTAGTGCCGCCGCGGTAATTCGAAATCAAAACATAAATTCCCATCTCCAACACAATCATTAAACCGCTATTACTTAGCGTAATTAAACGAAATTTATCATAGCCTCAGGATTTACGAGCAAACTACATTGTGCATGCGATAACTCTTCGCTAATTTACGCGCATTGTAGCCAATAAAATTCTGAAGAGTCCGAACATTGCCGCCGATCAAATTAACAACACGGAAAAATAAGACGCCAGCCAGGGGCCCAAAACCGCCCGGCAACGTCAGACCATAACTCTCCATTTTGTAACTGGCACGCTACCCTACTCTTAACCGGACAGGGAATTATGATTAGTTAAGTTGGACGATTTCTGTTGGTACTGGGTCACAGGTGCGATTCACCACTAATAAATGGGCCGGTATTTGCTACTACCATTCGCTCACTTGACTGATAACCGACAAATTTACAAGTGTTAGTCCCGCTGATAAGTGAGTTGGCGAAGGAGTCGTAGGCGTCTTAACCAGTTGCTAGGTGATCTAGGCAAATCTGACTCATGAGTGTTAGTACAAATTGCAGGTGGTAACCTAGCTGCTAGATGATTTGGAAGTAGTAGAGATGGACTAGAATGATGAGAAAGAAAAGGTAACATCATGGTCAAGTTTTTGTAAACAATACCATAAGGTTTTGTTTCGTTCTTCCTGCTACTGCAGTTCGGACTTCTAAAGTTCGTTTGCCTCTGAGAACATTGATTGTTAATTTGGCGGAATTTCTCGCCGGAGATGGAAATTTTCGTACTTTTTGGTTTCAGTTATGCGAAGTTAACTTTGTTACGCCGACCCCGGACTTGTCTTCGGCCGCCAAGGAGTCGGTCCGAAACTGCGCTAATAAATTCGCTCTCTGCCGCAGGGGCGGACGCGAGTTAAAGTCTAACAAGGGGGATTTGACGAGCAACAAAACGAAAATCCCCCAATCTGAGTGAGTTGTGTAGTTAGTTATAATCCTGGATGTGAAGTCGTGGAGTCAATCACCTTATAGTCGGGCTGGACGCAGTCTGCATAGAAATTCGGCTCCGCTCCTTTGCCAAATTACATCTAGTTGGTTGATCTCGGTACTTACCTGCAACAGAAAAGACGCATTAGTATTCAGAATGGGGCATTCACGACAAACGCGCTATGGTAATATATGACTGGGATCGATGGGAGATTGGCAGGCACGCAGTTGGCCGTTTCGATTATCAGCGCTTATTACCAACGCTCAACAAGACAAAGAAAGGGGTTTAGATTAATATTGGAGACCATCACCTTGCCCTTTCAAGAGCAGCCCTATAGAGTGCAGCATAGATCCCGTTTCCATCCACATCCACCCCTCAATCACATTCACTGATAATGTGGCATTAAACTATTATTTACAGACTCTCAGTTTGTAACCAATAATTTAAGGGAACAAATATAGTGTACACCAAATTAAACCATAATACATCCCTTGCACTGTCCACCAGAAAATTTAATGAGCATCAAAAAATCTAAATAAAACCCAAATTATTATACATCAGAAAATGAGAACATCACCACTAAAATAACTGTGCTGCGTATTGTTTTACCATTGCTTACATTTTAAATTCTATATGTCCATCAATTTTACTAAAAGTTCACCAAATTTAGAAGACTCAAGTTACGCGTCCGTGCTGTACATAATAAATATTTGCGCTATCCATTTATATTTAATGTTTCTCAAAATGACTATTTGTGCGTCAAATAATTATTCTATTACTCCAAAGATGAAATATGCTCGCGCATCTCTCCTTGCCGCTTGCGCTTCCAGACAAGAGGCACGCGAAAAAAGTTTTGTACAAGGTCAGTTCAGGGCCCTGTATTTTTTTAAAGCACGATTAGAAATTACCACTAAAAGAAGTTTTACGTTTTACATAATGCAAGCCAATTACAGCAAAGCATTTATATATTACGGAAATCAATATCTTTTTTTGTGCAAACCACTTTATTTTATTTTTACTCTTATTTTCCTTGCCCTAGCACATCTACATTTATAATTTTGCATAAAATTATTTACCATTTGCACAACATTTTATTGCTTGTGTATTTTTGATCAACAAATAGTATTTTTAACTGCTAAATGATATAAGACACTGTCAAAAATTAAATATCTGGGTATTATGTTAGAATTAAATGCGAAATAAAATTTGGTAAACATTTAGTATTTATGGTCAACCAGAGTTATTTTAGCGAAAAAAATATATAAGAGGCCAGCATTATGTCAATATTTGGTTGTCGCTTTAAGATTATGTATTTTCTTAATTTTGGTGAGCATTTAATATTTTTAGGAAATGAAAGTATTTTTTTGTATGAAAATATTGGGTAAATTTGGTAGACTGTTAAATATGACCCATAATTTAACACGCAGTTATCAGTGAAAGCTACGCCTTATAATCTTGTTAGAAGCTTTGGGTGTCTGTACTAGAATTGATTAATGTTTAAAGTCAGCAATGCAGAAAACATGATGAGTAGGTTCGCTGAAAGTTCGGAACCCTTTGGAGTTGGAAAAGTCATTTATAAAAAGATTTTGCGACGTGGCGGACAAATTAGCGTTAAGGGTGCAGGCGATATTTTAGGGCCACGTGTCGCCGAGTTAGGGTCCGACCTTCACTGCGAGTGACTGGGAAAAATTGAATTCGAAGCCCGAAATTGAGGACAAATTAATAATGTAGAGATTTGGAAAAGAGCAAAATTTTTCCGTTCGTTGATGGAACTTCCATTATTATTTAGATTTCGTAATCTATTTTGCGCGCCCAATCGGCCCGGCGATTTCCTGCTTGGGATTAATGCCGGAATTTACAGATTCTCCTCGCTTCAGATAGGGATCGCGGATAAGAAGGGTGCAGCGAGGTTGCGGCCGCTCATCCTCGGAAGCTTGCAAAATATTTTTCAAATCTGGAGCTTCCGGACGATTAATTCAAGGGTGGCCAAAAATGAGTATCCTAATTATAAACTTCTATCTGTATCTAGTTTTTCATCTTGCTCTAAGTTTTTCCAACGGTTCTCGATTGGTTTCAAATATCCTGCATCGATGACCGCCATGTCCTATAGGGATAGGCGGTATCGCGCAGCCTTAATCAGGATAATCCACCGTTCGGCTGTGTCGTAAAATTTAGTCAGGTAAAAAGATACGCATCGGCAAGTTTACGAGGAGGTATTACACAAAGAAATAATTTAATCAAGAGTAATTTGGAGAAGCTTCGAATCGTGGTCCTGGAAGCGTTTCATTTCCTGCGAAATTGTCTCCGGCAGTTGTTTACAATATTAATTGGCAGAAAAAAAATTTAATAAAACGCCGGCCCGGGAATTTTCAGGGTAATTTTGTTTGAGCGCCCAAGCAGGTATAATCCGGGCACACGTTGATTAAAGTTTGGGTTCGCGATAAGTCCGGACTAATTGGCCAAAGGGAGAACCGGCGACTCAATTAAAGAACAACGGATTTTATTATACACCTAGTCATCCGTTCAAACCTAGATGATAAAGTTTATGACTTCAAACAACCAACTCGTCTGACTCCCGTCTAGACTCAATAAAAATATCTGCATGCATAATCATCGCATGACCGTAATAACAGATGAATTTGGAAGCGACCTTGTCTAGGAGGATATTTGATGAAAGCACCCACAAATCATGCTCCGTTTTCGTCGTACACGCGGTAATGTGCGCCGAAAGAGCAAGAGCGCCACGCACGGACTAGACGCGAGGCGAGCCGAAGCTTTTGGGCTCGCCGCCGGCCTCCGGAATGGGAAAATTTCCAATGAAAATTCCCGGCCTGTCGTTAAACGGAAACGTGGCAGTCGCCAGCTTTGATCGCCAGGCCACAAAGGCATTTTCCAGAAAGCGGGCCGGACGTCCGACCAGGACCGGGCCTGGGGCGACTTCGCCGCTAAAGCTCCGCACTGACTAGCCCCGCACTACCTGCGACGGCGCGCGGCGAGCCCTCAGTAACGCAAAATTAGTACGGTACAAGGTGCAGTACGGAGTATATATTATTTGTCCAGATTTGATCCTAAACACTAGGTCTTCGACATAGGTGAAGTTTATAGCTTTTAAAATCTGCCCAACTGCCACGTCTTTCGTCGTCTCAAAGTTCATATGTCGCACTCAATCAACCGATTGTGGTTTCGGTTAAATAGTAAACTATTTCGGCTCGTTGCCTTAAATTTGTTCAATTTGTTGAAGACGAGAAAGAAACTAATCCATCCCCTTATAAACTTAATTTGTTCGGTAATAACGCCAGAGTTTTCTTTGGGCTTCGATCTTCAAATTCCAAAATAATAGCAACCTCTGAGGTTGGCGCATGCGGACAAGTATTTGGCGATATGTCTGAATTACAATGTGACAACATTATTGAGATTAATAACTGCGGGTAAGTAACGTCACAGGTAGAAAGATTTACAGCCGCCCATAGTAGGTAAGTGTGTAGTTTCAAGTATTTGCTCGAAAAGTCTTGAAATTTTTGTGGCATTTCGGGGTTCTAGAGAACCAGTCCTGCGCGTATGGGTAGGATTTACGGCCTGCCGTTGAGGTAATATAATTCCACGTTTAAAGCCTCATTTCCATAAAAATCTCATTAAAAATTAGTTTTGTTCTATTTTAATTACGTATTCATATATTTAAAACGTATCCCGTGTGTCAATTTGCGTAAATTATCGTTGAAACGGCCATAGCTACGGCTAATTTTCGGCGTTCTCGGAGAGCCATCCGAGGAGCTGCCTGATCGACATTTCGCGTTCCTCCAGGCGCATTTATTGTTTCAAAACGCTCAACTACATTTGAAATGTCATAGGAAAACGTGAAATAATAATCGTTATATTATGGTAATCGCCATTAAACTCGTGCCGTTTTAATGTGTTAAGTCACGACTTATATTAGTGAATAAGCCGGTCTGCGATTTAGCACGATTCCAGTCCTGTTGCCAACAACCAGACTAGACAATGGAAAAGTTATGTTGCTAAGTACGGTGGTGTTGCAATGACGCCATGCACCGGCAAATGAATTGAATCCATCACCTACTTAACGAGGCTCAAGGATAGCGGTGCATGTCTAATCTATTGCAATAGAGTTTGCATTTATGTCATCACACTGGACCTTGGAACGAACATCCTCCCCGCACCAACTGTCGCCATGCTTTCAAAGCGATTACTTTCAATTTTAGCTTCGCCTCAACCAACCGACCCGGAAAAATCCCAAATCCGGTTGCCCACTCGAAATTAAATCGTCCCAATTACCTCCCCACACCCCCAAAAAGTCTGATTTGCTGACAAAACTCAATCTTCCAGTTGTCGTCTAATTTTCCGGCACCTCCGAACGAGATCGTAATGGGCGTCGTCCCGATATATAAATTTCTGCTCGCAGGAAATAGCCGCCATCCGACGACCCTCCTCATGGCCCAAAACGGAAAATTCACTTAAAACACTTTGCATACATTAACATAATCATCCCCAGTGTAGCGTCGGCATCAAGTACGTTTAGCGGCTCCGATCGAGGCCAAATCGCAGTTCCAAATAAAGGGGTGGATATAGAGCGAAGACGACAAGCGAATTTTGCAGGGATAGTGGAAAAAGTTTGAATCCAATTAGAGGGGAGTGTAATACAAACGGTTCAAAGGGTGGCAATTAAGTGCCACCAGCACCTAAGCTCTGTTGCTATTAAATAATTCAATGATCCTGTAAATTACGTTTTCCGAACGGGTCGTCTCTCCCCAAAATCCAAGAGAACCCTCATAACCTGTCCGAAAGCGAACAAAACACTAGCACGACTAATTATTAGAAGGGTGGCAGTTGGAATGGAAGCCTTATCTAATTAGTGCAGTAATTAGTTTTTGCAACAAAGCAATCGCGATGATTATTTTTGTTTCGGAATCAACAACAATTAGGGGTGAAATGCGTCAAGAAGTTAATAAATTTCGTCTCCCTTCGACGTCCTCTCTGCATCTTACAATGAGTGACCTTAAATCTTTCAACCGCGCTTTTAATGTTCCTAAAGCGCGTTTTAGTGGCTGATTTTATTTATCCTCTCAATGTGTGCGCTAACAAGGCAAAAAATCATAAGGTTTGTAGACGTCGTTAAGTCCTGGTGGGTAACTACATGAGGAATTTCGGTTTTTTAATTTTTTATGCCGTAAGTGAGCACCACATTGCAAGTCGTTAAAGACTTGAGAAGGTAGCCGGACAGTCACCTCCACACGATGACCGTAATCACTACCATTAAGACAAATAAAATCTAGGAAAAGCTAGACTTGATCTTCTATTGCCCACTGTTTTACTACGTGCATTTGGTATAATAATATAAATTTGCCTGAATCTTCATAATGATCTAAGGTCATAAAGGTAACTTTTTGAAATTGCACCTTTAACTAACAACACTTCTATTAGGTTAGGAGGCTACAATTCATAAAATCAATGTTGGAAAAATCTGGACAGCGCAATCTTTTCCATATCAGGTGATGACGGGTTGAAGTCTGGGTACAATTGCCAGAAAGTAAATTGCTTCTAGTTGGAAGCAAAAATGTTTGTAGAGCTGATCAATACCAGACAGTGACGTCGGTAGTTTCTAAGCAATTTCAATGGAAATTCCGAGCTGAGGAAACACAATTTAGCTGAATACTCTTAACAAAATAGAAGGTGTGATGGCGGAAAAGCCTTATTTAAATGCTGGGATAGGAAAGGAGCGCCTTTAATTAAATACACGACGGACACATTACAAAGAAACATTTAACTACCCTTTCAAAGACTGTTACAGTAACCTACAATTAAATCTCGTGCTACTTCAAGCTTAAATTTATTCTTACCAAATGAAGCAGATTGCAGGTCGTTTTGGAAAAAGCTCCTTGAACGTTGACATAATTTGCAAACTAATGATGTAATTTAATGGAACGAATCTCCATTTTTTTTGTAGGTTTGGATCACTTGTGAAAAATCAAATGAACTTTATACATAAATGTTTTTTTAAACAAAAAAAAATTGTAAGTAGATCTTCCACTGTAGGAACGCAAACTTTGCTAATTAAAAAATTAGTTACATATACAATTGTATAAAAACTAAAATATGGAAATACCAATTATTTTAAAGTCAATTAAATAAAAATGAAAAAGTAGAAACTTTTGAAGAGAGAAACTTATATTGAATTAAATTACCCAAATCAAATTGATCAGAATCCTGCAATTAAAGATAACTCTTCCATAATAAGCAAATTTTATTAGAATACCCTTCTAGATTATCAATTCCTCTAGATGCCCAGGTTTGGAGAATGAATCACACACAGCATCATTGGCCACTACTTTTAGAACTCAGTTCTGCGAGGGGCTTGCGGGTCTCATTTTCGAGCAAGTTTCTTCTGGCGGCGTTTCGAGTGAGGCGGCTGCCGCCCCATGAAGGGTTGAACGTGGAGTTGTTGCTTTGGCTCTTCGGGTGGTAAATAGCGGGGTGAGAGTGCATTGTGTAGCGGCTATTGATCTGCGAGGGCTTTTGTGGCGTAAAGCACGTCAATTCGAGCCCCAACACTAATGAGAAGGCCAGTGACAGACGTATGAAACGCGAATTGTCCCATCTATGGCTGGTCTGGAAATGAAGTGCGCCCGGCCTTCGCTGGAAGTCCGAAAAAAGTTTATTTACCAAAGTGGCGCAAAGTGCATCTGTTCGACATTCGCAAAGGTGAGTGAACATATTGAGTTTTTAACGAGGCAGAAAATATAAAGAACATTGCGGCCAGCGGATCCGGCGATGATTGCACGGACCCACATCGCGAATTGCACAACGACTTGTCTGGCCAAATCCACCAGTTTGCCTTGGTGAACCTGTTCTCGACGATAGCTACACGTGGCGGCGTTATGCATGCAGCTACGACGTACGGTTCCGAGCATTAGAACTGCAATAGATAGTTAATATGCAAATTACACTATAAAACCGCGATCTCGAACGGGTTCTCTATTTTATGGGATCATTACATTAAGCGATTATTTGTAAATAATGGTTAATTAAATTTAATATGGACCTTTTAAAATACGTTTTCCGGACATTCAACAACTGCACAGATGGCGCTTGTAAATTTGAAATTGCACAAGTGACGCACTTTTCCGCCCCCTTAAAAACTCCTCGCTGCGTCATTTTTACGGCGGTCCGCAATTTTTTTTTTTTTAACGCTGGCCATAAAACACGGTGTCAGGTATTGGCGCCAATATAATAATTTGCAATTACAACCGTGTGTGGAGTGAAAGGTTAACGGACCTTTAAAACTAGATTCGCAGAAGCGAAACAGGTAATGGAGTAACCTTGTGTTGCATAATATCATTCCTGGCGATTTTTTAATTTTTGCAATTTGTTATACGGCCGGCCGGTAATCTCCATAACTTAAAACACAATCAAAAAGTTGTTAAACAAAATTATCCTAAACGATGCGACGGATTTGCGATGGTAATTGCCCTTTCCGCCGCCGCTTCCCCGGCGCCCGACATGCCCTAATTGTTGTTAAGCGAGCAACTAATTTAATAATTGGCAAAAATCCGGCCGCCAACCAAACTCCAAGTTGAGCGAACGGCTCCAAAGTTGACGTCAAAAACAAACAGAGCTTTCGCGAATTCGATTAGGCGATCATAATCGGGTCGAGGGGGCAAAGGGGGCCCCGGTTTACACCGACAGCGCCACGAGTGACGGCTCCACAACGGCCCTTTCACGAGCAGAAAGAGGGAAACGAGCGCGTAAGCCACGGGGGCATTGCCCTACGCCCATCGTCCTCGCGACCAGATTACGACCACCTCGCCATCCCCCTGCTAAATAATATTTTTTCAACGTATCGTTTATTAAAGAAAATGACGAGAAACTGAAGTAGAAAGACTGGACATAATTTCAAAAGACCCGTTCATAGCGCTTCCAAGGTTGTTTGCGGTGCTCCAAGTCTCCAAGTGGTGGTGGATTATCTTCTAGAGGTCAAACCCCAATAGGACCTTCTACGCTACACTTGTTGCATCAAATCCGTGACGAAACGCAAAGAAAAAGGCCCATGATAACGAGCGATCACGAAAAAGTCCAGTTCACCCATCAGTAGATGGCTCTAAATCACCGGATCTGACTCCATTAATCAGCAGTGCGGCTTTGATCGACTGGTACATCTTTTCTTATCACCGGATCTGGTTCCATCAGTCGTCCACTTATTTTCAATTCCTCAAAAACCTCTGAGAAGACAAGTAACCAGATTGCAGTTAGAAATGGGGATCCACCTGCTCGATTTCCAAAGGTTAATGGCACCTATTACCAGCTCCATAAAGTAAGTGAAGCAGATGCTGACTAGTCGAGCTTTAGTCCACATATGTTTCGTCTCTTTATGAGCTCGACTGGCTAATAAGACTTAATATTGCGTCAAAACGTTCAGTGTTCGACTGAATGTGTTTGTCTGTTCCTGCTAAGAAGAGCAACTACACGAGACGTATATTTTGACTGAAGCGAGAAACAACACGATTGAGATGAGATTCATGAAGAAGCGTGCTATAGATTATGTTGGCGAAACGCTAAAACCTCCTCGCCGCTTATTATTTACCGGATCTAGAGTGCGTGACCGGAGTAGAGATCTTTTTAATTGTTAATTTAAAAAGTACAGAGCCCCAGCTTCCCTAATAATGCAAATTAGATATCGATGTTTTAGGTGGCCGTTCTGATGATCAACCGGTATTTAGGTCCAAAAGTTAACAAATTTTCCCGTGTAGACCGCAGTAATTATTACCCAATCAACAACTCAACATGTAAGATCTTGACCACGATATTCAAAATTATGTAAATTTCCTACGCCTAATTTAAAATGTATCTAATCACTGCTTGAAACGGCTATATTTCACATTGCCGGCTTATCGCACATTATTTAAAATTCCACGCCCCGCGATATTAATTAAAATCGACTCGGCAACGAGGGTTAAATTGGCCGAAAATTTCGACGCCAGAGAGGTAGGTAACACTTGCCGAAATCACTGGGTAAAGTGATTGCATGTCACGATCAGGCATGAAAATAAGTGCCGTATCCGATATCGATCTGGCCCGAGCATTAAAGCTCAGATGGAAAGGTAAACAAAATTAAAATTCCAGGAGGGCCGCGGACCAACAATCAACGCCAACCCCACGGTATCGCAATCGCTAATGCTCCATCAAGGCCAATCGGGCAGACGGGTCAAACACCCGCCCAACAAATTTTGAAGCTCAGAATAACGATTTCGGCCAGGGCCAGTAAAATAATAGAGGATTCTACAGGCGGCCAAATTACGTTCAGGAACTTTCCTCGACCAAGAAGCACAATCTGCTTGGAAGCCAGAGAAGAACCCCACGTTCGTCCTTGAAAATTACGGAGAAATTAGGGAAAATTTTGCACAAAAATCGTTTTCAAGGAAGCTTTCAGACGCGTATCTGGAAGAAAATTTCTTCTAAATAATAGTTATTTTTACTTTATTGACTGATCTTCTAAATAATTTGAGTTTCAGTCGAACCATTCACGTAGGTCTCGTAACAACGATAATTTTCGCCCACCTACGTACGCTTGCCTTTCATCTTCCCTTGCAGCAGTGACTGTTTCTCCCTTCACGAGGCCGAGATATTCGAGGTTTCGATTTTTGATAATCTTTCAACTGCACAATCTCATCGTTCCACCCTTGATATCTTAAGTAGCGTCTTCAGCACCGCATCGCAAGAGTTTCGGTCTTCTCAACACTATTTTGCTTTAATCAATTGGTCACAAATTTGGGTTTCTCAAAGAAAATCCAAAAAACATGAGAAATGAACGGCAAATCAGAGAAAGTAGAAATGTATTCAAAAATTATGACGATCAAATTAGCTCAAGCCCTATGGCCAAAAGATAGAAGAGGTTCAAGGGTCAGAAACGGAGTAGGAAGTGGAGGAAGTAAACAGGTGGATGGTCTTAAATCAATTTTGTCTCGAGCTGTAAATAGGAGTACGTCCCGTTTCGTCATTACGTGTGAATGACTTGGCAACAATTTGAAGTAAATAACCGATCGATTCTAACAGCAAATCTGCGTTGAGTTTACAAAAGCAAAATTGCTTTTCGCGCCTAGACATCGGGCAGGCCGTTCCATCCGAAGGGAAAGTCGGGCAATTTCCCCAATTTCGAATAATCGTCGCCTTCACTGTACCGTATACGTCGGTTGTCTAAACTAAGTGGAGCAGCCTTAGTTGATCGTTGTTTTTGTTGCTGGCGCCGTTAAAAAATTGTGCTAAAAGATACGGTTGCAATCGGTGAGCACTAAAACCGTTTTGTAATTTGGAAAGTAGGTGCATAGAAAGGTCGGTTGTGTGCCAGCAGTGCAGCTTTACCTATTTAATTAGTCGTGCGGAACAGAATTTTCTGTAAAATAATTGGCGGACTAATGGGCGACACTCTTTCCCGCCCCCGTTCTTCGTTCGAAAAATAACACTCCCCAAAGTCATCCCAAAAAATTGCAATCAACAGCAAATTACGTCGAGCGGCTCTTCCGGGACGGGTCCTCCTATTCGCCTTTTGTTGAAGAAGAGATTTTCGGGCGATTTCTTCCAGCCATCGGCGTGCGACGTAATCGTGAAAACATGGCGGGTTTTTTGCACCCGCAGACTGGTAATTTATAACAGACGCCGTGAACTCTTCGCGGTTTGTTACTAGGCGGCGATGTCTAGCGTCCGGCCATCCGCTAGCCTTGTAGTCTAGTTCTCAACTATTACTCCGCATGTGTGGGTAGGGTGGCCATTACATATTGCAAAACAATGATTGTTTTCCATTCGCACACGCGGGATGAATTGCATTAACCACAGACGCAAAAATTGAAGATGCAAACGCCATCATGCCATGGCGCCTTGTCTTCCGGGACCTTTGTTCCTTCTCCACACATCACCACTACTTAATGTTCACGCGCTGGTCGGCAGAAAAACGTCCACATCAACGTTGAACTCCCCATAGAGGACTCTTCATCTCCATAAATGACACCAGGAAGTGGTAAATTTGATTAGCGAAGATAACGCAATGAGCCACAAACACCCGAGCTTTATTCTAAGTTCATCCTTCAAGAGCACAGACAATCCTGTTAAGATTGATCGACCTCAACTGGCCGACGTTCTGCTTGAAAGATCGAAGATGAAAATTTTCACAAAACAAAAACGCACTCAATAGCGATATAGGTCGGTGCCGGCAAGGTTTCTTAATTACTGGACGAGAACGGGAAACCACCAACTGACTTCGATAATAATTAATGTGCGATTTACAGAATTCAGAACAAAATTTGCTTTGGGGTCACAAGAAAACAAGAAGTTATTCACATCACAAAGTTAATAACGGCATGTTTATGCAGATAAAGTGAATGTACACAATCAACCCTATCAAAGAGAAGTCTGTAGGTGTGACTATTGTTTGAAAAAAAAATTAAGAAAAATTGTTACGAGGAGTGACACTGTTTGCTATTGCTTATCAATCCTAGACATTAAAAATTGGACACAATACTGGCATACATCACGCGACTCGAGGACAACGAACTCAACTAACAAATCACGGGTGATAAAAATTGACATGTGAAGAAAGAGTAGGTATACAAGCTATATGAGTATAAGATCAATAGAGTCGACCCTTGAAAAACTTGACAAAACGTCTGAAAATAGAAATAAAATCCTAAAATATTGGCACATTTTGGTTGTCCTCGAGGAGTAAACTGCTGGCCTCAAACTGTACACCATAATTCCTTTTCATAAAAATAATCCCCACAATTCATCAATAATTCCCTTATTTTGTAATAAATCCCCAGAACTCTTGAAAATCCTCGGAATGCCTCCACTTCTTTCATAACTCCTCCAGAATTCTTGATAATTCCTTATTAATTCCCATAATTCATGTAGAATTCCAGGGAGTTATTAGAAATTTGTCACGTTTTGTCAGTAATGAAAATTAAATGCGTTCTACGGTTATCTAAAGTAATTTATTTATACCCAAGAGCAAATTAAGAACAATATTCGGAGAACAAAAATTAAAAAACAAAAATTTGAGTATTGAAGCAAAAATTAAATACAATTTATCTCAATTTTCATTCATTTTCATGTGTTCATACGTTTTGGAAATTTTCTCGAACGTATCATCATCCAACTCAAATGGTTCGACGTCCGTTGCAAATTTAATTGGGCCATAGAATATATACTGACGTTCAACAATCGCAATGTCCCGTTTAATTTTCGGTCACGCAAACCTTCTATTCTGCTTCCTATTCTTCTGTAAGAACTTAATTTTGAAAATTTCACCTGACGCCTCCCCGTCAATAATTTCCACAATTTTGCCAAGATACCACCGTTCTTAGTAGTAAACTGCATAAAATCTCTTGCAGTCAATAACTACTCTTTTGGTTTCAATTTCGGTACTTTGCGTTTCAACTTTCTTTTTTAAAGGTGTCCCACTGAGTACATTATTTACCCCATCCTCAACATTGTCCGACGAGTAACTAGGTACTTCGTTATCTACATAATGAGAAAATGTCTCAGTGTCCGTACTATCGACATATGTAACATGGGTATCAATCAGCTTCTGATGATTCAGAATCATCTGACGTTTCATCTTTTAATGATTTTTTATATTTAGCGCTCCGACTTGATTTGTAATTTTTGGTGCATTTTACCTTGCCCTTGTACTTATATGACTTCGAGCATGACTTACACTGTAACTTCTTCTGCGATGCTTTGGTGTTATTAATGAATCTTCGTAGTCGATCTGTGCTGACCCTACCTTTTGTTTCTCCCAAGAGCCAGCATAACGAAGATTTTTTAATAACAACCGACTTTCCACCTCTGCGCATGCGCAGAGACCAGTAGTTTTGAAGCAAAAAAAATTAATCTTATGTAATTCCCGCAACATCTCTCATAAATCTCCGTCATTTCAAATAAATCCCCATAATTGCGGATAATTCCCATTAACTCACAATAAATTCTACTAAGTAAAAATAATAAATCCCCGAAATTCCTGTAATTCCTGTATGGTCGTGTATGGTGTTCACCATAATTCTTCAGCAGTGTACCCCTCGGTTGTCCATCACATAGGAATAAAGAAAATGAGATCTTATTCCCCTTTTGGCTATTGAACCACTAATCGTATAATTAGACACCAAGAGGAAGATTAAAGCACTTACAAATAGGAGGGAAGGACACCAAATTTCGATTTGACCAATTTGGCCATACTGTTCTTGAAAATATTTCAGTTCCTCGGCGGGCAGCGGTTATCGACTCGCCGGAATCTCTTGTGCTTCGGCCGAACGAAAACAATGCAACTTGGATGCGACCCCGGCGTTGTTGAGGTCATCGAGTGCAGATTTATCCTTTGTTGGCAGATATCGCGGAATTTCCGGGACAAGTGAAGTATGACCGTGCAAAGAATCATGGCGGAGAATTTATTTCAGCAATAGCATAAACAATCAATCTTCCGCCGGTCAAAGTGGTGGCTTCCTTGGACGCTCCACAATGACGGAGGTTAGTTGTGCAGCAATCCGCAATGGCGATTAGTGGTTGGAGAAGAAGCGCACTAACATGATTTATTCTTGCACTTGTGCTAAACTTAGAAATAAACCATCTATTTTGTCGCTGTTCTCACGGATTCCCCGAGTGCTGAAACTCCAAATAAATAGAAAGGAAACGACAATCAGTAGACCCCAAACCTAATTGGGAAAACTGGCTAAAGAGGCCTAAAATTGTGGCTTCTTATTTATTAATTACCGCACTTTTTTTTGGTCAAAATACCAAATGCCCATGTCAAAGGCTGTAACTACTGCTCCTTTGTGTGGAGTCTGAGAAGTTGTGGAGAGTTCCTCGACCTGTTTGTTTCGCGATTGCTCTCGCCGGGCATAAAAGGCGCTATTCCCATATTTATGTCTCCAATTAAACTAAAGCCGACAAAAATGACACAAACGTGGCATGTTCTGGCGTCAGAAAACTGTCGGCGTTAATTACTCCGGGGAAAAGTTGTGAGCTCGCCGCAAAATTTCTTATTTAATCTGAATCTTGGTAGCGATTTTTTCAAAATTCCCAATCAGTTAGACGTCCAAAGATGGCATAGTAATTACAAGGAATTAGAAAACGTAATTGCTGGGCGGAGGCAATCTCAAATAAGTTTTATTAATTATTATTGCAACGGCCATTAATAGCGCTGCAAGTTTATTAGAAATCCCATTGATTCTTAATTACGATAAATTTCCTTAATAACAGACTTTGAGTCTCCGAAATTGTTTCGTTGGAAAATGTTCTGCTTGCTTAATTGCTGTGGTGGTTATGACGCTATTCGTTAAAAGTCGGCCAGAGGCGTATTCGCTTAAATTTTTTTGCAAAATTGCGTGCATTTTCCGATTGAGCGACGCGGGTCGTAAGCGTAACTAAAGGGCATTTAGCAATCCGGCCGTATTCTTTCTAATTAAGGATGCTCCGGTTAAATTGCAATCTTGCGCTTCACAATGGGCCCAAATTGCAACCGTAATAAGCTGCATTGGTTCATACAACGACCGAGGATCGTTTATGATGGTCGTCACGGACCAGACGGCGACTTAATACAATTACCAGTTGCACTTCATCTAATTGTCTGTGACCTCTGACCCAAGTGTTTGGTATAATTTACACAGAGAGATGCGCAATTTTACACTGACTCACGACGATGACCATAAGCACAAAATTCCTCAAGTCGCGATTTTGCAAATCTACGTTCAACAATTTTTAACTGCGAAAAAGGAACCACCTCGACGTAGGTAGAACATAAGGAAGTAGGTCAGATAAAAAGATGGGGAAGTTTTATTGATTCAGCAATTTCTTCCGAAATTATTTTTGCATTGCTTAAATCGGCGGTGGAGCCGGGAAATGGATTCGGCAACGTTTTTATAGCGCTCCGCAGAAAATAATGCCTCTAAGATAGGCAGTGACTCATCTATCGCTGGATGATATGTGGTAATGTGGTTCAATTTTTCTTGACGAAATCAATGAAAACTGGATGTTGGCACTGCGAGCATCCACCCATCCACGGCTTCCTCCGCCCAACCCAAAGGAGACTCGGTGTCTCGCAAGTTTCAAGAGTCAAGTAATGAAAAGAATGACCAACAAGGGGAGGTTCTGGTCGCGCGTAAGATCTACAAGGTGCATCGTCATTGTTGTGGCATAATTGCGCTTTGGAAATGCAGGACGCGCCCGTTGGTGGGTGCGCCACTTGCAGCTTACGATGTTGATGCGTTATTTCCCTGCTAATTCGAAGCATGGCGCCAATTAAGGATAATACGGCATTTAAAAACCAAGTAACTGCATTTTAATGAAAATACGACGCACTGCCGTCGCCACCGTTCCAATTAAAAATTCTGGATGCATTTGTCCAATTGAAAGTTTGAAATGAAAATTCATGCAGGCCACACAAACAAGAAACCAGGATCATTGTACCGTCGTTGCAGGCAGTGAATAACCTCATTAAGTTCCATCCACTAACCGCCAGGCGCGCTAATATCGCCTTTTCGTACGTCATCCTACAATAATATTATTGTTTATTTTGGTAGCGCACACTATCGCAGGAACGAAAGACGGATACTAGCTGATACAGGTTGAACTTATCTGCGGTCAGAAAAGCAAACCAGAAGGTATTCTGTTCCAGGAGCGAAAATATTGACGCGCCACGGCTATTTTAGAGGAACAACCAGGAGTCCTGGCGCAAATCGGAACGGCGAAAGAAAGCGAAAGCTCCGGCTGAAGAATTGCCGGGATCCAGATAATTCCCTAACGCACGTTCTGGACAAAAGAAACGCGTTCGGGTTGGATTGGCCGACTTTCGGCCTGGTTAATAATGAAAGACGCAATGAATGTAGAGTTGTTATGGGGTGATTCATGAGCTATACAAAAACGGCCAGTTTTAGACCAATTGAAAGTACGAACTTGCATTGGGCCTTCCTGCTGGCTTTGCGGATATTCATAGAGAATTCTGCACAAAGCCAGCACTATTTTAGCAATACATAATTGAGTGGCTGTCATGAATGATTTATTGCAAATAGACGAGTGATGGTTTTGTTTAATAATTATGCAGCGCTTTTGCGATGAACTTGTCGCATGACGACATCTTCACGCCGAGCTGTATCCTGCTTCTTACATCATTCCTTTCATTTGTTGCCCCAAAAAAATTGGGTCAGCAGTAGGGCACGCAAGCCGCTGCATCAATAGGCAATAAACGCGGAAGTCGATGTTCTTAATGCATGTACGCGCATTCATTGATGTGCGGTCAATAACGTACGGTTATGCGCAAAATAACATTCATGGCCTGGTCAGCCTACCTGAATGCCTGGGTGGAAAATTACACTATGTCGATTTTTGGAGACCCTTATGTTAAGAAGGATTTAAACCAGAGAAAAAATGTCGAACCCGGCGGGATTTTAACTCGCGCTCATTCCCGTACAGGCCTGCCGCTCTTCCCAACGAGCCACGGAACGACCCCCTTCTCTAATTTAAAACCTTCCACATCTCTTACACAAGTGACGTCACCTCCCATGACTCACGATTGTAACAGTTCGGTCATACCTGACAATACAGCCGTCCTCAGCTGTCCTCTCGACACCTTAGACTCACAACTGTCATTGCCACCGTAGCTGTACACCTCTATATCGACTACGCCTTACTACTACTCCAAACAGCCAAGCACGCGGTGAATCCCACTTCTGATCTGTTAAGAAAGATTTAAACTAGAGAAAAAATGTCGAACCCGGCGGGATTTGAACTCGCGTCCTCTCCCGTACAGGCCTGAAGCTTTCCACTGTGCCACGGAACGACCTCCTTCTCTAATTTAAAACCTTCCACATCTCTTACACAAGCGACGTCACCTCCCATGACTCACGATTGTAACACTTAGTTTTTTTTCCTCCTAAGAAAATCGAATCAAAACTTGGAGATTCTTCAGAACGCGTCAAACGTCTAATGTACATGCCTCTTAATTGCCATGCACGGACCAGTAAACTCCTCGCATGTATCGTCACTAACTTCAATTAATCGATTCTTGAGATCTTGGGATTAAGTGCTGCGGTGACGGGCTGGTAAAATCGGGAAAGATGGGTAATCGTAAAGTTGTCGATACCCTTCATGAGAGCGATGTTAAAATTTCTGGTCCACTAGATGAAGACTTCAGCATTGTGTGAGTGTGTGTGTTAGGTTTCGGTGTTGTGTGCCAAATTTTTATTCCATAAATCACGGGAAATGTTCAAGTGCAAGCGACTGGTTTAAACGCGGTATTTGGGTCACATGCTGGCGCGAGAGAGAATGACTTAAAAAAGTGATTAAAACAGATCTTCATCTACGGAATCTAAAACAAGATAGATGGCTTCGTGAGTGATTTAGGGAATATAATTTAAGATCGCAATAAATGTGTGTCAAAGCTGGAGGCGCTTTTCACTCCCACCGCGTGGATTTATGGCACCCGAGAGCATGCCGAAAAGTTAGATTTTGGTCACACTTAATTTAGAAGACTTTAAAATTGGTAATCTTGGAAATGAACTAGCTAACAATGCGGTTATCTCCACCCGCCAAGACAACGTAAATCAATTCCTATAAATGAAGCTATAAAGGCGTGGTATGAATGCGCACGTTTCCACCCAGATTAATTATTTTTAATAGGGTTATTTTTGATTTCTATCGCTAGGAAAAAAGTTACCAATAAACGTTGATCGACCTTGTTCAATTCGACCGTTAAATTTAATGGTCGCAAGCTACGGCGCGGATTTTACATTAAATACTAACGAAAGCTCCGACATTGTAGCAGATAGGTAGCGCATATCTACCTACGTTTTAATCGTAAACGGCACATTATGTTGTGCCATCAAACACGTTCAACCCGGTAAAATCTTCATTCCGACGTACAATGTTATACTTTCGTGACTGTTAATCCCAGATCGGCTGCACAATTAACTCGCAATAATGCAGAATTACCGAGCACCACTCGGCACCGCAAACCAGATAACCCCTTATTACACACCTAAAGCCGATATAAAAAACACTTAAACCCCTTAATACGTCACTGTCATTTTGCGTAATACGGACAAATTTAGATACCAGAGCGCTAAAAGAACACGAAATTGTCAGCCTACTCGTTACTAAAAGTGATGCCGATAACAGTCAGGTTCCAATCGACTATGAAGCACAACTGACGACGTCTATAAAGCTTTCATTATTTTCAAAACCACCCCTTCAGAGACCAGTTCACCATTACAGTTTTGATCTACCCTCAAACCGTCCATCTATCCATTTACTCCACTATCCATCTATCTATCGCTTCATCCACCATCAATTCATTTAGTCAACTATCCATCTCTTCACATATTCACCTGTCTATCGGCTCATTTATCCATATATCTATCGATCTATCCTTCCATCTATCCAAGCAACAAATACCTTTTTGTCGATACATTATAAAAGACCAGATTTGCTTATGTTGTCTATCAGTAAGTACATAGATACGCGAAGCTCCAATGGTACACCCCAGCATCACCACCTAAACGCTCAATAAGTCAATAACAAAATGCCGGACCGCACGTGGACTAACCACAAACAGAAAAGCTACAAAGAGTTCATTATAAGAGATGTCTAATGACTGCGCAAGCAAGAAACCATCTTCACAAGACAATCAAATTTTGCACCAAGAGAGACCAAAGTGGAGCGTTCAGTTGATGAACGATTAATAAGAGTTTGCTAGCAACATGGTTGGTTGCTTTGGGTCAAGTGATTGGGCCGAGAGGTGCTCGAATCTTTGTTCCGACGTTCCAAAAAACCCGCATAACTTTCGGGTCTAGTTCTACGGCAACTATGGGTGGGTATGCAGATGTTGCACGGTCTTGTACTTCGCTCGCCGCGGCGCCCCGGAGGTCGATTTTGAAATTTGTTAATCCGGCTCACCGAGCGCCTTGCGTGCCTGACCATAATTTATATTTAGTAATTTTTAATAGTTATGTAAAAGGCCCGATTAATAGTTCGACAGCAGTGTTCGTCATTAATAAACCCGACATAGACCAATGTGTAGGCAGACATATTAGAAGACGGCATAATTTTCATGGCTCACGCCAACGTTTTAAATAATGCAAAGTAGCGGAACATGAAGGTTGAAAAATCAATTGCGGCCTTGCTAGGTCGAGCCGAACGTCAGCCGGAAGTGAAGTGGGTCCCTGAGTCTGGAACTCCAGGATTTTGGACACCTTCCCGGAATGAGGACCGCCATAATCGATTTAGGCGCTAAAGTCTGTTCGCATCCGAGCGCACCTTCAATGTGGGTCACGTTTTCCGCAGTCACGCGAGGGTGGCGGTGTGACGGCATCGCGACAACGTCGCCACTTCCACGAAAGCGACGGCGGCACCGGAGACGGCTCCTGAGGGCTCGACAAGCAGGAATCGGCACGGAACTGACGGAGTTGGAAACAATTTGGAGCTTCAACGCGAATTCCGACTCGAAATTTATAATTCCGGTCTCGAACTCGAGAACATTCGGGGTTTACTGATTGAGATCGCCGCGTCTACACCACAGGATAATGTTGGGAACATTCCTGTTTTACGCCCGGAGTGATGATTGGGATAAGTCACAGTAGACGGAATGAAGACAGAAATACCAACATGTGGCGTATGCCCTCATCCTTCTGCGACATTCAGGGACCGTGAGACTCATGAAAGCTTGACGTGTTCCTCTAACGTCATCAAATTTTTTTTGATCCTGTCTCTTTTAATACTACCTAATGATCCTTTCCGTCGCTAACTTCGTTCTTGCTTACGCCCGTCCCGGTGAAAAAAAACTTTTGCCAAGTTTTTGCGTCCAACGAAGAATCGACGTGGATGGATAATGAAAGCAAAGACCCATATTATGCCGTAGTTAGGTCGTTTCCTCAGAAAACCAGTATTCCTTTTTTAGCATTATCTTTGACGACTTGAGAATACCGCAAGAGCAGAAATTAGCGCAATGCTGAGAGGTGCGTGGTAAAATTTGCCACCATTCAAGAAGATTCACTCTGGAAGACCCCATCAGAAACCAAAATATAATACAACAGTTTTTATGATTTTCTATGCAAAGTTTTGAGATGCTTCTCAAAATACTTAGGTACTAAAAAATTAGACAAAGGCAACGTTGAAAATTTTGCATATAGGTAGAATGGTAAAAGAAGACCCATAATTCATAAATGGCTATATAATGAACCACAACAAACTGTTGGTGAACCGGCTTTTGTGGAGCCATTGGCGTGTGTTCGGTGCAAATTTCGTTTGATGGCGCTTCGTGCAAGACCCCAGAGTTATGTCTTGGCCTAATTGAAAAGTCTAATCTGCAAGGTATACATGCGATGGCCGGATAAAGGGGGACCCTTCGTGCCGAGCAAATAGAATCACCTCCTGGGATACCTGGGACAATTGCAATTTAGGTGGAAGCGTCGAGCACGGGTGCAAAGAAGTGTGAACAGGATCGATAGCCCGGGTCATGAAATGTCACCAGTCTCTTTAAACAGAACGAACTTTTCACATTTTGCTAATGACTGCATTCTTGTCGGCGTCGACTTCGCACGTTAACTCGAAAACATCACGAAAAGCCCGACCTGTCGTTCCCTCCAGGAATTAACACATTCATTTTTTCAGAATTTTTGTCACGCTTCCTGATTCACTTCCCGCCTTGGAGCTTTCATCCCCGTAATTGGTTGCTTGGTCCCGTCGTCATGCATGCTCGCGATTTAATTTGAAACTCGCCTGGGGGTAACACAATTATTGGAAATCCGTTTGACGTAAAAAAGGTGGGTATACTTATCTGAAAAATATTGGAGGAGGATCAGGTATTCCGTGGAGGCGTTTTGACGAAAGCGGAAATTTAGACATCTGGGGGAGTTGACTTCGCCCGGCAGGGGAGGTGTAATAAACAAATCCTGCTGACTCCGCAAACCTCGGAAGGCCCTGACAATAAACCATATTGAAAATATATCACGCCGGGGAGTCGGGAAACAGGAAAAGGGAGCAAATCAATATCGGTCTTTCCTCTGAAACGATATGCGTATTGAACTTGTGAACTTCCCAAGGCTGGAAAAGAAGCAAAGCGTTCAGAGAGCACCGAGAGTGGATGGCGGATTTCGACCCTGCGTGCTGGTTCGCCGACCTCTCAGCTGCTAGTCGATAGCGAAAGTGAGCGTGTCTCTTCCATTATTCCGTATTCCTGCTTGTGCTGCTGCTGCTTTAATCTTCCTTGTTCGATCGAACTCTATCCCGTTTTAATGTCACATTATTGTTAATTGCCGCTCCAACCCCCGCGTTACTTCAATTGGACTCGTTACAACACGACGGCCGGCCAAAATAGCACGTTTGTGTTAGCATCGAACTTGCTGATTAAAGCGGATCAGTTTCAAAGCGAATATATTAATGCTCATTTCGCTTCGACGCCCCAGCAAAACTAGAGGGTGGGTGGCGTCGCGTCCACGTCTCCTCCTAACTATCCATTATTCAAAGAGTCGCCGTCAAACCAGTTACTTTTGTTCAGAGAACGAACCCTGCTCACTACCATCAATGACATTCAAACTTCTCCTCCATTGAACGGAAAACGTATGTACCTACGTGATGTCATCGCCTCAAATAAATCACCTATGGATGTAATGAGCTCGGATATTTCTTCGTCGCCTTTTCATCCAGCGAATGACCTCAGCGGTTCAGTGCCTTCCTTCCTTTCCCTTCGCTGCTGGCGCACGCAATGTTGCTAAGGGGCTGGTTTCTCTCTTTCAGTGTCTTGTATACGTATTCAAACAAGAGGGTTCCCGGTTCATGTGACCTACTTTTACTCTCATTAAAGCGTAAATGCGTTCTCCACACTCCGTATGCCCTGGAGCAGTCAATTAAACTGTGCAAGAGCTCGACGCGCAGTTTGAAACAATGCGCATCTAACATGCTGCTAAAGGGAGTTGAGTGTGTGCTTTGATTGCCCCTGACAGGGGCCGTTTCAAGATTCTTATGATAGGTTTAGCTCCGGGTGTTGGTATTGATTTTGGAACCCCATTCATTCACATCTAAATGCGCTAATTACTTATTGTTTTCGGGCGCTCGGAGAATCGATTTTCACCACCATTCAGTCAAAACCATTGATCTCGCCGGGTCCAGGGAAAGAACGGGGGATTGCCATGAGGTAACAACGGGACGCGTGGAGTTAAACGAGGAAAATAAATTCCAACAGGTAACAGGTTTTGAAAAAATTCTTGGCTCTATTTCAAGGTCAAGTGCTCATATCGTAAAATTAACTTAGTCTATTTTCAAGCGGGTGTTGGAGAACTGCTTTTTATTTAAACCATAAACCGGACGTTTCCGGAGCACGAGGCCCGCAGAAAGTGCGCCGGCACGCCCGATCGTGGCTCTCTCGTGGGGTGAGCCCTCTGAAATTTTTAATATTCAGATGAAATTTTCAGTTGATTCAGCCGTTTTTCTTGGAGTGGAAGAGAGTCGAGATGACGCTCCGAACTGGCCTACGGGGGGCCGCAATCCGGATTGGTGTCGAAAAAGCGGGCCAGGACTGGTCCTTCGAGATCGGCGAAAGTTTCCCGAAATATGCAAATTTTATTGTTAGCCCTCGAGAGCGGCGACGCTCGTCGCCGCCGGAACAAAACCATAACGCGATTCGGGGAAGAATTCGAAGAATCCCGGTCCGGATTATCAAAGGGAGCGGGCAAGGGATGGTGGATCGGTGGTGTTTCCTTCTAGGGCCACCTTGAAAACTGGATAAACGCTTAGAACACACAGATTCGTCGTACACGCACTGTTGCTACGTGCGTGTGCCACCGCAGTTGCCTAGGAAACCGCCGCCCGCCCGTCGTTCGTAGGGACTTTATTACGTCATCTCTCTCGCCCCCTCGGGCAGCGACAAGAAGACCGGAGAACTGGAGGAGCATCGACACGTCTCCGCTACGTTCCGAACGCGGCGGCAGTAACGATTTCGCTCCGGCCCCGGAAACCACCGGGAAACGAGCAGGGGCGGAGTAGGCTCGCCCTCGGGCCGGGCCACCGGTTTAGGGAGGAGGCCGCCATCCCCGACTACGCCTGAAAAACTCGAAATTTACCCGAGTTTCAAAGTTTCATTTCCGGAAAAGACCAACTACAACTAGATCCCTCCATTGACTGAGGACGCCGAGGAAATTGGTATTACACATAAGAACCAAGAGGCAGACGAAGCCGACCACGGGAACAACGAAGATGGCAGTCACTGAACGGTCGCAACTTCGAACAGTTCCGAGTCAGGATGATATTAGGGCTCACTCTCGCGACTAATCGGACTTAGACAAGTCCATCAGACCCTTTGAGCTTTGTGCTGACTTCGAGATGCAGAAGTTAGGCCGGCATTAGGACGATTCTCGCAACTAATTGGACTTTGACAACTTCGTCGGGCCTATGGAGGTTACGCGGACGACGGGGGCTCCTCTCAAATGTTACGGGGTCGCCAACTTTCCGGCACTTACAGTTCGCCGA
Organism: Schizotus pectinicornis; assembly: GCA_951805265.1. Lineage (NCBI taxonomy): Eukaryota > Metazoa > Arthropoda > Insecta > Coleoptera > Pyrochroidae > Schizotus > Schizotus pectinicornis. The sequence continues at coordinate 19,017,150 of OX638203.1, forward strand.
AAATTGGCCGTCCACGAAAAGACGCCGCCTATCCCTACATTACCAAAAGATGTCTCATCATCTAGTCTTATAGTGATGGTCGTCCAAGACGTAGAGAAAGGGTCACGCGTTTGTTTTGTCTAATAGTGATGGTCGTCCAAGGCGTGGACAAAGGGTCACGCGTTGGTTTTGCCAAAGACCAGAATCACCTCATGGGTCTTCTCAAGAAATTTTCCCGCATGTCCCACATGGTCACTCCTATTCCTCCCAATCACACAGTTAAAATAAAACTTCAGGGAAAACAATGTCTTTGTTACAGAGTGATCGAATGGCAGTTCTCAAGAAATACACATTCCAATCTCGCCCTTTATAAATTTTATCGATCGCTCTGTATAATACGTCTCCTCTAATCTATATCAATACGAAGACGGTAAGCACATCACGTTTAGGACAACCTACGCAAGAGGTGTTATTGGACTTGCCTCCAAACCTATCATTATTGCCTATTGATCACTTGGCACCTGGAAACCTCCCTTGGTTGTCTGAGCTACGAGTGACTCGGCAGAGGCGTACATTATACCGCTAGATAAAGAACTCGATGTCAGGGCAAACCGGGCCACAAGAGAGCGAGGACGTTGAGATTTCCTGGCGATTGAAACAAAATAAAAATTTTATAAGACATCCGGCAGAAGTGGCAAGTCGACGACATCCTCTCTCTCCATCAACCGGAGCTCATCACTTTCACTACAAAACAACGTTGGCTGGAACGGGGGTGGAGTAAGGAGATCGCAGGTCGATGACCGATATCTGCTTTGCGTTGCATGCAGTGGGCTGACCGGCCGTCTTCATAGAAGAGCAGCTAGCTCAAGCATCACCAACGGTGAAAAACCGGCCTGAGACAATATATAATTTTAAATCTAAATTCAGCCCTCATCAGCAAGACGACCAAACATCCCTAGGATCGCCAGTCACAAACTGGAGAAAACACTGAAACTTGCCCAATTTCGTCAGGATCGTTGTTGAGTGATTGACCGTTTAAATGGAGGTTTTTCCTCTAAGGCCAAATTTTGGGCAAGCCGACTGTACGGGGAGTTAGTCTTGGCATCGTCGGACGAATGTGTTGAGTGAAGGCGTCATTATGGCAGTGGGGCGGGGGTGGTGGTAGAAATCACGTTTTCTGTTAGATATTTTATTGATGTGGCGTTGCGGCCGCCTAGTGAATGTATTATCTGGAACTACGTCTTCTTCTGTGCATGAAACGAGATGCGCTCCGAGATCCGGCGGGTAACTCGTAGAATCTTAACAAGTTACTTGAAACACGCCGCCTTTATATCGTGCATGTGGTAATTCAGTGCAACGTTACCTCGACGACTAATCATCACATCATCTGGAGAGGACGAGCTGAAACACCACGGGGGAGCGGGGCGGAAAAAGTTTTGGTCGCGGTGTCAATTACCTCTTGGCGGCGGTTTCGAAATTGTTAAAATAAATATATCCCGGACACGTATAAAAGTCATTTTTTTCCGACAAAGGGAAGGCGAGCTGTAATTTATAGACAGTCAACACGAAATAATAATAAGAAATTAACATGAAAATTAACATAATATCGGAACGTTGAGGTAGCTGCTACCGCGCTTTATTTCGGTTTGCGTAAACTCCTTGGGCTCCGAAAAACAACCGGTTTTTATTAAGGACTAATTATTTGCTGCATTTGACTGGGAGCCGAGTCGGAATAACCGTTTTGGAATTTGAACCCGGATAACTTAAAAACTCTCATCTCTAACGAACAATTATGCGAGTGGTATCGTGTTTTTGTCGACTATAATTATGCTTAAAATTAGATGTTTAGTAATAAAAGCGTGATCTCAATTAGTTGTAGATAAATATTATTCATACGTTTTTAATTAAGAGTCCGTACACCTTCTCGGCACGGCAAAACAACGCATTTTTTAACAAAATTTAATCACGTCGGGCCATTCCTCCAGCTAATTCTTACGCAAGAACAGCTCGGCAGTCGACTGTGCGGCCGCTACGAAGCTCCTCCAGCGGCGCACTGTGCTACAGGAATGTAACGATTGTAGACAAATTACTCTATAAAAATTAATTGCGGCAAACATGGGCGCCGGACAAAAAAAGCCCATAAACAATCCCACCATCACCGACACGTACGGTATTGAACCCACCGGACCAAAAAAAAAACTTAACCTCGCCAAGAACATCTACCTTCGTTTCCATCAAGATCCAAGGGATACCCGGACGAAGAATGCCAAACCAAAACAAAATCCTAACGGGTCCAAATTCCTTTACACTTCAAGTCTCACAATTAACCAAAAAACAAACAATTTCAGATTTCTTTCGAGCTCCAAGGCTGCCTCACTTCCTTTAAATCCATCCCAGACCGTTTCATCCAACCAGAGCTTGGGCGCGCCCAAATATACGACTTCTCGTTATTATTATTTTGCTGGAGCAGTCCTTTTAGTACCCAAGTGCCCCCACAGACTTTCAGATGGAAGGATTTTTTTATGAACAATTATATTTTTACTGCCATCTTTGTGGCTTTTATAGGACTATCGAGAATACTGTTGGCCATCTCTGATGTCGGAGTAAAAAGTCCTGATTCCGAAAGGGAGCACGGTCCCTGAACCGGCCATAAAAAGCGGGATTAACATAAAAAAAATTGGCAGTGCGTGTTTCAGATATTTCTCGATAACCGTCAGAAATTATCAAAGATCGCTTCTGTAAGACGTGATTTTACTGTCCATTTCGGGGAAATAAATAAATAAATATAGCAGGGCCGTGACGCCGTTTCGATAACGCAAAGGCCGCAACCGCGTGAAATAAAATTTGCAGCATCACGCCAGATAACCAACTGAAAATATGTATTGCCATTTTTAATTAATCAACCCGAAATTTGGCGTGATTTGAACATTGAACGATTTCGAATGATAATCTCCAATAACTCCGTCACTCTGCCGATTCTTGTTATAGTTGAAAACACAATTTCGATTCGGTGAACAAATCGGCGCCAAGTGTGAGTGGTGTTTTAATACTGTTGCAGGTTGAACTAATAATAGAGAGGAATCAAATCAAAACTGGGTCGCGTCATTCATTCAGGAATTACGGAAACGTAAATTCACCAACAGAACGAAATTTGTCCTCCAGTTATAAAATCTGCCAACGATTTGTGCAACTTATGCAATTTTGTCTCGTGAAATTATTAATTAATAATTGTTGTGTCAGTCTTAATAGATTATAATTATGTAGGTGGTTGATTCTTTTTTTAAATTTAGAAAAGTTGCCTGAGTTCCAGAACACTAGATTAAAATTACGTGGCGCCGCAAAATTTCTTTATTTGCAGCAACACTGCCTCTATATTCGATCGATTTAGTTATAGGTCTTCTGCTGTAAAGAGATTTTCACGTACCTATATGGCGGCAGCAAAAACCATTCAAGTATTTCAGTCGACATTCCTAGCCAGGCAACATTTTCGCGTATTTGACATTCTTCATAAAACTACAAAGGACCAGAACACATGGGAGAGACGGCCCCTTGACTTCAGTTATAGTTTTCAACATCAGTGGCGGTCGTTCTCAAAATAGGAAGGTTCTCTGAACTAGTTTGAATGTCGATTGAAACCAGAGGATGGGGAGGAAGAAAAACACTTGATGACATGACAGTGGTACTGATGAAAAGACCGACAACGACTGAGCGGAGCTTTTTGTTATCTCCAGAAACTGTCAAGCGTAACGCAACATCAGAATGGGAGGCCGATAATGATTTTGTTTACGAGAAAGCCGCTGACGAACGTATCGCCTTATACGCAACATAAATACAAGGAGGATTATCGTTCAGTAAACAAAAACACGGCCGACATAAAAAAAAAATTGTTTTCTGATATTTTACCACCCCGGGGCACAACGACCCAGTTCAAAGGTCGGGAATTTACTCGTAACGTACGCGAGTACTGCTCGTTACGCCGCACATGCCGAGAAACGAAGCCAAAACTTTTTTCATCTTTGCATCAATCATGTCGCAGATTTTTGGTTTGGATAATTTAAGAAAAGCGACCTCAGATGACTGCAAAATGAAACTTCAAGACCCTTCTCCAGTCTTCTAGTTTTGTAAAGAACGAAAAGTTCCATTAAAAATATGATTGTAGAAAGCAGTTAGTAGTTTCATTTGGCTCTAATTATTAGGTTTTGGTCTCCGAAATCCCATTTCTCAACAACAGCCTCTGCAAGTCTTCTACGGTTGCTCTAGAAGCAGGTGTAATCTTTTGAGGCTACATCAAATATTGGATTTGGATCTACTTAACTCTCTTCAATCTCAAAGTTCTGGATCTCTCAAAGACCCAAATAATATTTGTCATGTCTAGGTGATATTTTAAGGAAGATGTATCCAAATTACTTGTCATCAGCCCCTTCAGAAATGATTGAAACACCGTAAAAACCACCAGTGAACTTAATACCGTCTTTACTAAAATTGACTAATGACAATCTATTACTATATGGAACAATCCCCTCATTTTATAGTTTTAAACTTTCATTTCACAGCGATTTAATGGGAGAAGTCATAAGCCCTAGAATGAAACGCGCCACAGTTCAAAATTTGGAGTCACCAGCAAATAGTTCAAAAATATTCCAAAGTGATGTAGAACACCTGTAATTTATTTTGCTCCTGAAAGGCTTTGCTCAGATAAGATGTCTCGACCAAGTAGTTTTCTAGTTTTTGGACGGGCTTGAAGGTTATTCATTGACGCTGCCGCGAGAGGGCCATTGTGTCGAGAAATATTTGAAGATTTGTTAATATTATAGATGAGAGCGCTTATTGTAGATGTACAACACCTGTCATGGAGAGTGAACGCGACACTACAATATTCTCGTACAGAAATAATAGGTCTAGTCCACGCAGCGATTAATATAACTCGTTGCCCAGAAGTTACAATTATAAGTGCATCCCGAGAACTGGCAAAGAAAAACAATCGACAGTGCAACATATTTAGCAAACCGCGACCAGATATAATTATTTCGTTTCATTTCGCCACAGTCCAACAATGTGTTTGTTCTTGGTACGCGAGAAAATTTTTATCGCCGATGTTTTCAGCGGCGGTTCCACAAAGAAACGATTCGTTGCTCAGAAAATGTGAAATTTCTCCAGCCTGTAGCTCACTTTCCAGTAAAATCGCTTCATTTTTCTTCGTAACTGTTCGGCGCAGATTTTGGAAGAGTTGAGAGGAGCCGTCTCGACTTAGTGGTAATGTCTTCTTCGTGACGCCGAGGTTTGGGGGAATTGCGAGGGTTTGGCGCGGTCGTTTTTGTCATTTGCAACAAAGAGTTGGTGGCTTCTTGCCGCCCACCCTTGCCCTAACGGCCATAAACCAGCACATGTTTGGGATGCAAAACATGCAAGACAAATTTTGTTTTTGCGACAAAACCTGACAACTGGAACGACTGCGACTTGGGGCTTATTATCGCGGTCATTTGACCGCAGATTACGATCGTAAGGACCGGCCTCCGCTTCTCCAGAGCAATTTATTTTTATTAAAAGATCTAGTGCATGTCCCCGATCCCCCTACCCCGCCTTAATAATCCTTTCACGAAGTGCATTTCGTGGATGCATAAATTCCGCTGTAATAGACAACACGATACCATAGAACAAGAACGAGGCCATTGCTGACCCTCGTTGTGGAATTGGACAATTTAGGTCCGAGACCAAGATAGCATCTACCACAAATTGCGATGGTATCTCCCCGTTCTTGTTATGCTTTTATACAGAAATTGTTCTAAATTATACGAATCGGTGAATCACGAGCCACTTCACGTCGAGATTTATTTCGACGCTGCTGGCCGCAATGGCCGAACAACGCACACCTGAAACTTTCGCTGAAAACGCGCCAGAATTGTGTCAGGTTTCGAACAAAACACATTGTAATTTCAGAGGCGACTGAAAACGCAACGCACCCGTGACTCTCTTGGATCAAGGATGGACCGTCCATCACGGAAGCGTCGTCGCCGTCTCGCAGGTAGTCATAACAATAATAACGGAGGCGTTGGTGGCTTCTACTAGGTAAGAACCGGGCTATTTCGGTTGTTATTACTAATGCAGTAATCATGCCAAATGGTGTAATCAACGGGTGCATAGGCAATGGCGGTGACTGGGTCGCTCAGGACAGGACTCGACAGACTAAGCGGAGCGAACAGTGGCACGTCACTTCCCCAAATAGACCGACGCCTTAGCCAGCGACGGCAACCACAAAACGCAAAAAAAAACTACCCAATGTTTTCAAAACATATTCCGCTGGAAAGAACCCCCCTCCACTCAAGAACCCGACAATGTAACGTTCTCTCCTCGAAGCCAATGTCTCGTTCCGGGGATGATCCTCTGACGCTTTTATAATAAGTACCTACGTGCGTTTGAATGTCCGAAAATAACACTTGGCAACTTGTTAAATTATGTCTCGATCTTCCTAAACCGCCCATTTATTATTTCATTACATTGTACCAGGATCTGAGAATGCAATCAACACGGGGGCGTTTCTACAAATTGGGGTAATTCCTCCAATTACAAGGAACATTAAGTATTTCGAGAACCTCGAGTCACAGCCTGTCCGTTAACCTCTCATACATCTCAAGATGCTATCAATGTAGCAGAAATATACAAGTCTTTTGAAACACACCTCTGAAGTGAGCAATAAAGAACCAAATTGTCTCCCGTCTTTGTCTATGATCACCTCTAGTAAGTACTTAGAAGAAATAACTTTCGATGCCCACAGAAAGATAAGTACCAATTTAGATCAAGACAATGGTCAGGTCTAAATTATATCTAAATGCAATTTTTGGTTCGGAAATACATGGTTTTCAGCTCTTGCCTACTGAAGGGCCATGTTGATTATAACCTCATTTAACGGAGCGAAATATTATAGGAAAATCCTCAGGATGAACCTCAAGGGTAACTAAAGAAGAGATAATATAGGTAAAACGGACAACGTAGAATCAAAATTAAAAAACAGTTCAAACTGTTTTTACAAAAAAAAATTTGCTAAGTTAGTCCTGAACTTGTTTCGAGTCACATTTGATAGGTATACAATTTTTAAGTTCCTATAGTGTTTGCCCTGTTGGAGTCAAAAACTTTCGTCCGAAGTGTAGATTTGTATATGGTCTTAGATGAGCGATAAGATTTAGGTCTAGTCTAGAGGTACTTACATGAAGCGTTGCCGTGGTCATGCACCGGAGGCATGGGCCGCGCAGTGCCTCTGGAGTGCGAAGAAGCGTCGGGATGAAGAAAAGCGTTGTCTTCTTTGTGTTGTTCTGGTTCTAGACTATTGTTCACATGCGTCGCGTTAACTTTCCCACTGGCACCAACACTGTTGTTTTTCCCACTCAACACATACTCGGAATCGGACCTCTTTTCCAAGTTTAACACTGTCCGCACGTTCGAGGGTCTTTTATATTTAAAGTTAATGCCCAAATTGTCCCTGCTAGTTCTCGCTCCGAACACTTCCGCGTTCTTTTTCACGCCTGCAAGTTCCGTGACCGGTTTGTCCCTTCGTAGCAACGATTGGTTGACGTCGTGGCTTTTAGATTTTTCGGTTCTGATTCCGTGACTGGTGATGTAGTTGAATACGGAAGATTTCAATTCGCGTTTAGTCCTAAACTGGTTCCGACTCGAATTAGAATTTTGATTATGCAACAATTGTTTAGAATTTATTACAATTACGCTAGTATCACTTTGTACAAGTTGATGAGGACTCGTTAATAACCTACTTAATACTAAATTGGAAGAATGAATTTGGGCATTGGAATTTTCAATTGGACTAAAGGAAGAGGGGCGTGGATTCAATTGGACTAAAGGATGCGTAGCGTTCGAGGACGCATAGCACCTTGCCGCTATCGTTAAAGTGGCAAGGAACAAACACACGGCGGCCAGTTGGGCAGAGGGACTCCGGCGCTGTGGGAGACTTGGGGCCGTGGTCCAAATTGTGGCCAACGTCCCTGCATACAGCGATCGCACTGTGGATACGGCTACGGCGACAACAAGGGAAAACGCGACGAGCCTCTTGCAGATATCACCGAAAGAATTCGAGCACTCGTACAAAGTCAGTTCTAACACAACGGCGAAGACACAGACACCAGGTATCGCCGAAAACTCCACTCGGACTCTCCCTTTACACGGGAACAGGCGAAGAATCTCGTCGACGAAATCTAGCACCCAATCAGTCTTTAGAAGTAACTCTCGATCGGATCGATGTAGCTGTTTGAGGTTGCCATCAACTAGCACTGACGGACTTTGATACAATAATACGTACGATGCTAACGCGGTTTGGATAACATTTACACATACAAGCGAATAATATACATAATATTTACTGCTGGCTAATGAGGAGTATTGTCTGTAATCTTGTAGCAATAATTGTGCTGATATTCGATGAGTTGTATTGGAAAACCGTGGATGTTCTAGGGCTATTGCAAGACCAGGTGGGTGTGGAAAGATTTTCGCGTCATATATTTTCTTGCGATTCCTATCGGATGAACGGCGCGCGAGTAGGATCCCAGTTCGTGAAGGAATTTTTTGGGTAGTACCTTGGATGAACATTGCATCGCACGAACGATGCGCCCAAAACCATTTTGAGTCCAATTTTCTTCGACAGAAGCTGGCACCAACTCTTTAATCCTCCTTCACTTCGGAATATCTATCATTCTGCAACCTGGAAAAAGACAACCATTAGAAAAACGCCACACAAACATTTCAACAAAACAGCCCAACTTTGGAAACCTTTTGGTGTTATGGAAGTAAAGGGGTCACGGTGGGAGACGGCCAAGTTAACTGGGCAATTGGGGATTATTGGTCGATTCAGCAAGAGCAATCGTCCGGAACTAGTCGGCGAGGGGGTTGCGGTTTTGGTTACAATATCTCGTGCTTTTTGTATGTTGTGCATGGCGAAGAATGGACGTTTGGTAAGGTGTGGAGTGAGTTCTGTACGACACACTCGGTGTATTAACACACGCGCCACGCGGGCAGCTGGCGTCCGGCCAGTCCCGCATTTAGAACAGAAGCAGCAGACTGTGTTCTTCTCTCTGCACGGCGTCCTCCAACGTCACCGGCCGCAACATAAACTTATTCAATTATCCTTTGAAAGTTCCCTTCGCCGCATTGTTCTATCGCTAGCACAACCCTCCTCGCGTAAAATCTGCATACAGCCCATCTCGGGCGAGTCCAGCAAAATCACCCATTGGTAGCTCCTAATCAAGGTCTTCCCAGGAAAACCTCCAGGAACCAGAATCCTTTTTGCTGCTCCCTCTAACCCAAAATGTTAAACGGGTTTCACTGTTACGAAACAATTTCAAAAAAAGTCAGTTTCAGCATCAATTTTCCTGTTATGGTTGTGGCAACAAAGATGATACAAAGTAGATTTCGTTTTTATCTCGGTTTTTGTTAAAATTGATTTCTTGTACTACACATAGTTACGTATGTAAATTGTTTTTCATAATTATTGCAGGCAGTATCTACCTATTTTCAACGCTTACGCAACTTTGGACAACAACTTTGTATCGCGAGAGTGATTCAGGTTTTGACTGTTCTTTTAGTTGTTGGCAAAGCAGCGACAACTCCAATAATTTTTTTTATAGGCTCTTCCGGGGCGGAATTTCTAAACGTATTTTCTTGGGCAACTGTTTGACGTAAAGCTTTTAAGCTTCATAAAACACGTGCGAATACTACCTATATATCTTCATAAAAAATGCTGAGAGAGAAAAGCGCCAGTGGGGCAGGTAAATATTGCGTTCCAAATTGTTGTTAAATTGCTTCAAAAAAACTTCAGCCTACACCGCTAATTACTGATTACGGTTGATTAGCAAAAAATTTTGGTATGGAAGAACGGGCTTAACGACACCCCCTCCCTTATGATGATGTGCGTTGCCGTAAAAAATCATTCATAAAACTGTGTTTACAGTTCGTACAGCTTTGTATATTGGTTTAGAGCTTGTTTTGTAGCCTCCGTTGATCGTTGTAACGGAGCGCGTCAGATTCTTTTGAAATATTTTTAGAAATTGCAAATTTCAGATACTAGACTGCAGACTAAACACAGATAGAATAATAAACCCTGGAGAAAATTGCAGACGGCACGAGGTAAATATTTTAAATCGATTGTCGATCGAAAGCAAACGTCGTTAGAATCACCTTATCCCGGGCTCATTCATACTTAGAGCCAAACTAGCAGTAGGTGCAATAAAGCTGGAGCGTCTAGACGTTGGAATTAATTTTTTGCCACCTCATAGCTATCGTATCCCGTTACTTCCAAGACGGCAGTTGCTTGTTCAATTGAATTGCAACAAATTGAGGAACAACCGACGACTCCTGCGGGAGTCACGGCGAATTCACAAATGACGGATGCGACTCTCCTCGTTATCCCTATCCAGCGGCATCCATCAGCCGGCAAAACCCACGTCAAGGAATTTCAAGTGAGTCCTTCAAAAACAAAGAATAATCATGCCCAATTAATTTTCTCCACGAGGGAAGTCGTTGGTGCGTCTTTTTTCTTGGGCTTAATGGCCTGAGCCCTCTTAAGCTAAATGCTACTTGATCCCGTGTCGCCTAAGAGTGCAAATTTACTGGAGCTTTTTTGCCAATTCCCCGAAACGGCCAAAGTTGGCAAAATTGTAGCCAGGGAAAACACGCGAACGCAGCGTTAACCCGCTATTTAAAGAGCCGATTATTCAGATGAGTAATAATACAGCTAATTTGGCCCCGTCATTAAGCAACGTTATTAATGTACTTGAATGTACGAGTAATACACTAATTACGTTGGAACATCGGTGTGGGCAGGTACGGAAAGCTCATCAGACTATTGCTAATTTCATGTTAAACGTGAAATTGGCTGCTTAATTATCAGCTGGAGCTCCTTCTGATTTGCTACCTGCTTGGATTGCTCCGATTTCGATTTATGCAACAACTGTTGGCTTACTCTCCATAACGTTTGCAAAAATATTCAATTTCTCTGAATTATTCATCAGTCTGTCAGCGCAGGATAAAAGTTACTTCCTCTTTTTACCATTTTTATAGTTAACATTAACTCGCTGATTTTCCATATTTCCATTCAATGGCTTTCCTCGTTACGGATTCCACTACGTGTCATTGAAGTCGCCCGGTTCGTTAGGACAACCGCCAATTTCTAATCTGCGTCTTCCGGGTAAAAAGACCCGACTCCGAAAAAATCCTTCATGCTGTCGTTATTAATTAATTAAATTAATTCAACACGCGAATCTCGAATCAAACTGGAAATTCCACCTTCCATCAAAGAACGAAAATGCATTCGTGACGGCTCCAGAGCCGTTGGCCAAATTTAGAGAATAGACCGAAATAGACACCTCGACAGGTTTGCATGCGAATTGCCGGGAATCTTCGAAACGGGATCTACTCGGATATGTGCCCCCTCGGCGACAGGTACAGGATGTTGCTAATAAACGCCTCAGCAGGAGACCGAAAGCGGACCATTTTACCGCAAAAATTGAACCTCCTTCGACCCAGGGTTAGTAAAAATGAGACTTATCCTGTCCAAGTATTGGTCTTAGAAAAACAAAATTCTTTCCAGGTCTTCTATGACAAATTAACTTTGGGTAATAATTTGTTTGAAATGATTATACTAAGTCTTTAGTAGAAAAAAAACTACATAATTTCCAAAATTTACACATGATTTGGTTTGCTCCAGTTATTAACGAGGTATCAGGACTACATTTCATAAAGTCTCTCCTGCGAAGTTGGTGAGAGTTGGCCGGCTCGTTCGCCAGATCTGAGCCCTATTGAGGCTTGGCTGTCGAAGAGGGTCGGTGGCCTGTGTCGTGGACGTGGATGATGATGGAGTTCGGTGGGTGTGGAGGAGTTGTTGAGGACTGGGGGGACTTGCGTCATCTGATGTGATGTTGTGCCGAATTTTCGCGGACAATCGAGCGGCTGGTGCGCCAACGATATCGGGAATGCGTCCGCAGGCCAATTACCCATTGGCGATTACCCACCGGAAAAGTTCGCAATTGTTCAGAAATAATCAAAACTCGCTGGCCGGTTATATATCAGTGGTTATATTTGAGTCAGAGTCCAACGAAAATACATCGTTTCTCAAGAAATAAAGCAATTTTTGTAGTAAACGAACCTGAACTATTTGCCATAGTTCAAACATTTTGGCAGCAAACAAGCAAATAGTTCCCGGGTTAAAAATATCTGATTCGTACGTCTGCTACAGAGAAACAACTCGGGAGCCAACGTACTACATTCTAATACTGGACACCGAATCCGTCACTTTTAGAATGTAGGATAAAATATTTATGAAACCACGTTGCTCTCCGGCATTCTCATTTTTATCATAACGGCCATCCATAAACACGTTATTAAAAATCGATGCGGCACGCAGCGCCCCCTTTCTCGTTTTTCCCTCCAACACAATTTCCCAGCGATAATCAACAAGAAGAACAGAAGCATGGAAAACGGCCATTCTCGCCCAATTATCGAGAAAGTGGAAGCGGGGCGAAATTATGAAATTACTCTCGGCACAATAACCGTTTCTAAGGAACGCAAAAATAAATCTCCGCTGGTAACGAGCGGTATGTGGGGAGTGCTGTTTTCAATAAAACACAAACGAAATTAATTTACGATAAGTTGTTTTCATCGTCAGATTCCTGCATACACGCATATCTCTCCTATTTACGAAGGAGGCTGGAATAAAAAACGCCACTGCCAGCGTACGTTTTTTCAACCGGCATGTAGACAAAATAAAAGAGAGCCTTTTCTGGCGCAAACAACAGTCAAAATGAAAATATTGCATATGTCCGGGGCGAAGAGTTAGGGCCCGATGAGCTATTTTAACGCCGCCCCAACCTCGACAAACGGCAGCCACAAGAAGAGTTGACACCTAAAAATTGCAACGCTTCCCGATGCAGAAATAAAACATCCAACCTAAGACCACGCTCCGAAGACTATTTTTGATCCTTATTTTCCAAATTAATCTTAAAATTAAGTTCCCTATTTCAACGAAATAAATTTGGGGTTGATGATGAGCGAAAACCTTCCTAAAAAAAATTTCCATGCAGTTCAGAAGAATGACATCACTTCATCAGACTATCGACTTTCTGTTCGAAAAATTCCGGAGTCATTTCCAAAATTTGGTAAAATTTAAAGAAAAGGTCCAACACAATAAGATTGCTGTGCGGTGTGCTCTAAAATAAGAAGTGTCGTTTCAATGTTAGTAAAAATTAAAAATTAAAGAACCATTTTAGAAAATTCTTCAATCTTAGTATTACCGTGGAGTTTCTACCGCACACCCAATAGCTGCCACGTATTTTCGTGTTTTATGATATTCGTTACAACTTTGTAAAGTCGTAAAAGCGTTATCATGGCGTTTCTAAAAGTTTGCTTGAACCAAGCGAATTAAAAATTGAAAGTCTTAATACGCCCGACACACGTGTTTGTTTTGCATTTTATGGTCATAGCGGTCATAAACATAACTTTCTGGCAAAAAATGGCATTTGGTCCTCATTATTAAAATAAATTGCGCACATTTTAGTTTATCTTACGACAAGACTTATATAACATGAAAGTTTGGGTTAATATGAAAGTTGCACAAGTTCACATCCTCATTGATTTCAAAACTTTGGGTTAGAATGGAAGTTGCACGAGTCGCCCTTGGGGCTCAATTTTTCCTGTTCAAGACGGTAACTAACGTGAGGCCTGCCTAACAAAACGGATTGGGAACAACCAGTTCTATAATCAAATTAAAGGAGGCTTTAAAGTTAAAGCCTCCTTTACTTGATTAGGGAACTACCTGTTACTAATATCACCTTAAGTTTAGACACCTCCTTTAGCTTGTCTGTGTCCGGAAGAACGAAGAGGTAAATATTTAATAAAACAGTAAGAGGTCCAGAATTGAAAATTTTCCTAAACTTAAATTTTCAAGTTTCAAGTAGGTACATTTTCCAAAATTATTATTAGTGCGTCCTGCTTTCATTTCCGAAATAATCCTAAAATTATAATTAAAAGTAACAATTCACCAGAAATTTTCAATCAAAGAAATCAGTTGAAAGATTGGAAAGTCATGTGCAATTAATTATTATTTAATGACGAGCAGAAATAAAAATGAAACCAAGGCAAATATGCGTAAATTCTTGATGACCATTATCGCAATTAAGTTCAGTTCACTTTTTCGTCTCAATCCAAATATGAAAAGTTAGATCATACTTCGGGCTCATGTTATGCTGATTTTCTGCAGGTTAACGTACGTTGGAGGGTGGTGCGTGCAATAGTAATGGTCATTGAATAATTTTATTACTTATTGCAGTAATTAAGTCCAGACACGTATTTAAGCTATTCAAAATTCACAAATAAACCGGACCTCCCCTGCTCTACCGACATATTTTGGATATTTGTTTATTATTCCGAAGGAGTCCATGCTATAAAATAAATGTTGATGATGAGAATACCCAAGAGAGAATAATCTGACTTTATCCGGCGCGCCCTCAAAACTTGCATGAATTAAATATTTACGTTACCCAATGTTGATATTGCAACTAAAATTATCAAGATAATACGACGATATCGTACGGTTATCAGTTAGATAATAAAAAATGATCCCACTGTTGGCTTATCGGCGAATGATGACTGACTAATTCATAAAAATGACAAGCAACCAACATCGTTCCTTCAACACTGCAAGAAATAGTCTGCATTCTGAACAGGCGCAACACTAATTGAAGAATTAAAAAAAAAATCGATTTAGGACCCAAATTAAAATGAGTCAAATACTTGAGTTTTATTTTTGGTAAAGGTCCTAGGATCAATTTATGGCGAGCCGAGGACAGAAGTGCATATTTGAACTAATTACTTAGGGAATTGTTTCAAGAAGTTACGTTCTCCTCGAAATTGAGTGGAGAAAACTCCAGTGCGGTCCGCGTAGAAACTGTAAGGGGGGGAAATGCATAGAAATGGGTTTTCCCAACTCTTATTTATAACAATTACCACGGCGCGTCTAGGCGAATTTAAATTTCAAATCCCCTATTGTATTATGGATTACTTAATTCCATTTATTTATGTAAATGTAATTACGTGTTACATGGGGATAGTGAGGAGGCGCGGATCTTGACGCGGAGTGGTCGCGAAACTGATTTTGGCGACCTGACCCGGAGTTGGTCGTTTCCGGGATTGCAAACAAGGGTGGTCACAAAACGTAACAATATAATACTTATGTATGACCTATTTCTTACCATTATTATTTTTAAATTTTGTTTAATTTTTTTAACCAAAATTTTTGTACAAATATCGAAATTAATAATTGTGGAAAATGAGATTTTACCACAAGTACCTACTTTGCAAGAATTGTTAAAAAAAAATCAAAATATTTTTGACATATTTCCAAGAGACACTTTGAACAGTTTCAACTTTGGAAAAAGGGAAGGATGCTACAAATAGCTATCCAGATGGACAGGACGCTCACGTTACATTTTTTATTGGCATCACAAGAAAATGGTCACAGAACTCACCAAAAAAAAACAACTAAAGTATAATAATTAATACTCTACTAGATGATCATCTATGATTTTTAGCTTTTGATTGCGATTTCGTATCGAAATATTCACTTCACCTCATTGATTTTCATCAAGCTCATAATTACGACCTCTAAAATTGATAACGAGTAATTGGAATATTGTTATATCAAACGGCTAATGAATTCCGTAAATTTTTAAATTTCTGTCCTCAAGGCGTTTTTCCAGACAACTTTGTTTCCCGTTTACTGGGTGCCTTTGTGGCTACCCACCATTTATGTCATTTGCTTTCACTGGAGCTTTACCTACTTGAAAAGGACTTTCATTAAGCCATAAATAACCAAATCGTTATTGTCAAAAAATTTGACTGCTTGAATAAAGCCGTCTTGTCATAAAACCGTTAAAATTTCTAGAAACTTTAAAATTACAATTAAAGATTTCAACTAAAAATTTCAAATTTTTATCATCATGAATGTGTACTTGACGGCTTTATTCCTAATAATGAGAAAAAAATATTGAAAATTTCTGACGAAAACGACGGGCATGAAATTAATTACAGGCCAGGCAATAACGTCACATTGTAGCGCATTAATTAAAGTTTATTTCTATGTATTTGAAAAATGATTTTAGGCGGCGGCAGTTCTCTCGAAAAAAATCCTGTGTATACCTTTTTAGTGAAGCTGGGTGTAAAAGTTTTAAGCATTTTATAAAACTCTTAGGTACATAACTAAACCTTCTATTAATTCAAAATTCAATCGTAAACTGCAGAAAAACCAACAACATTTGGGCCAAAAATTAAAATACATTAAAATAATTCTAAAACAAAGCAGGACATCAATGAAAACTTATACATTAATAAAACTGGAAGGCACATAAAATAACCTTATAATAACAAAACGTAAAAACGATACTTGATTATACTTAAGATCGAGGAGCAGTGATGGTGGCAGAAAAGACACAGATTAAGCACGACAAGAAGATTGCTGCAAAGAATTAAAATACTAGATTTCCTAAAAATACGAACCTCAAATTTTAGTGCTGGGCGAACTTAGAAGATGGGACATAACAATAGTTTAACTCCGGATGTTTCTTCAAACGTAGAACGAGTAAATTACTAAATAATTTACTACCTCCTTCGACTATGAGCAGACAAAATTAGTCTGCACATGTTAGTCATTTTCAAATTTCCGCATTAAAACTGCGTTACTGTCGAAATCAGGGGGCCGCCGAAGTTGTTCAAACGGCAAGGGTCGCTCGCTAGAGACACTTTGAAGGCAGCTAACTCAAAATGGATAATTTACCAAATTGGTCATGGACAATGTGAAATAAGGGATCAAGACACTGAGTAAAGTTAAAAAAGTTTTTAACACTAAACAATAATTTTCCTCCTTGCCGGCACGCGACAACAGGTGTTGGACAAAAATTTATTTACTTCGTTAATAAATAGTCCGTAGGAGAATTGTGTATGTGTCTCCATATAATACGATCATATAGCTGCGTAACTGTGTATTTGTTATTGTTGGCCTACAGTTTAATGAATTAACACCCGGATATAAGTGAAACAGCATGAGACATGCAATTTAGATATACATATTTATTGTACCGTTTAATTTTAAGCGCAATTAATTCAATTCAAATTTTGGCTTGCCCGCATTAGTTGTTGTTATTTTAACGATCTGCTTATTAGGACTGATTTTCATTTCTTTAAATTCGCAGTCACGCAAAAATGGTCAGGTTCCCCTGACATGAAAATAAAAAATACCCCAAGTAGGAATAAATCGCTTTTGAAAGACTAAAACCCAAAATTCCGACTTAGTTACGAATATCAAAGTGTGGCTAAGCTACTTTGTGTTATTTTGAGTCGTTCAGCGTGACCCTTCAGGACTTCTCCTTGATTTGGCAGGTGAATTCGGCGAGTGTGTGGAATTGGGGTTGTCGGTGGTTATTTAATTTAGCAGCGCCGTCTGCGCGAATTTAAATTTCAAATTCCCTCTTGCGTTACGGATTACGTGTTTAATTCAATTTATTCACGTAAACGTAGTTTTGGGGCGGAAAAGGCGTCGATGTTCGGCGGGTTGGGCGCGAGCGATGTTCGGCGCGGCGGCGGGGTCTTGGTCGTTTCCGGGGTCGCAAACCGGAGTCGTCCGGGAAGGTCGCAAAACGTGCAAAGATTGAGGTTAGGTAACGACCAAGGCCAAACATGTAATGTAATGTGTGTGGATGATGGAGCGAGTTGGATTTGTGTCGAAAGCGAAAAGCGAACACGTTGGACATACTTTAAGCGTGCATATTCCAAATCCCAGTGGTCATTGAACGTGGTGATTAATAGCACACGCAAACAATCTTGAACACTAGAGAACATTTGTCGTTTGTCGTTTGAAAATCGCGGTCTTCGGTGGAGCAGCTCGCCAAAGTTTATCCCGGCCAAAGCGAATATCCAAGTCAAATATACATTCACACAACTTGTAAAACTCTTGGAAAAATGTGAAAAAGCGCGACGGCAGCTCGGGCGCCGGATCGCAGGCGGCGGTTTCGGAACAATGGCGTCGCGACGACACTGCCTGAACCTGGATGAGCACATGCACTTTCTGGTGAGAAAAGAGCGTTTTTCTGTGTGTGAATTCAGCAGATCGCACAGCTGCGATTCCTAACGGTGTGTCGTCACTTACTGAATTTCTGACGGGTCGCGAGACTTGTGTTCGAGCGGCCAGACGGAAACCCGAACGGCGATCGGGCTGTCTCGTACGCCGTCGCGCACCGCCAGGATGGGCAACCGTCGGTTATGTAATATCCCCCTACATTATTTACTATCACAATGAAAAACATTTAAATATAGACAAATTCTGCCCCCCTTGGCAGTTCCGTCAACACATGACGCACGGCCGCGACTTTAATGCGATGCAATTGACAGCTATCCAGACGCTATCGACGGCGACGACGCACGCGGCTCCTCACCTCGTCGTCCTGCTGGCGGCGCTCTCTACAAGGATCGAATACCTTCCGGAAAGAAATACTGCGCCGAGACGTCCGGACCGACTTATTGACGTTAAACGACACGACGATGACGTCCGTGAATGTTTCTACTCGGAGCCAGCAACACCACCATCCAGCTCTTGCACTCGATTTATTGGACTTATTAAATCAGACTACTGCGTTTTAGAGAACCGGCCGCAAAACGCGGTTCGGGCCAGGACCGGCGTCGCCCCGAAATCCCAAAACACCGACCTACGCCACTTCCGCACTTCGCCGGCACATTTGCGCATCAACAAGGCGACGCCATTGACGACGTCCGGCTCCGGCGAAGGGCTGGCTTCAGACAATTATGCGGGGGTTATTGAACGAAGCCCGGATCTAAACTATTTTCGATCACTAATGTCCGTCGAATATCGCCAATTCCTGCAAACCATCTGCCGGTTTCTTTCGGGTGACGAATCGGAGTAAAAATTTTGAGGGACTGCTCCGGGCAAGAACTCGGAGTATCCAAATAAAACTTTGAATAAGGACTTCACTCTACTACCAAGACTTCAGGTAAAAATTAAGGGTAAACTCCGGATGACGACTTCAAATAAAGCTCGGGCAAGAACTTCTTCTAAAGACTCCTGGTCAACTCCGGCTAACATCTACAGGTACATTCCGGGCGTTTATTTCAGGTGACAATTTTGGGCAAGAAAGTCTGAGTAAGAACTTTGGGTAAAAATTCCGGTTAAAAATTGGGGTAAAAACTCCGGGTAAAAAGTCCAAGTAAAACTTCGGGTAAAACTCTGGGTAAAAACTTGTAAAACTACAGGTAAAACTCCTGGTAAAAAACTTGGATAAAATATTCGGGTAAAAAATCCGGGAAAAACTTTGAGTAATAACTCCAGCTAAAAACTCGAAGCAACTCTTCGAGTAAAAACTCCGGGTAAGAACTCTGGGTAATAATTTTGAGTAAAAACTCGGGAAAAGCTCCGGATAAATTTTATTTAAAAATTTTGGATACACTCCGAGTAAAAACTCCGGGTAAATTTTATTTAAAAATTTTGGATGTACTCCAGATGACAATTTTGAGTATAAAACTCAGGTTAGACTTTAGGTGGAAACTCCGGATAAAAACTCCAAGTAAGAGTTTTCGCTAAAAATCCAAACAAAAACCGCGAGTAAATTTTGTGAATGCACTCCGAGTAAGAATTACAAATAAAAAAACTCTGATTGGACTCTGAGTAAACTTCGGGTAAAAATTAAGGGTAAACTCCGGATGACGACTTTAAATAAAGCTCGGGGAAGAACTTCTTCTAAAGACTCCTGGTCCACTCCGGCTAACATCTACAGGTACATTCTGGGCGTTTATTTCAGGTGACAATTTTGGGCAAGCAAGTCTAAGTAAGAACTCTGAGTAAGAACTTTGGGTAAAAAATCCGGTTAAAAATTGGGGTAAAAACTCCGGGTAAAAAGTCCAAGTAAAACTTCGGGTAAAACTCTGGGTAAAAACTTGTAAAAAAAACTACAGGTAATACTCCTAGTAAAAAACTTGGGTAAAATATCCAGGTAAAAAATCCGAAAAAAACTTTGAGTAATAACTCCAGGTAAAAACTTCAGGTAAAAACTCGGAGCAACTCTTCGAGTAAAAACTCCGGGTAAGAACTCTGGGTAATAATTTTGAGTAAAAACTCGGGAAAAGCTCCGGGTAAATTTTATTTAAAAATTTTGGATACACTCCGGGTAAAAACTTCGGGTAAATTTTATTTAAAAATTTTGGATGTACTCCAGATGATAATTCTGAGTATGAAACTCAGGTTAGACTTTAGGTGGAAACTCCGGATAAAAACTCCGGGTAAGAGTTTTCGCTAAAAATCCGAACAAAAGCCGTGAGTAAATTTTGTGAATGCACTCCGAGTAAGAATTACAAATAAAAAAACTCCGATTCGACTCTGAGTAAACTTCGGGTAAAAATTTTCCTGCAAATTCCTGGTGAAAATTTTGGGCAAACTCCGGGGGACAATACTCCGCGGTATCGTTTCATTTTGTATCAGAATAGAGGCATGGAAATATGTAGTGTCTGCGTCATACGTACAAAACTGTTTGGTATCTGTACTAATTAAAAACTACCTCTAACTACATACAATACGTAAGCTTAATTGATATATACAGGGTGTAAGCAAAATAAGTGCATTAATTTTAACTGGTAATAGAACTCTTCAAGACCAAAAACTTTTCCTAATATGTTTTTTTTTAAACGTTTTAGCTTTTGTGTTAAAATTATTTTAAAATCTTACATAATTTTCTTACACGCGACTGGAAGCAACGTTACTTAGTCAACAAGATTACCTTATGAATTAATTGTATTATTATTGTTCTCTGTTGGAACATTTCATAAAAGGCTCGTCATTTTGTAGGGGAAAAACTGATTTTAAAAAATTCGATTTTGAAAAAATGGTACATTGGCATCATAGCATCCATCTAATATACATAAGAACGGTAAAAATAGTATTTTGCTACCACTTAAGAGTCTTTTCCAATCTTTTTGGAGAATTACTTAAGCATCTAAAATTATACTTTCATTTTGCTAACTTCGGCCAATTTGACCTGAGTACAAATGAGAATCTGTAAGCCACTTATAAGTTATCAATATAGCATACACGAACTTGTCAATAATATTGCATTTTTGCTATTGAGTAAATGCAAAGTCATCCAGAATGATCGAAGATGACGTCAGCAAAGCGTACCGTCAAGTTGAAATTTTATTTCTATTTGTTTCTTTTGAACATATATTTGACATTTGACAAGCTGTCAGTGCCGCTCAGTGGACTGGATAATATTCATAGGTGGACTTGCAATATTACAAATTACGTACGTTTGTAAAAGAAATTCACGTTTTCAAGCGTTTCTTCTCTTCAAGAATAGCCAGGAATATAGCAAAATGTTATAAAGGGAGTTTTCGCCATTTTATATTTACCGTTAATAGTGAAAATAGTGAATTAACAAACACTGGGTTGATGTGAGGAACATTAAGGCAGCGTTCGCCCGGCGCATCCACCATTTGTGACTCGGAGACATACAAGCTACGAATGAGGACTGCGGACTGCACTGAGTAAAAACCGGTCATGTCATTTCAAGTTAGTTTGAAACTTCTTGTTCTTAATAACAGCACCGTGCGGTAAATTATGGTAATCATGCGAAGAATTTCAACGTGTTCTAAGTAATAACGACTAGTTGTTAAACATTTCTACTCGTTATTTATTATAACTACCTAGCTCAAAATTCGTTGCCAGAATCTCTCTTGATTTTCTAAAACTGCTCCTACTGGCAAAGTTTCTGGCTGGCCGCAGGCTTGATATTTTCACATCAGACAAGGTGACTTAAATTAGTTATCCAGTCGCGTCATTACATTGTTGCGAATGAATGAGCATCAATTACGTTGTATTAGGCGTGTAATATTATTTTAGTTTGAACTGGATGCAGGTTGCTACTGCCAATTCTAATTATTTTAGTTATTAATAATGAGCTAAATTGTATCAAAAGAATTTCAAGCGTAGCTAATTTTGGTTGTTTAAGTTTATTGGTCAACAATCGTATTACTTTACAAAAAAATATATTTTCGTAGTTCTGGAACAAGAATGCAGGCAAACTTCAAACTACTTAAGCAAAATCTGTAAAATCGATTGCTTGTTAACAAAACTAGTTTGGACTATGCACCTTATATTAATTACAGGCAGCTGCACTTGATTTGATAAGTAAGCAATTAGGTGTTTGATTAAAGGTCGTCGGCCTGCACTTGATAAGCGTACATTTAATTAGTAAGTGATAATTTACATGTTCTAGTAACTAAACCGCCTATCCAGATTTTTATTGCCGACTTGACGCAATTAATTGCTTGTTATAATTTGAAACGTCTCACGCATTGATCATGGAACTCTCATGCACGCTCATAGAAAATCTTCTTGTCTCCGGCTAGGCTGTCTCTCCGACATTTGACATTATTTCGTGCCCGGAGCCACCTTCGTCGTCCTCCACGTCTGCACCGTATTAGAAATCTCAACGAGCACACTAACGATTGCACTAAACTTTTATGGGGTCTAGTCTAGTCTCGTCGGTCGAACCATCCTCGGCGGCACAGAGAAAGTCATCGTCCCACAGAAACCTTCGCTATCTCTCTAAATACGAGATAAATGCTATTTCGGTTTTTATTCACGACCATTTGCTTCACGTGCACAGACCTTTCCAGTCTTCGAGCTCTTTGATCTTCGATATAATCGGGGATCATCGCCGCTAAACTGCAGCCAACTTCAAACCACAGCATCGGAGCGTCGCGACGCACCTCAGACGATAATTTCCCGATAATGGCACATAACGCCTGTTTGCCCGACAACAATTATGGGGTCGTTAACGCTAATCAACAATTGCGCAGCTAACGCAACTTTAACTACTAATTCCTTTGTCTTGATGGTATTTACCCCTTTTTATGACAGCTTTTCTGCTGTTAAAATAAACCGTCTAAGTGTAGGGGATCTGTAGTGGGACGATGTAGGGAGGCAGCAACCCCTAATAACAGTCACTGGTAACTAAAGATTTTAGCCACTAAATATCGACTAGGAGAGGGCGGTTTTATTTGACAATTGAGCAATTTTTGATCGAAATTGCGCTTCTGCGGTCGTCTTGTTGTGGCCGAGGAACAATGATCAAATTGGGACTGGTAGCAGTGAAATTTGCACATAATCGGAGCCTTATCTGTTTTGGGAATCCTGTTTTAATCGTAGCAGAAATAAATGAGGCCCGATGACGCTGCAAACAATTTTTAGGTCATTGGTCCTTGAGATTTTTGCAATTTCGATGGACGCAAATGGCGTGTCTTGCTAATTTGAATTTTTAATTAGGCATGCGGCGCAATTGGGAGCTATTAATAATCGGTTGCTAGAAAACTGATACGTCTAAAATCTAAATTTGGAAACAATTATTGCTGTTCGCCCGAAACTTGACTCATTAATTTTCCCATTTTTTTGAAAGTCTGGACGATGTCTGCTTGCCGACCAGAGAATTGCAAAGAAATAGAACCGTCGCAAACCACCCACAAAAAAGACACCTCCGTTCTAGGCCGCTAGGTAGGTGTTTATTTATTTACGTTATATTTAGCGGCCTTCGCTCTTAAATGTTATTGATAAATCGCCGTCTGCAGTTAAGTAAGTTGTTTCTAATTACCCCGCATTCCGGACGCTACCCTAATTACGATAGTCCCCCAATTGAGGATCCTGCTGGATGGCGACCAATTTTCCGGTCTTTTGGGGCTGGAAGTTAGGCAATAAAATTACATAATCCGGTTGACCTGCAGAGGACTTTCAGAATTTAAAAATAAATTGGTGGTCGTACCAGACGGGCCGTCTAGAGGTGAGAAGGATGGAATGTTCGTCTGCACGTGACAAGGCCACTCATGGGGCAGCCCATGATTATGATGTTCAATAACCACCATGGAGTTGAAAACAAATAGATGGCGCTTACCGCCGATTTCGATGAAAGCACCCAAAAACGAATCGCAATTAATTGGCTCGGTAGAGCTAGACGCGGATAATTATTGCAAATTTATGTGAAAAACAATGGATTTCGGTGCGGCTAATTGTTTTATAATGAATTAAATTAATATTAACAGCGCTACAAGTAGCAATTAGCTTAAACATAACTGAGGAATTTAGCATTCGCATTAACGTAAATGATTATTGTGCTGTTTATTTTTGTAACACTTCTCAAATAAAATTAATTAGTGGAGCATTCACCGGGGGAAGACGCTCTTATTGCGAAATTTAGCGCAATTGTGTTCGGCCTACAACTTTGAGATTTATCGGCGTTTTATTCAAATTTTTTAACATCCGGTTGGATTAGATGGCTAATGTTGTTCATTAGAATAATTTCAGTTGGAAATGACCACATGCACATGGCTGTATCAAAAATATACGTTGGCAACTGTGCTGCTGCTCACGATTCATGTGATGTGACGGTAATAATCGCAAGCAGTAACTTCTCAATCGAATTCTAACATATGCACTGGTTTACTTATGTCGTAATGAACGAGTCAAAATGTGTGGCGCCTAATTGACTTGTTACGGCACAACTTGATTTCCTGTTCAACCAAACTTCATTCATGTTATTGCGATCTTTCCAATTTGTTTAATTAATGTTATTCCTCAAACATATAGGTACTTGGATGTCATATTTACGACAATACAAATACAAAAAACGAAGCAAAAAGTAAGTGAAAAAATTTATAAACTTGTTATTCTCACAAGAATCCTGACAACTTACAAAACTAATTTTTGAAACAGAAAAAATCCAGGAGAATCAAATCTGGTGATCTCGTAGTTTATATCCCCGAAAAAAAATTATAAGTGCTAAAAGAAAAAGAAAAATGTGTATAGAATGTTGTGATTTAAATATCGATAACGACGAATGTCCGTTAAAATTGCTATGACCCTCAAGACTAGTTTGTTTAAATCTCTATTAACGGTTCAAATGAGCGTTTGATGTATAAGTACTATTTTATATATTGGAGAACTTTGTAAGGTACCTATAGTGAGTCTGGCTAGGGATCAAAGAATGTTGAGGTGTCGTTGGAATAGTGGCGATTTGCATGGACGAACTTGAAAGCTCCTTGCGAGCTAATGACAGGTGGTTGGGCGGGCCCATGGCATGATCTTGGGGATCGTTGAGTCAGGTGGTAAAAATTCTCGATGCTCTGTTGTTTTGGTCCCGGGCCCGGCCCGCCAAAATAAAGCTCTTAAACCGACCCGAGGGTGACTTTCACGAGAATGTATTATATGTTTTGTATTTCGCAGTCTATGCGAACCAGCCACGATAATTTATAAAGACACTTTTACGTCTCGAACGGGGCCTGGTGTCTCAACATTCACTTTTTATTCCCTTTTCGAAATCAAATTAGTTCACCACGCCGATTTTATTTATATGTCGGACGTGATATTAAAATTTTATCCAATTACGCCTGTTCATGCCATCAAAGCGACCTTTTTCTCTCGATGTTACTACGGTTGGTGCACGGATCGGAATGTGGCGCGTTTTTCAACCGTGCATTGATCTGTTTTGTCGAGCATCCTTCACGATTTAATATTTAATTGTGGTACGTTCGTAAGGAATCAATCGGGAAGAAGAAAAAGCACCGACGGCATCACGTTGGAGAGTCATGTTTGATGCAATAAAATGAAAAACGACGCAGAACTCAAGTGAGTTTGTTTCATCGTTTTATGTCTGGAAGAGCCAGACGAGATCTGGGACAGTTCGTTCGGGTTACATTACTACTACCAAGGTGGGTACGCATTACACGCTACCATCTAGGTCAGATATGATAGCGCTATTTTCAATATTCTTTCGGGTTCGTCATTAAATATACACGGGGAGACTTTATTATTATTACAACAACAAACGCGAAAAAAGTAAAAGTGTTACGATGATAACAACCAGTTTCAACTCATTTATCGAAAGACAACGTTATTTAACCAAACAACAAGCAAATAAGTCATTAAAAGTTACGCTAGAATTTATTTCTTTATATTGGCGAATTGATGGTTGCATAAGTTACCGGTAAGCGAAACTATAACTTTATTTCATGATTTTATATGTAAATAGCGTTCTAACTTTTCTTGTTTAGAAACGGTTTCCCTATTTATGTTTGCTAAGCCCTTAGCTACAAAGCTTCGGCACGATAAAATTGCATATGCACATCTCTAAATATCTAGACACATAATCATGGATTCTCTGACCACGAAATAATGTCGGCTATAAAACTCGACGTTACAAGAGTAGCACAGCTTCGTTTAGTCTGCTTAAGTTGCCTATGAGATAGGTAATCAAATTTTATTCCTGCTACAGAGAACTTTATTGCTGGTGTAACTGTTTTGTTGGGGGCAAGCTTTACAAATTTGCAGAATAATAAAATGTATGGCTTTAATGAGCTTCGGGGAAAATGGCGATGGACAGGCTTTCGAGGGGCAAAAAATCTGTTTACCATTCGGGGTCCAGAATAACTTTCTTTTCGTTCACTCCGTTTACGAGGAAACAAAATATGGAGAATTTCAGAAAAGAAAGGTCATAATCTGCTCAAATCTCAATTATCCATTCCTATGGAACAGTTAAAATAATGGAAGGTAAAATTTGTAGGTTTCTCTAAAATACATTTTTGGAAACTTAAGAGAAATAAAAAATTGGTAGCAAATGAGAACGTCAAGAATCATAAAATCGGTGATTAATGCCAAATAGCGCTCCAATTCTTTATAAATGGAGATCGAAGTAAAATTGGCGTCGTAAATGAGATTGAGGATAACTTAAGGTTAGAAATAAAACAAAAGCTGCCTGATAGTTTCGCTTTTTACCATTTTATTGTTTAATTTCATGAAATCAAGTGATTACATTAAAAAGTTTAGTAAGCCACCTTCTCAAACCAGAATGAGTATCGATTGGGAATCAGAATTTGTGGAGCTGCTCTAACTCAAATTCAGAAGGGGGTTCCCATCAACTTAGTAAATTAATAAGCAATTTATCGAAAAATTTGAATATGCAAAGCAAAATATCGTCGCTTTCGTGGCTATAAAGCACTCTAATTGGTAAGCAAAGTAATCAAAAGATTCGATTAAAATTGTAATGCACTCTTTTAATGGCTCCACAAAAGTTTCTCTCCAGACATCAAATTAAAGTATTTTAATTAGTGATATTTTACAGTTTCTGCCGCGTAAATTGTCCGAATTATCGCTGAGTTACGATACAAGACAACAACTGGTAGCAGCAGACTTAATCATTAATAAACAACGTCGTAATTAATCCCACCAGAAGCAAGCTGCGTTGATGATGAAAACAACTTCCAAAAACTATTACTTAGAGCCAAAAACCGGGCTTGCTTATAATTCAAACGATTTATTTTAGCATAACACAAACTACACTCTAACGTCGTGGCTCGCAAGAAAAGATATAATTTTATCCATAGATGATGACACTTTGGAATAACAAAAAAGTGTAAAACCCACCCTGATTCGGGTGTGAAATATAGCATCGCCAGTTTCTTTGTTATATCGACCTCCTCGAACTAGTTTCGAACCCTCGGGTCCAATAAAAGAAAAAAACTGCTTGTTTAAAGAACAGCATCCCTTTGTTCCAAGATCGCCTCATAAATAAACATACATCTATTTCGGGTCGCAAATACAAAAGTTTTCGTGGATTTATCGGCGATAATCGGCACAGCGAGTTTTACACGTGCAAAGTAGTCACCCTTCCCCATTTATGATCGAGTTAAAACTAGACTTCAACACAATGGTCGGGAGCTAGGCAAGGTCCGGTCTAAGAAATCGCCATTCATAATCTCTCTCACACCCCTTCGGTTCTATTCACGTTTATTTTTCGCCCCGGAATTGTTGAAATTAGGGCGGCGCTGGGATGGGGGCCACTGGTAACGTGAGGTACGTGAATCAAAAGAGTCGGGTAATTGGTTCGAATTATGTTTTTAATATTATTGTGAAACGGCGGGAAAGCCAGTCAGCTCAATCATTGTGATGCACGTACCGACATGAAGAAAAAAAACAATCAAAGGTACACCACACAATTCTAATATCAAGACAAATGGTTAGAAGTTAGGGCGAACTATTCAGCAGGAGCGGATGGAGGATGGAATAACTTTTTTGGCCCTAGTAAAAAATACGTTCTCAATACATTTTTTGCGCGAACTGCTTTTAGGGGTAAAATTATAGGAAAGATGTTATTGTTAACCTTTGGTTTCTGCTGACATTTAAGTCGGTTACAAAATGATTGTAACATGGGAACAAATATAATGTACACCAAATTAAACTATACATCCCTTGCACTGTTTACCAGAAAATTTAATGAGCATTAAACAATCTAAATGAAACCCAAATTATTATACATCAGAAAATGAGAACATTACCACTAAGATAACTATGCTGCGTATTGTTTTACCATTGCTTACATTTTAAATTCTATATGTCTATCAATTTTACTAAATGTTCACCAAATTTAGAACGCTCAAGTTACGCGTCCGTGCTGTACATAATAAATATTCGCGCTATCCATTTATATTTAGTGTTTCTCAAAAAAACTATTTGTGCGTCAAATAATTATTCTATTACTCCAAAAATGAAATATGCTCGCGCATCTCTCCTTGCCGCTTGCGCTTCCAGACAAGAAGCACGCAAAAAAAGTTTTGTACAAGGTCAGTTCAGGGCCCTGTAATTTTTTTAAAGCACGATTAGAAATTACCACTAAAAAAAGTTTTACGTTTTACATAATGCAAGCCAATTACAGCAAAGCATTTATATATTACGAAAATCAATATCTTTTTTTGTGCCAACCACTTCTATTTTTACTCTTATTTTCCTTACCCTAGCACATCTACATCTATAATTTTGCATAAAATTATTTACCATTTGCACAACATTTCATTGCTTGTGTATTTTTGATCAACAAATAGTATTTTTAACTGCTAAATAATATAAGACACTGCCGAAAATGAAATATCTGGGTATTATGTTAGAATTAAATGCGAAATAAAATTTGGTGACCATTTGGTATTTATGGTCAACAAAAGTTATTTTAGCGAACAAAATATATAAGAGGCCAGCATTATGTCAATATTTGGTTGTCGCTTTAAGATTATGTATTTTCTTAATTTTGGTGAGCATTTAGTATTTTTGGGAAATAAAAGTATTTTTTTGTATAAAAATATTGGGTAAATTTGGTAGACTGTTAAATACAACCCTTGTAACATTTGTTATTTTTTTACTTTTACAGAACCTTTGTTTTTTTTAGTGTGTTCTTGCTATGATCAGACATCTTTGCACGTCGCTGATTGGCCGTGACCCGTGTGTTATGTTCTATTAAAGCTTGAAGATATACCTAAGACAAAAGAATGCAAAGAAAGCAATTATTATCCCTCAACTTTTAAGTGTTAACGGTTACGTCTTTAAGCCATCAACTCCATCCCTAATCTCTTGGGCGTTTAAAAGACCATTTGCTCTAAAATCGTTGATATCTTGGCTCATGAACTTATATGAGGCGGCCCGCTAATCGGCGAAGTCAGCAAAAATGACGAGTTCGCTTATTTCGCAGCACCATCCTAGGATAGTCTTGAAGAAGTTAAGCTAGGTCAGTGGCAGCCGACGGCTCTTATCGACCGTTGTGTTGCCGTTCCAAGTTGCTCCTGCACCATACCGCATTCTGATCACCAGACCACCGTTCAATTTCCCCTTTCATCTAGACATCGTCAATCTATCTATCAACAAAGCCCTTTACCTCGCCGCCATCGATTTATGTACTCGACGCTTATCCTGTTTAGATTTAGATGATCCAAGTCGGTCGTCGAGGCCATTCACAACGTTTCAGAGGTCGCAAGTCTCGTGCGATTTTCCGACCCCCACGCCACCGAGGAGGTCCGCCACCTCGATACCTTTTCCTTCAACTGTCGTTTGACGTATTTTTTGCTAATTATCAAGGAGGCACAGGACAGATCCAGACTCCTTCGAGAACGTCTTTTGATTATATGAAGTGTAACTTTTCTGTTGATGTAGGTACTCGTAGTTAAACGAATTCCTCAAGACGGTTACTATGTTGGAAGAATGTGGACAAATTAACTTCTAGAAAATTATTTGTGATAATTTTTTAAATTTCTGTAGAGTTTGGACTTTACTGCCCTAATGTTGGGAAATATAGGGGTATATTCGTTCAAGAGTCCATTTATTCAGGAAGTAGTGATTTCGCCATCTTTAGCTCATTTTTTATAAAATCATTTTTAGGATTCGTCCTAATACCTCGTAGGCAATGAAATAAAATCGTATAATAGACTCTCAGACAGAGTGGGACAGCAGAGCTTATTGCAATAAATATAAATTGGCTACATCAAGAGCGAATGACAAAGTTCTTGCAAAACATCACATCCACTAGTTATGTGTCATTAGTTTTATGAGGGTGAAACCCTCATAAACCGGCCCCAGAATCATTGCATATTGGCGAATCTGCAGAGACCGACATATAGCTTGATGTCGGATATGTAAGTATGTAGGTATGTAACTAGCTAGAGTTAGACGTTAATACGAACAAAGCTACCAGCTTACTTAAGAGCTTTGAGATAAGTTTAGAAAAACAAAAGTAAGTTACAAAAAAATTTAGTCTATTATGTTGATAAGTTAAAAGTTTGCAATCGAAAGAATCTGTCCTATTAACCCTAATATAATTATTTTCTTAGCCTCCATAAGAGCTTTGGCTCTAATTCGCCCTTTAAATTAAATTAAAGATGAATCCGTGCCGGTCGGACTAGACTGCCACAATGGGTCTTCGACGCGCATAACTTTGACTTAGTTCTCAATTAGATCTTGTGCCTTGATGTCTGAGGCTTGTGGGTCTGCGAATATTGACGGATTCAAATTCTCTCCCCACGTTCGGTTTTATTAGCTCGTCCATTATAAAAGCTCTCCAAACTGTGAAAGCCAAAATCTCCTAATCCAATTTGTTGTGTTTATTGGGAACAACTCGAATGCCTTTTAAGAGATATTACCAAGATAAACGGGGAAGCTCGGCAATAATAAAGGCGGACGCCAATTTAATTTCAATCAATCTTCCAGCACTTCAACACAACATTTAAAAAGATTGTCAGAGCCGCCCCGAATCCGTTTTGGGTATTAGCTAAAGATGCCGTTGTAGCTGTAGTGACTACGTGGAGTGGGGTGGCGAGACCCTCGCCACTTTGCTTCGTTTTCTCTCTCGGAGGTATGCATATTTATTAAAAACTTAATAAATAAGTCCGGTTGAATGCGCGCTTCGTAAATATTGTTGCTGAAGAGTACTAACTTTTGTCATGCAATTCAAATTGCACTGTTTAATTTATTCCGGAGCCTTCAACCACTTTTATTGTTTCACGGAGCTTTGATTGCGAATTTATAAGATAATGAAATTAAAAATTCCAAACTCCCCGCGGCTTTATTATGGAATAATCCAGTTTGCGGGCCCCATTGGATCAATGATTCAACTGGGATTTGTAATTTGGAAACGCATCGGGTTTCAAAATCCCCTCCCTAATCGACTCATTATTGCAACAAAGATCGGAGTCTGGTCCAGGAGCTATTTGAAATTTGAATCTTGAAAACTGCTCCACAGCATGATACGCAGCAGTTAATTAAGACGCAAACTGCAGATTGTTGAATTCTTTATGTAAACATGTCAAGATTGTCAAGTGATTAAGGTAAAGTTAATTTAGTGATATTTTGATCAAAATAATTTTATCCACAGACCTCCAGATACTTAACTACTTAGATCTAATTCTTTTGTCACGCTTTTCTCAATTAAGTCTTCCGGGGTGTTTTGTTGTTGGAATGGTTCACCATATAGTTTCTGCAATCTCTTAACGATAACCTAGAAATTAGCTCCAAATGCATTTCTTTGGGTCGAACTAGCGTCTTTTCAAGTCCATTCGCGGTGGGTAATTTTGGGAGCGCAAGTTCAGCCTGCCAAATTGGCGAATGACATTTGAGATGGTGGCAGATCTTGGGGTCTCACCGTCTCGCCCTCGCCAAATACCAAACACCAACGTCGGGCAAACCTTCACCCTTTCGGTCCGCTATCATCATATCGCAAGCACTTTGATTTATAAGCGAGTTTGAGTAATTTATGTCTGAGGCGGTTTCATTGTTTTTTGCACAGCTTGTCTCTAATATATCGCCTCGATGAAGCCGTTGCGGCCAAGTTTCACTTTTCGACGTTAAGTTTCGTTGAAAAATACGTCTGTAGGAAACCGGAGGTGTTTCCTCGGATCGATGAATTCAAGCCAAATAATTTTTCACGGTTTGCCGTGTTAGGTCTAATAAAAGCAACCATTTCGAAGAGCAGATAATTTTGATCGATGGAAAACTCGTTCGGTCGGCTGCAATATCACATTTTGGAAAGAGGATGCGAGCCAAGATTAATTTCGACTGCTGTTGGATGGTCTGCAATAAAAGCCATTAGGCGTCCGGACAATGGGGAGAAATGTATCAGAGATGATTCTTTGGGTGGGCGAGTTTGTCTCTTTGTATGATCAAGCGGCAAACAAATGTGATTAATAATGACACCGTGCTGGAGGTTGCACAAATAACTGCGACTAGAGCAACCGCCGACCCCGAACCCCAATCCTATAAGGATAAGGCAACTCCGGACTATAACAAAAACTTATAATAATTTTTACGTAAATCTAGTTTCTACGGGTAACTACCAAATTGGCAGTACAACACCCAAAAATTCTTAATATTAAGAAAGCTCCGATTTATACTTTTACATTAGTTAATCAGAGTTCGGACCGTTACCGGTCATCAAACACATAATTAGGGGTAGGTCAAAAATTTTGCAACATAACATAAAAGAATAACTACTGTAATCTTTAGTCACAAGAACTTAATGATTTCTGGAGTGAATGTTCAGCTTTTCAAATAACTGGAAGTCTGGTGGAACCAAACCCGATGAATAGTAATGGGTACCAGTTCACTCGTTAAACTTCTGTCATTTTTTCTGTCTGTTATTTTACCTGGTGGGTCCCTGTTATTGCACTTTCTAGGAACTTTAAAAAATTAATATTATTTTCACGTATGACTAATGATTAATTAACTAAGATAATTACTATGTCTTCAAAATTATTTTTTCTCAGTTTCGTATGGAAACTGAGTTGAGGGAGAGTACCTTCTATTTGCAATTCCTGTACAGCGTGCATCGTTCATTAAAATTATTGATTGCCAGTGTATCCAATGAACTTTATGTGGTTGTTATGTTTTTAAAGCGCAATGGTAATGCAACTTTACATGCAAAGGCAGCTAGCTAACTTGGTAGTATCTCAATGCAATGTGAAAGATTTGCGTTGGAGTATTGGCAAAGTGAACATTAACATGTAAAACGAATGTTAGAATTCATATACTTGTCGGTTGCATGATGGGGAACAATTCAAGTAATTGCACCGAATGCAAAGGTAATGGATGTAATTGCCCCCTTCCTTGGAATCAGATAAGTTTTCATTAATTTTCCCATGAATCCCATAGTTTAGTGCCCCATGTTAAATTGAACATGTAGCTACTTGAAGCCCGTGGAAAATGTTAGTCTAATACTTCTCAAAAGATTTCGTTAAAACTGCAAAAAAATGAAGACCTTTACCTAAAATGTTTAGCTAAAACTGTTCCTTTAAAAAGTAATGGACCTTCTCCGAATAAAAAATAAATTAGGCGACGCTAGCGTAACAACCCAATCCTATTTTCTCCCTATCGGTTCAAAGCTGGCGGCTTATGCAAACGTTTCCAAGTGTTAAATTTCTTCGTCGTCCAGGAAGCTGACGCTCCAGAAAAACGCCTTTCCTGCTAAGCCGTTCCTGCGGAAATATTGTTTTGTAATGATGCACCTCCCAGCTGTGCAGCATACGGGAACAGGTGCAGTGATGCACACCCCAGGGGCGGATTCTGCAAAAACTCGTCTGGATGAAAGATTTTGCTTCATCTGTTGGGCTGTCGGCCTTCGGGTAATCTCCGGGCCGGCCTCTAAATGCCCGCTACCATCCGTTTCCATTACTTTTATGAAATATCGGCGGCCATAAATACGTTTGGAGAAGATGCAATTAATCGGCGGGAGTTGCAGTTGCGAAATTGAAATTTATGTTCTCCGACTGATAAGACAATAAAGAAATAACGCGGCCGTCGAGGGTAAACGGCCGCCTCCGAATTCGACGGCGAACGCCGCCAGGCGAATCTATGGAAATTGGGGGTTGGTTGTGCGGAAATCGGTCAAAACGGGTTATCGGCGAAATTGGTATTTAGTGGGCGATCAAATAACGCTCTCTGGATACATTTATTCCTGAAGATGAGGCGGAGTTATGGGACTTTAACAAAATTACGGCCGCCTTATAGCGGCCAGGGCAATTAGCAGTAAAACGGAATTTTTGAATTTTTATTTTATCGCTTTATGACGCTACTATAACCTGAAATTATGTCCCTCCGCATAGTACGATAACTTCGCATTCATAAATGAATTTAGACTTAAAAGCGCCATATAATACGTACTGACAAAAGTTTTAATAATTTATCATCATCAGGCATATTTACATTCTAAACATGGCTAAGCATTTTTACCATCATTGGATGGACTCTCTTACAGTTTGTGCGGAAAAGGAATACCTACTACATGCAAACATTCCGAGTTAACAACTAGTTGCAAGACTGAAGCATTTTTGTCAAAGAAAAAGAAATAATCAGGTGGAACGGCATTGGGGTGAACATAGGTGATTTGTTAAGAGGCTCCTCCACCATTTGTAAACTTTCTACAATTTCAAAAATTGTTTCAAAATCTGTTAAGAAAGCAAGTCTAGCAACTTCAGAATTAATTTAAGCCCTTGAGAGTCTTCAGTTCAGCGTTCTTGCGCAGATTGATAACTTCATGGTCAATGATGGTTGTGGCTGAATTAAGAGTGAGTTTTAAACACTGTGGTTAGAGCCGCGGGGCTTCCAGTCTGCGATTTTTGAGTTTTGCATTAGCATCGGGATGAACTTGCAGCGTCCTCCTATAACAGGGTGCCGTCTCACTCGCCTTTCATCTCGTCAGACAATGGCGGCGGCCGTGGCAATTTCCCATTTTTATTAATCTTTGATTGACCGGCACGTAATTTCGCCATTATTGCTTTGTACGAAGGAAAGTGATTTTATTTTGTCTGCGGCGTTTAATGCTCGTAAGGTTTCTCGGAGTTTTCTGCATCGAAGCCATGACAATGGAAATATTAATTAACCCGAGCCGTTGTACAGCCCGAGCGGCGGCGTTGTGAAAATAAACTGTTGTTAAAGCGAAAAAATTGCACCTAGCGGCGACGAAGCAGATTTTTGCAGGTTTATTCGCTCAAAAATGCTAGTGAATGGAATGGACTGGATGGCGAACACCTACTTGAAGCGCGAGGACGCATAAGGAGGACGCCTTATGGGCTGTGAGAGTACATACAGGGACTATCATTACCTCGCAACTTGTCTGCAGTAAACAAAAACAAGAGTCGGGCATGCATATTACATGCGGACGACGCTACAACTCGGGATTTTGCCAGACAAGGCTAAAATCGCCCTTATTTGGGGGAGCGCTCTTCCCGGTGACTACCGATTGTGCCGCCATCAGAACCGCGTCATACTCAAGAAGTTTCCCCTCACCATTTGTCTCTTTGAAATGTGCTTCTGTAAAAAAATTTGCTTTGAATTATGTCAACTTGTGGAAATCCAAAGCGTACAATTATTTTCGTAGGCAAATAATTTCCTGAATTAATTCCAAGGACAAAAAATTTAATTCAATTATGCCTTCTCAAGAAACCGGAAACTCTGGATTGGAAGTACAAATAGGGAGGAGTCTTTTATTATTACGGCAATTCTTTTGTGCTTTTATGGCTTGATCAAATAATCTTCAAATGGCCGTAAGGCATGTCATATTGTGTACGTAGCCTTTTCTGTATAGAAACGTAACTAAAAACTAGTATTATTCCCCCCCCCCCCCATTAATTTCCTCGGTTTGTGCCCTTAAGTTCTGCAGCAGTTTCACATCCCAAAAGTGCTCATTTCGTTTTTTAGTTAGTCATTTTCGATTCGATGGTTGTAAGTTTCGAATTGAGCGGGTTTTAAGGTTTGACCATTTAGGGGACCGTTGGTTGAATTTTGACGAGGTGTGGGGCGGCGTCCTTGATGCCGCACTTGGCGTTGGGCCGCGCGCCGCCCCAATCTGCTTCCGGTGCAGAACTGAAGTAGGCGCGCCCGGCGGCGTCGCTTTTTAAGCGTCCTCGAGTTCATAAGAAATGCATCGGACCCCGTCGCGTCGTGCGAAATCCACAAGTGGCGTAAAGTGAAAGACCACGATAGTGGTGAGTGGCGAGTGCGGCAAGTGGTGGCGTGGCACAACACCACAGACAGCGGCCAGACGTCTCCTCAAGTCAACGACCGTTTGCAGTACAGCGACACCGATGATGTCCGCGCAACCACCAGTTTAATCTCCTCGATTGACAAAGCATCAAAGGCAGGTTGCATCGTACGTTGCACAGTTAACAAGCTACGGTGGTGCATCCTATTTATGCGTCGCACAATAATAAGAATTGAAAATCCGGGTCGGAGGACCTGCTGACGGAAACCAGAAGAATCAAGCGGTGGCTTAACCAATGCGACAAGAGGCGGTGCCCGGGGGCGGATCGAATAAAAATCCTTCACGGCGGAGTCGAGCCGGTTAAAATAAACAAAATAATAACGTTGGCAATCCGAGATCTTCCGGAAACAACGACTGCTGAAGGCGCTAGATGGAATCCTTAAAGCGGGGAGGCACCTTAGGGGCAATTTCAACAACAATTTTATTTCTGGAATTGCTGCTACACATCCATTTTGTAAACACTATTTGTTTGCATGACAATGATTGATTCATAGGGTTTCAACTACCTTCACAATTATTTACGTGGAACGTGGATGCAGAATGCAGCAGTAACAATGTAAAATGTCGAATCTGAGCTTCAAACATGTTTCAAACTAATGAGGTAGCATATGACCCTTTCGCTGCTGTCACCGACAAACAACTAAAGCTAATGAAAATTGTAATTCCATATGAATCTACGTTCTATTTGGTGCAAGGATAATTTTGTTGGTATTGTTCGCACAAATGGCTTTAAGATACTGGAATTCAACAAGTTGTAGTGGTACTTATGATTATAGCTCAAAGCTACCAGCTCAGGATTCTGTCGAAAAGATTCAACAAAACACTAGATCGATACGAATCCTGTTTTCACGACAGTGGACTACATGGAACATCTTTAGTGACCATGCACATTTAATCTTTTATATTTCAGAACTTGAGAACAATTGCGGGTAAATAACAAAAATTGTTAGACTACTTTTGTAACGCTACTTAGCCTTCAATTTGAATGAAAAATACCAGTTCTAAAGCAGAGTAATAAGTTTACCGGACTCTTATTATGATTCATGCTTCATAGCCTGTGACTGCTAAGTAGACCGACTGCAATGTTACCGATTATCTCAGCTTGTTGCAATTGAAATAATAGTTAAAAAAACCAACTAAGTTACAATATTGTAGATACCATAATCAAAATTGGCTTCAATTTGCTTGAATCAAAATTACTGAAAATTTGTTTAGTTAGTTATTTTCAGAAAACCCCCTAAGAGTGCTTCTAGAGAAATTGATTTGCAAAATTCTGAAGCCTCTAGTCGGCGACAATTTTTTTCGGTGTAGTAGTCAGACGTTTTTGTAGATTTTGCAGTAATTGTGTAAAGAGACCCACCCATCACCGGTGCTAGCACTTCAGAACGTTTCTTGCGGCGAAGCAACCCTTAATGAATATCGAAATGAAACGGGCCGGTAATCCGTCGCTCCACAGAGGGCAGCGGCACTATTCCGCAGACTGGGGGCGCGTCAGACCACTTGAATCCTGGGGTCCTGCCAAGCCGCACACCGCAGACTGAAGGACGTCGAAGGTAATCCGCGCCAAAGCACATCCGAAACAAAACATGTCGTGCGGTTTACCGACGCTAAAAAATAACAAACAAAAGCTGTCTCTCCACCGACTGACTCGACCGAAAGAGTTTCACATTGTAATTCCTCAACGTTTCGGGTTTTTTACTTCGTCCTATTATTATCTCTGCTGCTTCCCTTATTCGAAAGCTCCAGCGGTCGCGAGGCGCAAAGCAACCCAAGCTCAAAGTTAAGTAAAAATTGACGGCAAAAATAAATTTTTGTAAGTAATTAGATGTTAGTGTTGTTTCAAAATGTCTCGATTATAGTTTCACGAGCTTTCAAGTTTTTTTTTAGGAGAACCGGTTGAATAGTTTCAAACCCGGCTTGCTCTGCCCTCTCAGATCAAGATCTAATGTAGAAAAAGTTTAAAGCTTGAATTTGTCTCAAAGCTTAGAATTTTTTTTTACCCCTTCAAATGTTAATAGGATAAAATAGAAGTTTAATTTTCAGTTAATATTTATTTAATCCGTAACTGAAATTTATTAAATTTATCAAAACTTTTCACTTTATTAATTTTTTCTGGCTTCAAGTTTTTGTTTCGGATTTAGCAATATGAAATTAACAATCACAGTAGCATTTTGCGCCTTAAGCTTTATTTGCTGAGACCACCTTTAGGTACTTCTCTTGCTCAATATAATATCGTAGTCTCTGTCGCATCCTTGCAACGTTGTTTTTAGAGGACCCCGTAGGCGAAAATTATTTATAAAGTATAATTTCCCTTGGAGCTTGCTCCGCAAAGATCCCGTACATAGAAAACTACAATAAAGCAATTTTCCACTTTCCCGTTACATCTTCACTTCAGAGCTTTTACTGGAATCTGAGTTTTGCGTTGGTAGTGTCAACGAGACCTTTCAATATTTTTAAGAATTTTATCGTCCAGGATAAAAACTTGAGCTGAGAAACAATCTGTCGCTCAATACTTTTTTTTCTTCGTCAGATACAATGTCATATAAAAAGCAGCCAATTTCTTCCAGGGAGCCGAATTCATCCAAGACCGGGTCATTTTCAATTAGCTCTTTAACTCGTCGCAGCTCTGTGATTTAACTGATGCCAACAAAAAAAAACTTAATTGAATCAAAGTCTGCCTTTCGCATCAGTAATCGCATTTAAACGTGATGAACATGGGCTCTGGCGAAGACGCGATAATTTAAAATAAAAATCCATAGTGGTTACTCTACGTAGGCTAATTATGTCTTATGTTGGATCAGAAATTTTTGTTGATCTTTATACCTATTTCTAACATTTCTAACCACGAATTTATCAACATCTCGCAATGGTAGAATTACGGCTGTCCAACTTCTTCAAGCGATAAAATTTTTCTTCCCAGATGACTTTTGAGCTTCTTATATAAATAAAAGTCTCGCGGAGTCAAACCTAGAGATTTTTTTTTCTCAAATGACTTTTGAGCTTCTGGTATAAATGGAAGTCTCGTGGAGTCGAATCCGAAGAACATGTGCTGATTTCTTGCAAGGCGAGTACTTTCAAGCTTTTATTATTTTTTAGTGGTGTTCAGTCAACAAGAAGCGTCAAGTTCACTACTGTAAGAAGACCATTTGACCCTAATTTAGATGCGTCAGTTTAAATTACGCCATCAAACACTTACTACTACTAACCATACTCGCACTTATCTTCTGCAGTAAACAGGCACGTAGTAAAATATATATTATTTATTTTACGATTATGTTGCCAGACTGCCATAACGCTTTATGACATAATGCAATTAAGAGCAGCGAAATATTGGTTACAGGCATAGAGCAGTCCGTTCTTTCCTCGCAGGGAGGTAGGACTTGTTTTAGTTTGTAAACTTTTCGAAATTAATTCGTAAAAAACCAATTTTCTATTGTTACAGAAAGTTTCACACCGACATTCAATTTACGCGCAATTTAAAAGTAATTTTCTGAAAATAAAGCAATGACTTTATTGATTGGTGTATACTCGACTGGTGGCGCCGACAAGATTCGTCTTCTGCGAAGAAAACTGCGGGCAATCGACGTTTTCCATCGCGAGGATCAGCGATTTTGCGTCGACTTTTTCACGAAAAAACTGAGTTGAGGGCGACCAGCACGCATTTCCTGAGATTCGAGGTGGTCAATCGTTATTAAAAGTTGCATGATGAGTGGCCGGGGTGGGCAGTGGAGAGCATTAATCTCTCGATGGCGTCCAATAGCTGCCCTGTCTAGACTTTAGACGACTGTAGTGAAATGCAATTATATATGCTGGTAACACGTTGTATTTTTTTTCCAGAGTAATAACATAACGAGCTGGGGGAGTCGATGCCGACGATTATTCCACGACACGCTTGCCATCCTGCATCCTTCTCGTCTCTTCGCCGCTCAGGAAGGGTCGGACTGCTAGCTGCAGAAGTCTGACACACATGCAGATGAACATTACATTGAACGGACA
This sequence comes from Schizotus pectinicornis, assembly GCA_951805265.1. Classification (NCBI taxonomy): domain Eukaryota; kingdom Metazoa; phylum Arthropoda; class Insecta; order Coleoptera; family Pyrochroidae; genus Schizotus; species Schizotus pectinicornis. The sequence continues at coordinate 19,057,562 of OX638203.1, forward strand.
CACCGGTTGGTTCGCACCTGTCATCTGTACGGCAACAGTGTGGTCATTACGAGAACCCGCCCGATGAAGTATGTACGTCTGATGGCCTCAAGTACAGCGGGGGGTGCTGTGCAGGTGGAGACAGCACTGAAGCACTAACGGTCAGTACATACACGGATAGCGAAAGAAACAATAAATCAACTGTATAATAGAGTTAGTAAAGCAAAAAATCAATGTATTTAACTAATGTCACCAAGAGTGAAGTAATAAATTTAATTTTTATTTGCAAAAATGCGAATTCGTGTTTATTGGTCCGAAATCTCCACTTCTTCACTTTTTTCACTTCACTTCCATTAGTAACACAAGTTTTCGAAAAAAATAAAATAGTTGGAAAAGAAATAATATGAAAAGGAAAAAAGTTTATTCAAAATAACTTGCCGGCAAGCACCCCTATGGGGGGTGGCCAGGAATGCTGGTCCCCGCATCAGCCGTCCCGACGCAATTGCAACATCCTCCAGACGGTTCTGGTTGGCGGTATCCTGGAGAGGGGCTCTTCCTTATTTATGTCTCGGCTCGCCTGCTATCCTTGACGTTGACATGGTGCTTTTTGCGTCTCCCGGTTGATGTATGGCCTCGACGTCGCAAAGTAAAAACAACGATCCTGCAGGAGACGGCCGCAGGATTCGTGTAGGTAACGCCAGACTGTCTAATGAATTAATTGAAGGTGGGCGTGGACCCGGCATTTGATAAACCGTGTCTCGTTTGTTTACGTTGGATACTAAAGGTGAGCCCGTTAGCTCGAAACCGGCAAGCACGTGTGTAAACAGGCGCATGGCGTAACCGTCTAGACGTTGTGACGCCGGCATTCTTTTACAGGGAATTTGCCAAAATACCTGGCCAAACGCCCCCTTTAATTGTAACAAATTTAATGTTATTGCCACCGGCCCAATTGCGATTTTACGTTAGGAATCAGGTCCAACGTCTTTTTTAAGCTCGCAGAATCTCTCCTTGACGGCGAACTTTGGATAATTGCTGAATTTTCTATTTATATACAGTGCTGCCATCTTGTGGTCATTTCGAAGTTTATGAGGATTCTTAGAGTCTTCTTTTCCGCCAAAAATATCTGAAACGGCTGCCAAAAGCTTCTAGCATTTTTCCGGGCAAAGGTTGTAGTGTGCTTCAAGTATAAAAACAAGCAAGAGACTGACTTTCGTGGTAACCATGGTCGAGACAATGACTTAGGAAAAGAAGAAAGTGCCAAAAATATATCAAAAAAATATCTCTTGTCTCACATTAATTTAATATAATTCTAAATAGATACATCCTTTTTATAAGAATGTCTATACCCTTGTCGGGGTTCAATTCAAATAACGTTCCAAAATTTTAGTGACGCCTTTCTTGTTGTGAGCTTACTTCTAATTTTGTGGTTAAGAAATGGTAACTGAACTGAATATCGCTGTGCAAGTTCCGGTGAGTCCTCAGTTAAAATTATTTCAAGTCCAATCCTCCCATCAACTTTGCTATTACTTGCCGGAGTTAAGAAAGACGTTCTGCATTACGGTTAACTTTTAGCACTTTGATTATAATTAGAAATTAGGATAAACTTTATCAAGTATAAGAACTTAATGCAACGAAATGCACCCTGTTAACAGATTGAAACACATCCAGTAAATAGCGCTCTTTAAGTAATTAACGAGAAAACTTATCGCAAACCTTTCCTGATAATCATTTTTCCTCGCCCGGCTAATCTTATCCGATCTATTCCAACAAAAGCTGCGAGACTCTCTTTGGCTATTTAGTGGCAGAGGCAAACAACGATTAACCTTTTAACTTAATTTAAATGGTAAGCATCACCCGCCGCTTCCCGCACCAATTTAGTTCTTGAGAATCGGGTAAACTTAATATCGTTTTATTATCGTCGACATTTAAATGGCGCGATTTACAAAGCTGTATTTTTTCGCCCTTAATTTGGTCCGAAGCGTAAGCGGCCATTGGTAACAATGGTGGGGCAACAATAATACATGGGTTTATCAGACAGGACGGCATTGTTATGCTTCCGGATCGGATGATTTATGCAAATGCACTGTTACGACACAATATATTCCCGGTGAAAATATAGGAAAGTGCCGTAATTTATTCCTGTTTACAACCGCACACCCCGGCAATTACGCCGGTGACGTGTCATTAGGACTTAGAGTTGATTGAATCAATGATGGCCTGATTGCACTGTATCTAATCATATTCACAACATCCTACCGGCATTCATTAGGGCCCATTGTTGTGTGAAGGTCTAAAGGGCTAATTGTGCCGAAAATTGCGGAAATTGCAAAATTCTCCGCGCTGCGGGGGTCATCGAGCCCTTCAGGACGGTACCGCCATTAAAAAAACTTTGACGTAATAATCTCGATTTTCAGAAATGAAGTAAATGGCTGGAAAAGTTGTCACGAGTTACTTTGTATCTGCCACTTACGTAATGGCCGAATGCGGGTACAGTTTTTTCACTATCGTTACCTACACATACTTAGATAGGAGGTAGTAGTTGTACTTGGCTCCTTTGTTATTTCATTTTAAAATTACAGACAAGTACTTACCCAGAAACGAATTAAATCCAAGAGGTAAGACGATACTGGAGATTCTCAAAGTTCCAAATTGTACCACCCGAGATTCCTGCTGACCCTCTCGCATTTACGCGACTACTAAGTGAATGCTGATAATTTCTAATTATTGCTAAGTTGTGGACGGCGACCTTTCAGGAATCTGGTTCCAGTGCCATCCAATTACCATCCACCTCTGTCTGTGCGTGGCTGTCTGCAGCGAGCCATATGGGCTTGTAGCTTGTACTGGGCCGCGCTGTCTCCTTGTTCACAGTAAATTCTTAGATTATAGTACAGTTAAGGGTCGAGTGTAGGAGGCAAGTTATCACGGTCACTAACTTATGTGTTTTGGTGCATCGATGCTTCCATGAAATTAAACATCCCAGATATGCATTTACATATAAAATGCACTTTTTACGATCCATTTTATGCAAAAATTTTACAGCTCGGTTTGTATGTCATTACGTCAATTAAGCATTTTTTCAATCTTTATAGCCCCTTTTATTTTGTCTGCCACAATTCACGTGGTCCCAATCCAATACACGCAGAATTCCAATCTAGACCTCGTAGGTGTGATTTTTGATAATGTTTTTTTGGGATGTTCTCGTTTTTATTACCTTGCTCTCGGAGCGGATGGAGTTTAAACACGTTGGTCTGCTTATAACTCCGCTTTTACGGAGTTAAACCGATTTTATGGCACTTTAAAATTTGTCAGAAAGACGACCAGTCGCTGCTTTCTTATTATTGCCAAATAAAATGTGCGTAGTTTATCGCTGCCGATATCAAACTACAAATTGGAGAATTTGGAAGGCGGCTCCATACACCACCGGGCTTATTGGCACCCACCACAAGTCGCAGATAATCCTTTAATGCTCACTTCTGAATTGAAGCATGATACTAACTTCTATCGGAAACCATAACTTTTAGTAATCACAAAAATTTTGACCTTTCTCTACATCTAGACCTCGATCCAGACTCGAGAAACTTTTGTTTCTGATTATTCAGTTCTTGTGTAGAAGTTTCCGACGATAATAATAATTAGTAATAGACTCTATCACTAATAATAAATAGAGCAAATTGCCTTTTAAATCAAATAAATTCTGTTACGTTGTGCTGAATTCCATTTCTTTAGGTCATCGAAAAATTAGTCCAAAAAAAATATAGGTACACAATTCAAGTAACTAATAAGAAACAATAAATGAAGTTCTACGTTGAGCAAAACTAGAGATTTGTAGATTTAAGATGAAAAAATTTCTTGGTCGCCCCTGAAGGTGTCTGGGCAATTTTCTAATCTCCCTCGGCCGCGGCGGGAGGACTGGCAGGTGAGAAACTGGGTCTCGGCCTCGCCTCCTGCCGAGGGAAATTTACGATTTCGTCGCCCTCTTGAAAATTACATTTCGCGTCCGCCGGCTGAAATCGAATCAGTCCCGGTCGCGACAAGTGCAAACTCTCCTGCTGGCGCTCGCGTAGTCTACGAGCAGCAGGAACCTTGGCCTCCGTCTCGTGCAGGAACGCGCGTAGCGCAAATGAACAAACGTTCAGCGGCAAATCGTAGGCAGCATGGCCGGCGCACGTCATCACCGTGGGGCGGTTTGGAGGCAGGCTAGCAGGTATACGTGGAGGGGGCATGGAGTGTCTAGACGCTACGTCACGCCGCCCCACCCGTTCGTGACGGCGGATCGAATCCGCAACTCGTGCCCGCCTTCGACGACGGCGACGACACCAGCCACAAGCTAGCAGGTCTCCTATCATATATCCATTTGCTTGGATGGTGTTCGGGTTGAGAGAGCAACCCGAAGGGTCTTGGCGTTGGCGAGGGTGGATACTGACGGCCTCAACCCCGACAGGAACGATGAAGTTGCGATATATTCTGATGGCCTTTGAGGTCATGTAGGCAGTTACTTGGCTATTGGCCCAAGTGTAGGAAAAGTTTACGAGATGGCGCCGGCAGTTTATCATCAGCGTTTACTCTTTTCGTCTGGCTTTCTGAAAGGACCTCCAACGGTGAACGCAGTAAAGCACGATATTATTGCGGGAAGACCGCAGGCCTGCAGGATCCGAAAATCCGTCTTTCCTCCGCACTACCCCTGCCTGCATAGTTTTAAGTTCACGAAGGCAGGTAAGTGTGAACCTTTGGAAATTCTTAAAATATTGAGGTAAATCAAAGGCGTTGTCGAGGTGTCGGAAATCCGTCAAATAACTCTACGGTCTTAGCGGAATGGTATGAAGAAGAAAACATTAATTGGACAAAGGTAAAAATCAAAATAAAAAGCAATTAAAACGCTTTGTGGCATAACTGGCTTTTTAAGTAAGTACATGCCTGGAGTTTAATCCAATCTGTCCGATTTGCCTCATCATTGTTCCAAATTGTCGTACTGAAATTGGAACGAATGCATGGAGGCGGCTTTTTGTTAAAATTTTTGAATAAATTTTTGATTTAATTTGAAATGCACGTGCCATTACGCTGCTGTTTTAATGTTAAATTCACGCCAACGACAACAGTTTACAATAAACGGGGCGACCGTTGCGGTCAATGTGGACACCACTAATATCAATAATAATCAATGTAAAATACGGCTGCATTTGTTATTCATTAAAAGTTCTGGACCAAACGGCAATCGGTGGGTGTTCGCAAAAGCTGCGCTTCGCTCTCTGCAAGATTCCTCCACATTTACAGAACTCGTATAAATATTCCGTTTCTAAAGAAAGCACTAAAGCGCTAAACACAGACAATGTTTATATTTTATGGAATAGCGGTAGTAAGTCGGAAAAAACCTCCTCCATAACTTATCGACACAATATCGAGTCAAAGTTGTTTTTTTCTAAAACGGTCGTTGACTGTTTAGTTAATATTTTGGTCATTGTTTACTTTACCCACTTCTGGATTTTCAAAAAGCCAATTACCTACAGCAAAACATTTCTTAACATTTATATATTACGAAAATCAATATTTTTATTCGCAACCATATAGGTAATATGTCCATTCCTAACCTTTTAAGAAGTGGGGAAGTTAATCATTTCTGACAATCCATTTCTGACCTTACTTTCCCTCCCTAGGTTAAGAATGGGCACATTTTTAACCTGCTGTGAGTATAAAAATCGCTCGGTAGATGGCGCAGAATGAAATTTTAGAAATTAATTTTGGTTTATTTGCCAAAAATGAATGATTGCGAATAAAATAGTATACAAACCTCGGTGGAAATTTCCTTCTGTCTCAAGCATTAGCTCACCTCGGCCCTACGGGCCTCGGTAAGCTATCTTAGCTCTCGGCAGAAATGAAACATTTTCCACCTCGGTGTGTAATCTACTATTTTTTGTGCAAACCACTTCTATTTTTTCTCTTATTTTCCTTGCTCTAGCACATCTACATCTATAAATTTTGCATAAAGTTATTTATCATTTGCACAACATTTTATTGCTTAAAATGGCATTACATATAATGATGGTTTCCAAAAAAAAAACACCGCAAAAAGCGAATAGTGGTTATTGTAAACAATTACCAATATTTTAACTAAATTTAGCGCCCCCTTCTGGTAGTTTATGCCAACAATAATTATTAAATGACAAGAGCGTTAATGCTGCGGGGTAAATTAACACGTAAATTCTACCCCTGGAATTTGCCCTAACTACCTGTTTGAAATTTCAGTTTCGTGAAAAATCTTCTCCTTTAGCGACGCGGCTTTTGTTAAATTACCAGACGTCTACAGACCTAACACTGTAGAGATCGCAGCCTGTAGATGAATAGAGGCAACCTTTCTGCTTTCTGCATGTAGAGCTTTGAACGCTTTCTTTTGCATTCATATTTTAATAATTCTCTATTATTCGCTGTTGGGTCGATGCGCCATCCAAATATTAATCAAGAGAATGCGCCTGTCGGTGGTGGTAGATGACGAGTAATTCTATTACAAATAACAAGCATATCAACACGCCAGCACCAAGATAACTAATGTTATCATTATCTATCCCATGTCAGTGTCACTGAAATATGCGAACCACCGCTATTATTAGAATTTGTACGCCAGACAACATTATATCAATTAAGGAGATTGTTGGTTGAAAACTTGAGACTTCAGCAACGATTTTCAGGCGTCACACTTCGGGGCCATAAAAGATTCTTCACTTACTTGTATTACCTATACTGGTACAGGAATAAAATTTTATTCACAGCTAAACCTACTCTTGATTGCCAGAAGCTGCTACTTGATCGCCTAAGTTTTGAGCCTTGATGTAAATTATTCCTAAGTAAGTATATCATTATTAATTGTGTTCCATTTTATAACTACCAGTAATTGTATAAAATGAGGGGGTTTGATGGTGTTGGTCAAACATTTTTTTGATAGATGCGCCAAATTGCAGCAACCAATTCGGGGCGATCGTGGCTCTCATTGCGGCAAGGGCGATCAACACCATCGAAGCATGTTCAATGGGGATAATGTGTTAACTGTTCCGCCTCTCAAAGCAACTGCGGAAATGCGGAGGCGAGAGCTGGCACTCAGACTTCGGGCTGGAGACTTCTTAGCGACAGTAATGAGTGCATTAGCCTTGCAATTTTTCGAGCAAATCATCGTTATGAAATAGTAGTCGAGCAGATAGTGACGGAAAAGCAATTACCGAGGCGAGGATGTTGCATTAGCCACGGCCGATGTCATGATCGACACATGCGAGGGGTTCGTGTATAGAGCACAACTTGAGTTGAAACGATGTGCCGGGACTGTAATTGCAGGATTTTGCCGGATGATAAATGGCACGTCACTCGCTGCATTTCTGTCTGCACTGTTCGAGAATTGCGATTGGTGTCTTTTCGATTTGATAAATGATGTTGAATCATCGATTAACGATGTGTGCTAATAACAAACTATCATCCGGACGCGAAATTCCACCAATTTCGACTGGATGTGGGGCTTCCAGTCATATTTTCGAGTCGCTATGGTTTCGATTCGGTTTTTCGCGTAGAAAATTCAGTGTGATGTTAGTTCAATGGAAAGGTCATAAGGCCGTTTCTAAGAAGTATTGCAAGAGTTCGCAGGTAGGATTCACAATGGTTAGGCGGTATCTGGTCGTCTGTACTCCAGACACATTCATCCCTGCAAAACGCAAGCGAGCGGGTGTCCGATCCGGTCGTCGTTTGTAAAAACTTCCAGCTCGCTGAACAACGTATGGAGGTGTAGACTTTAATTTCAGACCTGAAATGGTTTTGCGACGTATTTGTAGAGACTAGACGGCAGGATTGAGACTAGAATTTTGCCCCGGTTTTTCAATGTCCGTTGACAAGACGCTGGATCGGCAATTAAAACGGGCATCGGAGATTATTTTTCAGGTAAATGGTAATCATCCTTTAATTGCTAATATGTTGCTCAAAACTTTGACTTTACGACGCCAATTTTATGGGTACGGTTTTATTACTTCTTCTTTATTGCCCCCAATTTATCGTCCTGTTTTTACTTTAGGACTGTCTTGCACCTTCGTCCTCCCATCATTCGTAATTTCACTCATATTACTGGCTTTAAACCACGGACATATCCATCAGTCACGTCGAATTTACGAGCTCCCTGCTACTGGTTTTTAATCGCAAACTTTACACTTTTTCTGGGGATAATTGACTGATCGTATAACCAAAAGCACTAAAATTAAAACCCCACTCGCCTTCTATTCCAGGAACTCACGACATTTCAGCCCCCGCACTACTACTTTACAAACTTTTCAGGAAAATTACAAATCAAAAGTTAAAGTTGTAAAAAGCTCAACTAGACCTAGACCTCTTTTATATTTTGTGGCACTGCAAAGTGATGTGATTCCAATGTTTCAGTTAAGTCTTCGGCTTCTGCAACATTAGATTGGGAAATGTGTCGAGTTTTGAAGCGTGTGCGAGACAAGAAATTTTGGGTTGCGGTTGAAATTTCTTGGCGGTGCACGTTGAAGGCGGCTGCTCCAAATTAAAAAGAGGAATAAGTCGCCGCTGTCCGCTGGCTTAAATTAATTAGAACGTCGAAGGAATGGGCACGTGAAACTTGGGTTGATGGCGCTGCCGGGGTTGATTGCAACATCCCGACGAGGGGTAATGGTCCTTTCTTCTCGGGCCTGGTGAGGAGCAGAAAACGCTGAGTCCGGAATTCGTTTATGGTGCGGGTCGACCGTTGGCGGATTGCGGGCTTTTATTAACAATTCACGTCAACGACTTATCAACCGGTTGTCTATATTTGTCAAATATTTCAAAATGGAAATGGGCTCCGACTTCGTTAAATTTTCAAAGTCGGCAGTAAAAGGGATTGATTAAAATTTATAGCGGAACCCTTTTCACCCAGACACTCACTTATTACAGGCACAAACAAAACTCCGCCACTTTTCTCTTAAGTCTCGGGCATTTCACGGTTCAAGCAAAATCTATTCATTTTGCGAATCAAGTTGGAGTCCACGTTCATAACTTGTTTAATAAAATTTATAGCTTTTAAATTGTGCATCGCTTGCACTGCGAAGATGACCGGAGTAATAAACGTAAAACTTATAAAGTAACGGCACTACGTCGGTACAGGACGAGGCCATAAAGCCGCTTTTAATTCTCGAAAATTAAGTAACCCACAGATATACTTAGTTATGTAACGGCTTTAACTCGAATTTTATTACCCCCCGTAAACCGCACTTAAACTTAGTACAATCATCAAATAATTGTTTCCGTACAGCTTCGTTTTGCGAAAATCTCGTGTAAGCAACCCCCCCAAATTGATATCGCGCTTTCTATTTGCATTGAGGTAACTTTAATATGGTTGGGAATACGAAGGCAAATAATATAAAATGGTCAACATTGAGTCTCCCAATAATATTCCGGCTCTTTCCTTCTGCGTCTGGCCAATTTGAAAATCTCTCTATATTCAATACCCAGAGATCCTGGAGCGTCGTCTTCCATTGAAACGAATATCAGACGGATAGCCCCGGGGACGCCAGTACACAGTTTGTAATTTGGCTTGCCGTTGCCCCCCTCAATTTCACTGGAGAGCGTCTTGTACCACGTCCGGTGATGCACTTTATAAATCAGACCCCCGGGGGTCGTTTAATTGAGCGTCTATTCCGCCTCGCGTTAACACCATAATTTCATCCCCATCAGGAGGCCCAAGACCGAGCTCCACTCAACTTTAAGCTCTCCTGTAAAATTGCCCAGAAATAAACAATTTTAGGTGGTTTTATCCTGATCACCGTTGATTGAAATTCTAAGTTTCAAATTTTTATACAAAAGTTTTAACGAGTCATGGAAAGGGACTATCTGGTGGGTTAAAAGCCCGATATTGGCCAATCTGCAACGGTGGCCGTCGTGAAGCATCGTCATCAAGCTCCATTGAGATCTCAGTCACTCGAACTTTACCAGCCGAATTGCGAGCGCCAATTCCACGGATAGCAGGAAGCAAATTTCCCTAGTGATGTTGCACGGGCTAAGCGAACTAAATGTCGTGTTCAGCTGCCGTAATAACTGTGGTCAGAAGTGATTAACTGAAGCCGAGGGTCCAATAAACTAATAAACGCCTTCTAAGTTATGGTTCTAAGGAAGATATGGGTAAAAAACGAGGCGCGAAACTAACTGACATTTCGGTTGGTAATCGTGGTTGACCTTGACAGTGTCAAAAATGAAAAGCGCATTTCCATAACGATAATAACGATAATTTCCGAGCGTGCCAAATCGCTGTTGGCTGGTGTTTTCCCGTGCGATTATGTAACGACCAAAGTGCAGCCTCGAGTGCAGTCTGAACGGCTATAGCAAGGCCATTTCGACCCGATGCATCATATTGTTTGGCACCTGCCCGACACGTCTAGACTGGTTGTCTGAGGGAGAGCAAACATTAATGCACTTGACACGTCTACGAACGTTTCAAAACGAGCCGCTCTCATGAATTTTGATCGTATCTGCTTCATTTCCGATTCGATTTGTACACGCTTATTTAAATGTTCGATTCGCTTTGAATATGGCAGCCGACAAAGATAATAATGATGTGAAATTGGCGTTAGGTGAAAAACTTGAAAGCATCTGGAAAACAAAAACGGGATGATGGAAGGTCGTGGAGACCCCGGCACAGCAGGAGAAACCTGAAAAAAATTTCAACCGTCAAGCAAATAATTTCAGCCATATTATTTCGGGACCCCGCTATTGGAATTCCAAATTGGAGTTTGCAACAAACCCTATTATTGTTCAATTGGCATTGTCTGCCTCTCTTCCGACGAATAATCGTGAGGCATCGGCTTTCACTGGAGTATTAGATCCTCGCTGAAAGTTGTACGCTAAGGACCATAAAACCAAACAGTCGTCTGGAAATAAATCCACAAAGAAGAATTGTCTGCGAAAGAAACCGACAGCGACAGTGACTGCTGTTCTACCAAAGGATGAAGGTGCAAATTCTGCGACACTCAACACAAAAGCTCCCCCAGTGACAGTTGCGTCACCTCTCATAAGAAGATTCCAGCAAGATTTCAAGAGAGGTCTTGATGATGGTAATTTATCCACTGCGATGGTAAGATGCCGTAGGCAGATCTTGAAGCTCAGTTAACATTCAAATAGCGACTAGTGGTTTAGACGAGTCTCAAGGAATGATATCTGCTTATCCAAGGGCAAATCCAGCGTGGTGTGTACCACCACGTTAGCTGCATTTTTTCAGCGGCGCGCTGGCTGGCGGGGCCGGCCGGCGTCCGGGGGCGAAACGTCCTCTTGCTCATAAATTGGCCGAATACGTGTCTGCTCGACAAGTAATAGTTGGGCGTCGCTTTATATTTGACGCTCCAATCGTGTCGCGTCGCGACGTCCACTCTGCTCAGTACTGATGCTATCGGATTCCCACCCACACAGCCTCCCAGAGCCAATTCTGAAGATTTTACGACAAGTTTATGCAAATTGCCGTTGTCGTTATGATACAGATGTGTGATACGGCCTTCCGCCACCGAAACCACACACCATCAGACCCGCTGGCAGCCGCAATACCACACAACAAAATTGTTTTATTCATAAAAATACGCCGGATTCGCCCGTATTCCGTGCTCTGCGTCTTATCGGGCCACTGGGCAATAAAGTGCGGAATTAAATTTTACGCTCCAATATTACTTTGACGAGTGGCCACCGCTCTGGATGAGTTCACTCAAAAGTCCGAAATTGATGTTGATTCAGGTTTATTTCTAGGCGCACGGGATCGATGGGCGACCCCGAAACCCACAGCAAAATACACGGGCGAAGGACGAAGAAAACGATGTTTCGATGGGCCGTGTGGAAAGAACTCATCAATATTGTAATGAATCTAAATTGTCCTTCCCCGGGTTCTCTGAAAGTCAACAAGCATCATTTGGACGACGCGATACAATATCAACCAAAATGTTTATAGAACTCTTGAGTCTTTCTTTGTTGAAGACTCACAAAGGCCCTTGAAAGTATTTGCAAAGGGTTTCAAAACTCAAAAGGTGTTATTGATGATTTTTAGACCATTTGTTTTTACGTTTCAATTCTCTGTCTAAAACTCCACAACCATAAGTTATTGCAGACAGTTCCTCTTATTGACAAAAATGCATTTAAAAATTAAATGGCAGTAAAACGTAAAAAAACAAAGAACTGACGTTCTCATTAATTTTTATTGTAAAAAGAAGGGAAAAAAGTAGGTATCTAAAAAAATCTTATAACGTTAGAGTTAGAGTAAAGCGAACTGGTGGATAATGAAATATAAGAATTCGAGGTACGACGTAATGGTGTGACGAAGAGCTGGAAGGGAGGGGAGCCTGTGGCGATGTGATGACGAGAGGCTGAGCGTCCGAAGGTGCTGAAAAAGTGGACTGTATATTATCTAATAAATCTAGCCTTACAAGATTCTATCTTTTGCGTGCCATCGGCCACTATCTCGCGTCCTCAGGCCTGCCCATATCGGATCCAATGATCCATATCAATAATTTACTCTCATCATTGGCGTTCTGAGTCGATGCAGCTACCCACCTCTTATCGCCTTCGAATCCTCGTAAAATCCGAGGAAACGGCCTCATCGGTAGGTTTCTCGATAGTATGTCACCTCTTTTAAGGCTCGCGGTGCAGTTCCATAAATATTTAGGGGCATAAAATTAAGTGCGGTAGTTTGTATGTATCAAGGTGTGCATTTCGGACACGAGATCTAAATTTAAGCAAGCAATTTGAGTTGATATTCGCCAGCCAACATCGCCCGGACGCCAATTACCTTCGAACCAGACAGGCGAAACTTCTTCGTTATCGGTATTTATGCCGTCTTTATTTTGCTAAAACCTGAAACTGCACGAGGAAACGTTACAGCTCCGTCAGATATTGCGACATATTTTGTTGTTAGCAGCACACTAGTGGCCACAGCGAGTGGGGGATTCGTATTAGTTCAGAATTCTTATTGCTGAATGCACTTAGTGGAAAGCCGTTATTTTTTGTCGCCAACCGAAAAAACTCCATTACTTTAAAGGGATTCCGGCTGCACTCTATTTATGCTCACTTGTTGCGTTTCTTATGCCGCCGTATTGAAATCTAGATGCTTTCAGCATATCTCGCTTTCAGCCGTTTGCAGGATTTGAATCATAATAAATTTCTAACCGGCTTTACTTATCCGCGGTCTTATAAATTCCGACGTGGAGCTCCGAAAAATGTCACTTTATGCGCCACAAAAACCCGAAGCCGACCCGAATTCGTCATCGATATTGACATTACGCCAAGAACGTGGAAACACGTATCTAGCTCCTAGCTAGAATTTCTAAGTGAGGCTGCTTTGAATAGAAGATTCGCAACAAGAACACTCGACTCCTAAAATACGAAATTCAGCTCATATCAAAGAAGAAAATTTGTATATTTTTCGCCGCCATCGCTAATTAAAGGAATGACGAAGCCAAGAGAGCTAATTACTATCGCCAACCGGTCACTTGAAAGATCAAAAGCTTTCTGTATCTAAGCAGCAGAGGCCGCCTCAGAGAGAAGGTTTTATAGTGTAGTAGTAAACCACCTAAATTACCCCCGATTTTTGCTTGTACACAAGCGTTTATTTCCACGAGGCGAAAATAATAAAAACAAACGAGCACGAAATAATAAACCTTTCGCGATAAATTAAAACAGTTGCATTAACCTCACTTCTGTGTCGGTGTAAATGTAAATGTAACATGGCTTGAATACGTAATTAAGGAGGATTATGTGACGCTCTGTCAAAGCACGAGGAGCAAAAGGAAACAATAAGCAAAATAAGCCGGCGATATGACTTGTTAACGGAGTTGGAATTACATTTTCTTCTCTCTAATCAGACAAGAAGGCAACGAAGAATTTGCGAAAAATCCAGAAATAATTATTGTCGCACTGGCGGCAAATATTTAATTTGCCCGAAGGACTTTTCCATCAATCACTAATTATTGGGGTCCGCCATAATTTCTGTAAGCTGAGCTGATTGTTTCGGGGCAGTTAGGGGACTTCATTACTTGGTTACCGAGCATCATCCGTAGTCTGGTGATTCCCGACGGCTGCAGGCCATTGATTATATCAGCAGAAATGAAAGCATATATGAAACGACGAAACATGTTTTGGTACTCGGTTGCATGGTTTATGGACGCGATTTGCCGGAAATCTCACAGACATCAGACAGTGCCACCGGCCAGCAACCGATCCCCATATAGATAATAAAATTCGGACGACTAATTACCAGCTTTTTCCGGGAAAATTATGGCAATTACACCCCTTCTAGCCCAAGCAACTTCAGTTATCCATGGCGAAATCCACAAAATTAGACTAGTTGAAAGTGGTGCTCTTTAAATAAATTTATGACACGATTTAATAATTTGAAGACATGATCTAGATTTTTATTTAAATATTTTGCATTACATTGTAGTAAAAAAGTAGCAAGTGCCGAAGAAAACCGCTGCAACTTCTCTAAAGTAGAAGCGTTACGGAATTCAGTATCTGAGTATCTTAAGAACTTTAGCAGCATTGATGACTAAGAGAAGTAAATACAAATCAGTTGGGAAGAAAGCTGAAATATAGGGAGCCACTCTTAAATTGGCATAAAATGTTGAAACGAGAGCAATCTTTGAGTTAGGCATTAGGGGCATTTTATCGAAAATTCCATATTTGTCTCGTCAGCACGTTTGTAACTGCAAACGTTCCGTAGTTGCCTCTCTTTGCCTAACCCCACTTCTGATTTTTGCCCCAGCAGTTTCAGCCGCAATGAATACCGCCTCAGAATGTTCCTTTTATTGGGTGGAAGGGTGGAATCGGGAGATCTTTCTTTTCTGCATTGACGCGTTTTTACCCTTTTTAGCGATAAGTGCAATTTGTGACGTGCCATGTCGTGACAGTCAATAAGGTGCACGTTTACTGTGAATGAACTAGGCATGGCACCAGCGCCCGTTCAAAAAACAGGACCTGTCTGTCGCGACGACACTCACAATCAATTTAAGAGACGGTGCATCAAATTTACATACATATGAACATATCCCGGAGCGGTGCATAAAATGTATGAAAACACGGAACGAGCCGGAACAGACACGTCGCATTACCTCAATTGAGTTCGGGCGGCGAGACGGGGCCTCTAGCGATTCAACCCCGACTGGATGAGGAGAGCTTTCCATAACCAACGCCATAACCACATCTTATGGATAATTGAATAGCTCAGCGGGCACACAACGGCGAAGTGCACAACATCTTCCGGTGTTTGAATTTGGTTTCCGGGTTGCGAGCAGCGGGCTCGCCTGCCAACTTTCTTGGCACTTCAGACGTCAGCGCGACCCCCTCCGTGAAAACCATTATCAAAAAAGATCACTTTAATGCCAAGAGACATATCACAACGGTTATTAAGATTAATTATCTTCGATGGAAAACTTAGACAAGCAATATTGTCATATTTGTTAATAGTTCAACTTTTGGGTTTTTCACCATTTATCCTAATAATGGTTTAATCATGGTCGATCGGGGAAAAAATTCTTTTCTTTAAATTTTATTTGTGAATTTTTATACTGAGATCTGCACTTGGTTTCTCTACCATTTATCGGTTTTTAATTTCTCCAGGCGCAGCCACGGGAAACTCTCGTCTTTTGGTAAAGCCTGTACATTTCCGACATGATCTCTCGCCGCTGTGCTGCAAGTTTTATTAAAACAAGTAGATTCAGCATAAACGTCCGCTCTTGTACCATTGTAAACATAGCCAGTCTGTTCGTCCGCGTTGAATACTTTGCTAACTTCCATAACGTTTTAAGCAAAACTTGCACGTGGGAAAACACACTGAGAAACTTTAAAATTACAACCGCCAGCTTTGGCGGATGTTTGTACCGTACCTTGTAAATTATTGCGAGCACAAAACTGGCAATAAGTTCGAATAATGGATAAGAAACAATTTCATATTACAACTCTTCGCTGTGGAAGTTCCCGAAAAGCGTTATTACAGATTACTGGGTTATAAAGCAGGTAGATTGCAACAATTTCAGTTTCACTCTGCCGTCTTCGCGGTGTAGCTACTGTACAACGGATAATTCAGATGGCTATTGGGGAAGAGTCTGAAGTGTTTTATAACAGCTTTGGGCCTTTTTATGGGCGTCTTCCTGCCTTGGCCATCGCAACTCGCATTTAATAGCTGTTTAATTGCATCGTTACATTTTGTTATCGTTGAAGCGGTAAAAAGGGTAATCGGCGAGCATGCAAATATGCACTTGCACAGGATGTCGATTGTCGTTAATTAAGGACAATCACTTTGCTTGGTGGAAGCTGAAATCTCGGTTTCGCATTATCGCGTCGCGGCGCGAAAAAATCCCATTTCCCTCCTTGCAGCCATTTTTGTTTTCTTTAGAGATTTAAATAAACACGACGCGAAACTGGCCATGTGGGATTTGCTTTAGAAATTACAGTTGGAGAGTTCTTTGTTATGGTTGTGCATAATCCGGATGGAGAGTGAACGCCTCTGATCGCTGGAACGAGAAATATTTTGTTTCGCTTTGAGATTATTGCCTCGATAAAACATTATTTCCATCTGTTGGCATTAAAAATGCGAATCCGCTTTGTGATCCTCTGGGATCTCGACGGGCCGTCGTTAGAGGAGTCTGGATAGGTGGCGCACCTGAAGAAGTATTCAAATCATCGTTACACGGGTATAACGGGGGGATTTCCACTATTTCCACTGCAGACTGATTTATGCGGACGTCTGGAAAGCAATTGCACCTCCGTAGGTGATTGCCACCGTCCTTAGCCGTACATCCAGTTCCGTCTGCGCATCCCGGATCGGTCCACAATGAATGAATCTCTATGCAATCTAACACACGGCGCGGTTGCAAATGCCGCCATCTATCACTCCCCCAGGAGTCACACGACTGGATTTCAGCATTTTTAACTAATTGATCACCTGAGGATAAAGAACGTATGCGCTTTCTATCCAAACCACGTCAGGTGTTTTAAAAAATATCAATTTTTTGAATTTATTGTTGATTTTTTAAACCTGTTCTGCGACGCCACCCCAAATTTGAAAATTAGACAATGAATTCATTGAGGTCCTGGTAGAATTAATTGCATGAAAGAACGATTTTTGGGCACTGTACAAGACGCTCTTGTATAAACGCAGATTTGACCTTTTGCCTGAAAGCAGAAAGTATCTACCAAATATGTAGGTACTTAATATTGACAATCAATTAGAAACAACGAAGATTACTACGACAATAAGTAATGGAATTGCTACGCGGCCAAAAGAAAAATTGAACGCATGAAACTAGGACTTCAAAATTCTGAGTAACAATCAGTCAACGAACTTTCCACAAAAAGATATCAAAATCATCAATTATTTCTTGACATTTTATTTCAACAAAATCTCTCAGAAGTCTACCTGGTTGTTATTGTTCCTTTTATGCGGTTGCTCCATAGAAAGTTAAATCATCCTCAGTAGAGATGTAGATTTTTTAGAAAGGTTTGGGCGGTGAGAAAATCGGTTCCAGTTGGACTCTTCAAATTGGACTAATGAGCTACTGAGCCGAAACTTTCTGTGTTATTAATTAGTCAATTTTTGCGCGATCTGCGAAAACCTGGGCGCGACAGCCGTCGAACTCCATAAATCGCCCATTTGGCGTCGCCAGAGTAATGGGCCGCATGGTTTTCGGTTAAAAACACATCGGTCCCATTAGTTACCAGCCAAAACTGAATATTCCGCTTTGAACATTGTCAGTTGCATACGCGAAACGGATTACCGCCATCAGCGTCATTTATAATGATCCCAAGTGTACAACGCATTCGAAACGACACCACGTCTGAACTAAATGGAACTATCAGTCATTGGCCTGACTGAACGTTCAGTGCACTGCTTTGTTTAGTTATGGGATGTATAAATATCGGGAAACGTCTGCTGCTTATGATTATTGACTTCGCTTTTTATTCGTTCGTGAACCTTAGAACCAACCATCTTTACCTGACGTCTGGCTCAATATCGTTGCGGATCTTCCACAATGGGATGCACTTTGCTTTCTTTGCCCTGAACGTGCATACGCTCGAGGAATTCCAGCCTGTTGGACGTCTAATCGATTATTGGGGCATTCGAGACAGAAACAAGGAGAAAAAGCCCCGGCTTTCGGTGGGTAACTGAACGGAAGCTATTGTGGCAGGAATTGGAAAAATTGGGGCTCTCCAGCTGGAAAAACGCATCTGCCTCGAAAGCCTCCGGCAAATATAAAAACAAACTTAAAAATAGATTTGAACAATTGGAATTATTAGCAAATTCCATTCCTATAGGTGGCGCCAGTTAATACTCATGATAATAGGTTTGATGGTTTGGAAAGACACTGAAAATAATTATCCTATAAATTAATGCATTGGTTTTTGGGAACAAATATAATGTACACCAAATTAAACTATACATTCCTTGCACTCTCCACCAGAAAATTTAATGAGCATCAAAAAATCTAAATGAAACCTAAATTATTATACCTACATCAAAAAATTAGAACATCATCACTAAAATAATTATGCTGCGTATTGTTTTACCATTGCTTACATTTTAAATTCTATATGTCGATCAATTTTACTAAATGTTCACCAAATTTAGAACGCTCAAGTTACCCGTCCGTGCTGTACCTAATAAATATTCGCGCTATCCATTTATACACTGCTCAAAAGAATTAGGGGAACACTTTTTGTTGACGGCATTACTTTTAAAATAGTAGCGTCATTAAGATGGGGTTTCGAAATTCTGTAAGATACATATCTTTTCGTGAGAAAATGACTTCAGTAACCTTCAACCAATTCTTTATTCTTTATTCTTTATTCTAAAGACAAAAAATGAAAAAAACTCCAAAAATCAGAGTAAATGTGATGCAACTTTTTATTGATTAAATTAACAAGTGTCTATTGTCTTAGTGAAAACTAACACTAAATGTCATTTAACCAGTTATCAGAATCACAATGAGGTATCTCAGTAAGGTAGAAGTTGCATGTGCTGTTGCTCTACGTGAAAATGGGACTTCGATTCGGTAAGTTGCAGAAGATGTTAGGAAGAGCCTATCCATCATCCAGCGTTTGTGGAATTGCTATAGAGCATCTGGTTTTTATTAAAAACGCCACGGACAAGGTTGTATGAGAAAAACTACTTCAAATCAAGACCGATTTTTAGTCCTTTCTTCCATGCGTAATCGCATCTCAACAGCAAAAGATAACAAAAATTCACTCAGCATGACTCACAGACTGGAAGTTTCAGGTCAAACCATAAGAAACCGATTTAGAGAAGCCAGTCTTCTGGACGTCAGGTCCAGAAGACCCGTGCAAAAAGCAATCTTGACCCGGCGGCACGAAAGATACCGTTTAAATTTTGTCCGTGAA
This sequence comes from Schizotus pectinicornis, assembly GCA_951805265.1. Classification (NCBI taxonomy): domain Eukaryota; kingdom Metazoa; phylum Arthropoda; class Insecta; order Coleoptera; family Pyrochroidae; genus Schizotus; species Schizotus pectinicornis. The sequence goes on from OX638203.1 coordinate 19,076,921, forward strand.
CACGTTAATTTTTAACTTTGACATCGCAGACCTATACTCTTTACTGATGAGTCAAGGTTCCGTCTCGCACGTTGTGAAGGTTGAGTACGTGAGTACAGACGTCCAGGCAAACTCTATTCTCAGTCTGCGATATGCAAAGTTCAAAAATTTGGGGTAGGTTCTGTTATGGTTTGAAGGGAAATCAGTCTTAACGGAAGAGCTGATCTTGTGGTAATCCGCGGAAATCTAAATGCTCAGAATTGCATCGATATAGTTCTAGGAGATCATGTTGTGCCTGCTGCATATGGTTTGGTTCCAAATTTCATTTTAATGCAGGATAATGCGAGACTTTATACTGCACGCATTATTATGGACTTCTTTAAGACCTGCATATTAAAACCATGGCATGACCAGCAATGAGTCCTGACCTAAAGTTAATAGAGCCAGTATGGAATAAGCTAGAAAGAACCATTTGCAGGCGTCTCAATGCACTTCCAACTCTTCAGCAGCTAGAAGAAGCAACAATCAAAGAATAGGAAAAAATTCCTCAAGAAGATTTAAAAAGAATAATCAGGGGTATATCTCGTAGATGCCAGGCGATTATTGTTGCTGGTGGAGGACACACATGTTATTGATTTTAAAATGGGGGCTAATGGAGCATTGTTTTATGTGTGAAATCTTAGCAGATTCATTTTAATTTTTGTTGCTTTTTCCGTTTTTAATTTAAGTTTTTAGAGTAACAGATTTGTTGAATGTTGCTGAAGCCACTTTCTCATGAAGAAATACGTATCTTTCAGAATTTTGAAAGTTTACTTTAATGGCGTTCCTATTTTAAAAATTATGGGATCAACAAGAAGTGTTCCCCTAATTCTTTTGAGCAGTGTATGTAGTGTTTCTCAAAAAAACTATTTGTGCGTCAAATAATTATTGTATTACTCCAAAAATGAAATATGCTCGCGCATCTCCCCTTGCCGCTTGCGCTTCCAGACAAGAGGCACGCGAAAAAAATTTTGTACAAGGTCAGTTCAGGGTCCTGTAATATTTTTTTTAAAAACACGATTAGAAATTACCACTTAAAGAAGTTTTACGTTTTACATAATGCAAGCCAATTACAGCAAAGCATTTATATATTACGGAAATTAATATCTTTTTTTGTGCAACCACTTCTATTTTTACTCTTATTTTCCTTGCCCTAGCACATCTACACCTATAATTTTGCATAAAATTATTTACCATTTGCACAACATTTTATTGCTTGTGTATTTTTGATTAACAAATAGTATTTTTAACTGCTAAATAATATAAGACAATGTCGAAAATTAAATATCTGGGTATTATGTTAGAATTAAATACAGAATAAAATTTGGTGAACATTTAGTATTTATGCACAACAAAAGTTATTTTGGCGAACAAAATATATAAGAGGCCAGCATTATGTCAATATTTGGTTGTCGCTTTAAGATTATCTATTTTCTTAATTTTGGTGAGCATTTAGTATTTTTGGGAAATAAAAGTATTTTTTTTTTAAATATTGGGTAAATTTGGTAGACTGTTAAATATGACCCCTGGTTTTTAGTAATTGCATAGTATTTAGTTCTGCTGGTCGTACTGTGGCAGGTTGCTGCTTGAACGCCGGGCCTGTATACTTGCGTACGGACCTGCGCCCCGGTGTCTCGCATGCTCGAAAATTCCGCATTTAACGTTTTGTGTACAAAGCCCCTTTAATCGCTTTTCTTGGAGATTACGGTTGGGCCGCCACCGTCATCGTAGCCGGATGAATAATTAGTTTGATAAATGAGTAACGTTCCCGGAGTCTGGTCTGGCCCAAAAAGTCAGAACAAAACCGCGGCCGGTTTCCGCCAACAAGACCCGTAAATTCCGCTCGGATAATATCAGTGTGTCCAGCATGGCAGTTGACAAGGAATTAGCACTACGTGAAGATAAGACAGGTCGAGTCGGGACCAGAACCGCCGACCATACCGTAACCGGGGACCAACTAGAGATAGGAGACGTGCTCCTGTCGTCTTTACGCTCCGTGGTCGGCTAATGGTGAGTGCTGAAATGCTGCATGTGTCATGGGCGCTAATGATGCCACAGCACGAAACATTAGCGAAGATTTACCGCCGGAACGGGCGAATCTCAAAACCGACTCGAAAATAGACGAAATATGCCGTAATTCCCTCATTCTTGCGCCTTGGCTCCGAGACCGTGACGGAGTCACTGCAACAACATGTCCTCTAATTGGGTGAGACGGTGCTGAATTAAAGCCCGTTGTTTCGTTACGGCTGTTTAATAGATGCGAGTCTCACCAAACTAAGACATTCAAGAGCGATTTTACGAAGCGCAGCAAGAAGCAGACGTTTATGAAACAAATGTTTTAGTGCGTTAGCAAGCACTTGGAGCTTAAAAGAGCGAAAAAGGCAATGGAACCTCAACAACTCGCAATTTGTTTAATGGCAGACAATGGACTAATAGCCGACGGTATTCAAATTTTGTTATGAAAACGTTGATAGAATTTGTCTATAAAACTAATTAACAACTCCTGTTACTTCGATGAATGAAAGCTTTCTCTTCGTAGCTTCAACAATAGTAATGGTTGTTGTTGGAGGGAAAGCATTGCTCGGAATAATGTTTCAAATTAAGCAAAAACTTATAGACTGCAGAATTAAATTTCGCAAAGTACTTTTAAAATTTCTGGCTGCTGGAAGATTGAAAAGTTAATCGACTTACGCGTCAACATTGAAGCCTATCGACGCGGAAGGTCTGAAGCGCCTCTGGTAAACATACAAACATTGAATGGATACTGTGGAGAGTGTGGTGACTGCTAGCCGGATAAGTGTTAAGCTCAGTTGAGATCGACGAGGAATTTGCGAAATGGAGGGTTTTCTGCCACTGAAATTACACCTATAACAGATTTAACTTGCTGCAACTATTTTACTTACTTTTTAATTATTTGAGTAATAGAGTGCAAATAATACTCGAGCGAGATGCGAAATGGTGGATGCGCCGGGTGAATTGCTGGTAGCCCGCGCCGACAAAAATTGTTGCAAATTTCAACGTTATTGTCTACGCTTCACTAAAGTCCCGTAAACCACAAGCAACTCATGCTAAAAATATTGTTGATAATTTCCATAGCCAACTATTTACAATTAGCGTTTTAACGGATTAACCCGGGATTCTTGCCGAGGAGCCAATTTAGCAAACTTAGGAAATAGCAATTAGACCGAGGTTCTCGTCAAATCATTGTCTGCAGCTACACAATGCACACCTCCAGCTTCCAAAACTAATTAATTGAAGTGTAATTTAGCGAAGTCACGTGCATTGTTTACAGATGCAAAGTTTGAAAACGGCCATTGTTGGCAAGTTCATATCGAATAAAATGCATCCAGCACAGCTTCAATCTGGTATTTCAAATATTACACAAAGTTAGCTGTGTCTGTGCAATTTGGGACGCTGCAAAGCTTTGTTTATCATCTGGCGCCTTTTTTGCCTTCCGTTCCGATACTGCGATCAGGGAGTTTTCCCGCATTGGCTGCGCTATCCTGGAGGCGTTCGAGACAATAGTTCTGCGATTGTTCCATTGCATTATTGAACTAATCTAAATATTAAATGCTCCTTCTCCAGCCACATGCAACGTTTGAAAGGTAATTAAAGCGATGTTAGGTTTTTGGTTGTTGGCGAATCAAGATGATGTACAACACTTGGCGATAAGTAGCTGACAGTTCCAAACATTGATTTTGTTTGTCTTTGTGCTCGAGTTGTAGTCGGGGTGCAAACAAAACTGTAGCACGTCAAAGTTGAGCGAGCCGTCTTCAGGAGCAGCTACCAAGGCGTCTGTGCAGCTGCACAAACACCACCGGCGTAATTAATTATGTTAAATCCGACCAACAGTAAAATTACACAGCACTTTATATTGTTGAAATTGCGAATTGTATTTGGTTCCAGCATGTCTGTTCCATGTTCGGAAACATTAGCCACTACGACCAGTTTGAAAGAAAGTTTGAGAACGAAACGCATACGAATCGTCTTCAACAAAGCACGTTTCAGTTAATGCACTAATTTCCGTCGTGCCGGGGGGTTATTAAATTTTTCGCGTTAAGGCAAATTTAATTCACTCGAAATGGCCTCGAAGTTTGCGCTATTTCGTCGTCCCGAATCCTCTAGATAAATAGCGTCAATTAAGATGGCTCAGACAAACGACCGAAGTTCCCCAAGAACCAGTTGCAGGAACGATCAGGAATCGAGCCTCAAAGTGGGAAATTTCCGAGAGACGTGTCAAAACACACTCAATGCAGCTAAACACTCCGAATTTATCTCGAAAGTTTCGTCCAAGAGGCAATTGCCAGGATTCCATCGATGCTATTCCCTTGATTAACGTTTCGACTCATTAAAGAACCAGAACCGAGAATGGCTTTGTTGCCTTAGCACAATTGCGAGGGTGGCGAGATAAAAAGTGATTGATCGGTTTCATATGTTCACATAACCAAGGGACCGGAAGAGAATTGCGGTCTGCGCACTGGTCTGCTTTATATCCGTTTCCGATTCTCACAGACGTTACCGGAAATAAGCCCAACAACTAACTGACTCGATATTTTTACGATAGCGCAACGGTAATGACCTTATTCCGTTCCAAGTTCAGCTATACCAAGAGACTTTGTCCCCAGTGCGCCACTGAAACCATAAATTTTTTAAATTACTCGCTTTTTTATTTTGCAAGCTTCGAACGTCAAGTTGTTGCCTTAAATTCTTTTAAATCCTCAACCACAATATTTCAGGATGAACAACTACGACTTTCCAAACTGTCTCCAAAATAGAAAGTGTCTCTTGACAAATTTATTCCGCCGTTCTAATTTCGATCCAGTCCAGCTTCAGAGGACGTTGGACCAAAAACGGTCGTCTCCTGCCGAGAAACTTCCAAATAGCGCCTTACGTCCGCCAGACCGCCATTACCTTCGCAATTCCGACTCTCCCGTTATGACATTTTTGTTTTGTTGTTGACTGCGCTTCCGCAGATAAATAAGCGTCCGAATTTTATTATCCAAATCCCATCTAAGGGTAGATAAAAATAGACAATTGGGAAAATAATGCAACCCGCCGCATTCGATATCCAGAGCCGATGGTTTTCGCTGTCCAAGTGATTTATGCGAGCGACAGTGTTTTACAATTCAGATCGGGGCCAGTGCGAGTGCTTTTCGCACCGGCAGTGATGTGGATTTGCACCAAGTTTAAATCAATTTTTTTTCCCCGACGAACCAGAGGTGCAATTAAAAACGACACGAATAATTTAGCGGCACTTCCAAATCGAGAGCGATGTCACGGAAAAATGACAGGGTACGTGTCAATGGTGGCTGCGACAAATATTATCAAGTCCACGTATGCGTAAAGTGCTGCTCGAGAACAAACCAACTCCTTTGAGTTACTGACGTTCAACTTCCGAACTTGGCCAGACTCCTTGAAGTTTTCTCGCAGGAAATGTCGGAAGTAATGTACGACCATGATAAAATTAGCGCAAATCGCGGACTGAAAAGTTCCACCATTTTTAAAGCTCTAGCAGCATCAGGAATCCTCCGAGTTATTTTTTAAAAATGCTTTTGTGAGGGTGCAAAGAGAATTTTTGTAGTTGAGCAACACAATTTAGCTGTGAATGCAAAAAAGGAAAAATACTTAAGACCGGTGCAGCAAATTGATTTGAAACTTTTAATTACAAGAATTTGAACTTTTAGCTGATTTTGTTCGGTTTCAATCAGTTGGTGTAAGGGTTTCTCGTATGGAAATTGGAACACCGGACACGATCGGAACGTCTGTTTTCATTTATTGCATCTGCACTTTGGAATAATTAAATGTCCAGGCCGGCCAGGATTAACGCCGACCATTCTTCTTTATCGACACACATGACAACGCCTGACCACTTGTTCGGAAAGCAGCCACCCCGGAGGATTTATAGGAAGTTCAGCTGCGCGATGATCCCGAACCAGACGTGCTGAGGGATTTGTTTCGTTGGCGTTGCCGTCGAAGTTAAATTAAATTGGGAAAATTCCATGTTGCCCCGTTCCTCTAAAACTAGACACCACCTGTGATAATTAGTATTCAAACCGTCATTGAAGCAGACGAATTTTGTGCTAGTGAAGTTTCGGTCTCGACTGGTGCTAAAGTTTGTTCATTTTCTAACCATCCTGGGCCCTTTGCGTCTAATCATAAAATCGATATAGTAATCTGGCGAAAAGCGGAAACGTTACTTATCGCCGCTTTCAGACTTGTCGGCGAACTTAACCGTCACGACTACATTATTTCAACTTTGACTTGATGGCGGCAGATTTATTCAACAAATGCACAGATCTAGTCTGTTAATTTCCTGGTGGAGCTCCCGACAAAATGCCGCTTTTTCAGGAAATGTGGGTCTCTATATATCTTTCGCCAGACATTATGTCTAGACATAACGCCATTAAAAGTGAGAATGGGACAAACTTGCTGACAATAGCAACAATTGTATCAAAATAAATTTATTGTCGTTAGCAGCAATATCTTGCTTCTGGAAGGACATCGCCTGATCCTTCACGGCGACTGTAAAATATTATAACGAACTACCATTACCCAGAGACTTCGTCCAAAAGCTAATCTAACCAACGGTCCAGCAGCCCACGGCTGCAGAGCCGCAATTGACGATTGCAATTTAATTTCTAGCAGTCTTGCAGAATTGCAATAATTTAAAGTAAATCGCAAAATTCTTTTGCTTATAACATTTATTATTCCACGAGCAATGTTCACATGCTCAAGTCTCGACTTATTAATTCGATATAAGAGCAATCTCCTCACTACGAGGACACGTTGTGTGCATCAAACACTCACCACCACTCAATAATCTTAAGGTAACATCAATCACTTTAACTTAAACTAGGTTAGAAATTTTTGATAAAATCAATGCTGTATCAGAAAGTGGTAAAAATTAATTATTAAAAACAACTGCAGGTTAAAATTTTTTGTTTCTTGTCAAATTCAGATTCTGTAATACGCCTTCAATAATTCGGTGGTGGAAGCCGTCGCATTTGCACTTCCCGAACCTGGTAATCCTCTTAGCGACAGTTTAGACGTAGTCTTTCTCCGTTGAGACTCCTATTGTGATTAATTGCTGAAATTATTATTCATCGATTAAGTAACGTGAAGTTATTACTGAATTAGTGTTAATGTGATTAAGCTTTTGAAATAATTCACACTTCATGACAAAATTCGTTTCATTGTGGCCATTAGAATGATTGGAGTCGTATTATCGACTTCACTTATGGTGTACTCTCTATTCCGCCAGCAATTCCGGTACACTCTGTATAATTGAAAATTACCCCGGCATTCTCTTAGATCACGACTTCGTGCGAAAACTTAATAAAATCCGGATTTAAGTGAATACTTATCTAATCTCCTACATCAACTTAGTTATTCATTGAAATTTTATAAGGGTTTAGGAACGAACACAACAATGTACGTGTAGTTGTTTTATCCAACGCTATATTAGGCATTTTATATTAAAATGGAAAGGTGCAAAAAGAGATTAAATTTATGGGGACGTGCAACGAACTCGCCGAAATAGTTTAGTAACATCGCGTGAGATTCTCCACCACACAACGCCGACTTTCTACACGTTTAGCACTTTTACTGCTATCAAGCTTGTTGAGCTAGTGTTCAAAGATAACTTTATGCGATAAACACGTTAACGATTCAGTAACGTTTATTGATTTCAAACATGTAACAGACCATCAGAAATTAAAATTCATAACGCTAGCGCAATTAATGAAAACAAATAACTGTTTTCATTACGAGTAGAAACAATGAAAATCCGATGTAGTGTTTATTATTGTACCCATTATAACTTTATTTACGCCATTAAAAAAAAAAAATTCTCTGGGAGTTGCAGTTGGCCAGTTTGGCTCCTAAAGACTGAGTTTACGTGCATTCTAGCTACCAGGGCTAAACCTGCACAAAATATGGCTTGAAGGCAAAGTGGATGAAAAAAATTACCTCAGAAATTAATCTGAAAAGAGTTTTATTTAAATAAAATGAACGTGAGAATACTATCTAAGGTGATATAGTTTATTTAAATTTATTTGCGCGACTTGTGAACTTGTGATTTAACTTTTTTGTTGAGGGCACTTAGGCATTGTCGTTTTTGCAACTTGGCCATTATGGTGATAGGTGAAATAGGGCCTTAACTTTGGGGCTGCCAGTAAAAACGTTAGTTTGTCGCGGTGATTGAGATCTCCGCAGTTCTCCGGCACTTCGCCGCCCCTTTCAGCTGAATAAATCGAATCGGGTCTTGCAACTTTCCTCACGCTTGCCGACAGATCACTGATGGCTTCGGCAATCACCCGGACTTTACAATCGCCGTCTCCAAATTCAAACTTTTTCTCCAACTCAGCCGTTTCGCCACCAACAATGACCATTTCCCCATTTTGAATTATGATTATTGTTTGTTTTCGGCCCCCTAACTCAAGTTTAAATTCGAGACTTATTGCCGTCAGGACGTGGTCCTGTGAGTCTGCGTTCAATGAAATGACAAACTGCGTCGGGCGCGAAGCGAACAGGAAATTTATGGATGTTACGAAGCAGTTTAAAACTGTACTTATACTGCAATTTCTATAGCAACTATTACCATTGTTTTCTCGGGAAACTGCGAGCACCTTGGACGCCGAAAAAACCGTCTCGACACGAATTTATCTAGAGACGGAGAGAAGTTCGCGCATCAACCGATAGTTTTAGACCGTTTGCAGCACTGGCGGGCTTTCAGCTTTCAGGGCGTTCGCTCTATCTGACTTCGAAAACTTTAAAGCGCTCAGACCATGGCGAAAAAGCGCGCATCAAAGCTGCGACAGGGAGAAATTTGCTGCAAGAAGGTAATTAACGACCTAAGATCAAGATTTTAACCTAGAAATGCCCCTAGAAATGTTGGTGCCCGGAAATTTTGCAGAACCTCTTCATCTAGCGCTTCAGTTTATGGGTTAGAGAAACCTCTTCATCAAGCGCTTCAGTTTATGGGTTAGTGAATAATACTAAGGGATGCTCCAGTGTTTGCTTAAATTGTTCTGACTTCTCGGTGGACCTCAAGGTTAAACCAATTTGAGGCGGCAGTAAGCAAAAACTGCTCCCTTAAGTTGGCGGTCTGCAAGTGAAATCTCTCATATTTCTGCGACTGGCCTGGAAGATGATCGGCTGAGGGCAGACGCTGAAACCGCCAGGCGACAATTGCAACCCGATCGAACAATGTAGACGGAGCACAAAGGCCCTATTAGTCCATTATCGTGGCGCTTATACGTTTAATTAATCGGGGAGTTTAAGGGTGCAATTCTCTTAATTCGCCTCGGTCGGATGCTCGAAGGTTTCCTCGGGACAATTACAGCTCGTTTAAAGTTTTGCCTTTCATTATTCCGAAATTAAAAAGCTCGCTTCATACAAAATTAACCAACCGAACTCGTCATTATTTCCAAGGTAGATAGCGAGTTTTGCACAATTACGCGACTGTATTGCTGCGAACTCGAACAGAACTTGTAACGAGTCTCTGGACTTTTGTCCGTAATTCATTTGGCGGACGAGACAGAGAATAACTTGAAACTGAAACGGCGAAAATTTGGATTGAGGCAATTAGTCTGGATTTAGGGGGTGTAAGTAGGCCAAGATAGCAATTCCATTCAACTTCATCTCAGTTTCGAGAGGAAAAATTCAGATTCTAGTCGCTGAAAGTCCATTTGAATTCACTGCAGATGTTTTCAGCGCCATGAACTAAAAAATCTGGTTAAGCAAAAGCAAAGGCGCTAGTTCATCAGACCGTTAAGGTCCTCAAATAATGGAAATAAACATGTCCTTTAGTTGCCGAAACAAAAACCCAAATTGGGCCGAAAATGGACTTGTTTGAACTTTTGATGGTTAAACAACCCCATCTCTTTGTGCTCGTCGTAACTGATTGCCCAGGTCTATTTCGATGTTTATGGAATATTAAAACTTTTAACGCTTTTTTCCAGTTGCTTTTTTTTCGCCGAACGATGTAAACGGATATTCCTCGAGGATGGAAAAAGCTGCCGAAAAACTTGCTTAATTTTAATGCGGATTGTCTTGACGTGCGGCATAAATCACTATGCCGTAAAATCCGTCTGGACGGCTTTTCGGGGGCATGCATGCAATCTCCAAACGCAATCAAATAAGATTGACAAAATATATTCAAGAAGTGTAGTCGGTTAGAACGGATTTTAGACGGCGATAGGAGCGTCAACACCGCGTGCAGTCGTCGAAGAGGTTTGCATGCGTTGTCAGCGGCTCTCAAAAAACTCCAAGTGCACTGGAAGATGCAAAGCAGATACGGGCCGCGCAAATTCCTCGACCAGAAAATTATTTTTAAAATGCTTTATATCGTGGAACAGGCACAAGGTGATCTTAATAAATTTTCTCCAAATGGGGTTTAAAAAAAGAAATGATTTTTCTTAATGACCTCCGCAAAGAAGTTGCTGAATAAAAGATATCTACCGCTGACAGTATTTCTAATAGACGGGTTACCTAATTGGAATCTTTAACAACAGCAACAGAAGCACTGATGTAAGGTTGCAAGGAGCTGAACCTGAAAGAGATTTGACTTTGAACTTTTTCCTGTCATTTGACGGCGACGTAACAAGAAAGCCGTACAAACACTATCCGCAAAAAATATACGATTACAAGACATATTTACGTAAGCAACAGACGTTTCGCTTTAACGACAACAATTTATATCCCCGCTAATATTGATAAAATCCAAGTAAAAAAAGAAACTGTTAGCTAACTGATATCAGTTGAGACGAATATATTGGTTCCTCAGAAGTTAGACCATTAAATTCTACTAAGCATAATAAAAATTGTGAGGCTTAAATACTGGCTAAATAGGGTACTGACTACAAAATTGCCCAAACTCTGGAATATTAATGAACCAATATTGAGCTTTCAATTACACGCTTTTGGTCGAACGGGCATTACGTTTACATTAGTTAAACAGCCCCTGATTGACCAATCCAACGTTTGTGGGTCAAACTAAGAGCGGCTTGCCACTTGTAGCTAGCTTCTTCTACCAAAATTCTTTGCAATTAGGATAATAGAACTTCAGCTGAAAAGTAAAGATCAAATTTTGTAAAATATTTGGACAAAACTTTTTGTGCATATTAGTTAAAACTGGCTCTTGTATTGCTAAGCATTTTTACTTCTTGTTCGTTTTGTTTATTGCGTTTATTTCTTTTTTCTCTTTAGAGCAATAGAGCCCTACGTTGCCAAGTGACAGTTAGTATCTAATGATGAGTTTGATTTTTCCGATTCAAAATAACGTTACAAGTGATGCGTTGATTATCTTTGGAATAAAAATATGGTAAAATTATTACCCAGTGTTTCAGAGTAAAAAATAATAGTCTAAAGTATCGGGGTTTCTTTCTACGTTTATATTTTCTCTTCACAGCTTTCGATTTTTATTTTGAACGATGATTCCAGCTTAGTCCAGGGTGATAGGTGACTCACATCATTTATCCTCCTGTGTCAGTTTTATCCTTTTAAGAGCACCTTACCTTTTATCTCTTTTAAAACGAACACCACTCAAAAATATTACTGAAAAGTGTCAGTGAACGCGAGCCCATCGTAACTTTCCCTAATCCCGGCGGTCCATGCATCAGATGCGGGCATTTCAGTTATTTATTGTGGTCGTACAGAGTAGCGATCCTTTCTGGTTTTAATGTTTGATCGTAAGGACGACGCAAACGGGGCACGCCAGGGGGTAATAAAAGTGGGAGATAGACAGTAGACGGTTGCGCCCCCGCCCTAACTAGCTAATCGAATCCTGGTGAAGGTCAAGGTCAGTCTGGCACTACGTAGTCTACTTCTACATGAGCGATCGCGTGACCCAGCCGGCACTCAGCCCGACGATTTTCCAACAGGTTACCACCGCCTAATACTCATTCCCAATTCAGATGCCGCCCCATCCGCGAAGCACCACCGCCCATGGAAACCGCCAACCGACCTCAGAAGCTCCAGCGCGACCTGGATCCATAAAATTGGAAAATTAAGACGTGCACAATATTACGGAGAGATTTGCCCCAATTTCCTCGAAATAAAATTTTCAGAGCTTCAGCGATTATCTGAAGATTGTTAGGTATAGGATTTTTCAACGCTTTAAATTTTTTCCAAAATTTACTAGATTTCTTCACCACTTTAACCATTTGCTTGCCAAAATGTGTTCGGGCGTTTTAAGTGTCGGGCAGTATAGGCAACTCTACGCACGTCATTCTCCCGGCGCCTCCACCATTTGTCGCCCGCGCCACCTGTTGCCTAACTTAATCATTGATCATTGTTGTTGACCAATCATTCATAATTCTTCTGGTTAATTTCTGCTTAAAGTGGAAGAATAATTGAAGATTTTTGTGCAAAAATAAAGCGCCAAATTACCGAATTACCGAACTTTTTTAGTTATGAACGATGCGCCTAACTTTACCTTACTTTGATTGTTATTGCGATCGTCCAACAAGTAGAGCTTTAATTGAGGGGTGAAATTTCCGTGTGAGCTAGAAATAGAGTCTAAACTCGAGGAGATTATTTTCAATTCTTTGCGTTGATTTAGCTGTGGCCAGGAATTGGCGCAACGTTGGCGTCGAGCACTTTGGCCGTTGCTCGCAAATTTCCATTTTGCACCGTCAATCCTGAGTTAGAGACTACGTACCATATTTTATAATTTTGTAATCAAGTCGCAGCGTCGTAAATTCGTTATGAAGAGTCTTTGCAAAATGAAGTGGGCTCTTCCAACCTCGTTCGATCGAAGTTATGAAATAGCAGACGCCACATCTCCGGTTAAAATGGAAACTACGTGATGGTAGCAGACCGGCGCCTCCACCATTTGCGTCGCGATTCGGGTTTCGCCGCTTCCTGGATTAAATAGATTACCGGAAAGCAAGGTGTAGATGCGCCCTGGCGGGCCAGAATTATTATTATAATAAATTTTGCGAAACGCTATTTGCGCGACGTTTCAACCAACCGACGGTATTGCTAGTTGAATTGTATGGCAAGTGCGAAAATATGGCATCTCAAGTACATGAAATTATAAAAAAATAACGGTCGTTTCAGGAAGTTCCCTGGCGATTTAGTATTGTCGAGTTGGCCGGGAGCAATATGTCTTCACACTCAGACAAATCGGGATTCTAATGTTCCAGAGGGAACCGAATATTTATTTGCATTTTAAATTTTAAGACTGCTACTTTGGAATTCAGCTTCGCCCTCATGATTTCTTAAACTGCAGAGTCGTCGCAACGTACGTATTGTTTATGACGGAATTCAATAGCAGAAGCAACCTTTTCAGCAGCTAATGAAGAATAAAACATTTTATCTTTACTTTGTTGCACTGTTCATAAAATTTTGATTAATTATGCTCTTTTTATGACATTGAAATTCATACACAAAATTATATCTTTTTCCAACATCTCCAGCAAGTCTGAGCGAGGTAATATTGGTACGGTCGGCGACGATCCTTGTAAAAAATTGAATTTTAAATAGAGGGGCTCGTGCAATTTAGAGAGTTATCTTAAGTTTTATTGGTACTTGACGAAAGTTTTGCATAACTTTGATTGTTTCCAGTCACAATTTTGCAGGAAAATTGAAATTGCTCGCTGTCAATTGTCGTCCGCATTTAACCTTCTGAGCTCCTCGTGACTTGCCCCCAAATTTGAAAACTGTCAATTTTTGGCGCTTTCCGTTAAATTTTCCTGTTTTCTGCATGCTAGGTTTCCGGTTGTGCGGTCGGTTCGCACTTTGGGCAACACGCCGCGAAATTGAATTTGATTGCCGACAATTCCTGTGCGTTGTGAGAGCGTGCAAATCGTCAATTTGGGGCCGAAGTTTTAAAGTTTGCAAGCTAGAAGCGTCGTCCTGACAAAACCCACTTGTAAACAAAACAGGCCACGCCGCCATGCAGAACATGAATATGTAATTGGAAACAAAATTTAATTTACAGTGCCCTAATAGGATTAAATTCAGATTAAAATCGCAACTTCTGCAAGCGAGTTTTTACGGTTTAACGTTTTTGTTTTGCTTCTTTGCCTCGCGGTCGCTGTCTTGATAATAGAATGTGACGGCTTATTTATTCTAGCCGGAATCATTATCACATTCTGCACGCTAAGTTAACTTTACTGAATGCAACGAGAATTGAAAACTTGTGATCACCACCTTCCTTCATAACTTCTTCTTTTTACTGGGAGCGGGCACTTAACATATTTGTAACTAACGTTATTTACGGTCTTGAAATATTTATTTACAACCCTGGCTGTAAGCGACTCAACTTTTCATTACCGTCTGCGATTTACAAAAGTGAAAAAATTCTAATTTTTATTTTTGCGCCGCTTTTGTTCTTGAATAAATTATAACGGCATTTTTAAGGGTCTACGCTAAGTCTGAAACGTTTCGCTTGCCCACGCTTTTGCCAGCTTTGAAATATTAAATATAGTCCTAAAAAAATTAAACTTTGAGCGGTATTGCCTCAATTCCATTTCGGTTTAATTGGGTTCTTGTAATGTCGTTTAGTTGTTTGGGGTTGTTTACGCGGCAAATTGTCTAGGGAAACGAATAAATTAACGTTACAGCTATTGGAAATTGCCTCAATTTAGAAACTGTACGTGACGCAAAAACTGGAAAATTGCAAGTTTTTACGGCAAGTTCTCGTTTACCTACCGAAAAAAATTATAAAGTAATGAATATCTTGAGCAAGTTTTAACGAGAAATTAGGAAAACCGGGGGATTTAATAAATTACACACAGCTATTATCCCGAAAGAAAAAAAGAGTTTTTAACGATTAAATATTAGCTTTTTATCCAATTTCTTGTAACTTTTTTTAAAGTCAACAGCTAAAAACAAGCGGAGTCTGAACAGAAACCTTGAAATTATCTGAGGATTGAGAAGGACATGACGGTATGATCCGACTAAATGAAAAACCGTTCAAAGAACTAATCACCAGTCTCGATCCTGGAGATTTGCCAAAAATAAAAGTTTTACGCGCAAAGGTCAACTTTTAAACAGAGAACAAAGCAAAATAAAATTGTTTGGCATGTTTAGGTACATTCAGAATACCAACTACACAACAGTTTGACTGACTTAAAGATAACTTTTTTATCAACTAAGGGTATTACATGAAACATAATTTTTTCACTTCGTGCTGTTGTAGTGTTTTTCTATCATTCTTTAATTAGGTAATAAGATTATTCAAACCAAATTTGTTGATTTAAATAAAATATACTGGCAACTAGCAGCTGACAGTGTAAGAAATTGGAAGTGATGGAATTGGTGGGAAAACTCATTCTAGAGTGGTTATTAGTAAGAAACATTCTATATGTATTTTTTTTCTGGATGTAACAAAAATATTTAGCAGTGTCTGGCACTAGAAACTGATAGACAATATTTGGCTTTAAAACTATTCTACCCATAAACCCCAAAATCTTAAAAAAAATTAAACAAGAATGGAGCTAAAGTTCTTGATCTTAGCAGAGACTCAGAGACTGATCAAGGATCAGTTGGGTCAGATACTTAGCTTACAACAACTCTGTAGACATTTAGAGGCAGGACAGAGTTCAACTGACCTAATAATAACACTAAACTGATTATCTTAGAATAGCTCATTTTGAATATGACACCTTTAGTAAGGTATTCAAAATTTAAAAATTTATTAATTTTAAAAATATTTACATAGCATGAAGAAAGTTATCGGCAGTCGTAAAACAAAATAAAATTTAAATTAAATAGATGGTCGCTCATATTTAATAACATTAGAGAGGGGGTTTGGAATCCCTTAGCGTGTGGCTCAAAATACAAAACTATAAACTTAATACACGCTATGGATGTCTCCATATAATATGATTTGTGGTTAGTTTTACCGTCACCGCATTCAAGCGAAGTTAATTTGCGATTTCCTCCGTGCTCCACGGATTAGAGCGGATATGCAAGAAACTGGCTGAGACAAAGCGGATAACTGGTGCCGTTCTTTATAAAATTTTCAATAAGTTAGTATTCCCGTTTGCAAAGAAGCAAAACCAACACAACTCGGCATTCCCAGCAACCTGCAGACAGGACGAAACAAACATTAAATAATATTTGTGCGAGCTTTATATTGAAAAATGGAAATACCGCTTTAGCTCGAGCTAGACAATATGTTGATATGTCGTAAACATACCTCGGTCATGGATAAGTTTTCGAAACTTTTAAATTGCCTGTTAGCGTCAAAAATTGCGACTGTAATGCGAGAATCCCGAACTTCCGGAAGCTTTTTCGACGTTAAATTGAAGCTTTCTGCTAACGTCGCTCTTACTTACGCAACGACGATGAATTCGTCAGACATTCATTGTGTATATAGAATTTCTCAACTTCCGAAAACTACATGCAATTTGAATAATTAAACATGTCATTCCGGAGGAAGCGCAGCTTAATGCCGGCTTTAGTCAAGTTTCGCATTTAGCGAAATTAAAATCATCGAGCGTAGCAGTCTGAAAGTTCGTCACGGGAAAAAGCGAGAAACTCGTGCGGAAACAACGTGTAATTTTTAATGTAAACACCCATATTTGCCGGGGATAGCTAAAGCGGAAAGCTCGGAGGTCACTGCATACAATCTGTCTGGGCAAACAGCACGACCGTGCTGCCACCGAGCGACCGAGGCGACACACTCTACAACAATGTCCACAACTGAAGAACGCCGTCATAAAATATTTACAGGACCATCAGCCAAAGGCTCAGGGGTCCAGATTGCCGACTGGGTAAATATTTCAACCTCAGCCCCCGGCGCGCCCCACAAGCGCTTTTTTGGCAAGAGAAAAAGTTAATAGCGGAACTAGTCTAGCTACCCAAAACAGTCGCGGCTCCCTCTTCCTGCGGTTCCAGGTTCAGGAGTCGCGTCCACAAAAGCCACAAAAGCTCACGACGCGTTATTTTTTCTCCTGCAGTTCCAGGTTCAGAAGTCGCGTGCGCCCGCCACAAAAGCTCACGACGCGTCATTTTTTCTCTTGGGTAAATTTGCACGACGTTGGGAGAACGAACTCTCTATTAGTATTTACGAGGATTGGAAAATGGACAGGAACAAAGCGGGGGTAGTTAAAGCATGTTTTACGCGTCATTTTGAAACCTTATGGAAGTGAGTTGCGATGAGAGTTCCGGTCTGGTCGCAACGACCAGTGCGCTCGCCAAGTACAGACGAAATTACCTTGTTTCCAACACAAAAGTCGCATTGTTGCACAAACGAGTCTACAGAATAAAATGACCTATAAACTTTATTAGAAATTAACTCTAAAACCGTAAGCTTATAGCGGGAACATGTGCTATTTCCATACGAACGACTCGCTTTAACGGGACTGCCCGTATTCCTGGACTCGCTTCAACTCCCAGAAAGGTGTCTAACTTACTTAAACTTGGGCCGTTGAGGTAAATTCCGCTCCGTAAGAAACATTCAGTTCAAACGATGCCGAAGTTTCATACGAGCTTTTATATGCAAAAGTTTTAATGCAATTAGGTGCGTTTGCTGTAAATGCGGTCTGATGACGCGTCGCACCGTCCTCGAAGCTCGACACGAAACGACTTCGCTGCTAGGCGGCACTCTTCATTAGTAAAGTATTTAAAACTTTTCTAACACTTTCAGTTTTGATTAATTTTTAATTTATTTTTCACTTCTAAAAATCTCAAGTGGGAACAAAAATCAAATTCGTTGTTCCGGTAGTTACTTCATATAAAACAATTGACGGTTGCTGAAATTTCTGGTTGCTTCTCGAGCCGCGAGCTCGTAGAATTTTTAACGAAAGTAAGTGATGGTCTGTCGCAGATGTACGGAATTGGATACGGAAATGGCTGATGCAATTTGTGAGTGCATTTTTCAGCACTGAGACGTATCAGTAAAGGAAAGTCTAGTAATGAAATATCATAAGACCGCAATATGTCTCGTCTAGGCGTCCAAGGAGACGTTTCAAAGGCGAAATTTACTTCCACAACTTAGATGGTAATCCTGGACGTCGTCGCTCTGACACGCTAATAAAGGTGGTGCCGGATTAACAGCTTCCGGCACTAGCGAAACATGCAACTAACCAGGCAGCTTCCATAGATTCAATTAATTGTTCACGTGGAATCTGTAGTTAAATCATTTGCAGCTGAGAAGGCGGCCTATTTGGACCGAAAACTTGCAAGATCTGCGATGAATAAAAACGTGACGTGTAACATCTCACGGATCAATTTTTTACCCATGTGTTTTCTCCCTCCATTTGGGATTGAGCCCCTTGCTTTATCAGTTTGAATAAAGTTAAACTATCTACTCACACGAGTAGACTTTAAATATTTATCAACATGGGAGAAAACTTTATTACTTTAATGGAGTAAGCTTAGGGTAGTTTTGAATGGGAACAAATATAATGTACACTTAATTAAACCATACATCTCTTGCACTGTCCACCAGAAAATTTAATGAGCATCAAAGAATCTAAATGAAACCCAAATTATTATACATCAGAAAATGAGAACATCACCACTAAAATAACTATGCTGCGTATTGTTTTACCATTGCTTACATTTTAAATTCTATATGTCTATCAATTTTACTAATTGTTCACCAAATTTAGAACGCTCAAGTTACGCGTCCGTGCTGCACATAATAAATATTGGCGCTATCCATTTATATTTAGTGTTTCTCAAAAAAGCTATTTGTGCGTCAAATAATTATTGTATTACTCCAAAAATGAAATATGCTCGCGCATCTCCCCTTACCGCTTGCGCTTCCAGACAAGAGGCACGCGAAAAAAGTTTTGTACAAGGTCAGTTCAGGGCCCTGTAATTTTTTTTAAAAGCACGATTAGAAATTACCACTAAAAAAAGTTTTACGTTTTACATAATGCAAGCCAATTACAGCAAAGCATTTATATATTACGGAAATCAATATCTTTTTTTGTGCAAACCACTTCTATTTTTACTCTTATTTTTCTTGCCCTAGCACATCTACATCTATAATTTTGCATAAAATTATTTACCATTTGCACAACATTTTATTGCTTGTGTATTTTTGATTAACAAATAGTATTTTTAACTGGTAAATAATATAAGACACTGTCGAAAATTAAATATCTGGGTATTATGTTAGAATTAAATGCGGAATAAAATTTGGTGAACATTTAGTATTTATGGTCAACAAAAGTTATTTTGGCGAACAAAATATATAAGAGGCCAGCATTATGTCAATATTTGATTGTCGCTTTAAGATTATGTATTTTCTTAATTTTGGTGAGCATTTCGTATTTTTGGGAAATAAAAGTATTTTTTTGTAAGAAAATATTGGGTAAATTTGGAAGACTGTTAAATACGACCCGTTTTGAATTGTATCAGGTAATCAAATTAATGAGTTTTATAAGAGTAGAAAATCATTGATTTTATTTAATTTATGGCTTTAATTAGTTTTGCTGCATTATTTAGGGGTAAGTAACCACTGAATACGATAGTAACAACTACAAGGATTGCTTTAACTATAAACTCAGCATGCGGGTATTTCAAAGGAAACTTGCATGTGCTGCTAGCGCTTTGAGTTCCTGTGCTGTAGTTATAGGCAATCAGCAGACACCTTCGCGTAAAGAAATCTGAAAGCAGTTTTAGAAGAAGTTGTTTTTGAAAACAAGTTGATGTGATGAGGTTAATATTATTAATTACGGCTCGCATCAGTAGATTGCTTTGGTGAATAGATTGATTGCCGTTTCTTGCTCTTCGTGAGCTTTTTCAGCGAATTGATGGGACTCGGTCGGCGATATCGCTTTGAATCTGGGTCAATTTGCAAATTCCCACCTAGCGCCATAAATCGACTTTACTCCCTCGCAGTAATTCCGCAAATATGCACGCCGTACATCACACAATGTAGTTAACATTATTGCCGGCGTCGAAGTATAAAAATTTACGTAGATAAAGGGTTTATTATTTCATAAAGTCGCGGCAGTTAAAAGTGTTTTCCAGTTCGACCCTTTCATCGTTGAAGTTGATAGAGAAGTAAACATCAGTATGTGGCGAATTACGCCATCTCTTCGCACTGCCAGCCCCCATTACGATCGTATTAATGCAAAGGCGCCGAGGTGCTACATTGTTTTATTCCGGACGGGACGACTTTCAATAAATTTCATCGCGTCTAGCGGCTGTGGCGGAGTTGCAACTTCGCCGTTTTATTGGCGTTGGCTTTTGCAAATAAATGTAGTGAGTTTATACCTTTTAAGCCATCAGCCGGATTTTATGACAACATATTTTCGTTTAACGTTTGATTCCAGCAATCGAAACAACCAAATCAACGTGTTTATATTAGAAAGTGAGTCGATGGTGAGTGTTGCAGACATTGTTGGCGTTTACGAGCCATTTATTTATCTTGGCTTTGTGTTTAAGCTCCTGGTGCTATTGAGGCCGTAACAACTACAAAGTGCCCGAATCGCTGGAAGTAAATAGGTGTCGGTGTTATCTATACCGTTTATTTGCACAGTGGAGATGATTAAACGCCGGCGACGTCTTCATGACTAATTTGGTCGTCGCGTCGATAACCCCCGGGTCGGATGATTAAAAAGCTCGGACGGCCGTTCAATTTCGGGCTTATATTGTCCGTTGTACATACACGGGTGGGGGCACGCCGCCATAGTGTAAAATGCATAACTGTAGTCTGGTATTCATTAATCAAAGTTGAAATTGATGTTTTTTGCTGTGGCGAAAGCTCGCTTTGCCGGAAGTTTTCAAATTTCATCCTTCGCCCTGAGTATTAGCTTCTCTTGGATTAATTTTAACCTCGTTTTCTCCATTAATATTAACTCGAAACGAGAATAAACAGCCCTCGCCCCCTCAAAGCGGAATCAAATCGGGAAGAAAAACAACAGTCAAGACCGACACGTTCAAATCAAGCTTTACACAAGTTGTTAGATGATCTCAGCTAGTAACTGAGTTTATGCAAACAAATCAAGCAAAAAAAGGACAGTGCAGTACCACCTATAACTGCAAACCATTTTTGGGTTTGAGATTATTACCTAATTTGAACTTTAAATCACGGTTTTTGGGCGCATCCACCATTTTTGCATATTAACTTCTCTTCTTTATAGTTGATCGGACTTGAATTTGTTTAAGGGTCGTATTTAACAGCCTACCAAATTTACCCAATATTTTCATACAAAAAAATACTTTTATTTCCCAAAAATACTAAATGCTCACCAAAATTAAGAAAATACAACATAATCTTAAAGCGACAACCAAATATTGACATAATGCTGGCCTTTTATATATTTTGTTCGCCAAAATAACTTTTGTTGACCATAAATACTAAATGTTCACCAAATTTTATTCCGCATTTAATTCTAACATAATAACCAGGTATTTAATTCTCGACAGTGTCTTATATTATTTAACAGTTAAAAATACTATTTGTTGATCAAAAATACACAAGCAATAAAATGTTGTGCAAATGGTAAATAATTTTATGCAAAATTATAGATGTAGATGTGCTAGGGCAAGGAAAATAAGAGTAAAAATAAAAGTGGTTTGCACAAAAAAAAGATATTGATTTCCGTAATATATAAATGCTTTGCTGTAATTGGCTTGCATTATGTAAAATGTAAAACTTCTTTTAGTCGAAATTTCTAATCGTGCTTTTAAAAAAAAATTAAAGGACCCTGAACTGACTTTGTACAAAAATTTTTTTGCGTGCCTCTTGTCTGGAAGCGCAAGCGGCAAGGAGAGATGCGCGAACATATTTCATTTTTGGAGGAATAGAATAATTATTTGACGCACAAATAGTTTTCTTGAGAAACACTAAATATAAATGGATAGCGTAAATATTTATTATGTACAGCACGGACGCGTAACTTAAGCGTTCTAAATTTGGTGAACATTTAGTAAAATTGATAGACATATAGAATTTAAAATGTAAGCAATGGTAAAACAATACGCAGCATAGTTATTTTAGTGATGATGTTCTCATTTTCTAATGTATAATAATTTGGGTTTTATTTAGATTTTTTCATGCTCATTAAATTTTCTGGTGGACAGTGCAAGGGATGTATGGTTTAATTGAGTATACATTATATTTGTTCCCTTCGTTTAATAATCTAGTTAACTACTCAAACTTTCATTGCCTACCTGTTGTTGGTCTGTCAAAGTTTGACGTCTCAAAAACACCTCCTTCCAAACACCCCCAAGTATGAAATTGAGATTATCAATTTGTTTTGGTCGGGAGAGATGGCGGGCCGCGGTAGTGTCGCGTCGCGACGCTATATTGAACCGAAAAAACTGTTTACGTTGAACGGTCATTAGCATTTATCAATAATTCATCTCGACAGTAACTGAATGCAAATCCATTTGGGCGAGTTGGAAATCCTGTACGCCACGGCACTATTCCGTAGAACCCATTCGCCGCCGCATACGGGGTAATGGACATTACATTTACTACAGCTGAACAGTTCCGAGCACAATACAAGGCATTAAATTCAAACGTTCAACAATAAGAGCAACATTTATGCGGCATTAGTTGGCAAGGCAATCGGGTGCTCGGTAAACGTCGACCTGTGCCAGCCAGACACGGCAGTAACTCCAGGACGCCGCCGGGTCCCACGTCCAGGATGCCCGCCAGGACCCGCCGCAACATCAACAAACCAGCAGAATTTATTATTTTCTGAGGTTTCTAGACGTGCTCACCACAAGTAAATGGGGTTAAAATTTCTCAAATGTACCTCCTGTCAAACCCCACTTCCTGACCCAACAATGAATATTTTTCTAATTTGGTTTGACCAAAAATAACTTCAACTCTCGAAATTTAAATAAAGCCACCTTTGATGTTATTACATTGTTTCTAAATTGATTGACGCTGGTAGAAAAATTGTTTCACTAATTTTGCTTTCATAATTCCTTTTGATTGATTTTAATTGGGAACAAATATAATGTACGCCAAATTAAACCATACATCCCTTGCACTGTCCACCAGAAAATTTAATGAGCATCAAAAAATCTAAATGAAACCCAAATTATTATACATCAGAAAATGAGAACATCACCACTGAAATAACTAAGCTGCGTATTGTTTTACCATTCCTTACATTTTAAATTCTATATGTCTATCAATTTTAGTAAATGTTCACCAAATTTAGATAGCTCAAGTTGCGCGTCTGTGCTGTACATAATAAATATTCGCGCTATCCATTTACATTTAGTGTTTCTCAAAAAAACTATACTGTGCGTCAAATAATTATTCTATTACTCCAAAAATGAAATATGCTCGCGCATCTTTCCTTGCCGCTTGCGCTTTCAGACAAAAGACACGCGAAAAAAGTTTTGTACAAGGTCAGTTTAGGGCCTTGTATTTTTTTTAAGCACGATTAGAAATTACCACTAAAAAAAGTTTTACGTTTTACATAATGCAAGCCAATTACAGCAAAGCATTTATGTATTACGGAAATCAGTATCTTTTTTTGTGCAAACCACTTCTATTTTTACTCTTATTTTCCTTGCCCTAGCCCATCTACATCTATAATTTTGCATAAAATTATTTACAATTTGCACAACATTTTATTGCTTGTGTATTTTTGATCAACAAATGGTATTTTTAACTGCTAAATAATATATGACACTGTCCAAAATTAAATATCTGGGTATTATGTTAGAATTAAATGCGGAATAAAATTTGGTGAACATTTAGTATTTATGGTCAACAAAAGGTATTTTGGCGAACAAAATATATAAGAGGCCAGCATTATGTCAATATTTAGTTGTCGCTTTAAGATTATGTATTTTCTTAATTTTGGTGAGCATTTAGTATTTTTGGGTAAATTTGGTAGACTGTTAAATACGACCCATTTTAATTATGGCTCTTCCTGTCTATTATCAATTGGTCTGTAACGAGACCAGTTGCTATTCTTGTAGTGTTGGCATGGTTGCGAACTGTAAAACTGCAAACGTTTTTTTTATTCAAGTCAGAGTTACTCTTTTCTATCTTGCTGTTGCGGCAGCTGATTAATGTTATTTAACTAAATGGCCTGCTGTAGATCACTCGGTGAAATAAACAGAGCAGAGTTAGGATCCTTAAAAATTATTCACCCGGCTGCAATTAGTGAAGCAAAAACATCGACCCACTTTAACAAATTTAACTGCTGGCGAAAAAATTAAGACCCTAATTTCTCCTTGTGCCTCCCTTGCTATCAAGTTTATATTTTCCCTTATTTCTCCTTGTACCTCCCTTGCTGTCAAGTTTTATATTTTCTTCAAATTGCTGCTGTTTTAATAATAAAAAAAACAGTTTCTAACTATTTTCAAAATCAAACAAGTTTTTAAGACTACAATTTAACTTCATTTTCTACATAAGGGTTACCAAATAGGTAAATTATGTTACAAAACTCTTAAGTTTGATGGCACATAATATAAACATAAGTTTTTTTCCTAGGCGACACTCGAGGAAAAAAGCTGAAGTAGAAGAAATTTATCATCTTCTTTGGACTAGCACTGACGTAATAGTTTAAGATGACGCGCCCTTGCTTCAATAAACTACTTGAAGACTTTTGGCTAAATTTCTGTTGATTTGCTAACCAACCAAATTTCAAATTGATAACGCATCTTAGGAAGGGAAGAGTTATGAGTTCTCAAATAGATAAGGCTCATCAAGAACTTTTTGTCGGTGTGGTTTCTAACTCGTTGTGGCGACTGGGGGCTTTTGGTCTGGTTCGCAGGCCGTCTGGTGGTTGATGGGCGGATTGGGAGGAAATCGGCATCGTTCCCCGCCGTTTCCTGGTTGAAATTGTGCAGTTTTCGATTCTAAACAAGCAATTTATCTTCGGAGAGCTCCACTCAGACAATAAAATAAATGTTGAGCGGCCGTCCATTAAAAATGTTTCATTCATGTTTCAGCCGGGTCCGGGTCGATACCAGACGGCGAGCCGGCTGGGCCTACCTAAGCTCGGATACCTACAGGCTTATTAAATGCTGCACTCTTTTTATTTGGCCAGGTAGAGCCGAATATCGCGATAATTCGTGCGAAAATCGCCGGCTTCCCGAAAAACAACAACGACGTGACGAAATTGCGCTCGACTAGGGCTGTTTTAAAGTCGCGCTGAAATTTTCTGTCGCTTTGGTCGGGATGGCTTCGGATATTGCTTTGTGTTTTGCGCCAGCAAACCGAGCCGAGTCATCAAAGCATCAACCCACCACTATTTCAAACTTCAGACATGGTTTTATTTTTCAGTTCAAATCCAATCCGCGCTATTGTGTTAAAATCAACACTATTTCTCTAAGGAGTAAGCGGTTGTTACCGGCGATGCTAGACTGCAGCTACCAGCAATATTATATTTCTGTGGTGAGAGAAAATGATGCGATCTGGATGGAAGATTGATTCCTGCGGGCGATTCCGAATTAATTCAGCTCAACCAGTCTCGCCACGAGAATCATCGGTTGTCCATTACTCTAAGAAACTTAAACCCATTCAACAGATAATATCCCATTCATCATGCCGTTCATCTTAATACATTAATTTAAAAATGTCGATAGATTCGTCTGCAGAGCCAAGATCGTTTGTTTAGTTAATCGCGATCACTGTTTCTGCCACACTTAATCATCAATCGGAGTTCTTTGTGCGTCGTCCGATCCCCGGATCCCTCTCTTGTTTGTTGTAAGTTGCACAACTTATGCTACTCAGACGCCCCACCTAAGAGCCGCTTTTTCACCGTCTGGTAAATCACACTAAACACCCATTGGTCACATTTCGCAAATTCTTCAGAAAAACTTAAAGTAAAATTTGGACTTGGGCGTATTACTTAATTTTGGTTCTGTGTCGTTTGATGGTCTGGTGCCTAGCGCGGCGTGCCCCTTAAGAAGGTCGAGATAAATTCTTATTTATGGCGCGCCTTCTTCCCCCATAACTTAATTTCCAGCTTAATATGCGGGGTCGCGCTATTAGCAAAATAGACGAGGTCCATAATATAAGTTTTCCAGCAGCCACTTATTAATGTTGATGGCAAAAAGTAAAATTACCCGGGCAGTTAATAAAATTCCAGAAGCTCTTTCTTACGGTAAGTTGCGAGGGGTTATTTTTCCACTTAGCACGTCGGGACGTGGTCCCGGTGTCGGCGAACTCCACCAAAGATCCACAGTGCAAAATTTTGCAAAACATCTCGAGTTATGCAAAGACGTGCAGGACCGGTCTCTAGCGCGGTTCGTCTAGGCGGCTGCACGTTTTCCGTGTAGGATTTAATTACATCCGTGATTTGATCCGTTGCAAAATAAAAGTCCGAATTTCCGGCGGATAAGCATGTGTTAGGTGGAAAATTTGGCCGACAAAAAGGCGATTCTGTTGCGAGAGAGTCTGGGAGAACGGGCCCTGAAAAACTAATATAAAGTGCATGTTTGCGTCTGGAAATCCTTTGATTCCCGGGCGAACCGACTGGTGCTGTAAAAGAGTTAATTCCTATGTGTACGCCTTGGATGATTAGATTATTGGAAAGCGGCGGACTAATAGAAAGGGCACACTTGGGGCCGCTATCGATCACGATGAACACGTCCCCGGAGCTGGCTTTGAGTCGCTGCCACTTTGTTCTTCTATTGCTGCAATGCATGAAAGCCACAGGGGCTTATTGATGGCAACGGTAATTGCATTGCGTGCCGAAGAGCGGCCGCCAAACTGGATTTAAATATTGCATCGACGACGCGACTTTTTTCTGCGGCGTCCCGACGGCGCACCGGCATCCATTTTTCACCGCGTTCCGGGCGATTTTGTCACTTGAAACCGAAGCCCGCCGTCATCCACCTGCCTTCCGACAGTTTAAAACAACGACAGACTCCAGGTAATTCTCTAATAACCCTCCATACGGACACAAAAACTGCGAAATGCAGAAGTTCCGAACTCCTTACAATTTCCACTATCTATTTTTGCCTGCAGCAAGAGGCGCGAAGAGAATATTCTCCCAAGAGTCTAGACCAACAATTGAGACTGTCTGCACTACCTTCGCCTTGTAGCTTTTTTCCAAGTGAGGCTTTCAGCGATCATGGAAATTGGTAACGAGAAAAGTATGTAGAGAAAATACACGCGACCACATTGAACTAAAAATCAGAATTTGTCTTCTTCAGGAGTAATAGACTACAGGCCCATGTCAAAAATTGATGGGTCATTTGAACCACCAGAAGACCTATATAGAATGATATAAGGGTATAAAATAATAAGATTCAGCACTATGCCGTCACTTGTAAGCTGTCCAACTGAGTACAGGTGAGATTTCAAAAGCACAGGTTGAGTGAGTACATTTTGGTCATGTATTTTTGTACGGCATTCTTACCATCAATAGATCCATGGAAAATAATGAGAAAACGCGCAGTGTCGTACAAAAGTAATGCGCCACAAAGTCGGAAAAATTTTTGATTTTCCGGCGATTTTTAGGGTAAATTTGGTCATTCGATTATGTACGGCATCACTTCCATACAGTTTCAATACCTCTTCTAATCCATAATTTCACAACGCCGTACAAAAAATCATGCAACAAGGGGAAAAAATCGAGGGTTGCAACCCCCTCCCTTTTCGTGGCCCGGGGGATGATTTGAAAAAGTACGGCATCAGTTCGAAAATATTATCCAACACTCAAAAGTACTATTAAAATTAACGCCGTCAAAAAATTATTGTTCATTTGAATGTATATCAATAATTATCTTAATTTCCTCGTATAGTTGATTTATAAAGCTGGAAGGTCATTTGATCATGTACGGCAACTTTTTTTTCAACATGATATTGTTAAATACAATTGTTTTATAATATTGCCGTTCAAAAGAAACTGTTCTAAAAAAATTTATGGAGAAATACAAAAAATGAATTTTTTAAAATTATTTCAAAAGTTTCAATAATCATAGATCAATGAAATTTTGCAATTTTGTACATATTACCGTGGTTTTAAATAGTATTCAGGTAAGTAATTCACAAAAAAATTATGCCGTACATTTTAATGCAAACCATATTTTCAGGCTTAGGCCAGTGAATAGAGACATGATAAGTAAAAAATTCAACATTAATTCTAACATTTTTTAAACTTTGCCGTGTAATGTGTAACGAATCGAAACGGAACTATAAAATTTTGCAACTCGATTAAAGGTCGGCATCATTGTAAAAATCGGAAAAATTTAAATTAAGCGATATCTCGACGAAAAAAATTATAACATCGTTGCAAACTCGATAGAGTTTTCATTACAATATTCAAAATGCACAACAAAGTTTGCAGGAACTTATGAATTAGGCATAATAATTTCGCGTGCTATTTCCCTATGACCCGCCTGCCCTGGGACACCCGGTAGATACAGTATAAACAGATATAGATATATGCCTACAAACCCGAAATGCCCGAACAAAACAAAACAAAACTACAAAGCCGCGTTTTCAGGGTGGGTAGTAGAAAAATATCTATTTTATGACTTTATTATTTTTATGAACTTTTAGATTTGTACGGCATTGACTTTTCATAGACAATTGCATTAAATTCAAATGAACTATCTGAATGCCATATAAAAAAATATCGTACCAACAATCACCGTAAAGTACATTTCGTTACATGGATTTTTCTGGAGTTTTTTTCCTCCTACTGACCTTTGGACCAACAAAAATATACGGCATTTGAAAAAATGTTATCTATGCATGAAATACTTACAAAATAAATTTATTTTATGTTGTGTCAAATCATCCCCCGGACCACGGAAAGGGAAGGAGTTGCAACCCTCGATTTTTTCCCTTGTCGCATGATTTTTTGTACGGCGTTGTGGAATTATGGATTAGAAGAGGTATTGAAACTGTATGGAAGTGATGCCGTACATAATCGAATGACCAAATTTACCCTAAAAATCGCCGGAAAATCAAAAATTTTTCCGACCTTCTGCGCACTACTTTTGTACGGCACTGCGCGTTTTCTCATTATTTTCTATGGATCTATTAATGGTAAGAATGCCGTACAAAAATACATGACCAAAATGTACTCACTCAACCTGTGCTTTTGAAATCTCACCTGTACTCAGTTGGACAGCTTACAAGTGACGGCATAGTGCTGAATCTTATTATTTTATACCCTTATATCATTCTATATAGGTCTTCTGGTGGTTCAAATGACCCATCAATTTTTGACATGGGCCTGTAGTCTATAACCAAGAAAGTAAAATTGAGCTACGTTACTTTTCAATTGGTTTTGTGACAAAAGATAAATAAATTTTTTTTTACAGTTGATCTTCCATTGATTTTTTATCAGCAACAGCGTCTAAGAAATTTTGAAAAATTTTAATAATTAAACAGCGGGTTTCAAAAAGAGCTAAAAATTGAATCCCCTAATTGAAAATCACAAATTTCAAAAATAATGGCGGTGTTCAATTTTTTCTCACGTACAAAAGAAGTTTCCTAACTGCCAATAACAAGTGAGACCGGGAAAATAATTTTTCCAAATTTTTCCAAAAAGTGGAGTCTTAAACATATGGTAAAAACTGCTGAAGACAAAAACGCGGTTTGAGACCTGTAGGGCCAACGAGGACGTGAGATAAAGGCGCAGATGGCAGGTTGTCGGTGGCTCCTTCGATATCCTCTCAGGCATTAGAAGTAAGTACTTTGTAATTTTCTGCAAAAGCACAACAATGCCGCCTGCTATCGTTTCGTCATAATTCAGCCCATCAGCTGGCAGGTCCCACGTTTCCGTGTAACAAGTAGGCTTAGGGTCTTAGAGGATTTGCTCTGTGCAGGATTGGGCAGCGGCGTCGGGCTTGTTTGTCTGTCCATAATTCAAGAGGAAAGAGCGGCACAGATTTTGAGCAGGTTCTCTGAACTGAAACGCGTTTCCTCTCCCTCTCTCCAGATAAGCTGGATCAAACAGTCTGTTACATGACTAGAACAGTTACCTGAGCTTTGCAGATAGCTGCGTCGGCGAATCGGGAGATTGCATCTCGATGAATGCACCGAATTTCCCTCCAATGGCCACGACTGTTGCATTAATTAGAAGCGGCACGCGGCGAAGTGTGTAATGTCGATAGGCTGAAGGGTAATTCAGTCGACGAGCAATTTCTGAGGGTTAAATTTCAGCCGCGACCACACAAATGCATCTTCGTTACGATTCCCAGTAAAGTCGGCAATAAATCAATGATAAGCCAGCAGTAAGTTGCATTAATGTAAGTTTTCCGCGAGTAGCCTCTAGATACAAGAGCAATATTCGCCTGAAATACGTGGGACAGATATCATTTTGAAATTACGACGCCTGGATGAAATAAAGCGCCTTTATTCATATTTCACGTGTAATCTAAATTCGGTCATAAATTAGGAAAGTTTTGTTTAAAAATAACAAGAAAATGGCGCGAGTCTTGCAGTTTTCGCGGCGCTCACCCGCATTTGCATAATGCATTCTGATGTATGTTTTACGTCTGATCCTTGCAAGAAAGTTGCACCTCGCTTCGCTATTTATTTGTTCCAATTTATGTGCATGAGTAACAATGCACTTTTGTCGGAATTCGGTTTTTACCAGCGGCAATGTTGGGTTAATCCTGCGAGGATTTCGCAACGCCAACGGCGGGATTGGGAGACGCTTTCACAAACACCCCCAAAATCTTATTGTAGCTGCAGTTACTGAAATGGCAAAAATTGACGCATCTCCTGAAATTGAAATCTGGAAACAACCCGGCATCAATCAAACAACTGGAAAACATCAATACCGACAGAATGTCGGTGGTTCTGACGTCTATAGTAGATTAATTAGTTGGGTGTGTACACCTATCGATTCAATAGCACCGAATTGATCACGGCCCAAAGGAGCAAAAACTAACTTTATGTTAATGACGGCATGGCGACGACATATCTGATCATATTGAAGCAGCCAGTTCGCCGGCTGTCCAACTACATATTAAATCCAGAACTTTAGCTAAAGTTGATCTGTTAAGGCTGCAGTTAAAGAGTGCAAAAAGCAAGATTATACAAATAACAATTATTATAAGACTTGCTGTAAATTTTCAACCGACGTTTTAGAATAATTTTTTTATAGTCAAGTTCACTTTTTAAACTGTCATCTGTGCCCTCGCCTGTACCTACAAACCATATTTGTGCAAATAAGTATTATCGTTTATATTCCTTTGTTTTCAGTTAGTTTCATGAGACTTTATCTTGGAACCAAGGTTCATTTAACTCGACGAAGCAAATGGTGGATGCGCCGGGTGAATTTTTATACCAAGAGTCCTACAGATAATAACAGGCATTTCCAGCGTCCAGGAATTCCAGCGTCTATGTTGCGTTGCATTACTAATCTTGTTTCATTTAAAGTTTTGTAGCCAAATCTGCAAAGATGGAAGCCCAGGCCCCAATACGGCGGCATGAATGGTCTTCCGATTAAATCCGTGTATTGACTGACGACATCACTAGGCGATGGTCCCAAGAAGAAGTAGAAATCCAGAATTCCACCAATGGGCCTGAACGTGATAGCCGGGGTTGGTTGAAGAATCACATCTGAAGAAAACCTCATTTTTAGTTTTAATTAAAAAAGGGAACAAATATAATGTACACCAAATTAAACTGCACTGTCCACCAGAAAATTTAATGAGCATCAAAAAATCTAAATAAAGCCCAAATTATTATACATCAAAAAATGAGAACATCACCACTAAAATAACTATGCTGCGTATTGTTTTACCATTGCTTACATTTTAAATTCTATATGTCTATCAATTTTACTAAATGTTCACCAAATTTAGTTACGCGTCCGTGCTGTACATAATAAATATTCGCGCTATCCATTTATTTTTAGTGTTTCTCAAAAAAACTATTTGTGCGTCAAATAATTATTCTATTACTCCAAAAATGAAATATGCTCGCACATCTCTCCTTGCCGCTTGCGCTTCCAGACAAGAGGCACGCGAAAAAAGTTTTGTACAAGGTCAGTTCAGGGCCCTGTAATTTTGTTTAAAGCACGATTAGAAATTACCACTAAATGAAGTTTTACGTTTTAGATAATGCAAGCCAATTACAGCAAAGCATTTACATATTACGGAAATCAATATCTTTTTTTGTGCAAACCACTTCTATTTTTACTCTTATTTTCCTTGCCCTAGCACATCTACATCTATAATTTTGCATCCAATTATTTACCATTTGCACAACATTTTATTGCTTGTGTATTTTTGATCAACAAATGGTATTTTTAACTGCTAAATAATATAAGACACTGTCGAAAATTAAATATCTGGGTATTATGTTAGAATTAAATGCGAAATAAAATTTGGTAAACATTTAGTATTTATATGGTCAAGAAAAGTTATTTTGGTGAACTAAGAGGCCAGCATTATGTCAATATTTGGTTGTCGTTTTAAGATTATGTATTTTCTTAATTTTGGTAAGCATTTAGTATTTTTGGAAAATGAAAGTATTTTTTGTATGAAAATATTGGGTAGACTGTTAAATACGACCCTTTTTTTATCAAAAAAAAAAATTAATTTAATTAGATAGTGAGTTAAATTGTATTACAATAAGTATTTCAATCAATTGCTTCTCTTCTTCACTTCTTCAATAACTTTAGAACTTCAGCAAACTGTTAAGGCTGCCGTAAAGAGTTACGGTCCGCCGAGTAAAAATCGCTAAAAAGTAACAAATATAATAACAAATATGGTAATTTTTTTCTTAGAGAATATGATTAGGTTTTCCTAGGCAACTCAAAAAACTTTAATTAATAATAATTAATTAATTATTAATAATTGATTCCAATTGGTCTGAAACCAACAACGAGAACCGTGATCATCCATCGCTTTGTTCCCATAATTAACGCCGATGTAAAGTAAGATCATACTGACACATGATATTTCGTGTTAGTGCCTAGTAGACCAAATAGCCGGTATCCATTAGCCAGTAGCAGTATTACTAGAGAGTCGTTATTAAGTTTAGAGACAGAACAATGCAGGATTTTATTACCAGCAAAACAGGTACCTTAAATGTCCCATTGATTAAATGATTACCACTGCAATTTGAGTTAATTGAGTCTAGTTGTGTGCAATTCCGCTTTACAATCCATGCACAAACAAGAGTGGAACGAGGGGGCATTTTATTCTAATTTTGAACGCAATGTGCCATGACAGATTATATTATCTTTTGCAATTACGAGAAATTGCAGAAGTAATTAACAGTTTTAGTGCCACAGTGACCAGGCACTTACCCATTTTATGCTCAGTAGTATAATCAACCCTAAAACATTGACTCGCATTCGGAAACGTTAAATCTACAGGTATCCATAACAATAGCAACAACTCCTGAGATTAGGGGTTGAATCGTTTTAATTTTTGGCGAGGCGAGTAGTTATATGAAAACTGGGCGTTAAATCTACAGGTATTCATAATAATAGCAACAACTCCTGAGATTAGGGGTTGAATCGCTTTAATTTTTGGCGAGACGAGTAGGTATATGAAAACTAAGAATAATATGATCTTGATGCGACCATTACGAAGCTTTTAAGAAAATCCTGAATACCTTTTACTTTTTCGATCAAAGAAGATAACGTCCTGTTTACACGTAACGGTGGGATAATTTCCAGGAGCGAGTGAAAGTGGCTTTTGCATTTGCATATAAAGTACGCTCAAAAATGATTTTATAAAAATGGTACAGCGCCGCAACTAATCTCGGACAAGACGAAACAGCACGAAGTAATTAGAAATAAGCTAACCCCAATGGATGTGGCGTCACGCAACTTAATTTATTTTTGCATGGCGACGCAAAACCGCGTAGAACCGTCGGAATTCTCAATAATCCCCGCTGCACTCATTCATTATCTGATACTAGTTAGTTCACGTTAATGATGAGGGATTGTGGCCATTCTGCACGTTAGCTTTAGTTGCATGCATATCGCCCAATCCCGTGTTCGGATAAGCGGTGCAGACAGAATTTCAGCGAAGCGTCTGGAATTAAGCCCTCTGTGATGGCAAAGAGCCACAACAGGCCTTTATTCTCCACTCAAATAAATATATCGCCCAAGTAATCGAAATTTATAATTTTGCGCCGGTGCTAAATCGTTCTAAATGGCCGGAATGGGAGGCAATTTGTTGGCGAAATTGGAATGCGATACAAATTTTCAAAATTAGATTTCAATATCGGTCGGGCGAATTGTCCGTGGGGCTCGATTGGTGTTGGTGGAGATCATGCGGTGTCACCGGTTATTGCCGACGATGTTTGCACAAAACAGTTTTTGCAAATCGCTACGATTCAAGGCTTTAAATAACTTCAGACTTCAGGTAAATTATTAGTAGCTGAAATTGTAAAATCAGAAAATTTTAAATTTTTAACGCAGATTCTTGCACGATACTCACGAAAGTTGGGTGACAGAATTTTGTACACTCCTTCACTTTTAGTTCTTGATGAATAAACAAGAGTATTCAGGTAATTAATAAATCTCTTTGAAATTGCTCTGATTAATTTTTTTTAACAGAAACTTTGATGCAAAAATAGCTTTCCACTTGTCTAACTTGGGTAAAATTAATAAATAATTTGTTTTTGAATTGGTTAATTTTGCTAAAAAAAATTATGTTCTGAACTTAGTATATCGTCGAGTAACCAGGTAATTAAATAAACTTCTTTGGAATTGCGCTCTGATTAAAATCTCATTTTAGCAGAAATTTTAACGCAAAAATAGGCTTCTTCTTGTCTAACTTGGGTAAAATTAATAAATTTAATTTGTCTCTTAATTCTGAACTAAGAATCGTCCTGCTGTCTAAAATTGTTGAATATAATTTATTTCTTAACTTATAATATTTGCCATATTATATTTTCTTAAGCATTAACAAAAAAACACAAATCAGTAGCAAATAATGAAAAACTCATTCAATGTTCTTCCATTGCATGATTTTCTTATTAATAGATATTTGGTAGGTATACTATATGTATTATTTTATTATTGAAAATAATATAAGAAATGGCCATCTATAAATAGCTACGTCTAATGGCTTCAAAAAAATTAATTCTTAATTAAAACAAAAAGAAAATCTTTATTTTGTAGAAAAAAATCGTGGTGTCCATTTGTGATAACTGTCCGTATTAGTGTATCTGTATTTATTGAACTGAGCAAAGTCGTGGCCGTAGACGCTTATTAAAGCGAATCAGCAGGAGAATTGTGGCGAGTGTAGTGTTATTTTAATTGATTTTCAACTTCAACAATTTTGAAACTTACTCAATATTGCTTTTAATCAGAACACAGCAACTTTCATCTCGAGTATATTTCCCAGCCGCCGACGGTTCTTGTCAAGTCTTAATAAAAACACCCCTGAAAGAAAAACGAAGAGCAATTCCTAATGGAAAAACTGTAGCAATGTATCGAACCGTAATTGATTTTGTTTCGGTTAATGCAATTTTTCCCGCAAACCGCGACCGCAGCAACCGTTCCGCCGCAATAAACAAGAACGATTTTAAATGATGTTATGCAGGCGAGTCGCGCTCTTGGAATATCGACGAAACTTTCTTAATTAAAAGCTGAAAAAAGCTCGTTGTTTGCGAGCAAGCATCGCGCTTTCCGAAATACCGGCGAGGAATTTGACCGGACGAACTCCCACGAAATTCGGAGGCGAGTGGGCAATTTTTATCCGCGACTTCTTATCCTACGCGGTACCCGTAATTTATCTTCCATAAAAATAACACCTATTTCGCCGAATATTATCTGACCGCCTCCGAAAGACAATTCGGACCGTGTTGCCTCCCCATAACCTGTAAATCTTCCCTATCGCTTTATCTCGGCGATATTTTACGAGAAGGACAATAGTGCGGCCGGTTTTTTTTCGCTGCCTGTTTTGACGTGCCAAGGTGGAATTAAGCATTTTTCTTGGGGTGCTACGCAAATGGTCCGGCGTTGTCAAAACGTTAACTCGAGATTTAATGCCGCCGTTTTTCTTATCGCGAATGTATGTCTGCTGTCTAGACTACTGTTAATGTTGGACCTAGCGTGAGGCGGATGTTTCTTTTAATGCGCTTTTACTACTTATGAATTCAATTTATTTTTAATGAACGTCAGCGTTTTTATATCCTTTTTGCCCACTTACGATTAATGAGCGCCGCAAAGAAATCCAGGACGCCAAAAAATCAAAACAAACCGCCCGTTCGCGACCAGCCAGCGCCAGCCCAGGCCAGGGGAGGAATAACACCACGAGACTACCTTCCGATATAATTGCCAGAAAATTTAGAATTTTAGAACAGCAAGAACGGGAATAACGTCAAAAGTACCTAATTTAAAAAACCTTCCAAGATATGATCAAATGCTAAAAAATTAGAATGCGACAAGGTAAGGATAAAAAAAAATTAATTAATAATTAATAAATTTAAAAATCACTATGTCGCAAATACTTGGGGATCAATTATTAATGGAGATTTCCATAATTTGCTCGGTTCGGCACCAGGAGTCAACGCAGACCGATAACCTAATAAATAGAAAAAACTTAAAAGCTCATCTGGACTAGAGGCTAGAGAATCCTTGCTAAGTGGAAAAACAAGGATAAATGTAAAACTCAGATTCCGATAACTGGGTGGTCCTATAAGTTAAATTGCAGCGACTGTTATCAACATATTAAATCCTTCCTGGATTAATGACGGAAATTACGTTACGTTCAGCGGAAGAGCGAGGTGCGCTGAATACGGAAGACTCGTCTTATCAGCAAGATGAATGAAGCTTCAGCGCTCAGACATTTCAGGCGCGCAAGACATTCTTAATAGTCCAGCTTGCAAATAACGTTTGATATCCCGGTAATAATTACTACTAGTAAGTTCCCTTCAGCACACGACACTTTTTTAAAGATCTTGCCCTAGGTTTTTTTTTCTTAAAAACAGGACAGAATCTTTAGTCCGCGAAAATGGCTGGACCACCGCTCTTTTAACCAGGAGCAAGCCTCAGATCCTTATTTATTGTCGTCCTCTCTGAATTGTGCAGAAGCGAATTGGTTATCATAGTTTTATTTACAAAGTCAAAGAAAAGCGCATTATTATGCATGGAATAAATTTTAGGTAAATTATGCATTCAGGCTCTCTACACTTAATTTTTCTATTGACTGCATCACAAAAGCTTTACTGCAGGTATTTTCACTGTTTTAGTTTCTTAAACTGCTTTAACTACGCCTTCTACAATTTGACGCAAAAGAAAAGCAACAACTGTCTTTTCGCTGGTATCTGCAGATAAGTACATAAATAACTTTTAGCGAGTCCCATATAGACGGCTTTTGGACTCGACGAGTTTTGTTGGCGTCGGTGTTGTCCATTGTTCCCGCCGGCTTCGAGTGTTGTGCCGATGACAGCGTCCTGCATGCAATTTACCGGTAGTTTGGTTATTTCAGTTTGGCGTCGTCTCAAAACTTTTGACGTCGATTGGTCTTGAAGAGCAGGTATTTGAATTTCAATCACACATGATTCCCCCGGAGTAATGCCGGAATATCTTGACGGTTGACACTCGAGAGGATGTCGACGTGGTTTATTTGTCCGCGTTGTGCCCGATGCTGTCTGAACGGCCGCTGCTGCAACCCAAAGTGGTTTTTCTAGTTAAGTTGCGGGGAAATCCATTTATTCCGGACTCACTCGCGTCCAGCCGCGGCGATCGTGTCACTTTTTCAGTCGATAGCAATCGATACAAATGGCGATCGAATAGCGACACTTAAGGCTTTTAGAAAGCGCCAGGGGTCAAAGCTTTCTGGAACTTTTTCTTTAAATGCCCGGAAAAGAGCAACGGGTAAAATAAGGGAAAGAATCTCTTGGTTTCAGTTCTTTTCTATCACTAGCCCTCCTGTCTTACATCCTTTAACAATTTCGTGCCGGTCAACCCTCATTTTTATACCTCTCACATCTCTTCATAACCAATAACCTCTTTTTCTGCTGCTGCTTTTTTTAAATAATTTTTTTAAACATTTTTTATTTACCAAAAAGGCACTTAAACAGCCACTTTTTGGTTAAAATTCTGTTGTTGCAAAACACTTGCCAGCATATTGCAGATCCTTCTTGAAGCGGATTTTGTGACGCAAACTTCTCAGTCTTTAGGTAACAGTCACAATTCGAATGGCATTTTATCGCGGCTCCATTCACACATCTCAATTCTCCAATAAGTCCTCATGTTTATAGAATAACCTTACCGGGAAATGGCGGACAGATAGACGGCTTCGATGCAAGATTCATCTTGTTCGCGCACAAGAAAAAACAGCAATATCTCACCTCGAATAAAACAGTATTGATCATCCATTTTTCGACTTTCGGAAGCTTATAAATCTCTTCAAGCCTAGTTCTATTACACACGATTTATTCCCAGGAGCTTAAACTTTCCTGCAAAATATTCCTGCAGGTATTCCTGGTTCTCAGTCGCCGCAACGCGGCAAGAAGAGTTTGATCTGCAAGAGTGCAGGTATTTTAGTGGTGACATTAAAACCCAGCTGACTTGAAGATCTATAAAAATATCATATAAACTCTTTCGCTTAAATATTTTAATTAAACCTTGCTCTTAAATTATATACCTAGAATAATTATTGGTTGGTCACTTGAAATTGTGCCCCTTCGCGAATAAATAATGTAGGTAAGTACGTGCAGAAAGTCGCTGTTCCGTCTTTGCTCGAGGAATCCAATTAGGAGTAATTCTTTGAAACTTTGCGAGACGTTGTCAGTTGCAGTTTATTTTTATGAATTTCAGCTTTAAAATTGTTTCGTGTTTACTGCGAAAGTAATCAAAATGTTAATGGTAATTCTGCTGGTGCTCCATGGCTTAAGAGTAGCGTGATGGGATTGGTCAAAACCTCGTCGAAATCGAATTTAAATTTAGCGCCCGTAGTTTGAAGCGCGAGATCAACTCCTCCCAACTTCGTCGCTTTTAGAAAAGTTACTGTTCATGGAGAAAATCAAATTTGAAGCTCCGACACAACATTAGAAGTTGAAAATAATAAGAAAAAAAAACACCAACCCTCCTCGTTGTAGTTGGAAAGTAAATCTCGTCGTTGCCTGTCCTCGGGCAAGGAATCTACTTCCAAGTGCAAAAGTTAAGAGACTACACAAATTTGCAGAAATATATAATCTCCCCGGCGGGATAAAATAAGAGCAGGCAAGAAGGCGAGCTCGGATGCTGACTGAGAAGTTGCATCGGGCGCGGGGTTTATGGAGGAGCGCTAATCGGAATGTAAGTCCTGCCCCCGAGAAGGCCCTAATTGCAAAACTATTGCCGGGATCGCGATATGCCCAAGGAGAATTCCCGCGATTGCGGGAGCAATTAAAGTTTGCAGTTTTTTGCACCCTCCACCCTCCACCACTGAAGACTCATTATCTAAAAGAAGAGAACCAATATCACAATAATAATAATCATATTATAATAATACATATTTATTTGCTTACATAATTTTATTTAATACAGAAAACTGGAAATAAATTAACGTTAGAAGATTGCAGATGTGTCTGAAATGGAAGAGCCTGACTCTAATAGGATAGACTTAAAGAACACTAGAAAAAGCTATAAAAAAATGGAAATGAAAGAAAGAAGTTTTTGAAGGGATATGTGAGTAACAAATATTGAACCATAAGAAGATTAATCTGCAAACCGCCCCTATTTTGGTTTACAATTATTGTAATACAAACTATAACGATTCTCTCA
Source organism: Schizotus pectinicornis (assembly GCA_951805265.1). NCBI lineage: Eukaryota > Metazoa > Arthropoda > Insecta > Coleoptera > Pyrochroidae > Schizotus > Schizotus pectinicornis. Next base: position 19,116,487 of record OX638203.1, read on the forward strand.
GACTCACCGTACCGACTGGCCTAAAACGTTAAAATAATAATTTCTGGCAACAGTGTCTTTACAAATAATGCAAATTTCTCTCCAAGAACGTGGCTTTGATAAATTCCGCTCCATAAATAATAATTGGAAAGCTGTGGCAGTGCAGTGCAGCGCGCACGCATGTTGTAAATTATCGACCAAACAACTAAAATCGGAACCGTCAACTTTGAACTGCCAGCAGTAATGGCAAATGATTTTGTCAACTCGAAATATTCCGCTTCGGACGATTTGGTTAAGAAGAACGCCATCCTGTAAATATGATGGGCCTTGAACAATTCGGGTGACTTAAGCTTCGTGTTGCAGGAGGGATTTGGTGGTGCTGGAAGAGAAAGCTCGCAGAGAATGGAACCAAAAATGGGGCTTTTACTTGGATTTTGACAAGGTAGATGTAGTTTTCGTTGCCACGTATCTAAATATCAGCGATTTATTTGCGTTCACTACCGAAGCTTTCTAGGAGAATTTAATGGTCTCTCTTTGGTCTCAGAGCCAGACTAGTCGTCTAAGCCCAGCGGTAGCGAGACTTGCCGTTTCTGTTGCGCTTTAAGCGCAATAAATTGCCGGGAGAAAGACAGTAGTATTAAAAGCGTGTTTAAATTTTAACGGAAAATATCTGTCTATATTTGCTGTGGCCGTGCTCAAAGTTAAAGGAAATTGGCGACATAACTAAGCCCTTTATTGTGTGCAGCTCAACTCTTCACTGCATTGCACTTTGTATTCGGCATCCAATTTATGTGGCTAACAACGGTTTAGTCGAAAATACTCCACTGCACACGCCGAGAGCTTTTTCGCTATTTTAATTGCGTCATTTCAGCAGGTACAGACGCGAAACCGATGACAGAGCGAAAGCTCGCGCGCAAACCATTTATTGCCGGCCACGGCAGGACGAAACCATTTCCACCGCAATTCATTAATTTCGGTAGGCCCCGCTTCCAAAGCAACAAAGTGCAATCAGTTAAATCGACTTTGACGTACGGCCAGAGTTTCGCAAAAAATTGAAAGTGTTCAATGTCCTAGTACTAAGACTGTTAAGAAATATTTAACTTTATAACGCGGATCCAGGAGTGGTTTCAGCATCTACTTCTTCCATACCTTGCATTAGGTACTCTATTAATGAGTGTTAAATATTTCTTTAATATCTTCGTTTCTTTCTTCTTGTTCAAGTTCTGCGTTGAGGAGGCCCTCAGACGGGGGATGTCCGAAGCCGAGTTCCGCCGCATCACCACGTTCCGAAAGGCCCCTGCTAGCCATGAAGACGGCATCGGGGACCTTGGGCCTTCTAGCAGCGTCCCGACGACCTCGTCTGGTGAGGATGTTCGTTTTCGCTATTATTCGCGGCTTGCCCTGAAGGATAATAATTCCGGTTGAAGCGCTTCCTTGTCGGCGATAAATCCGCGTGTTGCAGACAGCACCTTTCACGCTCTCTTATAATAACATTAAGGCAGAAAATTAAGTGCAAAAAGTAAAACTTAAATACAGAGAACTGTCGGTTAAACGGAATTTATTGCGGTCTCATGGCGTTGAATGTGCCGCTGAAGCAATTTATGTAATCATATACAGCTTCCATTCGGCCACAAAAGTGCTTCAGTATATTTGACTAATTAATTAGCTCCGGGACGGGAGAAACCTAGCATGTTGCCCGCCGTCGATATCCCTATTTGAACGCTATTACTTGCGTTATTAGTTAATTGACGGAAAATGTTGGATTGAAATTATAAACCAAATTTAGTTTAACCCCATTAACGAAACTAACCGCTGCCTACTGACAATTAAGGGCTGAGTTGAAGCCGGATCATGGTAGTTGTTAATATTTGATGTCTTGGTTTCAGGCTAAAGTAGCAACTTTGCTGGGCAGCCATATTTTATTCGGCTAAATGACACCTAGAAAAAAGTATACAGTTGGTGAGATGCACTTTGTTTCTGAACTAATTTTCACGAATTATTAACTGAAAACTAGTCAGGTAGCTTCGAAAGTTGCTGGCTTATGGTAAATAGTTGGTCAAAAAGCTTTGGAGCTTTAGCCGGAGTAATGTTGGAGGTTTCGTTCAAATTCGAGGCATAAACTGCAAAAGTTTTGTCCTAGATAAATGTTGAAATGATCGCCTTTCCTACGTGATTCTCCTGAAGCTTGAAGTTGCCTGTCGATATGATTGCTGTTGCACAAACTAGTTGCGAGAAAATGCGGCAATCAGTTTATCTTAGTTCTGCTCGTCGAAGCTATAAAATTGATCCCCTTGAGTTTTCCGTGCTAAATTGAAATAAGGCTGTCGACTTCCTCGGAACAAAAATCGAGTTAAATTTACATCTACGTAACAAAGATACCTGTTGCAATCCATTAACATCTTGTTTCATCTCTGGGAGTTTCATCACGGTCACCACAAAAACCCATAATCTCGCTACCGTCAGAACTTTCGCTACCTAACAAAGACATTCGATTAAAAGCACTATTTAGCGCTACTAGAACTATAAAACATTGCCAACAACCGTTTAACTTACGTCGCCATAAACAAAGGCGGAATACTTTCAAATTAATTTTCCGTGTCGGCTTTGTTTAGCGTATTCGTCGTCTGTCCGGATTGTAACAGTGTCGTGCTTTCTCAAAGGCGTTGCTGATGACTTCTACTTAACTAAATTTCACCACGACAATGCGACCGCATATCCAGACAGTGCACTCTATGCTTAATGGGAAATGAGAAATATCCTCACCAAAAAACCAGACGGGCTCTTAATCACTATGCGGGTAATTGCGCCTCCGAACTTTGCACATCGAGTTAGAGGTCGGGGAAATACTGGTGCTTTTAATGTTATTCAAGTGATAATTGAATAGGTAGATAGTTGGGTGTTAAGTATTTTGATGTTGAGTAATTGGAGTAACATGTAATTGCAGGTTTCGTGGGTTGGCGCAGCCGACTGGAGAACTCTCTGGAGATAATGGGACCACTTTATGTTAGTCCTCTGCACACTCTACCGAAAGAGCCGCATGTCTCGCATATCATATTAGGTTAAGTTTCTCCTCCTGAACGCCCTACTTTTCGAATAGTTGCTAGTTGTCTTCGAATAGATGAATTTTAGCGGTTGCACCCAAACTGGTCGATCGAAGCCGAGTGGTCTGGTTGCGTGGCAGTTTTATTTTGATCCTCGCCAAGAAGATTGGGCAATAAATAACGACGCAGCCGACCCAGCATGTCGTGTTTTATTTTTTGTAATTGATACAACCTGCAGAAATTGAATTTTAAGCCAAATAAATAGGTTTAGTTAGAACAACGGTTGCACGTACCCGGCGAAAGTAGCCCGCCATAAATCTCCCAATGGAAAAGCTCCGTCGTCGTTACCGGCGTCCATCCGGCAGATGCAAATGGGAAAGAGGTTGCGGCGTTCCGCTCCAACCTCCGATCCCCAGACTCCCTCCATTAAACATGAGCTCGTCGAACTTACACTACTTGTAAATTGGGTATTGTACGCCTTACCGGCGTATCAAGGGTGCACCGGCATTAAGCTCGAGATGGAATTATGGAGACGCGAGCTTTCACAAAGACTCTGATTAGGTGAAATGCTGCGTGGAAAAAATAAATTCCAACTGAAGCTGATTATGCTTGTTAGAGCAAGGAGACGTAGAGGTGAGCTCGCCCAAATCCGTCTTCGTTCCAGTTTTCAACGTCTTTATTTTCGCTAGTCATTCTTTGCTTGCTTTAGGACTTCGTTCAGGAAATGAACTAACAGTGAACTACGGCACTGAAAATACAATCATACTCGAACGTACTTTGCCGCAGGATGCTTTAGTAGTCGTTCCACGTAATGAAGTCTGATGATGAGTCAAGAATCCCATTGGTCGTGGAGCTGAACTTGCAAAATTACGACGCACATTTGTCATGGTACAAAAAATACATAAATTGCGTTGTCTGATCTGGCTCTTAAAAAACAATACAAAGAAATTGCGGACAGTTACTGAAGTTCTCTAACTCGAGAAGAACATTAGGTAACGAAAAGTTTCTAAGTAATACAAGATTAGGAAGTAGAAAAAAGTTATTAAACAGAATAAGGAAACCTAGAAAAGCAAAAAAAAATGGATGGAGTTGTGACGTAATAAGTTCTTATTTTTGGATGTTGCGTTGGAAAATTTACAAAAACACTAACTGTGCTGATTTTTACAGTAATTTATTTTCGTCCAAAGGTGCTTTGGATGAGGCAGGGCGGCAGCTGCTCAATGAGGCTCAAGGAGTTGACCTCAACTGCCACCAATTCGTCGTTCGCGAGCCAGCTCAGATGGACCAAATGCTGAAAAACAAGATAATCCGTCAATGCTGCCTTAATGAACGGTTTTTCGTTTTCAATTGATCAAATTCTTACCTTATACTTTTTGATGTAGTGGAAAGCGTTCTCGTTGGACGGAAATCCATGTTTGGCGTTGCCATCAATTTGTGTAAAATCAATTTTAGGAATCTTGACGTCGGTAGTCGGCACCTTCTGCAAAAATCAAAACAAAAACTAATCAATCTTCAAGAGAAATCCGACTTTGCTTGGCTAAACGCGGAAAAGATAAGATCATGAATGATTACACACGTTTCAAGCTTCGGTTGCCTCTCAAGTCGGAGTAAAGAAGACAAATATGCATAAATCCGATTACTTACAAAAAGGAATTGCTTTTTTCGTCGGATCGCGACAATTTATAAGGCAGAATAAAAAGTGGCGGTCGCTTTATGTAACGTTTCCTGGTGTTGTTAATAAAACCACGACGATGGCGAATGCAACTGGGAAAAGGTTTCTGTTACCAATTACGTGATCACGCCAGATTCGTCCGTTTCCGACATAGGAGCAGAGGATAATTCCGTACAATGACTTATTCACAAAATAATCATGCCCCGGCGTTATAAGGCGGGGTTCGCGTGCAATGGACAATAGTCTTTCGAAATGCATAAGTTATTACTGTTGTTTGTAGACACGACGACGTCGGTGCAAATATTTTCAAAAAGCAAAATCAGATCAGGCAACTGTTAGCGGTCTCTTAGTACATAGTTGGTGGTCTTTTTAATCAGTATAGCTTCTGCTAGAGGGTACAGCGCCACAAACAATATGTAACTAAATTCCTGAAAATTCCAACTTAATTTATTCCTGAAACAACTTTATCGAAACCAATGCCGAAGAGTGTCATTATTACTTCTTTTTCTTCAGATAAAACACTTTTTCTGATATTATTGAGCAGGTTTGGCTCAATATGACCCGAATTAATGAGGTCCTCTATCACACAGAAAGACTGGAAATACCCGAATTCGTCGATTTCACGACAAGTGGCCTCCAAGAGCGAGGAATTGCAATGCAATTAATTTCGTTTCTATTGCGGATTTTCAGGTGCAACGAAAGGCTGCTTACGTCGAGCCGCGCCACAGAAATTGCCTCTCTGGAAGTGCAAAACCAGATAAACAGCTCATCAGACTAAAGCACAATCTAAATTGCAAACATTCTGAAAGATAGCCGCCGACGTGCACTTAGTCATCCTGAAACACTGACAACGAAATAATGCATTTCATGCAAATACGCGATTTCCATTCAAGCCAACCGGCGATCACCTCCAATTGAAATTCATAATTCCACCCCAGGTATCAATCAAATTCGCAGCTACGTGTACTGGTTATCTAAACAATAATAAAAGAATAGCAAAAGGGCGGCGAATTGGCTGATTGATTGAATAATGAAAAATCGATCGCGGTCGTCGGTAACGAGCATCGTGGCAAAGTAATTCCTGGGGGAAGAGCCGTTTGGTAGTTTTGGGGAAATTTCAAAGGAATTTCGCGATTTTCATTACCGCTACAACGGCGATTTAAATTCAAGGAACCCGAAAAACAAGGGCTGAAGGCTAGTGATGGATGGTGAGCAGACAGCACACGCGATTACCCTCTCGATCCTCGATTACATTTTGGTCTTGTATTTTACGTGAAAGAGACACGTTATGAGATATGTATTTTCAATATCAGGACTTCAACAATTCAGCAGAGAAAACCTCCAGGATAACATTAGACTCATTAGAGGGAGACAGTGGCAGCAAAAATAAGGGGAAATGTAGACCATTAATATTAATAGAAGAGACATACTTGAAGAAGGTAAAAACGAAAACAAAACATAGAAAGAGATGGGAGAAGACCACATTTTTAAAAAGTTAAGAAAATTCTATTGAGTCCATTGAACTGAATTTTTTCCCATTTTATAATTAATGATTCCATGTTTGTCTAAATTATGATGCAAGCATCGCTCATAAAGAGAATTTTTTTTAAAACCACGTTAAATTACCAGATATCACATTTCATAACTGCCGCGATTACCCATGCAGAACATCCAACAAAAACCTTCAACTACATTATTCACACGCATACTTGCGGAACATGTAATTTTCAAAGCAAACAAAACGTTAAAATGATAACACCGCGTTAGGAGAATCATTAACTCTGTTTCTTTTGTTGCCGGCAAAATCAATATTTCATTATCCAAGAGGACCACTTTAACCGGATGTAATTTAAGCCACTCAGCAGCAGGAGCAGCAGATGACACCGCTTACAATGATTGGGCTTCTAAGAGAACAGAGCAAAAACTCGAGAGACAGAGCGACACGAAGGTGTTACGTTACCGTGGCATCCGCTCGTTATTAATTCTACACCTTTGTCCAATTGATTTGTGGATGCGCAAAATTTTAATTATTTCTAAACGAACCGGCCAGTGTTGGTGATTGACGTAACGTGGAAGCGACCAACAGTTCTTGCATTACCCGTGAGGTCAAAGTTCTGCATAAAACAGTCATTAATCTCCGTCGAAACAACAACGATCCGAACGCATTTGATTAAAACATTGTAATCTGGATGCAGGGGGTCCAGACTGAGAGTAATGACTCACACATTGCATCAATATTGCACCTAACGGAGCGCATCTTAAGTGGCACTAAAAACAACGAAAATGAACGCCATCACTAACGCAATTTAGCAGAAACGACTCCACATGAGCGTCCTATAAAGCATCCACTCCGAGCCAATTGAATTGTAACTGCCGGAAATGACCTGGTCAAAAAGGTTTTCTACTTTCAGGTGGAAGAAGCGTCAGACAATTATTTGGTCTTCATCAAAGAGTTAATTCCGCTCTTAAACGTTACTAAGAGGAAGAAGTCTTCGTAATGACTGTATCGAAGTTCCAACTGGTCCCCTAAACGTTACTAAGAGGAAGGAGTCTTCTTAATGGCTGCACCGAGGTTCCAACTGGTCCCCTGCCGGAGTTTGGGTGCGAGCGGTCGGGCCGGTCGGAATTCCGCGGATGACCCCGCGACGCTAACAAATGGACCTGGCCGGGTCAGAGTTGGCACCCCATTACGGTGCAGACTCCGGAGTTGGGTGGGACACCTGTGCGCCCGGTAAGCCACCGGCCCCGTTCCGAGCCAGACGAAATGCATCATGCTAATTAATCATTGTGTTTGCGAGCCCGGTGAATGGCAATCCTTGCAGCGTCTCGTGAATAGACCGAACAGACATTGATAAATGGCGTAGCCGATGCTATCGCAAATTGCATTACAAGGATGCGAGGTTTTGTTGCTGCATGCATGTGGATGTTGTGACTTTGTATGAGGTGCATGGCAAGGAATTGCGTTGCGGTGACGGCTGACGCCATTAATAAATTACACTGGAGAAATGTGTTCTGCCACTTCCGGCGGTGTCACTTTGATAATAGCGCCTGGATGCAGTCATTTTCAGATCTCGCTTCTCCCAAATGAGAAAATTGATGCAACAATGGTCGGGGCGGCGAAGCGCCGGGGAAGCCCCCAATCGTAACACGGATCGTAAACGGGTGGGGTTCGAGAACACGCTCCCGGCATTGCACGATGCACATGCAGACAAGGAAAAATGGATGCATCACATCATGTGAGGCAATTTCCCAGATTGATTAGGTTCACCGTGCGCGAATTCAATTACACGCCAGCTACTGATGAAGGATTAATTCTTCATGACCAGCCAACCTGAAATAGAAACACGAGGCCTAGAAGCGATACGGACAATAAAAATTTCGCGCACCTTCGGAATTATCTCTAATCATTAAATCAACTGCTTAGCGACTCTTCGGTGAATTGGACAAAGGAAACTTCGATTGACGGAGGACCTGCACCAACATTATATGGGAAAGCTTGTCACAACGCAGAATTAATTAAATCAAAATGGCTCTTCATGCAGATAAAGCGGTGGAGAAATGTGACACTAATAAAGTAGACACCTCAATTAACCACATTCAGTAAGCTGGCAGTCGGAAAGACAGCCAAGAATGGATATCACTCCTCTATTAAATTCTTTATATTAGTCTACATCTTCAGAAGCTTTTTAACTACCATTAATTAGCATTAACTAGTGAGGAACATATTTGAAATCTATTGTTCTAGGTTACAGGGCGAGTAAGCTAAAGTGAATCAACCGAAATATCTTCGTTATTTTTAAAAAGTTGCAGGAATGAACGTAATTTGATTTTAAAATGCTCTGCTACAAACGGTTCAAATTTGTCTGCTCCGCAAAGCAAGTCGTTGATCATTTCCGAAACTCATCCACCCAACTGACCGTCTTTCCTCGCCGTTGACAATGGAATCGGGCTGGTATAACAGCGCACTTTGAAGTCCACCATTGGCAATTTGCTACAGGTACATTATCCCATTGTAATTAGCCCAGCCCACATCTCTCACAACTCCACCCAATTGCTTCCTTGGAGCTTTAAATTTCTGAAAAGAAGCTACGACATACGTCGTCGGGTCTCAGCATTCGATAGTCGCAGTTCCTGATCTTCTTTATAACACTAATTGCATCTTTTAATTCATTTTATCGCCAGTATCATAGTCACCTGACTGACTCACTCTGTATAGAGGGTCTAGGATAAAGATGTTAAGCATGGGGGTCTCACTCATTTGAACAGTGGCGACTTTGGTCAAATTAAAAGAAAGTTCTCAAATTTCCTAAATTGAGCGTCTCTGTCTAGTCTGTGACGTCAAGACACACTGCGCGGAAATTCGTCGCGCCGGTTCGCTCCATCTGAACTAGGGCTTATTTCAGTAGAACAATAACATACGACATATTTGCCATAGTTCACTTCAGATTAAATAAAAATTAATATTTGCAAAATTAGAGTTTCTCATTAAATTCAAAATATGAATATTGCAGGTAGTTCTTGGAAGAAAAAGAATCGGAACAAGTACAAAATTGAATTTGGTCCTCGCCCGATTCTGCATACTTGTTACTGTACTGCGTTGTAGGTACCTTTTCTTTGTTAATGACGATAATGCTGCTGTCGTCGTGCAATATAATTATATTAAGATCCCTGGTGTCAAAAGTGATGTTTCTGATAGCGTTGGTCCTGGAGAACCACTGTTTCGTAAGATTTTTCGTCAATGTTCTGGAAAATTTTGTCAATTGCCGCTTCTTCAGGTCATATTCAATCATCTAAAATCAAAAAGTTACAACTAATCTTGCACAAATACTCAACACATTACATTATTGTCAGCATACGTAACAACTACAGTTAAAGCTGTGGGATGAACGCTTACAGCAGTTGGAGGCACTTTATATTTGGGCAGTTTACAATAAAAATTGTACTGTTTCTTCTTTGAAGACCACACGCAAATGTTGCTTTGCAAGTCGGCCGCTACGACGTAATTGCCACAAGACGACGAGGTCAGGAGCGATATCGTGTCAGTTAGCTCTGGAATTTAAATAATTAATTTGCAATAATTGAGAAAATTAAAAACCTTACCAGTTTGTGTGTTAATTGTTTGAAAAACGAGAGGAATTTCTGGGGATAAACTAAATATTTTTAAACCCCCCAAATTTGGGGCTACCGCCAGCAAAGTGTTTGTTAGGAATATAGCTGAATTGCAAGGAATTTTGGCGTCTTCTTCCAAAATTTCGACCGGAACCAATTCCGGTCTACTTTCTCCCGTGTAACTGAATTGAAACAGCCTCATTCCTAACCTAGTACTGAAAATGATCCACTTTCCGTCTCCCGATATAGTAGAGCAAATAATTCCCTCGTTCTCCGGCTCGCCGTCGTCGTTTTTAACAACTTTTTGTAAAACAAGCAGTTTTTTTGGTTCAGATTTTAAAGAAAGTAAACTGTTTTGTTTCTCCTTCGAATCGTCGGCCTCCCCTAAACTCCAAACTTCAACGTACTTTGGATATCTTAACAAAATCAATCTGGCTTGCGGACTCAAAGCAACACAAGGATTTTGCAAAATTGGCGGAAATTTCAACAGCGTTTTGGGGGGATAATAACTGCAAGCTAAATAACCGTCAACTCCGCTTGAGTAGAGCTTGTTTGTGCATAAAACTAGGGCTCTAACGTCGTGGTCGTGGAGTTTACGCTGGATGCTCCTCACCCATCTCTGAAAACCGTCTTTGACTTTGATTCGAACGTAATTCACAATGTTGGGATCGATTCCCGCGCAATACAAGGATTGTTCATCTTGAGACAAGCACATGGCAAGAATGTCGGCTTGGTGAGACTGGTAGCTTTCGAGTTGGGACCCGACTTTGCCGTCCCAGAATGTCAGTTTACCCCGAGAATCGCCGCTGATGACCGTGAAGTCTTTGGTGACGGCCAAGCACCAAACTATTGTTGGCTTGTTGGCCTCAGAACGCCCCACAAGCATCTTATGCAACGCGTGACCTTTAAACAATAAACAAAAATAATTTTTTGCTACAATGAATTTATTGAAGAGATATTTTGTTCGTTACGGTTAATCCTCAACTGTTGTTGAAGATTTTTTAGTCTTAAACTGCAACAACCGTCTTTCAACTTTGGGGCCAAGCAAAATATTGTCAAGAAGGTAATTAGGGAGACCCTATTTTTCTACAAACAATCTTTGTTAAAATACCTACCTGAACTGATGCTCCATATTCTTATGGCATCCATACTTCCAGAAACCACATATTCTCCAGAATGGTCATATTTAAGACAAAGAATCCTGCCTTCTTGCTTATCCAGCAACTTTTGGAAGAGAAACTCGTCACTATGAACTTCAAATATGTTCACGTAGCCCTGTTCTGTTCCAATCGCAATCTGTGTTCCAGTCCCATCAACATCTAAACAAAAGGCCGCCTCGCCGGTTACTGCGGCCCTATCCTTTATAGATAATTTGTACAAGTCGTACTCGATTAATAAGCCGTGCAGCCCCACACTAAACAAGCGGTCCCCACACCAGGCCAATCCCTCAACACTGAAGTTATCAGTGGAGCTTGAAATTGTTCGTTCAATAAATGGAGCATTGAGCAGGTTCCAGATTTCAACACTTGCGTCAGATCTACAACGAAATTTAAGGAGAATGAGAGAAAACGATCTGAAGGGCATTACCTGGAGATAGCCAACTTATTAGTGTTTGCCTGAAGGGCCATGCAGTAAACCGCATTGGGTTTCGGCCTATAAAACCGCACATTATGTATTTTGCACTTGGACATGGCGAATGGTAGAATTGACAATAAATAACAATTATTAAATATTCACGTGTTGTTTTTTGTATATTCTAACCTCACATTACAAATAATAACACTTGACGTTAGCAAGCACGTGAAATGAGCATAGGGAATTTTACTTTCCTGTTTGTGTTGGTACATCTGTTTTGGTAAAGTGGGAGGTAAAGTTGTTTGCTTGCAGGTTGTTTGGCGCGGTTTTTCTATATTGTTGTTGGATTGTTGAAGAAAATAAATAAAAATGCCAATTCTAATCAAACTGTGAGTAAACATTTTTTTCTTAAAAATTATTACGGCCATAGTTGTTATTGTTGAAATTGCCCTGCCGTTTTAGGGGCAGGGAAATTGTGTTTGTTTTGTTGGTTACGAAACGTCACATGCACGTGACCGTGACATTGACAGATACATATGCACGCTTCTTAAACGTCAAACAAAGCGGTAACTTAAAAAATTGCGAAATATTGGTGATTAACTAACGCAACCCAGTGTCTATAAGCAATTTGTGGCTGTGGAAGTGCTGTGTTCAACATGGGTCCTCCAAAGAGGTACAGCAGTAAGGGCGAAGGCAAGTCCAAGAAGCGCAAGAAGGAGGAAGAAGAGTGGACTTACGAGGAAGACGACACTAACGACACCGAGGGGGCCGCCGTTCCAGGAGCCGCTGCCCGAGACGCCGAAAAGAACGATCAAGCGATCCAAGAAGACGAGTTCGGAGCCAAAGACTACCGCTCGCAAATGAGCCTGAAAGGGGACCACAACTCCCGGCCTCTGTGGGTCGCCCCGAACGGCCACATTTTTCTCGAGTCATTCTCGCCGGTGTACAAACACGCGCATGATTTTTTAATCGCCATTTCAGAACCAGTTTGTCGCCCCGAGCACATACATGAGTATAAACTTACAGCTTACTCCTTATATGCGGCTGTGAGCGTGGGGCTTCAAACGGACGATATTATCGAGTACCTGAAGAGGTTGAGCAAAACTACAGTCCCGGACGGAATTATTGAATTTATTAAACTGTGTACTTTGTCTTACGGTAAAGTGAAACTGGTTTTGAAGCATAATAAGTACTTTGTGGAGAGCCCTTATCCGGAAATTCTGCAAAAATTGTTAAAGGATCCCGTTATACAAGAATGTCGATTGAGAAGAAACGTAGAAAACGAGGAAAGTGAGGAATTCATCACTCAGGTAACTAAATTCTGTCGTTATCACTCAAACTAATAGTTGTTCGTAGGTGCAAGAGAAAAAAAATATTCCAACATTTGGCGCCAAACCGACGACCAGCGCCGACCAACCAGAGGCTGCCGCCCCAGTCCCCGACGACATAACAAATTTCTACGATAAAATGGATAACGAGGAGGAGGAGGAAGAAGACACTGCTTTGAAAACGGTCTCTTTTGAAGTTAACCAAGAAAAAATTGAGGTCATCCAGAAGCGTTGCATAGAATTAGAGCACCCGCTGCTGGCGGAATACGATTTCCGAAACGACACCGTCAACCCCGACATTAACGTGGATTTGAGGCCATCGGCGGTGCTGAGGCCGTACCAAGAAAAGAGTTTGAGAAAAATGTTCGGAAACGGCCGCGCGCGCTCTGGAGTGATAGTTTTGCCTTGCGGCGCCGGCAAGTCTTTGGTTGGGGTAACAGCCTGCTGCACGGTCCGTAAACGCGCTTTAGTCCTCTGCAATTCGGGGGTTTCGGTCGAGCAATGGAAGCAACAATTCAAAATGTGGTCAACAGCCGATGACAGCATGATTTGCCGTTTCACTTCAGAAGCCAAAGACAAGCCGATGGGTTGCAGCGTTTTAGTCACAACGTATTCGATGATCACCCACACGCAACGCAGGTCCTGGGAGGCCGAACAAACGATGAAATGGCTCCAGGAACAGGAATGGGGAATTATGGTACTGGACGAAGTACACACCATTCCTGCAAAAATGTTTCGAAGAGTTCTAACGTTAGTTCAGTCGCACTGCAAATTAGGTCTAACCGCTACTCTATTGCGGGAAGACGACAAAATCGCGGATTTAAATTTTTTGATCGGCCCCAAACTGTACGAAGCCAACTGGCTGGAGTTGCAAAAACGGGGGTTCATAGCGCGCGTCCAATGCGCGGAGGTTTGGTGCCCCATGACTCCCGAATTTTACCGAGAATACTTAGTCTGCAAAACCAGCAAACGTCTTCTTCTCTACGTTATGAACCCAAATAAGTTTAGAGCTACGCAATTTTTAATTCGGTATCACGAACGCCGAGGCGACAAAACCATCGTTTTCTCCGACAACGTGTTCGCTTTGAAACATTACGCGATCAAAATGAACAAACCGTACATTTACGGCCCGACTTCGCAAGGGGAAAGAATACAAATTTTGCAAAATTTCAAATTCAATCCGAAAGTCAACACGATTTTCGTGAGCAAAGTCGCCGATACTTCGTTCGATTTGCCCGAAGCTAACGTTTTGATTCAAATTTCGTCTCATGGCGGGTCCAGAAGACAGGAAGCGCAACGTCTCGGCAGGATTCTGAGAGCAAAAAAAGGCGCTATAGCTGAAGAGTACAACGCCTTCTTTTACACGCTTGTGTCGCAGGATACTATGGAAATGAATTACTCGAGGAAGAGACAGAGGTTTTTGGTTAATCAGGGTTATAGTTATAAGGTTATTACGAAGTTGGCCGGGATGGATGAAGAAGCGGATTTGATGTACAAAACGAGGGAGGATCAGGGTCAACTTCTGCAACAAGTAAATTGGTTGAGTCGAGTCTTTTCGGTTGTTATTGGGATTGTTTTAGGTGCTTCAAGCTAGTGATATCGACTGCGAGGACGAGAGGATACCGGGAGAAGGGGGGCCGAGAGCCGGAGGTAGCGGAAACAGAAGGACTGGACATATGGGTTCAATGTCTGGGGCTGATGATGCTGTGTATTTCGAGTACAAGAAGTCCGGGTCTTCACAGCATAAACATCCATTATTTAAGAAATTTAGATACTAAGCTATTTATGGAAATGTACTTTGCTGTATTCATTGAATCACTAAAAAAATATATTTTATAGCAAAACACGGCTTGTAATTTTATAGGGGAAAGACAACCACATGTTCCGGCTTTCAACTTTTACAAATAGCTATAGTAGAATTTTTCTAACAACTCCACAATCGCATAAAACTGTCAAAATGTACTAGCTGCAACTAGGGTATTATCGGCTGTCTCTATTGCTTGCAGAGAACAGCAAAGCTGCATTCCTTAAATCGCGTCTGTTACGCTCGTGCGTGTCGTCTGATAATGTAAATCATCCTTAATTCGAATAAACTTGTCGTTCTCCGTGAATAAGAGAAACAGTCGATCCAATACGGGGGTCGCAGTTGATTGTAGCCGGCATTCTGACAGTTTTATGCGATCGAGGAGTTGGTAAAAAAATTCTACTATAGCGGAACGAAAAAAGGCGATTTATTAATGTAGTCTATCAGAGTATTTTCTCTGTGAAGTTGCATATCTTCAAACTATTATTGGTTAGACCCTCTTCTTTTTAAAATATTTGAGAATCAAATTAATTTAATAATAAATTATTTTCCCCTGTTTGCAGGCCTGGTGAAGGGGTGTCTGATGACTGGGCGATTCTGGAATTGCAAGGGGACCTGAAGTCGCATTCAGAGACTAGTTTTGGTGGCAAATTTATTGGAGATTTGCACTTCACAACATCTGGCACACCTATTCTCATAATCGGTCACCATTTGATGTATGGAAAGGCCATGAAAATGGAGAAACCGTTCGCCCTTTTAGAGAAAACAACGAGTGGGGGCAGTAACACAGAGTATTTAATCAAAACTATTATCAAGAAGAAAATATTGTTTAAAACTAGACCAAAACCTATTGTGGATAACTACTTAAAAGTTTAGTCTAATCTCTAATCTATTTAATTGTATAATATTTAATAAATAAACAAGTCATGTCCAACTGTAAATTTTAACTGTAATTCTGCTTTGCTAATTCAGGGTTAAATTGGTTATTATATTTCTTGCTAACAGTTCTTGGCGCCTGTTTTTCCTTGGCTTTTTCTGGTTCACCCCTTAATTTCGCCAGCAAAGCCTCAGATCGTCGTCGTTCCTCTTGTTCCCGTCTTAGCCTCTCCATCCTCAAAACCTCCAACTTTCTCTCTTTCTCAATTCTTGACTTTTCATCCCCTGAACTATCACCACAAGACTCTTCACCTGTCGACTCCGAAGCATACTTTTCGCGTTTATTTTTCTTGTGTTTTCTCTTACTCTTCTTCCGTTTCTTCTTCTTATTAACACTTTCCTCGCTACTACTTGATTTCCTCTTTGTCGTCCTCTCACTCACCGATGGAACACTCGATTTAGTCAATGGACTGACTTTTACTACCGCTGCAGTGGACGGTACATATCGTTTCATAACTTGCAAAGGATCTTCCCTAATTTTGCTTTTCATATTAACCTCAATTTTGGTGTTTGAGCGATCAGGGGCTTCATCATACCAATTCTTTTTACCGAGAGCCTCATTAGTGTCTTGACCCAAATAGGTAAGGTACCCAATTTGCTTCTCGTATTTCTCCTGTTCTTGTTTCTTCTCTTTGTCGTGGTCCTTGTTAGTCGCCTTGACTTCAGCAACCCCATCTTCGAGCTCTTGGAAGAAATTTACGTGGTCAGTAACTGCTGTTCCTGGAGCTTCTGCGGCTAGCGGGATAAATTCCTTGGTGGGCAAATTTCCTCGCGCTCTCTGCCTGAGCAATTCGGTTCTTGCTTCTCTTTCCTAATTAAGTATTGCTAAGGTATTTTTTTATTTTTGTTGTTGCAACTTACAGCTAGCTTAATTCGGTCTTGACGTTCTTTCTCCTCCTCCGCTGCTTTGGCTTCGTCACGTCTTACTCTTGCTATATTTTCTTTAGTACGGACGTGCCATCTAAAAGTTAAAAAATTTCACACCTAACCTCAAATATTTTTATCTATTTAACGCTAAATGAATCAATAAGAACAAATTTGCAACAATTACCTTTTCTTTGGTAAAATATTCATTTTTATTGCCAGTAATTAAACGAAATTAACTGTATTTTTGTTAATCTGACAGTTAAACGTCAGACAGAACGTTACGACGTGACTTGTCAACAGTTGCTACTATCTTCGTTTAAATCATGTTAAATAGAATGCTCCAACTCTCTTTATCCAATGAGTAATAAACCTAACCTAGAAAAATTGGAAATTTCCAGCAGCGATCGTCAGTTTTGATACGTTTTCTCGTTTAACATGAAATTAGCATGTCTCGGCGAGGTTCCCCTTTAGATGCTGAGCCCTGCAGACAGTGTTCAAGTTTCTCCGATTACGTGAAAGTAGCCAGAAGAAAAACCAAAACCGACGGAGATATCCGCCAGGTAACTCGCCGATTTACTCCAAAACTTGAATTTTACTATTTGTAAAGGATAATTTAATAATCCAAGACTCTTTGTCGTGTTTAGTGAACCGAACAGTTTAATATAAAGCCCTAAAAGCGGCCTAGAAAATTTTTCAAAAAAATTAATGAACATTTAAAAAAAAGCCTCAAGTAACTCTTTGTTTTTATAGATATCTTCCGACATGAGGCCGAGACGAACGGACTGTCCTTTAGACAGAGAAGAATTAGGTAGAGCGTCCTGGGGGTTGCTGCACACGATAGCCGCGAAATACCCTGAGCGGCCGGAAAAATCGGACCAAAGAGACATAAAACAGTTTTTGAATCTGTTTGCTACCTTTTACCCTTGCGATCATTGCGCTGAAGACTTCAAAAAAGAGTAAGTTTTAATTGCAACTAGTTGTGCAATACTGTTGACAATTTTGTAGATTGATCACGGATCCACCGAAAACTAGCTCTCAAGATGCCCTAAGTCAATGGCTCTGTAGGGTCCACAATAGAGTTAACGTTAAATTAGGAAAGGAGGTTTTTGATTGTTCCAAAGTTAATGAAAGATGGAGGGATGGTTGGCTGGATGGCTCCTGCGATTACTGAAGGCACCTGTTATTTAGTTTTAGTAGCAAAATAAATTTTTTTAACAACAAAGTTTTTCTTGATCAGACACGAGCAGCAGGAAAATCTGATATCGTGGTGATTGAGAACTTTATTTCTTCACAAATTTTAAAATAGAAAAGGGACTTTTTACAAAAACGTTAACAATTTCCTAGAAAATTTTGCCAAATTGTAGAAAGCTGACAAATGGTGGAGGAACCAGCTGAAGATAAATAGAATTTCATAAAAAATTAACTATACTCTGGTACGAAAATTTAAAAATTGACTCGGCAGCATTATTTGAAGCGTTGTGGGCGGACGCTAAATAGTAAGGACGTTGTGTGTATGATGCGGCAAATTGGTTGTGCATATAACTGGACAACAGTCGCGTGTTAAAGATGCTACAGCTTATTAGAGATTGTGAACATGCATTAATGAGTGACTTTTTAAATTTCCGTACCAGAGTATAATAGAAGTAGAAAAATAATTCTTTTCTGAAGTGACTAGAGTTGGTTCTTTCCAGGCAGCCAGTAACCATTTTAGTTTGCTTGATTTGAATGGTAATTTTTTCTCAGTCTGCCAAAAAGTCAGAACTTTTATTCTATGATAAAAACAATGGATAAAAATGATATCAAATGAAATACAAGCATTAACAGAAAACACTTTATCAAAAGAAAAAAAAAAACAATAAATTGACCAAGAAACGATTCAATATTTTTTCTAACATCGCATGATATCACTGAACACTGGCTTAAATTACGTAATATCACAATTCTTGCTAAAATTCTATTAAAATTTCTCATAAACCCAATTGTAAGTCTAAACCGGCCGGTATTGTAATTCCTCCAGTATCAACGGGGGGTTCAGAATGTTCTATGGTCAAGAAGCAATTCTGCGTTTCGTCGTCCTCTCCAGTAAATAGAACCTGAAATTAACCTTTGAACGATTTGTTAATAAATAATTTATCGTCACCTTATTATCGTCAGATTTGATCCCATCCTCTTCACCATTCGTCGGTTTTTCATTAATTTTATTTGTTTTAGCTACAACAAAACGTCAATATCTACACAAAATTTTTGAGGTATCTTCACCATTGGCAGCTTTTTTCTTTTCAAGCTCGTGGCACTTAATATGCGCCAAATACGACGCAACGTTAATGGTGGTGTAAGAGCAAGTTGTACAAGAATACGTCCCTTCTTTGCCTGGATGCTTATTGGCTAAATGTATTTTATACGCTGACGATTGGATCGATTGATAATTGCAGTAAGGACACGAATATTTGGCAG
Organism: Schizotus pectinicornis; assembly: GCA_951805265.1. NCBI lineage: Eukaryota > Metazoa > Arthropoda > Insecta > Coleoptera > Pyrochroidae > Schizotus > Schizotus pectinicornis. The sequence goes on from OX638203.1 coordinate 19,135,252, forward strand.
CCTGAATAAAACGAATAAGTCGCAGTAATGTCCAAAAGTTGGTATTTACCCCAAAATGTCTCATGGTATGTTTTCGCAGGCAATTATGATCACCTGTCTTGTAGTCGCAATAAGAACATTGGTGGGGTTTGTCTCCGGTGTGTTGGCGGTAGTGCAACTGAAATCAACGAAAAATTGAGCAACAAGTTTGACTGGCTGGGGGCCTACCTGAAGCATCGATTTTCTTGCAGTTTGATGCCCGCAAATGTTGCAAATGAACGGCTTGAACTTGTCGTGGACAGACTTAATGTGTTTCTTTAGGGATTTCGTATTTGCAAAGTAGCGGTCGCAGAACTGGCATTGTTTCACTGAATACCAGTTGGGAATCTGCAAGGTCAATTAGAACTTCAGCTCAGTTATCCACTTGCATAACGTTAGAATAATTAAATCAGAAATTCACTGGAAAAACTTTTTAATTTTTCATAAAGCCAAAAATTCTAAACTTTAGCGTTTCTTTGAACAGCAACCACACTTTTAAAGGAAAAGATAGATATACTCACGTCCTCGGGGGACATATGAATGACTTCATGGTTCCTCAGCTGATTGACCTGTTTGAACGTTTTTCCGCAGGACTTGCATAAAAAAGGTTTGTCTTCATTGTGGATGGCCATGTGGTCGACAACCCGCACTAAAGCAACAAACAAATTTTAAAAGTAGAAAATTGAAAATGGGTCGTATTTAACAGTCTACCAAATTTACCCAATATTTACATACAAAAAAATACTTTCATTTCCCAAAAATACTAAATGCTCACCAAAATTAAGAAAATACATAATCTTAAAGCGACAACCAAATATTGACATAATGCTGGCCTCTTATATATTTTGTTCGCCAAAATAACTTTTGTTGACCATAAATACTAAATGTTCACCAAATTTTATTTCGCATTCAATTCTAACATAATACCCAGATGTTTCATTTTCGACAGTGTCTTATATAATTTAGAAGTTAAAAATACTATTTGTTGATCAAAAATACACAAGCAATAAAATGTTGTGCAAATGGGAAATAATTTTATGCAAAATTATAGATGTAGATGTGCTAAGGCAAGGAAAATAAGAGTAAAAATAGAAGTGGTTTGCACAAAAAAAGATATTGATTTCCGTAATATATAAATGCTTTGCTGTAATTGGCTTTCATTATGTAAAACGTAAAACTTCTTTTAGTGGTAATTTCTAATCGTGCTTTAAAAAAAAATTACAAGGCTCTGAACTGACCTTGTACAAAACTTTTTTCGCGTGCCTCTTGTCTGGAAGCGCAAGCGGCAAGAAGAGATGCGCAAGCATATTTCATTTTTGGAGTTATAAAATAATTATTTGACGCACAAATAGTTTTATTGAGAAACACTAAATATAAATGGATAGCGCGAATATTTATTATGTACAGCACGGACGCGTAACTTGAGCGTTCTAAATTTGGTGAATATTTAGTAAAATTGATGGACATATAGAATTTAAAATGTAAGCAATGGTAAAACAATATGCAGCATAGTTATTTTAGTGGTGATGTTCTCATTTTCTGATGTATAATAATTTGGGTTTTATTTAGAATTTTTGATGCTCATTAAATTTTCTGGTGGACAGTGCAAGGGATGTATGGTTTAATTTGGTGTACATTATATTTGTTCCCATTGAAAATTAAGTTTTCAAACCTGCGCTGTTAGATTTGAACTGGTTGCACATGGGGCAGGTCAAAAGTCCGACATCAATCGAATGGCACTTCCAGAGGTGCATGCTGCATATCCTCCAGACCGAAAATTTCTGTTTGCAAACTGGGCACATAAATTGCTTCTTTTCTTGGTTAACGTGGCAATCTTCGTGTCTCTTTCTCAACTCGTCTTTAGCAAAACGCAAAGGACATCCTTTGATCGAGCATCTAAAAGTAATTTATTGTCTTTATTCCGAAAATTCTATTTACTGATTTACACACTTGATTTTCCTCATAGCCTTGTCCTCCTTTTTCAGCAGATTGGCAGAAGTCTTCTTCATAGATAACATAGCTTTTTCTCCGTTTTGGTCGGCAGTGCAGTCTTTTTTTGGATCACTGGTTTTTTCAACATGGTCGTCATTAACGTTAATCAAATTGTGTTGCTGCAACTAAAAAGTCAGCAAAATTCATGTTGGTGAATCAACCTTACCGAAATCATGTGCTGTTTTAAATCCTCCTTGCTGGTGAATCCAGTGCCACATTCGCTGCACAAGAACAGCATGTACTTATTTTCGCTAATCCTGGTCAAAATTGATGCAATTTTTGTTGGAACCATGTCACTGGTTCCATTAACAATATTAACATTTTCTTCAGTTTTAGATATCTAAAATTTAATTATTAAATAATTGATTAGGCGTCAATAACTGAAGTACTTGTTTTTCGTGTTCTGTGCTTAAATGTGTTGCTATTTCTTCAACAGTTTCGCACAAAAATGGGCAAAATTTACATTTATTAGCCTTAACTTCACTATAAAAATCTTCAAGTTTTAAAGCTACATCTGGATCGCTGTCCAACTGAACAAAATCTAACGCATCTTTATTGATAGTGGTGATAGTCCCATCTTCACCCAGAAGTTGAATCACTTCTAAATTGCTACTTTTTGAATTATCATCAACTTCATTTTCAGCAGCCTCTTCTTGATTTCCCGATGTATACGTGATGGAATAAGTATCACCATTAATCACGCGAGTAACTGTATTACTTTCCAAAATATTCTCATTTTCTTGTTGATCATCATCTTGAGGCTTTAATTGCAAAAGAACGTCGTTTGAAAATATTAAATTATTAGAAGCCACAATATTATTCTCGGGAACCTACAAAACGTGGTTTAAAATCTGAGCAAATAATTATCAACCAGGTACCTGAATATTTGACAAAAAAGTGACTGTATTACTGTTAGAGTCATCATAAAGGGGACTGCTTCCGTTTATCTCTCGATAAAATTGCGTGTTGTTACTAAGAGATTCTTCGTTGTTTTCTGAAAGTAAAGAGTTAAAAAGTTCGACCAGAAACGTCAAAAATTTACCATCAGCTACCAAAGCTCCACTAAGCAGTATAGGCAAACCTTCTCGTGAAGGCCAATCTGAAGTTATTTCCGTGAAAATTGATTCGACAGGAAAAGCGTCAGTTAGCCCGTCTTCGGTACTGTGTAGCAGAAAATTGTGGGGGCCGTCATTGAAGAATTTTAGGAATCCCGCCGACTCATCTTCTTGATCCATATTTCAGTTACTTACGCTGAAATACGGCAGGCTACTATCCAGTAAGTTTTGTCTAAGTTGTCTTACTTATCAAAACTTATTTTAACTAAACTTAATGTCGGTTTTGAGGGCTAAACGTCATGATACGGCCCCTAAATATATCGGGTTGTTGGTTGTTTTCAAGGCACTCATTGATCTTCTATTTAACGTTTTAATCGCAAGTTTCAATAACTTTACGTTAATAATTATTACCTATTACAAAACTTAACGCTTTCTCACACGAATTAAACATTTGAGATCAAATTGAAAGTTACAACTTTTAGGTTAGTCACGTTTGACATTAATGACGTTTAAACACCGTTTTAGGGGAGTTTGGTTGATGGTTAACTGCTGGTTTGGTGAGTTTGTTTAATTCTTCAGGGTTTTTAGTTGCGTGTGGTGCTAAAAGTTGGCAACAAAGTTGCATAACCTCAAAATAGCCAATATTTTTATCCGGTAAAGTTTAGAAAATTTACGGCACTGAAGATTTAAGTAAAATCCGAAGCGACCATGGATTCAGATGATGAGCCTCTATCAAAAAAGCAAAAGATACTTAAGAACGATCCAACCCCCGAACCCAACCCTAGTAAGTCATGTTTGGAAGTCTTTACGTACCACTAACGTTTGCATAAATTGACCCTAGAAAGCGTACAAATTGAAGTAAAGCCTGAAGCAGTTGCGGGAGCCTCAACTTTAGAAACAGCGAAACAGGAACACAGCAATGGCGTGATTAAGAAACAAGGTTAGAACCACCACCTGAGACAGCTGGTTGTTGATGTAATTTTTTTCATATTTACAGAGGGAAAAGCTCACAGACTTTGCCCCTATTTGGACACGATTAACCGACAGTTTTTGGACTTTGATTTTGAAAAATTGTGTTCGGTGTCACTTACAAGGATCAATGTTTATGCCTGTTTGGTGTGTGGAAAGTACTTCCAGGGACGCGGCACCAACACCCACGCTTACACTCATTCTGTAGCAGAAGGCCATCATGTTTTCCTCAATCTTCACACTCTGAAATTTTATTGTCTGCCTGACAATTACGAAATCATAGGTAAGTAAAGAAAAAAAATTGCAACCCAAACAAGTTGTTATTTTAGATTCTTCACTGGATGACATCAAGTATCTCCTGAACCCCACTTTTACTGGAAGCCACATAAGCACTTTGGACTTAAGTACCAAAATGTCACGTGCAATTGACGGTTCCCTGTACATGCCTGGCATTGTTGGCTTGAATAACATTAAGGCAAATGATTATTGCAACGTAGTTTTGCAGGTAATTGTAAGGTAAATTTTTTTGTCTTGGACTCATTTTGTGTTTCAGGCTCTCTCCCGCGTTGTACCTCTGAGAAATTATTTTCTAATGGAAGAAAACTACAGCAAAGTACAGCGACCACCTGGCGACTCCTCTTTTTTGCTTGTCCAGAGATACGGCGAGTTGATGCGTAAATTGTGGAATCCCAGAAATTTCAAAGCCCACGTCTCCCCACACGAAATGCTGCAAGCTGTTGTGTTGTGGAGCAAGAAAACTTTCCAGTTTACCCAACAAGGTTTTTTCATTTTATACATATTTTTAATGTTTAATGTTTTTTAATGTTATTATTAATGTTCTTAATTTTATTATTTTTTAGGAGATCCCATTGATTTTCTTTCTTGGTTCCTGAATGCTCTGCATCGCGCTTTGAATGGATCAAAGAAGAAAGATAGTTCCATCATCTACAGATCGTTTCTTGGCAACATGAGGATTTACACCAGGAAGATCCCTTCAACTGATCTTGACGACCGGCACAAAAGGCTGTTATTAGCAACTCCAGAATATCAAGAAACAGTTGTTGATTCCCCATTTCTGTATCTAACTTGCGATTTGCCGCCGCCACCCCTGTTTATAGACGAGTTTAAGGAGAACATAATTCCACAAGTAACTTTTTGTTGTTTTCACTGTTCACTCTTTATTTAATTTTTTTAAGGTTAATTTGTACCAATTGTTGACTAAATTCAACGGGCAAACGGAAAAGGAATACAAGACGTATAAGGAAAATTTTATGAAGCGGTTTGAGATCACTCGATTACCCCCTTATCTCATTCTCTACATTAAACGTTTTACAAAAAATACGTTTTATGTGGAAAAGAACCCAACTATAGTCAATTTTCCGGTCAAGTAAGCGGTTTGTTACATTTTTTTATGTTGCTTCTATTTCTTGCTTATTTGCAGAAATGTCGATTTTGGGGAGTTCTTGACAGCGGAAGTGAAGGCGAAACACAAGCATACTATTTATGATTTGGTGGCCAATATTGTCCATGATGGAGAACCCGGAAAAGGGACCTATCGCGTTCACATTTTGCAGAAGTCAACGGGAAAGTGGTATGAAATGCAGGATTTGCACGTTACTGACATTCTGCCGCAAATGATTACATTAACGGAGGCGTACATACAAATTTATGAATTAAGAACAGATAAATCCGCTTAATTAAGTTAAATAAAAAATATTTTAGGCTAAGCCACAACAGTTCGCGTTTTCAGATGAAATTTTCCTTACAGTTTCCTTTAATACCGACCACTGCAACCTATTAAAATTTTGATTAATCCAAATATTTAACTTTAGCTAATTTAATTAATTTGAAAATTACAGTTCCCAGATGGCCAAAGATAGAATTTTAAAATATCTTTGGATCAATCTCTGAGATTTCATCAATAAATCGGCTGCAGTTCAGTGAACCAGTTTTTCTAGTGCTTGATAAATTGAGCGCAGCTGTTTCACGGCCGTTGAGTTAAAAAAAATTGGAACACTTTACAAACTTAAATAAGTTTACTTCAATAGAATACGTTTTGGGTAACAAAACTATATAGTAACATTATGACTGAACTTAGTTTATATAATTAACTAGTTATAATTATTTTATTACCATGAAATATAAATCGTAATGAAATGATACTGTTTAAGCTAACAAAATTTCTCGTTAAAGAGCCGAAATATTTATTTTTCAAATATAGCAAAAATTTAAGTTTGAAGCTTCAATAAATATTAATTTTTGCCTATTTAACGGGAGAATTTGTTATAATAATTAACTGAATGGTCGTTAACTTTTGTAAAAGAAAACAAATTTACCATTAGTAACATAAATACCAAACTCTGGGTAATAAGTAATTAATTTTGGCCGTAAGTGTTGGCGTCACTATTTTCTCATTTGGTAATACTATGCAAAAAACTGCCAAGCTTTTATGTTTTACGTATTACCTCAGGCGTTGCTGCCCGGTTGCACAAAGTAAATTGGGTCTTAGTGACTCACGAAGTTTTTATGCGGTAATTGCCCGCTTTGCTTGTGCAACCGGGCGCAAACTTAACATACACAGTACGTTATAACATAATTCGTGTTAATTTAAACTTTTACCACTTCTTCCTCGTCCTCTCGAGCCACTTCACCTCTTAAGCCCTCTTGAATTTCTTCCAATGTTTTACCTTTCGTTTCTGGAACGAAGAGGATAATAAAAATCAAACCGGCCAAGGAACAAATAGTAAACCCGTAAAAGGCAAAGTACAACCCGAACCTAACTTTAGTTTTTTCCAAAAATTTGGACGCAATCGTCGCCATAACGCTGAAATAGACATCGGCCAAACACAAGGCGAACGCTTTAACGTTAGTCGGAAACAGTTCACCTAACATACAAATCGGAATTGATTGCATACCTAAACTGAAGATTATCACGAAACCCACAAGAACAATCGGAGATATGAACGAATATGAGCTAATGTTGGATTGGGTTTGAGTTGCAACGTAAAAATAAGTGCCTTCGATAAATAAAGCGCATGCCGAACCAGCCATAGAAATGATCAAGAGAGGTCTTCTTCCCGCTCTATCAACGATGCTCGACGACAAAATAGTCATTAGCAGTTGCACCGTGTAGTAAATCATAACAGCGTAATGAGGCGAAATATGATCACCGGCAGCCCCAAAAATCTCGTGGGTGTAAAACGCAATAGCGGTGGTCCCACTCAATTGTTGGAACCCTCTTAATCCTAAAATGATGAACACAGCCTTCCTGTTGCTTTTCACCGTGAACAAGTCCAAGAATTTGCCGTTTGTTTTGACTTCAGCGCGCATCGCGCTGGTAATTCTATGGACGTCTTCGTCGACGTCATCGACGTTTTTCAGTCTTCTCAATTCTTTCTTTGCGGTTTCAGTACGGTTCCTCATCAACAAGTAATAGGGACTTTCAGGCATCCACAAGAACGTCAGGAACAAAATTGCAGGTACTATCGAAGACACTAAGGCGGTAGTTTTAATACTGAGGTAAGATCCTATCACGTTTATTATGAGAAAACCGGCTATCCAGGTGACGGAACAACTTGAACCCAACATCCCTCGGACGTGGGGGTCGGCGATTTCGCCTATGTACATCGGCACTACAGTAAAGGTGACTCCGTCGGCCAGTCCCGCTATGAAGCGGGCGATGTAGAGTACGGTGATGGATTCGGCGAAGGCTACCATGATCCAGGCCAAGAAGAAAGGGATCGAAGTGACGAGGATGGTGCGTTTGCGGCCGAGGATGTCGACGATTGAAGCGGCGGTCAGGGAGCCGACTATGGCGCCGATGAGAGGCATCACCGCCAACCAGGAACCCTGGTCTTCGCTGATGCAGAGGGTGCATGTTGCGTTGTTTTTTAGCTGAACCACGCTTGGGGAGGACCAGCCGTAGTGCATGCCATCGATCACTATGGCCAGAGTAGCTGAAAAAAAAAAAAACTGGGTAGTGCTAAAAAGTAACTTTGATGTAGTGGCAAGCAGAAATGGGAGACCTAAGCCCGTTGCAAGCAGACCATATATAAGTGAGTTACTGTCACCCCCGGTCCGCTGCCACCTATAAGCAATTTTGGTAATTTTTTTAAGAATTAGCATTGTGGTCAACAATCATTAATTAAGAATTTTAGCGATTTTATTATTGATGAAAAGACTTTTTATTGATTTGCGTCAGCAAACAAGAGTTGCGCGAATTGATCTGTTTATTTGTGAGAATTAATCAAAAACGTAATCTAAAGGAAGAGAGACAAGAATGTATACGTTAAGAGATACTAGGAGTACTTTAGAAGAGCGGATAAATAAACAAATTAGCGTTAAGTATAATCATCTTAATCGCGACGGTGATGCGGGTTTCTGTTATTTGTTACGGGAAATGAATAATCGGCGATATCAAATGTTTTCCATTCGCGTCATATTTATAATTTCTTCAGCTGTACAGTGTGTCTAGGATTACCTTCTAATCCTGACTACACTGCATAATATCTATTAGGCCCATATAATGGATGAAGTTGTAGCACAATTCTTAATACCAGTTTCAAAATTTTCAAAAAATTAATTTTGAAATCTCAATTGCTTACGTAACACGTTGACACGCTTGATTTAGAAAGTGAAGTTTTTACTCATGAGGGGTCACGGAATTTATTTGCATGTTTATAGAAAAAATGCGTATGGTTTTGCATGCTTTTTATTAAATGTGGGTCATGATCACGACCATTTGCTGTTAAAAACGTGCAAATTAAAACAACAATTCCGGACAATAATATTATGCGTTCCACCACCACGGACTAAACAGATGCAATTAACTTCATAAGAATGCACCCATTCCTTACATTTGCGTATTCCAAGTATCATTTAGTCATCGTGAAGTAATTAATGTCTTTGTTTCCTCCTAATCTCCTAAATTCTTTGGGTAACTTCAATTTTCTTGTTGCTGAATGTATCGGTTAACAAAACTTTTGAAACGCGACATTTTCAAAAATTTTGATTTTCTGGGCTACCAGGGAGGTTCAACTTGAAAATGTTTAACTGACGACCAAACTGCCTAAAACCGGTTAACAGTGATTTTGAGTCGCGGATAAAGGGTTAAATTAAAACTCCACCAATAACTCCCAACTATACTAACAAAGAAAAATTTTTGGTTGGGGTTTAAGTAAATTTTTTTTTTCAAGTTTTAAAATTTTAGGAATAGAGTGCTGCAACAAATGTGAAGTAACACAAGGAAGTAGGGCAGGTAGTCGCGAAGCGCCATCGAATGGTCGAGAGGAAAATTCCGTGACAACAAAGAATTTGAAAGGGGTTAAATAACATGACCTACTCACCCGAAGCTGCAGCGAAATATTGCAAGATGGGGCTGCCACTACCCTTCACTTCCTTCGTCATTTTCTTTCAAGATTCTTCAAAACTTGGCCACTAGCGCTTCCACTGCGAACGTTCAGTCACACGAGTAATGAGAAACTGCAAAAAGCGAAGATTAAAGATCGTCTCGTGTATTCAAGGTCGATTTATATTTTATTCAACTCGTGCTCAGGTACAACGTGAACTCTGTTATTGTTTTTTGGCCATCATCACTTATTGTAAAATTAGTTGAAATTTATTCAAAAGTTTTACTGACCAACTTAATTAATTGAAGAAGTTTAACGCGACGATCCACTGTCCGCGCTTTAAGTGAAAATTGGAATGAATTGCAAGCGCTCTTTATACGTTTTTAATTTAGCGAATTATCGCCAGGAAAATGAAGCGTGCGAATTCCACTTCAATCTGATAGCAAACATCACCAGGAATACCGATAGTGGGTTCACTAGGCCTTTCTTGATTCAAAACTTCAAAAGGTTTTGCTTTTGCACCATTTTCGACATTTTTTAAAAATAAATTGTTGACCAACTAGATTACCTGCTGCCTTATTCTAATTATTCTTAACTTAATCACCAACATTGATCCTTTTATTTTTATAATAACCTGTTTATCAAACCATAAATGTCTTATTGACAAACTGCAACAGCATTGAAACAGCTCTTATCGTCCAATACAGCGAACGTGCAACTTTGCGCCACATTTAGTGCGGTTTTTGATTGGATTTGTTTGAAATTTCTGCACCTAGTGATTTTGGAGTAAAGAGGCTATTCCAAACGTACCCAGTGGTCTTCCTTGTAGCAAACCCGCTCCAGGTGTACACGGACGGTTCAGCAGCTATCATGCTTAGAGTGGTCGTAAATAGCAGATAACCAAATACCTTTGCCTTAGACACGTACAATTTGGTGATCTGTACTACAGAGAGTCCATTCCAAAGAGGGAGTGCCGTTAAGCTTTATTGTATCTTGTATCTTTATTTTTTGAAAAATTGCATCATACACATGTCAGCAGATCTCTTAGAAGGTCCGTAACATACCAAACACCAATAATGGCATGGTGTGTTTGCATCTATAATTCAGAGACGTCATCCATGTGCTATGAACACTTGTTGCATCACTACCATGCCTCTGGTCCTGGGCAATCTATTTGTATATGTGTTTGCTCTCGTACGAGTAGGGGTTTTGTATGGTAATTACTGTATAAATTAAATTAACGTACCTTACTAAACGTGGGGATGGACTGTATTGAAAATGTAAAAACTGTGCTGAAGCTAGCGAAGCAGCTGAACGTCTTCGCAGTACACAAGGAAAGGAGAAAATGAGAACAGTGCGTAATGCAGGTCGGAAAACAAAACGAATAATATAGGGGTGGGGGTGAAATTTTTTGGGAAAGCGTCGTGACCCAGATAGCACAAGATATTTTCCTCTTTACAATATGCGTTTTATAAAAAATAGACTGCAGGAAGTTGCTAAGCGAATCGATAATCCCAGACAGAGTGGCATCACAGCATCGCTCGATAATCCCAAGATCATATTCATGTTGATTATTAAACAATGTATCTTTAAAATGACGCCTAAACATTAAAACCTCTTTGCAATTCGGTGTAATCGGAGCTAAATCTACAAGATTACCTAATTCATGGATTTCAGTATCTAAGCTCGTAAATTTTGAACTTTTTCCTCAATCGATAAAAATTTGTCAAATTTAAAAAATGCGTTCGATTCTCGAGAAACGAGGAAAATCAACACTTTGCGGTTTTGATCCCAAATTTGAGCTTAATTCAGCCATGCAGCAGCCTTACATAAAGCACAAATTTTACATTTTTGGAAAAATCTAAATGCTTGCAACTTTTGTATCGACTCAAGTATGCTGAATAACTACATCGAACTACTTAAAATTTAAGTGACATTGAGAGTGCTTGAAAATAAAAAAGGCAAATTTTTGAATTTTGAGTAAAGAATTTGTCGAAATTTTCTTTATTTAACTGTTGGCAGCAGTTGACCGCAATTTTCTAAGGAAAAATAGCTTATGTGCGACTCACCTAGCACACCGAAGAGGTGAAAGGAACAACAATGATAACTGCAGCAAACGTCAGTTTTGAACGAAAACAAGTCGTTCACCACCCGACGCCTCAAATACTCTGAAGCGTCTGAATTAGTGCTTCAGCGGTGTTTTTCCGATGAAACATGATTGCCATCGCATGGTCGTTGTTGCTGTAAACAACCTCCATTGCACATCTTCAAGTACGGAAGACATTAACAATTCACACTTTCAAGTCTACAATTGTTACCTTGATAGCCTTCCCGAAGCCATTTAATTAATTTCGCTAGCATTTTTGCAACATCATCCGATATTCTTTGTTGAAACATTGTTAGAAAGAAAATTTTAAAAATCAAGAACGGTTGATTAACTATGGACAATAAAGCGTTGAACTTACCAGATGCAGTGCGGTGCAGTAATAGTGGCCGTGATTAATCTGGTTGATTAATGAATTATGTTAGAAACGTTTTGTTCAAGTTCACTGAGCCAACATGTGTCTCATCCTTGAAAAGCGAGCTCGTGCACTGCACTGGGCCAATATTTATTTCTGTCGAAATCAGCATCGCTGTATTTTACGTGGAGAAAACTGTCTTTGTTACACTCTTCATTATTTTTAGAAAATTCGCAAAATCTTTGTTGGGGGTTTTCTGAAGGAGATTTTTGTTTGCGGCTTTTCGAGGGCAGCTCCTAGTGATATCGATCGCAACGATAAACCATTCTCAGAAATTATAGCTGGACGTACGCAAATGTAAACAAGAAACGTAGTAGCTATAATGGAATGAGGTATGACAAAACTTTATGGAAAAATACGGACGACGAACACTAATAAAATTTATTCCTAAGCAAGCCAATAGCGTTTATCAGGCGTCTGATAAATTGTTTATCACATTATTGGCGTAGCGCAATTGGCGGCAGCGGCGCGGAATTACTGTCCAATAAATATTAGCAATAGCATATTAGCAATTAGGATTTCGGTCGCTTCATTAGTTAAATTGAGATTGATTCCACTAGAAAAATCCTGTGGAATCCGGAACTACCTATGATCACAGAAAAGTAGCTGCTAGCTCACACGTTACAATGAAAATTGTTATTGTCCTAAGAAGTTGGAAGTGTTTTGGCAAATCATTCACAATTCCAGCTTCCTTACATCGTCTTTCAACTTTACTTAAGTGTTGATTCTGTAAAATGGTGTAAATGGTGGTTGACCTAGGTATCTCTAATTAAAAAAATAATCTTTTTGCTGTATTTTTCTTTTATCATCATAACCAATCATAATAATTATCAATTAGTAGGTACTCACTTTTATTGCTTGAAATTGCATGTAATTAAGAGAAACTTTTCAATTTTTTCGGTTTCCTTATCACTTCTAACTTTTTACGTACCTACCCTGTGTTAAACCCGAATTAATTATTAATGCTAAGTAATTGTGAAATATGGGTTGCATAACTTACACTGGACTAAGCCATCAATCTCGGCAAGTCAATCGCTTTTGGAAATATGATGTGTTGTAAGTCCACTGTCTTTATGAATAAAACTGGGCAGTTCGTGTTGCGTTTCATCAGTAACAACAATATATTCAAAGTAACACTTATAAATAAATTACAAGTTATTATTGGCTACTTATCACTAGTACCTATCCAGGTCATTAATTCTAATCTTTTACTATAATCTTTTTACCAACTTGCAGGTAATTATATTCTGCAACAAAGCTTTACATTTGAGTTACGCTTCATTTTTTCGCGCCTCACCTTCGTCGCGTTCTTCGCCAGTCTTTCCTCCTAGACACAGTTGAATTTCTTCCAACGTTTTTCCTTTAGTTTCGGGAATAAAAAGTACGATAATCACGAGTCCCACCACACAACTTCCAGTAAAAACGTAAAACGGCATGAACATGCCGCAGGAGTCTTTCAAAATTTGGAAAAGTTTTGAAACTATCGTCGCCACAACACAGAAATAAACATCCGCTAAACACAAAGCGTACGCTTTAACATTAGCTGGAAACAACTCCCCCATCATTAAAAGGGGAATAGGGTGCATTCCTATGCTGAAAAGTATCACGAAGCCTATAAGTGAGACTACAGGCAAGTACGAAAACGAGGTGGTGTCGACGCTGGTTTCGGTCTTTAGGTAAAAATAAGTGCCTTCTATGAATAAGGCAATAGCCGAGCCAGTGATGGAAACTATTAAAAGTGGTCTTCGTCCCACTTTATCTACAATACTGGAACCGAGAAAAGCTAACAAAAATTGGACTGAAAAATAAATAATTGAGGCTAGTTCCGCCGAGATGTCGTCTCCTGCTTCTTTGAAAATTAGTTGCGAGTAGAAGGTGATGGCGGTGGTGCCGCTGAATTGTTGGGCGCCTCGCAACCCCATCATCATTAATCCTGCTTTCCAGTTGCTTTTCGTGGTGAATAAATCAACGAATTTTCCAGTATTTTTGGTTTGAGCTTTAATCGCTTTATGTATTCTATCCAATTCGGCGTCCACATCCTCTTTTCCTCGAAATTTTTGCAAACTTTTTTTTGCGCTTTCTTCCTGATTTTTCATTAATAAGTAATAGGGGCTTTCGGGCATCCAAATGAAAGTCAATAAAGTTAAAATTGGCACTATTGAAGATACTAAGGCAGCTGCGGTTATGCTCAGGAACGACCCAAGAATGCTGATGAGTAAAAGTCCCAATATGAAAGCGACCATTACTCCAGATCCCAATAATCCGCGTATTTTGGCTTCCGCTATTTCACTTATGTAAATGGGGACTGAAGTGAAGGACCAGCCGTCAGCCAGTCCTGCAATGAAGCGCGCTATGCACAACACTGTTACGGATTGGGCAAATGCTACCATTAACCAGGCGGTGATGAAGGGAATTGAAGTGATGATGATGGTACGTTTTCGACCTATAATATCGACTGTAGCTCCTACCATCAGGGATCCGATCAAGCCGCCCATGAGGGGCATCACTGCCAGCCACGACCCTTCGTCGCTGGTTATTGAAAACGTGGAGTTGTCCTGCGGGTTTTCCAGCTTTGGGAGGGACGGCGAAGGCCATCCACAGTGCATCCCGCTTGTTATTATGGCCAATGCGGCTGAAAGTCAGACGAAAATTAGTAAGAACTTCAAATTAATAGTTATTTTGTTGTCAACTCTTGCTGAAGTTAGGCAACCAAATATACGCAACGCCTAGCTAAGATGTATAAACAATGCTAATACCAAACTGTTCTCTCTTGCCAGAGGTGAATGTGTTAATTTATTGCAGTAAAGGTTTCAAACTAAACTTTATATTAGTTAATACAAATAAAACAAATACAATTTCTTTTAGAATAGGTATCCCCTAGTAGTAAACTAATTATTATTGATAGCGACAGTTTTTTTCTTCCATCCGATTCTTCATTTGCGTTCGAATATCTTGGAGAATTGTTAAATCTTTTCCAAGATCGACATCGAAACTTAACTCACTCATAGTTATATCTTGCGAGATTAGGTTGCTATCATTAATTCTTTTTCCTTCAGAAATTGAAAGTTGATCCAAAATTGTAACAAAGTTTAACGTTACAAATGTTGCATCATTGTCGTAAATTTCTCTGACTTTCATGGCAGCTTCTTTCAGACTTATTTGCGATTGAAATTTGTTTTGAGAGACTTTCTGATTTTCAAAAATATTTGAAAAGTGAGTATTTAATAAAGAATTGCTATTCACATCGATTTCTGATCGGTTGGTTTTGAAATTCAGAGCTAACTTGTAATTTTTCATATAAGTATTCTCAAAATCTTCGTGAAGGTCTAACGCAAACGAAAGATTGTCATTGGGAATCGAAGGAATGTGAAGAGCTTTGAATATTTCAAAGTTTTGTTGAGATTCTTGATGCATGGTGTCTGTCACACTGGAGAAGTTTAGAGAGCAGGTATCAATGCAGATGTCTGAAGTAATCATGTCGCAGGACAAGGGAGCATCATCCGTCTTTATTTCACGTTTATTAACTTTTTTCAACATTTTTTCAGCTTCTATACCTAAAGCGGCTTGATGATCTTGTCTTCGAAATTTTGCGGAAGGTAATAACGGGGTTTGGAAAATTTTGCTGTTGTGCAAGACTTCTTGATAACTTTCATTATCAATATTCTCTTTTAAGTCATAATTGTTGTTGGACATTTCAGGTGGAGCATCAGGTGTTTCGTCGTGGCCGTTTATTAGGGATACTTGGTCTCCACATTCTGAAAGATTTCCGGTGCCACTAACCAAAGTAATATCTGCTGTTTCTAACTGAGCTATAAACTTTGAACGGTTTAGCAACAAATACTTCAAAATTCCTCTAATTTTTAATATTAACTCCAGCGTTTCTCCTTCATAATTATGACAATGAGAATATTTATCTAAATAAGTCTTCAATTTTTTGCGAGGAAGAAACTTTGACTTTGTCCGGAGATGTTGGGATATCTCTCGATAAACTCGTTGAAGCTCATCAAGACGAAAATTTGAGCAAGGACTTTCCATAATCATCACTTCACCTTCGCTTAAAGAATGGTTGAAAGCTTTTGAGGACTTCAGTGCGTACTGCAGCAGTCCTTTAATTTTCTTCACGAACAGGAGGGATCTGCAACTTTCTACCGGAATCTTATTTAGCAATTCTAGATAGTATTTTAGAAGAGACTTCTGAATTACAATTTTCCCCGCCACGTGTGCTAAAACATCTTTGTACAGTTTCGGAAGGTCCACTGTTTGACGAGCAAGAGGACGAAGCCATTTCTTCTTTGTCTTCCGGTTGTTGAGGATAGGGGATGGTGATTGCAACGTTGAAGTGATGGTAGTTTCACTGTCTTCTTGGCTCATTTCGAAGCAGATAAATTTCTTGAGATTCAAGCAAGAAACTGGTTTTGAACCAAAGAGCTCACCTGGGTACCTAACTGTTTCCACTTTTTAGCCAAGTATTAATATTTTATTTATCATTATTTAGGTAAAAATGGTTTCGTTTAATATTAGTTAACGTTAAGAATTACCAAACCATTCTCAGCGACTCTCGATGGAACACTCATGAATGAAAAAAGACAGAACTTGGTTTTTATGCAAAGATAAGGGGTTTGAGGCTCGAGACAGCAGTTCTAAAACTGCGCGCGCAACAAAGTACCCCGGTAAAATATCCATAAGCAATTATTATTTATTTATTTATCTACACATTTTTTATACTTCTAATTGCGACTTTCTGCGCGTGCAGTACATATTTTTTTAATTATCCAATAATTACAACGCATAAAATGAAGTTTTTTAAATAAAATAATAAAAAATATAAAAATTTCAAATAAATTTTTTTTTGTTTCTTCCTCATTTTCTTGTTAAGAGATTAGGGACTAAACCCCAGGTGAAAACTTATCAGTAAACCGGATTTGAATCATTAGAAATGTTAATTAGTAAAGTAATTATATTATCAAAATATGAAATTGTTGTCACATGTTGGCAAGATTAAACAAAGAAGTGTTAAATTGAAATAATAACAGAAAAACTTAGTTTTTGAGCAATAATATGCTCAATATAGTTATTTATGTATCAAGGGAATAAACACCGATTTCAATCCCGAGAATGTAAGTACCTAATGCACGAAGCGAAGCCGAGGGCATTTTCATTCGAGGGATTAACGATGTTTATTCCAGAGATGCATACAAAACTTTCTTCCCAACCGTTTAAGTTAATAATAATAATAAATTAGTGAAGAAATTGTTACAATTGACAGATACCTAAATGAAGTTGGCTGACGGTTATTATGGAAACGAGTTTCTTTATGTTAGGATCGGCATTTTTTTTACTTTATTTCCGGATGGGAAGAATAGTTATTTATGTATCAAGGGAATAAACACCGATTTTAATCCCGAGAATGTAAGTAATGCACGAGGCGAAGCCGAGGGCATATTCATTCAAGGGATTAACAATGTTTATTCCAGAGATGCATACAAAACTTTCCTCCCAACCGTTTAAGTTAATAATAATAATAAATTAGAGAAGAAATTGTTATAATTGACAGATACCTAAATGAAGTTGACTGACGGTTATTATGGAAACGAGTTTCTTTATGTTAGGATCGGCATTTTTTTTAGTTTATTCCCTAGGGAATAAATTTATAATCAGGTAGAGCTGTAGCGTTCAGAGGAATAGAAGCAACAGCTTTGGACGCAGACCATTATAAAAACGTAGAAAAATTACACGAAACTTAGAAACAATCCGGTTCAAAATGAAGCAAATAGAAAGTCAAAGTAGGTTTCAATGGTCAAGTATTTTTTAAAATCTTATGACCAGTTTGATGATTACAGTTATTAAAAGTACGGTTTATTTCTTGTTGATTGACTAATATGTTGGAACGTATCAGAAAACTCAGTCAAGCGTTACTTTAGCAAATTTGACGGAATGAAGTGAAATCAAAGACGCAGAAGCAGTAAAGCAGTAAACATTTCTGTATTGAAGTTCACAGTCTTCTTATTACAAGAAAAGCAATTTCTCGAAAGAAAAGTCTTAATGCTTTTGAAAGAAAGAAAGTTTTGATACAAATTCAAAGACAAAAATCTGACTTAATTTGACGATTAATTTTGGTTTTTTGAAACACAATATGAATGTTGAAATATAAAGATTAACAGAATTTTGTGCAAATCGTTATTTATGGTTTCTGGGCCAATCAATGTTCGTTGCCTGCCTTACTAAATGTATTGTCAGCGCATTCCAATGCAATTATTGAACAATTTGTTCCACATTAAACTTCTTAAAGAACCATGAACTTTGTTGATGCACCAGTTAATTAGATTCGTTTATCACCCAAAAATTTGATATTAATAACGAAAAAACAAATCTAACTACTCGATGAAATGAAATTAACCCACCTGATGCTGATGCCAAGTATTGAAGAATTGCGCTGCCCTCCGTTAATTTCGTACTTAACACAGCTGGAATCTTCATTTTGTAACTTTTTGAATTTCCGAAGTTTCCGAATTTCCAAAACTAAGATCACCGCACTGAATATGTCTCGTACAATTATCTATTGACGGAGACTTCTTTTACATGAGCAACTATCAACAAGACACTAAACAAGTCCGCCTGTTGCTTTGCAGTTAGTTGCAAGGAAATGATCGATGTTATTATTAAAACGCTACCATGTGTACCGAAGGTAATTGCGGTACCGCAGGGATAACCAAAGCAATGTGAAGTTCAGGGAAAATTATTGCATACTTTGTTATACGCCGTGAACTTAGATAGGTCGAACCGGCTCGGTTGGTGCAGAAACACGTTTTTGAAAAAACGACGCAAAACCCAACACAAAATCAGACGCGACCACGCATCACTCAGACTCAGAAGTGAAGAAACTACCAGCTACCATCTTACTATCTTCACTTTGAAGGTCCACGCTTTTCCATCAAATTTAATGCGCTTCTAAGTGATTTACTGCGGTCGACTCAAAATTTGACCTGAAACCTGACAGGTGGGGTTATCTGAATAGATTTCTTTGCGAGATTACGTCTTTTCCATTTTTTCTTAATCGAGCTTTAGACCGATTTGTACTGAATTTTATTATTACTGGCGATTTAGTTAAAGCTTTATGGAGAGTTTGTACTATCCAAGGATGGTCCTTTACGTGCTAATTAGAGAAGGTGAAAAGCCGCCCAATTTTTAAATTGCGCAATTGAATGACAAATTGTTTTCTAGCAACAAATTAATTAATTAGAACACAATGCAATTTTTTCTCATTGCTTTGTGCGGCTTATTAATGTTCACCTTTTTAAGCCGTAATTAGTAAGCAGCTGCAGCCAAGAGTTCTGCACGTGCTCGCTATTTAACAAGTGTTGAATAGAGATCAAGTTTGATTAAATTAACGGCAATAAGAGAATTTTCCATATGTCATGTACAAGACAATGTGTAACTAGAAACAGTCACAATTGTCTAAATAATTAAAGTTACAACAATAATAAGCCCCAAGAACATTAAAAAAGCTTTGCATTAGATAAGTTATATTTTTGCATTCTTTAGTGGTTTCGCAACCGTTTTGTTGCTCAGCCCAAGAAATGCTTAGTTTATTAATTGGTCCTGAAAACGGAGAATTTTTAAACAAAATATTGTGAAGTTTATAAATAAAAGTCGGCCACGCGTAAGTTCTAACAGGTGGGTGCTTGAAAACAAATATTTTGAACCAAGAATTGAAAAGCACGCATTAGACACCGAAATAGATCCACAAAGAAAATGACGCCATAAAACAAAAACGTCATTGTTGAAGTGATGCCCAATTTCTATGATTAAACTGTTTGGAGAGCTTTAAGAAAAGATGTTTGGCTCGATTTTGACATTACACCTACTTTTAGTTTGGACACTTGCCTGTTACTTGGTTGTAGTGCAAAAATTGGCAATAAGCTATTTTTAAAATTGCTCCCTTGTTTGCGGCCTCTTAGCTGCACTGAATACCTCTTCGCTTAATTAATGAGGTCAAAAATTGCAAATTACATGATAAACGCAGGTACTTAACCTTCCATATCCTTGTGCTGGCAACTAATTTCGCTTTTGAACCCTACCAACGATGTGCCAACATGAGTCATTGGAAGAAAGTAGTCAACAGAGCTGCAGGTGTTTCGTTTAGAAATAAATACTTGTGCAGATTGAAAAGACAAGACGCAACAAACATTTTTGTAATGACAATGACATTTTCTTTTCTTAGAACAAAAAAATTGGGGGCCACCGAACTTTGGAAAACAAAAGCCACAAACTGGAGTAACCTTTTATAAAGACGTACAATTATTACTTAAACTAGTCACTAGTATAGTAAAAAATTTGCTTAACAATAATATTATGCTGAATCTTTACCTAGCACAAATGTTTTTGTAGATTTCATATCCTAAGTGGTAAAACTAGTTAAATTGGCTAACTATTCTATCGTAACATATAACAAAGTTCAGCCTTATTTTCGTTTTTAGATTTCGATTCTCTCCTCATTGCTTTCCTTCCCCACTTTTCCTCCCAGACCCAGCTGGATTTCCTCCAACGTTTTCCCTTTGGTTTCGGGAATTAACATAACAATGAGGACCAAGCCTACAAGGCAGCTCGTGGTGAAGGCATAGAACGGAACGTAAATACCGAACGAGTCTTTCATGATTTGAAAGAACTTTGACACGATAGTTGCTATAACGCAAAAATAAATATCGGCGAAGCACAAAGCGAACGCTTTAACATTAGCTGGGAACATTTCACCCAACATCAAGATCGGTATAGGCTGCATGCCTAAACTAAAAATAACAACAAAGATCAGCAACGCAGCCACTGGCACAAAGGAATAACTGCTAATGTTTATATCAGTGCAGTCCTTTAAGTAGAAATAAGTGCCTTCTATGAATAAGGCAACCGCTGACCCTGAGATAGAAACGATTAAGAGAGGTCTTCGACCCGCTCTATCCACTATACTTGAACACAAAATGGCCATCAAAAATTGCACCGAAAAATAGATCATTGTCGCCACTTCCGAAGAAATATCATCGCCGGCTTCCTTAAAAATTGGCTGGGTGTAGAAAGTGATTGCGGTGGTGCCGCTGAGTTGTTGCGCTGAGCGCAGCCCCATCGTGATCAGAACGGCCTTCCTGTTACTCTTCGTGGTGAAAATATCCAGGAATTTGCCGCTATTCTCGGTTTGGGCTTTCACCGCTTTGCTTATGCGACTCAACTCGTTTTCGACGTCCTCCTTGCCGCGGAAAGTTTGCAAGCTCTTCTTGGCCTCTTCGTGCTGGTTCCTCAACACCAAATAATAAGGACTTTCCGGCATCCAAATAAAAGTCAGGATGGTTAAAATTGGAACTAAAGACGACACTAACGCGGCTATCGTGATGGTGAAGTACGATCCGAGGATGTTGATGAGGAGGATTCCGAAGATCCAGGTAACGGAAACGCCAGCTCCCAGGAAGCCGCGAATTCCGGGTTCTGCTATTTCTCCAATGTACATGGGAACCGCTATGAAAGCTCCACCGTCGGCTATGCCAGCGAGGAAGCGGGCGGCGTAGAAAACCGGAACTGATTTGGCCAGAGCCACCATTACCCAAGCGGCGAAGAAAGGGAAGGAAGTGAAGATGATGGTTCGTTTTCTGCCCAGGATATCGACGGTGTAGCCCACGATTACGGATCCGACTAGAGCGCCGAGGAGAGGCATGACGGCCATCCAAGAGCCCTCGTCACCGCTTATCGATAACGTGGACTTTTGCAACACCGGCAACGAAGGTGACGGCCATCCATAGTGCATGCCGCTGGTGATGACGGCCAAAGTCGCTGAAAAAGATCCATGATTCACTTAATTTGATCGATTAAAAGAAGCAAACGTTACTAATGAAAAATCGTTTAGGTACATATTTCGATTTACAAGCTTCGAGCAAGTAAAAATTGTGCCAAAAAGACGTTGGCACTTCCGAAGGTTAATGCGTTTCGTCGCGTTAATTGCTGTGAGGAATTTTTAGTGAATATTTTGGGAATTTATTTTTCCTGACAAAGAAACAATTTTCATGATTCAGAAAATCTGACGCTGCTCATGACACTTGCAGATATCGGGGGTAATTTTTTTTATCAAAACAACTACTATTATGAAAAGATATTTCAAGTAACATCAAAAATCAAAAAAAGCACAGCAATGTTAGCATACTGCAATTGATTCAGTAGTTCAGCAATAAATTCCACATGAACCAGAACTTAGAAAACCGTTACAAATGTTTGTCGATAATTGATACGGTATCATCCCAATGATGGAAAATTCAGCCTCTCTATAAACTTATCAATTTGTGTTATAATTTCGAAAAGACTTTATCCAAACTTTTGTACAAATCCACATCTCTGGTTAGTTTTTGGCTTAGCTGGGGTTCTTACCGGCGAGGGCGGCCAGGTACTGGAAGAGCGGGTTTCCCTCCGGGATCTTGGGGTTGAGGGTGGCCGAGATCCTCATTTCGCTTCAGCTTTCAGCAACACAGAACAGAGTTGGGGAGTTCAGAGCATGTCACAACACTGTCGCGCGTTGCTTGAGATGGCCGGGATTGATTCGAGTTTGTGAAGCGGTCTTTCACATGATAATGATTTGTGAGAGGGTACACGAATGAAGTGAACAGGCCGGTCATCTGCCTTAAATAGCTACTGGCAGGAAAATAACCGAGGTAATTGTTAGTGTTCGCATATATACACACACACACAGCTGATTACGCTCTCCGCAAACCGTAAATTATTCTTGGCTGAAATCTGGCAGGACTCTGATGAAGTTCACGGAGAGCTTACCGTCTGAAGTTTGGATTCGATCGACGAAAACGCAATAAACCGTGGCGCAAAAATCGTAACACGCACTTTGCCAGGCACAATTTGCAAGCTTTATGAGCACCCCCGCAAAGTTTTGCGGACAAATTAAAATGATTGCCGTCTGGCAATCGCGCAAAACTCGTTAAAGTTAAGTTATTTCTTATCTGGAGGTAATTATTTCAGTAACAATAATGTTAACGGGTCATAGAAAGTATCTAAATATCAATTTTTAATAAATACGTGCGCGTGTCCTCGGCACGTTTTTCAAAATTATCACAACCGGCGAATAATACAGGATGTGGCTTTGACCTACATTTTTTAGCTTATGTCTCCCCCATAAATTACCAATTTAAAGTGGTTTCGATAATTTTTCAAACTGATAAATTAGCTGAGGATTGAAGCTCCGACCCCGGTTTAGATTTAATCCAATTCTTTATTTTGGGATAGACGGTAAGCTATTTAAATAATTGTCTGTGGGTGATGCAATATTTTTAACATATTTTCCATTGTTTGTGCGTATCAGAATGAATAGGTACGCGATGTTTATTCGGCAGCTGGTTTCTATTTCTGATATACTCTTGCTTAAAATAGATTCCGTGAAAATTCGGATTTAAGGGGTTTCCGCAATAGAAATAATTATTCACTCGTTTCGTCTGGGAAAACCTACCAACAAAAAAGTCTTCACGAAAGCTATTAAAAAATGTAATCGAAGGCAGTTTACTTTATTTCGAGATCCGAGTATGAGTTACAAGAGTACACAGCGCCGAGGAATATGTTGCTCCTCTGATGACAGATCGAGCTTTTAACTTAATGTAAATGTTTTTATTTTATTTTTAGCAGCTGGCATTTACCGGCGTCAAAAACTTTCTTCAGGGATGTTCTGCAAAATTATGTTGTTTTTATAGAGAGAGAATCTATTAAAGTTGAGTGATCAGTTCAAGAGAAACTTTGGCGATTTCCTCGATCTCCATTCCTTACTGGAAATCCTTAATTATGTTGTATCAACCAATAATTTGAAGAGCATAGATTTTTCCCTCTTTCATAATCAAAAAGTCAGGCCTTAATTGCTTCTAATTTGGTTTATAGATTGTACCTAGTAGAAAACTATGAACCTAGTATTTTTTTCTAAGAAATTCTAAGGATTCTAAGAAATTAACAAAACGTTCAGTAGAGATAGTAGCAACTTGAAAATTATTGCTGCCTGCATGAAGTCTTCCGCAGAGACTATTTTAGAGTAATGTTTTCCTGCTTTGTCTACAATGTTGTCGAATTATTGTAGTGTTTTGACCTCTCATTTAAGGTAAATTAAGAATCAGCTCATGAATACTAACGGAAACGTTATCAGTGCTAGACAACTTTGAGCCGGTTCTGCAGTGAAATCAACCAAATACCTTATCAGCCAACAACATGAAGGTTAAAAAACTCTTGTTCTAAAAAGTTCGTGTCTAGACCATCTCCAAAGAAACTATTTGGCAAAAGCAACAAAGATGGCTTGCAGACGTTGTTTGTTGTTGAGTTTAGTATAAATAGAACGGTTCCATAAAATATCAAGTAACAACTTTAATCTGCAACATGCAGTTCTAAATTGAGCGCTAGCAATAAAGTTCAAAATACCCAATATTATCAAATATTTTGGCACATTAAACTGTGAGTTATTTAAAAGAAAAATTTTAGAGGTAAATCAAAATTGGTGCGATGAGTCGCAATTTTCCGGATTTATCCAGGTTCGACGGTCAGCTCGGGCTTTTCCTGTTTTCGACGTCGATGTTGTTCTCATCAGCCCTGAATTCTGACTCACGGATATTCCACAGCTGTAACAATGAAACTGGCCACACGTGCGAGCTTTCAGAACACGTTTTAAGCATGTGCTAAAATCAAGATTAGATTGGTCGTGCTGAATACGAAAGATAAAAATACTTGACTGGAGCAAGCATCGTCGGCCCTGTAATTGATTCAGTAATTACACGGGAGGATCGCGCAAATTAAGTTTATAATTTTAAATTTTTCACTAATACATCAACGTAGCGTAATAAACTAATAATGGTTCATTTTGGGTTGGTTATCAGTTCAAGGAAAACTTAAAAGGCCACTATTCAGGCGCTACAAAATTTTGACCTTTTTTCATCAATTAGAGCGACTGTCAAATTTAATAACTTTTTGGCAAGTTACGGTGAAGCAAGTTTTTGCAACGGCTGTCGAACCCAAAACAACACAAAGTTCAACGTAATCGTTTAATTGCATGTTATTTGCGCTAAAATGATATAATATTGACATGTTCACTAATAGTTTTTAAATAACACCCTTTAGAACTAAGGATGTAATTTGTACTAAAACTAATAAATAAGCGCAATATTTGTAATTTTCAAGCATTGTGCATCAATTTGGCCGGACATAAAAACGATTTAACATTTTTTAAAGATAACAAGGATGTTATTAAAATTTCAAAAAATCTCACCTTCAATCTTTTAACATCCATCAGTCAACAGCACTGTAGGCGTAAGTGTTTTAAAATTAGCGAGAAAAGTTATTTTTAAGACCTAAACACTACCGATTTTCAGAAAACTTGGCCACAATTTTTATGGTGTTCTTGTAAACATCGTCAAACACCCAACTGAAATTTGCTTGTTAGTTTGTGATAACTTGTAAAAGAAACTTGCACTTTTGAACCAAAGTCTTAACATCAGATACAAGAAATTTAGAACCAACAAAAATACAAAGCTTCATAAATTAAGATTTTCAATAAATAATTTGCAAGTTGTTACTAAGGAAGAAATAATTAGAGCTTTTATTGGTAAAGAGGGATTGTGTCCAATAAAATAATGAGCTTTCGAGGATTAATAAGTAAGCGTCGATACAGGTAGTCTTCAAGCAATAATTGTTTTTTACTATCAGTGATACATTCGGTCCTTCAGTTCTGCAAAGTTCAAATGTTGCATTTCAGAACTTTCTGTAACTGTAGAAAAATTTTAGGGCGATTTTTCAGCGAACTAGCCGACTGCATCATTACGTTACACCAAAGCGCGCTGCTTTCACCCGGCGCCTCCGCCATTTTTGCCAAGAGCATCTTTCAGTTCAGCTTGCGCGTAAATTTAACCAGGCAGCCTTTGAGTAAAATGGTTCTCATAACTAATTTACATAATTGTCTTTGGATAAGTGTCAATTGAGTTTCTGGTACAATAATAGGCAAATTAGTTACAATTACAATTCTTTAATTAAAACTTTACATTGCGTTGTTGAAGACTTCTGGAACAAACGGTGTTTTTTTTTTCTAACAAATTTGATGAAACGATTCAGCCTTGGATATAATTTTAGTAAGCGTAATTGGGAACTTGCCCGCATCCAATTGAATTGCCTAATTATTTGTCGCGTTAACTACGAAGCCCGCGACGTTCACATTTTTATTTCCCCCTTCAAATACCTCTGAATATCCTCCAGAGTTCTTCCCTTGGTTTCAGGCACGAAATACACAATGAAAACCAATCCGAATACACAACAAACAGTGAAAGTGTAAAACGGCACATGCATTCCGTAGGAGTCGCTACTCCACTGAAAAAATTTCGAAATCACACTCGCGATCACGCTGAAATAAACATCGGCCAAACACAAAGCGAACGCTTTAACATTAGTTGGAAACATTTCCGACATGATGAGGAGAGGGATGGTCTGCAGCCCAACACTGAAAATTATTACGAAACACAATAGAGTTATTAGAGGGATGAAATTGAAATTGCTAGTATCCATATCGGTGCATTTTTTTATGTATAGATAAGTACCAGTTACTAAGAGGGTTAGGCCGGTACCTGTTATCGAAATTAACAGTAGCGGTCTCCTTCCTGTAATATCAACAATGAATGAAGACACCCCTGATAAAATTAGTTGCACGGTGAAGAAAATAATGGTTGCAACGCTGGGTGAGATAAACTCCTTGGCTTCTTGAAAAACCGTTTTGCAATAGAAAGTAATGGCTGTGGTGCCGCTCAATTGTTGGACGCTTCTTAACCCCAACGCAATAAAAACTGCTTTCAAATTACTTGATGTTCTGAATAGATCCAGGAATTTTCCGTCGTTCTGGTTTTGTTCCTTGACTGCCTTCGTCAGTCTCTCCAGTTCGTCTTCGATATCGTCGCGACCGCGAAAAGTTTGCAAGCTATCTCGAGCTTCAGTGTGGCGTCCTCGCATTAATAAAAAATACGGACTTTCAGGAATCCAAGAAAATGTCGCAATTAAAATTACTGGAATAATTGATGATACGAACGCAGCTGTGGAAATTGTTAAATAACTGCCGAGGATGTTAATAAGCAGGAGGCCGATAACAATTGAAACTGGACACATGGAGCTTAGCAACCCCCTGATTTCGGGTTCTGCAATTTCGCCTAAATACATGGGAACTGCGGTGAAGGATAATCCGTCGGTTAAGCCCGCCATGAATCTTGATACGTATAACAGAGTAGAGGATTCTGCAACGCCTATCATTATCCAAGAGACGAAGAAGGGCAGTGCCGAAAAAACAATGAGACGCTTTCGGCCCAAAATATCTATCACTATTCCAGTCACTACGGCCCCCAAGATAGCGCCTATCAGAGGCATTATTGCTAACCAAGATCCTTCCTCTTTGGTGATGGTGAATTTGTAGTCGCCCTTAATGAGGATGGGCAGGGATGGCGAGGGCCAGCCATAGTGCATCTCGCTGGAGATGATCCCAAGGGTCCCTGCGAGAAGAACGAATTTTACCACTTCAATTTCTAAGATGATATCAAAGTACTGTTTTGTAAATTAAATTTCAGACCTGCAGCAAGTACCTATTTGACAAATCAAAAGAAAAATTTGAAAAGCACCCTTGTTACTTAAAAAAAATTAGTTAACATTCTGAAAAAAAATATATTTATTTGTTTAACACCTGGAGTTTGGTAGAAAAATATGAACTAATTCATTTACCTTCAATTAATTTTAGTTGACTTAACTGACGTCGGGAATATAGAGCAAAATAGTGTTCTGGTTGAAAAATGTTTATTGTAATTGCTTTGAATTATGAAATACCCAGATATCAATAGTTCACTTAATTTCACCTATTCTTAGCGCACTTATTGAATTTAACATAATCATTAACATTGTTATTAACATGTTATTGTAAACAATATTTACGTTTTCTACTTAAAGTATTTATTTTCGATAATATTCATAGCTATTAGGTAATTTGGTAGAAGAACATGAGGAAGAAGCATGAAACACGAGGCAAATTACAAATAATTGAATTTCATGTAACAATATGATCCTTAACACAAGTTGCTGCGTAAATTGCAACAAATTACCTTGAATCCGCATATTAATTAACACTGGAAATGCAAATTTAAAGAAACCGACGGCGAGGTAGGATTGGTGCCACTTACCGGTGAGGGCGGCCAAATATTGGCAAATTCTGTTTCTTTGCCTAGTTTTGAAGCTAAGTCTCGACGATATCTTCATTTTTGGAAAAATTGCCACTGAATTGATTCGATCACATGAGTTCAATAGATAAATTATGGTTTGTAAAGCACTATTCTAAATTTTGTTCTGAATGTTAATAGAATGCGTCATTAGCATAATCAACTTGTACCCCAACTAAGCAATTGACTTGGACATCTCACTTAAATAGAAGACGGCGAGGAAAATAACACCAGCCTTAATTCATCAATTGAAGCTGATATGGGTCCAGCGGTCCTTTACGTTCTACAGCATGGACCGGGGCCGATAGCGGCAAAACTTAACTGGATTCAGGACGGAGGCTGAAGGAATCTCATAAAAAAATAAATGTAAGTCGCCATCAAAATTTGAACAACCGGCAGGCTTTTGCATTTAGAACAAAAAGCGACAGGTTGCGGTACAATGGCAGGTCTTTAATAAAAAGTCTAAAGGAATAATTCTGGTGGTTTTACTAATATCTTTTTAAAAATTATTTTTGACTGTTATTAAAGTACCGAGTTGTATTCAGGTGTTTAAAGAGATGCAGTTATCTCCTGAAGATACCCTGCTGAGACAGCCGGACCGTTAGAGAATCTGATACAGTAATAAGAACTGTTTAGGAAACGTGCAGCTGATTTGAAAAACACTACTTTTTCAACAACAATAATTATTGCATTTACAGATACCGGTTATGTCTAATAATCAGGATATAAGTGGACTGCAACTTAAAATTTATTATAATTGTGTAATAGTTATGTTAATTAGAAGACATCATTGGATTCTTAAATAGAATAACATTTTCGTTATTAGTAATTAACATGCCAGATTTTCCACAAAAATTTAGATTAATAACTTAATTAAATTTTTTCAAATTTTTACCAAATTACCGTATTACTTTTGACATTTAAGCATGTGCAGATGTGGCGCGGTATAAATTTTTTTTTTTGTAAGAATAGTGCCTTTGTTTGTGCACTCTTTATGTAGGCCTTATTTGTACCTTACTTTGACGTTTCGCAGCAGTTCAAACAAAAAAAGAAGTGAACTCAACTTTCCAGTTTTATTTTGTGTGGATTGCAGGAGATTTGAATTTGTGCATAAATATTGTGATGATAATGAATAAAGATTAAAAACGACGTCTCCACTTTACTAACATGAAAAACTTAAGTTTGGAGTAACGAAGCGTTGGCATTTGAAAGGAGATTTGCGTATAGCAATTACCGTAATATAACAATAAAGGGTAACGTCAGCAGTATTTTTGTTAATAATCCCTAAATGCCATGCAGTAAAATTGCATTGCGCAAATAATTCTCTAATAGTTTTCTACGTCACTCGTTATCACTATTAACGCCGACATGACTTTGTTCAAGGTAGTCACATCTTTAGTTAGACTTAAAAGCAGTAACTATGAAACTATTATCTGCTCGATTTTCTGTCACTGATATTAAGGGAGGAAATGACGGAAGTCAGCTTTACCAGTATTTGGCAACTCTGAGTGGTTCGTTAAATTTTGTTTGTGTTAACACAGTTATCTAGAAAATCTAAATTGATTTCAGGTTCGTTGATTATAATTTGTTCTGGAATGCACTATGGATGGCCCTCACCATCGCTTCCTCGACTTCTCGCAGAGGACTCACCCGTCGTCATGACAAACAACGACGGCTCCTGGATCGCCGTTATGCCTTCAATTGGGGCTATTGTGGGATCTATCGTAGATATCTACATACTGGACAAAATTGGCCGTAAACTGTCCGTGATGATTACAGCTCCTTTTTACTTTATATCGTGGATAATGATCGCTACTTCTCCGTCAATTTTGGTTTTTCTCATAGCGAGATTCCTTGCCGGACTTTGCGACGGAATCTCCCTCGCTGGATTTACGATATACGTTGGAGAAATAGCAAATGCCAAAATTAGAGGTTTGCTAGGATCCTGTGTGCCTATATCAGTGCTATTGGGGTATCTTTTAATCAACATCATCGGATCTTACTCGGACATTACAACAGCTGCTTTTATTTCGTCAGTTGTGCCAGTCGTTAATTTTGTTACGTTCTTCTTCATGCCCGAAAGTCCGTATTTTCTGATAATGAAGAACCAGCCGAAAGATGCCAGAAGGAGCTTGCAAATTTTCCATGGAGTACACGATGTTGATTTGGAACTAAATCGATTGACTGACGCTGTTAAAACGGATTTGGAAAACAGAAAAAGTTTTTGGGAATTATTTACAGTGTCCAACAACAGAAGAAGTTTGATTATTGCTATCATTCTACGAAGTGCCCAACAATTCAGCGGTACTAACGCCATAAACTTCTACGCTCAAACCATATTTTATGAAACTGACAAAAATATGTCTTCCAGTTTAATAACTATTGGCTACTTCTCGTTGCAATTAATTACGGCTATTCTTTCGTCACTTTTAGTTGACAAGCTTGGTCGTAAA
The DNA here is from genome assembly GCA_951805265.1 of Schizotus pectinicornis. Taxonomy (NCBI): domain Eukaryota; kingdom Metazoa; phylum Arthropoda; class Insecta; order Coleoptera; family Pyrochroidae; genus Schizotus; species Schizotus pectinicornis. The sequence continues at coordinate 19,165,847 of OX638203.1, forward strand.
CCTTTATTAATTTCCTCTATTATTGCGTCTGCCCTTTGTTTAGCTACCGAAGGATTATATTTCTATATCGATGGTTACACCAATTTAGAGACTTCGAAATACACTTATATACCTATTGTGGCTCTTTTTGCATACGTGGTAGTTTTTAACTTGGGAATGGGAACTACTCCAGGCGTAATATTATGCGAGATTTTTCCCACGAGCTTTAAAGCTTTAGCTTTAAGTGTGGCTGATATTTATTTTGGGTTCACTGTCGCTGTAACGTCGAAGCTGTTTCAAATAATGAAAGACGATTTGGGGATGCATGTTCCTTTCTTTGTTTTTACAGCCATTTGTTTTATAGGTTTATTCTTTATCGTAGTCTATGTCCCAGAAACCAAAGGCAAAACCTTGGAGGAGATCCAGGAGCGCCTGAAAAGGCAACGTTCACAAGTGTCTGAAGAGAATACGTTATAACTTATTGTACCTTTTCTTATATCATAAATTGGCAAATAATTTTGAAAATTGTTTACTAATTATTATAACTGTAAATAAACATACATCTGCTAATTTTTCTAATCATATAATTGTTACCAGAACAATAAATGTTTGCCGATGTAACCTTATAGACTTCAAAAATGGTGTTTACACATTTTCTTTTTTATTCATACAAATTTTTTTCATTGTATGATTTTTATTTGATATAATCTCATTCTATTAATTATTGTTCTTTACAATTTCCATTCTAAATTGGTTTAATTAATTTTATCTTTCTTTTTTAGGGTGCTTTTTAATTTACCTTCAGTTAAAAAATAAATTGTAGCTAAAAGCAACTAATTGTTGAACTTAGTTAGACGATATTTTTATTTGTCATGGAGACGTTATTGAATCTCTTGTAAATGGTGTACATAAATATTTATCTTTCAATTAGAATATTCTACAAATATAATAATATAATACTTTAGTAGAGCATCAAAATCACAATCTCAACGTAAGGCATCTATGTGCATTTACAATAATATCTCTGATCCGCCAAATAACTTAGAACTACTTAGGTAGGTAACTTTCCAGTGCCAATAATTTACCCAATTGTACGCTAAGCTGCCAAGTGTTCTATGTAAAAGCGGAAAAGTCACATCACCAACTACTATTTTTTTTTATTGCCGGCATTCTCGAATTTCCCGCTGTCCTAGAGGCAGGGTCGGGCGAAAATTATTTTTCACGAACCCTTGAAACTCATCGCAGGGACAAATCTCTTCTTGGCAGTAACATTTCAGGTTTCTGAAGGCGGTTAACTAAAAATGCCACAATTTAGCAAAATCGAAAGCGGTTGTCCAAAAATACCTGTTCGTGAGAAACCTCAACCGGATCCTTGAAGACAATCCAGATGACACACTCCGAACACGGCGGGGTTGTTAATGATCCTTGATAAGTGTAGTATCCACTTTCTTGCGGAATAAAACAGCCGGGGTTGACTGGAGTGGGTATTTTGGCGGTTTGGTTTTTGAACTCAATTTTGGAAAGTTGCGCTACAACTTTGTCCAGTTCACTGTGTCGTTTTCCGGGCTGAAATCGCCAAATTATTTGTCTACACGTTATAATTAGAATGATAATTAACGAACCTGCAAAAATACTCCGAGTACACAAAGACCATCTGGATGTCTTGCCGCTTCGTCGAACGAATGATACTTAGTAACGTTCCAATGAACCAGATGCAGCTGAAAGACGCTTTTTATTTTCAGGAGTCTGGATTTAAGTTGAAGTACTGACCTCGCCTGCGAATCTTTTTCCGTTGATCGTGTGCTCTGATCCTTGGTCGTTTGTCGCTCCCCAATGACAGTGGAACTGTTCGAGGATGTACTTATCGCCCAAAGGTCCACCGGTCAATTCTACAACAATTTTTGTACATGTCAAAGTTTTGGACTTGGAGCTCAATTGATAACTACCTGGCGAAGCAGTCTATTGCTATGGTTACAATTTTGCCAAAAATGGGTTGAACCTCCAAACTAAAGAAAGTTCAAAATTAGTTCTATTTGAATGATTTTGCGGTTCGGAATTTTTTTTGAAATTATATAGGCAGCACATTATACAAGAGCGCTATCTAGTTGTCTACATTACCCAGGCTCTCTTACCTGATCCCTTCCCATTTACGTGAACTTTCCAGCAGTAACCGGGATTCTCAATTTTCTCAGTGTTCTCAGCTATGTATCTCCAGGATAATTTCCTGTGGGTACCAAGACTTTTCAGGTTGACATGCTGTATGTCTATTGGGCTTTGACGTGGACCAGCAGCTTCTGGGTAGCATTTGGGCCAGGTATCAGGACCTGAAACATGTCTTTATCGATTATTTATTTATTTCAGAATTCTAAAGTTAGACAGAGTTGCTATTCTTAGGGCACTTGATGGTTTGATAAAGTTATGGAGACGATGCACGCAATTTTTAAAAGTGCATACAAGAAACATGAGGATGAGAATAGAAAACACATTAGATAACACCAATTCACATAATCGTCGTACGAATCCACTTGCACGTTTTTGTATCCCAAATTCGTCAATATCAATAAAATTCTAAACAAAACTGGAAGCTTTACTGCTGCAATATTTTTAGTTCTTATTTGCAATCAACGCATAAGCCATAAGGGTTGTTGCATAAGACTTAAAAATTGCATCAAACATAGGGCTCGTATGGCAAATTTTAATGCCTGTATTTATCCAAACAGGTACAAGTTTGTAACAGAATGTTTAGATATAGACAACTTAATACCTATTTTGCTGACTTTTTGGTTAAAAAAGCAATCCTGTTAAATGCTTACTTGCATCTTGCATAATCTCTAATTTTGTGGCAATTCACTGATCCATGAGATACCATTGAAAAAAGAGAAAAAAAACTTGTTGGTTATTTATAAAAGTTGCAAAGAGTGAATATGTCAGAAAATTGAAGTTTTCAAAAAGCAGCATGGAAAAATTGCTTTTTAACAAAATTGTCCAAAATTAATTGAATTTAATTCAGCAAGCATTTTATAGCATACCAGCTTATAAATTTAGATATGGTGTAGTTCCCAAAAGAGGTGGTAATCGTTGCATCTCAGTTATTATCCTTCATATATATGTTACATATTTGCTTCGTGACACCTTGAGTCAGCAAAAAGCGTCCTCATTTGACTTACTTCTTATCACTTTTACTTTAGTGTCAATAGTAGTTAACGGCGTGTAAAATTAAGGTAGGTCGTTAATCCGCCGTGCGTAACACTTCGGAACCAATTAGACTAAACCTTAACTTTAATTTAACGGAATACAGCCAAAAACAAAGGATTGACTAAATTACGCAATACCAAATATAACCAACATACTTTGGCTTGTTTGTTTCCATTACAAATTAATTATTGTAATAACTAACAATTTATAAATAATTTATATCAAGAAACTTTAATTTTTTTAATTTACTGTTAGATATAATAAGTGATAATACTGTAACAATATAATGCTGTTAAGTAAATATAGAAATTAGTTTCACACTTCTTCTCATTAGTACAAAACAAAATATGTAAGTTAATTGAAGTTAATTAATATTTAGAGAAAACACCAGTTAAGCTAAAAAATTTGCATCTTTGCAAGAATTCTTTTGTTCCATATTAACCACTTCTTTGTACCGATCCGATTCAAGTTGTAAGCGTCTACAGACTTTTTTTTTGCAAATTTGCCAACAAAACAGTTCGTTGACTTTGCTAAAAATATAGAGAGATTCCCTTAGTTGTTGTCCCTAGACCTCAAATCAAATGACGATTTCCTGCGAGAAATTACATTCGGCCAAGAATTAGAGTCACGACCATAACAAACAACACTCTTGCAGCAGTTTCCTTTAATTACAGCTAAAGAGGAAGCGGGAATTAATCCGCAAATTTTTTTGGGACAGTTTTAACATTTTCTAAAACACTTGGTGGGCGCACGCTTGTTATTGCAGTGATTAAGTGTTCTGAGAACGGCTGTAATTGTTTGTTAATGTGCCCATTTATATAATTTTAGTTGTTAGTAATCATGTGAGTTTAGTTTAAAACTAAGTAATCTGAGCGACTTGAAGCGCAGCCAAAACTATTATTAGAGCGTAAAAAATATCGTACGCACCATTAAAAATTAAATCGAGAAAAATATATTGAAAAACAATTCTTTTATTAATATTAATCACATAGAATATAACTTTTATGACAAGTAAGCAAAAGTTTATTTGTTATCTTACATTTTATTTCTCAAAAAATGAGTCACTTGTTGCTAAAGTTTTCAAGTTGAGGTTTAGCATTGGCCGCAAATACACCTTCAAAATTGATTTGTTTTTAATCTTGACAAGCTAAGATAAATCTGCTTGAAGGCGTCAATTATTTTTAGATGTGTTAATAATAATTTTTTTTAACCGTTTCCTGACATGGACGTTTTCTGCTTTACGTTATCAGGTTAAGTGATTTCAAACTGCAGTTTAGTATTTATAGTTTTTCTGCTAATTAAAGCTCTAATTCGATGAATTATACGGAGGTTTAGTCATAAGCGGATGCAATGAGAGGCATGAATTACTGTTGCGTGGTGCAAATAGGCAGGCCTGATTGGCCATTTTTCTAAAAACATACCTTCATTATCGTACACACAATGAAGTTTATAAGATGCGGAAACAAAATAAAAATTCGCCGCATTTGTGGTTGAAAAAGCTTTAATTAACTCAGCAGAGGGATGAACCTATAGTTATTATGTGCACGTGCTGCTGAGTCAGTTCAAAGTTAAAGGTAACTGGAGTTACTTTGTGCTATTTTCAACTGCAAACTTGATTCAATGTTTCCGAGACACTTTCTGTTTAGACCGTCTAGAAATTGTTCCGGTATTTGACAGAAACTTCTTAAATTTAATTTAAAGACCCATGTAAAACCAAGTTGATTTATGCTAAAGTCGAATTGGAGATATTTATCGGTCAATAAATTTAAAATTAAATTTCTGTTGAAACTTTTGTTCAACAAAATTGCTGACGCAATTTTCGATCAACTAATTGCGGCACAGTAAAAAACATGAACTCCCTCCCAATTTCAATAAATTTCTAATTTGTGTCTTTAGTTTTCTTGCTATGCATTGCCATCACAATTAAGAAGGTAATTTGGAAATTAGAACTTACCGTTATAATGACTGTAGCCCCACTCTAGAGCCATTTTCTGGAAAAAAACATTCACATTAATATTTTAAAATTTAGAATAAAATTTAAAAAAATTGACATAAGACGTGCCATAAGACGAGGTACTTTTTCTAGATGTCAAATAATTTCCTAAACAAGTCAATTATTATTATTGTTATTATTTATACCACGTCAAGGTAATGCGTGTATTGTTTAATCAGGCTTCATAATTAATACTGATATGTTTCTACAATCAGGGAATAAGGTACCAATTATTTTTAAATTAATATCTGCTCTTCCTGGGTTTGTGCTACGAGTAGCTAGCATACAATTTAAAATGAATAAGAAGAATAAGAATCGTTATTTAACTGAAGATGGATAATCAAATTTAAAACTAAAAATTTTTTTTAGAAAAGGCTTTAAAAGAACAAACAAAAAATAATTTATAAAAAAAATTATAAAAAACATAAAGTATTCCAGGTGAAATAGACATTTTTTATTTTTTATTGGGCATGTTATTATGGCTAATGAGTCGTAAAAACTTGATTAATTGCAACAAACTGTTTTGATTAATCACCGGGCCAAGGCAGATTTTGTGGTTGCGGAAAGATAAAGTTAACTGTCAATGTCTCTTTAACCAATATGTAATTAGCTGAATTGGTCGTCAGTCACTCTAGATCTGTAATTAAGTAGCAGCACAATTTGACAGAATGATGGGTTGATAATAATTGGTGCATCTATACGCGCACTTACCTGCGTTAAAAAGCGAAAAATCACCAACAAGTAGTTGAAAAGCACAACAGGTGCGAAAGCTCGTCGAAGCACCACGAAGATTCGAACGAGTTCCCTTCGACGGCGCTTACACTAATAAATCCCCAACCAATATCCCACACACTACAAAAGTACGGCTACTGTTTTGACCCGTCTGTTATCTCCCCACTACTCTTCAGCATACAAACAACTTCAGGGAGAAAATGTAAATATAAAAGCTCCTTGGAGGAAAATGGAAAATTTCGCTAATTATCGAACAGTTTCCAAGTTCAGGGTTCGATTGTTGCACTAAGGTCGCATAATAAGCCGCAACCGCAAAAATGCAGAAATAATAGAATGTTAGGAACTATGCAGCTAATTGTTCAAAATTCTTGACGTTTCAGTAGTTTTTGTGAAAATAGTTCTGAATTATCAGCAGTGCTAGAAAGTAAGAATATGCCGGAAATTTCTGTATTACCAACAAGTTTAGCGGATCGATAGGGTTCAAATTTTAATTTGACCCTTGAAATTTTAAGGAGGAACTTTCTGAGGATATCCTTCTGGTGTCGTAAACAAACTATTTAAAAATATTTCCGAAACTAACGTAATTAGAACTAAAATAGCTAGAGTCAATACTGGAATCGCCACTGCGACGTTAGGATGGTGGATAATTTTAAATCCACGGAATTTCAATGTGGTTGGTCTTCCACTTTGTTTATTTAAAATTACTGACAATATTTTACATTCAGCGCCAGCGTTCCCATTTTCCGTCCAAAACAATTGCTGGCCTGTTGGTTTAAGAACTTAATTTATTAAATTTCGGTTAAATTTAGACGAATCCCGTAAACTGAAAACAGCATTTCAACAGTTTAATAGGGATTGTGGTAGCATCATGCTACTAACTTCGTAAATAATACGTTCGTAAATTCGTAAGTGCTAGAATTTTTTAAAAATAACGCAATTAATTATGACTTGAATCTATTTTGGTGTCACGTTCTCATCTTCCATTAGCATAATTGCATTGTTTTTGCTTTCTTTGTTGTTGATGTTGGTTGACCACAACTAGAAAAAAATAAGAAATTATTTGTGTTCATGCGGTTAGAGTCGTCGCTTATGTGTTTGGACCTTCCACACGAACGGATCCATCCTCAAGAGATTATCGATTGTATCTGCTGGTGCATGAGGGACTTCAAACACGTCCTTTTTCCGTTTTCGCCATCCTTGACCTAATTATTTTTATTTATCCTAAGAGTTAACACGCGACTTGTCTTGTGACTATTACTCGCAGATCAGTTGATCGACATTAACGAATCGATCCAATGATCCTCACATTCATAGCAAATTACGGAAGTCGCATTGTTGTTTTCCGAATCCAAATTAGCCCCGTCGCTGTAGATCTGCAAAAATCATTCTGTTGTAGGCGATAAAGTGACAATCAACTTTGCGCTTAATCGTCGTCGCAACAATAGTTAATTAATTGGTGGAAATGGCTGCTTGTTGTTGTTGGTTGGAGGAAGTGTGATAACCTTTCAGAATATAAATACCTACCGAATAAACGATAAGCGAATGCAGAGGGAGACAGTTTTGCTAGAAACATTAAGAATAATCCATTTTATTGATTTCCTGTCAACTGGACTTGACAACGAGCAATTTAACATCATCAATGCAGGCAGAAAGTGATGACATTATCCGCCTGGAAACGGTTGACCAGTGAATGAGTTTTTTCCCGTGTTTGTGTTAAAAATTATTTAAATTTTATTACAGAAGATTAAAAAAGTCTAATGCTTATTTTCATAGACAAGTCCCAAAGTTCGTCTTTATGAAGCCCGGCTTGAGCTGAAAGTAGCAGTAGTCGCGCTTCATAGACAATTTAAAGAAATAAATTAGTTAATTTGTTCTCTTGTTTTTCTCTCAATGCCTACCTTCAATATTTACGGTTTACAAGCAAATCATACTTGGAGATAACAAAAAATGAACTAACACTGAGTGTTTGGCAAAAAATTATTACGTCACTTAAGCGATAACTTCTTTATGCAAAATTTTGTACGAGAAACTTCTATGCAATCAATAATTTAACAATCATACTGTTTGGGAACTGCTGATGCAAATGAAAAAGTTTTTAAACTATTTTCCTAGAAAAAAAATGTTTTTGTTTGTCTATTATTAACAATAATAACCTTGTCCTTAACATACTTTTATCTTCTAGTCGTAAATACTAAAAAAATACTTCCAGGCTCCTGGAAATTTGCAAGACAATTGTTTCTTTGTCCGAATTACTCAATTAGCTGAACTTTACTACAGGAAGACAATTAATTATTTTGGATTGATAATGATCGCTTGAATGAGGGTTTGTAAATTCGTGAATGATCATGCGATGTTTCCATTTTAGTGTTAATTATTGGAGTACTTAAATTTTGCGTGTTTATGGGTGAATACACCTTAACTTCATTAAGATGCATTGTTGGTAGATATCTAAGTAGAAATGCACACTGTAATTAATAAACTTTTGACATGCAACTGCAAATATTTTTTCTTTAAGGACCCAACTAGTTTTTATTGTTACCCACTTGTCGGCATCCTAATAAAAACACGTGTTGACGTTTTCCGGTAGATGGACAATTAGTAAATTTTTACCGGAGCCAACAACACCCTCTGAACATCATTCCATTGAAAACAGTTTTGTCCAGTTGAAACGTTGGAAAATACGTCTTGAACAATTATTTAAGTAAAAGCCGAACAATTACTTGATTGAATTTTATTAAGGTTTCTTCATCCAGTCTACCACCCTACGAATTTAATAGTCTAAGTCCGACCTCCTTCAAGTGCTTATTTTTTTGTTTTAGGCAACACACATTACATTACTGCATTGATATAACCAACATTGCCCCTAGCTTTATGGGAGGAAAAAAGCTCACCGTGGCGGCAGACCAGTGATAACTGATATACCTACCTAAATACGGTTGCAAATTTTATATGTAGAAACCAAAATACCTAATGCGTCACCACAAATCAATTTTTAATTGCAACGTGATGTAGATATGCAGCAAGATACAAGAGTCTACCTGTTGCTTGGGCGTAGGTATGTACTTGAAAGGACTAATTTATTTTCGATAAAAATTTTATTAACTTGTTTATCACTTTTATCAGAATATCTACAACATACTTAAATATGTTAAGCAAAACCCGGTCCCGTTCTAAAATGGGAACCAAACGGGCTTGATTGACAACTTCAGTCTTTACACGTACGATTCAATTAATTTGCGGAAAACGGTTTCAGCAAGTCCAGCAGTGACGGACCAACTAAAGAAAAACAAGACGTTGCCGGCATTCGACCAGCCCACAAAATCCGGCCATATCCTCCTGAGTAACGAGAGAACCTGCATCGAGGGCGTTACCAGTAATTAATATTGCGTACCCACTACCTTTCGCGGATTGAGACTTGTTATAGTTCACGAGAAGAAAAACGCTTAATTATAGTGATGAAGTGGTAAGAGTCTTATGGAAGTGATCGATTTATAGCTCCTAATCTTTTCGATTACTCGCCAACGTAGCCGCGTTGGAAATCGGAATGGTTAATTGTAGGCTTGTATTGGCAAGTATTGTTTCCGTTAATGAAGAAATTGATGCGGTTTACTGTTATCTACGTATTCAACTAATCGAGGCTTAGAATTGCAACAATTATAAGAGTTAAAAGTCATGCAACCGAGACGTTTAACAGAATTTATCGCCGCCTACCATGAGCTTCCGTGCGCTATAAAAAAGTCAAGTGTTAATTCCGTGTGACTAGTGGTAATACTAAATTAGCTGCATAGCAAGATCGTTACTGAAATTAATAGTCATACTTCTATTTGGAGAAGTAACTGTACGGCTCTTTCATTAATCAATTAAAGGATGGTCCACGTCTTTAATTTTCGATCTCATACAGGTCCGTAATTTTCATATCGAATAATTGCTTTTTTTCTTGCCACTTCCCCAATAACCACTCGTTAGTACAAATTGTATGAGGTATAATTGGGCATATACTTTTCCCGGCGTGGAACTCTCGCTAGTTCAAATTTGTACTTGAGACCCGGAGGCTGTGGTTGCTCATCATAGAGGAGGCTGCTTCGAGCTAATGGTCAAATTTATCGCAAATCAAGAAACGCATTCTCGTACGGATCGCTGATTTCACGTTTAAAGAATGATGAACTGTTTTTCTTGCGAGGTTGTACATTAGGAGTGAATAGAGCTAATTTCGGATAGAAAAAATTATGCGATTTAGGACAATACGCGCGTTTCTCGCTCTGATGGAAGTAATTTAGGTAATTAGTTTATGCTCTTGTGCGTAAATTATCTCTTGTGCGTAGCCATACGTTGGAAGAGACTTTACTGCCGGAATTTCGAAGCAAGAAATAGAAATTAGAAATGAGGAACACCTAATCAGAAAATTTAGATTTCGATTTAGATTTTTAGATATTATTTGAACTACATATGTTATGCTGTTAAGGCTTCAAAGTTTTAGTAGACGTGGTTTGGCTTGGTGCTGGTATGTCCCCGTTCTTAGTTTTTCATATTATTCATAGATCTCTTTGGCATCCATTTATCATCTCTACTTACTCATAAATGGCAGCTACAACTTTTTTACTTACTTATTAAGGCCAATAGCTTACACAGATTATTTTTGTGAAGTCATCCTGCTAGTAGTAACTACTACTTGGATTTGGTGCTGATGTAATATGTTTAATTTGGATGCTAACGCGCGTTCGTCTTTTGCTGTCCAATTATTGATACAATTTTTGTAATTTTTTGCGCTGCTATTGACTCTCTACTTGTTGCTTCTCTAGGTCTATCTATTTCGCTATAAAAATGAACGCAGTTATTCTTAGATCTTATCTTCAGCAACCACCGCTACATTTCCAGTTGAAACCTCCCAATTACCTTCAGGTGTGCTCTTCATTCTCTTGTAGGGTCCAGTTCTCTAATTTAAAATCAGTTTTTGACCACAAAATTGCTTATTGTTTTCTTGGAGATTTTATAAGTTTTGTTACGAGTTTTTAAGGCCTAGGTTCCTCTAGTAACTTCTAGAGCTCAACAATCAAGCGCTGATATTTCTAGTTGTTGTAGATTTACTATTCGAATATATGTAGAATACTTACATAGATTGGAGTTTAGATTTTCATGTACTTGTAAGTGTTAGTTGAAACGAAAATTTTGAAGCAAGTACTGGTGTCATTTAACACTCAAAATCTAAAAATTATGTGACACTTTGACACGAGTGAACAGTCGGCAACATAATATATTGTAGGTAGACATAGACAGCCAAGTTAATGTGTTGAAAAAAATCTGCCATTGCATATGAGACAGTTTGACTAGCTTCTAATTAATAGGCCATAAATAATTTTGTTAATGCAAAAACTTGTTGGTCGTTATTATTGATAAATGTTTAACCTCATCTTTATTAATATTATTTATGCCGGAAATAATCTGCGTAATCCTCAAAGAGTTTCGTATATAGTTATGCAAATATGTTGTCGTTAACAAGTAACAACAAAACATTTTGTTGATCAACCCATTAATAGATTTTTTAAATCTTAATCAGTTTTTCAAGCATTGAGCTTGACAGTTGGATACGGTAAAAGCCGCAGGGATGCCGAAAATCCTGAGAAATACGCGACATCCTGAGTTTCCCATGTTCTTGGTCGTGCCACTAATTTATTACAGTTGAGGAAGCCACTTCAGATTTACGGCCGCTAATTTAGCTAATTGTTTCGCTAATTATTAACCTTATATAGTTGCGTTTTACGTCGCTAATTGCGCAATTTTCCAAACAAGTAAGAAAAATTCTACTTTTGAAAAAAATCCGCGGTCAAGTAGTTGAGAGTGTGGCGCCTCAACTACTTCAAGAGCGTACTGAAGTAATAAATATTTAAGCTTTCATGAATTACACAAAACCTGTGCACTTTGAAAACTTCTCCGACATCCTCTTTATTGTTCTCACGCCATGATTACGTTTTTTTCCGATCCAAACTCATGGCATAGACAAATCGGGTCATTTTTGTTCCACATGTCGACAGTTAATACCTTTCAGTCTCGTTGTTGGCTTAAGTAACTGGACTCGGCGGAAGGCAAATCAGCACAAAGCTCGCGAACGATATTAAAAGGTCGTTACCGAGAGATTTGATGACCGATTTTTTCTCAATTGGCCTTTGTTTATGGCGGTTTCACTAAAGATACAGTTATCATAAATTCATCAATAGGGGATTATTGAAAAAGCAGATGACGGTCGTCAGTAATGTTACCGGCGGATAAATCACCGCTCTTCCGCAGGCGCTGGACAGGTAAATCAAAACCGGAAAAAGACATCGTTATTGCTTTATTATGTAGTTCAATTTCTACGTTTTTTTCCCAAGATAATGCCAAGCTGCGTTTCTTCCACTTTCCAGCAAGAAAAAATTCCATGCAGGAAGTCCGACATTATTAATTTTATTTATCGATTGAACCAAAGCTCTTGGATGTAAGAGATGCTTTATCTCGTGGCATCACCACAGTGTTTCGAAAGTTAGAAGGTCCTACGCAGTTTAATTTATTTTTCAAAAGTCCTTACTTTAAAAGTCGCTTTAACAACTTGTGGTGCCCTGGGCGATTTCTGTTATGCCTAGATCAAGGCGGCGCCCCCGGCTTTGGGCATTATTTACCGCGTCAGCTTCAAGAAGTACCGGAGTACCTATCTCGGGAATCAGGCGTCCGATAGCGTCCTGGTTAGCTGGAATAATGGTCGGAGAATGATGATTAGAGTGATCCAGTTCGAGATGGCAGCCTTTGAAAAATCGCTCCGGCAATTGTCGCTGATTTACGACAACGGCATTCCGCATACTTATAATTCAATTTGTTATTATCAATAATATTGCTTCAAGTAAATTGTCGGATCCTTATTTATTGCCGGTTAACTTATTAGAACGATGTAACCACTACTTAGGAGGGTCAATAATCACACAGGGGGCGGTTCTCTTGCTGGATAACCAGAAGTGCCTTTTATTATCATTGCTCTTTAATGATCACGCATCATCAGAATCTTGCACGATCGGAGTTACCAACTTATAAGGTACCCATATAAGGATGCAATAAAATTGCAACTTTACTTAAATACAAAAACCAGGACCCAGAGGCAGGATCAACTTCAACTCATCTCTGCTACTCAACGTAATTCAGCAACAAAAGGGAAAATCAAAAGTTAAAAAGTGTGACGTTAATAACTAATTACTTGAGACCCAAGCTTAAATGATTAATTTCGTTAATCTTATAATGCTGGATCTGCGAAGAACTAAGGTCGATCGAAATTGGGCCATGGCTAAAAACGCGATTTTTAGTGTGCACAAAAAATGAAAAGTAATTAAAACTAATTAAACCATTGACGCTATGTAATGAAAAAAGCACAGATGGTTTAAAGTAAGGAAAAAAAAGCTTGCATCGGCCGGGAATCGAACCCGGGCCGCCCGCGTGGCAGGCGAGCATTCTACCACTGAACCACCGATGCTTGTTCCATTATTTCTTCTCTAGCATGTTAAGCTATTGTTAGCACCAAAAAAATATGAATTTAATTGAGATTTATTTAAGGTGGTGCCATTTATATAAAAAAAAATTTAGCGATGGTTAAAAACTTAACGTTGAGTGACCTGGATCTTTTTATGTTTTCTTACTCCTCTTCATTAATTCTGATTTTTGAGTTATCTTGAAGTGGCACTGCCCGCCTGCCAGAAAAGAGCTTCGTTTTCGATTCCCGCCAGATGCAATTTTTTTTTAAACAGTAATTAACATTATTAAACTTTACGCTTATTCCATAAACTTTAGTGTATATTTATACACTCTATTCAATGAGTTAATTTCCAACGTTACGAATGGCACCATGCAAAATTTAAAAAAACAACTGGTAAAAGCGTTGATGCTGTTAAATGATGAATAAAAATATCAATTAAGGATGTGTGTGGCAGAATGATCGGCGGAATAAAGAAATGTTTTCTGCTACAACTTTAATGTAAAACTGTACCGAAAGGTGAACAGCCGGTAATTTTATTGGTTCTGGATTTAGACAATTGTTTTGATTGTAATTCCAGACAAAGACGCCACCTTGAATGGATTAATCAACATATTTGCTTATTAGAGGCCGTATTGTTCCTCGGACATGTTTATACCTATAATTCTGCATTCATCGCTTTAAGTGTTTCACAACGCACAAATAAGAGCGATCCAATTATACCCGCGGATCGTTCCATTAAATCATTAAAAACAAAAACAACAATCAAACATTAAGACAGTCGACGGGTTATCGCCGTTCATTCCACGTCTCAATCATCAGGGAAAACTGCAATTAAGGCCCCATTATCGTCGATTAATTGGAACGAGCAATAAATTGAAGAAGCTAGCGGGAAAAATTGCTTTCTTAATTCAGTTGGTGCGATGAACAAGTGGAGATTTCAACGCGTTAGATTGATTTAAAAATTGGCTTAATTACAAGAACGAGGCTTGACCGTTTACTACCTCGATTCGTTATCGATCAAAAATCACGAAACTACGTCATATTAATTTCGCCTATAAACATCTGTTAATTAAAATAATAGATCCATTTATATCACCGCGCGTAACGGTGCAAATTTCCTCGCGAAACAATTAAGCTAAAAAATCCAGAGCCGAACACATGTCGCCCAATAAATAACCATTTTATTAGCGATTAATAATTTATCTGCAAATCTCGAAATACGATTAGCCGCCGCAACTTAATCAGCGAAAATGTTTTTGGAGTGCCGAAAAGCACGTACACAACGCAAGAACTTTGAATAGATTAGCGTGATTTTATTGGTTTTTGGTTCGGTTGGACTAGATTGATACGATCTGACGATATATTATCTCGAAAGGAATGTGAAATATGTTTTTAACGCTAACGTAATATAATAGTTCAGCGGGCATCTTGTAATTATGTATTCAAGCTCTAGGAGTTGCCAGGCCGGACAAATGAACGGATCAAGTCTCGGTTGCCGGGGAGTATTTGGAATTTTCACAAAAGAACTTACTTGTGTATATTGTGTAACCGGTCACAAAAAGATGAGCCTTTTATTTTGTAGAGCGCGTCCATCTTTAACGTTCTCAAAGACACGGCCATCAATGACGAGTCCGTCTCGATCGACGCTGTCCATTAAAACTAAATCACCAGATATTCATCAGTTTCCACTCGGTAGCGGGTTTATTTGGTTATTAAACTAATATCGTTCGTGATTTAAATTATGACGTCAAAAAAATTTCAGGTAATAAAATAAATAACATCTAAATTTACATCAATTAATGTTGATTAGCTTTTTTTAATTTATTCCCATATTTTCTTCAATCACTTTTTATTTTCTTCAATTGGAGCTTTCATTCAACTATGATCGAACCATTAAGACCTACTTTTCAAAAAATTTTGAAGTTTTTTGGCCCACCCCGTGCTCGTCTACACCGTTATTTATTCAAAATTGTAAAAAAGTTGACCATAAGCTGCAATTTTTTTTATACCGTTGTACGCAGAAAATTTTTCAGATTACGGCGATCTCTTCAGAATTTCTAAATTTTGATTTCTGGGGCCGTAGTATTTTGTTGAAAATTATCTGAGGCAAGAGAGATTCCATGAATCAACTTGGCTGTTGCATTTTTACGAAATACTACGGCCCCAGAAATCAAAATTTCGAAATTCTGAAGAGACCGCCGTAATCTGAAAAATTTTCTGCGTACAACGGTATAAAAAAAGTTGCAACTTTATTGTCAACTTTTTTACAATTTTGAATGAATCACTGTGTAGACGCGTACGGGGTGGGCCAAAAAAAATTCAATTTTTTTTTAAAAGTAGGTCTTAATGATTCGATCATATCCTCGGACGCTCAAATTCAAATCTTTTATCGTTTGGACGGGAAAAATTCGACCATAAGTAATGGTCCACCCGGTATTTTTGAATTTTTTGTAGATAAGTTTATTTCGGAGGTTTTTTCATTCGAGAATCGTTGAACTAAGTGTTGCACTAAAAAGTTTCAAGATGTTTAATAAGAGTCTATTTAAAAAAAAAATATATTATTTCTGAATACATATTTTTTTCCTAATTTTTGATAAATTTTTATGTTATAACGTTTATCTGGCTCCTCCACCATTTGTCGACTTTTGACGATGTAAAGAAATTATTCAGAACTTTTTGAAAAAATACTTAGAATAAATCTAGAAATATTATCTACTTAGATATTAAAGTACTGAACATTTTTGACTCTTTGATGGACACTTCCAGAGTTGGCCAAAATAAAGAAACACTTTAAAAAAAAATTATTGATGTTTAATTAAATTTTGTCTCTAATTAAATGACAGTTTGAGATGGTCAATAACAGTAAGTAATCGGATCAGTAATCTTTATTTGTCATTTAATTCTTTAATATGTTGTTGCAGATCCTCTTGTTACGTTTAATAATAGTAACGCTAATTTAATGTTATGGTCAAAGGCAGACGTTGTGTGCACCTGTTTTTTATCGTTGATTTATTCATTTTGTATTAAGTAGTTAAGTCCCATTATACGTCTTATCATTGGCAGTATCGAAAAATAATATTCTGTACACCGTATACTTACACGTGCTTAATTACCTAACTCAGTTTTTTTAGGATAGACCGTCAGTTTTTGCGGGCCATCAATTCAGTTATTTAATTATAACATTATTCTGCAGGAATAAATTTGATGCCGTCAAATAAAGAATAGTAAACTGTTTGCTAAAAATAATAAATATCCGAAAAACTTCTTGCTGAAGAGAAAGTGATTTTTCAACATAGTTCAGAGCTGGGGCTAAAGAAGAAGTGTGCATTGTTTCCTACGTGTAGAACTATAATGGGGAGACTTGGTAATTGGCTTTGGCGTTCAGTGTTGCAGGAAAGTGGCAAAATAATTGAAAACAACGTGTTAACCGTTGAACGCATTGACCGTCATCAATATCAATTTATGAATTCGGGCGATCACACCCACGGCTCCCGTCCGTGCCGTAATCGCAGCGCCACGGGCCATCATCAACACAGCGCCGGCCAACCGCCGTCATCACCTCGACACTGGCAGTGGTACTGAAAGGCGAAGAAGAAGAAGAAGGCATTGAGGGGCCACGGCCGCTACCAAGCTACCACTTCTTTGATTTAACACCGTGCTCACGTTCGTCATCTCCAGTTGCCTCCGAGACTCAGGCAGCATCCATCGGCGTGGTGTCCTTCAGGCAGTCCTTCAGCACGCGGTCGCGCGCGATCTCGCCGTGCCACGGTGAACCACTTAACCTCCTGAAGATCGTACCGGAAAAATAAACACATGCTCGTGGACTAACTGGAAGTGGGCACGCGCCTCGTTAGTTTTATGGGACGCGTTCAGTGGCAGTGCGGTAATAAGGACCAAAGGATTTACCAATCGGGGTTATGACCCACTCGACCGCCGAAACTGACCCAGCTCGAAAGCTCGAAAAGTAACGGTCTGAAGAAATTGGCAGCGTCGTAGAGGAAACGGCGTGATCCACATACCTCAGAGCCGCTCACGGAAGACTTTTTCACAATCCCCCAAGAGCTCGTGGAATTTTTCGCCGGGATTCCTGCCTTAACTCAATCGCTTCAATAAGCACAGTCGACCTGTCAGAAACAACAATTTAAATGTATTTGCCACGTACAGATAATCCTGCAGAAATCGAAACAACACTATGTTCTTGCACCAAACCGATTATTATCGTTTGCCAAACGAAGCGTCTTCAGATGGGTGCCATTCGCCGAGGGTATCATCTCCTGATAGTCACTACGCCCTAACTGTAGCCAGCCCTTTATCAGTTTCCTCCGATCCAGGCATGTCGTCGCAACCCTACACCCCCAACTACTTCAAACAGGATTCGTCCTGGTCGCGGCAGGAATATTATGGAGAAAACAACAACATTTACAACAAATACGACTACAAGTATAAATCGCAAAGAATGGATTCGAGCGATTCCGTGATGAACCATTACGGAAGCGAGGATTTCTACAAAACCAACTACAGTAACTGCAAGTACAAGAAAGATTCGAAAAAAGGGGCTGCGCCCCAAACGGGAGTGGAAGTGATGAAAAAACGACGCTTGGCAGCCAACGCTAGAGAGCGGCGGCGCATGAACAGCTTAAATGACGCTTTCGACAGGTTAAGGGACGTTGTTCCCTCTTTGGGAAACGACAGGAAACTTTCCAAGTTCGAAACTCTTCAAATGGCCCAAACTTACATAGCAGCGTTACACGAACTGCTGGAAAGGGACTAAACGAGCGCTTCACTACCAAATGGTTTGTCGTAATTTATTTATTTATTCTAGCTTTTAGGTAATAACGAGGAAAATTTCTTGTTATTTTGGGCTCGGGATTTTCCTAAACCGTGCAATATTAGATGTTAAGAATACGACGTGCAATATCCTCTGTCGATATTTTTAATAGTAAGTTTAGTTATAGGGGAAAAATGAAACGATTTTTCTAATTTATTTTCTCAGTGCGCTTCGATTATTCCTGATGGATAACTGTACAGACAATTATTTATCATGTGATACTTGTGCAATATGTAAATAATGACTCCCGATTTTAATTTGTGTTCCACTGAATTAAGCCCTGTAATCGCCTTATGTAAATATTTCACGCAATTTTGAAGTGATGCAATTAAAGAAATAATTAGGCGTGCCAAATCGGAAATCTTTTCGATTTTAAAGTCATGAATAGTAAATGTAGTAAAACCACAAGTTCAATTCATCCAGAAAAAGTAACGGCGCATTTTCGGACGACTTGCAATATTTTCAGTTTTTAAACTCCAACCGACTTTGGTTCTTGGAGGGTTCAAAGGGTACGTGCAATTAATTATTCTAATTAGGGTCGCAGTATTAATTTTAGGAAATGTGTTTTTTGTGCAATATTTTAAATGCTTAGCGAGTTAAGGTTGTTATTTATTTTGTCATAGTTTTATTTATTATACATATTTAGTTACTTGTTCTCCCTTGTTCGGTTTTGTTTTATACGTTTTATGTTTTGAGTTGTAATTATGTATGATAATGTAAATTATGAGCGTTTTTATGTTCCTTCTGTATTATATCTTTACCAAATGTATCTCAGTACGTGCAATATTTTAATAAATTTGTTTTTAATATTCGTGCTTTATTAAGTGGGTACTAATTAATTTGCTTCTTTAAATCGCATTAGCATCTTGTTTTATGTTAATTTATACAAATATTTATGGCAACAAGACATAAATCCTCGCTGAATTTTAAGAAAAAAGGTGAAGCATTATTTCATCAAATGGCAGTAAATCAATCAGAAGTTTTACAATTTGAATTTTTGTCGACAAAAAACAAATGCTTTTTTGAAACATTTAAACAACTTTTTTAAGACAACACGCCATTTTTCCCGAAATCAAACTGGAAATGCCTTCAAATCTTCAGTCATTTATCAATTAAGCATGCAGATCTGTGAAGCGAAAGCTTAATGAAACTATTTTTGCTTAAGTATTAACTACAACTAATAGACAAATTAAATAACAACTTAAATGGTTATTAAAATCTTATTTTTGATTATTATCCTCTATTTTGACAGCATCTTTCAAAAAATTATCTCTTATTACCGTTTAAAGTTAATTAATTTTTTAAGTCCTTGATCCTTATGGAAGATTGGAGTCTTATAACCTAAATAATTTTGTTCAAAATTTATATAATTTTTCATAGATCCGTAACGTTACTTCCATTTTAAATGAATAACGTGTTTTGTTACTAACGAGTTGTCGAGTAAATAAATAAAATTCAAGGTGAAAAGAATCTACTTGGTACGTACCAAAGTATGATGTTTTGTTAACCCGAACTATTTTCAAAGAACTACTTAAGAAAACGTAGAACATCATGATATAAGAAATAAAGAGACGGTATAATTGTTAACATAAACCAAATAAGGTAGTTATAGTTATTATCAGCAAACATAAAAGTAAGATTGTAGAGCCTCTTTTTTCTTTTATTTCTTTTGCATTCCGTTTGTTGTATCTTATTGTAGGTCTAATTTCATAAATTTTTGTTTCAAACTTTGCGAGAATAAAGTTTCAAAATGTCCGAAACAAAATTATACGACCATAATTGAAGTTGTAAATGCATCTTAATGGTTATGTGTTAAATTGGATGCAAAAAAGCTATAACGAGCTTTCCTGACAAGAAATTTACTGACCATTAAAAATACAAGTCAAATTTAATATCTTTATTGGTAACAGTTATTGTGCTGTTACTGACTGAAAAATCCAGATTAACTGCACTTTATTGCTTTATTGTCACCAAATATTTATATGTTTACATGCGAATTAATTTTCGTCAATAATTATTACCTACCTTCAAAGAACATTGAAAATGCATTTAAATTTATAATTAACTGTACAAAACTTTTTTACCGATTATCCCCCACATGGAAGTAAAAAAGCACATATGTTATCATGCAAAGACGAGTACCTACCAATGACCCAAGTCATCGAAGCAAAAAAACTGCTTAATGCACTGCAACAATAAAAGCTTTTGGTGTAAACTATTGCCCACTCTCAAATTATAATGCAGCCAACCATTGTGATACGATTGTTGCCCGAAACGTAAAATCGCCGCTAATACTTTTAACATCGAAGTCATTCGCTGATAATGAGAACGGTAAAGCTTAAGTGACTCGCTTAACTTCGCATAATTACACGAAATTCGTTAATAATTTGTAGCGAGTGCTCTTCTTATTCAATGCGGGTTCACATGTAAGCCACTCTTTGTAGGGTCTTTAGAAGCTGTAATTAACGCAAGCATATGCTTCGTGCACCCGAAGCTCTCTCAACTGGCACGTTTCTAGAAATGAGCTTTTGTGCAGAGATAAAGAGCGCAATTATCGCCAAAATCGTAATAACTCCTGAATTTTCGTTAGGCAGCAGAAGAGATTATGGAGTAGAGGTAAATAAATGCGAACTGGCAGCAACAAGCCATTTAGAGTAAGTCAAGCAATAAAACTCGCATCTTGTAAAGATTTAATTAACGGCATTCCTATTAGTTAACTATTCACGTTGTATGAGTAATCCTGAAATAATTCAACGTAGGCATGAAAGATGATAAATAGCAAAAACGAATTGAATAAATTTCTCCATTTCCACTTGCAAATATAATCAGCGCTAAGACTCTTGATTAATTGAGACGCGTTGATGTGGCCGCAAATGGCCAACTAGTTGATTGCATCAACTATTGAACCAAGACGGCAAAAGGTGTTTTCCTCAAACAACCCTAGACACGTACGCTACTGGTTTGAAATTCTATACCGATCGCGCTGATATTTTTAGAATCCGTTTTTGCGCAGAAATAAAAGTTTTAATTCAACAGTTAACTCGCGGCCTCCTAGGCTGCGGGTAAAGACAATTTGCTCGTTAACTGGACGGTATTCGCACAGCTTCATGGATTTCCTATCATATTTATGTGGCGACAATAAAATGTTATATTCCAGGGACTAATTAGATAACGATCGGAACGCTTCTCGACCAAGTTGCTTTTAAACGAGTTTTGTAAAACACAAATTTGCACCAAGAAAAAATGCACGTGGCTGGATTTATCGATAAGCGCGGATTCGACAAATAAAAAGAACCGTAAAGCCGCCATTAACATAAAACCATCAAATTTAAGGTGGTGCTGCGGATTTTAATTCGAGTGATTATGAAGCTTTAGTGGAAACCCCGAGGCACCGTCTTGAAATTTGCAGGGTTGAACTTGTATTGCTAGAGCCGCTATAACCAAGAATAGCAAAAAAATACAACCGACTGCTCATGCAGAATCTAAAGCGTCTTTCTTGGGTTAATAAAGTAATTGCGAGAAGCTAAAATGAATGGTTGCAACTGGCGCTTTAGTGCGGTGTCAGAAATATCCTGCAGCTTGTAGATAGCTATTAGGCAAGATTTCAATAGCAAGCTCCATGGCCGAGATTTACAGGGGGCCTCGGAGATTACATAGGTAATTAATTTTGGTTCCAAACCGCTGGTTCTAGCGCCGCTACCGACAATGGCTTGTTAGTGGTGCTTTTGCTAAAACTGCGGCAACATTATTTTGGCTTATTGAAAATAGAACAATTAGCGTTTTCGTGATGGAACAGTACGTCTCGACCCCTCAAATGAGATTTCTTTCAGGTTCCGCTGATTATTTATGTTTATGGCCATCATCAAACATGAGTGATGGTTGGAGAGAATGTTCACACCGAAATCGACGAGTTTTTATTAGGTTAGCAACATTACTAATGAAAATGTATTCCGGGTATGCAATTAAATGATTAAATTTCGATTCATAATGTTCCTAACGGTAAATGTGGCGGCTGATAATTCTCGAGTGTGCGGAGGAATCGTGGCTTTATCACCAAGAAGTTCCAGGGATTCGGTTGATATTTTGTCATAATGTTCGTAGTTACATAAATCAATGGTTCAAAAATTTGCATTGCGTTCAGATTATTTAAATAGAAATTTATGGTGCAGGAACCAAATTCAACATAACGCGATCGCGGGATTTGGCGCAAAATCCTTAACTGTCTAAAAACGGCTACAACCTCCCACTGTCGGGCATCTGAATACAACTGAAAGGTGGCTCATAAATATTTTTCAGCGCTAGGTTATTAAAATCAAAAATTGAAAACGAGCGGGGTGATAGAAAAGGCGCTTGCCGGCAACTATTTAAACCTGTTTGGTTATCCATGGAATAATTTGGAGCCGATACTTTTGCAGTATGGTTCTAAGGATGATGACTCCTTGCGGCGACAAGTCCAGCTCTAAACAAAAATAATAAATAAAAAGTAATCACTTGTGGAACGTTTTTGAAGTAAAAGACCTTTTGCAGTGTGGAATTTATTTCAGGAAAGACAATAACAGGACTATCTTGTCCCAGGGAAGCGTGACTTCATTAATAAAAATTTTTAAAAAAACAAAAAAGAATGGTTGTGTTCTGTGTTGAAACACAGATTAATTTATGTTGAAGCCTACGCTATGAAGTGGAGAAGAGTTTTTTTTTGTAAAACATCTTTATTTGTTTGTTAGTTGCGAAAAGTAGAATAAAGTATTGTCGTGCTTGAAGAATTTTTGTAGGAGAAGATCAAAAGCAAGCGTTCTAGTTACCTGTATTGTTAAGTTTAGACGCGATTGAATGTACGTCAAAACTTCACTTGAATCTCCGGATGAATGATTCTGTTCCTCCTCCGCACGCAACAGTTAACTTTCATCCCACATTCCGCAGTGCTTCTGTCGAACAATAAGGACAATATTTAATTTCAATGTCGCTATTTGAAAATGTCTAAAATGTTAATAAAACTCTTTAATGAAGTGACGATAATTAATAATTATGAGTAATAAAATTTATTATGTTATGTCTAAAAAAATTAGCAAAAAACTAAAGAAATTTATAAGAAACCATTAATTGCAAAATTAATTAAATTTCTCTTGTTTCAAGTCGACCCCTATTCGAGCAATTAGTTACAAGAAAGTCAGCGATTTTAAAGTTGTAGAACTGCTTTTTAGATTTTATATTTAATTATGACGTGTTTTAGTGTTAGACCTTCAAGAAGATACTGCTAAAATACAATTTCGTCGCAATGTGAGGTGCAATCTTTTCTTAAATCTTTTATTATGAGGTTTATGAATAGTCTCGATCTATTTTTTCAATATCAATATTCTCGGCCTACACTCTAATAAACTGGAAAGGTTCGTCCAAAATTTTATTATTTTTGATAAATACATCTTCGAATCGCTATTTCAATTCTGCCTAATTCCCAGGATTACCATTCAGTCAGTCGACATAAAACATGTAAGTATGGAAATAAAAGATGGCGAACATGGATCGGTTTATTTATATTTCAGCATTTTTGTCGACTTTACATAATGATTAGTTTGGACGTCAAGAGTAAGAAAACTTACACGTACAATGTCTTAATGTCCGTCACCTTACCATCTGCGAGATTACATGAATGAAATTCGGCATTAGCGTATTGATTAGAATTTAACTGTTGACCCGGCAGAGAATAACACGCATCATTAAAGTCCGTCAGTCTATAAATAAAAATTTTATGCACTATCAATAAAACGAAATATTTAGTGTGCAGTAAAGGTGGAATTTTTTCATTATAAAAATCGTTTTTTAAAGTAGCATAGAATAAAATATTAAACGGCGTTTAGTAAGGTTATAGCGTAATAAAAGCGGTGTCGCTAATAAATAACGTCGGGATTTTAGTGGCGCTCCTAACACGATTACACCCTCTTTTCAGCAAGTTTTGTCCAAATAAAGGTGTTGTAATTGCTGCCTCGCCAGTACGTGCCGAAGAAAACCGTCGTCAATAACATCGGCAGCCTCTAGAAGTTTGACCGAATACTCTCAGTAGAAAGCGGAATATTTATCATAATTGTGAAGAAAATCGCAATGGCACGCGAATTACATTTGCATTATCCCAGAAAAACCGCTAATTAGAATGGCGGTGTTCCATTTCCAGTCGGGCACGTACTATATAGATTTATCTTCCGGTTTGCGCCTGCGGAGCAGGGCAAGATTCTTTAAATCGCCTTAATAGCCATAAGTGTATTTCTTCGGAATATACGCAGTCCGTACCAGATTATCAACATTTACGACACCGTTATTTCAGACATAAGGAAGACTGCCAATTGGAATACTTTTCACGAATGGGTTTCACTTAGCTCGGAGCAGGACTCGACAAAAATAAAGTTTTATCGTTCTAATCCGCGACTTAATCAAGCGATTAGGCGAGCTTTACGAGACCCGCTTGCGCCAATCTGGAAATATGACTATTAAAGCATCGTAAACGAATCCGCAGTGGCAAAATGGAAGCGTTTTCTTGATTGCCAGTTTACGTGTTTTCTTTCAAAGCCATTCACCTTGTCATTATAATAAGTGCCGCAATGTTTCTCTCGCCAAGTTAACTACGAAATTACTCACCGCGGTAATTAAAGCGAATTAGACATCAACGCTCGATCAGGACAGCAACCCGGGCTGATTCGGGCTAAAGTTGGCGCCAAATGGGGCGCAACACGTTGCCGGCCAGAAATTCGCCTTGTCGCAGTAATTAAATGAAATTAGACATCAACGCTCGAACAGGACAGCAACCCGGGCTGATTCGAGCTAAAGCCGGCTTCAAACGTGGCGCAACACGTTGCCGGTCAGAAATTCGCCTTGTCGCAGTAATTAAATGAAATTAGACATCAACGCTCGAACAGGACAGCAACCCGGGCTGATTCGGGCTAAAGTCGGCTCCAAACGGGGCGCAGCAAGTTGGCGGCTCACGGAGAGCTGGTAAGCAACATGCTGTAAACAGCAAAGAAACATTGCAGCGACACGTTGTCAAAAATTTGTGTGTCCGCTGGTATTACTGCTCGATGACAAAAATTTATGAAAAGCCGTGAAGTTTCTGCTAGGCTCTGGCGGATGCTGGAGGATCCCCGTTTGATCGCGCTGTCTGTGGCCGGTCGAAACCTCGTTGCTGGTCCGTCAATTTCTCGCAGGCGATAATGAAATCATTATGGAATATCTAAAGTGTCGTCACGCATGACGATTTAATAAACCATGATTCTATTTCGCCTCGTCAAGTGCCACACTTCACTTGTTCAAATAAAAAGCCATCGGTTACGGTTATGCAATTCTGAATATTTTGACAAGCACTTGAAATAAAGCAGTGTAAATAAAGCGCCTTCCAAACGACAAGTGTCACGATTTCGCATTGAAACCACGTGCACCCAACATTAATACGCATCAATTATGTATCGGCACTCGCCGTTTTCCCAGACAAGTTCCTGGTTATCGCTACACCATCAGACTTTGACCATTTGTCCGGACCCGGAGCCAGACAGTGCATTGATCATACTGCCTGTTTCGGCGGCTAAAAAAAAAAACTTCAATAGCCAAAATTGCAAGAGACATTAGTTTTGCTGACTTATTACTACTGAAATCCTCAAACGCGCAATTTACCTCTTCGGTATCTTGAATCGCGTGTGAGTTCTAAGGCGGCAAGGGCATTGCTCGGCGCATTTATCATTAATATTCAAATGATGGATGATTTTTGAACCACGGGATTTATGGAGAAGCGCCGACCTACACCATTGCGCATACTAATGTGTAAAAGAGCCATCAGTAAATAGTTGCGTAGATTGCAACTGCACACTTGTCACTGATACAAACGACATGAATATCGCGGTGCACGCTGCAATTTGCACCCCGTCGAAATGAATTATTACCACTAACTGTACACTTGACAGAATATAATCAAAATAATGCACCAAAAACATTAGAAGATTCATCATTAGCTAACTGTACAGCGTCCTTTTGTTGTTGTCATTATTTAAAATGTAATTTCGTTAACTCGCCGTTAATTGGCGTTCAGCGGTCGGCTTAACGATTAATATTCTGCCGATAAGTGTATTTAAAAACAATACTCGAATAGTAATCTTCTGACAGATCCCAAACTGTTAATGGAAATAATATTGACTGTACCTATGGCTTGTTTAAATACAGGTGTAGGTACGCCATGGGTCAATTGGAAATCAAATAGACTTCTCGAAGATGAGAGATAGTTGATTAGAAAATTGCGGAGCTATAACTAACAAAAGCACGACATTCTTTCGGACATATCAATAAAATTACTCTTCCCGGAACCTTTCTAAAGTGTTTTAAGAAGAAATGACACGCGAAGAGGGGTTGAGGATCGTTTGACGTCGCCTTTCTGAGCCATTAATACCCTTGGGACATCCAGGTGAATACGAAGTAAAAAAGTAAATAGCCTAAAGGTTCAAGCTATTATGGGTGTCAACAAACTAAAAATTAATCAAGTTGGGTATATTGGTTTCGTGGATGCTACTGAAAGGTGAGAAGCTGCGACTGCTTGAATAATTGTTCAACTTTGATCTTGGCCCATGACTCAAATGGTGAATGGCTTGATTTGCTCAATAAACAGCAAGGAGTCAGTTTAGTTCCTTAACCCATTTGAAAATTTGCATTCTTAAATTTAATACTACTTAAAACAACGATACTGGTATTAAGAAAAGATCTTAACCTCATTAATGTTTTTAATTAAACTTGGTTCTGTTGCCTAATCTTTATTCACACATATTTTACGTCATGGTTAATTAGTTAAGTTATTTTCTACAGAACAACTTAACTTATTAACAATGACGTAAATTATGTTTTAGCTTTTTTGTAAAGTTTTGTTAAAAACAAAGTTTGCTTATAGTTTATTCCTGGTAATCAAGTTTTTCTCTCGATTTACTGGTATTGTTGCTCACTAGATAGATATTTCCTAAAAGATAAAAAACAAGTTAAAAGTAAAGTTTTGTTTCTTGGTTTCCTTGCCGGAAGGCTGAAGGTCGCCGGTCTGAAATTTCAGACGCTCTCGTCGAAATCGTAAAGCTCGGTCAAGAGCAATCACCTTTCATCGAAGGTAGTGTATGTACCTACACTTCCAGGCGCGTGATTTATTGTTCACATTTTCAATGAATTACCCTTATCTCCACTTCTTTATTATATGAACGAGTAATAAACGACAATAAGAATAGAACTTATAAGGAGTCGGCCAATAAAATCAATAAGTTAAATAAAGCGACAAACGCAGTTAACATTTTTATTGCGCTCGCGCAGCTTTTTATGTGGCGTTTTTGCGCCACAAAGAAAGCTATTAAAATCAACAGGAATTAATTTAAAATGTGCGCGAATATCTAAGAACGTGCCATTAATCCAACGTGTCAATGATTGATTGGAAACCGACGCTTAGCTCGTTTTTTAGACGAAACAATCAAGCGTTTAACGGCCACAGCGGCATTGAGACATCAGCCGATGCAACGATACTTTTTGCCACCAGCAACATCAGTTAGTTTAATTACTTTAATATTTTTTGCAATGACATGTGCTAAAATAATAAAAATTATTGTTGGAAGACGAAAACAAACAAAATATATTTAAAAGCAAGACGCTCACTTATTATAACATTTCCTAGATTTGCTTACAATAACGAATACTGTGTGAGCGCCCCTTTAGTAACGTTGAGGCGAGTCGGCTAGGCAAGAGGCGAGCGCGCCAGTACGGAGACAGAGTTTGTCGGCTATTTGTTTACATGTTCAAATGTCAAGTTACTACTCAGTGTATTACAGACGTCATTATATTATATTATGATTACCTTACATCAGAAGTGGTTGTTAGTGTATGATGTCCAAGAGAAAAAACCGATCATCCTCACTACAGCAACTTCGAGTTCCTGGACCAGCAGCAGTTTCCAACGTGAACGACGAAATCGCAAGGAAAAGATAGATAGGGTGGTGAGTACGCTATTATCTATAATACCACCACTCGAACCGCTCACGGGTTCAATTGTTACAACGTTATGTAAGCGTCTCTTTAGTAATGTTAAAGCGAGTCGGTCAGGTAAGAGGCGAGCAAAAAAGACGAAATTACAAGGAAAAAAATCAGGTCAGAAACCTATTATCTATTACCTATAATACCATCATTCGAATCGCTCATGAGCTTAATTGTCGAGTGGCTGGAAGCCATAGACCACAATGCAACAGCCTTCAAGTGTGGTAAAATTAAATAAACCGCCAAGCTCTAAATAAATTACAAGGTTCTGCAGCAATTTGATACGACACAATAATAAAAACTGAACCGGGGAGTCGTGTTATTCTTGGAAAAAATGGAAAGAACTTCTAAAAGTCGCATTTTAATCCCGGCGTGACACATATAAATTGTTTCTGGATATCGTGTTGCATAAACCAAACAGGGAGCCTACCAGCAAAACAAATTTTATTGCCCAAAAACATACCCGGTTGCATCAT
The DNA here is from genome assembly GCA_951805265.1 of Schizotus pectinicornis. NCBI lineage: Eukaryota > Metazoa > Arthropoda > Insecta > Coleoptera > Pyrochroidae > Schizotus > Schizotus pectinicornis. The sequence continues at coordinate 19,194,565 of OX638203.1, forward strand.
CAACGTTGCCCCAGCAATTAACAACGCACAAAAACTACTAGAAAACCAACACCAACAGACATAAACAAAACGCAATTTTTAACAAGAAACGATGTCCGCCACGACCATATAACATAGGCGATCTACTGCTGTAAAAAATCTCCAGTCATCCTCCAAACAACAATGAGAGCAAGAAATTGCTCCCCAAATACAGGAGATCTTTCCAAGTCGAAGTTCTACTTAACGACCGATTCAGAATAAAAAAAAAACGCCATACCAAACGATCTCAAAATTCGTACGAAGCAGTCCTTTGTATGGAACACTTGAAACCTTACTTCTTGTTGTAATCATGATCAGTGTTACACAATTTCAAACCAAACCCAGATTCCATTACGATATGGATTAGTAGTGAAAAATTCCAGAAACGGGAATTTTGTTCAAAGTTGCAAGAAATTTCTATTGGAGATATCAAGTCTGGATAAAGACACGAACGTGCATCTAAAGATCCCAAGCTTTCCGAATTGCATGTGTAATTTCCGTCTGTAACTAATAAATCAGCCGCGACGTGTTACTTATGCATTGGTCTAGTCGTGACCCAACACCATTAATTTGGTATCCGCCTATCCAAGGAAATTGCGAAAGAAATTTAATTTTAATTCGAGCATTTGTAAATATAATTGTTTATTCATGGAGTTGAGCACCAATCTGCTCTTTCCAATAATCGTGCCACTAATTACATCGAAAATTCCCCGACTTTAATTTGTCTATTGAAATAATTGGAATAGTTAAGTAGGAAAGGAAGCGATAATTGATCGTCATCACTTGGCCGTAAAGTAAGAAGTTACATAAACGCAGCACATTTCCGTACTAGCAACGCTACTGTAATTTCAAAAATATTTCCATTGAACCCTGTTAATTTTGCACATGTTGCGATAATTCCTGCTAGCTTATCTGGCGAGAAATTTTTTTAAAACGCAATTGAAGAAACTGCTTCAGTTCCTGTTTTTATTGACAGCTTCTATCGATTCCAACTTGTTATCTTTACAGTGATCTCATTATCGCTTTAGCACCTGCTATAATCAAAAATTGTACAGTTATCTATGAATAAGCAAGCTAAATCGTAATTAATTACGACGAATTTTGTGATTAACCGAATTTAGCGCTACGGTTCCGAGAAAAGTCGTCAATATCATGTTTATTAATCAATAGCAACAAGTTTCGCTGAGAAAATGAGACCGTAAACTTATGGGACGAGTTCGTGGGATGATGTTCGAAAAGCGGTTTTAATAGATTTGTCCTAATTAATTGAGTACCGAAATTACATTATTGAAAATAATGCATTAAGATTTTAATTAATTCGTAATTAATTTTTTTGCTGATTAAGAATAGGTAGCGCTAATCACCCACTTCGGTGGTAATTTCGGTAAAAAATTGTTTATGCCAACATTTAACTACTGTAGCGACAAATTTGGATTTGTAAACACTTAGGTGGATCGTTCGATCCGCATTATCTTTGAAAATTTGCATATTCAAGTATGCAGTTGGCTAATTAGCACATGCACACTTTGCCCAATATTTCGAAAAAAACTTGCTCTGTTTCGACGGAATTAAATTATCGGGCCATTTCGGGCTTTTTAGCGGAAAGAGCTTTTTTTGGCAATTCCAACACAATTATAGCGTCGAACGTATTTTTGCAGGTGGCGTGGGTTGGGGACCCGCTCCACTTTGTACCATTTGTCCCACCGCTTCCACTCGTTAATTTTGTTATACGGCCCCGACTGTTGTAATTGATAAGGTCCAATTTGTTAATTTAGTCTAATCTGTCTCAGTTGTTATTTTGGAGTTTTTATGGCGTCCACATCAAAGAAGGTGTTTCTCTAAGATATATTCTTTTAACGTTTCCCTCGGTTAAAATGTAAAAACACCAATAAACCGAAATAAGTTAATTGGCCAATTAGCGCGATCCATTTTTAACGCCTTTTTCCAAATTCTCCACAATTTGTTAGCTAATTGGCGGCCGATAAAGCTCGACGGCATTAGGTACGTAAATTTTCGAGTCGTGTTGCAATGTTTTACGTCCAGTCAAGACCGTAAATCACGGAAGAAGCGAATTTCTTACTTCAAAAAACCGCAAGGGCCATGCATTATTTATTTGGGGCTTTTGTGGTGTTTTGATGACTGATCATTGGCCGGAGGTGATCTTTAGAATGCCCGTCAGACATATGCTCTGGCCAACGATCATCGGTTTTGAACAATTCGTGTTTATGTAAAGCGTCTTTTTTGGTATACACGCAAAAGTCAGGTGCATTCCTAGGCAGGAATTCGCTGAAAAGTAGAAAATACTGTAAAACACCAAACAGCTTGTTTGACAAAATAAGCTAAAAATAACACCTGGAAAAATTTTAAAATTAATTAGAAAAACATTTATAAAAATCTAAGTAAATACTTATTGTCAATTAATTGTGAGCAGAGTGGAAGTGACTTTCCGTGTTATCGCCAAGTCTGTGACTATGTACCAAAGGAGTGAAAGTAAGTTAAATACCATTGGGAACAAATATAATGTACACCAAATTAAACCATACATCCCGCCTTGCACTGCCCACCAGAAAATTTAATGAGCATCAAAAAATCTAAATGAAACCCAAATTATTATACATCAAAAAATGAGAACATCACTACTAAAATAACTATGCTGCGTATTGTTTTACCATTGCTTACGTTTTAAATCCTATATGTCTATCAATTTTACTAAATGTTCACCAAATTTAGAACGCTCAAGTTACGCGTCCGTGCTGTACATAAGAAATATTTGCGCTATCCATTTATATTTAGTGTTTCTCAAAAAAACTATTTGTGCGTCAAATAATTATTCTATTACTCCAAAAATGAAATATGCTCGCACATCTCTCCTTGCCGCTTGAGCTTCCAGACAAGAGGCACACAAAAAAGTTTTGTACAAAGTCAGTTCAGGGCCCTGTAATTTTTTTTTTTAAAGAACGATTAGAAATTACTACTAAAAGAAGTTTTACGTTTTACATAATGCAAGCCAATTACAGCAAAGCATTTATATATTACGGAAATCAATATCTTTTTTTGTACAAATTAATTCTATTTTTACTCTTATTTTCCTTGCTCTAGCACATCTACATCTATAATTTTGCATAAAATTATTTACCATTTGCACAACATTTTATTGCTTGTGTATTTTTGATCAACAAATAGTATTTTTAACTGCTAAATAATATAAGACACAGTCGAAAATTAAATATCTGGGTATTATGTTAGAATTAAATGCGGAATAAAATTTGGTGAACATTTAGTATTTATGGTCAACAAAAGTTATTTTGGCGAACAAAATATATAAGAGGCCAGCATTATGTCAATATTTGGTTGTCGCTTTAAGTTTATGTATTTTCTTAATTTTGGTGAGCATTTAGTATTTTTGGGTAATGAAAGTACTTTTTTGTATGACAATATTGAGTAAATTTGGTTGACTGTTAAATACGACCCAATACCATTTAGAATTAAAAATTGTGCCTTAATTGAAATCAAATTTGTTACGGGAGAAAGAGGGGAGGTTTTGAGTCAATAACGGTGAATTCAAATCGCAAATGGACCAATCGAGACGTTTTCCAATTTTCGCTCCAATATTGTTGCAGAAAATTGCTCTTCGCAATCATGATCGCATCCAAGGTAACATCTAACAGTTTCCAGACTTGTGTCTGTCCGTTTGAAAGTTTCATTGCACCTCGTTACTGCACCGAGTTGCAGTAGCAGTTATCTCGCGAGATGTACAAGCCGTGCACGTCTTCACGCTCATCCTAATGACGGATTCATATTTCACGCTTGTCGAACCGACCGTTTTCTCCTGGTCTCGTTCAAAAAACGGATAGGTCTCAATCGCTCGCAATCGTTAAATTAATAACGAGCGACTGTTGGACTAATCGTGCAATCATTCGTTATAATTATAATCGCATTATCTACCATCTCCAACTACTGTTGGCGCTAGCAAACTAAAATAAGTCTAACTATTTGGACAGGTGGAATTGAGAGATTAGCTGGACGTCGATGATGGGTGTTATAGCGAAAGAACCAGAATCCTAAAGAATTTGATCGCATCGCGAGTTAAACTGGTCAGGTGTCGAGTGACAGGACTGATCCAATTATTATTCCTCGTTAAATTTTTATTGCAAAACAGTTATTAATGAGACTTGAAAATATCTTGTTCTCGGCTAACGCGCAGAACGTCGCCACCTAAATACGGGGGACTAAACCCGATGACCATCGGCACACACACTAAGTAGAAGGAAAATCAGTAATTGCAGGACAGAAAGATGCGTGCAAATGATGAGATGCCCCCTGCAACTTCGGATAATTTCAACACAAACTCTCCCTCGTAAATTTACAAAAATATCAATATTGGCTAAAATTGAAATTTAGTTCTTTGATGTCCAGCATTTACAAGAAGTGTACTTGGTGTTGAAAATTATTGCGTAAGATAGTGTGACCAAAAAATTCTTTCCAAAAACTTATTCAAACCACTAAAGAAAGGGGTCGAAGATTTTGCCAGCCTTCCCATTATCTAAGTAAATCTTTACAATATGATGTAACCTTTATTAATTTGCTATTGATTCATAAAAGGAGGCTAAGGATCATTGAGATTCAACCATCAGTAGCACCCAGTTTCATAAATAAATTAAAGTTAAAATTTGATTAGAAAACTATTTTTGGAAATTAAAATTTTGAACTGGGTGGGGAATAGGAAAATGGCAAATAGTCCTTGTTGTATCTCCGTTCGTTATCTTTTGCGTTGTTATCGAATAGTATCTTGCCGAGCACAATAGGATGGCAGGCGAGAAATTTGACTTGGGAAACCAGTACCTGTTGCCGTAGAAATCCAATTACAACTGTTAATATGTAAAGTGCCATTTGTAAGTGGAGACATTTACAGCATCCAATGCTCCTGATCTAGTAGGAGATAGCCTTCCGAATGGCTCCATTAAATCATAAAATAACGACTTGTTCCAGCCTCGGCGATACGCGTTGATTTATTTTTCAGGTCCTTAACTTTCCTAGATAACCAAAGTCGTTGCGACCCGCGAAACGCCCAGACCCTACCAATTAAAACCTCTAAATTAAGGCATCGCCCATCGTCGAAATTTCGCTGATTTATCACTCTTTGTGTCGCTATCTATTGATGAAGAAGCGATGCGTCGTCCTTGGAGCCGACCGGTAGCTCCTCTATGGAGCGATTTTAATCAGGAGATGATGCCGGATCTTTTGAGAGAATGGCGTGGTCGGATTGAAGGTGTTCTCAATGAGCGCTTTTGATATCTTAATTACAAGTTCTCGCATAAAACACTTTTGTGGCTAAACTCTCACGACTTCCACAGAAGCACACCATTATACCCAACATTTAACTTGTACTCGAACAATTGAAATAACTCTTCGGACGAGCCAACAAAGTTCCAATATCGAATACCTACGCAATATTTGCTAATTAAGCCGAATGTTGGGGCTTTGTGGGACGCGTCAAATTTTCCGGGACTATGCCGAAGAAAGCGGCACAGTTCCGCCGATAACTAGAATGATTTCGATTTTTTTCGGGTGAAGAACCGCGTGGTGATCCGTAAAATTTTAACTATTAATCAATCCCGAAAAAAATGCCGTAAATAACGCTGATAACAAGTGATCAAAACTGCCATGGAACTAACGGCGTATTTGTTTAAAACAGAGCTGCATTGCCGTTTAATTACTTCATAAATTTTAACTGTATCAACAAAATCCATTTTAAATTAACATCCACGTTATTAGCGCCACGATATATTATAAAGCTAAAAATTAAATTGTGACTGCGCCTGCCGTGAAAGGACCGATTAAATCTATTAGAAGCTGCGCCGCTGGGTGATTTTTGAAGCTTTACACGTTCAATCCAGAATAATAATTCAGAATTGAGGTCTTATTTCCATACTTTAATTATTTTCGCAAAAAAACTGAAAATTTTGAAATTTGGAGCTGATCTCCCGGTAATTTGAGATTTTGCAGTGCCAGTACCGTAATATTTAAATCATCTGACTTGAGGAACAAAATAATGCACATTGCCACTGTTCTACCATTTTTCTCTTTCACGCGATATTTCTTGCTAGTATGTTGATGTCCACTTTTAGTGGATAATAAGCGGCTTACAAAGTGGCAAAAATGTTGTAATTAAGTTATTTAGTTTCTAGCGTTAAATTCTTGCTGTAATAATTGGGATCTTTTATCGCGAGAAATTGTTGCTTCCTGAATTAAACTTTTAATGACCAATTAATAAGATTTTCTATAATGGAGATTAATACATCTCCGTCTACAGTAGCGTCAAAAGCAACTTAAATCAAATCTTAAATTTCACTCTACATAATTAATGATTTGCAGTTTGCGCGATAATGCGAATTATGTTTGTAATTTATCAGTTTACCGAGGAGTTGGCCGTAATTCCATCGTTGATTCTGGTCACAAGCCATATTTAACCGTAATTAAAATCGTTGATCGCGTTATGACGTCCGAAAAATTCGAAATCTCCCAGCTACGTTCTTCTCCAAGCGATAGAAATTGCAAGAACATCGTGAATTATTCAAGTGTGATTTAGCTAAAAATCCCGATATCGTCAAACGCGCGACTTGAAATTAAATTCAAGGGAATACGTTGCATTCTTGCGGTTGCTTAAGGTCGTAAATCAAAAAGCTGTGCAAACATGAAATAGCAACGTAGTTCGCACATTAGATTAGCAATAAGTGATTTTTCAACGGTACAAGAGCTTGTTCTCGAACTGGTAGACTTGTACTCGTGCATCAGAATCTTTGCTTTGGCTTGTAAGTTTCTGCAAGTTTCATCGTAAAAATTTACTTAACCATAACGTCGAACAGGCGCCGTTTCTTAGTTTCTATGTGCATTTCGTTTTAGCACCACCTGTCCGTCCGCTTTCAGCTTGACACAAGTATGCAAACTGGCGCTTTTAATTTCTGAAATTTATTACATCATTTTTTCCATAAAACACGTCCATCGCTAGAAAGCGACCTCGCGGCGACCCCTGACTTATCTCGTCTGCCCCTTTATTGTCACATGTCGCAACTGGCCACTCGAGCCGACAGGAAGCCGTAAACAATAATTATTAAGCACTTACTGGAAAATTTCTATTCCCTGAATTGGAGAGCACTCCCAACTTTTTATTGCTAAATACCCAAAAAAGTTACTAGAAAATTTCTATTCCTTGAATTTGTTGGGAGAGCACTCCTAACTTTTGATTTGCTAAATACCCAAGAAAGTTTTTTGCAAGAGCAGGTTTCATACCGCCTGGACGATATTGATATTTTATCATTATCTGAGACAACTAAAAAGGAGAATGGTGAAACTGAAAGTTCTTTTGAGCGCCATGAAAACCAATTGGAGCAAACAACAATGATACCGAGCCTCTAGCCTCCCGCAGCCTTCATACTCTTGTCATTTGAAATAAATGAAGTCATCAGAACTTCAACTGATCTATGAGCTGGCCCCTGATGGAGGAACACACCTACGTCAGCATTAGCAGAAAGTCTATAATACTGAAGCAAATTAGCATATTATTTCGGGCTTAATGCCGTGACATTTTACCAAAGTTCGCGAATGTTGACGTTGAACAAGTGACCAAAGTATAAATTTTACAAAAATTCTGTATGCAGGTGTAAATATTTAATGTCAAATTATCCAGTTTGATCTTACAAAAATTCCGAACATCAGTGATGTATTTGTGGCATCCAGGCAAATAGTTATTTTATTCTAATTTTTGGCGGCTTATGGTCCATCTATAACGTCAACTTTTCCTGATTTATGCACGCAGATCTCCTAATAATTTACTTTCGAACCAGTGACATTTACTTTAGTTAATAAATAATTGTTTCAACTCCATTATTACGATATATCAAGCATTAATTATAAAGTGGGTTAAGTAATATTACATGGCATGACGAATTTTCATGAAGGGTAAGAATCTAAATCAAAATCCAAATCCGGCAAAATTTACTTTATTCACTTTACAGAAAGGTTACAGTAAGAGGCTGTAAGGCACATAAAATGAGCAGGAGAGTCCGTTTCTGAAGTTGGCTGGGTTTAGGCGATCAAGGATCGAGTCCAGCATTTTTCAGCGGGAATCTCCTGCTGGTCGCGGTTGCAGGCAGCCACTTAATGGTATCAGATGGCATTTTCAGTTTTGGCGACACTGTTTACGGTTGAAAACAGCCTCAACACGTTCGTGGCGTCGTCCTTACCATTTAAAGAGCACGAGTCGTGCCGCATGGCCGCTCAAGTGCGAGCGGCGTGTGTCGTCCTCTCGACTACTGCCGTAACCCATGAGGACGTATGCCACCAGATGCCTGCAACAACCTGCCACGCTCCAATGACCTTTTAATACCCCTATCAATAACGATATTGGGGTGGGACCGGTATGGGGAACTAATGGGATGATCACCGGTAGACAGTGTTTCTACCTGTGACCACAATTGATCCCTGACGAGGATGAAAACATAAACAACTCCAGAAGCAGCGGAGCCGATGACAGTTGTGGCCAGATGGTCAACAATCGAACTTCCGCTACCAATCCGAATTTCCTAATTCGGATTCGTCAAATATTTAGCGGTCTATGGGAACCGGACTTCCAAAACACGGAATAAAAACCGGCCAAGCCAGGACAATTCGAAAAATGTCTAATCATATTTGCTTTAGTCGTGTTAAAACCGAAGACGAGTGTACTTTCCGCGGTACGTGCTGGGTTTTACTGTATTTAATTTAAATTTCGACCGAATTCTATGTACACAAGTTTATTTTTTGTTTCAGTCAATAGTTGCTTAAGGGTCTTGACGTTTTAAGTAAACTGATACCTAACGGTTAATATGACATACGCAAATATTGTTACACAAGACGCAGTTGCGATTATGAATATGTATAGCAGGGGGTCCGAGTAAAAAAACAACAAAGTTTTATCTGATTTTACTCAACTGTGATGTAAGGAGATAGAGTCGGCGGGGAAAATTATTGGGCGTAACAGATTACCTTAAAATGGGAAGCCAAATTACTTTGCGGACTTTGCAAAAAATTGGGATTTATGGAAATTTTGGAGATAAAAATGTTTTAAACGCTTAGATATGGCAATAAGAAATTAATAAATTCAGACGTCTTGTGCCACAAATTCCACTCTTATCTAGCAATCTCCAGGAGCTTTCTCGAAGAACTACATTCTTCCCCCTTAATATTTTTTTAAAAACTCTCTTCATGCTCGTAATTCTTAAAGCCTATATGCTATATACAGATTTTGCATCCCCTACCTTCTGTCGGTTGTCACCTTCTTACTGAACTTTTTTCTACTAAAAACTAAAATACTAATATACATTTTTGTTCACTAGAAAGCTATGATTTGAATTGAAGTTAATTAAATAGACTCTTAAAAAAAAATATTGTGCGTCTGGAAGGCTAAAGTTGCGGTCTGGATGGCCGAAATGAGCATAAAGTTTAGTGATATTACCCTCAGTAAACCAAGTGCAGCTAATAGCATTTACGTTAAGCACTTTACGAGCCTTGAAGTCCATAAGACAAAAAAGTGTGCAAATTATATCAACACTTTAATGAATACGTCACTTAAGCTCTAATCTCATTACGTCAAAGCATGAAATATTCATTTATCACGTCACACTTTGCAGGGTATTAATTAAAGCGCTCTCAGATCCTGCAGTCATAACCTAGAAAGCAATCGACATCACCTGCCATAAATATAGTTCAAGCAATAAAGTGTTAAAAAAGTGGAAGCTGCGTGCGTTAAGCTAACCGAGCTCAGTGGCGTCCGGCGTGCATCCAGGAAACTGATGACGTCTATGCCAGACCCGTTAGTTGTGAATAACCGATGAAAATGTTGCTATTACATAAATAGACACAATTTATCGCTTAATTCCGTGCAAATTTTCTCGCCAACGGCGTGACGTCTTTAAACGTCTATAACAATTTTTTTTTTTTTTTGTAAACCTTATCTTCGATATTTGTCCACAAATACCTACATGGTATTTTAAAATATTTCCGTAGAATCGATGTTGACGCGATCAATCAAATATTGAAAGAATGCTTTTATCTCGCCCACACCGTTATTGGTTTTATGTTTCCAAATTCGTCCGAATATGGCACAAAAACCAAAAAAAACTTGTTTAGAAGGTGTCTGGCTTAATATGCAAATCCTTCACGTTTATCCGAATAACCATATCTTTTACTTTCGAACGGACCTACTTAATAATAATTAGTTTTTTGCTTGTAATTTCCGAGTCAAAGGCGTCGGATTATCACGACGAAGATTGATTGTTTACGAAGATTGGATCTAATTACAATGGGTTGTTGGGCATAATTGGTATAACTACACCGACCACAGTTAGGTCTAAATTAGATTAAGCTTTGCCGAAGATATTGTTCCTGGGAAATATGCTTTTAATTGCTATTCGCACGAATGGCGCAAAACACGTGAACTGCCTCTTTCTGTAGATTTACTATTAATTGCTTGTTGAGTTTCGGTTAATAAATATTCTGCACTGCGTTGACGTGTGCTAAGGGCGTGCGGCCGCCATATGGCGAAGGGACCGTTTCTGCAGGACTCCCGACAGTTGTTGCGCTGCTATTTCGCCCTTGTCATCAATTATTTTTATGTCTTCCGATGGACTCGACGGAGGACAATTGACGTGCCTTTCTCGATCATTACTCGTACGGTATTATCGTTACAACCTGACATTACACTTTTACTCGGCTTTATCCAATACGTGTTTTCAATTTGCCAGACTCGTTGAAGCAAACGGACGGAATTGGTGAAAGCTCTCGCTGGAAACGACATCGAAACATGATTTCGGTAATCCCTCCCAGAATTATGTTGGCACTAATACGAATTTGCATCGATATTAGGGACGTTAGTTTCGCCATTTTTTGAAAACAGTTAAGCTTCGCTTTTATCTATAAAGCACCTGTCGTCGTGGAATTATAATATCGTATCCATAAAACTGTAAACAAAACAATCAAGTGCCTGTCAACCAACTAAGTGGGCCCGTTCGGTATTCAAAATAATTCTTAGGACTACAATCAATAGATTCGTTATAATAAAGATCTTTTGGTTTCTATTTCCTCTTCATGCCAATATTTTATTTTGAATCAAAAAATGTTTTTACAGGTCAGAAAAATTTATGGGACAAATTTAAGTTTTATCCTACACTTTTACCTAAACACATCCATTTTTACTCTTTGATAAAATCAGATGGGTCGAAAACGAAATTAACTAAGTAAGTTTCTTTATTATTTTGCCTTCTGTTTTCAATTTCCTATACAGGCTGTCCCAGAACTCGCATCCCAAAGAAAACACTAGAAATCTCCAAAAAGGACAAACAAATAATTCCTAAGAAAAAATTTTCTAATTTGAATCGTTATTCAAAAAAATAACATTTTTATTCGACCAATCAGAGCATTTTAAGCCATTCGGGTGAATTTCTCGTAATTGTTACTAGGTTGCATAGTATGCCTATTTGCCTAGGCTTAACGGATATTGGGCAATTTCGTTAATTAACGCTGAGCGAAACCATTTAAAATTGTGGCATTCAGTCGAAATAACAGAAATAAGTAAAACACATTCCGCAAAGGGTAAATTTAAATTTCAATCAAATTTAGATCGCCCCGATACCAAAATTTAATAACACAGTTAATAAATTAATGGGACAGGTGCGAGTGATTCACTTCCTTTCCGTCTTATCCCTTTTCTGGAACAGCTCGAGTCGCGAGCCACAAATTATTTCGTAATTTTACGACGGCATTTAAATCGTCCGACTTTTGGATCGGAGATAGGAGAACAACTGCCCCTAATATTTCAGTTATTATCCCCAATTGCCGATGCGGCGACATTCCACAGAAATAAAACCAGTAGGGTAATAAGGTCGTTTATTTAAAATTTACAAGTTTTTGAGATCGCTCGCTGATATCTTACAATGTTTCAAACTAACAACTAGAAAATGAAACACAGAACGGTGGCAATACAATAAATAGTGACTAAAGCAGTTCTCGGCGAACCTTTATTTGGAATTAGACTAGATTTATTCTTTACAGTACATAACGAGGAACGGGAAATCTCGCAAAAAGTCGACGCCAATTTAAAACCAACCAATCAATCATTAAGCAGTGCGTGCACGTGAAAATTGCGGACCAAATATGGTAATGGCGTCCAACAGGGTAGGTGCGTAAGGTAATTAGAATAATTATGCGTATCGAGCACTTGTCGACCGGCACCTGTTGATAAGGTAAAAGAATATCTTTTTAAGTAGGCACAATTTAAATATCGTGCCGAGGGGATAATGCTTGATGTCAGGTGATATCGATGGATTAGGGTTTCAACAAATTACAATTTTAATTAGTGTTAGTATTCTGAATATTTAACGAGTGTAGGTGTACATAAAAAACGTTTCGGGTTTCGCGTCTGATCGAAATTACTTCCTTCAGCAAGACTCCCTGGGTAATTTGGCTACGTAACAACTTCATTATTGCTTGTTCATTACCTATTGGCGTTGTCTCTTTCCAACAATTCTCTTAAGGCCGAAATGTACGTTTGCGCCATTTGGAGCGTTTCGAATTTGCTAAGTTTATGGTCGGCGTCCAGACTGGGTATAACTTGTCTCAGTCTATCGAAGGCCTCGTTGAGCCCATTCATCCTGCGCCTTTCCCGAGCGTTCGCCGCCAATCTCCTCCGCTTCATGATAGATGGGGAAGGAAGCCGGTCTCTAACGATGTTCTTTTTCCTGCCTCGCACGTGATTTTTTCTGTCTTGATTAACTGGTGGCGTGTTTTTACCGTCGGCGTTGTCGCTAAATTGGGCCCTTTTCAACGTGAAGATGTTGAAATTGCCGTACGTGTACGACTTGTCCTGCTCTGATAACGAGCTCAAATCGCTCGTTGTCGATACGAAACTGTCATAGGTGTTGACGTCGTAAGTTTCCGGGGTATTCACAGGTGCAGGCTCGATTTTAGCGAAGGCTTCTGGCTGGAAGCCCCCGCTTTCCGGGTATCGCAGATTAAAAAGGTTTATTGAACTGTAGTAGTTGTCTTGATGAAATGTGTCCAATTTGTCCGATGGCTTGTTTCTCGGCAAATACTGATCCTCGCCTTGATGGTCGGATAATTCGTTTACATAACGGTTGTAATACGATTTCATTACATCCATGCCGCTCATTGTTTCTCTCCCGAATAATCCTCAATACGATGCAAGATGACTCGTCGTATCCTTTGACTACTGGTTACTTTTTCTGCACAATGATTCGGACGCGCACTCACAGTTTTTTTAAGTATCTAATTGGTGTGTCGATTTATTAATGGACATTACTGTCATTTCAAATATTTCTTCTATGTCATAACCCAAAGCACACACTGTAACACAACATATCCATATAAAGTTTTTTCTTCTTTATTTACAATATTTGAACAGCACTATTTAATGACATGCAACTTTATTCAATGGACAATCACAGTTTGACGAAATATTAGCACTCTTTGGATAGTTTCGGCGATACCCGAAGGGTTAGTGCGATGACCTATGCGGAAGCCAGGAAATGTTCAACAAAGGTGGCGAGGATGAGACTGACCTGCACTAGGAACTAGTCGCGTGCTGCACCACCACTAAATTTGATGCAACACCCGATAGCAGGGGCGGACTCGCCTCTTTAACTCCACTGCCGGGTTCGTCGCTTGCGCGACTATCGGAGTCTCCGCCAATTTCAGCCCTCTCCCCGTCCAAAAGTTGCAAGGTGACTTTAGCGATCAATTGCAGGTAACTTACTGACGTTTTCCTGCGGCGGAAGGGGAGGGTGGTTTTGTGGCGAGTGCGGCCCTGCGGCGGCATCTGGCACGATTTGGCTTCTTTCCTCCTTTCGGCATTCTTTAACATAAACACCTTATGTCGCGCACGTGGCAAAAGACCGAAAGGTGGGGATAAGCGTGATCAACCCCGTCCTAAAGAAACATGTTCGAAGGGGCGATTTTTGGTTACGGCCGTGCAACGGTCGGCTACAATGACAGATGCCGTAATTAAGTAGAGATGCTCAGCTTGATTAGATGGCTGGTGTGATACCATGAATATGTATGTTTAATTCTTATTAGTACGGCCTGTCTGTACTCCTTATCGTTCGGCCGCTAGTCTTTATCTTCCTTTAATATATTCTCCGAAGACGGTTACTCCTATAACAAAGATAATTACTATTTATGAGCATATTCGCATAAACGAAGTTGGGATAAACGCTCCTTCAATGTAATTACAAGGACTTAAACGCATTTCGGCAATCAATCAAAGTCCTACTCGAAACCGGGTTCAATGCGGCCGTTTGCTATGATTATTATTATTATTATTAGCGTTGCCGTCTCAAAACTGCAAACAATTTGGGTTTTTGCGAAAGTAATAATGTAGTTCACATGGATTCCTATTATCCTTCCTGCAAGTATTTAAATGTACAGTTAAATCAGGCAACATTATCCAACATACCCTATTACGTCACTGAATGTGTCTTCAGTGTTATGGCTGGAATGTGGATTTATTATTGCAAACGAAGTTCTTAATGCGACTCTAGTTGTATTATCATCCACAATAAACGCTACGTAATTTAAAAAAAAAACGTACTTTGTGTTCTTTTATATAAGGTCATACATGGTTTATACAGGCACGGCTTTGTTGCCGCACCATTGTTGATACCATTCTGTTGTTGTGATACATTATTTTGACATAAAGACATTGAAGTCACCATCATAATACCAATACAACTTCTGGGTTTTACGCGTCCTACCTGGAGATCTCATTCAAATTTGTCCGAATTCAGATTCTTCGCCTCAAATTGAAGCGTCTTTCTCGAGAATCTTGTTGCCATCGAGATCTTGCTGGTAGACAACAAGACTGAGCAGATGCCCAGTTTTACAACTCGCATTGTAAGCAATGTGTGGTTGGTCGAATAAATTAATACGTAATTATAGCAATTAATACTACATAAAAACATTAATCTAGTTAGAAGTAAATAATTGCAGGTGTTAAGTCTTGTAGTTCTGCGACAAGCGGCAATTTTTCATTTCAGATTTTCTAAAAGTGTCATGATCTTGCCAAAAAAAAACGTGTAACTTACCCAAAGTCAGCAATGAGCCAAAAGCAGTTATTTTTTTATGTTAAATAAGAAACATAAAACATAAAACATCTTCTATTTTTAACATAACAATTTATATACGAGAGAAAAGATTTTGTATGCACGTTCTTACACATATTCCTATGTAATTTGTTTTGAAACATTTTTGAAATTGTTTTGTGGTCAAGCAGCATTAAAAATCAAATATTGGCTTTAACAAAGATTTTAGGTAGGACTCTGTCCTACTTACCTACATAAGTTTATCAATATTTACTTTTTTACCTATATTTTTCAAGAAGATATGTTAGTGAGTGCGCTTCTTGGCACTAACCTAAAAAGTTCTTCGGCAAACTAACTTATTATTCCTTATACGCCCGCAAATAAGTACATACATACATGTAATTTCTCTTGACAATCAAATTGCTCCAGCAAAGGTCAGCGCAAAACCATGTAATTACGAGATTAAGTCAAGGAGGCAAAAACATGTTTTGATTCGCACATGGACTAAAAAAGTTTCAAAATTAGGCATAAAATTCTTAAAGCTCAACGGGTTCGACCTGAAATAGTCTCGGATACAACACAATTCCGTTACGACCAATTAATCATGAATATTATTTCTTCAACTCGGGCAAATTGGTTTTCAGCGCTGTCTTTTGCTCGAAGATTGACGTAAAATATTAATCTCGAGCCCAAGATCGCAACAATTGTTAACGGTCCAAGTGGCTAAACAGACGTACGTGCGAAGCATAAACTGGTGAAAATTTAATTACTGGAGAATTTGGTAATTACCATATTATGCGGTGTAATTTTTCAACGTCTCATTATCGGCGGTGCTGCGTCAGACAATTTAATTTAACTTTAATTTAGTCATTTGTAACCGAGAGTGGCGCTGGACTCTAGAGTGCGTGTACAGCATTGCGTACTGTTGGACAACAAAAGTACTTGATTCCAGATAAAGCTTCTCACTTATTCGCTTGCTTTATTCTATGACTATATGGTGTGTAGGCAGAGATTTTAGATTAGCAAGACGGAACTGGAATTACGTCAATTAGAAACTATTAATTCTAATAACAGATGATCTTCTCGCGACTAAGCCCAACCGCACAACAATAAGCATAAAGCAAAGCGTTATTAATAATACCTTCAGCAGTACTTCCTGCAGACGAACCAAAACGGCCGTAAAGTACTGTCTTTAATTTTTCCGACTCCATATTAGTAAGAAAGACCAAAAATTACATTGTTATACAAAAAACGTTAATTAGTGTTGGAAATATAAATTTTGGGTTCAGTGGATGTTTTATCTATAAGCAAAAGTTACAAAGCAAATTTTCGAAAAAAAAGATTCTGATTAGGGAGCTTCAGTTGAGGTTGATATATGAGTGTGATCCAACGTTACTATTTTTAATAATAGAATTATGTAGATCTAAACTAATCCGCAACCTCAACCCTCGGCATATAGCTTCCAAAATTCATCTTCAGAATGAAGAAGTCAATTAGTTTCATTGAGACCCATTGAAGTTAAGCCAATTCAAGACTAAAGTTTGTCCTAATAAATATTGGGTTGACCATAAATACTAAATGTTTACCAAATTTTATTCCGCATTTATTTCTAACATAATACCCAAATATTTAATTTTCGACAGTGTCTTATATTATTTAGAAGTTAAAAATACTATTTGTTAATCAAAAATACAGAAGCAATAAAATGTTGTGCAAATGGTAAATAATTTTATGCAAAATTATAGATGTAGATGTGCTAGGGCAAGGAAAATAAGAGTAAAAATAGAAGTGATTTGCACAAAAAAAGATATTGATTTCCGTAATATATAAATGCTTTGCTGTAATTGGCTTGCATTGTGTAAAACGTAAAACTTGATTTAGTGGTAATTTCTAATCGTGCTTTAAAAAAAAAATTACAGGGCCCTGAACTGACCTTGTACAAAACTTTTTTGCGTGCCTCTTGTCTGGAAGCGCAAGCGGCAAGGAGAGATGCGCGAGCATATTTCATTTTTGGAGTAATAGAATAATTATTTGACGCACAAATAGTTTTTGTGAGAAACACTAAATATAAATGGATAGCGTGAATATTTATTATGTACAGCACGGACGCGTAACTTGAGCGTTCTAAATTTGGTGAACATTTAGTAAAATTGATAGACATATAGAATTTAAAATGTAAGCAATGGTAAAACAATACGCAGCATAGTTATTTTAGTGGTGATGTTCTCATTTTCTGATGTATAATTATTTGGGTTTCATTTAGATTTTTTGATGCTCATTAAATTTTCTGGTGGACAGGGCAAGGAATGTATGGTTTAATTTGGTGTATGCACATTATATTTGTTCCCATAAATATTTAACATTAAGCTCCTTCAACTCCACAGACTTTGTTCTCACAATCATTATTGGTAGATAGCGTGGGCGGAATCTACCTAAGCTATATTCAATTAAAGTTTGTATGCTAAGTAGAGCAAAGCTTTAATGAGTTTTTTTTATTTTCAAGCAACTTATAATTTTTGTAATTTAAGCAAGATTCTGGCATCTAGCGTAGAATCTTGAAAGTTCCAAAATTTGTAGAAACTGTACTAACTTTTTGTTAAACTCCGGTTAAGAGTGGGCTGTTGTTATCTTTGCGACGTGCTAAAAAAATCTAAAACATGTGTTTGGCAGGAGGAATTACGGCAACCGTTTTTCAGGATTTTGGAATCCAACGCAAAACTCATGTGAAACTAATGCTTTATCAAAATTATTGTAGAAGTTGACAGAAGCAACGGATTACAACTAAATCCGCCAGTCGGGTTCAACCTGTTGTTGTTGTTGTTCGATCGAATAATTGATTGGTTCCTGCTGGCCCACGTCCTTCCTGTAACAAGAGTCATTTCCTTTTCCCCGAAACAATGTTTGTTGTTTACTCGTTAGATTCGTCTTAGATTAGGCTTAATTACGTTTTATATCGCGTCCTCTTTACTTCCGATTAAAAAGCAACTTTCTCAACATTATCAACTGTTTTTTTAACTTTCGAACCACGGCCAGTAGAAATTACCAAACCGGCCAATCGCGAAATGGATCAAGTCGGCATTGGATGATTTACGGCGGAAATCTGAACCGCGCCGGTTGCAGGATTTTCCTGAAAAACTCGCAGGCTTTGCGGGTTGTTTCTCGGAATGGCGGACTGTTTGGAGCTGAAGTTCAGTATTCCTGCGGCGTTTCAGCAATTAAAAAACGTTGTGTCCGTAATTCACTTTATAAGTCCGATAATCACACCGCAGTTACATCTGCAATTACATTGATTCACGTTATTTTTTTTTTCGGAAACTGTCTGCCCCATAAGGCAGGACAATTAACATTCTAGAATTTCCTTAATTGCCGTGATCTTTAAAATTCTAGCGGCATCGCGGCGCAATCGCTTTCTTTACGTCGGCAGAAACGGTTAAATCGGCGGGTGCGTTTCAGGAGGCTCTTACAGTGAAGTGTCTGCGAACTCATACCTCGACTTCTCCTCAACACATTTCAAAGATAAGCCAACTAAATGCTGCTTTGAGGATTTCAAGAAGTCGCAAGGAAGAACGAAGTGAAATTGAGAAAGCTCAAAATTTTTATTGGGGAAAATCGCGCTGCATATGTTCGAAGCGATCGGCAATAATTTTAATTTATCGGTTGTTGTGGGGCCAGTTGAACACTAATTACCTAATTTGCTTAATCAAGATATCGCAAAAATTGGGGTTGCAGGCGATATTCATGAGACACGAAATTAATAGCCTCGGCATTGAGCTTTATTGCCGAAGTGTGATTGGCTGGGTCATTAAGGTGAGAAATTAGTGCGTTGGTTAAATTTGAGAAAACTGCGTCGTTCATCCTGTAATTGGCCTGCTGGACGTTTTTTTCCAAAATTGTCTTGTTAGCTGGTAATTCTGATCGCGCCTGCACTTGGAATTAGTTCACCTGCATCGCAGCGAACTTTTCGAAAATCGGATAATGAGAGCTCCGTTCATTAGCTGCAAGTCTCATTGTCGGACTCGGTAAAAGGCGCCGAAAGCATTAAATTCGATTGTTCGTTAATACCGTTTCATGGCTCGCTTTATGTAAAATCAGTTTACAATCGCCTCGATCCCGCCATATTGCCGTGAAATCAAATTCGCTTACGAGATAAAAGAATCGAGGTGAAGCAGCCTTGTTTGCGGCCATCGCTAAGCCGAATTAGCTCCTTTGCGGGTAATTAAAATGAGACGAAAAGGTGACCGGCAACAATGAGGAAAATTGGCCGTCGCAATCTTGAGAAAATATAAACACGACGCGCTGACTTTTTGTTAAAAAACTTCGTGCAACTTATTTACAAAAGCGTTTCGCGCGAGGCTGGTACCGGTTTCGATTTTAATCTTCGGCTCCATTAGACCAACGCCAACAATCGTAAATTACGATTTTTAGGATCGTTTTTGGGCATTTGTGATTCTGATTAATTAAGTAAAGTCGATCGTAATCGCGCCCCAAATTCCTGGTCTTACGTGGGCCGGCCGAGCAACCGACTTCATGAAAGCTTCACTCAACCTTGCAGCTCCTCATGACGACTCCATCGTTTCAAGCAATAATCAATAATAAAAGTTAACAATTTTTTAACGTTTTGCCAAAGACAATTAAAGTTAACAATTTTTTGACGTTTTGCCAAAGCGTTTTCTTATTGTGCAAAAATTAAGAAAATGTCGCCTATTAGTTCTAACTGGTACGGTTGCGCAGAATGTGGATGGAGGCGACTTCTCGGATTCGCGAGACAAAGATCGAATTTTTGCGATTTCTGGCTCTGCCACGGTTGATTGTGGCCGTTTCGCTGCACCACGAGCCGCACTTCGTCCATTGTGTCGCCGAGGAAATCGTCAGAACTGTTGAAAGCTGCGAGCTTACAACGTCGCGTACGACCATGTATTTAAGTTACGCACACTTAATTATTAATAACTAATTAATTTCTAACTGGAAGCCCCGGTCTGACAATGGACCAGCCAGGTCACGTTAGCGAATTGATTCGGTGCGTCAGCTGACGCAAGTGACCATTTGTATCCATTGATGCATAACTCATTAAGGCCCTATTAGGCGCTATAACGGGCCAGCTTTTCTATGCAAAATTGCCGGTGAATTCTCAGTTTGCTTTTATTTGCCAGCGCGGCCCCTCACAGGAATCGATTGTTTGCATTTTTAATTCTCGACTGGCCGGTCGTAATGTTTCGTTGATTTTAGCAATTATCAGGTGTCTAACGTTTTAATTAGATTCGGTTAGTGGCATTAAAAGTTGTAAAACATCAAACGGATCAGGACTATTTGTCACTTTTACGACTTTCAGGTGGACTCGTCAAATATTTACAGGACTTACCGAAGAAAAGTTATCGCGTCAAATTTTCAAGAGGCGTTCGGGCGGTTGTTAAACCCACACGTTTTTCCCAAACTCACGTTAACAAACACTCATCTTAATTAATAAGAGAAGAGAGTGGAGACATCTCCGAAGGGCCTCGCTGCTGCAACAAAATATTCCAGTAATTGTTGCTAATCAACTCAAGTGCTCTTTACCAGTTCTCAATAGCCGGCGCAGTTTTAGAAAATTATGCGCCGATCTGCTATGGCATTGCGTTTGGACCCGAAATCCTAAGGTTGTCAAAATATTTTGAAATATTGAGGAATTTAAGCTAATTTAGACGAGTTAAGCGACTTTTGATGCCTGAAACGGCGATGGCTTAAACATAAAGAGGATAAAATTCTCCATTTCACGCCCATTGGTCGTGAATGAGGCATTAGTTTGGGCCAAACTGGCTAAATCACAATCAGTTACTCCAGAAAGATCGTGTTTAATTATGCAAAAATCCGGCGAAAAGCTCGATACAAAGAGAACTATATTCTATGCAGTGCTATAACTAGGCGCTTTCGTGGAGAGACTTCCCGTTTGATTGAACGAATATAATTCGACGATGGTCGTGATGGCTGCAAACTTAAATTACTTGGGAATCACTAATTGCTTGCAGACTGACGGTTTCGTCCGACTGCAATTGTGCAAACGGTTTATTGTAAATTTATATTGTGTAACAGAAACAGGTGGAAGTTGGTATCTTACTTCGCAGTCTGCAACAATCGGACAGTGATGCAGTTATCGCTAACGTAAAGCGTCGAGTAATAATAGAGAATAACAAATAATATTTGCGGCAGAAAATAATAATTATTTCATTTATTAATTTTCTTCTCGGGCCCCATTCTTTTTAAAGTGACCAGTAACGTGTTATCTCTTGTCGGCAGCTTTCCTGAATACTAAAGTTTGGCTCAACTATAAGACTAAGATCCAAATTATACCAAAGATTGTCACTGTTATTTTAAAAAGGGTCGTATTTAACAGTCTACCAAATTTACCCAATATTTTTATACAAAAAAATACTTTCATTTCCAAAAATACTAAATGGTCACCAAAATTAAGAAAATACATAATCTTAAAGCGACAACCAAATATTGACATAATGCTGGCCTCTTATATATTTTGTTCGCCAAAATAACTTTTGTTGACTATAAATACTAAATGTTCACCAAATTTTATTCCGAATTTAATTCTAACATAATACCCAGATATTTAATTTTCGACAGTGTCTTTATATTATTTACCAGTTAAAAATACTATTTGTTGATCAAAAATACACAAGCAATAAAATGTTGTGCAAATGGTAAATAATTGGATGCAAAATTATAGATGTAGATGTGCTAGGGCAAGGAAAATAAGAGTAAAAATAGAAGTGGTTTGCACAAAAAAAGATATTGATTTCCGTAATATATAAATGCTTTGCTGTAATTGGCTTGCATTATGTAAAACGTAAAACTTCTTTTAATGGTAATTTTTAATCGTGCTTTAAAAAAAAAATTACAGGGCTCTGAACTGACCTTGTACAAAACTTTTTTCGCGTGCCTCTTGTCTGGAAGCGCAAGTGGCAAGGAGAGATGCGCGAGCATATTTTATTTTTGGAGTAATAGAATAATTATTTGACGCACAAATAGTTTTTTTTGAGAAACACTAAATATAAATGGATAGCGCGAATATTTATTATGTACAGCACGGACGCGTAACTTGAGCGTTCTAAATTTGGTGAACATTTAGTAAAATTAATAGACATATAGAATTTAAAATGTAAGCAATGGTAAAACAATACGCAGCATAGTTATTTTAGTGGTGATGTTCTCATTTTCTAATGTATAATAATTTGGGTTTTATTTATATTTTTTGATGCTCATTAAATTTTCTGGTGGACAGTGCAAGGGATGTATCGTTTAATTTGGTGTACATTATATTTGTTCCCTTTTAAAAACACTGCTTCGAGCATCAACCGCAAAATTCTGCAGCATTCTGTTGCATTTGTCAGGATAATCCCATTAAATATATAGAAATGCTGAATGGGTTCATTGGCTGTCGAACGTTCACTTCCAGACGTTCTTGAGAGTTGACAGCAGAACCTCTGGATTACAATCAAGTTCGAAATAATTACCTCATGAAAATAACCCAAGAAATTAAAAGATAACATAGCTACTTCTATCAATTTTTGGTAGACTCCAAAGCTGACTGCTCTCTTTGGCCACTGAACAGAAGTTAATTTTACTAACAGAGATCGTACGAGGTTCAGTTGTGAGATTTCGGGTAGCGGACAACTGAATTGAACGGATTAAGGCAAAAGTTGGAAGCATATCAGCTGGCTGATTGCATTCCGTGATAATTGAGATTCTCGGCGACCCAGCCGCAGTTAAGCCGTTTCAAGCGATTCGTGTTAAATCTTGAAGACAAATAATCCTGCAAGTTCTTAAAGTCACTTCGGTATTCTGCAGCAACCTGACCGCGTTGAATGTAAATGTATTTGCCAACCACAATAAGTCGGGATAAGTATGTACAAAACATGATGTCCTGAGCACAAACGGACACTAAGTAAAGTCAATTTCCCTGCGATGTGGCCGCTGAAAGGAAGCGAACCCGACAAGTGATACGCCCGTAATGCACGGAATTACATGCATCTCTTCTTGTGACGAGGAGGCTCTTAACAACTGACGCAATTTCGCTGAAAGACGTTTAAGTTATTAACAATCCCGCAGGCGCAACAGCGGAAAATAAATTTCAGTGTTTTTGTTTGGGGAGAAATTAAAAGTGTTTCTAGATCAATTATTGCGTTGGGAATAATTGAAGCAAAAAGTTGTGGCGTTAAAGTTTTTGTGACGACTAAGCGTTTCAGTGGACACTTTGAGATAAAAGTCTTTGTTCTTCGTGTGTTGCGTTCGAAACTATTGAGCTATTAAAGTAATTGAACAATTTGAAAAAGTCGCATCGGGCCAGTTTAAGCGCCGTAACGGCGCTTAATTGTGTGAGAACCGCGACATAACAATAATAGTCGCGAAAAATTAGCCCAATTTTGGAAATTGCCGAAAAAACATGACCGTATTAACGTGAAAAACAGACAAATTGTTTAGAGCACAAGTAGATAATTATACGGTTTATTTGTTAAAGTGTTGCCTGTATGGAATTCGGGGCCTGAGGCGTCGTTTTTTCAGGACTAAAGCACCGCTTTACAATGGTGTTATTTTAACGCCGCCGAAGCCGTTGTGGGCCTTAAATATGCGCGGGTTTCTGTCTTGTTTGTTGTTGGAGATGAGAGCACAATGGACTTTTGCTTGTCTGAAACATCAATTAGGACAGATCAATGATGCGGTAATTAGGTTATTATTACAATCGCAAGAAATTGATTGCGCCTGTGTCGAAACAGACAGGACTGAGAGCGACGGTTTGCCGTAAAGACATCAAGCAAGAAACAAGAAAAAGAAAAGTTGATCCACGCAACAATCAACGACAAATATTAAAAAGATAAGTACCGAAGCGGCGTTAGAAATGAAAAAATTGTGGAGAACCCGAAAATTAAGTGTCTCATTTTTCAAACGGTCATAATTTGTTTATAATGTTTATGGTAATGAGTCGATGATAAATTAAATTCATTTTTATGTTGGCAAGAACTAGCTCGTTAAAAAGGCACTAGAGAATAAAGAGCTTCTCAACGTAAACGGTACTTTTAGGTGTTGCTCATTATCACTGCAGAAAAACAAAACTACGATGTTTTTCTTTAATGTTTTTGTCTCGTTCATTTTCGGAAATAACGCTAATCGAAAGATGTTGAAGAAAAAATTTAACATATTATCTTCTTGCTTAAACGTCAGTATTTTACCGGGAAAAAAATAAATAAATTTCTGGTGACATCATAAGCTTTTTGAATCGACAGCTGAACGAAAAAGAAAAAATTTTGTTGGCTCAAAATCAAAAACTTTATTTTGGTAATAAAAGTTTTATTTTACATTTACAATATCTATCAGCATTCTTCCTTAAATTTACCGTTTTTGCTGTGAAAACAGATTTTCAAATCTTTGCTCCTGGGTACAATAAATCATCGCTCACGCCTCTCACATTAAGTAATAACATAAATATTTTATAATTTTATGATCTTAAAAAATTAAGACGCAAACATTTCTTAATTGTGGGTAACTTATTTTAATTTAATTTAATTTAAAACTGCTCAGTTTTGCCGGTGGATGTGTAAATGTCGTGCTCACTTAGTGAAATTGTGCATTTCATGAAAAGAATGCCCACTTCATGAAAAGGATATCCACTTCATGAAAAGAATTTTCCTTGCCCTTATCCTTTTCATGAAGTGCGCATCCTTTTCATGAAATGCACAATTTCACTAAGTGAGCACGACATAAACATTAACAGTAGTAAATGTTAAAATGCTTTTGCAGCAGTTTATTCATTTAGGAAATAAAATCTGGAGATTAGGCAAATAGAGAATTGAGACAACCAAGCCAGGTATTTTGGTATAAAAATTTCTTAAGATAAAAATAAAGTTTAAATAGGGCTAAAGATAGATAAAAGAAACTTCTTCTTGTCATTCTGCAACTTTATTTCTTCAGATAAAATTGGTTCTAGCCTTAGATTTGAGTTCCTTGCTTATTCATCTTAAACAAGATTTATCTGTTCACTTTCAAGACATGTGGGAAAGCGTTTGTTACATATTACAATATTTCAGTGAGAACTGTCTAGCTGGTCACCGCACACCGCATCGTAACTCGGATGCGGAACTTTTCCGCCTTTCACAAAAATCTCACGAGTATGTGATAATTAGTGGGTGGATGGATTAATGTCCATCAAACTTTATTAGTAGCTTTTGTTTGTGCCCGTCGACTTATTGCGGAATGTCACATCTTGACCCTGCAAGGTTTCTCTTTAAAAAATTTCAATTAGGACGTCGGCAGCTGCGCCATTCCTCGCCCAAAATGGCAATGCCAACAATTAATTTAACGTCCAACTTCCTACAGCGGAGGCATTACAAACTTCTTCGTGCTTAATCAAATTAATAATATTAATTACCCCGAAAGTGTCCCAATTGGTTTTAACGTTCGTGAATGTCGATTTTTCTGTCGCTCCAACAAAAATACTTAAGAAGTGTTTAACCCGTGCCAGTTGGGCCGCAGCTCCACCGGGTGTTTAATCTAGTAATGGATTTATAATTTTTCGCACCAGCTAAGTGCGACGTCGTTAATTAAGCGAGAATAATTGAAGTTGCCAGCATTGTCTTCAGTTCTTCAGCGCTCTTTTCTAACAGCCGTGTCAATAAACAATAAACGACGATGTCGTAAAATCGTCGGCAGTCTACCGTTCAAATTAATCATAAATTTCGCTAAATCATCCATAAATTATCGCCGCATAAATAGAGACGGTTTTAATTGCAGTCCTGTCTTTTGGCGGGGATCTCGCAGAAACCCCGCTATAAATCCCAACGGAACACTAACGCCATTACTTAAAATCGTGAAAAATTCGTCAAATCAACAAAGCGAGTCCCGTTGACGGCGGGGATTTCCAAAAAAATTAACAGCCAGAGATATTAAAGAGAATGAGTGTGCAAGTCAAAGTGGTACCGATATAATTCCGGGACTTGCGCATCCATTGGCACGTTGTCTGAATTAATTGCTAAATTCGCTAGAAATAAAGCTCGCGAGTTTATTGAAACGCTGCTTTTGATTTAAGCGCCCTGTCTATTTGTTAATCTCGCTTTGCGGGAGGTAGAAAATGTTGGCTGTAATTTCTGTGTAAATGTTGGTATTAGCTGTGTTCATCCACTTCTTGGAACGTGACAAGCGAGTGTTTAATTGAGACCTCGCTGGAATATTTTTAAAAAAGATCGATTTAAGAACATTTCATTTCTATTGTTGTGAAGTGTTCGTCACTATTATAATGGCGTTTGCGAGGAGCCAATCGTCGGTAATTTGGCGCCATTACGGCCAAAATACACGCAATCTTCTGCGAGGAGCCGCGGTGGGATAGGTGTCAAGAACAAAAAATCTTCGAGAGCACTGCCGTTAAGTTCAAAATACGGTAACTTTGATCCTCAAGTGTATATTATAAAGAATCGTTGTAAAGAGCAACAAGAAGTAATAATAGTAGATGCATAACCATAGTTGTATCTTGTACCACGGACAAGTCGGCCTTAAGCTGTACCTCGAATAAATGGCTTAATTAAGAAAAAATAATAGCGAAACAAACAAATTCCTCTTCTTCTTTTCTTCTCAAAACTTGATATCTTCAAAAGTTATAAAATTATGCATTTTTGCATAAAATTTTAAGTTAATTGAGCTCGATTACATTAATTTGCTACTCCCTACAAGATCGTATTTAACAATAATTTTTTTTTTATTTTAGGAATTTGAAAAGTTTCAAATGATTCACTTAATTTCTTGTTTAAATTTTATAGTCCGCTTTTATGGGCTCATTTTAACGTTTCTCTTGATACAAAAGAAGTTCAAATAATTAATTTTAATGTAGCTCACCAAATTGGAAGATTTGCAGTTTTTTTATCAGAATTAATAAAGTGATCTTTCAGACCTTCAATCATCCCGCGATAAAGTACTGAGCTCGGCATACTTACAGCAGAGCTATTGAAGCTAATTCCAGTACAAGATCATCGAATTTTTCCGAAACTGAACGCAGGCCTGTATTTTCATCAAATTAAAGGTTGTTTAAAAAAATAAACTCGCATAATGCGCAATTTGATTGAACGATATATTTGCGAAGTCACAATGACTGGTAGAAGCATGAGAAATTGACAAAGCAATATCTTCAACAGAAGCGCTCATTTACTGATAAAAATGTAAATATATTTATAAAAGAGCAGCTGCTTCTTCGGCCTAACAATTTAAAAAAAAATGATTTTGCTGTGGTGCTTGAAGAACAATGGGTCGAGTTAATTAAAAACTAACAACTAACTCATGATGAAATCTTGCCTCAAAATTCAGAAATTTTTCAGCAGAATTTTTGGTAGAAGTTTATTGTCGATTGAACACCAAGTCAAACTGTCGTTAATCAAACCAGCAATCCATAAAATAACTGAAACGTGCCTCTCATTACAATAAAACAATAAAGGCGGGTCAGGGAAGAACCCCATTTGTAATGCAGCCAAGTTAATTAGGTATACAACTTGGCGTGTGCCTCGGTCGTTAGATAACACAACAAAACGGCATATGGTGGAACCAGTAACATAATAACCCCGGTACCTTGAAAGCGCACAAGGAAGCGGCGCTTTTTCCGTAAAAAACCGGAAGTGCTGCATAATATACTGTATCGACCAGCATCGATGAGGTTTGATTTGAAAATTGATATATAATGACTTTCATTACGTTAATCGACAAAGGGGGACATGCCCTAATGGCTGGGGCAATTTTAATTAACCTGCGCGAGCTTTTGAAAGATTTTGCAAAAGCGCGGGAGCTCGTACCATTACTTAATAAATCACTTCGGCATTGTGGGTTTCAGCTTTTATGGCAACATCATCATTTGAATTTTATCTGAGAACAGCAAGAAAGTATGTGTATTACAATCGCTTAAAGATGATGGTTTATGCGTGACCCCTGCTGATGCGAGGGACAATGTTAGGAAAACATATTGTTATGGACTGGAGACTCGCAACGTGTAATTAGGCATATAAAGAAGTGGGGTCGTCGTAAACCCGGCAATTGTTCAGTAATTACAATATTGATTTCAATGGTTTCAATGGCTCAAGTCGTTAAAAATGTTAATCGTCGAATAACCTATGGCGAGCTATGCAGGCTTACCTGCTAACTTCAGATAAAGGATTTTTAATGACTTCTCCTCCGGTCTTCCAATATTAAAAGTGATGATGAAATTCAATTACAAAGTGATTCTGCCGGCCGCAGTGGACGCCTGAAAGGGCATCGAAGAAGCAATTACCTTATTAAACCGGACTGCTCCACTGAGGACGTTATCCTCATCATAAGTGAAGATAACGAGACTGTACGTCGCTTCTGTCTACCCAGTCCACAAATTTAGTGGTCGGAAATAAAAAAATAGAGAAACTGGTAATTTTCTACCTATTCGAACTCTTCCATTCCTTCCGCGATTCCAGAACTTTCGATTCAAGACTATCACAAGATGAGATAACGTTGACTGTTTTTGATAATTTCTTCAGAAGGCAGTTAGGGGTTGAGTTATTCGTCCGCTTTTCTGCATTTTTTTTTAAATGGCCATCGGTGTGGTGTGTGTTGTGCGTTATTCAAATGCTGTTCTTAGTCTTGGCTGAACGCAAGCAGCATTAGTAATCGCCGCTTATTAATTGCGCCTTAGCCTCAATGCTGTAGCGAAGCCATACACCACTAGCAATAGCAACTGGTTGCTTTAACCTTTTTGTCGAGGTAATGCGTATAACATCGTTTAGTTACATTAATACTTTATAGCTCATAAATAATAAAATGGCAGCGTGCAATTTTGCACATTCTCTAATTTACACATTTCAGCTTTTGTTCTGTAATAGCGCGTTGTTTTATATCGGATCTAACCCAACTTCCGCATTTCTGCTATCTTATAAAACAGTTAAAATGTTTACACTCAATATATTCACACTTCTCATCGGAAACGGCCAATAAAACAGGATAATTCGCGGGACGATATCGTAAAGACAATGTTAACTTTCAAACGACAATGGTCAACAGGCTCTACGTTAGCATTATCTGTTTGACGACCGCTAATGTCTTTCCATTGTCCAGCGGTAATAAAATCGGAAAATCAAGGCCGATAAATCAACCAGTACCGGACCAGGTGACTGCATTTTCTCAGCTCAAATAATTCCCGCAGAGTCTCTAATTACGAGCAAAATTTCAAAATTATCGGCCATAAAGCGACACAAAAACGTTAAATGTAATTATATTTATACTTTTGTCTCGAGTTTGCCAAGGATCACTTATGTTAACTAGTTGTGCATATTAAAACGCGATAAGTGGGAAGCGATCAAATTAATGTTACTACGTTTATGATCATTTGAGTTAGCTATAACAGTAGACGACGCAGGTTTACTTTAATCCAATTAATGATGATATTCCATTTTGTAATGAGGTCTAAATTGATTTAACCTGATAGGCTGCGGGCTCTCACCGGATTACAGTGGCGTCACACCAGCTCCTAACTATTTTTCAAAAAGTAGCTGCTTGTTACCAGTTTTCAGTCATGTTTCCAGTTTAATAATACCTTATGTCAAGTATTTTGATCAGTTCTACTATTTTCCTTCCTGATACGTCACCCTCCACAATTCAAATTGAAACTCCATTTGATTTGACTGCACAATTCATAAATTTGCAAAATTATTAAAATCGCTATCATTTTCAAAATTTTATAGACCTCTGACTTTTGAGTAGGGAAACTTCCAATATTCAAAAAATTGTATCGCTTATATAGAATCAAAATACATCAAATTAATCAGTATTTCAGTGTCTATTGAAAGCTGCAAGAATAAAAAGCTTGAAACCTAAAGAAGTAGAATTTTTTATTTCAACACTAAAAGCAAAATAAGACATCTGGTTAGTTTCATAATAATTACCTCTTGGAGTAAGTCACTAACGAGTTGCACTGATCTAAATGCAATTTTCCTCAAATTTTGCTCACCGAAGTTTAGCTTGAACTTTCGTGAAGCATTCTGAAAAAGTTTGTGAGGAACCGGTGCCGGTGGCGAGAGTGTTTTTTTTTCTATCCCAGTGCTGCTCGATCAAATTACTCACAATGCAGCAATTTATGACACCTCGTAATGGAAACTGCATTTTTAAACAAATTCCAGAGGCTAGTTATCCATTGGCCCTTGGGATCCAGCGTCTTTGGCGGTGCTGAAAAAACCGCTTGGTTCAATTTACCGTCTTGCGGTTCGTATCGCTATAAATCGTGACAATTTTAAGACCGCGGCAAATTCCTTTAAATTCTCCTTTCAATCAGATTTTCCAGTGCAGCTTAAAAATAGAGTAAATTTATTTCAATGGTCCATTCTAATTTTTTGGAAATATCTCTTAGTGCTAAAATGAGCATTTAACTTCTTCAACACAATTAAAGTGAGCAACCAAAGGAATTGTCAAGTCGGCTGATATTAACTACCGCACAAGTCAAGTAAGATATGGCCACAGGTTTGAAGCGAGTTTTTATTACGAGATTTTCTTTATTGCCCCTTTTTCGTAACTGCACATGATAAAAATTAAGACCTCAAACGGCTCGGAATTTTATTATTGACGTTGCTGATGCGCATAAATTACGTCAAATATTTGGGCTGTCGTATTTTAAAATTGTTAATTTTTATGCGTACCTTTATAGCTACTTGGAAAATCAACACTCAATTCAAGGAAGCAAGATGATTTCTTTATTTTTCTGGAACCAGTTTGCCGGTTAACGTGGCAAATTTTTATTGCTCCAAATGCCGATATCATAAATAAAGCGGTTTAATGTTTTTGAGTGTCGATATAAATTTTTGTGAGGTCAGTATTAACACTACTAGTTACGTCGATAGCCCACCACAAGCGAATTAGACAAGAGAGTTCTGGCGGCGTAATTTATTCTCACTGGAAACGTTTAAATTCCTGGTGCTAATAATATTCACCGAACAAGTTGATTTCGATATTGCGTATTCTAATTAATTCTCGAATTGGTGTGAACGACACTATTTGATTTTTCTTTTGTATTGTTTATTGCGCCAAACGCCGCTACTCCTTTATTGTCGCCCTCGGCGTTTATTAAGGCGCACTAAATCGGTTTTTTACTGATCCACTATCAGTCTATATCTCCGATACAGCTACGATTCAAAAAACTATCCAGTTAGATTTTTTGACGGCACACGTTATTAACACCGATGCTAAAAGTGTCAATCTGTATCATCTTATATGAAAACAACTTTTTACGAGCGCCTCGTGAAAGACATTTCCAACGAGAAAAGCTTTCAGGTTCATTTAATAGCTTAAGCTTAATTGTGAAACGATCAACAATTAAAGTTCAATAAATTGTTAATTTTATTTTTGAAAAACATCTGAAAAATTGCTGAAATCGTTCATGGACCGCTTAGTATTTCTAGATGCCACTCACTGCATTCGCAGAAATTTAACATATTTTATGGAGCACCTAGATAGTCCTAATGTTGTCCGACACTCCTGCGGACGAGTCCTGTTATTTTTATTTATTGTGTTATTATGATCCAAAAGACTTTTGCGATATCAACAACAGAGAATCGCTGTTTAAGACAGTGTTTTATGGCCCAGCTTATGTAAAAAGTTTTAACTTTTCGGCCGAGGCCCACCTAAATTCCTTAAGATTCCGCCACGGCGGTAATTGAGGCAAAAAGTACGAAACGATAGAAGCATTATCTCAAAATGCCAAAACAAGTAAGATTCGACCCCGTTTCAGTTTTCTTGCTATTATCATACTTTGTACGCATCTACTTACTTCAGGAAGTGTTTCACCTTTACCCTGCAGTTATGAATGCATGAATTTTTTTCTGCATCGGCATTAAAATAATCGTGACCATCGGGGATAATAAAATTGCGATTTAAATAATGTCCTAGCTCGCCTACCTTATTCGGCTCAATTCGGTTATAAACTAATAACAAACTGAGTTTCTACGCTTAAATTGGCCATGGGTGGCCCCTACACCCACGAAACTTACTAATCCATTCCAGCCCCTTCGGCAACCTCAACGGTGATTCCATTTGCAACGGTTCCCCAACTGAAAGCTTCGATACACCCGCGAGGGCTTGCGAGAAAGATCAAAAGAGTTTGAGCATTTCAATTTTTTTAGCTTTAATAGATTTGAAATTAGTTATTTGATGGATCTCTTTCTGTAATTGTCGATAAAACGGCCGAATCGGGTTTCCAGTTCACCTAACAGTTCTTGCCGCTAATTGAAATCCTCTAATTATTGGTTATCTTTATCCGTTCGGCCCATCACTTCCAACAATTAAATTTCCGTTCAACTAATTCCTGATATGAATTTCAATTAAACGGCCGGCTCATTCACTCGAAACGTCTCTAATCTAAAATAGAGTCGTCGTGAAATTTACTACGAAGCTGTAATTACGGGTTAACGTTCAGGTGTCGATAACATTTAGAAATTTAGACAATAACAATGCGATTTTTTTGGCCCGCCATAGGTATGTTGACAACCAAATCGCTCATCGCACATGTCTTCTCTTCAATATTGTTGTTTCAACTTTGGACAAGCTGTAATTATAAAATTACGAGATCCTGTTATAACAACACAAAGGGAACGCGTCGCGGGCCCGGCCTCTTTAATTTCGGAACGTCAAGAATGATGATGATGTTGGGGAGGACTTCACGGACACAAATTGGACTCCCCCGGTTTCCGGAAATTTACGTCAAAATTATTAAATCAAGTGAAAATTGGAGAGGAGGCTGGATATTATGTTACAATTAATTACCAACTTGCTAACATTTTAATGTCTTAACTATGTCGAAAGAAATTGGATAAAGAAAATATAAAAATAGGTATAGCAAGAAGAAAGAAAAAGGAAGAAGATACAGCGTTGAGTTAATGTGGTAAACGCAGATTCTACTTTTGCCCTACATATTTCGAGAACATTTTCGTTCAAGCAATTTTATTTTTATTTTGAAAATAAACGCTGAAGAAATTTTTTATTGGGAACTATTGGGAATAGTTTTTACGCTACTTCTTTGCTAAATCTAAAGGGTTATAGCTTCTTCTTGCAAGGGTCTAAGGGTCTTTAAAGTATATTTTAGTAGATTTGTTTAGTGACGTTGCGAACATTCTCCCGGCGCATCCACCATTTCTGACCATTTCCCAATTCTGCCTTCTATTTCGTCAGAGGGTTGCTAGGACCTACATTTTTTCGCAATTTTTCCGTTGAGGCCCGTAAGTCGTTTGTGGGGTCTTCAAAGAAACTCGCTGCTAAGAAAAATGGTTTTGAAAGTGAAAAATCGGTCTGAAGTTTATATCGTTACATCTAAGCTCGAAGCGCCAGCAAACTCTCAAAATATGTCTGACGTGACAGATTCCCGCTAGAAGCGCTTAGTGACCGTTAATAACACTTGTGGAGGCACTTAAACGCCTAATTTGGCCATAAATCATATTCGCGGAACAAGTGTTTTTGGGCGCGACAAATGCATTAAATGTGTTGTATCTTGTAATTTTGTTAACATCATTATAAAGGCGACAACTCTCAGTCACACTCGTCGTAGTCAACGGCTACACTTGCTTTAATAGAGTTTTAATGTTCACAAAAAAAAAAAACTTACAGAAAACCATTTAGATACTGACGGACTACTAAGTGGGCCCGTTCGGTATTCGGCACAAAAATTTTAGGTCCGTAATTAATATACAGGGTGATTTGCATAAGAACAGATACAGAGCAGGGGCATGTAGGGAAACCTAAATTATGGTGATATAAGGGTCGTATTTAACAGTCTACCAAATTTACCCAGTATTTTTATACAAGAAAATACTTTAATTTCCCAAAAATACTAAATGCTCACAAAAATTAAGAAAATACATAATCTTAAAGCGACAACCAAATATTGACATAATGCTGGTCTCTTATATATTTTGTTCGCCAAAATAACTTTTGTTGACCATAAATACAAAATGTTTACCAAATTTTATTCCGCATTTAATTCTAACATAATACTCAGATATTTAATTTTCGACCGTGTCTTATATTTTTTAGCAGTTAAAAATACTATTTATTGATCAAAAATACACAAGCAATAAAATGTTGTGCAAATGGTAAATAATTTTATGCAAAATTATAAATGTAAATGTGCTAGGGCAAGGAAAATAAGAGTAAAAATAGAAGTGGTTTGCACAAAAAAAGGTATTGATTTCCGTAATAGTATATAACTACTTTGCTGTAATTAGCTTGCATTATGTAAAACGTAAAACTTCTTTTAGTGGTAATTTCTAATCGTTCCTTTAAAAAAAAATTACAGGGCCCTGAACTGACCTTGTACAAAACTTTTTTCGTGTGCCTCTTGTCTGGAAGCGCAAGCGGCAAGGAGAGATGCGCGAGCATATTTTATTTTTGGAGTAATAGAATAATTATTTGACGCACAAATAGTTTTTGTGCGAAACACTAAATAGAAATGGATAGCGTGAATATTTATTATGTACAGCACTGACGCGTAACTTGAGCGTTCTAAATTTGGTGAACATTTAGTAAAATTGATAGACATATAGAATTTAAAATGTAAGCAATGGTATGGTAAAACAATAGGCAGCATAGTTATTTTAGTGGTAATGTTCTCATTTTCTGATGTATAATAATTTGGATTTCATTTAGATTTTTTAATGCTTATTAAATTTTCTGGTGGACAGTGCAAGGGATGTGTGGTTTAATTTGGTGTACATTATATTTGTTCCCGTGGTTTAATGCAATTTACCCTTATACTATCTTATACTAAAGAATTGCTATTTATTGCTGCAAGTATCCTTTTTTTCGTATAGATGGCGCGGCGCCGAGATCTGAAGAATTCTATCTAGTTCTGTCTGTCCGTCTACTGTCTAGTATCCAGTCCATATTGTTCGTTGTCCGTTTTGTCTATGGTTTTCTGGTTTTAAGTTGCTTTTAGCGTTAATTTTAAGTTTAGAAAGTAATTTTTATCGATTTTTATTTGTAACACCCTCCCCACGCATTATAATAACTCAAACTCACAAGGTAAGATGAGAAAAGCAGAATTGATATCTTTCTTTTCCTTATATCCCTAACCTCACTTTTTTAACACTAACTTGTTGCAGAAATGGTAAGCTTGTTCAGCTTCGCGGAACTCCACAAAGACGTAAAATGCTGCTTTTGTGCGAAATTTCTCTCTGTCCCCCCGATCTTCCACGGTGGTTTTGGCAGTATCTGCGGCCGTTGTACCTTTATTAACGAAAACAAAGAGACCGCGGAGTGGAAAAGACAAGTCACCTACGAGGAGTTCGCCCAGCACTTTAGTTTTCCCTGCTCCAACATGAGTTTCGGCTGCAAAGCGGAACTGAAGTGGGGTAACGTCGAAGACCATGAAAACACCTGCTTATACAAGAAACTCGGCTGTCCCCTGTCTGAAGGCGAGTTTTTTGAAACTCAAAAATGCAATTGGGTCGGGTCCGGCCCCAGCCTCAACGAACACATTGAAACCGCCCACAGCGACCTCATCAAAAAACTTCCAGAGGTGGACTTCTCCAACTTAAAATCCGATTTAATTCTCTTTACTAGAACCGCGAAACAATTAATGATTATTATAATCAAGTTTCAAGCACCCAACAAGTACTTGTGTCTCGTCATGACCAATGGAGCCAGCGCCAATTGCGACGATTACTGCTACCAATTAGAGTTACATGATAATGAGAGGAAAAACTCCATAATTTTGCGCCGTAACAGAGTAGAGGACGCTGTCGCACTACAAGAGTGCCTGATGGACCCCGACAAAATGTTGATCATTGAGTTGCCGATTATGGAGGAATTTTTGAAAAATCCAGCGAAGATAATGGGGCGTTTCGGGATATTGAGAAAGTCCAAAAAAAAAATCGCCTCCACCTCCCAACATGTCAACCACTTTGATGAGAACTTTTTGCTGGAACTAGAATGTCCCATTTGTAAATGTTATTTAACTCCCCCTATTGTAATTTGCTCTGGTGGGCACAGCTTCTGCGATAAATGCAGGGTGCGACTTGCAGAGTGTCCAACTTGCCGAAAACCCTTCCAGGGTGGGAGAAATTACACCCTTGAGAAGGTGGCGGGTTGTGTTAATTTTCCTTGCGTTTATCGCGAAGCGGGTTGTTACGCTTCTTTAAATTGTCAAAATATCCGGAAACACGAAATGGACTGCTCTTTTGCAGGCGCAAAGTGTTTCTTTGAAACGTGCGCCACTGCGTCGCCTAAATCAAACATGTTTCTTCACTTGACAACGGTCCATAAGGAGGCGATGATAGTGCCGGGAGAGCTGCAAATTTTAGATGTAAGCGGAGAGACTCAATCGCTGTTCTGTTACGCCATCTGTTTTGGCAATGACATATTTCGTTTAACTGTTGAATGTGGGGATGACGAAGAACCGATAAGGTTCGCCCTGCAGCAGTTCGGAGTTGCCGAAAGTAGCTATATGTATGAAGTTGAAATTATTTACTCTACTGATAGCACTCAGAGGCTGACTGTAACTAGTGAGTGTCAAGTTTTAGGCACCACTGATTGCTTATTGGAGAATTGCGTGATTATTCCTAATGAAATGGTCTGTGAATATGTTACTCAAGAGAGTTTAATATTCTTCAAGATACATTTAAGGAAGAACTGAGGTATTCTTAAGTTACCTTTTCTATCTTATTTCTGTTTCAAATATGTATTACTTTGATATACTTACGTTAATTGTCACGTTATTTTTCTGTTTCAAATATGTATTACTTTGATATATTTATGTTAATTGTTACGTTATTTTTGAAAAATTGAAGGGATTAATAAAGTTTTATGATTATTTAAACATTTTTTTTATCCTTTTGCCCCGCCTATGGGCACTGGAAAACTTTGACCTTGGTCTATAGTTACTGGTTCTGACATCGCTATTAAAGTGAGGTTAAGGAGAGACGTCACCCGTCTTAACCTCAAATTATAGTCGGCATAAAATTCGATTTTTTGCAGAAAACGATGCTTATTTCCAAGGAAATGTTGAACTTGGTGCAAAAACTCCCAAAGAACTGCTGTAGACTCCATTACCGCCTAATATCAGGGCTCAATTTATGGGTAACGTCTACCACACTTATTTTTTGAAAATTAAATAATTAATTCGCTGCCTTAGAATGAAGAAGTAACGTCCGAAATCAAGCATAAAATAGAGGATCATTGGAGGGATAAATTGAAATTTGAAAAGTACAACGAGAAAGGAAATGCGGCCGAGAAATACTATGTGCTTTCAATGTTTCCCTACCCGTCTGGTTTCTTACACATGGGGCATGTCAGAGTGTACACAATAAGTGACACAATTGCCCGATTTCAAAGAATGAACGGAAAAAATGTAAGCGTCGCAATTTAAAAACTTAAATAACTCCAAGCATTTAATTAAAGGTCATTCACCCAATTGGTTGGGATGCTTTTGGTTTGCCCGCCGAAAACGCCGCAATTGACAGACAAATCGCACCAAGTACCTGGACCGACAGCAACATAGCACATATGAAAACCCAACTTAAACGCCTGGGTTGTAGCTTTGACTGGGACCGAGAACTAACCACTTGCAACCCTGAATACTATCAGTGGACCCAAGAATTGTTTCTAAAACTCTTTGATGCTGGATTAGTTTACCAAAAAGAGGTGAGTCGCGTTTCCTTGACTAGCAACTTAAAAATTAGTAACTAGGCTGTAGTGAATTGGGACCCAATTGATCAAACTGTCCTGGCTGATGAGCAAGTTGATGAGAATGGTTGCTCCTGGCGATCCGGAGCTAAGGTTGAGAGAAAACCTTTAAAACAATGGTTTGTGAGAACTACGAGGTACGCTAGAGATTTACTGGAGGGTTTGGACGATTCAGTGCTACAAGACTGGCGCGATATCATCAAACTACAAAAGCACTGGATAGGCGACTGTGAGGGAGTTAATTTCGATTTTAAACTAGTTGACACAGACGATTTTGTTACGCTATGGACATCCTATCCAGAATACGTGAAGAATTCTAAATTTGTCGCTGTTACCGATAAACATATTTTGTCAAAGCTCAAAGGGGACGATGTGGAGGAAGGAGTTCGCCGGTTAAGAGTTCAAGCGAAGAATCCGTTGACTGGAGACGATATTTCTATTTTTGTGACCAATAAGATTCAGTACCTTCCATTCACTGACTCGTTTTTAGGTGGGTAAGACCTACAGAAGCCAATTACTTGTTCTTGTTATGCTAAAAATTAATTTTTTTACTCTAAAGATTACATAGATTCTAATGATACCAGTTTTCCGTAAAAATATTTTAGTTTTGTCCTCTTGGCGATTGAAGCGCTTGCGCAAATCTTGGTGCTACTTTTAAACAAAGTTTTAATTCTTATAGAATATTTTTAATGGGCGCAGTTGGTAGTATTCGTTAATTTTTTTTCCCAAAAGGCATTCCGTGTGCTTGTGACGAAGCGGCTGCTTTTGCCGACAGTCTTGGGATCAAGTACGAAAAACTGGACGCCGGTGAAGTTTCACAAGAGCTGAAAAAACGTTTACAAAATGAAGTCTGCGAGGAAGCCAAGAAACTCAACGCTGGCGGCTACTGGAGTAGCGCCAAACTCCGGGATTGGTTGATTTCGAGACAGAGGTTTTGGGGCACCCCAATACCTGTTATTTACTGCCCTAATTGTGGATCTCGTCCAGTACCAAGAGAAGATCTTCCTGTGAAACTTCCCAATTTAACTAAATTAAGCCAAAAAGGCGGCTCGCAATTATCTGAAACTCTTGACTGGGTCAACGTTCAATGTCCGAAGTGTCAGGGGCCGGCTCAAAGGGAAACCGATACAATGGACACGTTCGTGGACAGTTCCTGGTACTATCTGAGGTACCTGGATCCCAAAAATTCCAACGAAATGTTCAGCGTCGACAAGGCGAAAGCGTTAATGCCCGTTGATTTGTACATAGGGGGCAAGGAACATGGTAATTTTTGTATGATAGCGCATGCGCAGACTCGAAACTTAGCAAATAAGTAGAATTTAATAGTGTTTTAGTATTTTTGGCTATCGCCTCTTTCCAGCATTATAGTTGTTGATTGATATCAATAATATTATTAAATTGCATTTTTGTTGGCTATATAATCACCAAAAATTAATGACAATTCAAAAATCTTTAATTTTGTGTTTACATTGCGTCTCTGCTATTGTCGACTAATTTTGGTGATTCAGCTGTTCTGCACCTGTACTACGCGAGGTTTATCGGTCACTTCTTGCATTCCTTGGGGATGCTGCCGGAGCGAGAGCCTTTCAAGCGACTGTTGGTGCAAGGAATGGTAATGGGTAGAAGCTATCGCGTTAAAGAAACCGGAGAATATCTGCCCGAAAACAAAATAGAAGTGTTAGGTAGGTGAGTTTCACGCCTACCGCTCAATTTTGCGACCATAATCCTTCACGTGTAGATTTGAAGAAAAATAAAGCTGTTGCCCGAGAAACTGGAAAAGCGGTGGTGATCGCTTGGGAAAAAATGAGCAAATCCAAAAACAACGGAGTTGATCCCGACGATATGTTCAGGAAATACGGCACAGACACCACTAGACTCTTAATTCTCGCAGACGTTGCTCCAACGTCACACAGAAACTGGAACAGCAGTAGTAAGTTTTTTGTCTTCTGCTGCCAAAATGATTCAATGGGAATTGTTAGCGTTTCCGGGGATTTTGAACTGGCAAAAGCGACTCTGGCTAACAGTCGGAGATTTCATCAAGCATCGAAGTAACCCGCCACCTCCAATTCCGGAAGATCAATTCAAAGTCCACGACGATTACATGTTCGATTCTAGAAACTTTTACGTCAAAGGAACAACTTTCAATTATTGCGGATCACAACAACACAGCGTTGCAATTTCCAAGCAGCAAGGTTTAACGAACAGTTTAAGGGTTGGTTGTTGTCAATCCGAATAACGCTTTATCTACAATTTTTATTACAGCGACTTCCTCCTGACGTTTTCTGTCGAAGCTTACAGTTCGAAAGAGCTTTAGCTAGTCAAATTATTTTATTAGCGCCGATGGCACCACATTTTGCTTCGGAACTGTGGGCTGGTTTCATTTCAGCTCCAAATAGGTTGAACAATTCTGACGAGATTGCTTGGGAGAAAACAGTTTTAGAACAAAAATGGCCCGAAGTTGACCCCCATTACAATCTAGACCTTGTTTGCGAGGTAATTTTTTTTTGTCGTTTTTCCTTGATTTTTACAATTACTATCAACAGGTGAGTGGCGTTGAGATTTGCGTCGTCAAAATCCCCAGATCTGATTTGGAGAAGTTGTCCGGAGATGAGGCGATAGAAATAGCGTTGAAACAAAAAGAAGTCCAGGAAGAGATAGCATTAAGAACAGTAATTAACAAGTCGTATATTTGGCGCGCGAGTTATGAAGGTGTGGTAAATATAAAAACAAATTTTGTACCTAAACGCGAGAAGAAACGAGCAAAAAATTAAGTATGAAATAAATAGTTTCAACAGATTTATTGTGTTTACAGTATCCATTGAGAATTGTTGAATTTAACATTTTCTCGCTGGAGGGGGTAGCGGCTTAAGTACTGGAGTTATGGGGGTGTTCTCCCAATAACCAGGAAACCTGTCCCCA
Organism: Schizotus pectinicornis; assembly: GCA_951805265.1. Lineage (NCBI taxonomy): Eukaryota > Metazoa > Arthropoda > Insecta > Coleoptera > Pyrochroidae > Schizotus > Schizotus pectinicornis. Next base: position 19,235,331 of record OX638203.1, read on the forward strand.
CTGGACTTGTTGCATTGCATACTTAAGGGTGCTTCATCGTAAACGTCGCTTAATAACTGTACTCTCATTTTATTCCATTGAATAGCGTTGTAGTTATTTGATATTCCTTTAGATGAGGACGTCGATTGTTCTTCCCACCTGAAAATATGGAAACATCAACGCAAGATCTAGATAGTACTCTAGAAACGTACTCTCTCATGTAGTCAAAGTAGGTACTTAGAGCTTGATCGCTGATGGCACTCTTGCAGACTTCCAAATCTGTAGCGGGAAAGTAGTGAATGTAGTTAACGCACATCTCATCAGTGATGGAGAATCCGCCAAGAGTAACGTTGTCGCGTTCGGCTGTTTTGTAGTCGCACCTCGTGATCAGGGCGTCTCCCTAAAATCATCGCAATTATTCTCCAACTTTTGCCAAGGTAAAGTAATTGCCGTTTCTTGCTCCCCATGACTCTATCTTGGCAAAAGTTTGATTCCGTCAAAACGAGTGAGTTGCGCGTGCGCACAAGCCGTTAGCTCAACAGAAAAACTTGGAGCGGCAACTGCAAGTTCAACTGACCTCCTGTTGTAACATTTATATTACTTATGGTATACAGGTATAACTTAATGACCTCTGTTCTAGCTTAAAATACTCGGAGAGACTTTATCGATTTGATGGAATCAAACTTTTATACCTACTGGTAAAACTTTGACAGGTCTTTTCAGCCTTCGAATTTCCTGGAAATGTGTGCTGTAGTGGTTGTCTCTGTTCATTTCTCTCAACTCAATTCCATCCCTCACGTGTCTTGTGTAAACTCTAACTCCTGTTAAGTGAGTGTGCAGTTGTGACCCAAAAACTGTAATCCCTGCCGGTGGCAAACTCTAAACGAGCTAAATTTTAGTTTCGCTTCAACGAAGCGGGCTTAAAATTATCATTACCACAGCTGTGCACTCGCTCACGCAATACCCGACCAAATGAAATAAGTCTTGACCAGGCGGTATTGCCATTTTGTCAGTGTATTCTAAGCCCAACTCCATAACTCCGGCATCCATTTCTTTCAATTGGGCAGAAACGTGGAACGTAATTCCAGAACTATCAACAATGCCTGTAATTTTTAGTGTTATTAAACGTCACAACTTGCAGAGCTTTAGAAAAGTAGCAACAAATTTGTATAACCCGCAGTCACAAAAAAAAAATTGTCACAAAGAAGTATTTTCCTACTGGATTTCAATTCCGGATTGTTGTAGTGAACTTCCAACATGACGTACAGGTTGAAGTTTGCGCCTCCGAGCGGCAGTCCTGCTTCCTGAAAAAATTAAGATTAAACAAAGTTTCGCTTTTCTAAAACTCCTTGCTTCAGGATAAGTAAAGGGAGGCGCGCCCATGGCCCACGCAGCTACAACCCTTTTACAAACTTGCGTGGCTTCAGGTCTATCTTTGGCGAAACAGTTGCCAACATATAGAGGAATTTCCTGTTCTGGTGGGGCTTCGCAATGGAAAACTTCCATGTGATGAACGACGCCTTCGCTCTCTTTTGAAATATGAGACTCGTACTGGAAATTTTTCCTCAATAATAATTATAAGGATGTTCATTCTTACCCTGTAAATGTGGTGTTTGTTTCTGAATTCCTCACCCAATTTGTGAACGTGACACCAATACGTCGTTTCTTCGGCCGGAACTTGGACTTTATCCGCAAAAATTTCTAGTGGAGTTACGTGCGGAGGTAATTTAGTTTTTTCGGCGTCGGTGTTTTTTAATAATTGAACTCTCACCATCCCTTTGTCGCCTGCTGGTGAACTTACGTTTAATCCGTTGATTTTGTAGAGCGGAGCTTTGCCTCGGGCCCAAACCACGTGAGTTGTGCCCTCTTCTATGATGTAATCTTGGAAGTCGCAAGTGTCGAATTTTCGCCGGTATGTGAACTTGGTTACATTATTGCGTTCTTTTATTTTGAAACCTCTGCAGTTTTGTTGTTTGTCTAGATGGATGATACCATGACTGTCGGCCCACGTGTCCTGAGGAACGGAGAGAAAAGATTAAATGGAAGAAATGTAACCAGGAGCTACCTCGAAACGGGAGTTCTTCTTTAGATCAGTCCATAATATGCAGTAATCTGCGGGAAAATAGCCGCCGTAGTCGGAGAATCCGATTGCAAACCATCCGTAATCGGGCGGGGTGTGTACTTCGAAAATTATAGTGCCTGAATTGTAGTTCAGCATCCAATTCAATGTAATCGAATTGTCTCCGTTTAACGACACATGATAGATCTGACTTCTCTCTATAAATTAAGAAAAACTTAAACATTGAATTAAAAAATGTGAGTTTACGGGCGCCAAGTCTTGGACACGTCCTTCTATATCTATGTGAAGCAACATGTCTAAACACTATTTTACAGTCCATGCTAATTAATTTTTTTCATTTCATTTAGGTAAAAATTTGTAATTAATTCACATTTAAAAGAAAAGAATACCTACCTTATTTTAGTTTATCTTACCTTTGCAAGTAAAACATTTAGAATGAACAAAAATTATTAACATTATTGCAAATGGGCGATACATTTTTTATTAACTTATTGAACAGCTCCCATGACTTCCTTCTCTTTTACTAGACCGCTGATATTCGAATTTCCCTTATAACTAAACTTTGGCGCACGCGCAATTTTACCTTTTATTCAGAAAAATTTAAACAAACATTTTTATTATGTAAATAATTCTATTTCTTGTATTTACTGGATACAATTAGAATGATTGTTTGAAATCTATAGAGCGGAATATAAGCGTAGATCATTTATTTCTACTCCTTGTCCAACTGCAATAAATATTAATAGAGACAAGTATTTGAACTTACAGAATTTTATAATTATTTTTGGTCGTAATTTAATTTTATTGTTATTAAATGTAAGATTAAATTTAAATTTGCGATTAATAAATTGGCAGCAATTAACTGGGGGAAGTAGAGACAAATCACGTTAGAACCAATTTTACACCTCGAAGAGCACAACTTTACTAAAGTGCAGCATTCTAGTTTTTAAGTTGGGACGATAATTGTTATTTAAAGAATTGTAGAAATCAATTGCTAATATTTAAAAACACTTTTTCATATTCAAGTAATTATTATTTAATTTTTTTATTGGGGTTCGCCAGGGATAATAATAAAGGGATGAAGGAATGAAGTTCAGACATGGACCGGTGGAATGCAATTTAGACAGCGGCACGCTTTGCTCGTATCATTCAATACGTACCGGAATTCGGCCATTAGAATGAATTTAAGTTCCTGAAATTCTTTCCTATGGTATTCCATGCGGTAATTAATTTTTCAATTGCGAAAAATTGACCATTGCGCACAACTTATTTGGGGGAGCGCAGTAATTGTTTATTTAAATGTGCAAAAAATAGTTTGGTTTAGATAGGGGATGGGAGCAGAAGAACAGTAACCACCTCTCATAGCACCAACACAAATTAGTATTTTGGGTTTCAAGTGATCTAAGATAGAAAATACATTAAAGTATCTACTTGTAGGTAGTGACTGTGCAACACTCCAACACTTTTTCCATTTTCGAAAATAATGATTGGGCGTCAAATTTTTTTTTTGCCTTAAGTAAGTATACACTGTGCTTTGTAAAAAAAAGAGCAAAATGCAAGAATATTAATAGGTTATGGGCAAGGACGATGGAAAATTTAGAAGATGAGAAGGTTTTCAGGTACCTAATTCTTGAAAACCTTTTCATCTTCTGAATTTTTCATCGTCTTTGCCCATAATTTATTAAATTTTTTTACATTTTGCTCTTATTTTTACAATGCACAGTGCTTGAAACTTAAATAGCTGCATTCGTCACTAATTTGGTGTATTTATTAAAAACTCTATTATTTCAAATTACCGCGTATTCTAACACGTGTGGCCAATACCAAACTACAAATAAGCAGGAAAGAATAAAAATAAGACAAACAAAAACACTAGCTCACTGAGCCCTGCCCTGCTGAGCAGTGCTGCCGTTTCGGTACATTTGTACTGAATTCAGTACAAAATGACCAAATTCAGTACGTCAGTACGACATTTTGGAAAAACCATCAATTTCAGTACGAAATTCGAATTCCAAAATGGGTTCTAAAACTAATGTCAATTTGCAAGAAAATAATAAAAGCTTGGAAAATAACGATTATGAATGAAAGTTTAGATGATTTATGAACGACGATCAGTATGGAATTTTAAAATTCGGCAGGAAACTACAAATTACACTTACGTTAATGTTCTTACTGCTGCCCTCCAGTAGCTAATGGCTGAAATTGCGACTGAACTCTCGCTAAAAACTGTAAACTTTTAATTTTTTTGCAGGGAATTTGAACGTAAATACGTAATTTCCCAAAATAAAATATACCCGAGGTCATTATTTATTTCTTACTTCACATCACTATCAAATTTTCTGAAAAGCAAAAAAAGCGATTCTTAATTAAAATTCTTAAAATATGCTAATTTTTATATTTTCCGCAATTCAGTACATTTTTGACAGATTCAGTACATGTTCTGCCTCAAAATCAGTACGTTTTGAAAACAAGCCGCGGCAGCACTGCTGCTGAGACAGCCACAACCAGAGATAAGCCACAGCCACGTAAACTCAAAATTGCATAATTTTGTTTGAGTGGTAAGACATCTATTTTTGAGTAATAATTTGGTATTTTTTTAAATTCTTTTTCAGATTTTATAATTAGCTGAAACATGTCCAGTGCCCTAAGCTTAAGCTATCATAGTACTCAATGCCCCTACCAGTCCCAATGGAAATTTGTTCTGGCCAACCATTTCAAAAGATGCCATCAAGAGATTCCATTTATTCTCTTTGACTGCTGAGAGAACATCGAAGCTTATTCATGCAGCATCTGTGCTTATGAAACAGAGTGTCAAGTTGACTTAATTCAACATCAAATGAAGTTCCATGCAACACAATCTTCACCAAGCCACTTGTTGGAAGTCAATACTGACGAGAAATTGATCAAACAGGAAACTCTGGATATCAAACCGGAAATAGTAGAGTGTGATGAAGCCAAAAATCGATGTTTTCGATGCGGATTATTTACTTTTTCTAGAGTTTTTTTGGTTAAACTTTCGGAAACTTGTGAAGGGAAGAGTACTTGTAATTTGTTTAATAATAGCGACATTGATACTGCCACCACCTTCTGGTTTAAATGCCGCGAATGTGAGTTTAAAACCAAAAGAAAGGACCAGCTGAAGGTACACCAAATCAACCATCATATTGGTAGAAAACCAAAGTGGCTTAAATGCTCTTATTGTATTTACAAGACAAAGTTTAAAAGCTGCATGAGAGCACACCAGGTCAATCAACATGAAATTGGTAGCAAACTCAACTGGTTGGAATGCTTTGAATGTAGTTACAAAACAAAATTCAAAGCATGTTTAAATGCGCACCAAATGATTGAACATTTGATAAACGCCAATCACTGCAGGTATAAATCGAAACAGAAATCCCTTTTAACGAAACACCAAAAAAAAACACCATGACATTGATGAAATCAAATGGTTTCAATGCCACCACTGCGGTTATAAATCTAAAATGGAATGGAACATGACGAAACACCAAACCACCCAACACAACATTGGAGAAATCAAATGGTTTCAATGCGATAACTGTAGTTTTAAAGCAAAAAGGGAAGACTATTTAAAAAGACACCAAACCAACCAACACGATATTGAAGAAATCAAATGGTCTAAATGCCCACACTGCAGTTATAAAACTAAAGATAATAGTAACTTAAATAGACACCTAACCACCCAACACGATATTGCAGAAATTAAATGGTTTAAATGTCATTACTGCAGTTATAAGTCAAATCACAAATCTCACTTAACGAAACATATAACCAACCAACACAATATTGGAGAAATCAAGTGGTTTAAATGTTATCACTGCAGTTATAAATCGAAACGGAATTTTACTTAAAGGAGCATCTAATTTGCCAACACAATAGTGGAGAGATCAAGTGGTTTAAGTGTCAGCACTGCAATTATAAAACTAAGAACAAATACCTCTTAAAGGATCATAAGACCAATAAACACAGTATTGAAGACATCAAATGGTTTCAATGCGATCACTGTAGTTTCAAATCAAAAGTTTTAGGTTTGTTAAAGAAACACCTGGCCAACCATCATGGCATTGAAGAAGTCAAGTGGTTTGAATGTCACCACTGCAGTTTTAAAACGAAACGAAAAGGCGGCTTTAAAATACACCAAACCAACCAACATGCCATTGGAGAAGTCAAGTGGTTTGAATGCCACCACTGCGGTTATAAAGCGAAAAAGAAAGCCACTTTAGTGAATCATCTAATCAGCCGGCACGATAGTGGAGAAGTCAAATGGTTTAGATGTCAGCACTGCAGTTTTCAAACGAAACGAAAATACGGCTTAAAAAGACACCAAACCAATCTTCACCATATTGAAGAAAGCAATAAGTTAATGTAGGTAAATTCTAGTACCTACTACAGTTGTAATCAGGGCAAAAAGATAGTTTGATAATGTAGGTAGGGAACATACTGCTCCAGAAAACTTTTTGAAAATAAGTATGTAAAGTAAACTTATTCCCTCCTCCCATCCTTCACCTTCCCTTGCAGTTTATTTTCTTCTAAACGCCAGAACTGTGGTCATGGCGTAAGGAGTTTTGTAAATGCTGACTAATAATTGTATACGATTAGCCAGTAATTTCTTTACGTACAGTGCTTTAAATTTACGAAAAGTTATATTATTGCCTTTTCCTGCAACCATGGTGGTTAACTCGTAAGTCAAAGTGAGGTTATGTTTATGTTCAACTTTCAACAGCGAATTATTTATTTTAGAACAAACGCTGAAATAAAGACACTTTTTAATCGTCTCCGGAATGCTAACAAACAAGCAGAAATTCTAAAACGAGAAGTCTGCGACATCAAGTCCCAAATACTCCTTTTAACTGATAGCGAATTATTTGAAAATTTAGACGTTGATCTGCTTGATGGTGGTGGAAGCCCTACGCAAAACAGCGATAAAAGAAAAGCGGACGATTCCAGTGCTAGTTCCAGCAAAAAGCCCAAATTTGACTTTCGAAAGAATGGTGATTACGTGGTCGTTTTTACAGATGGAGCCTGTGAAAACAACGGAGGCAAAAATGCCAAGGCAGGAATCGGGGTTTGGTTTGCAGATGGTCATCCATTGTAAGTGCATTACTTATTTTAACTCGTATTTCACCAATTTCGTTTCAGAAACGTGTCTGAGCCGGTCACGGGTAAAGCTACTAACAACACCGCGGAAATTCAAGCGTGCATTTGGGCCGTAACCCGTGCCATTGATAACGGTAACAATCTTGTTAACAACTGCCTCTTAACGGTTCTCATAATTGTTTTATTTAGGAATAAAGAAATTAGAAATAGTAACTGACTCACAATTCACAATTAATTGCATAACTAAATGGATGCCTAAATGGAAAAAAAATAACTGGAGGCTGTCTAGTGGAGGCGACGTCAAGAATAAGGTTGATCTGAAGAAACTGGACGATTTATGCCAACAAGTTGACGTAAAATGGGTAATAGGCTGATCTAGTTGTACCAATGCTTTGATTAAACAGTTTTCATTTCAGCAACACGTTGCAGGGCATTCAGGGGTGCACGGAAATGAACAAGCTGATAATTTGGCGAAAAGTGGCGCCTCTCGCTATCGCCCGTAGAGTATTCAGCATTACATGAAGATCTAACTACAAAACTACATGTTTGAGGTGATAGTATTTTTTATATAAGCACTGTAATTAAAAAAACTGTCTGAAATTTCTTGCATATGAATCAACATTATAAAAGTAAAGTAGTGATCACTTCCAAAGTTAACATTAAAGAATCAATTGATTTGTGAAAGTATTTTATGCCTTTATTTTAAAAAACCCCTAGCAAAATTCTTGTGCGCCGCCTATGTCATTTTTGTGTCTGTAGCTCAGTGACAGTTGGCAGTACCGACACTGACAGTTGTGGTTTTTGACTCCTCCTTCCTTCTAGTTAACCTCAAAATTCTCCAAAATGTCAACAGAACCATTGAATTTAATTAAAGCAGAAGACATGGAGGAGACGCCAGTTAAGTTAGAGAACGAAAAGCTAACTGAAATAAAATCAGAGAGTCCGACTCAGCAAGCCCCTGATTCGAAACTATTGTTTAAGAGTAAACGAAAAAGGCCGCTGCGACGTAGAGTTTCTGATGAAAGTGAGGACGAAGAGCACCTTGAAGAAGTTAGGTACTTCTTTTCCCTTTTAGTTGATCTTTAATCTCGTCAACTGGTTGTTGTTAGTGCTAAAATGGTGGAGATGAAGGAACTTCAAAGCTTACGAAAGCGGCCCCATGGAGTCAACGTTCTTGGCTTAGCCCTTGGAACGAGAGAAGAAAGCACAACCGTAAGTTGATTAAGTAACTGCAATTATTGTTGAATCGCGAACCAACTTGAAATCCATTGTAGAAAGATCCTTACAAAGTGAAAAGTGGGGGCATGGTCAATATGCAAGCTCTCAAAGACGGCAAAGTGAAACAAGTGGATGACGCTTACGACACAGGGATCGGAACCCAATTTTCCGTGGAGACCAACAAGCGCGACGAAGATGAAGAAATGATGAAGTTCATCGAGGACCAGTTGTCGAAGAAAAAACGTAAAAATGACCGCAATGACGTAGCAGAAAGTCACCCAAACAAATCCTCTTATACGAGTCCAGAAGAAGCTGCTCTTCAAGCTGTACCTGATCATCTGAGGGAATCATCGACAAAACGTTCAGAAGAAATGTTATCAAATCAGATGCTCAATGGAATCCCTGAAGTTGACCTGGGAATTGAGGCTAAAATTAAGAATATTGAGGCGACAGAGGAGGCGAAATTGAGGCTGTTGTGGGAAAAACAGAATAAGAAAGATGGGCCATCGCCTTTTGTGCCCACAAATATGGCGGTGAATTTTGTGCAACATAATAGATGTAAGCGGTTTTTTTTTTAGTTTTTAAATGAACTGATTCTACTATTTTTTGTTTCATATAGACCACGCGGAAAGTTTAAAGAAGAAAGGTAAACTTGAGCCGGATAAAGTTGAAGAATTGGTGGAGAAGCCAAAAACGAAAAAGGACGAAAGAGCTACTGATGACTATCATTACGAGAAGTTCAAGAAACAGTTTAGAAGATATTGAGTATTTTTTTATTACACGCCATCTAATGTACATATAATTTATTTTTTTGTCAAATTCAGTTTTATTTGATAGGCACAAACGAGTATTTTATTTATTTTTACACGAAACACCCATGTAATAAAGACCAAGAGATTTTAGCAACATTTAAATAAAGTTAAATGTAACTGAGTAAAATCAGTTAATTATTAATAATTATTATTTGCAAAATTTTGTTAATATTAAGATAATTGTAAGTTTAAGGCTAATAAACTGGACTGGCTCATTCTCCATAGAAATAACAATGCAAATAACAATTTGTATAATTAAAAAAGTTATTTTGCCCCATAAGAGAGGAAAAATTAGCAATAAGCGTTTGTTAGTGGCCAAAAAAATACTTATCGCCTCCATGAAGCGACAACGCCCTTTTGATCTGCTCACCATAGACATATTGTGTCCTTGTGTTAATTAAACAATTTACTTTAATATAATCTTGATTTAAAAAAATAAATATTTTTAACGCTCAATAGTTCTGCACTGTTATCGTTTTTGATTTAAAGAAGAGATAACACGTTATCACTGTCTATAACTTAAGTGATTGATAAATTCAATTAAATTAACTTCATCAAACGTAAACAAGTCAAGTTTTGCACTTAGTGATGTACTTAAACTAGGGGCAATGTCTTACAACAAGAAACTAAAATTACCAATTCAATTATGATATAGAATTTCAGCCTGAACCAATTTTTGTTAAAGTCGGCGACAAAAATTGATTAGCAATCACTGGTGTGAGCAGGTGATTGGGTGGTTTGCTATGTACCCAAACATTAAAAATAGATAAGTATAAATCTAAAGTGTACCTATAACACGATTTGTGTTTTGTGTGGACTTTGCTCTCCACTCTATCGTTCTATGTCCGTTGTAAATAAAAGTTCAAGCGCACTGTTTCTGCCTAGTTGTGCGTTTAACCTTTGTTAACATTTCGATCAGTGTGCTGCACAACTGCCTACACACCTCTACGTCACCGCTGGAGAAGAAAGTTTTAATTTTTACTAGCAGACATGGCTTTCACGCTGCAACACGTAAGCAAGCGCATTATTAGCGAATTAAATGTATGTTATTGTTGTTATTTTTTAGTTGTCTAAAGCCACCACCCGGGCAGCTATTAGGGCATTCTCTGTAACATCAACAAGCAGAGCAGGAGCAGCTCCGGCAAACGGTTACAATTTTGGTAAGAAAACAATCCATAATCTAAAAATGGCTCCTCAGGTTATTATCTAAGTTTATTAAGTTGCATAAGTCTCCGGGTCTAAGGTTGAGTATCAAAGTAAGTTATTCATGGAAACCTGGAATTTTAGAATGTCGCCGTAAAGGCACAAAAAAAAATTAATTGTTGCCACGTGGGACGCTAGGTGCCTCTAGGATGCTGGAGAAAATGGTGGATGCGCCGGGTGAATTTTAAAATTTAATCAGTAGGTATGCACTTGCTTAAAAGTTTTTGGAGCATTATCCCCTGAAAATAAGTTTTTTTACTCCAGTATTAACGAATATTTAGAGAATAAGTTGTTTCTTTACCTCCACTGTACTTTCTATGCTTAGTAGAATTTTCTATATCTCCCTAAGTTAAAAAGTTATCTAATTGCTGTCTCTTTATTAACGTGGTTCCGAAGAAAGGCAAAAAAATCCTTATGTGAATGTTGCTTTTGCACCTTGTTCTATTAGTTAACTAGGCGCTTAACTTACTTGCTTAGTTAACACGGTCATTTTGGTGTGATTGCTTTAGAAAATTTCTGAATCACAAGAAATTAATGTAGAGGGGAAGATGGAGTTATTTAGTTATAACAAATTACATATTTGTATTCACTTTTCTTCGTTGGCAGTTAATCTCTGAATTGTTGCAGACTTAAATGACACCCAAAAGGAAATGCAAGATGTTGCGAGAAAGTTTGCGAAGGAAGAAATTATTCCAAATGCTGCCCATTACGATAGAACTGGTGAATACCCCATTGAGATAATCAAAAAGGCATGGTCGATTGGACTAATGAATTCACATATTCCGGAACATTGTGGTATGTTTTCCACGTATGTGGCTGTTCGTCACATGAGTACTGAGTACTAAGTAAAACCTGCATTAATCTTTTCTTAGGTGGTATAAATCAAAGCGTTTTCGATGGTTGTCTCATGGGAGAAGAGCTCTCTTATGGATGCACAGGAATCGCTACAGCTATTGAATCAAGCAATTTGGGGGTAAATTCGTTAGATTTTAAATAGCAGAAGGCAGTTTTATGAACCGCCATCTTATTGATCCTCTATTTCTACGTATTCCAAAATTTGACTTTTCGAAGCGGTAGCACTCCTCTTATGTAATTATTCTCAAATTTTTCTCTCATATCCACTAAGATTATCTACTACTACTTTTTTAATGCGTTTGTTCTTTATGTTAAGAATTGTCAAGTAATTACTTACTTAATAATTAAATAAGTGATTGACACCGTCTTCTTCTATTTTCTTCTCTAACATTGTTAAAGAGAGAAAGTTGTTGTAGCAAGTTCCAGTTATCATAGCTGGCACCAAGGAGCAACAAAAGAAGTACTTGGGTCGGCTCATTGACGCACCCATAGTAGCTGTAAGTTGAAACAGAACCAAAGCAATTTTCTTTCTAAGCCCAAAATGTTTTAAAGGCCTACGCCGTAACGGAGCCAGGCGCGGGTTCCGACGTAAATGGAGTCCTCACCAGAGCGGAGAAGAAAGGCGATGAATACATTCTCAACGGTCAAAAAATGTGGATCACCAACGGTGGAGTTGCCAACTGGTACTTCGTTTTAGCTCGTACCTCCCCAGACCCGAAATGTCCAGCGGCCAAAGCATTCACTGGTTTCATTGTGGACAGAGATTTTCCTGGAGTAACACCCGGAAGAAAAGTAAGAATTTTTTTCAACATTCACAATTTTCAATATAACATTTATTAGGAACTTAATATGGGCCAAAGGTGCTCAGATACTCGAGGCATCACATTTGAGGATGTCAGAGTTCCCAAAGAAAACGTTCTTCTAGGAGAAGGAGCTGGTTTCAAAATAGCTATGGGTGCGTTTGACAAAACTCGCCCTCCGGTAAGTTTTCGGCAAATTTGAGAACCTTCAACTAACAATCAGTTTAGGTGGCTTGTGGAGCTACTGGTCTCGCTAGAAGGTGTTTGGATGAAGCCACTAAATATTCTTTAGAGCGCAAAACATTCGGAGTGCCAATCGCTAGTCATCAAGCTGTTGCTTTTATGCTGGCTGACATGGCTATTGGTGTTGAAACTGCGCGATTATCCTGGATGAAAGCGGCATGGGAAGCTGATAACGGTATCAGGAATAGTTATTCAGCTTCAATTTCGAAATGCTATGCTGGCGATGTAGCCAACAAATGCGCTTCTGATGCAGTGCAAATTTTCGGCGGAGCCGGATTCAACAGCGAGTACCCTGTTGAGAAGTTGATGAGGGACGCTAAGATTTACCAAATTTACGAAGGCACGGCGCAGGTTCAGAGACTGGTCATATCGAGGGATATCATCGGCAAAGCCAAGGGCCTTAACTAAGCTGTATCTGTTTAGTTTCCATTTATGCATAAAGTTAAATTAAGAAGTATAACAAGTATGTAAGGTTACGGTTATAAATTTTTCAACTTATGATTTAGAGTTTTCTTGAGAGAAAGCAGATTATGTCTATATTGTCTATCTTTCTTATATTGACGTTTGTTTAAAATAAAATAAATTACATCTAAGGTTCCTTGGAGGGCGGATACTAAACGTCTGCGCTTCTTGGATATTATCTTTTAATCTCATACAGAAAAATATAATTATAGGTATATCTAAATAGTTACAATACAATGGTTTGCATCAATAATAATTATAAGAATTCGTTAAAGAAATCTAAAAAAGTAAAGGACGTAATTGTTACATCTTAATTTTTCTCTTACATGTCCTGTAGATGCAATTCTTGATCACTGTCAAACCTAGAAACATGACAACTTAGTAGTAGAAGGAGTCAAATGAATAGGCGGTTGCATACAAATACAATTATGGAATGAGTGGCAATTCAGCAAGAATAAAGTGCAAAAAATCAAGTGGAATATGAATTATGAGGATTATAAATGATATGAAACGATAACCCTTAAGTTGAGGCAAAAATTCAAAATCCAATATATGTTTAATCTTTAGAAAAACAGGAAATATCTATAAGAAACTAGAAAATTTTGGTTAAATATTAAATAAATATTAAACTATTAAAAGAAGAAATTATAGATCAGATGCTTTATGACGCCGATAAACTTGTCTACGGGTGTCAAGCAGAAATGGTGGAGGCGCCAAGTTGAATGCTAACAATTAATGGTGTTTTAAACGATCTTAACAAAGGATAACAAGAAGAAAAACATGATTTCAATGCCAATACATTTTGGGACAGAAATACTTTATCTGAAGATTCTGAAATGACAGGGTGGTAGGTATACTAACATTTTTTATTAGCAATTGGCTGCTAAGGTAGTTGTGAAGAATTTGAATACTAGGGATGTAAAGTAAAAAATTGTCATAATTTAATTAAGTAGTTGTCTAAGTATCTGGAAATCTCTGAATTGACTGACTAAGTTAAATTTGTACTTGCCTTCACACTATACTGTTGACTCCCAAATTTTTCAAGAGAAATAATAATAATAAATAATTAATTAATAAATAATAAATTAATAATAAATAATTCTTATTTTAATTGGTTCAGTGACGTTACTAAGCTTTACCAAGGCTTTCCAAACTTTACCAAGATCTAATGGAAAACTTTCAGAACCTAAACCTATTTAGTTCGACAAACACAAATGGTCTTACAATATTAGTTGGGCATTAAAGACCTTGGAGCTCTGCACAATTTAATATCATGAAACCGAATGAATAGCAAAACAAAGCAAGAATGAACAAAGTAAAACTAACTAAAAGTTTTAAGTAAATTATTTACTCGTTCTGCTTCCCGGAATTTATTTGTCTAAGTGTTAGCTTGGTTAATTGAAAATTTTTGGCTCTTTGACATCAACAAGGATTTACTAGGAAAATTCGCGTTAAAGCAGCTAAAAAGATAAGACAAATTAAGAAATTCGGCTGTGTCGTAAACATTCGTTTCGTCGAAAGTGTTGAGGAATCGTTTCGTCAGTTTGCTTCTTTGAGGTTCTTGGTCTCGTAACGCTTAGAGCATGCAACGTAATAAACCTTTCAAGTGCACCTTTCAAAATAAAGGATTAATTTCGAATTAAGAAGCAATAAAAGCCATAAATCATGGCCGTAGGTAAACCTCAGACACATAAATGTCTTACGTGAAACCTTTCAATTTCCTCAGAAATTATCACGATTATTAGGGAAAGATTAAAAATCGAGTAGTTGTACACAGCGCGATGATCCGTATTTTTTAATTGTAGTATATAAATAAGGAGGGAAGGTACTGGAGCCGCACGCATTGTACTTTTACCAAATTGGTTCTATCTCGGTCGGCATGAGCATGAAGTTGTACGTTGTCGTTTTTAGTGCAATTGCTATCGTTACGGTAGCCAGAGCAAATCCTGCTTTAAAAAGTTCCTCGGATATTAAGGCACTTGCCAGCATGGTAAATAATATGCCAGCAACAGGTAAGTGTTCAAGGCTGCAACTTCCAAAAAAAAAAAAAAAATTGATAATAAATTGCGCTTCTTTGTCTTTTACCTAATAATTTTTACTCTAATAATATGTTTGTAGAAAAACATGAATTCCTGAAGTACCACCTAACCAAGGGATTTCAACTGAAAAAAGAGAGAGAAGGAGTTTTGTACCCTAAGGTATTCAGAAGGGATTGTCGACGATTTAGAAATAACCGCAATTATCTTTAGGCGCAAGTAGAACTAACGGAGGACCAACAAGTTTTGCTTTACGAATATTTCTTGCAAAATAACAAAATTACTGATGCTGAGAGAACTGCACAAGTGAATGATACTGTGTGCTTTCCTGAAGGTTGCATTGACATTGACGATCCTGGATTTCACCCAATGTAATAGAAGAAACCGGTAGTAAATAGTATTTAGGAACCTTGTTGCATACTGGCCCTTCTGCTTACTTTAGAATTAAATCTAATATTTTGAGTCTGTTATTCCAGTTATTTCAACCAGCAGCTTCCTTCCATTTTTCATTCGTCAGCAACAAGAAATCTATTTGTTATTATCTCGTAGTTTATTTTCTCTTTGTTGTAATCTCACATAGTATGTATTTCGCTATTAACTGATATAAAAAATATTTAATAACGACGTCAAAATTTCTTTAACGAAAAAACATGGTCCATCAGATGGGAGCAGAAAATTAAAATTTTCCGAAATCTTATGCTAAACGGTTTACTGTAGGCCGGGCGCTAGAAAGATCCTGCAAGAAACATCCCTTCGATTTTGGACCTCTGCCAGGACGAGCCAAGAGTTCGATACGAACCACGATGTATACAAACCTAGACCATTGAAATACTATTAGTGTACTTGCATGTTTATGATTCGAACTCGCCCTGAAATACATTGTCTCTTCCTGAAGGTGGTCTGTCAAATTTGATGAGCTCTTCGTTGTCTATTGTTGCCTTTTCTTTAGCGATCAAATAAAAACTCAGTCATTAAAGTTCACAAATAGTATGCTATGAGGCGTTAAGCTTACATAGATCAAACATCCTGCTAATCTAACCCTTCGTTATTACTGTTGGAGTTTCGGTTAGATTCATCATCTTCTTTGAACTTAAAACACATGCCTAGTTCCAGATATAATCAATTTCGATAAAATATTATCGGCGATCTATCGACCCTTACTGGGGCCCTATTTCTGTGGCCAATTGATGTGATGTGAATCTGAACTGATGTGAACAGATCACATCAGGGCCGCCCTAACTGGAGTCCTATTTCTGTAGGCAAGTGATGTGATTTCAACTGATGTGAACAAATCACATCAGGACCGCTCGACCATTAGTTTGCAGTCGAACGCAGGTGATCAGATCACATCACAGCTCTGCGCTTGCATGTGATCTGTTCACATCACATCACTTGGCCACAGAAATAGGACCCTAAGGGCCCCACGGTCAGGTAAACTTGACGCCTTCTTGTTTTCAAAAATGGTGTAAATAACATTGATGTCTGTAGAAGTTAAGAGGACATCAAGGCTCCTGAAAGAAATTGCAACTTTGGTTTATGGTTGAAAAATTTAAAAAAATATTAAAATGTCAACATATTATTAAAAATACAGAACAGTTTGAAATTGACTTCAAAATATAATTAGCAAATTTTAAAAAACCTTCATTCATAAGAAAGAATAAAATAAGTATAAGTACAAAAAATAAAAGTAAATTCTTTGCAGGTACTTAGAGATTCTTTCAATGGAGTGTTTAAATTAGGCGTATCAATTAGGTCATCAAATTGTAGAATCTGTAAAGAAATACTAAATTTTGAAGGCGATAAAGTCCAACAGTTTATTACTACTGACGCCGGAAATAAAATTTGGAGCTAAAGTCAGTAGATACTTGGCGTTCTGGTTGTTGTTCGGTCAATTTGATTTAATGCCCTTCTCTTAATTAATAGTTTCGGGTTTTGGGTGAACCCAACGTTGCAAATAATCGATGAAATTCCGGATTACGCAGATTAAAACAACGTTTAGTCATGAGAAGCAATTTCGACCGTTGGATGTCCAAACTCCAAATCCATTGAATGGATAGTTAAGAATGCACATCTATAATTGGCAACTCAACAATTTTAAAGATTATCTGGCAAAAATATTTAAGAGACTTTGAGTACTTGACGCTGTTGAGAAGAAAACAGAGATTAAATCGTCAACTGAAAAATAAAAAGTCAAAACTATTGAGAGACAAAGAAAGGAGCGATAAAATCAAAAAGAAAATTAATCACTCGGAGCTTTGCGTGAACTTTTTAGTTCAACACGATGTGGTTATCAAAAGTGTAATTCCAATAAGATTGGGGATGTGCTCGAGGATTAGGCTGGCGCAATTCGGATGTTTAGTTTCCTGCAATAACAAACAAAAGAATTTCTGCTAATTCATTTAGATTGGGATTAGTTTCAAGATGATACTTGCGATTATTTGTGATATTTTTCGTATTATAAATGATTTTTACAAGTGCTGCTGTCAATCAAGAACTTATTGAATACAAGGTCTGTTTAGTGAACTCAATTGCGCCCTGTGATCTGTGATAGGTAAAAATGGGCGCCCACTTCGCTTGGACTGTAATAGTGTTCTTTTCGTGCATCGCCCTGATCAACACAGCAGATTTGGAAGAAATGTTAGAAAACGTTCCTGACGAGGGTCGGTATTGTGAGAAATTTCTGCGGAAATTGACGCTTGATTGCAGATAAACTAAATTTTTGCAAACATCACGTCCGACACGGGCATGAACTAAACAACCCTCAGCCAAATTACGTAAGTGGTGCTGAAACCGGCCAAGAGTTAAACCTACAGTGAAGTTGTTCCAGCAAGAGGGCTACTCGGACGATTTCTCCGTGGAAATTTACCAGTATTTTCTCGATAATCACCTAATTACTGACGACGAGTTGAAAGAGATGATCGCAGATACTGTTTGTTTTCCGGATGGGGATTGCATCGATTTCGACGACCCCGCTGTCCATCCCGAGATGAACTGACAACTCCGACAGAGCAAATAAGTTATTAAATCTAGTTTCTCATCATTATTTATGACAACGTTGCCAATAAAACTCTCCACTCGACTCGCAGTGTTTAGATAAGTCGAGCAAGTTTCGACACCGTTGCAGCAAACACACAAAGCTTCTCGACGTTTTGCTATTCTTGCCTTAATTTTCTTAATCCTTATTCTAACATTCGTTAGATAACTTTTACTCGCTACCATAAAATATCTTGATATTATCAGACGAAGAAACAGTATCTCAAGTATCGCTGTTATTAATTGTCGCGGAGTGGAAAATTTGGCGTTGTCCTGCAAAAGACATGAAGGTTTTCGGCACCCTTGTGATAATCTTAGCTTTGGCAGGTCTAATTAGCGGGTTGGCGAACGACATGGAAATTACGCTTGCTTTAGCGAGAAACCGTGAGTACTCTCGAACTTCTCGATTATTAATCGATCAACTCCTAATTGCAGTGAAACCTGAAGTTCTGAAGTGTCTAATAAAAAAAGGCGAAAGGTTGAACCAGGAAGCGAGCAATGGAAATGTTGACGTTGCTGACGTCGATAGTGCCAAATCGGTGAGTTTTTTTCAATTCATATCGGATCAGGATCAGTTCAAGTGATCGCTTTCTGACTACGCAAACAATACAATAATAACTGTAAATCTTAATAAAGCTGTCAATCATTTTTGTTTTGGACGAAATGAAGGTGCAAAATCTAAAAACGTAGTAGTTACCTTTGCGATGCAATTATGCAGACGTCATGGAGTGATAACGTGATCTCGCTAATTGGCGCGAGATTTGCCATGATTATTCAGTTAATATTGATTGTAAGATTCTTGCAAATCGCCCCGATATAATATGCACACTTCTGCTATCTATTGCGCAATAGTTAAAGACCTGCCGGAAATGACTCAATTTAAAAAAAAATTTTTTCAGGAACTCCTCAACAAAATTTCCTCGAATCTGTACAAGTGGTTTCGTCTACGTTCACCCTACCTCCTCTTCAACAGGGTGTGCTTTCCTCAAGGCTGCATCAACATGGGCGACGCGGGAGTGCATCCGTGAATTTGTCCATGTGTAGACTAGGTTTTTAATAATAAAAAACTGGACGAATAATTTCTATAATGGAAGAGAGCACTTCAGGAATTGCGCTATGCCCGTGAGATTCCCGGTTTCGGAAATTTACGGGTTGGCTCAGCTAAGACGCGGTGGTTAATTTTTCACCGAAATAAAAAAAAGAGTTATTATCCCGTCTTTTAGGCATGCAAATATTTCACGATTTAAAATCCCGCGGGGCCACTTGTTCTTCGACCATAAAAATTTTACAACTCTGTAAATATGCGCTTAGAGATCTGTTCCAGCTTCAAGAGAGCGAAATTTGCCTTTTCACCCGATAAATCTACGGCGCTGTTGTTCGCGGATAATATAACACCAAATAAAGCTTGCAACACTTGAAGCTTTGATAGCGTTGCGAGAACTTTTAATAACTGCCCCGTCGAGAACTCAACAAATTGGCCACCAAACAAATCAATTTATTTAAAACGTAAAAGCGGGGAACACACGTAAAAGCTCCTCCAGCGAGCTTTCGCCGGGTGGGGAGATTAAGGCGCAAAGCGCGACGTTTCTCTTAAGTACCCGCCAGATTGTTCGTCTATTGTTTCTGGTTCCAAAAGAAAAATACTCGTGCATGCATCACAAAAGTTTCTTTAAGCCTTTGTGGAATATTGCGTCGTCTAATTTAACGGTGCCGTCCTCGCGACTTCTTTCTGCTTTGCAACCTTTCCGAAGTTGGTACAAAATTGATGATTGCGCAGGAGAAAAACAAACATGCACTCTACCTGACCTGACTTGTTTGTTTGAATGACAACAATTTTGCTTTAATCATAAAAATTAATTTTACGGCATAATTAGAGCTTGTTCGTTAATTACAGGAACGTGCTAATTTAATGAAAGCTACCTTGTTTTTGAGATAAAAATTGCGTCTGGCTGTTTTCACTGGCGCTAAAATTTTATTTGCAATTAGCCAGCTTGAACTTAATCCCTGAAGATTACGGATCGTTCAAATAAAAATTATGAAACAAACAATAATTTCGACTGGAGATCTTGAAACGGTAATGTGAAATTAATGGCTGTTTAATCCTTTAATGGTTTCGATATTGGAGATCATCGTTCCTGATTATTTTGACAGGGAAATAATTATGATTGATCACGCGGGCAAAGTGATGCCGCCTCGGTTTGATTTAATAAAAATCGGCCGGTTGTTCTTTCTTCGGAGACAGTGGTTTAGGGGTGATATTTGCATCGGTATTGTGAGGAAAAATTTAACTAAAAACGAGGGCTCAACCGGGATTTGAACCCGGGACCTCTCGCACCCAAAGCGAGAATCATACCCCTAGACCATTGAGCCGAATAATTAATAACAATATCATCAAGTAAGCCTGAGAAAATTACCTTTCACTTTGGCGCTGCAACTACAGTTGTGATGTGGGTTGCTAACGCATCTAGAATTTTCTGAGGTTAATTCTAAGACAAAAGAGAATCTCAGAAACAGGAAAGGATGAATCTGTCCTGGACCCTAGACTAATATTTTTGAAAGGGCTAGTTTCAGAAGTGGTTTTAACTTTCAGGCTAATATCCACTTCTTCAAACTTTAATCCTATTAGTGACCGTTACCACAAGTTCAGGAAATATATTTTATTTTTTGACGTCAACATATCATACTATACTATGCTACCATTGATGCTGATGACAATTTGAGATATTTGTTATAAACAATAGGCTCAATGGTCTAGGGGTATGATTCTCGCTTTGGGTGCGAGAGGTCCCGGGTTCAAATCCCGGTTGAGCCCGCCTCTTTTTTGTCAATTTTTGGTCACATTCCTCCAAATTCATTTATCTATTTAGCAAAACTAATGTGCAACCCTCTTCGTCTGCTGCATTTACTTCCAGCATTCGCCACTTTTATACTATCCCGTAACGCTACTTTACTTATGATCAGACCTCTGGCTGCAAGAAAATAGCGAACTTTTTTGTTGTTTTACGTAAATTACAATAATTTCCGGAAAATAATAATACGAAGCTAAGGTTTTCTTCCAAAGCTAATGGAAGTTGCATTACCACTTCTTTGAATGGAAGATGTATGGCAAGTCTGCGTCGCCAAAATCCTGGAAATCAGCAGTTTTCGGTTCGCCGCATATCTATGCAGACGAACGGAACAAACAAATGGGCCAGTGCCCCGATGGCCAAGGAATTTCAGCATATTCCCGGGAAATTAATCGACCACCGAAACTTTATCGCCTCACAATCCCGTCGAAAAGTAGCTTTGGTCTCGTCCAAGTTTTAGAATCGGCTAGCTGTTTGGCATTGAAATTTCGTGGTATTACTGATAATAATAATAATTAGTGTTTCATGATTTTGGGGGTGGATTTACCCGGTCGTTACCCAGTGTCACATGAATTAGAATGGCAAATTAGCGAATGGTTAATTCGGTCTAACGCGACCGAACACAGGGGCGTTTAGGTATTAATAGTTAATTTATTAAACAGCGACACCCAACCTGTGGATTTTGGAAATGCCGGTGATGGTTACAGAGATCCTGGGGCGAGCTCAGCTGGTGTGGTGCAGGTTTTGATATCAAGCCCACTAATGGCAATATCACCCTGACTGACAACCTGATTAATCTCTGCTTGCTTACTTTGTTCCCGGCATCCGTCGCGTCGCCGACTTGAATAATAGATCTACCCCTTGCGCACCACTTGCACTTAAATAGGGAAACGCATGTGTGTTGCGTGTTGATTTATTATTCCCGCCAAACGGCGAGATGAATTACGGCCTTTTCTCCAGGATTAACTCTTCAGCGGCGACCGTTCCATCAAACTTCCAAAAATAAACGAAATCACAGAGACAGGTGCGAGATTCTGGATAAAATGCCTGCTACCTTTCTCTTAAGTGCAAAATTGATGGTTCCAAAAGCCCGGCGGTCCCCAATTCAATTTTACAAAAATATAAAAAGTGAAGTTAAAAGCTATTCTTTCGAAAAAAATTTAAAAATTTAAATATTCTCATTTCAAACAACTAGATTTAGAATGTAGCTGGATCTTGCATTAGGTAGGTATGCGGAGAAATTTGCTTTTTAAAAAATTTTAGGTAGAAAACGTAAATTTCGCTAAATCTAAAAACTTTTCTTTGAAATTATGAGTTCTTTAAGAAGTAAGAGGAGATTATCAGAAAACTAACTAAATTGAAAGATTTTCAAACATAGAAAGATAATTTTTAAATAATTAAGGGAACAAATATAATGTACACCAAATTAAACCATACATCCCTTGCACTGTCCACCAGAAAATTTAATGAGCATCAAAAAATCTAAAGAAAACCCAAATTATTATACATCAGAAAATGAGAACATCATCACTAAAATAACTATGCTGCGTATGGTTTTACCATTTCTTACATTTTAAATTCTATATGTCTATCAATTTTACTAAATGTTCACCAAATTTAGAACGCTCAAGTTACGCGTCTGTGCTGTACATAATAAATATTCGCGCTATCCATTTATATTTGGTGTTTCTCAAAAAAACTACTTGTGCGTCAAATAATTAATCTATTACTCCAAAAATCAAATATGCTCGCGCATCTCTCCTTGCCGCTTGCGCTTCCAGACAAGAGGCCGGCGAAAAAAGTTTTGTACAAGGTCAGTTCAGAGCCCTGTAATTTTTTTTTTAAAAGCACGATTGGAAATTATCACTAAAATAAGTTTTACGTTTTACATAATGCAAGCCAATTACAGCAAAGCATTTATATATTACGTAAATCAATATCTTTTTTTGTGCAAACCACTTCTATTTTTACTCTTATTGTCCTTGCCCTAGCACATCTACATCTATAATTTAGCATAAAATTATTTACCATTTGCACAACATTTTATTGCCTGTGTATTTTTGATCAACAAATAATATTTTTAACTGCTGAATAATATAAAACACTGCCGAAAATTAAATATCTGGGTATTATGTTAGAATTAAATTCGGAATAAAATTTGGTGAACATTTAGTATTTATGGTCAAAAAAGTTATTTTGGCGAACAAAATATATAAGAGGCCAGCATTATGTCAACATTTGGTTGTCGCTTTAAGATTATGGATTTTCTTAATTTTGGTGAGCATTTAGTATTTTTGGGAAATGAAAGTATTTTTTTGTATGAAAATATTGGGTAAATTTGGTAGACTGTTAAATACGACCCATTAATAAGGTGGATTGCACGCCAATTTTGTTGCGGCAGTGCATATAGAGTTGCCTATATACATGCACTGCAAACTTGTCTTTTTCTAAGATCAGTTTCAAGTGTGTAAGCATGTGATGTGATTAGCAAGCAGGTATGATTTTGAGGTTTATAAGTATATTGTTCAAGAATCTTACAGTTAGTTACATTTTCTACATAACATTACCTTTATGTTTCTAGAACTTCATTACTTCAAAATAATACGTGAATAACCACGTATTTATATGTTATGACTAATCCTGCTTCACTAACCTGTTCAGGATAAACTGATCAACTGATGGACGCATCTGTGAAGCGTTATCAGCAAGGGGTACCAAGAAAGATATTTTTTCGATTCTTTGAAGTTAAATTTTTTTTTATTTATCATAATATCTGAGACATTTAGCCAGATATTTAACAGCCAGATACCTACTTATAAGATCCAACAAGCTGTCGATGTGGCGTTGTGTTGATATCCTTTTTGAATTTCGCCAGAAAATGTGAGTTCCGCACCTAGTGCATCTGCTTGTGTGAAGACTCACGTTGATTTAATGTAGTTGACCTTGTTTTAAGTTAAAACTATTTCTTCAAAAGATTTAGGTGTCTATGATCACTTTTTTTCTATTTCTCATTGTACTTATTATTTTTTATTGTTTGCTCTTCAACTTTTAAACTGATGCGCAACTTAATACCTGTATAAATTAGTAGAAGGGAAAATAACACAAATTTTAATCTCAATTTTAATAGATGACTCATTGACAATGATGATACACACTAACAGAAAGCTTTTGTTACTGGACCTAATCTATATTACGCCATGAAAAACCCAATAATGTTTTTCTACAAATTTACATTTTGGGGCTGTGGTTAATAAAAAAATGTTATTGACCAGATAACTTTTTATAAAGTTTTACCTTTGTCTTTTTTGCACAAAACTTCAAGGATGGCACAATTCTTTTAAACTGCGACGTAAAATCACACGAGTTGCTTTAATCAACCTCATTGTTTCCCAGCGGTGAAGCATCCACGAATCCTGGGGAGTCCCCTGCTCTTGGTTTGAGGTCAACAACTCAAAGTCTTGGCTCAGTTTCGTTATCGGCACGATTTAGAGAACAGCTCCCATGGCCATTTGTTCTCCATCGGTGCTCCTCGTCGGTTCAATATTAGTGCTATTGATTATTATCATGAGTGGTCGTAGTGACACCGATGATTATTTGCAGCAACGTCGAAAAATTCTGCACGCCGAAAAGTCGATGTCTCTCGGTGGAAGTTTAAAGTTATCCGTCAAAGAGCGGCAAGTGGACGAGTATTTACTTTCTAAAAAAACCGAGGAGCTCGAATCGGCCTACAGGAACGCCTCCAGCTTTCTCCCGTCTCAACATTTTTTTCGAGCCAAGGATCTGATCGATAAGTCCGACGTGTTTGCCTTAATCAAGAAAATGCCGAAAGGAGGCTCGCTACACACCCATTTAGGGGCTGCGGCCTCCGTCGATTTTTTAGTTAACGATTTTTCTTATCGCGAAGGATTATATGGTGGATATGTGAACGGGATTTTTAAATTGAGGTTTCTTAGTAGCCCCGACCAGGACGATCGCTGCGACTGGAAGAGGGTCGAGGAGTATCGCAGCGAAAATACCGCCAATTTCGACGTTTGGCTCAAGAGAAAATTGTCGCTGGAAATGGAGGGAAACCCGAAGGAAACTTACCCGACAGTCGATGCGATGTGGAAGCACGTCAAGGCAGTTTTTAGCGCGAGTTATGAAATGTTGTGCTTCAAACCTGCTTTCCAGGATTATGTTTACCGAGTTCTCCAGGAGCTTTACGATGATAACGTTATATATACCGAACTCAAAGGAACTTTCATGCCGCTGTACGAGCTCGATGGAACAATCTACTCAAAGAGGGAATTTTTTGAAATATTCATCAAAGTTGTCGAAAACTTTCAACGGGACCACCCCAAATTCCAGGGAGTTCGCTACATTCACTCGGTATACCGAGGAGTAACACACAAAGTGCTTCAAGAGAACTTAAACGATTTAATTGAATTGAAGAAAATTTTTCCTAACTTTATCGCAGGGTTGGATTTCGTCGGTTACGAGGAAGAGGGTAATTCGTTGAAATATTACCACCGACAACTTCAAGAAGCGGGAAAATTTTTAAAGTTTTTTTTCCACGCTGGCGAAACCAACTGGTGTGGACACACCGATGAAAATTTAATTGATGCAATTTTGCTTAACGCCTCCAGGATTGGACACGGCTTCAGTTTAGTTAAGCATCCCCTTTTGATGAAACGTGCAAAAGAAAATGGGATTGCTCTAGAAATTTGCCCTATTTCTAACCAAGTTTTGATGATCAACGACGATCCGAGAAATCATCCAGCAGCTCAATTAATCGCCACCGGATATCCGGTGGTTATTGGCAACGATGATCCGTCCATATGGGGCGCGACTGGATTGAGTTACGATTTGTACACGGTTTACATGGCGATGACGCACAAGAATGACGGAATTGCGGTCCTGAAACAACTCGCCATCAACTCCATTGAATTCAGTGCTGCTTCTCCAGCAGAAAAGAGCGGAATGATGGAGGTTTGGGAGCAGCAATGGGAAAAGTTTATTGACAACGTTGTGCAGCAAATTACTTCAAGTTTGTAGAATTAGCAAATTATTAAAGTTTTTTTATTCTTAATTGTTGTAAATTTTCAAATTGTAATTAATTTTTTTTAATTTAATTTAATTTAAGTCAGAATAAATTTCTATTATGATCAGGAAAATTTTATTTACTTTTATTTTTACAGCCTCTCTTTTGCATCACTTTCACTACTAAACGCTACTAATTTTTAAAACTGCTTCTTTTCGATTTCGCCCATATTAAACTATTTTCTTGATTTAAGCCTTCTCTTTACCTTGAATTTTTTTTAAATTAAATTGAGGTTTTTTCTTCATAAATACATTTTGCAGCTTTTAGCACCTTGATTTCGCCCTTTTCACCAGCAATTAAGTTGCTATCTAAAATGTGACAGCCATTCTTGACGTCATTGCTTTTTTATTTCATAGTTGGTTGATAACATAAAATACGTTTTCGTACTATCTATAATAATGAATAGTGTTATCGATGGAATGATATTGGTTTAAGTATTTGAAAATTTTGCGAATTTGCTTGTTTAGGCTTGCATATTGTGGCAACACTAACCTGCCTCAGCAATAATAATTTCATGAATGCACGACGTTTGCTACTCTCTCCAGTTGTTTAATTTTGATAAACAATTGTAAATATGCGAGTGCAAGCCAAAGTTTAATCAATTCAGAATTCATTCAAAAATTTGTGATGGCCATGGGGTTATCTGTGAACAAAAGCACGTTATCATCGATTGATGTTATCGTAATCTGATGTTTGCAATTCACCCGTGAGGAGTTAGCACGGGGGATTAACAGACCCAACCCGCAAATGGGTTTGTATTGTTAAACAAAAAGCAACTATATAAATAGTCTTCGCCGCCGACCACTTCAATTCGTTAGTACGATTACAACTAGTGGAGTAATTAAGTTACAAAAGAATTCCTGTTTGGTCTTTCTATAATAGGAACGACCGCTGCGTCAGGAGAACTCAGTTCTGTCTCTGCCCTTGAACCATCAAGAGTGTTTGTGATAGCCGTGCCATTATGAATCCCATGTTAATACTTTTTCTGCCAGTGCTAGTGATGGGCGATTACTGGACCGACAGGGCCCAGTTCGTCTGGGAAGAAAATTCCCAAGCAATAGGCGCTGCCATAGAATTAACCGAAAAAGAAAAAGAAGTCAACGATATTTTGATGAGCTACAAACTGAAAGAGTTTGACGACAGTTTTGCGGATCCGTCGAAATTCTTACCCTCCATTCATTTCTTCCAATCAAAACGGGACATAGAGAATTCGGAAGTTTTCAAGTTAATCCAGAAGTTGCCAAAAGGGGCGTCTCTACATTCACACGACACAGCTCTAGTCTCTTTGGATTTCGTCTACAATTTAACGTACAGCGAAAACTTGTATGGCTGCGTCATCGCTGGTAGATTGAAGCTGAAATTTTTCGGAACTCCGAACAACACCGAGTGCGATTGGAAGTTGATATCGGATATGAGAGCCGATAACGAAACTTTCGATGCTTTCCTCAAAAGCCAATTGTCGATCATTGTCGACAATCCCGAACAAGTCTTCCCTAACATCAACGTTGTTTGGGCCGAATTTATGGAAGTTTTCGGAACTGTCACCTCAATGCTATGTTACAAGCCTATTTGGCAAGCTTATTTTTACCAAGCTCTCCAAGAACTTTACGAAGACAACGTTATGTACATAGAATTCCGCAGCACCCTCCCGCAAGTTTACGAATTGGACGGAACCACTCACAGTCCTGAAGAAGTGGTGGAATTTTACATCGAAGTTCTCAATCTATTCAAAGAACATTATCCAGATTTCCACGGGGCTCGCTTGATTTACGCTCCAAGTCGTCACGTTAACGACCAAACCGTTGATCAATACATGGCAACTGCAAGGAACCTGCGGGCACGTTACCCGGAATTCGTCGCTGGTTTCGACCTCGTTGGCCAAGAAGATTTGGGTAAACCCTTAACAGATTTTATCCCACAACTTCTGTCGATTTCTAAAGAAATTAAATTTTTTTTCCACGCGGCCGAAACTGACTGGAACGGATCTCCCAGCGATTTGAATCTTGTCGACGCTATTCTCCTCAACACTACCAGAATCGGCCACGGTTACGGTGTCGTCAAACACCCAAGAGTGTCTCAGAGTCTCAAAGATAAAAAAATTGCTCTTGAGATTAGCCCAATTTCGAATCAAGTCTTGAAATTGGTCGATGATCTACGAAATCATCCAGGCAGTTATCTTTTTGCTAACGGATTTCCGGTAGTAATTTGCTGCGATGATCCTACTTTTTGGGGAGCTAAAGCTTTGAGTTACGACTGGTATATGGCTTTTATGGGATTCAGTCCTCGCAATGGAGACTTGAAAGTGCTCAAGCAGTTGGCGATGAACTCTTTGCAATACAGCGCTATGGACGATGCCGAGAAAGTGGTGGCTATGAACGAGTGGCAGCAACAATGGGATGCATTTCTGGATAATATTTTGGAACTATCCAAATTGAAGCATTATCGTGATTTTTACAGTGTAGATCAGATATAATGAAATGAACGAAATATGACTTTGTACGTTATATAAATAAAGCTTATTTTAAAGTTTGGATTTACAGGGAAACCTTTTGGGTGTATTCTGAATGACGTAGAGTTTGAGTGCTAGATGTGAATACGGAAGCGACCACTACTCAGCTCATTGATATTTGGCAGAAAATATTGAGTTGAATTATTAACAGCGTCTTTGATGTTATTTGGTAATTATATTTAAATTTGACCTGCATGATAGATGATAACCTTGCATAGCATACTTGATTAAGTGTTTATTATTACTCTAACTTAATAAAATTGGCCAAACTTTAAACTACTTCTTCTATAAACAAAAATGACAGTGCAGTGTAGTCTCTAAAGTTTTTGCCATAAATAGGCGTGAAGGCTCAGAACTGCTGATGGTGAATAAATTAAGTGTGAATTTTAATTGGGGTGACCTTTTGAACAATAAAAATTAGGAATTTTTGTACAACTTTTATTGGCATTTAAGTACAGACTATTTACAATAATCAAAATTTACAGTATTATTGTTCGTATCTAAAATCGTAATTATTAAAATAAACGCTACACGAATCTATAGAATACCTACCATAAAGATATTGTTATTATTATCACGGCTGCACAGCCGGATTGGATTCACTTATTTGTTGAAGATTTTAAACCGTCAGTCCGTACTTGAAGGTGCACTTGGGGTGTTATTTATCTTCTATATTTGTGAAAACCGATTTTACGTGAACTGTTTCATCAACATTTTTCTATTAATGATCTAACAAGCTCGTGTCACAATTTTCTTCTAGCGCAGCTCTAAACCAACAGCCACTCTACTGGAGTGACGCAAGAAACGCTATTTTGGGAAAAACACCACTGTTGGTTTGTAACTGTGCAGAAGTATTTAATTTTAGGTGTTATCTCTGGAAGTATTTCTAGATACAAAGTATATATCACAATAATCAAGAAAATCCTAGCACATAGATTGGAGACTCTGAAAACTGAAAATCTTGGGGATGCAAATGTTAAATTTGGTATATGTTCCAATTAGGTCTTTGTAAAGTGTTAGTATTTAAAATTGGTCCTCGTGAACTACATTGCATTGCTTTATCTGTGTTAGTTGCTGGTTTGTTTGGTTTTGTTGAAAATTAATTACTCTGCACCGATAATTGAGTTTCGCCCAATAGTTGTAGCGTTATGCAACCAACAAAACAGCTTGCAGAAAATTGCAAAATGATTCCTCCTTTCTTACTAGGAAACTGATTACTACTGGAAAACTTGTCGAAATAAAGGTGCTTGTGTCTTTAGTTGAAAAAAACCGAGCGCGTTATCAAACATTCTGATATCGATTTTATCGGCTTTAACGCCTATTAAAAATTAATCATTTTGAAGTTATTACTAAAAGAAATTTTTTGAATAAAATTGCAAAACACTTATTACAATTCAAGTCATAATGAGACGATAAGAAACGAATTTATTATTAGTTGTTTTCTATAGAGTAAGGGTAGGTACTTGGAAAACTAAAACTAGGACCTTCAAAAATGCCTGGTTCGGTGAAGTTGGCGTCATTGCCTGGCGGCGGTTGGGAGGATGCTTGCGATGCACCACGCATCACCAAGTTGCTACATCTGTTTTACAGTTTCAGAATCAGAATGTTTCAGAAGGCGGCCCGGCCACAGAGGAGCAATACAAGCGTTCTGAAAGACGTTTCGGTCAAAGTGCACGACTAATCTCGTTCCAGACGAACCGCCCGGTGTGGGTGCGCTGTCTCCCGCAGGACTCAACCCCGATCCACATGATATGCCAGAATAGCGTGTCCTGCATCGGTTCACGGTGCCGCAGTCCGATGCACGCGATGCAAAATGACCTCGCCCGTGCTGGAAGTAGGTGCGGAAGTTTCCGCTTCACACCGACACTTTAACACCCACTGCACTGAAACAGTCATTAGTTTGTTGTCCTTGGAGTCCTTGTCTTTCCAGGGGAATGCGTCGGCCCAGAGGTCCTCGCCGGGTTCCAGGTATTCGGGGAGCAGTTCCGAAGTGTGCTCGTACGGTTGCGGCCCTTCGCACACGAACTCCACCTTCACCGTGGTGCTGAGGATGGGTTGGCACTTGATTCCCGGGATGGGGCACAGGCCGCAGTACTTTGGTCGGTAGCGCTTCCGGCTCCTACAGGGGCCAAAGCGCAAGTAAACTGCGGTGCTGAGGCGATGGGTGGCCTTGCACTCGTGGCCCCTCTGCAAAAGGGCGAGAAAATCAAAATTTACTGCCACAATTTTTTTTCTAAAAGGTTAATCGATGGATTGGAGCCGCAGTTTGGACAAACAAGAAAGTTTCAGATTCAAACTTGATAAATGGACCCCCACTTCAAAATTTAATGCTAATATATGGTTTAGATTCTCAAACAATAGTTTCTAAAACTACGAACAGTCTCAAACAGCCATGAATAAGAAGCGGTGGTGGATGGAAATTGATTGAATTGCTGAGCGGCTCGAAATACAAAAAACTCAGTGAAGCTTGTTAGAGGAGTTGCAGACTTTAGGTTAATCCAACTCGGTTCCGTTTCTGGTAATTCGTTCGCAGAATTTTTAAGCAATGCCCCAAATAGACTTGGATCCTCTGCTTGCTAATTTGCACCTTAATTAAAAGCGACATCAGAAAGTTGTTGGAGATTTCTTTGACAGTTTCTCGATACCTATCCTTGAATTTGTGATGTTTGTGCGGCTGACGTTTGGAAATTACCTGCGACGGTTGAATTATTAACTTATCTTTGCGTCGCTCGTCCTCTGTTGATTAAAAGTTGGGCAAAACATCGCTGCTTGTCACTAAAGTGTAAAATTAAGTGACGTGCCCACTTAAACAAACACAATGAGAGTTGTAAGAATGGCAAAGTGTGCTGGGTTTGGTTTAAACGTTTCTGATAAGAGTATACGTGTAGAAACAGATTTTTAATTCTAAGATCTTTTAAAAAATCTAAGAAAAATTACAGGATAGCACCATAGGCATCGTTCCCCAAAATTCTTTTTATTGAATAGACATGGAAAGAAGCTGGTTATTCAAACTACAATTTTTTAAACATGAAAGATAATAAATAATGTGATTTTAAAGAAAACTCGTCTCTGTCAAACTGAATAATAAGCAATCCTATTGTTTTCACCATTTATGTACTTAATCCACATAAGTCTTTAATCCTCTTTAGAAGTTGGCTCGTAAAAACAATGGATGATCCAATTTATAACTTCATTACGTTTATTTAATATTTCAAAGGTTAATCAAATTAATTTCATAACGACAAACAATGTCAAAGTGTTCCAAACGTAATCAGTTTGGACTTATCTATTACCTACTTATCCGCTATCTATTACGTAGGTGAAAGGAAACTACCTCGCCTATAAGGAGATGGTACTCAAAATCAGATATAAGGTGAAAGTGTTCTTTTGAGTGAAACTTGATTGTTAATGGTCTTAAATTTTACCGCAATGAAGCTAGTAAGTGTAATTTTCATATTCGTGTCAATTACTGCATTAGCTTCAGCTACCTACTGGGATGATAGGGCTGAAATGATGTCTAAAGAAAGCTCTGCGGCGCTCGGATCTTCCATAATCTTAACTGTCAAGGAATTGATGGCCTCTACAAAGCTGATGGACGAGAAATGGAGAGAAATTGACAACGCCCTTAATCAAACCACGCAATTCCTACCGTCAGTTCATTTTTTCAAAGCAAAACCAGAAATTGAAAAATCCGAAGTCTTCAAAATAATTCAAAAGTTGCCCAAGGGCGCTTCTCTACACTCCCACGTATTTGCAATGGTTTCAGGAGAAGGCCTCTTTAATTTCACATATTACGAAAACCTTTATTTTTGCAACACCAACGACAATATGATTCTCCAATTTTTCTTCAACTCAACTGATGATCGATGCGATTGGAAATTGGTGTCAGTAGCAAGACAAGAAAATCCTCTATTTGACAACGAGTTAAAATCGGCAATAAGTTTAATCGTTGAAGATCCAGCTACGGCTTATCCCGATCTCCAGTCAGTTTGGAACAAGTTTGACAAAACTTTCAACTCAATTATGCCAATGTTGACCTACAAACCAGTTTTTCAAGAATATTTCTACAAAGCTCTGGAAGAATTGTACGAAGACAACGTTATGTATGTCGAAATTCGGTCGTTTAGCGAAGGAATTTACGATGCAGATGGCAGAATTTACGATTTGGAAGAAACAACCGGATTGTACTTAGAAACAGTGGAGCAATTCAAACGGGATCACCCAACAGAATTTTTCAACGTTCGTATGATTTGTGCCCCATACAGAAAAGTTGACAACAAAACTTTCGAGGGTTACATCAACAATACTTTGAACCTGAAAAAGTTGTACCCAGATTTTATCGCAGGATTCGATTTGGTGGGTCAAGAAGACATGGGTGAGCCTCTATCATATTTTGCTGATCAACTCGTTGAAGTTGCTGGCCAACTAAAGTTTTTCTTCCACGCTGGAGAAACTAACTGGAACGGTGGGGTCGACAACAACCTAATTGATGCTGTTCTGTTGAACAGCACTCGCATTGGTCATGGTTACAGTATCTTAAAGCACTTGGAAGTTATGAGGATTATTAAAGAAAGACAAATCGCTATTGAAATCAACCCAATATCAAATCAAGTACTGCACCTCGTTAGCGACCTCAGAGATCATAATGGGGTTCATTTAATTGCTGGAGGTTATCCCATTGTTATTTCGAGCGACGATCCTGGAGCTTGGGGAGCGAAAGGGCTGAGCTACGACTGGTATATGGCCTTCATGGGAATGACTACAATCAATGGTGACTTGAGGGTACTAAAGCAGTTAGCCTTGAACTCGCTGCAATTTTCAGCAATGGAAGAGGAGGAAAGAAGCATTGCTTTGGTAGAATGGGAAAAGAAGTGGGACCAATTTCTGGACGAAATTCTAAGTTTTTTTGCATGACAACCATGTATCACTACTTATGGTGATCTCATGAATAGTAAATGCAGTTCATATAATAATGTTAATAAAAAGTGCTACTTTTGGACCGAATATAAATTATTGAGTTGCCTCACACCTAATTACTCGTGAGGCCGAATTACGGCCGCCTCATAACTTTAGAGATCTAATTAAGACGGTAATTAAGATCGGCGTCAAAGTGCAGCTAAATGCGCTTTTTCACGCCAATTTAGATAAGTCTCGGGCCCATAACAAAGCCGGCGCTGTAACCGAATCCCAGTTTATAATTTCGGCGCTTCCGTTTGGCCGGAAGCGCGACAATTCATTTTCAGCGCATTATCTCTTGCAGCAAGTTGGGCACTTCATGAGGACGTCAGTTGTTGAAGTTACGACTGGGCCACCCCAAATAAGCACTTCATGTGGCTCTAAGTGAGTTTTACGGCCGTGCTGTGCCTGATTTATCGCTTAATTATTCATAGCTTCCTCAGTTTTTAGTAGTCTTCCCCCAAAGGTAAACCGGGCAACTCCTTCAGGTTGACTAATACACACGTTGCGCTCCACAAATGTTAATTAATGATACCAAAAACAACAATCCCGCTACACGGGTTCTAAAGCAACAACTAATTGTTTACAAAATTATGCGCATAGCAATGTGGTGGAAAAATGCGAGGACGTTCAAAGCTGGAATTGGTCGGCGTGGCAAGGGGAAAATCTCGGTTTCAGGAAAGGGTTGTGTACGTTACTATTATGGTCGAGAGAACGTCATCATTCACGAAGGTGTTTAGGGGCGCAATGTTAAACGAGGACGCCACAATTGATATTGCTCTGGTTTTATATACAAACAAGGAGCGGGTGTGTTAAACTTTGGGAGTAGTTTCGAGCATTGCTTTTGTTCGGGCTGGAGTAACTGGGAATTTTGGCACTGAGTTAATTAAAGAACCAGAAACGGAAACAAAGCGACGTGTGGCATTAAAATTTAATAAAGCGGTCGCTCAAGTTAAACAAGGCCGAGGGAGAAGTACTATCAATTTCTAAAAATAATTCTATGCGTATAATGGGTTGCCTACTAATCAATAACTTAAATTGAATTATTATTTTTCTTAATTTTCTTTTTTTTATTTAGGTTTTTGTTAGCTTCATTCGGAGGATTCCAAGTTCGAAGCGTACAACTTCTTTGAGATTGTGGTAAATTCGGCAAAAACCTCCGACTGAAGCCGGCAGCTACTGACCTTTAAACGTTAAATACGACCCATCCTGATACAATTACATTGGACAATAAGAAATTTATCAGCCGAGGCTAGTCCGTAAATATAATGACACAACGAGATCGCCCGCAAAATACGGGTGTATTAATAACGGTTAAGTCTAAAGAGGGTCGCGATTAGGTAAATCGTTTGTCATTTTTTGCCCCCTCCGTCCCGGCTTATTGTGTCCAGAAATTAGCAGATTTACCCTCAAATGATGTTGTTTTTTGTGGTGCATTGTCGGGGTGGAATCTTGGCATCTCCTGGTCTGGCATATTCTGGTTTCGGTATCCGGCAGGCATCGAGCGTTGAGGTTGGACCTTCGGGACGACAAACCAGCTCCGCATTCGCTGCTACATGGAGACCATCGGGAAAACGCCGGCTGACACGACGGGGGTTGCTCTGCTGAAAAGAGGCAAACGCCACTTAACACGTAAATCCAGAAAAATTAAGCCGCCTAAGCCGCGAACGAAATTTCCCGAGTGGAAGAAGCGCGATTTAAATTTATACATAAATAACGAGATGCTTGGCCGCAATGTAAGTACGTGCTTCCATCTCCGTCATAAGCATCTCATGTAAATCTCCAAGCATCGCATTTACACCTTTTACGTTTCAAATGTGTTCACCAACATAAAAGATGAACGTCGAATAAAAGTATTCGCTCTTGGCGGCCGGTCTTACCCTAGGACACCCCTAGGAGCAAAAAGCTCCCAATTAGCCGGCGTCATTCAGAAATTGACCAAAGTTTGATTACCATTCTTCGTGGGTAATCTAGCGACCGAAACAAAGGTCGAACTTTCTAAAGCGCAATTTTCCTCGATGCACTCGGGATTTTAACTTTGCAAAAATCGGGGAGCTCTCGCAATTTACGAGAAGAAGTCGAGATACGCAGGGTGTAATACGTACCAGTTTGACTGTCGCACATCCATTCCCTGCAGCACTGATCAGGAACGTCTACTAGACGGGGGTGCTGGCAGGTTCCTCTGGGAGATATGTGTTCTTGAGGGCACAGGGACGAGCAGCCGTAAGTTCCGTTCTGAAAGCGTTTTGCACCTGTTACTCTTGGTCGTGGGCCAAAAATTGCACAAATTGGGGCTACCACTCGCCTAACGAACCACCCTTACACTTTCTATGTGCGACCCAAAGCGCTAAAATTTTGTTTTGTCAATTATTTTTAAATTGATGTACCAGTTACAATGTTATTCCCAATTTTCCTCTTATCCAATGCAGAATTAAAAAACCACTAAGGTGGTTAGGAAGTGGAAGAGTTGAAATTTTATGTACGCATCTCAGCTAGCAATACCTGTTTGCACAGGGGATGGGGGCCCTCTGCTTAATTAGGGCTCGTGAAACTCGTGTTTGATTGTGCTGCTGTTGCGTTTGACCGCCTGGAATTGCCTTAATAACTATACCGGGACAGACGTAATTTGATTTTGTGTAACGCTACCGGCCTACATAGTAGTTGAATGTTTATCGCCCCGTAAACCGGCCACTTTACGATTATCGCCCGTCATCGCATTTAATGAAAATCTGCGGAAGCCGCGACTACCAGTAACACCTGAAGAAAATTTCCCATTGGCAGCGAAACTACTTTCACCCTGGTGCAAACTTTTGCAGCTTCAAAGTTGGCTACAAAACTTGTTGTCATATGTAAAATTTCAAATCCTTGACAGCGCATACATTATTAGAAGCCAAGGTTTAGCTCCCGCGAGCTCAAAACTTTTAAATAGGCTCTTTATGGAAACACCAAATAAAGTTTTAAGTAGGTAAGTTTATCATTCAGCCAACAAGGGGGTATTATATTCGGAATGTCTCCGCCGTAAACCAAGTTAAAAAACTTCGTCTCGGAATAAAAGAATATACATGAAAGCAGCGGGAGTCGTCGCAAAGCCATCGGTCCATTTTAATTGGTAATTAGGGAAAGAGGAAGCGGCCGTTTAGGCAATTGAAATCAAACAGAAATTGTTCAGAAGTTCCACAACAAGTATTTGGGAAGTTGCCGAAATTTCTCCGACTTATCACTGTTATCAAGCACCCTTTCGCTAACAAAAAGCTGATTCGGATCTTGGAAGTTGCGGAATTATTGTTTTTATCGCGATTTGAAGGTGAAGTTAAACTTTCATAAAAGGGCTCTTTGGAAACTTTGCGTGTCTCGCCAAAGGAAGCCAGCTTCCAAAATGAGTTTAGGCGCAAAGAACGATGATTCTTGCGAGACTCCTAAGAAAACAGCCATAAATTTATAGAGTTTATTACCAGACTTTCGGTTACGTTACAAATCCGACTTCAGATGGCATTAAATTTAATGATTTTTCGTAATTTTTGGTCAGCACTTATTCTTGTGGGGAATTTTAACAATAACTTTCCAAAAACTGCAAAGTTAGATAACACAACTTTTTACGAGCGTCTGCTAACTATTATCTGCTTAAGGCTATAATCGTTAAATGTAGTGTGGATAGTTGGCAGAGAGCTGTAAAAAAGTATTTCAGCAAAAAGTTTCATCCAAACAATTACATTCAATTCCCAGGAGACACGAAAATGCTGTTTACACGAAAAATCTAAAGAAATAGTAGCAGCAGGATGCCTTGAAGAAACTGGACTGCCTTCTTATAAATAATTCAGGAAATTTAGCATGGAGACCGGATAATGGGCAAAATCCTTAATATTGCTGCGCTTGTCGTAAACGCGGCGGTTTGGTTGAATTTATTTGCTAATATTAAAAGCCTCTTAGCCAATTCTAATTTTGCAGAAGATCTTTTGCTACCACTAAGCCAAGACGTCAAAAATAAAAAAAAATATTTTCTAACACTAGCAATAAGGCGCAGAAGATTTACCCGGCGCCTTCACCATTTTCATTGTAAGCAAATACTTTGGTCGATTATGCAACTGACAATACACAACTTAAAGAAACAGGATCCATCTCCTTTGAACTTTACGTAAGAGGAGAAACAAGAACATCTTTTTGTCTCAATTGAAGTGCTGGATATGTGGAGAGCTTGAGAGAAAGGCATATTTTAGATACTTAAATTTCTTTTTGAAAAGAAATATGTTATTCTAGATGTTCAGTAATCAGTTCTCGGTTAAATGATTTGAGGCAATTATTACTTAAAAAAACTAAGTCGATAAACTTTGCTCTAAGGCTAAATCACAGAGTTTTCGAGGTCAAAGTTTATATATAAGCCTTCTCGGGTAAGTGGTGCTCGATACAATTTTCGTAAATTAAAGGATTTCGTTCTGGAGTGTTTGTTCGAATTTCTCTATTATTTGCTATCAACGGATTAGGCGCTAAGAATGGATTACTTCTTTCCCCCGACATTGACATTTCCGATTTCGAGAAGCTCCACTTAAAGCCCGCTTCCTTATTACCTGCCATATCCTGTTTTCCGGAATCGCTTTTCCTCCAAGTAATTTCAGAGCGTGAAGATTGCGGTCAAATGCACTAAACCTAAAATTACCGTTCAATAATGTATGAAATTCTGAACGAAAATTTCTACCGCACGTCTAACATCACCCACCATGACACGCCCTCGCGTTATGCATCACAACCCTTCAAAAAATAATTTTTAGGCGCAAATTTCGGGCGTGAATATTTCAACGGACTTCTAAATGTTTGACGGGCGTTTCTTCCTGGTTCAGTCGTTGGCCCGTCACAAACTTGACAATTAAAGGATTTACCTCTGCTCTCGCTGACCTTTTCCGGCGGGGTTTACGACGCGTAAAACTTTCGCTCAAACTTAAAATAAATTCAACCACGGTTCCGGAATAGAAATAATTCCTCAAACTTTAACGATTTAGCCACCAACAGGTTAGGGACGCCTCAGACAGGCCGAAGTCAGCCATCCATCCGGGCATCCAACCCCCAGACGCGCCGACCCCTTAATTGTAAGCCCGTAAGCGCCAAGGGCCGCATTGCCCACCCCCAGCTCAAAAATATCTCAACAACATTTGTAATAACGTTTTTAAGTTTTTTGAAATAAAAATTAGTTTTAGAAACTTTACTGCGTGTATTGTATATTGCATACGCGGCAGGTGCAAGCAGCTTAGATTAGTAGATTTGAGTTCTTTTTCCTTTCCAAAGACAAAATTAGAAAAATAATATAAAGGCAAGGGGGTAGAAAAAGTCTTTGAGACCCGGGGATTAAACAAAAAATAAATTATTTAAGAGGAAATACAGCGAAGGGTTCGCACAACTTTTACTTCTTGGCTTCTGATAGTAAACACCAAATGTTCTTATGCGGAAATTGGCGGACTTATTGTGACAAAATTTTCTGTTGTTTGTTGTCGAGTTCGGGGCCGGGGTTTCGCCGGTAAAATATTGAGGACAACGCAATCAGCGACACGAATATCGCAATTAAGTCTTTGGGACCGCCGCTGCGGATATAATTTAGGTGGGGTCGCGAAAAACATTTCCATCCGGCGTTAAAACACTTCCCCGTCGTGAAACATTCATTTTAAGAACTCTTCAGTTGCAAATTGCGTTACGCTATATCTTGTTGACATTGTTGCGGGGCCTCTCGGCAAATTAAATATTAAAAAATATTTCGTCCTACTAACCTGGCAGGCGCATTGTGTGCGGCAGTCCAAAGTGAACGTTTCTCCGTGCTCGTACGTTTTGTTATAGACGACACACGGCACCCCTGACGATTCTGCAACAAAAAAAATACCAAACAAATTAAAATTTGTTTCAACCCTTATTGCGTCGAGACGCACGGTTCAAATGCGGAAAGAATGCGCTTTTATCGGTTTTATTGCGAATTTCTGCATTTTACGACGAATAAAAACTTGGCGGTTCTTTAATATTGTTTTACGTTCAATTTTACGCGTACTTTAACGGTCTTTTCCAAAGTGGTGTTTGGTTTAGAAACCGCAATTTATGCTGCCAGAGTTGGGGTTACAACGATAATATAAATTTATGATATGGGAATTTATCTTCGACGTGAAGATACGTACGTATGGGGCAAAGACGAGGACTTGTAGACTCGGAAAAAAAAAACGGAAAACATGCTGGCGCAAGATGCTTTGAATAAATAGCGAGCTTTATGAATAACAAGAAACATTCCACGAGTCTCCTTAATTTACAGCAACGGAGGCTGCTGCAAAATAAGACCAACAGTTTCTATTTTTGATTCAATTATGCAAAACGAGTCAATACGTAATGTAACCTTATGTGACGAGAATAATTCTTATTTATATTCAGAATTTAGATATATTTGATTCCATTCAGAGGGTTGCAGGTCTAGCCTTAAGCCTGCCACTGGTTTATATTTTTTGTGTTATTATTAGGTGCTAGATATGCATTTTGTCCTTTCTTAAGACCTAATTTTTCCACAACACTGTTATCTGCAAGAAGTGAGAATTTGTAGCTAGTAATGGGCCGCCAAACGCCCGACTTATCTACTCACGATATAAATAGCATCGTATCATGAATAATACAGATGGGGTTGGTGCGGGCCAGCGGAAGAACGCCGCTAGGTGCGGAGAGATCAGGATTAAGCCGTCGGCGTTCGGCAGTCCGGCAATCATCGATTGTTTTGTTTGGGGCCTTCTGGTTTAATTCCGGTCCGTCGTTCTTATGGAGAGGCCTCCACGCTCCAGCTCCAGGACTTCTCATGCAAATACGTTGATAGACCAACAAGTAGAACGATCAAGCTTTAGGCTCAACAAGGATAAATCCTTTCACACGATTTGAATGAGGACATAACAATTACGGTGCATTAAGCCACAATGTCGACTAATCCGCGAAACGAAAGTAATCTGACAGACGGGAGTTTATCATCGTCCCTTCCGTCCCGCCTCTCGTAATTCTTTCCCTTTTTTTTAGGGAGGATTTGTTATAATCTGCATATCCTAAGCTTTCTTGATGGAATTCGAATTTTATTAGCTGCTTCGGGTTTTATTTTACACGTTCACTGGGCCGGATGGGGGCCGCAAAATTGACACGCCACGCAGTAAACCCGATCGGAATTGAAATAACACGCACTGCACGAGATGGAGAACGCGGATAAGGAGAGGAATTTTTGGTTATGGATCCGAAAGTTATGCAAAATGCGCAAAATGCGCATGTTGCGCCAGATTGCGCGAAGAACAGTTAACAACAATGCAGACCTTAACTGGTTCAGCGCAATTATTATTAAACTCTAATAGTTACAATTTTTTTAATTAACTAAACGTCCTTAATTATACTATTTTTGACAAATCATCAAAGTCTTGATTGAAAAAATTACTTAAAAATGGTGTTACCACGCTGTAGCGCGACAAATGGCGGAGGCGCCGGGTGAAACCGTTAATGAAATCGCGCTCCTGCCTCCACCAATAGTCCGTGCGGCCCCAATAATTTTATTTAACACCCCCTGAATGACGGAGTTCTCTAATGCACTTGGCCTGCAGTGAATTTTGCGTGGTAATCTAGTTGCACCGCAAAACTATAAATTAGTTGTTCCCCAATTTCCGGTCGGTTCATCTGCTGTCCATACCGCGATGCATCGAAACTGGTTCAATACAGAAGGATATGCCGACACATGACCATGAACTGTCTATTATTGATAGGGTAACTGCTGGGAAGTAATTTAGTGCGGAAGCTCGGCTTTGGAGACGTCGAGAAGCGCCGAATTCCGAAAGTACAAATTGAACCAAATTTAATCGGAAGGATTAATTGCCGCGACGCAGAAGACACGCAGAAATTAATCGTTTTTATTTAATGCAAATTTAATTAAACCCGTCGAGCTATCGGACAACTCCACCTAATTTGTTGTTTTCCTTTTCTCCCGAGTTGGACGCTATTTTTACAAATAGCTCGCATTTTCGCCGATTGCGCATCGGAAAAACGATAACGAGCTTTCACAGTATTACGAAACTTCTCCACCTAGTTTTAGGTGTATAAAGGCGACACCTAGAGCTTTGAGACAGCCCCGTTTTTGCTCTTTAGCTAGCTTCTAGTCTAATGAAGTGTGTTTTAGATTGTGCCAAGCACTCTCTCGCCTGCGGGCCATCAGCAAGAAGAATGGGTTCAGAACTCAATTAAACGTGACTGTTCCAAGTTTGTTTTGCGAAAAGTAAAAAGAATGAACCGGGAGCGGACGGGTTTCGGGGAAAGCGACCGGAAATCCCTGATTGCACATCCGTAGTGTCGAAATTTAATTATTGACTCACCTCTGCAAACGCCCTCGGAATCGCCGTGTTTATATCGACAGATCAGTCCTCGCTGCAGATCACACCGACGATCCTCGCTGCAGGGCTCCCCCAGCTGCCGGGGACACTCCTCGCATTCCGGGCATATCTCCTGCCCTGTCACAGGACACGTGCAGGGGTAGGGACAGCGGTCCTGAAAACAGCAAATCATTGAACTTCGCCTGAAATATCGAACTAATCCTCTCAGATAACCACCAGCCTCAGGAAAGCTGAATTTGTCAAAATGAGGCCAAAGCTAGGAGTCAAAAATTCAAACTAGCAAGATTCAGAAAAAAAAATCAAATTTGTAGCTGGTTCCAATTTCGTAACAATCAGATGTAGTAATGCTATTTTTCAGCAATTGGTGCTGTTAGAGAGGAACAATAGCTAATTTGTTTCGTTGTATGGCAGATAGTAGAAAGTGGAGGGTTACTTGCCGCAACCAACGGGACTTTACAATACCTCTCCACGCTATATTGTGCTGATGAACACAAAAGGGGCAAAACCTCTGCGTAAGCGAACCTTGTTGAACTTTTTCCTGAATATCTGTGCGTCTTCAATCGTTCTGCACATTAGCGTAATTTACCCCGTTGGGTGCTAGGCAAATTAGAGCGCATCACCTAAAAGGTCGCATGATTAATGATTAACTTCATCTAACGGAAATGCATGTAGCCTGTCTAATTAGTCGCTGGTAAAACATCTTAATACTGCTCGTTTCGTGCTTCAGTTGGCAATAAGTGTCTCCAATAAAATTATTTGGATTTAATAACCAAATCTCTGCACAAATTTCCAACAACTGAAACCGTGAAATTTTGCTAATTACGTTTTACAAGATTTCAATTAAATATCTGAATTGCCAAGGTACGTAGCTGAAGTAACTTCCTACGATAATTTCAGTTTTAGTGCTCATTGTTTCACATCTTGATGGATTAGAATAATTTTATTGAGTTGCAATTTAAAAGTTACGTTTTTGAAATAAAACTCATCCAACTTAAAAGAAAAAAAGAATAGTTTATAAGGAAGATACAATTAATTGGATAATTCTATTCTGAGTGAAGAGCGTAGCTAAGAATACAAAAAGACTGACCTGACAATTATTGTTAAAAATAAAGATATAAGTACAGTGAGAAAGAATGTTTTTAGTTATGGCTTTACCCAAAAAAGTTACTTTTGCCCCTACTCTTTTTGAGAGTAGCTAACAATCCGTTTGCATTATTATAGCGGTTCAAGTGAGAAATTTCGATTTATTCATCACGTGCTCTTCTCCGCCAACGAATCTTTTATTACGAACTTCCCATAAAATATTTATTAGTCAAATATGTGAGTAAACGGTGTTTTCCCGGGAGTCGTGAATCACAATTGGCCGCCACCGCCAATAAATTGACACTACTTCCACGATGATTAATGCATAGCGCCATTAGCGGCGATTTGGGGGGCGTATCAGCTGGTTAATACTCAATGCATCAAAAAAACCCTTAGGCACAAGGGCATTAACGCCCCCGCCTCGTCCATTGTATGAATTTCAAAACCAATTACAGCCAAATATCGACCTTTCTTTATCCCCGAAAGCTCTCAACTTATTACGAAATGACGCAAATTTGTTGGAGACGAACCAGCGACAATCAAACGTGCAACAGGATTTCTTTTGCCGGTAATCAATTCCGACTAATTACGGAACACATTCGAAACGTTAAAGCGTTAAACTAACCATAATGAATAAATTGTCTGTTACCGAAAACAAAGAGGATCCGGAACGTTTCGCGGAGGGGTTGAAGGGGTTCGGCGTGAGTATCGACGGTCCGGGTTCCGGAACGAGAACAGACGCTGAGCAAAAAGAGGGTCTGGCAGAATTCTAATGAGATACAAATGACTAGAGTCAACTGGATTCCGTTGCTATCCATCCATCGAATTTATTCAACATGTTTCCTTATCTGGCGGACTAATGCATTGCCATCATTTATAATCATTTGCGGAATAGTTATCCTGGCAACGGATATCCTCCGCTCCTGGTTCCGGACAGTTGCGGTAATGACGCCGCAGCCTAATTAGAATTTTTCTCCGGGACGAGCAGCCTGATGAAGCGACTTAAGATGTCGCTTCGGTTAAGGCGCTGCGGTCGTCCATCAGCAGCCGCTCGAAGCCGCGACCCTTAGTGGCGGCTTATGACCAAACAATAACTCAAGAAGAGACGCTCCATATTTTCCTCCCCATATCCTCGCCTGGGTGACTTGTTGTTCTATATTTTATGTGCGTAGAATGTCGTATGTTCTAATACTCGTTACAAGAACAACTCGACCATTTAGAAAATTGATGGAAGGAATTAATGCGGAAATTTAGAGGGAGACAGGATTATGATAACTGCTAATATAAAGATTGTTATGGAGCACATCCTTCTGTCTCGTTATGAACGTATAGCTTTCTGTATGAATTTGTGCTCGACTCGATATGTGAAGGCTTGATTTAACATTATGATAAAGCTCTTCGAGTTCAGCGTCTCCATTTACCGTTTTGAATTTAGTGATTATTGATTATAGCTTTTCTGCTTATCTGATCAGCTACATCTTGTTTTGCCGTCTTTGAGA
The DNA here is from genome assembly GCA_951805265.1 of Schizotus pectinicornis. Lineage (NCBI taxonomy): Eukaryota > Metazoa > Arthropoda > Insecta > Coleoptera > Pyrochroidae > Schizotus > Schizotus pectinicornis. The sequence goes on from OX638203.1 coordinate 19,279,503, forward strand.
TCGAGTGAACGAATCGGGCATTGCTTCAGTTTTGATAACTTGCGCAATTTAAAGTTTTCACTTCGATCACGCTACTTCTAGAAGACTTCAATTATACTTAAAGATTAGCAACACAAACTTATGACTTCTTGATGCCCTACTACTAAAGTCCAATTTTATACCAACCCCTATTGGGTTGCTATAGAATTAAAGCGTTGCTAACAAGATGAGCGACTGTACCTTTATGATAACAAAACATTGTTTTTGCAGGTAAAGGGCATCGATCAAACCCTTCTTAAAAATTACACTTTAGGGGGAGTTCCTAGTTTAAAGTTGGTTTTAATGAAACTCAACTTGAACAATTTTTAAATTTGTTAGGTTTATGGTCAGTGATTATCTCTACAATATTCATCAGAAAACTATACAGCTTTTATTATTAAATTTCCTTCCTTGAAACATCCCGTCATCTACTTTGGTTCTTAAAAATAATTAACTACATAAACTTCGTTAAAATTTTGTTTCAAACTTTTAAGCGATTTATACAAATGAGAATTTTCTTGCAACTTTTTAAATCTACTTTCAGCCGTTGCAGCTTAGTCAGCATCTACCTCCAAAGACACCCAACGTTCAACAAAGGACCGATGATATTATAAGCTTCTTATGTGAGCTTACCTCTAATTGTAGCGAGGATGCTGCTGCACTTTGTGGACTTACATGTTCATTTATAACCCGGACCCTCTTCATTCTAGCTTCACCTATGAACTTCGCTCATGAACAAGACCGGTCGCAGCGATAGCAACTTTCATCGAGTTTCCCTTGGTGAGTAAGGCTAATTTAGCTCTCGTTCGAGATATTCGCGAAGAAACTGCCAAAGAGCGTCAATCGTTGGAATAAAAATATTTCCAAACACTTGAGAAATTTTACATAACTAGTTGATGAACGCTGTAGCGCGTTTAAAACTTTGGTTCTCAAATTGTTCGTTTAACAGAAAACTTGCTGGCAGAAATCTTCGCTATTTCGAGAAATTAAAGGAATGCGTACTTAATCTCTTAATTGAAAATGCGATCGTCTGCATATTTAATGGTTTCAAGCAGTGAGTCTTTGCTAGAGCTAATAGCCAACATAATTCGATTCTATGAAAAATGTAATATTCATGAATAGTCATTAGAGACACTTTCCGAGTTAAGTGCGTCGTTCATTAATATTTCTCGCTCATAAAGGACGAAAGTCTTTGGAGAAACGTTTTAGCAGCGTTACCTTCTTCAGAAAAATCGGCCGTATTTAAATGGGAAATAAATAATTCATAGTTGAAACTAACACTTCATCGATTCGGCTTTGCATAGCAAACACGTTAACGGCCGTCACTTTCCTTAGTTTTATTATAATTCAACTGAATATTTTTAGCATCGGAACTTGCAGTCAAAGTCTCGACTTCTATTTTCGAAAGCGTTCCGGAATTTAAATGTGCAAGCCGAAACAATAGGAACGCATTGCTCAAACTTTGTTGTTGTAAATAATTATATTTCCTTCCCGAAATTGCTTTCAACGCTCCCAATTACAATTTTAATTGAATTATTCAGCGGCGTCGGCCAAAGGGGGGGACGCTTAGAAAAATTAAACTTTTAATTGAAACTTAATCGAATTGGAGATTGGCGCGATCGTTTTTGCGTTTCCACATAGAACCGACGAATCGACTAACAAGTCTAATAATATTTCGATATAGCCGTCAATACGGGTCGCGTTCATTAAAAGTTTTGAAAGGACTTCATTCCGGCCTATTCACGAAGTTAAGACGCGAGATTATTTTCTCGCAAACAAAGTGATAACAAAGATTGTATCGCAATGGATGGAAATTGGCGAGTTCATATTAAAAATTAATCAAGGGAATTCCGGGTTCTCGAACTTATCCTCTCGATGTCTTAGCGCCAAACGAATCGGCTGTCAGCTCAAATTGACGAAACGCCGGAAACGCGAAGAATCAACCAAGTCCCCTTATCTCTGAATATGGAGGAGATTGAGCGTATTTGAGAATAATGCAACTTTGTAATGGCATTTTTAGATGGAGTCGAACCTATTTTCCATAGCAAAGGCGCAATTGTGAATAGCAATTGATGACCTCGGACGTGGAGATGTTGTTTTGGAACCCAGCAGTGGAGACAATTCAACCTGACGTGCTCGTTGCAACCGGAAAAGTTTTTGGTCAATTCTGCACCCTCATATTTCACTTGAAAATAAAATCAATAGCAATAAGAAGTATTTCACCCAAAGACTAATTTTAGTCAATTTTTCTCCCTTCTGATGATTAACTGAGAAAGGTGTCGTCCTTAGAAATGGACACGCTTTAATTACAGGTTGGGTTTGGTCTAATTTCTGGAATTACCATTATCCTCGTGTGATATGAGCTCGGGCCGAGCCTGTATAATATTTGGTGGTCCGGTCTGACTACAAACCGCCCATTTGATTGCGTATAGGCTTCAATAAAATTACTTCGTGCTTTAACATTATAATTGGTATCAATTTCACCTAAATCCAAGTCAAGCCCAAAATTAACGAGGGGGTTGTTAAAAAACAAAACAACCGAATCACGTTGATCCCCGACTTTGATTGTTCTCGTCAGGTAATTTCTGCAGCAACACAACTTGGTGGGAGTTTAACAAAGATTCGAAAAATTCCTAGTTGCCAGTTAATTATCTGAGTCTTCCCGGCGGCAATCCGGGCTTAAATCTTAGAAACGTCCCGGAAGGAGACATAAAACAATCTCTTGTTCTTCGAAAATTATTAGCTTTCGCATGGCGGCCCATATGGCACGAGGAGGGCTGCATGTAATAGTCCCCGTAGTCGGAGTTCTAATTGCAGCTTCGACGGTTTCTAATTAACCGAAGCTAAATTTTCGTCGGCGACAAAAGACGCCACTCGCACTATCTGGTATTAATTACTTATTTTAATCGCACATCGGGCTCAACGCGTCTTTAATTGCATTCCAGCTGTTAAGAGGGCGCCCTCTCTGGAGGATGTTGCGTAATTTTGGGATTTTAGGAAAAAATTAAAACCCCAAGGTCTAAACTCGCCACGAAACTGCAAGAACCTGCAACTGCAACTGCAACCTGAAAAGCAGAGCCAAGGTGCTTCCGAAGAAGTTAAGACGTGGACGATAAAATTTCCTGAAATTTAGAGAAATTGGACTTTCATAGTTTTAAAATTAGAGGCATTAAAGCTATCAACTCTTTGATGACGATAATTTTTCATTTGCTCGAGGAAAATTTATTTTGCGGCTGCAAGTTCTTCGAGTGTTATCTATTGCATTTCCGAGATTGCACGGCAATAATTGCATCAGGATGATTGCCTGGCCCGCGGCGCACGTTAGGTCCTTGCAGGTTGAAAGCCATTGCAGGAAGAAAAATGGCGGAGAAAAGATCAAAGTTGTTAATTCTGGACCGGGAAGCCGGTAAGCTTTGAAGCTCCTTTCTGGAAGAGACTTGATAAACTTTCATGAAATGGAGACTCGGTTTCATAAACAACTCTTTTATTTTCAAAACTCTTTGTAGCAAAGCAACGTTATAGAAAGGGGATTGTTTGATGGTTGCCGGTGTCTCCAGAAAGCTGGTGCATCAAGACTCTAATTAGCTAACTTTCACTAAAGCAAGGTTTCGAAATTGTAGTGTATACTAAAACTACAGTTCCAATGCTAAAATATTTTTTTTTTTGACGAGGAACTAATTGATTGAACTAATCCGATGTTTTGTTGTTCTTTTAGTCAATAACATTTATTAACTGTCCGCCATTATCTGCAAAACAATTGTTTTCCTGCCTGATGGAGTACGGAAAGCCGACCAATTCCCGGGACCACCAATGCTATATCAGGGATGCTATATCAGGGATTAGAGTCGATTCTATATTTTTGCGATCATTAAAACTTTATAATTGATGCTGCTTCAAATGAAAATCACCTTCCGGAGAAGGATAGTTAGTAATAGCTAAATAGCAGTTAATTATACTATAAATGTAACTGGACCAACAAAAAGCTGTCATTGTGTTTGTTTTTGCTAATTAGAAACAACCAACGAGCAAATGCTCAAAGTTAAAATGAATTCATCTCGGCCCTCGAGTAAAGTTACACCTAACAAATCTGAGACAGAGGGGAATTATTTATAGAAGGTATTGGTTTTAATTAAACAAGTTACTAGTTACGATTTTATCAGTCGTGTTCCCAAAGTCATTATTTGATAGAGAGTTAAATTCCGGACTTTGAGTTTCTGCAAGTTCCAAATCACCCACCTCTGCAAAGTTAAACAAAGTATTAGCACAGACTGTAAAACAAATAGTGAGACGTAGCATTTTTCTGCAAACTATCTTTATTTGAATAAAAGCAAGAATGATGAAGAAAATAGTAGAGTAAGAAAAAACAATTTATCTCCAATACAAGCTCAGACATCTCTTCAAGAAGCTTTACGTAATTTTGAAATCGGCAATGTTAAAAAGTCCAAATAAACAATGGTCTAAAAATAATGAGCCACAAAGAGAAAAATTCTTGAATACTATCGACTCTAGAAAGTAAAATATGATTGCAGTGCGAGAAAAAAATATTGTGCATTGATTAGGTTCGATTTTCTCGAAGAGTTTGGCATTTGTGGATCTTGGTCAATATTCGGGTTGAATTGTTTGGGCGTTGGAGCGTCGGAAGAAGGCCATTAGTCCGGCGCAGCTGCTCCAGAAAATTGCCGATTCCAGCGGCTCTGCTGCCGGACCCGGTCCATTTTTGGGGCTCCCAATGATCCCGGATGAAGCGGCCTCGGCCATCAAACGCGAAAGTTAATCCACGTGGAGTCCTTGACGCGTCTAAGAGTAAGGAGCCATTACCGGGTGAGGAAGTGAGCTACCGATGATTGGCCATCTGATCACCGACCGGAACATTGGGTTTCGGCTTCCGGCCTCCATTCGCTTCCCGAGCTCTTGTAAATCCACCGGACAGCCTCGTCTATGATTTAGAGCTTATGCGGCATAATTCAAAAGCGCTTTGGAAATTTCACGTTTAGCGCAACTTAGCGAGATGGAACTTCCCCCAAAGAGATTTTTGTATCAAAATATTTTACTGCACAAAGGACACGTATAAGCTTCTTACCGCGAGGCGGAGCGACATATTGCAAACGGTTAAGTTGCAACAATTACGCGGAATTTTTCCGGGGCGACGACCAAACGCGAGTTTGATGCAAATTCTCGAAGCTGAAAATGAAATATTGATGCTACGTAAATAGTGTATGCGGAAAAGAGAGGCGTCAGTCTTGGCAGTTTTATCAATAACACACACGTGGTTGTGCAAACGTTTTCTGAACAATATTCCATATTTCAGGTGGAAATGAAACGTCAGAATGGCAATTCACCCGAAGGCGTGGGTAATTGTGAGACGTACTACACCTGGGGTAGCAACCTCAGTTGAGATTATAGAGAAAAGAAGCAGGATAAATCAAGATTTATACACAGTACCCGAGGTTGTGTATAGCTTTTTGACGAATTTATGGCGAGCTTGTTTCCATATTGGCCCATGCCGGAAAGTTTGTCAAAAGTTTCACAGGGGCGGTTTTATCATATAATCGATTCATCATTGTCTGGCGGTCTACGTTCATAATTTCGGAACACAAAACTCGAGGTTTCCTACCTGTGGTGCTTTTCGGGGTAATGCGAAACGCTCAGTATTTGTTGACTCATTTTAATTAAATTTTCAGTTTATTCCTCATAATTCCGGGATTCATTAAAAAGTATCAAGCAACTCGCTCGGCGTCTTTTAATTCGGAAAGTATCAAATTCCGGCGCTACTTCCCTAGAAACCCTTTGTGACGTTTTTTCAATGGGCAGAATTAATTTTAAAGAGCAGAAGGTGCCATTCTCATAAATCTGTTCCTGTTTTATTAAGTCATGTAGGTATATTAAATGTAATACAATACATAACAAGTCTTTTTTAACACAAAATTACGTGCTCACGATAAAGTGGGTCCAATTTCTTTACGTGAGTAAATAATATTCATAGATAAATAATGTTAGCTTGATAAGGCGAAGATTACTCACCGGATTTACATAAATTACTGTTCCTCTTGATCTTAGGTCACGTTTTCGGCTTCTGTCGCCCCAGGCGTTGTCCGGGACACTTAGAAAACTCATCAGGAATAAGATCCCCCACATCATTTTGTCGTGCTGGAAAAAACAAAAATAATTAAAATATGTAATTACAAGCCCAACGCAATCTAATTTCCAATTCTCTTTGTGTCTGCAATTTTTAGCTATAATTTATTTCGTTGGATTATTCCAAATTTGTGTTTATTTTCTTTTCAACAAGCGTCGAGGTTTGCTTTGCTGGTCTGGCTCGAAGATTTTTTCTTTCCACAGATCGCTAATGGTGAGTGCAGCGGTCTTGTTGGGTTTTCGCCGCTGAATCGTCAAATTTATACAAACGTGTTGCACTTTGGCTTTGCAAATCTGGGAGCTTGCCGACTCCCAACCAGAGTTGAGGATGAGCAGACGAGACGATACTTCACGAGTTCCATCTCCGTCCGGATTATTGGATTTTTATGGACACGTCGAATTGTTTGAATTTTATCTCGACTCCGTGGCCCGGAGCCTACAATATTGTGTTCATTGTAATAAAATTTCAAATTGGCACGACTCGAACATAATCTAGGTCAATAGAGTCGCGTCGTAAATTTCGTGTTTATTTAATATGATAAGTAGTTGACAAAATTGCAGAATTACGGCAAATAAATTTTATTCGCCTTGTTGAGCCGGGTGACAAAAAGTTTAAAATTACGGCGCTCCCAGGCTTAATAAAGCGGCATGCATGACTTGGGCTTTATGCGGCGGTTCAAATTCACGCAAATATTTCGTTGGCGGTTTTCCCAACTAATGTACAAATAATTTAATGTTTGTTGAGCAAACCCGACACCGAACGCTCTTATTAGGACAAGCCGAACTGAAAGCTTTGACAGAGAATCAGGCTGAAACACCATGGAAATATTACAGTTATGGAATGCTGGAGCTTTTTAATTTCGCCTTCTGCCATTCGATGTAAAAGTGATGAATTAGTTTTTTCAATACAACGCCGCGGGGGTGTAAAATTAATTACGTTAAAATTCGACAGGTTTTTTAACACTGATTAAAATCGCATAAAGGGAAAGCACGAATTATTAATTAGGGCTGTGGCGGTGCTAGAATGTGGTTATTGATGAAACATGTCGGACTCTTTTGGAACTAGCAAGTCCGCAAATGCGTTGACGACCCACTAAAAGGGTTTGGGCAAAATAAATAATTCCATCTACTACTCTAACAGGGTTCGTGCATCAGAACTTAACGTCAGTAAAGCATATTATAAAAGCTTTTGATTTCACATAGTACAGGAAAATAGTAGTGTAATTATTAATATTTAATTTTATTAATAATAATTTTTTAAATTAATTATTAATTTAAAAAAAGTTTGCTACAGCAAATATTACTCTGGCGTGACCCTCCTTTGACGGGGGTCGCGGAGACCCCTGTCCCGGTAGGGCGGCAGGTGTCCCCGGGGCCGATATTGCTCTAATTGGATCAGTTGAGGGCGCTTGAGAGTTCATTCTTGAAATGAAATTGGCGTATCGCCCACCCCCTTCTGTAATTTCTGATCTTATTGTTGTATTGTTACTATTATGATCGTATTTGCTGTTCCCGGCCATTATGATTTAATTCCGCAAGATGCAGAACCGTTCGCAGTTCGCGACGCTATAATGCCCGCCACAAAGAGCCCCCCGCCTGTCAGGGACGCCAACAAATTAATAGCAGCAGCCGGGACGATATATATGCGTACGTGTCTTTGTTGGTGGAGGTGGTGGTGCCAAGTTTCTTGCAACAATGGGTCTCTTACGGCCCGCCGCCGATTATTGTCCTAATGCTGGATAAGTTTATGCAGATAGCGGGCCAAAATGCGAATTCTCAAGGCTTAATAGAAGGGACAGGGGGAAAATAATTTGGGGATCGATCGCAGTTTTCTAGATCTGAATAATATTTTCAAACTAAGTCGTGCAGGCTTGAGGTTTTACGCGGCGCATCCACCATTTCTACTCGTTTGCCGTTTAAGAAGGTTTATTTCCATTTCAGTCGTAAGGGTGCAATTTTTAACCCAAACTGTGGTTACACAGATGTTAAATGACGTATTCAAGTGCAGCAGTAGAATAGTTTCTGGAATCTCCGGAGCTGCTTGTGCAATAACAGGGCACTTATCCCGGAAATTATCTCTGTAAGGATTACCAAAGTGATTCGATATTACTTTAAGTAAAACTTGGGGGCCATTAGGCCGTTCAATAAGCTAAGTTTGTGGAATAGACAATGGTCCGGGAAGGAACGGCCGAATTAATGCCGGTTATGTCGTAATTGTTTACGGCTTCAAGAGCTCAGCTTTCATAAAATGCCGGGCTGAAGGACCATTACATGTTTATGAATTGTGGCCATCACGCGCGCCATTACCGACTGACTTCTGGAAATACTGTCAAATTTTTCAAATAGAAGCGCGTCCAACAATCTGCATAATTCCTGCCGTTATGGACATTAACTCATTGGGAATTTCTTGTAAAAATTACACCAAAATGGTTTTGAAAAACGTCTTGTGTGATGTAAGTCAAGGCAATAAATACTCATCCATGCGTACAGTAGATAAGTTATTTGATTTACACACAGTTTCAAATATTTATTGCCGTGATTTATGGAGCATCACGCTTGGATATCTTGGTTTTTGTAGTTTTATCCTTCCAAATTCGCCCAGTTGCAAAGACCCTTCAAGTTTGCATGTTACATGGTGCACTTGACAGAGTGTAAGTAAGAGGCTATTATCATAAGCACAAATTTGCCTCGCATTATATACGTATAGAGGCACTCAACGGTGGAACTAAATGTAGCCATACTTTTAGTTACATTTAAAATTTGAAAATTGGGAAAAAAATTGAAAGCATTTTCAAGCTGAAATCATCAATGTTGAGATTAAGACAAAGACTTATTTTCCCCATTTTTAATGTTTAATATCTACATAAACGAGCGTTTAATACTTTAATAATTAAATCGTTAGGCTGTCCTCAAGAACATTTGTGAAACCTAGAAAATATTTATGTAATTTTCCAAAAAACAGCTGCTTTCTTCTATTTTTCCTCAGTCACTGCTAGATATTTTATATAAAATTAAACTGCATCTCCAGTCTCTTTGGAATACGTGATCCAGATAAGTGTGCAGGCTATGTAATAATGCCACATTGCATTCTTACCTGACTCTAGAACAACTTTTGCTCATGTTATTTTAGCTCCATTTAGAAACATGCCATCATACTTCGTCTTATGACTTATGCGACGCCGGCAACTATTTCCAGGTCTGAGTAAACTTTATTTCGTATTCATCGTTTTAGCAATTTTTTTTTCACGTTATGATTTTTCTATTCCCAAGAATTGGTTACGTCTCGTCGTGAAATAAAAAAAGAGATGGCAGTGTCTCGTAAGAATTTAGGGTATTATCATCAAATATTTAACTTTGTCTGCTTCCACGGACCTCACTCACTCTTGGCTCGAAGCTCGAAGCTGCCGCATTTGTGGATCTGTATGAAAATCGTAGATTCTCAACCCGACCGTGACTAGACTGGTTCTAATATTGATATCTCGAGTTTGTTTGTCTGGCTGAATCATTGGTGGTTATTAAAGAGTCTGGGACTAAAAGATTCTGAAAACTATCCCCGATCTACCTATTCAAGCAATGGCAAACGGCATTTGGTCGAAAGTTGGAAACAAGTTCTGACCAAAGCAAAGTTTATATTGAGCTTCTCCTTATTTTAAATGATAATGAGTCGAGTATGCACCCAACAATACGTTTATACATAATAATTGAATCGGTAAAGTAGAGAAGTCTAAAGTAATAATAAAGAAAGATTTTTCCTGATAATTAGAAGCTTTAGAATAAAAGAGTTTATTTGACAATGTAGTGGCTTTACGTTATCCTCGAAACTACTTGCAATCAAGAAATATGGTTAACTGATTCTGAAATGTTTTCTAAGCACCTAAGCGACGCAGTCTCCGAGGACATAATCTTTTAAAAGCTTCACCACCAAAGCTCAAGTGTCCTTGCTTTCGTCGGCGGTTTTTCGCACAATACTTGGCGATTTCTCCGTTAATTACGTGACGACACCGCCAGAAGTCACCAGTGAACTTTACGACCGTTGCAGCCCTACTACCAAAGCCACATTAATTAAAAGTAATTTATCAACTGCACTGCTGCACCCCATAAACTCGGTGCATAGTTATTATTAGGCGGGTGGCGTCATGTAAATACGACAATGGCTCGCCTGACCCAACCCGGAGTTACACTCCGGCTAAATTTCACTCACCATTGTCTGACATCCCGGTGAAGGCATCAGGATAATTTGTTGTCTTGCGTTCTAAACTGTTGCATAAGGTTTGCTAACAAAATAATTTAAGACTTGGCAACAAGTTATCATATATGTTATCGAGTTATCAAGTTGTCGCAGTCCGGGGAATTAAATTCGGGCGGAGAAGAACTATATGAAGGAGAAGAGAAGCAAATAAAGCGACACATTCAACGAGACTGATAAAAGAAAGATAAATCTTGACAGCGTCTTTTCTGACCCCGTTGCTTAAAATCAGTAGATGTATTTACGTCGGCAACTGCCGTACGCCCTCTAATAATCAAACTGAACGGAAGTTTCCAATAAAACTCCAACTAATTAGGACGGCTAATTAAAATTGTTAAGTAAATAAGAAAAGCGCGAAACGTCTTGCTGCAGTGAATAATGGGAACTACGTAAATTACGTCGAGCTGCAACAACCAGCAATCAGGAACTGCTAAACTATTCAGCAACAACTACGAACTAATTTTTCAACATCTTAAGGTATCGATGTTATCGTTAGTAGTCTGGAGTAATTTTAACATCTTTGTGAAAGCAACCAACAAAAGTCGAACGTTTTTCTCAAAATTTGCCTTGGGGTGATTCCGTTCATCAGCAGTCCCGTCAAGTTTTGCCAAAGCTGCGGTTTCTTTAAATATGAAGTTTAAGCTTGCCCGAGATTGAAACTGTGATCAATTCGTTACATCGGACCTTTTGATTTTGATGAATGAAGCTGTCGTTGGCTCCAGTGTCCTATTTGGGTCCTGGTTTTGTTAACTTTGCGGATTTTGCGGGTGGGGCGGCAATGAGGACCCCCGTTTTCCTTATTAAATCTCGTTCGGGTGATGCCCGGAATCCTCCGGTGACTGTGTAGACATTCATTTCACAGCTCATTTGCGATAAACAGTGTATCATTGTCCTGGTACAATGTCGGAGGGGTGCGCGAGGAGCCTGGTGGTAATACCGCAGGCTTTGTTAGCATGCATGAACGACCGCTTGTGCCAGTATTAACGTAATCCTCCTTCAAAACGTCCTCCTTTCACCGCCACTTGAATTTCATTCCATTTTTATTAAAATGCTAAATGAAATATGCCCCGGCAGGATTCACTTCGACCCGCAATACACACCGACTCCGATGGCTTTTATTTATCAAGCTTTATTCGTGTTAAATGAAAGTATTATCGGCTTCATCAAAGCTTTGTGGACTGTAGTTTTAAATTTGTTGCGATGTCGTACCCTTCATGACAACGATTCGACCGCTTTTTCCCGTTGGCTTTTGTTACATAGTATTTTTGTTTGGACGAAGCTCTCAATGGGTGAGAAGAACTTTGATGCAAAAGTTGCACCGCGCGCAAATGAGCACGGGATAAATACAGCGGCGTTCTTTTGTTCGTGTAGTACATCATTAGTTCGAATAGGCCCATTCATTTCCTTACTGGAAACGTGTTTTCCAAATAGTTCAGTATTATTGTAGTTTACAGAAATTACAACTAAATGTCTACAAGCGTCCCAGAATTTCTAATTTCTAATTTTCAGGAGTAGTACAGGACGTGTAGGTAATTAAGCATTTTACATTAATGAACTAGTCACCGGAAATGCTTTTGTATCCAGAGAGGTACTCCTAACTTTCAGCAATTATTATGAAGCGGAATAAGTAGTTTTAAATAATAATCCTAGTAATGCATGCAGGTAACTTTTTTACCAGACTGAGATTATTTCAAGTCCTCATTGGCCTCGTGAAGTTTTCTCTTGATACGGAAGTACTTTGAGACTAGTTTTCTTATTTAAAATTACGTGCTTCATGTTAATTGCTGAAAATTAGGGCAGGGCTCCGAGGCACTACGCTGTGAGACCCGGAGAGGTGAGACAGGACTTATGATGGACTATCTCAATGTTTGTGCGATGAGGAGTTCCAAAAAATCATAACTTTTTAACAAGACGTCGTCGTACTGAAATTGCTTCTAAATTCTTGGAAAAACTCAATATATGGTCTTTTAAAAAAAAAATTACAATATTTGTAATATCTTTTGTTGATTTGTTATTAATTTTGATATTTGATCGTCTTTTGGCTCCTTTTTCAATAATTGCAAACTTTTTACAGTTTGCAGGACATGCTTAAAATTTTTGAGAGAAACTATTTAAGGACGTGAGATAAGCAATAATTCCATCTTTGTTAAATTGTTGTATTATGTTGTAAATGTTGTAGTAAAAAATTGTTTGTTTATTGATGAGTTTGCTCAATGATTGTATGGCTAAAATTTACTGAAAAATTGCGATTTTTTTTTCTGTCTACATAAAAGTTTCTAAAAGAAAATTTACTTTAGTAATTTTCTTTGTTATTTTTTAATAATAACTTTTCTTTATTATTTGTTAATTTTCTATAGTGGTGGAACTCAATGGCTGGTTCAAGCACCCCTTGTGACAATTCAGAAGTTTAGTACAGCTACACTAAATTAGCTGTTGATATAAGCGTACCCGTAAGACGACATGCGAATTGAAAATTAATCAATTTTCCATTGTTAGTTAACCCTTAACGCTCAGGGAGCTTAATACGTGAAAGGGTGATGTGGGTGAAAATTGAATTTCAAACTAGCGAACTCCTATTTGCACCTTTTGAGCTCCAACACTCCAATAGAACTGGTAACTTTTTATTTTTGCGCAGATACAATTTTGTTATTGTCTTCAGCTATCGAGAAAAAAGAAACCACACTCCACGTCTTTTTTTTAAATATTTTCCTTACAACTTTTATGTTTGTTCTACCTTTGACCTTTAATTTCTACAATAACAGACCTAAAAACGAGCTTATTTTCACTGTGCTTGGTCTCGTTAGCAACCTTTTAATTATAAAAAAATAAATTTCTATCTTAATAAAAACTTTATTGCTATCATTGCTTCACGTTCCACTGTCTTATCTTGTAATTAGTTTCGAGTCTAACGAGAACAAATGCATGGTTCTAATTTGATAGGACTAAATGTAAAGGAATTACTTGCTGAAATACCTCGTCCATTTGTGAAAGTTCGAGCGGGGCGGCCGCAGCGAGTTAGCTCAAGATCCATATTGCAACGAGCTTTATCTTGTTGGCTGCAATACTTCCACTAGAACGATTTATTAAACGCCGCTCTAAACCTGACGAATATTTCAAACTTTCAACGAACATTGGATCGAAGAGTTGCATTATTGTCGATAATGGTGGCGCAGGAGGCGTTTGTTTGAGGGAACGTAACTAAATTACGTTCACGACTCTTTTCGTGTCGAGACTTGGCGTGTCCTGGCGCAGTTGCCATTGATCTACTCTCGGTCCATTGCCCACATAAAGTGTAGACTTAAATCTTGTCAAAGTAAGTGTGTATCTACCCTTTAAATCACCACGGGCCAAGCCAAAAGTGTCTTATTTAAACTGAACAGCCCTTTAACCCGATACAAGTCGACATTCGGTACGCAATCCCGACCCGCCGTTCCGCCTTCTTTACTATCTCAATATTAAGCAAAATTTCACCCTCCACCAACCCCATTCTCGCTGGCCGCCGACGAACGCGGCACCATCCAGTCTTCTGCCGAAGCGGCACAAAGCTTTCTACCGAGCTCCCAACGTTTTAGAGGTCGGTCTTTCCTTACACGGTTCAACTTAAAATTGAGGTGTTTCAAATTATAAGGTAGAACCAGAAAACTTTGTGCTTTAAAGTGCAGCTAATATTTTTAACTATAAAAAGTTATTGGAAAATTCACTATGGTTAGGATAGAATTCCAGCAGCAGGATCATAGAAGTCAACAAAATTGTTGATGGTTGTGGTTACTTGTAGCTCTCTGTATAATGATATCGGGTTTACTGGTTTACCTATTGGCTTTCTAGTTAATATCTTTTGATAGCTTGTCTCTTCAAATGAAGATTTTGATGTACCACATGTTAATTCTGAGCTGTGGCAAGCCAGCTGGACCCAAATAGCCCGTTATCGTCAAATGCTCAATTGTTATTGATTCCATTTGGGATGACGCAAGAAAAAATGGCAAGGTCGCTTTTTCCGCTTCAATGGCGTCTAGAGGTTGTTATATCAATCATCTTTATAAATGAGACGGTCCACGTTTTATTAACGCAATCAAATAAAAAGGGGGTGTTTCGGGCCGTTAATGAAACCCGCCATAAAATTTATGTACCAACTTCGAACATTTGATTTCGAGTTTCAGATCGGCTAAGCACGCCGTTAGGGTAAGTAATTAAGCTGGATTAAATTTTTCCCATTTATTTTTCTGCCATGTCCTGATGGAACGACAGCGTTTACACGACCCCAATGCTATTTCAGCAAATATGGGTTTCCATTAAAATTTAGCAGCAGCCTTTGGGACTAAGACGCATCGCTCGATTCATAACTTACTTTATTCCTCCCGCATTGCTTTCAGGGCAACAGAAGCATTGCTGTGGCGTGGAAAGCCTCCACAAATAAAAGTACCGAGAGAAATTTGCTCCTTTTACCACATTATTCAGAAGGACCGCTCGTTAAACTCGTCAATTAATTCTGTGGCTGACTGGAGTAATTACGAGTTCTTGAACGAGCTCAGCTCGCTTTGAGCACTCTCGGCTTTCTGAATTTTAGAAATATTAACTTTCAGAATGTAAGGAAAAATACTTATGGCATTTTCAGCACTTTACAAAAATACGTGCGATTAGATATTGCTTCTAGCCGAGTTATCGATGATTTTCAACCCTCTCACCTCACTACCGGTACGTTACTTAACTCGGTCTATATAACTTGTCTTAATTTACCACCGGCTGTCAATGATGATTGATGGCATCGCGCCAAGAAATCGACCAGACTTTCCTTTAGGATTTACGAAGCAATTTTGTTAATGCAGAAACTTTTAGCAACAAGAACGGAGACCTACAATGCCGCACTACTTCGTCCGTTTTCACTATTCCGCTTCTTTGCTGAGCTTTTCCTATTTGTGAATCGGTCTTAAAATTTTCCATTGCGGTCTATACTGCGGCATCCTTCTCTGAAAGGGCAACTCGCCGTCTGAGAGGTGTTGTCGAGTATGTCTTTCCAGTTGTAGAATTGTCAAAGCTCTCATCTAGGCGGTCGTGAGACGCAACCCTGCGGGTAATAAAGCTCAACGTCGTGCGTGCGTTCAAGCGGGCTTTCCGAGAAGCTTTACCCAGATACGGCTATTTTATGCGAATTTATGTACGTGCCATTTGCATTTTAAATTCGCGAATTGATATTTTGGCCCAAGGCGCCCCAGGACCGTCTCACGCATTAAAAGAATTCACCCCTTATTTATTCAATGTCATTTTCAAGAAGGTTAGCTGTAACCCTCGTGTCTTTTAGTGTTATCTAAATTTTACTGTTTATGTATCGTTATTCGAAGGATCTGTCGCGAAGGACGAAGCCCTTGTCTTCCTTGTCAATTTGCGGCGTTATTTGCTTTAAATTCTATTGGACAAATACCGTGTAAAACACGCGAGGGTCCGGTGTTTAATTAAATCCGATGTTTATTTAAGCATAACAACATTTGGTTTGGTCTGATAAGGGAGAGAGGTCGCCACAAGCTGACCATTGTGAATACGGTTCGGTATCTGCGGCTTTCCTCCGTCTCTTTCAACTTTCGGAAGCCACTAACTAAACACGGGGCGGTTCTCCTGTCAATGTTGATTCAGCACATCACTTCAGAAACCGTGGCCAACCGCGACGGGCACTGTCACTGAAAAACAAGCTCTCTACGCACCCGGCTTCGATCAAAATCCGACAAATTTTCCGTTTTAAATAAACAAACAGGGAAATTGTTTGTTCGGAATCTATTTCCACTAGTGTTGCTATTGCGAAACTCCGGAATGGTTTTGTTGGCCCCTGATTTGAACATAATAGTGTTTATTTCGTTGTAATTTGCATTTGGACCACTCAGCATCAATTTTCCACGTAACCAAATGAATCATATATTGTGGGATGTTCCCGGTGCATAAACAATTGTTTTTAGTGAATGCACTAGTTCAAGCTGAAATACAACGATTTTCAACTGAAGAGTTCTTACATAAGATTTCAGACATTGTTCAATTGCTCTACACTTCTACACCCAAAAGAGATAATTATAATAGGAATAATTAAAATAAAGCGATAAACTAAATAAAAATTATGATGAGAATAAATAGAGGTTTATAATCTTTTTGCAGGAATCTTGCGTTTGCCGGTGGCAACTTAATGACGGTGGTGGTGATTAACTATGTGGCGTAATTGTTCGGTTTTAATAACCGAGCTGTAATAGGAGCGATCACAATTTTTAATCCGCGCTGTCAGCTGCAAAGCTCGGATCTGGCAGACGTCCAACAGCAGAATTTCAGCAGCAATCCGATATGTAGATTTCCCGAAACTGATTCAACTAAAAAATGTCATACAATCAAATTTTTGCAAACTCCCCTTTCTTTGTTAGCTTCGAAAAACTGTATTTAACTTTCCTCAAACTTTTTGAATAATCCACACTAACTGTTTAATAAATTGTACAAATTTCGCCAACTTTTATCATGTTTTCCAACTCAGCTTCGGTGCAGTATTTATTAGATTAGGCCGCGAAGTCCCCGATTAGGTTCGGGCCCTAAGTTAGTGCGATATTTCGACGATAAAAGCGAACACGACAATAATAATGCAGATATTCGATCCTTCGCGGCATTATACAAAAAGTTGGGCTCGGCTATATTACCCGAATAGACTGCCCCGATTTCAGCGCCTCCATTTATTATTCAAGCAATGGGCACGGGCCCAAGCCCGATCTATTTATCCAATTGATTCCGCCGGTGGAACAACAGAAATTTGATTCTATTGCTTTCTAAATGGACGTTCTTCTGGAACTAATTCTCCCATGACTCAATCATGGCGCGGTGATTCAACGCCAAAGAAACAATGGATCTTCGACGGAAACTACATCGTCTGTCAGATCTTAACCTTGCCATCAATTACCGCAAGAGCAGCTCAGCTCTATAACAAGGAAACCTTAAAGGAGCGATCCTTCAGCGCCTCTGTGGACAATATATTAATATCGATCTCTCTCTAACGAGCCACCTTCACTAGAAAATTTTTCTCTCCTTTTTCTGTTTTTGACCCTTCAAGTTGTTATTATATTCTGCTAGAAAAAATCGTTTCAAGATATTTGAAGCACAAAAAAATCGCGTTCTATGATAAAATTTGCGCAACGGGGAAGCAATGAGATTGCTGAAATAGCCGAACTGTAATGAAACTGCCCTTCAGGTCTGGCCCTTTTTCAGGAATTGGCCCGTGATTTGCAGTGTCAAACACAACGTGCAAACCTGCCATTGAGGGGAAGAACTGTCGTAAATATACAGTTCGTATTGTCCGGTTTAGGGGGACCCACCGGGGGGCGGCCGCCCGCTGTCTATTATAAGGGTCGTTATTGGCCGGATTTAGGGCGAAGCGCGAGAAGGGCTATTTATTAGGTGTCGCTTATTATCCTGTAGGCTAGAACAAAAACCGGGATTAATAATGTAAATCCTCAAAGCTATTATTAACCGGCGCTCCTCGAAGACCGGGCCTAATTTTGTATGTGGTTTAATACTTCCTCCCGGCCCGAAATTAATTTGCCGAGCAGCTGACGAAAATTTCTGTTTCACGGCTCAAACTCGGCGACATATTTTTGAAAACAAAACTTTTTTTAAATGCGTCGAAACCAGAAGTGGAAAATTACGAACAATCTGAAAAATTGCAAGATTTTTGTCAATACTGTTCTGATCAAAGGTGCGCTTTCATGAATTTTGAAACGAGCTCAAAGCTCGTATAATTGACCATTATTGAAATTGCCTTTAAAACGAGGGTGCTTGTCGCTTGTATAACTGGTGCAAATTTAGACACGCCGGAATTTACGCCCGCGGAAAAAATGGCCGGGCAAAACGATTAATTTCAACAACTTCCATAATTTGGCGGCAGAAAACATGAGTATTTTAATTAACCCCCATTTGTTAAAATTAAATTATTTTTGAACGTAAAGCGAGTTTTCACACGCATAACATGCAACGATATCGACCAGTAATCGTGGCCTTGCCTCACTTTACCGGCTGATGACAACATCAATACTCCAAATAAATATTTTCTTGTTTCTATTATTGTTGGAGTCTAAAAATCCAGAAATCGTTATTGCGGTGAAGTTATCCCGTTAGCAATACTCCGCAGATGCTGGGGAGGCGCGTTCAAGGTAATTAACTAGAAAATTTGATAGTGCGGTAATAGCGGATGCGCCGGGTTAAAATTTTTATCCGCGCCATAATAATTGCCGGCTTCAGTGAGTTAAGCTGCGAAATTTTCGCTTCTGCTCCGTTATCAAAGTTTATGTGGCGGGCTCGGGTTAAAAATCGCCGAATTTGGCAATTTGCGGCGGCTGACCCCCAATTCTCCCCTAATTACCCTTATTTAGGAAGCCCATTCAAAAAGCGAACAGCATAATAAGCAGTTTTCCAGTTACGAATCGCCTTGTAAGTCGGCTTTTTATTAGGGATATTATCCAGACATTTAGGTAGCTGGAATATGATGAAGAAGGGGGAGTCTGCAGTTATTTCCTTGGCTTGCAATTTAATAACGCAATCTCGCCTAATTCCCAGCCTGGAACGGCTACGGCTGTTCGCAAATTCAATAATTGGCCGCTAAATTTCGGACATAATTCAAAGTGAAATGACGGTTTCGGCTCGAATTGGTGACACCACGTATGGACGCAACAACGCGGTTGCACCTCAAAACAAAAATTGTTACGTTAATTCGCGTTATTTTTAAATTTATTTGAAGGTTCCTGTTATCAGCAGCTATTAAATACAATGGGGTTGAATCACTACATTGAAGATATTTTTTTTACGGGTATCATTGTTCTCTAGGTAAGTATAATAAGTATCCATTTTTGGTTTATTATGTTTTATTATTATTGTTAAAATGCAAACGCGAACAAAGTGCAAGTTATTCAACTAACAATTTTTAACTTTATTTTTCTGTGTATCTAAATATTATGAAAAAAATTTGATAGCCTTAAGTTTAAAAACACTGACAATCAAAAAAAACAAAAAAAATACATGAATCAGCTCCATTAAAAATGTTTATTCAAAGCTATAATGTTGTTGCAATAAAAACATTTTTGTTGATAAAGCTTATTTGACTTATTTTTTTTTGCAAAATCCCCGTTGGATGTTTTAAGAATTTATGTTAAATTAGTTATATTTACTTCATTTCATTTCATTGACAAAACATATTAAATTAATTATTCGATTAATATTTACATTCCTGGTTTATACAAAATATATACGCCATAGTATAGAAAATTGTCGTTCTATACGCCAACTTTTACAGTGATCCGCCTTTTTTAATACTTAATAGTTATACAGTGGCGTAATATTTAATAAAATGTCCTCGATAATTTTTCAATTTTCTGAATTATTTAGCGAAAAGTAAGCAAAGACACAGAGAATGCTGATATTCAATGGATCTTAGGAAATTTGTTTGAAAGCTTTCACTAAAGCTCTTTAATAAGGTCGATGTATAACTTTAATTATAGACTTATAGCTCAGCATAAGGAGGTATACTGATAATAAAAATATTATTCTTATTTTGGTTTAATGCTACCATAAGAACGTTTCATCTATAAAAGAATTATTTATAATCTTTCAAATAAATGGATCATCGTTAATAGTTGCATAGTGCGCCACTTTTGTTACGTTTTAATCGGTGATTAGAGCTTTTATGTTTCGTTAACGCTTCTGCAATAGAACAAAACTATTTAAATCTAAATAATATTTTTAATCGTAAAGTTAGGTTAAATTTTTTTAAATTGCCTCATAAGTGTATACGGTTCCTCATGTTGTGAACCACACATCTTGTTATTATCGTGCTTGACGTTTTGGTCATCATATAGCCGCCTTCCTCAAAATCTTTTATCTAGTTATAATCATAATTTGGTTATTTTAGTTCAATTACACGGAATTCTTGAAAAGCATTTAATTTCCCACAAAATATAAATTTAATAAAAGTTTGGATAACTTCGAGGAACTGGTGCAACGTTTGAGCGTGTGAAAGAACATGCAAGGATCTCATTGACTGGTCGTGAAATTTAATACCGTGCCACGAATTTTTTAAAGACTTGATGCCTGAAGGAAATTTTATGAGAAAATGTTTTAATTTTGGATAATCAGCGCTGTCATAATAACTGACTCGTGTCACTTTTGCCCCCGCACGAAAAAAATTGAAGTTGAAGCTTCGTAGGCGCACCAAAAATTTATTTGGTGTTTGCCGTAAATTAGCGGATTAGCGAGTTATCCCACTATGATCCGCGCTACAACAACATCTATAAAGCTGCGCTCCCGAATTATTATGCAAATGCCGTTATAAATTTTAATTAGGCTTAATTACCGAACCTGTTATATTTCATAGAGTTAGGGCGCGCTCGCAAGCTTTATCTAGGCGAACTAGCACGGGAAAATTAACGACCCTCAAGTACTTACTCGAGGATCGCTCGATTTAATTAGCTTTGTCGCCTTACCATCGCCGATCCAGACGCCCTCGTGAGTTTCAGACGGCACTGGTCATTTCCTGTGGTGCAATGCGCCGGGGATGCTAAACCGTCGCGCGTTCAGATCACGTCGGGAGCGCGTCGCGACGGCGTTCACTGAGCCTGAGACGTCTGTGAACTGCACCGTGGAGCGCCGGTGGTGCGTCGCCGTCGTCCTGAACGCATGCTCGTCGCCGCAACCCTACCACTGGCGCGTTGCCGTGCCAGGAATTTATAAACTTACTGTTTACATTCTTTCGCTCGTGAATCGTCTTGGTTTCCAGGCAAAAAGGTAAATACTTCAACTTTTGCGATACGACCCGGCGATAGCTCGGGCCGGAACAGAGGCCAGACGAACAGGTGGCGAGCCGAGGGCCGACAAACCACCATCTGGATCAAAAATTTTTGAAGCGAGATTACGTTCACAATTTGGAAAGTAACTTCTTATCAGAGCAAAATTATTATAAATTTCGATACGTCATGGTTGGTTGTGCAACCGATTTTAATCTAAGTTATATCTTTTATTGTAAACGTACCTTATAGCTACACATTAACTGAGAAAAAGAATATTTATTTCGTCATGGTTTGTTGTGCAACAGATTTTAATCTAAGTTATGCCTTTTACTGTGAACGCACCTTAGCCACACATTAACTGAGAAACAGAATATTTAAGTTCCAGCAAGAAAGGTTACGGTTTGTAACTTCTATTATCGTACACCCATATAATGGTAATGTAAGCATCGAAACTACTAATTTCTGTATTCAGTTGCGTCAGAAATCGTTATAATTATAATATGTGGAAAAAAGTCGCGGGTGGTGGAAAAGCTGAACAGGACTGTTGACTACCCTTGCGGTCCTGGCTTTGTCCGATGCGTTTCAAATGAGGGACCCTCGCAATGGCGAGACCTCAATAAGTTGCACGCATACTGAAGCTCCAAAGTAGTTTTTGATCTCGCGTTTTAAAATTGTAGTCGTGAAGTGCTTTAGGGAACCGCCGATGTGAGCTTAAAGGAACGCCGTGGATTGGGAGAGGAAATCGGTTCCGGAGTGGAGAACGCAAGCGACAGGACAATTCGCAGAAAGGAAAGTTCAGTGAAACGAATGCTCTACATGGAAACTTTCAAACACGCAACGAAACAAAACCATTAGATGAACTGCTTAATGTATTTCATTGTTTAGTAACGTTTTACATACTGTACGCTAATCTTGTTTAATATAATAGGTTTCGAGCTCTCGTTGTATGTACTATCGCCATTGGTTCGAGTTGGCATTCTCGTCGTTATTTTGTAAATTATTGTTTAGTTCTGCAGCAAATAAATGTTTTCAAAATTTTTTTTTTACAATCGCTTTACCTTACGACAATAAAACTAGTAAACTTTAATTGTCTTATTAAATTAAATTAGTCGTTTGTGATTTCCAATTTGGGTCAATTTGGTTCAATTGCTAGATTGCTAGAAGTTCATAAAAGTAACAAAATTACATTTTTTTTCTAATTTTTAAAGATTTTGATTGAATTAACTTATACTGAATAAAATAATAAAAAAAATCTTCAAGGATCACAAAAGTTTTAGAAAACATTTTTCTTAAAATTTATTTTTCTTGCTATTTAATTTTGTTTTAGGGGAAAACTTCTCCCAGCTGACAGCAGATGTGCGAATCCGTGTTTGCGTTTTGGGGCAATCATTTTGATAAATCGCCAAGATTTATTAGGGAAGAGTCGTTATAAGTTAATTATTAAGCCGAGAATCCCATCGAGAGACACTTTATAGCCCCTCTCAGGTGTTGGAAAGCTAAAAGATGAATACAAACGAGAAAATATTTCAAATGTCGTCGTTAAGCTCAGTAGGCAACTGGGCTATCAATTTGATTACATCATTATCACGTCTTTGCGTTTCCCTTTACAGAGGAAGCATAGAAGATAAATATCTTACACTTGGCTGGATCAGTTTCACGTCCCGATTCTCCCTCTTTATCGCGCTCGCTACATCATAGAAATTCCGATTTTCCGAGATAACTTCATACGTATGCATCTCGATTCAAAGAAAACGCAATTATAACCGTCGCGACTGCTCCTGATTGTGACAGCTATGTAAATATTTCCAATTATTCGCCAGTCGCCTTCACCTGTATCGGGAAAATTTATAAAATCCTGTCGAATTTTCATTAAAAATTCAATCAAGGATTTCGCTAGAGAGAAACTCGATATTGTGGCAGTGTGGCACCGAGAGCGGGAAATTAATATTCTGGATATTTCCGCCAAACTCGCATCAAAGAGGCGTTTAATTAGGCCTCGTTGTTAAATTATTAATCGGCGACACTCGAAACAGTGCAGCAGTCGATAAATGAATTCCATCAAGCTCCGGAAGGGCCCGTTAATTTCAATAAAGCCCCAACCACCAAAATTGATAGCTAATAGTATTTAATCACCGACATAATCCAGTTTTAATTCGATGCAGCGCGGCAACTCAAGGAGCAGCCGCTGGAAACTCCACCAGCAACTCCACTCAATAGACTAAGGGTGCAACGCTGCACTACAGTTTATATCAGTTTTTGCTCCTTAAAGTAGCACGTGCTACATAAAAATGTAAAGATGGTACTAAGTAATGTGCGAAGAATTGAACTACAGTAATGAGCTTACAATGGTTTTTAAGGGACAAGTTTCCAATTACTTTACAGCAAAATTTGCCCAATAGACATGCAGTAGCTAGATGATAAAGAATTAAAGCACCAAAGGAGTGCTAAAGATAAAAGTAATGTGTTAAAAATCCCTCATGTTTCTGCTGGAAGTATGAAGCACTAGGAATCTCCATTGAAGTACTTTTAATGTTTTCGCAATAATAGTGTGGCCGTTAACTCACGCGCCCTTCCGACAAGGCCAAACTTTTTACACCCTGCTAGCTTTGTGCTCTAGTCGTTAAAGTCGTTTGGCTGTTAGGGAAGTTGCTATTTAGCCTCAAAGGGGTTGAGCGATGGCCACAATTAAAGTAATGATGTCCTCATTAAGATGTATAGTGAAATTTGCCTTGTTTCAGCCCAAATAGGTGCATAACGAAGAACGTCATAGTGACACCACAATTTATGACGTCTTATATCAGCGAGAACCAACTTAAAGTTAGGGTTAGCGAAACATCCGCACTACCAAAGACCCGAAATTTATCGCCACACTTGTTACGACATTAGGCTCCTCGAGAAGGCGTTTTTCCTGCGAATTCGACCCTCCGGACGTATTAATAACAGCCATTACCAGGAGCGATTTAAGTGTTTGGTTGCGGTCGTTAGGGGCAATTTTATTGGAAATTACAAAGTCAAAAAATGGAAGAAAGTAATGTTTAGGATCGACCATCGATTGGTGAATGGCGTTAAAAATATGACCACCAGTTGCGCGAGGAAAGACACGTGGCGCGTGTAACGCCAAATAATTCTCTATAATCCTCGACGATGTAAACAAAGCGATTACAAGAGAGTTTTGCAGGCTAATGATTTTCAATCAGCGACAGACGGGTGAGTACGCCAGGACCGTATCAACTTATTTCGTGCGGTCTGACGTCCATCTCGGGTAGTTACCCCTTAACGAGGCTAAAACCCCGAAGCCGCACATACGGTTGGTTATCGCTTATCTAATAATCCGGTGCGACGGAATCCTGAAAATCAATATGCCGCTTATGATTACATTGCCTAGAGCCGCGTTAATGAGGAGTTAACGGCTGACACATCATTATTAGCGGCCCGGAATGGCCGCCCAATATCCTGTCAAACAAGGTTTTTATGGGGGCCGGTATCTGCACCCCGAGAAATCGAAATAAGATGGAAGACAAAACATGGCCAAGCTTCCAAGAAGTACCTGTTAGCACCATGCAGCAGGTTACGAAAATTTAAATTTTTCTTAAAAGAAAACTGCCTGATAAAGGCTAAAAGATTAGCATCTTCAGAAATGTCCTTTAAAATGGTACTCTTTGAGGTGTGGTGGTAAGTGTCAAGTGTCAGCTTTTTCTAAAGCCCATTAACGGTATTTCGAGCAGATGGTCCGGCATCCCGTCAAACCTAATATTTTTCCAGGAAAACTCTTGGTATCTCAAAGGTAAGCACATCTAATGAGTACAAAAATCAGATCAAGTGTCAATAATATCTTTTTAGTGCTCTTGAGGACCAAATAAGAAAAACTATAATTAAATGACATATTTTTAATGCAATAGTTGAACGGTTGAAATGTATTAATTTGAAATTTGAAAAATTGTTGAGAATGTAATTCTGCAGGCCAGCGCGTTTGGTCCAGAGACGCAGGCCATCAATCGTCGTAGTTGCAGCGGCTGCATTCTCGTTCCGAATGCTTGATGCGCCATCAGCAATTCTAAATCCCATGAATAATTCCCTTTAAACGCGGACGCGTCCCTCTGACTGAAAAATTGTCTTACAATTCCTGTAGAAGAGAAAGCTGCGTCGGTTTTATCCTGCGGTCGAAACAGTTTCGTTCAATGCAGAACCCCGTGTTCCACCTTTCAAAACATTCGTTTTACTGCCGGTTTGCACGTAAATTCGCCAAATAGGGTAGAGCTTGGCAGGCGAACTCGAGCTTCTTCCATTTCATTAAACACCTATCAGTCAATATTGGTAATTAAATTCTTCGGCTGATCCAATATTGAAATTTCTCCGGTGTCCAGCGAGACGTAATTACGTCAGCGAAATGCAGGAATCTTAATGCTCTCGACTGGAATTTTTAGAAGAGCAAAACTAATTTATTATGTTTGACGGAAATATTAAGTCGGGATCCCCAGACGCCTATTGGACCCGTCCTGAACTGCCTAACCCCGGATAAAGCTGCACACCGAGGACTTTACGCCCAGGTCGGGGCTACGGAGCTTGTCTGCCGGTGTATAACCCGGAAGATGGATGGTGTTTTAACACGACACTTCCGTTCACACACCGAAACGATATTTTAAAACTCGCGCTGTCGCACTCCTTTATCTATCATCTGCACATACATTTTCGTCAAAAAAGAGAAAAACCAAAATTAGATATCTCAACAAACTCCCCGTAACTTTTTAGTTTTGTCTCGCGCTTAAAAGCAGAGCAGCGACGAGCTATCGCAAAAATTGTGGATCCCATTGCTACCTCAGCTTTAATTCTGTTTTTATTTAGATTGATTTTAGAGCTGGTGGTGATGCGATTTTCAGTCAATTTGGGGGAAATCCAACGGGTCGAAATCAATTTTACTGCGATTCTAATTTGGTTTTAATGCGCTTTAGGAGGCGCCCTTAAGCAGTGTTGGGGCGGTTTACGGCCAACTGCAAACTTTTCAACGGATTTTACGTCGACAATTGCGAAACAGCCATAAAAATCGTTTAGCACCTCGTTTGATAAAAATACCAGCAACAATGCTCCTTCAACGAGCCGAGAAAATTTGTTCTAAAGACGCAACTAGGTCCCCCAACCCAGAATTTAACGCAAAAAATACTAAGCTTTTGAGAATAAATTTTGCTCCAGAAAACTTAATTTTTACACCGAAAAACTCGTCATTTTAGCGGTTATTGGCAGGCGCAAATGGTGGAGGCGCCGGGCGAATCGCCCCGCTACGCAACGATTTTCTTTCTTTGGCCCTATAAATAACTGGATAATATTGATTCATTTCAGAAAGTTACAAAAACTTCCAAAAGCAAGCGATTCTGAAACTGCAACTGCCAAATTAATTTAAATCCCTCGGTCCATTACATGCAACCAAACTCGATTACGTCGGGTTTAACTCAATTTCTGCATTAATGGCGGGTAATTGACTACGCACAGGAAGATTTAACAATAATAATTCATAGTCTGCAGCAGGATCGTGGTGAACGGAACCCAGTCACCTAAATTCACCAATCGGTCGAGTTGGGGGCTTAAATTTAGCACCCTATCTATACAAATCAGCGAAGGTCGTTTCAGAATAATGGAAGCGATGAAACTGCAATTTCGATTCCGCACCGATATAAACATGAATAAAAAAATGCCGTTTCCCTGTCACTAAGTCCATATAAGGCGGGCCTTTCCTATTCAATTTTAATCCTACTATCCGCGGACCATCTTTATCTTGAATCGTAGTTGAGTAGCGCCTTGATAAATTATTTAGGGGAGGTCTGGAGAACGCAGTTTGCAGTAACTTGATCAAGGCGGCCGGGGAAGATGTTCAACTCTGAATTGATACTGACAATAAACACGAACAATCTCGCAGGGGACCTCAATTAGAGGTAATTGTAATATTAGACTTATGGAAGCCGCAAAATCAAGAAGTTTGTATTAATTGAGACACGTCTGGTGGGTGAAGCAAATGAAAATTTTGGATAGTTCTATAATTAAAATAAATAAAAAACGCTACTACCCTTAGGAGTCGTTGGTTTATTAAAGCAGCTAGCAGGATTTGAATTCAGCCTTATTTAGTTATTTGCTTAACAATCTCATTAATCAATTATTTTTTTGCTGCACTAAAAACTATAATTTTCTTGTTAATTTTTGCAGAATGGGAACTAAAGATAATTGACACTTGATATAAGCCCAGGTTGTAACAAATAGTGGAGGATAAAATTTAAAAAGTTCTATGTTTGAAATAATTTTTGTTCCGAAGTGAAGACGCGAAACGCAGGCACTTGATTGCCTTTTCGGTCGTAATACTTCCGGTATATTTTGCTGGAAAGTGAACCTACGCCTGAAAGCCGCCCCCTAGGCGGCGGCGAGGGCCGAGCTCATCTGCAGCGTTATTTGTTTTAAGGCCGAGACAGGGCGCGACGTTTCGGGAATAAATTTGCGGCGGTATTAATTCCGGCGGTGCCATAAATTCGTGAGAGATTTGTTGAGAGGCGGTTTTTAACCGCCGCCAATTTTCCTCATAATTAAAGCCCTCAAGCCGGCGCAATTTTCGAGTGCAACTTGACCCGATATACACCTCTCAAATAAACCTTCTGATTAAACGGTTGTGGCGGCGAGGCAAAATTACTCCTAGTCTTGTTAATCTTGTTGCATTCGAAGCATGCACCAGTTAGCGCCTCCAAATACAAACGAAGCTTTTATGCCTCAGCACGGGCCGGCCGGATTGGGCCCCCAAAAACCATCAAATGCAAAGGTGACCTGCTTCCTGATTACGCTTATCGCTGACAACAACAGACTCCAATTCGCATCCCATGAGGATTACGCAATCGCCATTTCCGGCTGCACAGGTCACAACCCGAACGATATGTAGCCCAAGAATTTTTATTAAATTACCAATAATGTCGCGCAGACCTTAAAAATAAATGCTTCAGAGGCACTACTTTAGTTTCATGTAATTATTGCAGGAGAGGTGGGGCTTTAACTTATCCTGAGAAATTTTAGAACAATTTTCAAATGATGGAAATTCTTTGGGTGCAACTGTATAACTTATACAAAACTAGTAAGCTTCAGAAACTCTTTATAAAGTCTACTCGAGTCTTTCTACAAAATTCAAAACGCGCTGCTTGCTAGCAGATGCTAAATTCCTGGGCATCCCGGGTAGTCTAGGCTGCCTAATTACTTTTTTCAAGGGGCCAAGCGATATTAGGGCATTTTAGCAGTTTTTCGCTCAAGGGTGAACGAACCACCAAGTGTCTAGTCAGATGATACGATTAGGCAGCGCACAACCATCATTACCACTTCACATCTGTGTTCGCAGCGGCTCTTGTCATGTTTCAACCCGGGCGCTTGATATTGTTGCCATGATCGAACGTGCCTGCATGACAAAGGGTTCCGGTGTCGCCGCCCTTTGCCGCCATCCCCGAATTAAGCGAGCGCCCACCATTCAAACTGGCGAAATTAAATTCGGGCAAGTGAGCAAATCATCTTTTCCAAGGATCCACTGTCGCTTCTCCTCGCCGAAATGTCCCTCTTTTGTTCACAGGTGTCAGAGTCCTATGTAGGTGTATTAATGCCGAATGTCGACCAATTAAGCCCCCGTAATCCGGGCACAAGCGCGTCTAATGACACTTGCTATGTACGTGTATTCGTGCTTTCGCCCCATAAAGCCGCGACATTCCATTTCTCACATCCCCTGCCAACAGCCGCACGGCTAACCGCCCCGTCATTTCGCGACTCTAATGGGGCCCGACGAAACGTTCAAGCCAGCATGTCACACGCCACACTCATTTACGTGCCCCACATGCGAGGAGGGGACCCCCGCTTGTTCCGGAATATATCAAAGCGGAACAATAAACACGTAATTTTTTCGGAACGTCCAGCTCCCAAAAACCACAACCAAATTCTTAGAAGTATTACGGGTAAGGTAATAATAATATAATGAAGTATGTAATACAGTGAGTAGTAACTTCACAATTGAACATAAGGGACGCTCACATACGATAAGCTTTTTTACTTAAAAAAATTAGAGGTTAGAGGAAGCAAGAAATTAATGAGCATTAAACAATGGAGAAGCAAACTCTTTTCTGATCCGAAGAATAAATCGACGGGAAGCCAGCAAACCACCCTCAATGTTGTAGGGGAGGAAGCAAGAAGAAATTTAAGTAAATTTAATTTTAAAATCTTGTAATCGCTTTTCCGAATAACACCCATAAAGCGGTTGGTAAATTCCTGATATCATTGTCCATTTACCACGAATCCTCTTTGAACATATTCCGAAAACTGGGATTTTTGTCACATTTTCGCTGAATTTTCGCGTCGCGTTAAATTGTTAATCCTCGCATCACGCCAGCCATTTATTTACATTCAGATCATGTCGGCGGCTTTCTGTTTTAATTTCGTGTAAACTGCTGACAGCTACTTCTTCATGCCGTCATTTCGTCACATGTCGGAGCCGCGCAAATAAAACCACCCTTACAACAGCGACAAATGAGAAATGATCGAAAAACTATCGCTCATAATTCTGTCAAAATCACTGAATACGTTCGCGCTTTTCTAAAGCATTCGTTTTTTTTTCAGTAATTAATTTGATAATAATCGATTAGACCGGGCCGCAATGTTTTAAAAAAGTAACATGGAAACCCCTTAACAGTAGTTGAGGTCATATCGCGCCCATAATTCATTAACAGCCGGTTTTCATTAGCGGCCGCTCCTATCAAAAGTTTGAAATAATAGCGGTAATGAGTCGACTGGGAATTTTTTCGCAAAACGCGAACATGACAGCTGGGGATTATTTCAGTTTGCTATGTAATTGCTGAATCTAATTAAAAGTGCAACAGCTATTAGCTAACTTGTTGACTGTGCCGTTATTAAAAAAATTGCTAATTTAATTAACGCTGAATTTTAAATGTTTTAGCAAGAAGTTTCGAACCACAGTTGAAAGTTGCAGAGAACCAAAGAGCCTCAACTTAGCCTGAAATTTTTTTCATTTCTAAAGTTAATAACTTTTTGTGCATGACGGAAAGTAAATGAAAAAACATGGTAAACGTCAAACTAGAAATGAAGCTCAAGGAATAAATTGATATAAAATTTCTGTATAATCAAGAAACAAATCGAGACATTATTAAAAACTATTGTATACCATACATAATTATGTCTGCATTGTTGCAGTTTAAAGTTTAATAAAATGATCCATAATTATGATTACACAATATCAAATAATAGATGTTTAAAGTGGAAATAAGGTGAAAGTCATTATTAAAAAAATATGAAAGTCGAACACATCATAATGTTTTAAAAGTTGAAAAAATGATGAATTGGGGAAGATAATATTCATATAAAAATAATAATATTTTTGAAATTTTAGTCACAAAAATAGGCATTTTATTATTAGTTACATCATTCACACAACTACATGAAGACATTTGGTTCTTATCAATTAAATAGCAGAATAACCTAGAACGCTATAGATACACTGTTGAAAGATTGCCGCCATTAATCGAGCATTGGATTAATGAGGATCCGTACATCGTTAACTATCAAAAGAAATTCTTGCCTAACACTTAGGAACGCAGTCGTTACAATAACTATTCAGTGTCAATAGTTCAGCGCGTCGTACAAAAAGGTTGTGATGTAGTCCCTCAGGCGAACTAGGCCGGCAGTAAATTAGCTGTAATTTTTATCGCGAACACTAGCAGTTCCACCTGAACGCACCGTTAGGTGTGCTTTCCCGTTAATTTTTCAAATTTCCGTCGATGCCATCCGGAAAAATAGGTGAGCTGTTTCCATTCCGAGGTCGCACCATCATCCGAACCTGTCGCAGACTATATTGAGGTCCCCGGAATTCCCCCCAGTACATGCCGTGATATAGGAGTTCTTCGGGCAGGTCCCCACTTAAATATTTGCCGTTGAGATTGCTCGTGTCACATCCCCGATACCACCAAGCACCACCTACAACATAATTAAAAAAGTCACGGATACTCCGCCATCATCCATTTTAATAAAGTGGGATAGCTTTTAAATATTTAGCCAGTCCCGACCCGGAAGAATCTATAGATAAAGCGAGATTGTTTCGTCGAGGAAACCGCCTTGTATTTCATGTTACTCAACGATATTCCGGATGTTGGAAAATTTATAGCGGACAGCGACAACATGTCGGTTCGGGAAACTTTGGACGCAATTAAAAATGTAGCTTTTCCGGCCCGGGGGCTAATTGTGTTTTAAGTTGTAATCGTACTGTGAGCTTGCGCGCAACTTCCTTCGGCCCAGTTGTCCTGGTCCATGTCCTTGGTGCTGAATTTGCTTCCGGCGTGGTAAATCAGGGAGTCGCCGGCGTTGCCGCTGTAGCCTCCGAGGACTTTCAGGGGGTAACCCTCCAATTCGCTGCCCACGCTGAAAGCGCTGTAATGAGCGACGGCGTTCTCCAAGTTCATGTCCACTAATTCCACTAGCAGTTCGTTCACTTCAAAGCCTGAAATTTAATAATATTTCACTTTGAGAGTTGGAAAAGCGCGCACGATTAGTGGAAGTTTGTTAAAATACAAGCTCAACTTTGGCTTGCCCTAATTCGGCTAATTAACGCAAACATTTATATAAATCGGACAAAAAGCACAAAGCACTCGCCGCCGATGCAAGTAAATTAATTTTGGTATACTCGTTCCCAGCTGCAAAAACGTTTCAGCGATGAATAAATCGTTAACGGCAAAATTCATTTCTCAGATTGTTACTTCAACATGGAAAAATAACGAGAAGATATCAACGACGTTCACAATTAGATAAGTATCGGGTGTTCCAACAATTAGATTCAACATTAATTTTAAATATAAAAATTTGTAACCCAGAACGCATAATGTAACGCATTAACAACTACAAGAGAACGTCATTAGTTTTTTAATAAATGATGAATGACGATAGTGGACTCGTCCGTTCGCACCTTGGGATAATTACTTTATGGACTTCTAGGAATTTATTACGTTAACTTTTAAGTTGGAAATAATATTTTGCATATTCTCATCGATTTGGACAATGTAACGTTATTTTTTTATTAAAAATATTGATAAAAAAAATTATTAAAAAGTGCATTGTGTCGCCACATTTTTGCATAATTAAAAAAACAAATTGTACTCGACTCTGCATTACATAAGTATACTACTAAATTTCTACCCTTAAAATTAATGTCCATTTTAGGGGTAAGCCTAAGTGTTGGGACACTTGATATACAGCTGGCTCTAGTGAACTGAACGTATTGATAAAAATTCTGCGCGGTTGTTGGAGAGTTACGGAGTTAACAATACGCGGAGGGTGAGGTTTCTGAAAATTTCCAAATTGTTTATTCGGCAGCAGAAAATTCCCCGAATGCCTCCCGCGAATCTAAAACCGACTATACTATAGAATGCCCGATTACCCGTCAATTGATGCAGATATTCCAGCCCCAGCCAGAACTCTCCCCCAAGATTGCCGAATCCGTGCTTATAGCTGTGCCAGTTTAAATAAAAATCCTGCGCTCCCTGGTATCTGTTATGAATAAAAGTCCACCCGCCCCCGCTGGTGTTCATGTCGCACAGCACCATGAACGCCCTAGGGGACTCCTCGGGCTGAATACGATAAATCCCAGATACGTTGTTGCCCCGTTCCTGCACTTCCCTGCAGTTTCTCGGCAAATCTCGATCGTTCTGAGCGCACAAATGATCCATCGGGGACCGGTTGGAGATTTGGTAGTGTTTTACGTCGACTAAGCTGTTGCTTAAGAACGGTTTCGTGACGAGGTCGTCCTGATTCAGCACGAGACTCCTGAAAAGTGCCATTTTATCGACCAACCCTATTGTGACATCCACAAATAATTTCAGCTTCTATCAGGACGAAACTGTAATCGTCGGCAATTCAAAGCACGACGACGTCTGCTTCCGACTTGTTTAGGGTTTAGGGCAGGTCTAATCGCCTCGACGCCCCTCATTACTAGATCAGAAAATCTTCATTCGCTAAATAATGCTTACAGGACAATTTAATCATGCGACAATCAAACGTTCAGTATAGTTATCAATCAAAGGCAATTGCGTCAAAGATTTAAGTGTGCAACTAATTTAAAAAAAAAAAAATGGATGTTGAAAAAAATTAGTCAAGTGACTTTAGAATAATTTTCCAGAAGCTGTTGAAACTCCGGATGGAAGCTGAATTACTTGCAAAATTTGAACGATGATATACTGACTTGGTGGCATCGGCTATGGCGGAAATGTTCTTCTTGACGATGGCGATGTCGAGGTTGAGGCTCCGGACGGCGGCCACAAGAAGCTGCACGCCCTTGGTCAGATTGTCGATCGTCAGCTCTAATTTTCTCTGTTCGCTGTTCGAGGATTCGGAATGGAGGGTTCCTGGTGGCTGACTTGTTTCCGTAAACCGTCCTAATTCATTTCGAAAGCCTTCGAGGGCTGTCTGCACTTCCGCACTTTGGTATTCGAGAGCCTGGAGTCTGTGGTTGCTCTCCCGCAATTCCGAGCGCAAGTTCTCTGATTTTTCACCCACTTGCACTTCGAGCCTAGTTAGACGGTATTCTATTTGCTCGGTTTCACACGGCCGTCTATTAATGTCGCTCTTCTGAACCATATTGGGCTGGAAGTAAATTTTAAACATAGGTTAAACAGAAAGTCAGAACGGCTCATTGTTCAATTTGCATCGTCGCTCTTAAATATTCAGTTGGATCGCTAGCTAGAGTCAAAGTTAAATTCTAAGATCAGGTGATATTTAATTTATATTTAAGTTTACAACTATGTGTCGCACGGCCATAGTTTTCAGTTACCTGGAAAGTGCTAATCATAGTATATTTTTGAAATAAATACATCTTTGGTATCTTTTTCTTAATTATTTAGGAACTTATATATTATGATGTTAACCTGACTCCTTCACCATTTTTAGAATTTTTACAGTTTGTGAAATGGCTAAATAAGTAACATTCAGCTCCTTACTTATAAATTGAGTTATTTTCAACCTAATAATTTTTGTAGAAAACCTTCTTTGACTCACTGATGGACACTTTCAAAGTTTATCTTTGCAAGAAGCTTTTTAAAAAAACATACACTCTCATTCTGAACTAGGTGTCGTACTAAAATAGTTTCTAGCTGCTTGGATAGAGCTAATCGTAGTCTCTATTGAAAGAAATTACCATTTTTGCAACTTAATTTTTTTATATCTTATAAATTTTTATATCATCATCTTGGATTTGGCTCTTCCACCATATATCGACTTTTTTCAAAATTTGATCAAGGTGGCTTAGTGTAACTGCATAACGAGAAAAATTAGCGATATTAAAGTCCTTGTTAATAATACCGAGAAAATAGCATTAGCAATGAGGTAAGCAATAAACAAAGACAAGCAAATTGTGTCAGCAAAAATTTGTAAATAGTCATGAAGTCGTGATAATGCCATATGCGGGTTAGTAAAAAAAGCAAAAACACGACAGACATTTATAAACAACCAATAGTAACAATATTTATTGCAACTTTATTTTTATTGAGAAACGCTATTGAGAAATTAAAAATAATGAATGTCAGTAGAGACTTAAGTGCTTGTCTTGATTAAGTTATTAACAAAAAATAACATCTTGTGTTAATTTTTTTTTTGTCTTACGTTCATCCATCAAATTAAGTTTAGGTGTGTATAGATTTTCTAAAATAAATGGGGAAAATTTTTCAGCCACTTTCATGAGACTGTGTATAAAACACTCAAATACTTTGTAGTCTCGCTGTTGAAATTTTCTCATCTGTCTAATTTTGGCAGTTCTTTATTTGGAGTCATGAGAAATA
This sequence comes from Schizotus pectinicornis, assembly GCA_951805265.1. Lineage (NCBI taxonomy): Eukaryota > Metazoa > Arthropoda > Insecta > Coleoptera > Pyrochroidae > Schizotus > Schizotus pectinicornis. The sequence goes on from OX638203.1 coordinate 19,314,521, forward strand.
CGGAGCAACGTCCGATCATTTCTTGTGAATGTACGTTTCAAGATTCCTCATGCCACGCACTACCGAGTCCCGTGACTCTTGAGGTACCTCTTATATAACACGGAAATTTGCCCTTGACAATAATTTTCGATAGCCAAGCCTTGAATGAATCAATAATGAGGTTCTTGAAACGAAGCGCATACCTACATTCCAGCATCTTTTACTACATTGCTCTAGAATAAAAAAATTGCCGTTTCGACCTTTGAAAAAATCAATTTACGTCAAGCAACCTCATGGAAATCAAAGAGCATTTCAGAACAACCATATGCCCGTCACAGAACAGAAGTATACGTTTTCGATATTTTGTGGGTGTCAGTTGAATCTGAATGAGAAGGCGAGTTAGCTATCTGAGGACGTAAAACCCAAACGAAACGTAGTGGATGGCGTCAACCTGCTGAAAGTGCTGCAATAAAAAATATTATTTATAAATCGATAACATCTCCCAGTTTCAAGTGCAATATTGCAGAAACTTCAGTTATTTATAGTTTTCTTGCTAATAAATTCGGGGCTTGTAAATCAACTTGTACAGCATGCTTAAAACGTTTCTTATCTTCATTCCATGTTTCGCTATTGTTACATCACCAACACAACAAAAATATCTTCAGTCATTGTCGAGAATAATCGAGCTCGTTTTTTAGAGGTAATAACAAGTAAGGCGAGCCCTCTTTTAATTAATTCTGTCATGCTTGTTATTCAGCTTTCCGCTCTATCACTTTGATCAGGTTCCAAGGCAATAAACAATAAGTTAAAATAAAACTGCAAAACTCAATTAACATACGTACCATAGGTGTTGTATTATTTGACACTTCATGACGCAATCGGGCCCTTCTAATCCTTTTTGCCACTTTCGGTGATTTTGTCGTTTCTGTCGTAGTTCGTTCAAATAACACGAGCACTAACACCGCGATTGTTAATAGCACGCGCATTATTTCGCCGGCAGATCACCCACTACTAACAAATTTACGCCTTCCAACAGCTTTACTATAATACGTTTACCATAAAAAAAAACCACGGCGATAAACCGATCTCTGTAAAACACTGCGAGTACGTTTAAGAGTCCACGACAGTTCGGATTGTTTCACGATAGAGCATGCAAGCTCGTTAGCTAAATGGAGATGTAATTAGTGCACTTACGACATTTACTAGCAAAGTGCACTAGGAGTTACCAGATTTGTAAATTTAATGCGTCACCTTCATGGATAGTTAACGTAAGAATTTGGAGCTGCAAGCATTGTTTATCGTGATTCATAATTTTGCTTCTTTACTTTATGATTACTTGAGCAATTGAAGCTGTAATAATAATAAAACACGTTGTACGTGTTAAAAAAAATAGATAAATTTAGGAACCTTTTGGAATCAATTAATTCCTAAAAAGGTTAACCTCTTTCACTTCCTCGACTCTAAAGGGGGCATTCTTGCAATGTTTATGCACTTTGCTAGCCACTTATTCAATTTAAAATTAAAATTAGCTTTTAAGATGAAACAAGTTTTTGTGGCTATTGTTAATTTTTAGATGTCAATTCTTTTATGTCATTTTTTAGCATTTTTAGCATATTTTAAAATATCGAAATTAGATCATCAACTAAAAACATAAAATCAATTAAAGATAGAGAATCTGAAAAACAGATTTTCGTCCCGATTGGACAAATTAGGTAAAGTATTTACCGAAATCTAAATTGTTAAAATAACTGCTCCATTATCGACGTTCACACGCTTAATTAAGCGCTGTCGAATTGAATTGAAAAAATTAGTCTCTATTAGCGCTACGAACGACACTGCCTCCAACCGCAATTAATCTTCCCGTTTGCTTGCGGATTTTATTGCGGTTTTTATTAGCAATTCGATAATTGGTAACGTTATGAATTGGAATTGTCGCCATTTAAATGAATGCTTTATTGATTTCACTTATTCGCTACCATTCTGGCTGACAACATCTATGAATCAAATGGAGCGACACATCTGCATCTGCTAATTTTTAGGTCAATCTGGTTTCTTCTATCACTACGTAGAATACGTTGTGCAATTAACTACACTCTCAACAGCACAAACTGTCAACCAATCGCGAAAAATAAATTTTATAATTTGACCCCATTACAATTTACATACATTTTTTGTATAAGCTTATGCCCGGTCAACATCTGCACCCAGTGTCTGGAATCTGTTAAGTTACGAATTGTTTGATAATATTGCAAAAACCGGATTTCCCATGTCATGATACATAATCATAAAGCGCTATTTAGAAAATATTGTTATCTTTACATCCATAAAGAGTTTTAAGTAATTCTTAGAATTTGTAATATAATTGTGTGTAAGTAGCAAGCAATATAAAATAAAAATAATTGATTGAAAGTTAAATATCCACATAAAGACTTCGCAGCTATTTAATTGTTTAAATAGTTAAATCGTATAAAAACTAAATTTAATTCTCTATTATTAACATTAAAATCCCGTATCTAAAAAATCTAATATTTTAAATGGTGTTTGATATTGAATTTTTTAACGCATATTTTGATAAAACCTCTTCTTTCTGCCAGATGTTACAGTTTAGTGAACGTGAAATGTTGCAAGTGTTAATATTTAAAAAAACAAACAACAGCTGTATTTTTCACAATTTTTATTACTAAGTTCTAAAATAGATAATAGCTCATTAATTTAATCTTCACAATCAACATTTTCAGGGTAGTCACAGTAACTCAGTTCTTGATTCCAATAAAGATCTGGAGGACAAATCATTTCCGATTTTCCACCGGCATAACACTCAATGTATTTATTGCAGTCGCCTGGAAAAGGAAAGTAAGTAATTTCTTCAGAAGGATACGGACATAAAGGATCCGGAGTCCATTCTCCATCTGTCGATGTTTCAGAGGTTCCTTCTGTGGGAGAGACTAAAACCCATCATTATCATTATTACCAACCAAAAGAATTCCAATTTACTTGAAGATTCGGTTGATCTCCAGGTAGTAGTGACCGGACTTCCAGCTAAAGAAAGAAAAAAAAAATATTTTTTTAAATTAACAAGTTTCACTTACTTGTATCACAATCAACGTTTTCGGGGTAATCACAGTAACTCAATTCTTCGTTCCAATAAAGATCTGGAGGACAAGTCATTTCCGTTTTGATACCTCCAAAACACTCCCAATATTTGTTGCAGTCTCCTGGATATGGAAAATAGATTATTTCGTCTGAAGGATAAGGACAAAGTGGATCTGGCGTCCATCCCCCATTTGTTGTCGTATCACCTGTGGGTAGATCTAGAAATTAGGAGCTTATGATTAAAAACTAACAAAATAATCACTAGTTTACCAGAGGACGAAGTTGAGCCTCTAGTTGGAGTTCCGGCTGCAATTTTTTTAATTAATTTTTTTTAAATGGGTACATTTTTAATTTCTAGTAGGTACTTGAATCGCAGTTGACGTTTTCTGGATAATCGCAGATATTATGGACTTCGTCCCAATAAAGACCTTCGGGACAGGTCATTTCTGTTTTAATTCCATCAAAGCACTCCCAATATTTGCTGCAATCTCCAGGATAAGGAAAATAAATGGTTTCGTTGGAAGGATACGGACACAGAGGATCTGGTGTCCACCCTCCACTAGTTGTTGTTTCATCTGTAGGTATACCTAAAAATGCAGTGTTTAGGTGAATTATCAATAAATTCAAAGTTTTCTTACTAGAATCACAGTTTACGTTTTCTGGATAATCACATTCACTGATATCCTGATTCCAATAAAGGCCGTCGGGACAACTCATTTCCGTTTTAGCACCACCATAGCATTCATAATATTTTCTACAGTCTACAGGATCGGGAAAATAAGTTGATTCGTTTGATGGAAATGGACATACAGGGTCTGGAGTCCATCCTCCATCTGTTGTCGTTTCATCCGTTGGGCTGGCTGAATAATTATACAAATCGCAAGATTATTTGAAAATGTGGAGAGATAATAAATTGTTGAATTATCGTTTATTTTAGCATTTGGAAAAATTTTGCTCACTTGAATCGCAGTCAACATTTTCCGGATAATCACATAAACTAGTTTCTTGATTCCAGTAGAGATCGTCAGGGCAAACCATTTCTGTTTTAATGCCGTCAAAGCACTCCCAGTACTTATTGCAATCTCCAGGGTATGGAAAATATGTTATTACGTCGGAAGGATATGGACATAGTGGATCCGGAGTCATTTGCCTATCTGTAGTTTCTGTTGTTTCAGTTGCATATGAAATTTCTGATACTGTAAATATTATGGATTTGACTTAAATAATATAGTAATTACTTACTTGCAATAACTGCAAAATATAATATGTATGACAAGCCTAAGAAATTTCCTAAAAATTAAATGTCTATAAGGAAAACAGTTGAACTAATAGAACAAAATTGTCACCCTTCATTTTGGTTGCTATTCGGAATACCTACTCAAGTCACATTTTTGGTAGATGATCCTTTTATCTAACTTCTTATCTATTATCTGACGGATTTTTCTTGCGTCTGGTTGTGATTTGAAACATTAGCTAAGTAGAGATCTAATTAATCGAAAACAACATTACGCAATTTTATTTTGTTTAAATGACAATATTGTTTAAATGACAACAGGAAACTAATCAATCAGTTGCTATTGATCTGGTCAGTCATGGATGCTTTTGTTCTAGGACTAACTGGATGCACCTGATGTCCCACGTATAGGTAAGAACATAAAACGGCAAAAAACATCTTTACAAAATGTGAACGAACTTTGAACTTTAAGTTAGCTCATCAATCACTTCAAGTCAAGATGATTTTAAGAACCAAGATCCTGTACTGAAAAGATTGTTCTGGCAATGGAGAATAAGAAGCGAGAAAGTTTTGAACTCCAAGCAGTTAAATAGTTCCACATTCCGTAAATGTGTTTTAACGATAATAAGTAATAACATTTACTAGTCTTATCAGGATTTTCCAGAAGTTCTTCGAATAACTGGTAACGCCGAAAATTTTTACTACTCTATGACGTACCAGGAGATTTTAGAATTAAGTAGCACATTTCTTCGAAACTAATGCCTGGGTATTTTTGATTCGGCGTACCTCATCCTCTTGATAACCACAAAATAAAGGAAATAACTGTTCTCAACTATCTTACAATGGGAAGTACCACCTCGCAACCGCCAATTTTTAATTAACTGCTTAAATAAAAATTGAGATTATTACAATTTATTAATAATTTAAAACTTTATTGTTGTTTAGAACTTCTGTGTTATTGTTTCTATGGTCCATTTTTATTTCAATTATTTGCTAATATTTAAATAAACTTGTGTATCATAACAAGTAACGTACCTAAACGTTGCATGCATAAATCTTTGTTACATAATTTTTATAAAGTTTATTCAAGTCTTGGTTGAAGAAAGCAATCTTTACATTTATCAATTGAGGTATATAGGTGGATTATGTGGATTATCTCTTGAGCAATCTGAACAGCCGTCTATTCATAGCATAAATCCATCCGGTATTAAATGAGATTTAAAAGTGTCTGTACTGATTTTCTAACAAAAGTTACTAAATATATCCACCTGGATTGATTAACCACGATTAGAGACACAAATAGCTAATCTTAATCGAATGACCAAACTCTGTTGTCAAAATAATAAAACGGAAAATTTCGTGCACTTTACGTCACACGACATAGTTACAATAAAGAAAAAAAATAAGAAAAAAAAAGAAAAAAACTTAATTTTTTATAGAAGTTTAGTGAAAAACCTTTCCACATTTACAGAATGCCTGAAGCAGTTTTTAGAGTTACGTTTTTGTGTTCTTGCTTTCAATGTTTTCTTTTAAATATTTATTCTACTAGTTCACCACCCTTAAATAATTTTTTTAGCAACAACACCTCAATCACTCGTCCTATCCCTGCATAAGTATCGTAATAATTTTATTTGCTTCAGAAAGCAAATCCTTTATCAAACATTTACAATAACTCAAAATGTAATACTTTGTAGCAAGTTAATCACTATATCCAATTAACGTTTTATTTGACTGGATTTTGAAGGAGGCCGACTTAAATATATTTTCATTAATGAAATGTTGTAGGGTGATTTAGAATTTATTTCTAATGTCTTTTAACGTCATAGACTGTCAGTGGTACAAATCAATCAATAAATGTTAACTAAATTGAAGCTTATTTATCACGCATTGCAATCGGTGTTTTCGGGCTCATCACAACTCTCAATTTCTTGGTTCCAATAAAGTCCTTCGGGACAATCCATCAGCGTTCTGTCACCATCACTACATTCGTAATATTTGGTACAATCCGGAGGATAAGGGAAGAAAGTGTGTCCCGAAGATGGGCACGTGCTATCAGGAGTCGTCGGCACTAAAAAAATCAGTTTGATATTTCACTCTTTTGCAATTATAGCTTAAAACTCTATATTAACACAATCTTCTTTCAGGTGATTCGCACCAATATGGGTACTTATAGTAGTTAAAGAAGAGAAAAGTTACCTATGTTGCAATCGACGTATTGAGGGAAGTCGCAGCTCAAGATATCTTGATTCCAGTAAAGCCCGTTAGGACAAGTGTTTAAAGTCCTGTCTCCATCCCTGCATTGATAATACTTAGCACAATCGTATGGGTAAGGAAAGAAGGCGTCTCCTGAGGAGGGACAAGTGCCATCCTGAGTTGTTGAATCTACAAAATCAAAATTACACCTAATTCCAGGCCCCATAAAACGTGTATGTACCTGTTGGAGGCGTTAGTGTTGTTTTAGCTGTAACAAGAAAACATGTTAGTCAAGTCACAATTAAAATTTAACGCGGCACTTACTTGATTGATCGCAATCTACATTGTCTGGAAAATCGCAGTTTTCGATTGCTTGATTCCAGTAAAGTCCATCGGGACATTGCATTGCAAAGTGCGCACCATCTGAACACTCGTAGTACATTGTGCAATCACCAGGGTATGGGACGTACCCTGAACCGTGTTCCGGACAAATAGAAGAGCTCGTGGAACCTAAGAACAATCGTTAAAAATTTTGGTTACAACAAACAAATTATTGGCTAAACCTGTAGAATCTGTTGGAGTATTCGTTGGATCCGTAGGATCCGTAGGTGGACTAGTTGCTAACAAAAAATATTAATTAAGTAGCTTTTAACTTCTTTTTGCATTAACTTACTGGGTCCAGAATTACAATTTACATTTTCGGGGAAGTCACAACTTTCAATTTCCTGGTTCCAATATAGACCAGATGCACAATGTTCAACCGTTGACGATCCGTCTATGCATTTAATATAGTTGGCACAGTTGTTAGGGTCAGGCAGGAAAGCTTCTCCTGTCGAAGGACATGCTGAAAAAAAATTAAGCATGTAAATAATTCTATAGATAAGAAAAAAAATTCTAGAAAGTTTGCATCATTAAATTCGATGATGACAAAACCTTAACTTACTGGGTGTGGCATCGCAATCTACATTTTCTGGGAAATCACAACTTTCAATCGCTTGGTTCCAATATAGACCGGATGCACAATGTTCAAGGGTTGACGATCCGTCTAAGCATTTAATATAGTTGGCACAGTTGCTAGGGTCAGGCAGGAAAGCTTCTCCTGTAGAAGGACATGCTAAAAAAGAATAGAACGTGCAAATAACTTTATAGATGAAAAAAAATTCTAAAAAGTTTTATTAAATTTAGTTAAAGCTAAACTGTGAAATGAGTTTTGTTTATCTTTTCATCCAGTCACAAACTTACATGGACTAGCATTACAATCGACGTTCTCTGGAAAATCGCAGCTTTCAATGGCTTGGTTCCAATAGAGATCTTCAGGGCACTCTTCGCTAACGGACGCGCCATCGACGCATTTGATATATTTAGAACAATCGGTAGGATCTGGCAAAAAAGCTTCTCCTTCATCCGGGCAACCTATAACCATTTAAGTTGTTATAGGTAAATGATGTAAAAACTTTGAAGAAAAAGTGTAACTTACCAACGGTACAGTCTACGTTAGCGGGAAAGTCACAGCTTTCCACTTCTTGATTCCAGTACAGTCCGCTAGGACAATTCAACTCGATGGCCTCTCCATCCACGCATTCGTAGTATTTGTCACAATACAAAGGATCGGGAAGATACTGGTGTTCGTTTGATGGACAAGCTGGATAAGAAGAAGAACCGTAAATTAAAAATTAACTGTTTGCGTAGCAAATAAGGTTAGATAAATAAGTGTTACTTATATAAACCTTGACATGGAGTCCAAGTATCGTAGATTTAAATGATAAGAAATAGTTAAGCTTTTAATTTATATTGCAGATTGACGTACTGCTTTTAATTACGTACAATTTTTTTATTTGACAATCATGTTTGATTAAAAATCAAGAGTCCTTAATCAAGGTTAGCTAATGTTCTTCAACTTACTCAGCGCGGCTATTAAGCTGAAGAAGCCCAAGAAGGTGAATGTTAGTAGGGTGTTCTTCATTTTGATGAAGTGACGACGTAGATCGGAAATGCACGCAATATTGAAGAAACGAACCAAATTTTATACTTTTATAAACAAGGTTCTGATAAAAATCTGCGCGAAACTCAAGATTGATGACACTCATATTAAGACCTCCATCACAATCCACTCTAGATAATATCGTTTGAACGCAATGTAGAAATGATTAATTTAATTTGATTTTACCGACAAGAAACATCAAAGGCACTACCAAAGGTCTTAGTAAGTTAATTGCGCAAGCACATACATAAGTTAAAATTATGTACTTAATTCAAGGTCACCAAATTATCAACTTGTTCGAATTGGTTGGAGCAAGCAATACCAAGTTTTAAGATGAAAAATGTCAAAATTAAGGTTCAGGTTTATGAATTTGAAAATACTTTAAGAACGTAGATAAAAAAATTATGCGCAGTTCAGATTAAGTATTTATTCTGACGTGGTTCCAATCATTGGATTAGAAGAGTTGGAACAAGACAGGGTGAAACTGGGATCGTACTGAAAGTCTACTGCTGAAGCTCCTCAGCGAACTTAACAATGACCTCATAATTGAAGATTAGAAAGCAATATCTAGAGAGCAAAAGAGGGTAATATATTATTTCTAACTGTTTCGTGGAATTGACACATCAATTTGTTTTCGTTGTTGTACATTGGCGAATAGCATTGTTCTGATAAAGTGGCACTTAACAAAATATTCATTGAGAGGACATATTCACTGCCTATCGTATGGCAAGGAAATGCCTAAGTGTAATCTTGGTAAATTCCATTTTTTAGTTGTTCCATCGTTCCAATTGTTCGGCGTATCAAACAACTTTTTGAAGCAACGATATTAAGCAATTCACAGAAAATTAGATCAGATAAAAAACTACGTTAAAGTTTGCAATTAGAAGAACTAGTTAAAGAAATTTGTTTATATCATCCTTGATCTTTCACCCTCCATTTGACACATATTTTTCAGACTGTTTGCAGATATATTTAAGTAATGATTCTTGTGGTAATGACGCACCTTATTTCTGTTTCAACAACAAGAATCTTATCATATTTTTTTATTATATTATAAGCTGTTATAAAAGTTTAGAAAGTCTGCTAAAAAAAAATTTTAATCTTTACTTTTCAACTTTATTATTACAACATTAATTATAACAAATTGTTACTGTATCCAATACACAATTTTATTATATTACAGTTTCAGTCATAAATGGTTTTCAGCATTAACTGCTTTCAGCGCAGCACTCGCCCTCTTGAAAATTAACACATTTCTTTTGGGTAGGTATCAGAAAAGAACAATGGTTCAAGACACGTCATTTTATAGGAACTCCCATGATAACATTGTGTATACATATTACAATACACTACATGTAGCAAAATTCTGTGTCGCTATCACATCTGGGATCGACGTTTCCTGAAAACTCAATTGTTTGATTAATTCTAGTTCAAATCTACAATTAGCAACAAATCTTCAGTTACTACTAACTAGTACTACTAATAATAGTACTAAATGTTGAAGATATTTTTTATAAAAATGTAGCAACGTTTGAAGAAACACATTTCAAGCAACATTATTTCGAGCAAATTAGTGTTATTTTTTATAATACGGCAACTGTAGTATATAATATCTGCGTATTTTTTCTATTCCTTCCTCTATTCGAAATGGTGATAAAAATAGCTAGGATAAGATGTTTTTAAAATAAATTATTGCGTAATGAAAAAATATTTATTAATTTGCTTGATACACCTTTCAACATTGATCGGTATCTTGACAACATTCGGAATCAACTGCGTCAACGCAAGCTTCAGCAGCTTCGGAATAGTACAAATGATTTTCACAAGACATTTCATAAGAACCACCTTCATAACATTCAATATACATATTGCAGTTTTCGGGATGTGGGAAGTATGCGGTATGACCGTCTGAAGGACATCTAGGGTCAACATCTGTAAAAATAGAAAATTAGAAAAGTTTTTTTTATTCCTGCAGCACTTACCTGGCCTGGTAGATCCTGATGAAGTTGTCTCTGTTACCTCCGTTGGTGTCTCCGTTGGTACAGTTGGTACAGCTAAAATAAATATTTATGAAATAGTGAAAAGCGCAAAATAAATTTTTGTCACAGTACTGTTAAAATCCATATAGTTAAAAGTCAAAAACATTAGTTACTATTATAAATGAGTATCGTTACTTACTGGTATCTGGATCTGCTGTTCCAGCTGAAAACAACTAAATTATTAAGAGCCAAATAAAAAATAGCAACAATTACTTCTTCCGTCGCAGTAATCACCAGGATAATCGCAAGTCAGAATCTCCTGGTGCCACCACAAGCCGGGTTCACATTGGTACATTACGGCGTTTCCCTCAAAGCATTGCCAATATTTGGTGCAATCTCCTTCATAAGGGGCAAAAGTTTTTTCATCTGAAGGGAATGGACAAATGGGATTGGGTGTCCAATCGGTCACGTCGGTTGGGTCGGTCACTTCGGTCGTGGCAGCATATAGAGCATGACCTGAAACATAATATGCATTCGAAACACCCCAGTATTGTAATTATCAAACACTTACCAGAAGAACAATCTGGAAGTGTTATGAATAACGATGCAATTGCACCAAGAACTATATAAGTATTCATTTTGAAATTTTGCACCGAAACTAACGTCGTCAATGGCCAAGAAACGCAGTGTCGACCTTTATAAGTTGAGAAATCGACACATTCTTTTATTCTAGATTAAAACTTTTATCTACACTGATTGAAGAGTGCTTGTAAAAAAACAAATTGATATCAGATCAGAAGTGCCTAATGTGATTAATTCTTTGTAATTGCAAATATTATCAGTATTGAGAACAGGAACACAAGTCCTTTAGACAATTTTGTAAATAAACAATAATGAGCATTAATTAATATTAGTAAAGTTTCCTTGGAAAGACAATAATTTTAATCTCATCTGATTTAGCTGCTCTCTTGTCAAATAATTTATATTAATTTCTCTTATTTTTATATTTGTTTTAATACTCCAGATTATCTTACTACAGTTCCCTACGAAAAGGATATATACCAAGTAGGTATAATGCTATTCCGGAATAACTCGAAATAAATGCGCTTTTACAAAAGACTGGAGATGTTATTTCTTCTCCAAAAAGATATGATTAGGCTTCTTAAGGCAGCTCTGTAAAGTATAAAAAGCTACCAAATGGTGTGGAGAATGATTGTTCGGTACCCTCACTTAGCTAATTAGTTCATTTTTTATAGTTAGTTTGTTTTCTTTAGGTTAATTTACTATAAGAACAAATAGTTTAGTTGCATGCTCGCGATTGTGTTGAAATTTCCCTCAGGGTAGAACCCACGTGACGTGGTGAAGGATGGTGGTCAGGAAGCATCCATCTTGAACTTCCCGTTCACCCTTAGCACACTCACACTTTCTTTACTTCTTTTACAACCCTTGCAAGGGACAGTCATTTTCGAATCGGTTAAGGTCCCCTAGTTTGGTTCCAGAGCACCCCGTCACCCAAAGCCGACTACACCACCCAATTCGCCAATATAAGGTAAGTTCAAACCTTAGTGGGAATTAATATTTTTCGTCGTTTTTATCGCTATTTTAGCTCTTCATAAAATCAGATCTACTGACTCTGCCTAGAGACATGATCGTAGTTACGCATACACTACGCAACAATGATAATAAAAATCATAACACAAAAAGTTATAAAAAAATTATTAAAAAAATTAGTAAAAATAGAAAAACTGTTTTGTGAGTAATTTACCATTTATATTGTTATTTACACTGTGTGGCTTTAGTTTTTCTAATTTTCTGGGTATGGCGTCTTTGGTTACTTCTTGGTGCCACCAAAACCCTTTCGGACAAGTTTTCATCTCAACATCTCCAATATTTGGTATAGAAAGTAACTCAAATTATTAGCCTATTTAGCATTCTTAAGCAGTTTTCTAAAGAAAATTTTCTCAATTTCTACAAATTTATTCTTTTCGGATAATCAGCAATCATACGGTCTTGTGCATGCCTCTTTTCCTATTCACTCTTTGCGCAACCACTTCTGGTCTAACCCCGTTTGTCAAGATGGTCTAATAAACTTTTCGTAACAATTTTTTCGTAACGATTGAATTTTCGTATTTTTCTAAAAGTGGTAGTAAATCAAAATCTGAGATAAGATAATGCTGCAAGTGCTTAGCCGCAAAATCTGTCTCTTTCTCCGGAGATAACCTTGTGCGATACAAGTGACCAAAGCACTTGGCCCTTCCAAGAAAAATTGAAGAAAATACTTTATGAAAACATTTATTTAAATTATGTTTGCTTTACAAATTAGACTTCAGATGATGAAATTAACACTGACTGGTACTATCGCAACATTCAGAATCTTCAGCTGGAACGCAACCCTTGGGCACTACGTCCGTGTAGAATAAATCTTCAGGACATGTCATTTCGTAGGAATTACCATTGAAGCATTCTATATACATGTTGCAGTATACGGGATGAGGAAAGTAGTCAGTCTCGGTATCAACACATCTTGGATCTACTTGATCTACAAATGAATTTACAAAATAAAATTATTACTTTAAACCAAAGCTGAAAAGATTCAACTAAAAGTCATAATTTGTTAAATCCTCTTATCGAGATCTTTGAGAACTTCTCGGGCACGATATAACTTTTTGTTTGCACTTTGAGAGAAAATTTTAAAAACTGTTATACTAACGGTGAGTAGTTCCATCATCAGATGTTGTGGTTCCGTCGGCTGTAAGATTAATAAAATCAGTATTTTTGACATTCATTCACCACACATAAGGCCTTAAATTTGTCAACTGATAGTTCTAATTGTGTTGCTGTAGCATCAACAAATGCAGCAAAGTAAATTTTCAAATTTCAAAAACATTAAAGTTAAAGTGTAATTTTAGGCTATTTATTCACTTACTGACTGTAGTGTCTTCAGTTGGATTAGCTAAAAGAAGCAAAAATTAATTTTATTTTATCCAATTTGTAGAAATTATTACTTGAGTCATCGCAATAACTGCCAGGATAATCACATTCATAAATTTCTTGATGCCACCAAAGACCATCTGGACAATCCTTTTCAATCTTCTCCCCGTCAGAACATTGCCAATACTTGGTGCAATCGCCATCGTAGGGGTAAAATGTATCTTCGTCAGACGGGTAAGGACACATAGGGTCATTTGTCCAAGGCGTTAGAGTAGTTCCTAATCATTTATCAAAGTTCTTAACTCTATCAATACAATATTGTTGCTAAACTCACCATCGGTCATGGTGTAGGTGGCTATAAAATAATTTCAATTAAATATTCTTTATGTGAAAATTATAACATTATTCAACTTACGTGGATTTGGATTTGCAGTAGTGGGGGCATCTATAATGTTGCACAAAAAGTAGTAATTGCAATTTACCGGCTTGGTACTTACCTGGATCACAATTTGCGATTGAAGGATCATCGCACTGTTGAAGAGGTTCGTTAAATTCAAGTCCCTCTGGACATTCCATGATATATTTGGCGCCATTAAAGCACTCCCAAAACACTGAACAGTTTCCCAAATAACGGTATCTGGTTATTCCATCAGAGGGGTAAGGGCAGAAAGGGTCTGGCGTCCATTGGGCACCTACGCAAATGTTTTTAAAACCAATTCAATTACTCGAAACGAAGAACTTACTAGCAACATTCGTCGATAGTACAACAAATAATGTGGCAACTGCCCCGATTATAAATTTGTTGTTCATTTTTGGACTGCCTTAAAGTGACTGGGGATAACAAGTAATTGAGAAATTGAGTGCGTACTTTTATATGGAGCCACAGAATGTTGAATACTTTCATAGATTACAATCACCTTTGTTGATTGTGATGTGTGGCGCAGAATTAAGTATTGATGACACTATTGAGGATCGGAGGCAATATTATATCAAATAAAAAAACTTTTTTGGGGTGTTTCTGCAAACAAAGGTCTGAGGAAAGACCAAAAGATGTCTAAGACATTATTTTCAGAAGTTACAGTGACATTGTTTCAAGAACATTGCCATAATCTTCATGTTTCGAAATAATGTGGGAGATCAATTTAAGGTAAAACTTTTCATTGGCTAGGAGATGCCAAAGAATATATTCAGAAAAGGTAAAAAAAAACACATTTTTATTTAAAATACAAGAATGTAAATTTTTTATTAATACCTACTTAGATTGTTAAAGTTTTTATCTGTTTCCGTTCAAACTAAAGTCAGAAGATTAGTTCCTAGCAACGCAAGTAAAGTTCACTTGCTACTGATTAATCTGAAATAAACTTTTAATTAAACTGAGCTGTATCATATTCTTATTTTGAAAAATCTTTATACAGTTTTTAGACTTCAGCCAAAAGTGTCTGCTCAGTAATAGAAGTCAATTCAAACGTTATCAACAATTATCTATTTGTCTTACACAGCAATATCTCTCTGAAAAATAATTAACTACCAATATTTCTACTCATTCTTAATTATTTAATAACAAAGACATAAACTTGGCGCAATTTACATTTTTCGAAGCAATGTAATTTTTGCAAATATGTAATAAGAACTCGGCAAATAGTGAGGTGATGATCATAAAGCCAGCACGATCTTGTACACCCTTGGCAGCGTACTTCTTGCTCTAACTCCTGTCCCTTGTATCTAATGGGTTTTTTGTAAAGACGAAAATTTTGCGCTTTCCAAAAACGACAGTGAAGCGAAAACTGAGATAAGATAGTAATGCAGGTGCTCAGCCTCAAAATATGTTTCTTTAATCGCAGATAACCTTGTGCCACAAGTATCCAAGATACTTTACATTCTTACAAAAAAAATTATAGAGAAAAACAGTTTTTGAAATTAAGTTTGCTTTACAATTTACAACAGTGGCTATTATTGTCGCAATACTCAGGATCAGCACCTTCAAATAAAGAGAACCGCATTCTAGTAATAACCTTTATATCTTCATTTCTAAATACAATTTTGAGGGAAAAAAGTTTTTTCCATAAATGTGAATTTAGCCCCAATTGTTAAACATTTCATTCGTGAGTTAAGCTTCAAACTTTATTTGTTTAAAGAATGTTTGGTTTACAACTTACATTTAATGGTCAAATTAACACTGGCTGCTATTGGCGCAGCACTCAGAATCCTCAGCTGGGACGCAACCCTTTGGTTCTATGTCTGTGTAGTACAAACCATCAGGGCACGTCATTTCGAAGGAATCACCTTTGAAGCATTCTATATACAGGTGGCAGTATTCAGGATGAGGAAAGTAATCAGTTTCGGTATCAACACATCTTGGATCAACTTCATCTACAAAAGAATTTTGAAAAATAAAATTCGCACTTCAAACAAAAGCTCAAAAGATTAACCAATTCGTTAAATTGAATACTCTTTTTGAGAACTTTTCTCGGACGTCATTTAACCTTTTGTTTGCACTTTAGAAAGAAAATGTTTGAAATATTATAAAAACTTTTATACTAACGGTGAGTAGTTCCATCAGATGATGATGTGGTTCCGTCAGCTGCAAGATTAACAGAATCAGTATTTTTGACACACATAACCCTTAAATTTTTCAACTGATAAAGTAGATTTTCTAATTTTTAAAAACACTAAAGTTAAAGTGTAATTTTAAACTATTGGTTTACTTACTACTGACTGTTGTTTCATCAGTTGGATGAGCTAAAAGAAACAACAATTAACTGTATTTTATGTAACTTGTAAGTTTGTAATAGAAATTGTTACTTGTGTCATCGCAAAAATCGCCAGGAAAATCACATGTAGAAAGTTGTGGATTCCACCAAAGATGGTTTGGACACTGCATTTCATACTTCACCCCGTCAGAACATAGCCAATACTTGGTGCAATCGCCTTCGTAGGGGTAAAATACTTCTTCTCCGTCACTCGGATAAGGACACATAGGGTCATGTGTCCATGGCGTTACAGTACCTAATCATTTATCAAAACCATTAATTCTATCATTACAATATGGTCGCCAAACTCACCATCATCATCCGTCGTGGGGTAAGTGGCTATAAAATAATTTCAATTCAATAATCTTTGAGTGAAAATTAGAACATAGTTTTACTTACGTGGATGTGGATTTGCCGTAGTGGGAGCATCTATAACAATGCATTAAAAGTAGTGTTTTAATTTACATTTTTTACAATTTAGCGGGATGATACTTACATGGATCACAATTTGCAGTTGAAGGGGAATCGCACTCTTGAAGGTCTTCGTTAAATTCACGACCCTCTGGACATTCCAAGATATATTTGACGCCAGAAAAGCATTCCCAAAACACTGAACAATTTCCAAAATAACGGTATCTGGTTATTCCGTCAGAGGGATACGGACAGAAAGGGTCTGGGGAGAATTGTGCACCTACGCAAATAATTTCAAAAACAAATTTAGTTGACTACAATGAAGAACTTACTAGCAATATTTGTCGATAGCACAATCAATAATGAGGCTATTGCCCCAATTATAAATTTGGTGGACATTTTTGGACAAGTCTAAAGTGACAAGTAACAAGTAATTGAAAAATTGAATGCGCTCTTTTATATAGCAACAAAATGTTGAATAACTTACGTAGATCACAATCACTACTTAATCTAAATTAATTAGGGTGTGTAATTCCTTTTAATGTAATTAAATTTAAATTGGGAAATCTGAGATAAGCCCAAATAAACTTGAGGTTTATCTTAATTTTTTTCTGAAAATTTTTAATGTATTTGGGTAATTAATATTGTTTATCTAAATTTAAATTCTGTATTTTTTCAACAATTCCTCAACTTAACCGCAACACTCATGTCTAGTTGCATAAGAGTTAACATACTGCCAACATACTGTTGAGATTTAACAGAGAACCCATAGCAACGGATCAACAAAATTATTATCGATATTTTGGCCAACACAAACGTAAATTAAACATTAAACATTAATCAATCATCAATAGCTGATAAATTAAAGTGTTAAGGTGTTGTTCACGATTAAAGATTTATTTACGTTCCCACTAGTCAAAATATCGATAATAATTATGTTGATCCGTTGCTAAAGGTTCTCTGTTAAATCTCAACAGTATGTTAACTTTTATGCAACGGAGCATCAGTATATCTATTTCCAGCAACGTGATTTGGGCCATGATTTCACAGTTTAACACGAGCAATTATATGCTTTGGTTGGTGAAAACTCGACCACCTTAATACAACACAAAATTGGACAAAATAAATAGAGCAAAGATATACTGTCCAAAAAATAACAAAATTTTTCTAAAATATGTAACAATTATTGTAAAACCAAAATAAATGGCATTCTATATTGCATTTTTAAAATTTTGCGTAATATCCAAATTTTTATACTTCTATAATTATCTTTTAATATTTCTAAAAAATGTTCAATAAATGTGATTAATCAGTATTCATTTATTTTATTCTTAACCATTTACAAATTTTAATCGCAACTTCCAGTAGTTTGACAGCATTCGGCTTCATCGAGATTAACGCATCTTTGAAGATCTGCAGAAAAGTACAATCCCTCCGGACACGACATCTCATAAGATGATCCCTTATAACACTGAATATATTTGGAACAATCAGAGGGGTGCGGCCAAAAACTAGTGTTCTCGTCTACACATCTAGGATCCACGTTACCTGATTTAAAAAATTTATTAGAGTTAAATCATTGATGAGTTTTAATAACACTAACCATCTGGTGTTGTCACTTGTCTTTCCGTTGTTGTACCTGTAATGTTAAAGGTTAATAAAAGTTTGAAACACGTCTCCCAACGTCATTTCTGTACTCACTTGGTGTCGTAGTAGTAATGGTAGTAGGAGCTTCAGTGGTAGTGGTGGTGGTAGAAGTTTCAGTGGTAGTTTCAGCTAAAAACTCGTTTTTTAGTTAAATGTAGTTTTAACTTTTTCAATTACCTGGACAGTAATCTCCTGGAGTGTCGCATTTGGTTTTTTCTTGATGCCACCAAAGCCCTTCCGGACAGCTGAACTCGTATTTGTTTCCGGCACGGCATCTCCAATATTTGGTGCAATTGCCTGGATAAGGAAGATAGGTGTCTTCATCTGACGGATATGGACACATGGGGTCGGGACTCCAAGTCGTTACTACACAAACCGATAATTAATATTCGAAGAAGAAGAGTAAATTGGAAGTTTTACCATAACTGCTATCTGTTGTTGTACCACCTGTAACACTGACTGTAACAAAAGAAAAAAATGTATTTGTTTTATTGGAAACACACGTAACAATTAACCGTAATACCTAACAAACAAAGTGTTTAACAGACTTACTTGTGGAAGTAATACAAAGAATAGCTATAGCACATGACACTGTAGTCAACATAATTGATCCTTTATTTTGCCGACAAGTGCTTTTCGTAACTATCATTAAAAATAAGAGTAACATGCTTTATAGAATCTGGTCACAAAATCGTTTCTTGATAGATATCTATCTTAATTCTAATCTAAATCCATTCGTGAAGTTTTATCATCTACGTCAGAGACCGAAAGAACTATCAGGAATGCTCTAAATCCAAATTCCGTTTTTGTCAATATTCCAGCATTTAACGCAAATCAATGAAGAACAATCTCTACGATATTTCAGAGTAGCCACACTACAATTGACTGGGGATAAAATCGTTTACGTCTTAACTTACAAACTTTCAAACAAGACAACATTACTTCTAATTAACATTTAAGTGTTTTGTTTATTTTACAACGTCTAAACGAGATCTTAATCACGCATCTATATTAGCAATAATCTAAGAAGATAGAAATAAAAATTTTAAGACAGCAGTTCAAAATCCATCTATAAAATTGATCCTATATCAACTGTAAACTTTCCTCTTTCTTATTGTTGCCACATTGGTCAAATTATCATACAAAGAGCGCTTATTTAAATTTTGATGATGTATTCATTCAATATTTTTAATAAGAAGTATAAAAGCTGTTTAGATTAAGAAGATAATAGTCCGACGATCTAAAATCGTTACAGCAAAGTAATAATTTTATTGAAATTTTTCAAAAGTATTACAAATCATAATTATTATCAAATAATATAGGTAAAACCAACTACAGGGTATGACCAAATTCTGGTACCAACTACCAATGGAAAAGCTTAAACCACCTGGAAGGTCTATATGTTGAGAACCAATTGCTCTTCATTACATGAGGTTGTACTGCAAAAAAGCGCGGTTCTAAAAGAAAAACTGGATGAACCTTAACATACCACACTGTGACTGAGCGGGATCTTCGCATTTGTCGTCGTCATCATTAAAATAGAGACCCCCAGGACAACTCATTGTGTACGCTTTGTATTCATAGCATTCAATATATTTTGTACAGTCTTCGGCAATCGGCCAATAAGTAATTTCACCATCCACACATCTGTCATCATCATTACCTAAGAAATAAAAACTCATCAAAAATATTAGAAAAAATTATAAAAATTACTGTCAGGAGTTGTTGGAGGTAAAGGTGTGTTGGTAGTACCTGCAAATGAATTTCGCTCATTATATAATTGGGTAAACTTTCTCAATACAAACTTGGATCTGGTGTTCTTGTAGTATCTGAAACCAGAAGTTATTATTCAGTTTTTTTTTTATAAATAATCTTAAACTGACCATCGCAACCAGAGGCGCTGGGCCAGTCGCAAAGTTGTCTATCCTCATTAAAGTAAAGATGGTCAGGACAACTCATTAGAATTCCTTTACTGCCAATACATTGCCAGTATTTATTACAATCACCCTCGTAAGGTTTCAGAATAGTTGCGCCGTCCGGAATATTAGCACAAGGATTACTAGGCGAAGAAGTTGTTGGTCGAAGAGTCGTGGAAGTTGTAGTTGTCGTTGGCTCCGTTGTAGTTGTCGTTGTTTTTGTTGTCGTTGGGCTTGTTGTTGTTGTTGGTTTTTCAGTTGTTGTTGGTCTTTCGGTAGTTGGAGTTTCTAGTGAACAGCAATTATTTTCGATTTAAGTATTATTACTGGCAAACTCACGGCAATTTGCGTCTTCGGGCTCTACACATTTTTCTTCAATTGCATCAAACCAAAAATCACCGGGACACTGCATTTCGTAAGAATCGCCTTGAAAGCATTCGATGTATTTGGAGCAATCGACGGGATGGGGAAGATAGGCGGTCTCATTGGAGGAACATCTCGGATCAACAGCTGCAGTTGGGATAAGTTAGAGAATTTTTTCCTTAATGTTGCATACTTACTTATTCCTGTGGGACCTGCAAAAGTGAAAATTAGAATTTGGCAATTTGGCAGATTATTATAATATTAAAAAAAAATTATACCACGCTGTTGAAGCGAGACTTACTGGTAGTTGTAGTGGGATCTGCAAGAAAAATTAGGAATTAAGTTCAAAAATTGGGGTTTTTCAAAGAATCTTAAAGAATCTAGTTTCATGGAGAGTAGCAAAGTTAGAAAAATACTCACTAACGCAACCGGAATCTTCGGGCCAATCGCAAGATTGGAGCTCTGCATTGAACCACAATCCATCCGGGCAAGATTTAAGTTCTTTCTCGCTACCGAAGCATTCCCAATATTTAGAGCAATCTGCTTCGTATGGAAAAACTGCTACTTCGCCTTCCGGAACGCCTTCACATAGTGGATCTAGATAGAAGCAATGTTAAATTTTGCACCTTACCAAAAGCTTCAGATTTTACCTGCTGATGCAACAGTTTGGACTGAAAAAAAAATGTTAATTAAGAAATGGAGATTAATATTGAGTCAGTCCGCTAATTCTACTTCAAAACTAAGTACAGAAACTAGCCCACCTCTATTTTTAAGTAGAAGCAGGTGAAAATAATAAAAAAAAATTGAACTAAGTTCTAGAATAAAGTTACGGAAACTTCTATTTTTAGTTGCGTAACTTACTTGCGCCAGATAGGAGGAAACTTATCACCACAATCGATAGTGCTGAAAAGAATAAAGCGTTAGTTTTTACTTTGATATGAAAAGTTATGGAAAACCTTTCTCCATCTTCACTCAGTACTATCTAAAGTTGGAATAGTAGTTGAAGATCTGTATGGTTATTCTTATAATAAATAGAAAAGAAGAGTTATCATGTCCTAAAATCATCCACGATTAACTATCGCAGGCTTAAATCACGATAGATACTATTTTTAAAGCGTGAGTGGCTTAATCCTCAAATTAACATAAATTCTAAGCACGTGATTTTTTTCTAAATGGTAATTCTAAATAGCAATTGGAGTTAATATTTAAGTTTCAAAAAGGTATAATGCCTTAATCATAACAAGCGGAGCCTTTAAAAAATATTTAACAAATTTCAATCTAAAAAAGTTATAAATAGTGTAGGTAGCTTGTAAAACTATGTCATAGTAATATATTTTCTTTCTAAAACGTCTCGTGCTTTCGTGGAATCCAGCAAATAACTAACACATCACGTGCCATGATAAGATGAGCCTAACCGGAACCATTAGATTCAGCCAAATATCAGATGAGCAATCTCGTACGTCTTCACCCCCATGTTACATTTGTAAAAGGTAACGTAATCTTTCAGATAAGAAAAAAAGATAAGTTGCATGTGGGTCTAAACGGTATAGCAAATAAGATGGCAAATCGGCAAAACAAATGATAAGTTAATTATTTCACTCTAGCCATCCTGCTAGATTATTCTAGATACATCATGATAATAACATAAATTAAAACCTATATAGACAATCATTTATATTCGAGAAGAGCGTACCTCTACTGCAGGTCTTTAAAAATGTAACGTAAGGTATAAGTAAAGTAAATAATTAGCCTAAGAAAAGGTCTTTAGGTTTAGATTTATATTTAGTAACAATAAATGTTTATTAAATGGTAATTTCTTTCATAAACCTTTTGATAAAAGATAAAATGTGCTTCTGAAAAATGCAAGAAAAATGTTTTCTTCTGATTAACTGTATTTTCTTGTTTTGAATCTTTTCTTATATTTTTTTAAACCCCTTTATATTACCATTTTTCTGCATAAGCTTATAGTTTGAGTTTTTAGTGATCAATGTACCTATGTACAATATGTACAATGTGCAAGTACGTTTTCACCGAAGCATCCCTTTTTCTACTAGTCTAGGACTGTTCTTAGCTTAAGTATTTTTCTATGTCTTTAGCGGTCTCACACTAATTTTTTGTTACATTTCTTGGTACACTTAAGTAAAGCATCATTGTGATAAATAGAGACATTCACAAGGGTCATCCTGGACTGAACTACACTTATAGTACAATAGTTCAATCTTGATACAAACATTGAGAACTAGTTTGAAGTATAGTAATCAGTCCTTGTAGATGCTCTTGAATGAATTCTCGTCGAGAAACTAAATTTGATAATTTCCGAGATGCTCCTTAACAGATAAGTTCATCTTTCGTTACACGTGCACCTTCCTTTTACGAGATAACTGCCACCGCAAAAGTTTGAGAACGCAATCGAGAACCTCCGCTAATCTGAAGCTGCTCTTTCTGGCGCCTTGCAGCAAGACGATGTCAAAGAGGATATGGGCAATTTTTCAGTTGGTCGCGTCGTTGCCGTAAAAAACGAACACATCTATTCGAGGCAATAGACAAACCCTTTGGTTCATGCATACTTATCCCGGTCTCCCTTAGCCAGTCTATCCACGAGAGAGCGCTAAACTTCAAATCGATTTGCTGTGGAAATTGAAAGGTTTAAATTTTATTACGAGTCCTTTATCACGAAAAGTGGTGCCGAGAAATCCCGTGTTACATTCCAAAAGATGCCAGATTTGACTCGGTCTGAATAGGAAAGGGATATTTGCGGAAACGCTGTCACGTTTGCACCAGCTCGCCGACCCATAATACCGCACAAATGGAGCGGCTGGGCCCTCAAACCAGAGGGCTGATGGAGAATATGCCGCATGAATTTTTCCCCCACGAATTAACTAGGGATCGTCCCAGGACTTTGTAGGACCAACATAACTTTGCAGTTGAAGAATTTTTATTCGACATTAGAACGTTCGTTAGATACAACGATTAAAGCATTCTGTCTGGCAGCTTGTTTGGAAATTTTACAACTAATGTCCGCAAAATCAACTTTGTAGCAAATGACGGATTTTGGAAAACTTAGGCAAAATATTGTCAAGTGGAAAAATTTTCAATAAACGTCAGATGATGATAAATACGACAAGGAGCTGGAGACAGTCTCATAATAATTATCTTGAAGGACAAATTCCATTTTCAGTTTTTGATCATTACTTTTACGAAGTTTTCCAAATTGCTCTGTACCCCACTGATTCACACTGGCGTTGTTACAAGCTAATTTTGTTTTAGTATAATGAGGTACAAATAATGTTGTAAGTGCAGAAATAAAGTTTAACGTCCGCTGTTCTCTTCTTTTTGGCGATAATGACGAGGAATATGGCCGACTCGCTTAGTGCTCTTTACTGGATATGACTGTAACTTATGGCACTTAAAACACCTGTTGTTCTCGTATTTCCGGTGACAGCGGCATGAATGAGGGCGGTTTTGCTTCGCCAATCGCCAACCTCCCTAGAACGCCGACTTCATCATGAGCCCGCTAAGTGCAATTCCATTAAACGATTATTGATTTTGCGATAACCTGAACCTTGATCCACATATCGTCCAATCTGATAAGTTTTGTCAATATTTCTCAATCTCGCCCGCAAAGTCAGTCCGTTCGAAAAAAAAACTTTTGACGTAATTACGTACTTGAAGCATTGCCGCTATTCATTTTCTTTTTCAGTTGGTAACAGTTCCATATTTCACTTTAATACGGTCGTTATTATCACATAACCAGTCCGGAATGTGATAATGGAATTAAAATTGTTCTAAAACAATTTGCAAACCAACGCAGAAAACAATTCCGGAAATTAAAGTAATTTATTATGTATAAAATTAAGTTATAAATGCAACAATTACGACTGCGAAAGCGTCTGCACGTAATTTATCCTCGCCAACTTCTCCTCCAACATTGCGATCTGCAATTTAAAAACCCGTTACTTTTATCCAATTTAACTGATCTTCCTTGCAGACAAACCTTTTTGGCGTGGCCTTGCTGCGCTTGAGTCGAAGCTTTCGCCCTGTAGTTGCTTCCAGATATCATTTTGTTCATCTTGTCTAGTTCCTTGATTAATTTCCCTTTTTTCGCCTCCAATTTAGGTAAATCCAGCTCGACGGCTCGCCTTAATTCCTCGGGAACGGTTAGGTAGATGGTTGTGTTGGTTCCGATGCGGTCGACGACAGTGCTCTTGATTAGAGCTTTGTCTGCTCGAGACGCAACAGTGACCTTATGACACGACGCGAGATCCTCGATTGCTCCCTTGAATCCGCCGTATAATGGAAGATCGCTAACGATGTAAGCTGGAACAAGCGCTAATTGAGGTTACAACAACATGATAGCCTATCAACAGTTGTTGGGGCGATGAATAAGTGAAAACGAAAAAGAAATCGGAGAGGAACGACCGGATTACCTTCCGGATCGTGCTTAGATGAAACACCGAACAGTTGCTTCATTCGCCGGATAGCGATTACGACCTCCATGACGGCTGCCACTTCCGCTTCGAGGGCTTCGTCGCGCCAGTTGCACTCCTGAAATTGATATTAAACACTGCAATTACTGCTGACGCGCTCAGAAGAAAAACAGCAACAAAAATTTCAATTTTTTATCCACATTCACCCGGCGCCTCCACCATTTTGGCGCCCTCTTCAAAAAATTAATTGTTTATATTGAAAAAGTGGCGTTATAACGAAGGTTCATTTTGCTTAGGTTAGAGCTTTTGTTTGTCTAAGGATCCAATTTCCGGGCAAAAATCGGGGCTTCTTTTGCATAAATTGCGTTACACTGACCTGCGGGAACTGGACCGTCCTCTGCACTCCGGGATATTGGGCCAAACGCCGATGTAAATGCTGAGCCAATCTGGGCATGAAGGGCGCGAGGACCCTCAAAGCGGTATCAAGGGATCTCGTCAAGGTCCAACAGTGTCCAGCGGCAATTCCGCTGTCCGCTGCCCTCAGGCCCCTCTTGGCCGTCTCCTAAATGAAAAAGATACAAGCGGTCAATACCGGCCGGAAAAAAGTGGAGAGGAACACGGAATGTCCATTAAGCGTGGAAGTTACACAAGGTGAAATGGATCTATTTCAAGTCAATGACGGAGTCATTGCTGTTACGACACCTCGGGGGTTATAGTTTTATACACATACAAAGTCGTTCGCGAAACGAAATTCAGTTACCGCGAATCTTGAAACATTGTTTCGTTTTCTGTTTACTGAATTTGCGAGTTGGAAGCGTCGCGACGCTCCAAATTTATTCAGTTAAAGCAAGAACCACAATATCGTGCTGAAATACGATATTATTGAAATTATGATCGTGAAGTCGGCAAAGCTCGCTCTCATCTAACTACATCTTACATTTTAATGTTGTTTGTTGGTGGAGGGTTACTGAAAAATGTTAAGATCGTCTCATTTTTCATCATTATTCTCATTTTCCAACTCGCCAGTACTTAGGGGGTCTTCCCTCATTTCGCATCAAAAGCAGAATTGAGGCCAGCAAAACGTTACATAATTTAAATTTAATCAAAAACGCGATTTGAGCCATCTTCGATTACGAGATGTTGCTTTTCGTTAGAGTCGATAACGGAAGTCACCTAAATTTCAGGTGGCGGCTGTGCCCTACGCGAATGGAACGTGGCGCTGCCACCGAAATCGGGTGCAACGCAGCGTCTTAGCGCTTTCAGGCATTTTATTTCCCAGTCCCCAGTCTGCACTCATTGTGCTTACCAAGTACCTCCCCTGAGCTCTTTCAACCAATGTAACAAAGTCAGCTCCGCGAAAAATCCTCGTTTTATCTTTTACTTTTTCTAATTTTATTTCACATGATCTTGGGAACTCCCCACAGATAAAACTTCTCCCAAGTTCGACAGACAAGAGTTCCTCCAAACGACACTTTGGCAACTCTACACTACTAAAAACATCTTAATATTGTCCAGTAAATGAAAATGTATTTTGTTGGACAATAAATGAATATTATATTATTAACGGCACCACATTATTGGATTTAAAAATTTTCGTTGCGCTTCTGTTGCCGTTTTCAATTATTGCAAGTTGCCGAATTCGAAACGCACATTTGAATTATCCCCAATTATGCAGGATCACGAACGAGGAACCGTCGGTATTTTCAGCGTAATTCTCTATTGTCGTCCGAGGGTTTGGAATTTGCGCTGAAAGCAATTATCATGTCTCACAGTTAAAATAAATCCCGTCGGAATACATAAATGAGTAAGAAGCTTTCAATTCAATTAGAGGAAGACGATAGGTCTCTGGAGAGACGGTGCAATATCGAGCAGCTTCCGTTCGACTCCGAGGGATGTATATCTGCAAATGAAATTTTTGCATCAATATTCCTAATTGCATCGGTAGGTGTTACCGGAATTGCATTCCGCGACTAAGGCCGCATTTGCCTATTGAATTGAAATGCAACTGAGAATCTGCAAAAGCGCTTTTCAGCCCGAAGCGATAACTATTCGATTTCTCACACAGATTTCAAGTCCCCAGCTCGAACGGATTATTGGAGCAACAAAAATGCCACTTCGCCAACTTCAAACAGCAATTTGTAATTAAAACCTAAGCCAACAGCCCGGCTAAAAATAAGCAAAGCGGAATTATTACTTCTGTATTTCCTGCCGCAATTGCGTGAAACTTCCATTTGCTTAATTTTAATTAATGAAACCGTAGCCACCTAAATATAGACTAAACTCACCAAGTACACGTCGCAGAAATCGAAATAAAGAAAATTCTTCAGAGCGGCAGTCGCCAGGTAAAAGTCGTAATTAAGGAAGCTTTGTCTGGAAACCTGGACCATGTCCGATAATCTGCTCAAGATCCACCTGTCCATGGGGGAGAGTGTTTCCTGTTCGACCGGCATCAGCTGCTGTTGTTGCGAGACCTTTTCCACCCACAAATTGGTGAATCTGGTGGCCTGCCATATTTTATTGCAGAACAATTTGTTCGTGTAACACTCCTGGACGTCGAAATTGATAAAATGACCTGGACGAGAACGAAATCAAATTCAAAAACGAAACAAATGGGGTGTCAGAAAGGGGGAAATAAATCGGCCGAATTTATTATTAGACGCGCAATTAGGGCCGCAACGGACCTGCAGGAACAAAAATAAAAGAGGTTTCGGTGCAGCAGGGTTAACGTGTTCTTTAGAAACAGTGCGGGCAGTAAATTGTAGCTGCGCGTTTAACAATTATTTTCACGAGGAAAATAAAAATTATTACTAAACTATGCACATATCACGAGCTTTAGGCCCGTTTCAGATGCAACTAATTGTCAAAGCTATAACCGTTGCTTCTGAAGCGGATCTGAAGCAACTCTTTACATTGTAGCTTCAACTAGGAAAGCTCAACTATTCATGGAACAGCCGGATCCGGCATGCTTTCGTCCAAAAAGAAGTAATCGCTGAAATAAACGCCGAGACGTCAATTTCGTGCTTTTTGAAAATTCTATTCAGGTTTTGTGCGGATTGAAATTGTGCCGCGGATGCTGGATAAACTCAATGAATTAATGTTAAGGAGTTACGTCTTCCGAAACCAAATTATTTTGGAGATTACTTGAGGGATGATGGGGCTAAATTATTGGGATTTATATTAGCGTTCAAGTTTAAAACGCAAAACGCTGTTCGAGGTCGGGGTCCGGCCCATAACTCGCCTCGTAAATGCCGGAAAATAAAAATTTACAATGAAGCCCGGGCGAGCCGGCATTAAAATTAATCCCGTCGTGGGATAAACGAGGAATAAAACCGCCGTGCGGGTTTTACGGCTACGAAGTGACTATTTATATAGGTATTTAATATCCGGGGTAAGCTCTTCGCACATACACCTCTCCTCAACCTTATAATCCGAGCGTTGAGCATGTCGTACAATTTGGCGTAAGCAATCCGGCCGTAAATACAGTCCTGCACTATTTGTCGACGAAAATTGCGAATTTCGGCTTAATTCGCAATTCGGAGCATTAACCGAAATTAAGCAAAGCAACTAATTTGCCGGATGAGTCTAAACAATTAATTATTTAAATAACGCCGCCGATATTTACAAGCGAAACAACGCCCCCTACAAATTATTAAACACATCTCAAACATTCGCCACGTCTGCGATCAAAAGCGCGTAAAGCCCCACTAAACCCTTTGATCCCGACCATTGCGCGCAAAAAATCCCGGCTTTTATTAAAATTGCCCATAAAACGGCGTGACTCGGCCCCGGATACTCACTTTTTATATTGTGGGAGCACAGAGTAAATCTGAGAGCATCGGTGCCGCACTCCGGGATTCCTTCAGGGAACATTTTCTTCTGGCCTTGGACCGCACGCTCCAGTTCTTCAGGTGACAATATCCCCGCTTCGTAACTGGCTTTTGATCCCGCTTCCAGCTCCTGTGCAAAAGGACCCAACGCGCTGATTATTTACTGTTTTGAATATAAATTGCTGATTTTATCTGCGTTACACTATTAATTTGCATGTAACCTCGCATTATTTAGAGCGTAATAACGGCCAGCGGGGAAAACTTGGATTGTTTTGTTACGTGAAGAGGGTTGCAACCCCGGGAAACAATTCCACTTAGGTGTTGCAGACAAACACTCCGTTTGCAAACTCCGCACCAAGTATTTATTGCTTTTTAAATTGTCTCGCAGAAAACGCGATGCGCCTATTGAGCAGTGGATATTCTTAATTAAAACGATTTTCTTGAAGAGCTTTAAGTTAAACAAAGTTTGAACAAGTTGCCTCCTCCCGAAGCTACATATCAGTAATTCTACGGAACCCGCAAATGGGGATGCATCAACTCAAATGCTTGATTGTGATAGTTTCCGGTGTAGATTCTACATTACTGCAGGAAAAAAGTAATTTCGTTATTGCTACTATTTTTCTTTCAATCAACCCTTCGGCTGTGATTGAACGAAACGAAACCAATCTAGATGGTGTGATCACCCGTCGTAAGTAAAAACTCGATTATATTTCTATTTACTCAACTCCGTTCCTCACCTGCAATGTCGATCCCGATATAACGTCTTCGGGCGAAATCACGTTCCCCAAGCTCTTCGACATTTTCCTGCCTTGAGCGTCGCATACAATCCCGTGAAGCAGAATTTTGCTGAAAGGCAGCTGACCTGTTAACTGCCTCCCCAACATCACCATTCGCGCCACCCAAAAGAACAAGATATCGTGCCCCGTTTCCATCATATCCAGAGGATAGCACGTCGACAGCTCCTTACTCTGCAAATCGAAACGATTCCTTTCCATTCCTCCTTCTACAGTTCGCAACCGACGTTACGCCTGATTTGGGTAATTTATCACAGAAAGATGCAACGAAAAATCTCCCAAATCGGCCGTGTTCCTCCGGTTTAATTGAACACTGACCTGTTGCGGCCATCCGAACGAGGAGAAGGGCAGGAGAGCGGACGAAAACCACGTGTCTAGGACATCCTCGTCCTGCCGGACCGCTATGTTGTCTGCAGTGGTGGCAAATCGGGCTGCGGCTTTACGATGGGCCGCTTCCGGGTTCTCGGCAGCCACCCACACCGCCTCGTCTGGCCGGCCCTTGATGTGACACGTGTAAGCAGGAATGCGGTGGCCCCACCACAACTGCCGCGACACACACCAGTCCCTGGAGGAAAAATCCACTGAAATCCGGGGGGTAAAAGGCTTTCAACCCGATTAATTCAAATTAAGTTTGCTAATTCTATGGAACGGATGCCAGCTCCTTCCGGGGCGGCAATACCGACAGAGCAGGAATTCGCAGCGCGTCATGGGATACAATAAATAACGACAGGAGCGGTGTCACGCCTCCGACGGCAAAAGTAAACAAAAGACTAAAGACGTTCTGGATCGACCGGGAGTCGAGGGAGAGCTAATGGCCTTTGTTAAATCTACAAAAAAGTTGAGATTCGACAATATCAATTGTCTGGGAGTTGCATTGACAAGCTCCAAAATATTCTTACCATCACCTGATCTACTTAATGTTAATTTATTTAACCAAGAGGTCAATTAACGACGATTCTCTCTGAAAATGAAACCATGAGACCAGCGCTATCTTTAGAAAAAACGTCACCCTATAATTGTGGCAATCTTGGAATCGTCATTCCGGTAACGCTTCAATACCTATAAATTCTTTTGTTGTGGTACGGCAGTTATCTAAAAAACCACCGCTCAAGGGTTGAATTCCTCAATTGCGGCAAGACCGGATTCCGGACAATTTGCATGGAACTGGGGCCGCGACCCCGCAACGTGTAGCTCGTAAGTATCGGCGATGTAAAGGCGCCATTGTGAGGGTTCACTTATTGGGACAACAGTTGTATTTTCGCCGAGAACAATGGCGACACGAATAAATTCTTTAGCACAATGAACAAGTAACGACTTGTTTTGTTCTGGTTCCCATTATTTGAAAACGCGATGAGTCGGAGTTGAATGGAAGTAATTGCCAAGAAAAATTGTCGAATACATTCTGAACCATTGAGTCTTCGTTTCTGTTCGGTCCGCACATATACAACTGGCATCACAATGCAAAAATTCGCCCCGTCGACCTCTTGGATACAACAATAAAACGAATCCTTAGGTTTGATTTTACACATCCTCGCGTTGGCGTCGGCAAAATGGGAAATAATGTGATCCCGTTTTAATGGCGCCGCAACTTAAAAGTTCAATAACAGCCCAAGAATTCGCACAAGGGCGGAGGCTTCACGCAATCGTATTCGGCTTAACAACACAACCAAGGAGCTAATGGCATGGAAGTTTAAGTCAAGTATCGATCAATTTTGAAGCGATTTTAAATAATACACCAAGGGGTGAAAATTCGAAAAAAGTGCTAACGCAGCAATTGAAATCATGACTTGCCCCTCTGTCCAACATATGGCCGAGTTTCCTTGCGCCTCCGCCATAAGTGTCAAGAGGCCTGATTGCCCATTGACAGGCCGGCGCTGATCCCCTCGCCGGACTCACCGAATGTTTTCGAGCCAATTGAACCAAGTCTTCTCGAAATGTTTCGGTTCTAAGGTTAGCCGTCCCTCTCTGACGTCTTCTGCGGCTTCCCTAGCCATTTCTGAACACTTAACGAACCATTGGGGTTTGACGAGAAACTCAACGACGTCCTTGGAACGGCTGCAAATTGGAACAATCATCCGGTGGTCCTGTCTACCTCTCAGTAACTGCAATCCCTTCAGTTGAGATACGACGATATTCCTGGCGTCAAATCTTCGTACGCCGGAGAATTCCCCGCAGACGGCGGTGAGATTGCCCCTTTCATCGATTACTTGCAAAATGTCCAAAGCGTGCCTCTTGCCGACTTCGAAGTCGACGTGATCGTGAGCCGGAGTCACCTTCACTGCACCTGCATAACAATCATCTTTTAGCGGGGTTCTCGCATTTAATGAGGCTCCTGAAAACAATGCAATGAGACGGGAGCTTCAACATTATTAAGATTTTATAAGGGATAAGATGCTTTCTGGAAGAAGTAATGGGAAATCGATAGCTGCTGGCGATTCCTATGCGGAATAAAACTCCAAAGGCTGCAGTTCTAAATCCATTAGTGGATATCTCATTGTTAAGTTGACAGATGCATTTTAAGCTCATCACCTCCCAGAATGTTGACGTTACAATCAATTATCGCCAAGGCAGCATGTTTTTCACTGTCTCATTAATAGAGAGAGTTACGCAACTAAGTGGATTAAAAAATGTGGCTAAAATAATTATTGGCATTGAAAAGTCTCTTAAAAATATGGAAGATACTTGGGCACCCTCCTGTATACATATTATTAAACAACAACATGTCTTCATAAGATAACGTAGATAATGGTGTTAATTTTTACAGATATTAACAGAACACGCCAAGGCCAAACCAATTGGTAATAATAACACTACGTAACTGCATGTATAAATAAATAAATGCATTACAACGTGAGTAACGTTGATGCATGTCATAAGATTCTGAGTGCACAGTGCATCACCGTTGTTGCATTACAAACTGCGCAGCGCGTAATGAATGATGATCATCCCAACGGCTTTATTTTGTTTACTGTGCAATTTGTGGACTGTAAGATGTGCCGAAATTTTGGTGGTTTCCGGCATGCCCGCGCCCAGCCACTTCATCCTGGGCAGTTCCCTGGCTAAAGGGTTGGCCGAGAAGGGACACAACGTAACTATAATCAGTTGCTTCCCTGAGACGAGACCCCCCAAAAACGGAACATACCACGAAATTATCCTAACAGGCCTATACGAGGAAATGCAAGGTGCAAATAATTTTTGAAACAATAGAAAGTCAAAAATAGTTTTTCAGAAAAAAACAAACAAGTGAACATGTTTGAAAGAATCGGTGGAAATCCTTTCTTTAACATCGGTTTCATGGTCTACTTTCTATCGGAATACTCCGAAAAAACTTTGGGTCATCCCAACGTTCAGAAATTTCTAAAAACCAACCCCAAATTTGACGTGGTGATAGTCCAGCAATTCGTTAACGACGGCCTGAAAGTGCTGGCGCCCCACTTGGGAGCTCATCTCGTGGTTTTGAGTACTTTGGGGGCGAACAACTGGATAAACCCTCTAGTTGGAAATCCAGCGCCGCCCTCTTACATTCCTGAATTAGCCTTAAGCTACCCCAGCACCATGTCGTTTTTTCAAAGATGCGTCAACACTCTCTTAATGGTGCATAGTCAGTTCATTTACCATTTTTTCTTATATCCAAGTCAAAACAGAATGGTGAAAAAATATCTTCCCAATGCTCCAGAATTAAACCAAGTTCTCTACAATAGTTCTTTGGTGTTGTTAAATTCGCATCCCAGCATCAGCCAACCCACCCCCTATGTACCAAACATGATAGAAATTGGCGGTTACCACATCAAACCTCCCAAGAAACTTCCGGAAGATTTACAAAATTTCTTGGACAACGCCAAAGAGGGTGTCATTTATTTCAGCATGGGTTCCAATTTGAAAAGTGCTAATTTACACGTCGACAAACGCGATGCGCTTCTCAGAGTGTTTTCGAAATTGAAGCAAAAAATTTTGTGGAAATGGGAAGACGACGTGTTGCCGGGAAAGCCCCATAACGTTAAACTGGGAAAGTGGTTACCTCAACAAGATATTTTAGGTAAGTTTAATAAAAATTTTCTCGAACAATTTGTTGATTGGTTAATTCAGCGCATCCCAACGTAAAATTATTTATCACCCATGGAGGTTTATTGAGTACCACAGAAACCACTTATCACGGAGTTCCGGTTTTGGCTTTCCCGATTTACGGCGATCAAGAAGTTAACGCTAGAATGGCAGTTAATAACGGAATAGGAATTTCGTTGTCCTATCACGAAATAAGCGAGGACACTGTAGAAAAGGCCATCAACGAGCTTTTGAGGAACCCCAAGTAATGCACTAATAGTTGTGCAATTTTGGTAATACAAAAATTTCTGTTTAGGTATAGAGAGAACGCCAAGAAACGATCGCTCATCTTTCATGATCGAGAAGTTGAACCTATGGATAGAGCGATTTACTGGGTGGAATACGTGATTCGACATGGAGGAGCACCACATTTGAGAGTGGCAGGTTTAAAGCTGCCTTGGTACAGATACTTGGTGCTTGATGTTGTCGCCTTTTTGTTCATCTGCACTATTGTTACTTTGTATGTTTGCTTTGTGTTAATGAAAATAACTTATAAAAAGTGCTTCAAGTCAAGACTTGGCAAAATAAAAAAGAACTAAATATTTCGAAATAGTTTCTTTAGTCACATAATTTTTTTGCGGTTACCACTATAGCTAATTATCAAAGTTATCTAAGGACACGAGAAAGTAAACTCTTAAATTAAAGAATCTATTAAAATCAAAAACAAAACAAAAAACGTGCGACCATTATCAAGTTAAATATTTTTTTAAGAGCGAAGGATCCAGGCCAAAGATATTCAAAAAACACAGAATGCATCCCATTTTATATTCATGTGTCCTTCGCCAAGTGTAATATAATTAGCATATACATTATACATGCATGTATACTATACATCTACCAATGTATCAACGGCGAAGCATATATATGATTCGTAGCGTCATCTATTGAATATGGTCAATATGAGCATAAATGAGTTTGAGTGACAGTGGAATGCACTTATAGTATGAATTGGCAACAAATGCTTGACATTATACAAACACAACCATCTGGAAACTTTCTACTCTGCTCTTAATATTCAAGTACTTTCTTCCTTTAAATGCTACATTTTTGTTTCATTGATAAAATTTCGATAATAAGATCACATTGTAATAACTAACAATCCATTGTTTGATTATTTATCCCCAGCTTTCCATCATCTACTTATTTGACTAAAGCAACCAAACCTTCCACACATCAGCAATTTCTGCAAAATATATAATTAACAAACTAAAATAAAACCAATTATGAGCAATTCAATTTGTTTTTGACTCAGTTAGTGCACTTGCAAAAACGAATTTTCCGTTATATTCTAGACGGATATTACCTGACAAATTTCTAGATAGCAAAACACTTTAGGTACTTTTCTGTGAAACCTCAATTGATCTAAAAACTTAGAAGTGGTTAATTTGTAATTGTTGTGGATTTTATCTCAGTCTTAACTGGAGGTGGTGCTACAATCTAAATTTAGTGTGCAA
Organism: Schizotus pectinicornis; assembly: GCA_951805265.1. Taxonomy (NCBI): domain Eukaryota; kingdom Metazoa; phylum Arthropoda; class Insecta; order Coleoptera; family Pyrochroidae; genus Schizotus; species Schizotus pectinicornis. The sequence goes on from OX638203.1 coordinate 19,349,601, forward strand.
ATATTTCCAACTTATTGAAACGTTCAGATAACAGATACAGCAAAAACAAATTAAATTGGAAGATGCTGGTGATAAAAATATGAAATATCTCGTTCAAGACAAGACTTCTAGGTATTTTCTTAAATATTTAGTACCGATATCTGCGTATAGCCCAGTCGCTAGCTACATATTTTTTTTTAATAATGGCTTCATTGTGCACACCCGGCCAATTAAGTAATGCACAGGGGGTGTACGTTTACCACATTATCATCCAGTATAACGTAAAAAAAGTTAACAATGGGGTACTTGCCTAAAAAAATTATTGCACTTTTTATTCTCTAGATGCATGCAAATAACTAAAAGAGGCTTAAATATTTTCTTTTCCTTTTTTTATTTCATATTTTCGTAAATATTTGCAATTTTTATTTTTGATGGCGCATTGAAGTCCCGTATCCAAGACTCACACCTATATTAAATGTTTTTGGCTAATGCTGCGCTGCTACCAGAGTGCGCAACATGTGTGCAGCGGATTGGCATTGGATTTATAAATAAAACGTAAACAATCTGAGTAAAGCGCCTTTATACAATTTCTTTTAGAACTACGCCGTGCAGGGGGCGGCTACGTCACAAATCTCCCACTCGAAAATTAAAAAATTAATTCTGGACGTAATATTAACACTAGAACCAAATAAAAAAAGACGGGGCTAATAAAATCGCCTACATTTTCTAAATATTATATTTCCCAAACATGAGGCAAGTATTCTAATGTCTTCTACAAGTTTTTCTATGTTATACTTGATAATAACGTGAGAAAAGTAAATTATTTGCGCACCCCCTGGGCATTACTTGATTGACCGGGTGTACATATGTGAAATGGCGGATGCGCCGGTAAAATTCTTGCAAATTATCGTAATGTTCTAGCGTAAATATGTTACGAGCTGCTGAAAAATTGTGCTCAGTTTATTGGAAGGGTTATAATTGACGATCTGCGCCAATATTGACACGCTGAATCTGAACGAGCTCTCACACAGATGCTTCCATTTTCGCCGTCATACCTCTAGTAAAATACAAGCCATTTGCTAGAAACGAAAAGTTAGAGCAACAATATTTAAATAAGTACATAAAATGTTTTACTCATTCGACAAAACAGCCACCCGCAGTCAGGAAATTCGATGTGTTTCTCTTTTTGTCCTAGCGCAACATTGCGATATCTGGCGGTAGCATCCTCGTCATTGTTCCGGAATCATCCTATTTGAAATTCAAGCCAGAAATACACATAGTTATAGATGCATATGATCGCATTCACCGGCATTACACATAAACAATGTCAGCGAAAACTATGAACAAAACCTCAACGTAAAGGGCTATAATATGACATTAGAATTGCTGAGCTGCAAGAGAACTATTATCACAAAGTACTATTCACGTTTCAGTACGTACTAAATTTAATACCCCAACAGCAAAACCTTGCACGAATCGTAAAAATGTTAGTTGCTTAAATAGTTAAACAAACGAATAAGACAGAGTTTCACGAAAAATGCGATTATCCACTCATCATTTCCAGTAACTAAAAGGGAGCAAAACTAGTTTTTTCGGTTCTAGGGCAAAAGAGCGAAAAAGAGATTTAAGTACTCGGCCAGAAAGCGGGGTCTGCGAAAACACAGAGTAGCCACTACATTATGATTTACGTCCATAGATATGCAATATTTTAATTTTTTCCGAGTCAAGGGGCGTCTCTCGGTTCTCAAACGAAATTTAGTGCCCACTAAGGATGATGAATGCGAACGTATCGCCTTTCCGCGATGGTACATGGGGAAAAACACGTACCCGTCCCGAAGTCCGGATCTACGAAGTCGTCGCAAATAATCGGGATAGTTTGCTTCCTAAAGGGGTGCCATAAATTTCGGCCGACGTAGCGGGTGTATCGGTCATCTCGGGGGTTCACGGCCACCGCCACGTCGCCCAGCATCGTTTCGGGGCGCGTCGTTGCCACTATCACCTCTTCGGCTGGAAAAACAGTTCGATTGTAAAGTTGCAATTTTTATGCGCCCTAAAGAATATATTGCCCCGAATACCGGATAGATATATCGCCGCGGGACTCTCTCGAATACCCTTTATGAAGTTGAATAGCAAAATGATCGGAAAGAACAGTGGCGGAAAGAGGGAAACTGAAATGAACAAAGGAAGTCGGCCGAAAAATGTAATAAATCGAGAAAGCTGAGTTGCACGGCGATTACAAGATTGGATTTTTCTTGGATAAATTGAGGGTTTAAAAGGGGACTCGCAATTAAAAGATCAATGCTACAAAAGAGCGCAACCTTCCTAAAAATGCGTCTGGACCTCTCCAAAGTAACTGTTATTTCTAGTTGTTAATTTTGTCTTTCGCCCATATTGCCTGATCATAAGTGGCCTAGAATATAAAATTCCCCGCTAGCGTTTCTATTATTGGACGCGATTGGGGCTGCGATATCATAACTGCTTGATACCAGCTATTTGAATTTTCTTGCTTCCCCCCTTCGCATGCCTGTATTGTACGTGAATCTAATACAAACCTTGCGCTTGATTACCTGAATCGCACAATTTGTAGGCGAAATGAGTGAGGGTCCCAAACTCCACTGATTTGTCGTATCCGGGAACCGGAACAGGAGTGGGTCCATCCACTTCTAGATGGTCCACTTCTACGTCCGAAATGGCCGACTGGAGAACACAAGACCAATTGACCAGGCGGTCGGCGCGATAAATAAGGCCCGATTCGAACAGTCTAACGAAGGCCTCGGTTACGGCCCGAGACTGATCCGGGTCCATCGTGAAGACCTCCCGGGACCAGTCCAGAGACGCCCCCAAACGGCGGAGTTGCCCGCCTAAATTTCCATACAGAACCGTTAAATTAGACAATAACCATTAATCCACAAAGTTGAGGGAGGGCGGGATTAAAATGTTTTTTCTTTGCAATAAACAAACTTCCACTTAATGTCAGTGGGTCTGGAGGCAATATTCGCTTTAGAAAAATCTAAAATTCAATCAACGAAATTGCGTTTGGTTGTAAAGGGCGCGTCAATAAGACCCATATTTTAGGCCGGAAGCGGGTCGTTTGATGAAACAAGCGTTTCCTTAAAGGAATTCGGTAATTATCCCCACACAAACCTATCACGTCGGCTTTTTCCTCCTTCCACTTCCAAACTCGTTCCTGGAAAAGTCCCCGACCGACGTCGTGTCTAGTTTGGCGGTTTTCCTTCCACAGACGCTTCTCGACCACTACTTGGGTGGCGATGCCGGCGTGATCAATGCCGGGGACCCAAACGGTTTCAATGCCCTGCATCCGCTTCCTGTTCCCAACGTTCATTAATTAATTTCCTTTAAATTGCGATCATCATCAATCACTTCACTCCAATATAATTCGCAGTGTCTCCGACTTGGGGATTTACAATTTTGTTTCGGATTAAACCCGGCAAATTAGTTGTGTACCTGAGTGCCAACGGTTCAATGCGGAAATAAATGGCAATTTCGGCAATTTCATCGCTCGCCATTCTTCAACTCGTTATTAATCTTCCCGGAGACGGCGCAATTTAATTTTATTAGTTTTGCAGAACACGAGCTCCAAGAGACAAAAACGTAAATCACCCAGCTTTTGTAAGTGAAATCAAGTTCCCGACTTAATTTTACGTCAGTACACTTGAAATAAAATAACAAAATAATGCATCACACTTGTGAGATAGGTACATGATAAAAAAATGACAAGTGTTATTAACAACCCCTCAAGCGATTTCCAGCAAAAGCTGAACCGGTTATTTATTCACTCATTCAGTAGGGTTTGTTTTTCTTTACTAAAATAAAAACTATTCTGATGGCAAATAAAAAAATGTAAATAATATGATGACAAATAAGTAAGTGTAGTCAACTGGTAAGATGCCAAAACTCCTAGAAAGATTCTACGACGACGGTCATTCTAAACTCTGGAAATAATGGCTCAAAGCTTTAAGCCAACCCTAAAAACTCTTGTAAAATTAAATCTCCTGTCTAACATAACGTTAATTTACCTTACGATCTGAAACTTGCTATTAAAATTACTCATAATTGAAGCTTTTACGCACTTCTGGTCGAAACCCATTATGGTAATTGTCCATACTTACCACCTAACGATTACATCCTGTATAGTGGCGGTTAGAGCATGTCCGAGATGCAAGTTGCCAGTGATATTAGGGGGTGGGAGAATTAACCGAAAAGGTTTTTCTGACGTAATTTTCGGTTCAAAATATCCAACGGCGCTTTGGTCCTTCTCGAACCGACTCGGTTGGTAAGCGCTACCCAGTTCTGAAACTAGCAATCCCATATTACTACCCTATACTAGTGTACCTCCCTATACACGCCGTCAGCGACATCTACCAGAGAAAAAGTGAATTAAAGTAGTAAACATACCGAAAGTTTCTTCTTCATTTTGGCTGAAAAATCGGCCAGTAATTGCGCTGAATCTCGCTTTATTGACTCGCCTGTAAAGCGGGCCACTATTTCCACTTATTTTAAACATAACTGACATTCTATGGTTAAGAACTGCTGCGATTTGAGGTTAGAATGGGCCCTGCAGCTTGCAGGGCACGATGCCGTTGATTACAACTAGCTACGTAGAGAGGGCGCTTCAAGCGGCTGGTTGTCAGAACCAGCTGGTTGCCTGGTAAAAAAGTAGAGTGAGGTTATGTCCGACTCTTAAACAATATTTTTATTTCAAAATGTCTCTATTTACGAAAGGAATTGCTGTTTTCGGCCGAAATTTGCTTGGAATTACACAAAATAGCGCAATTTTGCCAAGTAGTTTCGTTAAAGGCGCGTCTTGCCGTCAAGTGTCGACAAATGTCAAAAGGGGGCTGCGAGGAATCTTCAAATTGGGGCTCGCCGGCATCACCGTAGGAGCGCTAGTGGGGACCGGATATTCCATTCATCAAATGAACAAACCCCGACTGCACATAATCAACGAGGAAACCACCATACCGATTGTTAAAGAAATACCGCAAATAACACCTTCACGCTCTGTAAATCTAACGTTAGCACTACCAACAAAACCCTAATAATTGCTGTTTTATAGATTAAGTTTGAAAACGACAACAGCGGCCTTAAGTTGACGCTGTACCAGTACCAAACTTGCCCGTTTTGCTGCAAAGTTCGTGCTTTCCTCGACTACTACGGAATTTCTTATGACGTTATTGAGGTTGATCCCGTCCTAAAACAGTCGATTAAGTGGTCGCCCTACAAAAAAGTTCCGATTTTGGTCGCTGACATTGGGGAAGGTTATCAGGTAAATTAATTCACAACTCAATTTTTGGTTTGATAATAAAAAATTGTAGCCTCTCAACGATAGCGCTATGATAGTTTCGGCACTCGCTACGTATTTGCGGGAGAAAAAGGAGCTTCCAGAAATTGTCAAGTGTTACCCCCACATAACGTTTGTAGATGAGGATGGTACAAAGAAAAGCGAAATTATGAACAGATATTTCGTTATGTTGGGCAAACAGACTGCCAACAAAGAAATTGCGTAGGTTTTTCTCTTTATTGTTTTTTTTTATGCGTAATTTTAATTTTTGAGTAGAGAAGAGCGAAAGTGGCGAAAATGGGTTGATGACGTTTTAGTCCACACACTTTCTCCAAATGTTTACCGGACAAAGGAGGAGGCTTTGCAGTCCTTTAATTGGTTTTCCGAAGTGGGCGAATGGGACAAGCATTTTCCGGCTTGGGAGCGAAACTTAATGGTGTACGTGGGAGCTTCTGCCATGTGGTTGATTGGGAAAAAATTGAAGAAGAAGTACAACTTGAAGGATGACGTTCGAGAAAGTTTGTATGATGAATGCAATTATTGGGCAAAGTCGGTGAGGGCCAAGGGAACGAAATTCATGGGCGGAGATCGCCCAAATTTGGCGGATTTAGCTGTTTATGGAGTGTTGTGTAGTATTGAGGGTTGTGAGGCTTTTAGGGATACTTTGAGGAATTCTACAATTAAGACTTGGTACTCAGACATGAAGGATGCTGTTGATAATCATAGAGGCGCTGAGTTCGCTTAGTAGTGTACTAAATACTAAGACGTGAATGTATATACCTAAAACTTTAATTCGTTATAGTTACTTAAATACATGAGTATTGTTTTAATAAATTGAGCTATACATTAAGGGGCCATTACAAGTCGCGTGGTTCCTCCACATGGTATTTGTTGATAATTAAGTGAAAATCCCCTATTGGCTATGTCTATCATTCCACCTGTAGTCTCACCTGCGTCATTAACTACAGTCAGCACAAATGGCTTGGATGAACCTGAAAATAAAAAAATTAACCAGAAGACTTGCTGTTGCGGACTGCTACGTTTAACTGTTATTACAAATACAAAGGGTATCCCCTAATAAAATCATGAAATTTAAAAAAGAAAAAATTTCAATTTTGAGGAAAAAAGTTCAAACCTTTATATCTCAAAAAGTACAAGTTGCACATTAAAACTACCGCCAGATTCATGTTAAGCGACTCAAAATCTAGAAGAATAAGCTATAAAACCGATGTCAAAAAGTTAATCTTAAAAATGACACCTTTGACGAATTTGTGTTAAACAGTCCCAAATTGACAAGATTAGGTCATAGAATCGTTGTTAAGAATTTCAGCATTCCCGACCTGATCCTGACGCAGGAAAATCAACGTTTTACTGATCCGACGTTTCTCTCACTTACTAATAACAGTAGGGAACTGATTTCCACAGAACCTGTCTGCGTTAACCATAACTCCGGTGGGGAACGAAGGGTTGGGTACGACCACAAAATCTGTTGGACACATCTCTCCGATCATCCCGGCAGTTGGCAATCCAGGTGGCGGAATGGCGTTGAGCGCAGTGTCTCCACTTACAGTGAACGAAGTGGGATCCGGGCCTTGACTCCACTGAATCGAACAATAACCGGGCAACATCTGCACGCAGACCCCGTAGTTTTCATTTGCCAATTGTCGAGTCCCCGGTCTTTGACCATTCGGTGTATCGATTAACTGGCCGCTCAAAGTAGCTCCGTAATTAAAACTTGAAACAGTACCAGTCAAATCCGTGTAGTACATCAAACAACCGGTCGGTGCTGAAACTTCGGTTGCAACAACATCAATTAACACTTTCCAGTACCGTACCTAAACTGGGGCAGTTGCAGGCTAATTGAGTCACTTTAATGTTCCAAGATCTTTCGAGACTCACCGCAGCACTTGTCGATATCATTAAAGTTATATCGTGGTCACCATTAAAATTCACATAAACGTGCTGGCCACTATTTTCGCCGCAAATTATTGGAACGTTCGACGCTCCTCCTGCCACAATTAGAGCGTCCATGTTGCAGTTTCCGTTACCATCGGGCTGTGCCAGGTTTAGGTTGAGAAAGTCGAGTCTCACCTAGAGTTTATTTTTTTAGAAGGGAAGGTTTAGGGCTAATAGCGAACCTGGCAAATGTCGGGACTGCATTTTTGTATTGTAAAGGTGCACGAAATCGATGTTCTGTAAGTGTTTGGAAACCCGGGATTGGTGAAGTAGGTGTTGTTGTTTGAAGAAGTACCTCCGCAAGTTGCTTGGTCTAAAATTTTAATTGTTAAAAAAAATAATAGCGTAAGTAGGTACTTACAGAGACAGCATACTCCGATGCCGTTGGCGCAACTTGTGGAACCGATGCCTCCGATGTCGTTGCATTGTCTTTTTGTGTAGCAAGTGCCTTCCAGACCCTCCAGAGACTGGCAGATATCGTTCCTAAATCGAACAAGCCCAATTGGCCAGACTGAAAGATATCTTCAAGTTAACGCACCGTTGATTGGCAATTATTATTATTGTTCTTTAAATTTATGTGGTGCCGCAGCACCAGTTGGCAGGCTACTACTGTTTCATAATTGTTAAATACTTACATTTGCCTTCTCTTCCACGACTTTTGCCATCAGTTGAAAAAGTTGCTAAAATACTAACTAAGAAGAGTGTTTCACTAAACATAAAAACTATCTTCATCTTGTCTTGCAGGCTTCGAAGTGCATTGTAAGTTACCTATAATAAAGCATGACACTGCTAATTGATGGTAAATAGGACCTCTTTGTAACTGTAGTACTTACATCTGGAAGTAGTTCATTCGGTTGTGCTAATTTATGCCTAATATTCCAAACACAACTATTTACCAAGCCATTAAAACATGTTATGTCCACCAACACTCAATAAACAAAAGTGTTATACTTTCGCATTCGTAGGGACTTACGTCATGTTTCATTTTTTTTAAGGTAAGTCCAAACTAAATTAACGTCTGATCAGTTGGTAGACCCAATGCAAGGACTGCTTATTGTTAATTAATAATGTGGTCAATTTTTTTAAGTTAATATTAGAAAAGTCTGAAACTCTATTTAGTTCATAACTTTGAGCTGGCCGCTACGGAGCCTCGTTTGCCGGCAAGTGCTCGACTGATTTTGTGCGAGGGGATGTTCCACTCGTCTATTATTATATATTTTATAATTATTGCCTAATCAATGGGTTTGGGTTTTTTATTCGGAAAATCGCACGACACTGAAAAGTAGCCAATAGAAAAATAGAATTTGGTGTCGTTTCTATGACAATGTAAAAATTGCTTGGAAATTTTGGCACCTAGCATCAAATTAATAAGTGGAAATTATTTCAGCCAATCAAAATTATTTATTTATTCATAATGACATAATGGACCAATGTCTGTGTCGTTGCGATTTTCTTACCGAATATGCCCTCGTGCATTGATTAATATCAGGAAATTTTATTCTCATGCATTTCCAAAACGTAATTAGCCCTCGTGTTCCACTCGGGCTAATTAATATGTTTTGGAAATTCATTCGAAAAAACTTCCGGAAATAATCAATGCACTAGGGATATTTTGAATCTAAGGGATCAATTTCAAGTATGGAACTTGCGTTGCTGCGGCAACTCGGTTACCACGCTATTTTCCCTATCTCGGGGCCGCAAAGTTGCGCGCGGAACTGTCACTTTGCAATCCGAACTGTCATTTCCCCGGGAAAAAATTCGAAATATGGTTAATATCAAGATTTATGACTTGCGTAACATTAATTAAGCCAAAATAGATCACTTTCTATCAGTAAATACCCACAAATGACCATGTAAATCACCAAAGGTTGAAAAATATTTTGTTGCATGGGTCGGAGGTGCCGCAAATTTTTGCGGCAACTTTGCAATTTTGTGAGGTAGGAAGTCAAGGTCGACTTGCCGATTGGTAGAACTGCCTTCATAAACAATTGCGATACTAGAAAAGGCGGTCTCAGCTCTACTTTGCCGCAGTTGCAAGCGCTCGTACTTGAAATTCAGCCCTAAGTCTTCAAATCGCCATAACTCAAAAGTACGACGTGTAGAAAGAAACTACGGCCAGATTGGTATTCAGCGGTTCAAAATTTACAACAATAAGTCATAAAATCGATGTAATAATTTTCAATATTTTCGACTTTTTTTTCAACCCTAATGCTTGCCCAAATCGATAGAAATCAAAGTATTCCAATCGTCATAACTCAAAAAGTACGATGTATAGAACGAAACTACTGCCAGATTCGTGTTCAGCGGTTCAAAATCAACAAGAATAAGTCATAAAATCGATGTAAAAAATTTCAATATTTTCGACTTTTTTTTTCTACCCCAATCGATAGAAATTCGAAAAAATTCTTAAATCGACATCGTCGCTACAACGGCTTAGAAGTTGACATTTTCTTATGTAATCGATCTCTCTGAAATCAAATCTGAACTCAATTTGACTCTATAACTGATAGATTTCTTGTAAATTTCCAAAAACCAGAAAAATTTATTTTTATCTAATTTTCAAATGCTTGTAGCTTTTGAACGGAAACACTTATGTCGTGCCAAAATACATCAAATTTATCCGTACTTCACAGGCTATCGAACGGTGAAAGAATGAAAATCTTACACCTTTTAATAAGAAAGTTGATATTTGCAATTTTGTTCGATTTTGAAGAAAATTTTGAACCAAAGTCTTCAAATCGTCATAACTCAAAAAGTACGTCTTGTACAAAGAAGCCACAGTCAGATTCGTGTTTAGCGATTCAAAATCAACAAGAATATAAGTCATAAAATTATTGTAAAAAATTTCAATATTTTTAACTTATTTCTCAACCCTAATGCTTGCCCAAATCGATAGAAATCAAAGTCTTCCAATCGCCATTACTCAAAATGTACGACATGTAGAAAGAAACTACGGCCAGATTCATGTTCAGCGGTTCAAAATCTACAAGACTAAGTCATAAAATTGATGTAAAAAATTTCAATATTTTCGACTTTTTTTTCAACCCTAATGCTTGCCCAAATCGATAGAAATCAAAATCTTCCAATCGCCATAACTCAAGAAGTACGACGTATAGAAAGAAACTACGGCCAGATTCGTGTTCAGCGGTTCAAACTCAACAAAAATAAGTCATAAAATCGATGTAAAAAATTTCAACATTTTTGACTTTTTTTTTCTACCCCAATCGATAGAAATTCGAAAAAATTCTAAAATCGACATCGTCGCTACAACGGCTTAGAAGTTGACATTTTCTTATGTAATCGATCTCTCTGAAATCAAATCTGAACTCAATTTGACTCCATAACTGATAGATTTCTTGTAAATTTCCAAAAACCAGAAAAGTTTACTTTTATTTAATTTTCAAATGCTTGTAGCTTTTGAACGGAAACACTTATGTCGTGCCAAGATACATCAAATTTATCCGTACTTCACAGGCTATCGAACGGTGCAAGAATGAAAATCTTACACCTTTTAATAAGAAAGTCGATATTTGCAATTTTGGTCGATTTTGACGAAAATTTTGAACCAAAGTCTTCAAATCGTCATAACTCAAAAAGTACGTCTTGTACAAAGAAGCCACAGTTAGATTCGTGTTCAGCGATTCAAAATCAACAAGAATAAGTCATAGAATCGATGTAAAAAATTTCAATATTTTCGACTTATTTTTCAACCCTAATGCTTGCCCAAATCGATAGAAATCAAAGTCTCCCAATCGCCATAACTCAAAATGTACGACGTGTAGAAAGAAACCACGGCCAGATTCATGTTCAGCGGTTCAAAATCTACAAGACTAAGTCATAAAATCGATGTAAAAAAATTCAATATTTTCGACTTTTTTTTCAACCCTAATGCTTGCCCAAATCGATAGAAATCAAAGTCTCCCAATCGCCATAACTCAAGAAGTACGACGTATAGAAAGAAACTATGGCCAGATTCGTGTTCAGAGGTTCAAACTCAACAAAAATTAGTCATAAAATCGATGTAAAAAATTTCAATATTTTCGACTTTTTTTTTCTACCCCAATCGATAGAAATTCGAAGAAATTCTAAAATCGACATCGTCGCTACAACGGCTTAGAAGTTGACATTTTCTTATGTAATCGATCTCTCTGAAATCAAATCTGAACTCAATTTGACTCCATAACTGATAGATTTCTTGTAAATTTCCAAAAACCAGAAAAGTTTACTTTTATCTAATTTTCAAATGCTTGTAGCTTTTGAACGGAAACACTTATGTCGTGCCAAGATACATCAAATTTATCCGTATTTCACAGGCTATCGAACGGTGCAAAAATGAAAATCTTACACCTTTGATTAAGAAAATCGATATTTGCAATTTTGGTCGATTTTGACGAAAATTTTGAACCAAAGTCTTCAAATCGTCATAACTCAAAAAGTACGTCTTGTACAAAGAAGCCACAGTCAGATTCGTGTTGAGCGATTCAAAATCAACAAGAATAAGTCATAAGATCGATGCAAAAAATTTCAATATTTTCGACTTATTTTTCAACCCTAATGCTTGCCCAAATCGATAGAAATCAAAGTCTCCCAATCGCCATAACTCAAGAAGTACGACGTATAGAAGGAAACTATGGCCAGATTCGTGTTCAGAGGTTCAAACTCAACAAAAATTAGTCATAAAATCGATGTAAAAAATTTCAATATTTTCGACTTTTTTTTCTACCCCAATCGATAGAAATTCGAAAAAATTCTAAAATCGACATCGTCGCTACAACGGCTTAGAAGTTGACATTTTCTTATGTAATCGATCTCTCTGAAATCAAATCTGAACTCAATTTGACTCCATAACTGATAGATTTCTTGTAAATTTCCAAAAACCAGAAAAGTTTACTTTTATCTAATTTTCAAATGCTTGTAGCTTTTGAACGGAAACACTTATGTCGTGCCAAGATACATCAAATTTATCCGTATTTCACAGGCTATCGAACGGTGCAAAAATGAAAATCTTACACCTTTTAATAAGAAAATCGATATTTGCAATTTTGGTCGATTTTGACGAAAATTTTGAACCAAAGTCTTCAAATCGTCATAACTCAAAAAGTACGTCTTGTACAAAGAAGCCACAGTCAGATTCGTGTTCAGCGGTTCAAAATCAACAAGAATAAGTCATAAAATCGATGTAAAAAATTTCAATATTTTCGACTTATTTTTCAACCCTAATGCTTGCCCAAATCGATAGAAATCAAAGTCTCCCAATCGCCATAACTCAAAATGTACGACGTGTAGAAAGAAACCACGGCCAGATTCATGTTCAGCGGTTCAAAATCTACAAGACTAAGTCATAAAATTGATGTAAAAGATTTCAATATTTTCGACTTTTTTTTCAACCCTAATGCTTGCCCAAATCGATAGAAATTAAAATCTTCCAATCGCCATAACTCAAGAAGTACGACGTATAGTAAGAAACTACGGCCAGATTTGTGTTCAGCGGTTCAAACTCAACAAAAATAAGTCATAAAATCGATGTAAAAAATTTCAATATTTTCGACTTTTTTTTCCACCCCAATCGATAGAAATTCGAAAAAATTCTAAAATCGACATCGTCGTTACAACGGCTTAGAAGTTGACATTTTCTTATGTAATCGATCTCTCTGAAATCAAATCTGAACTCAATTTGACTCCATAACTGATAGATTTCTTGTAAATTTCCAAAAACCAGAAAAGTTTACTTTTATCTAATTTTCAAATGCTTGTAGCTTTTGAACGGAAACACTTATGTCGTGCCAAGATACATCAAATTTATCCGTATTTCACAGGCTATCGAACGGTGCAAGAATGAAAATCTTACACCTTTTAATAAGAAAGTCGATATTTGCAATTTTGGTCGATTTTGACGAAAATTTTGAACCAAAGTCTTCAAATCGTCATAACTCAAAAAGTACGTCTTGTACAAAGAAGCCACCGTCAGAATCGTGTTTAGCGATTCAAAATCAACAAGAATAAGTCATAAAATCGATGTAAAAAATTTCAATATTTTCGACTCTTTTTTTAAACCCTAATGCTTGCCCAAATCGATAGAAATCAAAATCTTCTAATCGCCATAACTCAAGAAGTACGACGTATAGAAAGAAACTACGGCCAGATTCGTGTTCAGCGGTTCAAACTCAACAAAAATAAGTCATAAAATCGATGTAAAAAATTTCAATATTTTCGACTTTTTTTCTCTACCCCAATCGATAGAAATTCGAAAAAGTTCTAAAATCGACATCGTCGCTACAACGGCTTAGAAGTTGACATTTTCTTATGTAATCGATCTCTCTGAAATCAAATCTGAACTCAATTTGACTCTATAACTGATAGATTTCTTGTAAATTTCCAAAAACCAGAAAAATTTATTTTTATCTAATTTTCAAATGCTTGTAGCTTTTGAACGGAAACACTTATGTCGTGCCAAGATACATCAAATTTATCCGTATTTCACAGGCTATCGAACGGTGCAAGAATGAAAATCTTACACCTTTTAATAAGAAAGTCGATATTTGCAATTTTGGTCGATTTTGACGAAAATTTTGAACCAAAGTCTTCAAATCGTCATAACTCAAAAAGTACGTCTTGTACAAAGAAGCCACCGTCAGAATCGTGTTTAGCGATTCAAAATCAACAAGAATAAGTCATAAAATCGATGTAAAAAATTTCAATATTTTCGACTCTTTTTTTTTAACTCTAATGCTTGCCCAAATCGATAGAAATCAAAATCTTCCAATCGCCATAACTCAAGAAGTACGACGTATAGTAAGAAACTACGGCCAGATTTGTGTTCAGCGGTTCAAACTCAACAAAAATAAGTCATAAAATCGATGTAAAAAAATTTCAATATTTTCGACTTTTTTTTCCACCCCAATCGATAGAAATTCGAAAAAATTCTAAAATCGACATCGTCGTTACAACGGCTTAGAAGTTGACATTTTCTTATGTAATCGATCTCTCTGAAATCAAATCTGAACTCAATTTGACTCCATAACTGATAGATTTCTTGTAAATTTCCAAAAACTAGAAAAGTTTACTTTTATCTAATTTTCAAATGCTTGTAGCTTTTGAACATAAACACTTATGTCGTGCCAAGATACATCAAATTTATCCGTATTTCACAGGCTATCGAACGGTGCAAGAATGAAAATCTTACACCTTTTAATAAGAAAGTCGATATTTGCAATTTTGGTCGATTTTGACGAAAATTTTGAACCAAAGTCTTCAAATCGTCATAACTCAAAAAGTACGTCTTGTACAAAGAAGCCACAGTCAGATTCGTGTTTAGCGATTCAAAATCAACAAGAATAAGTCATAAAATCGATGTAAAAAATTTCAATATTTTCGACTCTTTTTTTAAACCCTAATGCTTGCCCAAATCGATAGAAATCAAAATCTTCCAATCGCCATAACTCAAGAAGTACGACGTATAGAAAGAAACTACGGCCAGATTTGTGTTCAGCGGTTCAAACTCAACAAAAATAAGTCATAAAATCGATGTAAGAAATTTCAAAATTTTCGACTTTTTTTTTCTACCCCAATCGATAGAAATTCGAAAAAATTCTAAAATCGACATCGTCGCTACAACGGCTTAGAAGTTGACATTTTCTTATGTAATCGATCTCTCTGAAATCAAATCTGAACTCAATTTGACTCCATAACTGATAGATTTCTTGTAAATTTCCATAAACCAGAAAAGTTTACTTTTATTTAATTTTCAAATGCTTGTAGCTTTTGAACGGAAACACTTATGTCGTGCCAAGATACATCAAATTTATCCGTACTTCACAGGCTATCGAACGGTGCAAGAATGAAAATCTTACACCTTTTAATAAGAAAGTCGATATTTGCAATTTTGGTCGATTTTGACGAAAATTTTGAACCAAAGTCTTCAAATCGTCATAACTCAAAAAGTACGTCTTGTACAAAGAAGCCACAGTCAGATTCGTGTTTAGCGATTCAAAATCAACAAGAATAAGTCATAAAATCGATGTAAAAAATTTCAATATTTTCGATTTTTTTTTAAACCCTAATGCTTGCCCAAATCGATAGAAATCAAAATCTTCCAATCGCCATTATTCAAAATGTACGACATGTAGAAAGAAACTACGGCCAGATTCATGTTCAGCGGTTCAAAATCTACAAGACTAAGTCATGAAATCGGTGTAAAAAATTTCAATATTTTCGACTTTTTTTTTCCACCCCAATTGATAGAAATTCGAAAAAATTCTAAAATCGACATCGTCGTTACAACGGCTTAGAAGTTGACATTTTCTTATGTAATCGATCTCTCTGAAATCAAATCTGAACTCAATTTGACTCCATAACTGATAGATTTCTTGTAAATTTCCAAAAACCAGAAAAGTTTACTTTTATCTAATTTTCAAATGCTTGTAGCTTTTGAACGGAAACACTTATGTCGTGCCAAGATACATCAAATTTATCCGTACTTTACAGGCTATCGAACGGTGCAAGAATGAAAATCTTACACCTTTTAATAAGAAAATCGATATTTGCAATTTTGGTCGATTTTGACGAAAATTTTGAACCAAAGTCTTCAAATCGTCATAACTCAAAAAGTACGTCTTGTACAAAGAAGCCACAGTCAGATTCGTGTTCAGCGGTTCAAAATCAACAAGAATAAGTCACAAAATCGATGTAGAAAATTTCAATATTTTCGACTAATTTTTCAACCCTAATGCTTGCCCAAATCGATAGAAATCAAAATCTTCCAATCGCCATAACTCAAGAAGTACGACGTATAGAAAGAAACTACGACCAGATTCGTGTTCAGCGGTTCAAACTCAACAAAAATAAGTCATAAAATCGATGTAAAAAATTTCAATATTTTCGACTTTTTTTTCCACCCCAATCGATAGAAATTCGAAAAAATTCTAAAATCGACATCGTCGTTACAACGGCTTAGAAGTTGACATTTTCTTATGTAATCGATCTCTCTGAAATCAAATCTGAACTCAATTTGACTCCATAACTGATAGATTTCTTGTAAATTTCCAAAAACCAGAAAAGTTTACTTTTATCTAATTTTCAAATGCTTGTAGCTTTTGAACGGAAACACTTATGTCGTGCCAAGATACATCAAATTTATCCGTATTTCACAGGCTATCGAACGGTGCAAGAATGAAAATCTTACACCTTTTAATAAGAAAGTCGATATTTGCAATTTTGGTCGATTTTGACGAAAATTTTGAACCAAAGTCTTCAAATCGTCATAACTCAAAAAGTACGTCTTGTACAAAGAAGCCACCGTCAGAATCGTGTTTAGCGATTCAAAATCAACAAGAATAAGTCATAAAATCGATGTAAAAAATTTCAATATTTTCGACTCTTTTTTTAAACCCTAATGCTTGCCCAAATCGATAGAAATCAAAATCTTCCAATCGCCATAACTCAAGAAGTACGACGTATAGAAAGAAACTACGACCAGATTCGTGTTCAGCGGTTCAAACTCAACAAAAATAAGTCATAAAATCGATGTAAAAAATTTCAATATTTTCGACTTTTTTTTTCCACCCCAATTGATAGAAATTCGAAAAAATTTTAAAATCGACATCGTCATTACAACGGCTTAGAAGTTGACATTTTCTTATGTAATCGATCTCTCTGAAATCAAATCTGAACTCAATTTGACTCCATAACTGATAGATTTCTTGTAAATTTCCAAAAACCAGAAAAGTTTACTTTTATCTAATTTTCAAATGCTTTTAGCTTTTGAACGGAAACACTTATGTCGTGCCAAGATACATCAAATTTATCCGTATTTCACAGGCTATCGAACGGTGCAAGAATGAAAATCTTACACCTTTTAATAAGAAAGTCGATATTTGCAATTTTGGTCGATTTTGACGAAAATTTTGAACCAAAGTCTTCAAATCGTCATAACTCAAAAAGTACGTCTTGTACAAAGAAGCCACAGTCAGATTCGTGTTTAGCGATTCAAGATCTACAAGACTAAGTCATAAAATCGATGTAAAAAATTTCAATATTTTCGACTTTTTTTTAAACTCTAATGCTTGCCCAAATCGATAGAAATCAAAATCTTCCAATCGCCATAACTCAAGAAGTACGACGTATAGAAAGAAACTACGGCCAGATTTGTGTTCAGCGGTTCAAACTCAACAAAAATAAGTCATAAAATCGATGTAAAAAATTTCATTATTTTTGACTTTTTTTTTCTACCCCAATCGATAGAAATTCGAAAACATTCTAAAATCGACATCGTCGCTACAACGGCTTAGAAGTTGACATTTTCTTATGTAATCGATCTCTCTGAAATCAAATCTGAACTCAATTTGACTCCATAACTGATATTTTTCTTGTAAATTTCCAAAAACCAGAAAAGTTTACTTTTATCTAATTTTCAAATGCTTGTAGCTTTTGAACGGAAACACTTATGTCGTGCCAAGATACATCAAATTTATCCGTACTTCACAGGCTATCGAACGGTGCAAGAATGAAAATCTTACACCTTTTAATAAGAAAATCGATATTTGCAATTTTGGTCGATTTTGACGAAAATTTTGAACCAAAGTCTTCAAATCGTCATAACTTAAAAAGTACGTCTTGTACAAAGAAGCTACAGTCAGATTCGTGTTCAGCGATTCAAGATCAACAAGAATATAAGTCATAAAATTATTGTAAAAAATTTCAATATTTTTGACTTATTTTTCAACCTTAATGCTTGCCCAAATCGATAGAAATCAAAGTCTTCCAATCGCCATTACTCAAAATGTACGACATGTAGAAAGAAACTACGGCCAGATTCATGTTCAGCGGTTCAAAATCTACAAGACTAAGTCATAAAATTGATGTAAAAAATTTCAATATTTTCGACTTTTTTTTCAACCCTAATGCTTGCCCAAATCGATAGAAATCAAAATCTTCCAATTGCCATAACTCAAGAAGTACGACGTATAGAAAGAAACTACGGCCAGATTCGTGTTCAGCGGTTCAAACTCAGCAAAAATAAGTCATAAAATCGATGTAAAAACTTTCAATATTTTCGACTTTTTTTTTCTACCCCAATGGATAGAAATTCGAAAAAATTCTAAAATCGACATCGTCGTTACAACGGCTTAGAAGTTGACATTTTCTTATGTAATCGATCTCTCTGAAATCAAATCTGAACTCAATTTGACTCCATAACTGATAGATTTCTTGTAAATTTCCAAAAACCACAAAAGTTTACTTTTATCTAATTTTCAAATGCTTGTAGCTTTTGAACGGAAACACTTATGTCGTGCCAAGATACATCAAATTTATCCGTATTTCACAGGCTATCGAACGGTGCAAGAATGAAAATCTTACACCTTTTAATAAGAAAGTCGATATTTGCAATTTTGGTCGATTTTGACGAAAATTTTGAACCAAAGTCTTCAAATCGTCATATCTCTTGTAAATTTAAAAAAAACAGCAAGGTTTTTTTTTATCTAATTTTGAAATGCTTGTAGCTTTTGAACGGAAACACTTATGTCGTGCCAAGATTCATGAAATTTATCCGTATTTCACACGCTATCGAACGGTGCAAGAATGAAAACCTTACACTTTTTAATAAGAAAGTTGAAATTTGCAATTTTTGTCGATTTTGACGAAAATTTTGAACCAAAGTCTTCAAATCGTCATAACTCAAAAATTACGACTTGTACTAAGAAACCACAGTCAGATTCGTGTTCAGCGGTTCAAAATTTAAAAGGATAAGTCATAAAATCGATGTAAAAAATTTCAATATTTTCGACTTTTTTTTCAATCCTAAAGCTTGCCCAAATTGATAGATATCAAAGTCTTCCAATCGCCATAACTCAAAAAGTACGACGTATAGAAAGAAACTACGGCCAGATTCGTCTTCAGCGGTTCAAAATCAACAAGAATAAGTCATAAAATCGATGTAAAAAATTTCAATATTTTCGACTTTTTTTTCTGCCCCAATCGATAGAAATTCGAAAAAAATTCTAAAATCGACATCGTTGCTACAACGGCCTAGAAGTTGACTTTTTTTGTGTAATCGATGTCTCTAAAATCAAATCTGAACTCAATTTGATTCTAGAACTGATGGATTTCTTGTAAATTTCCAAAAACCACCAAAGTCTATTTTTTTCTAATTTTCAAATGTTTGTAGCTTCTGAACAGAAACACTTATGTCGTGTCAAGATATATCAAATTTATTCGTATTTCACGGGCCATCGAATGATGCAAGAATGAAAACACTACGCCTTATAATAACAAAGTTGATATTTGTGATTTAGGTCGATTTTGACGAAAATCGCACGACACTGAAAAGTAGCCAATAGAAATATAGAATTCGGTGTCGTTTCTATGACAAAGTAAAAATTTTCTCAAAATTTTTGCACCTAGCATGAAATTAATAAGTGGAAATTATTTCAGCCAATCAAAATTATTTATTTATTAAAAATGTCATCATAATGACATAATGGACCAATGTCCGTGTCGTTGCGATTTTCTTTCCGAATATGCATTTCCAAAACGTAATTAGCCCTCTTGTTTCACTCGGCCTTATTAATAAGTTTTGGAAATGCATTCGAAAAAATTTCCGGAATTAATCAATGCACTAGGAATATTATAAGTAAAAATTTAGCGATAATTTGCAAATTAATATTTTATAACTTTATTTAAAAAATGCCCACAACAATAATCTATCCCAACATCATTCCCGAACACTGTTGTTGCGCATACATTAGCGAGAATCCTCTGTTGCCCACGTCGCCAGTCGGTGGTGGAGGCGGCACGTCACTTCCGTCCGTAACAACCGTTAGCACGAAGGGCTTCGAAGAAGCTAAAAACAACCCTTAACTTTCATCCAACAGAAAATGTCTACTTACTAGTCACTGGAACGAAGCCGTTGCCGCAAAACCTGTCAGTATTTGGTGAGGTGCCATCAGCATTGATCGGGTTGGGGATGACCACAAAATCCGTGGTGCAATCAGCACCATTAAGTGCGGCGGCGGCGGTTCCAATGGTCATGTCACCTACGGTAGCATACGTATTTCCCGACACCGTAAACGAGTAAGGGTCTCCTCCAGATTGACTCCATCGAATCGAGCAGTAGCCCGGAGCCATTTCGATGCAAACCCCGTAATTTTCGTTGGTCAATTGACGGGTGCCCATTTGACTACCAGTTGTTCCATAATTGAAACTCCTCACGGTTCCTGTTAAAGCTCGATAGTACATCAAGCATCCGGTAGGGGCTGAAATAACAAGTAGTTTTGGGACGTTTCGGGGTAACTTGAAATTACCTTTAGTAGGGCAGTCACAACCAATTTGAGAAATTTTTAGATTCCAATTCCTCGAAGTAGCTACACCTCCATTGGTGTTCATAATCAATTGTATATCGTTGTCCCCGTTGAAATCTACGTAAATATGTTGACCACTATTTTCCCCACAAATAACAGGAACATTTGAGGCGCCTCCAATCACGTAGAAAGCGTCAGTAACACAATCACCGTTATCATTAGGGGCTGCTAAACTGAATGTTAGGAAATCTATTCTAATTTGGCAAATATCCGAACTGCATCGTTGAATCGTAACAGTACATGTTGCCCCTCCTGCGTAAGGTTGGGGGAAATTGGGGCTAACAAAATAGGTGTTGTTGTTAGAACTGGTACCTCCACAAGTTATTTGGACTGAAAATCAAGTTTAAATTTTTGAACCAAAAGTTACGCCAAGAACTTACCTACGCAACATACCCCTATTCCATTGGCACATTCCCCTGCTCGCACCCCTCCAACTTCATTGCATTGTCTTCTGGTGTAGCAAGTGCCTTCGAGTTCGTTGCCTCCTCCACATATGCCGTTCACGAAACGCACAAGTCCTACGCCAAAAGGGAAAACTTTTAGGGGTTGACAATGCAGCATTGCTAGGTTACTCACATTTTCCTCGTCTTGTCGCTAAGGGTTGCTCCAAACCAGTTTTTGTCTCTAAAGTACTTCGGAGGCACCATAGAAACGTTATGGCGTAAAGGAACGCAGATTGCATCGTGAAGAACTTTTTTGAACTAACCGCATTTCAGCGACGGACCCAAATTTGAGTAAGTAATTATCACCTTGCGCCTAAGTAACTGACATAATTCATGTCAGTAGGTACATGTAACTGGTGACATAACAGGTATCGAATTTAACTGTACCAGCAATTAAAGTATTTGGTCAGGTTACCCAGATTCTCTCCTAATCTGGAAATTCCTATTAAAATTAACACTAGAAAAATGTTAGCTACTTACTACTAATAAGATTTCCCAGAACTTCTTGGGAATCGTAAATATAGCATGTAACAATTTTATTAAAGAAAAAAAGAAATGGTCATGTTATGAAAAAACACTAAACATTCCTATAGAAACATAGTCATCGTTGAGGAACCGCATCTTCTCTGTTAATGGTGCAAAGAGAATCCTCTGTTTTGGATGTCTCCGCTCTCGCTGCCATTCCTTACCACAGTTTCTTTACCCATTTGAATAAAAATTTTATCACCAGGTTGGAGCTCCCTCAGCGGTTTGACGGTGCTGCCGTAGTACTTCTTTTGTTGTTTCTTGTTCTATATCATAATTTTTCGCGACGCTAACGTATCGTATCTTGGTACTAGAGTGGCTTTTGCAAGAAACATTTGTGATCTAAGTACTGAGTGCTCTACCCATGAGAAGTTTAACTGGAGCTGGCAGATTGTGCTTAGGCGTTGAGTTGTAGTCCAGTATTGCCAGAGAGATGCTGTCTTTTGTCTCGATTCTTTTCACGATGAGGTTTTTGACCGTTTGAACCGTTCTCTCCACCAACAGAGGACTGGAAGTATTGTGCTTTATGCCATACTCTTTAAAAAATTATTTGAATTTTTTTTAATCAAACAGGAGTTCATTATCAGCCATGAGGTATTCCTGAGAATGCGTGGTGCCTTCGATGATTCTCTTCACATCACTTGCTGTCTTTATCGTTACTGGTATTGTTACTATTTATTTTTTTTTGATAAGTAGTCCGCCATGATTAAGTATTCTTTGCTTTTCACCTTAACAAAATCTATTCCACGGATCTCGTGAGTCATAGGTTGCTTTGAGTTTAACTTCTGGTGTTTTTGACATGTATGGCCTCTCATTACAAATTTTTCAATTTCCTTCAACATTCCTCGCCAGTGCAGCCCCCTTTTGCCTTGATGTGATAGGTGAATCTTGGGTGAGCATCTTGAATTTTTTTCATTGCGGTATCACAACGTTGTTAGGAAACAATTCTTCTTTGACATCGCAGAATCGTTTTCCGGAGTTTTTATCTCTTGGAGACGATCTGTCTCATCGTTTCATCTGTTGCTGTTCATTGTTCAAGTTCTATGCGTCTTTTGGTGGCACAGACAAGAGAGTAAATCTTGACCATTTGCCCTTCTAGATAAGTAAGTTCTTTATTGGATCAGGGTCGCGATAGGCAGTCAACAATGTCCAGGCTCTCGCCTGGAACATATTCGAGGTTAAAGTCGTACCTCATGAGCTTCAAAATTATCCTCTGCAGTCGAGGTGATATGGCATCCAACGGTTTTTCTTCTTGCATTCGTGGCACTTCTTTCCTAAGGCAGGACAGTTACTTGATTCGTGCAGATATCCACATTTAGAGCAGATTTGCTTCAATTTCTGCTGATGGTGTTCGATTTTCTTTTTCACCACATCGACAGACGTCCTCTTATTTCTTCCATCTATTGCGTACTGGCATCGCTTGCTCTACAGAGCAGAAGTCAGAGCTTCCTCAAGTTAGATTTGCCTCCCGCAGGAGTCGCTTTTGCACATTTTTGTTTCTAATGCCAAGCAAATGAGACTGAAGAGCTGATAACAGAACAGACCGAGTCGTGCTTGGCATCAAAGTCTGGAATCTCTTATGGCATTTGGAGGAATTTTGTTAGTGGCCTTAAATTTTGTAAGTCAGTAGCGCCATCTACTATCACCAATTATTAAACTAGATGTAGATTAAACCAGATGCCACTAGATGTAGCGAGCAAATTTTGCTACGGTCAATGGTCATACATCATCAGAGCTGGCGGAGCTTCTAGTTAATTAAATTTAGCTAATTAAGATAATCTCCACAACTACCACTTCAAGCTTAAAATAAAAAGACCTATTGGAGAAAAAAAAGTTCTTTGAGCGCCATCTGTAGAGAAAGCACAAAATTCTTATTTGTTTGTACCTCACCTGTCAAATCACAATCCGACGTCAAACGTCAAGGTGCTGTCACCGAACTGTCAGTGTGACAATCCGTAATATTAAATGGGATTATTTCGCTAATTTTGCATTTTCTGGATAAATTTGGAATGCAAATGATAATTTTTGGTGCAATTACATACCGACAGTTGTAACAATGCTCGCGACATAACCATGTTCATGCCCGTCGGCCCGCATAACCTCAAAATAGTGATAAGTTTGCCCCCTTAAACGATGAATTAAACTAGCAATGATGGAATATGAATACGGATCCTTTCGAAGGGAAATTGACTTGCACAATAAGTGTTGTGGCGGTATGTTGTGGTGCATCAGGGATATTTGCGGTATAATTTGCGCGATTTTAACTTGGTTACTGATTTTGTACGCGGAGTTCGTAGTTATGTCCGTCATCCTTATTCCAAGTTCTTACCCGCTGTATAGTGTCGTTAACATAATTATATTCCAAATAAGCGCGTTTTTGGCGTTTACATCACATCTAAAGACTATGTTCACTGACCCGGTGAGTCCCGCAATTTCCTGTCGCAAAACCTTTAATTGCAATATTTCAGGGTGCAGTGCCAAAGGGAAACGCCACGAAAGAAATGATAAAACAAATGGGTTTCAGGGAAGGCCAAGTGATATTCAAGTGCCCAAAATGTTGCAGCATCAAACCTGACAGGGCACATCATTGTTCAGTTTGCCAAAGGTTTAACCCCTCCTCTAATCCGTCCTGATTTACTTACATTTTTTTGTAGATGCATAAGAAAGATGGACCACCATTGTCCTTGGGTGAACAATTGCGTTGGCGAGAACAATCAAAAATATTTTGTACTATTTACGGTGAGTTTTCAACTTCTCCACCCTAAAATTATAATCGCTCGTTTTGTTGCAGTTATATATTGCGGTTCTTTCATTACATTCGCTCTTCTTAGCTATAAATCAGTTTCTGATGTGCATTCGGCACGAATGGAAAGAATGCACAACTTATTCACCGCCAGCCACCGTGGTTTTGTTACTTTTCCTCATTTTTGAAGCGTTACTGTTTGCCATTTTCACAGCGGTTATGTTAGGGACGCAAGTCCAAGCCATTTGGAATGACGAAACAGGTATCGAGCAACTGAAAAAGGAGCAAGCGCGGTGGGTGAAGAAGTCCAGGTGGAAAAGTATTCAGGCTGTTTTCGGCAGGTTTTCAATATTTTGGCTGTCACCTTTTGCCGGACCCGTCACAAAGTATAAAAACGAAATGGACTTGTATTCTGTTTAATTAATTTATTTGAATGTTGGAATTATCAAGCCAGAAAGGCTCACTTAACTATTTGAAATGGAAGCTTGGCGGCTGGCTTTTTAGGCACGAATTACTTGTTGTATACTTTTTTGTTGTGTTGTTTTTGTTCGCATATCTTTATAACGTGTTTTATTGACTTTTGGTTACTTTTGCGGAAAATCAGCCAAATAAATAAAAATTCTGTAACCTTCAATGAACCGGTAGCTAATGCATCAAGAACGTCAACTATATCACCGAATCTTGTCAAGCTTTCTTGCATCAATGACTGAGTTGGCGTTACAAAAGCCACAAGAGTTGCAACAACAAAAAACGACCAGATCATGCGGTGTAGTTGACGTTAAACCCTCTTCATATTTGACTTTGTGAACTTTGGATCATTGAAAAATGCCGACTAACACCAGTCTTGCAGGTGCATAAGTTTATCTATTAATATGTTTTTAGGCTCTGTTGCAAGTGCCAAAACATTCACTGATCTAATGGTGAAATGTACTTAGGTACATAAAATTGTTCAGACATATTTTTTGAGAAGTTGTGCCAAATTTACTTTGTAACAGTTTAAAGCGCGTGTGGTCTGAATGAGATCTTGACAATAACATACTTAATTTAGGAACATACTCATAAAGAAAGATAAAGCAGTAGGGGTAAAGTAAGGGCCAAATTTTACGTCAATTGTAACAAGATAAGGAGTAAAAATTTCATGTTTTTGGATGATAAGAGCACTCAGCAACATTTAGAAGTATATACATTGTTCTACTTTTAATAATATTTTGGTAACAGCGCATTTTTAGCGTTTATTACCAATAATTAGTAAACTTCTATAACGTTACCAACAGATTGTAATTATTTTGGACATAAGGCTGTCTTTTTTTGGAACTAGTTTAAATGTGGTGGTTTTTATATCTGTATATTATGTACTTAGAAATTAAGATCAATTTTGTCTGGTTGTATGTACAGTACGAAATTAACAAAAGTTATACACATTGTCTTCCAATGGTTTTTAACCAGTTTTGTATCCTGGAATAGTTTCATATTTAATCTACAGAAAAGTTTAAGGAATGAATGCTATCTAGAAAATTTTTCCCAATAATATGTTTTTCTATTTAATTGTTTTATTGTCTAATTTTTGAAGATTGTATAGAAATTTGGTTTTTAACGAGCTAACATCTGGGGGTGGAGAATAGTTTCACACTATTCATAGTATTAAGTAAATTTGGTACAATTTTGACATTAAAACCGCTTACGGTTTGTTAAGAGCAAAATATTGTTAAGTGGCGTAACGTATGCATCTAAGTATTTTGTGAAACATGGATTCTTACGAAGTGACCCCCTTACCTAAAACCAAGCAAGTTGAAAATTGCAAACCCAATTTCAATTAATAGAGGGTCCTTTTGCTACAATTTTGTAATTTTTTCCTGCACCCCCAAATCCCCATTAATATAATGTATAATATAAAATTAATTATTAATAAACGTTTTTTTAAAATCTCATATTTTCTGTAAAATAACGACTAAAGTATTGTAACTATTTAAATCATTCCACAGTGATTGATGCCACTTTAAATTTACTAGTAAAAGTTTCCTAACTTGCTAGGTTCTATATCACAAAATCTCTGCGCTGCAATAAAAGTTTGGAACAATAATAATTACATTTAAGTTAATTTAAAACTTTATTTACAATTTTGTCAATAAATTAATTACTGCGATCAACAAAAATGGCTCAGTTCGTAGTGTAGTTTTGACTAGATCTACCATCCGTAGTTGGCGTAAGCGGAAGCGTAGTTGATGTGAGACACAGCTGGGGCAGCGGAGTAAGCTACACCAAGAGCAGCGGGGGCGGCGACGGCGGCGTGTCCAATCCCTCCGTAAGCGAGAGTGGGAGCGGGGAGTCCGGCACGGAAACCGTAAGCTGGGGCAGCGACGGCGTGTCCGATACCTCCGAAAGCGAGGGCGGGAGCGGCGAAACCGGCGCGGTAACCGTAAGCTGGGGCGGCGAAACCGGCACGGTAACCGTAAGCTGGGGCGGCGATGGCGGCGTGTCCAAGACCTCCGTAAGCGATAGCGGGAGCGGCTACGGCTCCGTGGTAGGTGCTGACGGCTGGGGCGGCGTAAGCCAAAGCGGGAGCGGCGGCGGCGATCCTCACTCCGGGGTTCGATACGCGGATGTCAGTTTTACGGACGCTGGAGAAGGGAGTGTCGACGGTTTTGGAGTAAGTGGAAACTTGGCCCAAGTTGCCGAAGCTACGGAGGATGTTGGAGGATTGGGAGGTGATGGCGGGGGCGGCCAAAGCGGGAGCTCCATAAGCGATGGCGGGAACGGCGCCGAAGCTGCCGTGGTAGGTGCTGCCGAGAACGGGGGCGGCGGCTCCGTAAGCGAGAGCTGGGGCAGCGGCGTAGGTGGCGGCACCGCCGAGGAAGCCAGCGTTGGCGCAAGCCAAAACGGCGGAGAGTACTACAAACTGAAATCACAATTTTGTTATTATTGTTTCAAATTACTATTTATTGAGTCAGGTACTCGAATTTACCTTGAATGCCATTTTTGTTGGGTTGTTGTTGATTGAATGATACTAAAGACATGCAACCACCCATTTTTATATGGTTTGTTGTTAGTCAGTAAACCAGTTTGACAATAAACCGCATGTTACATTGGGTTAAAATTGCAAAATGTGTCAACTATTTAACTTTAATGCTAACCAGTTGGATTCAGGCCCACATACTTTCTTGCAATCTAATAAAATCCAGTTAATTATTAATTGATTCAACCAGCCATACTTTTACCTTAAGAAATTACTTAATAAACGTTACAAATTTATTATTCTTTAACAAGGACAATGACATTGGTGATGGTTTTATTAAAACAATATTATTTATGAAAATGGCTCATCAATTAATCAGTTAATTTTTATTGCTTGCCTTCGAAATTATAAAGGAATCTAAAAACATAATGTATAATAAGTAAATAAGACAACTAAACAATCAATACAATAATAAGTACCTAGTATAAAAATTAATCTTTTTTTCTTTCTTCTTCTGTTTTTTTTTTTTTGTATTTTCTTCCAATTTTTACTAGTATCTTAAGTTTTTCTACTTCAAAATCGTTCAAGTTCTTAACGTTAGTTTTTTTTATATTTTTGTTCTTTAATTTTTTTTTCATTTTTTTTTTCACCCCCATTATTCATTCAATCAGTGAATTACTTATCTTTTTTGGATTTCAGTCACATGTTAATAACCATAATCGGAACACCATCATTGGCAGTCAAATTTTAAACCTGATTCTTTCTTCTTCATTATGTTATTAAATATTTTCCTGTAACCTCTACTAACTTTGTGATTTATGTGTTACAATATTATGTTACAAATCTACAAAAATAAGTCATAAAACTGATGTAAAAAATTTCAATATTTTTGTTTTTTTTTTCAAGTACCTACTTATCTTACCTACCTCAATCGATAAAATTCAAAAAATTTGTAAAATTGATATCTTTGCTACAAAACGTAGAAATATAACGTTTCATTGTAAATTTGTACTTTTTCATTTCAAATTTGAACTCAATTTGGTCACTTAATAACCAAATTTCTTGTAAATTTACAAAATTCGCAAAATTATTATAAAAAATTATAGCTTTTTAATGGAGAAACATACATTACATCAATTTAATCAGTGTTTCAGTGGCTATCGAAAGCTGCAAGAATAAAAAGCCTGAAGTTAATTTTTTTTTTTAAATCTCCAACTTTTGTACAGATAAGATAAGTGTTTTGGATTTTTTTTTGCTTCAGATTCATATTTTTTTCAATAAAACTCCAAACTATAGTTAAAAGAAACAAGCAAATTCTAAAAACCTTCAAAACCTTTTATCTCAAAATTAATAACATTTTTTATCAGCTGGATTCTCCTTTTAAAATTCTTCCTCCCCCTTCAAACAAAAAGAACAATTTTTTAAATTATTTAATTTTATTGATCTAGGTACATGATTATAATAAATAATATGTGATGACGTGATCTTGCAGTCTTTTTGGTAACAATCTACCATCCGTAGTTGGCGTATCCGGAGGCATAAGACAAATGAGACACAGCTGGGGCGGCGGAGTAAGCTACAGCTGGAGCGGCGACGGCGTGTCCAATACCGCCATAGGCGAGAGCTGGAGCGGCAACGGCGGCATGACTGATAGCACCGTAGGACAAGGCGGGGGCGGCGATGGCAGATCGGAGTCCTACAGCGGGAAGACCGGCACGGAAACCAAGTCCGGCAGCGTGACCGTAAGCGAGAGCTGGGGCGGCGAGACCGGCACGGAGTCCGTAAGCTGGGGCAGCGACGGCGTGTCCGATGCCTCCGTAAGCGAGGGCGGGAGCGGCGAAACCAGCACGGTAACCAAGACCGGCTCCATAACCGAGTCCGGTGGCGTAGCTGACGGGAGCGGCATGGGCGATAGCCGGAGCGGCTACAGCGCCGTAAGCGACAGCTGGAGCTCCGTAGCTACCGTGGAAGGTGCTGCCGAGAGCGGGGGCGGCGGCTCCGTAAGCCAGAGCTGGGGCAGCGGCGTAGGTGGCGGCACCGCCGAGGAAGCCAGCGTTGGCGTAAGCCAAAACGGCGGAGAGGACTACTAACTGAAACAGAATTATTTGTTTATTGAATTTTGTAATTATAATTGTTGTTGCTGTAGTACATACCTTGAAAGCCATTTTAGTTGTGTGGTCGTTGGTGGTTGACTGATACTCGATGCATTACTGCCCAGATTTTTATAGTTCGAAAATAAACTAGTTTGGGTAGGTATGGGAACGTTGCAAAATAAGTGGTGTGAAATGTCTAATGAAAGGAATCTGACTACTTCTCGTGGTTTTTGGCAACTCCTGATTAGTGTCTCCTGTTAAGTTGGTGATACCAATAAAATTAGTAATTAATAATATATTAAACTCTACTTTTATACTTCCATGAAAAATATTCTTTGGTATTATTACAATCACTTTTATAATTACCTACCCTGAGCAAAACTTCAACCCTATCGCAAAACTGTGTAAATGCTATATAGGTATAGTTAAATTTTTATAATTTTGATTTGCACTTAAAGCATTTTTTTAATAATTTTTGTTAAGTAGGCAACTAATCATTACGAACTAAAATTTTATTTTCTTTCTTGTATGATAACAGCCGATGACATTTAAAGTCATAAGCAGGTGAAAATGATTCACTTTTCTCCTTGGCTTACAAAAAAATATTCTTTAAGTTGTTATTGAGAAAATTATTAAATATGTTTCAACGGCAAGCTTTACCCCCGAAGGGTATCTTTCAAAGCCTCCTTCACGAAGTGTTGATTGTGTTGATACTTTCCCATCAATTTAGACCCAAAATTTTTTTACTGACCGATTGCAAGTACGATTAGCAGCATAAATGTATGGTGTCTGGTCAACCTGAGTTGACATTTAAATTTTATTTGCCCACGTTATAGACTAGCACAGCTGTTAATGTTAATAGCCGGGTGTAATTATTGAAAAACACGTTTTTAGCATATTTACTGCAAATCTGGAGCAGAAACGCCCCAAATCAGGCCAATCAACAATAAGCTGATTACAATAACCTATTGCGTAAATAATGTCTATACCAGAAAAACCACAAACGTAAGGTCAGTGATCTCGATTACATTACTTTATAATTTCTTTGCAAATTGTCGTCTAGCTTTTAAGAATTACACAAGACCAAGTGATTAGACAGATGCTTGGGACGTGATAAATGTTATGGGAGTTACAAAAAATGTTGTGACCCAACATTTATTTATTTGCGCACCCCTTGTAGGTACATTACTTAATTTTTTGGCTATACAATCATTTTAAGCGAGAATTTTTTAAGAAAATTTTAAATAATGATAGCTATAGGTAATTTGAGGTACCTAGGTAATTTAGTAATTTGGCAAAATGCAGCAACACATTTTTCGCAATTTTTGCCTTTAAAGTTATGGTAACCTTAACATATTGCATGTGGTGGTCTAGATCAAGAAATATCCTTGTACTTGAAAGAAACTAGTTTAAATCGGGGTGGTGCAATCCTACTCGCGTTCCAAATCGAAAAGTTGATTTAGTGTTACTTAACCAGTTTATTGGTCTGTTTTTGGGGCATGTCTGCATATTAGCCTTCGACTTCACACCCCAGCCACTAAAAAAGTATATAAGAGTAAAATTGATCATTCCAAACCATCATTCGATTGTTAGTTACCAATCAACAATGGCATTCAAGGTAGAACTACTAACTACTAAAAAATTACAAATTTTTTAAATCTAATTTTATTTTTTTCCAGCTTGTAGTACTTTCCGCCGTTTTGGCTTACGCCAACGCTGGCTTCCTCGGCGGTGCCGCCACCTACGCCGCTGCCCCAGCCCTCGCTTACGGAGCCGCCGCTCCCGTTCTCGGCAGCACCTACCACGGCAGCTTCGGCGCCGCTCCCGCCATCGCTTATGGAGCCCCCGCTTTGGCCGCCCCCGCCATCACCTCCCAATCCTCCAACATCCTCCGTAGCTTCGGCAACTTGGGCCAAGTTTCCACTTACTCCAAAACCGTCGACACTCCCTTCTCCAGCGTCCGCAAAGCTGACATCCGCGTATCAAACCCCGGAGTGAGGATCGCCGCCGCCGCTCCCGCTTTGGCTTACGCCGCCCCAGCCGTCAGCACCTACCACGGAGCCGTAGCCGCTCCCGCTATCGCTTACGGAGGTCTTGGACACGCCGCCATCGCCGCCCCAGCTTACGGTTACCGTGCCGGTTTCGCCGCTCCCGCCCTCGCTTACGGAGGTATCGGACACGCCGTCGCTGCCCCAGCTTACGGACTCCGTGCCGGACTCGCCGCTCCCGCTCTCGCTTATGGAGGTATCGGACACGCCGCCGTCGCCGCCCCCGCTGCTCTTGGTGTAGCTTACTCCGCTGCCCCAGCTGTGTCTCACATCAACTACGCTTCCGCTTACGCCAACTACGGATGGTAGATTTAGGTAGAAAGTTACTGCAAACTGATGCCTTGTCTTTATTTATTGTAATTAATTTATTAACTATTGTAAATAAATGTAAAGAAAGTTGAAAAAATAATAGGTGTTTTAATGCCAGGGAGGAAACGAGTTGAGGCACTCGCAGGTCAATGAATGAATTGAATTCAAATCGCATGACGGTAATTACTTGGACATCGGCCTTGGGTCAGGTGCAAGGCAAGAAGTATTAAAGCGTTGATTATTAAAGTGCACTTACCGTTTAAATAATATTTGTTTTGCGTTGGCGAAAATATTCTAGAACACTTTTGCTTATTACCTACTTATTTTAAACTTAGAAGAGACAAATATGAAGATAATAATAATAATAATAAGTTGAGAACTTGCATCATTCTCCCGGCGCATCCGCCAATTGTATTAATGATGAGCCTCATGCGAAGAAATTAATTTAGTTCGATTGACAAATGCGATTACAGATAAGTAGAGTGGCAAATGGCCTCTTGTAGAAACCAAGAGTTATTTTGTATAATTGAAAACTTCTGGTTTGATAGGGGAAATAAATTTGAGATACAAAATAAAGTTGACAGATTTATTGAATCGCCCTAATAAAATCTCTTCTAACTGCGGCAACATAATATATTAAAAATAAATGGAAAACCAAAAATTTCAATCAATTAATAAATACATCTAAGTTCACAATATTCAGATGTCCCAGAATAACTATCCCTAACTTTCAGTAGCGACAGAGGGGATGTAATTGAATTTTCCTTAGAAGTAAAAAATGCTTAATTACAAAGCCCTCCTGAAAATAAGTAACAGCCACTCTGGGCCGCTCTGACGAAAATATTACGCTATAATACAGTATTTACATATTAAGATGAATACATAAATGTACGTTATAATTCAGTCATCCAACACAATAATGTCTTGTTTCAGTTCTCCCAAAACAATAACGTCATCATCCTCGTCATTTATATCGGCGGCTTCTTTTAAGAAATCATCTTCTTGAGGCTCAGGGGGTTTGCTGATTGTTTCTGGAACCGCAACGTGTTTGTTGGCGAGGGCAAGGGGATCTGTCTGGGATTGCGCCTCAACTGAGTCGTCCTTTATACTGTTATCCGAATTATTTAACGTGTCAACAGTCAGGGTAGGGAGCGGTTCTTCACAAAAGTTTATTTCAGGTACAGGCACCTCACCGTTTGGATTGTCAACTTGATTCTCCAGCTGCGTAAGAGTTTCCACTTCAGGTTCAAAAATGCTCGTAGCACTCGGCTGTTCCGGTTCAACAGGTTCCGCGTAAAAATGTTTCGGTTTCCTCCCCCGCCTTTTTGGTTGATCAATAAGTTTGATTTCGGTTTTCTGGATCAAATTGTCGTAATCGATTTTGTTCTTATTCATAACGATATCAGCACGGATTATATCCTCGAAATCAATGAGACCTTCGGAATTTTGGGGGCCAACCTCCTGACTGACGGTTGAATTAGCAGTGAGAGTACCTGGTACAGGCGGGGATACGTTGAGGCCTTCCGCTTCAGACTCCACCTCAAAATCTTCGTCCTCTGATGAATTTCGGGGCTCGCCTTCTTCCTCATCTAAGCCGTAATAGTCGAAATCTGACGTAAATACGGAAGTGCCCTTTCGTTCTCGGAGGCTGTATTTCTTCGGGGCCGGCTCGGTGGGCTGGTTAACAGCGAAATCTATGTCGCTGTCGCTATCGTTGTCCTCACTTTCGTATTTGCGAGAGCGTTTTCGCACCATTTTATTCAGCTTTGTTGTGGTCGGCGGACAGGAAAGTGAGGTTATGTCGGTTTGTTTATTTTTAGGTGCGCTGCAAATGTTGTGGGGTTTAATTGAGAGGGTTTACTTGCTATTTCACGTCATGCTCACACAATAAGTTTGATTTTAGTCTACATTTATGTAATTTCTGGATTTTCCTTAAAATTTACAAGGGGGGTGAACAGGGTTGACTTTTGACTATTGACAACTGAGAAAAGGCGCCAAATTCAAACATTGAAATTGAGCCCTATCAATAAAACAAAATTCTTGTTCTATCATCTTAAGTTTCCTTATAGATAATAATTCTGCTATCTCGCGTTAAACAGTTTCCAACATTAAATACTTTTCTTCCATTCTTATCTTTATTAAATTTTTCTTTTCTCAATTCATTCTACTCCACTCACATAGTGCCAACTGCCAACCAGAGATCAGAGATGCCAACCGTTGGTAACTTTGTGGGGGTTACTCATTCTTATCTATTTAGTTTTGCTTTCCAAAGATCAAAGTAAAAAGGGGTTAAACTGAGTCACCATTGGCACCGAGTGCGACCATTAGCCATTGATGCCGAAGAAGGACCCTTGCAAGATATACGCTTGTAGAATTCAGAAGTGCCTGGAAGGTGCGCAATAACCTCCAAATAATTATGTAATTTTTACCGAAACCGTGTTCCAGATAACAATTATCAGGAATCGGCGTGTCAGCAAGCAATCGAGGACCTAAAGGAGTGCTGTAAGAAGTGGGCAGGTCAAAGTTTTGTCTGCGAAGGCATCAAACCGGAACCGGCGGCCCCAAAAAAGACTTGATATGAAAGAAAAGCTACGGATCAAAGACCGTTCCTTCATCTACCGGTACCCCCGCTTTAGTGTCGCATCTTTAACTACTGCAGGATTACTAATATTTTTTTCAAAGCCACTTTACGACCTTTTTATTGCTGAGCACCACATTGACGTTGATGAGCTGATGCGGACCCACAAGTCGAAATTTTCCAAGTCTTAGAGATATGGAATCGGTCAAGAAGGCGAAGGAGCGTTTCCGGCAGTATCCTGTAATTTTTAGCAAGTGCAGTAAGGAAGGTACCAATTACGCCACTTGTGTTTTGAAGAAGGACAATGTGGGTTTGAATGATTGCAAGGAAGAGTTTGGCAGGTTTAAGGATTGTCTCCATAAAGCAGCCGTTAGTTTGAAAACCAAATTGTAATTTAGAATTTTATTGGGAGTGTTTAATTAAAAAAATGGCTTATTGGGTGGTGGCAAAGTTCCTTAATCTTAACTACAAAACGCACCTGTTAGTGTCTTTAGCTATTAGATTGTTGTTAATTGCGTACGGGGTTTACCACGATCGGGTTTCTACTGTTCCTTACACAGATGTTGATTATAAAGTTTTTACTGATGCAGCTCGCCACATAATTGATCATAAGTCGCCATATCTCAGACACACTTATCGCTATACTCCTATAGTAGCAATTTTGGTCATTCCCAACATTTTGCTCCACCATTGTTTCGGGAAGCTTCTATTTTCCATAGTTGACCTAATTGATGGCGTTTTAATAAGACTTATAGTGAAGAAAACTTTGTTGGAGTATGGCAGTTATCAGAAGAGATTCAAAATGACTGATGACGATGACGACAAAGTTGAAAATTATCCGTCAATTGTTGGAAGGGGGCGTAAAAAATCAAAACACTCTAAACCCGACCAACGCGAACAGGGGGGCCGCAATAGCCTTGACCAAAATTGCAACTTAAGTATGATAGCTTGGCTCTATAATCCTTTGACAATAGCGATAGCCACTAGAGGCAACTGCGACTCGATTGCGGTATTCTTTGTGTTGACGACACTCTACTTGCTGCAGTGCGAAAAACGGTTCTTTGCCGCTGGATTGGTCCACGGAGTTTCCATCCACTTCCGGCTATACCCCATAATGTACAGTTTATCTTTCTTTATGTACATCAGTCAATTTTCGTTTTATTCGACCGAGGACCGAAGAAATAAAGTCAATTCTGACGCCAGCATCAAACGACTGACTGGAACTCCGGATGACCAAATAATCGTGGCAAATAACCACACCACAAAACAGACCATTTTCCAAAAAAAGTATTTGTTGTATTTAATTCCAAACTCCGAACAAATTCGATTGGTTTCCGGCTGTTTAATCTCACTGTTTATCTTAACTGCAACATTCTACTTCTTGTACGGCTATAAATTCTTGTACGAAACCTACATCTACCACCTAGTTAGGAAAGACACCCGTCACAATTTTTCGTTATTTTTCTACCTCCAGTACTTGACTGCTTGGATTAAAAACGTGGGTGTTTGGCAAAAAGTTTTAACTGTCCTGCCTCAAATAGTTTTGTTGCTGGTCTTCTCTTTGCGTTACGGCTTGAACAGGTTTTCTTTGAACTTTTCCGTGCTGACCCAAACTATCGTGATGGTGACTTACAACAGCGTTCTAACGTCTCAGTATTTCGTTTGGGTTTTTGCCGTTCTTCCTCTTTGCTTGTGGCAAATTAAAATGTCGGCTCGTGGCGCGCTGTTTCTACTGACTATTTGGTTCGCGGCGCAGGGGGCTTGGCTTTTACCCGCTTATTTTCTCGAGTTTCACGGTCAAAATACGTTCTTGTTCATTTGGATGCAAAGCGTTTCGTTCTTTTGCGCTAACATTGCGGTTCTGGGGAGACTTATAATGAATTTTATGCCGCTCAAAGACAAATTGTTGTAATTTCAACGAAAAACTGTCGATGTGAAATGCCCAATTGTAGTATGTAATTAGGTAAAGTAGACAACTTATGTTATTCCTGTAATCAAGTCAGTGTGATGCGTAATGTTAATTTTTACTACTTATAAAGCGTTAATAAAGTATTAAAAAATATTTCTAGATGTTTTTATGCTTTATTGGGGTTCACACCGTCTCTTACATTTCAAAATCTAACTGATATGTCTTTTATCTTACTTCCCATATCTTGCATTTTTTATTCTTTCATTTGTATGCTTATGTATCTTAGGTCTTCATGTTGCCTCCAATTTCTTTCGAGCTCCTTTCCACTTATCCACAACTTTTGAATGGAAAATGTCCCAGAAAAACCACCAGCAGTGTCTAGTCTTGAATGTGGTAAGCGATAACGATAAAAAATATTTTTTTTACTTAATGTAAGGGATTTAGCTATAATACTGATGTCGAAATTTTCGACTTCTTTCTTTACATCAATACCTGGAAAAATCGTAACAATTTCAAAATCGTAACAATTTCAAAATCGTTATTGTTGTCCTAGATTTATGTAGTCGACCCTCCAGAGTCCAAATCTGAAGTCCATTTGACTATACAGAGTGCGACAGACTTTGATAGCTCGAGTTCTATGATAGGTAGAAATAGGTGAAAACACAAATAAACTAGAACGAAATAGCTATTTATGTAGTAAGTTGCAAAATGAAAGTATTTTTCGCACCAAGACGTGAATATTATTCGTGTTTTTCGCACGCGACGTGTTACCAAACTCACTTCGCTCGTTTGGTAACACGTCGCGTGCGAAAAACACGAATTTTGCAACGTAGGTACTACATACAAGATTTTTTATACAATCGTCGCCAGAATTGTTAAAAATGTAAAAAGAAAGAATAAAATTGCACATACTTACTGCATAATCTAGTTGCACAATGCGACATAACAGAATCAAAATTTCATTGAAAATCGCACGACACTGAAAAGTAGCCAATAGAAAAATAGAATTCGGTGTCATTTCTATGACAATGTAAAAATTTCCTGGAAATTTTTGCACCTTGCATAAAATTAATAAGTGGAAATTATTTCAGCCAATCAAAATCATTTATTTATTAATAATGACATCATAATGGACCAATGCCTGTGTCGTTGCGATTTTCTTATCGAATATGCCCTCGAGCATTGATTAATATCCGGAAATAATCAATGCACTAGGGATATTATAAGTGATAATTGAGGGGTGTCTGTTAATTTTACATTTTGTATCTAGTGGGAAAAAGTGACAGTAGAGTGAAAAAAAACACGTCATTTCAACATGAAAATGACATTCGAAATGGTACCTACTATTTCGATACGATTGTATAAAAATTATTTTTGAACATACAGGTGAGGCAAGACGATTATACAGGGGCAAGTAAAATTTTTTTAAATGAGATGTATGTAAAAGATATTTTGGAGCCTTTTCCCAGACTCTTTTCACTCCAATATTATTACTAACTATTTCCAAATCAATTGAATGTAGTGATTCTTTTGTTGTTCAAATAATGGCATTTACAGATGCACGTTAAAAAAATTACTATAGTCACAATTACGAGTTTTCAGAATAAATTATGTAAGACCGACCCTGGCACCCGGGACAACTTCACCCAATAATGTTGTTACGTATTAGCTCCGTAAAAAAATGTAAACACTTTTTATATAATTTAACGATAAGGATTTACGGTTAAGAGTTAGTTCGATTCGGCGCTGGAACACCACATTACAAATAAAGAATTATCATTACGTACTTGAGCATCTTGGCTCTATTGTTGCAGTAATAAAGAACTTGTAATGTAGTAAGGGTGCTGTGTAGTGAAGTGACTAATGGTAGACGACTGTGACAAGTGTTGCCACTAAGGGTAATATATTTATTTCTAACTTTTATCATCAAAGTTATTTAAAAAAATTGAGGATTGAAACTAACTTGTCAAATGTTGATTTAAGTAAGTCCCAACTACAATGGCGAAGGAGAAGGATGGATGGTGAGCATGACACCCTTTACTTCTGCAGTCGATTGAAGATTTGCGGTGAGTCGTTTCAATTCTTCACTATACATATAAGGGACAGCTAAAATTACTCTTTCAAAGCACAAGCTTTTCTTTTAATAAAGAATGAAATTTTTCGAAGCCTTTAGATTTGTCTTCTTAGACGGTTCGAAAACCCGCTAAGAATAAGTCATAATACTGATATCAAACATTTTGAATTTTTCGAGTTTTTTCTCTACCGCGATGAAAAATCGTAAGAATTCCAAAATAGTTATTCTTACCCCAATTGCCACATAAATAATGTTTTAGTGCTGTCAAACGGCTTCCTGTTAAAGTGCCGTTAATCCATATGACGGCACTTCAGTGTGTTAGGGCAAGGAAAAAGATTAGAAAAGTTCTTTTCAAGTGGTAATTTTTAATCGTGCTTTTTAAAAAAAATTACAGGGCCCTGAACTGACCTTGCGTAGAATTTCTTTTTCGCAAAAAAACTATTGTTCGAACGAGAAATTGAACCTGAGGCCTGTCCATTCGTAAGTACGCAACCTCTTTCCACGGCTCTATCAATCTCGCTAGTCGTTGCGTGTCCGATCTTTGTATTCTCCCGTCTTTCCGTGATGCCATCAATTGCGTGTTGCGCGCGCATTAACGGCATCTTAATAGGAAGCCGTTCGACGGCGCTTTAAGTACAGTGTTTTATAAAATGACCCGCTGGAGTCCAAATTTGAACTTCATTTAACTACACAATTGATTGTTTTTTAATAAGATCTCCAAACGAGTTTTTCCGAAATTACAAGGATTGTAACTTTTGAGTAAAAAAACTTATGTTTGACCAAAACGTAATAGAATACATATTTATTCAAATTAAAAATAAACACTGGGCTATTTACAACAAATTTTGCTAATGTAAATGTCATAGTCATTGATTAAATGATAGCAACAGATGAAACAGTGCAAATAGACTAAACGAAATTGGCTACATGTCAATAAAACACGCCAGCCAATTTCCCATTTTAACTTTCATTAAAAGAACCATCAAACCTTCCACAACCGTCAGTTACTGTACATCACCATTATTTGCGATATTTTCTTTATTACGAATGCGATCGGTGGCAAAGTTGGGACTTATTGGTTGCGTAACTTTATTCGCGGGGATGATTTTCACTTCTTTGTATTTTCGAATGGGCTGCGCCTTGACTTCCGCTTCTTTCCTCAGTCTTGCTCGTTCCGCTTCTTCTTGTTGCAGCCTTTCTTGTTCCTTATGTTGTTTTATGAATTCTATCATATCCTCCTTTTCTTTGCGTTTGCGCTCAAACTCTCGTCGCTCTTTTGCGCGATCATCGGTAAATAGATGGAATTCTTCGATCTCCAGAACGTGGCTCTCGTCTTTTTTCGGCTCGAACGGTGCCATTTTTAGTACCGTAGCCGGTCGCGCCTTGAACACCGGCCCCACCGGCTCCTCATGACTCTTCATCTATAACACGGCTTTGTAATATTTTTAGCTCTATCCAGCTTCAAAAACGCAACAAAAAAATTTATAGTTACCGCCATTTTCGATAGTTGAAATAATTAAATAAACTTACGCGCGACGAGGCTGATGAATCGCTGCTGTCAAAGCTGTTGGTCCGCGCCTGCAAAATTTTCTTGGGCACCGGATTCGCGTGAAATTCCCGAGCTTTCTTCTCTTCTTCAATTACCTGGAGAATTTTTGTGCAATTAATACGGGTGAAGGAGAAAAAATTAACTAGCTCGATACGCGCGTTCTTGCACCTTTTCACTTACTTTTTTAACAAATTCCTCCCTTTTCTTCATTAACTGAATATCTCGGCTCTCAAAACTGAAGGGATGCAAAGTCGTTTTCGTTGACTTCCAGGGCTTATTGGGCGAATCAGCAACTTTTTTCTTTGGGGCTACCTGTAACGTTGGATCAACTTGAACCCTTTTTGAGCAGTTTTTTTAACTAAATTTTAGAATTAAAACTTTCATTTCAAGCAACTAAAGAAATTTTTTTCTTGGCGCAGCACTCAGGAATATACCTTAGGAATATTTTTGGCACATTGTGGAGTAACTGGGACAGTGACGGCTTTTCTGCTTTCAACCACCTTAAAGGGAGACTTGATTGATTTGGGCGCTGGCCTGGCATGGAATTGAAAAACTTCTTTGGGAGGCTCAACCTAAAACGCAATAACTAGAAACAATGACAATTACGTTAAATACAACCTTTTTCGGCACTGCAGTCAGTTTAAATGGCTCAACAACGGTGCTGGGTTTTCTGGAAATTTCCGCCTTCACGGGCCCCTTCAGCACCCTTTTATTCACCGGAAGAGCCTTGATTTTAAACCTACAACCACAACGTGATTATGGCAATAAATGCGAAAAAAATTATTGTACTTTTGGGCCTCTTCGAACTCCAGCTTTTCTTGTTCTTCTCGCGTCATCAAATGTGCGGGACGCGACCGATTTTTGGCGGTTAATTTGGGCGATTCGGGCTTAGTACGGCCGAAAAACAGCGGCTTGCGTGTTGGTTGGGGAGCAGGTCTACTGCGAAATCGGACGGGCGTTCCCTTTTGGAACCTAGTTACAGCTTCAGCAAGACTAACGAAATCTGATTGTTTGGACAAGGTCTCCTGAGAGTTGTACCGCTTCTTAGGCTGCGCGAGCCGATTTAAATTTTCCTAGAAAATTGCCGTTAAGGCGCTTGTGATGTCATTTTAAAAACTCACTTTCGAACTGGTCTTGTGTTTGTAACTGTGTTTGTCCAGGGACCACGTAGATTCCACTTTCCTCAGTTCATTCAAACACATAGAATTTACGTCATCACTGTTAAAAGTTGGAATTATTAGAATTTTGACATCGACAAACGTTACCTCAAAGGATCTTCTTCCTGCTTATAATCGTCGGAATCTCGGCTATAATGTAAAACTCCCACGTCGTTGACACTTAAGGATCGCCGCATTTGGCTCCTCAAATGGGCAGTAGCACTGGAGTCTGCAGACAAAACTTACAATTACTTCTAATGCTTCTATGTTGACACGTAAGTCAGATTCATTTGTATTTATATGAACACAATATTTCCAGCAAACTAACCATATAAACACTCATAGATAATTCAGTGCATGTCCTTATAGAACATTCTGGACCCCCCTTGACCAAACTTGGAACGCTGAACACCTCTGAGGTGGTTAAAAATGTGACCTCAACTTTTTTAGAAAATTAATTACGTCGCCTCAAACGGGTTCAACCTGCCCGTCTCACATCAAGTAAGATTTGATTAAAACGAACGAGAACTGGGACCAAAAACTAACCCATTGATTTCATTGGTGAAAAAAATTCCATATCTTCCTCGGGATCTGACAGCTCCACCGGGACGTTCTCCTCTACGATTCCGCTTGATGTAACGTGATTTTCGAAGACTTCATCGCGTATTTGCTCCTCTAAATACTGTCTTAAGTGTTGAGTAGAAAAGTTGGAAGAACTTACCGAAGTAGGATTCGGGGTTGTCTTCTTCTTGAAATTTGGTGAAGTCGTAATATTGGCGAGCATTGAAAGCGAAGTCTTGAGACATATCGGCGGACTTGTTGTTGAGGGCCGTTTCTGAGTTTTGCGCAATTCTTGACTTGATCAACAGACACACAAATCTCGGCCGTTACATTTGAAATTGTAAAAACTTAAAAGTTGACGCGCCTGCGTCAGCTCAGTCGATAACCGGCTTATCTGCGATTGGCCGACTTTGCCGGCAAAAATTTCAAATAGTGGCGGCAATTATCAAACCAAAAAAAGTTTAAGTAAATAGAATAATGGTAATTTTTTCTTAAAGAAATTATTATTAGCTCTTTCCTGGTGTGCAAACACTATTTCAATGCTACCCTTAGTTCAGCACTAATTTTTTATGCAGCTTCCCACAGAAGCAAGCTTTGATAGTGTATTAATGAATAAAACAAATTTACTGCATATGGCTCAGATTATTAAAAATAACGTTTATTTTTAATGATGGAGGAGCTAGGTAAAGAGAATAATATAAATGATTATAAAAAATGACCAGTAGAGTTAGAAAAACTTTCTTCTTGCACTTTCTTAACTTTCTTTTTAAAGCGACTATGGTTGTCTTTTTCTAGGCATCTAGCCCCTATTTCAGTCCGACCTCTAAACCAGGACTTATGATTATTTTTTT
The DNA here is from genome assembly GCA_951805265.1 of Schizotus pectinicornis. NCBI lineage: Eukaryota > Metazoa > Arthropoda > Insecta > Coleoptera > Pyrochroidae > Schizotus > Schizotus pectinicornis. The sequence continues at coordinate 19,391,986 of OX638203.1, forward strand.
AGCATCCCTTTGTGCGTCCGCCATTAAAAGTCAAAAATATTTACTACATACATTTTGAGAGAAAATAGCTAAAGTCAGAAATAATGGCTTAAAGTTTACTTATTTTGCAATTTTTTGCTTTTTAATTTTTGGGCTCCATTTTTTGCTGTTGATTGATCCCCATCTCAGTAAGTTTGGTGTGTCCAACCAATGGGTTGCAGGCTCCATTCTTAAATGTACACAATCATTCAGCACCCATCGCTGAAATTTGCATAGTCCATTTTACTTCTTTCGTTATTATTCCAGACGGCTCCCAAATAGTATCGAAAGTCAACGTCGGAATAAAACACCATGAAAGCCGGCGTGCCAATGACAATTCTGATGAGATTTTTCACTAATGACCTGAATTAAAGGCTTTATTGTAACACTTTCAGATATATAAAATTCAAAAAGGGTAACAGCGATATAAATACAAGTCCAAATTGTTAACGGGCTCAATTCAACTTTAGCTTTTCGGTGCAACGTTTCGATCTAACATCTCCAACGGTTCATTGAATGGATTTTGGCAAAAAATGAAAATTTATGTGAGCCAGTTTGTGAAAATACTAACAACAGAGTTTAACTGTTCGATTTTCAGTTGAAGTTACTATTGATCAGCAGCTTATTAGTGTTCTGCACTCAAGTTGGTCAATGCATTAAACCTCAACCGGTGTAAGTGATTAAATTCCTGTACGAAATAATATTGATTGTGATTGTTCTAGAGTCGTTGAAGTTAAGAAAGGCGAAGGACCTGGCGGCTTTTGGCAAGAAAAAGTACAATGGAAAGCGCACTGGGTAAAGAATTGGGAAACACGAACAGTGAGTATTTTTCAAGCTATAATTGTTTCGGTTCCAGGTCTAAAAACCATTTCTAAACCTCATAACTTTCAGATATGGGTACCGGTGTGGCGAAAAGTCTGGGGACCCGTGGAAACTCGAGAATGGCTACCTTTTCCAAAACCAAACCCTGCTTGGAATCCGAATTCCCATCCCCAACCTCACTGAATAGCGTCATACTTCACGAAATAACCATTTATAATTGCACCTTACGAGCTTTATTGGACACTTTAAGAAGAGACTGATTTGAAGGAAGATTGCTTATGTTTTGTATGCTAATTTATTTATTTAACGTTGTTTAACTTATTACAATTATATTATTTTTACACAAATGAGTCACTTGGTTTTGATTTCTTTAATAATTTCGAATTTTTCGCAGTCAGGAAAGTTTTTATTACTGTTCGCTAAGTAGGTAATAAATAATCTTAACCCACTCACTTTCATTATGATATGAGAAAAAGAACTTTAGCAAAAGTTTGCTACAGAAGCTGAAACAACAGTTAGATATACTCATACCAATGTTCTTACAATAAATAAATATTCAAGAAGAAAAGTGTCAAGTTTAAGTTTTACTATTTGAAATTGTAGATACATAAATTTTATGTGACATCACTAAGATGTTCAAAAATAGCCATTGAGAGAAATTATCGGTGATCATAAATTCAAATTGAGTTTCATAAGCCGTTCGGGATCAATGGCCAAAGTGGTTAGGAGTATGTTTCTAATTAACTTTCACTACTTAGGGACCGCAAAAAAGAAAACTCGCCGGCATTTATTTTAATTCATTATTTATTTACAAATAATTAAAAAAATAACAACATAATATATCAACAATGCGCACTCAAAGAGCGCGACAACACAAACATAAAAACGCACATTGTGTTAAATTAAAATAATCAAGTCAGTCGAGAGTATAAACATGCAATAAAATTATTAACTAAACCTAGATATGTATATACAAAAGGTACGTGACAGTAAATTGCTAGTTACTGTTAAGAGGACGGGAACGACCAGTTTTTGGCTGACCGCTGACTCTGAGGACTTTGGGCACTTTGCTGTGTTTGTTCTGGCGTACTTCGTTTACTAACATCATTTGATGGTACCGTGACAAAATTGGCACCATTTTTGCTCTCGCCAACTTGGGCGTCTTTCCTGTCCCACCCATGGTGTTCATGATGGTCGTGATGATCGTGGTGATCCGGCGTTGGGAACCATTCTGAAATTATAACAGGTCTCCAAATCATTTTCCAACCCGGAACCCAAATCTGTTTCCAGTCAGGCACCCAAATTTGTTTCCAAGCTTCTTTCCACTCAAGCTTTTTGTCTTCGACCCAAATTTGTTTCTTTTCTGTGCGCCAGATTTGCTTCCAGGCTTCTTTCCATTCGAGCTTCTTGTCGGGTACCCAAATTTGTTTCTTGGCTGGTTTCCAAACTTGCTTCCAGGCTTCTTTCCAGACCAATTTCTTGTCTTCGACCCAAATTTGTTTCTTTTCTGTTCGCCAAATTTGTTTCCACGCTTCTTTCCATTCGAGTTTCTTGTCGGGAACCCAAATTTGTTTCTTGGCTGGTTTCCAGTACTTTTTCCAAACCGGCTTCCAAATTAGCTTTTTTTTCCAAATATCGTGAGCTGTGTATTCGTTTCCGTGATGATCTTTACCTAAGTAGTGATCGCCGTGAATTCCCTCTTTAACCCAAACAGGTTCCCACAGTTTCTTCCAGGCGGGTACTTGGATTTCCTTCCACGCCGGAACTTGGATCTCTTTCCAAACAGGTTTCCAAATTTTTTTCCAATCAGGAACTTGAATTTCTTTCCAAGCTGGAACCTTTATCGGTTTCCAAACTGGCTTCCATATTTTCTTCCAGTCGGGAACTTGAATTTCCTTCCAAGCTGGCACCTGAATTTCCTTCCAGACTGGCTTCCAAATTTTCTTCCAGTCGGGAACCTGGATTTCTTTCCAAGCCGGTTTTTTCACTGGCACCCAAATTGGTTTCCAGATTTTCTTCCATGACGGCTTCCAAATTTGCTTTTTTGCGGGCTTCCAAATCTTCTTCCAACCTTTCTTCCAGATCATCTTTTTCTTCCAGAAGCCGGGGTCGTGGTGATCATGGTGATCATCGTGGTGAGCTTCATGATGATCGTCATGATGTGCCTCTGGTTGGACGTCATGACCATGACCACCGGCGTCACCGAAATTTCCATGACCACCGGCGTCATCGAAGTGTCCATGACTGCCAGCGTCATCGTAGACGTGTTCTTCGGTATGCTGTGGCGGTCCGTAGTCATATCCTACCCTCTTTTGTGCAAGTCTAAGGAAATAAATAATTAAAGAACAACAATAGTAATTATTAAATAGCTTACTGTTGACTCTCCACTGCTTGCTGGTCAACAGGTTTACTGATAGGTTCGACAGCTTTACTAGCCACCCAAGAAATGTGTAGTATTACCCAAAGGGTAATCTGCAAAAACAACATGCATTTAGGTCAGTTAACTAGAAGGTTGGCTGCTAAGTGCAACGATAGATATCTTTGACTTGCACATTCGCGAAATGGAAAGCAATTATCGAAATAACTGTAGCGCAAAAATTGTGTAGTTTAATTAATTGCATGTATGTATTCCACACATAAGTTGTAATGACTCACGAGACTCAGTGACCATTCGATAAAAGTTGGTTGGCCGACGAAGACTTTCTCCCAAGCAAAAAAGATTACAAATTAGGACGCTATAATGTATGAATGAGTAATGTAAACTGTAGTTGTTTTGCCCAATTTCTATCATTAAAAACAAATCGGAGGTTTGTATAGAACCTTGTTGCGCCAGTCAGGAAGAACCACAATTAACAAAAAGAAATAAACAAAGAAATTTTGCCGCTTGAAATTAATTGCATTAATGGAGCCCCATCTCAGGGACCTCGCTGAAGGAAGCCACAAAAAGCGTGGTTAGAAAGCGGTTTTCCATCTAATCAGTCCAATTAGCATTTCTCTGCTTTCCGGAAAAGTTTTCTGCAGCGCAAAGATTAAAGGTCTCCAGTTAGAAACGCGAAATGTTAACGTATCTCGTTAGCAGCCAATTCGGTTATTGTGTCCAAATTTCTGGACTTCTGAAAAAATTTTGACTTGACGAAACGTGTATTGGCACTAAAACTAAGATTGAAAACACATTGGCACTAAAACTTTATCACTGACCACTAGGTTCCGGTGGACCCTCATGGTCTGGGAGCCACAGGACCGCTTCTGGAGTTCTTCAACGAAGAAAAACTATTAACTCATAAACGTGGGTAAGGTAGACGATGTTATATAGGTTCGGCATCGTCAAGTGGGGCGTTTCACTTTCCCTGGCGCATCGTGCTCACCGACGCCGCTACGCAAGGCCAAGGCAAAGGCTAAGGAGGAGGAAAGCGGCGAAGATTACCGGATCTGGTCCAGCCGGCTCCGGAGGTAATAGAGAAATGCACGTGAATGGACATGGAGGCGGAATTCGGTGACTCTGGTCCGGCCATTCTCTTCACCAAAGGTCAAAGAATGCAACCAAGAGGTGGATCTTCAAATTCTAAATGGATTCGAAAAAAATGTTTGCTGTGACAACCAGGCAAATAAACTTATTGTTGTTTATGAATATAACGCTGAAAAAAGTTTTTTTTTATTTGCTTAGGTCATTTTGGATGATCCATGATCCTTGATATGGTCAAGCGGTTCCATTAACTAGAGCAGTGAAAAGTGTAAGAGTATTGCGTGGCTATGAACACTTCCACATTGTGATCTCAGAGCACTTTCACACACGTCGTATCAGGTATCGGTACAGTTATTGCTTGACCAGCTCGACTAGCTACGTATATGGTTATGATTCGAGGGTCACTGCACTTTTATTGAAATTTCAAAAAAGTTCAATTTTTTCTACCTAAGAAGGCAGGTAAATAAGTATCAAAGTAAATAGAAACAAGGATTCTGCTCAAGGCATTACATGGTCTTATCAGCAAATTGAAGAGGAATGAACTTGGTGGCAAAATTTCATCTGGTTTGGTGCAGCTGTTGGTTCAGTTTCTACAGTTCTTGAAAGCTGTTGTTGATTAAATGATAAAACACTCTAGGAAAGCGAACGAAAAATTGTGCATCTGTGGCTGACTCTCAAATCAAGTCTATTACGTTAGGTTTCTATTATTCATAAATACAAACATTATATAATTCGAAAACCAATAAAATGTGGCACATGTTGATTATTGACTTTATGAGTTAATTCAATTGATCAGTTTTGTGATTTTTGAGTTAAATATTATTTTTGGGAATACACAATATGTAATGTGTAATAAACGTGTTTCAAACTCTTGTAACTTTTGAACAGGCAGACTTACATCAAATCTAAATACATAAAATTTCTCCATTTCACAAAAGCTATCGAATGCTATATGAACAAAAATCGTAAGTCTAATAATAAAGAAGTTAAAATTTGCAATTTAGATCGATTTTGACGAAAATTTTGAATTGAAACATTCGAACGGTCATATTTTAAAAAGTACGGTCAGATTCGTGTTAAGCGGTTCGAAATCTATAAGATTAAGTCATAAAATCGATGTAAAAAAATTCAATATTTTGGACTTTTTTTTTCCACCCCAATCGATAGAAATTTGAAAAGTTTCCAAAACCGACATCGTTGCACCTAAAGGCTGGAAATAAGCGTTTTCTTATGTAATTGGCTTTCCTGAATTCAAATCCGTAATCAATTCGACACTAGAATGAATAGATTTCTTATAAAATTAGAAAAACCACTAAGTTTCGATTTCTTATAATATTCAAACTCTTATAACTTTTGAACGGGCAGACTTACATCAAATCCAAATACATCAAATTTATCTATTTTACAATAGCTATCAAATGCTATATGAACAAAAATTGTAAGTCTAATAATAAAAAAGTTGAAATTTGCAATTTAGGTCAATTTTGACAAAAATTTTGAATTGAAACATTCGAACGGTCATATTTTAAAAAGTACGACTTGTACAGGGAAACTACGGTCAGATTCGTGTTAAGCGGTTTGAAATCTATAAGATTAAGTCATAAAATCGATGTAAAAAATTCAATATTTTAGACTATTTTTTCTACCCCAATCGATAGAAATTTGAAAAATTTCCGAAACCGACATTGTTGCACCTAAAGGCTGGAAAAAAGCGTTTTCTTATGTAAGCGGCTTTTCTGAATTCAAGTCCGTAATCAATTCGACACTAGAATGAATAGATTTCTTATAAAATTAGAAAAACCACTAAGTTTCGATTTCTTATAATATTCAAACTCTTATAACTTTTGAACAGGCAGACTTACATCAAATCCAAATACATCAAATTTATCTATTTTACAATAGCTATCAAATGCTATATGAACAAAAATTGTAAGTCTAATAATAAAGAAGTTGAAATTTGCAATTTAGGTCAATTTTGACGAAAATTTTGAATTGAAACATTCGAACGGTCATATTTTAAAAAGTACGACTTGTACAGGGAAACTACGGTCAGATTCGTGTTAAGCGGTTCGAAATCTATAAGATTAAGTCATAAAATCGATGTAAAAAAATTCAATATTTTGGACTTTTTTTTCTACCCCAATCGATAGAAATTTGAAAAATTTCCGAAACCGACATCGTTGCACCTAAAGGCTGGAAATAAGCGTTTTCTTAAGTAATCGGCTTTCTTGAATTCAAATCCGTAATCAATTCTTAGAAAATTAGAAAAACCACTAAGTTTTGATTTCTTATAATATTCAATATAATACATAATAGACATTTTATAAAAATTGCATGCTCTTTTTGTTATCTGTTTTTAATGCTTTGGTCTTCATGTCAGAACCTTTTTCAAAAAACGAATATATTTTTTTTACAAACCAAAATATTGGAATAAGTTTTTTTACTTATTCTTGCGATGAGAATTATTAACTTTTACAACATTTTTTCTCCTAAAATAATTTTTTTTTTATTTTTTATTAATACGGTTTTAAATTTCCTAGTGCACATTTTGTACAAAGAAATAAAAGCAGTTTCTTGTTATCTACTTAATAGTTCATGTTATCTGCTTAACAGTAAAAGTAAGAAAAAGTTGCATTTGTAACAACCACGATGATTCTTGTAAATAAATCAAGATATTGTTTTAATTTGGAAGGTTTGTCTTGGTTCAAGGCGTTTACTGAGCACTTTTACACTTTAAAATAAAATGTAACTGCAGCAACTAAATCAAATAATTGTTACAAATAAAATAATTTAGAGAACAATTTTATTTTCACCGTTTTGGTGTTAGCTTTTTTAGTTTCGCAGACATTCGCATTTTTTTAGAATTCTTAATAACCACATTGTCGGATCACGCAATTATTTCGAAAGCTATTCCTCGCATTCAGTATTTTAATTTACGCAAAGAAAACATAAAAACATGAAAAGCAGAATTGCTGCATAATCTTCACAATTATAGATCGTTTGGGAAAGAATGTAAGTAGACATCCTGCTTGAGTTCTCATAGGAAAGTGAAACGATGATCCTGAACATTTTGAAGGACACTTGAAACAGAAACTGACTGCGCTTAAAAATATTGTTTTCACAAAAGCTTACATACCTTGATAAGTCTACTACGAGACTTTAGTTTTACAGCTTAATAAATAAATAGATTTGATTTACTTTAACGCAAGTAATTCTGTAGAAGTGAAGGACAAAATCGTTGCTTATCTACCATATTTGTTGCGAGATTCGAAATTTGCGCCTGCGTTGGCTATAGGAGAAAAGCAAGAAGTTTGCTTAGAACTTAGAACCAATTATCAGTCAGTTGGTGTGACCACAAACTCTTGTCAAAAATTTCAAATTTCTATACGACCAACCGCAGGATCTATAACGTGAGCAATTACGCAATTAGGAATTTTGAAATTTTGCAACATTGCTCAAGTATGTGGACCGCCACTTTCTTCTGGTTTTTCAGCTACCAGCCCACTGCTATTGCGTGGTATGGTACCATACCTATCTCAATACTAATCCTTTGCATTGTAATCCAGTTTTCACTGAGCTCGGGTTTTTTGATGGCGCAACGAAATTAATCGGTGTTAAAAAATATAGAAAAAATGAAGTGGTGAAATTGCGGGCCTTATTCGACACACACCTACTGTAATTACATAGAATTCGTTTAAACCTGTTCTGTTATTCTAACCGCGCGATTATTATACCATACATTATTATAATTAATCTACCACGGCAACTTTCATCGACGCTTTATTAATCTAATATAAAATTGTAGTTTGACAAAATGTTGCGCGCGCGTGTTATAAATTGCTAGTTTCTTTTAATCACATTTGCATATTTGTGCTTAGTTGGAGGTGATTCGCACACAATCGCCAATTTGTAACGACAAAACTCTCGTCAGAAATAAATTTTATTTGACCCACATTCGAATGTCAAGCCCAGGATGCTAAAATTGTTGCTGCGTTTATTGACAAAGAAAGTGCACATTGTATTGATGCGCCAAAGAGCAGCCGGATAAAAATGCTGATCAACGCTCTTCTAATGGTTTCATTGACACCGGAAAGGAGTTACTCTACGCCATTGTAGAATTGTAGTCTCTTCCTGAAATTGTTCCCACTGTCACGTAATTGTTTTTATTAATTCGGCAACTTGGATATAATCCTGCAACACTCAACCGGGCCTTAGATAACTGAAGGATCATAAAAAAAAGTTATTTCGATTTGCACCTAATTTTGATGGGTTGCTAGAAATCCTCTCAATCCTTTCACGTCAATGGGCAAACGCAAAAACCATTACTTGAAATAAATATTGGGGACAAGAAATTTAACTACTGACTCGAAAGCTTCAACTATACGCTGGCTTAGAATTGGTTATACAGGATGACCTATAGATAGGTCGACAGTCTTTGAACGCTTGGAAGGGACACCAAAACAATTCTGGAACAGCAAGCAGCGTAATCTGTAATAGCCGTTACTAATGACCATTTTGTACAAGGAACGGTGAAAGAGAACATAAATGCTTTTAATTAAGACCAATGACGAGTTTGAATCCCTCATTCAGGGTGCCCTACAATTTGACCAAAAACAAATTTTGTCGGTGTAATGGGACACCCTGTGTGGAGAAGACGTACAGTTAAATTGGTTGTAAAATATTTTATATTTGTGAAACCGCATAAATTACACATAAAAGCGAAAAGTTTTCGTTATTCGCACCGCATTCATAAATTTACGAATAGGTAGGTGATCTAATGCTTGCAAATTCATCAAACTCGAATTACAAATTGGCGAAATTTCTTTCCGACTCTTCTCCACGTGAAAGGTTTCTCTAACCTTTGCAGCACTATTCCGCGTTGAAGTAATCGAGTAAGACTGACAACGCCGTTTATGGCAATCGTAATTTGCGTTAATAGCAATAATAGCCGTGATGAAAGTGCAAATCTGAATTATTTACGTTAGAACAAGTGACAGTTGTCGTCGCATGTGTTCGATATAATAGCGAGATCGGGTTTTTGTTACTGTTCGAATTGTCTCAGAGAAAACGTTAATAGGAGAAAAAAGACATTTGCGATGCTAAGACATATATGGTGCTTTTTCCCCTAGACAAGCGAGCAGTGTCGCCAACGTGTTAGTAAACAAATACGGGAAGGTCGGTTTTTTCTTCATAGCTCTTCGTCACGAACTCACAAATAAACTTTCGCCGCTCCTCCATAACGGTCAACTCTCATTGCAACATGGAAACTTTCCTTGGAATCGTTCGCTAATGTTTTAAATAATTAATCACCGCAATACCTCCAAAGCGGTTTATGACGGCGCACAAAATATTTTCTCGGCGCCAACAAGCAAACTTTTGACGAAACAATAAATAGGGGATGACCTCCTATTAGTTTTTTCTAATCAATTATTCTTATCTCATTTTATAGTCGTTTGGTCAATTACTGTGAAACAATTATTGCTAATCAACTTTTTTTGTTAGAAATGGTTAGGATTCCCATCCTAGTGACTCTCGTAGTCACGAAAGCTCTCTATTGTTCGTTAATTATTTAGCAAGTGCGTTGAAGTGTTTCTGTCATAACTTACACTCGGAGAGATAAATCAATAGATTTTTGAAAATTGGTTTCAAAAAGTTTTGCCCGGACTATAAGACGCTCCTGTACTTCTAATTCTAAACTGAATTCAGTTTATCGCCCACATTTTAATAACTTATGGGGTCTGACTCAAGCTTTCTCCAGGAAGCTACTATACTTATGTCCAGGTGGACAATTTTCCCCACAGAAATAATAATTTTATATCGAACCTTGCTCGGCAAAGTCAACTTAAGATTTATTTAAACATTTCTATAAAATTTTAGAGTTATCTGATTAACAAAATCTTCAAATAATACTCAAGAGGTAGATTTGGACTAAGTACATTAACAGTTATACATATTTTAAAAGAATGGCGATTGAATGAAAATTTAAATGGTATGGTAGACTGTTATGTACACAAGCCTCAAGCGTGTAAACAAATTCATCTTAGAACTGGGTTAGTCAATACAACAAAATCTCATTAAAATGCACTTAGAAATAATTTTTAGGTCATTTTTTGATTTTTAATATTATACTTTTTGTTGAACTGTAGAACTGTTCCATCTGCACATCATATCTCTGGGTTTATTATTATTTTTAGGACACTTAACTACTTACTTCCTGACGAATTTAGTAGCATCGTGATTATGCGATTTAATTTTCTATATTCCTTAATCCATCTGACTAATAATGAGTAGCTTTCACGCATTAACCGGTAGAAACTCCGATATTGACGGATATTGCTAGAAGATGATTTTCGTAAATTAAATTTTGAGCTTCTGAAGGTTGCTACCTGGGCCGAAAAAATAGTTTCATCAATAACAATGACCATTTCGCAAACTAGACGTTTGTGAATACAATAAAAATACATCGCAGGTTAAAGAAATCTAATTAATTTTCTGTAGACGTCGTCATTGTGAAATTGCCATCAATCTCGATCCATTTATCATCGAAAAAATTCAGTATCTTCAGGAATGTTTTTTGAGCCGCCTTATCCTTTTATGCCTCGAATCTCGAGGTGGTAATGATCTCACACGAAATTTATGTATTAGTAGTTGGAGTTTTTAAACGTTTCTAAAGGTGCGATTTAATTAATAAATTGATGGTTGTTTGGCGGGCATCACGTTCGCCACGCCAGTGAAAGTTCCTGAAATAGTTTCAGCAATTTGCCTTGCATTACGCAAGGCTCGGTTTCTTAATAAATTAGTAACATCCAACGAATTTTATTAACATCGAGTCCAAGTGCAAGTTCAACGCTTGGAACTCTCGAAGATATCGACGGATATCTCCGCGGTTCAGGTGCTTTTACTTTCAAGGACTGGGTCAGCCTAAAAATGATTTTAGTGCGCGATTTTCTACATTATTCACTTTACGTAAGAAGAATCTCCACAACTCGGTACATTATTTTGTAGGTAATTGTGCGTTCTTTTATAATGTACTGTGGTGCAAATAAATTTTTCAGCTTTTTTTTGTTTAGGTTACGTTGATTATCATAATTAAAGAGTAGGACTTAGTCGTCCGTAACAATAATTTAGTAGCAGGTTTTTTTAAGTCTTATCGTCATGATGCTTAACGAAAAGTTTAATAGTTATAATTTAAAATCAGTTCCACCCATTCGAAATTTTTAATGCTTGAGGACATATCGATATGATTTTTTACTTTCAAGTGAACCTGCAATGATACACATTTTCACCATATGACTACTTTGTGAATCTTGGCTGCCAATTACCAACAATTGTGTGGGTAATTACTCAAGAAATTTTTAACGATGTGCATGATTTTTATTAACTATCATCATGTACGGCTACAATGCCGGGAATTCGATACAATATTTCATGGAATAAGCACTAGTAATTAGTTGCATGATTGTCTGCAAATCGAACATTTTTGCATATTGTGCCACTTAGAAATATGCGTTTTAGATTAATTTAATTTAATAATAAATTAATAATAAATAATTAATAAATTAATAAGCAACCATAATTGCTTGTGACTACAATGAATGACCATGACTATGACGTCTGCCATATAATTAAAAACCTATGTTTTTACTAATAACTTTTCTTTGCGACAAGAGCTTATGCTTAGCTATTAATAAACACTATATTCACTTTTTTTTTCTTGTACGTATTTTTAAGAAAATAAAAAAATCTGATTAAAGATCAACATTGGCAACTGATGAAATCTTTTTGTAATCAATTTTTTATACGTAAAAGTTATACTTTTTATTGCAAAGAAATGAAACCATTTTTTGCTTCATAATCTTAGCATACGTCATAAATAATAATTTGTCTTGTAGTAGCCAAACAACAAAATAATTTGGGATATTATTTAATGTTAAGTAGTATGCAGCACTTAAAACACGTTGGTAATTGGCGTTGCCTACTTTCTAAAACACTATGTTAATAATTGTTAATAATAATTTTCTAGATACATTTTTCGACCATTTTAAGTTTTCATTATGCAGAGATGATAACAGTAAATATATTATAATAATAACAATATTCGTTTCTGAACAGACAAATATTGTGTAGTATTCTATAGTTAAATTATTAATTCATGGCTTGTTAAACCAACATTCGCTATGTAAATGTAGATGTCGCTCAAATAAAGAAATTTAATAAATTATCATTTCGGTCATTAATCATCTTCTTATCTCCTAGCCTATTAATTTATCTATTTGGTCAGATAATAAATAATAAGTCAATTCATCAAATTTTTAGGAGACTTAAAATCTCCTTTATCAACAAACACTTAGAATCCAAATGTTTGAGAGTTACATCAACTTAGCCCATTCATAACTCGTAATAGTAATAACTTACGTTTTACTTTTTTTACATATACCTAACCATAATCTCTGTGACAGCGAAATGTGTTTTTGACTTTCATAGATTCCAATTATATGCACCTAACAGCAATTAAAAGAGAAAGTTTCAACTTTTACGATAAAAATAAAACATTTTGTAGTTGCAAATATAGTATGGTTGACATTGTAGATTTTATTTTTATTTTTTTTTCGGTTTTCTGCAAATACTATTCAAATTATGGTTTATCTGCCGTTTATACGAATAGTTAATTCTAACTTGTTTAGCAGTTAACCGATTTTACCCCAAAAGAGGATTAACTTAAAATACCTTAACTTATCGATTTATATCGAAAGTAAAATTTGATTCTCTAAAATATTTTTATTGATTAGTAACTTACGGAAGATTTAAAAGACAAAACTTGATCTTTGTCAGTTCTGTATTCTTAAATCAGCATCAGACTGTTCGAGAGTGGGAACCGCGCGTGAATAGGACTCTCTTAAGATCATTAATTGTACCTGTGATCCTCAACATTGTATCTTCAATTAAAAGCCATGATAGTAACGCATTAATGTTTATTACACCTGTGGGTACTTTCTATAGCCTGTAAATGTTGATTAGCAGCCGCCCGCTGATCCATTGTTATGCGATTCTGCACATTAAAAATTCTGAACGCCACACGAAATTGTCTATTTGACTATTTGTAATTCAAACAAGACGGCTAAATAGCTAAATACTTTAATTTCTAAAGTGACGTAACGACAGCGCCTAATTCGGATGTGTGTACTTCAACTCGAATTATTGATGGTTATGCGTGGATTCCGAAACATTATCGGCCTTCGTGGTTGGCATTAGGCAAGTTAGAAAGTACCCTAGTCGTCGGCTAGAGAAAGATCATGATCGAGGAACTTGATCTTGGGATCTTATAATGGTGCCTAGAGTGAAAGTTTTTGTTTTTATGCGAATGCATAAAAGTGATGCTACTCGCCGGCTGGTTGTGCGATAGAGCCGGCTCATTACGTAATTTAGTGAAAGTGCGAGATTCTGTTTAAGGATCTTCTTCGATTGTTTCGCAATTTTTAATTGCGGAACCGGGTGGGGTGGGAATGAGGCAAAGAAATATACAAAAATTTGTATTTCACAAGACTTAAAAAATATAAAAAAAACAAATAATAACAATAATATTACAAAAGCTTATGATAACAAAGAAAATAACTCACTGGCGAACCTGTTATATACAGCATTTGTACTAAGACTGAAAAGAAGAAGAAGAGAGAAAAAGGAAGAAGGAGGGCTATTTACAGAAACAAGAAAATTACTTAGTTAATTACAAGAGTAATTTTTTCAGTCCCAGCCGTGGTCGTGATGGTGTACTTTGACCCAAACCTTTTCCCAAATTGGTTTAGAAATTTTTTTCCAGGCGGGAACTTCGATGGTTTTCCAAATTGGGACCCAAATCTTCTTCCATTCGTCCTTCCAAATCTGCTTTTTCTCCGTGGCCCAGGCTTGTTTCTTTTCCGTCCTCCAAATCTGCACCTTTTCTTGTTTCCAAATCAGCTCTTTCTTGGGGACCCAAATTTGCTTCTTTTCTGTCCTCCAGATTTGCTCCTTTTTCGGGACCCAAATTTGCTTCTTTTCTGTCCTCCAAATTTGCTTCTTCTCGGTCCTCCAGATCTGCTTCTTTTCCGTCCTCCAGATTTGCTTCCACTCAGCCTTCCATTCTAATTTCTTTTGTGGTACCCAAATTTGTTTCTTTTCCGTTCTCCAGATTTTCTTCCAAACTGGCTTCCAGATGAGTTTTTTCTTCCATAAGTCATGTGCTGTATATTCATTGCCGTGGTGATCCTTGCCTAAGTAGTGTTCACCGGGGATTCCTTCTTTCACCGTTTCAGGCACCCAAATTTTCTTCCAATCAGGAACTTGGATTTCCTTCCATGCGGGTACTTGAATTTCTTTCCAAACGGGGACCCAAATTTGCTTTTTGTCTGGCACTTGGATTTCCTTCCAGTCCGGTACTTGAATTTCCTTCCAATCTGGAACTTGTATTTCTTTCCAGGCTGGAACTTGAACTTCTTTCCAATCAGGGACTTGGATTTCTTTCCAGGCGGGCACCTGTGTTTCCTTCCAAACTGGCTTGGACACTACTTTCCAGTCGGGTACTTGAATCTCTTTCCAGATGGGCACTTGGATCTCTTTCCAGATAGGCACCTGGATTTTTTTCCAATCTGCTTTCCATTCCAGCTTCTTCTCGTGTTTCCATACTTTAACCCATTCCGTTTTCCAGGTCAATTTCTTGCTCCAGTAACCTTCGGGTTCGTGATGGCCTCCTCTTTTGACTCGAGAGAGACTAGTAGGACTGCTACCAGTTGGGGCAACAATTATGCACCCGAGGACAACCTTAAACAGAACGAAAACAAAAATCAGTAATCAAACCTGCGAAAATTAGTAACTAATTCTAAAATTAGAAAATGAATCCAATCGATTTGCGCAATATCCAAATTCGAAGCACATCACAAAAAAATCACTGTAAGTCCTTGTATGCAAAAAATTAAATAATCCACTAACCAAGAGTGCCCAACACTTCATTTTGAGTTGTGTTTCCCCGCTGTATGGGGTGGTACGGCGGTAAACGCTGTTGATTTACTGAAGCTGCTATCAAAGTCCTCAGGTTTTATAGTGGGCAATCTTTTGCATTGCTTTCCCCCCAAATAGCTAAGAGTATGTAGATGAATTCGTGAGGGGGGCGTTTTCAGGTACCACTTTCTTCGGTAACTCGCCGTCTGAACTGCTGGTGGCTGGTGGGATTAGCAATCACGCTGAATAACTTCCTGTCGTCTAAACTTTTTTTTTCGTATTGTTGCCTTCACGTCCGCAGCGCCCATTTTTACTTCCGATTAATTTTTTGGGTTGCTTGCTCCAAGATAATCATCTGTTGGGTCTGGCGGTTAATAGAGCGGGACTTGGCGGCAAAAATATGGAAATGTCTTCTTCACGGTTGCGGTTGCAATTGCGCGCATTATAAAACTTGTTGAATAATCTAAATAGCAAAGTTACAACAACAATTCAAGTAAAGATTAATAATTAAAGAGGTCGCTAAAAAACTGGTTAGGTATGTAATTAGAATTTGGGAACGTGCTAAATTTTATAGAGACATTTTCAACAACAACCGCCCAATTAGGGAAAAAAAGTTGGTAATAGTGCGTTAAATGTGTAACGAAAATCTTTATCTACTAGAGCTTGTTCTTTATCTTGGAATATCTGTAATTATTTTGGTTGAACAAATAATAAGGAGGTGCCTTTATCGTAATTAGACGCAGGTCTAATTAGTGAAATTTTAGGAACTTTTAATTGCCTTAAAACTGCGCAACATGACGAAATTACGTTCAATGAACTTTTGATTATATTTAACATTAATGGAATTTACTGTTAATTAACAGGTATCCCTAATTAGGAATAAGTTTCAAATAATGAAAAATGCGTGGCTCATTAATTGAATGTTAACAAATTTGGGAAATTTTATGTATAAATCAAATCTTAATTAAATTTTTTGCATGATGCTTTAGGAATGTGGTGAAACGTGAAAACGAGTAGTTGCAAATAATTTCTCCATAAAAGGGATTTCTGAAAAGTTTCAACTTTAATGACAATATGTAGTTGCATGATCTTGGTCAATATTATTTAAAACCACGTTAAAATTTGAATTGCCGACGTAAGAAGTAGGTATGACTAATCCTTTAAATTTTCGAATTTTATTAAAATATAAATAATATAAATTAACTGAAACTGAAAAACTATTTTACGCAAGTCTTTACAAAGCATTAAAATTTAAGTAAATTTGAAAGAAGTTTATTTAAAATTTTTTTGTATAATGTTTCAAAATCAGTACGCTTCCTAGTAACATCAATAGTAAGTGTAAGTCGAAAGAGGCTCCACAGTGCTGCTCTTTTGTTTATTCTGAAGATTGCAACTTGTCAAAAATCTTCAGATACAATAAATACAGTAAATATTGACATGTCTAGTTGCATAGGTCATCAACTAATGATTGCATTACATAAGCTTTCACTTATTTGTTATGCAAAATGCTTGAAATACTTAAGTAGTACTTTTTTTGCAAATACTTTTTTTCTTATTATCTCCTGACGTAAAAGAAACAAGGAAACAATTTTGCGGGGACTTGTCTGGTTTCTTCCACTATCAGTTTTTAATAAAATTTTATTTTGAAATAAATACCTAAAAAATAAAAATTTTTGAAAGCAGTTGCGAACTCCTAAATTACAAATTTGCATAATCTCGTAGGTGAAAAGATTTGAAAAATTTATTTACTACATTACCGCTTTCCCGCGATTTTCCACTTAACCGGTTATAACGGATCTCAATTTCGACTGCAAATTGAGCTGTGTTTTACTTTTTATGATAATTTTTACTCTAATTTCGTCGCAATAAGACGAAATGCGGGCGTGTCTCATATCTCGTACCTCGACAATTTTCACTTTCGTTATCGACACTCCAAACCCAAATCAGGGTCGACGATGAGTGTTAACAATTTTTATCACACAAGGTGAAGTTTAAATTTTATTGCTACATATCCGAGAGAAGACAGCATCCTTGTACCGTTCTGAGTTACTTAATCTAATTATTAAATAATAACCATGCACTTTCTTCTCAGAAAAAGTTTCCATCTAATGCATTCAAGTGCTCAAGTAGGTTACTTCTGGGCTGAAATTATGCTAATTTTATTTGGAAAAGAGAGGTGATTGCCAAGACAAGTACTCGAGGGAAGGGTAAACCGGAAGCCGAATGTGGCCGGTGACTGGCAATTAGTTTTGGGAACGAACACGTCTAATTGTCTTTTCTTGATTGATTCTGATTCTGTGACGTTCGCTGAAAATTAACCAGGTTAGAGATAAAATCGTGCTATAATTTACTTGTTGTCAGCGCCCATTGTTGAAGGAAATAATACGAGTTAACAAAACGACTTCTCGCTTGCTTTATGATTTTTCCAACAAAGAGTGAAAATTGAGAAAGGCGTTCTCGCGGTGACGAGATAATTTGATAAACGGACCCAACCATTATCTGCCTTCTTTATGTGCACTCACTAGAACCTTATATTGTTACTAGTAGCGGAATATAATTTTAGTAATTATTACAAAGTTTCACACATTTGCCACCTTTAGCACTATAGACAATAAAACTAGATTAAAGACCACTTGTATAAAGCTTCATTTTATGCCAATTCTCAAAATTTTCTTCCCACCAGGAATACCAGGTATACGTTTACGGTTGATCTTTATCAATTAATTTTTATATTCTGTGTTTTAAAGAAAGACTACTGATATAAGTTTAAGGTTACACCGTAAAGAAAAACTTAGTAGAATTTTTTTTTCTCAAGTAATTAATTTGTATTTGATCTTTTTGTTATTGATAAAAATTTAGGTACATATAATCTTATTACATAAAAGCAGTCAATGCATTGTTACTTAATGATATTTAAAAACTTATTAGTGCATAAACCAAACATTGATATGCAATTTGAGAAAATTTAAGCATAAGCATTAAAGTAGGTTAAGTAATTGTATCAGGTTCCTGCTACGCATCCATCGTGCTTATTATATTAATTAATCTACTATTTTTTTTCTAGTGGCATACAACGTTTGGATACAAAGACGTACCATTTTTTTTCTATTAGTTTGTTGGCAATTGTGAGTAATGTGTAACTCTTGCAAAAATGGTGGAGGCTCCAGTCAAGACTAAACTAATAGTTTTTGCATCTTTATGCAGTGCGAGCGTAATGAAAAAAGCTCACTTCTTATTATAGACTTTGTGTAGATATCGAATCTTGAAGGAAGTTCTTCAGTCCTTTCAGGAAAAAGGAAAACTAGAATTAAAAGTTAAACAAATTGGCATAACTGTTAACTTCAAAAAGTACCATTCTCTATTCTCACTCTTGAGAATTCACATTGTTGCCTGTAAGCATTTTGTTTAATTTCACTTAAGCAATTAAAACCTCAAAGTCTCATGGCCGGGACCTCTTCACAATTGTCAATATTAGCTTAGCCGGCTACTGTTGGTGCTATGCCAAGTACCTTTAGCGAAAGCGGTGATGGCATTAACCGATCTCGTTAGACCATTAACTGCAATAAAACAAGCGGTACCTGCATTGATAATGTTAGCGATTTTGCAAAAACAGCAAAATTGCCCAGAGAAATTTAAACTGCACATTAGCCCAACCTCATTAATAATTCATAATGCGTTACAAGTACGCAATTCATAGCGCGATCCGCCTAAATTTAAACGATTTGAGGTAACGACGTGAATTAATGATTATTTAATTGAAGGAACTCGGGACAATTTGACCGTTTTCCCGAACTGATTACCTTATCAATTAAGTTACGTAAGGTGGGAGTTTTTGTAGATTAGGTAAAGCACCCAAGTAAGCACGAATTTAACTTATTAGCCTGGTTTCGAAATTCTCCACGCAAAGCAGTTCCGCAAATATTTCTCACAGCAGAAAAGTGATTACACCTCGTAACGTGCTTAGAGCAAGATAATAATGAGTTTTTAAATTGCAAAAAGCAATTCTTTGAGTATACTTAAATTGTACTGCAATCGCAAGTAAAGAGCGGGGTAGCAAACCGCAAATAGCAATACTTTGAGTACTGCAATCTCAAGTAGCGAGCGGGGTAGCAAATAGTGGTTACTGAATAGAAGTTAGTGAGCAATTGAATTGAGTTTCAGGTGACTCGAGACTCCGACGCTGGAAAATTATTTCATCATCAAGAATTCTTAATAGGAAAGTCCTAATAAATCTTTTAACGCCCACTAATCATGCAAAAATAACCAATTACGTTTCAAAACCCCACAGAATCGTCAGCTAGGTTCATAAAAAGAACGTAAACATTCGGTAACTTTTCCAACAGAGCAATTATCACCTGAAAATGCCTCAGTTGTGGCGCTAGTTCGTAAACATTTTGGTTGCGTAACAGGTGGGTGCGAGAAAAAGTAGCTTGATAAATCATTAAAGTAAAAGTTTTGGAGGACCTCTCTTAATTTGATAATTGGTGCACTTTGATGAGGACGTCGCTCGACTAATTTTATTTGACATTTTGTAATTGAACGCAGGAAATTGTTATTACCTGTCCATGTAACTTAACTTGTGATGATTCGCAGTGGGAGTTATTTATGAGAAATTAAATTAAACGCCTGTAACACTGTGTGGAGAAATGCGATTCTTTCACTAATTGTTGTGAAATATTGGTTACTTTAGAAGTGGAGTAGTAAATTTTATGAACAATAACTCTTCCATTTAGCCGTAAGTCTGTTGTCGTTTGAACGCCTATTAAAGCGCGGTCTTTTACAATGGAAGTGTGCAACGTGTGTTTAGCATAGTAGTATTTAATAGATGACCGAGGCCAATTGTTGTTTCGAACTTTGGTAGTGAAAGTAAACCTTTTATCTCCGGTTATCTAAGAAAAGAAAGATGTAACAAATATGATTTATATCTTAGTAAGTAAAGTATCGCTGGTTTCTGTAATTTGGCACTGTGTAGCAGGTTGTTCCTCAAAGAAAGTGAAACCGTAAACCGGAGAACAATGGGTTAAACGCTATTTTAGAGCAGCATGGGTGAAAAAAGTAATTTATTTAGCATTACCATCACCGCATCTTCGCACAATAGGATGACACTGGCGAAAATTGCCGCAGCCGAAAATTAAATGTAATTAGGAGTGTGAAGATTTCTCGCTACTTCCGGACAATGGTATACAGTAATAATAGATCCATCGTCAAATTGAATCTTAAAAAAATTAAAAACTCTTTCATTGACTCAAGTTTCTTTTTTTAATGCCAGACAATTAAATTGGGAATAGTTCATTCACTTGCCTGAAGATTCAAACTGCAGAATTGACAAATTAGCAATTTTTTTGTCAGTCTCCAGCATCTTGTCTGAGCCCAGCTAAAAATTAACGCTAGATAAGGTTTGACGTTTTCTCTAAATTTATGTAAAGGCAAGGAGAGTATTGAGACCTAATTTTGCATAAAACCTAAAATTGCTGTTGTCATTGATTTTTTTATTTGGCATTATTATTATTAGAAAACGATTATTTAGTAGAATACTGGCAAGTATCACGTTTCTCACGTGACTAACCTAGTGATGTGTGCTTGCCTGAATAGCGATCTGATTTGCTCACAATTTGCAAAAAAGCTCATAATTGGCTCGGCCGCCGGCAAAGGCGAGAGCCCGACCCCGTTTGTCTGGTGGCGCGCTTCAATTTCACCGCCGCAATTTCTTCCATTTCTTCATTGTTTTTGTAATTGCCAACGTAATTGCCCAGTAATTACCCTTACGCAACCGCCGAAATTTCACCTTGCCCGAATCGAAATTGAAAAAAAAAAATACATCCCGACCACAACACATCAGAATAAACGAGAACCGGCGCAATCGTTACAACATTTCAAACATCCGAGTGAAAGGATCAAGCTAAGAAAAAAATACACATCCTACAACGCTTTTACATACACACAGCAACAGTCGCGGCGTTTATTTAAATTTCCGGTTTTCCGAACGTGCATTCCGGTTTTTTGATCGGAAATAGGGCCCGGAGTGGCCGCGCCCCGTTCGAGGACCGAGCACAAGTAATTATTTAGGAAATGAAATGAAGCGAGATCGGTAATTCGTTTCCGATTTCGCTCTACTTAAGAGTTTGCAGCGTCGATGTCAGTACTTGGACGGGTGTTAAAAAAATTGCCCAGGGCCCGGTTGTTTTGCTACTTAGAAAGTCCGAAACCCTATTAAATGTTACAACAAACTATTTTGGTGGTTATTAAATATTTGCATTGATTCCGTTGCGTAACACAATGACAAACAGTTTTTTTCAATTATACCTACGTCAGCGTACAAATGTAAAGCAAATAGCCAACCCACGAAGGTGGGTTGATTTAACTTTATTGGAATACCATTGAGTTAATTGGCCGTTTTACGAGGAGAAGTTGGATTGGAAAATTAGTTGTGGCATGTGCCTCCTGTTTTTATTATCAAGTGCAGCAATAAAGGAAAACTTATATTTGACTTCCTTTTCTCCATTATCGCAACTTTATTAGCGGCTTTATTTACTGCCTCTTCAATTAAAATAATTAGAAGCTCGAAATAGGACGCAATAAAATAACCAACTCTAATGAGTGTTTTTCTTGGGTGCGGCGGGAATCTGCAGATGCGAAATGGCGGAGGCGCCGGGTGAATTACGTTGACGCTCCATAAATGTTGCCCATTTTTTTTTTAGAAACTTTTGTGATAAACAATTTAATTCGGCAATATTTGGTTATCTTTTATCAATGCGCAGAAATTCCTCACTTTCCCATTCTCGAAAACGGTCACAAATTAACCATTAAAACCGCCATAAACGTTTAATTTATACCGTTTCGTTTAATGAAGGCCAATTTCTTATGATTAAATATTCCGTTTCTCGAGTACCGATCATTTGCCTTAATTTTGTTATCTCGAGCGGAGATTTCTAAAAATGTAAAAGCGTCATTTTTAAACCGATATATGTTTTTCACACTTAATTAATACATTGATCCATTAGCACGATTCGTATTTACCAATAAATATAAATTACGGTTGGAGAAATCAACAGGCAGTCAAGTTAGGAACCCGGCAATCTTCTCGCAATTACTCGCGATGTATGTACGTTTCTTATCGCACAGCCAAGCAAGCAGATGATTTAGTGACTTGAAGATTGTGAATCGGTATTAAATGCTGTTGTGGAGGTAGTTTATTCAGATGGCTAGTACTGATAGAAGATTCAAATAAACAAAGCACATATTGTACTTTTTATTACACTCTAAGGAGAATTAATTATCTATAAAGATGATTGCAGTGATTTATTACTATGTCATTAATTTACTGGAAAAAGTGAAACTTATTAAGTGACTTCGCTTAAGAGTGCCTAAGGCAGTCCAGGCTACTATCTAGTCCTGTCGCTAATATTAACAGAACGTCAAAATTGTCAATTTAATTGCGCAGTCAGTATTAAGTTCGTTCTCCCAAATAATCTCATCAGAGATACAATGGAATGATCCGTAGAATATTTCCTTAACTTTCTTCAACCTGCACCTCCTTGAGCTATTGTATTCGTTACTAATTTTGGTTTCCGGAAATGGTGCCACTGCAATTTTTTTTAATGTCAATTTAATTTGATTTTATCATTCACGTTTAAATAAACTCTGAGACGTTGATATTGATAAAAAACAAAAATGGTGAATGCGCTATGTAGAAACGCTAATAATAATAATAATAATAATAATACGTGTGCAACAGTGCAACCAACACTCCTATGAACTTGGCGAGGGCAAAGGATTATGTGATCTCACTACGAAAACAATAGCTACAACGTTTTTGTGCAGACTTTTGGTCGAAGCTTGATGGTGAAGCAAATGTCTTCAGTTATTAAGAACAAGACTACTAGTCGGGTCTCTTGGCGGTGCTGCACTCCGCCCATTTCTATGCCGGCCTGAAGTGATAATGGAGTTTGCCCATGTAAACAATCCTCTAACTTTCTAAACAAGGCAAATTCTGACATAATCGTACCAGCGCAGCGTATTTATGGACAATTTGTGTAAAGTGGCCACATTTCCGTCAGTCAGCTTCTGTTTATAGACAGAAGACAGGTTTCCTGATGTGCACGTCCGGCAAGTGAAAATAATTTTCGAAGTGCAATTGTTGTTCATCCGTATTCTTTTACAGTAATGGCGCAGTTAGACTTTAGCTGCAAAATAATTGCTCACGGATTTCACTTCCCACTTGTGGGAAGATGGTCATGAGACTGCTCGTTAGTCAAATTCGTACATTTTTATTTTAGAGCAGTGTGAAATGTTTGCCAAAATTTTCTCAACATTAAAAAAATGCCAGTCATGCCAACACCTATCTATAATCTCCAAGACAGGTGTTGAACCTTCGACCAACGTGCCGAAAGATCTTGGATATAGGTCTACATCTATCTATAATCCGCAAGGCAGGTGTTGAGAACCCATCAAATACCTTCGACCAATTCACCGAAAGATCTTGGATGTAGGTAGCCTCATTTCGGACAATTATTGATTGATCATTTGGCAAATAAAAGACGGCCATTGCAAAAATGAATAAATACCACTTTGGGTCCCGTCAAGTGCGTTGCATCATTTTTCTACAAACTTTCTTTCACGTAATGCATACCCGAGACGGGTATGCGGCATAATTATGAAACAGAACCATACTCTTCATTATTTGGCACGATCAAAGTTACGAGTTGTTCATTATATCTCGCAGAACCAATCGTAATAAAGTTACGTTCAACCTTGCCAGTAATTTCATCGCAACACTTTCACTCAAGGATATCTGCAAGGCAGCATATTGTCGGTGCGTAGGTGAGCGAAATTTTGGCTAAAGCTCGTGCTCAGCAGGATGTTATGTGCGCCAATTATTCGCTATCTAGTTTTTTGATAGGTTTAAAGCGATACGTTTCACTGCGGCGACGATTGAAACAAGTTTTCGACATTGATTTGACGAAATCATTTGTCAACAGACCAAGCCTACAACGTTCGAGTGTTTAGCAATCTATTGTTAGTATTCAAAAGGGCGTTTGTTGTTCGAGTGCCTCGGGCGCTTAGTTATGTGGAATTCCACTCATCTCTGATTCTAGAGAAACAATGAACGTATTTAGTAGCAAACGAGTCAATTTTAGACAACTCACTGGGACGTTTGGTTTCCATTGCCCATGTTTGACAACGAGTCCACTGCATCGAAATAGTGATAATTGTATTATTGTAAGTTCTTGTGTTGATGGGTAATGAAATTATGGAGTCACACTTAGTGACTTTTTCTGGTAACTTTTATGTTGGTGCTATTGGCTGTCAATTTAAATGATCTTTTGACAAGGGGTTAAAGTGGTCGGAAAGGCGATCAAAATGAGATATAAGAACGGTACCATAATCAACAATCAATAGTACCAACATAAAAATTACTAAAAAAAGTCACTAGAAATTTGCCTTAGTCGTTCTATTATCTACTCAGGTTAAAAATTAAACTGTTACTGAGAAAACCGAGCTTTTGCTGCACAGTCAGCAACAGTTCATGCATTTTTTTATGCTTGTGACTACTTTGTCCTCATTAGTGCTTGTGAAATTAAAAGTAAAACTTGTAATTATACATGACCCGTCTATCGTTTAATTGAATGGATGCTGGACAACATTGTCAGGCCAAATATCAAACGTGTACGACCGTTACTTTCACCGCATGTCAGCAGGTGAAAAATACGATAACAAAAGAAGCGAGTGAAAAAATATTACGGTAATCACAATTAGCAGGTGAGGAAATAAGTTATTTAACCGCTTTCTTACAAAGTTTGTTTTTGTAATTTTGTTTCAATAATTTTATAAATAACGTGCAATTTAAAATCGATAAATAAAACATGTTTTTAAATGAGCTATAAAGCCGAGTTCACAAAGACAACATTTATGTTAATTGACGACACACACGAACGTAATCTGTAGCTAAGTAGCATAATGGAGTCACGCTTCTGTTGAAAAGAATGATTTAAGAGCCAAGACTCTTTGTCATGCAAGCCGAGTGTGTGCATAAAGTGGGTTAAGTTTGCAAATTAACGAGGTTCCATTATCAGCATTACCACTACTAATGGGAGTAATAGCTGTGTCTATATGAAAAGGTTGACTAGACAACTTCCTTTTAGCCACTTAAAATCTATCGAAAAGCTTTAATAACGCAAGAAGAAAAAGTAGTAATAGGTACATATCTAAAACCTATTGAATATTAGTTGACCATCAAAGGCCATTTAGATGGTCTTTGATAGTGTTAAGGATCTAACGCCCAGCCTCAATAACAGGATATTGCCACGTTTTTCTTTCACCGTAGAAAAGCTCACTATTCATTATGAACAAGTTTTATAAGCAATTTTTACCTACACACCACGTCATAGATCTTCCACCAAATAATGATAGCTACCAAGAAAAAATTTGTAATTTATTTTATTTTGTTAGCTCTTGCAGTCTTTGCTTGTAGGAATAACGTTTTCGGTTTTATTCTCGGGAGTTGTTACTCTCTTTACTGTGGTGGCGACCTCCCAAAAGATTTTTCGAAACTTAAAATTCCCAATTTCGAAAGTAAATGTCCCCGTAGGTGTGAAATTTACCTCTTGGTGTGTTAAATAACGTCATTAATTAGTTTACAGTTTGCCTCCGTCGTTGCCGAAATTGACGAACCCGGCAATTACCGCAATAAATCAGCATGGGTCTGCGGCCAGCGGCTCGTCTTCAGGCCCTCGCAAATTCGCCAGATTTCGGTTGCGTAAACGGCTTTTCGGGGCTAATTCCAGTGGAAAGCCGAAAAGAAATGCCTGAATATGTAAGAGAATGAAAGTGAAGCAATTATTATCGGACATTGACGGGCAAATCACGGATCGGCCGTTACGCGGCGGTGAGGCAATCTTACAAAATAACGAGGAAATGCTCCTGACCCGATAGAAGTTGGATAGTACGCACTTGTGTTCTAGTAGATTCTTCGGCATTCTTCGACGTTTCGTTAACGTTTGGCAATAACCACAAACCTGGTGCCGACGTGAATCGCAATCACCAACACTTGACAGACGCCTAGTTACACCTTAGTGTGGATTGTTGTGAAAGACGGAATTAAGACGTTCATTATCCGAGATTGAGAGATGAGTCGCGAAAAATTTTGCAGACTCATCTTCGGCGTAATGCAGCATCAACTTGGGAGGCCACAAACTTTCCGGGAAAGACATTTTAAATATTTACATTGCAATTTCAGAAAGAACCGCTTGAAATACCATCTTCTGACAAATGGTTTGAGAAAAGTCTTTGGCGAGAGAAAGCCTCATGCAGATTTGTGATGATCGCTACCTACCTTAACAAAATTTACATAAAGCAAGGATAATTCTAGCATTGAATTATTCGCAAAAGAAAGTAAACAACAAAACAACTTTTCCAGATACAACCGTGTAAGAAGTGACAATAATTGGAGAAGCGGCGACAAAATAATTTTTTTTATGGATTTGCTATAAACTAAAATTTATTTAACAACAGTTTACGTAACTGTAATTCGGAGAAATATCGAGTTAAAAAGATGATATTTTATTACGGTCGCGATTATCCGTCGTAAAATTAAAAAAATATATTTCCGTGATGTAACTTAGCCATGTGGGTAAATTAAATGTACGCTGGAAAAATTGGAAAGTTAGATAAGGGGTTTAGCACGTTCACTTTCTGCGACAATGTGTTGCCGGCAATTTAGTACGCACACTTACAGTGTTTTAGACTCTTATCTTGTATGCTCAATTACTGTCATTACAGTGGATGAAATTCGCACTCGTCGCTTTCTTTAACGAAACATTAATCAAAACGGTATCTGAAAGAGAATCATGAGTTAAGACTTCTCAAGTCATCAGGTGCATCGCGGGAGAATTTCACTTGTTATTGTTATATTTAAGATGGTCTAATAAAGTTGTGATAATGGATGCAACAAAGTTCCACCTCAAATAAGTACGAGAAAATGAGATAAAACACCGAAAATAGTATTGAAAACCTAAATACTGATTAATGTCTATAACAATAATAAAGTTGGGTGGTTTTATTTGTAGTCTTGACCGCCTAGGGTTGTTGCGGCAGGCCACTGGGGGTTGCCGCGAGGGACAAAACCTGAAATATTATCAATCATCGTTTTTCAGGTCCACCGGTCTCTCCACTCGATTTTTGACCAGACCCCAATGGGAGTCCCATGATTCGATTACCACAAACACCCGTAAACAAACTTTCACGTGACCCACCTAGTGCCTTAATTGCCGCGTTTTTACGGACGTCTGGTTTTTGAAACGACGCATGTTGGAAAGAAAGTGAAAATTTGATCGGTCACCTTCACGAAAACGATGGCATAATGCTCGGTAATTGAAGTAGTAAGCTGCCGTGTAATCGATGCCGAACATGCGGGCATCCTGTTAAAAATGCGAGATTCTCACGTTATTTATCGCGATCGACGTTAAGAATACACAAATTGGCTCTTGATGGGCGATAAAACATACGAACTGGTCCTGGGTCTGAAGTTTTCTCGTTACAACTGAAAGGATACAAAGAAGATAATTGATGGTTTGTTGCGAATCGCCGAGACGGTGCCACTTTTGTTACACAACTCTAATCGGTTGTTGTTGAAGCATTACGCGTTTGGATTTACCGGAAATCCTGATAACTTTTGCAAGTGGGACAACGACGTTACCAACAAAACGCATTTTTTCAAAAACAACTGTCGTCCAAATAAAAAGCACATTAAGAAACCAAATAATAAATAATTATTCAGAAAAAATAAAATGTATATTTAGAATCTTGGAGTTCAAGGTTCAAGAAAATAAATAATGAATTAAGGAACAAAATAAATTAATTTGAAAATTGGCCAATGCTTAGATAAAGGAATGAATAAAAATGACTGAATAATAGAAAATAACTACCGGAAATTTTACTAGATACGATTATTCATTTCGCTTTCGTACTAGCAAAGCCTCTAATAGCCACATTAGCCTATAGTAAAATTACAAACATTACAAAATAATCAATTATAACCGCGGGCCATCAGCAGTACAACGCCATGAATAATTCATTCCCGTAAGAAAAATTCACTGCAACGCGTTGGAGTCACCGGTTTCCAGTCCAGCAAGGCCTTGGTTAGTGCCTAAAATTCAATAAATTGGCCCAGAAGACGATAAACACAAGACACTTTCTATAAAGTTGATTTTAATTGGGAAAGTTGCGGTACTATACGAAAGCCAATTGCTTTTGGAGGCGGCTTGGCCAAAGGTCCGGTTGGTTGTTTCCGCCCGGAAAGCGAGCTTCTTCGCTCAATTGTCGATTGACAATTTCCATGAAATAAACTAATTTAAATACTATACCATACTGGAAAAAGGAAATCATCTCTTGGAATGAGAAACGTGCAAAATTTCGGTGTCATATGAGCTGCAAAAGTCAAGTTGAGTGAAAGGATTTTCTCTGATGATCATAACCTATTGATGATGGTCGAGTGTAACGAGGTGAAAGGTAATAATAAGTGGGTGGGTCACACAATAACGAAATTAGTGTGTATAAAGCGAATTTTCAGCAATATTTGCCAACCTGAACAAAATCGGCCAGCCAGGCCATCTGAATAGTTGATATCGTTTAGAAATATTAATATTAATATTATTATTATTTATTTTGAACAGTTATCTGGCCTGAGTGATGGTATCTGGTATCTTTACAAGAACTACTAGAATTTCCGACCATTTACAAACAAGAGATAAATAAAAAACAGTTTAGACATCCTAATCTATTAATTATGTAAATTATTAGAAATGGCTATTTAGTATCGGAATAAAATATTACCATGTATGGTAACATTTTTAATTCAGGATCGCAGGCGACGTTTATTTTCCAACATTAACATCTGGAACTATAACTTTGTCTCTATTGGTTTGATCTAATTTTGATTGAGTGAAGAAAGGACTAAAAAATTTTGTCGATTTAAACAACAAAAATAAAAAAATAATTATGATTAAACACATTCAGAATTGCACTGTAATGGGATGCTCTTTGTGAAATTGCTTGCCATGTAAAAATGCTGATTCACGACCGCGGTTTCTTTTCTCTTGAACCTCATGATGAACCCAAGTATAAAAGATCTCAGGTAGTTCGGTGAAATATTAGATAACTAAGCGGCGCTGTGAAAATAATGGTCAAAATTTAATGAACAGATTGAATTAAATTTTTTTTTTTAAACTTAATCTACATTGAATCTTAGTTCAAAATTGTTGCAGTTATAGATGTGCTCACTTATTTGTGTTTTAGAAATTGTTTCCATGTTTATTTCAATTCTATTTCAATTACATTTTTAAAATATGTAGTTAGGTAAATCTTATATACAATTTTTGTTTAATAAGTTATGATGTTAATACAGTAAAGTATAATTTTTCTTAATATTGTACTAATGCTAATTGATAATTATTACCGATATGTAATAATAATTGTGCTGCAACGAAGTTATAATAATTTTAGTTAAGAAAAGAAAGTGAGAAATTTTTCTATAGACCACACATAATACAATTTGGTATGGAGGGATGCCTATATCAAGAAGACGTGGCTGGTAAAAATTTTTAATTATTGCCAAGATGATTCAAAATACTTTCACATAATGGTACAAGTGAGGTGTCGGATTGAAGACACTCCAACACAACAACAACAGATTATTGTTGTTGCTGTTATGCCAATTTTGTAAAAATTTGAATTATGCAAAGGGTCCCAAATTTAAAACCGCCATAGTTCCCATTGCCCTATGTAATATAGAATTAATAGTTGTCTCACTTCTTTGTGATTTTAACCTTCAAACTGCCTACTACCGTCAGGAAAAAATCCTGATTATAGACCAAACTTCGTTTTTGGACACGATGGAGATATTAATTATCTGCGGGATGTTTGATAAACCCATTTATTACAATGCAACTATTATCTCGTGGGTTTTTAGGACAGATAACCATAGCCAAGTTCAATGGCAGCAGTTTAGCCGATGACCAGTTTTTTACTTATTACTTAATACTTATTTTTATGAAATTTTATAGGGACTCAATTACTTTATCATAAATGGTGAAATTATGGAAATGCCGACCTGAATTCTTGTGAGGGTTTTTGAAAATATGAAATCTTACTCTTGACACGTTTTCAAATTTCTATACTGCAAACACTAAATAAATAAAATAATGTTTATTTAGTCTAGGTGTTGTTGGGCCTTTGCCTATGAGAAAACTGAGCTTTTGTCCAGTGACATTCTCAAGTTTTGGCAAAAAATTTCACTTATTTTTGGTTTTTTTACTATCAGTAGTTTTACCCAATCAGCTTAAGTGTTGAAATTTTTTATAACTAGTTGTTAGCTTTTGGGATCTCAGACGGTATATTTCAGCTTAATAACATTACTCAAAGAAACTCAAAGATAATACAAACGCTCTATTATTTTTTATTTGGTACAAACTTAACTAAAAATTGTGCGAGCGCACAAAATAAACGATTAATAATAACACATGCCATGATAGAACTACAAAACTATCCTCGGACACTTTTTGCAATTTCCTAGACACGTTGTCCACGGGACAAATG
This sequence comes from Schizotus pectinicornis, assembly GCA_951805265.1. Lineage (NCBI taxonomy): Eukaryota > Metazoa > Arthropoda > Insecta > Coleoptera > Pyrochroidae > Schizotus > Schizotus pectinicornis. Next base: position 19,422,851 of record OX638203.1, read on the forward strand.
GTAACTGAAAATAAAACAATTTGGTTTAGTTCAATCGCACCTACATGTCATCGAACGATTGGAAAATTGGAAAGTGCTACTTGTACGTTTAAGAAAAATTAAAAAATCTGTCGCGTGTTACCTATAGTTAATGACTTTCTTGCAGGTACAGTTTCTAGGCGTGGACTCGGCGATTACCACCAGGCTTCATGGTGGTCATGATAGTGCGGCTCCTCGTGAATGTAAACCTTTTTTACTACTGGCACGTGGATCTTCTTGACGTGATGGTGATGGACGGTATGGACGTGGTAAGGCACATGAAGAACCACATGCTCGCTAAAAACAAAACAAAAAATTAATAAGACCAAAAGTGGCAACGAAAGAAACCGGTTCAGAAATTGTGGAAACGACATATTATTGAAAACTTTCTTTGAGCCATAATAACTAATTGGTTTACGCAACGACGCAAGTCAAAGTTACGCACAGAGAAAGGCGTTGAAGCTGTTAAAAAGTTGGAGGAGACCGGAACTGGAGCATTCGTAACGTGCAATTTGGCTCGTCGTCATTGTATAAAGTGCGAAACGGGTTTGGGAGAGAGTTGACCATTGACCAAGTTGAAAGGTTGTGACCGAATTGTTGCGTAATTGGCGCTTCGTTTTCAAATTGTTGCACAAAAATATCCACAATTATTACTTAAGATGACTACATATCCTTTGGGGCTAAATACCACTCTGTCAGTAATTTTCCAAATTTGCTCAATTTTTCATACAAAAAAATTTTCTGTAAAAGTGGTGTCAATAATAATTTAGTCAACTTTTTAATATTTAATGCTTTTTCAATCTTCTAAAAAAATTATAACTCCATGCGTTTTTGAAGTTTCATGTTTAATAATAACAAATGTTTCTTACTAAATAATATGAAAATTAAGGTTTCAATTGCATGTGTTATATTGTCAGATTCCTGTTGTAGGTCTGTACAAATAAAAGTAATTAGACGTAGTTTGTGTTTCAATTTGTTTTCATAGCTTTTCAAAATATAGGAATGACTTACTGGTGACCATGTCCCCATCCCCAGGATGGTGCTGCAGATGCTACTGTGAGAACTACAGCAAACAATGCAATCTGAAATAGAAGACACCAAATGAATATAACAAGATATAGTCAAATCAATGTGAGTAATTCCTCGATTTATACAACATGTAGAATAAAAAAAATATATAAAATACACTTTAAAAAAAAAATAGGGAACTTACAAAGAATTTCACGGAGGCCATGTTTACACTATTGGTGGTAATCCACAAGAACTAAGTCACTAGAAGCACTGCTGCTACCAATGATACAATTAGCCCAATCTCCGGTTATATATACGGATTGGCGACACACAGGTGGGACCCCCCTACTGACCGTCGAAACCCTCCATGTAACCGGAGCTGATTACATAAAAATGAATAAATGCCTATAGTCGACCCATCCCCGTCAAAATTATAATAAAAGTTCACGCGGCACGGGTGAAGAGAGAGTAGGTGTAGCAATATATTCTTTATGTGTATCGCCGCACGTTATCATTTACGTAAGAGATTCTGCATAATCTGCATATTTAGGCGAAACGTCTGCTTATTTCAGCCAAACCGTCTTTGAGTTTGGGGAAAATTCGGAATTGCTATTAGTAAGCAAAATGGATACTTCTTCATGAATACTTTTGTATGGTAATTATCCGGTAAAACTAACCCGAATTCTTACTTCTGAAAATTGCGTGTAACCACCACCTTCGAAACTTTTTGTAGACGCTCGTTTGGTGTAAATTTGTCCTTTTGCAATCCTCAGTAACTTCGTACTTATATGAATTGTGATACCAGACCTGCCCTTAACCTTTTGGCAGACAGAAAATTTAAGTTAATTTTATGGTTAGGGAAGACTACTTAGATTCTTTCTGAACGATGACAAAACGAATGGAAATTTTATTGTCATTATTACATTTTAGTAAATTAATACAAGTTGGTTTTTATAGCTTCCATGTTCCTGTCTTTCATAATCGTTTCCGCTAGACGCAATCAACGAGTTTCCCTTCCTAGTCAGACAGCTCGGAAATGCCTTAGATCGCTCCATTTATGTCACCACGAATGACTACTTTTATTAAAATGCCAGGATGGCGGTCGCTTTTCCTTTAGGGTCACTTTCACGTAAATGGCGGTAATCAAAATTGTGATTCTATACCGACATACATGTCGGGGTGTTGCGTGATTGAAGTGAAGAATCACACTACGCATTCTTCGTTTCGGAAAAGAATACGTGAACGTTTAGTTAACGAGATGTTGATTAGAGAAGGTGTGACACTTTGCAGTGTATAAGGAAGTGCCCTTGACGAAGCTACTAACTATCTAGTTAACTATCGAGTTAGTCAATTTTGCTATTTTCAATGAATGAATTTGGAGTGAGATTGGGTAACGGTGCCCGGTGTAAGAGCGTTTACACTTCAGTTACTCATGCGTTACGTTACGCGAATCGTAGTAGCCTTGATGCTATTTAAAAGCTGCAGGCCGCAAGCTGCTAATTAACCTTCATTCATTTAAATATGGTACAAAAATTAAGTAGAAGTAATGCTAGTTTTGGGAATTAATTAGAATCAGGATACTAGCTCGGCTCCAAATTTTACTTTCCTGTGCATCACACATCACATGGAGTAAGTACATAACACACTTGCTAAATTAGTAAAAGATGACATTCTTTGACAAAACGTCTACCAAAAATTCTAAATGTTCAGAGGATGCAGTGGTGAGATTTCTTTTTACACTTAGAGCCGTATGACACGATACTGATTTTAGTACTAAATTCAGTACCTACTGAAAATGCGCGCGCACTTTTAGCAATATTAAATCCAAGAAATTTGGACCTGTTCTATTTTCTTGTATGCAAGTTGACTAAATTGGTGCTTAATGATCGATTTTTTTTTTGTTAAAATTCCCAAACTTGTCCTAAAACTGCGCGGAAGCTGCGCGCGCAATTTTAGTACTGAAATTAGTACTAAAATAAGTATCGTGTCATACGGCTCTTAGATAATAGAATGTAGTAAATGTGAAGGTGAAGGCAAGAACCACTCAGTTAATTCTTTAGATTTTAGCAAATTAGAGGACTGCAAGAGTTAAGACGTAGAATTTAAAAGAAACTCACAACAATAACACAAAATGATAAATAACACCCCGCCAATAAGTGAGAAAACCTGACCACCATTCTCATTATGTAATGCCACTTTCCGCAAAAAATCTTCATCTTCGAACACATAATGTGCGTGACACTGGAAAACTGACTAAAATAATCAAAGTTATCAACTTCCTCCAAGTGAGTATGCTATCCTCGTATATATTTTGTTTGAGTGTATTTCTGTCATAACTGTTTTGGCGACTGATTCAACAGTTCTAAGTGATCGAATAGTTAACAGTGACTAAAATAATTTAAATTAACTAATTAAACAAAGTAAACAACTATTGGAGTAATAAGATTAAACTTATTGCTTTTAAAGTTTAACCTAATATTGTGTATGAGAACATGTAAGTAGATACATTATTTATACTTTTAACAATGCTTTAACATTCCTTTCTGAAATGCATGTAATTGCTCAATTTTGTACCAGAAACCTTTTTTCAAAATTATACAAAATTTTTTTTTTATAGACCTTAGCAGACTGATCAACATTTCAAACTATTTAGTTGAAGCATTGTTTGAGTGTATCATAGTGCGTAGCTATTTGTTATAAAATACAATTAAGTTGACTACAACTCATGTGATTAATGTAGTAGTAGTACTTTTACTTTTTAATATAATAACTAAAGCCAACCGTAAATTTCTTCTCGTTGTCAGATGATCTAATACGAGTATAGAATAATTTTATTTTCAGATTACCAACATGCACTTTTATCTCTTGGGTTGTCCCTTGCTAGTGCTGCTGGGAAGTTTCGCGTCAGGGGATTACCTCTGCAAGGAATCTGAGGACATGCCGATAAAGAACTGCGAGAATCACCTAATTTGCGAATATGCAGAATCCTTTAAGGAGAAGAAAGGCAAGAGACGATTCTGTAGATGTCGAACAGAATTTAAATATTTACCCAACAATAACTTTACTATTCATATTTTAAATTCAACTTGTTTTAAAAATTTTAAAGACTTGCAGCAGCTTTATTTGAAAGACACTGGACTAACTAGAATTGACAACAATATTTTTAAGCAATATTCTAACCTAAAAGAGTTAAATTTAGCTGGAAATAATATTGAACTAGATTTCTCTACAGATATAAAAAGTCTCATAGAATTAGACATTAGCTTTAATAATTTAGTAACGTTGCCCCCTGCTAGTTTAAAGGGCTTAAAATCAGTCAAAGTGTTCAAAGCGTCTTTTAACAAGATTAACGATATTACTCTGAGTTTTAACCAATTAACGTTAATAGAAGAACTTTATTTGAACAACAACCATTTAAGAAAAATTGGGATTGACGATTTTACAGGACTTTTCAAGCTTCGTATTCTGAATCTGGCTTTTAATTTTCTAACAGTGATTGAAAGCAGTATGGTTTTGGTGGAACTACACGAGCTGTACCTCAATAACAACAACTTGTCGAGCTTAAATAGTGCCGAAGACGTAACGTTACCAAATTTACGAATTCTAAATATTAATTTTAACAATTTTACTATGATGAGAAACAAACATAATTTTAAATTTCTTGAGGAGCTTCATGGGAGCAGCAACAAATTTGAGTTTTTAAATGAGACAGCAAATTTACTTGATGCAAACATAAAATTGTTGAATATGTCTGGTAATAGGATAAAAACCATTCAAGAAAATCACTTAAAGTATACAGAAAGTTTAAAAAAGCTCGATGTCAGTCTTAATAAACTAGAGACGATGGAAAAAAATTATTTGAATCGATTAACTCAAGTTCAGCACATGGATTTGTTGTTCAATGAAGATTTATTGAGCTGTAAAAATTTCCAAAACATGGAACAGTTACTAGTTTTAGACTTATCGTTTAATTCAATTTTGAAATTGTACAACTGCACTTTTGAAAAGTTAAATCGCTTAAAAGACTTAAATTTAAAACGTAACCAAATTAAAAGTTTACCACAAGGCGTCTTTGATGGCTTAAACAGTTTAGAAAACTTAGACTTGGCAGAAAATCGTATCGATGTATTGCCTAACAAAATTTTTAGTAAAACCATCAAGCTGCGTAGTTTAAATATTTCACACAATAACATTCCTAACATTGAATCAAATCAAGTTGCACAACTTGATTCAATCGATTTTGGGTATAATTCAATACAATGCGACAAAGTGGCAAAAATTTCGAATCTACTTCAAGCCGACATGACCATAGTTTTCCCTTGCAACGAGCTGTCACAATGTTGCTTGAGAAAAATTGATGATTTTAATAACAACCAGCAGAGCACTGAAATAAGTCCAACGAGAGCCGTAATAATTATATGGATTTTAATCGCATTAGCTGTACTTACTACTGTTCAAGTATTTATTTATATGATCTTCAAGTTTACAAGAAAAGATATTCCCAACATTATAGCGTTACGTGAGATATAGAAGTGTTTTTAAATCATTTTTTCATAATTTTTTTTTTAAATTTTTGTATTTAAGCCAGGGGTTCCCAAAGTGTGCGCCGCGGCGCCCTGGTGCGCCGTAGAAAGTAAAGAGGGGCGCCGTGAGGCGCTCCTCTTTACCAACCTCCGGAAACTAAACTTAGGTATTCGCGGATACGAAATAAATAATTCAAATCGGTAGGTACTTACGCTCGAAAACCAGTGTCGGAAACCGACGTTACTCCTCTCCCCCCGTGCCTTGACCCGCCCGCGCTGGTTCATTTACAGGCGAGACGATAGGAGTTCGTCTGTTTTGTTTTGATTGTGTCGCTGTGTTTGTTGTTTCGTCAAGAGGCGGACGCAAAATGGATAGTTTTTCATTAAATAAGCAAGTCGGTAGTTCAAGTGATCAAACATCTGCAAGTGGAGGGGAAGCAAAAAAACGGAAATATCGCAAATACGATGACAGCTATTTGGACTTTGGCTTTACTTCAACAGAAATAAACAATGAAGCAAGACCGCAGTGTGTGCTCTGTTTGAAGATTTTATCGCCGGAAAGTATGCTCCCAAGTAAGCTAAAGCGACATCTCGAAACCATTCACCCTACTATGGTTGAAAAATCGCGTGATTTTTTTAATAGGAAGTTGCAAAATTTTAAAAAACAAAAAAGCGTGTTCACTCAACAAGCCTCAGTACCTAGCAACGCACTGTTGGCATCATTCAAGGTGGCATACAGGGTGGCGAAATGCAAAAAACCTCACACTATCGCAGAAGAGCTTATTCTACCGGCTGCTCTCGATATGGTGAATATTATGATGGGAGAATCGGCCAGAAAATTAATTTCCCAGGTACCTTTATCTAACAACACTATTAGTCGAAGAATCCATGACATAGCTGAGGATCTCAATTACCAATTAATAGAAAAAATGAAAGGCAAGGAATTTGGCCTGCAACTTGATGAGGCTACTGACAGTAATAAAGATGCACATCTTATTTGTTACGTACGCTTTTTGGCTGACAATATTATCGTTGAAGACCTTTTTTTCTGTAAAAGCATTACTGAAAGTGCAAAGGCTCAAGACTTGTTCGAAATTCTAGACAACTTTATAACAGAAAATGATTTGGATTGGGAAAAATGTGTCGGTGTATGTACTGATGGTGCTCGATCAATGTCTGGCAGGTATGGAGGAATACAAGCGCTTATTCGTAAAAAAGCACCCCATGCTATGTGGACCCATTGCATCATCCATAGGGAAGCGCTTGCGTCAAAGTCAATGAGCTCTGAATTGAACCAGGTATTAGAACGTGTCATTGAGGTAGTAAACTACATAAAAACTAGGCCGCTAAAAGCCAGACTTTTCAAAAAACTATGCATGGATATGGGAGCTGAACACACGGCCCTGTTATATTACTGCAGTTCACGATGGCTTTCACGTGGAAATGTCTTATTTCGTGCATTCGAATTACATGAAGAAATTCACACTTTTTTACAAGAAGAGGGTCATGCAAATTCCAGATACTTTGCCGAACCAGACTTTTTGCTAAAACTAGCATATTTGTGCGATATATTTGATAAACTGAATAATTTGAATCTGTCTCTGCAAGGCAATAACATGCACATTTTGAAACTATTGGAGAAGATCGCGGCGTTTAGGAAAAAATTGCAGTTGTGGATAAAAAAAATTAATGACGATGGCGGTCAAGAATGTTTCCAGCAATTGCATAAATATGCGGCCTCTAATGAGCTGGTTGTCTCACAAGACTTGATGTCTCTTTTTACGGAACACCTTTCGAAGCTCACTGAATGGTTTTCAAAATACTTTGCCGAAGACAATGTTGAAAACTTTGCGTGGATCCAAGATCCTTTCCATGGCCAAGCTCCACCAGAATTTACTTCGCAAGAAGAAGAAAGTCTCATTGAACTCTCTTGCGACAGCAGCCTTAAAATAAGATTCACGTGTTCTGATTTGGTGGGGTTTTGGATATCGGTCCAAGATGAATATCCAAGTTTAAGTTCGAAAGCTTTAAGAATGCTCATTCCCTTTGCAACATCTTATTTATGTGAAGCCGGATTTTCAGCTGTAGCTGTAATAAAGAGCAAATATCGTTCAAAGATCAATGTGGAGCAAGAAATGAGAGTAGCGGTGTCAAGCCTTATCCCACGCTTTGAAAAAATGTGTGCAAATCACCAAGCTCACACTTCACATTGACCAAGTTACTATTGTATTTTCTTTCGTATTTTTCTTAAATAATAAATGTACTCTTGTGTGTCAATATATAGTGCCTACCTATCTAGTATTATTGTACCATATTTTGACTAGCTAGCTAGGGCGCCGTGACAAAATAGTAAACCTGTAAGTGCGCCGCGGACTGAAAAAGTTTGGGAACCCCTGATTTAAGCAATACTTGTATTATATTTTTAGATAAATTTAATTTTTTTAATGGTTAATTTGTTGATTGTATGTTATAAAAAATGTAAATAAAATGTGTGCACTAAACTAGCTAAATTTTGAAATAAATGTCATTTGACCTTAACGATTTACAGCTTTTTAAATAATTGCGAAGATAATTTGGCTAACACGATGCACCTCTCCACAAGTAACATTGCGAAAGGTCAGAAACTAGTGGAAGTGAACAACTGGAAATGCGTTGTTATAAGACATCAAAGTTGTTGCATTTTTTTGTTTTGTACAAATTTTCAAATTACACGAAGTCCTGATAATTGAGCCGCCACATGAAATGGTTAGACATTAAAACAGGAAATAAAAGTTTTGTACTACTTTTGGTTTAAAATAACAACAAAGTACAGTAACAGGTAACAACATAAATAAAACAATAACAAATTAATAACAATTACTTAAATCAACTGCTGGCATCCTTACGTTGTATCAACGGCGTTTTCTTCTTCGCACGGTAAGCGGTCGCGGGCGCATGCTTCTTGTAAATACTGTGCGATGCTTCGAAATCGTAATGCTTATGGACGTCAAAATCATGGTCATGTCCAATATCATCATGTATCTCATGCAAGTCCACAACTTTCTCCTTCTCCTTTTCGTGGAAGTAATGGTGGTGTTCGGGCACTTTGACAATTTTCTCCTTCTCTTTCTCATGAAAATGGTGGTGGTGTTCAGGCACTTTGATTATTTTTGTGTGGTAAATTGTTTTAATTTTTGCCGGCACGTGGATTCGGTGATGAACACTAAAATTAAATGTTATTGCTTAACGAAATGTTTGATACGGTATTTAACTCACTGGTGATGACCGGGCATGGCTGAGCATTCTATCAGGATGGTTAAGGTCAGGAACAAGAACCCAATCTGCAACAGAATAATGGATTTTGATAAAAACAGTTGTTCAAGAAAATACTTTCACTATCGCCGATTTCGTTAATAACGTTACCACAGCGCTAACCACAATTGATTAGTCAATTACGTGAATTAAGTCAAATGGTGGATGCGCCAAGTTAAAATGAATGATGATCGGTCTAGTATGTAAGGGAAGTTGCTCAAAATTTTTTTTCTAAATTTTAATCTGCAGTATTGAAACTGTACCGATAGCCACAGCACTTGCAAAAAATATCAATAAAACTATTCGTTTTGTAACGTCCACCAATTTTTTTCAAATGATTTAATTGTTTATTTAATTTAATCTCTTATATTAAAAAAGTAAAAAATATTATAAGATTTGACGTAATTTTGGCTTATAACCTAATGCAGCGTAAACAATTACCAAAACAATCAATGAATGCAAATAACTTTCTTTAGAGCTTATAGGTGACAATAATTATAATGAACTTAATAAGTCACTGATTTTTTTTAAACATACACATCAAACAGCAGAGTACATTTTAATGTAGAATAAGTTATCAATAAAATTGTATAAACAATAATAAAAAATAATAATTTAATAAACATCTTCTAAATGTCAAATTATAGAAGGATTTTGCACAAAAGTTTTACAATAATTTTAAACCAAAGGAGCAAAGCAAAAATTGTTTTTATAAGCCACCACTGTTTTTTAGTTTAGTTTATAATGTTAATAACTAATTTAATTAAGGAGGCAAGAAATTATTATGTTACATGATAATCTATAGGGTTTTGAATCTCGAATGAATTACTAAAATTTATGCAAACCGATAAAGCAGCAACGACGATTTTTTGTCACTTACACTGATAAGCGCCATCTTGCCCGTGATCGGTCTTCACTGATCTGGCAGGAAACTGAAAACTGTCGATTTCAACGTCTACACGGACTATCAAAGAATTGCTTTCATTATATAGTATATAAATAATTCCCCCACGAAGTGGGGTGGACTGGTACCTGGCAATAGGAAGAACCGTATCGCAGGTACGCACAATAAACAAAGTCCATTAAAAAACTATTTATTGTTCTGGTGTCGAACATCATGTGCCGTGGCGGCTTAGAAAGTTAACAGAAGAAGATTACAAGCACATGAACAGTTGGTGCAACGAGGTGCTTCCTGCACGGTAGTGCAGATGATAATTGTTGTAAACAATCTCGTAAGGCCAAGTGCAGGTATTTGGGTCGGCGATTATGTGGAAACGCAGCAGGTCCAATTGTAGACCTAGGCCAAGACCGAAAATTACGGAAATCTCCCGCAGGCGCCGCAGAAGAAGCTAATTTAACGCCAAAAAGCATTAGCGTCATTAGCTTCGCACAAAGTTTTGCAAAGTTTTCAGTCAATGACTCCAATTGTAAATATTAGATATTAGCATTGTTTATACATGTATAAACAATAATATTAACTTTGCTGGTGCTCTCAATAATGTAAACACCATTGATAACGGAGTGACTTTCAAAACTGTTTTTGATGGAAATTTTGTTTTGACCCAAAGCTCCGTTTGCCGTCTGTCGGGAAAGTAGCATCAGCTGGACCAATTTTGTGACAAAATAAAAAAAAAGCAAAAATAATCAGGGCAAACGCTCTAACCAATCTGTTAATAGCCACATATTATGATTAATAAATCGTCGCTAGTCGTGGAGTCGCCCATAATAAATAATAATAATAGTTAAAAAACGTGGGAGTTGTTCTCCAACTTTCACTTTTAAATTCATTACTCGTGCTTTATTGAACTAATGTTCTCTCCGGCGCTAAATTTGAATAGTAGTGTTGCGAAATTCGTGAATTATTGTCGGTCCCCACATGTTGGCGTCAAAATCCGCTGCAATTTGGATGGAAAAAGTTGTGAGATCATTGACGTCTCCGAGTTCGCCATAAGGCAGTGAGAGTGAAATTACCTACGGTATTACGAGTTTCTAGGGAAAAATTTGCGCAATTGTTGCATTTCCTTTTTGGTCGCGTCCATAAAACTGCGCTGCACGACTTAAAGGAAATTGCCGTTGCCCTCTTCTTTAATTAAGAAAATATAACTAATGACAACTTTGCGTGCAGTGGCGGGTCAAATTCCTGTAATACACGAATCCCACGCCACAGACACGTTATTCTCAGTTGACAAACAAACCGCTGTTAGCTGTCGATAGTTGTTAACATTTTTCGAAAACGGTTACGATAATGAAAAAAAATAGCGTCAAAGTGGCGCCTACATGTGATTTAACGGAAAATTGTGCAGTGTGTATCTTGGACCCCACGTTGGCCGCTGGGATTCTAATCACCCCCATTAAAGGGTATTGCAAGCATTCCAAACGGCACTATTCAAAGCAACAGTACTTCGAAGTTTCGAAAGTTTATCTAATTTTGGCCTACGCAATTTTAGTTATTGGAACAATTGCATCATTTTCTGTCTCGGGGAAAACTTTCGAGGCGTGCTTTATATCACGCCAGAAAATCTTGTGTCTTCGTTTGTGGGCAGACCAAGTTTTCTCTCTTCTCGGAGCTCTTATTGTGTTTCTATTATTGAAAAATATTAAAGTTCTTTCAAAAGCTCTAAATTTTTGGGCTCAAATATTAGAAGTTCCTGAAAGTTATGGCGCTAAAAAGTTTTTTTGTGCAAATTGCATGAGGCGTTTTGGTTTACGAAACAAAATTTTTTTGGGGATGATTCTGGCAATTAATGCGGGATTTATTGGTTCTTACCTCTTCTTCAGCGACGATTTGCCACTACCTACCACAAGAAGATTGTCGATTTTCATGAGCATTTTCGTACAGTTTACCATAGCGTTTCAATTTACGCAAATACTGATATTCATGTATCATGTTTGTGGCAGTTTCAAGAATTCGTTAATGCACCAATTTGACTCTAGATTGAAAAATTCACCGCAAGCAAGTTCAGGAAATAACAATTTTAAAAGTTATGTTGAAAAGTATTGTAAGTTTTACTCGTGCTTTAAAGAGTCGTTTACGCACTTCAATGAGTACTTGAGTCCAAGTCTAATTTTTTGGGTGCTTGGCTCTATTGCCATCTTGATTATCAACTTCTATTTGTGCATTCTTGAAAGCGAGTTTGGAGTGCTTGAATTTAGAACGTGGGCAATCATTGGGGGGATTATATACGTCCTTAACTGCGTCCAGAATCAGCCGCATGTAAGTATTGTATAACAATAAATATACTTAGATTTTGTTGCATTCAGCCAATCCTCGATCGCGAACCTCGTAAATGAGACCAGTTCGACTAATTGGCGGATCCGTCTTGACTCCCCACCTTACAAATAAGCATAAATAACTTTTCAAATTTTGATAATTTACAGACCAACCCCAACTTGAAATCAGGCCCTACACCGTTAAAATTTGCTCACTCACCCTCTTTAATTTTTTGAGGGGGGCTTGCTTAGATTAATTTTTATTTTATTAATTATTAAAGTCGTTTCAAATAAATTGGTGCTTTTAAAACTTGCGGGACGGGGATTAATTTGTCAATGTTATTAACAAATACTTTCATTTTTGATTAAACGCCACTTAACCGTTAATTACAACGTAATGAAAGAAATAAAAATATAATAATATCCGCGCGGTTTATGGCTCTAGATTATTGAAACCATTAAGGTAAAATGCCCGATAATCATCTTCAACAAGTATATCATTCCAATAATGAAGTGCCGGATGTGTTGACAGTTTAATAACATTCGTTCGAGTACAATAACGTGTACAGTTCAAAGCCTTCACGAAGCACTGTAGAAACATTGACAATGAGTTGCATTAAACACTCTTGTCAAAAAAGTGAAAAACTGCCCATCAGTGATTGTATAATATGTGCTACACGCGTTTTCCTCTTCACGTCGCCTATTCTGAATGCCTGCCAGCATTCTCATAAAAATTGTGCCCAAGCTTCTGTCAGAATTACTAAAAGTACACGAGTTCTGGTGTTTAGTGTAATTTTTACAATTTTTGTTCTATGCTTCTCCTACATTTTTTTGGCCCTAACAGAGTACACTCACGATAAAACGTCCTGTTTAGCGCTGGCTACCGAATTTGTGTTTTCGTTGAACGGCGCTTTACTGGCCTCAATTTCGCTCTTCAAAATTCAAATAGATTTGAACTATTACAAAAACTGGATTTACATACTCAACAACAAACAACGTTACGGAATAACTACAATTATAAATGCTGAAAACATGAGAACTTTAAAGCGAGCCGGTTATTTTTACATATTCATGATATTGTTAATTCTGTGTCTCTTTCTCTATTTCTATAATGTTATTTTCGATGACATGATGCATTTAAAAATTTTTAGACAGATTCCTATTCTTTTCAGTTTAATGTCCCAAATGAAACTGGTGTTTCAATTTTCGCAACAAAGCACGATTTTTTGTTTGGCATTTAAGTCGGCGCAGAACGAAATTGAGCGAAATTTAAATTGCTGCAACTTAGTTTACAAATTTGATAGTTCCGTTACTGAGCCTTTAGAAAATACGTTGAAGAAATTAACAAATTATCTTTTGGCAGTGAATCAGAATCTTAGGCTGATTAACAGCTTTGTAAATCCGACAATTTTGGTTTGGTTTTTGAATACTATAATGATACTTATACTCAATACCTACCTGACCATATTGGTTGTGAAAGATGGGGCTCCACAGTACATCAACATGTTTTACTTAAGAAATGCTTTGATTATTGTCTCTATCATCAACCTACTGTACAAGATCGAGAGACTGCACTATAAGGTAAGTTAGTATTTCTGCTGTTTTATTGTACGGTACTTTATTGTCAAAAATATCCAATTGCGCACCAGTAAACCGGAAACTTCTCCATTTTTACACTAGTCGATTTCGTTTGACCGAACCGAAAGGTTAGAAGTGTAATTTAAAGCAGACTGGTTATTATCATTAGGGAAAACAATGTTTCTCTAAAAAATTCTCTGATCGATTGTTAGTGATCAATTATATGTGTCTTATTACTCAATTACTTACGAAAATGTGAAGCCATTTTCGAGCCATAATATCTGTAGCATTGACGCAATTACGTCAGTTTCGAGTTACTAATAATATCATGGTTGTGGCGAAATTATGTAAAATCTTAAAGCGGTCGGACGCAAAATGTATTGTTTGTGCTTTATATTCGTTTCTGGAAGAGCCTTGGTGTCCATTGAAAGGTCGCTGCAGCCACATGCGAACAAGATACTCGTTGCAACCGCACTACGCCATCTCAAAAACCACTTTAATCTTGACTTATTTACTAACTTTCTTCTTCACTTTTGCCTCATTTTCGTACTTCGAATCCATATTATACATGTGCAAGAATCACAAATCCGCTTGCTTTCTATTGGGCGCAGATGAAATTTTCACAAAAACAAGTTTCTTTTTGATGATAATTTACTTAACAACGATAAAAACAAAATTACAAGAAGCAAGAGGTTGGATCCATCTCATAGAATCGGTTCAACGTTGTGGATTAAACGATAAACAAATATTTAGCGGAATAAAATCGAATATCTTTATAATGATACATTGCTCAATCTTTTCGATTTCTTGTACTGCGATAGTCTTTATTGAAGTTATGTATCAACCTTACGAATATTTTCGATTTAACTTCTTAAGACATGCTCTCTTCATAATTGGTGCAATTTCTCAACTCTACTTCGTAATTGACTTAGGGCGGATATCGCAGTTAGCAGGAGGAATTATGGAATCATTGGGACTTGGTTTAACATTGTTCCTAAATAATAAAGGAAAGGAATGTAAGGAGCTGTATTTGGAAGAAAAATTGAGACGATGCAACGGACTTGTGGCAAGTCTATGCGAAAATTTGAGGTTGTACAATAAGCGCATGATTGTCAATATGGTGATTTGGATGATTGGAACCCCAATTTTTCTGATACTCAACACTTTTGCTTCGCTAAAATTTCAAGATTACTCTCAAGCCGCCCTAATTTTGTTTGATATTAAAATATTCAACGTGGTTTTGGCGATAATATACATTACAACACAGGCTGAAGTTTACATCAATAATAAGGTGAGTGACTAAAAGATACTCCATTTTTGATTTAGCAGCAAAAATGTAGATGGCGTTTTTTTTTGAGTAAACCCTCTCAAACTTAAGGAGCTCCGTAAAAAAATATATCTTTTGATCTAGATTTTGCACTGAAATAAATTCTAGTTACCCTGTCTTTTCACTTCTTCTTCGCTTTTGCTATTTGTTTTAATTTTCTGCCCAACTTTTTATAGGTGGTCATTAAAAAAAAATTCTTGTCTTAAACCTTTATTAGGGCAAGTCTGTTATTTTGTTTTAATAGGTGGTAATTAAAAAAAATTTTTTCTTAAACCTTTATTAGGGCGAGTCTAGTCACGTAATTTATTTGAGCATGTTCTGCTAATACGTATTCAGTTTTTGTCGCAATTGCTATCCAACAAATTGACATCTTGATTGATTGTTTCCAATGAATAATTGTAGTTTAGGTAAATACACTAACTATTAACAACATGTAGAAATATCATTTTATCCTCTAATTGTAAAGAGTGGGTTTGCTTATACCACACCATGATCGCATTCAAAAAAATTAAACCTAAAATTACGTCGTTATATAAAAAATATGAAGATCAAGGAACCTGCGTGGTTTGCATTTTCCGGTGTTACCTCAAATGGTTTTGGTTTCCTGTTAAAGGTTATTGTTCGCATTCACGGATAAGAAACTCGATACAGCCCTATTTTGCGGTTTCAAAAGTAACTTTAGCCATTGATGTACTGTTATTAATTTTGAACTTGTTTTCGATATTATCTTACATTAATATCTTGCCCTGGGTCTACAAACATCAAAAATCCCTGTATTTCATTTTAATATCAGATGTAATTTTTGCCAGTACCAGCGCAATTCTAATAGTAATATTTTTAATAATGATCAAAACGAGATTAGAAGAATCAAACAATTGGATTAACATAATAAAAAAAAACATATGTTATGGGTTAAGAACCGATCTTAGAATAAAACTCAAAACTGGGACCTTGCTGTTTAACGCCATCACGTTCCTGACTATGATGGAATCAGTTACAGTTATGACAAAGTTTCCTTACGACATTTTTCAGTTTACCATTGGAAGAAAATTGTTAATACTTTTAAGTGGCATCTTTCAAGCGTCGCTGGTTGTCGATTTTGTGAAAAAATGTAGATTTGTTGGTTCAATTTTGGATACCTTAAATGCTAGTTTGAAGAACGTTCTCAAAAATAATACTAACGTACAACTAATTAATGGTCCAAAATTAACTTGTGAAATTAGATTGAAAAATTACTGTGAAATCTTAAAGGACATTAACCAAAATTTTAACTTATACAACAAATGTATGATTATGCCTATGATAGCCTGGACCATCACAAGTGCCACTTTTCTGGTGTTTAACATTTTCGCTGTGCTCAAGTTTCAAGATTATCCTGTTGCGGTGTGCGTTTTGTTCTACCTAAGGACTTTTAACGTCATCTTCGGTATGGCCTCTCTGATGTGCAACGCTGAAGTCCATATTAACAAAAAGGTGAGTGCATATAATTTTAATAAAGTTCTGAGACTAGCTGAAGGAGAATAAGAACAATAATTATTGTATTCGAAAGCAGAAAGAAGACGCCGTTAAAAAATCGATTTCCACAATTTTGATTAAAATTATTCAGAGTAGAAAATGTCGTTCTATCTACCATATTTGCAGCAGTCTATTTAATACAATTTTTTTCTCATTTTTGATCATAGAAGCTTCTAATATGATCAGGCAAGGTATAAGGTTAATTTCGTGCAGTCGAATGGACTGCTGACTTGGTTATCGGTAACTCCGGATGCAAACCATGAAAATTATCTTCACATCTAAAACGATGATTTTACCCTGTTTTTAAGCCATACAGAGTGTCCCAAAAGGTGCAAATCATCTTGATCATCTTGAAGGTGCGTTATCTAGCATTGTACGTAATAGAATGTTGGAAAATTGTTTAAAAAATTCTATGTCATTTAGTTTTCAAGTTATGGCCCTTTAAGGAAAGCACAATTAAAGTTTAAATTTCAGATAACAGTGTTGCCTCCTTTCTTAATTTTAAAATGATGATTTTAAATGATGTGCGATTTTCTGCATCATCCCTGTAACGAGCTTTAAGTTATAGTCTTATTTTTTTGGGTCATTTTTTTGATTTTTAGATAATTCTACTTCCATTTAATTATTTAATTTTACCTCAATGACTATTGAATTATCTAAAAATTTCATTACCTTAAACAAAAACGGCAAAATTCTTAAAAATGTTAATTTTTAAATATACCTTTAAAAACAGGGCAAAATCCTTAAAAAATAAAGTGTTCTGAAGAGGCCTTACTAGTAGTTATCATATTACACTTATTCAAATAAAAATTTCTTGCAAACTAATGAACGATTCGGAAATAAATTAGGTCAAATTACCTTATGGACTAGGTACATCTCTATTAATTAGAGACCTATATCTTGTTTCATTTCGTGGATCTTCACCGAATAGTCATTTGTTCTAGTGATCTATTTAACATGCTTTAGTCACGCAAATCGAATAATTGGGGATGTGAAAATTTTCACCAAAACCCGTTAGTTGCCTGCAGAATTTCAGGATAATTGAAAGCGTCTCGAAATGGCAGCAGTATTCAACGTTTCTCAAATTCAAAAATCTCGAAAGACCAATTGCATAGTGTGCATTCTACGATCCCATTGGGAGCACTGGTACTTATTGTGTCCGGTGATAGGACGTTGCGAACACTCTAGATTTGAAAAAAGCTCTTTGAAACCAAACTTTAAAATTTGCAAATATCGCTTGATTTTTGCTTACTTCATTTCCGTAATTTTTGTTCTTCCCGCCCTCTCTTACATTGATGTGCTATCAAACGTTTGTGGAACGAAATTGCCGTTATGCTTCACGCTAATTTCCGATATGGTTTTTGGCTCTACTGGAATCATTTTGATGATGGCCTCAGCGATTGATGTCAACCATAAATGGCTGGAATCGAACTATTTGGTTAATTTGATCAGAGAAAGCAAAGTCTTTGGTGTCGAAATTACGATAAGGCCCGATAAGGTAGAACGAGATTTGCGCATAACTTTTGGCTTGATTGTCATTAAGCTTGTCACTGAAACAGTGGTGTTTGCGATATATTCTTACGACAATGTCAAGTATAACTATACGAGGATGATGCTTCAGCCGATCAGCGCTCTTTTTCAAACTTACACTATGTTGGAGGCTATCAGAAAGTCTAAATTATTTAAGGAAATAATGAGATCTTTCAAAAAAAGCTTTAAACGATTTCACGAGCAACACGTGGTAACATTCGAAAAGAGTGATAATTTGGAAGAAAAGTTTATGAAGTATACTAGATTCTACATGGCAGTCAACACCAGTTTAGAATTGCTAAATAGAACTGTGTTGGTGCCACTGTTGGTGTGGACAGTTGCCGTGGTTCTCTTTTTGGTCATGAATTTGTTCGCCGTTATAAAGTTTGGAATGTTCGATTCTGGAATGATGATCTTCTTCAGTTTGAGGACCATCAGTATTGCGTGGCTTACCGCATACATGCACTGGAATTATGAAACAAACATTAATCACGAGGTTAGTACAATTTTTTCAGATTCGAACTTAAACTTTCAATTTTCACGAAAATTTTTGACCAAAATGTTCAAATCGTCATATCAGATTCGTGTAACGCAACCCGAAATCTACAAGAGTTAGTTGTAAAATCAATTTCAAAAATTTGCTTTCAGATACAATGTTTAATAATGTATTTGACGTTCTTGACTCGACATCTGAGCTTAATTCCTTATTTTTTTGCATAATAACATCCTGTTGAAGAAAGCATAAAAAAATTATGAATAATATACCGGGTGGACCATCACTTGTGGTCGAATTTTTCCCGCCCAAACGATAAAAGATTTGAATTTGAGGTTCCGAGGATATAATCGAACCATTAAGACCTACTTTTCAAAAAATTTTGAAGTTTTTTGGCCCACCCCTTGCTCGTCTACACGGTGATTTATTCAAAATTGTAAAAAAGTTGACAATAAAGTTGCAACTTTTTTTATACCGTTGTACGCAGAAAATTTTTCAGATTACGGCGGTCTCTTCAGAATTTGGAAATTTTGATTTCTGGGGCTGTAGTAAAAAAAAAATGCAACAGCCAAGTTGATTCATGGAATACCTCCCTTGTCTCAGATAATTTTCAACAAAATACTACGACCCCAGAAATCAAAATTTCCAAGTTCTGAAGAGACCGCCGTAATCTGAAAAATTTTCTGCGTACAACGGTATAAAAAAAGTTGCAGCTTTATTGTCAACTTTTTTACAATTTTGAATGAATCACCGTGTAGACGAGCACGGGGTGGCCCAAAAAACTTAAAATTTTTTTGAAAAGTAGGTCTTAATGGTTCGATCATATCCTCGGAAGTTTAAATTCAAATCTTTTATTGTTTGGGCGGGAAAAATTCGACCACAAGTGAAGGTCCACCCGGTATTACTAATAAGTTTGGTAATTCATTATCCACCTAAATTTATTAATATTTATATCTTAATGTTTATGTACATTCTTCGAACAATACTAATTTGGCTAAAGGCCTAATTACGCGACTGTCTCACTACTTATTTGTTACTCCCGAAAATTATCATTTGACTACCATAGTTAATATGCGCAGTTCCTGCACGCAAATGACTTGATTATTAAACAGCTTTTTTGAAGTCCCACTAACCTATTTAGCTCAAAACAAATTGATTATCGCGTCATTTACTTATTGTCTTAAAATTGAGCAAACACTTTATATACAGCATGATGCAGACGATTACCATCAAGCCGCTTAAA
This sequence comes from Schizotus pectinicornis, assembly GCA_951805265.1. Classification (NCBI taxonomy): domain Eukaryota; kingdom Metazoa; phylum Arthropoda; class Insecta; order Coleoptera; family Pyrochroidae; genus Schizotus; species Schizotus pectinicornis. Next base: position 19,442,590 of record OX638203.1, read on the forward strand.
CAAAATTGTGCTGTGTGTCTTCTGCGATCGCATTGGGAACATTGGTTCTTTCTGTGCGTAATACTTGGACATTGTGAACACTCTAAGAAGAGAACTTTAAAGCCACGTTTTGAAATTTCCAGAAATCGTTTAATTTTTACTTATGCTATTTCAATTATTTGCTTAGTTCCTTCTGTTTCTTACATCCATTTGCTATTTAATGTTTGTGCAACTCAATTACCTCTTTGCTTCACTCTAGTTTCGGATCTCGTTTTTGCCGTTACAGGAGTGTATTTGATGTTTATGTATCTAGCGACGGTGCATGCTCAGTTGTTAGAATCAAATAGCTGGATTGAGTTGATCAAAAATTGTCAACTCTTCGACGTGAAGTTTGCCTTGAGCAGCAAAAAGCTCGATAGACAATGTGTTGTTATGTTTCTCATTTTTCTTGTCAAATTAGTGATCGAAACCGTAGTTTTTGCTGTATATTCCCACGACAACTTTGAATACAGCTTTATTAGGATGGGATTGCAACCACTGAGTGCCTTGTTTCAAGTTTTCGAGCTATTTGAATTTGTTAAGAAATCAATTTTATTCAAAGAAATAATGACGAGCTTGAAAAACACATTAAAAGAAGTTCAAAACAACACCTTGATTGAGAAGAATGGTAATAATTTGGAAAAAAATTTGAAGACAAAAGTCAGATTCTTTATGGCCTTCAACAAAAATTTGCGTTTGCTGAACCAAATTTTGATAATGCCCTTGGTTGCTTGGACACCTACAGTGATTGTGTTTTTGGTTATAAACATCTTCGCCACGTTGAAATTTGGAGCTTCCAACTGCGGAATGTTGATTTTCTTCGGGTTACGGACCATAAGTATCGCCCTCTTCACTGCGTATCTGCATTCGAGTCTTGACGTAAACGTCAATAGACAGGTCAGTGCTAGTACTCAACTTTACAATAATTTTATTTCTAACATAGCTTCCAATTTATTGAAACCCATTTAGGTATCTTATGGTTGATCTTGAATTATTTTCAAGAAGCCTAAAATAATGTGGCATAATTTTTTTTTTCCAGATAGCTACATTATCAATTTATTATTATTGTCGTGCATTAAATGAAATAGTCCTATTACGTTAACGCTAGCTATCACTCTATCAGAATGACGCTTGAGTTAATTTAGCACTATAGTTTCAGAAGTAGTGGTGCTTTAAATCAACCTTTGATCACATTGAATCAAAATGCAGTCGGTAATAGATATGAAAGGCCCTTCAGAAATCAGTAACTGCGTAGTGTGTATCTTCCGGGTGGACTTCTTGTTTTCCTTCATATTCCATCCGCTAACAGCCCACTGCAAGCATTCGAAATATTGGTATTCCTCCAAGTCTCATTTCAGAATCTCTCCTATTGCTCTTTCTATAAATTTTGTTACTGCCGCTTTTCTATCATATTCTATTTACTCCTATACAAATTTGCTCTTGGCTGCTTGCACTGATAACAAATTTCTTTGCTTGGTGTCAATGGGAGACGGCATTTTCATTGTTGGTACCAGCTTCTTAACTATTGGACATCTAATGGACGTTACCAACAGAGTTGTGGAATATAATTGCTGGTCGGAATTAGTGGATAACCAGAATCACTTCTATTTAGAAAACATTCTTGACGCCAAACTAACCAGATGGTTAATTTTGGAGAAACGAATTTATTTGGCATTTTATGCTTGTGGTAGTATTTCATTAGTGTTCTTTATGGTTTTCTTTCAGTACGATTACTTCACAGAGTCTGATTTAAGAGCCGCTTTCATGGGGACAAGTGCATTACTGCAATGCTATCTTACTCTTGAATACTTACAGAGGACCTCTCTTGTAGGGATTCTTTTTGCGTCACTAAAAAAATCTTTGGTTCCCACTTTGACAAAATTTCTTCATAAGAATACAGCTGAAAGAAAGCCTGATCTCAAATCCATTCTTAAAAAATATAACCACTTTCTTCTGTCAATTAATATAAATTTACGACAGTATAGCTTATTTGTTGGCCTGTTTATGTTACTGATAATGCTGAGTTTAGTGGCTTTCTTGATCACCGACATATATGTTTTGATAAGTGTAAGCGATGGCAACTATACCACTGTATCCATGTTCGAAGTACGTCTGTTCCTAGTTACAACCACCACTCTGCGAATGTTGTGGAGGGCTGAAATTAACATCAACAAAACGGTGAGCCAATAATATTACCACTCGCACAGTTACTTTCTCCACAAAACAGAAAACTTAAGGATTCTTTTGCCAATTGTAATGTTTTTCAAAAATAAAGTAAAGCAAGCAACCACAGTCATGAATTTCGGTTATCTCTATCTATACCTACAATATATTGTTGTAAGATTATGGACTGTAATTTGAATTATTTTCATTAACTTTTTGAACTTGGTAACTCGTTCTTTCCAAATTTGTTATTACTGGTTATTTGAGGTTATAGTATTAATTACTTTAGCAACATCAATTATTACTTATTATTTACCAACCGGGAGGATAATGGATTACTACCTGTCAGACAGCGGACAGTTGCGGAGCGAAAGAAGCAATTTTGTGTAATTGAAAATTACGTGCTCAGTGGACTATTGTCATTTTGCTAAAGAATACTTATGAATCCTTTTCTGAAAACACAATTTTAAATAATTATTGTTGCTTGATCGATGCAAGTGATGCCAGAAATGGAGATCTTGTCATTATTACGTGACAACTGTCTTGTATGAATTCTAGGAACATTTTTTAAATATGTATACTTTCTATGTTCCTTGAAAGGATACTGTCATGGTCGTTACTATTTTAAAAGTAATGTTGTCAACAAGGGAACTAATATTGAAGAGAAAAATGTTAAATTTTTAGTAATATTGTCAATATTATGCATTACTCAAATTAACATTAGTAAAAAGGTTACAATAAATTTGAATTTAACGTTTAAGTTATCAAACGTAATGAAATTGTTCTTAAAACTATTTTTAATATTTATTCTAATGTCTCGTTTAGTCAAGCGGGTAGAAACTAAATTTATTTATGCAATAATGAACCAAACAAAATAAAATAATATTAATGACGTGTGATGATCAACAATATTGTTAATAGTGGAAACTGATCGTATCTCACCGTTTCTACCTAATGGTAATGACTCGAAAGAAACAAGTAAATTTATTTTTTAGTTCATTTCACAAGTGCAGTCGATAGGTATAACTTAACACTCTGCGGTACATTCTATAGTGCATTCAAGTCCGCATCAGTAATGAGAGAATTTGCAACAAAATCCACTGAAACCAAGAACTGTTTGATTTGCCTTTTGCGCCCCTATTTTGAATATCTATTTATATTGTGCCCATTAAAGGGATATTGCAGGCACTCAGAAAGAAGATACTCTCCTACGTCTGAATATAAAATTTCGCATACACTTCTCGTTTTAAACTGCGCTGTCTTATTAGCGCTTTTATTGTCAAGTCTCTCGTATCTAACTATTTTACAAGAAGCTTGCAGTTTGGAAATGTCACTATGCTTTACTATGTGTGCGGACCAACTTTTTGCTACGTTGAATGTTTCTCTTCTATTTCACTATTTGGTAACAATAGAGTTGAGAAAGCGCCAAGTGAATGATTGGATTCATCTCGTGGAAAATAGAGATCACTATGGATTAAGAACCTTGAATCGAGTACACTTGAAAAAAATTAGAAGATATGGCGTTGTTAACGTAGTGATGGCTATTGCTGCATTGGTGCATAATTCTATGTTTATTCTATATCCATACGATTATTTTCAATATGGTACAGCAAGAACAATTGTGCAAAGTTGCGGTGGAATGTTTCAAGCCTACTTTTCATTCGAATATGTACAAACGTGTAAAGTTATTGGAGGAGTCTTAAAGTCTGTTCAAGAGTCAGTGAAAAGCCTACATATTAATAACCGCAGATTAACGTTGACAGAAAATAAATATTTGAAGAAGAAAGTTATAAAATGTGGAAATTTTATTGCTGCTATTGCAAATAATTTAAAACTGTTCAACAAAGTCAGCAGTTTTACTCTGATTGGTCGCACATCTTCGGCGTGTGCCTTATTGGTAATCAACATTTTCGTTCTAATAAAATTCAAAAACATCAAGGCGGAAAATGCATTGATATTTATAATAAGGACCGCCATTATTATTGGGGATTTGATATACTTGCTGTGGAATTCAGAAATGACCGTCAAAAAGCAGGTTAGTTACAGGTGATCTTTGCACTATAATTATTGTACATCTGTAGTCATCAATAACTACAACAGGATCAGTTTACTTTTTCCCTAAATTTTTCATATTTTTATTATTGATTACTGATTTTGTTGTAGGTTTTTTGCAAGTTTTCTGCTTCACTCGCATTCGTTTTCTCTTTCCTTTTTTGGTTTGGTAGCTTAGCTCAACTCCAGTAGAAATTTGGTTGTGTATCAGAACGATGTCATTAAAAAAATTTTGTTTACTATTTATTATATTACAACTCTTATTTAGTGTAATATTTACTCTAATATCTAAAATAACAATTAGATAAATTATGATTAGCGCTTGGGGCTGAGTCCAATTTTGATCGTCAATAAACTTAAACATTTTTCGAAGGAAAAAATATTGTTCTTTGCTTTTAAGAATTAAAAAAGAGTGTGTCCAGTAACTTGAATTAACATAGACCAGTTGTTATCATAAAAGCTTTGACACAATCATATTGGTTGGTCTAATGTTTATTCAAATTATTTCTTTATCGACACATTGTGTATTTATTGATATCACGTTTCTAATTAAGTAGTTTTTTTTTGAGCTGCTAGAACTACTTTATACTTGTCTTTATTATTGGATTAGCAGTTGCTCATGGTTCTTTTAGGAACCATGGCTTATGCCACAACTAAAAACGTAGAAATACAAACTAGTAATTGTGTTGTTTGCTTCTTGCGATCACATATAGAATACTTATGCTTGGTGTATCCAATAAGAGGATACTGTCCACATTCAAATTATCGATATTCCTTTGAACCTCACTACAAAGTTTCAAAATCTTTAAAATGTCTACTTATCGTAGTCTTTATTGTATTGTTGTTTCCCGGATTTTCTTTCCTTTGGATTCTACCAGAAGTCTGCAGAAGTTATCAAGCCATTTGTATGATAATAGCAGCAGAACAATTTTATGTATTTGGAACATTGACAATGATGTTACACTTCTTGTTCATTATAAGCAAACAACAACATTACTTGAACAACTTGATTGATTTGGTCGGAAAAACCAAAATGTACGGTGTTGAATTTGAGGCCGGAAAAATTAAGCGTGACAGTACCATAGCGTCATTTACAGTTTCTGTTGGAATCTTCGTAACAAGTATAATGTTAATATTGATATCTTTTGATACTTACCAATATCGTTGGTGGAGAACGGGAATGCAAATATACGTTGGTATATTTCAAGCTTACGCAACGACCCAGCACATAGGGATAATGAAATTAGTGGGAAAAACTTGGATTTGTTTAAGAAGAGCATTAAAAAAATGTGTCACCAACAGAAGAACTGACCCCTTGAATAATAGTTTTGTGAATTTTGAGGGGAGAATGCGAGCTTACAGCAAATTTGTGATGGCAATTAACAACAATATGCGACTTTATAATGGAATGAAAGCTTATCAAATGTTGTGCTGGATAGTGCTGCCATCTACTGTTTTGATATTAAATCTTTACGTTTTGATAAAATTTGACAATATTCAGACAGGAGTTGTAATTTTATTTCAATGGAGATCGGGATTTATTATATTCGGAACGATTGCAATGATGTGGACCACTGAAAAGGATATTAATACAAAGGTTAGTGAAATTTTAATAACATCTTAATTTAAATCCTGTGTCAGTATCGTTGATGTTTGATTTGTGGGCAATCAAATAATTGCTACAGAGTGATACCTTAAAAACTTTGTTATTAACGTGTTGAATTCTTTATGCATAAATTAATTTGTAGAAGCTCTTTTAGTGAGTTTTGCATGCTGTAACTTATAAATAGAGTGACTAATTTGACCCGTGGTTTAGACCCATTACCGACTTAACATAACGTTTCAGTTAATATATTTTTTTTAACCATGGCGTGTTTCAACAAAACTAGATAAAGTACAAGTATTAGTAATTACTGTGTTGTTGGTATTTTCACATTTAGAATACTTATGTTTTCTGTATCCAATAAGAGCTTACTGTCAACTTTCAACTTGTCGACATTCTTCTAGAATTCACAACACAGTGGTAAAATTTTTAAAATATTTACTTATTCTATTCTTTCTTAAATTATTGTTGCCTAGATTTTCTTACTGTTAGATAATATCAGTAAAATTTTCGTTTTGTATAAGAAAGTTGCTATTTAAAAAATTATATATTTTTTTATTATTGTTAATATCACTCTCACTTTGTGTAATATTTACTCTAACATGTCTAAAATAATAATTAGGTCACTTATGATTAGCGCTTGGCTGACTTCAATTTTGATCGTCAATAAGTAATTTCTCGAGAACAAAACATTGGCTCCGGCCTTTAATAATTAAAAAAAGAGTATATTCAGTTATTTGAATAATTAACATAGACAAGTTGTTATCATAAAAGCTTTGACACAATTATATTGGTTCATTCAAATTATCTCACTAGGGACACAATTATGCATTTATTGGTACCACATTTCTAATTAAGTAATTTTTTATGAACTGCTCTAATTATTTTATACTTGTCTTTATTATCGGATTAACAGTTGCTCATAGTGCTTTTGAGAACCATGGCTGATGCCACAACTAAAAACGTAGAAATACAAACCAATAATTGTGTTGTTTGCTTCTTGCGATCACATATAGAATACTTATGTCTGGTGTTTCCATTAAGAGGATATTGTCCGCATTCAACTTATCGCTATTCTCCTCGACCCCAGTACAGAATTTTGAAACCTTTTAAATGTCTCTTTCTTGTATTCTCTATTGCATTGTGGTTTCCCGGATTGTCTTTCTTTTTGGTCATACCAGAAGTCTGCAAAAGTTATCAACCGATTTGTATGATAATAGTGACAGAAGAAATTTATATAATTGGATCATTGACAGTAATGTTACACTTGTCGTTCACTATACGCAAACAGCAACATTATTTGAACGACTTGATTGATTTGGTTGGAAATACAAAATTGTATGGCGTTGAAAATATAAGCCAATTTGATGCCAGAAAAATAAGACGAGGTCATCTCTTAACATCAATCACAATTTCTATTGGAATCTTCCTAATAACTATAATGGCAATATTGCTACCTTTTGACACTTACCAATATAGATGGTGGAGAGCAGTGATGCAAGTTTCCAGCGGTATGTTTCTAGCTCACGTAGGGATCCAGCACAGAATGGTAATGAAAATAGTAGGAGAAACTTGGATTTGCTTAAAGAAAACATTAAAGAAATGTTTTATTGGCGGAAGAATTGATCCTGTGACTAAAACTTTTGTGAATTTCGAAGAGAGAATGCGGGCCTATACCAATTTTGCAATGGCAATTAACAACAATGTAAGACTGTATAATAAAGTACAAGTTTATCAAGTGTTGTGCTCGATAATGGTGCCATCTACAGTTTTGATATTAAATCTTTACGTTTTGATAAAATTTGACGATATTAAGACAGATGTTTTACTTGTGTTCCAATTGAGATCGGGATTTATTATATTCGGAATGATTGCAATGATGTTTATCACTGAAACGGATTTTAATACAAAGGTTAGTAAAATTTTGATAACGCCCTATACCAGCATCATTAATGCTCGATTTTTAGTCAATGAAATAACTTTATAAAATGTGGTACCTTTAATGTGTTGAACTCTTTAATGCATGTTTTAATTAATTTTTATCAGCTCTTTGATGAGTTTTTCATTCTATAACCTATAACTAGAGTGACTAATTAGAAGTGCTATTAACTTATTATGGACAAAGCTATATTTGAGTAAACATGTTGTTCTTAGCCTTTAGGCAAACAATCGAGTGTTTATACAAATATTCTCTGATGTGTTCCGTCGAATTGTATTTTCTAATCAATAGGAACAACTTTATATTTCATGGTAGCCTCCATTGTCGGCCTAACATAAAGCGCTTCTGTTGGTATATTTTTTAAACCATGGCTTTTGCTTCAACAAAACTAGTTAAAGTACAAACTAGTAATTATTGTGTTGTTTGTCTGTTGCGATCACATTTAGAATACTTATGCTTTCTATATCCAATAAGGGGATATTGTCAACATTCAACTTGCCGATATTCTCCTCGACCTCACTACAAAGTGTTAAAATTTTTAAAATGTCTATTTCTCCTAGTTTTTCTTGCACTATTATTTCCCGGATTTTCTTACTGTTGGGTAATTCCGGATATTTGCAAAAGCTATCAGCCCATCTGCGTGATAATAGTTGCCGAACAACTATATATTTTTGGAGTGTTGGCAATGATGTTACACTTCCACCTCAGTGCAGAAAAACAACAGCAGTACTTAAACGATTTGATTGATGTAGTTGAAAAATCAAAGTGGTATGGGGTTGAAAATATAAGTGAAATTGACGCGTCAAAAATAAAACGATACAACCTTTTAACGTCAATAAATATTTCTGTTTCAATACTTGGAATAGGCCTTATATTAATACTGCTACCCTTTGATACTTACCAATATGGGAGATGGAGAACGGTAATGCAAATATACAATACTACATTTCAAGCGTACGAAACACTCCAGCATACGATAATGATGAAAATAGTTGGAGAAATTTGGAATTGCTTAAAGAAAACATTAAAGAAATGTGACACTAACCGAAAAGATTTTGGGAATTTAGAAACAAAACTGCAAGGATGTAGCAAATTTGTTGCTGCAATTAACAATAATATGAGACTCTACAATACAGCAAAGGCTTGTCAAATGGTGTTCTGGATAATGCTGCCGCAGTTTGTTTTGGTATTAAACCTTTACGTTTTGATAAAGTTTGATGATATTAAGTTGGCGACACTAATTTTATTTGAATGGAGATCAGGATTTATTATATTCGGAATGATTGGCCTTATGTTCACCACTGAAATGGATATTAACACAAAGGTTAGTGAAATGTTTTTAGCATCTCTGTTTAAATCTTAAGTCAGTGTGGTCCATACTCAAGTTCTTACCAAGCTGCCATACTGAAAATTGGTAAGTTAAATTATTCACTACTAAAGCCACAAAAAGTGCAGTGGTTTCCTTGTTTTACATTTTTGTGTTATTTCCACCACGGCATTACATAACTCCAAAATGTAATTATTATTTTCGAGCAAGTTCTCTGCGATTTCTGTTGATTTAAGAACATTGTGTTAGTGTTGTTACATACAACCTACAGCTTAAATTAACGCTAATGTTAAAATTATCTCGTCAGCTTTTAGGCGAAAAAGAAATTAGTTAATGAACTAAGTGGAAAGGGTCAACACATCGCTACATTTAATGTTCATACAAATTATCTCTAATGTATTAACTGTAATTATGTTTTTTAATCATGTAGGTCTCTTCTGGAAAAACTAAAAATATTTCCTTCGTGTCTTCATTACTAGACTAACACAACCTGACTCATAATTTTTTTAAACCATGGTTTGGGCTTCAAAAAAGCACGTGGAAATACAAACGAGTAATTGTGTTGTTTGTCTCTTGCGATCACATATTATAGAACACTTATGTTTAGTATACCCAATAAGAGGGTACTGCCCACATTCAGCTTATCGACATTCTCCTCGACCTTACTACGAAGTTTCAAAAACTTTAAAATGTCTCCTAATTGTAGTCTTTATTGTATTGTTGTTTCCCGGATTTTCTTACTGTTGGATAATACCAGAAATTTGCAAAAGTTATCAGCCCATCTGTATGATAATAGTTGCTGAGCAAATTTATATCTCCGGCATGTTGATAAACACGGTATTCTTCCTGATTAATACAGACAAACAACAACATTACTTAAACTACTTGATTGATTTGGTGGTAAATTCAAAATTGTATGGTGTTGAAAATATATGTCAAAATAAAGCCAGGAAAATAAAGCGATACGGTTTTATAGCATCAATAAGCATGTTTGGTTCAATGGTGGCAATGTTGATAATATTATTAATGTTATCCTTTGATACCTTCGAATACAGTAGTTGGAGAACAGCAATGCAAATATACTATAGTACATTTCAATCCTACTCAGTAGTCCAGCATACGTTGACGATGAAAATAGTTGGAGAAACATGGAATTGTTTGAAGACAACATTAAAGAAATGTTACGCTAACCGAAGAATTGAAGTAGTCAATGAAAATTTTGTGAATTTTGAAAAGAAAATGGAAGGATATAGCAAATTTGTTATTGCAATTAACAATTTTATGAAGTTGTACAATGCAGTAAAAGTTTATCAATTGACGTTCTGGGTAACGGTGCCATCCGCTGTCTTGATACTAAACCTTTACGTTTTAATAAAATTTGATCATATCAAAGTGGAAACTGTAACTTTATTTGAATGGAGATCAGGAATAATTATATCAGGGATGATTAGCCTGATGTGGAGCACTGAAATGACAATTAACACAAAGGTCAGTAAACTTTTAATTACATTCTATGAGTTGTGTTGTAAATTTTCACGCTTTAGCCGTATATTGTTCTTCCAGCTTTTACTGACAAGCAGGGCAGTAGTGAATAATTGGCATTCAAATTAATTAATCAAATGTAATAATTCAAATATGCTTTCTATATTTTTGGTTATCAAAAGTCCTAAACGTATTGTTGTTATTGTTCAACAAATTCATTCCAATTTATTGATCAGGCATTTTAATTTTCTTCAAAAGGACAACTACGTTATATTAAACATTCATGTAAATAAGTATAAGCTTTCGGGTTCAAACTCGTTGTTACTAATGAATTAAATCTACTTATATTTTTCTTATAATTAGTTTTACGCATGCGCAAGGCTGTTCAGGTTGTGGTGCTTTTTATATTGACTCTTAGCGAAGTCATAAATACGAATTAATAGTGTTCAGCAATGTTTTCTTCTGATTCTAATCAAGGCCAAGTTCGTGACAATTGTATTGTTTGCTTCTTGCGATCACATATAGAATACTTATGTTTAGTATACCCAATAAGAGGATACTGTCCGCATTCATCTCGATATTCTCCTCGACCGCACTACAAAGTTTCAAAAACTTTAAAATTTTTATTTATTGTAGTCTTTATTGCATTGTTGTTCCCTGGATTTTCTTACTGTTGGGTGATACCAGAAGTTTGCAAAAGTTATCAGCCCATCTGTATGATAGTACTTGTTGAGCAAATTTATATGGTCGGCTCGTTGACAACAATGTTATACTTTCTGACTAATACGGGCAAACAACAGCATTACTTGAACAACTTGATTGATTTGGTGGAAAAATCAAAATGGTATGGTGTTCAAAATATAGGTCAATTTGAAGCCAAAAAAATCAAGCGATACGGTTTTATAGCATCAATAAGCATTTCTGCTTCAATCATGACACTGATGATATTTTTAATATTGCTTTCATTTGATAATTTCCAATATAGCAGTTGGAGAATGACAATGCAAATATACAATGGTATATTTCAATCGTACGTAACAGTCCAACATACGTTGACGATGAAAGTAGTTGGAGAAATGAGGAATTGTTTAAAGACAACATTAAAGAAATGTTACAGCAACCGAAGAATTAGCGTAGTCAATGGGAGTTTTGTGAATTTAGAGAAAAAAATTAAAGGATATAGCAAATTTGTTATTGCAATTAACGATTTTATGAAATTGTATAATGCAGCAGAAACTTATAAATTAATGTTCTGGGTACTGATGCCAACAATTACTTTGACACTAAACTTTTACATCTTAATAAAGTTTGAAAATATTCAATTGGAAACTGTAACTTTATTTGAATGGAGATCATGTTTACTTATTTTTGGGATGATTGGCCTGGTATGGATTACTGAAATGGACATTAATACAAAGGTCAGTAAATTTTTAATTGAATTAGGTATTTATTTTATAAATTTTCGATTTTTATTCAACATTTTGGCCTTATTGTTATTTTTGGTTTTACCGACAAGAAGATTAGTAGTGCAGTAGTAAATAATCGGCATTCAAATTAATTAATCAAAATAATACTTGAAATGTGTTTTATTAAAATTACTGTACTTTTGGTTATCAAAGGTATTAAACGTATTTTTATTATTGACCAACAAATTTACTCCAATTATCTATATCAAGTGTGGATAATGGATAACATTATACGAAACATTAATGTAATTATTAACTTGTCAGGTTCAAACACGTTGTTGCTAATGCATTAAACCGAGCATTAAACCTACTTATATTTTTCTTATAATTGGTATTACACGCGACTGTTCAGGTGGTGGTGCTTTCCATATTGTGAAGCTTTAGTTCTACGGATTAACAGTGTTCAGCAATGGAATCTTCGGATTCTAATCAAGGCCCAACTTCTGACAATTGTTTTGTTTGCCTCCTAAGAACATTTTTGGAATATATATTCATGATGACTCCAATAAAAGGATACTGCCAACATTCAACTTATACACACTCGTTGGTGCCACATTATCGGATTTCAAAACTTCTTTTAGTTTTTAACTACGCCATTACCATTGTAATGGCTTTTCCGGCTCTATCATATTTTTGGATATTACCAGAAGCCTGCAAGAATGACAGCTCCATCTGCATTCTCATGATTTGTGATCAAGTTTATAACACTGGATCTTTAATAATGATATGGATATTTTTGTCGGTTTTAAATGACCATAAATATTTCCTAAACGCATTTACTGACTTCAATGCCAAAAAGGAATTTTATGGACTCGGCAACATTGAAAGAGCTAAAGCAGCAAGCATAAGACAATTTAGTGTTTTAGGATCACTAAATGTTTTTATTGTACTGATCACATTTACAGTATCATTAATATCAATTCCTATTGATACCTTTCAATACGATATTTGGAGGAATCTGTTTCAAGCTTTTGTTGGATCTTTTCAAGTTTATTCAGTTTTGAAAGACATATTAGTAATTCGTATAACTGGAGCAATTTGGGATTGTTTCAAGAAGAGCGTACTGAATTGTTATAGTAATCGAAGACTGGAAGTGAAGAACGGAAAAATTGTTTGTTTGGAAGAAAAACTGCGAAGATACAGCAGTTTCGTTATAGCAATGGATATTAATATGAAATTATGCAACAAAGTTATAGGTTTTCATATGCTTTTTTGGCTCTCGTTGTCGAGTACCGTTTTGATACTCAACATATTTGTTTTAATTCAATTCCAAACTATAAATTTACTAAACGTTATATTTTTTGAAATGAGAGCAATTAGCATTGTGTGCATCGTTACATACATAATGTGGATCATTGAAGCTAACATTAACAAGAAGGTCAGTGAATTTGTAGCTTTCTTTCTAATTGACAGTTAATCTAATCAGTAGGCATCTAATCATACGTAACTTATTATATCTAGAACAAAATTGCACAATCTTACGTGCTAAAGTAAACATTTTTAAATTAAAAATTTAAAATTAAATTTAAACAAAAATTAAATTAAAAATTTTTTAGAACTTCGTAAGTAAAGTTTTTGATTTTTAATTGTTTAAATGAATTTAGCAGCAAAGAAACTGACCGGTGCATATTTTGCAAAAATTGTGGATGCGCTTTAAAGCATGCATATTGTAAATTAGGCATGGGTAAACATTCGACCAGAATAATATTTTTTTTGTGATAGTTCAATCTATTATTAAACCAGGTTTTTGTATTCGTCCCAAGGTTACAAATAAGTGAACAACAAAAATCAACTAATTATTTCAAGCAATAGGCTGATCCCCCCATTCCATTTTTTTATTTGATTATTTGTTTACGAGTCAATTCATCAAGTTAGTACATACATTTTTAACATTACGTTCATATGTCAAAGAAATTTTATTCCGCTTACTATCGCCATAGTTTTTATAATATTGTGCAATGAATAGGTCAATTTCTTCAATATTAGTGCGGCCCGATCATAAGTGCGCTGTTTGTCTATTAAGATCGTACATGGACTATTTATACTTTATTTGCCCGTTACCTGGATATTGCCAGCATTCAAAAGGAAAATACTCCTGGAAACCCCATTACCAAATTTCTAAAATTCGACTATTTTTGAACTATATAATTTTGGTAGTTGGGCTCTATCCACTATTTACGTACTATCAGATACTACCAGGATTGTGCAGAAAAGAGAAATATCTTTGTCTAATTCTTGTCAACGACCAAGTTGCTCTAACGATATTTCTCGTCTTATTGTTCCATTATTTGCTGAAAATTAAAAGTAGACAAAAGCAATTAAATGCTTGGGTTACTCTGGTCGAACATCAACAAGCGTTTCGAATACTAGATTTTGATCGAGCTTACACCAAGGACCTTATTAGAAAAAAAAGATTCGGTAGCGTTTGGCTGATTAGTATGGAGGCAATCCAAGCCACCCTGATTTACATATTTCCCTATGACAATTTTGAAAATAATATGCCGCGAAGACTAATTCAATTGATGAGTGGAATGCTTAAGTCATACTTGGTATATCAATTTATGGAAATAATCAGAATGACTGGTTTGATTTTGGAAACTGTTCACGTTACTTTACAAGAGCATCGTAAAAAGCAGATGAATGGTTCAAAATTTAACTTAAGTAAGACGTTACAATTGTACAGTAAATTTATTATGGCATTAAGGGTGAATTTGAATTGGTACAACAAAGTTGTGAGCATCGCTGTTTTGTTATGGATATTGCAAACTGCACTGATATTGATACTCAACATCGTGGTGATTGCAGGCGAAAAGTTGAAGTTTGAACACTTAATCGTGTTCGAAATAAGAACAATTATCATAATTAACGCGATTATATTTATGATGTCTTACACCGAACTTAAAGTTAACAACAAGGTTAGTAAACGTTTATCATTGTTCCTACCCTAAATTGGCCGCTTTTAGCGGCATTATTCAATCATTGTTTTAACTTCTAATTTGACTGGTAAATTCTCCCTTGACCCTTTACTTTTTCTTTTGTGAAACTATTTGTTAATTTACCTTCGCTTGTCAATATTTCACCCAGACTTAATAATTATCTGAATTAATTAAATGCTTCTATGCACGCAATGTGCAGTTAATCGGTCTTTCCCCATATTCCTGTCCAGTGGTTTATAAATGTCAACACAAGATGGAGGCATTCAAGCCATCCTCCAAAGAAGTTTCGAGTCTCAAAGACTGTCCAGTTTGTGTTTTTCAACCATTGATTAAGACTACGTTTGTTCTGTTTCCTATCACCTTAAGATGTCAACATCTTAAAAATCAACCGGATGAAGCTTGGTTGAAAATTCATCAATCTTTTTTAGTAGTCACTTTCTCGATAACTGTTTTAGCTTTGCTCTCTTGCTCAACAATTATCTTTCCGCTTCTTAGCGTGTGTCAGGTTGACAAAATTTCGTGCTTAACCCTTACAACTGAACTACTTTTTTCCGTAAATGGTGCAATTATGTCTTTAATATATACTTTCAAAATTAATATGCAAGCCGAAACTTTTCAGAATATGATTTTCATAACTGGAAATAAGAGACAATTTGGATTATCTACTGTATTAAATAGCGTTATGATAAAGCGCTTGAGAAGAAGATCCTATATTTTTGCGTTATCAATGCCAATTTGTACCGTAATAATTGCTTTCCTACAAAAGGACTTGGGGGATCATCCAGTTATGAAAATTCTAAGATATTTCCCTATAACATTCAGCATGTTGTCGAATGTTCGAATAGTTTCTCAATATTTGCAGCAAGTATCTTGGACGGTTATTGCTTACAGATCTATGCAAAAGCAAATTATACGTTACTTACGTAACGGGGATACAAACCGTGGAATTAATACAAACGTAATGTTAAATAATATGGTGCCAAGATTAACTAAACTATCTACTGCATTAAGTAGTAATATCAAATTGATCAACAAATTTCTAAATCCGACCACTCTTCTTTGGTTGCTAATAGTGGTCGCTACTTTAGTGATCGACACGTATATAATGATATTTATTTGGTGCAGCAACAGTTCCAAGCTAAAAATTGGCGTTCTTTGTCTCAAAAACTTTCTTATTTTTGCCAATTTAATTCTCTTGTTCTACAAGACATCGGAAATGTTATCAGTGGTAAGTCTTTGATATTTTTTATTTTACACAGCAATCATCGTTAGTAATAGATAAAATCTTGATATTAGAAAAACATTAGCACCTCCAGCAAAAAATTAAATGAATAATACAGGTAATCGATTTCGGAAACCACTGTAGGTAAGTCATGTTGAACTCGTGCGAGACTTGTGTTATTTGCCTATTTAAATTTTACAACAAATTCGTTTTTCTCCCGGGAATTGTGTTTATTGACTCCAACTGCCCGCATTCAACCTCGCTACCAATTGTTTCTAGTTTTGACTTGTCCAAAAACAAATTTTTATTTAGTCTATTTTGTGGCTTCGCCAACGTTTTAGTGTACTGTTTCGTAGCTTGTTGTATTTCGTGGAAATACCTGGAGTTCTTGGATTATTTTGGGTATCTCGATTTCTGGATATTCACCATTAATTGTCTCTTTTCCCAAATGCTCTCTCTGCTGAGTTATAGAAAACTACTTCATTGTCTGCAGTTGTATCAGGAATTAGCAAGTGCCTCCCCACTATTCGGCGTTAGTGCTCTTTTAGACAGTGTTAATGTATTGGAGTTGAAGCGGTACATTTTTGGAGGTTTTTTAGCTATTTATTCTACATCCACCAGCATTTCAGTGTATTTCTCCTTCGTTGCTTTAAAAACTACAATCCCAGGTCTTCAGCTGCTATTAGCAATTAATTTATTTGGCATCTCCTTCTATCTCTTCATCAACCTTTTTTTGTTGTCTTTCGAATTAAAATTAATAAATTACTTTTTGGAAAAATGTTTTATGAAAGTCAAATTGTGCTTAAGTCACTTTGACCTAAGCAGCAAGATAAATGTTACTTTTGACAGTTACCTCAAACGTCAAAAATGTGCTACCTACTGCAACGAAGATATTTTAGTTGTGGGATTGCAACGTTGTTGCTCCCTCTACAGACATATACTATTGGCTCTAAAGATGCAGCGACGTGGGTTTGTTGTTTTGCAAATAATTGTATACTTGATGATGTCTAATATTTACAACTTACACTTCTCACTAACTGCTTCTGAGGGACTCACTTTTAAGACAGTCAGCTCACTTAGTTACGTGGGAATCAGAATGGGGTGTCTTCTGTACTTTGCTAATATGCTACAGAAAATGGTTGATAGGGTGAGTCTTTTGTAGCGTCTTTGGTAATTTTCCTTAGTAATTACATATTTAATTTAATTTATGGAAGAAAATTTGATTTGTATGTAGATAGTTAGTAACATTTATTTAAAAAACGTATTGCGTTTACCTTTTGGGTCTTAATTTACTACTTAAGTAGGAAACCGTAAAAAAATTCGTTGCGTTTGGCTAGCCAAACACGGCAGATTGATTCATGAGCAGAATGAGAATGTAAGAGTTATGTGTATGCAATACATTATACATAGAAGGAAATTAGCTTTCAAGATTTCATGACTTTCATGATGACTTAAGTTGGTTCATACTTTAAAGTTTGTTGTATCTTTATAGTAAAAATATGCATTCTTATATATAATATCTAAAATATAAATATCTGACTATTGCTGAGTGATTATACAACATATTATTATGTCTTTGAACTAGTTTTAGTTTTAATGCATCCTCTTTGCAATAAGGCTTTTTCTTTATTTATTTCTATAAACAATATATTTGTTGACAAGTAGAAAATCGAACTAGAGATTATAATAAATTGTTAAATCGTCCAGTTGCATGTAGGTAATGCAATGGAAACTAAAGTCGCTTGCTGTCCTTGTCAAATGTTTGCCAAACATAAAAGTTACTATTTTAAATTATTACAAAGCGATTGTTGATGTTCTAATCATTGATGAAAATCTTAATGATTTTTTAACGATTTTTCTGCAGTTGTGTGTAAAAATCAACCATTTTCTTCGCACTGACTTGTGTCGAACTTGTGTTTAGTCAGTTGTAGTTACAGAATCATGAAAAATGCAACTTGCCTTGTTTGTGCCATCAAACCTTGTCTTTATTTCTTTAGCTTTTTTGTTACTTTCGGAGATGGGAGTTGCCCACATTCAAGTAATCCATCAATTTTTTCTCGGGTAACCTCATCACGAGCATCATCTTTTACATCACTTGCTCTAGCCAGTTACGTATTGATTGTGTTCTTTTGCACTTTTGAAGGAATTTTTCTAGATAAAACTAATGTTAAAGCTACTTTCTTGTCAACCGAAAATATGTTGCAACTCTATTACGTGGTGATAACCGTAATTCTCCATTTTCTGTCTAAGAAACGATTGGAAGATCTGAATGGTTTGATCGTTCTCTCTGAATACGAACAACAGTATGAACTTGTTGAAATATTGAACAAGTCAAGTTTAAAAAGGATTTGGAAATTTCAAGTTAGTTACCTGATGTGGATGTCAATTTTGGAAATAATTGTTTTTATTAGTTTACTGACTAAAATTGATAGAAATTTTTTGCAATTTGCTCATTTAGTATCTTTAGAGTTGATGACGTTAGCAACAGCAGCTAATATACTTATTACTTTGATCGAGTTTTACGTTTATCACATGTACATAAGGAGCTGTTTCAATCAGTTAAAAAGTCGATTAAAAAAGAGAATAAACAAATGTTGTCGAAATTTGTGTAAATACATTCAATATTCTTCGAGATTTTACTTAAGTGTGATCAGCAATTTAAAAAAGTATGAATCTGCAATTGGCATTACATATTTAATTTCGATACCGGTTTACGCCTTAGTCGCCATAGGACCAATCTGTCTTTTTACCTACCATTCGTTCCATTCCCTTTATTTTAGTTTTATTCAAACAGTTTTTATCATAAGAAGTTTCATCTTACTCGCTTTTGGTTCAGTAAATTTACTAGCTTTCGACGTATATTTCTCACAGGTAATAATGCGTTTGAATCAGGTAACATCTCTGTTATTTTCTACAATTGATCAATTTTGCGCCGAAAAAAGTTTCAACAACAAGTGGATGTTGTAAATTAGTGGCCATCATCAAAATTGCCAAAAACAAAAGTTTGCAGATATTTTTGCGCTTCGGTTTGGAAACTCGAAAAAGATATGGCATAAAGAAAATTAATCCTATTACTTAGTGTTTCTTAATTAATTAAAAGGACAATTTTATTATCCTTAGTAATTACCTGGATGCGCGGTAATTTATTGCTTTCCTTCTGTTTATGAAGCAATTTCAATTTATTTCTGATTAAACCCATAATAGCGCCATTAGTGACAACTTTATATGTTTATTCGATTATTACTGTCCATCATCAGATAAAATTATTTGTTCTAGAGTGAAGATATATTATCGTTCCTGTTCAAATACCCTATTAGCAAATTGACTGCGGCCGAAGCAGCTCAGGTGCGTGAGAATATTCAATAAAACACCTATCTTCTTATTATTAAATATTATTGAAACACTTGTTTCAGGTTGAAGTGCTGATCACAACTCTGACCGTCCAAAGACCGGTCCTTCGAGCTTCTGATATTTTCACAGTTGGCACGAGGCTCCTAGCATCGGTGAGTCTTTTCTAAGCCACTCTTAATACGGTTCCAATTTTGAAAATTGTAGATATCTGGAACTGTCGTTACTTATGTGCTAGTAGCGCTCCAATTTCACGCCTCTTGGGCGGACTAATCGAGACTTCCCAGTATCAACATGTATTTCAGCACAAAGCACGTCACAGATTCAGCTTTCAGTACTAAAAAAGCACCGAAGCCAAATTCGATATGTATTTGCAAAATGCTTCGCGTCACACTGAGCATATACAGACTCGCCGGGTTCCTTCCAATTTCTTGGGTCCACAAAGATGGTCAATGCGTCTATCAACGGTCGCCGTTTTGGGCTTGTTATTCGATATTATTGATTGCAGTTTACGGGTTTCAAGTTGGTCACTCTGTTGATTTCATGAACCTGATCAAGATCAAATCGCTACCAATTCGTCTCAGTACTATTACAGACGCTATCTATGGCGTCCATATTGTGATTTTAGCCTTGCTTAATTTTTATCGCCATCCTCGATGGATCAAAACCCTTAACCGTCTGTCAGTAGTTCTGAAAGAAGGAATTTTCTGCCAATCCGCTATGAAATTAGTTGCTAAGATCCAGTACGGTTTTTTCGGTTTGTTGGTTTTGGTTATTGTTATTCAAGCGAGCTTGCTGACTTTCCTTCACTTCTCCAACACCTACCAGAGCAATTTCGACTATAACATTTTCATCAACAAATCGATGCAGAATATTTCCTTCATTTTCTACATAGGATTCTTCACGATGGTTTCAATGTTTATCGGCATATTGGCATGTTTCGAGAAGCTCACCATCAGCTGTCTCAAGTACACACCGGTGCATCCGATGAAAGGAATTAACGAGACCAACAACACCCGCGATTTCTTGGGATTGTTCACTTACACCATATGCAAAGAGGACCACCCCTGTATAGGGCGACTCGCAAAACTACCTCAACCAGAACTCGTCGAGTTCTTGAGAATTCTTCACGAAGACATCAGTTTGCTGACCTATGAAATCAACAATTGCTTGAATCCTCAGTTTCTTTGCCACACCATTGTTGAGTTGACTTGCTTGATAGTACAATGGTATGCCGTTATCGTCTATATGGCGTTTACTTTCAACGCGCCCATGGCTAGCACCATCCACGTCATCAACATACTCTTCGTCTGCATGCACACCGTCGGGATATTCCTGTTTCTAAAGAACGCCCAACAGCTTAAGAATATGGTAGGTAGCACCATTATAAAAGGTCCAAAACTGCTGAAAGACAAATGCAGTTAAGAAGAATTTTTCAAAATTTTGCAAAACACTCTTGATGTTAAGGGTAGAAAAGACTTGACGTTACGCAAGGCTACAGCCAGAGAACTAATGAAGTACTTTAATAAAAATTGTTGGTACTCTAGTTATTGAACCGCCCAACCGTTAATTAACTAATTAGATTTGTGGAGATTAGTTTTTCAAATGGTTATTATTTAGTATTATTGAAACGAAATTGTTAATTATTACTTCATTATCTTTTGACTTTAGAAAAACATTCTTGAATTTGAGTCACATGTTGAACGTTAATTTAAGCGTTGAATAATGAGCACATACATTTTTATTAATTAGCTAATTTTCTTATTGGCCTCTAGCTAGTTTCTAGTCGATTGATTTCGGCTGCCGTCACGTTCTATGTTTAAACCTGTTGTTAGACAAGAGGAATTTGGCTGTTAGAAAGTTAAATAGACGAGTAAAAGTGGCTCCTAATGAAGATGCTGAAAAAAGTTTGGCGAGCATTATGGTTGATGAAAATAATTCCCATAGAGTGTGGTAACCACGTAAGTGCTCAAGTGCAATTTCATCCCAAGGAAATCGAGGCCAATAAATTGCCATTGATATTACTTTCTATGTGCTTAAGCTTACAATAATATTTTCACTCTTTATTATTGTATTCAGTACGACCATGTGATTTTAGATACAAGGATTAAACAATTTTCTCTTGGAATATTCAACAAGAATTTCATCTCCAGAGGAACATCAACAAGTGCGTCTATTTATTGAGAAACTGAAACAGCACAGGCCATTTACTGCTAGTGGAGTATTTACTATAGATTTGGGAATTGCGGGACCGGTGAGGATTCGATAGGCAACCTTCAATTTTTTTTTATATTTTGTCAATTTCAGATTTCAGCAAATATTTTAACGTACGTATTAGTGGCCCTCCAGTTTGAAATACCTAAAGAAGAATAATTGGGGATTTTTTATAAGGAGGACATCATGTTAATTATTGTCAAGCACAAAGTGTGATCCACAGCTTACATTTTACTAACTGCTTCTTTGTGGTGCATGTTTTCATTCGAGTAAGTTAGGATTCTTGTAAAAAACTATTTATTACAAAATAAAAATGTATTAACAATATATCAACAATATGTACAAAAACACAGGCACACAACGAAACACATGTACACGATGAGCAATGATAAATTATGAACTTATGGCTAAGTGGTGACAGACTTAAGAAAAGGTACTTTTGGCATAAACTTATTTATCGTAGCCGCCGTGGCCACCTCCGTGACCGCCGCCATGACCGCCACCTCCTCCGTATCCGCCGCCACCGCCTCCATGGCCGCCTCCAAATCCTCCTCCGTATCCGCCACCACCGCCTCCATGGCCGCCTCCAAATCCTCCTCCGCCGCCGCCGCCATGATGATCGTCATGACCACCACCTCCGCCTCCATAACCACCGCCAAATCCGCCGCCGCCTCCGTGATGGTCGTCGTGGCCACCACCTCCTCCGTAACCTCCGCCGAATCCGCTTCCTCCAAATCCACCTCCGCCTCCGTGATGGTCGTCGTGACCACCACCACCTCCTCCATAACCACCGCCAAATCCGCCGCCGCCGCCGCCTCCGTGATGATCGTCGTGGCCACCACCTCCTCCGTAACCTCCGCCAAAACCGCCGCCTCCGCCTCTGTGATCATGGCCTCCGCCGCCATGGCCACCTCCGTGGCCGCCACCGAATCCGCCTCCGTATCCACCGCCATGGCCGCCGCCTCCTCCTCCTCCTCCATTAGACTTCAAAACAATAGTGGTAACATCAGCTCCGCCACCGTGACCGCCTCCAAAACCTCCGCCGCCGCCGTAACCTCCACCGCCTCCGTATCCTCCGCCGCCACCGCCGCTGTGGTGATCGTCATGGCCTCCGCCTAAAATTATCAAAATTAATTGCTTGTATAAAAACTAAAATTATTACATACCTCCTCCGTATCCACCTCCAAAACCGCCGCCGCCGCGGCCGCCATAACCGCCACCGCCATGATCGTCGTGGCCACCGCCAAAACCTCCTCCAAAGCCGCCGCCGCCGCCGCCTCCGTGATCATCATGACCTCCTCCGAATCCGCCTCCGCCTCCATGATCATCGTGACCGCCACCAAAACCTCCGCCGTATCCTCCTCCTCCTCCTCCGCCGCCGTCATGGTGATCATCATGACCCCCACCAAATCCTCCTCCAAATCCTCCACCGCCGCCGCCGTGATGGTCGTCATGACCTCCACCAAATCCTCCTCCAAATCCTCCGCCACCGCCGCCGCCATGGTGATCATCGTGGCCTCCGCCGAAACCGCCGCCATATCCTCCACCTCCGCCTCCGCCGTGGTGATCGTCGTGGCCTCCGCCGAAACCTCCTCCATATCCTCCACCACCGCCTCCGCCGTGGTGATCATCGTGGCCTCCTCCGAATCCTCCTCCAAAACCTCCTCCAAATCCACCGCCTCCGCCGTGATCGTGGCCACCTCCATGTCCACCTCCATGACCGCCGCCTCCTTGCAGGATTATAATTTTTCCACCGTCACCTCCTCCGTGACCGCCGCCATGACCACCTCCGAATCCTCCACCGCCGCCATGGTTGTGACCGCCTCCTCCATGGCCGCCGCCACCATGGTCATGCACATGTATCACTTCTTTATGATGGCCAACATCGTGACTAAGTTCAGGTACATGAATCCTGATGTGTACACTAAAAGAAATTAAGAATTTTGTTGATAAAATTTGCAAAAATTATTAATATTATTAAACTTACTGTTCTTTGCCGAACGTTGCTGCACTGTAAGCGAACAAAGCTGCCAAAGGCAAGCAAACCTGTAATCCGAAAAAAATTATTGATTTCTGAATTAAACGTCAAGTTTGGTGACACTCACAAGAATTTTGGAAGCCATTACATGCGACTTCCTGGCGAAGAAGAGCACCGGATAAGTTCTTGCTGCTCTGTTGTTGCGATGTGATTACGGTTCCCAAATCTGCAGGGTTTTATAGTGAAGATCTCTCTCAATAAGTCAGCATTTGATAATGAGAAGTTCCCATGCAGTGGGGGATACGTGGGGAGCTCCACAATGCTTCCTCTTTGCTGGTAGTGGCCCTGACCTAGAGAAGTAGTGTTTTGCCAGCGAGAGTGAAAGAGCTCGCCTGAGAAAGAGAGGTCGTCGAACGCAGTCTTAACCAAGGCAGTAGTGCTCCTGCATTTACTTTCTTCCAAGGATAGACATCGAGCCGACAGGGTTTTGTCGCGGTTTACATAAGAAATTTACGCCTAAGCAATCTTGATGAGCTTGTTGCACAAGCACATCCTCAAATGGGTGAAAGTCAAAGGGCTGTAAAATTTCAATTAGAGAAACGCAACTTCCGGAATTGCTCATACTGAAATTTTCAACTAAATCTTCAACAAACTATATGGGGGTTTTGTCAATTACGATAACTTTAAATTTTAAACACTAAGGCTAAGATTAAATATTTCCACCGTATTCATTTAGCGCTAGTCCATTTTGCCTAATTTCTTTTTCTTTGCTAATGATGAGTAATTAATAAGTTCATATTCAGCTGAAAATTTCATTCAGCTTATCCGATTATGAATAACGAAAGTCATCTAAATTTAATTAGATGAGCTCAAGAAGAGCAGTTTTAATTCTGGTATTGTGAGAAGAAAATTGGTGGGAAGACACTCTCAGCGTATTGTTTGGAATTCTAATGGAGAAATGACAGCTATTTTAGCATAAACGTACCAATTTGATTGCCATCGTCTCCTTTTACTGCAAATAATTATTGCCTGCTTGGCAATAAAGCTGCTTGAGTATTCGTCAAGCGAAAAGATATTTGAATATTTTGCTAACTGCAGGGAAAGCATGATTTCAGTCGTGATCGAGGTGAATTCAAGTCTTCCTCATTTCCTGACTGCACACAAGACGATTTATTGGTTGTAGAAATAACATTTGGAGGAATTAAAATGAAAGTTTTTGTCCGGATTCCGCCGCCTCATAAACCCTTTAGATCGGCAATAAAACGACGATAATTGCAATGAGCCCAATAAAATGTCAGAAATGCGTTAAGAAAGTTGCGGTAAGTACAGTTTATTGAATATTGGCTGCGGGCGATTCAGATGTTTTGAGCTAGTTTTTGCAATGTGACTAAATAAAATGGCATGTAAATTTATGCTGCAGGAGATTTAAAGGTCCTCGGCCGCGTACGGGTGGCTGTATGAAATATCGCATACCCAAAGAAAGTTTACCATCCTATTTCCTTTCACTTAATTTCCAAGCAATGGAATAACCCTTTGACATGCCGATCGGTTACTTTCACGAAACAAACTCCTAAATAACATTAGTCGGTAAACTACAAACTCATGTATGAAGAGGTTGGAAACTAAAAATAAACCGTTTTAGAAAACTTGTCCCAGTACCATCTCCTCGATATCTACATTAATGTACTATTTAAAGTTTAGACAGACGAATTTCTGAATTAAAACCAGTTCGTTCACTATATCAAGATGCTCGTTGCCTCATAAAGGTGCTTATTATGCGCTTTAATAAAATAATTTTTTCAGAAACTTAACCTTATTTTTTTACAATCTATCAGGTGTTTAAGTTCTGCTAAATATCAATAATAATTTTAGAATGCATGTGGTCCTAATTACCATCTTCACGAGTCATTCGGATACTGATGGATCCTCACTGTCTGGAGAAAGTTTACATGGATTTCGGTAATGAGCGAAATTGGTAATTAAATTATTAAAAAAGTTTCCTGCACAAAACTTGTTACCAACGAAGTGAGAAACTATGTGTCAGAATTATAACTGAATGATTTTAGGTTAAAGACGCAACGAAAGCTCACTGCTGATTTATTCATTACAAAGTCTTTATACAAATTTGATTAACAATAAATTTTCTCAACCGCGTAACCCTACCGCATAGCCTTAAAGAAATAAGGCCATTGAGTTAAGGTATTCATGAAATCGATTTCTAATTAAAACTTGGAAAAATACGGATCTCACTTCAGCTGGTCCTTCGACAGTAATTGGGCTACTTTCATTTTGGCCAACGTAAATCTTTGGGGTTGAGCAGTTAAATTCTTATATTAAGAAAATGATTTTCAGCAAAACCATCCACCAAATTTCAATTCCATCCCCAAAAGTTTTAAACCAATTTCGAACAAATGGTGCCAGCTTTGAAAACTCGACAAATGGCGGAGGCGCCGGGTAAAAAATATAATTTAAAAATTCGTACAAAATTAACAACTATAAGTCGAAAAATAATAGTTTTTTCTCGAAGAAAGCATGATCAGCTCTTTACAGGCATCTAGTGAAGATTTCAGTGCGACATCTAGTCTAGAAGTTATGATTTTTTTGTAGAGACTGATTCACACGAAGTTTGCAAAATTTACTTACAAGTCAAAAAAATATACATAAATTTCTGAACAGCTGATTTGCTGAAAAATGTTGTTCAAAATTTGCAAAATAAAGTCCTTCGACAAATGGTGCAGGATCTAAGAAAAGGTGATAATGTAAAAAATCATAAAATTTTAATTAATAGAAATGGGGAAACAATAATTTTATTGTAAAAAGACTACTATTAGCTCGTTCTAAAAAGCTAAAACCATTTCAATACGACACCTAGTTCACGACATGCAATATTTTTATTCAGCAAAAATTACTTAATTATGATCAAAATTATGTAAAAAAAGTGTTAATGTCGTTTTCACCTTAAGACCACATCTAGTGTCATGTATCAATAAGAAAATAGAATAGCTATTAAAATATTTATAAACTTTACGATATAAGTGGCAGATAAATATACACTTTCAAATATGTATAATCAAGAATATATTTCTGAAAGACAGAAACCAACTTTTGTCGCTAATTTCAGTAATTTAACTGTCTGCTGACGAAATGCACCTGTCAGAAAAACTGCATATAATTATAATGAACTATATTAGAAGCACATGCCAAGTTTGAAGAAATTTAAATATGCCAATTAATTCAAAAATAATTGTTAAAAATATTTTACAATAAAGTAATAAAGTTTTATTCAAAACTGAAATATTCAGTTGGTGATATCTTAAACGTTAACTTTGCTTTCTACATAATTAATTCTACAAAATAGCGTCATGTGTATCAAAAGATTAATATTCTTTAAACCTAATTAATTTTTAATTTGTTATATCAGCCATGTAAACATGAATATTACTAATGATAGGATCCTTGAAAATTTTCACCGAACATAATTGCTTCATGATCACGGGCTTCCGAAAGTAAAAGTTCTCAGCGAAGAACAAAGCTCCCCAGGTGGTCAATACCAAATTTGCGTTCTCATGCCCACACCTCCCCACATTAACGAAAACTTGACTTCAGCTTTCATTTTCAAGAGTACCTACTTGACGCTAATTGTCCTTGTGCAATAATGATTATTCGCTTTTGAACAAGATTTTGAACAGACTCGTGTATTTGTAAACAATTAATGTTTAAGCAGAGCCAAGAGAGATTAACGTCATTAGAGTCGAAAGTGTGATAATAGAAAAATTCTACAAAGAACCTGTTGTCAAGAATTGAATTAATTGATCGATGCTGAACAACGATTCTTTACGTGCGCTTAGCTTAATTTACGACTGCTATAATCGGCGGAAAAATCATGAAATATGGTGAGTAGGTTTGCGGTGACTTCTCAACCTTTCTCCCATAAACATATAAACATTAAAATTATCGCGATCTGTCTTAGAACTATCTCGCTTTCATTGAGGAAAATTCCAATTTCACTCGATAAAGGCGTGTCCTGCTGGGCTTAACGAAACTGACACAAGTAATTTAGACAGTCTACAAGCTAATGCCCAGAGACAACAACCCACTTCATTTATTTAATCAACAGGGCATTAAATGCAGAGAAATTTTTTATAACTGACCTATGGCTGATAATACTAATTAATTTTTAACTTGCCGACTCACACCTCTATCCTAGCTGTCAAACTCTCTTCGGGCAGCTGGGCGAAGAAAACTCGTTTTATAATAATAATAATAATAGCAGACGGGAAAAGAAAGTAAAATCTGTATTATAGCATGAATCGTGAGAAATGAGACGACGTGAAATTGATCGAGAATCTTTATCGAATGTCACGGCGTTCAACGAAAGGTCAATAACTCACATGACGAAGATTTCTACTTCAAGTTTTTGATGATTCTTTTAACTCATACAGCTAACAATGCGGCAAATAATGCCAATTAGTTTCAATTTGATTAATTGCTTAAAACAATATGCAAATTGTCTGTTTTTTATGGTTGCAGTTACTTTATCAATGCTAAGAAAATATTGTATAAATTGGTTGAGTTGGTGCAAAACATAAATAATTTAAAAAAAAGTTTAAAAGAATAGTGAGTTTTACAAATTTGGCATTTTGGTGTTTAGTCAGTTTGTCTTCCTCTTGCAATTCTTTACTCACATATTTGTGACAAGACTGATAAGAGCATTATTCTCTTAACTTGTTTAAATCATTTTTAAGGTAAACAGAATAAAAAACAAATGCAAGAAAACGCGACATTTTTTAATTTCGTACAGGTAAATAAATTTTCCAACAGAATTAAGATGTTACTTCCTGTAATTCGTACTCTGAGCTTTCTAGATAAGCAACACATTATACGTGATGAATGAATGCTATGTGGCACACAGATTTACTTCTTCAACTTATTTGAATAGTGTGCTGCCTACCTTTCAGGCAAAATTGTAGCTGCTAAAGAAATATAAAAGTAACAACGATATAAATGTCTCAGGTTCTAGTTAAAGTTGTAGGAAGTTTTTAGAATATTGTGACAAAATGCAAATTTAAAATACTCAATTTATTCCATGTGCAGCATGCTTCAACTCCATCGAGAAATACAGAATTGCAGTTTAAATTGAAAGGACTATAGCCGAAATATATAAAGAAAACTCTTCTAAAGTCAATCTGTTTGGATTTGTGTACTTTAGTTTAAAGTGTAGAGACCGATCCAAAATTTCAAAAAAGATTTGAACTAAACAGAAAAAGAAAATTTAACCCGATTGTAATATCGGCTTAAGGATCCTTATTTTTAAATCATTTAAATTTAGACATTCAATTAAAAGTGAAAAGACGCCACTTTCTCAACAATAATGTCGTACAGCAGAAGAACAATTCACAATTAAAAATGGTCACAAAGTATTAATTCCAACAAATGCGAGTACTTTCCAGCGTACTTGAACAAGCACAACTCTAGAACCACAAATAAGTTGTTTACCTACTCTATTTGTTATAAGATCCAAATCAGTGAGCAGGAGCAAGTGGCTTTTTTGTGGCCCCCTATAAAATTTGACCATTTCATTTAATTCGATCAAGCATCAATGTTACAATTAATAGCGCGCATAACTGAGCATGGTCAATGAACGGCAGTTTTCAAAGACCACTGTCAAGGATACTTTCATTTCATCTACAAACAGTGGCTTCAAATGAGTGAAAGTTTGTCAACGAAAGTGATCTCTTTTTAATAGCCATTAGGCAACAGAAGTAACACAGTTTGTTGATGTAACAAACCTTTGCCACTGTTTTGTGTTATTTAGTCGCATATGTTATTACGCTCTTGGCAGAATTCCATGTTATCAGACAGTTATGACTTTGTATCTGTTTGTCTGTAATCCTTGCGCAATTCGGAATTCCGGCAATAGGACACAGCATGAATCATATTTAGACTGTTTTAGTTTTTCTTGGTGAAAAATCACCAAATTACTTAAATTAAACTATAATATGAGATATGAAGAATTTAAGGAAGTGAGCATAATTAGATATGATTGAATGAGTTTTTAAGATTTAATTGGGTTTCTAGGGTATTTTTTATTAACGGAACAAAGTAATAACGAATCTTTCCAGATGCGTGGTGAATAAACTACGAACTAAGTTTGTACATGGGACAGTTGGTTCAAGTCAAAATTGGGCTGGTTAATAGAGTCGTCGAGAGCCGTTGAACGGCGAGATCAGTGTTGTCAGTCGCGGTGGTAGGTTGCCAGAGTTCCATCAAGCACCAGACATGTTGATTTTCCGTGCGACTTGGCACTCGGTACCAATTGGTCGGCTAGCCACCCATCATACGAAATGAGTTTTTGTTCTAAAATCGTACTTCAAATCATTCTCGATGTGCTCTCTAACCGGTTTGATGTCGACGAATTGAGGACCTCCGTGGATTTGGGTGGTAACGGACCCCGAATTAAAATCGGGGGCCGGCACCGACAGCGATACCGGTCGGAACAGCTCTTCCAAACTGACTTCCTTCTCCTTCCATTCATCCTGAATCTCGCCACAACAGTTTTTTTCGGCGTCTACCTTCAAACTAGACATTAATTTACCAACGACGGCCGTGTGCTGCTTCACATATTTCGGCGGTGCTTGTTTTTTGTTGCTCTTCGGCACCATCACCGGATAGAATTTATCGCCACGGATCGGATGCAATAGCTTTACCGTTGCGTGCTTGGAAACGATTAGCCGCTCGTCATCTTCCAGAACTACGCGAATGTGGTGGATCTTCGACGAAGCCCTTGACAAACAAAACATCATCAATACACTCCCCAGGCAATTTGGTTGGGACCTCTGCTTCTTGCAAAAGCAGCTGCACCAAGCCGGAAATTGCGGGCTGTTAAGATTTACTGTTGCATTGACTTCTGCTGCTTTTTAGTCTAATTGACGTCCGAAAAACGAGCCTAATGACGAGCTTCATTATCTTTTGATTTCAAGAACTTAAGTGGTTCTAAAGTTACTTTTCGAGTAATCTCAAGACAGCAGCTTAGCAAAGGAGAAAGGACCAATCACCTTTGCTGTAAGAAAACCACGCGTGATTAACATATTCCTGCGAATTGTAGACGAAGAACGAAAACTTGCAATTTCAGTTGAAAATCGAATTAATAACAAATAAATAATTTTATTATCTTATCTATCAATAAATTATGGCCTAATTATAACTAAAATGATAAATATTAGCTCATAGAAGCTTGCCTATATTTGCAAAATTTTCTAGGACTAAAATTCGAGGAGACTCTATCTGGAGTAAGCGAGTAACCCGTCCAAAATTTTCTAAATAAAGCGGTTTTAATGGTTGGTGATGCTCAAAATACACTTTTCAAATACTTAAACTTGTATTAGTCACATATTTAAAACCGAAAATTGAATATACTATTTTATTAATATACTTATAAATAATCCGTAACCCACTTTATTTATTTCTTATTTGGCCTCAGCAATTCTGCTTCTGTTAGATACCCAAAATTGCTAATTTTGGACTGAAATCACTCTAAAGTCTACAAGAAGCAAAATTTAAACCAGTCAAAAAGGACTTCTTGGCAATTGACTTGTTACTGTGGTGACTAATGGGGTAGGGCTTTGTTAAAATGTTAACTACTTCTACCATTTAAAAAGCTCACCCAATAATTAGAAATAATATTGCCAAATTGAGCCCAGCTTTATAGAAAAAAATTAAGTGGTTGTCAGTTTTACGTAAATATAGATCGGAAAAGTAACGCGCTAGATTGGGTTAGGTGGCACACATGGAATAATTTTTTTGAATTTTTTGATAAGTTCGTTCACGTCTCTGGCCAATTACGGCCATCACTCGCTATTTTTAGGCTAAATTAAGATTCATCATTATTGCACAAGATGGTCATGCTCTGAAAGTAACATTTCCATTTCCGACTGGCCATCCTCCCTCATTAAGTTTCGGGAGAGCGCTGACACCTAAATTAGTCAATTATGAGCGAAGAAAGAGGCCGTAATAAGGGTCAAACATGAATAATGACGGTAAATTAAAATGGAAGAATCATTGGCACCTACCGAGAACTGAACAGAGCCTCGTACTGTGCAACCAGACACGATATCAACAGCAGGGTCTGAAACAAAACAATTTCAACCTAGCACGTCAATTGCACGAAACCGTTCCAGTTTTTGGGTTAACGACAAACCAACAAGACCGGCTTAATTATTCCACATTCTCCTAGGAGTGGAAATTCCCACTTTTTGGGTTGCGCAAAAAATTGTCCCCTCATCAACAACACGGAGGAAAAATTAGAAATGTGGACGAGTGGTGAAATTTAAGTAGCTGTTATTTTTTAAGTAGGTGGGTCCATACTTAACGGAGCTGATCGAAAAATTACGTTGAATTAATTGAGCTGTTAATAAATTAGTTAATTTCTAGAGCAAGTTGTGATTGTGAAGCCAAGTAGGACGTGGCTAACAAAACCTTAAGAAAAGGAGCAAAATTTAGTCAACCTCCAGATGACGAACGGAAAATTATTGACAATTGATTGACAACAATGGGGATACCGTTGCTATCCAGAAAAAACCGTACTATGTACATACCTTGCAGCAACTAACATCTAACATGTTGTGTTGTATGAGTGCACTGAGGACAGCTCTTCTTTTCACTCGTTTATATTGAGTAGAGAAGCAATATTTGCCACAGATGGAAAGCTGATTTACAATAATTATCCATTAAGTGGTTATTGTTACGTACCAGGCTCGAACGTAATGGGTCCAGCTAATGTCGTGTGTAGCTCCAGTAATTATCCATACCCATAACTATCTTATCCATTGAAAATCCTAATTTTTCTTAAAACAAACACTCGATGAAAAACTTCAACTTTTGCAACAAAAACCAAAACCATTATTTTTAAATTTGGGTAAAGTCCACAAGTTATCAAAGCAACGTCCACTCTGTCGCACATTATCCTATGGCGAAATCGTAACACTGCTAGTGTGGACGCACGAAATTGCATCCGGTGGTCATAGCGAACTGATCTCGGTTAACTTTAGTGGAGCGAAGGTTTTTCTGATTTGTCATGGAAGGTCCGCAAAATAGATAGTGATTATTAGCCTGTTCATCTTTTTGGAATACAGTTTTACTTTCATCGTTCAATTCACGTTATTAGAAAGGAAAAGCGAAGTGCGGAACCCGCCATTAAATTGGGAGAACGACATTGCAACGGGTGATAAGAAGTGAAGGTAATTCAGAGCACCGAGAGAGAGGAGTCCACCGATTTTATTGTTGTTATTAATTACTAACGCTGCCGTCGACCCTCGCTGGAAATCCCACTCCATGGGCGCGCGAACCCAACGAGAAACCGCTAACGCAAATTTGAAAAGAGGCAATTTTGCTTATTTTTACTAATCTGAGAGATAAATTTTATTGAAATAAATCTAAAACTTGAACTCTTCCAGTGACGTTGGGGATAATTAAGAAATAAAAATTAATTCTTTTTATTATCTCACATTCTAAAAAATGTGTGTAAAAAGTGTAGTCATTTGGTTAAACAAATTTTTTTATATTTATTTTATACTCGTTTTAATAAATTATTAAAAGCACTTGTTTAGTTACGCCACTGTGTCTTTTAGTACGCCAAGTACAAGATTGAGGCATGTGCTAACTTTCTTGTCACTGCTCGAAGAATTTAAAGATTCTTTTAATTCCTTATAAAGTTGCATCCTAAAAAGCACTTGCGTCATTTCAGAAGTAGTTTTTACGAGAATTGATTTATTTAAGGAATTACTATTATGTGCCCTTTATGATATAGTTTTTCTTGCAATTCTTGTGTTCCATTCTCGTCTCGCATGGTTGTAAATTATTAGTAATGTCTTTATACGATCCTGAAGAATTATTTGCGTGTTAATATTTTAATCCGGTCGATTTGGCCTCCGTCTTTGTCTGAACCGGACGGATTGATAGAAGGAGAGCAACTGGAGCTGCTGCCCGAGGTATGCTTCGATGCGTTTTTCTTCTACTTTCATGATTCCGCCATTTAATACATCTTTTTCCTTTCATTTCAACAACAAAATTGAAGCATATAAATAGCCAGTCGCGAACTTCTTAGACCATCACAAATCTCCCGGATTTAGTGCAGTGCATATCTGTCCAGTGTAATCCGTCATCGTAGCCACACGCAAATGGCTTCACGTTTCCTGGTAAAACCCCACGTCGGGACCGTCGTCCAGGATTTAACCATCATTTGTTGCAGATCGCTTCCTTCGGGATTATCGCTCTTTTGGGACTCTGCGACGCAGGCGGACACGGCGGAGGGTAACAATTTTTGCCAATCCCCCAATCAATCAATTAGCCAACCTTTTTGTCAAATAGTTAAAAAATTTCTTTCACCCTACTTTGTAAAATTTCAAATTGAGCATTAATTACCGTTAAATATCAATTTTCCGGTAATTAGATACGATTATTAGTAAAACCGCAATTTGATAGTATACCTGCTGCGCAGTAACCAAAGAAATTAAATTTCACTCCCGACAATAACCCCAAAAATTTTCAGAGGACACAAGAAAGTCATCATCCACGTTCCATTCAAAGTGAAAACCATCCACCACACCCACACGGTCTACAAACACGTCGGCGGTCATGGCGGCGGCGGCGGTGGCGGCGACCACGAATCCTACAAAGTCATCGGATACTCCGGCGGCATCGACGACGGTGAAGTAGTGACCCACGGCCATGGAGGCGGCGGCGGCGGCCACGGTGGCTGGCACGGCGGTTTCGGGGGCGGCTTCGGCGGCGGACATGGTGGCGGGGAAGAATCTCACGGTCACGAAAGCATTGGAGGAGGTCACGGCTACGAGGGTGGTCATGAAACCACTATTGGCGGCGGTCACGGTTACGCTTCCAGCGGCGGTCATGACGAAGGTGGTCACGATGAAAGTGGGGGACAAGATATCGGCGGCGGTCACGATTTTGGTGGACATCTCGCTTCTTTGAGCTCTGGACATGAGGGCGGTCATGATTTCGGAGGCGGATATGAAATGGGCATCGGAGGAGGGTACGGCGGACACGCTGAATTGTCGAGTGGAGGACACGATTTCGGAGGGCATGACGGAGGAATCAGCGCAGGAGGCGATTCGGGAAATAGCTACGAGAGCTACGGGGGTGGAGACGATGGAGGCCATAAAGGCTACGATTAGCTCTTAAGATTCTGTTTTATTAGCTATTATTTCGCTCTCTTACAAATGCTACTAGTCCTTTATTGTTAACTGTTTTTAACTAAGTTAAT
Organism: Schizotus pectinicornis; assembly: GCA_951805265.1. Taxonomy (NCBI): domain Eukaryota; kingdom Metazoa; phylum Arthropoda; class Insecta; order Coleoptera; family Pyrochroidae; genus Schizotus; species Schizotus pectinicornis. The sequence goes on from OX638203.1 coordinate 19,477,616, forward strand.
TTTTGTTGTTTTTTACTGTTGTTGTTTTTTATATTAAAAAAGTGAAAGTTCTTAAACCGCAATTTCAATTATTCGCTTTTTACCTTTTCCTTGCCAAAATCACTGAAAGTTTCTCATCATGCAAATTTTTTTCTCACTGATTCATTAATTGAAAGCAATCAAACTATTTTTTAAGTTGTAATAGAAATACTACCTACTTGTTACTTATTAAATAGTTAAGTAAATAAAAACTTTAAAAAAATATTCTCCTACAAGTAACAAGAAAATAGAAATAATAATTGTTATTGAGCAACACAAAATTTGGTGAACTACAGCAATTAGTTAGCTTTATCAGCTTGTTTTTTTGGAAAAGCTTTATAATCCTCTTCATGATCCTTAATTATGCTTCCTTTTCAGCTCTGGTTTATAGAGTCGTATTCCCTAGCTTACTATTTTTTACATTTTGAGTAGGTATCACCTGGTAATTTTTATTTTTCTGCAAATTTTATTTTGAAAATCCTGCTGTTGAAGACAAAAACCTGAGATGTTACGGTTTCGACTTCATATCGCCCATATAAAATTTTTCAAACTTTTGTAACCCTTTTTATTGTCGTAAGTGCATGAATGTGAGGACTTCTTAATCATCAAATAAAGATTTTATATTTAAAAAATTTATTAATAAACTAAAAAAGTAACAAAACCAGAAAAATAACTAAAAGACACTTATAAAAATTTAGTAAGATTACTACAATTGACTTATTTCATCAACAGGTACTTCTGCAAAAGCTTCAGGCGCTTCCTCGTGGTCCTTCCTCAGGTACTGGTCTAGGTTCCCACTACCCAACTTGAAATTTTCTACATTTCGAGTATCAGCTGCTGCAGGATAGTCGTAATCCACATAATTACCCAAAGTTTCGGTTGGCTTATCCTGCTCCTGCAGATCTTCATTTTGGTGATCTTGCTGCTCTTCAACTTCTTGGGCTTCCTGGTAGCCCGTGACAGGCGGAAACGGAATATATTTGTTGCTGTGCCCGTCATAAGAATCGGTCACGCGGGCATATTTGTAATATCCCTGCTTTGCCAACACAGCTGGATATTGGTACTGACGGTGGTACCCTTTTGTCGTATGATCATAGGGGTTATGCTCTTTCACTTTGTAGCTAGTTTTCACCACGTAGCGATTAGGCTGGAAACCGTGAGGGTTATCAACAGTTTCGACTTCATATCGTTCACTTTTAACATTCCTCAGATTCTCGTAACCCTCATCGTAGTCTTCGGAAGGCTCATAGGTGTAATGACCTCCATGACCGTGATCGCTATAATCATAACCTCCGTCGTGGCCATGACTGTCGTGACCGCCATAATCATAACCTCCATGGCCATGATCGTCGTGGCTCTTTTTGCTCTTCTTAACTTCATGGGTGTGCTTATGTTGTCCTTTATGGTCGTGTTTGTGGCTGTGTTTGCCGTCATGTTTGTGATTATGTTTATGGCCGTGTTTATGACCATGGTCATGTTTATGTTTGTGGTTGTGTTGATGTTTGTGAATTACAACAACGTGTTTCTTTTTTTCTTTGTGATCATCGTGGCCGTGGTCATCGTGACCTTTTTTGTGTCCATGATCCTTTTTATGATCGTCCTTCTTGTGAACGAAAACAATTTTTGTGTGGTGGTGGTGTTTGATAATTTTAGGCACGTGGATTTTTAGATGTACCCTACACAAAATTCATGTGTTAGGCAACTGATGGTTAGAAACCGCGAGATTACTTACTTTTCTTTTTTGCCTCCGCCACTGGAAACAGCAACGATGTATCCCAAAAGGAGTAAATGGAACAAACTCAAACGCATTTTGAGAACACTTAGGAGCACTTCATGTTTCGATGATAAAAACTGAACTAATTGTAAATGGTCGAAAACGCATTTTATACTTAGTTTCTCGAAAAGAAGTCTGAATTGCGGTTTTCGTCTGTTTCATTGAGTAGTTCACAAAAAAGCTTCGGAACTTGGCTTGTATAATCTTATTAATATGGGTTTGCGGTCGGATTTATTGTGTAGAAGCGATTAAAATCGGTATTACTTCCTCTAATGAAATCAAAAGAAACTTCCTGTCGAAGATGAACAATAATTTTGATTATTTTTGCCAATTTCCGCCATATCAATTGGGCCTTACTAACCTTAGATTGCATCTAAAATTGACTACTACTAGTAACACCATTGGAATTTTCACAATCTTCTTGAAATATCTTTAATAACACCCTCTAATAACTTAGTGTCATAATGGGCGGTGAGGTCTTTATTTAAGATAAGCGACCGAGTGCTCGAGTTCTCGTAATAGCTTCAATATCAGAAGAGGATTTTCGATAATACGGCCATTGGTCTCTGGGTTGTCGTCAACCACTAGACTAGAACAGAGATGCACCTAGAATCATCAACAGTTCTGCTACAAATTTTATCTAATTAGATGTAATGTTAAATTACTTAAGGGGAAGCGGTAATTACGGTATTTAGATTTTTCTCGAAATAGACACTTCGGTGGTTTCGAATTGGAGTACCGCTGTGAGACCAAATTAATTTTGTAAACAAGCACCAACGCCAGTTATTTGGTAGTGGTATTGTTATATCATAATTAACGGAGACGGTCGTAAATTACACGTGAAGACTCCCCTTGTAACCGGCATTAGAGGTTGCTGTGTGTTGAAAATTATTGCTTGTTATTAGTTACGACGGTTGTAAGGCATATTCCCAGCAGGAGGATTGCCCGAAGAAGATCGGAAGAGATACGTTCTCTGTATGTACCTAGCGGGTAACTAATGTGGTAAAACCGCCCATGTGTCAGGGGGAGAACGTGATATATCTTATCAGATTGAGATAAAGTCCACTTAGAAAAACGTGTGTAAATAAGACCTGCTCCAGATTCAATTAGGCCAACTCTGCAGCAAGAAGAAATACTATGAGAAGACCAGGAGGATTTTTGCGATATTTCACCTTTCCATAATTTTTTTAAATAAATCAGACAACCAAACAATATAATGCTTCGTATTTGTAAGCAGAGTGGCAAATAGTTGTGAGGGAAAAACTAATAAAAAAATATGAAAAAATTATAAATATACAATATTTTATTTCTCCATTTTCTTCTATTAATTTCATGGAACGGACAAGTTTTTCGGGAAGTTATGCAAATATTACCAAATTAGTTACTCTACTTCTCCACGTTTAATATCTTAAGTAGTCAAGTAAAATTGACAAAAATAAAAATAAAAGCTCATCTCAAGCGACATCCTAAAGTATCTTATAATTTATGTAAAACTTAATGAGATAGATTCATATTTTTCTTATATGTATAATGTAGATTCATTTTTTGTTGACTTACAATTATTGATAATATTTCAGGATTAATTTACAAGTGATAAGGCCGGTAAAAATCCTCTGCTGAGAGCCTTCGAGGTTCTGGCGGTGCTCTTAATCTCCAACAATTAATTACCCGTTGCACAGGCAATTTATTAAATTTAAAACTAATGCTCTCAACGAACAAATAAGTGCCGTATACCGAGAATGATTCAGTGCTTCTCGATGAAATTAATTAATGCGGCTCTGTGCAGGTTACGTGCTTCTGGTCAGTGCTTGACTGACCAAGGGCTGATGGTAGGGCAGGATTTCGGGATATCGTAGCTTATAAAACCCACCCGCGGCGCCAGATTATTACATTCTTTCGACAGTGTTCAGGTGTGTTCAGTGTTAGTTACGTAAGGGTGTTCACGATGTTTACAGTCAACAGGATACTGGTGAGTCGACACTATGATGAGTTTTTGTGCTCTATTTATTAATGCTAACATAACAGTTTACCAGCCATCATTTTTTTTATTTTATTGCTTTTTTAGAAACTTTTTTAAATTTATAACAACAGTTTACCAGTGCACTCAAGAGCAAATTAAATTATTAAGCAACATATTGCAAATAAATTTGGGACACGCTTTGAAAAATTTTACAAAATGTCTACAATCTGCTATTGATCCAGGGCAATATTAGTTTCAAAATTTTATAACCCCTCGAATGTGTTGCTAAATACCACATCATTCAATTCTCAATTTTTCAGTTTCATGATTCACAAGTAGAACACTTTCTTTTATTAGTTACAAAAAATTACAATCTGAATTTTGTCAATTTTATGATTCCTTTAAAACCAATTATAAATTTCCAATCTAATTGAAATTTATGTACCAAGTAATAATTTCATGAAACATTAAGTTGAATTAATCACCAGTGGTTGCTTTACCTGGCCCGTGAAATGTTTCTAGATCCATGTTTTTATAAAAAAAAAAACTTTGTTGCTTGTCCTGGCACCAAGTTAAATCAAGTGGAAGAAACCATTTAGGCTTCAACGATGGTTTTAATGCAACTACCCTTTAATATAATTGCTGGTAATTTTTTTTAAATTAAAATATCTTTTTGCTGCAGATTGTGCTTAGTGCCCTTGTGGCGCTCTCCTCCACGGCGTCGGCCTTTTTCCTCAACTGGGGCGCCCAAGAAACGTGAGTGTTCAAAATGTCTAATTGCCCCCTAAAACGGTTGAAATTTTTTCAGTTCGCCCCAGCCTCATTATTACTATCATCAGCGAGTGCTGCAGGCGCCTTCACCATACGCAGTACCCGGAACCGAGCCGCCACCGCAACCGTTTCCGCTTCCTTCGATCCCCATTCAGGTGCCGCTCCAGGCTCAATTAACTCCGTCTTCCAACGTTCACAACGTGCAACTGGTTCCGTGTCTATGTCCGGTTTCTCAGGAGATCGAATACGAGAAACCCCAGGAGAGCGTGTTCTACAGTCAAAACCTAGGTCAAGTCACCCAACACAAGACTTCGTAATTCGGATTTTAACAACAAGCCAAATACGATGTAGTACCTAACTTATTTAACTTTTCATCACGAAGACTGCTTTTGAAGACTGACGCACGTTGAAATTAATTTATAGCTTTATTTATGATTTTTTGTAGTTATCAGGTTCTTAATAAAATTATTTATTGAATTCATTTGTGGTCTTGTTATTGAGAACAGCGACGCCAAAACTGTGTTACAATGTTAAGTACCTACAACGGGGTTCTGGTGTTAGAAAATCCGGATTTAAGTAGGTACCGACGTTTATTGTTCTAAAGTTTCAAATATAAAAGACTGGAATTTTATAAAGTTGACCTATACGTAGGCAAGTACTCAAGTAGGTACTGATGAAGTTCTAACAATGACAAGACTCGGAATCCTTATGGTAGTTTCGTGGTTTGCACTTTTTTGTGTAGTGGATCTTGTGCAAAGTCAAAGGTAACTGAAATTTTATTCACATCTATCTACAGTATAGTTGTTGTTGAAGGACTCTAAAAAAATTATTATTAGTATTGATTACGTCAAAATTTCTCGACAAGTGAGAGGAAACCTCCTGCACTTTTGAAAAAAATTAAGCAAAATTGTTTAAAAGCTAAGAAATTTGTTATTTTATTTTTATCAAATTATTGATGATACTCCTTCTACACTATTTGACATCATCTCGTTATATTATCACCAACTTTCCATTCATTCTTTATTCTTAAGCTCTGAACAGGCCAGTTGAAAGTTGGTAAGTAACTAAATTAATGACATTAATGGACAGTTACTTGAGAATTTTTAATGAAAAATAGAAATTGTAAAAGTCAAGGTTGGTTCATTAATCTAAAACCATTGCGTGGAAACTATGAGCGAAATAAATATAGGTAACAAAATTATGAAGAAAGAAGCATGTATAGGTATGTTTAGGAAAGTGTATTAAATAAATGTTGAAGCTACCATGAAATTAAATTTTATTTTAGTAGCAATATTACCAATTATCAAATAACTGTTACCAAAGACAATTTTCTATTTGTATTCTTACCTCAGGCAAACCCTAACGCAAGAAACTATTTTGAAAACGGGCTGAAATTGACAAGTTAGTATCGGTGCTAAAGAATTCAAAGTACAAAGTCAACTCTTTGAATTCCAACCAAAAAATTAATTAAAATTTATTCTATTCTCGTGTTTATCAGGCAAATCAATCAACTTATAAAATATTTGATCTAAAAAAATAAAACATTTATTTTGCAAGTAATTTTACTTTCAGCAGTTTGTTAGTCTGAAGTCGAGCACTGGCCATCAGGTCAAATATAACGTTTCAACTCTGGACAAGATGATGGTGGCCAATCAAAATAAAGTACCTACTTTCAACTATTATTATTTATTGCTCGTAAGTGTTTGAGTTATGACGGTTTTAAACTAAGGAAAAGTACAACAAAAATTGACGCTGAGTAGTACAAATCCGAGCGATAAATTTCGTGATCAGATCTCTGACTAAACTCGGCTCCCTGATAATCTCAAATTACCGAAAACATACGGGGATGCCTTTATGACGTTTGACTAATGTGCTTGAATGTTCTTTGCGCCTGGCCGCACTCTCACCGCAGCCCACCGACTGCGGCTCCTCTACCTCCATAAATCTACATTGTATTCAACACCTTTCTTAATGTTTACCAATATCCAGTTTATTTTTTAAATTACATAACGTGGCTTGCCGTAATTCTCAATTTTTGTGTCTTGTAGCGACATCCGTGTTAAACCGCAACATCAAGTTATAACGGCCCATTATGACGCGAGGAGGTTGCCTAATGGACAAACGCAAATTCTCGCCGCAATTGAACCTCCTTTACTACACGTTCACAAGGAGGCGAAAGAGAGACAACTCAATCAGTTAAAGTTGCTCAGGCAGAGGAAGAAAAAAATAACGTTTTTTCAAAGGCAGGTAAAGAAGTGCGGACTTCCACTCAAATTCAAGTTGAAGAAATCCGATGATGGAGATGGCAACGAGGATGAGGTCCGAGTTAAGATTCCCTACGGTTTCGGAAACGAATACTTTTCCGATGCGCAAGAGGAAAATGAAAATTTTACTGGTAGCGTTCCTTTAGTTTTTTCTTTGATTGATTATAATTATGATTTTAGGAATTGAGGAAAAAGGTAATGAAAACGAAGATGATGACGATGTTGAGGAACCAAAAACAATTATGCAAGTAGCTCGACCCAATCCACCAGCAAATCGACAAGTGCCTTATTACACGCCAAACCTTAGACCAGTTATGCGTTACAAGATTCCACCATTTAAGCCCATTAGAGGGCCAGTTCCGATGTTTGGAGTTCCAAGAACGATTTCTAGAAGACCCTGGACTCACCCAACCACCTGGAGGCTAGCAAGACCAGGGTTTGCCCCCATTCCCTACCGTCTAATGGAGCCAATTCCGGGGATGGTTGGAGGAAGCCCCCCAATCCCACATCTTCACACAAAGAAAGAGAAACACATACCATTAACTACTGCACCAAATTTTGCTCCTCAGAAGGATAACACGAATTTAGTAGATTTTTCTGGAAAATTTCGCAATGAACAGCTTCCGAAAGCTGCGGATCAATCAGTTCAAAATTATTTCGATAATCAAGTAACCTACAAGAACCCATTTTCTTACAACACCAAATACCGGCAATCCGATTTTTCTATGCCTGGGATTTATCCCCACACTAGCACCGCGGTCCCTATTTATCAAAGGGAAGACGAGGAACGGGTTGTAACAGTTACACCAAGCGCGACTTGGGCCTTAAATTCTCCAGTCTTCTACCAAGAAACCCAAGACAACAACCAAAATCAGAAAGTTGTAAAAACGAGTCCAGATTGGGTTCCTATCTTGGACAACGACAATACTTTCCAAATAAGTGTAGAATCAGAGCCTGAAATCATCACTGGGAGATATTCCATGAGCGAATTACAGGGAAAATTGGCCGAAGATGTTGGCACCAAGATTCTCAATAAAAACAACGATAAGGGGATGTCGCAAATTCCTGGCGGTAACTCCACCAGAACGAGGCGTTCGTGAATTGAAAGTTTGTCAACAGTGGTCCTTGGTTCGATGACTAGTGAAAAAGGGGCCCTGTAGTCAAAGTCTCGGGTTTGATCTTCTACTTTAACTGGAGCGTCACAACTGCTTTGGTTCTGTGCGCCTAGGTTTTTATATCTAGTCTTAAATTTAAAATTTTTTTAAATAAAGAGTTCGCAAACCGCTGACTATCTATTAAAATCCCCTCTTCCGGTTGACCACGAAACCGAAAAGCGCACCAAACAAGATCAAGGTGCGTAAAAATTCCCAACAATTATTAGCCGAGACGTGACTGGCCAGCCCCATGCAATTGTAATTTTTGGAGTGTCCAGTTTGGCGATTTTCGAAATAAAGCATCCCAAGTCTGAACCGGAAATCGTCACGTTACAAAGAGAAACGTCAATATTTTGAAAATTATAATGGCATTACGTAATAGTGAAATGTTCAAAAAAGTTATCGTGTCCGGAAATTAGCAGGCAAATGAGGAATTAAAAAGAAACATGTCTTAATATTGATTAAATTCAGCTGAAGCGTGATCGCTGGCAAGATTAGAAATCCAAATGTATTAGTAGTTGGAAATTACGGGTGTGTCATTAAATTATCTCTATTAATCATAATAATTATACTAATAATTATAATTGACGGGATGCTTTATATGGCTAATGTTTATAATAGAAAATTATAAAAGGGTCCTGATAAAATTCGTCTATTATGAAACTGATTCATGGAGCTGTGGTTTTAGGAAAGATGAGTCTTGTTTACCCTTTTAGGTTTTTAGCAGATTTTAGAGGTTGGATAACTGAAAAAGTACCAGAGGTCTTCAACGTGCAATTAATCAGAGTTTGGAATACTTGCAAGTTACCTAAACACTAAAACTTTTTTACTATCATTTTTTTCTCTAATGGTATTTTTTTAAATTTTTTCTCAAATCTTTTAAAATACAAAAATATTAAAATTACAACTTTTTCTTACGTCTGTCCTAAATTGTTTGCAAATTGAAATTACATGATAGGTACCCAAGTTAAAATACTCCATGACAGGACAAAAGATTGCCATGTGGTTTCGACGCCTTTCACAAATTAAAAAACCATTCATGTTGATTTTAGTATTACAACTCCTACTAACAAAAATTCGAAGAAAATTTGGAGCAAACAGTTTTTGGAACATCTTTCGACCTACGCACGTGTTGCACTTTCATTTCAGATAAGCCCAAATTATCCTACATAAATTAATAAAAGACTACCTACTGCACATCCTCTATAAAAGTATAATTACTTTCAATAAAGGTGAAAATAAAAAGCGGACACGAAGAAACCCCCATTTTTACAAGCTTTCTCGAGCAATCGGGGAAAAGGTGCTAAACGAGTTAATTACTAACAAATCGTAATTACGTCCGACTTCCTTAAATGTATCTTCATCAAATCGTGACGTAACGATATAATTGGTGTGCGTTCCAGGCGCTTCCACTGCACACATTCACTCTTATTAATTTGTATATCCGATTTGAAAGCGCTCTTAATAGCCGGCAAAAAATCACAGGAGAATTATGCAATAACCAACATTGTTGTTTAACTCGACAGGTACTTGCAGGAAATCAGGAAGTCGTCTTCTTTTTATTTTAACGAAGAAGAAAAAAAAATTATTGTAGCGTTGGAAAAGTTTCCTAACGAACAGCGAAACCAGTTACGTAATTGGCAGTGAACAAATTAATGGAGCAGAAATCACAAATCAACAAAACTATCAGGAGCGTTCCAGAAACGTAATATTTTATTTCCCGCCATTAGTTCTTCTGCAAGACAAAAATTGGAAGTTCTATAAAACCGACAAAAATTATGGCAAAAGTTTCTAGAACCCTTGTTATTAATCAATGAAGCACTTGGTGAAACCGTTTTTAACAGCCAGGGCACTTACGTAACGATTCCGTTTATTAAAATTATACGCTAGATAACGATTGTCAACGAGTGTCTAAAGATGTGCCAATTTTCTAGACACTTGTTGCACATTATTTGATTGTAACATATCCAGGCGAAGAGAGAGTACATTTCACCTGATATGCCCGAGATCCTTGCTTTCCGCCTTCTCCATGTTGTTTAAATGGATCGGCGCCCCCAACACTGCTCTATAAATACTTCAAAAGCAATCTTTAATCAAGTCACATTCAACCAGAGCACTGGTGGGTTCAGTTGGCAAAATGAACATCGTACACTGGGTAAGGCAGCAAATTTTGCAAATCCTCGCTAATGTTTCTTTTTCTTTAGTTTTTGATGTGCCTCGTGGCTCTAAGTTCCTACGTCCAGATCAAAGCTGGCGGTCATGGAGGAGGGTAAGAAATTTTTTTGTGACGTTCGGTTTTTAATTTTTTGTTTTAGCAAGCATCACGTGAAAATTATAGTGCCGTACCATGTGAAAACAATCAAGCATACCCACACCATCTACAAAACCATCCACCATAAGAGTGGCGGCGGCGGTGGCGGTGGCCACGACGGACACAGCCATGGCGGCAAACCCTTCAGCTGGCATTAACACCGAACGAATTTTGGAAACCCCACACCATGTGATATTTTGTACAAGAAACTAGTAGATAGTGTTAGCCCTCTGGTGCACCAAATGCTATAGTGCCGGTTGTTCTTGTATGTTTCAAATTTGTTGGAATCTTGCCACATTCTTGTTATCTCTGTAAATAGGTATTTTTGTTATATCGTTGTTACCCCTTTTTTGTACTTACCCGTGATAATAAAGCGAGCACAGTGTTGACAGTTTTTTAAAGAGCAATTTATGTCTATATTTCAAAATTGTTGTTTTCGGAGGATTGGCTTTGGATAGCCTGTTATTATCGAGTAGTTAATGATGCCCTCGGAGCGGATTTGGAATAAATCACCACAAAGGCGCCGATCTTGGTTTTGGGACATGTAACCCTCCATCACGTTGCTCGGAATTATAACTTATCGCCCTTATTACCAGTGATACCGCACATACATCAAATATGCATATTACAGGGCACCGCGGAGAAACACCAATTAGTTTCCAGTCTTCTTATCATTTTTTTACATCGGTCATCGTGCACATCCGATTTACATAATGACTATTTATTATAATATGTGTATGTATAAATGGCATCTAATTAAGCGTGGCTAATTTATCTTTACATTATAATCATGGGAATGTGGTACCGAAAGAAAGGTCCTCACGAAGGATTAGAGAAAAGGTCCTGGCGTCTCTAATTCACTTATTAATAACAAGAATTTTCCATCAGGGGCTCACCAGAGATTAACTAAACTTTCCATGATGACTTTATTTTGGGAATCTCAACCATAAATCAACATGTTCACCGATACTTCTGTAATAAACTGAGAGTTGGAATTCTGTTGAGGATTCTCCGGAAGTAGATGTCAATATGTTCTTCTGGGTTTAAAAAAGTACTAAAATTTTACAAATATTTTATTTTTTTAAACCAATAGACTTGGTCAAAACATTCCTTCTTTTGTTCAAACTCTAATCCGATCTGTTCTTACAGCATCTCCTCCATCGCGACAGCTTATACCGTTCATGGTATGTGTTTATCAAGGAAAATCATCACATCACGCCCATCACTTCTATATTAACAGCGAAGGTCTTAAATAATGCAAATACCCTCATTCTTAATTTTTTTTTTCAATTGCTCAATTGCTTTGGTCCAGAGGTACCGTATTGATATCTACTTTTGGAAAATTTAGTCATTAAGGAGGAACAACGGGAACGGGACGAGGCGCATATTTCATGCCGGCCCTATTAGAGCATATTTGTGTGACAACCCGCAATTAAAACAACTAAAATTCCTGAAAAATAAAACGCCCGATAAACAAACAGAATCCAGATAGGTACTCATAATTCCTCTAATTGCAGCATGAAAAGCAACTACAAACATCCCTGAGCTAAAACGAATTAGAAATTAATCACACACACACGAAGAAGACATGCCGGGAAACGCATCTATTTTTTGTGGTGAGATGAGTGAAGGAAGGTCGATGACCATAATAAGTATTTGATATGGGTGCGCAGTAATGAGATTACGAAATTGAAATCGTCCAAATTGGGGGCAATAAATTGTCGACTTCTTTGTTCCGTGACATGAGAACCCAGATTCAAAAATGAAACGAGGAATAACGAGAAACAATGAATATTCTCATTTACTGCAAATCTAAACAATTATTGACAAACTTAGAACAGGACGCTCCCGAACTCTAATCACTCCTTGCGAGGATGCTCCAAGAAACGTATCCATTGCCAAAAGAAATAATTTTCCCTCTTCGCCTGCGTCACGACTTTTTGCCCTGCAAGATCTCTGTGGTGCTTCATTGAGGAGTTATTGACCGAGAGGTCCTTAAGAAATATGAGGTGTCACTCGTGGGAAATGCCGTAAAGATTCGACAGCGCTCCCTGCAGGCCCGCAAGAGCCGTGGAAAAGCATTTGGGAAAAGTTATAGTTTCCGTCCTGCAAGCCCCGTTTGTCTAATATACATATTTGTTTAATTGACGGCCGCATGATGTGGCCGATAGCAGGAGCACCGTTATCCCCTTTTAAAGGGTCCAATTAAAAACCGGGACCGGTAAAGTGACAAGCTCGCGCATAAACAGCGGGTTAATTTATGGCATGTTAAAAGGGTTGAGATGTCGCTGGTTGTAAAGAGCCGTGTAATGTTTTAAACTCCAATCGGTGATTTGGTCAGTCATTGACCGCGGCCGCTTGTCGATAGCCACTTTATGGCTTGTTTTTTTCATTCAGAGGGAATGGAATGATAATAGGATTGGAAAGTAATTTCCCTGGTGATGCATTGCTGAGGGCTGTCTTATCCCAAACGGAATCTCCGAAGTAAACTTGACGCTGGCCACTTATCCACCTGTGACATGTATATTAATTTAAAAATCTCGAAATTAAACTATGCGGAGCTTTCATTAACAGTTCTGGGAGAAGAGCCCGCTCGACACGACTCTGGGAACATACACTTCTTGATTCGAGATAGCTCATGTGGGTTTTTATAATTAATGATAGTTACACTTGCTCCGCAGTGCCATCGCGGGACTTCGACGAAGCCCTGGCACCCCGGGCGCACTACAATTACCACTAACTGTTGAAGTAACAGTCAGTTCCCAAGTCACTATTATTATTAGGTGGAAGAATTTTATGGAGGAAACAGGAAAAATAGAAAAACCCTTAGTGTTAAGAGAGCAAGCTTGAGTTACCTAACTTGTGTGTCGATGATTAAAATTGAATTGTCTCACCCTTAATTTTTCTCGACATCCTTTTCATTTATAATTAAAAAAAAATCATCAATCACTGATGATAAATGGTGTTGCAAGTAAAACTAATACGTTTCAACAATAGCCTGATTACGTGATTCTTACTCCCCACCGCCGAAATAAAACGAGTTTCTAAAAACGTGTTAAAATGTATTTAAGCTCTCAAACTAATGGGGACGATAAACCAGGTATGTACAAGACACTAAAACAAAGACTATTTTGGTTGCATTTTATATTAACTCTCTTCATTTAACGACCGGGTGACATAAAACCGAGGATCAGTCGTAGTTAAACCTTCTGCCGCCATCGAACCGGAACCCGTAAGCGGCGGCGTTCTTGGCTTCGACCAGGGCTGGATTCCTGAATTTGTAGAAGCTGGCATGCGAATGAGCCGCCCGGGAGCTGCCGCCCTCACCTCCCCTGGGATAGAAGGCTTCGAAGGTTCCTTTGGGCGGAATAATGGAAGTCACTTCTGGATCCGTTGGATCGTAACACACGACCACAGTCACGATCAACAGGAGCCCCCAACAAAGCCTCATTTTGCGTCACGTGACAAAAAAAAAACGAGCAATAATGTTATTTACTACAATATGTGTTGAATCAGGAGGAATTTCCGCACAACTGAGAACCGCCTGTCACTTTCTCCCAGGTTGTGCAATAACACCGTCTCGAAGGCGCGGTAAGGTGCAAAACATCAGAGAGCATCGAGTCTTTTTTTCTTTCGCCAACCACACCTCCATTGAAATCAATTTATTTTTCTTAAATCTATTTACATTTTTATCAAAAATCACAGGATCTCGTCAGGTTCCAAATCGACAACTTTTCGCCTCTTGAAATTTTTCTTGCCTTTCCTGTCCGCTATTTTCCGTTTCTTCGACTCCTTCTTCTTTTCGTGCCTCTTAATTTTTTTCTTCGCGAAAACTTCCGGGTCTGTTACAGCCAATTGGGTGCGCGCCCTCTTCCTCTCCGCCCTCTTGACGGAGAGGGTTTGTTGCAAATTCGACAAAGTACTGGTGTAAACGTCGATTCCCACGCGTTTCTTCAGAAGATTTGCCACTTCTTTGGATAATTGTCGAAGAGGCGCGTTACTTTCTTCTGTGGTTATCATTTCCCTCACTAGAGGCGCTAACAAATGGTTCAGAACTGGTAAAATACTGTCGAGTTCCAAAACTGTTCCTACGCCTGCGATCCATTTGAAAACTTCACTCCTCAACACAATAGCTGTCGGAGTTTCCACAACTTCTGTATTAACGATTTTTCTCATTCTTTTCGTTAACCACAACAAATTAAGGCTTTTGTCGCCTTCTTTGATGGGGATTTTTTGCAAAACTCGCGCGATGAACACTAAATTCTTAATGACTTGTTCGGCTAAATCATTTTTGATAGTACCAGGTTGCAATTGGTCGCACAAGTCTAGAGTTAACGACTTAACCGAAGCTACAGGATCACTGTGCAGATATTTGCCTGAATCGTCGCTGGTGCTAGAAGCGACTAACGTCGCTAAATGTTCGATGTCAGTGGTCGATAGAACGAAACCGAGAAACTGAGCCGCTGATAAACGCACCCACTCGTGAGGATACCCCAACAATTTTTGGATATGTTGCGACAAGTCTTTAATTTCCGCTCTTTTCAAGAAGGACGGACATTGAGAGCAGATTTTTAGCAACATCTGCAATACCTGAAACAAGTGATGGTCTTTGACTCTTTGAAACTCATCGCTGTCGTCGGCTGCGTCGCGAGAACGTTCCAATGGACCGGACTTCGGCTGGCTAAGACCGAACTGTTGTAAAATTAGAGGGAAAAATTTCGCGAGGCGCGTCTCAAACGACGACTTCTCGACGGTCACGAATATGCCGCAGAGTTGGGCGGCTAAACGGCGGTGGCATACCTTAAATTTCAAAATTGGTAAAAAAAACATACGAGAAAGTTAAGAAAGCTTACATTTTTATCCCTGAACCAAAGAGCTATGACGTCAAATAAAGGTTCGCGATCAGTTTTGCTTAACTTAGTTAGCATTGAAGATATACAATCTGCTATTGATTTCCGGCATTCTGGGACATCGTCGTTGACTAGTCGTGCTCCTAGCGTTATTAGGAGAGTTCCGCTATGTTGCTTGAGGGTTTTCTAAAAAAACACAATTAGTTTGAGAGTTTGCAAAACGGACCACTTTCACCATTGGAAAAGAGTTGATTAAAGTTTGAACCATTTCAATGGCGGACTCGCGGCCAAACTGCAACTCGTAGCTCATTTGCGACAAGTAGAACGACAAATGTTTTTCCAGCATGTCGCCCAATGGATAATCCATCAAATATTGGTGGAAAACAGCTCTGGATTGCGCCCTAACGTGGTTGAGTTCGGACGTGATCCCCAATTCGGCCACTTTGGTCATTACTTCGTGAATTTCCGGCACTATCAGTTTCCGGGAGATGATGGCTTTAAGTAGGTTGAAGGCGGTTGCTTGGCGGTCGTGGTCATGCATGTCTTGTTCAGTGTACAAGAGGAGAATTTTCAACTGTTCAATTTCAATTGTGTGGTACTTCACATCCCGAACCAAAACTGCCATAGCCTGTAGTTTTTAAAGTTAAAAACAGTTGACAATCAACTTAAACATCTTACCTTAAACGCGGCCACCACCAGATCGAAATTGTCGCCTTTACTTAAACCGGCCGCCGCGTATTTGTGCAAAATGGCGAACATGTCTTTGGCGATTTCCCCAATGTGCTCCTTCATCGAGGGCAACTCGAGCTTCATCACCCAAGCCAAACACTGCAACGTCAGGGTGCTCAACTGCAGAAACAAAAACGTTAGATCAAAAACTTGTTCTAGATTATTGAAATCAAAGACATTTAATCAAAAATTGCTACATTTATCACTGATGAGTTATTTAACTTTACCTTGATGTGTTTGGAGTTCAAACAATTTTTGAAAACAGCAACAAAGGGGTCCAGGAAAGGTTTGTAATCGCCGTCCCTCAACTTGTCTCGCTTCAACAAAACAAAACAAAGCCGTAACCCAAACTCAACCAACAAATGGGCGTTGGTTTTTGCCGAAGACTTGGCGTTACTGTTCCGAACTCCAGATCTCCCCACTGGCGCTTTGGGGATAATGAGACAGTCATTCTGCTTCTCGAGTCTAACTCGCTCTTTGGGGTTAATTTCCCGTTTTTTGCTGCCCGGAACCAGCTCCGGTATACTCTCTGAAGCCGTTCCGTAAGCAAATTTCAACAAAGAATCCGTTGCGATAAAAGTGTTGTCGACGAGACCCAGCGCGATATGACGCAAACATTCCTGAACTTTGTGGTTAGTTTTGGAGGAATGCGACGCTTGCAGGACGTTTTTGATCGGTAACAACAAGTCCATGAGACATTTATCTGAGACGTACTGAGCTAAGATCTGGAAAGTGTCGAAGCTCTTGGTAGATTTCGCTTCTGAGGTTTTGACGGCTATCTTCGCCACTTCGCGCTCTTCCGCCAAACTGCCGAAAAGGTCGGCCTTGCAAAGCTGCAAAACACCAATTAATTAACGGCGAAAAATACAACAGAGGATGTTCAATTTAGCGTTAGTGGTAAAGGAAGAGCAGGGCCAAAACACGAATTAGTAGAATGAAATGAAAGGTAATTAAAATTCACATTAATTTAGGATGCTCCAATAGATGTGATGCGTTTTTGCAACCATTATTATAGCAAGTCCAACTTGAAATAGGGCCATTAGTAAAACCAGATGCTAGATTGTAGATTTAGTTAAAGTACTAGACAAATATACAAAACAACAAGAATGGAAAATGGGGGAACGGGCATGGGCAAAACGAAGAACTTCAGGTTACAGTCAAGTTTTCAAGGTTCACTCACATCCAAAACGCTCAATACGATCTTGTCCATATCGCCCGGTTTGTAGAATTCCCTTAAGCAACTGAGTACGGCGTGAGTGGTAAAAACTAAAACGTGGACCTGATATCCCCTATTCAACAAAGGCGTCATCTCTCTGAGCATAACGTGTAAATATTCAGGCCCTAAAGTTTGCATAATTTTTTGCAAAGTCTCCCTGGTGGTTCTCCTGACGCTCTCCAGATGCGATTTCAAGAAAGTACACATCTTCATGAAGATTCTAAAAAATATTTTGAAAATAAACGGAACAATTTTGACCAATCATCACTTACCCGGGCAGATTTGCTTCTAAAATTTCCTTAGGGAGCCTCTGCAACAACTTCACTAAAGCCAACGAAATGGGAACTCGTGATAAATCCTCTTCTTCGCGTTCAATTCCCGTCCTCCTCCTGTTAACCTTATGCGACGAGTCGTGTTGCGTCATTTCCGCTAAAGCCCGGTGCAGTTGAGGCAACAAAACCATCCGAATGGTTCTAGTGACTCTCGTCGCCGTAGATTTGCACAATAACGTAGATTTTTCCGTGATTTTTATCAATACTTTCTCAACTTCCTCCTCTTCACCTTCATCGAGATCTTCGTCTCCGTTTTCATCTTCACCTTCGCCCAAATCGAGCACCTCATCAACTTGTAAATCATCCTCAGTTGCTGGTGTTTCCTTATCAACCTGTTCAACAGTTTCATCAACTTTACTTGAACCAACTATTCCATCGCTACCCCCATTTTCTTCCGATACTTCGTTACGTTTATTTACAACTTCTTGTGCGGCGTCTTCGACGCTTTTGCTCAACTCTCCCTTACTCAAATCGAAATGAAACGCGTCTAAAATGGCGACGTTGACTCTAACTAACTGCCTTTGGTAGTCCGATTTCCGCCTCAATTCTCCCAAATAAAACTTAAGAAGTCCTTCGTACTGGTGCCAGGGTAAAATTCGACAAATTGTCCCAATGCACTCGATGGCGGCGTCGATGACGCTGTTTTTGCTCGTGTATTTTTCGAAGCACAAATAAAACGAGGCAAAAGGTAGAACGAATTGAGTAAGCGTTCGGATGTTGGGCGAACTTGTGAGTTCTCTGGTTATTTGGCAGAATTTCAGCAGCGCCCTGGCGTGACGATGCAACTGCAAATGAGTGATGTTTTCGAAGAAATCCACCTCCAAATCCGCTTTATTAGTGTACTTGTGTAAATCGCGCAAAACCGGGTGAGCCTCGGGGCACTCCCGCGCCAAATGACCCAATAAACTGATGCAATCGTTGCGAAAATCGTTATTCTTGTTTTTCATCCCACTCCTGATTAAAGCGAAAAGCGTTTCGTTCAAAATATAGTCCAACTCTTTACCAATCCTAAATTTTTTAATCAAATGAAGACACAGTGTTCTGAGGCAATGCGAAGCGTTTTCGCGCAACGACATATCTTTTTCGCTTCGCAAAAGAAAGTAGCAGTTGTGGATGAGTAAAACTCCGACTTGGGCATCGATTGTGTCGTCATCCAAAGCGTTTTGGATACTTTTGAAAGTGTCGTGGCGAATTTGGAAATCGGGTTGATCGACCCATTTAGCGTCCCAAGCATTCAAACCGTCGATCAGTTCAGAGCCAATTTTTAAACTGTCGCAAGCACCACAAGTAGATTTCAAGATTTGCGTTAGCAATCGTCGGCAAGAAGCGTAGGAGACTTCGGAGAAAAGTGGCGAAATTAACTTCAAATGAAGTTGCGGGTTGGCGACATTACCAACCAAATTCTTCACAGTTGTCAATAGTTGGGTGACAATTTCTTCGCCGGCTCCAGTGGTGCAACGTTTCAGGACTATCGGCAGCAGGAGTTTTAAAGTATCGTCGCTTATTTCGGCCTCCCACACCAACTCGGAGATCCTCGATAGAATGAAGAGTTCTGTTTGGTTCAAATTTTTCGATTTCGAAGCCAATTTTCTTCTGATTTTCTCCAAAATTGAGGGGACGTGCGGCAACAAAATGCAGCTGCCGTAATTGAGTTTATCGTCAAGCTTAACTTGGTCCAAAATGTGTTTTTGGATCGGTAACAAATTATCGATTGGAATCACTTGTTGCAAGTCTTCCTCATCAGCTTGCAGAGTCAGAAGTTTCTCAATCATGCCTTCTATGGCGTTAACAACGGTAATGTGACTCTTCTCGTTGAGCAACAACTTTATAACTTGGGGGAGGATAAATCTAGTTTCGTCGCCATCGTGTTTGCATAAAAGAGGGAAGTACCGAGGATTCGAACCCCATTGGACAAACAACTTGAGCAAAGAAGTGGGGCTGTAAGTACCTTCCACGTTCAACTTGTCCAAGTAAGGCCAGACAAACACTTTGAATATAGCGTTGATTTGCTTGTTCCTCCAGGAATAGCTATCAAATTGTCCAAAGAAACGCTCCACTATTCTAACAGTTGATGTTCGAAGATTTCGTAACGTCGCTAAATAACCGGCATGGACGTTAGAAACTTGTTGAAGCGCCCCCTTGACGACAGCTCCAATTACCAAAACTACTTGAAGAACGAACGTTAATAATTCATTGCCCATTAATCCCCCAAATTCGTCTAGAATCACTTTGAGAAAATTGACGGTGCTCAGGAGACGTTTCGGAGGAATGAACTTCTCCAAATTAACTTCACTACTCAATTTCTCGACCATAGCTTCAGGATCTTCATCGATATACTTGGCGTAATAACCGAACGTCATTTTAATAAAACTCAACATTTCGTTTTCCTCGCAACCCGCAAGGAATCGCAAAACTAAGTTTCTTCGCAATTGTCCCGAAGACTTGCCGCCAGTTCTCAAACCTATCTTGGCACTCATTTTACTAAAAACAATTCTCATCACGAACGGTATCAAATTCTCGCGGTGGTCCCGCTGAATCAAGGAAGCGTCTTTATCGAGCTGGAAGTTGACGAGTTCGTTTTTGAATTTTTTATCGTCAACTAGATTATATAAATTTCCCTTGTAAGGAACCAAATATTTGTGTTTGTAGGTCATGATGCAATCGAGGGCGATTTTTTGGACTTCCTCGCTTTTGTTTTGAAGGAGGTCGAAGTAGAGTTTGCTCAATTCAGATTCACGGTACATAGATTTGGGGCTGCGGACTTTAGAGAATACAGCAAGGAAATTCAGCAAGGCCCTAGAACCGTCGTTTAGTTACTGCGGACTTAAAAACTTAAACTTACTTCATATTTGCTCTTCCACCAGCTTTTCTCGGTTTGACTGCAGGCTGTTCTTCGTCCTTGGGTTCATCATCTTCATTGTCTTCAACTGTGGTCTTCTCCAGGAATTCAGGAGAAGCATTTTGTTTGATGTTCCACATCGCGGCGATGTCGGAATTGTTTCTAGTATATTCCTTTCTGAAAAGCGTAATTATTGCTATTTGATAACTACACAAAGGTGCATCAACAGATCAAGACTTTTATTAATCGTGAATAAATCACCAACACACAAAGTCTTTCGCATTACAGATATCTGTAGTACCAATAATGGACTTTACACAATAGGGTACTTGCCTAAATAAAATATTGCACTTTTTATTCTCTAGATGCATGCAAATAACTAAAAGAGGCTTTAAATATTTTTTTCCCATTTTTTTTTCATATTTTTGTAAATATTTGCAATTTTTGTTTTTGATGACGTATTGAACCCCCGTATGCAAGAATTATATTAAATGGACTCTTGTTATTGGCCATTATGCTACGCTGCTAACAGAGTGCGCGACATGTATACAACGGATCGGCATTCGATTTATAAATAGAACGCAAGAAATCTGAGTAAAGCGCCACCATACGATTTCTTTTAGAACTACGTCGTGCAGGGGCTGGCTACGTCACAAATCTCCCACTCCAAAAATTAAAAAATAAATTCTGGGCGTAATATTGACCCTAGAACCAAATAAAAAAATACGGCTCTAATAAAATCGCCTACATTTTCTAAATATTATATTTCCCAAACAAGAGGCAAGTACCCCATTGGAAAGTTTGCATTCTAGAACGTCAGGGCACTAAATGATCCAAACAATTCTAGTATTTCTAAAGTTTATCAAAGTCCATCCAAGAGTTAATCAAGTTAATCTCAGTAGAACTTTGACAGTATAAGTCAGCTGATGATTTTTTTACGGCCAGAAGAAATTTTACTTACTCGACGAAGTCAAGTAGCAGCTCGGAAACGTCCCTGGTTCTGGCCTCAGCCACGTCTGGAAAGCGGCTCATGGCCTTCCAAAGCAACAATCTGTAGTTGACAAAATCCGGTTTCAGCTTGAATTTTTGCGAGTTCTGATACAAATCGCCTATGAACGGGCAACTTGTCGACAGAAGATCGATTTCGTGCTCCTTTCCCTCCCGAATGTTGACCACAACTCCTTTCAGTTCTTTGCTGTAGATCCCCCAAAAATCATTGATGTCCAAATCTTGGGCATGACTGTCTATAATGTCGATGACGGGGTCCCAGAGTAGTTTAAAATTAATATACAAGGTGCCGCAAAGGTAGCGCAATGGTAAAGTTTTGAAGCGAGTTTGTTGGCACATCAGCATTTGGGGCTTGTCAAAGTTGAATTTCTCCAAGTTCTGAATCTGGTCTCTGTAGGTCTGAACTTGAGAATCGATGGATTCCACTCGGAAGCAAATCGTGAAAACCGACCACTTTTCTTTGGGGACGTCCGGATCAGGTGAGTGTTTCAAGTCGAATTCGTGCAAGTTTTCAAAGAATGTATACAGATGTGCAGTGAGTAAACGCAACTGTAACAAGTAATTATTAAACTAAGTATGAAACTACTAAAATTATTTAAAACAAAAAAAATAATTAAATTTTTTTTCAAATGGTTCTGGACGACCTACCTCATGATAAGGCGAGCTAAAGTTGGGGGCCAAAACTTCATCAATTTCTGTCAAAACGGCGATGTTAATGACGGTTTCCTCATTTTTCAATGCAGTAATTAGCAGATCTATGAGCTTTAAGGCGCAAAGATACTCTTTGTTTGACGCCAAAGGCAGCAGTGCGTCAAGAAGCGGCTTGAACTTCTCGACCAAATGTTGAGATTTTCCGAGATGAATTGAACACTCTAACGTATTATTTAAGATAAACAATAATTGTTTCACCTTCGATTTGTTTTCATTTTTATGTTCATCGTCAATCTTTTTAATCAATTCCAGAACATTTGCATTTAAGTTCTCTTGAAATTGCTCATGATTGGTCAAGTTTATGTGCGGCAAACAAATTAAGGCGCAAATATACTCGGAGGGTGAGTCAAAATTAGGAGCGGTTAAAAATTCCAACAAAATCTTTTCAATTTTGGAGTTGTTGTCTTTGCTACTGAAGTCAATGGGGTACTTTTTCCAATTGGAAAGACCGACACCGCTTTCAGCTAGTGGCGATTTTTTCAAAATTAACTGTGTCAAAACGTAAAAGTATTCCAAAGATAATTCGTTAATGACGCACTTTTTCAAAAATGTGGGCAAAACGAGGGCTTCAAAAGAGGAAAACGTGCTCACATTATCGACGAAATACAACAAAACTGCTGATTGCGGGAGGGAGAGAATTTTTCTGGTTACCCCAGAGGCCTGCTCTTGGGATAACCTGACATTTTTAGACAAAAGTAACAAAATTCCAATTTGCGTACAAGTTAGAAGAACCGAATGGGGCAATTCTTCGTTGCTTAAAAGCTTCACAATTAGTTGAATGACAAGAAGAGGATTTTGCAGCAATTTTCCTTGACGATACTCAATACTTTGCCCCAACAATTTTAACACTAATTCAATTTCGCCTGAAGTTTTGGCATCTGGAGAGTTCTTCCAGTTATTTTCCAAATTTTGAAGCGTTGCCAACAAAGTGGTCCACAACAAATTACTCTTTTGGGGTTCAATATTTGCCGCAATATTCCCAACAATTTGTTCTAAAATCTCAAAAAGCACCGCTTGAGGAAACTTAGAATCAGACAGCGATTCGATGAGGAAAGGCAGGACGGTTTCAGCACAACTATGAAATTGGCCCTTAACCCCGTGAAGAACTTCAAAAAATAATTTTCCACAACCCTCAACCCCCTAAAAAAAATTATTAAACCTACAAATTCAAGTTTTCACCACTTACATCTTTGCTGCTTTTAACGGTTTTTAAGATGTGCAACAGAAAAGTTTGGCGGTCCTTGACTTTTCGCGCAATGAAAGCAAAACTTTCAGCAGCAAAACTATTGATGTATTCAGGCTTGTGGCTTGACAACAGTGGCAGCAATGCGTTGAAAACTGAAGTAATGTCCTTTATCACTGGTCTCCAGAGAAATTTAAAGATGTAAGCCAAACAAGTAAAAACCCATTCAAGCTGTTCAGTGTCTTTGGTGTTCAACAGCTCTATTAGGACTGCGAGAAACTCCTTATAGTAGGGGTAGAAATCCTTGCGCAAATCCTTAGCGACAGCCACCACAATACTAAAAACACAAATTCAGCAAACGTTTGTCAGGCATTGTCGCTACTTACTCTAGAAGAGGTTGAAGGCACAACACATTTTTAAGCTTCAAGTGTTTTAGTAGAACCTCAACCACGCGATCTTTTTCTAAAATTAGTTGCGGTAACGTTATTAAAGTGTGGAATTTAATTTCCTTCTTGAAAGCGTCAAAGCCTTCAGTCAAGTTCAAAATGCTCCAGTTTTCTATTGCTCGGTAAAAATAGGACTGCTCTTCGTCGGTTTCGTTTTCGTATTCGTGGCCGACTTTGTGGAATATGTCAATGTCGATGTTGGAAATTCTCTCAGCGAAGGGTTGAAACTGAAAGTTGAAATGAGCTCAAAATAGCCACAAAAATTGACCTAAAATTACCTTGAACGTGTTCAGTTCCTTGTGGCGGACGGGCTTGTTCTTCATTTTGGAGCTTTATTTTTTGTTATATCGTTAAATCGGAGATTTGTTGTGGTTTTATTAAATAATTGTCTTCATAAAACTGACAACACCAACATGCCGCACATGGGTCAATGAAACATAACCTCAACTCAACGTGATATGACACAAATCAGGTCTGCCAACATTTCTGCCAAATTTATTCAAAAAAGTAATTTTTTGAGGACGCTACAACTGCTTGCCACCAATTCGCCCCATTAATATAACAAAAATACAATCTGTACTCAAAAGTTTGTAGGAGAGTGTTAATTCTGGATTTCCAGGCGGAAGCGGTTCCAGAAATTTCTGGCAACTTTTCGCTTTTTCAAGTTTTGCCACGCTGGAGCTCGGTAGGCCATGCCGCACGCGCATTGGCTGCGTACGTGTCAAACATTCTGCAAACGTCAAAGGTTCCGCCCCCTCCCTCCTGTCACTTTTGGCACCGAAACGGTGAGGCACAGACGTGTCAGGCGTGTGTGTATGTTTTTCTGTTGAATTATTTCAAGTTTTCCGTATTATTTTGTAAAATCACAATGGCACCCAAGCAAAGGATGCGTGTCGCTAACGAGAAGGCCAGCAGGAACGTGGTTTTGCGCGGAAACGTGCCCAAATCGACGGTGAGTAAACTTAACCATATTGTTGGTTGTTGACGGTGTCCAGGGGGGTATTAACGGGATTTGTGCCGTTTCTAGAAGCAGGCTAACGAGCAGACCCCGGTGGGGCCGTGGCTGTTGGCGCTCTTCCTTTTCGTCGTTTGCGGGTCGGCGATTTTCCAGATTATCCAGTCCATCCGTATGGCGTAATCGGACCGCGAACTCAACCCCTGATGGCTCAACAATAATTCCTTCGATAATATCGTGTAAAATACTGTGTTGCAATACATTTTTCGTTTATTATTGTGGTTTTGTAAATTTATTATGTGAACTTGTCAAATATAATATTTTAACAGACGTTTGCATTTGTATAAAGTATATTTTTACATAAGTTGTACTAGAATTAAACGGTACGCTTTATTCTCGCACAGATACCTACAATGAGATTCTTTATAACCATTCCATGTTTAATTGTAAGCTGCAAATTGTGTAATTATATTTTATGATTATTAAATTATTTTTAATTTTCATACAAGTGGGTTTCTTTTCGACACACACCTCCACTCGTTAAATTCAATCAACTAGAGCAAATTTTCAAAACCGAAAAATTGCATTTCGTATCTTAATTGATGGCAGTCAACCGTCTAACAACTGTACACTTTCTAATCATCACTTCAATTGCTTTTTATGCTTCCTTATAACGCTTCAAGTAGACTGGAATGGTATTATTGCTTCTCTGAGAGTCTCCGGTAAATTTCTTGATGCTGCTTTGAGTCATTTAGCATGCCAATAAAGTGTTTATACTTCGAAATGAATCGTAAGCATTTTACTTTGCCAGAAGTTAACATACTAAATTTGTAGGTCAGCAATGGAAGCGTTAATTATTAATTATATGCGTGTATCTTTGAAGAAAATTTAACAACATACAACTTTTGATGTATGTATCTTTTAAATGGTTGCAGATATGATAACAAATCCAAAATATCGCTTTAGTAACAAAAATTTAAATTTATAGATCTTACAGTATCTTGAATTACCCATAATAAAACAATTATAATTTTAAAATTACAATTACCTGCCACCTTTTAAAGATAGTGGCGATTTTAATAATCGTAAAATTTAAAACTTCTGTTAGTATTTTTTGTAGATTAGATATATCTAGACTTTGTACAAATAAACAACGATAAAAAGTTTGAACTGGACTGCGTAGTCCGCTAAGTGGTAGATGATGGATACGACGTATCCTTGTCTATATAATCATTTCAATTGTAATTAATTAACCAACATCAAATCAAAAGTTCATGTGCAAGATAAGTGTCAAGCTTTGCTATAGGTATTTGATGCCATGAAGAATTTACTTTCTCCAAGTCTCAAGCGCCTTCTTACTGCTCGAGATTCGTGAAGATATTACTCGCTACCTATACAGGGTGTAAGCGAAATAAGTGCATTAATTTTAACTGGTAATAGAACTCTTCAAAACGAATTTTTTTTCTATGTACCGTTTTTTCGAAATCGAATTTTTTTAAATCATTTTTTTCCTCTACACCTGCTTTCAGTGGCGTGTAAGAAAATTGTGTAAGATTTTAAAATAATTTTAACACAAAAACTAAAACGTTTTAAAAATATATATATTAGTAAAAGTTCTTGATCTTGAAAAGTTCTATTACCAGTTAAAATTAATGCACTTATTTCGCTTACACCCTGTATAGGTATTATGTGGCACAATGTGAAAACAATGTAACTGTTTTGAGAAAGTGCTATCATTAAAAAGAAAAGAAGTTATGACCAAAGATAACATGATGACCTCTTGAATGCTGAATCAACTTGTTCCTATCACTAGGCGGCGTTTAACGCCATATAATATTAATTATATGTTTTATGTAGGTATGTAGTTAGTATAGATGGTTAGATTTCCAAAGGGTCATTTGGTTTTCTAACCATCCCGAACTGCAACCAATATCTTTTGTTCAAACCCTACCTCTAATTATTGTCCCAAAGGCATAAACCTTTTGCAAAGTTTACAATGACTTTGAGAGATCTTTTCCTCACTTCGTCAGGCGATAAACTCACACTAGGTACCAATCAATGTACGGCTTGCTAAGATGCCACAGTGACATAGTATGCGTTCTGAGGTTTCCTCTTCTGATCCACATACTCTCCATATTTCATTGTCCATCTTTCCCATAAAATTCTTCACCCGTCTTTCTCCTGGAATTTGTTTCCAGTACCTATGCCGTTTTATCATTCCTGTTCCATCTGTAGATTTTGGCCCTTCTGTGGTTTTTGCTCAGGTCGCAGAACGGTTCTAATTTTGGTCATGAGGTAGGAAGAGTTACTATGTAGAAACGGTACTGGAAGGAAGATTTTATAATTGGTGCATTGTATGTATGTAATAACCTTTAACAGTAAAAGTGATATAATATTTTTTTGTCTTCTTAATTAGGTAATGTAATTACTCCCTCAGGATTAAGACAAGAGTTCTAACTTTTCTACATTGTAGCTACACTAAGGTGGATGGTAATTACTAAAATGAGTTTAACATTCAAAACTCAGCACGCACATCTTATAAAGATCAATGCATTGATCAGTTCCTGGGTAGATGGCTTAAGTACTGCAATTGTACATTTTGTGCCAAGAAGTGTACTCGACTCGGAGAATCGGAACTCAAGCTACACTCTTCTTCTCTATCTTCAACATGCTGCACTTCAAACGTGAAACTTACTTTAGTTAGAATCTACAATATTTAATAAACTATACTTGTAACAGGGTCACCCTTAATTATTGATGCGATAAACTGTCGGCTTGTCATTAAAAGTTACAGATCTTCTTGGTCTGGCATGAGTTGCCGGCATCAGACCCGATGGCGCAACTTTATTTCTCAATAAAGAAAGACGCCTCCAGCTGCTCCTGAAGCTATTAGCCCTAGAAAACGTTAGTTCTTTCACCAGATTAGCGTTAGCCGTTTGATTCAAATAAATCAAACACATTTCGGGAAGTTTCAAAGAATGGGCCTCAGGGTGTTCGTCTAGCCAAGTCAACAGCCGCTTCATTACGGACACTTGCTGTTCATTAGTTACCTTAAATAATTAAATTGGGGGCGTTTTGTTAGGGTCATTACAATTTAAAACCACTTACCTTATTTAAGGCTTGTCTCAAGAGAAATTCATCTTTTGTCGACATCCAGATGACGGGCGTACGTTTGCTGCAGAGCCACATGTAGTTCGATTTGCCGAAAACGCTTTCAGCACATTTTATTTGTTGCGCGTGCATTAAGATTTGCACCTTAGAAGATTAGGTCAGCAGCGGAAAAGGGGTAAAAGGGCGGAAAACTCACCTGCTCTATAAACTGTGGAGTCATCTCGGAGCGCTGAAGAGAAAGGAACATTTCAAATGCAGATTAGTGTGGTGGAGTGTTAATAACGATTTTATTAAGAGATAAGCAAACAAATATATGATAAATAAGAGGTTGGGTAAATAGATAGTTTGGATATCAGTTTATTAAATATGCCAGAATAGAAAATCTGACTATGAACAGTTTTAATTAAGATTACAGAAATTGAGACTGACAGTTTAACTAACTCAGTTTAAGTTTTGGTTGCCTCAAGACAATGCCTCAAGTGGGTGTGATGACGTCACAAAGTCACTTGGCAGTTTTGGAGATGTAAGTAAGGCAAAATTGTCTACAAATTAAGTAAATTATTTGGATTTTGAAAATGTCGTTTATATGGACAGAGGTTAAAGATTTGAACAACAATTGGAGCTTCAACAAGTTTAGTGCTAAATTCTGTTTTTTGTCTAAAAAATTTTCGGTGCGCCGCCACTGCACCACGTATAACTGGTTGCCAACTGTAACTATTCTAAATTCTACCAACTGCAAAAAAATAAAACCGAGACGTACTGACGTACATAACCTCAAAAACTTTGTTTTGGCCAATTTTTTCGTCAATAATGGTTGTAAGTATGTGTTAAAACGCGAGTGTCTCTTCTTAATTCCAACAGCCATGTCGGAAGCGGCAATAAACGTCTTGAACGACATCCTTAAGATCGAAGGTATTGAAGAATCCTTCAGTTGCTTCTTGGTCCACCGCTCCACTTCTGAAAAGGAAAAGCTGGCACTATGGCAGCAAGAATTGACCGCAGCCCTAACAAACGTGATTCAAGAACAACAGGAGGCGGTGTTGCGTCAGTACTTGCTTGTGGCTTCGAACAGTTCCCAGAGCCAATTGGAGCTGCTTCTGGAGCTTCTAGAATCCCTTGTCCGCACCGGAGTACTTGGTGCTCGCGTAGTTTGTGAGGTTGTTATTAACTACGATAAGTTGCACCACACCAATTCACGATTTTGGATCGAATGTTTCAAATTGGTCCGTAGAATTATCGATTTGGTCGAATATAAGGGCGTGCGGGAGATAATGAAGGTAATTTTGTTGAGAAAAGTTGAAAGAAATTAATTTTGCTGTTTCAGGGTTGTTGTGAAAAGGCCAAAACTTTGCCGTGGCGGCTGCATTCGGGACTGCAACCCCAAACTCAAGCTCTTGTGTCAGTTGCTGAGAGGATTATGGATCGAAACGCTTGTCTTCTTCCCGGATATTTGCTAGTTAACGAATTGCAAAAGGCGTATCCAGATTGTCCTCATTGGCGACTAGCCGCCCTTTTTTCTGATTACGTCGATAGTTTTAGGGCTTGCGCCCAAATGGTTTCAATTGTGGGTCAGGCGAAGATGCGTCCAGTAGTTGAGCATAGTGGTTGTCCCGATCATTTGGTTAATCCTTGGAAACTCGATCCTTGTACGTTGCGGTTTACTCTTAAAGGAACTTTACCTTATTCAGCTGAATTGTTAGAGAAGCAAACAGGGTTGCTTAGATACGTTCTGGAGCAACCCTATAGTCGAGATATGGTTTGCGGAATGTTGGGGTTGCAAAAACAACACAAGCAACATTGCGCCGCATTAGAAGAACAATTGGTGGAGTTAGTAATTTTGGCTCTAGAACGAACGGAGAATGAGAGTGACGAAACCGCTACTCAAGGCTTGTGGTTGCACTTATCGTCGCAACTGATCTATTTCGTTCTATTTCTATTCGCCAGTTTTCCCAATATAGTGATGTCGTTGCATTGGCGGCTGCAAGGGCGCGATTTGAGGAAGGGACGCGACCAGTTGATGTGGGTCCTTCTCCAGTTTATTTCCGGCTCAATTCAGCGCAACCCTCTCTCGAACTTTCTTCCAGTTTTGCGCCTGTATGAATTATTGTTCCCAGAAGAAGAACCGCCGTTGCCTGTTCTCGATTTCAACCAACCCCAGTGTACGAGACAGATGGCCATGACTTGTATTTGGATACATTTAACAAAAAAAGCGCAAGCGGAAATGACGAACTTAACATGGCCGATTCCGGCGAAGGTGAGGAGTCACCACGAGTTCCTCCAGCAGCTGGTGCCCCCTAACAACGCCTCTTTGGCGATGGGTAACGATTACCGTATCGCGCTACTATGCAACGCGTATTCGACCAATCAGGACTACTTCAGCAAGCCGATGGCGGCGCTTGTTGAAACTATTCAAGGGAGTCCTAAGTCCGCAGCGCCACCTACCGCTCCTTTGAGCATGGCCGTTTTGGATTCGCTAACGGTCCATTCAAAAATGAGTCTCATTCACAGCATCGTCACTCACGTAATTAAGTTGGCACAAGCTAAATCCGGTATGCCTTTGGCGCCAGCTTTAGTTGAAACTTACAGTCGCTTGTTGGTTTACACCGAAATAGAGTCGCTTGGGATTAAGGGATTTATAAGTCAGTTGTTGCCAACTGTTTATAAGTCCCATGCTTGGGGCACCCTCTACACGTTACTCGAAATGTTTAGCTATCGAATGCATCATATTCATCCCCACTACAGGGTGCAGCTTTTGAGCCATCTCCATTCTTTAGCTGCGGTGCCACAAGCCAATCAAACTCAACTCCACCTATGTGTCGAATCAACTGCGCTACGACTAATCACAGGTAATTGCCGTTTTGTTAATAAAAATGTTTAATTAATTTTGTTATTGTTAATGAAGGTTTGGGTAGTGGGGAAGTTCAACCGGAACTGTCACGTTTTCTTTCGGAACCCAAAACCTTGATTTCGGCCGAATCCGAAGAACTGAACCGCGCTTTAGTTCTGACTTTGGCACGTGCCACTCACGTGACCGGCGCTGATGGTTCCTGGTGTCACGAGCTTCTGGCCACTATCGCGCAAAGCACCCCTCACGCGTGGGCTCCGCACACATTGGAGTGTTTCCCGAGAGCTCTAGCGGAATTCTTCACCCAACATGCGGTGCCGAAGGAGAACAAGCAACAGCTCAAAAAAGCCGTTGAAGAGGAGTACCGGAAATGGGCGTCGATGAACAATGAGAACGACATGATGGCGCATTTTGGGGTGGCGGGGGCCCAACCGCTCTTCCTATGCCTTCTGTGGAAGATGCTGCTCGAAACGGACCACATCACCCCAATTGCGTACAAGTAAGTTTTGGCTTCAACGAGATTAATCGCAAACTTTTTTGTTTTTATTTTTCAAATAGCTTTCTTAAATTGATAACTTATACAGGGTAGGGCAATAGTGCGTCCGACTTCGATAGCTCGAGTTCTATTATAGGTAGAAATTTTATTTAAAAACACAGATAAACTAGAGAAAGAAGTCTATAACCGGAAATTATTTCTGAACATACAGGGTGAACCAAGACAATTATACAGGGGCAAGTGACATTTTTTTAAATGGAATGTGGTGTGTAAAAAAAGATTTTTTGGAACCTTTTCCTAGACTCTTTTCAATCCAATATTATTGCTGACTATTTCCAAACCACTTGGATGTAGCGATTTTTTTTGTTCAAATAATGGCATCTGCAGATGCATGTTAGAAAAATCACTACAGTCACAACTATGAGTTCTAAGAAAAAAATATGTAAAGACTAGTTAGTAAACATCTGTGAAATGTCTTTGATCCATTTTAATTTTTGAAAAATTATACATGGTGGCTAAATTTAATTTTTTAATTTAGAGCTTTTGAATTTAATTTTCTCCATTTTTTTAAATAGAACTCCCTGTATATTTTTTAATGATATGATGTAGAAACCCAAAGCGAACATTTTTTGTATGTACACCCCTATGGCTATTTGTAACCATTTTTGATTTATCGCCAAATAATTACAAAATTCAAGAATAATCCTAAAAAATTAGATCGTTTTCCAAATAACTCGACAAAAAAAATCAAATGTTTCAAAATTGACACAAAAATGACAACTGACGACAGATAACTGCGATAAATGTGTATTTCTTGTCGGATAATATAAAATGCAAAAAATGATCAAGATACAAACATAAAGTGAACTTACTAAAAAAATTTAATTTGACAATCTAATTTTTTAGGATTATTCTTGAATTTGGTAATTATTGGGCGATAAATCGAAAATGGTTACAAATAGTCATAGGGGTGTACATACAAAAAATGTTCGCTTTTGGTTTCTACATCATATCGTTAAATAATATACATGGTGTTCCATTTGATAAAAATGGAGAAAATTAAATTCAAAAAGTTCTAAATTGAAAAATTAAATCTAGCCACCCTGTATAATTTGTCAAATGTAAAAACGATTCAAAGACATTTTATAGATGTTTACTAACTAGTCTTTACATAATTTTTTCTTAGAACTCATAGTTGTGACTGTAGTGATTTTTCTAACATGCATCTGCAGATGCCATTATTTGAACAAAAAAAATCGCTATATCCAAGTGGTTTGGAAATAGTCAGCAATAATATTGGATTGAAAAGAGTCTAGAAAAAGGCTCTGAAAAATCTTCTTTTACACACCACATTCCATTTAAAAAAAATGTCACTTGTTTCACCCTGTATGTTCAAAAATAATTTCCGGTTATAGACTTCTTTTTCTAGTTTATTTGTGTTTTTAAATCAAATTTCTGCCTATCATAGAATTCGAGCTATCAAAGTCGGACGGATCATTGCCCCACCCTGTATATTTTATTTTTTAATATTATATTTATATACAGGGTGTTCTCTAAAAATACTTCAAGTCGTAACTCGGTTATTTATTGTTGAATAAGTAAAAAACTTTTGGAAATTATTCTTTAATCATGATTGTTTCAAATATTTACTTTAATGTCAAAAGATTCCAATGAAGTTGTTCTCGCGAGAATTGATTGTCTTGAACTCCAGAATTGGGTTTGATCCGCCTGGCTGCACGTCGCTGCTTCCTGCATCTAAAGTTTTAAGTTTCTAAACTGGGCCCTTGCAGGATTTTGGAGCGGATTGGGGCGCGCGCTTTGTCGGCGCATCTCCGAAAGTTCTGCGACTGCCTGGTCTTCGAGTTCAGCAATTCGCCTGGCGGCCAGCACGTCAACAAGTGCGTCGACACCATCAACGACATGATCTGGAAGTACAACATCGTGACCATCGATCGTCTCGTTCTCTGTCTAGCTTTGCGGACCCAAGAAGGCAGCGAGGCCCAAGTTTGCTCCTTCATCATCCAATTAGTTCTTCTGAAAGCCACCGAATTTAGAAACAGGGTTCAGGACTTTGTCAAAGACAATTCGCCTGATCACTGGAACCAAACCAATTGGCACGAGAAGCATTTGGAATTTCACCGTAAATACCCGGAGAAGTTCGCGCCGGAAGAACAGTCGAGCGGTTACCATCCGTATTTCGGGAACGTTTGCTTGAGGTTCTTGCCCGTTTTTGATATCGTTGTTCACCGGTTTTTGGAAATTCCTCAAGTTACCAAAAGTTTGGAGATTCTCTTGGAGCATTTGGGATGTTTGTACAAGTTTCATGATCGTCCTGTAACTTATTTGTACAACACTTTGCATTATTACGAGACGAGATTGCGGGATAGACCGCCGTTGAAACGGAGGTTAGTTGCGGCGGTTTTGGGAACTCTCAAAGATAGCTTAAGTGAACCTTACCAAGTCTTTTTGGGCCGGGCTCCGGATGACGTCTGGACCCCCGAACTGGACTACTATATCCAGTTAGTCAAGAGAGTTGTCGAAGTTTTAGGAGGTGGCTCCACCAACTCCTTGACCGACTGGAGGTTCAACGAGTTTCCCAACGCGGGAGCCAACATTTTGTACACTACCTGCGTCGAGTTGATGGCGCTGTTCGTGGGGCCCGAAGCCGTAGCCAATGGACTTCTAGACGTGATAGCAAAAGGTTACTAAATTTTAATAATTATTAAGTCTAGACGCGATAAGGTCCGACTAGCGGAATTTTGACTAAAAATGTCCTCAGAACCGTCAATTAAATCATTTTTGCTTGCAGGCTACGTAATGATCCCTTCATCCGACATCCATCAGTGGATCAACGCCGTCGGCTTAATCCTGGCCGCTCTTCCCGTCAGCTACTGGAGCGTTCTTCACGACCGCTTACTCAGCACTTTGGCCGAACTGGAAACGTGGACTTTTGATTGTTCACCGTTTCGTCTATTTGATTTCGAGGAGACCCACGCGGGGCTGTTGCACAATAATTTCAGTTACATGCTGGCCTTGGCTCACTCAGTTTGGCACCATGCGGGCCCCGGTCAAATAGCCAGCGTTCCGAGATGGGTGCGGGAATCCTTGCCTGCTGTGGTTCGATCTGAAGAGCAATTCCTGTTCGTTTGCCACCTTGTCGGGCCGTTTTTGCAACGATTCAACATGGCTATAGTAGAACTAACTAATGCCCTCTATGAATTGCTGGCGCAAGTCGACCATGCGCAGCCAGAATTGAACCATATGGACCCAATATGTGACCTCCTCTATCACATCAAGTACATGTTTGTGGGAGACAGCATGAAGAAAGAATTGGAAACAGTTGTGCGGCGTTTAAGGCCTCAACTGCAATTGAGGCTCAGGTTCATCGCGCATTTAACTATTGAAGAAGTCAACGCGTCATAATTTATTCCATTCTAATTTTATTGGTTTTAAAGTAATACAAGTGTATGTTTGCAGTTATTTTTATTAAACAAAATACATTTACATACATATTTAAAAACTTAAGTTAGTCGTTGTTAATCAGATTCACTATCTGAACTGGGAGGAAAATCTGGTTTTGCTAGAAAAAAAAGTTTAAACTGTAGCAGGATGCTATGCTATAAGTAGTAAATTCTTACCGTTCTTATCTTCTTCCTGTTTCTTTTGTTCTTCTTCAATGTATTTATTTTGAGCCTCAACTACTGAGCGACTGTCTGTACATTTGGAATATACATCCAAAATTTCTTGGTTTAATTCTAGGAATGAGTGTCCCCAGGAAAATTTGTCTAAATAATCAGTGGCACTTTTCTTGTATCCAGTTATGTACATGGTGGCTGCTATGGCTTCCACACAACTTAATTGAAAAGGCCGCCCGTAGTTAATAGGGTTGGCAGCCACAAGAAATGGTAGTAGCCGCCCATGTTTGGGTTTTAGGGCTGCGATTGGGGTTTCGTCTATTCGCGCCCAAGAACAATCCACCACCGCTATTCCTTTCGTCGTAACTGTTTCGCGGTCGTTAGGACTAACACATTTGGTTCCTGTAGGAGTCAGAACAATTCCGGGAAACTTCTGCTTGATTTTTAAACTTTTCACAAGACCTAAGCGGGCCAGTTTGCGGCCCGAGCACTTTTTGGGGTCGCACTGATTAAAATCCCACATTGCTACCGGGAATTCGTCTAAAAATTGAAATGGCGGTAACCTAAAATTGTTGAGCCCCCTTACCTTCTTGGTCGGATTGCTCAGACTCGGAACTGCTGATGGAAGCGCCAGCCATGCTGTCTTCCAAACTTGCCATTTTTACCTATTTATTTATTGTTAAGTCGCAAGTAAAAGAAAATATTACAACTATTCTCAACCTAACCTCACTTTTTGACAGGTGTCAGTGGCACGTGCTGCAGTTATGGAAGGTTTTGAGTTGATTCAGCAAGGGGCGGAGGGCCGAATTTTCAAGGGGCTTTACTTGGATAAACCCGCCATCGCCAAAGAACGTTTCGTCAAAAAATACCGGCATCCGGACCTGGATTCTCAGCTGACCAAGGAACGGTTGAAGAGTGAAAGCCGGGCGATCCTTAGGTGCAAAACCGCCGGAATCAGGACCCCCGCCCTGTACTTGGTTGACTTCAAGAGACGCGTTATTTTTATGGAACATTTCGAGCATAGTGTTATGGTCAAGGAGTTTATCGCTAAATCTACTAGTAGCAAAGACATTGAAACATTATCCCTCAACATTGGGGCGATTTTAGGAAAAATGCATGCGAACAACATAATTCATGGAGACCTAACAACTTCCAACATGTTATTAGTGAACAAAAACAACGAGTCAGTTTATGACTTGCTGGCAGATTTGGAGTTGGTGTTTATTGACTTTGGGTTAGCTCAGCATGAAAAGTATAGCACAGAAGATAAAGGAGTGGATTTGTACGTCTTGGAACGGGCTCTAATCAGCACTCATAGTACTGCTGAAGAAATTTTTGCAAGTATTCTGAAGGGTTACCAGAAGCAAAACAAAAATGGGTGGAAGGAAGTTTCTGCTAAATACAAGGAAGTTAGAGCAAGAGGAAGAAAACGAACTATGGTTGGATAACAATGTAATTAAAAATAATGGAAGCTTTAAAGTCTTGATGGCATTCCACCCGCAATCACAATGGTTTCGCCAGTAATATAACTGGCGTCATCAGATGCCAGGAAGGCGACTGTCCCGCTAATATCATGAGGAACCCCCAATCTAAAATTGTTATTGTTTAATACAAAATAGTTTTGGTAAAAATTTTTTTATTACCTGCCCATTGGGGTTCTCGACAACACTTCTTCCCTAGCACTTTCAGAGTTGACTAGCTACAAATTAAGTAATTATTTTTCGATGAAAATAACTTAATGTTACTTACAGCGCCAGAAAATTTCGTTTGTATTATGCCAGGCGCCACGCAATTGACTGTTATGTTTTCTGGAGCCACTTGCAGGGCGGCCGCCTTAGTTAACCCAAACAGCGCCGTTTTGCTAACAGAATAGGCCCCCAAAAGCTTGAAATTAAAACAG
Source organism: Schizotus pectinicornis (assembly GCA_951805265.1). NCBI lineage: Eukaryota > Metazoa > Arthropoda > Insecta > Coleoptera > Pyrochroidae > Schizotus > Schizotus pectinicornis. The sequence goes on from OX638203.1 coordinate 19,514,124, forward strand.
TTATTACTAGAACTTTAGGCAATAAGACCTTTTACTTCGAAGGGTTGAAAGCCTGCAATTGAGGAAACAAAAATTATCCTCCCAGACGGTCTTTTACGCAAAAGCGGCAAAGCTTCTTTGGCCAAAAGAAATGAAGATTTCACATTTACGTCAAATATTTTATCCCAAGCATCCTCATCGGCCTAGAAACAGACGTAAATGTTTGTTTTGTGATTTGAGACTGATTTACATCCAGAACTGAGCCGACTGAAGGGTTGGCGGCAGCGTTCGAAACGAGGATATCGAGGCCCCCCAACTTGGCAGCCTGTCAAAATAACAATTGCAATTTCTTTATTGTTAACTATTATGCAACAACCTCTTCGAAAAGCTTCTTCCTGTCTTCGGATTTGGAAACGTGACAAACCAATCCGGTCACCGATAACCCTTCGGATTTGAGCTTGTCAACGGTTGAATCGACGTTCTTCTGCTTTCTGCTGCTGATCACAACTTTGGCTCCTTCTCGTGCTAATCTTTGGGCGATGGCAAGGCCGATTCTAGCAAATCAATAGAATAAATAGAGGAAACGTAACCTCACTTTAGCTTCTCACCCATCGGTTGACGCGGTGACGATAGCTATTTTGCCCTCGAGACGTCTTGGGGTTGCGGCACTCATCTTCCTGAGTACTATCGTGGCTAGAACTGACTGCGATTTGATCGTTTGCAGAATTGTGCGTACTTGAGGAAGCAGCGACATCATTGGGTAAGTTTTATGGACAATAATAATTATTAATAATGATACCGCTAGCCTAACAGTTGCCTTGAAGTTTTTTATAGCTTATCGCGATAACCAAAGGCTAAAGGTCATGATGGAGTAAATTAACTTTACCTATGGGCTATTGTCAACTTCTTCACAGTTCAGCAATTAAATAGTAATAGCACATAAAACTTGTTTGCAGGAAGTGGTTTGAATGTAGTTTGCAAAGGAAGTAGTTTGAATGCAGTTTGCAAAGGGTGTGGTTTGAATGCACATTACTGTCCAATAGCATAAACATGAAAGCTGAAAAGTTTATTTGGCTTAGTAAGTTCACATAATTCGAGAAAGTCATTACTCTATCAAAGTAGACATTTTTGCAAACAAAAATTTATGGATTTTAGTTGTTTTATACCGGGTGGACCATCACTTGTGGTCGAATTTTTCCCGCCCAAAGGATAAAAGATTTGAATTTGAGCTTCCGTGGATATGATCAAACCATTAAGACCTACTTTTCACAAAATTTTGAAGTTTTTTGGCCCACCCCGTGCTCGTCTACAGAGTGATTTATTCAAAATTGTAAAAAAGTTGACAATAAAGTTGCAACTTTTTTTATACCGTTGTACGCAGAAAATTTTTCAGATTACGGTGGTCTCTTCAGAATTTCGAAATTTTGATTTCTGGGGCCGTAATAGTAATAGTTCCTATGTTCTTAGTTGCGGCATAGGCGTTAAGTGGTTTGAATGCATTTTATTCAAGGCAATGGTTTGAATGCATTTTTATTCAAGGCAATGGTTTGAATGCTGGCATTTAAGGGGTTGGAGATGCGCTAATTGTTCCTACGTTGCTATCAAGCCATGTAACGTTAGTGAAAAGTTTGGATAAGAGTTTTTTTATAGGTGCAAAGGCTACGAAACGTAACTATCAAAAAAAGCTGTTGTGGCTTTATTGCTGACACTTTTTGGGGAGCTGAAGTGTTATTTTTTGCAGGAATCGTTGATGCCCTTGCCTCTCCGCCGCTGTCCGAAAGCTGAAACGCAGTCTGCAGTTTTGGCGGCGCTTCAAAGCTCCCGTGCTCTGCCAGCAGGAACAATCGGGATAATTTTATCAGTTAGTGCATCGCCAAGTGGTCGACGCCAACGGCTCCGGCCCCGTCCAAATTGCCGAAATAATTACACACCGGCATTTTGATCGGACTGCACTGTAGCAGAGATTTCAAACATGGAATTCCTACGTCACCCGGCGTTTTATCGACTATTCCTGCCATCAGTCGCGTTGCTGCGTAAACGCCACTTCGCTTTTTTGGTGCTCGCAGGACGGGCGATTGGCGAGAGTGATTGTGGTGAGAGTGTTACGAGAGAAGGCGGCATGTCGCAGGAGAAAAGTGGCCAGGGATTTCGGAAAGTGGAAGCACCGGACGGATTGCTCCTGTACTATGACCGTTTTTCGTATTACTCGCAAAAGGTTGGTTGGATATTTTCATGTAAAGTGTAGGCCGTGCCATTGAAACAGGACTCGTGATTTTTAAATAACCTTCTAGTTCATTGATCCAGAGGCTGATGTAGCATCTTTATTTACGGGCATTGTCGCGAAGTGCGAAATTTATGGTTTTGTGGCGTTATGCAAGGCGTAATGGTGGCAAATTATTTTGGGCTGTTTCACCTTTAAAGCGGCGGCCAGGTGATCGGCAAGATAGGGAAAAACTAATTGCGGTAAAAAATTAAACACGTGATAAAAATGCGTTTCTTCTATATCAATAAAGTAATAAAGTCTATGCGGAGTGCCAAGATTTTTACGACACAGGCCTCTCTACATAAAGATACTTTTTTTGTTGGTTGTTTATCTAGTTGAGTAACAATCAGATTTTAAATTTTGAACTTTTTTGCTGGATAAGTTTTTATAATTTTTGCTGTTGCCAACAACAGTTTTTGAGCGTCTGTTACGTGTTTAGAGACAAGTAGTTGAGTCCAAAGAAACGTTAATTTTTTCATAAATGAGGTCGGCCACAGTACCTAAGCGTTGCAATTCGTGACGTCAGCCGTTGAAGCCGGTGCGCTTCATTTTGGCTCCAAATCCTCTTTCTTTGCGTCCATTGATGCTCGTCATCTCTAACCATTTCTCTAACTTTGAGGGTGCGGTTAACCAAAACAATTTCGTGAATTTTTTCGGCCATTTTTTTGGTTGTCTCACTTCATGCTGGCAACCACTGAGGGTGAAAAAGTAAATTTTGATGACATTTTACGAGCGAACTACCTACTTTTTAGAATAACTTATAGATGCTGTTTATCCTAATAATTATCAAACAGCCTTCGTAGTTGCGCACTTACTGTCAAAATAAATGGTAATTCATTGTAAACTTCTGTTGGCTTAAAAGATTACTTGGGTAGATTGAGGCAGATTGACTTAACAGTTTATTAGAGTGTTTGGGATTTGTAAATCGCTGATTTCCCTTTCCAGCTTCGATTATGTATCTCGCTTGCTTTTGTGTGGTATAATCTATACTTCAAGTACTAACCACTTGAACAATTTGGAGAGACGCGTTTTGATACTAAGTATGCAATGCTGTAAACGATGATTATCAGAATTGCGTGTTTTACCAATATTGGTTGTATACAAACAACTTGTAGACTTAAGTAAAAATCAGTATTTTTTATATTATAATAGACAACAATGTACCTAATCATTTATAGTTTACAAGTTGTTGATATGTACATATTTAATTGATCTTGTACGTGGCATGCAGCCTTGTACTAATTTTGTTCCACATTTTTTCAACTTTTTTGTGATAAATTTAAAATCATCTAATTGAATAGAAATGAACAATTCAAATAAAAAACGTTTGTAGGTACAGTCAGTTTCAAAAGTAATGTCCATTTCACACTTTTAAAATTTAAATTTCTTGATGATGTAGGTACCTACTAGCTAAAGAAAACTCAGTGCATCGGTTCCATTATTTCTAATGCTTAGCATAAATATGAATTTTAATGTCTCTGTTGGTTTTATGTGGAAAATAAACAAGTTTAAAGTTTAACAGGTGGACATTACTTTTGAACTTGGGTGTACCTACTATCTCAATTTGATTAGTCAGATCAGATGGGAATATTACAAGAGGAATATTAGAGTTTATTTATTTAGAGAAGGGCACATACGTCATCAACTTTATGCGCGATTTGACGATTGTTCTCGGCTTTGGTGTGGTTACTTTAAACACATTAACAACTTAATTAAAGAACTTATAATCTACTACTACGATGTGTTCAAACAGATCTACTTAAAATTTAAAAATCGACTAGATAAACGCAATTTGTTCTCTAAGAATCGATGACGTATATGTTCTTCTTTAAATGGATGAACTCTACTGTTGTATCGATTTTTTTCCAATAAGTTTAGTATAGTTTTCTATTCTTGTCTCAAAATAAAAGTGCCTTCACTTTTTAATGGCTTTCTAGGTAACTATACTATAGTTACCTTTTCTTTTTTCTGAGTCCTAGGATCATTATCGATCATTTTGATATGACTTGAGGTTGCATCTAGAAAGCCATTAAAAAGCGAAGTCACTTTTACTTTGAGACAAGAATAGAAAAATAAGACGTTTTTATAAGTTAAAAAGTAGAAATTTTCAATTTTGCGGAAAATTTTGGGTTTTGTCTGCCTCATTCAATACAAATTCAAAACAAACCATTCGTCAAAAACTCAAAAAAAATTAAAAACCGTAATAAACGTTTTTCCACTTTATTAGTCTTGCGTAACGCGGTGACATAGCAAACGGTATAATTAGTGTCTCGTGGAATTTATAAAAAACACAAAGTTGCGAGTACTTTCCCATTGAGGATGTCCTTAAATTATTGGAAATGTTGGATGAAGTACAAAAGAGCCGCCACAACAAAGAACTCACTTTTGATAAATATTTACTCGAAAATTCTGTCAGTCGGCGGCAATATAGTAGGTACAAAATTACTTTCTATCAATTACTGGAGACCTTCTGTGCGTGATAACACTTTTAATAGGAACTGAATCATGCCGACAAAGACGCCTAGCCAGATAACATCAACTTAATTAAGTTCATTTTTCCACTAATTGATAAATAGAACGAGGAGGGCGGCAATACCAGAAAAGAGGTTGTAGCTAATCAGAAGTAGCAGTAGTTCTTACGTTCTAAGACAATGGGATTGACAATTTTTAACATTCGTGCCTTACTTAGCTTCTGTATTGTAGCAACTTAAATAATAACTAGTTCAAGGAACTTAGTTCCATTACAATAAGTATATGGGTCTATTCAAGCATTATACGCCACTTTCTTTATCTGCCTCTATTATTATTTTCTGTATAGGTCGATATATCAATAATTTTATAGCTTTGATTAAGTTAAGCCATAAAATTAAATTGTTAATTAATTTTATTTTTTGCTCTCTTCTTATTTTGAAACATAATTTGGAAAGTTAGATTTGGGCTTATTGATTTTTTATTTTTAGGTAGTGATGGCATTACACGAAAAAAACTTGCCGTTTGAAAGCCGCATCGTAAATCTAATCAAAAACGAACAGTACGAGCCGTGGTTCCTCCATTTGAATTCGAAAGGCGAGGTGCCAGTTCTACATGATACAGTGAGAATAATTCCCGACTCAGCTCGCATCATCGATTATTTAGAAGATAATTTTAGCAATGGTAAGTTGGTTTGCCAAAAGAAATTTAGGCCCAACTAATCTACATATTGCCACATTTTAATTAGGAACTTATGTAGCGCAAGTAGTATATAGTGCCGTTTCAGGTGATACTCCGAGGCTAATTCCAATGGTCCAGGGTCCTGAAGTGCGCCAACGTGTCAACCACTTTAGGCATATTTTACAGAAAGTGCCAGCAGGACAACTAACAACGGGCGCAATGCTCCACCCCAATCTTCTTCAGAACCCCAAAGTTCCATTCTTAGCCCCAATTCGGAAGGCCCTAGTTAGTAAGTATCTCCCTAGAGTTTTTTTTGAATCCAACCATTTAAATTCATAATCCTCATTACTGACTGACTCTTGAAGTCCGTGGCAAAACATTCGTCACAACTCAGACTTTATCTGCAATATCTTGTATAGTTCTATCTATTGTCAATCGATCATTTGTGGACAGATAAGAGTGAGAGTGGAAGTCATGACAGCGATTGAGAAAAAGGGGGAGGAGTACATTTTTTTTATTTTTTGCAGGGGCCATAACAAGGGGTAGAAATTGGCTCACACGCTCCCCTATATCCAGAAATGATCGTGATTTTGTCATTATATTAAAAGATGCTTGTTTTCAGATGCGGAAAAGAACGGCGGGGAGAAGTTGCGGGAAGTCGCCGAAAAGAATCCCGAGTCTCGAGACGTATTACTTCAGAAAGCCACCAATCGCGATGCAGCTTATCAGTCGATGTTGGTGGAAAGTAATTTTAAAAACCTCTTGAACGAAGTGGATCAGGTCTTAACTCAAATCGAGGAAGAATTATCAAAGCACACTGATGGTGAGTTTTTTTAACTCGCGTATATCGTTTCATAAAATTGTTTTTTTTTTTAGGAAAACAAGACTGGTGGTTATGTTCGGACTTGTTCACAATCGCCGATGTTGAACTCACAATCCTCTTGGTGCGGATAAGTCAACTGGGTCTAGAGCATCACTTCTGGACAGACGGCAAGAGGCCCCACATCGAACAGTACTACGCGAGAGTTCAGAAGCGGGATTCTTTTAAGAAAACCATACCAGGCACTCTCTACCTATTAAAAACACTTCTCATATCTCAAGCGCCTATTGTAATTGGGATAGTGGCCGCAGTGGCTCTTGTTATTGGTGGCGCTTTGATTGCCAAGAGATTTATCCCGTAAATACGTGAAATGGGCCAAACATTTGTGATTTGTATGCATTTCGCTAAGTTTGTAATACATATTTTTGATAGGCATTTGCGATGATTGTTTTTGTTAGGATTTTTAGTAGGATTAGAAATGTCACAGCGAGGTACTTACCTGTCGAGTTGGAATTTCTCGTTGGAAAATATAATTATTTAATAATATTAGTCAAGGTCCGGGCTTTTCTTTAACCCATGCACCTGAAATTTCTCCAAACTACACTGAAATCGCGAAGCAACTTATAAGATGCTCAAAAAAGAATAAGAATATATAATAGTGTCTAAAAGCTTTCATAAACATTGCTGACGTCATGTTGAATCATTCTAGAAAATACGTTTACATATTAATGAGAATTTAATTTCTGAAACAATAGGTGACAGCAAATTCGAGTTAAACGAGTTCCAGAAAAATCCTGTAGTAATTTAAAAATTTTTGTTAGTGGAATATGAGACAAAAAGTACTGTGTAAACCAGTTTAATAAACAAAAAAAAAAAACAACCCCACAGTCCCAAATAAACATGATCCTAAACCAATAACAACCAAAAAGTAAGGTAAAAATGAATAGAAACCACAAAATGTTCTGAGATATAAAGATATCTAATACAAACCTTGGTCTTAAATTATGTGAAAATTTTACATCTTTTTGGAGAGTATGTTATAAGGAGTGTATGTGTCAACATAAAATTGTCAAGACTTTTTTTATCAAAGATATAAAACTTGAAGAGAGATAACAATTTCATTAGCTAATGGTTAAACAAAACATGGTAAGTGCTATTTTAGTATAAAATTATTTTTTAATCCAACCACCACACCTACACGTAAAAATCTATCACTGATAACCTTTGAGTAACAAAATTAATTTTTGTGATCACTTTTTGATTGTTACAATTTAGAAATTAGCGAATTTCCAACATTAACAACATTTTTGTACGTATTCAATTGTCAGCAGAGAAATAAATAAAAAAATAACATCGTAAAAATGCGAAACATAAATAAAATCTCGTACCAAACAACTATACTATGTACTATTTAACAATTAAAGGCAATTTGACGGCGATTCTTATCCAGTCGCGGTTGCTTCCTGCGCTTCCTGTTGGGGATAGATAGGCCTGCCCATGAACGTTGGAACTCGCCCATTGACGATACTCCCGGTTCTATTTCGAGATTTCGGCACTGCATCTTTCGCAACTTTCTTTTTGATGTATTTAAAAACTCCCTCGCCGGGGAGTTTCGGGAAGAGTTTGGGATGGGCGTACCAGACGCGATATGTTATAAACCACGTCGAAATTGCCAGGACGCCTCCTATTAACTTCTCCACCATAACATGGTAATAAAGCATCGTGCACACTAACATAATGTCCCATAAGAGTTGGAATAAAGTAATTGTGATAAAAATTCCCCTAATATAGGGGGTGTATTTTTTGTAATTCGTTTGTAGGTCTTTTAATTGGTCGTCGTTGAGGTTGCGTAAAGGGTTGAGATTTTGCGAAGGATCCTTGGATGTCCTGTGGTGGTTTTCTAGTCGTAAATGCTCCTTTATGCTGTCCCAATTCTCTATGGAACGAGTTTCTTCAATTAAGAATAAACTGCCGTAAATGAGGATAAAAGTGTGACCTGAAATATCAAAGCCGTTCCATACGTAACCCGCGTGTAAGCAATCGCCTTTAGTGCGGAATTGTTTCAGGCCGCACCTTCCAAAAGAAGCTTCAATCGTGTTGAAGAGAGTCGTCCAAAACCACCAGAAGAACGTCGCTATGCCTATTCTGAGCAGGTGGTGTTTGATGATCCGTTGCTTTTCGCCGCAACAATAGATGTAAGTGGTGAAAACTACAAAGGGGACCAGTAACATCAAGTTCCAGCCCCACGCAAATTTTACGAAGTACTTGTTGAAAATGTTGTCGGACCTGGACAGATACATTTTGGGGACTGTAGAAACGTCTCCTATTAGTGATAACAGGAAAACTATGCCCATATATATTGCTACTTTGAGGTTAACATCGTAGAAGAGCGATTTCTTGCATAAATAAAGCACCATTAAAGTGATCGTTTCCTTGACTGATGTGGGCTCACTTGTGGGCTTCGTGCCTCGCTGCTCCAGGTTCACATCACTCTGGGTGGGCCGAAAATTCATTTTCGTGGTATGGAGAGGACGACGTTTTGTCGCCATGATGAGACATTAATGATAATAATAATTAAAAATGACAGCTGAACCTATGAACAATAATGACGTTGACATTTGACGGATCGCGTTTCACAAAACCGCGCAGCAGCTTCTTTCTCACTTTGTGTAATTGGGGCAAAGGAAATAGAAAAACTAAATTCTGGTGCAACTGTTGGCGACACTGGACAAACATATGACGTATGAAGTCAACTTCACGCCGAAGGCAGTATGTTTAATTGTTTATTTAAACTTGAACTGTCAAAAAGCAAAATTGTTAAGGTAATCGTGTTTCGACTTGCTTATCTTATTTTCACAAATCAAGTTAAATAGTAGAAATCAATAGCTAAACCGCCCTCGTATTTTTCAGATAAATATCCGAAGACCTCCTATGTCGCTGTCAGAAAACCAAACCTGTCTTCTACAAGTTCTAGAATGGTCCTAAAGAAACTGTTAATGAAAATGGCAAAAGTTTCCGCACAGGCCACTGCTCGCCCCTTCACTGTGGCCGTTGAGGGAAACATTGGTTGTGGCAAAACCACCTTCCTCAATCACTTCAACAAGCTGGAAAATGTCACAATAATTTCTGAACCTATAGAATTGTGGCGAAATTGCAACGGGACGAATCTATTTGCGAAAATGTACGAGGATCCGGCAAAGTGGAGCTTCACGTTTCAGTCCTACATTCAATTAACCATGTTGCAAAGTCATACTTGTCGAACTTCAAATCCCATAAAGTTAATGGAAAGGTCTATTTATAGCGCTCGATATTGTTTTGTTGAGAAAATGGCGAGGGACGGGATCCTGCCGTCGCCTTCGGTTTCCGTTTTAGATGAGTGGTTTAAATGGATTTGTGCCAATCAGGATGTGGCTGTAGATTTGGTTGTTTATATGAGGACATCTCCTGAGGTAGTTTTCCAAAGAATGATGAACAGAAATCGCGCTGAGGAGAGGAAGGTGACTTTTGAGTATATCAAGAGTTTGCATGATTTGCACGAGAACTGGCTGTTCTATAAGACGTTGCGTACATGTCCTGCGCCTGTTATTACTATTGATGCAGATCTGGATTTGTCAGTTATTGAGGAGGAGTATGGAAAATGTGAATCTGAAATACTACGCAGGGGAGTTGTTTCTTTTTAAGCATTCTGGCGAGATAAATCTTATGCATTTAAGTGTTACTTTCAATACAATATTGCTGATCATTCCAAATATTTACAGTTGTTTCAAGCTATAATCTCATATTGTTACTTGTTCGTTTCAGGTTATTTTAATGAAAGTGTAAAGTAACAAAGGTTGAATATAAAAACCCCTCGGCTTGTTACTTTTTGAATGGGGCTGTGTATTAGAGATACTTACAATCTTTAATAGATTTTGAACAAAGATTTATGTATTATAGTGTAGTAATAAAATTGTAGATTTAGAGCTTTTTTTTAGTTAAAAATGCGGATTTGAAATTCAAAATATCAATTTTTGAAGCTTTAACACCTACATTTTTTTGATGGCATTTAAATAAATAAAAAAATTTTTTGGTTTTTCAAAATAATTAAGTGGTTAATTGAGGAAATGATTTATATTTAAAATTCTTTGAGACTAACTTTTTTAACAAATTCCGAAATTTGTTCCTAATTTAAACATTTTGAAGGATCGCGTACTACAATCAGCTGAATTACCGACCGAGCAAATATTGATTGCCTAACCTCACTTTTTGAGACTAAAGTTTGGATAATAAATGTGATATAATTTCGAAAACATGATGAATATCAGCTCAATAACCTCAACAGTCATTTCCAGTACGTATTACAGATGTTAATGATTCTATTAATAATTACAAATTTAAAATTTTTAGGGGTGCCACGGTCGAGGCCTCTCCTGCAAATGCGGTTTTGGTCCACAACTCCGGTGCAGTGTTTGAACCAAAAGTGGCGAAAGGAAAGGGGATTGCCGTTGAACCCGAATGCTACTAATGTTCTGGCGAACACTCAGGATTATTCATTTCTAGATGGCAGGCCTACCCCTTACGGGGTGCGACAGAAAAACAGAATATTGAAACACAGAGCGCTCACAGAACAGATAATTAAGTTGAGTGCCGAAGTTGACTTTGCTGTGGATAGGCATAAGCAAATTGAGGACGATGAGCGCAATAGAAGACAACAAATTCTTGACAGCAAGTTGAAGCCAAAAGGAGTTAATTTGTTAAAAAAGAAATAGAGCATAGTTGTGTAGTTTAAAGTAATTAATAAATTATTAAATATGTATTTTCTGTTTGTATTCAAGCTAAGAAGTTGATATAATGCCACCAGGATTGCATTTCTGTTACCACTTTATTCTTATTGTGTATTGCTTTAATTACATTAAGTGAATCTTTGAGATGATCTGCCATTGGTCTAAAGGAATAAAATTGTTGTTCAAAGCCCTGCTTCTAAAATCTAAATCATAGACGTTTTATTTTTCCAAAGTTCAATTGCTTTTATTACATTTTCACGATGCTACCGAAATAATAAAAAGTCCAGAATTATTTTTTTAAATTTTTCTCAACATTTGCTTCAATGTTGAATCAACAAGAATTACTGGAGGGATTTTCTGCTTGCGGTCCTATTTATAGTCATCATTGAGGTCGTCCAATGTTATTTATGAAGTTCTCGTTTCTTGGAAACTAATTATATTGCCTTCATTGCACCAAATGGGATTGCAAAGGCGATACGGTTGGGCAGCGTTGAACGGTCGCAGATTCTGTAGCCTGGACCGCATCTATCTACAAAGCTTGTTCTGGCCCTAGTCAATTTAAAAATAAATTTTGATTATTTAGTACCTACCTGTGGAGACCGGCCCTGGTAAGTACTTAGCGGCCTTTATTCGATAATGTTGTTACGTATTTGTTCCCTATAAAGAAATGTAAAAAATTTTTGTGAAGCTTTTTATAATTTATCGATAAAGATTTACGCTTAAAAAAGTTAGTTCGATTGCGGCCGCGGCGTTAGAACAGCGCATTATTATTACGTACCTACTTATGCATTTTTAGTAACCCAGGGTACCTACCCACAGTACCTACTTACTTTATTGCCCGGAACAAGCTTTCAACAGGTACACAAAAAATGTGTTTAGTTGCTCATTCATTATCAAAAAGTGTCCAAAATCAATGAGTACGGTCCCAGTTTTTCTCCCATTGTATTGGGGATAGAAGGAATTGGGGGTTGAACGCCGTGGAGCAGGCAACCGAGAATTCGCCGGCGCGCACATGGGGTAACGGTTGCATGCCACATTTCTCTCCACTGTGCTGAGGGTTGTCGAGCAAGCAGGCGTGCATCGCGCTTTCTCTCGATTGATCAAGCCTCATCCAGTTTTCAGCGACAATCTACCGGCGAATTTTCAGGAAATTCGCTCAACCACCACGCCTGAAATCGCCCCTAACATATCAACGGAGTTGTAATAGTGCTTGTGTTTTGTGCGAGTGGCGGGTGTTTCAGTGCAATCCAACTATTTCCCATGCGTGCGATTTTTTGAGTTTCACAACCGCTTTCAGAACAATTTCACGAGCTGCTGCAGTTTTCGGTGAGTAAATAAAATAGAGTTTTCAGTTGTTGGACGGGGAAACAGCTGTCAGTTTCCACGGGTTTGGGAAAGCCGACTCTTTTTGTCGGCACTACAAAAAACAATGTCAATAATTTCCGACCAACCCCCTCTAATTTATGATAATTGAATTTTGACTCAATATCTCGTGAAATTATATTCACTTAAATAAATAGCTGCCGGTAAACAAGCCAAGGGAAGTTTAATTGTCTTGCGGTTTCTATGCTTATTTCGAAAATCTGCTACTAATTTGTTTACAAGCTCAATTAATTAACGAGTAATTATGGAAATGTATCGGGCGTTTTAGCTTGTTTTTGCGCCTGGCAACGACAAATTACTGGTTAACAATCTGTGTAATTGGAAATTAAAACTGTCGAATAATGGTGGATGCGCCGGAGAATTGCTTCAGCAGTCGGCCGCTTCAACAACGTTATTTGGAAGCAGACTGTCGCTACTTTCGCTACTCATGCTTTGCAGCAGCCAGACAGCTGCATTCGAAACGTTCCTAAAACTTATTAAAATGAAACACAATATTTAGAGAATATTGCTATTAAAATTGCTCCAATTTTAAAAATTTAGAACACAAACATGCTCGGCATCTCATTAGCATTATGTCAATTTCTCCTACGATGAGAATGGAAAACAACAATAATATGTGTGGAATAAAATGCTTTAAATGCACCTAATTAACACATACAGCCAATTGTTAAGGCCGTGATACACATGCCAGTGCAGATGTGCACCGCACACGAAGATCATGAGTAAAAGTACAGGTCAAGAGATTACCTAAATGCAGACCAGTATAGTAGAATTTTTCTAACAACTCCGCGATCGCATAAAACTGTAGAGCAAGGCTACAGAAGGTCGAGAGACAAAGAGTTAAAACCAAAACTAACCATCATATCTAAAGTTAGTAGTAGTTAGTAGTTGAACATCTCGACCGGGTGCTGGCTAGAATTCCGCAACTTAATAATTACAGCTGCTGGCAGATTGCTGTTTTATGTTTTGTTGTGTTATAGCGAACATGTAAACTGGGATTTGTTCCGGGTGCACAGACTGCTCGAATATTAATTTGGATTCAGCTCAAATAAATAGAGAGGCGCTTATTTATTAAAACATTGCATTGACTGGAATTATTCGCTTAACGCTTGGAAAATTTAGAATTTGCTGCCATTTCCATTGTCAGCCATTCTTGTTCAGCAAGCGATTGCATGAACTATTTGGAACATATTAGTTAATTCTCCGCGATGCTCAATTACTCCAATCAATAATTTCGACGGCGTCTCTTCCTGCAGCATCGTCGCGGACCTCCATCCTTTATACTTAAGATTTAAAAAAAAATGTTTTGTATAATATTCGGGACAGATGTTGAGTTCCCAGCGCCGCTTTTAGCCTAAACATTACAAACTGTAATCCGTTTACAGTATTTAACGACACAAACGAACGAACGAAACGTAAAATGCAAAAACAGCAACAGTAATAAAATATTCCCTTATACCTACAATATTTTGTTTCAGAGTTGCCATAAATAAAGTGGCGTTTTTTAGTCAATAATGCTGTTTGCTTTATGGGACACTTCACCGTGAAAAATCGCGTTAGGTGAACAAAACTTGCGATTGTGCACTGAGCGCAGAAAATCATTAAAACACCTCATCCTCGCCGGGGATGCTGTCCACGATTTTTTTTCGTCACACAAAATCCGAAAGATAATCCGGAGCGCAGTCGCGATTTTATTAGAAAAAGTGCGTGAATAGATAAGGTTCAGACCCCTTTCACGCGCCATGCAAATAAATTACACCTCTTACTGGGGACTGGCGCAGATCTGAGATAAGTGCCCGGAACTCGAAGGAAGAAGGGCGGTCATAATATGGGTTGCTTAGTCGCCGAGGATTGCGGACAGGAACGGCTCTGGGAGGTCAAGGACATTACAAGAATAGTACATTAAAGAACAAGTAATATAAAGTATGTTTTATGCCACAAATTCAAGTTTAGAAAACGAGTGGCGCAGCCACGAGTTTTATAACGGACAATTGTCTCATGAAAGAATTTTTCATACTATTTTTTCTACTTTGGATCTTTTTTAAATAAAATTTTTAAAATTTGGGAAAGTTGGTCGCGGTTGGTACAGTTACTAGAAAAATCTTAGAAACAACTCTTCAAACTAAAAGCTGCTCAAGACTCAAGTAGTATTAATTAAAAAAAAATATTTTTTTAATTTAAATTTGTTTTTTACTGCTGATCTTACTTAAGCAAGTTTCGAGTACTTAACTATCCAACTTAGTGAATATATTCTTTTTAGTTGTCCCAAGAGGTGCAGGGGACAAGAGAACTGCATTTACAGACACATTGACTAGAGTGGTTGGTCCGTTAGTTTTTCTCACCAGCGACTTACACTCTCGTTTGGTGTCTAAATATTTTTTGCCACCTTTCTTTCGCCAGGGACCCCATCGGGAACACGGGTCTGCTTGCGTGGACCCCTGGTGGGTGCGCTCCTGAGCGGGGATAAGACCGAACGGAAAAATCTATAAACGGCCTCACCTTCGTACGTATAACTGCAGGATAAGTCTGGTGGATATTAGGAAGTGTCCTCCGCAAGACTTCCGCTTACGGCAGCTAGTATTCAATCCCCCGGCACGCAATATATAAATTTATACAAGCATAACTGATTTTATATTCAACGCGAAGAGGCTGCGAAGATAAAAACGGCACACATACACAC
Organism: Schizotus pectinicornis; assembly: GCA_951805265.1. Classification (NCBI taxonomy): domain Eukaryota; kingdom Metazoa; phylum Arthropoda; class Insecta; order Coleoptera; family Pyrochroidae; genus Schizotus; species Schizotus pectinicornis. The sequence goes on from OX638203.1 coordinate 19,529,162, forward strand.
ACAAACAGATCCGCTTGTATTCCGCGTGGCTTCGACAAAACCGATTCGCCGCCGTTATTGAGCACAATTACATGCAAACAACCGTTTTGAATCAATACGAACAAGGAGCGACATAAAATATTAAAAGCGAAGCACTCTCGAAGTGCGGATGGAGCGTCGAAACCAACCGCGTGATAAATTATTCAAAAAATGGTCTCGTTTAATCATGCCCCATCAGTTTAAAACAATAACAATATTGACAGGTTGTTGCGGGGGAGCCGAAAAACTTTCTATAATCTTATGCGCGCCGCCGTTAACACAGAGATGATTACGGAATCCATCATTTTGCGGGAATCCTGTCACACATTGTTTGCATATTCCATGCGGCGTAGATCGCACGTCAAATTTGTACCGTTTTACGACGTTTGCCGCGAAAATCGCGCCCAAAATGCCTGAATTACCGCACCTCCCCTGCAATATCGCTACTTGAGCAATCTGAGGCTCCAGACATGAGGGCTGAGGGCGCGTTTGATTTTTTATAGCTTCAAGGGGCGGGTCAATCTCTGTCAATTAAAGCCATCATTCAGATATTGACCGCAAATCCGGAAACCGGACTACGTTTCACCGGATTCTACCCAAATTTGCAACAGTAGTCAAGAAAAGAGATTCAGTGCTTGGTGCAATTTTAGCGGAGGCGCCGGGCGAATGTAAGGGCATTCTTAACCTCATTTTCGCTTTACTCCAATGACATTTCAGTTTCAGTAGGGGATATGAATGTCACATGAATTCTTTATGCGTTTTCAATTGATCCATTGCGGGACTTTTCACCCACAAAAAGGGGGGCAAATATCAAGAAACGGGACTTTAATTTTGAACCTGCGACGCTTTCAATGAGGTTCTGAACGATTCAACTTTTACAACTGGTTCATCAAACATGCATGGTCGTGTTGAAGTTGGTCATGTTGCTGAAAATAACGTTATAATTTTTTAATTAATTCTTTTCGTCCAGAATTATCACCCCTATTTCGATCATTTAACTAAATAATGCTTAACTTTTTGCTTTGTTTTATTTTTTATTGAAACTACAGCAATGAGCAATAATGAAAGTGGTGCGTCTAATTTTCGTAAGAAGGCCGCGCTGTTTCTTAATATCTCTCTAACAAAGCATAGGTATAATGACGGTGTCGCCAAAGGACGTGATTAATGAATTATTTAATTAGCTAATTCAAAAAGTATGGTCGAGATTAAATCGGGCCCAGCCGCCACGTACCATTAGAAAAATCAACACTGCCCAGATGAAAACAATCTAAACTCGTGCATCTATAGCGCCGGCAAATTTCCAACCCTTGCACCCCTTTCACCGCCGGCTATAAATTACAGTACCATATATGTTAATGGCCATTTATATCGAGGAAAGCGATCAGCACGGCATTAGTTTACACCTGTTATGAAAGCAGACGGAGTATCTATCAAAATTATGGAGAAAGGGTGGGACGCAGGGGCGGTGCCGACGACAGGTCGGCGGGCGTCTCGCCCCAAACTGCTCTTTCCTCAATCGAGTCGAGCGCTCTCAATCAATATTTAACAAACAATAAAGTTTCCAATTTTGGATTCTTTAATTTGGCGGAGTGTGTGCGCCGCTTTCGAGAATTATTCTCGTGAACTCCGGCTTCAAGTCGCTACGGAGGGTGAAGACCCGCCTGGAACCGCCCCTGGCCGTTCCCCGCTATGGAAATAAGTCGGCAGTCCCGCAGAGTCTCATTACGCTCAGCTCCTGCACGTGTCATTTGCAGTGGTCCTTTTTCCACCCCCCGAAACTAGGCAAGTCGAGACGAAGACTGGCATTAAGTCGTGATGGAGTTAAAGGGGATGCAGATGGCGCACCTTCCGCTTTGCCATTCGATATATCTGGCGGAGACACTGACGTTCGCTTACTACTCGCTCGTCAATTGTGCTTTGCATCAATGGAACAAAGTTGCATTGTAGTTTTGTTGGCGATCCTGCATACGGGAGGATATTGAATGGCTTCCTGTAAACGCTGGAAACTATCAAGTGGCTGAAATAAATCAACAGCAATAGAATTACGAGCGGCATTAATTAAATGTGTCATACGGCTGTACACCCGGTTTTCCATTAAAGTTCGAAATTTTGTTATGATTAGCCCGGCCATATTAGCGATGCGCGAATTTGACTAAAAATATTATTTCTATCAATATGTAAACAGATCATACTGATGCGATAATAACTAGCGTCACGGCTTTAACCCAACGATCACACTAAAATCCATGTTTAAATTTTAACAAAACGTTGTTAAATGATTGATTTAAAGTGGATAGCTGGAGTTATGGCTCACACAAGAGAACATTCTCTATAATTTCCCGGGTTTCAGAGCGCATCTACAATACGCCGCTGTCTACTTGTGCCAAGAGGGCGCTTAGGTAGAAACCATTCTCTAACGCAGACTCAGGACCTGTCCACCCTCATCATCAAAAATTTCCAGCGGACTTACATCAACCTAAATGCATTATTAACGACAGTCCATTACTCTAAATTTATTGCTAAATTATTTATTTCATAGTTTATTCAAAAGTGGGCGCCGGTTTCGAAAGTAAGGAAACCAACGTAAACTGCCTTAAAATGCCGGTCACTTATTTCTAACTCATTTACAGTTCATTAGCAGAAAATGGTTTTGACGCACTTAACCCACCAATAAATAATAAGAAATGTTTTTTAATGCGGGATACATGTAGAAAAAAATAAAGTTTTAACAAAAATGGCTGTCAACATTGGTTTTCTAAATTGCCAGTATTACTGTCTATATTTACAAAAATTATGTCACAAGGAAAATTAAGAATCATTTAGTTAGGCAACTAGATCCAAGAGGTTGTATAAGTTTAAATTAAAAGAAGTATTTTGCCACTATTGCACGACTTGTTGACCGTTGCGAAAATAAATGTTACGATCATTAATCTTTAGGTAATTATTTCAAAAATAGTACATGCAACTTTCCACAATGCTGAACGCATTTTGGTCAATATCGTTTATTCAATTATCGTGTTGATTATTGCGTGCTGCCTAATTATAAGATCGTGTAATATGGTTTATACCAACAAAACTGAACTCAAACAAAAGTTGTAGATTACATCTCTTCTCCTTGTCAAAGAAAATTTTGTAATCTTTGTGATAACATAATATCAAAGCTGTTGCGTTAATAATCGTAGCTAATATTTTAACTTTAAGTTTTGCCATTGAAGTGAAACTTATTTATCCGTGGATAGAGTAAAATTTCTCAATATGAACGCTTTTCGTTCCAAAGATTTTAATTAGTTTTCTCCAGGCCGCTAGGAACTACTTCAGCACGACATCTAATTCAGAACTTATATCCTTTTTCCAGTGTCACCAAACTTTGAGAGTTTCTATTGATTATTCAATATTATTTACTTCATAAATTTATAATTAAAAAATTAAAAAATGATACCAAAGACGATGGAACGTTTTAGAAGTCTGGAAAAGTATTGGCAGCTTTTTTACGATGGGTCAAGAATCTCAGTCCGCTTTTACCGTACTTGGTCGGTATCGACCTACACACCCAGCTTTAAGCCTAGAACCACTTTCTTTATTTTAGCTTTGTTTAGCTTTAATTTATTTTAGCGGTGCTTTAAAACTCTCCAAACTTTATTGATTAAGACATTTTTGTTTCTTCTCGAATACGAGGGACACGCAATGGATTACTTCTGATACAACGTTCAAAGTTCTGCTTTCTGTGAGATTAAATTGCACCTGAGCCAGCGCGTTGTAATTAATTTACAGTTATTAGTAAATTTTCGAATTAAAATCCTGATTACGTTAGGAAACTCGTCTCCTCTAGGACCGAATAGAGTTGAAACTTTGCAACCTTCGTAGCAGTAAAAATTTCGTCACTTCCTCACAACTAACAGCAAAGTTTTGCTTCGTAATATATATTAAAATCTCACCTAATGAAAGCAACTTTTGTTGATTGTTTGCTGTTTGCTTTAGTCGAACCTTGCCGTAACGTGGATTAAATGCGAAAAAGGATTGCTTGGATGGGAGGGGAGGGTGGTTATTTTGATTTGCTGCGGGACTGAAATTTTGCGAAGGTTCGCAGTGCGAAGCTAATTAGGTGCTACATGGAGTTAGTTAGCGTTTTAATCAATTAAGAGAAATATAGCCCGTAAATTACGGGTAATTAAGATTTATTACCTTGGTCCAGTAATTACGGTTTCATAAAATTGAACGCGCTACTTATTTATAAAGGCCGCTTAATCGACTGCTTTATTACAGGAAGCGAGAGAGTTTTTGCCAGAATGCACCAACGGCTGAAACACTGTCGCAATAAGTAATCCAAATTATGAAACTGCAAAACGTGCCTGAAACACGACTGTTTTTACTAATCTCAGTTGAAGGGCCGTTTAAATTGATTATGCAAATTTTTGACACGGACTCGCCTAAATGGCGAAATTTTAATATAAATAATTTAATGGGATTGAATCGTTTACCTCGCTGTGCAATTTCGAATTACACTGATTTAATACCGTGACATTGACTAATTGAAACCAATTTAAATTAATTGGCAATCACTAAAAGCTTTGCGGTCCTTTAGAGAAAATGCAAGGGATGCAGGGCAAATACCATTGCCAGACAGTTTTTGCCAACTGACGTCAACAGTGGATCAGAGATCGGAAAAGCTGTGAAACTTCGAATAAAATTGCTTCCACCTAATTGCGCCACTCAACTCCCCTGCTTCGCGCTATATGTACCACAGCTTCTTGTGCAGGAGGGTGTGGTTGAGTTTCTTTTAACAGCTAGAATGTTCTGCTGCAATGCTTAATGATACTAGTGACGTTACAATTATTACTGGCGTCAAAAGTTTACTTTTCAGTTTTAACTTTAAATAAGTGGCAGCGCTTCAGTACCTTTTCTAGAGACGAATATTTTGAATTTGTCTGTATTTTCATCACTGGTCGTCTGCTGTTAGTTACTCACGCTCTGCGATTTTAATGATCGTCAAAATTTGAAGTAACCTCATTCAATTATTCATGTTCAGTGGATTCGCGCTGAAGAAAAGTCGCAGCTACATTTGAGCTTTTGTCAACTGCGTCGAGATCTCTCCTTATTTCGCAATGTTGCCGTTTTCATTCCAGAAAAGTCAAGTTGAAGCGCTGCCGTTAGGGCTAAAGCCCTCTAGCTGACCGGCTTTGCGTTTTACGTGCTGAATTTTTAGACAGTGCGGATTTCAATAGGTACCTGCCTTTCAAAAGCCTTTCGAGATTATCGATTGTGTCAAGTGGTCGCCAAGAACGGCGCCCACGCCTGTAAGCAATTGATTTCCAGATCCCCCAAAAACTCGTAGAGGCATTCCAATTCTATATGCATATTCAAGATATACTCTCACCCCTCTCATTGTGGTGGCTCGGTTGTTTCGCAGTTTGCCGAGGTGGAGCGTTAACGATCTTAATTCTTTTACACGCGCATAATTAGCATACATTAAGCCGTTCCACTGTGAAAACTGACCTAGTACGGAGTTCTTAGCCGGTGTCGCAAAGACTCCCGAGAATTTTTAATTAATGCATCCACGCCACTGCCAACGCTGTACCGGGTTTAATCTAACCTTGGCACTGAATCGATGCATATTTATAACTAGGTTTAAATTTAAGCTCAGCCACCCCTGCGGCGGGGCGAAAACAAAGAAGATTTCGCTAAAAGCCGATGGAAGCTTTTAAAACAGTTAATACATTAATTTTTTAACCCAAACAATAAATTAATTCGAGCTTTGCGTCAATTTAGGAACAAGTAACACTGCTGGCTATCAATTTGCTCTATTGTTGCATCCTCCTTATCCTCTTTATTGTTGCGAGATTTAAGGGTACATCAAAATCTCGGCCGAGAAATGTCCTCAAAAGGTCGCAAGGTTTGGTGTTTTTAACTTAGCTCCTAAGATTCATCCTTTGGCTCGAGTCAAGAAAAGTTCACGAAACTGGCCCTTGCTATGTCGCTAATTCTGTTTGAACTTATTTATATCTAAACAAATTAGTAATAAAGATATTTGGGTTAGCAGACGGATCGTATGGTCGAGATAAGCGATCTGTTAACACGTTATATTGCGTGCGATCGTGGCGCCAACTGGCGAATCAAAAAACGACTAACTCCACGTTAGTATTGTTTTGTTGCTTACCTACGGTTGGGCTTGCGAGGAGAACTCGATTTTTTTCCAAACGCTAACTAAACCACGGCACGGAAGGCTAAACAAGCAACGAGGAATTGATGGTAGAAATAGAGATGGTATCGGGACCGACCATAAAATTGCCCATTATCCTGATAACAATGGGGAATAATAGTACATGACTAATTACTATATTAGAGCAGCTGACAGATTCCGATAAGATTGCTACTGAATCACTTAGTTTTTCACGTTCTCAAAACCGAAGGAATCTTTATGCAAACGATTCAAATTAAGGAAATGTTGGTAAAAAAATTGAAAAAAAAAATTTTGCAAATAATTTGAAGAGCTTTGATGACTTAAAGTTTTCAGAAAATTATTTAACGTTTTCCAAAAACCTATGCTTTGCTTAATTGTTTAATTCATCTTTCTCCACATCACCTCACCGATTGTTTCAATTAAGTTGCGATATGACAACCGAAACGTTAAGACAGCTCTCAAGCGAAATACGTGGCTTGAAATCAGGAAACCAAAGTTAGAAGAACTTTTTCATAGTACCCAAGCCACCCCCAGCTCATCAGACTCAGGAGTCTCGGTTGGTTGTTTGCTAGTCTAGGCAAACATGGCAGTTCGACAGTTTAATTGAGTTCAATTAGATGTTAAATAATTTTAGAAGTCTGACAAACACAATTAGATGACACTGCCATATGTGAGTCAAACTATGTTGTGGCCACAGTTTATTAGTCCGGTAGTTTAGAAGTATTCTGTCAAATAATTAATTTCAAAGAAAAAGTAATTTAACAACTACACTTGCTACTACTTATTCATCTTGTTAATGGTATTTACTCATAGTTCTGCAACTGTTTTTGCACGAATGCAAAGAAATAAATTTGTCAATATTGGCCCATCGTGCCATTAGTGCACTTTGCTACTTAACTGTTGTGCTTGAATCCTGCGAGAATTTGTGAGAAAAAATGAGCGTTGTCGATCGATTCTCCTCCGAATCGGCGATATTAGAGCAATTAAAATGCGAGTTTGAGTTCTTGAGTAGGTACGATTGTTTCATAACTCCACTCACGTCAGCGGTTCAAAGGTAACATTGCAAAGGTTACGTTCACGTGCTCGGAAATATGTCAAGTTGAGATCGGTGGAAAAACTTGCTTTGCTAACGCCGAGAGCTCTGTGTAAATTTACAGCTACAAAGCTTCCGAATTACGTCGGCTAATTGAAGAGGCTGGCAGGACCGGAACGGCCTGGATTTTACTATTCTTTTGTGAAGACTAATCAGTCCATTAACAGTCGAGTGCGTTTCATTTAACCAAAAGCCTTTAATTACAGAACGTTGGTCATAACGCAACCTTCTATTTCGCAGACAAAGTAATGAACACCGACTGTTTGGATACATCCGCGTCCGTGTTATTCACGCTCGAATCAGACCAACGCTGGATTTGGCTGAAAATGGCACGGGAAAGCGCTGAAAGATAATTTCAAGTTCAGCACGACTCGTCGCGGTAAAACGATGGGAGGTCAAGTGGATTAAAGTTTAAACGTAACAACCGGCGCTTTTACCTGGTGCGGAATTAATGTTCAAGTACGACCCGTATTTTTGGAACGTTCTGCCTACATCGCCAACTTCCTGAAAGGATGTTTCCAACTTCTAATGGATTGTTGCGAAACGAATTTTCTTGCATTTTTAGCGATCATATTCCGGGGACATCAGCCGGCTTGAGTCGTCAACAAGCTTCTTGAAGTTGTAAAAGCTGTTACAGCAGGTTCAGGTTCGACGAGGGCTGTCTTCAACTTTTAATACGGCCAGTTCGACGACATCAACTTTGTTTATAAGTCACGAAAATAATTAACGACAACCATTTTTCAATCGCCTCACTTGCAATTTTTTTTTGGAAAAGTTTGAGAAATTAATACACCAAACCTGTTACTACTGTTATAGCATTTTCGCTACACGTATTGTTCGGTGTTATGCCATGTTGCAGATCCATCAAAATCTCAATGTTTAATATATATCGGCGATACGTATCTCCGGTAGCGCTGTATTATAGGGACATAATAGAACCCCAGTTGCTATCAACATATCTTGAGCGAATAAACATTGGCAACCCGACGAGATGCCGGCCCATAAATCATGTCTTGGTTTAGTAGGCGTGAAGCTATTGTGGTGGACACTTCATAAATAGCTCGGAGAAATTGGAAATCACATTAGGGTGGTTTCTGCGGAACAGCGCCAAATTAATTGATTGAGGCGTTTAGAATTATACAGGACTTTCTAGCGACCTGCCACCCCAGAATCCACACCCAGACCCACGTCTCTTGCTATCTGACTCCAAACAGTCCAAATAGATTAAAATGTTTCAACAAATGAGGAAAAATACCCTTGAACGACCAATTGACCATTCTGGAATGTCAAAAAACTCAACTCCATCATATTTTGTGTTGATGAGTTTATGACCGTCTCTACAACATTTTTTCTCCATTTAGGCATCGTTTTTTAAAAGAAGACTTATTTGTTGCCGACAAGTAGAGCTTAATATCGCCATGCATGCCAATGAAGGGAACGTAAAAATTGCGCAGGTTTACGTACCGAGTGTCGGACAAGAAACGATTTAGTTTTGAGCGCTGGCAGCCGAGGAAGCCGGAGAACTTTTCGATTTATGCATACTTGCTATTTCGCCGAGACGCGATTGAAAGTGAAGCAAACCCATCTTAGTGGCTACATAAAAGCATTTCTTTAAGCTCAACTTGCTGCTCGTTGCTCGCATCTAAAACGCCGCGAACTGCCACCATAAGACGCTTGGCGGATAAATAGTATTGAAAATTGGCGGATGCGCCGGGTGAAAAATTAATTGGGTCGAGCGTTGCTTGGCGGGCTCGAGGGCGGCGTTTCGAAGACGTCGAGTGATGCACCCTTCAACAACCTGCACCGCAATGTTATACCGCAGCTGTGGTTTATGCTCGGCTTACGGCCCTAATTTATATCGTTTCACTGGTTAAATCCGCCATAACTTTAATTAACACTTACTCGCATAATATTTAAGTCAGCGGCGTCGCCTGTTGCGATGCAATTAAACACGTATCAAACTCGAGAAATAGCGACAATAAATCCCCCACGTTCCTCAGACCGGGCCGTTTTTCCCTTAAATCCCCCGAGATAACCAATTACACGACGGCTATGCGTGTTTCACGGGCACAATACATCAATTTCTCGATCAATATCGGCTTGGCGCTATACACCCTTCTGGTTGATTAAAAGAAAAAAGTCTTCCGCCAGTATTTTCCAGCGACGGGCTTACAACGGAAACTTCATAAAGAAATAAAGGATAGAATGTTTTGTAATGGAAACACGCAAATTACGGAGAGATCCTTTGAAACCGGCAGCGAGACTTGGGAACTTGGCTAATTCAATTACTAATTTTGCCTTAAATCGGATTAGAATGAAAGATTTTTAGCCGCGGGAGGACGGGTGCGGTTATCGGCGCGATATCTGATTGAAAATTCCCAGCGAAAGCGTGAGGAAGCTCGTGATGAAGGAATTGGCGGAGGATCAGGGGAGGGTTTGGTGGTTTACTTGCAATGGAACTAAGACGAACTAGTGTAAATAGCGTTTGGAGCAGAAATTGATCGGAGAGGACAAGAAGCGGTACTTGTTTCACTTTGAGTCTCAATTACGTGTACTGCAGCGCAATAACAGGAGCCTGGCCGGCCCCCTTGTCTATACCTACTTAAAATAACAAGGTAGTTCACAGTAAAGCGGTCGGTGTTTATATTCTTGCACTATTAGGAGCCGCTCAAAGGTAATTGATTCTGCTATGTTTATTCGTTGAATAAAGCACTTACATTATTCATTAAGTAGCTTTCTAGACAATTTTGCTTTTCTTTTTGCTTAACTGGAAGCTGCGATTGTTCGCCGTTGCGACCGTATTTAATATTCAAATTTAAACTTCTAACTAAGATCTACCCTCAAGTTAGAAGAGGAAGGAATGTAGTAGTTCCATATCAAATAGAACTATTAGCCAAATCACAAACTAGTTTAGGAAGAGTTGTTTGAGGAGAACAAGTATTTAATAGTTTTTTTAAAAATTTTCGAAAAAATCTTTCAACTGTAGAAAGTCGTAAGTTAGTTTCTATCTTTCTATTATGTACTTTTAATGACTTTTTGAGATTTTCTTTTTAAATGTGTTTGATAAACCGTCGAGACGTCTGGTGAATGCCAAAAAATTAAAATGAAAAAAAACTCAATTAATGTTTGTAATAATTAATTATTATTGAATTATATGTACTTTCGAAAATTGGGCATCTCTAAAGGAAAAAGACTTTTAAAAATAGCTGCTTGTCGGACCTTTTCGATTTCTGGGACTGGACGAATGAACAAATTAGTAGAAGACTGCTCCAAAGGAGGTGGGGATAATTCTGGAACGGGGAGGAGGTTGGGTGTTGGGTGCAGTTTAAAATTCCGGCGGGGCGCCGGGTTGATGCAATTTCTTGTTTACAAGGTGAATAATTTCGGGTTGGTCTGAGTCTTTTCGCCTTAAAATTTATAGCGTGTCTGCCGAAAGTAATGAAATTTGCGGGTCCTCGTCGACCGAGGCGATTTTTCGGGCGTCGAACGGGATGGATAGGGCCGACGCCCGGCGTCGCCGAGGACAATCAAACGCGTCCAGCTGTCGACGTTGGTTTGGTTACAAAACACCTCGATAAATAATGCAGAAGCAATTGTCATTGGACATGAAATATTTACAGTTGACCCGTAAGACAGCGTAACGGCCATGCGTGCACTGTCGGCATGTGTCTATCGATTATGAAGCACGACTGTGACTCAAGTGCCGTCGGTATCGGAACGTCGACGCATCCGGATTAATCACAGGATAACGCAATTAGCGACAGGAACGTCTGAGCGCCTCCGAGCTGGTTCGACATCCAAAACGAGGATGTGTCGCCGGCCCGGCACGCATGAATATTTTATTTTAATTTCAAACCGGCAACAAACATCGCGCAAGTTTGGGCGAATTATGCAAATTTCGGAACGTTGCGTGAAACTTCGTAACTAAATATATTTAAATTCGGCGTGGTTAGGGAACGAGCGCGCTAAATCTGGGAATTAATAAAATGATCGAGCGCAGGGGTACGGCAGGACGATACTGAGTCATATGCAACTGGGAAAAGCTTTTCATAAGCAGCTGGAATCTCCAAGTTTGCTAGACATCATGTCGGGATAGTACTCACATTGAAACGGACGCTTCAGCAATTTTGCAAGAACACTACAAAAATTAATCCAGCTCAGCTGCACGCGCGGTAAAACTTTCATAAACCAGGAAGCCTGGCGCTCTGAAAACCCTCACTAAATATCGCAGCAATAGGTGAAAGAGCATCCTTGCTTAGCAATCCACTAAAACTGCGGGCCAACACTTAAAATTTTAAGCTTTAGTCTATTCATATTTTAAGCTAGTGCTACCAACAACATTTCTAGTTAAGGGATTAAAAACTTTCTTAGTAGCAAGCAATTCAGTTGAATAAGTGAAATGAAAAGATCAAATAGTGCTTGTATAAAAATAGCCAGTGATTGCTTAATAAAAATTTTACAAAGCTGTTCAAATATTTATAGAAAGATATTATGTTTCGCTCGTCCGAAATTATTAATGTTGAAACTCCCAGATTTATTAAAGAAAATTTAAGTGACGTCTCTAAACGGTAATGAATTTTATGAATTAAGCAATCTTCCAGAGTATCGCCTTTACAGCATTAAATTATACTGTTGGAGTCAATTTGCATGCAAGAAATTGGTCTGGAAATAGAATATGGTATTCTATATCATGAAGCCTTGCTGATGAAAATGCACAAAGACTGTTCTGGTATGTGAAAGCTTTGGTGTACCATCAACAAAGAACTGGCAGCAATTTGCAGTGGGTTACAGCTTCATTATTCGGAATTCCTTTGAGTCCATAGCTAAGGGGACATTGTCGCAAAAAATCGTTTGGCAAGAAATGCCATTTAACAAACCTTATTTGCCACTGCTTGAAAGGAAGCGGATTAAAAAGAAACGTCTTATCTTTTATTTTAATCAAATTACCCGTCGCTTTAAGCGTTCCGCACAATTAATTTTTTAAGAAAATTAATTTTTAAATATCCTTTCCAGTCCGAAATTCGTGCGACAGTGTTGAACACAAAAGTTAAACAACGTTATCTCATTTTTTGCTAACGAGAAAAGCGCTTGTTATCGACATCCAATATTCTATTGTGACGTTGATATTAATTAATTTTCATGTGTTTCGACGTCCGGAACGCCAGGTGCAATTTGCTTAAGGTTTTTGCATGGTTGATACCAATCAGAGCGGCGACCATAAATCAAAGTATGCAAATACGCGGACCTGGAGCATGATTCGCACACACGGCTGCTGGGAGATCCAATCTACACCATCTGAGTATCAATCTCAATTATCGAACATTTTAATTGACACGTTTTCCACGCTCTTTCGTCCCATATTAACGAGGGAATTGAAATCCCGCATTTTGGATTATTTACAGGGAACCACGGGGTTCTTTTAAAGTTTGATCGTTGAGGGTGCGCCGCATAATGGAGCACAGAAGGGTTTCCGCCATCCGATACTCTTGTTTACAGACGTGGGAACGGTCAAAAAATATGTTTGCCAATGCAGGATTGGTATTTGTTAAACAACACTTTTTAAAATGTCGGTTAACTACATAGTTGGAAGCGGATTTTGAGGTAAATGCGAAAAAACTAGAACGTCAGTGTTGGCGGTAAAAAAGCTTTAACTAAATAATAAAAATAAATAAAAAATACAAACATTTGGTCAGCATTTTGCAGACTGGGGACTGCTAGAATTTAGATTATTGAGCTTGAAACTTTTTAGCAGCTTTTGCGGTGATTTCGGACTGCAAGCGTTAACATGACATATGGCGGAGGCGCCGGGAGAATCACTTTCTCTTAAAAGAGACAAGTGCCTTTATGCAACTCCGTAAATTTAATTAGGCATTAAGGCAAATTTCTGATATTCAGTTTTAAGGAAGTACATATTTCAGATTATTTCTTAACAGTTTTCATAATTAATTAGTTACTTAATTTCGTGCTAAATTACGATCTTAAAATTAAGTTAATTTTTGTTGCCGACAAAGGATGCTATTCACAATATTATTTGCCGACTAAAATTACTCGGAAATTACACGAAGTTCCTGCAATTGCAAGAACTCTTTCGTGAGCTAGTTGAAAACATTTAATTAAAAATTAATGAGATCTTCACAACAGCATTAGATTATTTCTGGCATAATTTAGATTCTTAATAAGTAAATAATTTTGTTTGTGCCCTCAATCATAAAGATTATGTTCGAAACTTATTCTTTTCTGAACAATTTGCTATTGTTGTCGCAACAGGGGCCAGACGCAACTTCTAATCGCATTATGTTGGCAAGTGATACCGTTAGGTATTTAGTTAAGCAAGGTTCAAAGTGTTGTGAGCCTGTTATTGGGGCAGAGCATCAACATTAGTTGTATTAGGGGGCGGGCAAAAGTATTTATCTGAACTGCTAGAGTTCGAAGATGCCGCCTAATGCCCCAACTTTGCTACTCCCAGCTTCTTCGGGCGCCTACTCCTCGAATATGGATACAGAGATAATTGCCGAGACCGTGTGAAACGGACCGCATAAGATATGAAGAGAGTGCACTGGCATGGCATGAAAATAATGAAATTTCTGGCTTTCAACTTTGTCTCTTAACGTCGTGATTTGGGGAATTTGGTGGCGTTTGAGAAATTGCTTCCAGATTTGATATATATTTGTTTTCAGCTGTGTCGTGAAAGTATTTTCAATCAGGAAAAGCCGCGAGTTTTACGGTGCATTTTTTGCCGCGTCTGGCAGTCAAATATTGAAACCCAAACAATGTTGGCATTCATGTTGTTTGTGCACAATTATTGCGTGGCTCCCTCGGCGTTGATTGTTAAAAATACACAAACCATTAAACCGAGAGATAATCGAAGGTTTATAAATCATTAGGAAGCGCCACTGTTAACTAAGCCCGGTAGATATCTGGCTGCGAGAAACAAGATCTATTAAATACCCATTTTCACACTATCAATTACCAGAGCGCTAAATTCGCCATGAATATTCAATAGATATCTGGCCGAAGCGGGTTTGCGGCTTCTGTTGGACCGATAAAAACGGGTGCTAATAACGTGTTAACAATGTCGCTAGCCCTGGGCCAACGTAACGTCCACTTACAATCAATTAGCGCCAGCTGCACCAACGGGTTATCGGTAAGTACATTATTTGGTCCGAACTTTACAGCCGGTTACTTCCTGCAGCGCTAAATGGCCCGATCCACCCGTCCTTCCGCCCAACAACTCCTTTACTGCACCAACAATGCGACGGAGGCATGCTATCCTCAATCCGGCACGTTCTCCCCAGCCCTACACGGAAGTTGCATTCGTTTTAATTTACATTGCACGGATAACCGACGTTCAGACTTTGTTTCGAACTCGAAAAGCTCCAGCAAAACATTGCGACTCCATCCAGCTCCGATAGTTTCTTTTCCTTGCTCTCACGCTAACGGAAGCTAAGGGGGCCAATAAAAACCTACTAACAGGTTATGGGGGATGTTTTGAAGACAAATTTTAGACGATATTAAAAAATTAATTATAAAGTCCTGAATGAGAGGGGAGCAAGGATCAACTAGCGCTTTGAGCAGTTTGCTTGCTAAATCCAACTGGAAGGCCCGTTCTTGCAAAGTCGTTTGAATTGGGTGGAGCAAGTTTGACTCTGACATTGTTAGATAAGTAGACATATTTAAATTGCCGGTTTTGATAGAAGTTGGCGTAAGTGCTAATTTTGCTTAAGTGGAATTTAATGTGATGAAATCTGCCAACGTATCGCACTTTGCATCATAAAGTATACTTGCCTGTGAAACCGGAATCGAAGAGGGGAAATATGTTGGAGGTAATTTAATTAAGGCCAATTCAAATCCCGGCTGGCAATTAGTGATTAATTAAAAATAAACAAGGGCGGGTGTTGGGCCGATTATTAAACTTTAATAAATGTTGCAGTTTAATGCGGCCAATTACTTCGCTTGTTTACATTTTATAAACTTTTCAAATTAAATTTGTTGCAATTATGATGCTAAAAGGTACATTGTACCGGACAAATTTGCATGCCCCTCCTGTTCCGCTTTAAAAGCCTTTTGACAAGAAAAACAAAATTCCACAAATATGCTAGGATGGATTAACCCGCTATTTGCATATTTTTACATAAAACGGTGTTAGGGGATTGTGGCTAAATCACTCCGACGCCGCCTATACATTTTCAGTTACGTTTTGTAATTGCTGATTAAAAGCTTAAGATTGGATTACCGCCTGCAACGGTTCGTACAGGGTCACGTATCAATTTCCATTATTGAAATGTTTCCACAGCCGGAAAACGCATTTGCTTCGCCTGGACTGATCGATATTGGGCAGTTACCTTCAGGACGAGAGCAAGTCAAACAATTTCAGGGCAGACAAACAAACACGCCATGAATTTGATATGGTCCAAATCAATTTCGCTTAACAGCAATTGCACCAAATCCATCCAACTACTGACAAATCCCATAGAAAATTTAGCCCTCAGCTCAGCAACCAAAATTTGCTACTTTTCAAAATTTAGCATAATTTTAAAAAAAGGAAGAAGAAACGCACAAGTGACTCATCAATAAAATTCTTTGACGTGATTTACGGTAATTCTTCAAACAACAATAACGTTTCAATTTCCCCAGCACCGTTGACGACTTGACCAAGCCTTGCAAAACTACCCCTTGAGCTAAAAATTTCTAACTACCGCCCTGATGGTTTGCTGATGGCTGTGGGCATTATGTCTTGCAAAACTACCCTTTGAGGCCTTGAGGTAAAATTTTCTAAAAACCGTCCTGAGGTTTGCTGATGGCTGTGGGCATTATTTATTTAGCGCCGAGCTCCCGGTGAATGGGGGCGCCACGTAATTTAGCGTTGGGTGTCGCGCTGTTGGCCGGGTGGCGGGGCTTCATTAATCAAGCCGTTAGGGCGAGATTTGAGGTGAATCATCTCTATTTCGCCGCGGTCTGACGTCTGATCGGTTCCTGCTGACTCCGGTGAATGCGGCCCTGCTGTCTGATGAACGTTCAGGAATTGCGTGAAATTATCGTTTGTGCTGTGCGGGAATTCGCAGGAACAACTGGCTCGTTATAAAGCTGCCATCGGGGTTGCGTCATAAAACTCCTTAGCTCAGACCCGGCTCCCTATCAGCTTTCCTACCTTCCTCATAAATCAGACATGCTCCGCGCGTACCGCACAGACTACCGTGACGAAATTAACGAACAAATTGAGTTGTTACCTACACAGAAATTTATTAACGACTATTGGGATTTATGGAGAATCGGGCAGAATTAAAATGCGCGGGAGATGGCGTCGCTGTATATCTACTGCGGCCGTATAACCTGTCCATAAAAGAGAGTTATTACCCCACTAGAATAGCGGATTATATTGCTTCGTTCTGTTATACAATATAAATGTAGTAGGAATAATGCAATATTATTCTCATGAATGCTCGCTGCTGCATGGACGGGAAAGGTTATCATGTGTACACGGCGTTATTTACAGCTGGTAAGGTAAATTTAGATTTTACGAATTGGGTTCTATAAATAGAAGCAATTATTTGCTTAGAGCCGTGACGATGTGCCGTTTTGATAATTATCTCAAATATCGACCAGGAGCGATTAAATCATCCAGCGGAATAATTCCGAAATAATTAAGACCGGCATTAGGTACCTGTATATCAACAGAAATGCGAGGCATAAGCGAAATTATAATTTCGACCCGGAAATGTTGTCCTGCATACCCAATTCCTGCAGGATCTCGAAACTCCCGGCTTGAGGCATTTCGCCATCGCTCCTAATATACATTAAGCCGATGGACGTTCCCACTAAAACATACCTATCCCATTAGGTTTAATAGCCCTTAAATGTCGTAATTATTATTAAAGTATACTGGGAATAGAACTGTGACGAGGGGCAATTTTTATGCCCAACTCGCAAAATAGGCGCTATTTTTAGCAAGACCTGTTGCATTGACCTTTTTTAACCAACTCAGCCAGGCAAAAAAGTTATT
Organism: Schizotus pectinicornis; assembly: GCA_951805265.1. Taxonomy (NCBI): domain Eukaryota; kingdom Metazoa; phylum Arthropoda; class Insecta; order Coleoptera; family Pyrochroidae; genus Schizotus; species Schizotus pectinicornis. Next base: position 19,546,451 of record OX638203.1, read on the forward strand.
AAAGAAGCTTGATTAATTATTAGTCGTTTGGATATTACTTGACATAATAGATTTTGGACCAAAATTTGCTATGGTGGAACTTCATTAAAACTACCATCAATTTTTCAGTAAAATGTTATGCAAGAAATTCAGCTGGCTTAAACTATTAGGTCAGTGAACAAAGCTTGGCTACTGTTGCGTGATACTTGGCGTTGCTCTGTAACGTGTGCTTGCGTTAGTGAGGAGAGTTACCGTATAATTTACCAATTGCCTCCCTCAACCTCTTCATTAGGGCAATTCTGAGAGGATAGCCAGTAGGCACATCCCTACTAGGAATGCACCTACATTCCTAGCAGTAAGTTGAAATATAAAAAAAATATGTCTAGTCGTAGATTAGATTTAGGTAGTCTACGATCTAGTCCAAAACCAAAAAAAACCGTGCTCAGGATAGGGAGATAGCTAAAATCGGCTGCAACTGTCTAAAATTTAAACAAAACTACTCCCGAAAATCAGTTTCAGTAAGATAAATAAAAAATAGAGCACATATTTAGTGTTCACAAAGGTTATGTCATATTTGATGAACTTGGAGTGACTTGAATAAACATAGTGGTGGTTTATTTGGTAAAAAAAATTACCAAACACCAGTGAGCTTCAGAATTCATATTTGTAAATCAACGAAAGAGTTCTCTTCAATTATGATTGATTTGCCTCGTTGAGTTTAATTTTTAACGCTTTTTGTGCGACGAGAACGTGTTCCTACAAAAAGAGTAGCATAAAGCATTATGGTAATTGAGATTGTCGGACTAATGTTTAAATTGAAGCTATTATATTAGAGTGCGAGAAAAACTCGATTTACATTTCTATGGTCAAAAACAGTTTTACACTGAAGGATTAGAATAATTCTAGAACAGATAAACTAGGAACTATGAACTATTTACATTTATATGCTGAGCGACTATGAATGGGAATATTATTCAAGCGCATCCACCATTTATGGCTTTAGACTTTATTAGAAGGTTGTAACGTTTACTTGCACTTTATTGCAAAATGCAAATTCAGAGACCGTTTTAAATAATATATTATTATTTTATAACTCTACCAAGTTTTTAGTTCCCCTGACGTTCGAGAGAAAGCATAGCAATTCACGAAATTATAAAAGCCAAAAACCGTTGTCTTTATGAAGCTTCTAAAGACTGAATCATCCTCTTGGTCTGGTCTGACAAGTACTTGGTTTTAACTTGCAATAAATTGCCTACAATCTGCAAGTCACATCAGATATAAAAAGGATAACGTGGAAATTCAAAACAGTTTGAGATTAGTTAAGGAATACGATTTAGCTTCTCGATCTTAAGTCCCAATCTTTGATATATCGGCAAGCTCTGCTCTTGGTCTGGAACTAATTTGGGGCATGGCACGTTAATATATAAGTCATGTGTACGCTCTAAATCCGCCTCTGAATTGAATTTATCAAGAAAAGAGCCCTCTCGGTGCTTATTCCCACGATACTGCCACTGGATCGCATTTGAAACTCCTCGACATCGCGCTTCTTCGGGTCATGTAATCCAAGCCGTCCTCTTGCTGCAATGCAATTGTCCTAGAACCGAATCCCACCAATATAACCCTCGACACTTCGATCGTGCCAAAACGAAATTTTCTAATATTGTGTTTCTCCAGAGAAATCAAGATCTGGGTTACATACACGGGGTGAATTAAATAACAATTTTAACAAGACGAAAAAACATAGATTAACCTCAAACCCACGCTCACCGGGATTGTTTACGTCCTATTAAGTTTCGCTGTTATAAATTAAGGGAATCAACTAGAGTTTCCAGGCGTGGGAACAAAAACGTGGCTGCGAGTAGGTATATTTAAATTTTGAAAGTCGAGTACGTTGAAAATTTTTACTGTTTCAGTAGTATACAAAATAACTCTTCTAGATCAAATTAATTGGCGCGTGCACAATCATTGGAAAGTTACGAAAATAATTCTGAAAATCGCCTAAACGGGATAGTTACATTTTTAGAATTCTTTCTTGTTTTTTAAGACGCTAAATATCGTCGTCCAGAAGTAATATTTTACATCCTACTCGCTTCTTTCAAAGTCGACGATGATTAAGGGATAGTGCCGAAGGGAATGAAAATTATTAATCTCCCTCGTGTAGAAGATTATCACACATAATGCATCACGTATGTAATAATAAATAGCTTTGTTCCACGCTACGTGCGCATCTATCATATAATTTATAAATTGTAATCGCGGCCATATCTCCCGAGGGAATCTGGCACAATTTCGATCGGGCAATACCGAATGTCGGATAACCGTCCCGAATAAAACGTCAAAGAGTTAAACATCAAACAACTTTGGAATAATTCATATCTGGAAGTCTCTAAAAGACGGTGCAAGCAAAATTAAAGTTGAAAAATCGATAGCAAGCAGCAAATAGTCGCGGCTGAAACCGCCACGTCACAGTCATACCCATAGACCGCGAGCCCATATTCCGGCATAAAATAAAATTCAAATGCGATGTAAATCAAAGGAAGAGACATTGTTAAAACTTGGTGGAAAACATCGCGCTGTGACAGCGTACATATGGCAAACAACCCGCCGTAAAAGCCCAAGGAGACCCAATCCCGGCCAGGCGTTCGCTCCTGATATATTTCCAGTAATATTTCCTCAATATGACACGGGAGTTTCCACTTGGTTGCCCGAAGGAGCAACCGGCCGTTGCCATGTATCGGAATGCTTTGATTGCCCCTGGCCCCGTTATGCTGAAAGGGCACCCTCCATGCACCCTTAAAATAATATTAAATTTACAGCTTCAGCGCCCTTCAAAAGTCGGAAAGTAAATTTAGTTTGGGATATTTACGACGAGGCCGTTCCTGCAAGGAGATGGCGATTTCGGCCGAATCGAATTAAGATTATCGCCAAAAAAGGAAACTAAACGGCCCCTCTTAATTCAGCGGAATACGTTCGGCTCGATAACGGGCCAAAGGACGTCGCTCACCTAATTTATTCTGCAACACGGCCGCCTGTTAAGCCCAAAAAGTTCAATAACTTAGCGCTTAAAATAGGCAGATTTAGATTCTTTTATTATTCGGAAAGTACATGACAGTGTTCATTGTTCTTGATTATTGGTTATGCTAAGCTCTTAATACAACAGGAAAGGATTAATTTCAAGCTGTGATCGCTGGGGTTTCTCAGGGATCATTTTCACTTTACCTTGGGTAATAACACAGGATACGCTGTTACGTTCAGACGCGTATTGGCAATTATCTGAAAACCTCTTGCAGGTATTGTCGTAAATATTAGATTAAATGTTTTGATGCTCACGTAACTTGAATTGTTTTTTAGGAGTATTTTTCCTTTTGTTTGGGCTGGCCGCTGTGTTTGATTACATGCCCGCCACTTCGCAATTTTGAACCATATTGTGTTGCAATGCAAATGTCGCGTTTAGTGCAGGTCATCTCTGCACGCATGATTGTCATTATCTGCCTAATTGAACGCGAGAACCAGCATCGCATTGGATTACGTACGAATGTAGCGTAATGGGATCGTGACGAGTAATCAACTGCGTGCAAGCAAAAACTGGTTAGTCAATCGAATAATTTATTAATGGCCCACTTTGGCAAAAGTCAAATGTGGGATTAATCAGCAAATTGCCCGCTCAACTATTTGCTTGAACGGTAACGTTTGGGTGCTTCCCCGAGCGGTGCTCGTCAGCCGCCATTCTCTCCTCGAACATCGCCGAGATTGACGAGTTTGCAAATGAACACCTCAATGGTTGAGTGAAGATTCGTCTCGAAATTTTCAATCCCAAACTCGTGCATGCATAATCAATAAAATCAATGCGAAAATCCGTCATTACTTCTTAGCACCTCGCGAGGCGTCGTAATCTAAAGAAACAGTCAAGTGCTTCCTCTCCATAAAACATCCAAAGAGCTTACCGATTATTCGTGCTACGCTAGAGCCATACATCGTCAGCGAAATTCAGGAGGCGAAATGCAAAAAGGGTTTTTCTTTGTGAAACTTTGCCGCGAATGCAGGCTCGAGCAACTTTTCTGTGTAACTGTACCACTTTGTGCTGAATGAAATATAGAAAACAGGAGCCGCAACAACAACGAAAGTGTTCTGAAATTAGCGTGTCTCGGGTCCGGACGAAACTTTGCATATTAATCATCCGCCGTCCAATCTTAATCATGCTCGGGTTTTATAACGAGCTTTTAAAATTAAAAAAGCAACAACAGGGGTGGGGACCTTGATGAACTTACCTTGTTAAAAGTTGACACTCATGACCCGTTGCCGACGATTCTTTCGTCAATTTCTAATGGGGTTGATAATTTCGAATTTTGCAAAACGGAATTCGGGGTACCTATCTTCACGACAGGCGCGACAGTAACTTTGTCATTTCCTCATTGCTTATTGTGCCGAGATCCTTTGTTACTCGTTACACAATGTTCTTGAGAAGGCACAATAGCTGCAGACGAATCGATTTTATTAATGATATGCAGCGAAGAAATTACCGAAACACTCGGCGGCTTTTCGCATGTCTCGCAAATTCAATATTTGCCCGAAGAATTCCTAAGTAGGATGTAATTTGTAAGAATTTCATCCGCCACAAATATCCCGCATTCCGTGACGCTGTTACAGAATATTTAAAATTCCTTCGCGCGGGTGCGATTCGAGTCTTTCTTTTATGACGCCATTAAAGTGGCAGGGATCAGGTTCGGATGGGGTGAAATTGATAAATACATAGTAAGCGGTGCTCGCGCTAGTTTAACCCTGAAACAACTACACCTATAAACAAAGATGAGAATCTGAAACGATTATAGGGCAATGATTCGAAAAAAATTGTTTGCCGTTACTGAACTGCAGCCATGCGGTTCTAGCTCTAGCTCATTTAACAAATACGCTCCAGAGGGACTTTGTATTCAAGTGGATTTAGAAATATGAGGCTTCAGTAATTTTGTCGATTTTCTGGGGGTTCAGATAATCCCAATTATTGTCGATAGCCAACCAAACCTCTTTCAACTGCTCTCTCGCAAATAAGCATTCCCAGTACAACGGGGTCGATTTTAAATCGAGAATTTAAGATTTTTCTCCACTTATTTAACATTAACATTATCCTCAGCACCTCCACAATTGCTTTAGTTAGTTATTTTATTAAATAATTGATTATTTGGAGGGGCATCAAGAAAATTGGAAACCGATAAATAATTGAACGGTCGTAAATCGGGGTTACGTCTAATTGAAGGTTAACTAGAACTCACCTATCGGTGGCTTGTTTGCTGTTTGTGTTTGCTTTATCAGAATTTTATTACTTACTTTCTAAATGCGTCAATATTGATCCGATTGTCTTTCCAATTTATGTCCGCGGGTTTGAAGGGTCATTTTTATTTACTCACCAAGTTCACCTAACAATATTTTTCGATCAATCGAGGAGAAACATTTATGAATGTAAATATTTCCGTATAATTGAATTTATCAAAGACATTATTACAAACAATGACAAGTACCTACAGAGTTGCGACAGTATCGATTCGCGGTCCGTCTGAAAGGAACGAACAAACTTCCACACAAAGCTTTTATGTGTCCTTCGAAATTACATTTTTTTCTCTGCAGACCTCAAGAGTTTCTTAATAGATGTGAAATTGTGTTGATGTAATATCTATGGACACAAACAGGGTAACGTTATTAGGACGGCCATTATCCTCGGATGTTATTATTGTCTGCTCTAGAACGTAAAACTAATATTTGTAAAGCAGCTCCGCGGGTTTCCAAAGAGTTCAAGTTTTAGTAAGGCAGTCCACGAGAAGAGCCGACTGTCTAAAGTTTCAGGTGAATAGCAAAAACATGCGGAAAAAATTGAATCACCCAATAGCGCGTCAGTTCCAAAATCCTATCACCAAAGTGAGCAAGTTACCTCATTGTGGAACAACTTAGAATTGAATGAAAACCTACTTTTTAATATTTACAGAACGTAAATAATCGTAAAATTCTGAAATAAATTTTGCGAACTTTTTTGTCAGGGCATAGAACCTATTGAGAAACCCAACATAAACATACACAGTGTTTATAGAGCACTGCTTTATCTACTAATCAGATTAAAGGTAAAGAAGTTTTTCATCGTGACTCGTGAGCGTATAATTATCAAAAATTTGATAATACGAGCCTTAGATGTGAAGATCGGCCCTGGTACCCGAGCGAACTTCACTCAATAATGTTGTTACGTATTAGTTCCGCCAAAAAATGCAAACACTTTTTGTATAATTTAGTGATGAGGATTTACAGTTATAAAAGTTATTTAGTTCGATCGCGGCTCTAGGACGGTGCATTGCAAATAGAAGATTATTATTACGTACTTGTAAAGATTTCAAAAATTTTGTGATGAGTGAGGAACAAAATCATAGTGAACTAAGTGTAGAACTGACTGGTTGGCTGATGACCTCTAATGCAAGCTGTTTGAAGAAAAAATTGCTATTACGGTAATATTATTATTTAATTATTTACAAATTTATATATTATGATGTTTACAAGACTCTTTTACCATTTGTTTACTTTCCACATTTTGTAGCAAATACTAAAAATTTCTTATTGAACTTGCTTGAAAAAGCAATATAAGCAAAAGTTACGTTAAGTAACTACTGTAATTGCTGCAATTGCTGTTGCAAAATTGATAATTAATTGCTTAACAATTTTTATATGGTTATCCGTCTTAGCTTAGTTGTAGACAAGTCAACAAAACTGCGACAAATTTTTGGTTGCTTCTTCAATATTTGTCGTTTTCCTATTAGCTCGCTTTCCCTCCGTTCTAATAATACTGGCGCAAATAAAATAACTGTTGCGGCTTCTTGCATGCAAATTCCTGAGCGCCGCCTCCAGGTGGGCCGAGCCCACCGCCGAAATGGTAAGTTTCTCCGGCACGTTCCAATCTGCGGTTGCAAACAACAAATATTTGCCCGTGATACCTGATGGTGTTATCGGTCAGGTCCCGGGGCCCCTGTGTTTATTCGGGCTAGGTCAGTGACGGGATTTATGTCCAATAATAGTGAGACGCACGCTAACACGTTACGAACAATATGGGGGGACAAATTGCCCCGACAATGGTACATTGTCCGTGTTGTTCGCATGCGGGTACCGGGACTCAGCATGGTTTTTGCATAGAGCGGAATGGTAATGTTGTCGGGAACTGAACCTGTCACCGACAGCTGTTTGCCCTAACAAACTGCGATATCGCCAATAAACACCGACGGCGTTGTCATGGCAACGACGTCGCCGGCGCTGGTTTCGGCGCTGGTCGGGCGGCGACGCCGGAATGCAGCGGCGGCGCCCAACCTGACCTATTATCTAGTTATAGCAGCCACTAACAAATCATGGCAGGTTCGGCGAGGCGGCAAAAGAATCTTCGCGCCCCCATAACCGCCTTAAATTATCTACTTAGCCGTAAATTAAATTTATATCCCGCAAAGAAAAGTTCTCAATCAACTGATATTGGAAAAACATCTTCTATAATTAATTTTTTTTACGTAAAATTACGTAAAAATCTCTCAAATCAAATCAAGTCCTTAAAAGCTTTTTTATTGACTTTCGGCAATTAATTCCTGAAATCAGTAAAATTGTCCACTATCCTTCAATTTATTACGTTTTGCGAAATTTGTGAATACGCCTGGCGAGCTTTCAGCTTGCGATTTAATAGCAGTCAGAGTATCGTGCAATCACCAAGTGTGTAAATAATTTAGAGAATTGACCCATAACTCAGTCAATTTATAGTGGACTGCATGGGAGTTTGGGCTGGACAAACATTTGAATGTACTAATAAATAATAATGCTAATATCCGTAAAAGTCAGTACACACTGCAACAACCAAAATTGGTTAATTTTCCATTCTCCCAACGGGCTCTACTTTTGACCTGGAATTGCTAAAATATGTGATAGAACCCAAAAACTAAGAACGTAATTATCCATTTTTACATAAAATTAATTTTAGAGAAAAAAGAAAAACGAGCTTTCATAAGCAAACAAAATTATTATTACCAATATTAATTGCAAAATTACGTATTGAATAAGCGGGGACTGCATTAAATTTTTTTTTTGTATTGATTAAAACTTAATAATAATTTTGTAAACCAATGCGTAGTTGTAGCCATCAAGAACTTTACTTGATCTAAAGATGATTAAAACATATTTTGTTATGATAATTATCGGTAAATATATAGGATTTTGAATTAATTGCTAATAATAATTTAATTAATCAATTAATTAATTATTAAGAGAATGCTGAAGAAAAAACTTTTAAAGTTCTCGCATAATGGCCGAGCGGAGGCGATATCTAGCAAACGCCTGCAGTGCGTTTTGGTGGATGCGCCGGGAGAATCACGTATCAGAGATCGGCGTAATTTCCGGATTTATGGACTTCTGTTTACGGTTAAAAAGAGTTTTGTGCTGCTTGTTAGTGGCGTTAAAGCTGAAACTTGGAATATTGTTGACCTGCTTCTAGCTCCGCCACTGTTTAAGCTGCATAGACCGCACGACACCGGTGGCTTACGCCCAACTCTCGGCGCCGGAATTTGATACGCTGCACATTTGTTTAATACCTTTGTTACAAGGTTCGGCTTGCTAAGTTTCGGATGCGCGAAATAATTGGGCCACTTAAACAATGTTTAGTTATTAATTATTAGAAAGTTACATGCATACCAATTACGGCGACCTGAAACCCTTTGCGCCCGGCTCGCTTTAATCTAATTATTACAAGGGACAAAAACAAAAACAAGCCGCACGTAAACACAAAGCCTTTATTAAGGTTATGACCGTCGGGTCGTTTACGTTACTTCCAATGGACGCGCATTTCACCGGCATGACGGGAATTTTGAACCCGAGGAAGGCCGTGTCGTGGCCGCGGACCCGGCCGTCTCCACGCTAATTCGCGTGTCCCGCATTTCAAACAAGTGTCCCCGGCATGCGGCAATAATTCCACCTTTATTACCTAACGCACCTGATAATTTTTTAAGCCAATCGCCGCCACCTTCCCCCAACCCCCAGTCCACAGAAATAAATTGACCGTGTTCTTTTGTAGTTTCCCGTGAAGGCAATTTGCCGCTTGTCATACAAAGCTTTTTTGGATAACTGTTTATAAAAGTTATTGTGCTCATAACATATTTTTGGTTAATTCAATTATTGTTATTAAATGACGATATTTATTTAGAAAAATCAAGTTTGTGAAACCGGCCATTAGAGATTAAGATTTTTTGTTTGGCGTTGGGTGGGAAAGCGTTGTAGAAGCGCACTCTTCTCGCCGAGTTTCCCTTTTTTAATTGAATAATGCTCGCCGAATATCACTATTGTCACTGAAATTTAATTTTGCGGAAGTGCTCCGACAAGAAATTGAAATTGTTGACATAATAACCACTCGGAGGAAAGTTGATTAAGAATATCAGGAACCGTTCCAGACCACTGTTATATTCAATTTAGGTCCGCTTTCCTTATTGCTCAAAGGCCTCCAACAGATCATTGTTGCCAAGAGAGATATTGCGATCTTTCGGACACATTCCATTTCCAACAAAACGTCCCATCCATAATAAAATTTAGCCCCTTTGTCCCCATAAATTGATAGGCAGTTAAAAATTGCGCAATTTAAATAAATCATCCAAGTCTTTCAAATCTGAATTTGATTGTTGAGAAACAATTTTACGCACAGAGAATGCTCATACGGTTAACTAAAGCGCTGGGAAAAAATCCTGAAACAATACCTGGAGTTTTCAGGAATGTGATGCATTTGGCTTTTGATAACATTTCAAGGAATGTTATTAAAAGCACAACACCGATTGCCAGCATACCTTAGTCAAAACGGTTGATATCTGTGCGATTAACTATTAAAGTTTTATTGGCCGCCACTATTTCAACTAATTTAAGTTTTAATTAAAGCGTTATTCTTTAATGATTAGGCGCCACTTTATCCCGTTTGATTTAAAGCTGGCGCCTGTTATCAAGAAAATTAGTTTAGAGGCGCTTCTAAAGTTTACTTTTTATAGCGTCAAAAAAATATCCAAATTTCAGAATTAAGAGTTAATTGAGTGATCAAATCGTCCCGAGATCTTGTCTGCCATTGGGTGCGACTTTTCCCATTTCCTTGGACAGGAGCACTTAGCCAAATATTTAGGAGGTTTTCCGACCATCAGGCTTCTGAAATAATTAAATTATTCGCAATGGAACCGATGAAAAAAACCGTTCGATTATCTGCCGGATTAAATGTCATCACCAAGCCACGTAAAAGAACGAGCAGGCTTTACTTTTAAATAATGAAGCTGTAGCGAATTAACCGGAAATATAAAGGTAGACGTTAAGGAATTTAATTAACATTTAGTGGATGCGGATGTGAATTATATGATGAAGACGGTTATTTCGGTTCTTTCAGCTAACGCGGATGAGCCGCTAATAAACCGGTCTTGAATCATAAATGAAGCCTTTCAGAACCGCACCTCTAAGCGGATTCTCTGCCGTAAGCATTTTGTTTATATTAATGTCGTTCGAAGGGTCGGAAAAAGAGAATTTGAGGAAGCCTCTCAAGCTCAAGTTGGCCATAATTATCAATTTGAGCCAAATTGGTTGGAAAAGGAGCAAGAATTGTTGCCGTATTTATTAACTTCTTTAACGAGTATGTAATGGCCATTAAGTCGGGTTTCGGCGATAATCGCGCCGCCCTTTGTTACCTATATAATTTAGTATCGGAATTAAATAAGTAATAAAATAAACGCGGCCTTAATAATGGCTATCATGCATACGCCCATAAAGTCGCCTCGTAAATCCACTACGTAACCTTTTAGTGGATGTAATTTGGAAAATCTAAAAGTTTGCCATCATATGACCGAATCGATAGCCGTTAGATTTGTGGCCCCTCCTCGTTACGTTATGTGTACAATGGTGATTGGTAATCAAATGTTTCCCAATAATGCAATTACCGTTAGATTCTCAAGAATTTCCGATATATCGACAACTAAAATATCTGCTTCTTTCCCCAATCCCCGAGTTCATCCTCTTCCCTCCTGCACTAATACGAAGGAAGCCTACCAACAATTCTCAAGCTCGTGCTAATTTCCAACAACTTGGCGGGATTCCCATTTAAATAAATACTGAACTATCTCTAAATACATCCAACACTCTTGATGCAGGGGGTAAACTAATCATATTAGGTCGGCGGAAGTGGTATTATATTGCTGGAGAATTCTAGCACCTTAAGCAAAACGACAATGACTTAGAAAGTGTGTAGTGCAATTTCTAAAAAGATCCAAGAAGTCTAAAAAATTGTCCAGTTGACGCTTTTCCGTCAAAGCATTGCAATAAAATAGTAAATTATATTAAGTAGAAAAACGCAATTTTACCGCCTCACATTACATTAAAATATTATTTAATTCTTGATACTCTTCTGTGCTTGGATTTAGGAATGGCTAAAAAATTTATTTGCAAAGACATAAAGTTGAAAGATGTTTCAGCGCCCTCCCCGAAGAATATTTCACCTCAATTAGGGGATCGCGATTGTCGGCTCGCACCGAGCTTTCTTTGATTTTATCTTTGCAAAGGCCGCCGGAAAAATCGTTTTGCGAGACATCTCGCGAGACCTCTTGGGATTTCCTGTGCCCGGCATACAGCTTTGGAGAGAAAAAGCCGAGAGGGAAAGTTCTTCTCGTGCGTTTCCTCTCGCCGACAAACAGATATTTAAAGCCCAAATTAAAACCTGCGGCTTTAAACAACATGAATTTTAATTCCGGCGATTTTCATAAAGTCCTCGCAAAATCAATGGAACATTTCCAAGACCCGTGCAACGTGAATTAAGCAAACGGGTTTGCAGGGTTTCGTAGAAGTTTGTACTTTGTAGTTGTAAGAGAAACGTGTGATGTGTACGTGATTGGAAGCCGGTTCACATCTACCAGAGGAATGGGTTCCGAATAATTATTATGGATGTAGGTGGTGCGAAAGCTAGTTTCGGAACAAAGCACCGGAGTGACATTTTACATTAATTTCGTCTCTGATGGGAGTAAATGCGAATCTGCTACTGTGGGGGCGTGTGTTGTACTTGTGTTTTGTCCCACGCTACCCCGCCACCACTTTTGGTACAGCGACGGAGGGGAGCCGGAAACGGTGGCGGGATGGGCAAGGATTCGCTTTTTTTAAAGGGCAATAACGCTGCATGCGACCGCATATGGGCACTTTGCTATTTATGAGAGAGGATCGTGTACACGAGGAAGCACCCATTTCCAGTAACATAAACTTATATTCAATCACGAAAGCCGCAAATTGGTTTCCGGGAAATGGTCATAAATGCCACAGTTGAACCCTTCGTTGATGCAAACTATATTGCTTAAAGCAAGAAAGCGCTGTATCAAAGAATCTCTCAATCAACTGATTTTTACTTGAAATGTATCTTAGTAATTATAGTAAAAAAATGTGTAATGATGTAAACCCGTCAGTCGTCAGTTTTGGTTTTGTCAACTTAAAAAAAAGGAAACATAAAATTACTTTTTTTTCGCCACCTAAAAGAATTGGTGCTAAAAGTGCTTTTGAATTCTTTTGGTCGTACACTTGAAGTTGGTGGACATTCTTGCTTAAATTGTCCGTGAAGGTTTGCTTGAGTTCCGGCTGGTCTTGTTTAAAGCTACCGGAACTTTTTGCAGGTCGCAACCCCGACGTCCTTTGGAACCTCCGAATTTATGCGAGCGTAAAAGGGGCCCTCCGGATCTTTGTTCTTGAAGACTCTGCCGTTCGCAAACCTCGGTTAACAACCGCATTTTTCTCTCCGGGCAGCAGCGAGCCCACACAAACAAGCACTCTTGTTGCACACTGATAGCGAAGTTTAACTTGGACGCTCTCGAACCACATCAAATCACCAACTTGCCCGACCAATTTGTTGGGGTTTAACGACGCCATTTTCAACTTTAAAATCTCCACGAGCCATTCACGATACTAAATTGCGGCCTGTGTTTCAGGTCCGACATGGAAACAAGGAAGCGGCTCGTGTAAATTTGCACTACAAATCGGTGAGTATTAAGTGTAATTGTTAAATATATCCTGCGGGCGCGGCTTAGAGGAGTGCGCCGGAATATGGCGGAATTTATGTAAATTACGCGAAGTATTCGATATTGAGATTGCTACGTGCCGTTTGGCGCGAAATTTTTATTTGGTTAGCTTTAACTGCTAGCCGCAATCTACGTTAGATGCAGTTAACACAACTAGCACCCTCAGTCTTGCAGCATACAAAGTCTCGATAACAATAAAACTCGTTTAAATTTGACGAGTTCACACAATTAATTTTTGATAAAAAAAATACTTCAAGAGAATCATATGAGTATTATTAATCACGTTATTAATTATGAGAACATATCAGACACAGTTGATTTCAGCTTTTTAAGTTGGTTCCAGCTTTTTGAGTTGATTCCAGCTTTTAAGGATCATAATTTCCTTTTAAAGAATAGCGAAAAGAAATTTTCTCCGCTTTCTATTGTGCCGACAAAAATGGTGGAGACGCCGGGTGAATTCTGTAACAAATTTATTTGCATCTCTGCTCCGTGACTTATTGGAAGGAAGACTTTGGTATCGTCAAATTTTTTCCCACTTCTTTGGTTGGCCTTCATGTGTAGTCAAAGTTATTGCAGCAATAGAGGTTGAACGATCGCCTGTGAAGCGATTTTTTCAAAAACTGCAATTAGTTGGGGGAAAAATGGGGAGACTTAGAGAAAATGTGGCCAGGCTAAGACTCGAGGACAGATGTTATTTTCCGTCCTTTGGGCTAAAGTGAAAGTGTTATCTCTCCGTATTTTTTCATCCAATTGAAAATTCAATCTGCTTTAAATGTATAACCTCGGAGGATGCATTCCGTTAGTCTTCGTCACTCTGGTCAGGCTTTCAGTTTAGGGATAATTTATTATTTTTGTTTCCATGGCTCGTTTATAAACGGGGGCTTGCATCACTTTTGTGGCCGAATCGCGGCGCTACAGCGACCCGGTTTCACACCGCCCCCGACTCGCCCTGCGTAATTTGTGAGACCACTATTTCTTCGCCGACCCCCCCGTCGGTGATAAATGAATTTGGGAAAAGCGGTGTGCTGAGCCGGTTTAAAGCGAGCCTTGAACGTACTTCGGAAATTCTTGTCATTTTCTCAAAGTCACGAAAGCTAACTAATAACCTCCGACGACGCATCAGGGCGTCGCCAAGCATCGCCAATTTTTTATTGTGACGAATCTCGGCCACAAACGTAATTATTATCCTGGCAAAAGAGCCATTGTGTCCGAATTGCCGCCGTAAAGCCGCATTTCCTCTCTAATCAACCTACGGACAAGAAGGGGTACGGGCTCAAGCAGCGTAAGATCGGAAACTGTATCTCTTTTATCCCCTATATTTTTATTATGTCGTGTTGACGCCCTCGCTCGTATCCTCGAGATTATCTCCCTTCGCAGATTCCAGGCGCTAAATTAAAAACTCACACTGCTCACTTCTTCAGTTAACAAAGGTTTTTTTTTGGAGAGGAACAATTTCGAAATAAATTTATTTAAGGCCGGAACCGGAATTGGTCCAACTTCTAGACAAGCTTTGTTTCTTGTAATTTGGCCAAGTTGAAGTTTGGACAACTTCCAAGTTGTAGCTTCACATTTTAATGAAAAGATAACAGAAAACGCGCCACCTATTTTTATTTGCAGCAAGTGCAACGGCCTGGCGCTACAATTTTCCTCAATCGGAAAACAATATTTAGAAACGAATCATATCTCGTCCTCGCCGAATCCAATTCTTCTGCCTCGAACGAAAACGTATTTCACAATTTCCGCGATCCAATCAAAATATTAAACGAGGAATTTAATGAAAGCGAGTGTACGTTTTATTTAGAATTTCCACGGTGAAGTTAATCGGAATAAGACGCTTTAGCGTCACGGTTCGCCGGTCAAGGCGCCGTAAAAATTGACTACATTTTGCAAATTTCTGCCGATACCGACCGGCGGCGATATTTCTGTTTTATTTACGCAGAATTAGGATTCGTAAAGCTCTTTCGTTTGCCGGCCCAGAACGAGGAAGGCTCTACGTCATCATATTTTGGCCGCTCGCCGGATTTAATATATCGGCAAATATTTAATGCGCGACTTGATTCGACAAATGCTTCCTTCCGCAATTTAGGTGTGCTAACTCAAATTGGAGCTTTTGGCACGTTCTCAGGCAGAAGTAGATAAAGCTTTTGGCCAAACGTACTACTAGGCCAATTAATAAATTTTTATTTTTCCCTCAACAAATAACACTTTTTTAATTTCAATTTACTTACCTACTTGTTATCAGAATTAGCTGATTTGCTTTTTAAGAATTTTTTTTAGGTTACTTGCTTATTGCGGAAGACTTTTTTTGGCGTGAAATACTGTGAAATTTGGCTTCTCCATGTCAAATGCATAAATTTTTTATTCTTTAGGGTTGCTTTAAGATTGAGGGAGCATCTATGCAAAAATTTGTTGTTGCGACAATCGCGCCGCCGGTAATCCTTCAGAAGGCTCAATTTTCGAATTGACGAAAACCGTAATATCGACGCCGTAAGCTGATAAAGACACTGTACCTCCGCCGCAATTTGTCAGCAGGGATTTGCCTGTTTTGTTCCAGGCATAAAAGCGTCTCTGTATTTTGGGCCGCTGAAAGTTCCCGTTTTTGTCCCGTAACCGGGAACAGCGCTGAAAAGCCGCCGTCAGCATCGGTCTAATTTGCGTTTTTCAGCAATCGTCCTTGTTTGAGGCGCGATAACCGCGCAACTGATGCAGATGATATAAGCTCGGCGTATGTTTACCGTAACGAGTTGCGTTGTAATCGCCCTCCGTTGTACGCAACATATAATCCTTCCATTAGTCCGCCGCTATCTGCAATCTTTAGACGGGATAATAAACGTTTTCAGCCTTATTTTATGCATACGAAATGAGGGTGCGGAATTCAAGGGGGGTCCCAGAACGCGTCTTCGTGTGCGTGTCAAGCAGTAGCGTACGTGAGGATCGACCGGGAGCAGAAGGCACGTTCTCCAGATAGGTCAGGTAGGCCCTCCGATGGCCTGTCCCGGTCATGGCCGTCGCGACGCCCATCAACCCGATGCGGCGTGTTCGCACCCGCTTTCTGTCACTCAGGGCCGGCGTCACGACAGCCGAGAACCGGCCAGGGCCGGACATTAATTATCGACGGACGACGACCGCAACGGCTGCGAGAGTTGTCCGATGTTTTGTTAGCCAACATAAATAATACACCAGAAACTTTTACTTGAGCTGTAATTGGAGTCTGGGCTAATAAAACTATTTGGAGGAAATGTTACACGTAGTTAGTAACTAATTTATCCATGTCGAAATAACGAGAAGTTTCTCGGCGAAATGACAATGCCGCAAGTCACAGTTTAAATGTAATCGTAAACAACTTCTTCGGAAGGCACCATGCTGACTGCTGAAGCTACGTAAATATATGCAGCACTGCATTTTAACTAGATTTTTAACCACCCGCGTGATTCAGCGCTCCATAAAGCTGGAAACCGATGCCAACTTCAGCACAAAATTAAAGTGGCTAAAAATCATTGTTCAGATCTTTAATTATTTGTTTGCCCAATATCTAAGAAACTTTCGGTTAACGTATAACATTAATATAATTAGAAAATTGCTAAACATTCTTGGAAAAATAATAGGACACATTCCGTTACTGCAGATTTTCTAAGCGCATCCACCATTGCGCGCTGCAGCCACTTTAAAACAAATTTAGAAACATATTATTATATAAAAATAAGGCAAAAATGGGTTTATTTGATAAAACTGGGCGATGAAGTGGAAGAAACTATTTCAATAAAAGAACTTACACAAGCGTTAAAAAAAGTAACAATTAATTTTATCGACAACTTATGTTGTGGGGGTGGGAAATGGGAGCTGGCCGGGTGTCTATGCCGCAAATCGTTGTAGGAGTAGCGGTGGCATTTTTGGCGTGGCAAATGCTCCCAGCTCCATGAAATTGGGCCACATGGCGCCGCAGCGATCCATTTATAACCTGGAAAGCTCGAGATTAACAAAACTTTAATTACTTCCAACTTGGCAAATTCATCAATCAAAAAGTTCCGGACTTGTTTGGCATATTGTTTCCGTGTCGATAGTGATTCGGATCCGGAGTCCTGACCGCATCCTCGTTTTAAGTATGCAAATAGCCTCAGTGCACACAGTCCTCCTCAATTTATGTATTAATCCCCGTCAATTTCTCGCATCAGACCGCTATCTCTTCCACCAGACAGATGCTCATTTGGGACCGCTGCACTCCCGCCATCCGCTAAATCAACTATCAAGTTGGTCGGCAAACAACAGTATTCAAATCCCATTTACTCGCAATATACCGAACAAGGGATTTTTTTCATTAGTGTCGCAATTCCGGAGGTGGTGTTTCCTCCCGTCGGCGTCGCGATGAACTTGTCACAATATATGGAAATATATGACGCCTATGGAAAAACAAGCAATAAAAGACAGACAAGTTGGGATTGTCGGTGATTTACAATGCAGAAAGTTCGTTTTGATGGCGGATCGGCGAATTTTGCTCCTGACGTGGCCCCGTCGAAATGTTCCGGATAATGCCGGAAAGCCCGGAAAATGTACCGCTCGACGAAATCCATATAGACGCTAGGAATTTATTGGCCAATTTGATGGTTGTCCAGTTTTTAACGAATGGGACAAGCAACACGGAAAATTCGGTTAACCGTCGCACGGGAGCGGTCCAAAACCTTTAGCCCGCCACCGCAAAAATTTCGTCACAGAAAAATAATGTGAAGGTAACTAATTCTAATCTGCAACTTTAAAAGGATTCTCTTCTGCAACTTAAAATTAATAGCATTACTGTAAAAGTAGTAAATACAAATTCAAGAAAGTTTTACACCCCAAAGTCTAATTTAGACTTCGGGGTTTGTTGTAGGGAATAAATTCTCTTTGCTAGTGCTACAACAACTTTACCACGTGCATCGTTACAATTTTTACTTTTTGTAGAATTGCTCGGAATAGCCCCTTAATTAGCCGGTAAGTACCTGGCTAACGGCAAAGGTTATTTCGGTCAATAGTCCTCCCAGTTACACGTTCCGCATAAGTGCAGTAAGGGTGTTCATTAATTTCCGGGGCTTTTAAAATTGTCGTCGCAGCGCGCTCGTTCGTTCGATAAGGGGTTAGAAGCGTCGGAATTATTTATTTCTTCCTCGTTCGATTACCTACTTTTGTAATTTCTTTTCGGTTCACATAAAACTTTATTAAATTATGTAGCGAATTCGCCTCCAAACGCCGCCGCCTCCATGAAAAGCTCTCGGGCGGCAAAGAGTGTCGCGCAGACTGGGGCAAGAGAGGAGTAAACAGTTCGTTGACGTCTCGTTCCGGAAAATGTTCAAAGGGAAATGATCCGAATCGATCATTTATTGGGGAGAGAGGGGTTTTTTGGGTGCATACAATCAGCTTGTTTTACTTCCTAATTAGCCACTGAAATTTTCCAGGAAGCTACATAAATTGTTATCGATCTTTCTCTTTATTATGCTAGAAGGGGAAAATTGGGCCATATTTATTTCGATGACAGTTTTTCGACGCGGCTCACAACTGCTACAATGTTTTTTACCCCAAACTAATTTGTTGCTTTCAATATTTTAACAGGTCTCCCTCTAAAGGCCCGTTATTCGAAACGGTGTCGGTACGTTAACAATGATAGTTATCATCCACCCAACTCGAGTATCGTGCTTAAATTGTCAGTCAAACAAGGTAACGAATTAAAAGCCAGCAGAGAATGAAGGGTTGCCGCAATTTTATTCAAAAATCAAATTACGTAACTCTACTAATGACTTGATTTTAATCGCCGCGGTTCTCTCATTTTTAACGAGCCCTCAAAAATTTCGATACAATATAGGTAGATACATATATTTTAATGAGCCTGTGGCTTTTCACTAACTTTGCTCATTTTCTTTATCGCGCCTTTTTGTCTTGTTTTTGCAAGAATTGGTTTATGCAAGAAACGCTACGAGAGCAAGTTCTCGACTCAATAAATTTCCGTGGTAGGTACTTTTTATTGTTTTAATGGACTGAAAATGCAAGTTTTCGCATAAATGTTATTTCTCCTAAAAGTTTGCAAGGGTAAATTTGAAAATCTCATTGGTGGTTGCATTCAATTACTCGCACATAACACGCCACCATGAAGTTTGTGATACTGTCAGTACCGTATCCCAATGCTTAATTGAGCAATCAGTTGTACACACAGAAGCGCATTATCAAGTTCTGCATGTTCGATCTTTGAGGGCGATCACCCGATATGTCCACAATTCCACGTGTAAACCATATCAGTAATATTTTGAATAAACGGCTTTTTCCATAAAAAAGTTGTAAATTATTACGATTAAAAACATTAACCAAACATTGGATTTAGTAGAAATGTTGATTCATTCCAAACATTTTTTACAATTTGGATAGAGTAATGGGACATTTCCATTTCACACACGAACAAAGCGACCACGTCAATAATTGTATTTCTCTGTGTGGTAACATTAAAACCCCAAAACAATGCAGAAATCTCATTTTGAGTTAGTGTAATAATACCAGTCATCAATGTGCCAGCACTGTATAATTTGAAGCATAAAATGGAAACAGTCTCATTTTAATGTTTTTAGCTAAATTGGTTCATTAACTTCTGACGGTGAGCCAGATTCCACTGATTCAACTGAAATTGAAGTTTCTGACATTTCCTCCGACGAACTATTTTCAGTTACCACATTAGTAGTGTTTAATTCTGAAGTCGGTAAAGTCGAATTAGCACCAGGATCACATTCTATTGAAGTATCGTCATGGCGTGTTTCGGTCGAATTCTTCTCTTGACCAAATTCGGTTGAAAATTTTATTGAAGTAACGTCATGGCGTGATTCAGTCGAATTCTTCTCTTGACCAAATTCGGTTGAATTATTATTATTTGAAGAAGCCGCAGTTGCTGTTGCCGTAATTTTAGATGTCTCGTTTAAACCGCCACATATCGTATCTGAGTTGGTGCCAACATTTTCGGTAATTTGACTAATGGAGGAGTTTGCAGTTGAATTTAGATCTTGCTTGATGGTAGCTCCTGAGAGTGTCGTCGACTTATTTCCAGAGTTGGTCTCTGCACCGGTCTTTCTACATCTTCTACATCTGTAGCCTTGGTGTTTCAGCGAAAAGGCTCTCGAAAGAACACGGTCGAAGAATGACCCTATTTCTCTGCCAATTCGATTGTCGTTTGATTCCAAAGACGGAGCCTCGGCCAAACCATAGTAAAATTCTTAAAATTATATCAAAAATTAATTGCTAGTATGCTACTGACGTACGCATAAAATCAAATAAATGTTTAAATCTATGCCTTTAAAGTTAAGGTAGAAAAAATTTGCTTTTGAGATAGAAACCGTTTCAAGGATTGAACGAAAACCGGGAGAAATTACGTTCCCTTGCCCAATTAGCCTTTATTAACATTTGATGTCAAGCCACTAAGGGCCAATTAGCTTTGTTTGAGCAATGTGTCGAAACGGACAGATATTTACCTGCTACGGCTAGACCGCATAGAAGTAGAAGAATGGCCCCACTTGCTGGGTTCATGTTGATCCACTTAGTGTTGAAAGTGGGGAGATTTCAAGTGGATGATCTGAAATTTCACACAATTTTAATAAAAAGCTTTTTAAATAACGCTATGGCGTGATGTCTTGTTATTATAACTCGGGCCTGATATAGCTATCTTAAGCAAATTTTGGTTTCATTTGCTTTCATGTTGCTAATCTGCTTAAACATTTGAAATCGCTGTTTCGACCCCACCGAAGAATTTTCCTGCTGAGTGGTGCGTCTCGGGACAGCGGTCGCAAAGCTCTTCCCTTAACGGCTGGCAATATTTGAAAATGTAGAATCCAAGAAATGCGTTGCTAAACAGCTTTCCGGATCTTGGAAACGGCCGCCGCAGGCAGGGCCGTATAAATACATAATTAAATCAGGGACGGGCGCAGTGCTGAGGGGCAATCATCTAATTATGCCTGGCCGAGTCCCGGCTTCGGTAATAAAAACAAAAATGCCGTTTCGACGGCCGTTATCTGGGCACAAAGTAAATGTTTGATTGTCGAGAATGTGGGCCTTTGTGCCTTACAATTGGTAGCTTCTGTGACGGGGAACCGCGTCCGTTTGTGATCGCGTTTAACAACATTTGCATGCTTTGAGATTTGTAATTGTCGTGCACATCTTATCGTGTTTCATGTGGTATTTGGGTCGGCGCAACTCGACGTATTCCACTGTAATTTACTTGTTTGACGGCGCTTTAACATCCGCCCTGAAAAAGCTCCGGTCGGAATTTAAGTTTGCAGCAGTCGCAAACGGAGATGGTTATAAATAAATGTTTATTGTCATCTTCAAAAAAGGGCATGTTCGAGATGTTGCGGTTGTTGACTTACCTTTCAGTCGAAAGGATGCAAAACGGTGAGTTCTTCGTCAAACACGTGAGCATGTACAAACGCAAGTTTCAGAGTTTGTTTTATGATCAAAGAGAAAGGACAGAACGGTACGAGTTTTCAAATTAATTCGAAATAATTACATTTACGAACGCACAAAGCTGCGCAGAAAAAAGTCAAAATGACGGCCCACCCAGAAAACAACAGCCTACGCGATGGAATCGCAGCGAGTTTTTATTTTCAAAATTTGTTAAAAATAATACTTAACTGTTTTTCTTTGCTCTCAATGTGCGACTGTATTGAACCATCCTCCTTCGTCAGATGGGAGTGAATGAAAAAGTTTTCAATATGTTTGATTTTATTGTTTACGAAACGGTAATTCATGAAACTGTTGCTCCAAGACAAATTTACCCAATGTGGCCTGTATATACCAGTACCAGTCAACAGTCAACACCGAACAACGGGCTCTCTAATCGATACTGAAAGACGAGTTTCAGATACTTGTAAAGGTGCTATACAAGGATAACTTATTTAAAGATCGCTGCATGGTTTAATTCCAAGTTTCAACTGATTGTAATTTTTATCAAGATTTTTGCGACGACGCTAAGCTTAATAATACGAACTAAAAAATGTGATTTTTGTCTAAATAAATTATTCTTACTCTCTAAAGTCCGTGTTCTATTTTGTAATATTCTTCGAATGACAAAGGTAATATTTTATAAAATACATCAAATTTCTCTATTTCACAAAAGCTCTCGAATGCGGTATGAACAACAATTGTAAGTCTAATAACAAAAAAGTTGAAATTTGCAATTTAGGTCAATTTTGACGAAATTTTTGAAATAAAACATTCGAATGGTCATATCTTAAAAAGTACTCCTTGTACAGGGAAACTACGGTCAGATTCGTGTTAAGCGGTTCAAGATCTACCAGATCAAGTCATAAAAATGACGTAAAAAATTTCAATATTTTTGACTTTGTTTTCTAGACCAATCAATACACATTCGAAAAATTTCAAAAATTGACACGTTTATTAAAAGACTGGAAATTGATGTTTTCTTATATAATCGACCTTCCTGAGCTCAAGTTCGTAATCAATTCGACGCTAGAATATATAGATTTTTTATAAAATTAGAAAAAGCGCAAATTAAGCTTTATTCAACAATCAAACTTTTGTAACTTTAGAACGGAGCGACTTATATTAAATCCAGATACATCAAATTTCTCCGTTTCACAAATGCTATCGAATGCTATGTGAATGAAAATTGTAAGTCTAATAATAAAGAAGTTGAAATTTGCAATTAAGGTCGATTTTGACGAGAACTTTAAATTGAAACATCCGAATGGTCATATCTAAAAAAGTACGACTTGTACAGGAGAACTACGGCCAGATTTGTGTTAAGCGTTTTAAAATCTACCAGATTAAGTCATAAAATCGATGTAAAAAATTTCAATATTTTCGACTTTTTTTTCTACCCCAATCGATAGAAATTTGAAAAAATTTTAAAATTGACATCGTTGCATCCAAAGGCTAGAAATGGGCGTTTTCTTATGTAATCGGTCTTCCTAAACTCAAATCCGTAATCAATTCGACGCTAGAATAAACAGATTTCTTATAAAATTAGCGAAACCACCAAGTTTCGATTTCTTTCAATATTCAAACTCTTGTAACTTTTGACCGGACAGACTTACTATCAAATCCACATACATCAAATTTCTTTGTTTCACAAATGCTATCGAATGCTATGTGAACGAAAATTGTAAGTCTAATAATAAAGAAGTTGAAATTTGCAATTTAGGTCAATTTTGACAAAAATTTTGAATTGAAACGTTCGAATGGTCATATCTTAAAAAGTACGACTTGTATAAGAAAACGACGGTCAGATTCGTGTTAAGCGGTTCAAAATCTACCAGATTAAGTCATAAAATCGATGTAAAAAATTTTAATATTTTCGACTTTTTTTTTCTACCACAATCGATAGAAATTTGAAAAAATTCTAAAATCGACATCGTTGCACCCAAAGGCTAGAAATAGGCGTTTTCTTATGTAATCGGCCTTCCTGAACTCAAATCCGTAATCAATTCGACGCTAGAATAAACAGATTTCTTATAAAATTAGAGAAACCACTAAGTTTCGATTTCTTTCAATATTCAAACTCTTGTAACTTTTGACCGGACAGACTTACATCAAATCCACATACATCAAATTTCTCCGTTTCACAAATGCTATCGAATGCTATGTGAACGAAAATTGTAAGTCTAGTAATAAAGAAGTTGAAATTTGCAATTTAGGTCAATTTTGACAAAAATTTTGAATTGAAACGTTCGAATGGTCATATCTTAAAAAGTACGACTTGTATAGGAAAACTACGGTCAGATTCGTGTTAAGCGGTTCAAAATCTACCAGATTAAGTCATAAAATCGATGTAAAAAATTTCAATATTTTTGACTTTTTTTTCTACCTAAATCGATAAAAATTCGAAAAAATTTTAAAATCGACATAGTTGCACCTAAAATCTGTAAATAAGCGTTTTGTTATGTAATCGGCCTTCCTGAACTCAAATCCGTAATCAATTCGACGCTAGAATAAATAGATTTCTTATAAAATTAGAAATAACTTAGTTTCGATTTCTTTTAATATTCAAACTCTTGTAACTTTTGAACGGATAGACTTACATCAAATTCAAATACATCAAATTTCACAAAGGCTATCGAATGCTGTATGAACAAAAAAATAAAATTGAGTCGATGGTGGACAATTGAATTGCATTATCGTATTGTTTAACAAATAGAATTACATGCGAAGCGCCCTTTAATGAACTTCATTGTAATGCGAAGTGCCTTGTGGAATACGCAATTTAGATGATAGGTCCGCCATGGTGTTGCATTTCGCTCCAGGAATTACTTCTGAAGTGCAAATTGTTTCCTAAAATTATCCACAAACAATGCTACGAATTTTCGTGGCGTTTTCCAAAAACTAAAGTTACACTCACTAACCTTGTGCAAGAATATTTTTAAAGTTTCTCAATAATATAACTAAAACAGTTTTGTTGATTTTGTTAGGACAAATCGAGGTGTTTTTACCGTTCAGTTAAATTAGTTATAGGACGACGGATGTAAGCAGGCTAGAGTTACATGATACAGAAGCAACTGGACGAGGTCCAGATGTAAGATAACGTCAAGAGAGGTTGCAAATAAATTTGACTGGACATCTGGACTTGTCGCTAATCTAGAAATGCTTTCAGGAAGCTGGCCGTTTTTCAGCCGAGTTCCTTATGTTAGTAAATGAGGATATTTAACAAGGAACTTAATATTAATTTAGTCAGCATTTTTATGCTTGTTGCGAAATGTGCTATTAAATCAGACGTACATAATCTCCTTATTTGAAGATTAAATTGAACGAAGTTAAATTCAGATGGGTATTTAAAATGCAAATGCAAATCCTATCGTGAGGCTGCACGTAAAGAACAATTTCTGATGAAGTAAGCCGAAATTAATTTCATAGTGGTGGAAGTTTTGATTTTCACTTAACCTTCCTTTAGGGGAAAACCGAAGCGATTCAGCGCCGTAAAATCTGGAGCAGTAAAAATTGAAATTAATGCTGTAATTCGATATTTGAATCTCGCAGAGACTCGGTAGCGTCGACGATTTCAATTAGGAATAACTCAAGTAACAGTTAATATTCGTTAGCTTGACCTAATCTGTTATCCGGTTCATAAGCACGACTTGAGGAAGAGGAACTGTCCGAACTATGCGCGGAAATATATGCAAGTAACCCAACTTTGAGGAAATTTGAAGGTCTGTGCAGCAACCCTCTTGCGGCTTTCGACACTTGGGCCCTCGGCACTCTTCCTTATGCCAGGGGCTTAGGGATTTATGTTCGGGGATTATTTCTCTTCAGAAGGTATATTTGCCGAATGGCCCTTGCTTCCGACCCGTCACAGTCGTTATCTGTTTGCGCCAAGTTTATGTTTCGGGCGCTCGACACAAATTTAAGGCGCAAATATTGTTAATTCAATTTCTTAATTGAGTTACGAGTTGCGACGCAACGGAATGTTCCGCGAACAGCCTAAGTAATTGCCCTTATCCTAAGAAAAACACTCGGGTACGCGAACAAAAACTCCACCGAGCCCCACCTATTTAACTTCTAGATGAGATCATTGTAAAGGGGTCGAAAGAGTGACGGCAAGGAATTACGGCCGATATGTTATTCTTTGTTCGATTGGCATTCTTCGGGCTCTTAATTTATCGTTTGCCAAGTTTAATAAGCTAAGTAGTCGGATGTTGTTCGCCAACGATCTCGGAAAGTATCATCATTATGACGTTGTAAACGAAGCTTTATTCACAGCCCTGCAGATTGAGCGAGGAGGCTCAAAACGCTACGCAGAGAGCAAGAAGAGGGTATTTCCACTATTCCTCGCTCTTCGCATGAGCTGAGAACGCCATGTACGCGCTTGCTCGTTTGAATCAAGCAATTTATTTTGTGTAAGCTACTTACTTAATATTATTAGTAAATAATGAGACGGACAACAATTTGGTAAACAGCTGCTTTAATCGAATATGAGCTGCATCAACTTCTGTCATGCAGTTCGATAGCGGAAGAGCAAATATTCGCTCTAAATTTGAGGTGCGGACATGAAGCGCTAGTTTAAAATAACAAACTTTGCGTAATTTCGTTTGAATTTATAAATGCAAATTAAATTGAACCGAATTTGTTACGTGTTTTGGTGAGTTTCGACTGGTGCCGGCCGTTATTTGGTCCCAAAAACGCTGTTCGAGCGCCTCTCGGACGTTTAGTGCCATTTGCGGTGATTTGCGCGTGCAGCTTTCGGGCCGGGTGATAATAATAAAAGAGGCTTAATTACGAGTGTACTGTGTGTATTATTAGCAGCACTTTACAAATATACAGGCAGTTTAGGAAAACACGCTTTCCTCCACCAAAGTAAAGATAAAGTAACGGCAGGGTCGTCGTAAAATCTTGTTATTGCCGAGATTCCGCTTTAGTGTCCGGCGTTGACGTGGGTGGGGACCGTCGCGACGCTAGCAACAGGGCCGGGATGCACCGATGCGGTCCTGTGGACGACAGCGTTGAATCCTGTGTGAGGATGGGAGGTGTAATCGACGGTGCGACGGGACCCATCAGGTTCGGTTAAGCTGTATTGACCCTGGACGATGTCGCCGTTACGACTCTCATGCTGGCTCTTGGAGTCGCCGGTGTGAGCGTCGTTGACGGCGTAGGCGTAGTTGTATCGGGGATGGGAGTCGTAGGGCTCCACGCGAGTGTGCACGACGGGTACAGCGGAGGTTTGAAGATGAGTCGTGACGACGGGGGCGGCTTGGGCGACGTGGGGGGCGGCATAATAGACGTGAGTAGCGGGAGCCCCAACGGGGTGGTGTTGGTTGGTGGAGTAAACAGACTGGCCATGTTGGACGAAACCGGCGTGGGCCATTGCCAACACGGTAACGAACAACACGATCTGAAACAATCACAATTGGGTCCAGAACAAGTTGTAGAGGTTGTAGAGACCGAAGATCGATGGGGAAATTTCCTAGTCTCAAAA
Organism: Schizotus pectinicornis; assembly: GCA_951805265.1. Classification (NCBI taxonomy): domain Eukaryota; kingdom Metazoa; phylum Arthropoda; class Insecta; order Coleoptera; family Pyrochroidae; genus Schizotus; species Schizotus pectinicornis. The sequence continues at coordinate 19,573,418 of OX638203.1, forward strand.
GCAACTATTACGTTTCACGAAAAGTCAAGAATTATTCTTTTTTTAAAGGCCCAGCACTACAAGTCGGTTAACTAAAAACAGTTGCATGTATCTTTAATATTTATTTATTATGATCAACATTAAAAAACAAGTAATAGCTTGTAATAATAACAAAGAGACAATTATTTAACCAAATCCATTACTTCAAACCAATATGGTTGCATTAACTTGGGGAAGTTAAGGGTAACCATCAGGAAATTTGTTTTTGAGACAGTTGCATCACGACTTTAGAGCATAATTTTGAGCACGGTCCATGGATGACAGCTAGCGGCTCCCCAATTCGATTAACTGGTTAAATTATAACCAATCCTGTTTAGAATAATAAGTTTACGGTCTAGACTTGCAAGGACACCACACACTACCAAATCTCAAAACTATTGCCTTAACATTCAACTGTTATTTCTCGAAATTAGCACCATTTCTCATTTTGAGGTGCCAATTGGGGATATCACTAAATACTTTTCTGTTGCAATATAACGCTTTCTTTCATATTAATTAAAACTGAAAAAAAGTAGACTGCTTCGTCAGTTGGCTTAAGGTTAAATTTTGTTCAAATAGTAATTAGTTTTAACGGAAAATTTCTGAAATTTTCTGAACTCCGAACTCAATCAGTATGATTTGGTGCACGAACAAATTAGTAAAGTTGCAGTTTTTGGGCATTTCCAGCTTCAACTTAGAACTTTCTTAAGCTCTGTGAAACTGGAAACGCATGGGAATTAGTCGATAACTTTCATAGCTAAGCAACTTGGAAGTAACGAACTAAAATTAATCTGTCAGTAGAATATTGGGAAGAAAATTATTACCATGTCTTTCATTGAGTCAATGATGAATATTTTAAGGAGGACACATCAAAAATTGGGGGCTACAAAAAAAGTAAATAATCCCTCTTAAACTTTTATAGTTTTTGTAGTTACAATAACTTTAATAAGTTGCTAACTTACCGCGTTTAATCGTAAAAATGGATTTAAGAGATACTGTACTTTGCAACCCCCCTTTTGGTCGAATTTTTTTCCGTGACTGAGCTCCTTCGTTGACAGCAATTTTTAATCGACGCCACTTAAGACGCCCTGAAGTCCCAGGTTTTGTAATGTTTAATCAGGATGGGCCACTTAATGCCTCGAAGACGTCTTAATAACAAGCAAACAATAAACACGGAGTCTGAGATTAGGACGTCTTTGACGCGCGCTTTCGTAAAAAGGTAATAAAAAGTTAAAATTGAAACTCGAAGATAAATGACGATAAGTTGGAGTTGGCTCCGATTTAATAAGCGATTTTTGGTTAACACCAAAGTTTCCTAATCGCCCACTTTGTATACAACGCGGCAAACTTTGGGGATTACAAGCTCTTTGCAAAAAGTTTTCGGTGGGTGTGACCGCAAGGACCTCCGGCCTAGTCGGCTGATTTTTGCGATTAGACCGATTAAATCTGTGCAGAATAAAGCGATGGAACAATAATTTCGAGATTCCATCCAGCGATACAAATTTTTATTGTGGCTGTGTGGCGGGCGAGAAATTGATGGCGGACCGATATTTGTTCATGCGGATAACTATTTCTGGCAATAGATTCGAAATAATCGTCGGCACGGAGGCGAACGAATAAATTCAATAGAGCTTAAACAAATACCCTTTATTGGGAATAAAATTGGATAGTGCATGTTACTTGGGGATAATATATTTTATATATTACCGCTCACGCCGTAAAGCAGGTTCGAGAAAATAGGATACATAAATTGGCTTTCTTACCTTGGTTGCCATAGCTGAACTAGATTGTAGAATGTAGACTGTTTGATGGCTGTCGAACAACTGATAACAGCATAGGGTGAAACGGGACTTTTATAGCTCCTTCAGATAGAAGTGTGTAGTTTGATACTTCTTATGCAACCCGTTCTGGACACAGATAGTGACCGTTCTTGAACAGCATATGATACTTCTGGGAAACTAACACGATTTAGCACTTGGTTACACAAGTTGTCGCCTGCTTTGTTGCCACTTTCATTGTAACTCTTTCCAACGGCTTAAATCCGGCCGGATGAACCTTAGTTCCAAATCTTACACCCAAGTCTGCTCAGTAGCAATAACAATGACAATATGTTAAGGTTTTAAGTTTTGCGACATCTCCCAAGTTTATTTAATTCCTTAAAAAAGATTTAAATACAGAGAGTTGTTTTCTAATTAGGTAGCTTGTTAATAACTTTTCTGTTTTTTGAAAATCAAACATCCAGACAATATTAATCATTTCACTTAGTAACTATTGAACTATTTTTCCTCACAAATTTTTCTGTTAACCATATTCTCCGAACGACAATTCATGAGGAATGTTCGCAAAATCAATTTTGGATTTGGCTAGGGAACACCTTCATATTTTTTCGTAATGGATGCTGCTGTCTGAAAGAGCGATAAATCAAAGCCGGAAAATTTTTCATAGTGTCTGTGCTAACTTGAAATAAATAATATAATGGTCCTCATTTTCGTGTAATGATAAAAAGACGACGTAATTCCACCTCGGCCTTGGTTATCGATTTTCTGGAGATAACTGGCGCGAGCTTTTGCATAACTAATTCTCGTGGTGTACAAGGGCACATTTTTAATGGCAAATAAATTTGAATCCCGAGCTTTCATCGAGTGAAATTGTAGCGCGATAATTCAAAGAAGCGCCTTAAAAGAAACGGGAGAAGATTAATGCGTGTGAGGAAAGAAGACTCGTCCTAATCATAATTAGGATATCGTATATTCGGGACCAGCTCGATCTATTTAGAGCCGAAAGGAGTGAGGGGATGGGGGCTGGGATTGATTAGAGCCAATATCTCGTGCTAAATACGTTGCGGAATTCGATTCAATTCGGTGGATTTACGAGGGCGCCCGTTTGAAATCAAAGTTATTTTATTGGAGCCACGATATTGATGGAGGAATCCGTATTTTTCGAATAAAGCCGAACTATCTTAGCAGCCCGCAGCTCGTGAGGGTGGTTCTTGTGTGCAAGGGTGTGTATGAAAAGACGGTTGAGATTACTTAAACGGCCCCGGGCCAGCGATGTACAAAGCAGTTAGAAAATCACAAAGGACCTCCTTAGAAGACCTAAAACTGGCGCCTCCATCGGAAAACGAGCTCGCACAATAAGAGAAACATAAATCACAAGAAAAATAATAAATCTGTACGTGAAAAAAGTTTCTAATGGCCCGAGTGTTGCCGGAATAAGGCTCCCCAGCAATCACTCATACCCTCGACGCTAAATTATTGTTAACGTTTCCAGGTTGGCAGCAAAACAATGCCGTTTAATTACCACCGATGCCGGATTTGATCAAAAATGGATCTTTCTGCGAAGCGTTTTTAACGCGCTCGAAGTAAGCGTTCCACTCGAGAGCAATCGAGCAAGAACCGAAACCGAAGCGAGGAGCTTTAAAAAGGCAACGTTCCCAAGTCAGCAGTTACCCTGACCAATTTGTTTTCGTAACATTTAAGTATCTTTTGTGCTGGGATTTTGTCTGGGCTCGAACCATTTCGACCTGGTGGCATGCGACCTCGCAACACTAAAGATTAGGAGAGACACAAAACCGTTGAATAATTAGCAGTTCGTATAAAGTTTTCCTGTTACGATACTGCTTAATTACCTGTGAAAATTCCAACAACCTTCCATACTCACGAGACCGGGCTACGATTCGGAACAACCGCGTTCATTAGCCGACGTTCAGCAGGAATTTTGGGCATTGGAACTTCCAGCGAAACGGCCTTTGTTCCAAATTGTTACAGTTCATTATTTACTTGGACTCGCACCTAGGAGGGCGGCCAATAAAATCGTTAAGACGGCTTTACGCGCTTCAGTGACACTTCCTGGAGGATAATGAGGGCCACAAAGGAAGCGGGGTTCACTTTTGATTTGAAACTTTAAAATTCTTCCTCGCTTTCTTAGCTGCATTAAGACGGCAATTGGCGCCCCACTTTCGAATTATCGACACGTTTGGGGAAACAACTACTTACAAATACTTTTATGTAAATAGCGAGGATCGTGTATCGCGAGAATAAAAATAAACAATTAAGGTGCCGAACAAAGTATTTTTAAGAATTCAATAGCAAAAATATCTTCTTGTTTGAGGAAATTGAAGATAATTTCTCATTGAAAGTTCGGAACGACTTAGACTTTTCAAATAAAGTTTACAAAAAAGATTGCTTTATCGACCTTACTAGCACCCGTTGAACTGTTAAATGAAAGGAAAATTGTTTCTAAACCAAATTAATTTCGGCAGCTATGACGATGGCTAATCGGATTATTTTGTAAATAGAATTACAGATATTGGCAGAAGGGTGTGGGCTTGGTGTTACGTGACGCGCTAGCCAGAAAGTAGAAGAAGCTCCGTCGCGGTTGTGTTTTTTAGATTCTTCTCAACTCTTGGAATTGGTTATTGCAATTTTGTTGCAGTTTCACATCAGCATAAAGGAAAGCAACAATTTTCCACAAGTTGAGTTTTATTGGAGAGCGCTTGGTGGTACACGCAAACTCTTAAGGCATTCAATGAAAACTATACTTGGCGTAAATTGCACATTTCCGGTGTGCGCATCGGAAAATGGGAGAAAATTCACGATTGACGCTCTCTTTATGTAATTCGAGATCACTCGTCCCTTTTCCGTGCTTTTTCATTTCTGACTACAACTATAAAAGGAAAATTAAATTACCCGCTTCATCCTTTCAGCGACTACGATAAGAGAAATTTGCTTAAAAGGCGGTAGGTAGTGACAAATTTTGACTCAAAGGTTTCATTTTTTGCCAATTTTCAATGCACAAAGGGCACTTGTTCTCTAACTGCAAATTCAAGCTACGACTTTAATTACCGCAGAGATAAATTAATGCTTGCTAGACAAGGCTAATTCAATTAAACCTGTGTAAATATTAAATTCATAAAATAAGCCTCTTAACGAAAGTGAACATTGCAAAATTTGTTAGCAAACGGAAAAATAGGTAGGTACTTTAAATAATTAAATATAAAAAATTATCCAAACAGTTGTTTAACAATCAATTAGTAGACATACGAGAAGTGTGTCATCGTATCGAAATTGCAAAATTCGTTCTTTAGCGATCGAAGCGTGAGAGATATTTGATGTTAGAGTACCAGGAAAAAGGTGACCCAGGAGCATCATGCATGGAAGGGTAAAAAAGTGTTCGATAACCTCAGATGACGTTGAGCGATGATGTGGAAGATACTACTTAGCTGGCTAAAATTTAAAAAACTTGGAAAAATATTGCACACATCCTGAAAAGCTAGAGAAAAGCTAATTAAAAATAAAAATTTAATAAAACAATATTACAGACGTGATTTTGTTGAAGAACTTATTCTGCATTAATACGAGTATCAAAAATGATCCTATGTTAAATTGCGTTTGAGTCCGGGTAATGACAATATTACATATCACAACTAACTTATGAGGTAACAGCAAGAATTTTTTTTAGCGGTTTGGTAGTCAGTAATGCGAGCTTACGTGTATGGTTGCAAGTTTGTAACAACTCGGCTCACAATTAGTAAGTTCCTTAACAATTTCTTGCATAATCGCACTCGAATTTCATCATTTTCGTCAAAATCAAACGAAATCCTTTCTTATTAGGCCTCGTTATCTATAATTTACGTTTTATCCAGAACGGTCGTAGCGACGGCTTTAACATATCAATTGGCAAGTCCTTGGGACCCAATTGAAATCTAATTTTGCTGGCGGTTCACATATTAGTAGAATTTGAAATTGATCAAAGCCAATTTAGCTGCTTAGGACCTTTGTTTGCGGTAACGGCGATGGCTTCTTGCAATTTGCCGATTAGACTATTCCAACTAACTCCGGCTCATCCGTGCTCCGTGTCTATTGCCAATTATTAGTATAATTCAGCCATTTTACCACAGGATTTGTAACTGAATCCGAGCCCAGAGTTAAACTATATTAAGACCAAAGACAGAAGTGCTTCATTCAACCTAACTCCTGCAGCGTATATCTTCACCTCAAAACATCCTTGGTCGGAACCCGCCGGCAAGGTGAAGGGTAACCGACAGCTGGAGAAATGAAATTTTTGCCCTGTACACCGTCTCTTAATGCAAATTTGCATTAGTGGGTATAATACGTATTGCGTGAATTGTTTTGATACACCTACTTCTTGGAGTTGGTTCTGCCAAATTACAATTTCCAACGCGTACGCTAAATGTGATTATCCAGCTCGCAACGGTTAGGGCATCATAAAATCGAGTACCTAGAGTACATAAACAAACTTAGGTTTTTCCAACCCCTCTGCAACGGGGTTTGTTTGCATTGTAAACTCCTGTCAGCGATAGCACTAAATTTTAAGACGGGGCCGGAGAAACGCTTGTTCTAAACGAGAAGTTCGTTGATTTAAAATGAAATTGTTTTCTTTCTTGCTGACATCGGGATTAAATAAAAAACGGCCCCGTTCATTCGGGATCCACCCCTTGCCGGATTACGCCGTATCGGCGATGTCCTGACCGAGACGTCGCCAAGTGTCGTTTTTGCTAAGTCGAAAATTGTGCGTGTTTTACCGCGCAAATTTAATTATGGCCGCGTCAATCGGGAATAAATTGGTTTCATTTTGTTTAATAGCAGGTAATTGCGATAACGCGTTTAACCTAATTAGATCTGAAGGGCCTCACATTTTCTCAAACTGATGATAATAGGTGCGCGCTGAACGCGTTTCAGATAAGAATTCGCCGTCGTCGACTTTACGGCCGTTTTCTCGTCCTTTTCCAGGATCTGCACGGTGACATTACATTAACATCAGCGTGAAAACGGAGTTGCTGGCGTTTGCGGTCTTATCGACGGGGAATGGGAGGCGTTTCCAAACTTATATGGACTCGCTTGCAAAAATTTTATTTACAAGTTAAATTTGAACTTTGCGCGCAAAAATGGCACTCTTGATACGTACCTAATTGCGAGTTAATTTTACACGCCCGATATGGTAATTCGGGGATCATGCAAATAACTCCAAGTCAACCTTATTACAAATTCTTACACGCCAAACAGCAAATCTTCCACACAACCCGCCCCACATCTGGTACCTGCAACTCAACTTTCAACAACCACGAATTGTGTTTGGCTTTGTCCAATTGCAACACTTCAGTAATATTACTTATTAACGTGACTAATTATGTACTTATTAACTTTCAGAATAAATCATTCGAAAAGAAAGTCTCTTCCACTTTCGTAGGATTACAACCCTCGTCTGATTTCCACTCAGCGAAAAAGTACTACTTTTTTTTCCGTTCTACTTACTTTTACGACGCTAACCATCCCTTGATACTTGGTTTAAATTTGCTACAATGTGAAAGGTAAATCAAAAATTTTTTAAAATAATTTTTCTGCACAAAATCAATTCATTTTCCTGCCTAACAGAAATCAATTAATTATTCATGCATTTCCAGATTGACGCATGAATTTTATATATTTCTAGATATTTGGTTAGGTGATGGCGAATAAATGGAAATTAAAAAAAAGACTTGAACGGCCGGTGGTCATTTTGCAATTAGCAAAACAGTTTCAAAACGATTTCTGACAATAATGTCGCTTTGATGAGAGAATGAAACAACCATTAATTTCGTTATCCCTTTTCTATTTTTATTTATAACGGAACGAGCAAACATGAATGATTGCTAAGATTGGTCCAATTATTTTTTTTCTTATAGCAAACCAAACATAATAATTGCATAAAATATGGTTTAACGCATCTAATATTTAAAAAAAAAATTATAACGAATAAACAAATCAAAGTATTGGTCTGAAAGCTCAATTAAAAAAATAAATTAGAAAATTAAACAACAGTGACAAGAGCAAACTAAATTCTAATTAATGCTGTAAACAATTTTTTTTTAAAATTGGTTTTAGTATTTTACCATAGCTAACAGAAGTTCCCAAACTTTAAAGGAAACTCGACAAAACTTTTTTATAGATTCTCATTCTCCGAAATCCTTCAAAGAGGTGTAGGAGTGTAGGAGTAATTAACCTTTATCGTTGTGAAATATTAACACTTAACGCAAAGCCTATTCGATGATACCCTGGTAGCATTCCCGTCACGCACGTACTTCGAAAGCGTGTCTTTGTCCTAATGTAATGCAATTAGTGCCACGGATGAGGAGAAGGTTAGAGCGCGATGTAATGAGGCTTGGATTAACTCGCACCTTCAGCCCTGATGCTGCAATCTCTGAAGTTGCCTTGCCATCGCCGTTCAGCTATTAACGCTCTTCATTTTAAAGGCTTCAGGCGCAGACACAACCCATCAGAACCTCCATTCCCAATCAATTTGTTTGTCGACGAAGAATAACAATTTCGTAGGAACAAACAGGGTCACGAGCCAGAACATCGTTCGTACAGAGACGAAAGGGTATTACCTGTGTTTTGTTGTAGTTTTGCATAAAGTGTAGGAGTGGCAGTCGTTGTCTCTGAAGTCTACAAAGTTTAAATTGCCAACAGGCTGCTTCCAGATTTAGATATTACTCACGTAGACAGCTGATATGTCTGCTATTCGTCCCGTTTTCAGGCATATTAGGGATGCACGTCGTTATTTCCGATAAGCTGCTTGCTAGCATTTTTAACGTTTTGATCGTCATAACACGACATTCTTCAGTATATTGAAGCTGGTGTGTATTTGCATTGAAGTTTTTCACCATCAGCGATTTTTAAAGGTCAACCACATTGTAGAATAGTTTTAAATTATATTCCTTTATGTGATTTCGTTACAGGATTGAGTTTTCAGGAGCAAATTATTGCTTGAACCATTAGAAGGTATGCAAGAGTTACAAATTTTAGTTTCTTGGCAAACTAAAGTTAATTTCACATAGAATTTAAACCCAGATTTAGGTGCTAATAGCTAATAACGGTTCCTATTAAAATTCTTGTAACCTAAAGTTTTAACTTCTAGACGTGGCAGAGTTAATAGTCTTTTTTCTTCATCCACTTTTTAATTCCACAAAGTCAAGAGAATTTACACCAATCCTTTCTATCAAATTGGAAACTTTTAAAATTGTTAGTGAGTCAAGCAAAATTATGTCGGGCGCCTTACTAAGTTCCTAACAACGCAAACTAGAAGCCGTGTGGATAATATAAAAAAATAAAATCGGTTTCGAAATTTTTTTCCTTAGTAAGGAAGAAAAGTAGCTTTTGCCAATAAACTTAAAAAATTGTAATTATTACTGAAAATATTGCAACTGCTTTATTTTAATATCGTTATTACCTTAATTACTTAGAGAAGAATCTCTTGTGTTTTACTAGTGAGCCTGAGCTTAAAATATGCATAGGCACGAGTCTAAAGCGCTCTTATTCCGCAACTGCAGTATTTTAATTAATGAGACGGATTGCATAGTTCGCGTCCGGCAACAATAAACAGTTTAAAGTTTATCGCCATTGCAACAGAGCCAGCATGGCAGCAAAGACTTTAATTAAAAATAATCAAGCTTCCGTGTAGCGCGGGGCGAGAGCATGTAGAAAACACGGTATGCCGGTGGTAGTTTTTACAGCTTACCCTCCCTTGTCATTAAGGCCCCGGGGAGTCCATCCCGACTAATCTACACCACAGCTCGCAATTTACCCCCGGATTAAGCTATGATGTATAATATGAAAGTGGGATGATGCAACCGGAACGGTCGCCGTGTTGCACCATTTCCGTTACGTCCTGCGGCGTTTGTCCCGTTGGACGTTTTGCCGCGGCTTATTGAATATTTATAAAAGACCGATACTTGACAGGAACCTTTTCGGGCTGTAATCCCGATAATTAAAAGTGGGGATTATGTGGTGTGTGTCGTTGATTGTGCGTCCGGTCGTGATGGACGGCCAAAGAACGCTGACATGAAAAGAATAATGGCAATTTATCAGCCTTCAATTTAACGGGGCGCTGTCGAAACGGGCTTTGGGACGTTCCGCCACTTCCGACTATTGAAACAACCAAAAATTAATTAAATCAAAGACGAATTTACGCGTCTTTGTTGTTGCGGACGTGTGGTATCGGCTTTTTGAAGTTTAAGGTAAAAACAAACAGATTAGAAGGCACGAGCAAAATTGGATCTCGGAACTTTACGTTAAAAGTCTTAAGCCGGATAATTTTGAAATTGAAACGCTTCAAGTACGCATCAAGCAAACTTTACAGTAAGTTGAGCTGAAACGAAAATAGAGGTTGCAGTACCATTGCTTCATTTTAAACATTTTTTAAGATTTACGCTTCTGAACAATGAGTTGTCTGGATAACTCCGCCGCAAATTCAAACAATAATGTTTCTTTTACGGCCATTTCGACTTTTATAAAAATAATGGCGCATTATGTGACCACCAATCATAACTTTGCTGCTTCTATGTTGGATCGTAAATAATTTATATACGTCGGAGGTGTAAAACTGGTGAATTCTTAATAATTTTATTGTGGCGTCGGCCTCATTAGGACCTCACGGTAACAGAAATAAATTGGATAAAGACTCAATTTATGGCTATCAAAGCCACAATAAATATTCGCGCCCTATTCCAATGCCGTGTAAAGATAGTATCTTAATGACGCCGTTAACATTAAAGCTGAAAGTTTTTCCTAGCACAAGTGCTGTCTGAACCGAGCTTAATCCGAAACAATTTCGAACTGAGAAGCGAGATGGTATAGAGAGATATATGAGTTTCCTTAACTATTAATTAAAGGGTTTGTGTAAGTAGAGCGGCGCTGGATAATGCATATTAACATGTAATTCGCCCGGAATTGCCATTCACCACATCAATGCAGACGCCGCGATTCAACGTAAATGCAGATTATTTCGTATTTCGCGGCATCATTAACACGTTTGGAAAAATGCAAATTAAGCATTAATTAAATTAACGAGGCACTCGTGCGGAAAGCCTCTAGATGGGTAGAGGCGGTGGCTGCAAGCAACTATAGGCCGATTGCGACGCAACTAGAGCAAAAATTTAATTGTTGGGGTAATTAAACAACAGAGTATGGCTGCATTACTTCTCGTTACGGATCGCTAGCTGGTTTTCCATCCGCAAGCGATTCTTCAAAATGTACGGCGTCAAACGGAATCTGGTGCTACTGATAGCGATTCGTCCGCCAGTCAATTTTTCAGTTGAAAAAGCGCAGACGATGCGCACAAATAAGTTATGAAATTTAGCCTCGCTCTATGAAGTTGGTGCAACGTTAAAAGTAGATAGGAGCGACAGATTTATGTCCATAGTGACTCTATAGCGTGATATTTTTTTATATTAAGGAAAACTTATTTTAATGTGAAACGATTACCAGGGTTTTCTAAACGGCCTAAGGCATTTATGTAAGCTATTAGGGGCTGTCTAGTGAGTTGCAACTATTCTATTGATTAAGGTTAGGTGCGCAGCTTTTTCTACGAATAAAAATTTTGGCTAAAACTACAGATTTGGTTAAATTTTGGTGCGGAAGCGTGTTATTAAGCGTCCTGCAGGTGCCGGTCGGCGCGCAATATTCCTGCTACCCTGTGTACACACAGAAACGCCACTTATCGTTAGATCTAAATGAGCGCCACCTCTAATTGGAAAACGGCGTAGCCTCCGCATGCGGCACACGTGAGTCCTGGACGCTTTATAAACGAAGCTCGGCGACAATTTCCGTTGATTACACTGAAACGTTTACGTAAAGCTGAACACACTGCAAGTGTCAACAGCAGTTTACCTCTAAGCCGAATAATCGCTAATAATCGCACATTTATTACGCCGTTGTTATTGCAAACATAAGGATAATGTGCGCAAACAGGGCCGAACGGGGACGGATTGTAATTTTGGGGGCTCAGAGCTAATACTTTCGACGACAAATTGACACAATAACGCCAGACGATCTCGAGCTAGCTAGTGTCTGGTGCACGGTTATTTCGGAGAGAATGGGGTAGAAAAGGAAAACGCCTTGGGAGGGCGCGTTACGTACACCTGATGGTGGAGGCTTTTGGAGGACGTTTCGGCGTCTTTATAAATTACGCCAGACTCCAATCGATGATGATGGAAAATCTGGCGAAATTACCGGGAAACTTAATGAGAAAAGTAGCGCGCGTTTGAAGCTCACCCAAAGTAGGTTCTAGCAACAATCTAACTTAAAGTGAAACGGTTTTCAACGTCACACCCATGTCAAAGTATCGTTTACATAGACTTTAGTATAACTCTAACGTTAACGTTAACGTCAGTGTAGTAGCTTGGACAGTGCATTTTGCGTAAACGGTTTAACGACACTTTTTTTACTGTTTATAAGCAAAAGCGGTGACTAAAATATCGACCACTATCACTGTAAAAATTGGTTGAACTTACGCTATCACCAGCTATGGTTCATTAATTTCGGTTCGATAAGGTAAATGAAGCTATTGGAAGAATGATTTACGCGACGGTAACAAATGGCGGAGGCGCCATAAATAAAAAATGTAAAAAAACAAAGGCACGCTTCCAATTAAGTTGTGAACCTTTGATGCTCTTTAATAAGCGACAAATATTTATTTGAGTCAAGAACCAATTGCGGCTCAAAATCAGGAATTATGGAGCTTTGATGGAGTTATTTTTTGGAACTTGAGATTCAGGTTTACTCAAACGAAACGTATCTCTACTTAAGGTTTTGTTTTACTAAAGAACTCTAGAAAAAGGTCGTCAACATTACTTTCAAATTTACAAATCCGAAGGGTATTAAATTGCTTGTTAATGTATTTAATCTTCAAAAGAGTTTTTATTAATCGTAAATTTGAAGCTATTTAATTTAGTTTTGGAAAGGTTGTAAAAACAACAAAATAAAAGCCACAACTTTATCTTAGATACTATCGTTTATTTAGAAAAATTACCAAAAAGGTTTTAACTAAATCAATTTAACTGAAACGAATTCACGATGAAACTAGACGTAAAACTATGCAACATGCAGTACTTATGAGTTGTCATTTTTGTGTACGTGTTAAGGTTGTGTTCCTTTTTACATAAATTTCAGGTGTTGAAAATGTAATAATATCGTAGAGTCTGCGAAGTCTCGATTCATGTAGCAGTTGATTGAAGCTCAGTATGCACTCAATCGCGCTGCGTCGGCTTCACTGCTGGTCGCGCTTTAAAACAAGCGAGTCCGTTCTATTTACCTACAATTTCGAGTTCACTGCGCCAACCTCGAGAAAAATAAATCCTTGTTGTTTTTATTGGCAACAACACCGAGTGCGGTGATTTTCATAAAAATTTCTTCAACAACAACTCACGGAACGAATTGTTTCACAGATGACGATGCAGTATGACTCTCGCAGATGCTGAGCTTTCCAGTTTAAGAAGTGTGGAAACGAAACATAGATCTGACAGCGTAAAATTTATTACGCAAATCCAATTTGCAAATATTGCTAAGGAGAAATGTGAGAGTTTGCCTGAAAGAACACCGCAAAGTAAAAACTGAGAAATATGTAATGAAGTATTACCCAGCACGCAGCGATTTGCCGGTTCAGAGCTTTATCGTTGTTTTTCTGTCAGTTATCGCGTAACTTGCAGCCCAACAGGAAGTAGGTTTTGTGTTGCAGGCAAGTCCTGCGTAATTATGTCCGTCCTTCCTCTTTGACTTTGAGATTATTAAAACGCATCCAGTCATATCCCTTGCCGCTTGGGTACGTGCATTTTTATTTTCCACCTAAACAATAAATGTGCAACCACCTGTTTTGTGTAACTGGAAGCTTGAACGATTAAGGATGTTTCAAATATAATTGTAAATAGAAACTCTCCATGCACATATTGTTCTTAACTAACTAGCTGCTCAAGCTATGGAACTAGCAGGTTCTAAAACCAATTAAGAGTCTCCAAATGTGTATGGCACTGTCGCGTCGGTCCAAAGAAAGTTGCCGGTTGTCTAATACATATAACAATTTTCGGTCATTGCTCGTAAACGAGCAATCAGTGGCGATGTTAAAAATGGGGGTAAATATTTTAAAAACTCCAACCTTCTACTATTGGAAGAACGACTTGTATTCAAAATTAAAATTAACCAACGCACGATTAATTGTCATAAAGTTCAAATGCAGGTAAAAACGAGATTTTGTTGAAAATGCAAGGAATGTTCGGGTGTTTTTGCACCGAAACAAGTCGTAGCTGCATAATTGAAGTAGGTACATGCCTACAACGTTGCAATATGAAGCGATGAACAAAGTGGAACATCTGGTTTGTCCCGTAATGGATTAACGTGCATGTTCCAGGCCGTTCGGCATTATTAGCTTTCGTTGCAAATACACTTTGGGCGGTTTCCAGGTAATAGGATAACGCTGCCCGAAATAGCAATCGGTCCCTCGTAAGTGACGGTGATTACACAATAATCAAGCCGCGCTAATTGAAGCGGTCTATCAGCAACCCGATACTCGTCTTAATAAATCAATTTGAGCAACAGTCCTTTGAAGAATTACCCATCACCTTCTTCCCCGAACCGGAACTCTTTTAATGGCGCTATCATTACAAAAGCAATATTGAAAGCTCAATACTTGTTCGATTTACTTTGTCGAAGACTGCACGAAATTGAATACTCCGTAATGTTCTTTATTTGATAAATGCTGATGTCATCATCATTCTATCGAGTTCTCGACAGTTTCAGATTTTATCAACCACTATCTGCGTGTAGGCTTCGGAAGAGAGGGAATCGGATGATAGGATCTCCTCCATTTCGGTACTTGGAACGCATAATGCACCTTACCACTCTCGCTTTAAGAATAAAAATTGACTCTTTGAATATTATATAACCCTGAGGCCGACAGATAGGGGCGGGGGCGAAATTTCAAATAACGCGCGGGATCGACGCCCCAAATCCGACGATTATTAGTTATTACAATAACGGCTCTGGGGCGGCATTCCAATTTTTTTAACCGCCACATTCCCTCGATGTGGCCGGGCAAATTGCACTACAAGCGGACCTCGCATCCAATAAAAAATTACTGAGCTCTCCAAAGCGGAATTCGACTCCAATAAAATTAGTTTATAACAATGCTCGAAGCCGTTAAGGAAAAAGCTACAGGTTGCTGCTAACAACGGCAGCGGATTTTGTAACCGAGATAACCTCGTGTGGCACAATTAGTAAGTGAAACTGGAAAAAAAAAATTTCGCTGCGTTAGAAATTTAAAAATTACGAAATTTTAAGCGAGAAGTACCTAATCAAAATTTATTAGCAATTTTTTCGCTGACGGTTCATTCTTTTTAATGCGTGTCAATGCTTCACTTTTCTCCTCATTACAGTCTTGAAGCTCTGGCTTTAAGTGCTCATGTCGAAAAGGCTTAAAAAGTATATCATCGTACAAGTGTGCAATCCAAGTGATGAGGGCATTTGAAGTCCCAGGCAGTCCCCTTAGTGGAGGCAATCTATGTAGAACACGTCAACATGAAATATCTAACATTTTTATGGGGACGTTTTTGCAAGCCGAAGCGGAAGGAATCTTGGGGTTCGCTCGGAGAAAAGGAAAGTATCGTATAGCGCGACATCGAGCCCAATATCCAATAACCGTATATTATGCTGCACTGCCCCTGTCAAGTTATATCCTATAGCACGCATAAGATTATTACCCTGCAAATCTCCAACAAATGTTTACGCAACCCTTCCCGCCCCCACTTTATCGTCGAACGCTGATTTATGATAACGAGAATTAGATAAATCATTCGACAAACATCACGACCGACGTCATCAATAATCGCCACAAATAACGGGGGGCACGTCCCAAAAACAATTAAGCCGCAATTAATAAAAGCGACGGTAGACGTCAACAATTATCAAAATCGTTTCATTAATTATATCGAAAAAAGCAAAATCTGTCTTTGACAGACCCAAGATTTTCGTTTTTAGGCAAATTTTGACGTTGCACCGGGCGAGTTTGTTTAGGGAGGGCCGTCTAAATATTTGTCAAAATAAGCGAAAGGCGGGCGGTTGGGCCCTTAGGCCGAAGGACACGGTGCGTACGTGGCCTAAGGACGTGTCGCCTTTCAGCCTGACGTCACGTGCAACCCTCTGCTCGCACAACCTCGTGTTAGCATCGATCGGGGTTCCTGCGAATACTTGTGCCGTTGCAAACCTTGTTGCAGGAAGGATTCACGTCTAATCCTGCCACGCTCTAGTTCACGCACAGAGCCCTTCGTCTGATGTCTGCTTAGAAGGACTGGCGGAGATATCGACGGGGCCGGGCCCTGTTTTATGCGCCATACCGGTCGTAATGTTTACTCTGGGAATTTTTCAATTTAAATGTATAAATTTGTAAGCATCAAAGTCACGCTAACTTTATATGTGTTGTGCAGTTCGGTTTTATTTTTAGTTTCTGGGCGGACGATAAACGCGCCGGAATGAAAACGAACGGTAATTGAGGCGATCGGCGGATTCACTTGATTTAGTGCCAGCCAGGCCATGATTTTTATTTACAGCTTCGTTAACAATAAAAAATGGAATAAATCGCAAATTGGGCGAGCGGTTCGCCCCTTCGCTCTTCGAGTCGCTGCGGTTTTATTTGGCACCGCCGCACAGACCATGAAGCCGAACATTTTATGGACGACGTCAATTCACTAGATTCAGGAATATATTAAGACGCCCTATTTAGGGATTAGGAATAATCAAGTCGCCAGAAATATTTCGTGTTCTTGTCGATTTATCAACCAGGGCAGAATCAATAAGCGCATTGGCAGAAATTTTTCCATTTGTTTCGCATTTCCAAGGGATTTGAATTCGGAAAAGTTCTTCTATGAAAATATTTGCCGACATTCGGTTGTTGATTTGCTCAGATTTGCAGATCTTACAGGTTCAGCTGCACACACATCCAAGAAAATAACTCCACCAATTTCCAGCTACAGACACACAGAATCAGAGATCACATAACTCCATTGAATTAATTCCGCTCCACTTTTTATTTAGCCCAAAAAAATTACTTTTAGCTTTCGTTGACTCTTTAATTTAACATCTTTTATAGCAACTCGGTCTCGTAGTACGCTTGTTATTATTAATCAATAATTCTTTTAATTTATTTAATTATATTTATTTTCGTATAAAATCTTTAATTTTGAATTTTAAAATGGTCGCGAAAAAGTTTCTTATAACGTTCCTTGCTCCTTATGCCAATGTACCCATTAAATTTTGAAAATAAATTTCTCGTGTCTTTAAACTATTGTTAAAGATTTATTATAAATTTGCAACTGAGTGTACAGATGATTTGAGAACCTTTTTAAACTTTTTGATAGGGTGGCAACTCCTACCCAGCGGGGCCACTGATTCAACGGAGTTAAAGACGAGAAGGACTTTCCTCGAGCTTGCGGTTCCTGTAAATTGACATTTGAAATCCGAATTAGGCACAAACTCAAACATATCTCTTGGTTTTACGTGGAAACGGTTCGAGGAGTTAAGTTGTGAGTTTCCAATGCACTGGAGGCCACTTGAAAGCGCCAATACGGTCCTGCCGTACGTGTCCGACCACAAATTCCGTCATTTGCATGAATCTCAGAGTTTCAAACCTTTCGACGAGTCAGGTCTATCGATTCTCATCTAAAAATGCATTCTACTTCTCATTAATCTTTAAAGCGCCTTCGTGCATTTCGTTCGCAGCTTTCCTGTTGGGCCGGTAACGCGTTTCTGTATCATAATGACAGTAATAATTCCTGGAACACGTACAAAACGCCGAATGGGAAACCCGTTATTCTAAAGTGATGTTATTCGGAAAACGTGCTAACTCGATTTTCATACACCTTCGAACCTTTCCCTTGTTTTCTGGAAATAATGTAATTGTGGCATGTCTTTACGCAGGAAATCGCGAGAAATAGCCGACAAAAAATCCGTTTTCCTCCAGTTGAATAAGAAAAAAAATCCCCATTTAATAGCGCCACAGTGATAAATAAATCAGTTTCAATAAATATTTAATGCTCTCAAAACAGACCGGGGCTTTGAAGTGTCAATTTTTGTTCCTCTCCAAGTGTAAAATAACATCCGCTTACACGGTCCGCCCCTATCAAAGCACATTGTTGTCTTTCATGTTTTAATCCATTTATGCCCAAGGGTTCGCGAGCGACCCGACGCAATTAAAGTGGTCTACTGGATATGTCAAGACAAATTTAACTTCACAAAACAAGGCCGTAAGCACGATTATTTAATGCGGCGATCCTTTCGCAATTTTCCACAGTTACGAAATATGGCTGCGATTGCAGTCATGTTGCAGTTTCCAGTCATTGTCCTTTCAATGGCCACCCATATCCTACGATGTCTAAACAAGAATTAATACGCAACCCCGTTTGTTGAATTATTAAAACTCGATTTGGATAGGGCTGGCGGCTTTGTTGGGGGGTTGATAAATTTTTGAGGGCTTTGAGTTTGACGCAGCAAATTGGTTTTCGAAAAGTACGAGCCGCAAGCTCGCCAACGCCACAATTACCCCGGAATTCCTGCATGAAATCCCTGCAAACGTCGGTTAATAGTGTCGGGCATCAAGGCATTCCGTGTTATCCTTTTAAGTATAGTGCGCACAAATAGTGGGGTGGCAAGCAATTTATTATAAGCTTTAGAATTTGATTAAAGACCGCGCTCATAAACTAGCCGTGGAAAATGGATGACAGGGCACTATAGCGATGTTTATTGATTATTCTCAAAACCTTCTGCAGATAGCATCTAATGAAGGCCCCTTTCTTTCGCTTTGATTATGTTTTATGACAGGCTTTGTGCTGGCAAATATGTGCTGTATCCTCGCACAATGCACAAATGTTAGGCTTGTTTTTCAGCTAGCGAGCACGCCTGCTTTCCACGATTCTTTATCGTAATATATAGGCTTATATTTTAAATAAATATCCAGCTACTCGGGCACTAAACTTCCATTGTTGCGCCGCATTATTTATTCCCCTATCGGTCGCCAGAACAAGCCAACTATTCATACGGCAGCAGCCATTGTTGATTTTATTAACCACTACGATCCGAACTTGAATCATTATTAGACTGTTTTGTGGCAGTGAGCAAATCATCAGTGTTTACATCAACTACACAGGTTTTGCGTTGACTCACGAACCCATTCAGGAACAAGACGCATTAGCGTCGAGTCTTCACTATGTGTCGAATTTAAAGACTCGATGGTTAATGAAGCTTTGTAATTTTCCTAATCGTGGCTCTATGAGAAATTTTCCAAAAAATAAGTTACTGAATTGTCGGTCCAAACCGCGTGGCTCCCGGTTTAGTTTTGGCGCGGCCCCAATTGGAAGCGAGCTTTGGCGGGGGCGTCCTGCCATATAAATAACCCGTCGGGTTCGAACGGATGATTACAAAAGAGGCAATTCCTGTGCTTTGGCACCTTATGAAAAGGAAATAAAGTGCAAGAGACAATCGGATTTCTAATTATAGCGAAGCTTTATATATAAAGTAACGAGTGCCGTTCGGGAAATAATGGCATCAGTAATGGCAAATGGGGGAAGAGGGAGAGAGCCCGGTAGGTATCGTCATTGTGGAGGATCAAAGCTGGTCGGGAGAGTGGTGCGGCGGAGGCGGCATCGAGTTAGTTAGTGGAGTCGGGTGCAGACAGTCGAATAACTTTTCCAGGGAGTCGTAAGTACAGCGGCTGAATCCTCGGGGGTCCGGACTGTACATCAGCGAATCTATCCAGGCGATGTTTATATCGGTTGTAATGACGAGGGAATCCAATTCGACTTCCCGGGATCGGGTCTGCATTTGGGACGACAGCCTAACCGTGTTCGCTTCACGTTAATGTAAACAAATGCGGTTCCACTGCACTTACCTCGATTGTACCAGAATCCTCCGGGACGTAACTGAGACGCTGAGGTGACGGAGTGCTAAATACCCGGACTACCCGCAGCGATTTCTCATGCGATCAACCACCTAAACCGAACAAATTTTCCATTAGCCGCGTTCTCAATTTAATTTCCATATAAAAGGGCGGCAAGCCCTGTCGCTTCGCATAGAAAAGCGCGAATTTACTGCTCCATTAAAATACTGACTCAAAAACATTTTTACCTTGCTGCACGGACTTTTTCCAAGCTTTGCCAAGAAACTCATTAGACCCGTTCACCTTAGATATCCAATTTTTTGCAAGGCACGCACAAAATCGATCAGCCATTATAGAACACAATTTCCCTCGCCCCGATTCACCATTAACTATTACTTGTTACAACATTGAAGCAAGAAGTAAAATGTGGCTATTTAAAAAAACATCTACACGAAAAGCTACGGAGCGAACAAACACTGAAAGCATCGCGTGTTTCGAAGACTCACAGAAAGTTCGACAGTAGCACCGAATCGCCTTAAGGACACCCAAATACTCAAATGGCATGTTGTGATAGATGCTTTTGTATATGGTATGAGAACTAGAGGTCAGTATTCTGGGCAATGGAGGATTCGTATCTCTGATAAAATTCTTACGTTTGCCAAATTTGGCTCTTATCTCGAGTAAACGTTTATTTGGCACAATATCGTGTCGTCTAAAACGGAATTTCGCATCTGAACTTGTTGAAGTCGTCCGAGCTACGGTTAGCGTCCAAGTCACGCGATAGCCCTGACCCACAATCAAGCAAATTATTTTGTTATTTTAAAGAGATGCTAGCTGGGTCGCGAAAATTACGTCGACAAATTTATGCTATTTAAGGTTTTTGAATAATGACGTTAGAATGGTAAATAGGAGTTGCCAGAGCGAGCTTTGCGTGCATTTTGGCGATAACATCAAGTTAAATAAAGAAAACTTAAATTTGATCCTTGTGGCAAAAAGTCGCCCCTCTACTGATTTCACTCTTGCCGAAAAAAGTGCTTTTTAGCAAATTTTTGTTTTTAATTTTATTATTACCAATCAATCCAAAGGAGGTTATCTTCTGGTCCAAAAGCTTCGATAATTTTTCATCGTTTTCCCGTCTCCTACCATTCTATCAAAATTAATGCAGGAAACGGATGTTGTACAGTTGATTGTGAGATCAGATCTAGAAAATACGACTGTTTGAAAAATTTCAGGAAACCGCGACTTGAGATCCAGCATTGAACTTGCTGCAGGGCTGCAGCAGGGGCGAGGAAAATTAAGCTGCAGAATTTATCAAAAACTTTTAAAATAGAAAATGTTGGCATTAAAGCTCTATTAAGCCCCAACTTACCTACTTTAAAAGCCAATTAAATTGCGACCTGGTCAGGTCTTCGCTGCAGTCTTCCATTTTCATTAAACTCCATCTGGAGCGCTGGAAAATACGGCTTCTGTCCCCTTTAAGATTGAGTGCCGCATATGACGTGACGAAAATAATTGTGCATTTGGGCAGCTTCGCCGGATAATAAATCTCCTCCGGAGCATTTAATTTCGAGACAGCCCAATCCCTGCAGCTGACAATAACTTGCACTTGAGACCCTCAAATCCCGGTAATGCACTGCGCTAAAACAGCATCATCCTCCACCATGACACGTGAACGAGTTGGCGGATGGAGTAAAGTCTCACTAAAGCAGATTTCAGTCGCCCGGCAACGTCACAAGTCTTTATTATCGTGACTCATGCACCGTTCTCCCTAATGCACCCCTTGACGGCCTGGAGCCGCTATAATTGCTCACCATGTAATTTGTTTTCAAGATGTTTTCAAACTGTGTTTGCCAGCACGAACGCCGGAAGGATTTGCAAAAACAGTGATAACGGTTCGGCGGTGCTCAATCAATTTCGCCGAATTTCACCGTCGACAACGTAAGTTATTAGGAGCTTTGCGACGCGGTTGCAAAACCTACCCCGACGCCCTTATTAGCTTTAGAAAGGGACCAGACAGCTTCTTGTCCACCAATTTCAATAAGACTGCAGGCATAGAATCTAAATGAGGAATCAAAATCAAACTTACCATGTTTTAATTTTGAATGATGGGTGGGGGGATGTCCGCTAGTGCTGCAGAACTTTGAAGCTTCTTCATGGAGCCTTTGTGCAGACCTTCGAAGCCCATGGAGCTTCTGCTGGCAAAACGGGTGCATTCTTAAAGAATCACTAATTTATTCATGATCTCGTCGACGTGATCCTCGAGATTAATAAAATTAATTATCCCCCGGCACTTTATGTAAATACTCCGTCCGAATCCAGTCTTGAAACGGGAAGTGCCGATTTTAAATTTAAAGTTAAATTGCATATGTAACTCGCCGAATCCTCTAGACTGCGTTGCTCACGGTAGTTATTTACAACTTCGGATGCGCCTTTCATTAAAATTATATTAAATCCGCAATTCATTTGATAACAGCCACTTAAGCCGGGCCATGCTGGGAGTTAATCCCGTAATTTCGAACACCTTCCGCATTTATCACCCCGACGAGAAAGACCATTATTCTTTCGTAAATTGCTTGAGACACATCCGGGGTGCATGTTCTCTAAATTGCAGCTTTTTCTTTCGCGCTGATTGCTATCTCTGGATTATCTATTTCCGAAAGGAATTTATTAATTCTAAAACGGGGGCCGAACTGGGCTAGTAGTCAGAATTTTAAATGCTTATGAATAAGTTATAAAGATTTTGGAACGTCTTATTTTGAACCGAAAGCTGCTCAAGCCGCACATAAATATTTTTGGACGGTGACACCATGAATACCGAAGAAACCTAATTTTGACAAGAAAAATCTAAAATTATTGTAGGGAGTAGTGACATGTTATCAAAATTTTCATGTGGGTATAAGGGTGACTGCATCCATAATTGGAAACTTTACCTTCTCACCAACGTAGTAAATCCAACGGAATTAGCCAACTTTACGTTTAGCAGCACAAAGGCCAGCGATTAAGGTTACGTCTGGAAGAAACATTGAGGTGTTTCTCGTAAAATTAATTAACAATAGAGATAACTTACTAACGAAGTAAGTCTCATGGATATCTTAATTGAGTCATTAAAGCGCATTCAATTGCCAGAACAGAGACAGCTAAAGTTTATTGCAAATTTATTAATTTAATTGGTTTCTGGCCAATAATCCAAATCAAATGCTGTTTTGAAAATCCACATTTTTAGATAATTTCCAACACTGTAGTTAAGAACAAAATTAAATTTCACAATTATTTGCACTAGAGCTCTTTTAAGATTGACTTTTTCGATCTAAGTTCTGACTAGAAGTTATTGTTAATTTCTACATCCCGTTGTTAATTCGTGTTGATCAGATGCGGAAACCGAGTTAGTACCCTGAAATTTTCAAGCTCCGAGTTAGCTCGTTCAGGACCTAGAGAAAGTTGCATTATTTATAGAAAATTTAATATTCCCTTTCAAAGTCTCAGCACTTTGATCTAGTTGATACCCCATTCAGGGCAGTATGGTTCGGAACTTATCATTATCCTTTTCATGTTCCGCATGATCCAAAATTATCCTGCCTACACGTTGCCCTTTAGGCAATTTGTGCTTGGTCAGGTCTGTCGCTTAGCACATCCGTTTTTTATGCGGGAGAAATTGCGGCAAATTCGGATGAAACGCAAATAAGGACGGTCAATAAAAGCATGCCGGCTGGTAATACACGGGCGCAGGTAGATGGGTGGCTGAAAAGAGTGTTTACAATGAGAACTCTTACAGAGTACGTGAACACTCTAAAATTCCCTTTTAATACGGCCCTTCCGCCGCTGTAAAACCTTTACGACTAACGAACAAAGCTATGGAATCTGCAATGTCCGCTCCGGGAATAAAGTGAAAGATATGAATTTTAAAACGTTGGGTCTTTCTTTAAAAATTGATACGCACAATTCCTTTGCACGAAATTTGCTTTCCAAGATCCTGTTATTTCCGGGAGTTTAGGCCCGGAAAAGCAAAATAAGAGTCGCCTAATTGAACAGATGCAGCAAAGTTGGCCCGAGCTACCTACGTGGAGAGATTGAGGAACTACGGGTTGGAGCAATTGCATAACGGAGAATGGCACAAAATTATGCAAATAATAGCAACAAATAACCTAAATGGTCGGGTAATAAACATTGCAAATTTTTTAGGTTTCTCTTGATATGGTATTCACCACTGGAGCGTTTTTATGCAAAATTTATGCGCACTGAGAGACCCCTTCATGGAGCTAAAGTAGTTTTTTGAAACGTTCGCCCTCCCCGGAAATTTCCAACATTAAAACGAAGTTTCTTGAACTTTGAACGTCAAGCACTGGTAAATTACGTTTTAAACATTTACATTTGACGCATCCGGCAAAAGGGTGCTAAAATGCAACATGCATAACATCGTCGTTGCGGATTAGCGGTCGTTCGTGAGCCATACCCCACAACAACTTTATTAACTCGCATAATTCGTTCTGCTGTCGGCAAATCGCATTTATTTAAATTGCGGTATTTCAGGTAATCCAGTTTTCCAATAATGTTAATTCAACGCGACCTCCCCGAACTTATTGTAACTAGTTCTGAAATAAAATTAAGTCGCAAGAATACAAAATGATATGTAAATGAAAAACGTGCTTTATAAAATTATATGCAGCCCGTCTAAACGAATGCGTAATTTCCTTTTGAATTTTTACTTCACTCCTAATAATAGTCCCGAGAAACTTCGAATTTCCAGCTAAACCTGAAACAACTTCCAAAAAGTCGCGGAATTTCCAATATTAACGTGCATCGTTGAAATTGTTGCTGAAAACTTTTATCTGACGACAGGAAGACGTTACGGAAGAAGTGCACAATGCAATTGACTCAGATAACGCTCACTCACGCGTCTACTTGAGGTTGAGGAGTTTTACCGTCACAACAATCAGTTTCAAAGCAGATCCGCGTGATTACCGCAACAACTCCGCTAAACTTAATGAAGCTTTTGAGAATTGCCTTCTGGCTCTAAATTACTCCAGACTCGCTCGTGCTCAACTCCCAACATGCAACGCTTATTAAAAATTGCATAAAATCCAAATTATTAAATAACCAATTAATTCCTCAACAGATTATAGCTTTTTATGCACCGCACTGGCTGCGAACCCGATCGATTTTCTCAAATAATTTAAAAGTTCCGGCAAAATTAATTAATGCAGAAAATTCTGAAGACGCTTGATATTAAATTAAAAAGCAATTATTCTCAGATTTAAGGTCGTGCAGCGGTGGTGTTTGGAGCGTAAAAATTTTGATGCCGCATTTTATTGCAACGAAGCTCGGCGAAGGGATGAAGAATTCCTGACCAGTGATGGTGAGCAAGACTGAACAAACGCCAACTGGCAGGTTTTATTTTCACTACAGTTTTCCGAATTAATTGCTGTAATAATCTCCTAAGCTGGAAGATTCAATTGAGGATCAAAGGGTAAAGAGGAAACTGAGCGTGTTGGATTTAGTGTTTCGTTCGAGATTTTTATCAAGTCAAGATTCGAAATTTTGTAGACGTGTACTGTACGTTCTGTTAGGGCAATAAAAGAGAGCGTCATCTTACGATTTGCTGCATATGTATTTGTTCTTCAAAATAAATATGAACTGAACACTCCTGAGCTTTACCTGAAGTAATGGCTTATTAAATTAACTCGTAAAAGAAGCTGAAACTTCCCAATAAAATGTTTCAATAAAATTGAAACTGTAACGGCAATTCCAATAATTATAGACGTTAAATCTTTATACGAGGCCTGTATAGAAATAGATAGATTCTAAAGGTATTTGAGACACACGTAAAAATTTGAAAACTAGAGTTAGAAATTATCACTCGAAATCTGGGAGGCATAGTTAAAATAATAACTCACTGAAAACTTTCCATAAGAAAGAATTTCAAGTAGAAATAAGGAGCTTTGTTAATAATTGTCATTAATTTTACCCTTTTTGTTATCTTGCGTGCATTTGATAGTACTATTGACTGAAGCTAATATTATTTCTCATGGCTGCAAGCAATCTTTTACTGCATTGCATATAGTTCTGCAGATATTTGAATCAATAATTAGCTAAAAAATTGGTTTGTCCAATAAAATCTCCTGTATTAGAGACAAATTTTTAAGATTAGATAATTTACACTTTTTATTAGGGCATTTGGTTGAGATGGCTTGAGTGCGTTTCAAGACTTTTGATAATAAAATGAAGAAAGATTAGAGAGAAAAGATTTTTGATGTGAACAGTTGGTATCTAAATACAATACAAGCTAATGGCTTATTGTACGTTAAGAAAATTTTTTTGTTATAATTTTTTTATAGAATTACTGACTGTTAAGTAAAAAATAGCAATAATTGCAGTAAAAAACATAATTTATTTCATAATTTTACACAAATTTATGTTCGGTAAAATTTATATTTTACTTAGCGTATTAGATATCTACACAAATAAAATACCTACTTTTATGTTGGTAACAAAACCCAGCCGTAAATGTTCCTTTTTCATGTGTTATGAAATTTGTTATTTGATCGTTTTTATTTGGCGTCAAGCTTGATAGTTTCTGGCTTCCATGAGAAATTTACGCCCTCTTCATCATCCGCGAGTGACAATAATTATTTAGTTATACTTGTCCCACATAAATCTTTCCATAGAGGTTCTTGTTGCTTTTATGTTAAAAGGAAATAAAAAGTGCTGATAAAGTTTTAAGATTAAGGATGGTATTAAGAACCAGAACCAGAAATATAGAGTAGAAGTATCTAAGGGCAGAGTGTACTCAGTATAAAAGATCTTGAAAAGATCAAAGACTAAATGATTTAAAACTGTGCGGGCAATATATTAAAAAATTTTCTATTATTATTTTTCTTAAATGAACAAAATTGGAGTTTTCCAAATTAAAAAAAAATTATTTGGTAAACTCCCACTCGGCAAAAATAACGAGAGGATGTTTGCAAAAATTAATGCGAGTTGAGCGACAACAGTATCAAACAGTTTCGAGTATGTCAAACAAAATAAATTGTGTTTGTTATCTGAGTGCGAGTTACAAGTATCCGCTAGTTATTACGTTTCAATATTTATCAGTTGGTATTTATGGAGAAAAATTGAAACAAAAATTTAATTGTTGTGGCAAAATTCTTTAACAAAATTTATTTATTTTTTTGAATCATGCTCAATATATTTTTCTGCTAAAACTCCTGGGTTATATTTCAACGGTCTAAACTTTGTAAGACCTCTACATTGCAAGTAGCAAGTGATTATGAGATTATTTAATTTTTTAAAAATTTCTTTCGGAATTAATTAGTTAAAAAACGCAGGTAATTGGTTTAGCTCGCTTTGAGGATTACCGCTGGATGGATGAAACCTCAGAGTTTCATTCTGATTACTAATAAACAGACACTGACTTGCGATGCGTGAAATGCGGGTAAAGAAACGCTACTGAAAATTGAAACATATCCAATGTAAAATTGGGTAACGGTGCGGTGCCTACTCTTGTGTAATCATCTGCCGCAATTCGATGAAAGTACACAAAGGGCGTAATTTACAGATGCAAACCACCGGCAATATCGTCGTAAATACCCGAATTAGTCTTGGAAATTGCCCCAAGTAAAAATGCTTCCAACTTTCTTTTGAACTCCGAAGTGTTCTTATTGCCGTCCCGATGATATACGCTAGGTAAATTCCACCGAGATTGAATGAAATAATTACAGCCATGAATCTTTTTTCAACCCTGCGGCTTCGCTTTCCACCAAATCGTCGACTGCGAAAAAATGCGAAACGTTGCTAATTTCCCTCGAAACGTCCACCTAGACAAATTTACTCTAACCCTGTTTTGCTTGTAGCACGCGCTCCTCTTCACTACAAATTACGTTTGTTAACTAAACTATGT
Organism: Schizotus pectinicornis; assembly: GCA_951805265.1. NCBI lineage: Eukaryota > Metazoa > Arthropoda > Insecta > Coleoptera > Pyrochroidae > Schizotus > Schizotus pectinicornis. Next base: position 19,601,022 of record OX638203.1, read on the forward strand.
TGTTTGTTCACAAAAGTGCCTCTATTTAATGCATCCGCGTACTGGCTGCGCTCCGAGTGTTAATTAAAATAAAATATATAGGCCAAGAACGGAGCGGATGGCGCTATTTATTTAAACTTTGCAGAAAGGCTCCCGACGGCGCTTATAACTTAAATGCCAAGCTCCAACTTTGAGTCGAGATTTTTATCCAACCTGCAAGCGTCATTTCAAAATTACAAACGTGCAATTTGAGCTATTACGGCCCGATTTACAGCCGGGTCGTGAAGGAGTTTTGAAATTTTGCCTCGCTGCGGCAGTAAAGATTCGATCAATGTTGGAAAAGTGTCCAGAAATTTTGCAATCAGGACTGCCGACATACTTACGTGCCAGACTTACCAATCACCTGCCCTTGATGACGGATCAATATCTATTGTTAGTGGCGATTAAGGAGTCCGACTCTCGTGTCACCAAAGATGACACAGCTCGATTGCACTAAAATTGATAGAATTGACCAAATGCACTGTTTTCCGTTGCAAAATTTACTTGTTTATTAGTAATTAAAGCCATTTCTTAAGTACAGTAGTAAAGAAAATTGACTGAAATTTTTGAAAGTTTGTGCGAGCGCAACACCAAAATTATTACAAGTTCTGAACTGGATGACGCACTAAAATAATTTTTAGTTTTTGGGAAAGAGCTAATTACGCTTCTTATAGAAGAAAATAGTTTTTTTCCTAGTCTCCTTCGTTAATTTTTTATGAATTTTTATGTTATGATTTTCACCCGGCGCCTTCACCATTTCACCATCACTTTGCTCTTGACTTACCTACTGTTGGCCTCTCACTATCTTGTTGGTAAGTAACTACAACAAAAAGCTAGGTACGGTACTGAAATAGTTCCTACTTCAATAGAAAAATAGAAAATAAAAAATAACACAGTTAGTTAATTATTGACGTGTTAAAAGTTATTTGTTAGCTCCTAGTCGAGATATTTCGGATAAAAATTGCTACTTTCAACATTGATTGATTGGACTGCGCTATATTAGCGAACAGATGTCATAATTACCTCGGAGTCAAGTTCTTGCAAACTCAGCACGGCCGACCATGTCAAATTCCCTAGCAAAAGTTGGGGTCGACGTTTCCAATCATAACCCGTTTCGTGTTCGACATTAAACACCCAAAGTTGATTAAGACATACGCGAATTTGGCCGAGTTGCCTGCAATTTGGTATTTAAATGTATACAGCAATGAGCTTTCAATCTCCATTAAATCCAAAGCCGATAATCCTCTCCTACCAGCTCCGTAAACTCCGGACGATTGTAAGTAGCTTTTAGCTTTTTCTAGCTGATAGCTTAACACGACTAGGAAACCGCCGCCCATTACCAACTCTTCTAACTTAATTTAACTAAAAATGGGGGCAAGTAATGGCACGTCTCGGGATAAAGCTACCGCAGCTTTTCGCGTGGGTCTCAAAGAAATCCGGTATCGCCAGAATGCTATCCGGACCATATTCGATTTCAGGGCTACTTTATTTGAACGGTGTATCCTTCACTAAACCAAGCGCACACAACTCGATCGATGCTAGTCTGAGAGACTAGCACACGTTTCAAAGTGTCAAGAGTCTTAATTAGTTCTATGTTCTCCGAGCTCGACGTATCAAGTCACGTCGCTAAATAGAATTTTGCGGTATCTCTCGACACTGCCATAGCGGTAATTTTCCTTAAGTTGTTCTTTAGTTTAATTGCAGCCCCGGCTCGCCCGGATTTCACCCGGAAATAAAACCGACTCCTGCCAATTTTACGAGCTCTTGGAAAATAATAATTGCAGTCGGCTGCATTATACCTTCATCATTTACGAGTCAGGCTTTACGCCTAGCGCACCCTTAATACTCACGAGTAAGGCCAAAATTTTCCACATGTATTCTCAAGTTTTTATTGAGGTTCCCGTCTCACAAGCTCATACCATGAATGTATGAATGTGCATTTTGAACCAAATTTAATGTTTTTCGGCCAAGATTAAGTTTCGCAGAAACTAAATTTATTATCTTTCAAAATAAGAGCAATAAAAAACAACTGTGACCACAATCTTATAATAAATGCATTTCGGTCTAAACTTTTACATGCTGAGAAAAGCCTATAATACTTTCTAAATAATAATAATAATAATAATAAAATGTTGCACCAAAATTACCTCTAATTTTGTCTTCTATGCGTCAGTTCTTGATATTATCTTGATGTTTTCAAATTAGGAGACAAATTAAGATCAAGGATAGCGACTGCCAATTTCGATAATGAAAGTCACAGTAGTACGAGTTTTCCCTCCTAAAATTGTGGAGTAATTAAGCAGCCTACAACTTTGTTGCTAAGCTCTAAACCCGGAAGATACACCCAATATTTAAATTTTAATTAAATTATAAAACCACTGGCATGAAAAGTGCATTTCCTCGTAATTCAATAAAGCATTTAAGTAATTAAGCCAGAGAATAATCCCTGTCTTCAAATCTGCCCGCTTCGGTGTCAGTGGTTCAGAAAATGTTGCTTTCGGTTATAACTTCCAAATAAAACTGGGGTCTTCTCGAATCCGGCGTGCCGGCAGGATTATTCAGAGCGCCTCAAAATTGGCGACAAAGCAGGGCTGTGTATTAGAGGCGGCGTCGCAGGAATGCCATAAAACTGGAAGATTGTTGGATTTCGTGAACAATTAAACTAAATACGTGTTTGCAGCTAGACTGAACTTATAACCTCCGCGTTGCGGAAACCAAAACTGTTAATTGACTCATCCTGCGTCCATTTGGGAGACGTAAGAAGAAGCTGAACTGTCAAATTTTTCTGCCCTACCCACGATCAGACTATTGTGTAAATAATTATTAATGAACGCCATCTCCATACGAACCAAGAACTTCAACTTTTGGACGGATATTACAAAGTTTTCGACTTTGCAGGTGTACGTTTCAGCTTCTGCGTGATCAGTTTCTTTGATGCCATAATTACTTCAAGAGTTAGAAGCTAATCTGGCCTCAGTGTGCGGCTCGGCGTTCAGCCGGGCCCCCCAGGGGAAAAAAAAAAAAAAAAAAAAGAAGCTAATGCCAAGTTACTTCGTTACATTGTGTTAGCTTGAGGGGTCATTTATATTTCATTACGTCAGCATTGTTGAACCACATTCAAACTAAAAGAAATGCGATTGTGTCAATAATAAATAAATAAGGAGCTATTTGAAAAGAACAAAGTGTTTCTTGAACAGGTGGAATGTTTGTGTATAAATCCATCACGCGACGTCTGCAAGAATCACTCAAATTCTGCTGACAAAGAATGCGCCCACTTTGTAAAAATAGTTGATACAAATGCGAAAAAGTTAGAAGTGCGAAATGGCCTATTCTACATACGAATGAGTGTTGTGATGCAAAATAAAAGAGATTTTAAGATTATTTTTGGAGATAATTAAAGCTACAACAGGCGTTGGATGTTTTCAAAATTTGGTGAATTAAGAAGTCTTATGCACATAGAGTAGTGCGGTTCTCATTTCCGAAACTGTGTTTTTAATTAATGCCTCGATTTGTTAAACTCATTAACAGGGCATCAAAATTTTATCAACCATCGGGGATCAATCGCTGCTCAGTTGGTTCAAAGCCACAATAACGTTGAACATGAACTGGGAAACAACCGATTGATGGTTAGTTGACGTCATCAACGTTTTGACGACCTGTTAATCCATAAACTTAATCTCCTGCAAGTCAATAATGTTTCTCACTCACACTCATGATTTCAAAAATTTAAAACGTCTTTGTTCTTTTTAGGAAATTCCTTTTCGTTATTTAAAAAAAAATTATTTTATGTATTTTTACTAATGTCACAACTGTTGACAAAAGAAAACGTACAATTTATTAGCGAGAGATCTCTCCTTTCAGCGTACTTATTGTTTTAGACTTTTACCTGCCTACTTTCCAAGCTATTAATAAAGTGATAAAATTATTTTCTACCATACTAAAATAGAGAACTTTTTTTGGAGTCAAAACAAGCAAGTTCTGCATCAAAACTCTAAGTACGGCCCTGATCTGGTGGTCTGGACTCTATTTGTAGGGGTAGTTAGTGACGCATAGAACTTGCAAGAACCATTGAAAAGGTCTCGTTAAAATCTTCGCCGTAAAATTACGTTATGCGTTTGCTATCTTATCTGCGTGCAAATTAGTTGCTTCTCCCCTTTCACCTCATTAGGCTGGTACAGGTCAACAACTACAACTCCTGCTTCGCGAGGTCTTGTCAACAGGAAAATTTTCTAAAGATTATTTTGACCATTGCAGCTAAAATCTTAATATTTTTTGTGTTTTCTGACGTAATCTTAATTTCAAAGCTCGAATTTGAGTTGGAGTCCGTGCTTGGAATTTCCTATCGAGCGCGGTTTCAAACCATTTGGCAGTTCCGCTATCGATCCGCGGAGGGCGCGCGCGGCGGCCCCACAAACGCATATGGCCGCTCGTGTCAGTGGTAACGTCAGTTTGTTGACAATTTTTTATGTTTTCCCGTGAATTTCCCCGTTTTTCCGCCGGCTTTTTGTTATGTTGACCACTTTTCGTGCCTCTTGTACATATGTCATAATAGCTGCTTCCGTGCGTTCCCAGCTTAACACGAAAAAATTGGTAAGTTTACCATGTTTCTTGGTTATGTATTTTTATTTTGTTGTCAGAGGCTTGTAAATTGTTTATAACCCATTCCCGTTTCCCTATTGTTGCCAAAAAGACGCTTTTTGTGGGAAACCGCTTCGAACCGCCGTCATTACGACACGAAATCAGCCGTTTTGAGTTGCTTTAATGGCTTAATTATGCACCAGAATGGGGCCTTCTTTTATTTCGTTGGGCAATAGTAACGCGGTATTTATTGCGTTGGTGGCGGAACAGGCTTATTTAAGCTGGAATTTCTCGATAATGATGGGCTTTAAACCGCGATTAAATTTTTAATTGCGGAAAGGGTGGAGGTTGTGCAATAGGAGTTGTCATTTTGTTGGTGGAGAGCCTGGTCTGGGTACGTAATGGGTTGGGTGATGGGTGTGCGAGTGGGCATTTAAATCCCGCCACAAACGACGTAATAACAGGGAAATTTACCATTGTAAATACCTGCAGTCAGTCGGTAGCTGGAACTTCTGTACTTAGTTATTTTGCGAGTAATTGATGTCAAGATAATTATTGTTTTGGTCCACGACTGATATGAAAATCATTTTTCTGAGTTCTAGGGAACTTCTTTTGCTAAACCAATCAAGCTTCGCGCATTTTTCATTCTAAACACAATGGTTGAATTACCAGTAATATTTTCAATTCGTGGTACTTGATGCCACAATTTATCAACATAGCTTATCAGGTCAGTGCTACTGGTGATGTTGCCAGGGTTCTAATAATGACAAAGGGTAAGTAAGTGGAATGTCAAAGTTGAAAAGTTCTCTTAGAAAATATAAACTTTGAGACTTTTCCTCAGTGTACGAGGGCGTTTTTATGTTATCAGCCAAGAAATAAAACGTGTACCAAATTAAAAACAATTTTTTTTCTAACAAATTTTTAGAGTTTTTGAAAACAAAGCAAAGTCGACGGAGTTAGAGATCAGGGCTATAAGGTGAATGGGATTACTGATTATCTGCGAAACTGACTAAATTCAACTGGATGTTATACATACATTACAAAATAGTTATCTAAGTTCAAATTAAAATTGTGGATGCGTCACAAAAAGATGCAGTTATGTACATTTGATGATGTAAATACGGCGTTTTTTTAAAGTTCGACTACAAAGTCGTAGATAATACTTTATCGTATTTATAGTTCTTTATTGTCGTAGCTGCAAATGTCCATTTTTTTTAACGTAAATAGCCATAGCTATAAATTTCTATTGTTAACGCCGAGGTTAACGTGTTCACCCCGTAATAAATTATATTAAAATTTATTCTGATTTTACAACTCCTAAAACACAATTCCTATTCTCCTTAATAAAGATGGCAAGAAAACTATTGTACTTCTGTACTGATCTCGAATTCTCTATCACTTAGTTAAATTTACTTGATTACGTTACTTAATTAAACGTATTGATTGTACGTTGTTATTGTCTTATATTAGTAGTTGGGATGCTCATGTGAACCATGTAGTCAAAGGGTCGAGGGTGAAAGATTCAAAGGTGAAACCTCTAAGGATAAATAGTTCCGGGGTTAAAAGTTCCGAGGACTCGAAGTTGGAGAAAAGGTGACCCGAACCGTTGAAATTCAAATAATTCTTTGACATTGCACATACAATAAGGAGGAAAACTCTGCTAGGCGTTTTGATCCCTTAACCTTAAAAAGTAACTTTTTTTAATTTTATTAATGTCCGAACTTTTTTCTCTACGTCAATACGTTGCTGAGAAGTCGCAAAAATTTCAAAAACCCCATAATAGGAATAATAAGAATAAGTCATAAAATCCATGTCAAAAATTTCAATATTTTCGATTTTTTTCTCTGGGTCAACCTCTTGATATTCCAAAGTCATTATTGTTGTTCCAGATGCCACATAAGTGACATTCTTTGATGTAATCGATCTCTCGCAGTCCAAATCATTTGACCATGCAATTGGCAAACTCTGTAAATTTACTATTATTTTCTTAGCTTCAAAGACCGCTAACTTTTGAATAGAGAAACTTGGGCTGAATCAAGATACACCAAATTAATCAGTGTTTTAGTGGCAAGGATCCAAGTTTGAGACGCCTACTTACAAAATAAAACCAAAGGAATAATCAAACTCTTGAAATATCCAAATGTCAAATTAGTCATGTCTTAGAAATTACGTCTTGCATATAAACATTACCACTTACCATTAAACTGTTCGAAATTTACTAGATTATGTCATGAAATCGATGTCGAAAATTTTAATAATTTTTTTTCTAACTTCAAATAATAGAAATTCGAAAAGTTTTCGAAATTGACAGAAATTTATACAGCAAAATTAATCAGTGTTTTAGTGGCTATCGAAAGCTGCAAGAACGGGAAGCCTGAAGCTTTAAATAAAAACACGGATGACAAATTTTGATTTTTATCACCTAATAGTATCTAGTAGGTGTCAAGGTAATAAATTAATTTTTTTTTGGATCACTCGCCGTTTCCTCCATTTTTAATCAAGGGCACTTCCGTGTTGCGTTATGAAAGCTCGTCACTATTGACCTAGGCGAAATTTTACCATTCTTTGTCCTCGTCGATCCTGCCGTGCACTGTCAGCTTCCTTCTAATTAAATGAGTTTCTAAATTTGGAACTTTGTGACTGGTTTTTGTCAGTCACTTGACGCAATTTCAGGAAAAGCCGACAAAAAGGGTAGTACCAAGTTGCGCTTCTACTTGAAGCAGAAATTTGTGAATTTTGTTAGATTCATCGCGAGAGCCCTACAACTATTGGATGAGACAATCGTTTAATGGTTTTGTTGATTAGAATAGGCCGTTTGATCCGCTGCTATAGCTCGCAGCTAACTGGATGCTTTTATCTCTGTTTCGAATTACGCAAAGATAAATAAACACGTGTTTTGCATGAAACTTCGATTGAAACTATGTCGAGCATCGTTAAATTCGGCACATGTTTGCCATTTGTCGGACGGATTTTCGCACTTTCCTAAAACAGTTCTCTCTTCGGCATCCTTCCGAAATAACTACGCATAGAAGTGTTGTTGTTAGTTGAACGACAATTTTGACAAGACAATCCTGCAAGTGCGCCTGTGGTTCTCTTTGTTACACCCACATAAAGGATCCGTAAGTGGAATATTTGAACTGGTCACACCTGTGTCGCGACTGCTGCTCATGATGACTCGACTTTATTACTGTTTCGAAGATATCTCCTGCACTGATAGCTTCGGATTAGTGCTGTGCTATAAAAATCCTACGTGGAGCCATATGTCGTGACACTTGTTCTATTAATTCCGACACTCGCAGATGATCCATTGACCGACCGCTCGCCGATTTAGTAATTACACGGTGTACAAATTGACCTTGTCAAAGAGTTTTGGTAGGTGGACGGGATAAAAATAGCGATTCGGGCCTCGTTAAGACGAAGAAGTGGGTGTGTCAAAATGGCTAAAATAGTATGGGCGCTCATTAATGCTCGCAGTTGTAACTGGAAGACTATTGTTTGCCAAATGGAGGAACCGAAACCGGCAGGATATTGTACATCATTTTTTAGGGCGCTTGAGAGGATTTGGGAGCGATATATCACCCGCTCTCATCCCTGTATCTTTTTTGGCCATTTACGACACTTTTGTGCTATCTGCAGCCCGAAACGCGACGAGTTTGAGCAATTCTCGAGAATTAAGATCCAGGTGGAAAATAAAATCCCAATAATCACTCTAATTCTGAATTATTTAAACAAACCTAAGTCAAACCTCGAAGATTACAGGGGTGGAGCGTTTAGGTAAATTGCACGATTTTCTGGTTCGCTTGGTCCAGCTGGGGAATGTCCGCACTAGTCAAAATCGGAAATGGCCGGCACTCCATTATGAATTAACTCCTGAAGTTGGAAGAACTTGGTTGCGACTTGGAATCGTTTCGGGACCGAGAACAAGTCCTCGAAACCTGGAGGGACGCCGGTTAATCCGGAAACACAGAAGTTTTCCCCATATTGATTATTGTCAGTGATCCCGTCTGCCTTCGCCCTCTCGCTCCGATTTCTAATAAAGTCAAAGCTAACTTTCGTACAGCTACCGCAAATTTAAATTCCCCCTCGGTCGGATTTTTGCCGTTTTCAACTCTTTACGGGACGTTTTCGACGTCGCCTCCCGACAATATTGGAAATTCCGATCCGGTAATTTAACAGGAAGAGGCCAACGGAAAAGTATCGATTCTCGGCGACATGCATCAAGCTGTGGCCGATTTATTGACGAAGAAACGAGCATTCAGCGCGGGGATTACGGGTTCGGAGCCGGGCTAAACGCCCAAAACTGTTTCGTCGACGAAGATTCCGCATTAATGCCGATGCCCCGTAATTCATCTCGCCAATAGTGATATTCTGTCTTTCTTTCGGCCGATCCAATTCCGTAATGGCGTCTTGGGGGCTGGTCGGGTTGAATATTCACTCGTTTAATTCGAGATGTCGCTACAGTTTAGACCTGTTTTTCGCGACGAAATAAAGCGCTCCGTTTGTTATCCGCTTCGATTTCCATCATAAATGCGACTATAAAGTCTGTGCCATGTTATCTTGGTAACCAAAGCTCTGCGTACGAATTTCCGTCACGAGACGCCGGGATTATGGGGCAGTAAAATGGTAAATATCCACGACGCCTCCAGTTTGTTGCAATATCAGCCCAGAAAATCGGAATATTTGCCACTGCCCCGAGACTTAATTATGTAAAAACTTTTTATTCGATTCTCTTATTATCTGATAATGTTTCAATTGTCCCGAAACTCCCCCACTTTCCATACTGTACGTTGGTAGGTGGGTAAAAATTTCAGGAATCTCTTCGAATTACCATTTACTAGTTTTGTTGTAATGCAAATTTGCCGAGGTTTAACGCACATAAAAGCGTTTGCGGTTTAAATATGGATAAATGACCGCAGGGGTTTAAACTGCTGCAGTCGTTAAAAAGGAACACAAGGGACCTGGCAAAGGTTTCGGCGATGAAATCCGCTTTTGGCCTGAGTGAATCCGTCGCCGTTTAGACAGTCCCCGGTATTAGGGATTCTTGGGCGAAAGTTGAAGCCAAGATTTGATTGGGCCCGTTATTCGCGGTTCGCCGCCGTTAATCCTCCAGATTGTTGCACATCCTCGTCGGGAGAGTTTATGAAAATGGCCCTTCTTCTCGTTCGGCGAACGGCCCGCTAAAGGGCGGTACAAGTAATAAAAGCGGAAAAACGCATGCACGGCGAAAGTTCCTCTCTATTGAGTAAAATACGGCGACGGCGTAAATTCCATTTGACCGGTCTGTCATGTCCTATATCCTGGATAGCCTATAAAATTCACTGGTTCCTTCGGCGTCAGCTGCGGGTTTTCGCACGGCTCAGGCCGCTTGTTCGGCTGGCTTACTTCGAATTGGATAGCACCAACTTATAATGGGTTAACAGAGGACTCGACGTACTCCGCCATAATTTGGCTCGAGTTCATCCCGGAGTTTCGTTCGAACTGGAATCAGCCGGGTCAAGTCAGGTGTACGTGTGTATCGTCGTCGTCCTGCCGCGACCCCCGCTTTTACGTTCACGTATAAAAGTTACATAAAAATTATGATTTATACGAGCGACTTCGGGGAGATGAACAGAATTTATTGCGGACCCCGCGTAACAGCCTCTGAAATTTTTAAGAGCCGGTGAAAGTTTAATTGTTATTTAGGCAGAGGCGCAGATTGGCGAGTTCCAACTTTCCGGCCGGTTCAGAGGCTCGGAATCAAAGATTTTCCTCTATCGTTGAAATATTCCAAGTCGAAAGCTTCTTCGGCTAATTGGTTATTTTAATGATGGCGTCGATACAAATCGTTGCTCTTTTAAAGTTTACCCTCTAATGAGGTGCTTCACGTCCCATCGCGGATTCGTTCGAGATCTTTCAACGTCGCGTCACCTTTCATCGCTTTTAAAATGGTGTCGAAATGTTTATTTCGGGCTTAAAGGGGCGACAGGAGCAAGAAACAATTTTTATCTTTATGGTGAATTGGTTACCTTGTTTATTGCTTCCCGAATTCCCTACAGTACGCTCTCGCAAAGCTATCCTTCGATCTGTTTTGTTCGCTGAAGCTTTTACATTACCTTCGACTATATGAGTTCGTAACTACATATCGACAAAAAATATTGGAACTTTGGCCTTCACCTTCAGCGAAAGCGCTCTGACGCTACATAAATCAGTGGCCGTATTCAAAGTCTTTCGCGCCCTCTGCTAGTCCTTGTTTTAGTATCGGACAGTTTCTCTTCCAACGATGACTCTTGATGCATAAGTAAAAGCAAGGAAACAATAAACAGAAATTTAAATTTAGATCCATTTGTTTTAATATTGCAACATTTTAAAGAGGATAGGGAGGGTCTGTTTGTAAAATCAATAAAATATCTTGAGTAGGTTTTTGGTCGTTACCGTTAAAGTCTGTCTATATAAATAGTTAACGTTGAATACATAATTTAATTCCTCCGAGCTTTATGGGTCACTGTAAGATCGCAGGCTTTTGCAAGACTGGGAAAAAAAAGAAACGACAAGAGAACTGCAGAAAGCGACGTAAATTTGAACAACGCAAAAAAGCCGGTAGAAGTTCAGTAAGTCAGGATGTGAGATATAATAGGTTCGAGGTCTTGAGCCCATGTACCTATCGTTTTGTAGAAGTAATTAAAATCAAAAGAGGGAAATTTTTAAGGGCGATAATGTAATTGATGTCATATGGTATCGGTAGGTGTAGGTAGGGTCCAACCTGTAGAACATAAACGTTAAAAAAAAAAAATTAAGTAAGTTAATGTTGTTGCTTATTCGTACAAAATGAGATGAGGAGATGGTCCATCAATGTGATCTGAAAGCGACTGGAGATCCATGGCGGGCGTGTTTCCGTGCTGTCCCACTCAACGAGTCCTTTTCCGGATTTCCACTTATGGCGTTCCTGAAAAAGCTCGTAGCCCCGTCCGCGACCCCTGTAGGTGGTCGCTTTTATTCGCTCCGGCGACCGGGACGTAGCTGCCTCTTTCATTAATGATTCATCGTGTTTGATTAGCCTTTATGGCATTTTTACGAGGTGCGAAAAGGTCCTTGTGATGTAGCTGGAGGTTAGCTAAAGGGCAAGCCCGAGCTTCGGTTGGCTCCCCTAGCTTCGGGCATCGGCCGCGTCGCGGCATTATGAATGCCTCCTCCTCGCCGATGTATATTCATAAAGCTCGTACAATGTGTGACGTTTGATTAATTATTGCAGGTGTCGCGGAGGCGTGTCGTACTCGCGTCAGCCGCCTGTCCACTGCCCTCACGGTGAGTACACATTCAATTTTCACTTACAAGCAGGACACCCGAATTTTTCTCTACGTCACCATTGACACGTAGGTGTATAGTCGCAAATTTCGGTTTGTTGCGCATGTAAATTGTAGATCTACGGTGATGTGTACAAACAGTCGGTGGGGATGATGACCGTTGCAAGAGCTCAGTTTGGACGGCGGTCATCATGCAAATGGAAATTGGTTTTTTTCTCCGATGCGACCCGCATTAATTTGCTTTTTTCAATTCGCGCCCAACTTTTTGCAAAAAAATAATTGATAGCCTCGTAACATGCTTCTGGCCGGTCGTTAGTCTGCATATTGGCGGCGATAAAAATTGGTTTCGAGAGCGATAGGGGTAAATCGTATTTGCATTCAGTTGTTGTAAAATACTCGAGTCCCTGATGAAATTATCGCTTCATCTGCATACCGTCCAAACAGTTAACGGATAAATAATTAAATTTGCGACCGCACTTCTCCGTCCCAAGCGTGATCGAAGTAATTCGATTCACTATTAGAAGAAGTGTTGAAAACTCGTAATTATACCTGCGCCCATCTGCCATATCGCCTCAATTTACATTTCAATAGCCCGCAATCATGAGCGCCACGTTTTTTTTTCTACAATAAAGTCATTTAGCTTTTACGCGATAATGATAGTGCATGGTCTTGACGCGCCAAGAAATTGATTTGCCGTTCTTTTGAACCGCGATAACAGCCAAAGGGCAAGGAGCACTTCCACCATATCGCATTCCTTTGCTCATCAATAGATCGCGATTCAATGGCTCGAGTTCTTTTGAGAAAAACACGAAATTACGTCGATTTCCAACAAGTTCCATCAATTTTCCATTGTCCCGTTCGAGACGGACGTGAGTTTTCTGCTATTGACCAATTTCGGGTGCTAGCTGCAACTGCAACTACTTAAATGTGCACCGCCATCTGGCGGCAGTTCTGCTGCAACCAGTAAAATATAAATTGCCATCTAGCGGCGCTTCTTCTGCAACCAGTAAAACATGAGTTTCCATCTAGCGGCGGGGTTTCTGCTGCAATTGGTAAAATCTAGACCGCCATCTAGCGGCAGTTTTATAACTAACAACTTCTGGTGGCGAGTAGCTGAACTGAGCACGAACGCAACCTGTTTTATCGGCCAGGAACGGTGGCGGTCTTCGCTGAAAGCTCCCTGAAAGGTCTCGCTTCGCGATGCAGGTTTCAGCCGCTGAAGCCCGGAGTCGCGTCCGGTGGCGGTAGGGTGGCGTCCGGAGTTGCCGGTCCGGGGATTGTTTGGGCGTTTGACGCATTACAGGTGGCGACTCCGGTACAATATGTTGGTTTATTTAATGCATAATCGATATCGGGGGGGAGTTTATGTTTGATTTTTGCCACCACGTTCATCGTCGTCCGGACGGTTTACGAGGCGCGGCGACAACGTTATACATATGTAAATGGGAAATTTGACGTCGATAAACGACGGAATATGAAACAATAAATCTGAAATGTAATTTGACGATAGTGTTTTTGTTCGTAGTGGCCGTTTTATGAGTCGATTCTTTGAATGTAAATGTGACGTAAAAGGAATATAAACACATTATTATCAAGCAGGAAGTAGCACTCTCGTTACGAATTCAATTTTGTAGTGAGAGAGCACTCTATGATGCTCGCCGGTTTTTACTTCTCTTTGGGGGTTTTATGATGGTTTGTGGCGCAATGAGTTGGGCGTTGTGCTTTTTGTCGAAGTTTGCTTCCATTCAGCAGCTACAGGATGATAATTTTTTCTTCTTTTCACTGATTACAACGACGAGAAGTTATTCTCAAAAATTTTCCTCCAGTTTGGAGTCATTACGATAAGTTGTGGATCTTTTGTACATACATACTTGTAAAACTTGTAGGTACGCTACAAAGAAATGCTGGGAAAGGTACCAAAAGATTTATTTTCCTTAACAACACTATACACCTAAATGGTTTGTTTCTCGCCAGCATCAGCTGTGGGTCCTTGCTACTATAAATATTATATTGATTTGGGCGAAACCGGAGTACAAATTTCTCTCATTTTGCGCGTTAGATCTGCCGGGAGCAGCCTCTAAGTATATTTTACTAGAGTCGGAATTACGAGTTACGTCTCAGTTCGGATAAACTGACAAGTCGTATATTTGATTCCCGCTCTATCCTTATTTGAATTGACGGATCTGCTTTGCGGCAAAGAGCTATATAACTAAATTAAATTGACCAACCCGGTTTTATTTGCATCATCTGCCGGTAAGAGCGGTATTAGGCTGCATATTGCAGCCCACCATGTTTGGACTTAAGCCAAGCGTTCCCTCATTAATTAGTTTCCCTTGCCGGCAAAAAGCTTTTCGCTATTTCAAGTCCTCCTTCCTTCGTGTGTATTAATTTCGCGGCATTGTGGTTGTTTTGTGCTTTATAAATAATATCGCTTAATATTATTCTGTATATGATAATTTCGCAGGATGGTTGTTTTTTCAGCCTTAATTATACATCCGTTGTATGGGTCGGGGAATTAACTCTGTTTGTTCGGCATCCCGTTCGATTCGCTCATGCTAAACATTTGATTAATTAGTTACGTTTGTGTCTTTGAATTTCATTACCGACTGTGTTCTGCTAAGTTAATTAGTCCAATTAATTAGTTCTCCTCCAGATTAGTTTGCTACTCGCATCTCTTTCAGAATTGCATCTAACCTAACCGGCTAACGTCACACTTCTATCATGCGTCAAGGATATGGGAAGTAATTGCGTGTGATTTTTTGGCGTTTCCGTTTCTCTAGATACGCCTCTTAAGACGTTTTATCGATGGAGTCTAGAGACTCGGGCCACAGATCCGCAAAGCTCCATTCACCAATCCTATTAGTATTTTCCATTATAGGTTATCGAATTACGTTGTTATTGGTAACTACATATTTCATATTCTTTTTCTTTTGTGGATATCAAAGTAATACATTCCGGATACGAAGTTTCTCTGCTTGGAGAAGCTACGTAAATATTTCTTGGGCTGCAGAGAAACGCGTTTTTTTTTGTTTGCATTTTATTTGAAAAGCCAACTATATGAATTTTTCATTAGGTTTTTGTTGTGCGCCCCAAGGCAAGCATTTATATTTATTTCTTTTTACGTTACTTGTTTAGAAATGATAATTCACAGCTTTGTCTCACAGCTTTATCAAGGTGAATTTCGCCCATGAAACTCAATAATAACTAGAAGCATTTTTTTTAATAACTTAGTGTTGTGTGGAGATCTTTCGGAGTTACATGACCGCAATTTTTGTAAGTTTTTCTAGTTCTAAGGATTTTAGAGAATTCGACGTGTTTCAGATGTAAATATTGATATGCTGCCATCAATGTTCACAGGAGCAACATTTATTTATTATTAGAATATATTTTTTATACCTACCGTTTTTGTAGAGTTGTTAGAAAAATTATTTATATTTTGTTTTTGGTAATCCTTACAATTTCCGGTTGGTCCTGAGTAATTAATTTGTTCATTTCATAGCTTTTTGTAAATTGACCAGGTTTTTCAAACTATTCTTTCAACACTCTTAATTACGTCACATTAAGCATTTCCTTTTTCTGCCAATAATTGTCCGAATAGTAAAATTGATATTATTTAAAACTTATATTTTTCAGCTGCCACGCAACTGCACATTCGACGGTTTGACAACCGGACAAAAAACGTCAAGGGTTGCTCAACTAACAATTTTAGGTGAAATTACGGTTCGATTCCGTTTGATTTGGAAACGAGATCAACAACCCTACTGCCAATTTGACCGCGCGGCTTTCCCGAAACCCCCAGTTTGGCAGCGTCGTACGTGTTCTCAATTTTTCGGTCTGAATGGCGGGCGCCGCGTTTATTTTACGTATACCTACAAGTTTAAACAGGCCGCAGCAAAGGTAAAATACTCATCAATTAGCGGGATTGGATCCCCCGTCGTTAGTACAGGATGTTTGGATTGGGGCCTTAGATACATAATTTGCCTAAAATTTCTGTGTAAGCACCCTGCCGCAACGGTTGGTATATCCGGATTCGACTTGAACCACACCAAAGCGCAGCAGTAAATCCGGCTGTTAATTTTTTGCCCTGGTAATTAGGTAGCCGAAATTAAATTCAGCATCCTCCCGGATAGAACTTGGAACGGTTTTTATCCTTGCTGAAATCGGCCGGGGAATCGGGGAAGTTTGCCCTGACGAAACTACTACCGCAATAATTTTCAACTCGACTTAATACTCTACATAATTCTCAATTATCTCGACGGGACCATAATCTATTTTTGTTGATACGAAAAGTTTGACGGACGAAAATTAGGGACTTGTCTCGGAAACGCGATTCGATTAGTGCAACCGTAACAAATTTATTGGTATGTATTAAATTATCCTTAAATTAACGAAAAAGCGAGATGCAAGAACTAAAAATTAGCAGAGATTGCAGCCGGCGAGGACGATAAAATTGATGATGGTTACGTAGTCTTGGCGCTATCGCCGAAAAGCAGCCAGATTTTTTAATGCGATTCTCCTCTGATTGCAGGACGAGATTGTGCGAGGACGTAATATCGGGACGGGTTCGATTTTAAATATTTTGCGAAATTAAAGAGATCCTCGCAGCTTTTATTGTTTTATATCAGTTTCAAACGAGAGCCACTACCGCTGATCGGATTATACCGGCATTTGCATATTATCAATTTAAAAATTTCAAAATCCTGTTTCATTAAAACCCTGCGCGGACACTTCTCCAAAGCGGATCGGATTGGGGCTGAATTTTTTTTGAAAATCGATGTTTTCATCGTCGACTCCTCTAATCGAATTTGCGGCTCCTTTCTTCAACACTTGCAAAAATTATGTTGTCGTCGCGCCTGTTCGAAATTAGTTTTTAACTTTGCGAGGTTGCAATTTTGCCGTCTTTTCGCAATTGATGCGGCCAGTTGGGGTACCTACCTAATTTCAATTGAAGAGAGGCGGTGTATTTAGGCATTCGGGACCGCATTGGAGTCGTACCATGTAAATACTGAACGTCGGCCATTGTGGGAGGAACAATGGGCAGTATGTCGGCAGCCGAAGCCGTTACGACCGCAAGATTAAATAATGGTAGCCGAGGGTGTTTGTTACAAGCTGCGGTGACCGATGCTCAATGAAAAGCGGCGATTTAGTATCGACCTCGCGGAAATGGGGGGAGATTTAATTTCCAACTTCGATTTTTTGCTGGTTGGCTACTTCGAATTAATTATCAGAAGGATTCCAGCCACCACGCTACAAGAATATTGGCTTTAAGCTTTCAATGATAAGTCGAAAACATCGAGTTTAAATTTCAAAAAAATTATATAAATGGGAACCAGTAGTGGGATCCTGGAAAAAGCGATTGCGATCGAGTCGCTATCTTTACGATTTCGGTCGCTTTGGAGGGAAGGGGTTGGGGGGAGGATCTTTTCAAAAATGCGAAACCAATCATTTTTCAGCAATTTGTTAAGGTGAAAAGTTTTCAAACTACCTAACCTAAGTATCGTGAACGTAAACCTCGTGTACTTTAATACACTAAACAATTGTCACTTATAATATTCCTAGTGCATTGATTATTTCCCGAAATTTTTTCGAATGCATTTCTAAAACGTATTAATTAGCCCGAGTGGAACATGCATAAGAATAAAATTTCCGGAAAAAAAAATTTCAGGAAATTTTTACATTGTCATAGAAACGACATCGAATTATATTTTTCTATTGGCTACTTTTCGGTGTCGTGCGATTTTCATCAAAATGGATACCAACGATACATGATAACTTAATTCAGTAGTACATGTGCAAACATTCGGAAAAATTGATCATAAGAGTCAAGAGTTACGACAATTTTCAAGAACTCTTCCTCCGTTATCAACCGTTTTCGAGAACATGTTTATTAAGAAAAGCCGTTTAATTTTTTGATTTTATATCCGTCTCTCAAGTTTGTAACAGTTATTCCGAGACACTCTGAATACAAAAATTGAGATATGCGTATGGATTCAAACTTGCGTTTCAATCTGATAGAGTTAGAATATAAGCTACTGTATATTATGAATCCAACAAATTATTATAAATGTAACAAAATTTGTGGAGGATATTATTTTGTATAGAAACATACTTTATGGTACGATTGTACCTAGGACTTTTGTTTACAGATATTTTTTCTGAATGTAATTACAAATGTCCAAGTTGACTGGGATATAACGTTTATTCAAGGAAATAATTAAAATGTTTGTCGAGATTAAGATTTTGTAAAATTTGCAAGCACGTTTTGAAGAAGAAATTCAAATAATCTAGAGATTATTTAAAAGTGGTTTCGGAAATGAAAATTGTTATTTTTTACCTACAAAAGTAATAATATTGGTACATATTATGAACAACAAGATAAAGATTATTTAAAAACCCCTTGTTAATCTCCAAATAACGATAAATATGCAATATCCGAAGAATTGCTTTTAAAGCAGCACCTTTGGAGTTGTAGAAACGGTTTCTACCAAAAACAGGTAAACTTGGGTGCCGGAGGCTATAACCCTTCCACTTGTACCTGAAAATATCTGAAAATCCAGCCCCTAAGCCGCCATCTACCAATGCCATTCATAGGGATGCACCTTCGGAACACCAAAAAAAGCGATAGCCTCTTGGAACTCTCTGTTTAACCGACGGAAATCCATTGCGACTCGGCAATCTATCCAAAGCAACCGTTTTCGGTTGCTTAGAAGCGACTCGGTCGCAATCGCTTTTTCCAGGATCCCACTACTGGTTGCTTTTTGAACCGATTTGGAACTATTTATGAACAAACGCGACGAGTTTACATTTTGGGGGTAGTTCCTTGAGAAATCATTTCTCACCTCTAGTTTATATTTTTTTTTTGTTATTAGCGTGGGTAAAATATTGCCGGTTAACTTCTGGACGGCCTGTATGTGTGATCCAATTAGGGCGTACGTGGCCCCCCGTCAGCTAAATTTGATTGGTGACTGTGCGGGTCGTCCGTCTACATCATGAATCTTTTATTAAGTACTGCAGTGGCGTTGTGACATATTCGAATATCGGTGTTGCTCCCTCTGCGATGCCTTTTTATTCACCGGAAAGAGGATATGCATCACGACGAGCACATTTTAATAACTGTATGGCGGCGTGAATTATTGCAATGCAGATACACCTTCGAGCGTAATTCTGCGATGTATATCCGTTTGAAATATGCCCCAATCGACTAATGTAGGTTTCGGGGGTCTCGCACCGGCTCCATCAGCCTCTCGGCATCCGGACGGGGGGGTCGTCGCTCTTCGATTCGCGTTAAGGCGATAACACGCACCGCATGCGTCTTTGTTCGAGATCCGGAGAGTCCGGTGCGGGGCCCGGAGCCGCGGAGGCGGTTTATTACCTGGCCACAAAGGGCGGTGGATTTGCCGATGGAACGCCGCAGCCTAGGTGATACGGGAGCGCTGATAAGCCTGATTTAATTTTGCGGCGATCGTAGCTGGACGTTGGCGCTTGATCTTGTTTTACATTGTTGTTTGTTGGCCGTTCTTGTTGCCTCTCTAATGTTTATGTATGGCGCACAACGGCGGTAACTGTTATTGGTTCTGGTCGAAAGAGCAGTGCGACCGTTTTCATTAATCTGCAAGCTATATCTGGCGTTTCGGACCGAATTACGCCCATGTCATTTATATGACCCGATGCGATAGTCGAGCGTTGTTGGTCTTTCCACAGACCGCACCGTCCACCCGACGTGTTTTAATCAAAGATTATTGTCATTGCTCTTCCATGAACCGATCGCAACGCCGCCGCCGCCGGGTGCGATGGTGATATCACACCCTCGCGCTTTAGCAACATTCCGACAGCCCCTCTAAACCATTTCAACCCACAGAATTTCTCGTTTCGTTTGAAAACAAGCTTTTGGCAAATTTTGACAAGATTGAAGTTATCTGCCGGTCGGTGGAAATCCTCTAAATTGTATGAAAAGGCCCTAAAAAAATTGTCACTAAAAAGAATAAAAATGAAACCAGTTGAAGTAACACCACTGCTATGGTTGGGAGGACATGGGGGGTAAAATTCAGAATCGCGGCGCATTCCCGCACCTCGTCGCCGGTATTATGTCGTTGCTAGCAGGGTAATGCATGTAAGTGTTTTGTAAGTAGAGGACGGAGTTCCGGAGACCATACTAAGCAGTCTGGTAATGGCGCGGCCGCCATCTGGGCCCAGCCAAGGGTTAAGTGGCTGCTCGAGTCCAGCTCCGGTTCTCCCATTCGTCTTGACGCGCCTCTTGCACACGACCAAACGTCCGACGACCAACAATTCCGAAAGCATTCGTTATAATTACCAACTTCGTAATTGGGTTAATAGCAGAGGCCGCCGCCGAAAGCAATTGCGTAAAAGTAAAAATTTACTCCGGCAAGAGGAAACGGAACGGCGCGCCGCGCCGTCCGGGCACTTTGAGATAAACACCGACACCATCAGAGCTTATTGCTGCCGGCCCAACGACCTGCGAAAAGACGGGAAACGACAGTTGCTCGTTAAAACTACCACCGAGAATTATCAATATTGCGCCGCCACCAGGTGCTGGGAGGTGAGAGGCTGCGAGAAATTAATAGAACTTTTTCACAGATCCCACCTCGCCGAGTGTGGGAATAATAGAGATTTTCCATTAGCACCCCGGCGATTATGCATATTGCGGCCAAACTAATTTGCGTACCTCTATTCGGCAGACCCCATTAACGACAGCCCATTTCCATTCGTAAAAGTATTTACATCAAAGTTAAATTAATGTTGATTCTGTACACCGCAGCTTTCCTATATATTTGCATCTTGTTTTACAAATGCCATCTGCGTGGCGGATGTTTGTCCAGAACTGGAACTTTAAACTAGTTGACAAATTTGGGGGGTGCAAAGGGGTCGGCGCCGCGATAGTTGCCTCCGGCTCCGGGCACCGGGAATGGCTCCTCCGTATATATTCCGGAGCGGTGACCGTATCCTTCTTCCTGGTGCAGCGGCTTCCTCGCACCGCCCACCCACTTAAAGGCCGACTTTGCTCTCTCGTGCAGCTCTTCTTCAAACACATTAGTGTTCCTCGAACGTTTCAATCGCTCCTAAACGTCCGCTTCTAAATTATGGTCTTACTCGGCACTATCTCCGAGATTAATCCTGGGGCGGCACGGTCTCACGGACCCGGGGGCTAAATATTTAATGGCGCCTTATAGATTTTCGCCTAAACAGCAATAAGAAGCGGGTCGAAGCCGTACTTTGACTGATTGCACGGCCGCGGCACGTTTCACCACCGCCGACGACTCGCCATTTCCGCAGGTATGGCGGCGAATCGCCCAGAAACTGACCTGGATAATGGCAAATCCATAGGGCCATAACGCGGCGCCCAGGAGCCCGCTCCAGTAATTTTTCATGTAATTTCATCTTCGCCGTAGGAAAAATGGATGTTCAACATCTGAAAAACTCGAATTTTTGCAACCAGCGGTCTTACAAGTGTAGAACAGACACCGCGAGAAAGTACATAACAATGAAAACGACTCATTGATGTGATAAAATCGAAAAGTCTACAGGTACTGACCCTCAGGGTTAAATCAACGTTCCAGAAACGACTCGGCATACTAGCACCCCAGCTTTCAGTGTTACCCCTTTACGTCTAATAGTAACCTTGACTAAACATGTTGATTATCGGACTTGTTTCTGTCACTGGTGGTGGTGTCGTTGTCGCATACATTTTTAAAGTAGCTGGGGTGGTCGAGAAACCTCGTCTGGGTGAAGGTCCAGTTGCAGTTGACTCGTGCTGGTGGCCGCGGTTGACTGCCTGCAAGACTGGCGACTGGCGGTCGCACAACTAGCTGTCGACTAATAAGGTCGATAATTTATTGAAGCATCCAGTTTGCGGATATAAAGGGCCAAGGATCGTTCAGACCCCGTCCCGGTTCGAGCAGTTTATGGAGTGGTTCTGAGTGGTTGTTTGCTGTGGGCGAACATTAATGGGTGATATTTCAAATGGAATTAATTAACGGCGGAATGTACAAAATTGCTTTGATTGGCGAAATGGTTAATGATGCCGAGGGCTAATAATAGTGTTGATTGTTTCGTCGAACGACCACGATCACACATTCGATAACGGTCCGACAGCCAGGAGGAATATACACATTCAGCATGCAGTTGTCAGAACAATGATTTTATTGAACGCATCCCAGCAAATATTAATGCCCAATGAAGCCTTTAAAAGCTTGCATTTTACATGAGCCGGGGATTGTACAAACGTTTTTCTGTTGCACATGCACACGTTTGGCCGGAAATTTTTCATCAAGCGCAATAAAGCTGTGATCGACGGGGCAGCTTTTTTCGAATGAACGCCAAGAGTCGAAATTTATTTAGGCGAATTGTGAACACGCCAAACATCCTCTTATATGTATGTTGACAAGGGACAAAGTAATTTGATAATGGGATTTAACGGTAGGTGATACGTCACCGAAATTTATTGCTTAATTAGCCGTAAGTGGCGGAGCGTCATCGCCGAAAGAGCCCTCTTCTATTCCAGTTATTTTGATATTTTGGAATCTGACGCCAGAACAAGGCTCATGGTTTGTTGCACTTAATTCACCGTTCGATGCCTCTGCCGCCGAGATATGTGTGCCTAAACTTTTGCACTCTTTGCCTGTTTTTTTTTTTTTTTTAATGAGAACAAACAAGAAAAGTAGCGCTTACAACAAACACTATTACTGGATGGCGGTACGGTCGGTCGGTCGCACCCCGGTTTTACGATTTTCGTGTAACAGTGGCTGGTGCACTAAAAGCCGTATTAGGAAAGGGCTTTCGCGGCGCGCATAGCGCTAATCTGTTTCGAGGAACACATTTGCAGAACTCATATTGCATAAAATCGGAGCAAAAAGTAATTGTGCACTACTACTCCTCGACGCGAGAAAAACTACACAGACTCCATCTCGAGCGAATAATGGCGGATGCGCCGGGCGAGGATAAGTACGAGTTCTGCGTCTGCAACTACGGACTTAACTGATGCGGTTATTTGAAACCTCGAACTCGAAGACTCTTTAAAGTCTTGCAGCATTTTATTTCGGTTCATCCAGGTAAAGCCGCTGAAGATTTCGCGTGCAATATGAATTTTTATAACGGTGGTTTCGCCAAAATCCTTCCCGCACCTGGCGCTTTGCGACATGCACTTTTTCTTTTTTGCAGTTACACATTTATAGTTGCCACAAGGAACGCCACCTGTATAAAGCTTTATTAATCTGCCAATTAATTAAACTACATACTTTATTAAAGTGGTTGGTATTTCCGAATAGAGTCGTAAAAAAAGATTTTTGGAACGTTTTCCTAAACTCTAGCAAACGCGCCCAAGAAGTTTTTTTAAAATCTAGATTTTTTTCTAAAATATTTTTTTATGTTGACTTTTCCACGTGAAGAAAGTCGAGCAAGTGCGCCTAACAAGTTTTTTTTTTTAAATCTAGATTTTTTCTAAAATATTTTTTCAAGTTGACTTTTCCACGTAAAGAAATGTCGAACAAGCGCGCTCTAAAAGTTTTTTCTAAATTTAGATTTTTTCTCAAAAATTTCTTCATTCGAAAAGTTCCTTAAATCGACATCGTTGCACCTAAAGGCTGGAAATAAGCGTTTTCTTATGTAATCGGCTTTCCTGAATTCAAATCCGTAATCAATTCGACGCTAGAATAAATAGATTTTTTATAAAACTAGAAAAACCACTAAGTTTCGATTTCTTATAATATTCAAACTCTTGTAACTATTGAACGGGCAGACTTACATCAAATCCAAATACATCAAATTTCTCCATTTCACAAAAGCTATCGAATGTTATATGAACAAAAATTGTAAGTCTAATAATAAAGAAGTTGAAATTTGCAATTTAGGTCGATTTTGAAGAAAATTCTGAATTGAAACATTCGAACGGTCATATCTTTAAAAGTACGACTTGTACAGGGAAACTACGGTCAGATTCGTGTTAAGCGGTTCGAAATCTATAAGATTAAGTCATAAAATCGATGTAAAAAATTTCAATATTTTCGACTTTTTTTTTCTACCCCAATCGATAGAAATTCGAAAAATTCCTAAAATTGACATCGTTGCACCTAAAGACTGGAAATAAGCGTGTTCTTATGTAATCGACTTTCCTGAATTCAAATCCGTAATCATTTCGACGCTAGAATAAATAGATTTCTTATAAAATTAGAAAAACCACTAAGTTTCGATTTCTTATAATATTCAAACTCTTGTAACTTTTGAACGGGCAGACTTACATCAAATCCAAATACATCAAATTTCTCCATTTCACAAAAGCTATCGAATGCTATATGAACAAAAATCGTAAGTCTAATAATAAAGAAGTTGAAATTTGCAATTTAGGTCGATTTTGATGAAAATTTTGAATTGAAACATTCGAACGGTCATATCTTTAAAAGTACGACTTGTACAGGGTAACTACGGTCAGATTTGTGTAAAGCGGTTCGAAATCTATAAGATTAAGTAATAAAATCGATGTAAAAAATTTCAAAATTTTAAACTTTTTTTTTCTACCCCAATCGATAGAAATTCGAAAAATTCCTAAAATCGACATCGTTGCACCTAAAGGCTGGAAATCTAGATTTTTTCTAAAATATTTCTTCACGTTGACGTTTCCACATGAACAAATAAGTCGAGCAAGCGCGTCCAAAAAGGTTTTTTTAAAATATAGATTTTTTTTAAAATATTTCTTCACGTTGACTTTTCCACGTGAAGAAAGTCGAACAAGCGCGCTCAACAAGTTTTTTTAAAATCTAGATTTTCTCTAAATTATATTTTCATGTTGACGTTTTCACGCGAAAATGGTCGCGCAATCGCACATACAGGGTGAGCTAAGACGCTTATACAGAGGCAAGTGACATTTTTTTAAATGGAATGTTATGTGTTGTAAAATCGGTTACACCATCACCAGTCTTCAGTGGCTTTATTCAGGCAATCTTTTTTAAGACTGTTGCTGTGTGCTCGCAACTAGGAAGTAGTTCCTGGCGGTAATGAAATTTTGCCTCTGCATCAGTTACTGTTCAATTTATTGCCAGATGAGGCCGCGACGGAAGCAAGCCGACTGATTTGCGGTACCGAGCTTTGTGTCTCAAACTGAATTTCCCCGGACCTCTTTCTATTTCCCGTTGTTAGAAAGTTGCCCGATTGAGTTGGACGCGCGGGACACCGTTTCGGGGGGTTCGGCACGTGTGCCTGCCCGAATTTCCCGGAGATAATAAACGCGGGATTGCGTTAAGCGCGGTACTTGGAGGGAGGGCTGATGGTTGTTTTGTGCAAAATCGATAGTCAAGAGGAATATTTTAGGTCGGTGTAATATAGCTGTAGTCTTTTAAATTAGTTTCTTTATAGCGGACTAGGAAAGTGCAAAGTGTTTCCTTGGGACATCAAAACAATGATGTTAGCTGGAAGCCATCTGCTATCCTTGTAGTGCTTAGGGCTGTTACATCGCAGCCCCTCGCGTTAACATTTGTAGCTGAAATTCTTCCATATCAAATCTCTCTCCATGTGAACTTCCGAATGACCCATTCTCGGCGATTTACGGGCGACTTTTCCAAATTCCTGCCGGATCCCCCCCGTGGAGCACGTCAAATAGGAAAGAAAAGATCGCGGTTCCAGGAACCGAAGACCGAGTTAAAGGCATAATTCGATAAATGAACAAATAAAAGCAGATTCGTCGCGAGTCGAAGGGGGGACATGACCGGAAAGCGGATGGCGACGGATTTCCATGCGTGTGCAGGCGAAGAAAGGGAACTTTTCTCGAATAATAAATGAGATATTGAAAACCAATATGCGATTGATGTGCTTTTATACGGTATTAGAGACAACGAATGTTGTTAGGGCGGTTTATTTCAGATTGCATACGCATAGTCGGCGGAAGCGGAACGCGAACACCAGATCGAAAGTAAACAAGAGATGCAGCGGTTGAATACTAATAAGGCGGCACCAAACAAGAGGTCGTCTTCCGTACGGGCCGTGCTGAATTAACATGCTAATTCACGTCTTGGCATGTTGCTAACTTTATCTATGCAGAGTATTTACAGACAACCTCACATCTTTTCCAATCAGTTAATGGCCTCTATTTTCACCAAGTTGACGTGAAGGTTCGTTGTTGACCTGTTCCAAAATCTTTGGTAGTGAGCTGTAACTATCAAGGTAATTTTGCGAAAAGCAAAAATTTATTATTGACACCTGTGAGCAGACGTAGGTCTTCTCTTCCAGACGTTATTATAGGGTGCATCCCACTCAATATACCAATTTTGTGGTGTAGGCAAAGCGAGGAGCGCTCCACTGTTCGTTATCTATACCATTACCACATCATCTGCAAAAAGAGATTCTACTTTTGACGAGGGGTAAACCGCTGAGGAATTATGGTGTACACTGTACACCATCCAGGAATTACAGGAATTTCGGGGATTTATTTTTACTTAGTTGGATTTATTGGGAGTTAATGGGAATTATGGGGATTTATTTGAAATTACGGGGATTTATTAGAGATGTTGCGGGAATTACAGAGGATTTATTTTTTCTTGCCGCAAAACTACTGGTTTCTGCGCATGCGCAGAGGAAAGATACAGGAAGAAAGAGAGAGGAAAGAAAGTTCAAACGCAAAGTAACGAAATTGAGACCAAAAGAGTAGTTATTGACTGCGAGAGATTTTATGCCGTTTACTACGAAGAACGGTGGTATCTTGGCAAAATTGTGGAAATTATTGACGAGGAGGCGTCAGGTGAAATTTTCAGAATTAATTTCTTATAGAAGGATAGGAAGCAGAATAGAAGGTTTGCGCGGCCGAAAATTAAACGGGACATTGCGATTGTTGAACGTCAGTATATATACTATGGCCCAATTAAATTTGCAACGGACGTCGAACCATTTGAGTTGGATGATGATACGTTCGACAAAACTTCCAAAACGTATGAACATATGAAACTGAATGAAATTTGGTATAAATTGTATTTAATTTTTGCTTCAATACTCAAATTTTTGTTTTTTTAATTTTTGTTCTCCGAATATTGTTCTTAATTTGCTCTTGGGTATAAATAAATTACTTTAGATAACCGTAGAACGCATTTAATTTTTATTACTGACAAAACGTGACAAATTCCTAATAATTTCCTGGAATTCTACTTGAATTATGGGAATTAATAAGGAATTATCAAGAATTCTGGAGGAGTTATGGAAGATGTGGAGGAATTCCGAGGGTTTTCAAGAGTTCTGGGGATTTATTACAAAATAAGGGAATCATTGATGAATTGTGGGGATTATTTTTATGAAAAGGAATTATGGTGTACAGTTTGAGGCCAGCGGTTTACCCTTCGACTTTTGATTTGATTACTAGACAGTAACCTTTTATAAAGTGATAGTTGAGAAGTTTGTGACGTATTCTCTCGCAATTAGTGAAGGATGTAATTTTTGCGAAGCCGAGAATAAACACGTAGTTTACCATCGTAGGTACCTAATTTTGTTCGGCGATTATTTTTACGGGTTGGCTTTTTGCGTGTCAATTTCGCGTTTGCCGGCGCCTCGGCGAAAGTATGTGGCTCGTGAAAATGCGGTCGTCAAAGTCAATGTGGAACTAAAAATTTAATCTTTCTCGTCATTTCGGTCCCATTTGCATAAAAACAATATATACCGGTATATTTGGATTAAATACATCAAGCCTGTCATTGTGGCCCAACTCAAATTTAGACCGCATTAATTTCGACCTGTCTGCCCACAGATTAACCGCCAATTCCGGTAATTCGACCAGGAATTATGGCTTTATTTTCGACGGGCAAACTTTTTTGTTGCGGTTTTTCTACGCGAAATTCGCTAGGAATATCGGGGGATGAAAACGAAACGATTCCGTGGCGGAGTGACGATTTGTCAGGGCTTTTGCGCTGTTTCACCGAAAAGGGAAGAATTATTAACGTGCAGGGAGTGTAAAAGGATTTTATTGCCGCATTAAGGACTGACCCCCCTATAACGTTAAAATCAGATTTGACAAGTTTTTATATGTTTAATAAGCAATCATATAGATTTGCATAATATTTAAGAGCTACATTCTTTACGGCTGGGCCATAAAGTTTTCCCCTATTATTACTTGAATCAGTTTATCGTTCGACTCTTTTGTGTAAAATTTTATATCCGAAGAATAGCGGCCAAGAAAAAATATTTGGACCTAGCTAAGTAGTTACTTATCTCCAAAAATATGTAGACCATAAGCTTGTTTTTGACGAATCAAATTTGCAGCTTCATGGTACATTTTATTGACTCTTCCTCACCATCCCTCGATTTGTCCCTGCGTAGCTGGGCGATTGTCGCCGTTAAAAATACGGTCCGCTGGATGATTAATGGCCGATTTAGCGGTATTAAAGTTATGGCTGTAATGAGAACAAAATTGATTAGAACCGAGTGTCGTAAGCCTCATGCTGTGCGTTCGGGGCACGTAGCTGCGTAGGAAAAACAAGTTCATGTTAGGTGCTCCAGCAGTGCTCTGTTGTGCGTTTAATTACTCCGCGCGCCTATTGAACCGCTTAGTAGGTACACGCATTTAAGTAATTAAATGCATTCTTGCGAATGCATTAACTAAATCAGAATTTGATAAATGAATTGCTTTCCGACAATTTACTTGTTCGCCGACACGAAACATACACTACACTACACACACAGAGTAATTTCAATTAAATTGATCGGCGGGCCGGGAAAGTAATTAAGACCCTTTGTTCTCTCCCATCTAGGTTTTCTCGGTTGCCGTATTATGCCCCAGAACAGCCCGGAGAATAGCATGTCTTGAGTAACAGTTAATAAACTCACATGGAGAGGGAATGTCACTGGTTTAATCCGAGGAGAGGTGTTACGCCAACTCCCGGGGTTGCTCTCGCAGATGGGAACGTTGTAAGTGGCTAACAGGTGGAAGCGATGCTTGAGTTACCTCGACGGCCATTTACCGCTAGATTAGCCAACATACGGACTGCAAAATTACCACGTCCGCCCATTTCTTTAATCCCCATTTAAGCTGTCTTCGTCTCGTCAAAGATGAAGAACGATTGCCGCTTAATAAAGCTTACTTTATCCCAACCCTTCCCCCGGCTTAGCCCCAGGTCGATAAAAGCGCCGCTTTCTCGCCGAATCATTCTGTACGGAACATAAGCTCGTGGTGCGCACTACGCTCGCGTATACTACTTTCGTGGCGAAGTCATAAAATCGAAGGCAAAAATTTCAATTTTTTTTTTTACCCCAATTCATAGAAGTTCAAGAAATTTCTAAAATCAACATTGTTGCACCAAGAAATTGAAAATTGGCGTTTTCTTGTGTAATTGACCTTCCTGAATTCAATTCAAATCTGTAATCAATCAGAGATCTCTAGATGGATTTGCTTTATTCGTCGTGGTTCTTTTTCGTCTGAAAATATTCAACTTGTTTTTAATTGGAACACCTGATTTGACGAAAAGTACAAAAAAGTTACATTCCCACGCGAGACAGTTGTCCAATGTGGGTTATCTTGGCTTTTGTTGTTGCTTTAATTTCAGGGAATTGCGTGGTTACCCGTTGAGATTATGTTGCGGATTTTTAATGCTGAAATGAATAATTTAATTTTTTTTAAATATAGCCCCCGCAAGGTTACCCTTGTAGCACGGGGCGGAATCAGCGAGAAAAATAATTTCGGTTCGGTGTTATTTATGCGAGCGCCGAGGACCGTCTTGAAGTGGAAGCGAGAAGTGATAGGGAGTTTATTTGATTTGTTTTTCAGCGTTGTTTCTTTTTGAAAGCCGGTATGAATATTAAAACTTCTATAGGCAACAATCGGTCCTGCGGGACAGTTTATACAAACTTCCGGATTAAAGTTGAAAAGTCGGGCATACACGTATTTTTCTTTCAGTTAGGCCATTAATATCGTCCTTTTTCAATTTAAAGTTTCGAGTTGGCGTATAACCGTGCATGAATGTTGAATTGTATTACGGCAATCGCGCGATTTTTGTCTTTTTAATACGCCGTTACGGCCTTGTTGGAGTCGGGCCGAGGTTCGGCTAAATTGCAATTCCTTTTTCAAATTGTTTCTGTAATTGGTGAAAGTCCTTCGAGGCGCAGATAAGAGAAAAGAATCTCATACCTTGTCACTGCTAATATTCTGACTCAATTTAAGCTGAAATTTAAACAGGAACTTTCCTCCGTTGCCAGGATCAGCTCCGCCGGAAAGTTGTGCGTTCTTTAGATAATTGTCGAGACGCGGGTTTTGTTTTGCGAGGGAGATTTTAGTTTCGCGACTGTTTTTTCTTCTTTTTTTTTGAGGGGAAGCTCGGGATTAGCTTCACCTTTTGTTCCCAGACTGATCTATGTTCTCTCACGTTTTGCGTTGGCGCGTCCGCATGCAGAACACCTGACGTTGATGAAATTTTGTTCGGTCTTAAATTCAATATGTTTGGCTGGAGATACAATTTCCATCAAAGGACGCATATACATCTGGCTTGTGCGTCAATAATGCGTTATGCGAGGCGTTGTTTTGTCCCCTATGCCGCCGCTGTCTTTCCAGCATCAAGATGGATGTCGTTGAGGAATGTTCTCACAAACGGGGAAGGGGTGAAGACGGCGCCTTCTTCCCCCGTAATGTCTTTTCATATAAACCTTTATAATGTGCTTTGCCAGCCAGCTAGGCGAACGGCGGCCCCACACTTTTCTTGTGTGTATCCCAGATATCTCAGATTTATTCAGTTTTATATTAGCCAGGATTTAGGAACCCGCGCTTTAGACATTTTTTATAAACTCCCGTGGATATTACTTTATATACTTGGAAATTACCTAATAAAATGATAAAGCACCTCTAAAGAAATTGTTTATGGCCCCAAAAAGTTAAAAAGGTCTACTCGACAATACGGGCGCGCGGAGCGCTCCAGAGACACTTGCATCCACTTACATTTTATACTTTCAGGAGATAAAATGTGCTCATTCCAGTAATTCAAAATCCACCCCTCAGCAATACGTTCCTTTTACTGGCTACTGGAAGCCAAAACCACTCTCAGTGTAACAACCCTAAACAACCGCGATGCGACTCCGCACGCCCCGTCTAAAATGCAGTTACTAGATGACGGTGAAACAATCGCGTCGAGGTCAGGCGGAAACACAGAAAACTAATAAATATTCCATCGGCATCTTAAGTCGTGCGATATACGGAATGAGCAACGACGCAACTTCTTATCAGTACTCCAAGAACAACATTAGGTATGATAAGATAGGAGGGTTTCATACAGAGAAATTAGGTGGCTCCCGGCGCGTCGGATCTGAAGCCGACGATCCGGGAGTCAAGAGTTTAATCCTTGACACGACATTATTTTCTGTAACAATATTCTTTGCCTGATCTGCGGTTGCTGAACGCTGCGCGTTTCTCGGTCGGCTGGGGGCTGCAGTGACATTTCGTCGGTGTCGTCTTGTGGGGTCGAAGACGGAGCCGAGAGGTGGGAAAAATGGCCCCAGGTGTACGACAAATCTCTGCCGGGAGACGGGGGTGCGCCGTCTGGGGGTGGTTGGCAATTAGATCGGCAATCAATTTGGAGAAGTGCATTTGTCAAGGCGCGACATTGACTGGGGACGTGGCGGGGCCATCAGTTATACCACTTCCAACTGTTGAACGCCAGTGCAAACACCCGGGCCCCGGCGATATATCAAATGGCGCGTTCCATTCGCGTGATACGGTCTCGTCCGGGATCGCTGTCGCACCAAGAAATATTGCACCGATTAAAACTATTAATGATCATCAACATGGTGCATCGACAACTATTGGGTGTTCGACAATTAATGACTCGGGGAACTGGAGCGACGCAGGCACACCACTGGCCGCTCCGGATCCATTGTCCTGCAACAGGACCAGTTGGACAATTCTGCCGACTATTAGGTGCTTCTTGGTGGATTTAAAAAGCCAGATATCTAAAGAGAAGGCTCTGAAGGGTTACGAAATTTATGAAACTTGTGACTCGAAGCGTGATTCTTTTAATTTGAAATTACGACCGTTCTGTGGAAAAGCTCTTGGGGAATTTTCCAAGACCACGTCCGAGTCCAGAGGTTCAAGAAGTCGATCAGGATGATGTAGACACTGATAGAGTAAATACGTGATGTTTATCAAACACTCGTACATGTGCGAGGTCGGCAATGATCGATGCAGGGACCGGCAGAACAATCCGGGTCTTTAAAAAATTGACCTGCCTTTTACCAATCGTCATGTCTTATGAGTCTTTTTTATGTTGTAGTCTTTAAAACCCGTCTTTGCCATATAGCTGCAATACGGACGTCTGCCGTTGTTTCAGACGCCAATTTCGAGGATTGCCGTCATTGCCGGCATTTTATTGTCGCCGTCAGACAGCCGGCGTGCAGCCATTGCGACAAACTGTGCGACGGCTCAATTGCGATTATAATACCGTACGATACGGTCCGGCATTAAAAGTGGGTTCGTGTAAACCGTCCTGGGACGACGTTGGTATCACTTTACTCGGGCTTCATCCCTTAATCTGTGCGCACTTTATTCCCGCGTTTCATTTTCTTCGCCGTAATCCCAGTTCGCATCCCTCTACATCATCTTTCATCTCTATTGTTCTTGCTGTGCCGTGCTTATATTACGAATTCGGGCCATTGTTCTGCGGCAATTACGCAGGTGCCAGGCAATCTGATTAGTAGACGCGAGAATTGTTAATACACCTCCTCTTCTTGGCGAGGTGCGCTATCATTTCACGCTGCCGGCTTAATCGGATTTCACGACGAATATTTCAATGCTGGGCGCGACAATCAATCAACGGAGATTAGGCGAGAGGCAACTTGCCAGGGGCCCGAAAAAACGCACCCACATTTATTAAAAGTTTCCGTTCATTAGTTGTTGGAGTCGTCAGATTTTTTTTTTCTGGATTCCGGGCGACTTCAGCGCCGGACTTTGGGAACAAGGCTCGTCGGGTCTCGGGGGAGGGCGGCGTGAAAGTTGTTGATTATGGACCCAACTCGGGTAAGCAACGTATAGGAGAACTATCTAAATATCCAGTTTGCGTAATGGAGAAGGGTAAAACGGCTCTGATTATGAAGGGAGCGTTTATTATTTTACGACGGCGTGGGCTCTCCTTGGGTGCTGCCGGGGCTCAGATCCTTTAATTTCGCCAATTTGAATATAAAGAGGCGACATTACGGCGACGACATTGCGCAACTATCCACTCCGTATGCGGCCGTGAAGAGTCGGCTCCCTTTAATTCGGACTGATATGACGGCATTAAATTCGGCAACAAAAACGAAATTACGGCACGATCTGCGGTCACAAACGCCACGTACGGTAATTCTAGACATTTGTTACTAGCACAGCTGTAAACAGGCGGGCTGCCAAATAAAAAGTGGCGCGTCCCTCCGCTCGGCGCTATATAAATGATATGTCTTAATTGAGGCCACAGGGTGCACAGCTTCTCTGCTTCTGCCGCTGTCTATGATATTGTTGTTATCCGCCGGTTTGGCCGCTTCTACATTACTCCGACATTAATTACTCGCGTTTTTCCGGAACGCGGAATTGCTTCATTAAACGAGAGTTATTAGCGCCTGAAACTAAACGACACATTATTGCATTTCTCCGATTAATCCGCACAGTGGCGAATTATACTTATTTCCCATTCTCGCTACAAAATGCTTTTGCGTTGACCGATTTGAAGCTGCTATGACTAAAAAGTTTCCAAATAATTGGTTCAGTCAAGTGTAGGGCAGCTAATGAGAGGATTTACATTTCATTTTTATCTCGACACGTTACTGCTGCCAATTTACTCTGATCCTGAAAATGCTGATGCGTCCGTTAGTTTGTCCGCTTTATGTTTCGAGGATCCCCGGATTGCAGCGTAACAGGGAATAGAATCGGGCGCATTTTCTCACAATGGAAGCAGGAGCATGACTGAACGCTGTAAAACCTCTCCAATGTAAAGAAACAAAGGTGCAACAAGTTTCATATCGAGCCCTTTGAGATGGTAATTTCAGTAATTCCATTCACCGAATGAAAGCATGTCGTGTCCCGTTAATTTATTCTATTCACTAATATTCACTTCTTTGGCTCGTTTAATTTGCCTTCTATGTGTGGCAGAAGCCCGATCTAATTTGTTATAGTGGCGTTACGGCGCAGAGTGTTTCGGGGGAGATGTCCGTATTCCCCGTCCTAACATGGCGGCGTTTTATCGTTGCGCCCGGGCGATTTTTCATCCATTCAAATTCCACGTGACTGACGTCGGTAATCCAGAACCGGAACTAACGCTAACCCACATAAACATAACGTAAGTCTATGAGGGGGGAGCGTCGGCGTCCCCGCCGTCGACGTCGTCGTCGTCGTCGTGCTAAATCGGCCGCTCTATACGAGGTCAGAGGTAAAATTTAGAAGCATCAATTTTACCCGCACCGAGTGCAATTTATAACATCTTATAGCAGGCGTCTCCCCACAATGGCTCGCTTTATACGTCATCATTATTAACTCGATATTGTGCCGGGTTCTTGACCGGTTGTGCGCTCCAGATTCGCCCGGCGCCTCCGCCAAAAACGTAACCGGTTTTTTCGATTGCTATTTCATTTGGGGAGCGGAAATGAGGGCGGCCTATCTCCGTTCCAATTGACATCCGCATTAACGAGCATTCGGATCGAAATTCAACCCTGTATTATTATCATGGAACTTTCGTTAAGGGGATTTACGTGATTTGAGTTAACGCAGTTACACCCGGGTTCGCGGCATTTCAATTTTAACAATGGCAGGCCGGAGACCTCGAACGACTTCATTTTGTGGACGAACATAACATTCTGCCATCTATAATCTGTTTGCGGGAGAATAAAGGAAAAAAATTATTTTCAAGTCTTTGCCTTGGAAACGGTGTTTTTTTTTTAGGGCAAGCAGGTTAAAAAAATTTTAAGGTGAATTTTTTTAAGAGAAATTTGCCAAATATCATTATTAGGTATGCTAAAAATTAACAAATAAGTTTAAGCGATTTTGTGCACGAATCGCTGTCGTTCTCGGTCACTGGCCTGCGTGTCTGAGCTTTGGCATGCATTTGCTTGGTAGCTTTCAGCAGCAATGATGGATCAGCAACTTTGGCTATTCTCTCGAATCATAGAATTGAGCTGGCGATAGTCTGTTCCATTCGAAGTCACCGTACACTTTTCGTAATAACTTGGCGCGTCTCAGCGCTCTTTTTGATACACACTTTTAGCTGGAAGACATGCACTTGTGCATGCAAACTAGTGCAATATTGGCCACGCTTCCCCGGATAGTACGGGCGTCTACCTCGCCTCAAAGCCATCTAATAAGGCCGTATTCCGTATTTCGCCGCTGGTTACCGTTTAGTAAGCAGGCAATGAAACAGCACCTTTATTTTCGTTATCGTTGCATCAAGACTTTGATAACGATGACGTGCTAGCCACCTACGAGTCAGGCTATAAAAGTTGCGGAGGGAAAATTTCACCTTTTGGCTCGTTAATTTACGACGACTGCTAAATACAATTATTTACCCCAACGGAACGGGGTTTTTAATTTATCGGTCGTAACATAACTTAATATTGACTAGTGAAACACACTTTGCGGCATCATAAATAAAGCGGGATCAAAGGGAGTCGCGGACCGACGTCGGCAAACAGCGGTAAGTGGTTAGGAGCAGGGCTCCATTAGCGAATCAATACGTCGGTCTATTGGCAAACAGCAAAATGTCATCGAGTGTCAAAGTTCCAACTATTTTGATGGCCCCTTTACGCCGTCAAAGTTGCCTTGAAAGTTTTACCTTGCCGAACGAAAATCCAGAGTTGATTAGATCCAAAGAGTGTTTGATTTCAGCAATTTAGCAATAGCAGTACTAAGACAAAATCGCTTAATTCTATTCATAAATATACCATCTTCTGATCCTTACCATTATTGGCATTCTTTTTTGGTTGTATCAAACTTTTTGATTTTGGTCCCAATTTTTTTCTAAATTTTGCTTCAAATAGAACCGACAAGGGTCTTGACAGAATCGTAGATATCTAAATAGAACAAGCTTGAATCGAGACCTTAGTTTTCGCCGTAGTGTGATTTAGGGAGTCAAAGTAGTGTTGTGAAATGATGGTGGTTCTGTTGGCTCTTGCAGTTGCACTTGGGGTTTGGCGCCAGGCCGCGGTTGCGAGGCCGAATGAGTAATTGGCGGCAGTAAAGCGGTGCAATCATCTCCGTTATAAAATTCGCGTCGAAATGGTCCGGCTTTCATCAAGGCGAGCTCTTCATCTTGGGCCATAATGGCCCCCTAGCTCTATATACTTTTTAACTCATAGTTGCTTT
Organism: Schizotus pectinicornis; assembly: GCA_951805265.1. Taxonomy (NCBI): domain Eukaryota; kingdom Metazoa; phylum Arthropoda; class Insecta; order Coleoptera; family Pyrochroidae; genus Schizotus; species Schizotus pectinicornis. The sequence continues at coordinate 19,637,181 of OX638203.1, forward strand.
GATTACTGTCCATAAATCCTTACAGGAATGTCTCCAATAATCTCGGAGGGCGGATCAAGTCTGGCTGGTTCGGTCCTTCAATTATCCTGAAGCTTGTCATTTGGTTTTCAAAGTAGGTAGTTGCCGGGGCGAGGATCTACTTTGCATACGTCTAATAGACAACCACTAGAGCCGGTTCCTCCTTCGAACTCCTGCCGGGATATTGAAATTGTCCGACACTTTCCAATATTTTATGTGGGTGGCGGATTGGCCACGCCTCGACGAAATTCGATATTTTTAGCGGAAATGTCGCTAGAATTTATGCTACCCGGAATATTTGCGTTTTCAAAGGTTTTTTTTCTTGTATAGTTGAGTTTCGTATTTATTTCTATTTATTTCCGGTCTTGGTCGATGGCAAGCAACCCGCGGGTTTATTGTTTGTCGCTCGGAAATAAATGCGTTTTTTTCTAGACTTTCAGGATAATCGCAACAAAGGATCCTTACACAACATCCGTTTGCGAAAAAGTTGCGTCTTTTACAAGGAAATGCATGCCGGATTTGTTCCTGGGATAATATATCGCAAATGGAGACGAACCGACCCCGGTCTATCCTCAGCCGGCTCGTGCGCCCGACTCGGGGGTCCTGGTTAGAATACCACTCACGGACTCGTGAGGTATAACACATGTATAATGATCACCGCATAAATGTTAATTAAGCTTTGACAACGACAACTCCACCCTTCTACATGGCACGCCGTGTTTACTTACTTCACAAAAGTGAATACGGGATGAGATTACCGAAATTGATGTGTTTGCTGTGTTGACATTTAAAACAATTTCCTGTTTACGTGAGTATGAAATGCGCAAACAATGAGATGGGCGCCCCAAAACGCGATAAATTGGAATGTAAATGTCGAGAATTTAACTCGCAGACAAACGTTTGTTTTTGTTTCGGATGCGCTGAATGCAAAGACGCGTTAAACAGCCAACATCGTCATTAACCTTGCTGAAAGTAGTTTGCAGGAAGCACAGGAACAGCAGCTACTTCTGTGATTTTTATTTAATCTTCAGCTTGTTAGATTAAGTAACAAGAGTGAATAACGTTGATAATGGTACAGAATGTATCTCGGGTAGTAGCCCGGTTCTTGGTTTGTATTGCGAGTCATCGACGCCCGTTAATTATGCTTTCCCGGCTTGTAGTTGTGCCGGTAATCAAAATTTTGCATACTTTAATTACTTCGGTTAAATACACATCCGGGCCTAAGTACACAGTGTTGTGGGCCTACACGACGAATTTGTAATTGAGACGTGGTCTGACTTGAAATTTTCCGTTTTCTCCTGCCTGCATTATTAATGAAATTCCGTCAAATTGATCGCATGATTTGCAGCCGACGAGCTCGATCATTTCGGGTTTTCGCGTCGGCTTTTACCAGCAACGGACGAATTAAATTTCATCTTGTTTATGACTTGACGGGTGTTCGTACTTTTTAGAAAGAACCAAATTAGCATTACCCCGATGCTGGCTGCTCGGTAATTAAATTACGCCGATACAAAATTATAAAGTTTATAAGGTCTTTTATATTCTTTCCCTCTTATTTGTTTCGTTCCGACACGTTGCCCTGGTTGGTGTGTGGGGCGCAGAGGTCGGCGCCTTGAGCTCGACTAATAAACGTGGGCGAAAGCCTTCTATATGAGCCAAAAAGGTGCGAGATAAAGTTGCCTGTAATTGCAAAACCTTGTTTTATACTTGCCGGCACCCGTTCATAACGGGGGCGCTGCGAGCCGCCGGCTTAATTCGTGACTTGCACTGCTAATATTGGTGTAGTTTTATGACACACTGGCCGCTTTATTACTATTTTTAAAATAATTGCCCGTTTACGTCGAAGGGGAAACCGTTTAATAGCGGAATTCAATTTGAAGATTAACTTTATTGGTTTTCGCAGCGCCGGAAGTTGCAGTTTTTCGTTTATTGGCGATTGGTCAGCACGTGCCCCACCACAACCCCGAATCCGCCGAAATACGAGGGAGTATTAGACCTTTTTTTTTTTAAACGCCCACGGCGGCATTGGCCACAAACTGTCACGTAGCGGCCGTTTCAAACTCTACTTTTTACACCGAAGACTAACACGGCCCGAACGATTCATTTTCGGTGTGTTCAGAAAAATGTTTTTCGTCGAATAAATGCGTGTAATTTTTCTCTTTCAAACACTACGATTTTCTGTCATATTTGACAACCGTGTTAAAAAAAAGTTAAAAACCATTGTAGAACAAAAGAAGGGAAAAGGGTCCAATTGACCAGTACGTGATGGCTGAGCACTTTTCAGCTATTACAATTATTTTGTTAAGATATGATTTTGTACAGAATTACTAATTGGAAGGCTGTAGTGGGATCCTGGAAAAAGCGATTGCGACCGAGTCGCTTCTAAGCAGCCGAAAACGGTTGCTTTGGATAGATATCAGCCGAGTCGCAATGGATTTCCATCGGTTAAATAGAGAGTTCCAAGAGGCTATCGCTTTTTTTGGTGTTCCGAAGGTGCATCCCTATGAATGGCATTGGTAGATGACGGCTTAGGGGCTGGATTTTCAGATATTTTCAGGTACAAGTGGAAGGGTTATAGCGTCCGGCACCCAAGTTTACCTGTTTTTGGTAGAAACCGTTTCTACAACTCCAAAGGTGCTGCTTTAAAAGCGATTCTTTGGATATTGCCTATTTATCGTTATTTGGAGATTAACAAGGGGTTTTTAAATAATCTTTATCTTGTTGTTCATAATATGTACCAATATTATTACTTTTGTAGGTAAAAAATAACAATTTTCATTTCCGAAACCACTTTTAAATGATCTCTAAATTATTTGAATTTCTTCTTCAAAACGTGCTTGCAAATTTTACAAAATCTTAATCTCGACAAACATTTTAATTATTTCCTAGAATAAACGTTATATCCCAGTCAACTTGGACATTTGTAATTACATTCAGAAAAAATATCTGTAAACAAAAGTCCTAGGTACAATCGTACCATAAAGTATGTTTCTATACAAAATAATATCTTCCACAAATTTTGTTACATTTATAATAATTTGTTGGATTTATAATATACAGTAGCTTATAATCTTACTCTGTCAGATTGAAACGCAAGTTTGAATCCATACGCATATCTCAATTTTTGTATACAGAGTGTCCCGGAATAACTGTTACAAACTTGAGAGGCGGATATAAAATCAAAAAATTAAACGGCTTTTCTTAATAAACATGTTCTCGAAAACGGTTGATAACGGAGGAAGAGTTCTTGAAAATTGTCGTAACTCTTGACTCTTATGATCAATTTTTCCGAATGTTTGCACATGTACTACTGAATTAAGTTATCATGTATCGTTGGTATCCATTTTGATGAAAATCGCACGACACCGAAAAGTAGCCAATAGAAAAATATAATTCGATGTCGTTTCTATGACAATGTAAAAATTTCCTGAAATTTTTTTTTCCGGAAATTTTATTCTTATGCATGTTCCACTCGGGCTAATTAATACGTTTTAGAAATGCATTCGAAAAAATTTCCGGAAATAATCAATGCACTAGGAATATTATAAGTGACAATTGTTTAGTGTATTAAAGTCCACGAGGTTTACGTTCACGATACTTAGGTTAGGTAGTTTGAAAACTTTTCATCTTAACAAATTGCTGAAAAATGATTGGTTTCGCATTTTTGAAAAGATCCTCCCCTAAACCCCTTCCCTCCAAAGCGACCGAAATCGTAAAGATAGCGACTCGATCGCAATCGCTTTTTCCAGGATCCCACTACTGAACTAGTCTAATTCTCCTAATTTTGTAGGCAAAATAAGAAAAATTCTCGTCCTTGCCAATGAGTTGCTCCATTTTCCAGCTAGAAATTTATGTAGTAAGACTCTCAAACATTTGTTATCATTTCCATTAACCTCCATCAATATCTCGACTATAAAACTGTCGTGAGGCTGATGTCGCTGTTGACGCGTCCCAATTTCTATTCTTTTTGAAACTGAAATTTTGGCCTTAAGAGCTGGAGTTTTGTTGCGGATCTGTATGAAGGGTGCGGGCTGCGGGGATTTCGGTGGCAGTGTTAAATTCCCACGTCGATCGGTTCTTGCGCTTTGTAGTGTATAATGCGGCGGGTTCTGCGTGAAACAATGGCACTTAATCGACAACGTAATTAGGGTTGAGAGGGAGTCAGTTGATAAGTGTAAGGTGTGTGTCGTATCGACAGTGCGTAGGGCGGAACTCGGCACATACAAATGGCACTTGTCGTTCTTGTATCGCCCTGGTATAAATAACGCGATGTCCGCCCTTCTCCACATGCAACACCTCGTCCCCGTATTTTATTTGCGTATTTCCAACCGGATCATTTCGGGCTACGAGATTTCAACCCAAATGAGTTTACACACAACATTTTTACGGTGGCATTACCAGAAATGTACGGACGCACACAAAACGAAGTGGGAGTTTCGTGTCGAGGACTCATTACGAGATCGTCCAGATTTTGAAACATGCTTTCGTCGACTGAAATTATGCGAATGGGAAATGTAAATCGGTCGAAAACGCAAATAAAATTATACCGAGTTTAAACATCACCGTCGGTTGTGGCTAATGCGACGCACACCGGCGGCGTTATCCTAGCAACATCTAAATTGCGGCCGAATCCGCGATTTCCACTTGATTCGTTCAAAGTCGGATCTGGAGTCGAATCTTTAATTAAGAGGCGGTTTTCCATAAAAATGGATTCCAGCAGTATCGCACGGTTATTTCGGAGCTTTAAAGTGACCTGGTGCGAGATTAACGAAAAAGCTTCGTGATAAACGCCGAGCTGGATTAACTTGATGGAACTAATCCCGTTACAAGCGGACCTTGAAACGTCAGGTTACGTCAAGCGTGTAACAGCTGGCATAAGCCAAACTTTTGGAAAACTCAAGATCCAAAGTCCAGTGTCACTAAGTTAATGCCAGTAGGTAGAAGCGTTTATACGCTCGAGATGTTGTGGCTGGAACGTTTGAGCTTCTAGATTAACATCGTAGATTTACAATGTTTTCATGTTGCCTTCACGGTGCAGTTCCACAACTTTGTAAAGGGTCAACACCTTACGGGGTGCAAACTCCACCAGTATCATCAGCAGCGATAGAAGGGCGCACCAAATTCTGTTTCATGTACAATAGGCGTTAACCGCTTAACCGGCATGTTAAAGTTTATTGGTTTATTATTCTGCAGAACAACAAAAAATTTGCCATGTTGATGGTAAACTGTTTAAACCTGCATGAAAGGCTTTCGAAATTGGGTTTTAGGTGGTTGTTTTATCCAACATGATGCTTCGGTCAACCAAAAGTTCTGTTGGAACGGATTTATTTGCACATATTTTAATTTCAGTTTGACCGACAGATGGGATGAAGCCAGGACGCGACATTATTTTCAGACTGATGTATGAAACTCATTCTTGATATTGGCTGGCGGCCCCCGTCGATATTTATATGTGCACAGGGCGGGGCGCAGGTCTGGGAGGCGACAATTTCTGCAAGAAAACTTCATTAATTGTATTTAAATATTAAAACTTGTGAGCGAAGTTTGTTATTACTGAAGTTAAGTCACCCAGAGGAATTTTATCAGATGGGAAGCAGAAACCACAAAATATAGCCCGGTTGATTCTTTGAAAATAAATTTCCGCGTAGCAAAATCCAATTACAAGTTGACTAAAATAACTCGGAGCAAGTTAACAAAGATTCTGTTCCGATAAGTTCAATAATCTTCACGTACCGAATAATAGTTCTCGGGTCTCATTATTGTCAACGTTTCCTCGTTATTGGGTTGCCGACGTGGAATCGCACTTTTGCCCCGTTCAGACGTAAAAAGGAGCGACTCGTCGAGTCCCCAACAATTACGTCAACCTTCATGATGACAAGCCTTGCACGGACACTGTTTGCTTTCGCCAGCTTTTTGCCTTCGTTCTGTCGGAAGTCGGTTCGTTATAACAGCACAGCATAACAGTTTGTTGTTTTAAATGCGACCGGCTCTTTGCAACTGATTATCCATCGGGATAACAATAGGACTCTTTCGAGACCAGAACAATTATTAGCATTTAATTGGCAAATGGAAGATAATCTAGTTTTATCAGTTGCTTTAAGCAAATCCTGGAACACAAAATGTCCTGTCGAGGTCTTCAAAAACAAATTGGAACCGGGAACTAATTTCCAACCTTTCAATACTATTTTTTCGTGGTTTATACAATTTTTGGACTTGCTTTAGACACTGCCACTTTTAATATTCTTCATTGTGGAAATTGAGAACTAGAGAATGAAGTTGGTTAAAAAGGAGGACAGAAAAGGCCGATGATGAAGGTAACGACTGCTCGTGCCTTTGGGTAAATTTTAATGGCAGCAATTAGCTGTGAACGTAAATTCCAGGAACGAAATTTTTATTTTAAATATAGTGTGAAATCGCGAGCTTGTGATACTAAAAGCTTTTCCGACGTGTTTGGCAGTTCGGTGCATTACGGCATTTTGCATATTTAATTATGATTGCAATAATCTTTCGACCCCGATCGGTCTGTTATGGAAATATCATGCCGTGTATACCATCATCCGTTGTTATTAAACTTTTAGAGGCCTTGATGTCGGCGCTCCAGTTAAGTTCATTCAAAGGTGTCACAGTCTTGTTAGTCGAGCAGTTGAGCTCGGTTGAGGGTCATTTGAAGGAATTCTGCACCAACTACTAATTAGCGCAAGTTGCAACGATAGTTGTTAGTGGTCGACTTTACCTCCATCCTCGAATTACCGTCTAATTTGACAAAGACTCAATTATGCGAACCTCTTGACATCCCACGATTATTTCTGGTTCCTCGACCTTACGCTGTTTGGTGTTCATGATGTAATTTTTGATTTTCGGGGAGAAAATGGGGAACTGTTGAATGGAAGAGACTGTAAATTTCCCCATGTATGTGATTCTCGAGCTCAATATAGAGCTGTGAATAAATAAGCAATAAAAAGCGCGACTTGACTTTAGCGGGACGTAATCGGGAGATTTGTAGCCAATTGATATGATATGTTGGGTTTTATTGGCGGTGCCCTCGGAACTTACTACCTCAAATTACCATAACCTCTCACTTATCTAAATCATCTCCATCACATTATCAGGGGATTTGGCAAAGAGAGGGTGGGGCGTCGGCGTCGTATTTCAATGTGGAATTACCTTATGCTAAAACCACGTGTGTGATTCGAACGGGTTTGAGGCCGGAGCGAGATTTCGTACCTTCCACTTACGTTTCTATAAATTTTGTTTAATTTCATGCAAAAGCGAGAACGTGTGGCATATAAGCTTGGAGAATAAAGTTGGGCCATTTACATAATTTTACATCAAAATTGCTTTGTTTTAATGCAAAACAGCATATAGAGGTGTATCAGTGCTGACGGTGATTTTTGTTAACTGAAAAATCGATGGTGCCACGCCGATGGAATAAATTAGTTTGTCGAGCGATCGGCATCGTCCTGGAAAACTATTTAAATAAAATTCGAAAGAGGCCAGGGTTGCTTTTCCGACGGCAAGAAGCGACGGCACGTCTCTCTGCCCTCGGGAACAGTAAAGTCTAGAGCTAAGCTCCAGCCACAGATTAGCAAAGCTTACTCATTGCATAATTCATTGCCCGCCTCGCCGGCATTATTGTCACCTCTCACCCGAAACATTCTATCATTTTCGCGAAAAGTTGCAAACTGGCACTTCTGTTCGCGATTTTTTGCGGCCCACGTCCCATTTATCGAGTTCAGAATCCATATTTAAGCGCAAAACTGATGTGTTTAAACCTGCGTGTCTGGCAGGCAAATCGATTCGTCTCTAATTGGATTTTATTGTACGGACAGTGTTGGCATCAGTGAAATAATAAAGTTACATATTTGTTTCACCTTTTCACATCAACCCCGCCGCTTTGGTCGCTCCCGGTGCAAAGTTGGGTGGTTTTCTAAAGTCTGGTGCTCGCTTTAATGCAGGACACGGGTCAGTTTTAATCGTCCCAACAACTGGAAAGTCTGCTTGAGCTTTTGTTGGGGAGTTGCGCGCTTTTCGGGTCTTGCCGCCTCTAAATCTCGTGAAGTTGCTTCAACAATTTTAATTTCTGTTATTATCATTTCAACGTTTCGCGAGGAAAGTGTCAAGTTCGGTGGAAAGGACAACAAAAATAATAACGTAATAAAAGGAAATGCTGTCGACGAGAAAGCTTTATTCCGGACATCAGGTGGCGGTTGTGACAAGCCGCAAGACTTGCGGTAAAAGCATCATTACTAAATAATGAAGAGCTAACTCTGTTATTTACATTTCCTTCATGTTGGTGATTCTCAACATTTTTACACTCAACTTTTATCGTCGCAAACATTATTTAAATTGCGCTGTTCGGAAAAGTTTGCGGCGCGGATTACCGCAAATTTCATATCGAAGGCCGGGACCAGTAATTGCGCCAATCGCCGCCAGAAAATTCTGGCGACAAGGGCAAAACAGGGAAAACGATAAGGATCAGAACGAGTACAGCCACATTTTACTTGTAGGGAACCGATAATGCAAAGTTATCAAGTAGAATAGAACCTGAAAAACCGCAACAGTAAGGAATAGACGAGTACCACAATTAGTAGCAAATTCACTATCATATCACGTAATTTAGTTGATTATTGCGTAGAATTTTTTCCAATTGAGGAACTTTCGGACAACCCTTAGGCAATATGCGTTAAGATGCAAAAGTGTTTGCGTAGTTGTGACTCTTGCTGGTTGTTGAAGTGGACCAAGTTTTGGACTTAACTAGAAGTGTTTACGTGAGTGTTGAAAAAGCGATTCGCAAGTAAGAAACTGTGGCTGCAAGAGGGTCTCGACTCTTCGTTCTTTTGGTTGCATAGAATAAGCGGAAGTTCAAGATTTATTTGATAATAGAGAGGGCGCTGTTAATAGGACTTTTTATAGTAGTCCTTTCTCTCCGGTGACTGCCCTGAAGCATTGCCAAATAGCGAGTTGCCTTTGTTATTTACATTTCTGTAATGTGGATGGCTCTTGAAATTTCAGCACTCGACTTTTGTTTCCTCAATGTTATTTGAAAGTTTGCTTCTCGGATTACGGCAAATTTTATATCGAGTCCTGGCTCAATAACGTTTTTGTTTCCAAAGCGGCGAAACTCCGTAACTGTCAGTTAAACAGCCGGCTCAGGTTTGTCTGTGATTATCTCCACGTCCATAGGTTAGAGTTTTTATTTGAATGCTGCCTCGGAAATAATTGAATGCTCTCCTCCCTCGTTCGACTACAATCTTTAATTTATGACAGCGGATTAAAAAGCAATTTTAATATAAAGCGGTTAATTATTTCGTTGGACGACCGGCGCGTTCTGTATACAAATTCATAAGATTATTGCTCGTGTTCCCACTTATCGCCGGCGAAATTTTTACAGCGTTAAAGTTTTTTCATTATTTCCTCCTTAAGTTGCAAATGCGGTTAAGCGAATTAAGCTCTCGGTAACGGTATTAATTTCCCGCTATATTTTCGCAATAGCAAGTCTCGGGAAAATCGATGGACGTGAAAAATCGCAATTACCACGTAGTTTCGCCATTAGGTATATCAATTTTTAGTGCTGCAGCATTTGTTTGCGTTGTTTCGTAAATTACGTTTTCTATAACGACTCTGGAAGGAGATGTGACAAGAACATGTGTCGAACAGCTTGCCGGGCTGTTAAAACAATTCTAATCTTTTAAAACAATACTCTACCGGCGAAAAGGAGCTTTCAACTTCGTTTAAGAGCCAATAATAATACACAACGCCTTGATGTTCACGTTGCCGTAATGCAGGCGCTGATGCTTTGAAGTAATTAGAATTTTTCATAATCCCGCGTTATTGTTTGCCTGCCGTCGAGTTTCCAACTGTTACTGGTTGTCTTTGGGCGTTAAATATTCTGAATGCAAGTATCAAAGCTGAATTTTAAAGCGCGCCGTTTTCGCTTTAATTACTTTTTGCGCCCCGTTAAAAATAGAGAAAACTCGCGGCGTAATTCATCTGCAAGGATTAGACTTGTCCAATAAGGCGCTGTACCGTGCCGCATTGTTAAGTAATAATTTAAACATAAGCACTGGCGCAATGATGGTGTGCATGAGAATACAGGCCGGCGTGTCCCTCGGCGCGTCTTTATCTTCATACAACGTCGTAACCCGATGCATATCTCTGCGCTATCGGTTTAGCTTACAGATGACATTTAGTGGTCCTAAACTAGGCTTTAAATATAATCCGGGTTTAGTCGTACTCTTCTCTACTTACTAAAGTCTTGGGGGATTCGCGGCCAATCCTGGTCGAATTCTATTTTTTCTCATAAAGGACGGCGCCTTCATTTTGCGCCAGCGGAAATCCCGCAGCCACCCTTATCACAATTTCGGCATCTCTGTCTATATTTGGATAGATTTGGTTCCATTTCTCCGTCCGTCCGAACCCCACAAAATACTAGTTTGACGTTCTTTGTGCATCCGCAAATGTTGCTTCCTCTCTGCAGACCCAACAACTTTGACAAGCCGCCAGTTAAATTCGTCAATGAATGGCTTATAACTGTTAGCACCCATCTACACCCCCACAAAGGAGCTGTTAAAACAGTGGACCAACATTGTCAATCGACAATGAAAAAGACACAAAGTCTTGTTGAATTATTTTAAGCCATTGACTATTCTCCCGGCGCCTCCACCATAACGTGGATATCTGCGGCGAATAATCCGGTCCTCTAATTCAGAACTCTGGTGCAACTAACTTTGGCTTAGTGACAGTTTAGCGACATTAATGCATTTATTTGGCGTCTTGTAGCGCCATGAATCTGGGACCGCCAGTGGCGCTGCGGGCTGGTGTGTGTGTGCGGTGCATTATTTCAATTACGGTCTGTTATGAAAATTTAGGGTTGACGCGTGAAATTGGGCAATAATTTAGTGGGGGCTTAAGGTGTCCCGTAGCGGTCCGGGTAACTCGTTGCATGTCTCCGAGGCCGTCGGGCGTTAGGTGCTCGCCGGATCCCATTGGAAAGAATTCCCGCAGTTCGCCCCGTCAGCTTCAAACTTTTAATAAAGCTAAATTATCCTAGGGAAGGGAAGGGGAACTCGTTATAAATTAAATTTAATTAAAAGTAACCTAACATTTAACTACTTTAAATAATAAAATCGTCCTTAATCATATTTCGTTGTGCGAACGTTCGGCGAGGAACGGAAAGCTGAAAGAGAAAAGGAGCGCCGGTTATGAGCTTATTATTTTTATTCCTAACACGCCCTCACCAGAAATAGCTGTCTGCGTTCTGTACATTCCGAATAAGGGATAGGTGTCTGTATATACATACATCTCCGAGAGGTTCTAAATGTTGTTATATGTTTTCTCCGGGACATTTTCAACATGTTTAGAAATGCTACTTTCTGACATTACAATATGAATATCTACACGTGAGGCAATGAGGATTGGACGTGACGCAGCTCTCGAAGCGCTATCCCGAATACTTTAAATAATATAACCGATTTTCGAGAGCTCCCAACGAATCGTTCCGCATCCCGTTTAGGGCGATGTGACCGACGTTATCCGACGGTATAATAAAATTGATTTGTGGCAAGTACCGACGAGGAAATTAATTTTTTTCGTTCCTTTTCAGATTGTCAGTCTCCGATCGGTGGGGTCAGCGTCGCACCCGGTGAGTATTCTCCCTTTCAAGGACTACATTAAATTTTTAAATAAGCCGCAACTACGGAGGAATCACGAAATTCAGGACGCGTTTTAAAGTAAAGTGTCATAACGCGCCGTCATATATCACGCATGAAGCGAAACCTTTTGTTGGAAGTCGTTGTTTTTTTTTGGTTAGTCCAGAGTGTTTTGTTTTATTTCCTGCCCATCATATTACGAGTCTCGCGAAAAACGCGGGATCCGGCGGCATCATTCCGGGTCACTGGAAGGGCCCGGAGACGTGGCGGAACGTCATACAGAGATTATCTAGGAGACCTTTTTTGAAAAAAAAAACCTCTTTAAAAAAGAAGCTAGAATGAAATTATGTTTTACGGCTGCGTTGTGCTTGTGTTGTTATGTCGACGCAACGGCTGCCCATAATCATAAAGCAAACGTTTATGGCCGCGACCGGTCTTGATTTTATATTGCGAAACTTCTACCGCGCCATTTTTTTGCGCCCTCTCAACTGTGATTTGTGTAAAATCACGCAAGTGTGCAATCGCGATAAGAAATTAATTTCAGTTGATGATTGGGGGAAAAAATTCTAAATAAACTGTAAGGTGCACCCTGGGGGATGCAGAGAGTTTTTCGTCCGTCGATTCGTCTCGGGCACTACTCGAGCCGGTTGAGGGGTTGACGGCATAAAACAAACTTGGATTTCAAGAGATGTTTTCCCGTACGGTGCTCTCTGCATCGGGGCACGGTTTGAAAAGGCTATTTCGACTCGACTGTAAGATCCAACTTTTGATGTGTATTGGCTGGAAACATCGTGGACATCCCCGTTAAATTTACCTAGTCTCCGCGGAGATATTGTATAAACAAGTTTTCCTCAATTTTTCTCTGCATATCAGATACTTTATTTGGTGTCGTGGTTTTTCGACCGGCGGCGCGCACTGTAAAACCGAAAGTCAAAATCTATTTTCCTGTCATCGGCGAAGAACGTAGCCCTATAGGTAACGCTTCCTGATAATGATTTCATGATTGAGCTACGACCAAAAGTCCCTTTCTCGACGTTTTCTCGAAGCATTCAATTCGAAAAAATCCGAAATTTTCAAAATTCTTAGCATCTAAATTTTGCAGTCGCAAAGACAGCAGCGCTGTGACATAAATACATTTTTTGCCGTGCCCAGGAGGCGCATTGGAAGGTTCAAATCTGGAAGTTTTAAGTGGTCGTCTGCCGGACCCATATACCGGATGTTCATTTTGAGAGGAAACGGGCATTTTTTCCTAAACTTACCACTTTATAAAAATTTTTTTTAATGAGAGCTATTTTACAAAATACAGTCTTCTCAAATATGCTTTTCAACATTTTTATTCACTTGTCGTTTAATCAGAAATGATATCAACTTTATTATTTCAAATAGCAACACATAATTTTTTTACCAATTTCTGGTTGATAATTTAATTCTGAATCCAACAATGTATTACAAAGGGGTTGTTGTATAAGAAAAATTTTGAGAAAAATGACTAAATGTGAAATTACAATTTGCGACACAGTCTTACTTGATAATGTCACGTCGAGACACAGGTAAGAAATAAGATAGAGCGATTATGGAATTATTGTTGAATGCAAATGACACTGACATTGACAGTTACAAAAAATTGACATTTCTGCTCGATTTTGAACAATAAGACTCCGTTAACGCTGTTTGGAGGAGATGTGCATGTGTATGGAACAAAGTGGAATGCAGTTCAAACATTTATTTTAAACCCATATCATTTGCATTCAACAATAATTCCATAATCGCTCTATCTTATTCTTTACCTGTGTCTCGGCGTGAGAACTTTTCACATTATCAAGTAAGGCTGTGCCGCAAATTGTAATTTCGCATTCAGTCATTTTTCTCAGAATTTTTCTTTTACAACAACCTCTTTGTAATACATTGTTGGATTCAGAATTAAATTATCTACCAGAAATTGCTAAAAAAATAATGTGTTGCCATTTGAAATAACGAAGTTGATATTATTTCTGATTAAATGACAAGTGAATAAAAATATTGAAAAGCATATTCGAGAAGACTGTATTTTGTACAATAACTTCCATTAAAAACTTTTTTCATAAAGTGTATAGTTTAGCAGAAAATGCCCGTTTCCTCTCAAAATGAACACCCGGTATATCTGTGCGAGGTATAAAACTATCATGAAGTGTAATCTCTTAAATATACCCTGCGTTCCGCCTAAGTGTTTTTCGCAATAAACCGTCTCGGGGGGATGCTTTGGTAACAACAAGGCCGCCCCTTATGTCAACCGCTAAATAATAAATTATAACCGGCATTTCTTCGCATTATTCGGGTTAATGGCGAGATATTGCGCGAGGTAAAATTAAGAAATACCATCAATCGCCCGTTTTTACCTCGTTCCGTATAAACTTCTACGGCGAATGGACTGCCAAACTTTGCCGGCCGGAAACTGTAATTGAATCTAATTCCCATTTAATTCATTAGAACTTTAAATTCTTGAGAATGATGGGTATAAGGTCAAGACGCTTCCCGGCCTCCAGTTCGCGAAGAGCAGGAATGCAAATTGCTTTAGCGTACCTTAAGAAAAGTTTTCGATCAGGAAACATCATCAAATGCTGATTAACCCCCATTGTGATATTTATACTGAATTTAAATTAGTCCATATCTACATAACAATGAGTATTTGGAATTCGGGTTCATTCTAGACTGCGGATTAGCGAGTTTGCCATTTAAATTGTAAAATCTCGTAATTGATTCAGGAACGGCGGGGGCGGGGGCAAAATAATTCCGGCACGATATGTCGATTTGATCAATTTTTTGCGTTCCGTCTAAAGCGGACGTTAATTTGATCGCGTTAGCACCTACGATCCATAATTGCCAATATCATTTTTATATCTGCATGAATGTATACGATTTTACTCAACATCACCACGGGTGATGGTCGCACAAAGTTAACCACTCGATGTGAGTTGCTTGCTGGAAAGTCAGGTGGAAAATATCGTATCTTCTTTATTCTGTCAATCAATCAGAATTTATTCAATTTGGCGAGTTATATTTGAGAAATCTGTCAGATACACCACGTGGCAGGGGAGATAAACCCGCACAATGAAACCACTTCAGCAAGACGGCTGGCTACAAGAGAGGCGACGCCGTATCTCGATCCGAATCGTAAATTCGTGAATCGCGGATGTGACACTTGATTGTTTTCAGGAAACGGTCATGCCAGTACACCCAGTAAACACTTATTGTCGCCACCCAAGAACTGCCACAAGCTTTATGGTTCATAATAATAAAACAAGAAATTATCTGACGAAATTAAGATAGATCTCAGTAACTGCAATATGCCTGAAAAGTTGCTTCAGCTTCAACAATTTCAGTTGTTGGGACATTGAATGGTCTAATGGTATTTTTTTTTAACTTGCGATTTTACCTCAATTGCTGCTCTGCCTTGTGCCTCATCAATTAAGAATGTATCGAGCAATGCTCTGTACGTGACAACTTACCTTCCGCAACAGCAACAGAAGTCGGGGGTTGATGCTGGTCTGCATACCAATCTGATGAGTTTGCGAAGGTTCATGGCGGAGATATTGTGTGAAGGTTTCTGAACTGCTCCGTGACAGAAAGTGCTGTTGTTCATTCAACTATGGACTACACACTACACCTCTTGGTAGAACGAGCTTCTAACTGGATTTAATCAATCCGCCTCCTCGGCTCAGAAGGCAAACTCAGATTATCTTATGGTGATTCGGAGTTGGTAACGGTATTCTTGGATATGGTTTCAGACAGACGCGAAATGCACAATGTCGCGGTGTTCCAGAATTGCCGTAACGTCACTGCTGAAATTGCGGTGTAAAGTTCGAGTAGCGAGGAGTGTTTGCTTATGGTGCTCCGAGCTTCTGTGGTGCTAGGGCTTGCAGGTAAAATTACGCATCGAAATAATAAAAGCTCGTTAGTACAAAATGTACGTTCGCTGTTTACGGTCCTAAGTAGCTCATTTCAACTACATTAAAGTAGTCGGGTTCAAGGGTGTAATGATATGCAAGAAATAATAAAAACGTCGCTGTTCGGCGTGCATGCGTCACGTGATGTTTAGGTCGAGTCCGGGGAAAGAGGGGTAGTTTCCTTCGGTTCGCGTGCACGATATTTTAGTTTCACCTCTCCCATCGGCCGCCATCATCAGGTCCCCTTGACCGCCGTCGCTTTTCAAAATTTAAAACGGCTCGTCCTTCGGGACGGCCGTCCCTGACCGTCCAATATGGAGGAATTACGACCGGCGTCTTCGGAATTTTCATATTGTTTTCCGGATAAATACGGCAGATGTTTACAAACAGGTTACAAACGAGTCACATGAAAGCGATTCGGTCGCCTCGCACGGAACCATACGCTTACCGGAATATCATATGAAATCCCCGAAGAGCAGAATTGTAGCCGGGAGGCGGGCGGGGCCTTTGTCCGGAATACTGAAAGCTCCGGCTGTGTTCCACCCTCGCCAAGATGCGAACCGAATGTCAGTACGTGTCTTCTTCCTTCGTTGTGTACGCTCGACCGCAGACACACACAACAGTGGCGTGGTCGACTCCCGGTTTAATAACAATGCTGTCACGAGTTCATAATGTCTCCCAACACCGCCAAAGCCCCGGTCCGCTTAACTTTTAATGTACGGCTCCGGCCTGGAAGTTTGGACGCCACCAACCCTGCTCCCGGAATTATGTAAATTATCCAGAAAAACCGCCAACTTAACCGATGTGCATTCGGCAATAAACAACCGAGCGCGCCACGGCAGCAGGAGAGCTAGCCGCGGATTCTGCGGGACCTTACTTAACGACTTCATGAATTCGGCCAAACCAAACCAAAAGTACCTATACTTGCGTTGCGGAATAGATGCTTACTCTAGAGGTAGTGGACAATTTTAGGGCAGACAGGGAGGGTTCGTCAAATTTTTGGAAATGGACGTTATTTTTAAGCTACAGTTCTGTGACAATAACCGTCTGAGGTTATAAGATTTCTGTAAATTGCAGGGAGTTTTATTGCACATAAAAAGTGATATATAAAAGAAACATTTAAGTGGGTAATGAATAAAGGACGGAAGCGCCATCTTGAGAAATGTGTTACAAATCTGACAACGAATCCGGCTCACCCCGTTGATTGCGAGCGACAAATATATTTCGTTACCCCGGTCTTTTAACGCCGACTCCCCTCGGTAACTTTTAGGAGTGGAATTTACCCTTTTAATGCCAAATTCTCAAGACCGGGATCTGGAAGATTTGGTTGTAAGGCGAGGAAGCTGGACACCAGCTGCACATCCGACTGCATAATAAGGTCGCTGTAATGAATATTGAAGTTTACAGGATCAAGCGGAAGGCGTCGTCCTTTTTCCTTTTCGAGCTTTTTCTGGCATGTCTTACATCAGGTTGTCGTCTCCGACGTTGCAGTTTTAGAGCACTTTGAATGATTTACACCCAACTTGGATACATTGTTGGATCAATGCGGTTAAATTAGTCTTCACATTTAAAGTGATTGCAATTTAAAGTAACTTTTCCTGGACTTGTATTGAATTAGTTTAAATATTCATTGCGTGGGATTTGGATTACCGGAGAATAGCGATTTTTGTTAATTACCGTTACATGCTAAGAAATACCGAGAAACACCCCCGGTAGGCGGTGCACCTTTTATTGTACATTTCTAGGTAGTGGCTCATTGCATTTTATTATTAGACTAATAACGCTACTCTCTCAATCAGGCAACAATTTGCTTCAAATTTCCCCGATTTGATTCAAACTGCTACGTCTGTCCAAATCGCAACAATAAAGCTCTAGTTTGTATTTCTATTGGAAAATTTTGTTGCTCACAAATCCGTACGACCGTAACTGAGAAGGGTGAATCGAGGGGATGCTTCGTCTATTCTAGTTTGCTTAAAGAGGAAGACGATGCGGTTTGCGTTTAGTGATACCCGATCGTTAAGTTTAGTAAAACATTTTCAAAGGAAGTTGTTGGGTATGTTCTCGGTGAAATCGAGACCTAGCCCCTTGTCCTCTGTAATTACGGCTAAATGTTGCAAATCGCAGGTAAAAGCTGCGAGGGTAACGTGCATTAGTGGTGCTGCTTACTTGGGATGCAACTCTAAACATCAAAGGGTTCTTTTTTTCATTTTCAGAAAACTAACTGAATTACTCTGAATTTTTTTCACCATCCAGTTTGATCTAAAATCTGAAAAACGAACTCGGACGGTCAAAATCTATATAATTTTGTATGTTCTGAAATCATATTAGTTTTTAAGCAATATGGCAGTATCTACGTCACTATGAAAGATTGCTTCATCTTCTTCGTCATTACTACCAACGGGTTAGGCGTCCAGCAAGTGCTCTCTTGTGTTCTTGGATTAAAAAATTTGTCGATTCGTGTTAAGTGCTTTACTGGCAGATTTGCCGCCATGTGGGTGGTTCAATATAGAACGATCGAAAGCAAACATTTTTCGAGATATTGCGTTACCTTAGGCAAGCCACCTACCTACGTTTTTGCACCACTGTCTGAAGTGGCAGCTTCAATCGATTTTCTTTGCTGCAATTTGGATGACGGCGTGGGGTCCGTATAAAATGTCAAAGAGACGCCCCCTCCCTCTCCTGTTTAACAAGTGCAACGTAAAGTGGGATGATTTGGCTCCGGATTGTATCTGAAACGGGATAGGAACGCGATGCAACGCTACACCCCGGTAGAGAGGCATCCAGTTTCGGCAGCAGAGGGCAAAAGATGTTCCTTGTGTTATTGAAACTTGACAGCTAGTGCCGTTATATTACTTCACAGCCCATCGAACAAGCATTCCAGACAACACTTCCGCTTTTATTAGATACCTTTTATCTTTGTAATGGCCAATTCAAGAAACTTCCCCTGTCGCTCCCCAAGAATTTAAACCCTCTCTCACAGAAACGGAACGTTTTCAACTATAAATTAATACACTTTACCCGGAATCGCGTCCGCTTCGACGGAACTTTTGTCGGTTGATGTAATCACGAAACTCGGTTATGTGCAAGTCGACAATGTTTAACTGTATTAAAACGTGTATGATGGTTTCGCTAACCAGCCACTCTTGTAGTTTTGTGCCGGGGCACCGATTGTATAG
Source organism: Schizotus pectinicornis (assembly GCA_951805265.1). Lineage (NCBI taxonomy): Eukaryota > Metazoa > Arthropoda > Insecta > Coleoptera > Pyrochroidae > Schizotus > Schizotus pectinicornis. Next base: position 19,655,946 of record OX638203.1, read on the forward strand.
CCCAAGTTACATGCTGCAATGGCAGTCTTGCCAAATTCAACAAACGAATATTTGCTCCATGCAAGATGATTAAATGGAATTTGCTTTAATGTTCAAACGTCAAACAAGCGCTGCCGGTTGCAACTGATGGTCGCAGCCGGGGATTTTTGAACGAAAACGGCCACCGGCAAATATTTGCCATTGATACGGTTATTTTGAATGCCGTTTTTAGTTGCCCGGTGAAAATTTGAATTACGGATGACGCTGAAACCCGAAGCTTCCCTCGTTGCCGAATTTATGCGAGGGCGTAACTTATTTTGTGCCTCGAAAAGAACTCTTGGCGGCTTTGAAAATTTGCATATCGAACGGGAGTAGGTACAGGTAAGAAAATTCAATTAAGAGCCTCACTTTTCGCTCACCCAGTTATCGGACCAAACAATAATTACATGGAAATTTATCATGCGGAAGGGTTGGGCCTCGTCTGGAGGGATATCCGCAAACTGTCTCGACGGCTGAATTTTCAGCCTCGCCGGCTTGTTGATATTTTAACCCGCCACGCGAAGTCCAACTCCGGCATCGGTCAAACTAATAAAACTTTCACAGTTTGAAAACTCGAATGAATCGCAATATAGGGGGTAGCACTTTCTTGTGTATGTGTGGGTGCATGTACGAGGCTGGATACTGCCAGGAAATAAATTATTCAGTGCACCGGCTACGATATTATTATGGTATGAAGTTTTTGTCCCCCAAGATAGCGGATATTTACGTGCAAATTGCTCTACAGTATTGAAGTGGCGGTGCATAATAGCGCTGTTTTGTCCTACCTGCATGTATATGTGGCAATTAAAAATACTCAGTTACCCGCATTGAAATAACGAGTGGGGCCACGTATCTTCAATCTTTAGAAAGACTCTGACCCGGGATCGAGCGAAATTATTAGTATAAAGGAACTTACTTTATGAGTTTCCGGAACGGTTTTTGTCTCCTCCTGTTCGTTTTTTAGGGACGATGCCCTTTTGACAAGTTATTCGATAAATTGAATTCCCCGCAACTTGTCTTTGGTAGCGGCAGCACCGGGCGAAACCTTTCTCGGTTGCATGCCTTTTCGCAGTTGGATAGAAATATTTGCTTTCGTAATAAATGTTTTCCGTTCGCTATTGAACGAAGTGCCAGACCAAAGTAGAATGGATGTTGTGTATACGCTTAATTGTGGGCCAGTAATGGATGAATTCGGTTCGATTAACTGCTGAAAGTAGGATAAATGTTTCCATGCCACAATATATAAACACACATTAGCCCGCTTGGTTCTTGATCAGACCGGATGGATACGTTTTATTATCGAACCATCAGATCCACCAGTTCTCAAATAATTTCCACTTGGTCTTAAAAAGCCGAAATCCGGTATTTTGACGCTTTTTGGCCGCCACCGTTATATTGAATAAGAACGCTCAATTTTCAATTCCACAAATTTATTAACAAAGATTTGTCGACATTTGCACATAACTTTATCACATTTCTATACTGTCGGGGGTTCGTATTCTGCAGGTCGGTGGAGTTGGGACGCAACGCCGAATTGTTTTCGTTGACCTAACGAGAGGAGCGAATCCGCAATGTCGCCGGCAATAGTTCGGGATTTATGCAAACGAATTTGTATTTGCATAAACGAATTCCGGGGTTCTTGTTATCCGCGACCTTTGTACATTGTAATATTCGAGGTAAGAGTCCCGGACGGCCATATTTTACCACTGAATACTTACATTACGACAAGCCCGAGCCGAATAGGTGTCGGCTATATTTCATTTTCCTTATTGAGAGTTACGATCAATGAAATATAATGCATATACCAAATCGGGTTTGCATGTATTTTCCGAACACCTTCAATATTTAAAAGGAAGCGCGGTGCATTTCGCGCGCTTCCACCAGCATAATTACATCTTCCGCCGTCTAAAATTTTAACCAAGAGCGACGGGATGCTTTTGTGTAACACTAGGCGCATCGCCAAATCCACTGATATCGTTTGACGGATCCATAAATCTCGCGGAAGTTGAGATGGCGCGGACCTTAATTTTTGATATTTGCTCGAATTTTTACTTTCAACTTCGACGAAAAAAAATCTCTACTCCACCGTTCAATCAAAGTTTTAGAAGAAACTCGAATCCATGACTAAATCTAGGACACGAAGCTTTCCCAAGTTGGGCGACAAGGTCGGTACCGTCCATTAAACATTTATAGGAACTTGATGTCAATGTTGCAGTCCCAGGTTGCAGAAGAGCCATCCTCGTGCCAAGTTATTGTCAAGTCTCGTTAAAGTGAATGAAGTAAAAAAAAGACTATGCAATATCCGAAAGCTACCCTGCTTCTCTTCCTCTTTTACGCAGAACGGCGTTCGTAAACTAACAATTTCTGAATTTCGGGAATATTAAAGCGCGAAAGACAGAAGGGGCAACCTCTTATCCTTCCAGTTATGTGCGTTTGGAGGTTGAATAATTCTTCTGCGGCAATTTGTCGGCGGATGTAGGTGAACTTTGGCATATCTCGCGGAGCTGATGCCCGAATGTTGATTAAAACTCGATTCTTCGGGTTTGCTGGCTGTGTACCCTCAATTGTTTTGAGATAAATAACTGTGGGAATGCCAGTACGCAAGCTAAGTAAATACGACCCGAAGGGAGGAATGAACAAATGTGTTCATGTGCAAAATGAGAATTCCTTCCGCTGCTATGTATTGCAAACAGGCCGGATTCCCGGCATCAGTCGACCAATAAATAGAATCCTCCCGATGCATCCCCGAACCATTACAATCGAATATAATTACAACGGACGGGCACTTGAACAATTAAATTGCCATCGGAAGTTGGACGAGATGGGTAATGCCTCTCCGATGGCGGCACAAAGGGCCGACGCGGAGGCGCAGGGAGACAGAGTGGTTCTACCGATAAAGGTATTTATGGAACGGTATGTAAATTTAGATAAAGCTGCACAGGTGGATAAAGCGAGGCCGCGGTATGTCATTACAGAAGATCAGCACCGGTGTTTGTACAAGTTCCACCTTTGCAGTGCTGACTTCGCACAGGCAAAGGCTGGCTTCAACAGAAACCGAGACGTTTCCTATTTATTTTAATCTGCACGGATCTTTTTTAATTGGAAACGTCACAGCTTGATTCACGTGGCATTACGTCAACTGAACCAAGAAATTTTCATTTAACCCTCGACGGTTAAAGTCACAATTATAACTTTCAACCGGCAAAAATCCAGATACTCACAAAAAGTCTTCAGGGTGCCTATGGGCGCTTATCCGGAACGTTTCGGCGTGTGTTATTAGGTAAAAGAAATGACAAAGCGGTTTTCCGGTTGACATTTGGCGTAATTATGAAACAGACAGATCTTGTAATTAACATTTCGAAACTGTTTCATCTACAAAAGCACTTGTGTAAAAGGCTTAGCATTATCACAATTCAAATGTCAAAGCTAATTATTTTGCTTCGACCTCGCTAATTCCATTTTCGGGAACAATGGTGACAGAACTAAGAACTTAATTTTTATCCGGCCAACATAAAGGACGAAATAAGCGCCCCGCGTCTCCTCTTCTCTATAATTTAACGGGGCTAAAATTAAAACTGACACTTCCGAATTCAGTCTGGATCGAACCGACGAATTTTGTTGTACCTACGCTCGGAAATGGCGAACACTCATGTCGATGACTAATTTATATTAAATATTGATTCGGCACAAATTCGGCCTCGACTATTGTAGCCATACATAAAGTTGGGCAAAGTTAGCCACCGTCAAACGCCTCTTTGAGCACCACTGTGAAATGTCTGGCATTGTCATCCGGATGCTTGGTCAAGCGGACACCTTGGGTCTGCATCAATTATTTAAGATTTATACGGCTCGCCTGCCGTCAGATATCTCATAAAAGATTCCGTTGTTCGATATTTCAGCGGGCCAAATTGGCGACTGAGATCAGTGGGTCACCGTCCGCGGATCCAGGATTGGGTTCGGCAGACACAAAATATTCAGCAAGGCCAACAACCACGGCCAAGAGTAGTTTGGGGTTTCAAGAAATATTCAGAAAGTTTAACGGTGTTCAGTAGAAAGAAAATGAAGTCTCAACAAAAAATCTGAGATTATGTGTTACTTTGCATACCAGCAATTATCATAACGTCGAATAGCGTACAGAGCATTTGATTAAAATAGCTCTTGGTTCTTGGTGGTGGGCATTGAATCTGAGAAGTTTATTGTTTCAATTGGAGTCAAACAACCTTAAACGCACACCACTGAATGGTATTTATTCTTGAACATGCTCTTCGGCTTCATATCTGTACCTTTTCACAAACAAATATATTTTTCATGACCAAGTCCACCCTGCTGCTACTTGCCTCGACAACTATACTAACTTTTACTAAATCGGGCGTTCGTGCTAATTGTTGTTTGCACGAAAAGCTCAGGCTCAAACCTACATTATGTTAAATTGGTTACCGATACCGTTTCATGCAGTCCGGGAAAACAATATTCCATAGCTCAATAAAAGTCTTGAAATATTGTTGGACCATACGCCAAAGCCAACAAATTTTCAACTGAACGATGCTAAATAAACTCTACATTGAAATTTAAATCCGATTCGCGTCGATTTGCATCGTGTTCCGCTTTCGGGATTAAGAATTCGATCCTCTATTCAGTCGCTGGGTTGACAACAAAGTATATACCTACAGGTGAGAATTCCATTAAGACGAATGCTTTTGTCAAAGGATTACTTTTATAAACATAATTAATCCGATGGGTCTAAGTAGGTGTAGGGCGATAAAATGAAGGTAATTTGTCAACGAGGCGACGGTCTTCCATTTTTGACACACTTTTTCAGAAGGAAGGGGCAGACAAGAAAGACGTTGCTCTAATTTTCCAGAGTCAAATTCGGTCTCGCTTCGGGCCATAATGCGGTGCAAATTTATGCCTCTGTCAATGCACAGGCTGCACACATTGTGCAGTTACGTGCAAGGTTAAATAATTCTCCGGCATTATTGTTGCAATACCTGGGTCTCCGGTTCCAATCGATTCTCAATTTAGTGAAAATTTGAAACTTGTGCCTGGAGCGATCGGCAGAACTTAAATTAAAGGTGCAGAAACGTGACGTTGTTGCCTCAAGAATCTATACTTGGCAATGACGAAAACCATGGAAAAGAATCAAATACACGTTGTCAATCTACTCTAAATGGGACAACGCCTTTGGAGCAGATGAAGAAAATAGAACTAGAGGTAATCACTAGTGACGAGAAATTTTTAATGCAAAAATAGCAGGATTACGAAACCGTGAATGGTTCGGTTGCAGCTGAAATGAAATGGTTCAAAAGAGCGGGGAATGAAACAGAAATAACCCATGCAACCTTTCGTAGGGGTGGAAACTCCTGAGGCCCTCTTCATTTGGCATCATGGGGTGTTTCGTGCCGTGGGCGATGTCTCATTAATCCGGGATTTGTTGGAAAAGTTTGCGGGGACCGGCGGTGGATGAATAATTGGACACTCTTTTCATTGGCAACACCAGCGGCTAATTAATTGTTTTGTTGCATCTAATTAATGTGGAATTTAAATTGATTTTTTGGCCGTTATTCAAAGTTTGCTCGTTACTCGGCGGTTTGACGACCGCAACGCTTCATGAAATCGACTCCATCCAGCTTCCGATTGGCCATTATTCGATGAGCTTGCAACAGTGCCGGCAGGGCTGTTTTAAATAAATCACACAACGACCCGGATTCGGCGTCAAACTGTCTTAACTGGCAAAATTGCGATGTGAAAACGGTCGAACCTTCAATTGCGGGCAATTTTTTTTTCCTTGTTGCGTCCCGTCGAATTGTTGTTTGGCGAACAATTGTCTCGAAGGCATCGATGCGCGCCGACCGATTCGGATTCTAATTGGAGAAAAGTGTAGCGAAGGAAATTTTAAAAAGAAAATTCTCGGATTCCGGACGTCGGGACCGCCATGGTATTTCCGAAAGCTGCACAGTCGAGCAAGTTTCCATTCCCGGCCGAAAGTCTGTTAATTATCGGGTGTTGTATGGCGGATGAGCTTATTGTATACGTTGATTGTTGTGTACCAGATTGGAAAATTAACTCCGGTTGGGCGGTTAAAGCTGCGACGAACTCCTTGCTCACAGGTCGAATCAGTCAGTGGGAGATAATTTAATCACGTTGCGGGAGGGCAGGTCGAGAATTAATCCCGTAATAACTTGGCTGTATTGTAAGTTCCACTACCGCTAATGGAATTCGGTAGGTGTTGTCGGATGATAGTAAATGGATGAGCGAGGAACAACCAAACCGCAATGTTTCCATTTTATTCTATGCGCATGGTCGCCATTATATTGCGCCATTTATAATGAAATTTGTTACGCCATCAAACCGGCCGCAGTTTCTGGTTAATACGGCTAATTGTGAACGTAATTGACCGCATTTTTGCAAAGTCACGTGGAATTCAACGAGATTTGTCTATTTTGGCCGATGCGCGAATTTCTGATCGTTCTCGCACATTATTTGTTCAGGGCAGCAAATGAAAGTAAATATTACATGTTATAATCGTTGGTAACTCGAGAGAGATGACAGGAAGGTTTAAACAGAGAGAAACTACGCGGTTCCCGTGGTGGTTTCGGAGCTGCAGGCACTGGGTTCGGTGATTCACATTTTTTCTCTGGTTAAAAGCTGTCATTGCTCATAATTACTTTTAATTTCTACAATCAGCCGATCATTCCAAAGGGTCGTTTGGCTTCTAAGCCTTTCCAAACTGCGACCAATAAGATATTTTGTTCAAATCAGCAGATCAACGCAATGATCTGTTGATTCTAAAATCGATTTTACTTGTTTTACATTGTTAATAAAGTAACATTGAATAAGTATTAAGTTCAATGATCACTGAGAAAGTTTCTTGTCTTGATAGAGAAAAAACTTAGAAGCTTCTTTTTGAAAGTAGTCTCCGTAAAATTAATTTTTCTTCCTGATACGAATGCTCGAAACATCTCATCTTTGTCTCCATCAACACTCAAAATTTTAGGTATGAGAATTACTATTATATGACTGCACCCTATATTATCTGTGTCATAGACATATGCGCTGCCTTTCCAACCAAATTACTAACTTTTCCGTATAATAAATTGCCATAAGTTTCCTTTTCTCCAGCGGATTCAGGCGCACTGGATAAGATCGCCGAAGTTTTGAATAATTTCGTCCGGAAAAGTCCGCGATGGCGCTCTGGATTAAGTATTATTGTTTGATAAAAACCTGCCGAATCGCAATGAGCGATTTCGACGCCACCTGACCGGAATAACTTATTCCGGCAGTTATGAAAAGTCCAAATCGCCATCGTCAGTCGTTCGCTCGTCGTCGATGTTGTTCTCGCGGTCTTTCAATCGACAATCGTCAACTAATTCCGGTGAAGCTCAGACGATCTAATCGAAAACCAATCTAGTTGGGGGCTAATGGCAGCCACTTGAGATGGTAATCTCTGCATCTGCATGTATAAGACGCGGGCCGGCGCGTCGCCGTACCAGAGAATGCGCGCCGCGACGCCACCGACGCCATGCGTCTAGGCCTCGCACGCTTCAGTAGTGGCCACGCTACCGGCGCCAAAAGCACGCATCGCATGTAACACTCTGTATAAAACACGTGTCATTTCGGTAGTTTGCAGTCGTAATACAATTATCGAGAATGTTTGCGGAGACGTCGATTTTGTAATTTCGAAGCGTTTCGCCTCTACTTGTCTTTGTTGAGTTTCTGTGGCCGCTGGCAACATCCATGATTTTGTTAAAAGGAGACCCAGTAGTAAAAAATGGAAACTTCCTCGAATCGCACTAACTTCATTTCGAATCATAGAAAGAAAGTTGGAGACGGTGGAAAACTCCGGGGTTCGCTATGACGACCATGGAAGGAAGTGTTAGAATAAGAATCGGCGGCTCGTATCAATATTTCATCACTAGTTCAATTTTATGAGTGTTGTAACGTCGGCGTTTATATTCGTAGAATGTCGTAGTGCAGTTTCATGTTTTAAATAATAAATACCGTTTGACTTCAGACTTCCAAAATAGTGTTTAATCGACGAAATTAGTTAAGTGCGTTTTGTAAAACGAAACTGAAGACTCATCCCCTCCAACTGTGATTCTCTCTGTAGTTGTGCAATTAAAAAGTTGTTTAAAGTGTAACTGTGATACCTATAACGATTTTCCAAGAAGGATATACCTAGGAAGGGTTTGCTATATTTGTTTTTTCTTTTATTCTCTATCTAGGTAGATGATGACGCTCCCCGGGCTTAGATCTGGGGCTCACGTCGTGGCCACCTTGATTATGCTGATAACGACCGGCCAAGTCCTCTCCAACGGTGAGTAAAGCTCCTCTTTTAGCATGTCTCGCATGCTACGTCTCTATAAAGTCGAAAATGCTCTCAAGATATAACCAGCAGACGCCAATTAGACTATTATTTACAATCATCACGGCCCACTATTATACGCAACTTTAAATTGCTAGTTGTTCAGAAACTCGAGATGTTAAACGGCGCCGCCATAATTCTCAAATAAATACTAGCAAACTTTCGCCCAGTTGAGCGAACTACTGCTAAAGATCTTTGTTTTGCTGCGATTTGTTTGGCGATAAAACTGCACCAAGTCCGCACACCGTCGATTGCTTTCGAACGCAAAACAACAAAAACGTTTCGGTTTAATATCCGAAATGATACTTCTACAAACACGCAGGAGAATGCGAAAATCCGGAATAAATTTGACTACCGTATTCTGAATTTCATAATGTTGAGCTTTAAGCTGTTTCTCGGCGAGATTATGTTTGCCGAGTTCTCCGCCCTGCTACCTCTTGGTTTTTCGCCACGGTGACAAAATATTGCCCTCCGCCTAACCACTCCATTATTTATTCGACGGCTAATTTAACTTTATTGCAATTTACTGCGCTCTTTCGCACGCTGAACGATTCGATTTCTGCCGCCGTCGAATTCTCCACCGGCAAACTATACGGGGGGTATAAATATGATTACGCGTTGTCGAAATGCCGTAAAGTTTGATTGGTGATGGCACATTTTGCATTTCGCGCCTGCTATGCAAATTTCCTTTTGATATTTCGCCGTGTACATATTTTTATTTTAGGTGGCCGTTGGCGCGTTAAGGTGTCGCGACAATTCATTCTCTCGCATTTAAATCAGCATCCGTCGCTTTCGGCGATGTTTTCTTACGAACGGGCGAGTCGGCAGCGAGGACGTGACGACTTGTCCTCCTGTTTCGTTATTAAGCCACCTAATATTGACTGACGGTTACTTCAGCAGGATAATAAATATTTGAATGTTGAAATAGGACTCGTCTCGCGGACGAGCCCGAATTGCGGACCCACATCGGCTAAGTGCCCGATAAATTATTCACTAGCCGTTAATTTGGACCGTTTTCCATCCACTTTGGAATTACCCCGCCATTTTTCATCAAACGGTCGCCTTTTTCGATGGGCCGATGCGATTTAATTTATTCGCCGTGACAAGGACGAAATTCAACGATATTTCGACGTCGCCGCCAATTTTTTCACTATCATCTCAATCGCTTTTAAGTGAGTCGCGAAATTCCCCCAACACCTCAGTAAATGTCTTCGAAAGTAAAATATAGTCCCTGTATCGATCCGGGAGTGTCTCGCCCCTTTTTATTCTTAAATCCGTATCGCATGTTTATCATAAAATGATCAATATTTCCACGTACCTACCTACAACAATTTTCTCGAGTGGGGATATTAATTATTGTAAATAAAGTCATCAGGAACTCGAACGTTATCGAGGGAATGGTCGATATGGCGGAGTTCGACGTTAATAACAGGGCGAACGAAGACAGTCTGATTAAATTATTCCATTAACTAATAAATTGCGATACAATGTAAACTGTGAACTAATTCATTTTCAGTTATTCCGCTTTAGTGTTAGTCAATATCGTTCCGATATAGATTCGATAAATATGCGGCTCTTTGCAAATTGATGAGTAAAAACAGAAATATTTAGTTGGCATATGGGAATTGTGTGCACTTTGGTGCATTGGACCATTATCCCTCGCGTCGCTGGCAAAATGCACAGCGTTTTCGGCTATTTATACGTTTTACGTTTATTGCAACGTTTTGACTAGACATCTCTTCAATCGTTGTTGTCGCGGTTTTAATCATTTATCTACACAAGCGGGCACATCGAAGGTAACTTTTTAGATCAACTGTCGTGTCGCCACGTTGTCCATCAAATTGTCCATAATTTGACCAGCGCACGATACCTCACCAAATCACTAGCAGCAAACACACTACTCGTTAACTCGGGCTGGAGCTTTTGAATTTTCCAGTTACCCCTACCTCTTATGATGCTTTATACGTCAAGTTCTAATGAAGTGAAAATGTATTTTTAACTTCAGCAAAGGAGGTTCGGATTAGCTCCTGACCTATGGGAGTGCCTGGGATGTATCATCGTGTCTAGTTCTCCAAAAGCTGCATATATCCACCACAGGGCATTGCTTAGCGTTACAACTTGGTTTTAGAATAATTCAATTATCGTTCCTCACACATTGTCTTTATTATGGAGAACAAATAAGTGACTTGAAATAAACTTTCTGGCAATTATGTTTTTAGATTCGTTCATTATCTTGCGATTTTGATTCTTTTCCTGACATTTTAACTCTTGCTGGTTACTGTTGCACGGACTTGTTCTTTTGCCGAGTTTTACGCATGGTTACAAATGGCGGAGGCGCCGGGTGAATTCGATGCTGCGGATGGTGCAAGTAATTTTTAGCAGCCTTGTGCTGAAATTCTATTTTCGCAAAACGTTACATCTCGGTACTTTGCATATTCCCCTCTCCAAGTGATCCCCGCCGGAGCAGGTACCAAATTAAATTTGGACTCTTCCGGGCTTTCCGCCCGTGTCTGTGACAAACATGTATCGCGGGGGTTATTGAAGTCGTCGTCGCTGTCTAATAACTTAATCTCGTACAAATTCTCCCCTATTTATTGAATGAAAGAAAGAAGATTCAATGACTGCGACCGCCCCATTCAATTTTGCTCGCCAATGTTGCATAGGTACCTACGTTTTTGGTTTCGCCGTCTACTGATTTACTTGATTAGTTTTGCTTTGGATGAAAACGTCGTTTCTGTTTTCAGCAGAAATTGCCGCCAGATGAACTAAAATTAAAACGTCCTGTTTCTCCGTGTGTTTTCTATTCGAATCGGTCTTTGCAATAACAATCATTAAAGTAATTGATGTTGACATTAGGTCATCCTCTTACGTCTCTCTAATTTCGAACACGACAACTGTACACGGCGTCGCATTAACTAATTGATGTCATGTAAGCGTAAACTCGTTTCGAAATTATCCCGTAAATTTCTAACGGCATCCGCTAGAAAATATTGATATTAGCTGCAAGGTAATTGGGTTTGGTATTCGGCCAGTTCTTTGTGCCATAGTTTTTTTTTGGTGGTTGTTGCTTTGTAGCGAGTCAAACATGTTTCTGTTGTCAGTGTAGGTTGGTATCGTGGAAGCGTAACATGAAAATCATCATTGGAAAAACGTAAAAATAAGAGTCTCTCCCTTGTTAAATTTAGCAATATTTGCTTCGGTGATATATTAGGCATCACCGTGTTCGGTTCAAATTGCGAAATTTAACCTGGCTGCGGCAATTTTGTTTATTAGCTTTATTTTTTTATTTAATAAGAAGACGTAAAGTTTCGGTGGTATTTCGATGTTTCTCGGTCTCCGCAATTTAATTTCGCCAAAAAGAAACGCACCGATTCAGATTTTTTATTAGTCTTTATTCTTAATTCACCATTTTCACAATTACGCCCTTATCAAATTAGTGTTGGCCTCCGGGGAAATCTTAGGTAGGAAATCAAGAGTCGGGTAAAGTGTGTCGCTCTGCAAGAATAAATCTCAATTGCGACCGGCGCGGCCTAATGCAATTACCCATCCATACGTCACGTCATTTCTACGTGTGAGCTTTTTTGAGTGTCGCATCCAGACGTCGGACGATTCTGTTCATGGCGATAATGGCGATTGTTGGGAGGTATTTGTTTTAATCCCGTCAAAGTTTATAGAAAGAAGCTTTTTATATTCCTTTGTTGTAAACTGCCGTGCAAGCGTACTCGATTAATACAGCATGAGACGCGCAAATGTTACACGAACGAAATGAGGACCTGGCACGCGACTGTTCAAGTCCAAGTCTAGTGACATTTGTGTATTTTTCCATCGCCCGTTCTTACTTCTTATTGTTGCCGCAAATCTGGCAAATTTGTTTTCCGCGCTAATGCAATTTTTCTCCGTTGTATGGCGTAAAAGTTTCGGCAACGTAGGAAACGGGTCTTTTGTCTGGGAGTTTGCCATTATCGCAGCAATTTCGGCGAAATTTAAATGGAGACCGATAAACACACACGCGAACAGGGGAACGTGCCGACGTTGAAATAATACTTTTTTTCGATACGTATCGACTTGTAAATAAATATCTCGACGACGGGAAATATTGAAAAGAAATCTCGCACGAAATGCATTTCCGAAATCGCACGTTTACGAACGGGCGTCTGTTTAGGTTTTCATGACTATGTAAATTGCATGCATTACGATGAAAAATGCCGGGCAATTTGGGGCATTAAAAGAATTTCTCGGCGTTGAACAATATGAAATATTCAAATATTGATTTTGTGTCATAAATTATGTTGCAAAGTGTAATGCTCGTTTCTATTTTCCTGGTTATTTTTCTTACGCGGTATAAGCAGTTCGCCTGAACATGAAAAATGCTGTACCGACCTCGACCTTTCCTGTACGATAAGAAAATCGCACCGTATAATGGTTGCAATTTTCTTCGCAATTTACGGTGGCACTTTCAATCAGCCCGCCGGGGGTCGATCCAAACTTAATTTTTGTATCAAGTCCAGTTGCATGCCTAATTGTTTATTAACACCAAATGGTAGGCGGCTGACCCCAAAGAATTGCCTTCGAGGTATAAATTGTTTCAAAATTGGTGCAATTTTGAAACGATTTATACCTCAAAGGTTTGCAGTTTGGAAAAAAATTATTTACCAACTGGCCGTCCGTAATGTAAAAGATGATTGAAGTAAACTAAACGTAACTGTTTAATTTCATATGGACCTAATAGAATTAGCACATTGTGTTACAAAATCGTGCTGTGTCTCGAACATCAGTTGGATAACTGTCATAATCGATCTGCAACTGGCTGAGATAGAGATAATTAATTTTGGGAAATTTACATTGCATTTTCATTGGTTTCTAGAATTTACAAACGCCAGCTGACACGCTATGTTGGCAATAATAGCATTTATCAACAGCCCGCAATCTCTTTTTTTTCTACAGGGACTTGTAGATGTTATTGTTTTTAAATTTTTGCGTTTTAAGTAGCAGATGATCAGCAATTTTCAATGACATCACTTATTGAGTGATTGTAATTGTATTTTCGGGTCTTTTCGTGCGATTTTTGAACTTTGCGTTGGATAAGTATTTCAGTTCGCCGTTTCGGCGAGGGCGCAATTATGAATTTACAAATACGCGGCCGGCTAACTAGGGCGCTTGACCGGCGTGTTCGTGCGAGGGCATCAAAGGGGCCAGGTTAACTATGTAGTGTTTGATTGGAAATGTGATCGGTTAAACGTTCCTTTGTGAAATCGGAGCGGCCCCGAGCTTTCGGCCGTGGTTCTCTGGGTCCGAGGAAGACGATTGCATTAGCATCGGAACGTGTGATGGCCCCCAGGTGCGTGTTAAGTCGCTATCGATTGGCGAGCGTCCGTTGCTGAGGCGGCGGTCACGCTACGCCAACTTCTTGCCTCTGCCCCCGGAGTTTCGACTTACTTCTACCTGGTCGAGCCCGCCCCTGGAACACACCAGCGCTTTTGAATATTTACCCCCGCCAACTAATCTCGTAATCGTATGTTAACAGGGAGCTTTTTTCGATTGCGCGATACTGCTCCACCTGCGGTCACGATCCGGTCCCGCGGCCACAGCACACACGTAAAAACCGTTTGATATATTACGGGAGCTTTCTCTCGGAATTTAATTATTTCTAGAGTCGCGTTTTTTTTCCGGGTTCGGCGCATTAAAAAATATTAATTCGGTCGTTGTGCGGCCTTAATTCCCCCAAAGTTGTAAAATTTCGTAATAGAAATCTCGGATCGCGTAATCCATTTAGGGGATTATTTAGGAAATAGTAATAAAATTTACTGGAAAAGTTTCCGCGAATATTTTGCCCGCTTCCTATAAAATCTGATATGCATTTTTAATAAGGAAAAGTCTCAAAAGTTTCGAACTCGTTAACTTGTATCTTTTGCGCGCACGCTTTCGTGCCAAAAGTGCGAGATTAACCCTACATATCGTAACAAAATCGCAGTATACATGTCGATCCCTTCTAATTTCACGAATATTCATTAACGGAAGTGCCACGGCACGAAATTCGCCAATTACGCCCGAGAGATTTGAAAATTTTTTCTTGCAACATTTTGGGGGTGGACACGTAGGACCAAGGTCAGATCGGAAATACAACGCAATTTTCCCTCCGGGCTTGACGCGTGGTTCTCCACATTTGCTGCGCCTCGTTCTTTCCCTCTATTTGTCATTAGATGCTGGTGTGTGGTTTCTTGCTCCCTAATCGCTTTTCATTATGTCCCTCACCTTTCAGCGACGACCTGTGTGTTCCAATATTGAAAATATTGTAAAAGCACCCGGCAAACCAGCCCAACCCAAGCATTGGTACTTGGTACCATGTTAGAAAGCAACGTGGCAGCGCTATGATGCTACCTCCAGAGAATCCACATTTATCTTCAGAAATGAGAAAATTTATGTAATCAAAAAAAGATGGCATCTTTCTTATTCCTATTTACTCGAAAAGGCGCTGTTACTTCATAAACCCGCTAGTAAGGACTTTATCTTGCCAGATAAAATTAAGGGTGGGACTCCTAGGACAGTCTATTACACAAGTGATTTGTTTAATAATTAACTGTCCCTCAGAAGAGATGGTTAAAAAATTATCCTGGGACGTACGTGGAAAAGTTTTTTGTGCGCCCCCTTTTCCGCGAAGGCTAATTATGAAAAAGTGGTGTTGGCTTTGCGCTGAAGCGTTAATAATTGCGTGAAATATGCGTTCATTAAGAGGTTCGGGGTCCGTGTAAATGTTTATGTAATTAGCTCCCACGTGTGTCGAGGGCGGCTAGACATTTTCGGGGTAAATTCGCGATCATTACACTGACCAAAGCTGCGAAACGGTCGTGTTGTGTGTTCCGTTGAAAATTTCTAGTAAATTACTCGCAAAACAGTGTCTCTCGCACGGCAGGAGCACGCGGTCGCTTTCAGGACGACCGCAAAAAAGCTCCATTCCGTACGGACGTGCATGAAGGGGAATAATCCCCTCACTCACTCTCTTCCGTCATATGCGGCGCTTTGTGACCGGTTTCCTAATTATTCCCACTGCCTAGTTGTGTTGAAAGTTGTTTTTGTTTTTGATTCATTATGTTCGCGTTGACTTCAGCTTGTGAGCTAGGTATTCATATTCGTTTGTTTTACTACCGCTCTGTTTTCAAGTATGATTAATCTTTGGCGAAAATTAAATATACCTACACTCATTTACTTCTTTCCCGACCGAAATTAACTGAGTGGTAAATTAATTTTGCGCCGCGTTGCGAATGTGAGTTAATTAGCTGTGGGTGTTCAGGTAGGCAAATTTTCTCTCCCGGCGCATGCACCATTTTGCGGTGCCAATGTCAAGCATCCCTGTCACCCATCAAGCGGCGGTGAATTCCGAACTTGTTGACTAATGCTTGATATAGTGTCATTGGCTTCGGAAAGATAATGAGCTACACTTACTTATGAAGATTATGGAAAACTTGCCCGTTTTGAGGTTCACCAGGTGCGAAGCCATCATTTCTGGAATGCTCTTTTTGGGCTTTGCGGGATGAGCTTTTAATTGATGTCGGACTCGGTGCAATAAATTCGGCGCTAAGCTCGTAGCGGCCGGCAGCCAATAAAACGATAATTCAATTAGTTAAAACGCGCACCTCCGGCTTTTAAAGTCTAATCGCAAAGTAAACCGCCGAACGGCGTAATCTTGGGCATTGACAAAATTTGCCGGCGTCGTGTGGGTGTCGTGTGTATGGCGCGGGGGTTGTTTAAAATACGGCGGTCATAAATCATCGCACATTTAGCGGCCCCGCGCAGGGTCGGCCCGAAATTAAGCAATTTTTCAGGCCCGTCCACCGGGGTGGCGGCACCGAAGTTTCGGAGTTATTACGGGCGTTATCAAGCCAGAACCGGAAGCGCAGTAGCTTGGCGGGAAATCAAGGGTACCCACTAGATGTCGCACTAAATGCCGGAATAGGAAACCTGGCCCGGAAATTGGACGGATCAGCCGCGCCGCCTCTGCATACCAATCGCACCCCCCGCGCGTGTATCGACACCCCGACAAATAAATGCGCGACCGGGCGCACTAATCAAGGGTCCTCGCCGTAAACCCTCGCGAAATCGAAGGTTTTTACAGCGCCGGCCCTCTAATATCGGAAATATTGCGGGGTCGGCCGACATGCAAATACCCATCGTGTTTATTTGGTAATTTAATCCGAGACAGTTTTTGTGGGGCGCGAAAGTAATTTAGTTGCGAACTTTCGCATCGATTGAGAATTAATTAGGTTTGGTGAACTGAATAATTAGTTTGAGTTTTGCAGTTTGTCTTGGTATTCGTGCTGTTGCTCTCGATTTAACGAAATAATATCGCTACAAGGAACCCGGGGTGTTTGTTTATTCTGATTGGAAGGTCCGTGAATGGTCGAGATGGGGGCTCTTGGAGATTCTCCGGTTGAGAAGCGTTTTTCCGGCAACGTCCTTAAGAAATGTGCGTTATCCTCTACATGTGTAAGGAATCCGGGTCGGAAAGACCGCTCTTTTCAGGCTATTGAGCTGTGCAAAGACTCGTACGTCACAATGTCTGAAACTCACCGCGCCAAGCATGTAAGAGGGATGTAGCCTGTTCATTTCATGCACCGCCAACTTGCAATGCACATCTCTCGGGCTTCCGACCCGAAGCTCAGCCGTTGGAATCTTTTATCGAACTAACCTCCACGGAGATTTTCTCGCCGGTGTTTATTACAGCAACGCCGACCCTTCAACCCCTCCGAAATTTACGTTTTTATTCGAGCCGAAGGAATCCCGCTTTTTTCCAAAATTTCAATTCATTGCCCTTCTTCCACGTAATTAAACTGCGTGGAATCGTCATCTGCTTTTCAGGGGTAGTTGCAGAAGTGACGCCTTCCCTGAACGGAAATGAACAACAACAGGAATTAAATTTAGGTTTATAAGATTATGCTTCAGTAGTTTCTAGAATTGAATGTTCTCATACAAATAGTTCAAGTTTTGGCAAAAGGTTTCCATTGTCAGGCGTGTTGATTCCACTTTTTTTTGGTGACCGTTCGAATGAGGGCAATTATTCAGCAAAAGTGCTTTGTGTGCCTAGTGGCCGTCTCGAGGAAGATCTTGCGAAGTTCGGTGAAAGCTCTGTCCGGAAACACATAATTCCTGTGATAAAATCGATGCCGGAGCGTGTTGTGGATCATTAATTCGGGTTGAGTTGACATTGGCGGGGCATATTGAATATAAGTCATCGGCAGTAATCAATATAAATAGAGGTATTCGATTACGGGGTCTAATTAAATCTATTTCAGCCCTTTTGAATGCGGCCCACGTATCCGACGACCACCTTTCATATTTAACTTATGATATATTGCGGTGGCGTCGCTGTAATTATATACGAGAACCTTAGACCGACCGCCGCGAGCAGCACAATGAATATTCATTACGTTTCAAAACACTGCACGTATATAGGGAGAAACGTATTCGTTAGTGGGAGATGTATGAATAAGAACGGCGCTGTGAAAGTGGCAAAAACACGATAGGTGCTTTTCACTAATGAATGTTTTATTTAAAATTGCACTCCGCCAGCATTTGCCCATTGACTGCGGCCGAATTCAATTTCATGAGCGCCACTCCTGGGGAAAAAAAGCCCTTGATTTACGAGTAAGTCCGATAGGATAACTTTGGTCCGGACAACAACGTCCGGATCCCGTGAAATAATGTTTTAATGCTGCAACTGCGATATTGATCGAAGAAAAATAACGGGATTATTCTTCGGAATCCGGCGGCTTTCCCCCGACCTGACACATGACAAGGAATTCCTTTCACTGTAATTTACTTTGTGACACCTCGAGGTCTGAGGTGGCGTATTGGAGAATCTTCCCTAATGCTAGCCGAACGCCGACGAATATAAATTTAAATTTAATGTTTTGTTCCCGGCAGACCGTAAGAATTGATATAGAATCGAAATTTTTAGACTCCCATGAAGATCATAATTTACAATAAAACTTCCCCCCTGACGTTGACGTTTTCGGCGAGGCTTTAAATTTGTATTTTTGCACTCGCTCAGCGGAGTATTAGGGCGAAGCTCCAGAAGTAGGGCAGTCGACGAAATTTATTAAAAAGCGTCAAACTTCAAAATTTAAGTCCTCCATTAAGTCCCCATTTGAAATTTAGGGGGCCAAAGCTTGCCGCTATCATTGCCGCTGTTGGATACCTGAAAACCAAAAATTAGGAATAAATGATTTTTTTATTAATTTATTATCAATAATAATTTTTTGTACCATCATGCCTACGCGTAGCTATTGGTATTAATTAATTAATGATTTTCGGTGAAGGCGAGAGTGCAAAGTTTGTTGAGGTGCTTCGACAGCATTGTTGCTATTGCGGCCCTGTGTTGATTTGCGCCGGTTGATGGGTTTTTGTGTTTATGTCTGTCGTTTTGTGAATTTGTGCCGAGGAAATTATCGGGTGGTCGTGGAAATTTACATTAGAAAAGAAAAACTGCCATTAAAAACCCGATAATATACGAGAAATTATATGAGAATTACATAAGAATGGCAAAGTTCGTACGAGAGTTCGTCACGCTACGCCGCCATTATCACTTATCTAAGCTTAGAACTTCGGTGTGGAGAAAAAGGTCGACGGTAGGGCGTCTGCGACCGTGGCGTTTCTCCCCTTATGATTCTTTAATTTCGATTTTTCGACCTTTATAGTTTTCCGGAGCGAGCGTCGAGAATATAAATTAATCTAATAGATGTCGCATGCAGGGTTCGATAAAAAGAGAACGGGTCAGAAAGTTGGGAGATCTGAAAAAATGTAATCCTGCAGGAGTAACACAAACTGTCATTAATCATGAGCTTATCTGGTGTTCGTGACGTCACTTAGGTCCGAATTCGACACAGCTTTGTTCCCGACCGGTTAACGGGCGACGAACGGACGTCCGACGGCGTCGGGCTGACAGCTTCCAGCTAATAGTGTAATTGGGTGCAAAAACGGCGCTTATTCGGAAAATCCTTGGGAAATTTCGCCGCCGTCGAGGTGGCGAGCTTGGACTCCTTCCAAGTCGAGAGACGGAAATTCAGAGCTTTTTTCAACGCCAAAAACCGCGACGTTTCCGCCATTGTCCGGTCGAAGCGTGCAATTTTCTTCCGCCATTTCTCGCCTATCCGGCAAAAAGTGACGGGAATTCGGCCGACGTCACCAATTCCGTCAGATTGCTCTGCGTTTCAGCTTGTCCGATCTCAAATTGACATTAGCGTTTACGTATCGTTTATCCCCACTGCAGGGATGATGGCGAATTAGGGGTTAGCTGCCGGTGTCAAAATTACACCGGCACGACGCCCGTATCAGGTATCAGGCACGAAGACGCCTTTAATATTAACGTTCACTAATGCATCCTGTAACGGTAGCTTCCTGCTGGGCGCCACGTAATGGAACTAGATTTGGTCTCTTGTCAAAGCAATTGATAAAACAGTAGAGGCTTCAAGCTCATACAAAAGCATTCTAACTAACGACGATTTGAAAACTGAATCAATTTCGAGCTTCTTCTTGCACTATTTGCTGCAGTGCTAGTTTTGTAATCAATTTCAAAGGACAGCTGCTTCAGGTGGAAAAACGGGCCGTTTTGTTCCATGCCATGAAGCTTTAGGCTAGTAAGAAGCGAGGCTTGTCGGTTCCCTGCAGCTTCTCGCTACAATATTAATCAATCAGTTTAAGTAAACCTTGATTCATGGAGTGCAAGGCCCGACAGTACCAGTTATGTCTCAGATCCATTGACGTTAGGCATGATTAACAACAAGCTCTGATATTAATTTACAACTGCACCCGCACTTTGCCGGGATCATTTGTCATGGGTGTTGTTGTTACATCGTCGTTCAATAATCGTAAGTCGGATCAGACAGGCAATTGCATGATGTGTTTGAGGCAACGTTAGGGGCGTTGCGTTGCCGGGTAAATTAATAGTTTTATAAAATTCTATTTATAACTCAGGTTTAAGGGCTCATTAAAATTGACGTCTAGCGAAATTAGTTTACCGCAAAAACCCAGTAGTTCAAGTTCGTTCTACATAACAGACACGAATGGTATTTTTGAAATGCTAATTTCTAACAAGTCCGTGAATTGGTCGAAGCACCCTGTGGCGCTGCTTAAATTAATGAAACCACCAAAAAAACAGGCACATGTATTAGTTTCGCTGCTTTGCGGCGATAAACAATAGTGTTGCGTTCAATACCGTTTGTTTTCATTTTCCTATAACGAAATTTTAAATTTTGCGTGCAAACAGGTACCTGTTTTGCGTTGATACCGATGAAACAAATTGATCGCTATTCATGTTGCATTATTGCATAAAAGCGGAGCACCTACTTAGGTTTCATCAAACAGCTCTTTGGTTGTTGAAGGCCATAATGCGCGCTTTCCGGCAATATTCAATTATCCGTCTCTATTTGTCCTCTCGGGCTCCCCAACGAGTTTTTAAATACGCTATTGAGGCAGATCGGGCCGCTGAAGTTACACGAAACGCGACCAGATTTCAGTAAAAGTTTTTGCATTTGTACTATTTTTCCAAAATTAACTATTTACATGTCTAGTTTTCCATTAACTCATCTTTCTTTCTCTATTAACAGCACCGCTGCAGATTCTGAATTGTATTTCGTTTTCTGCGAAAATGGAGTGCCTACACTTTTTTGTAAAAGTGCCTTGAGTTTGCAACGAGAATACAGGGCCTTAGCCCCCTGCGCCAAGATAACGTCAGTTGAAAAAAGCGAAAGTATGGTAAACGTGGCGGAATGGCGCTAATTCCTGCGGATTTCGGTCCGACCCTGCGATTGGTCGCAATTAAATTACAAACTCCGTTATCCTTCGTTTTTCCTTGATGTTTATGTCTCTCATTAGTGTGGTTTGTCCTTTTTTTTTATTAAAAATCGCAGACATACGATCCGTTAACTCCACCGGACGCACCGACAATAAAAATCGACTATTCCGGGCACGGAATATTGCCTTTGTATCTCTCTGTGTAGAGAGGATGAGAACTGGAGGGCGAGTTTTCCGCGCGACGCCCCGTCTCTTTGTGTGTCAATTCATATTTTTGTTGCCATTTCGTATTAGGTTCTTTCCTTTTAAATCTATATCGAAGTTTAGCCAACAACGAATGTGCGCCTTGCCTCGAGTTTCCAATAACGTCTCTTGCACCGTAAGAAACACGAAACGTCGACTTTAATCCACCAGATAATTGTGTGGGCAATAAAAATCGGTATTGCGAGATTTCGATAAAAGTCGAACTTTTCCTCTTTTGGCCGGCATTAATGACTGGCAACGGGGTGAATGGTTGGCACTTTCAAACAATTTCTAAGGCCGAAATTTATTTCAACGAAGTAAGTTTCTAAAATTTAGTTAAACGAAGGCAGCTCTTATCTGAATGTTTATCTATTATGTCGCGTATTTTTGTTGGAGTATTTGTAGGAAGCTACGTTTTGGAAATACAATCCGCGCTACGGCGCTGCTCTACTCCGGGAGGATGCCCAGTTTCAATTCAATTGTATCCGGTGTATACACAATCCATGCGTTGCAAAAGCTTGCATAATATTTATTTAAAAAATATTAAATGTATCCGAGCAAATATTGTGCTTGTCGAATCGAAAATATCTGGAGGAAATTGGATGATCTGAGCTAATGGTTTCCAGGAATTCATCATGCACCCCCAACATTGAAGGCGCATAACAATCTCTGCATTGATAAACTTTGCATTAGAACGGCATTGGCGAAACTCCAGTAGCCTCATTAAACATTGAATTTTATTCGGTGTAAACATTTTCCAACTGTAACCCTATGTCAATTAGTAACAAGTTGCTGACACGACAAACATAGGACGAAACGTCAAACGACAACTCTAATGGCAATGCACATATCCATAATTCAGTGGCTACGTTGTCGTCTCGTTGACAGCTTCGTCCTGGTTTTGCAGAAATCACATTTTCAATTGACGAAGGAGCGCTGCATTGAAACCGAATCGTTATTCGTCGCCAACAGAAACCAAACTAATGGGCTTTTGTTCGGACGATTTCGCTTGAAAACTAGCGACAATGTCGAGTTAAAGTAGTGACGATTGGTTTAAGTGAATCGCCTGTCCCGCCGGATTCGTTACAGTTTGAGTTCACACGAACCGGAAATTAAGGTGATTTCGAAAAACACTCCTGGCTGACAGTTTTAAGGTTCGCAACGAATGGAAGAAGTCCCGCCAATCTCTATTTTTATAAACTATAAACTTTTCTAGTGACTCTAGCGTAAAATCACTCAATGTAAACGTATGAGTAACAAAAAGTGAAACGCTCTTCAATCTATCTTTTATACAGCACGGCCTGGACATCTGGCGAGATGCGCCGTAGGGGAAAAAAGCTAATGCAGAAAAAGGTCATTAGTGATTTGCTGATATTATCAGAAGCGTGTGAACGCGTTGCTTACAAACGAGGATATTTGTGAAGCTATTGTCACTTCCACGTGAACCGGAAATTAACAGGTTTGTTATGCAGAACGACCCCTTGAACAATTTTTACCACATTAGAGAGCGGACGGTTTCAAGATTGTATTCAACTCTGCTTTGCAGTCTTAATGCACTGAAACACTAACTGTTATGTTTGTCTCTATATTGTAGTTTCACCTAACGGTGTTTAGATATTGGAATACAGTGAAACTGTAGCTTTCGAGAAAATTAAAAGCCTGCAATTCTTGTTTTGTTGAAACTAAAAGTTTGTACTTTTGTCTAGAAGTGTATCAACTTTTTCATATTACTCAAATCCTTAAGCACCTGCAAAACTAAAAAGCATAAGCGAAAGCTCGCTGGATGATAAAGAGAAAGAAATTCAATCTGAAGAAGTTATAGGGTCCGGAATGGGCCATGCTGTAAGGAATGGAAAAGCAGATATAGACGAAAATGAAGACAATTTGGCTGATAAAGCTTGAAATCTTTAACTTGTAAAAGTGGGGTTGTTTTAAAAAATGTATAACTAACTGAAGGAGAACAGGTGGTATTGCTGATGAGGATAAGTTATAAAAAGTAAAAAATTGTGACTGAAAAAAGTTTATGCGAAGGACAAGAACATAATTGCTTATGATTGTTACCACCCTCGGCGTCAGCAAATCTATTATCCCTTATTGACGTCAGGTTCCCGGAATAATTGAAAAAATCCAAACCGTGAAGGATAAGAAAAGTTCTAAAATAACTCTGACGAATTCGCCTCACTTTTCCTGAACCGGAGAGTGGGGTCGCAATTTTAGCTTTTTCCGATACAGCAACAAAAAACCGACCCCCATCCCCCGGCTTGTCTCGTAGCCGGCGCCCGGTGTCGCAACTCAACCGACCCCGGCTCCGGTGCAAACCGACGGAGATCCGGATTTATTTCCCGACAATTCCCAGGACCAATTCCATGCAGGGATTGTAATTGCTTAGCCATCCTGGTCTATTATAATGGCTGTCAACGTAATATTTCCAGGCGTGCCGAAGCCGCCATAAAACGTAATCGTCGTCGTAGCGGTCTGGGCCGTACCTATGCCTCTATATACGTTGTAAAACCGTTCTTTACGACCGAAACCACCATTAGCCGATGTGTTCGGGAATGAAATCCGCACCTACCCCACCGTTTTTCTCTTCGTCCTCCCCTTCGTCCGGGTCCCAATTGGTTTTAATTGCTAAGGTAATTGGGGGGCGAATTTCGGGCCTTTCCACGGATTTGTCGCCGCTGTCGACTCCGCCAGAATCATGTAAAAATTTTGGACGATGCGGTCGCCGACTAGCACTGCAGCCCCGGTACCCAACTAGGGAATTGAATACATTTCGACCAGTAAGTGACTTAATTAAAACAGATTTCCAATCAGCACCAGTACATCCTCTCCACAATTGCGGCATTTTTATTCTAACTTCTAACAGAAACAAGCGCCACCCAAAGCAACGCACTGACATACAAATCAACTTAAAAAAATATATATATATATAATAAGAGCGTGGTTGCGATTTTTTAACTGACGATTAGAATGTGACCAGCTGTTCAGACATACTTAACCGCGGCTATAAACAAAATTGTAGTCTTAATTCTGAAAAGCAATCGTAAAAGTAAAGTTATTTGATCTGTTGAAACCTTTTAAGTCGCATCATGATTAACTTTCTAGGCTGCTCCGGGCGCCGTGGCAGGGGTTAAATATGAGCAGAATACAATTGCAGGTGGCGCCTTCGTGAAAACATCACCGGCGTAATAAATATTTGCTGTTTAATTAATACTTTGTAAATATTTGCTCTGTTTCGACGTAAAGCAAACAACACAGCACAGTACATTTCATTTTGCAGAAAAAACAAAGAGCGGTAGGCAGCAGCTGCGTTGAAATTAGCTTCGAATGTGAAGAGGTCAGCACCAGCCCCAAACGCGTTTAGCTACTTTCACATAATTTTCATAACGACATTCCTAAAAGCTCGCCAATGTTTTCTAAGTAGTATTTTCGTGCTCTTAATTGGAGCAAAAGCACTGATCCCTCACCAGGAAACCGCACACCCTTTTGGCTGCGTCCTGGCGAGTTGCGAAAGAATGGTCAATATCAATGAGCACCAAATGCTATTAAGATTCGAGGGACGCTAATCTCATGGACATTGAAGAAATGTGGTGGCCGCGCAACCTTAAATCCTCCGACGTCCAAGTTGTGTCACGAAAGAATGGTCAAAAGCGAATCCGTTTTAGTATCATCCCCTGAAAGTTCTGGACACACGAGGGAAAAGCCTCCGAGTAGAGAAAATAAACGATAAAAGCGCAGCGCCAGGGAAACTTTCAGAAGACAAACTCAATTCGGATTAAAGTGTTATACAAGAACTATTAAATACCGCAGCAGAAACCTAAAATTGCAGGAATGGATTTACGGAAACCCTACACGAAGGACGTATCAAAACTTTTCTCGGCCGCGTTTGACAACTTTTAATCGCGAAAAAATATTAAAAAATCTGAAAAAGTTTCTCGGTGGCAACTTTCGAGATGTTGGGATTATGAGAGAGACGAGATTGTCCCTTAAGACGTCAGCGGCGATTTTTTTGTTCGCGACCCAAACAGTGAAATTGACTCTCCCGGTCTTTCATTATTGCATCCTTAATTATGATTTTCTATTGAAAGACTGTTACGTCAGCGGCCTTTTATCGGAATTGAATGGAGCTGTACTTTTCTACCCCAGGAAGTTGCGTGGAGGCAAAAGCTTATTGACTTCTTCGGGATTGTTGCAATCGCGGCGGATAAAGTTTTCCGCGGATGACACGTTTATAATGGCCGATCGTTTTTCTTCTATCGGGGGCACTTAAGTGTAATGAAAATTTTTATAGCGCGCTCCTATATTGCTTTTCTATTTCTATATTAGACTTTACTGCTTGGTAAATCTTCGTTGGGGCTGGTTGTGTAACAAATTGGAATTTTTACCGCGACTCAAGCCTCAAACGCTCATTGCAATAAAGTATTTACCTAAAATTATAACGGTTTGGTCACTTTTACTTACGAACATCTTTTTTCATTATTTAGTTTCGCGGCAACGTTGGGGGTTGAAGGAACGTTCATCGAGCAATAATCCTGGCCAATAATTAAGAACGGCCGTGTGTTGGGACGGAAATGGATCCTGCGAGCGAAAATTGCCTGCTCTTTCGGCTCATTTAGGGTTGGCTTTATCTGGTTTTTAAGTTTTTAATTAGCTTAGCGGCTAATCCCCAAATCGTGTAACTTATTCGCGGCTTAATGGCCGTTATCGATTGTTGAGAGTGCAAGCTAACTTGCTTAACGTGAAACATTGTTTTTAAGCGCTTGTTTTTCGGCAATGTTCGCGGACTATAATGGTATTTTTCCCAACGTTTTATTTTGCAACTCCTCCAATAACCATTAGCCCCAGAGATTTTACGGAACTCGATAAATCCGTAAATTCTATTCCGATGACGGGGGTTTGGGATCCGGTAGGGAAAAAAGTTAAACAAACGCGGAGCGCTAATTTAATCCCAACGACATTAATCTCCTTTATTCGACCCGGCGACTGGCGATACCTCTGATTTTAATTGAAATAGAACAAAAGCCAGGCGTTTTATGCAAATTAGTTCAATGAACAGCAGGTAATTATATCGTCGGTCTCACGGAAGCAACCAAAAAATTTATTTGCTATATTAAAGAAAAATTACCTACCATTATAAAAATGTTTGAAGTGATGCTCGAATCACCACGACTCTCTTGTGGATATTTCGAATATTCGTAGACACGTCCTCTAAATACTGACAAGAGATTTCGACAACACGAAGAGCTCGCTCACGAATTTCGATATCATTTGGTCCCGCTCCCAAATATCCACACACGGAACGTTAAATCAACAAGGCACCGAGCGACACACCCCCAACACGTGCCGGAGCAAAAAGTAACAAAAAACAACCCAATTATGCGTCCAGGGAAGCCCCCGAGTTAACCCTAAACAGCTACCTATGTGGAAAATAAACAAATTTAACAGGTGGACATTATCTCTGCTATCGACTGTACTACTTTAATAGGAGGTGATTATAAATCTCTGATTCCTGAAAGTTAGTATTTGCCTAGCTGATGAAGTGCTTAATTTTTTTCTTACAAAGCTAATTCTTATTTGAAATGGTTACTTGCTGGCTTTTTGCTTCTGCTGTCTAAAGACTGCACCTAATATTAAATCGTCAAACTTCTGCAGTCGTGGAGTAACTCGACATCTTTTTTTTCCAACGCACCAACAAGATACGACCAAGAATCGTTTATGGAAACCAGGGTGAAACGAAAATGAGAAAATAGAGGTGGGATTGGGGGTGCGAATATGAGAATCGCCCTAGTCTAGTAGTAGGTGCGGACAGCACTGTATTTTTGACAATGCTAAACAGTAATTTTTTTGCCAGGCCAAAACTAAATTATTTGTGCTGTCTTACAATTCTTGAAGACGCTGAGCTAGAAGTCGGAATAGATTGGATGCACACTGCTGCGTCCATCAATCTTTCTTTGCGCAACATTTTAGTAGTCGTATTTTATTTTGGATCCAGCGGTTGATGAGTTCAGAATTCCTTGCGCAATAATTAATTTTAGGAGCAAACACAAAACAACTATTAGCCGTACGAAAGAAACATTGTTTGTTGTAAGCATCAATTTAATAAGTTGCCTATCCTAATGGAAATTTGAGAATAAAACCTCGAGTGCAGCATTTAATTAATTACGTTTTTGCGTAAAAATTACCGTGCGATTTTAACAATTTCGTCCTTTTTCGTTCTCCAAGCATTTCTAGGGAGCGCTTTAGCAAGCTGAAAGTAACGCGACATAACAGATCGCGCGTTCTTGTAGTAGCAGAATAAAAGAATAATTCGATGTAACAGGTAATTTGCGAGACTTCCTTCGTGCAAACGGGGAAGCAACCCCTTGTACGAAAGCAGTCGCGTTCTCTCCTAATGTCATTGTCATTTTTTACTGGAATTTCTTGTTTTGTTTCTAGTGCGTCGCAACGGACCTGGTGAGTAACGTCCGGAAAGCTCATCGCCACATTTGTCAGTACGATTCGTAAGTTTTTATCTTGGTGTCTGTGTATCGAGCTTTTGCTTTTGGGGAGGTAGGTACGTCGCGGCCTATGTAGTGTTCGGCACGGACATATGGGGGTTGATTTAGCAAACAAGGCGCGTTATTGATTTATGTTCGAGACGAAACGGGAGGTGGCGGTCTCGTTTTCTACTTTGCGTCGCGCCGTTATGGGGCCGTGCGGGTTTCGGCGTTCCGTCTGGAATGGGGACCATTCCCGTCACGCAACCCTGTTTACCCACAGTTAAGTCCTGACCTGTGTCGCTTCGTCTGTCTTGTTTGTTCTCGCTCGGCGGGCTGCGTGCGTGTGCGGAATCTTACTTCAACCGGCGCGAAATTGTATTTAGGTAATTAGGTATGTGCTGCGGCCCGCACCGACGTCGGCGGGTTCGGTGCCTATTCCGAAAATGCCGATTGTCGATTGTAATGTTCGGTTTCCCGAGGGTCGCATTGTTTTACAGCCGCTGCTCATGTTACACTGCTCGTATTTGCTTGCAATTCAGAGCTTTGCTGTTTGTCTTTGCTGACGTTCATGCAGCAACACCATTTAACCGATGTTACGCCGAATTCGTACGGCTTTTACCCCGGTTACAATGGCTACAGTCGCGGAATTGTTGGTTCCGGAGGCGCTTTCATCGCCAAATAGCGCAGTCATAGAGAAAGTTACACGGGTCTCTTATTTTCCCCGCCACGTATCGAGAGCAACACCCCCGACGTTTCCGACGCCATACACGCTTGCCATTGTTTTATTAACCACCGTTACCATTCGACCCGCAAAGTTGCCGCCGCCACCCCCGTGGGAGTGAATTTTAACTCGTTTGTCACTCGGAGCACGGCGGAAGGTTCTATTCGATTTAATTGCGTCACTGTACGAAATGTTTTTGTAAAGATTTAATGGAAGCAATGTTAGCTACTTCTCCGGCGACAAATCGCCCAACTCTTCGAGGAGAGATGCTGCAGAATCTCAGGCAAATAGCCAAGACACATTACGTCAGCAACCTATAGCCTGTCCTTTCTGGGTAAATTGTGCTAGTTCAATCTCATTTAACTTTTGAGCTTAGAAGCCGTAAAACTCTCTTGATCCCACGGATCCCCGCAATCTATGAGAATATTACAACTTTATAAAGAAACTCTTCTGAATTAGTTTTTTTGATCACTTTTTTAGAAGGCCAATCAGAAATTGGTGTAGAGTAGTCGATATTGCTATCAATTCTTTTCTTATCGTTGATTGAAAATAAATTATTGTCTAGAATTGCTTATTACGAGTAAAATCCTGGGGCAAGACACCTTTCTGCTTGGTGTCCTCTTAAAATTCCTCGCTTGCTCTCCAAGGTGTAAAAATAATCTGTAAGCCCTGCACAAGTATCGTGATCGATCTACTTTCCGCTGCCAAAATCCTCAGGAAATAATTACCCCGAGTTTACCTGACGACGCCCACAGCACGACTTTCCCGTCCCCGATGCAACCAGAATTTGTATTGAATGCGCTGAAGAAAGGAATTGCACCCTTTCCAACAGAAGTTCGTTTCAATTATTAAGGTCAGTTTATCGCTCTGCGTTATTTAACAACGGTTTCCATTCCGAGCACTTGAAAGGCCATCGCGCAACGTGTCCGTTTCATCTTTCATGGACATCGGTGGCCGGGTCCTGTTTCAAGAACGTTTTCCCATGGTGAATTGGTGACTTGGTGGATTTGACGTCTACAGAGGGACGATGCGTGAATTATACTGACCGAGTTCACCCTCGACAAGACGCGGGGAGTGAAGTTATTAGCATATTACTGCATAAACAGTTAGTTCTGTGTGACGGCCTGTTGGGAAGCAACGAAGCGACAACAATGTGATTAGAGAAATTCAACTCGGACGTGTTTTGCATAATAATTTTGTCGTTGGAAGCAGCAGCCAGAGGCGAGCGTAAAAATTCAAGAAGGGAAATCAGAGGGGAGAGAAGCTGCAACTGCTTTAGGTGGCTCCTCGGCCAGGTAGAAATTTAAGAAAATTAATAAAGACGGTTTAAGAGCAGTCTGTTGCAAATTCTTGCATTATCGAGGTCTTTTTATTTGTCGAGTTAATGCAAAACGAAAATTGGCTAGAAATTGTTAAGAGCAGGAGAATTTGTCATTCGCCCGATGCATCCACCATTGTTGTATTATGAGTTCCATTTTATACTGTAAAATAAAATCGGACCTTTCTTCAATTTGTATGTCCCTCTTTTGCTGCATTTTGTACAAAATGCATAGATTAATTTATTTTAAAAAAATTCGTGAAAAAGCACTAAACATATTTTTACTGAAGCGCATATTGTATTGATTCAGACTCATTACGTGGTGTTTGTTTCTTGATTTTTATTTGCTCCGGTGGCAATCGCACCACCACAATAACTGGTTTCAAGTTTTCGCAACAAATAACTTGTCTTGAATTCTACAGCCGGTGGAACCAGCGAAAATATTAATTTTGCTTGCTCCTTTCTACCAATAATTCGTTTCGTTCTCAATTTAAGTTTCTCAAGATGCGCTAACACTTTACAACATTTCTGCTTTATAAAGTAGCACGAGATTTTCTACAAGCACTTATTTAACAGATTTAGCTTCACACTATATCATACGAGCTCAGGTCAGCTTCAAAGTTTTTAGCATTTTTGTAAGCACTAAGTTAAAACCCGTTTTACCCACTTTACCGTATAAAGTGCATAACTCGTTACCGACTTCTCTTTGCATAACTTTCTGGATGGTGACAGTACTTAGTCAGCGGCCACATGAGGTTATTGACGTCGTGATTCTCCCGGCGCATCCACCATTTTTGCTTTTGACAAGTTCACCAAGTACATTAAGCATTACTTATGTTTCCAGGCGAGTCAAGCAAGTACTCAAGAAGAACGGAACGAACTCGTGCTCTAAATCGACAGCTTTCGATGTACTCACACTTGCTATCATAAATTTTTATTACCAAACTTTGGCGCGTTTTCTCGTCAAGTACTATTTTTGCATTTCATTAGCTCAATTTTCTGCGCCCCTCGAGTTAATCCGCCCCATCCCCGTACAACGTTTAACATTAAGCAATAATTTTGCGGTTTCAACCAAGTGAATGGAGCTCCTGGGTGCATATCGCCGTTTACCCCGTTGCCAGACATTCGTTACAGCCGCTCTAATTGGTATCCACACAAACGTTACGTCAGTATTGCGGCTACCGGTGGTAGTTGATCGTTCGTACTCGCTATGAAAGTGGTTTATTTCTTGGATGTTATTGTTGATGTGTTAATCGGCATGTCGTTGTCGGGCGTGAATACGAGCAGTCATCGAAACCTCTCCTGCAGGATGCCCGTGGCGCAGAACACGATTCCGAACAACGAGCGTGCTGCGTCCGTCTTTCGCGTAATTGCAGTATTCACTCGGCACAATACACCGACAAGCGTAAATCAAACTACAACACACGCTCGCATGTAATAACGCTGGTTCTCCTTACAACGGCCCTGCATGTTGTCGCCTCCTGGAGATATTAATATCCGTTTTTATGCGCCAATGCCCGCACCACCCTCACACCCCCACACACAAACACACACGCGAAACTCACTTAATACGCTAGGTAAACATATTACTTTACGTCTTATTAGCAGCCCGGCCCTGCTTAATTAAATTTCAGTTTTGCGAGAGTAATTGGCGAATTTACAGCCTGTGCCTTGGTGGCGGGGACGACGGCGCTTTTTCCGCGGGATTGGTCGCGCGACTTTTAATTAGGTTTAATGGGCGTTTGATTTTTCGGCCCCATAGTCCTACTTAATTCCGCTCCTTTTAATTTCTTTTCTTCAGAAAATTTCTATAAGCCTGGAAGGGTGAAGAGGGGAGGGGGGCCTATGTTGCGAGTTTGTCTCCGCGGCATTCTGCTTGCTTAATTAACGCCTCAAGCTGGAATTCTTTCAACGACTTGTGTATTTCGCTTTTGTAACCGGGACTGATGATGCATGCTCTACTAGTTACCTGGATTCTGTAGCGTCCTCCATTCCACCGGCTGCAATTTGGTTCGCTCACCGTATTGAGTTAGCCACAATGGACGTCTCGTGCGGCGGAATGAGATTTGTTTAGTGCATGCGCTTTCCGAATTAATCCTGTATGCTCGTATTAAGGCCGAAGATTGGATAGAGGCAGTCTGGGATTGTTGCAACTGTGACGTTTCAATCAGAAACTTCTGCAACCCCGGAGGAAGTTCGATTCACTTTTGACATTCAAAAAATTGCGCCAGTAGTTTGAGTTTCGTAACCGAGGATTGTAATGTAGTCGAGGGGATTTGCCGCCAAAAAAATCTTTTGCCCGAAATTTTTTAGATTGTGAATTGGTTATCTTTATCGGAAACAATGGATCGACGCCACTTAGAAGCCGGAGAAATCAAGGACTCAGTCGCTAAGCGTCGAAAGCTCCGGATTAACAGGGGGAAAGTCTGTCTTGTTAACAAATGTTTTACACTGTTGGTGCCAAGCGAGACAAGCATCGACAGTTTCAATTACCCTCCTACCTTTTTTGTCGCGACCCTAAAAGTTGGAAGCTCGACGGCACTAGAAGTAGTTGGTCTAATCCGGCCGGCTTAAGGGTTACCGTGCCGGTTCAATTGAGCCATAATCCTTTCAGTAATTTCAGTCCAAGTCCTTTGCGTGTTCCTTTGACAAATTTCTTATGAAAAGTTTTGGCTTTCAGGCCATTATTCGCGATTTTTTGTCGGTAACCGTCTCTGACGTTATCAAAGCTTCAAGACCCTCGAACCGTCATGGGATGAAATAACTCAAATAACTCCCCAATAAGTCCTTGTTTCTATAATCAGCTTTGGAACCCGACTCTTATCTTGGTTATTTGTCGATGGTCCGGAAAACGTGATTGGATTCGTCAGGTAGCGTGAATTCATCACGTTAGATGTTGGCGGGTCTCCCGGCAACCGGTATGAACACACGCCGCCACCGCCGCATCGTGTGCTTGATGGATGGGTAGATTAGCTAATTGACTAAATTAATTCTCTCTGTTAACTGAAGTATAGCTGCGAGCTGTCCAATTAATACAAAATTACAGTCGTCTAATTCGAATGCGATATTGCCATTGTCCCTTGACCGGCGGGCACATAGTCACAATGGGAAATGACATGTTGTCATCAGCGATAAAAACTCTCGTGCTTGACTCTCGAGTTAATTTCAATATAGCGCTTGCATAACTCCCGGAATGCCTGTTTGTGTTTGTCGGGAATAATTCCACATATAAATTTGCGTCTCATCATCTGACATCCCGGTTGCAGGATTCGTAATCTTCGCCTATTGTCGGATGCTGATTCTAATTAATTCTTGATCAACCTCCCAATTTTAATTAAAACGACAAACAAAAGGAATGCGTTTGAGATGATGGTAACGCGGAAAGGGTTATCGTGTCTTTGACGTTCCTCTTCCGCAACTGCAGCACTTCGCCACCGCCACCACCGTAATGCAGATTCCGAGATGGCGTTACCGTCATGATAACGACAGATTCTGGACCGAAATCCGCACCCAACCGGGCCATTCCCACGGGAATCGTCCTTCCGTATGGCAGCTACATTGTTTCACTTTGTGCCACAACGACGATCAGACTCTTAGCGTTTCCTCCCTGCCGACACGATAACGGTTTTCCTGGTTCTACGGGTGTTTTTAAGTTATCGACGAGCTCGTTGTGATTTCCGTTGGAGAATTTGTCGGGCAATTTTAAACTTTCTTTTATTGAAATGTATCGAGTTATTGATCTTGACGACGCGTCCTTGGAGAAAAACTCTCCGGCGTGCTAAACTGTCGCGAAACTGTGTGACGTGGGTCTATCAATTTCCCCATGATACACACAGAGACGCACAATACATCGAAGGGGTCGCTGATGTTTCTAAACTTTAAGTAAGAAAAACTGTCGCGAGTTAAAGTCAGCAGTCGATATGTCGCTTTTGACTTAACCTATTGGAAAACGGTCTTGATGAGCTGGTTGCTGTTACGAGTCGTTTGATCCTTGTGCGTGTGGACGCCTTCGTTTGTGAACAGCAATCGAGTGGAGCGACTCGTGTCAATCTCACGACGGGAAGTTGATGGGCGGCTTGGAACGGTTGCTTCCGGAATCGTCCATTAATATAATTATCGCCTTAGTCTTCTTGGGATATTCACGAAAACGGAAATCGATCGCATGACGTTACAAAAGGTAATTTTAGCCGTTTGAGGTGACAGCCCATTTTTTTTGAATGTTCGCCAGCCACATTTACTTCCCTAACGAAGATAATATGCGGCATCGTCACAGTGCCACCCGAAAAGAGTGTTGCATGTAATGCTATAGTCCTGCCTTGCATCTTAAGGCTGGCGGAAGAAGGCGAAAAATAGGCGAACACACGGCTTCGTAATTCCGTCACAACGGCGTTAATTTTCAACATAGAACTTCAAAACTAGTACGGTTACAAAGTAAAAACATGGGAGAATAATAAGTTATTCCATTTTTTTCAATTTAATTTGTAATAATTTATACCCAGGTGTTGCAAATTGATCAAATTGCGTTTGATCGCACGTCTAAAATAAAGCGATTATTTATATTTGGCCGCCGTTAAATTATTTGCAATTTATTTGGCAACAAGTTTCTATCCTTGGAAATTGGTTACCTGCAATAGTTTTTATGTTATAATGGAATTCCCAGGAATTTACCAAACTTGAAAATGTTGCTATAGCGCCCGATTTAGGTGTTAATGGGCTATAAAATTTTGTTTTCGGTTTCAAATGTTCGTTAGGCTGCCGTCCATGTGACATTGTGACGCTAATTTTGTATATTTTTGGTGATCTAACTAACTTAAAATCTGGGCGGAAACTGACCTACTCAACTCCTTCTGCCAGCCTTAATGTTATCTGAGCTTTTTCTATGCAGCTTCCAAAATAGCTGGAGAACTTTCATATTCGGTGGTAATATCGCGATTTGGACAAGGCAGACTTTTTGATGGGTATGTTAATTGGAGGGACATCACTTTTTCATGAAACAGGTATTGTTGAGTTTGTTGCATTAATTAAACGCTCCTGTCCCGAATATGTTGCGTTGATATTATAATAATATGCTAGAACTGATAGTGCTCGGTGCCCCTCTGTTTTTGTTCAAACTAAACCAACCCGCCAACTATTTGCTTCCGTTATTGGAATTCGCGTTGATGCATTCACGCATTTCCATTTATTTTGATGTTGTGGCTGTTTTCGAGTATTTTCATTGTTTGTATGGTCTTGCCGCGCCTGTCTTGATGTTGTTATTGTTCCTTTAGCGTAAACTTACATTGTGCCTTCTATTATAGGATATTTCACCAATTGCCATAATATCACTTTGCTAACGGACGAAGGTATGTGGCGCCTTTTGCGAATGCCGTCTCTTCGATATTTTTCTCTCTTCCTCTTCGCACTGCATGCTGTTTTGAGACTCCCTCAAAGTTGGTCACGCTCTAAAACAAAAATATCGAACGCACTCTCGAATTGTCAATTTTGAATTTCTTAGATGCACCGTCAGTCGCACTAGTTCATTGGTTGAGCTTGATTTTTCAGTGCCGAACCACCGGCCGGGGCGGGGGTGGGTTTGCCAGATGTCGAGGTCTGGGCTCGCACGCACTCATGAATTTATGCATGTAGCCGTGATACAGTTGCCGCCACGCCACGTCACATATATACGACGGCAAAGATCGTTTTCGCCGTCAGGATTATGCGAATAACCGCGCCGCCTCTCGCCCGGTTCGTTGCAAATAATCAGACGTCGCGGCTGCGGGGGCGGCGAGTCGCAGTGGCGGTGGTGGTGGTGTCGATTTCTTGAAAAATTGCATGGGTGATTGAGAGGCGGACAATGCGGCGACGTTTATTCTTCTCGATTTTCAATCAGTCTCACGACATCGATTGGGACGGTGCACGTTGCGCGTCCAGAGCGCCCTTGTGAGGGGACAACGTGACGCTTCCGCTTTCATTAACAATTATTTGTTCATCATTGTGTAACTCGGCAGTTTCTTCATCCAGAACGTGAACTTGTATTTAGGTTTTGTCGAAATGGCCATCACGTCTGGCAAAGGGAGTCGACTGAAAAAACGTCTCGAGTTCCGAACAATACTACACACTTATAATGTACCTACTCTAGGTAGTTATGTAATCGGAATGAAATTTTTAGTTTAAATTTATACCTACTTTTTGAAAATGGATTTTTCTTACCATTGAACTTTTTATTCTGTAAAATTGGCGGATGCGCCGGGAGAATCGGACTGGCCCACAAAATAATCAAATGGGTGCTCCAAGAGATTGCCATCTGCTTTTCTTCGCCCTATATGACGCCCTATAATGCGGCACTGCTGTCTATGCAAATCCAACATTCTGTTATATTGATTTCTGTAATGTGAACACCGATCATCCTTGTTAGCGCTGCCAGAGGATATGGTTGTGTTTACGTACAAAATGCGATAAAGGTCCTGTTACCGGGCTGTTAATGTAAGTAATTATTCGAAAATTCCAATAGGGCTTCTCTAAGTGGTTCTCAAATTTAACTTATTAATTTTAAACTTCTATACTAACTTGTAGCGCTTTTGTATCGTACCTACACGCGCGAAGAGGCTATATCTCCGTAATGCCAGCTGATGCGTTATGGCTAAACTTATATAGTGGCACAGTTTATGTACGCTACGGCCTCATAATGATCGCCTGCAAAACGATTACTTTTGTGTAATGAAAGGAAGTACCTAAACGTTTATAGGCAAATAAAAGCACCAAACATTTTATGGGGTGCCAGAATTCAATTTCTATCTTCACATTTTTTGGGGCGACATCGACGAATATCTAAGCGAGATCTAAGTTTATCACTTTATGTTGACTACAAAAAGAATTTTAATTAATTAGGACACCCTATGGTTAATTTTCTAGTGAATTTTATGAATAATTTTAATAACGAGGAGTGATTTTAAAACCCAGCGTCAAGGCATATAATTGCTCGATTTGTTTATGCAAAGGGAAAAAACTAGCGCAGTTTGCGACACAATTGCCTTGGGATTTCGATTTAAGGTGCACCTATAAAAACCAACCCCTTAAATCTTAAAGAGTACTTGCTGGAGAACAATCAAAGAACTTGCCTGAACGATCCAATTTTCTGTGGGAATAACCTGACCTTGCAATTGAAAACCTAATTGGATTTGATCAGAATTAAAAGCCTCTCCAACGACCTCCTAGCAGGAAAGCAAATATCGTAATATTTGGTTGTACCGGCTTTCTCTGTTGTATATCGCGACTACTGTAAATACGACTGATACTTCTTGTCTCTCTCAGGATTGTAACGGTTCTGGATATCCTTTTGACGGAGCGTAGTAGTTGTAAACCATCCAACATCGCTGATCTCCTCAATTGCCTCTGTTGATTAGTTACATTGAATTCTGCACTGCCACAACATTCCCCCATCGTCATGCTTCCGGCAGCCATCAGGCGAATGCACATGCATTCATAGTTCTGTAACTTTGATCTTATGCAATCAGAACTTGCTTACCCGCATTTGCGAGAGTAAAACACCTTATCGAGCGGGAAATTTCGTCAGCCGTCGGAGGAAATGAAAAATTCGCAGCGGAGCAATTTGTTTTGGTGTTCATCTCCCGTTTTTCGCCGATGAAAAAGGGTTTAAGGTGTCTGATGTCGGACGGATCGGGCGCGGGGGCGCTTCCGCTGTAATTACGCGCAATTATTTACCGATAATTAGGGGGCGCCATCGAACGTGGCGCACGCTTTCGACGTTTGCTCTGCAAATTGAGCGGTCTGTTTGCTTGCGCCCTCATCATAACGCGGCAGTTACTTTGTTGGCGTTTCGTGTCGATTTTGGTTGTCTAGGGCGTCGTCGCCGCCTGGCCGAATTAATTTCAATTGCACGTCACCTTAACGTGATGGCGTCGCGACGTCCCCGGCCGGGGGAGGTCGTCGAAGCGACGTTTTCTGAACATCATGCGTCTGCCGGAGCATTAAACAGGAATTAATCCGGCGACGGTCCCGTTATAATGTTGTCGTCCTCAATTAATTACTGAGTTAGACAAACCGCGCTTTTCCCCGCTCGCCTGTCATTTT
The DNA here is from genome assembly GCA_951805265.1 of Schizotus pectinicornis. NCBI lineage: Eukaryota > Metazoa > Arthropoda > Insecta > Coleoptera > Pyrochroidae > Schizotus > Schizotus pectinicornis. Next base: position 19,693,943 of record OX638203.1, read on the forward strand.
ATGTAAGACACTTGCGACGACTCGGATTTTATCTTATTCCCGACCGCCCCCGCTCTCTGATTCAACACAACTCGCTCGGCTCTAATGCGGCCAATTAAGTGGCTATTTAGATTATTTGTGAGTGGTCCTGGATGGCGCCGCGAGGGGCGTCGCGGTCCACCTTAAATTAAGTTGCGCTTATTGATTCGTAACTACCCCTAAAATGCCGTGGAGAGATGATTATTGGTTGTGTTGAGGTCATCTTCTCAGGTGACGGCGTGGCTGCAGGAAATTCTTCGAAATTATGTTGAGCGCGAATTAGCGTATTTGAGATAAGGCAATATAAAATTCAGAACTTAATCTTCTCTGGATTTCCGTTCCGCAGCGCAAATAATAGCAAGCGAGTTATTTGTGTAATTCCGTTCTTTTTATTTGGCCTGTACTTTCCTCCCACCGGGATGTTTCGTTAAATGCATGATATTTTTGTCTAAATTGAAACCGAATGAGGGCCAATCCCGGCTTGTAATGAAGTTTCTTGTGTTCTCTGGATGTTTCATTCATCACGTCAACCGAAAGTTTTGCGAGTTTCTCTGCGAAATCGAGAAAGAATCAGTGGAAGAAATACAGGATATATATTGATAATGAGATATTGAAGAGATAAAAATGATATAAAAGAATGGATTTTGTGAGGTAGCGGGGTAAAACAAGATTAAAGAGGCTTGAGAACTATTCCTGGGGGGAAACTGGAGTCGGGGAATGGGGTGTTTCCGGAAAGCTCGGGCGTCATCTGCCGCAGCGTCTCCTCGCATATGTAGAAAAGTGCCTGGGAGCTTATTGCCCGAAGACACTCATGTCCAGATATTAATTTGTCTGTTGGCGAGAAAGTTATTAATGGCGCAAAAAGGACGACTGTGCGGCTTTCGCAAATATAACCGCGTTATCCGGAATTGTCGTAATTTTCCGGGGGGCTTTAGGATAATACATTTATTGTTCTAATTTGGAGCGAGGCAGGTGCAGATGGTGTATTATTTGTGCATTTCTCAGTGTAGCCGGATTGGAATGAAGAGGTCCGTTGCGGACTCCTGGGAGCATTAAGTGTACTTTATTTGGCATGTGGCTGGAGGTTACGGTTTAATATCTGCGGTTCAGTGGTCGTCATTCATTTCACTTACGGACGCGGCGGCACCCTCGCTCTCTCCCTCGAGCCTATTGCTTGCTTTATTGCTGCTTCCTTCACTCTACATTACACTCTAATTTATTATTTCCCCCTGCAAATGTCGTCGGGCGTACCTCTTTCTGAACCAACAAACCGCCTTTTATTAGGCCGAGATTTTTCAGGTTCCACCGGCGCCTCGGCGGCTCCTTAAACCGGGCCGCGTTTGCCAAATTGCCCAATTTGTTTAATTAATAATTCCGGGCAGAGCCTCTGCCGCTACGGTTTTATTAGGGACAACAAAACGGCAGCAATTGCCAACAGATGAGTAAATATTTGTTAATAGCACCACACTACAAGATTTACCTTGCTCGGTGCTCGTTTTATTGCTGCCTCAACAACACCGTTTTACGCCCATTTTCACTGGAAGCATATTTCAAAAACTTGAATAATGCCATCTAGCGGTCTAACATTTTACTATCGCCGTTCTCTCGAAATTCAACGCGATAGGTTTAGTGAATTTGGTCCCAGTAAATAATAACTTCCCGGTCTGAAGAGTTTCTTTACCTAGAATGGATTGATGGTGTCAGCTACAGCGACATATTTTTATTTGTCGTACGCTTACGAGGGGTAGTTTAAACTAGCGCTTTCAATGTTACCAGTGATAATCAAGATTTCGTTTTCCGTGCCGATTTCTGCGGGCCCTCTGGAGGCACAGTTGAGTTTCCGGTTTCCCCCAATTCGGGAGGTTCGGTTAAAAACGCGCAACAATTGGGTTTGCGAGAGGAGCGTTTTGCCGAAGCGAATGGGCGAGGCGCCGTAATTGCCTGAGGGTTCTCATGCCGGGACCGCGATTAATTTTTGTTCCATACCAAGAACCGTAATAACATAAGTAATTGGTGTAATTGGTTTAATTAAGCCCGGTATTCGGGTAATCCGGCATTTCCGGTCACGTAAAGCCCGCCTGATGAAATAAACCAAATGAAAATACACAAAACACACACGTACGTCGTGGCATCATCCGCTCCGTTCGAAGTCGGACGGGCAAGATGCGTAAAATGTTTTAAAACCCCTCTCCCGAACCAGGGTGAAATGGCCGGTTACGTAACGATGTTTGTTTCGACGTTAACTAACTCGAAGCGGCCAGTTAAGATTCCGGCAACGCGTCCGGACCGCAGGGTAATATGGATGTTATGATGCGACGGCCTGCGGCCTGGACACCGCTGAAAACGCCAATACTGGAGGGGTTGCCTTAACCGGAGTCGCCTTCGACGCCTCCTGCTTTGCATAGAGGGGCCGTTTCAATAAACCCATTCACGGATCGGCCCTCAATACCCCCGAAACCGGCGAATAATAGACCAATTTCTAACAATGGGAGAATTCGATGATCGCTTCCCATCGACGGGACGTTCTTTCGAAGCACAATTACACCACTCCGAAGTACACACAAAGATATCGCTAGAGACGGCTAGGTGAATCCTGCATAACAACCGGCACTTAACGCTAATTGAATATGGGGCTTGGGACTCAATGGGCCAGTGGAGACTCAGATGGGGCATTAACTAATTTTTTTTTACTTTTTAATAACGCAGCTGCAACGACGCCAGCAGCTAAAGCACAAAGGAAAACTCCATTTCACAAATTTCGAATCGCGTTTTGGGATATTTACGAATTATGCAGCTGCGCAGTGTTGAGCAAGCAGATTCACCCGGCGCATCCACCATGGCCGTTACATTCTGAATCGCTGCCTCCGATTTCTCGTTTCCTTTTTTTTATATTTTAAAATGTTTTCTATATCAATAGCAATTGGTGCATTTTGGAAACATTTTTAAAATCCAATTACTTGAAGTCGGTAATCAAATGGATGAAGCGTTTCAGTTCTTTTCTTAAGTTAATATTTTTCTTGCCCTCCACTTGGGCTGGTGGTGTAGCTTGATTGTAGAGCTGCATCTTTCCGGTGCTGCGAACATTTTTCAGAATGTTATGAGCTGGGGGGTGAAAACCTTCCATCGTTAAACCGAAAGTATTGATCTAACGTGATAACAGATAAGTATTATTCTAGACATATCCCCGCTATATCGTAACTCATTTTGTATACGTGATGATGCGTCCAAAATATGTTCTAACCTCGCACCTTTTTTATCGCCTGGGGTGGTCGGGATTTATTAGAGCTGTATTACCATATGCTGCACCGATCTTGAGGGGATTAAAATCCACGCATTCTCCACACGCGCCGCTCCCCCAAAAATGTCCATTGATGAAATTTTTGTTTTCTCACCGAGAGTTATACAGGCAATAAGTACGTTGCGTCGGTGGTCCTGGAACGAGTTTTTGTTGATCCGGCTTGTCGTCAGTTGGTGCGGGTCTGGCGATGGCTTTTCCCTTTTCCTTCTTGTTCGCCTAATCGTAATTAGGCAACGTCGCTTTCCCGACCCCTGTTTATGAAACGGTTTGAAGGTGACGTCGGGGCCGGTTTTATTTATTTAGGGCATCGTCGAGAGGGCGTTTTTGTGTTTGTTTGGGGGGTGTTGTGCTTCGACGTGACATCCAAGAACAGACCAATAGACGAACGACAGACAGACAAAGAGAGATAAATCCTTCGAGACACAGATTACAGGATCAGCGTTGCTCCTGTAGGATGCTGCAAGATTAATGACGCAACGCTTCGGGACATCTTGACATTGCAACGTCACGTAGAACAAACGCACCACTATAAAAAATCCATACAATGTGACACCGTGAGACTTTCGCGTCATTCGATGGGATTTTTCGCCTCTATAGATTTCGCCGCCACCTGAGCCGGCCGACGAGCGAGGATGCAGCCCCTTTATCTTCCGGCTTTATGACATTGCAATACACTTTTGTTTACCGTTCTTTTATTGCGTTGCATCAGTTTATGGTGTGTTTAGGTCGTTTTGTTTCACCGTTTGGGGCATTGCTGATCACTTATTTAAATCTCGGGCTTTTGGGTAGCGTTCCGCAACCTTACTTCTGGGTGGTTTATGAAACGGTTATTTGATTTGTTGGAGCTCTGTATTTCCTAGTAAAATTATCTAGAATAGTAAACAATAAGCGATGTGTCTTTTTTACGATTCTGTTGAAACTGTTTGGATTTTTCTACACTTCCATTGCCTTTCTACAGGTGTATACTTTGAATAATTTCTCCGAATTTTTTTTCTTTGCAGAAATCTTATTTCTAACAACGTCTAATTTCTGGAGGAGTACCTAGTCTAAAGAATCAACGATCGTAGAACGATAGGTCGTCGGTGCACCACTTTTATTAAAGCATCAGCTCCACTGCTAATTTACTAAATGATGGTAAACTGGCGGCCAGTGGCTGTTTTTCAATTTGGTTCGATCTCCGATGAGTTCCGAAATTGTTGTCCAAATGTAATTTCGGGCCTATTTTTGTTTGGACACTGTCAATAAAATGTCGGCATTGCGCAAACAAAGTGATCTGTATTATTATGCAATCTCTGTATGAATATTGACGCAGTTTAGGCAAATCGAGTCACAATTAATTGCCGTTCTACATGAGTTACGGCCGAATGTGCCCTATTGTGTGCGCGGTTTGCACAACAGCGCAAATGGCCGTTTAGTTGGGCAATTATTGAATTTTTGAGGATGGAACGGTCGCCTAATTGGCCTCAATTTCCGCCATTTTCCGTTCCTCGGCTACGCGAAAGAACAACAAAAATCATAATTCTGATCGCCGTTAGCGTTGATTACCGGGCGAATTGGCGACCGGGCGAAATCCTATTTTCATTTTAATTAATTTCACCGTCCCATTTGCATTTAAAGTGCGCCACAAAGCCGTTTCTAGCGTGCGTTTGTTGTTTGGGAAAAAACACAGGCCGGGGATTTCTGGACTTTATCTTCGCCCATTATGCATTCTTAATTGTGGGTTAAATTATGATAAATAGCGGCCAGATAAATTAATACCGACGATTCAAATGTCGGAGAGCCATGCGACCCTCAGGGCGAGTGAGTCTCCAGTCCAACGTGGAAAAAATAAAAAGCGTGCAGCCAATTACCCCCGAGAACGATAATTATGGGTCGAGTGGAGCCCAGTCCTCGACTCGAGCAGTCACGATATGTGCCATATTGAAAATAATTTATTTTAGCTATAAATAGGACCCCGCCAATAAAGCGGGAATCATTGCCACACGCCGAAATCGGCCGCAAAGGGGCCGCAAAGACCGATCGCGGAACGGATTCCTCGCCAGCACTCATCCATTATTACCCGCAGAGCACAAGATTTCCGGTGGTTTATTCATGTTTTTCACTTCCTTTAGCAGATTTTCCGCCCATTTGCCCGCGCCAGCGAAAATTTTGACACAGCATTACCGGAAGCATAAGCGTACTGCATAGCAAATCACCGCCCTACTTTTTTAGTTTTTATCTACTTTTAATAATGGTTCCATTAAGCACATTCCGAACGCATTCATCGTTCCATTATCCTCGACCAAATATGCCAGCAACACCGCTCATGACCGTCCGAATAGATAATTTAAAAAAATTCTTACACCCAATAACGTAATTTTACAAATATTGTTTCAATAATCTCGAAACTAATTACTCCGTAAACAAGTTGTGCGAAACTAATTTTTGGTGCTTTGAAAAATCGCTTTTGCTACTAACGTCATTGAGGGAAAAACACTTTATAGTTAGGAACAATTTCAATTAAAATGCTGTCGAAGCCGTTGAGAACTAATCCTTGTTTTTGGCGCTTTATGTTCTTAAAATTATGCAACAAATATAAGACAACAGCCCTTCTTGCATCCTCTATAGAATCTCAATTTTGTCTTTTATTTTCTGTAATTTTCAATGTAGTCACGTTTGTGAGAAATCGGCTGATGGCCGTAAAGCACAATGCTCCGAAAATAATTAGATTGCCGGTTCGCAGAGGTTCAGGAGCGCAACTAGAGGGGATAAAAAGATAAGGCCATTAGAAAAACACAAATCTCCTGTTGGAGCGCCGTCCTTTGGCCCAAAAACAACGTCTTTAATTAGAATTGAATTCGCGAACAAGTTGGGATAATTACTTCAGACGGCAATTAAATGCCTATATAAAATTATTTTAATTCAGAGTTTAATTTCCGCCGAAAGACCGGTGCAGATAGCGCCCAGATCCACTCACATAGCTAATTCGACAGTCTCGCTGCAGGCGAATCTAAATGAAAAATCTGAAACCGAGTTTTTATTAAAGTTAATTAACATCCATTTAGCGAAGTAATATGGATTTTTATGAGACAAAGTGAAAAATTGCGCTCGAATATATTAATTTTCTTTCCTGCCGGAACGCCTCGCTCCGGGAGCCCGGTCGGACTTGATATTGTTTTCCGGGCGGTAAGGGTAGCCTCGGTTAACCGCCCTTCTGCTGTTACAGTAATAGATATTTGTTGAACGTGGGGGCGATCGCGTCATCATAAGAAGAATATTAATGATAAAGTTTTTGCCTTTTCGTTCTTCTTGGGGGGTGGGGGGCTTAAATGCGTCAATTTTCATCCTCCCCGTTTTTGCAAGATTAATAGGTGCCTGCGACGATCGTTTTTAATATGCTATACGTACATTTCGCGGTTCACCGGCTTGAACCGGAGTCATTTCACAAAGTGGAAAAACATCACGGCTCCGGACGGCTAATATCGCGTCATCATATTGAGATGTCGCCGATTTGCGTGGAACTACCCCTGCTCAATGTAGCGCGGAGATAAATCTGAAATGAAAACGTCCGAGCGCTATCGCAGTGATGGAACAAGTTACGCGAACCCTCGCGGTCACGTCATAAACCAATCGACGGCGCCACCCCCGGGGTGCGCCATATCAATAATCTAATAGGTCCATTTGTCCCACCTAATACAGCGCCGAACCTGAACGAGCTCTGTCCACCGATAAGATTACCGGGACGCTCACTGACAATTTTCCTTCGGAGACGTTTAGAGAACGATCCTGTTAGGGGGAAAAAGAAGGAAACCGCCCAACCGCTTTTCTCGATGCAAATGCATCATGGATTTGGCCTTGTTCGCGTTATTAATTTTTCGCCCAATTTCACGACTAGTGCTTCGTAACTTGAGATGAGGTTGACATAAAAAATTGAACTTGCGACCACTGGGAAAATTTTGCGATAGGGGGTCGAAGAGTTAGTGGCTGTATGACGAGATTTTTACTCGTCGCTTAGTTTTGATGCAACTAAACTACAGTCACCTTCGTTAATAAAATTTCCAATATAATCGCCTTGTCGAACCTTCTTATTCTTATTCCTGGCTAATTTTTTTCAGAAGTGTCAAATAAATTTTTATGTAAAAGGGTTGGTGGTTCAGAAGCGCAGCGGCAGCGCTCGGAACCAATCGGGAAATTAAATGGAACATTTCCGCCCGCGGTGTTTATTAGTTGTTGACGGTTATTGTTGTGGCCTAAATGGGGGCTGCAAGACGGGCGTCGGTCCCTGCGAACCGTACGGAGCGCAATTAATACCTTCGATACACGCCCAGTAAGTACGAATTAGCTGTCGCAATTTAGTCGGTATTAAATGTGTGAATTATTAATGGTTTGTAGCTTGGGTAGATAACAGTCATACATGGTTCCCATGCGACCGATTTTAATTGGATTATACGCTTGCCCTAACGCCGGCGAGCGCTCTATTGGCATTAGCAACTTCTGTTGAGTATTGTAATCACTTATTAGGATATATTACCCGCTTGTTCCGTTCTTATCGTCTTTATTCAGGCCTTTGACGATAATTGCGCCAATACTGCCAACAATAACGGCACCACCTAAAGCATGTAATTTATTCATGTCCTGAAAAACGTATCTAAATTCGTTTCCATTTAGATGATAGACCACCACTCTCTTTCTTTGCACTCAAGACATAAATCCCGATATTGCCGACCTGCAGGTATTCCACCCTAATAATACTTTATTTGCATTATGCCGGGATAATAGCGATGACAATAATTTCGGGCACGCCGTTTCATCGGGAGTGCGGGCATATTTATTAGCGCTATCGGATCGAGTAATGCACTACCTAGAAACACATTAGCATTACCCCCGTCCTAATTGATTCCTGGAATAGTTATGGCACCGGCCTGATGAACTACCTTCTGTTCAGTGTGTTAGATACGTAACGAGAATCACACGCGAGGTCGTATAATTTTTATTTTATTATCGCTACCCTCGCAACTGCATTCGTTGTTGTCGCTGTCGGTTGTTTTATCGTTGTTGCTGTATGTGTTAGCGATGATTGGAAACTCGGATGGAAAAGAAGTGCCGCCTTCAACCGATGCAAACTTGTCTGGATTGTTTAATTTTTTCATTAATTCGCCAATAGTGGGAAGATAGGCGCTACAATAGGGTAGGTTCGTTAAAATATTAATTTGTTCTGTTTTCGTTCTCGTCTCTTGACTTTTTGCTGTAAAGTTGCATGATTAGTTCAAAGATTCTGGGATGGTTGAGCTGGCAGTTGGTGTAAGCTAAGCGAACCTCGTCAGAATTGGATGTATGATCTGCATTTTATTGCGCCTATTAGTTTTTTGTTTTATGTCGCGGATCCAGCTCGGTAGACGGTATCTTTATGGCTTCATATTCATGCCATATTGCAGTAAAAACCAACAGCCGTTATCAACGTCGCTGTAATTTATACGTAATTTTGAATAATGTCGGGTCGTATAACCTGGCCCGTTTTGGTGTGGAGCTTCGACGAATTTGGGGGGTTTGTTTTAAAGATGGGAGGAAGCCTTCGCGTCGATTTAATTAATGAAGTCGAGATATTGACGTAAAACGCTACTGTGCAGCTTGCAGGGTGCGGGGTTTTAATGCTGAAATTGCCCAATTTCGGCAAATTGCTAGATCCGAAGCAAGTAAGTCTCTTTACAGCTTTAACTTTTTATTGCGAGATAGTGTTTTTGTTTATTTTCGCCTTTTACGTTCCACTAATCCGAATATAATGGAAGATTTTATTGTGGTAATACAATTTACATATTGTTTTTTGCGGCGGCATAACGTAAAGTTATCCATCAAAGAGGCCCGGGAATGATGCGAGAGTGTGTGACGTGTTCGTTACTTGCGTCGAGCTTTATGAATATTGATACGAGACGGGAGCTTTTTCGTTGTGCTTCTTGGGATTTTGGGCGGAACGACGCGGTAATTCGCCGATTCGCAGCTCGACGGCGAAATGCACGGGGGTAATTGGGCGCTTGTAAATGGATCGCTCGTCTAAAGCGAACGGAGACAAAGGGGTTCCATCTTACCGACCCAGTTGCCCGCTAATTACAAGAAGAAACCATTGTTGCGTAAGGGTTTACTCGCCCGCTCCGGGAACAATTACCCAATTACCTTCCTTGCTTGCTCTTATTTCCAACATACACCCCGGAATTTCCTGCAATTTTCCAATTTTAATGCGGAGGGGGTTTTGCTGTTAACGCCGGGACTACGAATTACCTTTCCCCAAAAATAAGGTAAACTTTTCAATGGTTGACACTACAATACCGATAATAGTCTACAAAAAAAAATCATAAGATTCTTTTCAGAAATTTCAAAATAATTGTTTATTGTCGACCGATCGATTAAAATTTGCCAAAAACGCAAGATTGCTGTAGTTACCTCAAATCGAGTCTCAGACGCACTATGTAAGCCGGATTTTGATGTGTTCAACTTTCCTGATTATAAATTAATTCAAGTCCAATAATTTACGCCTCACTCAGATTTGTCCGATTTTACTCAAAATCTGAAAGTTGCTGCCTCACATTCAGAGCTACTGTAGAAGACGTAACAAAGTGCTTTGCCCTAATTGTCGCTCTAGGTTTCAGGCGCACTCCGGTCAAGCTGAATTTTTAATGACGTCTAAGGGTTGTTTTGCAGTTCGAAAAAGAAAACTACTTTTCGGATTCGTTAATAATTCAACGCTGAAATGCGATATTACCGTCTCGTTCATTTGGCTTATTAACCGGGTCTTTTTGATCGCTCAATCTTAACTAACTTTGTTTATGCGAAGCGGTTGAGCAAAGGAAAAAGTTTCAGATAACCGTTTTTTTCATTTTTAACAAAGTTTTCAACGAATCCACTTCACAAAAATTCGAATCTTTAATTTAACGAACGTTAAAAATGGCAGACGCTATAACCACTTGTTTAATTACTCATCCTGGCCTAGACAAAAATATAAAATTTTATTTTGCAAGAAGATGATAAATACTAATTGGTGAAGTTATCGTTGGTGTTGAATACATTGCTTTGTTTTAATATAAAATAATTTTAAAAGTGGTTTCCTTTTTGTAGTCGCTTAATGTATTGGCAGGTTCTTTGCGGATCGGCTCAAAGGCCCGTACGAAACCCCTTAAAAAGGCCCATTAGATATTACGGCTTGAAGTTTTTAGATGTCGTCGACGTCCCCAATTTTCAGCTCAATTTTAACTTGAGATTAAGTTCATGAAGAAACATTATCCGTCAAAACATTAATTATTCACGTTATTTCATATCTCCTTTCTCGGGATCCCTGAGAAAATTAAATTTTTGACTGGAATTAATTCGAGACGATTTGTTATTGTTGCCTACATTAACTGTAATTTTTTTCAGCCACCGCCCCCGGTTCTCCGCCAGCTTCTAATAGCGTATTTCATGTATATTTTCTCGAACGCTTTATACCTGAAATTATTTCACCAGGCTTATCTCTCTCATTGCATTCGCAACACTAATGAAGTAGGCATTTGTCGAGAAAATAACCAAATGAAAATGCATTCACCTTATTATCAGAATCTTATTATACTCTTGTACACGGCACCGTCGTTTAATTGCGCAAACATAAAACGTTCATCTTCATCAAAGCTTTTAACAAGGCAAATTTCACGATTTGCCCATTATTCCAGCATCACGGCAATATCGAATTGCCGGAAACGAACTCGAGGTATATCAGCGATTGCAGCTGCAGCGGGGTCAAAGAGGCAAACTTTTAGTTCAAGCACGATTAAGGTCCCTTGAATAATATAATAAAGTGCAGTTTTCGAAAGAAGTTTTCTCAATAAAGGTTTTATGCAACAAATACTTACATATTACATAATTTATAGAATTATAAACTATGCAGGGTGATACATAATTTGCCCGACAAATTTCGAGGGGGGACACCCTGTATATCTATATGGTTTTATTTCAGTACTTTAATTTGGCTTATATTGATCTTCGCAGAACCAACGACTGGTGAAGAATTTAATTTTTTTGTTCGCATTCTACAATGGTTCCTCGCATTTTGCCGGGTCAATTCTGTCTGTATGTGCCGTTCCATGCGAGGTGAGAGTTGAGACCGAGTAATATCTTTTTACGGTTTGTGTTATAACGTTATTTTTTTGTTATTTCGTAAGGCCCTCGAAATTCCGGTGCGTAACGGTCCAATAAAATTTACTATTTCCCCAATAAAGTCTTTGAATCGTGTCCACTAATCGAGACTTGGTATTTCCGCAGCCTCAAATACACTAAATTTTCGATTACCGGGAAATTGTGTCGCAACTCGAGATAAACCGGCTCGTTCGGGATTTTATTAGTTTAGATAGGAAATGTTATATTTATTGACCCTATCTATATTTCGGCTTTATGTACTTTATAATAATTTTCTTGTCTCGACTTCGACGATGGAAGTATCTTTTGCGGCAATCTCAACAACTTTCAAACTGGGGCACTGGCTTTAATTCAAAGTTAACCTCATAGTGTTGATTTCCAAAAATTATAACTTTATCTTTGCTTTTTGATCGAGAAAACGGGAAATTTTGGTCGGTTTTGCGTTAATTATGCCTAATGATTCGGACTGTTGACAATTAATTAAATCCTTTTACGTGCCAATTTACTTATCACTCATGAGCAAATAGCAATATTTACGCTAGTTGTACGAATTTATTCCGTCTACATAAAGGCCGCTAATTTACCGGCTCACTTAATAAACCCCGAGCTGGTCGCAAAAAATCTTCCCCAAGTATCCCTCGTTATCGTTCCGGTTTTATCTGGTCCGTGAACGGCGGCGATTGTTTCGTTTGTGTGGACGTCGTATTAAATTTCTTGTAGTGTTGCTGTCGAGTATTTCTATTGTGTTTTATCACTGCATGTGCGGTCGTTATTCGTCAAGACAAGGTAACGGGATGACAATTTTATGTGCGGACTCCGGAGCCCAAAAGGGTTATAAAGCTGCAAAAGCATTGCAAAGCGCTCGTCGGATGTCATTTTTAAAAAACGATTTTTAATATGGAATGCCGTCCGCAGCATGATTTCATGATGCAGACCACCTGGAGACTTTTACGACGCTCCGGCTCCGGCTCGCCCCGGATCTCGCCGCACCGGAAATTGGGATTTACATTTTAAAGCCGCAATTGGTACATTGTATTTTTTATGATTAATGCACGTGTTTTATGGTAGATGTGTGTATCTGGGATGGGGCCACAAAAGCGTTTCCGTATTGCAAGTTTTCATCCAAATCCCTTTTACATCCAAAACAACTTGCAGAATCTTCCGGCAGTGAAGTAAGAAAATCGGCAGATGATACTTTTACAATATTATTACAATATAAAAATTTATAAAAATATAATAGGATGTCGCCTATTCTTTGAATTAAAACATTCTAGAAAATGTTGGAAGTTAAAGTCATTTTTTTACGACCTGAAACGCAACGTCCTTGCTTTGCATGAACCTACTCTTTGTTCTGCGGAGGAAGTTCGATAGTGGGTATCGATTAAGCCGCTGTTTTACTTTGCTAGTGCTAATGACCCAAAAGTGTTCTTTTGTTCCTGGCAGCAATTGATGCTACTGATTTGAGATTGTTAATCTGGTATTTTAATCTATTTCTGGCCTGTCGGATCCTTTGTTACGGTCACTAAGTGAATGCTATGGATTTGTTGAGGATCAATTTAGTCAACTGTTTGTTTAGCGTTAAATATAATTTTTTTAGCTTCGCCTAAATTGTTTAACTGTTCAACCGTGGGGTTAACGTCTCGTTCGATTTGGCCGCAAATTGAGTGATAAATCGGCCAAAGACAAATTTCGTCCCCCCAAATTGCTCGGAATTCAACACTGTCGTTAGATAAAAACGAGATTATCCGGACTTAATCTGTGTGTGTCCAATTCATTTGGATTGAGCGCTTTCCCGGCTTCTTCACGGATTGACACACAATGCGAGCTTATTGTAGCTGTCTTTAATGGATGTTTTTGTGTGGAGACGCGCCGCGTGCGCCTAAAAACCTAAAAACCTATTAGGGTGTTTGAGTTTAATTTTGGCGTATAATGGGCCTACTCAGTCTCCACTCTAAGAAAACAAGTTTTATTAGGAGGCGTTAATATTACCTGCCCTATCATTTGCGGGGTTATATGATGAATGGGATCGGGCTAAGCTTTGCGAGATAGATTTATGATGTTAGCTTAGAAAATATGCGCGCAAGAACCGGGTGCTGCCCAAATTTCACTGATAAAGTTTGATAAAATAAGTGCGATGATGAGGCTGGATGAGACAAAGGGAGTGATGAAAAATGCGGCGCATTTATCTGGAGCGAATGTAATAATTTCGCGGAATTTTTCGTCGTTTTCTTGTTAAATTACCGGGCTGCGACCCCGGGAGTTTAGTTATGGATAGTAATTAATACGTGTAAACCGTCAGTTTTAATGACCTACGCCAACTTGACGTGTTTAATATAAAACTCGCCGGCTTATCGCGGGCTAAAATTAATATTTTAATAATTAATCAATTCTTGGTGGAGTTAATTATGTAACAGATTTCAAGTTAATGATTAAATAATAAAAAGTCCGGGGCGTGATGAGTTTAATTACGTCGACGTCGCACAGACACTTGGACGTTGGCGTTGCCGGTTTAATAACAATATTTAATTTTCTAAAATCCGCCCCCCGATGGTACATGGGATAATTGTTATTAATCCGAGTGAGCGCGCGCGTGTCTGGAAGTTATTTCCCGTTCGAACGGACTGTGGTGTCGTAATGAAATTTTGAGCGGATGTTTTAATTAAAGTCCGGTGCATAATCCGGGGTCCGGACCGCAACCGCACGGCAATGAGACGAAGATAAATGATGTTTCCCTGATCACAGATTATCGAGCCACCTGTCAGGCTGCTGTACAACGCCAGTGCTAAATCACCGGTAAAGCAGTGGTCGCATCTGCCCACCGCGTGTACCCCGTTAGATATTTTTACGGGGAGTCGCCCCCTAATTGATATATGGGACTGTGGGGACGCGGCCCCCTTGTCCTACCGACTACGGTCGCACTCCGCCCGCCGACGCTATTGATTTGGACTTGACTTGTTTGTTTGTCCTTTGACATCCCGGATGTTTCCGGGTCTCTTCCACGTCCACTGTTGCCACACGCAGATGACGTTGCGGTTCTTTTTCTATCTTAATTCACTGCTTGCATATTTTTACGCGACCTATAGAGCGCAGTTTTAACTCAAATTTATGGCAGTATCGAATTTAATATTTAGTCGTCCGCAGTTTTGCACAGAACTCCTCCTTATGCAGCACGCGATTCTACCATCATTTTTGGTGGAGGCGCCTGCGGAATACCGGATGGCTGTCGCTTCGCTTTTTTCGCGAGTTCCATCAATAACGTGTCCATTAATCGCAATCGAGTCGGTTAATGCCGAAATTTCCTTCTCAAGTTCGAAACTGACGGTGGGGATTTTTCACATTATGTTGATTCAAGCGACGTGGCTGCTGCGACTGTTTCCGGGATCAAATCGGCGGCTCCGGGAGGATCTCAAATAGTGTATTAGCAACTGGTCGATCGAAATAACGTCGGTTTTGATGGACTAAAGGCAAAGCGTTCTGAGGGCGCATTCTTTCATGTTTAGCCAAGCTCGCAGAGGCAGAAGTTTCTCGTTATTTTTCTTGCCGTTCCGTTGAAACCGCTGTTGTCTAATACACTTTACTTATTTTCTTTTGAGACATCAAGGTTCTCGAATTGCTCCGGATTCGTAAGTACTTCTTGGCGATTTCCGGACAACGTTACTTTTAATCCGTCTCTCCAGACACCAGCAATAATCTGGATGGGCAGTTCTATTTTTAAGCACGCCGACGCCCGCTTGATCTTTATTGTTAGCGCTTGAAGGGGATCAATTCTGTTTGATTTTGCTAGGTCACCTGCCGGGACCAATTGATTTTTACGGCTGACGTCTATCGATTCCGGCTGGCGGGCCAAACGGGGCGTTAATAATGTAAAAACATTAATATAGATAGTTCAGAAAAAGGCCGAAACGGGTAATCAATTTAAAAGGAAATTAATTTGATATGTCCATCATGCGCACCCGAGGAAGAAGTAGTAAAATTGGATTATAGCCGACGTAAAAAGACGACACGGAAAATGTTGGAGAGCTTGGCGCATGTGAAACGCATTATACTCAACCAGGTCAATAAATAATTCAGGCGTTTTTTAAGCCACCCGCATTTCTTGATGGAACGAGGCGATACTCTTAAAATTGCGACTCGCCATCAGTTGAATCGGAAATTCGTGATTCGGTTGCAATCGGTAATTGAGTAACGCGGGATCAGAAACGAAGTAACGAGAAGTTACTGCAGCTGCAGCAAGTTGCCTGAAAGCTACCCTCTGCCAATTACCCGGCATCATTAAACGCTATTCAATACATATACAAGAACCACTGATTGGAATTAATGTACAACATCTCGAAGTGACTACTTGTTCTGGAGGATATGTTACCGGTGGCGGGTGAATAAGGCGAAGGGGATGTGGGCCAATTTTGGCTGCACGCGTGCCTTAATTAGTTTTGAATTATCGATGCGAGGACCGATGAAACGAGGCGCTTTTGCCGGGGGTTTCAGGTGGAAGGTAAGTCATTTGCAGCATAAAGAGGGCATTGAATTTGCAACGGATGATGAATATGAGGTCCAGGGTTTGAACGTAGCCGATTTATCGGTTCAGTCAGTATCATTACGTTCTGAACAGGCTGAAAAATGTATATGCCGGATCGCGGGGCCTGCCGATGCTCCTGGCCGCCCCTAGGCCATTCATGGAGTTCATTTATCAAATATGTTGATATGTGAATGGGTATATATTTATTATTCTCCTGAATATTTCTTATGAAGCGAACAGTTTTGATGGCACTGCTCCACAAAAATACTGCGATTAACGTGTCAGAACCTCGCGTCGTTTATTATCATCAATAGAATATTTTAAGGCGCCGGAGAGGATATCGTTTATTTAAGGCGGAAGAAAGAAGTCGCGAGCTTTGAATAAATATTGAAGTTTCCTTTTAGATTTCTGATATATGTGTCACGGTGTGTTTTTCGAGTTTTGTCACCGGGCGAGAAATCTCTTTATTTATTGACGCCGGAGGAGGGAGCAGGACACGTTCCTTCCCGAAATATTAAATTATGGATCATGGATCACGACCTGTTTTCGAGTCCATTGGTGCTGCGGGTCTATTTCTCGAGCGTTTTCGCCGCCAACTTTCGTCTTTAACGTCATTCCACTTTAATTTCAGGAAATTATTCCGATTTTCCGTCGTACATCCAATATTTAACACGTAAGTGCCCGGGGAGGCCCTTCCACACCTCCGAGGGTCACGTTTCGACATGATTCACTCCACCTAACCCGTTTCGATTTTAATTCGGCCATTTGTTGCGTTGTCGGCGATTAAACTGGCATTATAACAAAGTGTTGGCGGTTGGGGCATTAAAATATCTATTTTTCAATAAATAGCCGGGCTGGGTTTAATATTCGCAAATGTGTAGTGCGGTTTTCGATGATAACGCCACCTGAACACATGTGACAAGTGCGAATGGGGCAATACGTTAACTGCGAGCCACATGCTATGACATTGCCGCGCCCCCGCGTATACTCTTTTAACTTTACCAATTTGTCGCTGTTGCTCCTGACGAAGCGTCATTTTTCTTTATGCCGCTATTTGTTTATGACGGACAAAGTTGTGATGCATTATTTATTCAGCCGACTTTTATCGCTCCAAAGACAAGAAAACTGCACTTTCGCGTCTTAATAGCGCAACTTGTCGGTACATTTTTCATTTTATCGTAGTGGTTGATATAGTTGTAAAAGTCGGGTTTAAAAAATTCAATAGTTCCTAATCTGTATATTTCATGTGAACGGCTCGTAAAAAGTTTCGTTTTGGCCGCTGTTTCGGCCTTAATTTATTCCAGGCGCAAAATGAGAAATTTAATCTGAAAACGCACACTGCGTCGTAATTTTTTAATAATTTCCCCCTTAGCTAATCCCCGTGGCCGGATTAATTGAAATGCAATTGGATGTTGGTCGTTTTTTCGCGGGCCGCGCAAAGCTCTTTTATTATTTATGAAATTTGAAGTTCGGCGAGGGCCAACATTTACACAATCTCCCAATTAACCCGGCATAAATATGTACAAAGTAGCCCGGCTCGAAAATAAATGTCACAACGCAACTCGAATCGACGATGAAAGCGGCTGAATGAAAAAATCATCAAAACGGTCCTTTGTAATAAAGCAGAAAAAACACATCCCGAATTGAAAGGCTTCCGTTGCCAACGAACGTATTTGCATTCGCGTTAACTACCAGTATGTCTGTATTGTCGTTTGACGCCGACATCAAAGCCCGAATGGAGTAGTTGTTCAAACAGTCAGAAAATGACCAAACACTATTATGACGCCCTCGATGCCTTTTTAATCGCCAAGAATCGGCCTGGCACCAAAACGGTGAAAAATGAGAAGCAAAATAAACACGGTTTAATAAGAGTCGGATAATAAAGCGGATTTTTAATGGAGTTTTACAGGTGTGTATCAAAGCGGCATCCCCGCTGTTTACTCGGTAATGGAAATTTTGGTGTTTGCTATCTTTTATTCGTAATTTTTATTTATCTTATTGCGTTACTCACTTTTCAGGAAACTCCCCAACATAGAATCTTTCGCGATTTGTTTGAACTATTTTAATAATTAATCAGGTCGCCGCCTAATTTCGTTTCGCACGTTTTTTTTGCTCCCTTAGCGCCGATTTGAAAGGCTTCACCGCGAATCCTCCAATTAACCAAATTAGCCACCAACGTGCTCCCACTTAAATTACAGCTTTGTATTTATAATTCATAGTGTGAAACCAAAATAGGTATATGTATACATAATTCGACTTGTTGCAAGTACGACTGTAGCATAAATAAAAATTTTACCGATTATTCACCAAAGGGAGCTTTTCATACACGACCCATAAGCTTCTGAATACAATTTTCACTACACTTTGCTCCTCTTTAAGGGTCTAGAAAGGCAAGTTGGCATCTGGTCTCCCCATCAGCACCTTCTTTTGGCTTCAGCAGCCTTCATTCGGGGTTCGTCTTGGGGTGGTGAATTAAGTATTCTCGGCGAGGTGGGGAATTTCCGGGATTCCGGCCCTGCCGGCGGATTCCGATCGCGGATTGCGGTCGGCGAAATAAATTTTTCATTGCGGCTCCTCGCCGTCCCGCTTTTATTGCTCGCCGTCCAGTTAAAATGAAGGAATCATATCGGGTTTACGGGAAGAATTATCGGCGAGGGAGAACGTCGCCGTGTTGCTCCTTGAAACAATGCGATATCTCGTTTTGTTTTCCTGTACATTCTCCCCGTTTCCCGTGTCATTACGTGACATTAATCAAAAGTACAGCTCGCTTATTGTGCCGGCAGTGGGAGGTTCATGTCGTGTTTCGAAATTTCAAACAGCCGGGGCATGCTTTACGGATTGTTCGGTGCGAAGGGTAATTATGTAAAGTAGCAATGTCTTAATTACCACTCTTTATTCAAAGTCAGGTGAATAATAATTCCTTACGTACGCTTCCGATGCCTCTCGCTGCCGAGCAACTAGCGAGAATGCGTTTTAATTTGTGGCCCGGCACCAAAATAAATTACGAAATACAATCGTTCGACTTGCAAATGAAGCATTAACGGATCGCTCGACAAGAGTTTCGGTGAATGTCTCTAAATGAGACAACATTTTCACGGTAATGGGCCAAATTTTATTATAATCTCTGGAAAAGGGCCGAAAGGAACTTTGTTGGAGAAGTTTCGTCTTTGCGCGGAATTTATTACGCCGTGGGAATATTTTTGTTGTATTATCGCGCGACATTCGTAATTTAAATTTGAGTTTCGAAAATGATCGCCGAGTATTTTGCATTTTCGCCGGAAATCGCCCGCCGATTTTAATTCGCCACCCCTCCCCCCCCGCTCCCCTGAAATATTTAATTTGCGTTATCGCGATGCTTACTTTACTTCTAGATACATCCTTCATTAATTCAGATGGAGCCAGATAACTTGCACCTAATTACGCCGGCAGCACGCAACCAGATCGTTAAACAATTGTAATATTTACCTGCCGTACTGTAATTAATTACCCACTTATGTAATGACGGAAAAAATCCGACTTTGCCTTAATTGCGGCGATATCCACCTAATTTCTTTTAAACCACATCGTCAATCACCGGAATTAGGTTGAGTGAACCCTCATGTCGAAACGTCGTTGGCCATTCTCCGAATGCGCTCTCCATGTTCCCGAATTAAATATTTATTCGCCATTTGGGGGTGTAATGCGATCCCATCGCACGATAACCGAACCTTCTCCTATGCACATGAAGGCGCCGGCAATGATGTTTTTTTAATGCCGGTAACGAGGTTATTCGTTGAACAACACCCACCATGTCACGACACCGGTTTGTTCCTTTCGTCCACATGTAATTATTGCTCGTTTTGCGGGGAATTTCTTGAGGGACCATATAGTCGCTAATCCTTTTTGCCGGCCCGCAAGAGTTCCGCAATCGCGCTTTTAATCCGGTTGAACGTCTTAAACGGCTTATGAAACGGCGAGATTACCCCCAGGTGTGCGAGCTGTTGTCGAGTCTGTCTTAATCCGGGTGCTGTTTGTGTTGCAGATCCCCCCGAGATCACCATGAAGCCCAGGAACCTGCAAGTCAAAGCTGGGGGGATTGCGGCGTTCTATTGCGCCGCCAAAGGTGACCCGGCCCCGGTCATCCAGTGGAAGAAGAACGGCAAGAAGGTGTCAGGTCAGTATATGCTTGCCACCTTTCATAAAACTTTACTAACCCCGCGGTTCAAGTCACCTATATCACCTCCATTTTTTGTAACGTTGAGAACAAAGTCGACTACATATTTGGAAAGAATTCAATTCCGGTCAAAGTTTAAAATATAAATTGTTATTTGGGAAGCAGTTAAGTTCTAATCATTGGACGAGTACTTAAAAATATGAAATTTTAATGGAAAAAATATTATTTTTGTCCTAAAATCTATTCCTGCGCGCTGGACCATAAATCTGCGTCTATAACAATCCAGACGCCACGATTCTCTTACTAGCGAAGCATTCATTATTTTTGTATTATCCATGAATGTATTCCGTTGGCTTTATCGATTGAGGGAGTGCGAGGTTTGTAATTATTTCCTGTTTTAACGATTCCAGTTATCACATCGCCAGATCCTCTCAATTTTTATTCACCACCAACTAGGAATTTTCTTTGTGCAGTAACGAGCAGAGTAATTAGTTGTAAATTTTGCCTTAATTTATGAAGTGGCGGAAGGCTCGAATTACTAATTTCCTCTCGGGTTCCAATTTCAATGCGAAACTCAAACCGAATCACTCGATTACGTGCAAAATTTTCAGTTTTCTGACTTTCCACGCATGTTTTGCGAAGCCTTAAGTTTAATCTTGATAGCTTCAAATTTTGTTTAATAATTGTCCGAGAACACATTACGTTGTGGTGCCGTTGAATCTGGCAGAGGGGTTATTTCCATTTGTTTGATCGCAAGAATTTACGTTTAGGGTTGATTTCCTCCCGGCTTCATTCATGCAAAGTTTTAATCTCGTTAACATGCTGCACTGCATCAAGCACGCGATCTCTCAGCTAGCAGATTATGATCTCAGTTTTGCCCGTGGATGTGGTTAATTCCCCGCCAGCACCGTCACCGTTCCCAAAGTTGCCCGCGTTTTCTCCCCCTCCCGATAGGTTTATTTTTATTTAACTGCATCTAGAGTCTTTCCCAAATTGGCGCCCACAACGGGCCATTAATTCCGAATGCGGCCCTACGCCGCAGTGAAACCGTTTGATTCATAACCTCGTGGAGTTCTGTGAGCGCGCCACCCACCCCCTCCCCGTCGGGACCCCGTCCCGCATGTGAGTCACGTATAAAGTTTGAGGTTTTCTTTCAGGTTCCCAGACTCGATATCAAGTGAAAGAATTTCCAGACGGCGGAGCTTTACTGCGAATAGAGCCCGTTAAGGCCGGCAGGGACGACGCCAACTACGAATGCGTCGCGGAGAACGGAGTCGGCGACGCCGTCAACGCCGACGCCACATTGCTCGTCTTCGAAGGTAAGTCGTTTCTGACGTTGTTTCCGGCTCATTACCTGAACTGCAGATGTGGCTTAGGGCCGCACTTTTACACACACATGTCGCCGGCTTTATGGCCGGTTCGTTTTCTTATTTTTATGAAAATGCTCCGGGGGCGTGCCGATAAGGATATTATCGCGATAAGGCAGAAGCATACAAAATCAAAGGTCGTCTTGCTTTGGAAACCTAAACTCTTTTTAGGGCCTATTAACAATTACTATTATTAGCGATTTCAGATTATTTTACAATCAGCGCTGTAACTGACATCTACCTGCATTGTCTTCAATTCCTGCAACATAAATGCATAAATTCGGCCGCAAGGCACACAGTTGAGTTGTGTCAGGCCAAACATTGCTCAAAATAATCGCAATTTGCATTGATGGGTCTTGCGCTGAAAGGGGGTTTGGCCAGCTGAAACTGCGTAACCAACAGTTGACTGGTGCCGGGATTTGTCCGGGGCGTCGAGGCTGGACGCCCCCGGCCGAAATTTCGGAAGATGCCGTAGGTTTAAATCTCGATCGTTTTATGCGGATTCGGGGGTTTATCGCCGGTGCTCGAGGACGGGTTCGAGTTTGCTTTAGTTCGCAGTTAATTTCAAAGGCCGAATCGGGGTCTTTTGATGGCCATTTCGTTTTAATGGAATATGGCATTCTGCACCAAGATATCCCGTTTTGTTTGCCAACGATCACGTGAAGTTTGAATACGTAGTCATTATGAATAATAACTCGAGCGTCAACTGTGACTAGTGCGGATTTGATATAAATTTAGGAATTCAGCGGGGCTTTTGGAGGGTAGTCGGGTGGCGTTTAGATGTGCGCTTTAATACCTATCTGTTTTGTGGCTCCATTCGTATTCAGATTGTGAAACCCTCAAGATCACTGACCGCGAACGGCCAATTTAATAGTCTAACTCGATTTCTGCACGGTACGTTGTTACTGGAGTTCTCTATGATGTTTAAACGCCTGTTTGCGACCGCGGAACAATAGTCTCGGTCTTTAATAACTACATGCGACTACCCCGGAATTCGGAAACAAGTAACTCGCTTAAATTCCACCTCCCTGCGACGTACGTGAATGGAAGACTTAAATCACATTTGCTTTCAATTTAATAACGTCATCATTTCGTATTAAATAAACCGCGTTTAATCCCCCATTTCAGACGTCACGCGCTTTCGGGCCGTTTGCAGGTTTTAGTGGGTCATTATACGAAATGTAATTAGTAATTGTAATTTATTAGCCCGACATCCATTGTGATACTGCCAGTGATTAGTTTCAGCGCTGAAACGGACAATTACGTTATTGCTTATTATGAATTTGCGGCGAGCTGCTCTCGTTGATTTTCCAAATCTCCGATGCCGATAGAATAGAAGGAGGAAGCTCTCGCGGGTTAGCTCGCATTTTTCCACGCTCGAAACGCTTCATGCAATAAAATGCATCTCGCATTTGACAGTCTAATTCAGATTTACTAGACTGCCGAGTTTCGAGAGTTTCCTGAATGCCCGAAATTAATATTGAACGACCGCTGAAACGGACCAAGTCTCTCGACAACAACAAAGACAACATAATTTTAAATTTTCACATTCCGTTTTCGTTAATTTCGGATTGTTCCTTTTCGCTTCCATTAAGGTTTTATGATTCGCCACTATTAAATTGAAATTCAAAACTCAAACCCTTTTAGTGAATTGCTGAAATTTTTGCGCAACAAAGTTTTTGCCTAGAATTCTTCCTGATTGTTTATGAAGTCGCAGTTCCTTGCTCTTGTTATCGTGGTCGTTTTCTGGGCCTTTGAGGGTGATGTGTATTAATAATGCACCTCTCCCTCAAAGGGCGCACGTAACGTGCGCCGCCCACATGTGTTGCAGTTTAATGTCAAACGTGCGGGGTTGCCGGACGAGGCAAAGGCCACTGCCTAATTGCCGTTTTTTCGATTTTCGTCCGGCAGCTTTGTCGAAGCGAACGATTGAATGAGCAACTGGCCAATCTGTGCAGTTCGCTGAAGCAATCGCCATCGTGTCCCGGTCGAGGAAAATAAAACCCAATTAAACAGACATTGTTTATATTTCGTAACGTTGCCGCTGTATGCTTTTACCTAATAATTTCAATTTGTGACGGGAACGTGTGTGTAATACCAATAAAAGTGTTGCACAGGAAAGTACATACAATTACTGTCAGATTCGGTAGTTTATGGAAAACCGGGGTGAAATATTGCGGACGCTTGTTTTCCGGCGTGATATTCGTGATTGTTTTCAGATCGGCCCCGTAATGGTTGTGAAAGTTCGGCCGCTTTAAAGCTCGTTGCCGTCGTCATTTCGACGCTCTTTGCGCTCGATGATGAGAGAACCAATTTCGTACTTATCAGAAAATAAAAACTTGCAGGTCGTTTCGCCGCTAATTGAGTTAACCATCCCCGTTGTCTGTTGAAAGTTCACCGTTTTTTCGTGCCCTTCCCGTTGGGTATATAGTTTCCAATTTCCTCGACGCCCCCGTGCGTTATAGTTAGTTTACCTAAACCAACTTTGGACCCATTAGAATTTTTTATCGATCTCAACGGGGGAAACTTCGTTGTCGGGACCCACTCAATTCTGATTGAATAAAATATTTTGCCGCCGTCACCGTCGACAGCTGTCAGATGGGGAAGACGGGCATTTTTGTTTGGTACACCCTCGCCCGTTCTCTTTCGTATATCGGGCCGTTAATATTTATTGCATATTAACATTATTACGAGGCGCCGTCTTTCCACGAAACTCGATACCTACTTATTTAATGGGAACATACACGGCGGAATGAAGTAAAGCCGAATCGATAATTCTCAAGTCGCTCTCTGTTTCACGGTGTAGATGCTTCGAAAGGCTTTAGGAGAATGAGGGCTTTCGGGCGGCGGCTGTTTCGGGAACAGGTGTCGACTCTCAACGTCGTCAAATTTAAAACGGGAGACCTATTCTGCAACAGCATTAACGTTCTTGCTCGTCCGAGGCGGGAACTAACACAAGTTTCGAAAAATACGGGGCAACATCAAAGCTTCGACAATGTAAAATTACAAATTTTTCTAGAAATTACTTTTAAATTAGTGGACCTACTAGTTCAAGCGCGAGTTTAAGTGACGTCGGTAGGCTCTGCAGTCGCGAAGCTACGATTCTCCCGGCGCCTCCACCATAATGATACGGCTTCTGCCGCTCGCCCTGTCAAAAACGTTTTTAATACTTAGTTATACAAAGCAAATGTTCTTCTAGAAGGACTGAGTTTCGCATTTGCGTCATAAAATTTTCTCTTATTACTATTATTTGGTTATGTGACAATTTAATCGAGTTGACTGATATAGGTATGCAATTGGGCAATAACTGATTTTGATTGATTAATATTGCATATCAGGGTTTGAGTGTTTTCTGCTGACGAATTATTAACAGCTCTCTTGGCAAGTGAGTTTACAATTTGTTAAAATTACGCCCCTGGTTTTGCATTATGGTATTTTGACTAGGTCGGGTCAGTTGATTCTCCCGGCGCCTCCACCATTTGTTGAAGATATAAATAACTTGATTTGAAGTGTTGGACTTAAATTGTTTTAAGTTAACTGAAAAGGGCTCATCATACAAAATATTACTTTCTTTGTTAATTCTATTTACGTACGTTATTTTTTTAAATTATTATTTAAAATTATTTTATTTTTACTGAATAAGGTCTCCACTCTCTAATCATAAATAAGCAATATTTACGTTTTTGTTAATAAGTAATTACATTTATTTGAGAAGGTTCTAAATTCGAAAAAAGTCTCTTTGTAATTTTGTTAACTTTGCTGGTTTTAAAATATTTTTTCGATTTAAAATGTTTTTTTTTAGTATCAACAACGTTCTGAACGTATTGTCATTGAAGAAAATTAAAATTTCTCATGTTATTTTTCCATGTTTCAGTATATATTTGGCATTCGGTATATTACCTAGTGAAAATAAAAAGGAGAAACAAGAATTTTTTTTCATACACTTTTCATACTTAGGTAACAATAAGATGACTCCTCACATAAAGCTTCATTTTCGACGACTTTACGCGTGGGCCGGTATCATTAATCGCAACAGTATTGATCCTATTTCGTTGACTGACTAGTTTCTGAGTAATACCTCCACTTTCTGGAAGGCAGTCTTTCCTAAATTAGGGTGCCCTTTCCAAAGTTTTTCATTAATGCGATCGTATTACCCAAAGGCCTTGAATTTTACGATTCTTTCAGGTTCTTCCCGGAACCCGTAATTGATGTTTTTTCAGAGTCGTAACAGGTATTTGACACCGTTAACGCTAGAAAAAAATCTTAATTATATTGGTTTATGGTGGACGATGAACTTGACGTCCTCTAACTCGCCGCCCTTGACCTGACTTCTTAAAAAGTCCCTTCACAACGTTTTTCGAGAAGCTTCAACTGAAAGTCGAATGTTGGAAACAATTTGATTTACGTTACAGCCGTTTTGACGCAGTTTGCACTTGAAAAGATTAAATCAGCTTGATTTCGGCATTCATCCGCTCCACTAACTTCTCATTATTCATTCCGCGATTTTTGGATTTTTTAATTAATTTATTGTTTGGCGCCCGCTCCCGAACTTGGTTAATAAATCAAATGAGCAGCAGCACCCGTGGCGGCGTTGTTGGATACCTACCCCGAACGGGGCCTCTCCGACAAATAAAGTAAACTCTGCGCGATTTGCTTGTCGTCGTGCTTTTGCCGCGAAGAAGAGATGGCGGCGGGGCACGTTTTCGTATTTCGAAGTGACATATTAAAAGGGGAAAAATGCCTAGGCATGTGTTGCGCCCAGAACGGGGTCCCAGAGCTCCATGACACCGTGACTCACACTTCAGAACCGGCAACCGGGATTATTAATACCGCAATGTTGGTAGCACGAGTGAAACGTTCAGCCCAACGCTCCGAGTTAATATGTGTCGGCTCCGGAGAAATATTGGTCGCGTTCGAATCATATTTTAAAGTCAATTCTATTCAAGAGGGCAAAACGCAAGGAAAACGTATGCCGGGCGCGCGGATTTCGACGCCTCGCCGCCCCTCCACCCGAAAAGCTCTCGTGGGCGTTTTTCGTCGTTGGCTCTTTTTAAGGGAGTAATTGCGTTAAATTCGCTAATTTTCCATTTTGGTTGTGTTAATTGTTTCGGTAATTTGCTCGAGTAATTTTGGCCGGTTACGGTCCTGTCTTTTTCGCACACTGTTTTACTTTACATTCGTAAGTAGGGTGTCGCGGCACTATTTCATATCTGCTACCTACATCTGACATTCGCGCCGCATGCTTCATTTCAAAATACCATCTTTCATTCTATTCTTTCTGCATTTACATTTTCGCACGCCTTTCGTATTTTTCACGAAATCCAATGTATCACGAGGACGGCAAGCTCGAGGGATATTTTCGAAATTCAAAATAAACTTTTCTCGGGCGCGTGTTCCTGACTCGAGTAGTCGGTGCGACGTTTAGTTTTTATGTTTGCGTCCTCGACAAAATTCGCTTTGAAGCCGTTCGCGGACGTGAAACTTTTCGGATGTATGTAAATGGCCGCTGCTGTCTGCGATCTAGCATTTCTGATATGTTTATTTTCTTAGTTTCGCAGCACTTTCGAGTCCCCATTGCCGCAACAAGTGTCGAAGGATGTAAATTAATATTTATCGTGATATTGCGAGGCGTTGACTCGACTTAATTCGCGTAGACGCCGGCACTTTTTGTTGATCTTATTTTTCTATTTGAACTCCTGTTTATTAGGCTCTATTCAGATAAAGAGGTTTGATGTTAAAATGCAATTTGCCTTCAAGCCACCGTCATGCGATGCATAGCAAACGACTTTATTATCTCTCAAACTCCAAACGGTGGAATTTTGGTGCAGAAATTCTTCTATCATTATGAAGTTTGGCCTAAAGTTTACTTGCTTGAAACGACTGATTGGCGCTGTATGCTATTCTCCGATTTGTTCTAGAAAAATAGTAATTTATAAGGTCTTACACCCGTAATGTTTCATCAACGGCCACTCTGATTTATAGACTTGTACGATGAAATCGTTAACTGCTTTGAAGAGTTGTGGTCCCGGGCAAGTGGATTTGATAATTTATTGTTACGATCGCTTCATCCTTTTCGTGTCGTGTAATGCCCGTGAGCGAGTCGGTCAACTGCACTTGAACCAGCCCTACAGATTTACGAGACAATAAAAGCAAGTGTCTTGCTTCCCTAACGTAATACACTTGCTATGCAAATGTGTGTAGCTTCCGCAAATTGTTTCTATTTCATTACAGTATTATAAAAGTCGTCGCATTCCCGGCGGTCTCCTGTCATTGTTACACGACGTCTCTTCGGATATATAAATAAATATAATCGCCCGACGTCGGAACTAGAGACTTCTTCAATTATTCTTTAGTTTGTCTTAAGGTTAAAACTCGCCTGTATTTTTCCATCGCAATTCCGAAAACCTTTATTTCCCCAGGGACAAGTCGGGAAACAGAAATCGGGAAGCCCAATTGTGAATTCCGGCTTCCTAGATGCTTAACGTTGCCATTTAATTAACGGGAACTTTATTGTTATGTGAAACAATTAATCTCGAATCATGATCGTTTCCGATCTAAGCCTCCTCTTTATATTTAATTAGTTCTATGTGGTATTTGCATTTGACACCGCAGTGCCACCCGAAGCGAGTAAAGCGTTAAGAACTAATCAGAAGTTTACCTCCGAGGTTGTTTTAGGTAAAAAATGTAATAAAGGTCTTCGTGAAAACAAGATTTCTCCAGGATTTTGCTTTTTCCTTCATTAGCTCTTGGGGAGTTTTATTGGGGGTTTATGGCAAGAAATCTTATTAAGGCTCTATAACTTATATGTAATAGCTGCCCATAACTTTGATATTTTTATGTTGTTGGTGGATAGAACTTTTACCTTCTGTAATACTTTCTTTAAGGATCAGCTTTAGCTTTTAATCTTACCTCGCAATAGCCCTTCATTGAAAGTATAAACTATGTAAAAAAATACTTGTGGTTTTATGGTTTGGTAAAAAATTTAAAAAAGGATCAGCTTTAGCTTTTCCTTTTTTAAATTTTTTACCGAACCATAAAACCACAAGTATTTTTTTACATAGTTTATACTTTCAATGAAAGGCTACTGCGAGGTAAGATTCTATGGGACTTGACCTCATACAGTTTCAAACTTCCTAAGTAGCTTTTGATCGAGGTCAGCTTTTAAAGGGGCATGCTCTATGAACGGGGGTTTATTTTTATTTATAATATTAAATTGACGTTTCAGTGAAAGATTTGCGGTGGAATATAAATCCATGTCTGCCAGTGGATGGCCGATTATTTGCGGGGATGATCTGGTGGTCACCGCTAAAAGGCCTCTAATTTGGGGAATTAGGTGCCGTCGCGTGGTCTGCCGTAAAGCGGATTTGGTTGGTGCATTCATTGTGCAATTTGGCTTTTGTGCGGATGCTGCTAACAAATCTAAAAATCCCTTTAATCCCGACCGTTGCGTTTGCGAATGGCGCGATCTGCAACGTAATGGCAGATAATGTTTTCACTTTCGCGAGAGTGCGCGCCGGTCCTATTCATCACTCTTCTTTTTAATTTTCTTCATGCTCCACTTGCGTCGCTCATTATTTGAATCTGATTAAATTATTCTCTGCCGATAAGCTGAGTAATTAAGGGAATGATCATTACCCGTTTCTCCCCGATCAGGCCCAGAGATCTGCTCCAAACACATCCAGGATCTCGGCGTCGATGTAAACTTGCAATTAATCAGTCTCACTGTTTTCCTGATTTTAGCCGAGTCATAGCCTTCGTCCCCTCTGCTCTTTTCTCCAGACATTCACGTTTCGTTTTTCCGGACCCAATTCTTGGCGAGCACTTCAATTTAAATTCTTTTATCATTATAAATAAATCGGGTTTCCGCCTCCGTCCGTAATTGCTTTGTTTGGGGCACAATGCGGAACTAGGAACTCCTTTACTCTCGGTAACTATTATCGAACGATAAACAATTTAAAGTTTAACAGAGGTTGCGCTGTCTTGATGGCGGATAAAAAACTAAATCTAATTCGGCAGCAAATTGAAAACGAGAAGCCAGCAGGAATAAATATTAGACAAGTAGTCCCTTGTTGTTGGTGAAGTAGGGGTCGAATGGCGAAATCAGATTACGAAAAGTGGATCGGAAGCAACTTATAAAAATTTTAAACTTACAGACGCGTATCACATTCTTGGGCGGATTGAAGGCGAAGTTAAACCGTTCGGAAAATAATTCACGCCCGTAAATCGGGTGTGGGGGAAAGATTAGCGGTAATCCGGGAAAATGGCTTTTCGAAGCACTATTTTTCAGGTGGGGATCTTAATGTAAACGTGCGCTTGCAGGGAGGGCATTAACTATTAAAGTCAACTGATATTAACGTACGGTTCGCTAACTTGAATATTTCATGGGCTTTACCGCTGTTCATAACCTTGTTTACTGGCTATATGAGAGAGTATCAATCACCGGAGTATTCCCGTTGCTGAACACTAGACCGCCCCTTGGAAACTTTCAAATTGATACTCGCGTATGCAACGAAATTGCTTCAATAAAATCCGCCCTAATTAACGACGGCGTGAACCCCGTGTTCCCGAACTTTGCACATCCAGTCGATTACGAACTTGATGTACACGAACCGAAGAATCGAAAAGTGGATGACGGGAAGAGTCTCTACGCCGAAGGCTAAGAATTACAGCGTTATGACTTCAAAGAGAAGCTTAAGAGTCGTATTTTTGTAGCTCCTGTCTCATTACTTTCGGAAATTGTCGTTTTTGAATATTTCATCGTCGCATTGCAGTCAACACTAATTTCAAGATCCGAGTTTAAATTATTAGATCAGCGTTTCGCAAATTGGGCCGCTGACACGAAGAATTTTTGAGCCATATTTGAGAATTTGGTAATTAGGCGACAAGCAACGTGGACCGTTTGGGAAGCATCGAAACCGTTTGTCTGTCAAATTAGTCAATGTTGGCAATATGACTTATTTGAAGAGCTCCACGCGGTTTTGACGGTTCCGAAACGTTTTGAAGCAAATTCGTGTTTAACTGATGGTGGGCGAGGAAGGTTTGTCGCAGTTTGGGAGGCACTGGTCCAGGTTTTGCGGTATTAATCCAATTCAGCCCTGGTTATAATTGGATCCCTATTCGGGCCGATATTGCGGGTGGAGATTGGAGCAGGTCGGGGTCGGAGTCGCGCATTCCTGCAAAATTCGCAACGCGATTAAATTAAAATATGGCTCGGTACGTCTGTCTGTACAATTGAAAGGACAATAACGCAAGGAGGCCTTTCAGACCATAACAATCGGGGCATCCGAACAAATCATTGTAATTTTAAAGAGCGCGCCCGTAACGAGCGCTCCCGGAATCCGGAACTCTCACACCCGTAATTCGGCGGCAATTTGGGGAAAATTCCTCGCCTAATAATGATATTTCCGTGCGAAATGCCGCGGTATAGAAGTCTTGCGGAGGTCGGAAAAGTGTTTATTTATCGCCCTCCAAGTATAATGGAACAATTGTAACACTTAGCAGTCGGCTGCAATGTGTTGGAGATAAACCACATCTTACCGAGTAATTTATTGAAGCTGTAATTTATCGTTCTGATTTCAAGTCGGAAAGTGTGCCCGAGATAAAATTAATTATCGCGAGGAATCCCGAGAATTATCACGGAGCGAATTGGGAACACCCGGAGATGACAAAAAGTCAAAGCATAACAACTTGAAAACTCCCAACTATATCACCGGAGTAATTAAATGTTGCCCGACCAGTCTAATGCTTAGTCGATTTTTTCCGAATTCCGCCGTTTTTGCACAGATGGCATATCTCTCAAATTCATTGCTAATTTAATAGCTGGCGGATCGAAGCTGGGTCGGAAATACAAAAATTTTCCGCCAACCTTCACCGGTAACGCTTTTATTTAAATTCGGGAGGTTTATCAATTCCCTATTGGTCGGAGATGTAAAATTAACTCCGTTCCTAAATTGAGTGTAATGCATTTTTGTTGTTTCGCTTCCGCAACGCTGACGTAAATTTGGGCGATGTTGGCAAAGCACGCATTAAAGCCCCAAAAACAAGAAGTAATGTACTGGCATGGGGTGCAGGTGGAAAGAATAACACTGTTGAGAAATAACAACTGGGTAGATCATATAAAAGGAGGTTTTCAACTGAGGAGAAAATTGCGGGAGCGGAAAGATAATCATAAATAATTCATTAGTTTTGCTCGAGGCCAGTTTGAAGGGTCCAGAGCAATAGGAAAAGAATGCTTTAAGTTTTTTTCCCCGAAATAAGAAGAAACTCCGCCGCTGTCTATTGCAGAAAAAATTTAGAACCCGTCTTGTTATTAAGGGTGGTAGTGTATTTTTTTAATAAACGTGGTGGAAACCTTTATGTAACAACAGCACTTGTTGGATTTTTTATTATATAATGCCTTGATGATAACATAAGTTAGGAATCAGTACTTAAGGCATTGTTTTAGAATCACCTGCCGACTGAGAAATCTTTTTTTCGTCAAAACTCAGATTTGGGCGTCCGGGCTTCGTTTTGCCGGCTGCCCGCTGATCTGGACATGTGACGGTATTGATCAGGCCGTGGCGTTTAATGATATGCTAACAACGTCCGGCTCCGATGGTGGACGCGAATAAAGAATGAATAATGCGTAACGGCGGTCAAGAGGCCGGGGAGGTGTCTGGGGCGACATAAATCCACTAATTGACCCCCGGCCGCAGCTGGCCGCGCCACAAGCACGACACTGGTTGCCGACGTGCGATTCCCGCGATGCATATCTCACGACCCAACCGCATTTCCATCAGGATCATGTCCGGAGGTATAGATGCGCCTATGCCATCCCTAAACCACCTATACTAAAACACGACCGGGGGAGTATACGTGCCATCGGGACGCATTACCGCCACCCCCCGAAATTGCCACCGCCAACGTTCGTCCGGACTTACCTTAGTTACCTACTAAATTTTTATCTCGACCCGCTTCCTCGCAGGATTATCCATCCGGATCGCTTGAGGAATTGTGAAGCTTTCCATTGACACCTGCCATTAACGAGGGCTCATACGTGGTATTGATTTTTAATTCAATGCCTCATCCAATTACTTGAGTTGACGGTATCGCAGGAAATTATCAAGAGCTTTTTTTAGCACGTGAATTAATAAGTATCGGAAGAGGAGCTCCGACTGTGCTAATCATTCTATCGATTTAATGGGTGACTTGCTTTTCGGGTAATTTGCCCAATCAACACGGGCACTTTTAATTATTGATGTCGGAGTTGGGAAAAAATTGTATTATCGCAACCTTTCAGCTTTGGTGAATTTTAGTAGGTTCTGTATTTCGGATGTGTTATCGTGGTTTTGCAAGAAACCAGAATTTTGATTTATTTATTTAAGCTTATACAGCACTCGCTCGAAGCTACTTGGTAAAGCACTTGAAGATCTTTAGATCATCTAATAACGAGGGACAAGTGCTCTTGGGTTATTGATTTTGTAATAAAATTGGAAAACACGCAATTTTCTTGCTTTGTCGCAATTTTGCTGCTAATTAATGTCAGTGTTTCAAATTTGAGATGGTTAGTAGTTAGAAATTGCCCGTGGCTATTTAACTTTTTAAGAATTTTTATAAATTAGGGGTCCAAGTGTTCCATAGAATTGATGCATTTCTTGTAGACTTACAAAAACC
The DNA here is from genome assembly GCA_951805265.1 of Schizotus pectinicornis. Lineage (NCBI taxonomy): Eukaryota > Metazoa > Arthropoda > Insecta > Coleoptera > Pyrochroidae > Schizotus > Schizotus pectinicornis. The sequence continues at coordinate 19,727,083 of OX638203.1, forward strand.
GTAAAATTATTATTTTTTCCAATTTTTCAAAGATTGTAACTTTTTAATAGAGAAACTAATTTTTAATCAAGATACTTCAAACTAATCAGTGTGTCAGTAGCTATCGAGAGCTGCAAGAATGAGAAGCCTGAAGCTGAAATTAAATAAAAATTGAGCAAATTTTCAATTTTGAGCAAAATTTTTGTCAAATTGTCCTGAAGATGCATAAGCTGTGAGGTTGGAGATACAGGACATGCATGAATGTTGAGATGGGTTTTTAAAAACTATATTTAACGCCTTGAAATGTTTGGCGTACTTTAAGTCGTCCCGAATCGATTCAGAAGAAGTGGGTCTTCCAGAATTTTTATTCCGCGTAATACGAGTATTTGATTGTGCCGCTAAGATAACCTAATATACGTCCATTCCGTGTTTTCATTTGATCCCTTCGCCACTCCTTTAGAATATGAAATTTCCGCCGGTTTTCGACACATCTGATGGGTTTAGCCTCCATCCACGGATCCTTCGAAGCGTTAAGCGGGTGCATGCAGTAAAAACAACAAAACACGAGGGGTGGGGCAGGGTTAAATAATCCCGAGTAGTCGGCCCGGTAATTTACGTGAAGAGCTGATTCTTTCGGGGTAAAGACGCATCAACGACGAGGGCGAAATTTCCCCGGACGCCATTAGTGTAATTGTTGGAACTCTGCCCTAAACTGGTACTGTATTATTATCAGTATGCACGTTGCGAGCATTCTTGCGCGACTCACCTGCACAACCGCCCCTTTTGTCACGCGTTCTCTTTGCTTTTTGTTATTGTTGTTATGCAGTGTCGTGCTTTGTTGGACTTTTTTTCAAGTGACGATCCGTCAAGTTGATGACGCTTCCGGAGTAACGAGAGGGGATCCTTTTTCCGCGCGGATGAATTTTATCCGCGAAATAATTCATTAAAACATAAGCAATGGTAATTTACTTGCAAATCTAATCCCTCTCATTTCGCCCGTCGGTATTAACTAATTAATAATTGTCTAGATAAATTTGCGAGATACCGGAATGATTTAGGGGGCGCAATAAATACACATGCGGTACAGACGACGGCAAATAAATCTCTTAGATATTTTACCAAAAAACACGCGTTTGGGGCACGAGAACAGCCTGCGTGCACCCTCTGCAACCAAAGAAAAAATACCGTTTTTTTTTATTTTTTTCCACCTCAACATGGCGGTTTCCTAAATAGGCAAGGACCGACTCCACTTATATATTTCTTTCAATTAACGCTAGTGGTTTACGAAAGTTTTGATAATTACTTAGCTAATTAATTACTGCGACGTGTTCGAAATGTCGTGGTAACATAATCACGAGACATTTCGATATGGCGCTGTATACTCTTGCGACTTGAAACAGGCAATGAAAGAAGTTTTCACGTAATTGCTAAGTAACTTCCTTTACGGCAGTTGTTAAATTAGTTTATAGAAGTAATTGAATTATTGCACGCTATTAACTGATCTTATACTGAGAAATATGTATTGCGGAATCAATCGGGTCATGTAATGAACCGCGAAAATAATTTACGTCTCCAGCTGCAATAGTAACTTTTGGTTTAGTGGATTAAACGGGCTCGAGGTAAATGTGAAGGGAGAAAATTGCAGAAGTTACTTTTGTTATGTCCATCAGCGTCAGTGCATGTGCATCGAGAAAATTGAAGTTGAGTGACAAAAATCGCAAGTTTTCCAAGACCGCACTATACCCCGAATTATCTCGGTCTGCATTTGAAACAGGGCATCCGACTCTTCTGAAAGCAATTTTAAAACCATTTGGGAGGAAAATTGAATCGTATAGTTTGCCGGATAGACAAAACTACTTAAAGGGATTCCCGAGTGGCCGTCTCGATCACATGAAGCAACGTCAGAGACAAACCGACTACACTTACCGAACTTCAGAATTTTTGAAGCCGAACGCAATACGATTTTACGTTGATTATGGAGAGGCAAACTTCAACGTAAAGGGCTAACACTAATTATTTTTGCCGGACATGATTAGCGAAAATAAAATTAATTGGATTATGGAAATTGGTCCAACACCAAATAGAAAATTATGACTCTTCCGCCCCCTCAATTTTAGTAACTGGCAGTATTTTATTCGGAATTGAATTTCCAATGGACGAATAGCGTTAAACTAGTTTTATTATTATTTAATATATTACCGATAGAGCGGGCGAAAATATGAAACTATCAGGTTTAATAAATTTTAAGCCTAAACTGCATCACTAATATTATTGTTGAGGACTGTTAATCCCGTAATACTGCTAATAATCTGTACAACAAACCTCATTGCAGGATAGAAGCACACATGTAGTTTAATTGGGCGATCCGCCCCGGTGGGGTGGCGCGATTATTGAATTTTAATTCCTCCACCATGCTGCCCCGGGTTAGATTTATCTCGAGCGGCACCAATAAAACGTTAAGGGTTTAATAAAAGTAAATTTCCATTAGTCGAACGAGGGACCCAGGATCACCTGTCCGATTACCTTAACGGCATCATTTCTTAACGGGGAAATTTACGAGGGACCGGCGCACTTATTCATATAAAGTTTCCGACTATTACCGTGATGAATTGCCCGAGAAGCTGTGGAATAGTTGGCGAGATGCCTTCGTCTGAATTATTGACAAACCAAACGTAGAATGCTAACATACCGACCGTCCACGAGATTTCGCAAATTGTTTATCAACAAACCTTTTTTTGCCCTAACCGACGTCAACAATGCACCAGTTAGGTCTAAGCGCAACAATTACGGTGCTAATGCGATACTGGCATGTGGGGCACTTCCATCAGAACTGATGGACCTGATGGTTCCTAAACAAGTTTAATACGGTCAGTAATGAAAACGAGGAGGGACAGCACATCGAGTTTCCCTCTACCTAATTTACGTATTAAACAAGCTGGAAAAAGCCTTACAGGTCGGTGTGTTTGCGCATTGTTCCAAACCCGGTTCGAAAGCTTCAACCGGAATAATGATATTGGATGTCTTAATTTATGGCAGTTTTGTAAGTTTCGTCTAGTATTTGCCAAGTTTCCAGCTAAACTTTGCCAAGTGACTGCGATATCGGCTACGGAAATCATGCGGACCATAACAACACGCCATGGATTTCAGGTAGGTGAACTGATGGCGTGCATCTCGCTCTAAATTCTTTAATGGTCGAAGTCACTCTGCAAGAAGTTTTTTTTATCTGCGTCATAAACATAAAAAACAAATGAATCCGGCATGAAGACCTCTTAACTTTTACTTCCCGCCGCCGAATAAATGAAAATCATTTTTCTATCTCTCTATGCGCCCGCACAAATCAGATTTTGCTGTAAAATTCATCTTTAGTTTTACGGGCGACGGCCGTTTCGTCAGTTCAACTATAAATCCAGAGGCAATCATAGAGGCCGCACCAGGTCTAATGTTGAGCGTCATTTTAAATTTTAACGGCATTTGTAGAAACTCGTCAAAAGAAGTTTAAATCTTGCCAGCCAAAGAATTATCAACGAAAATCCACGTTCATAGAAAATGCTATTTAAAGATCTCTTCAAGTGTAAAAAAATGATTATTGAAGGGTTTGTTCAAAACATGTTTCGTAATTATTATTTACGTAGATCCACAGTACCGGCAACTTAATTTCAAGGCGGTGGGAGGGCGCAACAGACAAAATTGCTACTTTTCAATTCAGAAAATGCATCTGGTCATTCTACCTATAGTTTCTATAAACTCGAGATATTCGGCATATTTTTTACAACCTTTGCGCCACCTGAAAATTTTTAGAGAATTTGTTGGAATTTTATTAAATTTGCCTTTCGGAAACATTTAAATCAATGAATGATTTTGTTCAAATAATTTCACGCCTCGATAATGGTTTCATTTAGACTCACGAAGGGTGCATTTATTAAGTATTAATTAATTCTCTTTTTTATCCATTTTTTAACCAAGTGCGATTTCTTAGCAAACTGTCCCAGATAAACATTATTCAATGGAGTTTTGAGAAGAGTTGTCGAGAACTATTTAACCCAGCTCGATAAAATTGGATTTTTCTTAATCTGCATTTTCTAAGGAAAATCATTTTCTAGAACATTTTGCTCTCCTGGAATATTATCAAATGTTAATGTCAGTTGAAAAGCTCTATTGAAAACTGCTTTGTATTTTTCTCTCCTGTCAGGCGCAAATAAATACTTCTCGACCTAGATTTCAGATTTCAAAACATTCAATCGGATCACGGAAGCGTCATCTTCCTAGGTTATTTGATCATTTATTGGTGAATTGTTTACACCTTATTAATTTCGGGCAGCAGGGAACGTCTCCCGGCTCGTCCAACTTTACGTTAGACGAAAGGCTCGATTCGTGCACGTTTAATGAAATTAATTACAATTTCGTCCGATTAACCGCGATCTTGTCCCCCATCAAAACGTCGAAGGGTTGAAGTTGCGAGACCCTCGATTTTTCTTTGTTAGATCCCCTCGTCTGTGCTTCAGACGGAAAGAGGGAAGGAGGTGGGGATGACGGCAATAAATTCCTGCTGCTTTGAAATTGAAATCAAACAGGATGGGAGCTAAGTTGACACTTTCCAATTTAACTCAACCGCCGTCATCGTTTAATTATTTATTTGTTGTTCTTCTCGTAATCGATAGGGGAAGGGCGGCGCCGTTGATATGCGTAAATTGAATTCGAACTTAACGCATCATAATGTCGCTTTTGTTAGTCACGACGACCTGTTTGGTTGTAGTTGGTTAAAACCACGATTTTGGGGTAAGTTGACTTTTCAACCCGATTAAAATGGTTGGTTGAACTGTGGAGTGGAGTTAAAATGGGGGTTGATCCCGGGGCAGTTTGGAGTATGACATTTGTGATTGCATTGTGCGCAGACGAGCTGGTTTTATTTATGTAAAAGTGAATAACAGTGCTTTGACAACGGGCCTCATATAGCATTCAAAAGTTGGCAAGCATCTATTTATGTGAAGCGACGTTATATCGGTCGACAAAAAGGAGCAAATTGCGCGTTTACATTTCGAATAAAAATGAGCTTAAACCGCAATTTAAACTTATTCTCGCGATATATCTCGGTCCTTTATATTGCAGCTCGCTGGCTGGAGGACTCTAATGTAAAATAATTGCTATGCCATTTTCAACGCATCATGGAAAAGTAAAATTAACTGTAACGCATTACTCTCATTTTGAGCTTTTGTCGCTTGGTTATCGCAGTTTCCGGTCGATGTGGCGAATTTCAGGTAAGACGTCGAAATTCCTGAAAAATTCCTGCTTACGGTCGATACTCCTGCAAATTAAGGCGCTGCCGAGCTTTCGCCATTGTTCCGGACCGGCAGCGAGGAGAGGCCATCTCCATGTCATAACTATGCATGTGCGGCTTTAATTCCAAGACAAGGCTCCCTCCTCTGTACGGTCCTGCAAGGCCGTAGGTTGCCTGCCAGTGTCATGTTGATGGACTATTGTGCGGTTACAATGGGTTTATCACGCTCTATTGTTGCCACTGTCTCTTTGTGTCTACTCTTGCTCCGTGTAACATTTGCTCTGGACTTCTGATACAAATCATCTGCCGCAAACTTCCCGTCTTAACCCCCCAATTTCGTTATCATATTATCGGGGGACTGACCTGGATTTCGGATAATTATGCCGGGGCGGCGCCCATTCATCAACCCTTATTAATCGTCCAGTAATGGTAACAAATTGATTCGGTTAGAACCGCCAAAAACACGGGATATCGATACTGACATCAAGGGCGCACGTCAATAGCGAGAACCAGGCCCGGCCCGCAAAAAAGACAACAGGGCGCCCACCGACCAAGATCCTACATCAAGAGGCCGCGCAAGAAGAGCACAAGTTTTGATAAATTGGCCCAAGTTGCGAGATTTATAGTAACATGAAGAGGGCGATACCGCCGAATTGTTGAGGGTCCCACTTTTTCCTCCCAGAACTGTCCAGTTTTTTCAAGATTTTTATCTTTGAATATCTAACAAGTTGAAGGCAAGACCAAAAGGAATTGCGGAATGGGTAGTCGAAGTTTTTCAAGCTTCTGGAATTGAAGATAAAATTGTTGCGCTAATCGATGAAAATTAACACTTGGTCGTGCGTCAATAATTTGGGTTCGATTCGAGGGGATCTCGCAACGTTAGTTGCAAACCTTGGTGCGGTCCGACGAAACTTTCGGTCGAGGACCTGGAATTGGGAAGGGCGGTCCCGACGTCCCCGTGTCGGTCGTCCCGGGACGTTGATGATGAAGGCGTCGGGTCGCCTGTCCGTCAGCCGCTCGGACCGCACATCTCCTCCCTTGTCGATAGATTAGTCGAAGCGACAGTCGTCCCCTGAAATGTCGTAGATGTGGGTTGTAGCAAAACGCGCATCTTTATGCACGTCGTGGGGCTGACAGAACGGCAAGAACGTAAGGGATTGGACACCGCCCAAAGGCATTAAGATCGCGCGTGGCCGATACACGGGGTGTCTGCTAATTAATTACCCTATTTTACCGGTGCCCACCCCGGAGAGTGTTGTGTCTTTCTTTCGCCCCGGAAAGGTCCACGAGATGATTTGATAATCTCGGATCGGGCTCGCTTGCAGCCGAATCGCGACACTAACAACGGACCATCGACGTAATTGAGTAGTTAGCACGCAGTTTATGCTACACTTACCCACCTGCCTAATCTCGATCCGGAGAAGACGAGTCTTAAGTGGCAAGTTCGAGTCACATTTTCTTTGGTTTATGGTTTTTCTGTTGGGAAAGAAAGCTATTTGAGTCGAGCTTAATCGGATTAAGAGGCACTTATTATTTCCGTAATGAATTTATTAAAATATCTTTGAGAAAACGGCTCGGATGTTTTGCAGAAATTTGGGATGTTTTTGTGGTAATTGAATCCGGGCTAATTTGATTACTTGCGCGCCGGTCAGAGGAGCAGCATCTGTGGTTTCTCCGCCGATCCTTCATCTTCCAACTGCACCCTTTTATTAGCGCCACTAGCCAAGTCCCGCTTTAAAAATCTTCGGCGTTTTCAGCAATTTCAAGTACGCCACAAATTAACTTCGTTAGTTTATTCGCGTGTGGCCTCGCAATGGATTTTACTGCAAACAATAATAGCAATGGTCTTTGTGGCCTTTGAACTTCAAAGGAGCTGACAGGTATTTTTTCTGGTTCCTAAAAATAGCAAAGGGGGAACCAAAGGTGGATGCGACTATTTGCAGACTTTTCTTGAGAGTTACGTCTATGATACTAACGTTCTGCCACAGTTCTTTTCTTTTTTTGATTCTTTTTAGGCTTAATTGGCCCTCAAGGATCTGTTTGAACTCACTTCCTGGCTGTCATCTTTTTAATTTAACTTGAGATCAATATGGGCCAACAACTCTTGGTATGAAAGTAAAGTTAAAGGAGAGAGGTTTGATGAAAAATTATAGTCTACTAATGTGAGCACTAACTCAAGTTCCCCGATACATAGCAATCATACGGAGAGGCCCCATAATGGCTCCCCGGGCACTTGTTTCTTGCAACAGAATATTCATGAACAGTTTGGGTGAAAGTAAAATTGGAGAAGCTACTCAGAACATAAAGCTATTTGGAGATGAAGCTCTGATGCCCCAATTTATATTAATTATGCACTTAGAGAATTGAGCCTCTGACCACTTAAAAATGGGATCACTACACATCTTTAATTTGGTTTGCGATGGTAATCGCGCCCTTTTTATCTTTGGCATTAATGAAATTGTCCTCATTAATGTCCGTTCGTGACGGCTATTTAATTAGCCGCGGCCCTAATCGTCGTGTTTCGGGTTGTTTTACTGGTCCGCGGAGTCGTTTTTTCCGATTAATGAGGGGAGGCGACCGGGAAATCGAATGAAAACCATTCCCCGCGGTACCCGCAAGTTTTTGCTGCCGGTCTTCGGGGGGGCTAAAAAGGCCGGCTTTCATTACGCCAACTTTATAAATCTCGATCGGGTTAAGAGAACGCCAGAACAATTTTGTATTTTTCGTGGCGGACCGCGTCCAGCAGATAAATTTATTCGGTTTGCAAGTTCCAGCAGGCCGTAACGAATGGCCTTCCTGACCCGCGAACAAAACTGGACTTTTCGTTCTCTGATTTATATTTTCACCAGTTACTGTTAAAGCGGAGATAGCGAGTTTAATAGATGGGGATCAAGTACTGCGGAGGCTGATCGAAATTCTCTCCGTGTTGCGAGAAAGGTCTCGGTAGTGGGGCAACTGTAAATCTACAGACAAGTTGTGGCCATATTGTCGAAGAAATTAAATAGAAAGTTTGAATTTAACAGAAAGCACTTCAATTGGGACGGGCGCGCGTAAGAACCGAGTTATAAGTAGTTCCGGCGAGAACGACGTGTCTTTCCGGTTTTGTTGCAAATCTTTTCGAGGAGGATTCCCGAATTAAGCCGCTGGTTTCGCGTGCGACGAGCAAAGTGAAAAATTAGATCAGGGATGTATAAAAGGTTATATGTGTTTATATTTTAGAGGTATTTTTATGTGATGAATAATACGAAGCCATTAGGGAAGCTTTTAGCTTCCAGAAAGCTCGCGTTCTACATGTACCCGTGCTAAGCCGTTTTTTTACAAACTTAACTCGCGCACGGTTCATTGAATCTGCGGAAGCCCTTTTTCACTTTTTCTTGAAATATTTTTAGGGCGCTTCTGCAAGCTTCTTATCAGGCGACTGTAAACCTCAATTTGTGAAGCCAACTAAAACATCTCAATCATAAAGTACTCTTCAGAGACATTTTTAATTAAATTTCAACTATTGGAGGTTTTCCAGAATGTATTTACCAACCTCGGCCAACTCCCCGAAGTGAACCCCAAGGGGTGGCGAGAGCAAGAAACTGGCCTTAATTTGACCCCGCAACATGTATTCGGTTTGCCATGAAATACCAGCGCCCAGGGGTGCCGTTACGGCCGAATTTTTGCCTCATTGTCAAAGTACGGTCCTGCGGGGAAAGCGATGGCAACCAGTGCGTTTGAAAGCCCGGTATATTTATATGACACGCTAATGGCCAAGTAATTTCTTGACGACCTCCCGACAGTTAATTCTGCTTAAAAGCACTTTTAATTTATGTCGGGAAAAAGCATTAAAATTTTTAATTGCAGTGTTTCTTCTGCGACCTAAAAGCCTTCAGGTTTATGTCTTTTTAAGAAAGTTTTCATGTCCGATCTTTAGCATCCATAAAGGGCCGGTTTATACACAAGGGACAGCCCGTCTGCGGGTCTGCTTTAGGAATAACCTCCCCCTTTATCACCGCGTTTTTGAAATTTTTCAGACGCCGCAAATGAACAATCGACAATATTTTTTTCTTTCTTCCGTTGTCTTACGTTTGTATAAAAATGTGGCTGCTAATATGGTGTTACTCTCAATTTTTGAACGATCACATTTACTGTCCACATGGAGCCAAATTCTAAATTTATCTCACTCAGATTTCAGTATAGAAAAATATTGTTCAGCTCGAGGAACATCGTGGCTACTGTGTGGTTTTATCTTCGGCGCGGGATTGCACTGTCCCTCCCCTATCGTTTCATTACATTTATAATGAGATTTTTAATACAAAATTACGAGGCACGTGAGCCAAATAAGTAGTGATTCGGTTATTTGAAGACAATCGTCTGTTGCGGGTTGCGGGCAATTCAGGAGGTAGTGCACCGGACTTTAACCGCTAAACTCCGCGTTTCCGAGGATTATTATAAGCAATAAAATTATTTTACATTTTTCATCTCCTCGCGCCGTAAGACTAGTTGGTCGTAAATTTCGCGCTTTTACTGCCAAGAAGTGCGAAGTGAAATAGTTGTTTAAAGAGTCTGGTGGCTCTCCTTTTTTGAGGAAAATCAGGAAATGTTTCCGGTTTGAGAACCTCACATGTCAGTCGGCGCTCATTGGAGCCGTTCACATGAAGCTCGACTTTTTGTCACATTACGGGGACGCTTTCTTTCCGAGTTTTTGCTACCGGAACGGAGAGCGTTCCTATTACCAAGGAATGGATGTAATGCATCGACCGCAGCATCCTTCCGGATTCTGTTTATGAATAATAGCCCGGCTCGTTAGCTCAACCTTTCACATAAACGTTAGCTGTGACGCTGACTTGGCTCTCTTTCCCCTGATGCCATCACCGATGTTAGATTAGATCTATATTTCATCTCGGCCAGAAGCTGGGGACGTATTTGTTAATGTTGAGCACATTAATTTTTATCTCGGATGATACCGCCAACTATCTGGGGACGGATTTCGGCCTCGAAACCGCCGAAATTTCAGTTAAATATAGCTGCCGAGCCGTAAAGCGCCAAGGAAGTAATGGCCCGACCAACTATCCGTAACGACGAAACCCAAGTAAACGGACATATTGCACGAACTACATGTTTTCGAAAACCAGCGGCCGGATTTACTCCAAGGGCTTAAGCTAAACCTCCACTTATGTCCAAATCTGGCCCAGCCATTCGGACCCGAATTACGTCCAGATTTCTGTCACCCAAATTCTTGCCTTAATAGCAAAACTTGTATCGATGAATTTCGGTAGTTTCTTTAAGATACGTTTGGCTCGGCTTCTCACGTACCCTGTTTTTCCGTAAGACACTCGGGCTTGTACGAGAAAGACTAGGCATTAAACTAATTTAACAAGAACTTCGCTAATGATGGCATTAATAGAATTTGAGACGCCGACAACCAGGAGATTTCCAGGATCTCGTAATAATTTAAGTCAACTAACGAAAGCTCGCAAGACGTGGAATATTACATTGCCATTGTTACGTCTCACAAATGCCTAGAACATTGCCAGTAACGCAAGTACTAATCCAAAGTTAATTGTTTTTATGTAAACCGAAGCGAGCAGTTCGTTACTGACGCCGAAAATTTCCCGAATTTTCCTCCCATCCTCGCATCGCATTGAAAATTCAAATAAAACACGTTTGTACGTGAAATAGCGTAGTCGGTCGCTTTGGAAACCACTGCATGTTTCAAGCTCGATCTAGAAGCTTTCGTTGTACGTCCAGGCTTAGCCGTTTCGCTGGCATGAAAAGTGGCTGTGCTTCTGGAACGTGAGACAAGCCCGAATGGCTGCTGGTCTTCGTTCACCTGAAGTCTGAAATCCGGCGGCGGCGGATAGGTAGATCCGCCATCAATCAATGGGTCATATCCGGTGCTTTCAGGAAATGAGTCGGTCAGACAACCGCAGCCGCCTTTTCCACTTGTCTGCCGCTTCGCTCGCTCCTTTTAGAGTCGGTCTCCTGCAGGAAAAGCAGCTGGATTTTCCGTTTTTATCAGACGCTGAAAGTTACGTTCTGGCGGAAACGTGGCGAGTAAGAGGAATCATAAAATAGAGACCACGGATAACAGTCGATAGAAGGGGGTGGACCTAATAATAAGAACGGTAACGTCAAGAATACGATGTTTACTGGTTCGGGGTGAAATACAGGATAACAGAGGCAGCCGAGTTTTGCAACAGAGCTGATGAAGACCACTCTTTGAAGCTGCAATCATTGCCATTAATCACTCGGCTGCACAGATTTTTCAGCTATTCTCCCGGCGCCTCCGCCATTTTTGCACGTTGCGATCAAACAGACTTGATTTCGTATCTACTTTATTGAGCTTCATATTTGTTAGCCGTCTGCTTTTTGGGCGCGATCTGATAATGAATTGGACCCGAAATCTGAATTTTGGGCATAATAGGTTGGCGTCGTGTCACGTACTAATACTCCTGCGACAAACTTGTTCATGCAGTGGCATCGCGTTGGAGTAAAACGCGGGGTACACAATTCACTCTGCGAAGGGATGGATATGCAGTAAGTTGACATTTATTTTCCTGCTGTTCCCAGGGTGACAGGCCAGGGTTGGTCTAGAAACGGGCGTTCTGGTGCTGCACAGTGAAACTCATCATGCGGAGCGTTTTGAGTAGAAAATTGGCCGTGACGCTTCTCGTTGACGTTTAAAAATTGAAAAAGCATAAATGACAGAATATTGCTCTAAGTTGACGTGGAAGCCATATGATGCCAAGGCACTTACGTACTCTGCAAACTCCCTCAACGCTCTCGACTAGTAAAGCGGAAGTGTATCAGATACTGGGAACGTTAAGTTTACCACGCATAAAGGTTATTTTTCGTGGCAGTTTCATATTTCAGCTGCATCATGCCCTAATACCTCCGCGTAAAGAACTTTAATTAATATAGACGTTTATTATTCAGCAAGTTTCCGCTTCGGTCCCGGTACAGACTTCCGTATAAAAATAAACTTGAGAGATAAATTGCGATGAATTTTTCTTGCACTTTGAAAAACTTATTTATAATTTCCATGCTAATTCATCAGGCCACTTCTGCATCCTCCTTAATTAGTTGGCAATTTGGATTGGCGGCTCTTACATTACCCGCGTATTTTTATTAATGCCAGCGACCCGTTCGGCTCGGCCAACGACTTAATTAATAAATTACCAGTATTACGTCTGGATTATTTTCGAGAAATTCTTTCTGCATCTTAAATTTTTCCAATGTCCTGAAACTGTCAAACAAAAATTTTGGTTGCAATGTTACAGTTCCGTTGAAAACTTGCTTCTTATGTAACTGAACAACCAAAAGCCTTCGTGAATGGTTGCACTAACTAGTTTCTGGAGGTTGGCGCCAACGGAATTTTCCTGTAAGCCAATTTGACAGCTTATGTTAAAGTGCAATTTTGCCGAGCCTGATTAGTTGCGAAAATTGACTAATCGCTGCAGGTCGGGGTGGCGTTGACGTATGGCTCGGTGTTATCGGCTGAAAAGTTCCGATGTTTTGGTCTCTTTGCGACCGGTGGGCGGTTTATTGCGTGCATTATCGTCGCTGCAGAATGGAAGATCACCTGCATAGATAGCGGGTGGGCAAATAGGAGCATGATGGCGTCGGACGTGGGGCCGGCGAAGCGTTAAATTACTTGATCTGTGTTAGCAATATTACAGGAGGCTCTTCGGGCCTCTGCCACTAAGCCAGCAATAAATTCGGCCGTAAATCTATAATTTACGCTTTGATTTATGTTCAGTTCGGATGCCGACGGAAATTTGTTAATAGATTAAACGGATCGAGGCGTTCGGTTTCGGGGCTTATTTCATCACAATAATATATTCCGATTTAATGAGACGACGTGGTTTCTTTGTTGCAGTTGACAAATTGCCGCCCGGCTTCCCCCAAATCACCGAATCACCGACCACTAATAAAGTGGTGGAGATAGGCCACAACACCGTTTTATCGTGCACCGCCACCGGGAGTCCCCAGCCGAAGATCACGTGGTTGAAAGATATGCTGCCCATCAACACCAGCAACAACCCCCGATATTCCATAAGGGACGACATGCCAGGTAATGTGTGCTTTTGTATTATTAATTGAGGTGGAATTTTCGTCGGGGGAAATCAAGCCTATGTTACGGCCCCGAATCGATACCGCTCTTTTTAATGTTCTCGGTGACAGCTTTTTAAATCTCGCCCGATTCCATATTCAGGGCGCATTTTTTGAAAAAGGAAGAGGTAATTCAGGGCCGCATTCTTCGCGGAAGCTCATCTCTCACCGGCTTTCTACCTTTTTATCCACGTATGCTAGGTGCACACGTGCATAATAAATGCCCCCAGACATTATACCGAGTGTGATCGAGCGTCTGCAGGCCCGGTCCCGGCCCAAATTGTTCCCGAACTTTGGTGGTTCGATAAATAAGTAGACCGGATTTTGCCGCAATAATTTTTGTTTTTCTCTAATGAGTTAGGTCGGTTGTTGGTAAGCTGAAAACTTTATTTTTACGGCTTACTAAACTGTAATTTTATAAATTTTTCTAGATGTTGATTAATTTTGCTGTCCTTCCGTCACGACTTCTTTTCCGGTGTCATGAACCCTAGGCGTCGAGCTTCTGCGCTGATGGCGTGTTTTCGTTCGGCACCGGCGAGATACTTTTTAGACTTAAGAAATTTTCCTTTCATAAATTTTATATGCAGTGTTAGATGGGGACGAGGCGGGGTTGCGGCGAAAAGTAATATAAGCCGGGTTCAACCCGCTTGCATATTGATTCCGCCAACCGCGAATAAGGGATATCCGCAAACGTACCACAACAAAAACTCTATTTATCTCCTACGTTAAGCTCTGATCTGCCTCACGAATAATGCTCGCTTCTCCCCACAATAACAGCTTTTTACAATCAAAAAAGTGTTGAACCAGCCGCATTCAGACGGCGATTATTATTCCAAGGGAAAGGTTGATGCGCGTCAGCTGCTTGATGAGGGCCATTCCGCCCTTGTGCGGCCAGAAGGCGTGATTGTCGGCCACCTGAAGAGATTAATACGGCCATCGATTGCCTCAACTTATTCTCTTAGCCTAACCCGCGGTAGTTTAGGGCGAAATTTTTTTAACATCGATGGTTCTTGCCTCGTGAGTATCAATGCCGATAACTTTTGTTGTCGGTGTGAATGAGATTTTCATTAGATTAGAAATCATAAAATTAACTGTCTCTGAGTGTTGAGGAGATGCCATTTTCTTAAAGGACTCTCGGAGTTAATGAACCATATTATTATAATTTTGGACTTTGGCGGTTCCTACAAAATTTAGCGGGTTTTGCTAACACTTTCCAGGCATGTAGTTACGTTAATTATGTTCTCAGTGATTTAATGTGAGGTTTCTGCAGATGTTATAACATATTACGTAATTTGGAACAAAAAGGTTGGCATAAGTTACACAACATGTACATGTGTGTAGGTACATATCTAGTTACCCTAATGGACAGGGATAGCTGTTAGGATTTGGCCCGCGTTCCGTAAACAAGCCAGATCTGGATTCTGGAGGAGGAGGTTGTGTGAGTCGGCGAACATATTTAGCTTATAATGAACTCGTTGGACCGAAAGTAATTGGAGTAGACACCGTCGCGCTTATCTCCTGACCCGGGTCCACTTGTTTGGAAAAGTCCAGATTAGTGTCCATATCCTTATTCAGCAAGATAATTCTGTGGTGACGCGACCGGCGGCTTTAAATTTTAAAATAGATCCGAGAGCAGATCAGCGCGTTTTATGCAACGTTGGTCGGGTCCCGCACGCGCTTTCCGCCCCATTCCGCCCTTTATTCGCGCCGAAAACGGGCCCGTAAGACCGAAATTCATGCTTCGCGAACGATAAATTTGCGTTATGGGCCGTCTTTGACGGCCTTGTTAATATAAAATTACCATAAAGCCCGTCCAATATCGGCCACCACTCCCGTCCCAGTTATTTAAATAAATTGGACGTTTGGACCTAGCATCCCGGTTTCCGCAAAACAAAGGAGGATTACGGCCGATGTTCGTCGAACGAGGTGATTGAGTCGCGTCTGCGGCTCTCTTCGTGTGTATCTCTCTGTGTGTGTAGTGCTTGTTCGCCGGAATTCCCTGGACGGGTGGCGAGTTTCCGTGCCGTGGCGTGTTTCCGGTAGGGTTCCCGAGGGACCATTAGCTCCAGTGTCGGGACTATAGTGTTTCCTCTTGTCCACCGCCAACGTCGCATCGGCCGTACCTCCACGGTCGCCTGCATTATACATACGACGCCGTGTCAATAGAATTTGTTGACCCAACTCGATTGTTAATACGGCGCCGAACTTACGACGACTCGCACTCTTCCGCCACCGAACGCCCACGCGCACCCCGCCATGCTCGACGGGAATGCACCTTGCACCCACACCAACCCCCACTCCTCTGCAGAGACCAAACCATAGAAACACCTCGATGAGGATGCTAACCCCTCCAAATGTTCAAGTCGCGATCGTCGGGACGCTGCTGTTCTCGAGAGCTTCAATAATAGCAGCATAAAAATCTATAGTTGTACAGCTTAATTCGGTAATAGATTCTCTCTTTATTTTATTGTCTTCACCTTACGAGTGTAAGTTGTAATTATTTATTTTTTCCTAAAAGGGTGCTTGGAAGTATAATTGCATAATTTTTGATCTTTACACCTCAAACGCGATAGATGATATTTAGAAGAGTCACTTGTGAAATCTGTTCTTCTCACATTTGTGTGATCTTCAGGTACCCTCCAGATCAAGAGCAGCGTGGAAAAGGACCACGGAAAGTACGAGTGCGTGGCTGAGAACTCCATCGGCACGGACTACTCCAAGTCGTCTCTCCTCTACGTTAAAGGTGAATGGTGGCGCTATTATTTTTGTGGCGTTTTTTAATTTTAATTTTTCAGTTCGTCGCGTCCCTCCCCAATTCTCCATTCCTCCCCAACCCGTCAACGATGTGATGCTGGGTGCCGACTTGAACCTGACGTGCGTGGCTGTGGGCTCGCCGATGCCTTTCGTCAAATGGCGCAAGGGATTGACTCAAGAGCTCACGCCAGAAGACAAACTTCCCATCGGCAAGAACAATATAGAACTGAAGGACATCAAGGAATCGGCCAACTACACTTGCGTAGCTGCCAGTGCTCTTGGTGTTATCGAAGCCGTTGCTCAGGTCAAAGTACAATGTAAGATCGACGGACGAGGGATGGATGTTTGTTTGAATCGAACGATTTCAGCATTACCGGGACCACCGACCAATATTAGAGTGTCCGAAATCACGGCCACGTCGGTTCGACTGACGTGGTCCTACAACGGTCCGGAGGATCTTCAGTATTACGTCATTCAGTTCAAGCCAAAATACGCCAATCAAGCCTACAGCGAAATCTCTGGAATTATCACTATGTATTATACAATTAGAAGCCTTAGTCCTTACACTGAATACGAAATGTACGTTATCGCCGTCAATAACATCGGACGCGGGCCTCCAAGCGCCCCCGCTTTCGTTACCACCGGAGAAACAGGTAAATTCCGTCAGTTTTCTAGGTTCTTCGCTGTTGGAAACAATAACGACACGTCGAAGAGTAGATTAGGTAGCGATTAGCGTTATTCCGTCATAGAGATTTATCTTCCACGATCTTTCACCCAAATGTTTATCATTTTCATGCAAACTTCCCATTTTTCATACGGATTTTGTGCCTATGCCTAATGTAAGTTTTTTCTGGATTTTTGTGTGCCTTTTACACGACTAGATTAGATTTCACTCACGCCTTGTTGTGGCACTTCTGTCTAGCATTGTAGTCTTTGAGGGTACCGCAACTGAGCCTAGGCACGTTTTTAATTGTTGACTTCTTTTCTAGCTGAATCGTCTTTTGGAGGTGCCAGTAAGTTAAATGTTCACATTCAACTATAGCTGGGGGGTGTACACGAAAGTATTACCGTTACTAACGCCATTTAATCCGCAATCATGTTACTAACGCTCCGTCTAAACAACCAGCTGTAAATCTTTCTTGTGTACCGCCTTAAATATCGTCATGTTATCTATTGTTAAGTGTCGAACACGGTCATTTTGGTCGCGCAGACATTTTTTTCAAATTTCACCTATACCTCTGTTTTTGTTGGATATCAAAGAAACAAAGGCCAATGGATGAAGTAAGTCAGCTTTGAAGGTGGCTAATTCGAGAATCTTTCAGAACCCGGGTCATCGCCGAGAAATGTTCAAGTTCGTCCACTAAGCTCTAGCACTATGGTCATACAATGGGACGAACCGGAGACGGCCAACGGACAAGTCACTGTGAGTTAAATTTTGTTTGGAGTGTTTTTAAAGGATGCACGTTGAAGAGAATACAAGATGTGAGGGTGTTTCAAATTCTGAAACTCTGCATTCATTTTATTTGCTTCTTCGAGCTTGCCTCATCAACCACAAGGTTCTACTTTCGAACTTTTGATGGTCAAAACAAGCGGAGCTAAGCTCCCCCGTTGGTCTTTTCAACCATAGCTTCTCGCATACGAGCTTTTAATTTCGTAATAAGCATGCTCGAAGATAGCGTGATTGTTTTTTGTTGTCCCATCAACCTGATGAGTTTTTGTCGGTCCTCAGGGATACAAAGTATACTACACCACCAATTCCCAACTGCCCATGGCCCAGTGGGACTCGCAAGTCGTCGATAACAATCAATTGACGACAATCAGTGAACTCACCCCTCACACCATCTACACCATCAGGGTGCAGGCCTTCACTTCGGTGGGACCCGGTCCCTTGAGCGCGCCCGTCCACGTGAAAACTCAACAAGGCACGTGTCTCCTCTCCCCCGAAATTCTTTCGTCGTCTCAATGTTAATTTCGATTTATCGTAGGTGTGCCGAGCCAGCCGAGTAACTTGCGAGCTTCCGATATCGGCGAAACGGCCGTGACGTTGCAGTGGAGCAAACCGACGCATTCCGGTGAAAATATCGTCAGTTACGAACTGTACTGGAACGACACTTACGCTAAAGAGAAACATCACAGACGCATTCCCATTTCGGAATCGTACACTTTAACAGGACTTTATCCGAACACTTTGTATTACGTGTGGTTGGCTGCCCGGTCACAGAGAGGAGAGGGCGCGACCACGCCACCTATACCTGTGAGAACTAAACAGTATGGTAAGAAACACGGTCGAGGTTGGAAGTTTTAAGGGTTGGTTTGGTATTATTAACACTTTGCGTTTGCAATTCGATCACGAATAAACGGCGGAGTGTAGCAGCGTTGTTACTGAAATTAGTCAAATTTAGTTTCGCTGCTCGCGGTGTTGCCTCCCCCAAATTGGTCCTTGTGCTGACTAGTTTCGGGGAGGCGACGTGTCACTGAGACGGCTGTTGATACAAATATTTAATCATGCATTGTTTTAAATGCCGTGATAATGGAAATTAAAATGTAGACGGATGTAAGTTCTAAAAATTGCAATTAATGCCGCTGTGAATGCGTGAGGATGCGTGGTTTTGTGTGAATTGCATTTTGCATGCCAGTAACTAGTCGTCAGTGGATATTAATTTGTTAATGAGCACTGCACCAAGTAATGCTATGCGTTAATACGATGTGCAATTGGGCACCTTTCACGTTTTCCGTTCAATTTATTTTAATTTGGTTCCTGTCGTTTTCTGTTTTCTGATTTTTTTTCGATGACGATACAGCAGGTAGTGAAGTTTTATTTTAATATCCACTCGTTGTCATTATGAAGTAAATATTAGGCTATAAGCTTTGGCTTAAGTTAACACGCTAACGCCACCGTAGTACCGGGCGCTCCGCCCAGCAACGTTACCGGTGAGGCGGTAAGTCCCACTGCCATCCGAGTCGACTGGAGTCCCCCTGCTATCCGCAGCAGTGGCAACATTATTTACTACAAGCTGCAGTATGTCGAAGCAGATAGATCTGATAGCGAAGCTGCCGACATTAGATTGAACGCTACTAGTTTTGTGCTTGACGAACTTAAAAGGTGGACCAATTACCGCATTTGGGTCTTGGCTGGCACTTCCGTCGGCGACGGACCGAGCTCCATTCCCATCAACGTTAGAACCCATGAAGATGGTACGTTTCAGTTTATACCACATAAGTTATGACTATCATAAGAACGGTGAACATTTCAATGACTGACAGTGGGGACAAGGTGCTGCCCCTCGCGCCCTACGTCGCTCTCGGCCGCCCCCTGGCGCACCCGAACTACTTAATGACTGATAAGTTTTTCTTGCTTGTAAAGTTGGTGGATGCGCCGGGAGAATGGACGACTCGGGTCGGGGGCTGGATGGGGCGTGCAAGGCGGAAGCATCTCGCCTCTACTGATTATAACAAATGTGTTGACAGCTTACAAGAGAGGAGTTTAAGTGTAAAATTGACAAAAACATAATTACTGTGAACTTTAAACCGTCGGCGGTCTTTCTATCCCTTTGACCTCAAAGTTTTCCTTTTTTCGTTTTTCGATGGTTCGATTACGTATTGTTTGCAGGAGGTGATAAGGTTTCAGGCGTTTTCGCGCCCGCGAAATTATTATCCCTCCTGGCCTTCTCTAACTGTAGTTTTTTGACATATCCTCCGTGATATGGGTGACTTAATGAAAATTTTTTCAACCATTGCAGCCCGCCCAGGATGGATTTTTTGAAGCTGGTTTTGTATTTTTGTGACTTTTTTGCAGCGAATTTTTGCGCGATGGTGCCGCCACCTCTTGAACTAGTGTTGTAGTGTTGAACTGATGATTTTTAGTGTTTTTTCTTCTGTCTACAAAAGCGTTTGCAGGAGCAGTTAAAGAGGTTTTTCCGACAGATTTTTTCAATAACTGTTTTTCCGGTATTTCTAAAACATAGTTATGGTGTTTACTTTTATTTTTGATTATGTTTTCTTGTTGTTATTGTTTTAGCTACTCACGTTCACATGTAATGATTGCTTATTGATTTTCATTCGCACAAAGTTGCATTGCAATGGCACATTTTTTGAGTCACAATCGGCACTGTTTTTATGAGTATTTTTTTTGAATTTGTTTCGTGCACCGTTTTCGTAATTTAGTAACACACTTCCTAGCATGCTTGATACTTTCCCGCCCCTTTCCCCGAGAGAAAATTCGCATTTTCTGATCCCTCACTCCCCTCCTCTGTCTATCGCTAGGCAGCACCTCACTATTCACAAGTAGGTGACATGCGCACTTTAATATGGCACATTTATATCACATTTCACTGTGTGTAAATTACACTTGCACCATTTTTGTGTGTGATTGTATGATTGAGACTTAATACAACTGATAAAAAAAATAACCAACCTGACTTGCTGCTGAACTGAAGATTACCTGACAGTAGTGGAGTAGACCAAAGCTTATGAGCGCTTCAAAACGTGTGCGTTGTGCTCTAAAAAAGAGTTTCAAGCGCTTCTTGATCATTTTTTCATGTCCATTAAAGCTGTTGACTTGGCGCTTCCAAAACGAAGCCCGTTATGATTTAGAACTTCATGAATTTCGTGTTAGCAATTTTTTTGTGCTGCCATTAGCCTGTGTTGCCTCGGTATCTGGCGTTAAACGCCGAATCCACCGGGGCTTAATTCTCGGGTTTCTTGTGCCGAAATTAAATATGCAAATTTGAATTATCTGCCGGCGTTAAAGCGCTATAATGTACACCACTTACATTCTACATGGTAGTAATCGAAAGTTGAGTAATAATTAAATCGTTCGCACGGTTTGCGCTGTAAGTTTAATTTCAATTAGGCAAATTGTTATAGCATTAGAATACCTACAACTCCTTTATGATGAAAGTTTGATAATCCAGGAACGCTCAAAATGCTCCCATTGCCGTGTTAGTAAAGCGCAACGTTGAAGTTCTGTTTAATAGCGGGCTGCCTGCGCATTTTTGCCGCTTCTACTCCACTACAGCAGAATGGCGCCAAGTTCTGGATGTAGCAATTTTGCTTGTGAACCGGCCTCGAGCAAACTTGCTACCATCTCGCTGTGTTTATGAAGGAATTTGCTTTTGAGATGGTGAATTTTTCTACGACTGTTGTAACCGAAGCGAGTCAATGCAACAACGACTTGTCTAACTCGTTCTCATTTCACTAACCCTTGTCTTGGCTCGCTTGTTAAGTGATGTTTTCCGATGCGTTTCAGGCACAGAGCTTCAAATTTTCACATTTGAATACCAATACTTACACTCGTAGTTCCGTAGGAAAAATTAATAGTATTGCTGGGCATGCTATTAAGTGAAGTTTGAGTAAAACTGGTTTTTGCCGACTAGCTAAGTAACTTTTGGTGCATGACTTGAAGAAACATGACGAGTACTTCCTCTCAAAGTGTGTGCAAGTGAACAACAACAACAACACAACTAACATCAGACATATAGTTGGACACGGTTTTTTTCGACGACACCCAATTTTTCAGATGATCTCATCATTTTCCATTTTCCCACACAGAATTTTTGACACATCCGTTTTTTTCCCCGATCAAGGCGATTTTTACGTGGAACTATTTTCGCAGTTTTGCGATTTTTTTAATCAATACATGTGTGTGAGTATTTTTTCTATTTTTCAATGAACCTCCAAGCATTTTTGTAGCGGAGTTTTTTGACAAAACATACATACATACTTACATGTTTGAATTTTGATGCGCAATAGTTATTGTAACACTTTTACAATTACTATTTTTTTTTCTCTGACTTTTTGCATTACTCGGTCCACAGTTATCAGGAGTGAGTATTTTTCTCTGTTGTGTGCTAGTAGTGATTTTTTAGAATTTTTGTAGACCATATTTTTTGTGCTTTACCCGAAAAGAGACCGAACATGTTTCCGGCGCGCAACCACGCAAACACGACCATGTTCGTTTTCTTAACCAAAGACCTATAGCATTTCTCCTCAAGCAGCGAACGGGACAATCAAAGATTTATATTTTTCGCTAATTAATGTGTAGATAAAATTCACAGTAGGTTCTTGTGTTCCAATTATCCTTCTGGATGAGGTAATTATTCAAGGGTATTTCGTGTGTTGGTATTCAAATGTTTTAGGAAGTTTTATGGGTTTTGTTTTGTTTTCAAAAGAATGAGTGATGAGACGATTTAATAAAAAGAAAGAAAACGTAAAGTGCCTGCATGCCCGTGAACGACTTCTACCAACCTCGTGCTACACCTTCATAACAATCGACTGTTTCACAGTGCCCGGCAATCCGCAAGACGTCAAAGTCACCCCCATCAACTCCACCACTATAAAAGTCAACTGGAAACCGCCGCACCAGAAAGAGCGAAACGGCATTATTCTGGGCTACCACGTTCACGTTCAAGAAACCAAAGAAGAGGTAATTACGTCAATCGAAAATTTAACTGCGTCACAAGTATATTTACTTTGTGACCAATAAATTTTGAACTACCCCAACTAACAGTAATAAATCTAATGAGTGGAATTTCAGGGCAAGGGCTTTTTGAACGAACCGATGAAGTTCGACGTATTCGGGGACGCGGTCCTGGAACTTAACGTGACCGGACTCCAGCCCGACACCACTTACGCCATCCAAGTGGCGGCGTTGACCCGTAAAGGGGACGGCGACAGGAGCACCCCGGTGAACGTTCGCACCCCCGGCGGTGTACCTAACCGACCTGCGTTGACATTAAAGTAGTCTCCACTTTTTTTCCGGCACTTCTTTCTAATTGATTTATTGTAGAATAATCGAGAGAGAACCGACAGTGACCATTGAACTGGAGTGGACGAGACCGACACAAACATACGGCGAACTGAAGGGTTACCGGCTGCGATACGGCGTCAAAGATCACCAACTGAAGGACGTCGTTTTGAAGGGTAAAATTTTTGAAATCCGGAATTTTTTTTAATTGTTTTTTTGCAGGAACTCACACTAATAATTATCGAATTAACGATTTGGAACGGGGGGTGGAATACGAATTTAGGGTCGCAGGTCAGAACCACATCGGGATAGGGCAGGAGGCTATCAAGTACATGAACACCCCTGAAGGTCCCCCTACTGGACCTCCGACTAACGTCACTTACCGCTTCCAAACTCCCGACGTGGTTTGCATCACGTGGGATCCTCCGACTCGAGAACACCGCAACGGCCAAATCTTGAAATACGACATCCAATTCCACAAAAAGTCCGACCACAGCAACATAATCGTCCGTAACGTTTCCCACACCAAAGCTGTGTTCACTAATTTGGAGGAAAACACCGAATACGTTTTTCACGTGAAAGCTTACACTAAGCAGGGAGCTGGGCCGAACAGCGAAAAGTACACCATTCAAACGGATCGCGATATAGGCAGGGCGCCTATGGCGGTGAAGGCGGTCGCCACGTCCGATTCAAGCGTTGAAGTTTGGTGGG
The DNA here is from genome assembly GCA_951805265.1 of Schizotus pectinicornis. Classification (NCBI taxonomy): domain Eukaryota; kingdom Metazoa; phylum Arthropoda; class Insecta; order Coleoptera; family Pyrochroidae; genus Schizotus; species Schizotus pectinicornis. The sequence goes on from OX638203.1 coordinate 19,750,644, forward strand.
AACCTGTGCCTTCTAGAGGAAAAGTTATAGGGTACCAAATTTTCTACACAATGACGGCCGTGGAAGATTTAGACGAGTGGCAACAGAAATCGGTCGAACTTACGGAATCCGCTGATCTGGTCAATTTGGAGAAGTACGCCGAATACGCTGTCGCGGTAGCCGCTCGGATGAAAAACGGGCTGGGACGGTTATCCGAAAAACAAACTGTTAGAGTTAAACCTGAAGACGTGCCTTTGAATCTTCGAGCACATGAAGTTTCCACGCATTCAATGACGTTATCTTGGGCCCCTCCCATCCGGTTAAACCCCATCAAGTACAAAATTTCGTTCGACGCCATCAAGGAGTTCGTAGATTCTCAGGGAATCACGCAAACTCAGAAAATCGAGCGTAGCGAGATTTTCCTAAATGACATCAAATCGTATACAATCAACAGTTTGTCGCCTTTCACCACGTATAATGTTAACGTTAGCGCCATTCCCACTGATCACTCGTATCGACCTCCTACCAAAATTACCGTCACCACTCAAATGGCCGCGCCTCAACCAATGGTTAAGCCGGACTTCTACGGGGTCGTCAACGGGGAGGAAATCCACGTTATCCTACCTCAAGCTTCAGAAGAGTACGGACCTATAAGCCACTATTACTTGGTCGTAGTTCCGGAAGACAAAACCAAAATGAATTCTAATCCCGATCAGTTCCTCACCAACACTTTGATTGAGAACAAAGATAAGGTTTCGGAAAACGCCAATTTGCCGTACATAGCTGCCAAATTTCCTCAGAGGAACATTCCCTACACCTTCCATTTAGGCACAGGAGAAGACAATGACGGCTTTACGAACTACAAACTCGAAAGAGGAAGACGTTACAGGATCTTCGTTAGGGCTGTTGTCGACACTCCCCAAAAACACTTGTATACTAGCAGTCCGTTCTCCGAGTATCTATCGCTGGATATGCGTGAAGTTCCCCCTGGAGACCCTCCCCTAAGACCCAACCCCAATGTGCCTCCAGATAACGACGTCAAAGTCAGCTCGCAACGCAAAGAGGCCGGAGTTTTGTGGATCATCGGTCCGATAATCGCGGCACTCTTTCTTTCGTTGATTTTCGTTGTCGTTTTTATCTACAGGAAACGAAGACAACCCTGCAAAACTCCCGATCAAGCTGCCGTGACGCGGCCTCTAATTCCTGCCGATCTGAACAGCAGCGTCGCTCCCAGTGATCCGGTGGAGATGCGCCGGCTGAATTTCCAAACTCCCGGAATGATTTCGCATCCTCCCATCCCAATTTCCGAATTGTCCGCTCACATTGAGAGGCTTAAAGCGAACGATAATTTGAAATTTTCGCAAGAATACGAGAGTATAGAGCCGGGACAACAGTTCACTTGGGACCACTCGAATATGGAAGTGAACAAGCCGAAGAATCGTTACGCTAACGTTATCGCTTATGACCACAGTCGAGTCATTTTGCCGCCAGTAGACAACGCCTTGGGCAGCAACTACATCAACTCGAACTACTGCGACGGTTACCGTAAACATAACGCTTACGTAGCGACGCAAGGACCGCTCCAGGAAACTTTCGGGGATTTTTGGAGGATGTGCTGGGAGCTTAAATCGGCAACTATAGTGATGATGACGAAACTCGAGGAGAGGACTAGAATTAAATGCGATCAGTACTGGCCGACTAGAGGCAGCGAAACCTATGGCAGCATGACCGTTTCAATCACTGAAGTGCAGGAGTTGGCCACGTACTGCGTTAGGACGTTCCAAATCCACAAGTTGGGTTTCAGCGAAAGGAGGGAGATCAAACAGTTGCAGTTTACGGCATGGCCGGACCATGGCGTTCCCGACCATCCGGCGCCGTTTCTTCAATTTTTACGCCGCGTTCGCAATTTAAATCCGCCGGAAGCCGGCCCTATCGTTGTTCATTGTTCGGCTGGCGTCGGACGGACAGGTAATTTTTTTATTGTTAAATAGAATTGTCGGTGATTTCTGCGATTTTCAGGCTGTTTCATTGTGATCGATTCGATGCTGGAGCGCATGCGCCACGAAAAAACTGTAGATATTTACGGTCATGTGACGTGTTTGCGCGCGCAACGCAACTACATGGTGCAGACCGAAGACCAGTACATTTTCATCCATGACTCTCTTTACGAAGCTGTTATTTGCGGTCTCACTGAAGTTCCCGCCCGCAATCTGCACTCCCACATCCAGAAACTTATGCAGCTTGAGCCCGGAGAGAACGTGACGGGGATGGAGCACGAGTTTAAGAAGCTCGGAAATATTAAGACTGATTCAACGCGTTTCGTTACCGCTAACTTACCTTGTAATAAGCACAAAAATAGATTGGTACATATCTTGCCGTTTGAAAGCACTAGAGTGTGTTTGGCCCCGATCAGGGGCGTTGAGGGGTCCGACTATATCAATGCCAGCTTTATTGATGGGTATAGGTATCGGAAAGCTTATATCGCCACTCAAGGACCGCTGTCTGACACAACGGACGACCTCTGGAGAATGCTTTGGGAACACAATTCCACCATCATCGTCATGTTGACGAAACTCAAAGAAATGGGAAGGGTGAGTATCGAAACTTGTCACTTTTTTGACAACCAAATTTTCAGATCTAAAGGTGAATAATTTTATTGAATTTTTAGGAGAAATGCCACCAGTACTGGCCTAGCGACCGGTCCGTCCGCTATCAGTGTTTCGTGGTGGACCCAATTGCCGAGTACAACATGCCCCAGTATATCCTGCGGGAGTTCAAGGTGACGGACGCCAGGGACGGCTCGTCCCGAACTGTCCGTCAATTCCAATTCACCGATTGGCCAGAACAGGGGGTTCCGAAATCAGGCGACGGCTTCATCGATTTTATTGGGCAAGTCCATAAGACTAAAGAACAGTTCGGCCAGGATGGGCCCATCACCGTCCATTGCAGGTGAACTTGACTCGATTTCTTTTCAAAACGCGGGAGTTACTTAAATATTTTTTTAGTGCTGGTGTTGGCAGAACGGGAGTTTTTATCACTCTCAGTATTGTGTTGGAAAGAATGCAATATGAAGGTGTCGTGGATGTGTTCCAAACTGCTAGAATTTTGCGCACGCAACGACCTGCAATGGTGCAAACTGAGGTACGTAATGAGGCAATTGGTGTTGTTTTGAGGTGATTGTTTGTTTTGTTGCGCAGGATCAGTACCAGTTTTGTTACCGGGCGGCGTTGGAGTACTTGGGCTCATTCGACCACTACACTAACTGATGGTCCAGTTGTTAATCGACCCTTTCCCAAGGCAACTTATGTTGTAAAGTTGTGCTGTTCTGTTGTAATTGCAAGATTGTTACTGCCAAACTGGACGTTCCGAAAACAAGCTATGTTCTATTTTAAACCAATAGTGAATTACATAAAAAAATATAGTGTGCAAATGTGTGTAAACTATGTGCCTAACATATATGTTGGAAGATATATTAAACAAATCTGTATAGTTTGCTCTAATGTGCACAACCAATGTGGACTATTCAAAGGACTAGTAGCAAGAAATTTTTGTATCATACATTGTGCATTTTTCATAACCTGTCGTTGCGTTCAGCGGTAGCTATTTTTTGCGTTAAATTTTTGATGTCGTAACCCATCATTTTTTGTACATTTTAGGTAATGTAACTCGAAGACATATGTTAACTAGTAAGATTACTTTAATAAGGTTGATATTATTTTTATAATAATCAGTGCAACGTTTACACTTAAGCCATATCCCTATACACTAATCGACTTAATTTACTCCTAAGCGAAATTGGATATTTGTTTTTTTACTTTTTTATACAATTTACCTAATGTATATTTTGTAATTTTCACTACGTTATTGCCTATCTACTCCACCTTCCGTACTATTATGTAAATCGTGTTATTTTTTGTAGCATATATTTGACTGATTTTTGTCCTTACATTCTCAAACGATATTCATTAATTTTATAGAATTTTAGTCTATTGTTTATATATTTTTACGTCACAACCGTTGTAGCACATGAATGAATGAAGTGAGGTTTTGATGAAAATAAATGAAATTCTAGATTTTAGAAATGTGGTCTCTTGCACAAAATCTTATTCTAGAAGTGTCCCCAAGTTTCTTGATAAGAAATTTACCATATCTTACAAAGAACAAGTATTACATCTTATGGAAAGTGGTTATTTAACTTGATTAAAATAATCTGGCGTGTCATACTTCATTATAAATTATTAATGACCGAAAACGTCTGTCTACCAAAACTGATTTACAATTTTTTTTATGATTACGATAATTAATTATTGGCATAAAATAATAGTTTTTTTTGTACCAAGGGCATTATGTAGATGTATATCCCCTCCGAGGACGATAGGTTTAAGAGCCGAGAGCCTCTGCCCCGAGGCTTTTAAAGTTGCCCGAGGGGTATAAACATCAAGTAATGCCCGTGGTGCATACAAAATTTTATGTTTGACCAATCTGTTTCGTAAAATTACGATTTTTTTTTTGTAAACATCATTTTAAACGATAATGAACTAGTAAAATATAAAAAAAATTGCAGTTTTTTTGAGACGCCTCGTATCGCTTATAGAGGTCAACTTCAGTTACTTTCGTTTTAGCACCAGACAGTAACTCCTTGTTGTCAGCTGTCATTGTTTCCTGTCAGAAGTGTCAGATTGACATTTGATTCATCAACTTGTGTTTTGAAAATGGATCTAATTAAGGAGTTTTCTGGTGAAGATTGTTTAATAATTTGTGAAAATAGTCGCAAGGAGCAGTTTACGAAATGGCCTAAAGAAGTTCCTCAACCCAAAATTATCTCCCCTGAGGAATTGCCAAGTAATAATAGTGACTCAACATTTTCTAAAATTTCTTATCAACACTCAAATTTCTCTTTGTTTTAGCTGTTCAAGAGTCTTCACACGACTCAATTCTATTAGACGTAACAGAATCACAAATCACCAACACACTATTGAGGCAGTTACTTAAGCTAGGCAAACCTGGATCCAAGTTGATCATCACCAAAGTTAATGATGCTGACAACGTGGAATTCTTGCTCAAAACGAGCGGTTTTACTGGCATTGAATTAAAGAAGATCGCCAATGAAACGAGTATCACGTCAGTCCACCCAAAGTATGAAGTCGGTTCTGCTACCAAACTAAATTTGAAAAAACCAGCTGCAGTTTGGAAACTTGATGATGACGATGATGACGAAACTATTGATCCTGACGTTCTACTTGATGATGACGATTTAAAAAAGCCAGATCCTTCGTCCCTGCGAGGTAATGATTGTTGTTTATAAGCATTGAAACTTATTGCAGGTAATTTTTAGTTTGTGGCACTACTGGGAAACGTAAGGCTTGCAAGGACTGTTCGTGTGGTTTGGCTGATGAATTAGCTGCAGAGACGCAAAAAGACAAAGTGGTGGACACTTCCAATGCTCCTAAATCATCCTGTGGAAGTGTCAGTAATTTAATATTCAGATTGACGCAATTTCTTGAACGTTTCAATGTTTCAGTGCTACTTGGGAGACGCTTTTCGCTGCAGTACGTGCCCCTACTTAGGTATGCCAGCTTTCAAACCGGGAGAAAAAGTTCAGCTCACTGATGGCCTACTTAAAGCAGATGTTTAGTAATTATTCCTTAATAATAGTTTTCAATAATAGTAAATGTGGTTTTGCTTCACCCCCTAACAAAGTTTTGGCCTTTTTTGCTTATGGGAATAGTTTCAAAATTTAAAAGTTATCACCTATAAATATAATAATAACGGGGAACAAGTAATTTATTTGCTGAAACCTTGAATTAATTATATTTTAAAAAGTAGAAACTTCTTTGGCAGGGATTAAAAAAGCCCCGCAATAGGTAATAATTTAATTGATTCGTCACAGTTCCAGTAATATGTATAAATACTAATAATATCATAAGCATAAATAAATTAATGTAAAATATCACGAGAAAACATAAGAGCAGTTTTCACACAGAATGGCTACTCGCAGAGTTCCTTGGTTCGGGGCCGGCCGAGTTTGAGTTCGACTAGAGCGTCGAGCTTGTTCAAGCCGGCCCCGTTGGCCTCTTCGTAATAGGGAAGATTTTTGCAAGTTCGATACCATGTGGATAAGTTCGGATACTTCTCTGTAGATATAGGGGTGATAATGGTGGCAGTACTTATAGTGGCCACGCAACATAAATCGGCCACCGTCAAAGTATCGCCGGTTAGATAGGTGCTGTCGCGTAGAAATGTGTCTAAAAACTTGTAAGCTTCAGTAATTGCACTTATTTTGTCCGTTGGGATCTCCTTCTCGTTCTCCACCACAATAGAATTCTACGGCAGAAAACAACAATGTAAGCAGAATCTACAACTTTTGGGTTCTATATCAATATGCACGTTTCATCAATTCTGACGTCATCAGACCAAGCCCTGAAAATGTATTTTTTCTTAAATTTGTGGAGTTAAATTGGGGGGTAGCAGGAATCTATTTTTAAAACGTCCCAGTCAAGGAATCGGCAAGAAATGCCTCTCCAAAAAGAACGTTTACTCAGATTTGGATGGATCTCCTCCGTCATTGATCCTGATGGGATCTCATTTGAAACGCAAAGTTTCTGTTTCGTGTTTTCCTTATTTTTTTCTTAATTTTATTCAGTATCTCTTCTTTGGAAATTAAATTAATGCAAACAGGAGCGCCAAGTAAGGAGTTGAAGCTTCATCAAAATTCATATGGAAACTTCTCCATGCAAATGTTCTAAAGTAAGAATAATTACAGATGCGCATAGATTAAGGTTTTGTCTATTCACCCCAACTAAGATTGCATTCAACGTAAATTGCGAGTTAACGTTTATTGCGATGTGTGCTTCTCAAGTATTGTCTCGAATTCTGAGTGGAATTTGAATGAATGAGGTCTAACAGAAACTTCTTAAAATTCGTTCTCTTTGAGTCTAGATGCATGATAAGTGTCGTAATTTTATTTGCTTTCACTGATAAAAATTAAAGCGAAACAGTAATGTAACAACAGTTTTTACAATATTTGATTACTTGTTTGTTTTTAACGTTGGATGAAAATACGTTTAAATTTGCTGCACTTTTGTAAACTCTGTACAAAATCAAGCAACTGAATAACATTTATTCGGTATTTTATTAAACATAAAAAGCTCATGAGTTCTCTCAGAGACTTCACAATAGATCCTGCGGCAACATATCTGGGAGAAGCGTGAAAATTTGTAAATACAATTTTCAATTTCTTCACACAGAAATGTTTACGCACCGTCACCATGAAACTCGAAATTATAAGAGATCAAAATGAGTATAATCAACAAATTTTGGGGCGACAATAACACTTGTTGCTCGCGTCCAGTAAAGTGCCCTCAAAGAAATGAATGGTTTCTTGTGTAAGCTTTACTGCCTTTAAGATTCATTGATTTTCCACGAATTTCCAAAGAAAATTTTTTTTTTGGCGTTATCGAATTTTCTGATTGTCCGTCAAATTTGGGTGTTACATTGCTTTTGGATCTGAAAAATTTTCAGAAACTTTTTGCCCATAATAAATTTAATAGGTAAAGAAGACATAACTGCTGCAAAGAAAAAGATACATAAGGTCGAAATGCTTTAGTGAGCAATAATTTAATTAAAGGTTCTTGAATTGTGTTTCTTGCGGGTGCGGGCCTCACCGTCAATTGTTGCGCCCCTGAATTGTCTAAAGTCAACCGGCCGTGAATTTAAAGAAAAATCTGCAGTTACAAAGATATTTTCGTATTATGAGTGGTCTGCAGTTGTCGTTGAATGAGAAACTTTACTGCATGATCGACCTGTCAGATTATGGATGTTCCTTCTATAACAATCGTGTCCAATTAAGTGGAATAAAGTTTTGAAATTGCAAACGAGTGAACTGCTTCCAGTGAGTAGCTCTGAAGAAGATCGCGACAAGCTGCCGAGACGCAATCAATTCCAATAAGCACCAGCCGCGAAAGTCTACAAACTAAAATAGCGCCTAATTAACTAGAGTGGTGGCAACCTATTGTATAAATTTATTGCTCAGTTTTTAAATAAAACTAGACGGTTTTTGGTTGATTGAAATATTGCTTTTAAAATTTACAGGCAGTTCAGATCAGACTACATAATTTAAACTTGAAATATCGATCTCTTTGGTGGATAAAAAATTAAAGAGTACTATTGGAACAAGAATAGTTGCGAAATTGCTTTCAGAGCAGAAAAAGTTGCGTTGAAAGCATATCCTACCGGTCCTAGCTTCACCAACTAGTCTGAGCCATTATGATGAAGGTCCAATATCAATTTAATTTCGTATTGAAGCTTTGTGCCAGCACCAAACGTTATTACTTTTTGTCATAAAATAATCCAAATCGATGTTCGAGAAACTTGAAAGTTCCAAGGTAAATTTCGACACCAATTAAAATGGCGCACCGTTTGCCTTAACAAGGCCCAAAGTTTTACAATGAATTGTGGTTTAATTAATGTTTTTCAATAGTTCCAAATTTACCCGGCGCCTTCACCATCTGTAGCCTACTAAAATATTTTAGTTTAAAAAATTGTAGTAATTTTGAATGCTGGATGGATCGAAGAATTAACGTTGTTGGATAATTATCCTTGTGGAAGAGCGTCTCGAACAGTCAGTTAAATGGTTAACAAAGAAGTTGACGGAGGAGAGGCAAATAATGATCAAAACCGTAACTATACATCCTTTGGCCAAATAAGGAAACTTCGCTAAGCTTCCCTTTCATCTCCATTGCCGCTTGCATTAACGCAATGATTATAATGGTTGGTTAACGTCGGAATTTTAGTGAAAAAAATTGTTAGAAGGGTGCATTCAACATTACTTGTCTGGCATTGCTCCACCAAAAGTATGAATCGATATCTTTCTTTTAATAGATGTCGGCCGCCGTCAGCAAGATATGTCTGACAAGGTGTTATTTGGAATATTACATTGTACTTGTTAAATAGAGACAGCAACTATATCGAAAAGTAACGTGGATACATTTCTGGAAACTTACCAATATTGTATTAATCCTAGGGAACAAAACGCCAGAATCGAAGTGTAAATTTTGATCCACCAATGCTCGAATTTTTGGTTCTTTTGGGTAGAGATCATCGTTTTCTCCATATTGCGCTACTAAATATCCTAGAATCGCGTGGCTATCCCACACGATAAAGTCCTCATCCACGAGAGTTGGTACTGTGTGCTGGGGGTTTATCTAAAACAACCCACCCTTGATCAAATATTTGTTTCGTCCCTTAACTCTAGAAGGCAATTTCTCGACAGGAACTGAAAGCTTCAATATAACGTAATTGAAACCTCACCTTGATAAATTCCTGACTGAGGTGATCCCTGCTGTAGATGTGAACTTCCTCCAGGTCGAGTTCAATGTTCAGAGCTTTCGCGGTCAGCAGGACCGCTCTGACCGCCGAACTCATGTCGTTATAGTAAAGTTTAATTGGCATTTTTGAATGTTTAACCTTGACGACACTAAATTTATAATTTGTGCGAATTGTCGAGTGTCTCACTTTGCACTACTAGCACGCTTCATTTCAGTCATGCATGGTCGGCCGGCCTTCGAACAAATAGCGTTCGTCATTCCCGACGGTATTACAACGAAACATGCCAAATTAATGTGAACGGCCGTAAGCAACAATAGACGACGGATCTGATGTTATGTGACCATCACCCGACAAGTACTTGGTGCATTCTGAGCGAAAGCGCTCGATTTCTGGCAAGAAATCAATAACCGCCGCCTGTCCCGCTGTACCAACTGTTGCTTTCAGTATTTCAGGGCATTTACACGGCGCCTGAATAGGGCGTTCGCGAAGGTCTAGGACGCTTTCGCCACTTCCACACCAACTTGCAGGCGACGCCGGCGAGCTTAAAACAAGGGCCTAAGGTGACGGCATTACCAATTCAGCAGGAATAAAACACTCGCAATTCTCTAACAAGAGCAGGTGTAAGCTGAAAATATATTCCAGAAGCTTTCTATGGCTGTAAGTTCAACTTTTGAATGATCACAAGTTGAACTTACAGCCAGAGAAAGCTTCTGTAACTTTTGAAAGCAACATAAACCTTCTTAATGATAAGAAGGTTTATGTGGCTCTCAAAAGTTACTTGAGCGAGCCAGTTTCAAGGGGTTGAAGCCAGAAAATAAATAAATAGCCAAATGCAAGTTTTGAATAGTTTTCTACAAGCACAAGTATAAATAAATGATTCGTGTTTTCAAAAAAATTTCTCATCAGCATTGCATTGTGCTCTCTGTTATTGTAAGAGAACGTCTTTTTTACTTTCACGTTCGATGCTGTTACGTGACTATTTGGATAATCACTTGGTGTTTTTTCAGAAATCATATCTTACGTTTTTTGACCTTCAACAGCTATCACTTTTTCCAAAACTTGACTTGTGTTTGTGAAATATTTTCCCGAGGAGCAAATTTTGAAGAGCCTCTATTTGTGGTGTTTGATTTTTCTGTTTTTTTTTTTGGACCTATGAATGTTTTAGATCATTATTTTCTGGTAAATAGTTTTTGAGGAAAATCTTCTGCAAACGCTCTCTGAACGTAGTATGTTGTAGCTCAGTGAGTGGAAAGGCTGAGCCGGAGACCTGAAGACATGTACCGTCCCAGTAGGACAAGTTAAAGTAGACAAGGTCCTGACCAAGGACCTGAAGAAAATTCCTGACTAAGGACCTGAAGAAAATATGTGAAAACACAAAGTGCGAACAGGGGAAATTGATGTGGACATAAGGGAGGGACTTGGCAGTTGAGCGAGTGGAAAAAATAGATAATTTCTGCACTTGATTTACGATGAAAACGACATTTACCACAGAAGTGTTAAATAACTTGAAGACTGGGACAGGATCAGTGTAAAAGAGGCATCAATGAAGCGCAAAATTACTTAATAGAGGATTATGGACCTAAAATAAAGCGTCCTCAAATTCTTCTGGTTCTCTCTACTATCCTCTATTCGTTTGAATTCCCAGAAGCAACAATTGAACTCGAAAAGCGCGGTTGGACATCAGCTTCGCCTTGGGCTTGACATAAATCTGTAACTTCCCTCATTTATTTTCGATGACTGCGACTCCCAACAACTTTTAATTTTAACCAGAGTCGTCTGGATGCCAGGCGCGGTGCGAATTCCTTTCCCGCGGGAATTGTGCCAAAATAACCCGCGACCTCGGTGAAAGTTCAACCAAACTCATTGAAAATTGCGCCACTTTATTATCAAACATACGAGAAACATTATTTATCTGACCATTTTACTCTTTATGAAAGTCGTGAACATGTTGAGTCCCTCTTGATTGGCTTCGGCGTAATAGGGCAATTGCTGCATCCTGTTCAACCATTCAAGAGTCTTCGGAAATCGGTTCGACGCCAACGGTACCAAAACGTTAGCGGTACTGATGGTGGCGACAATGCTGAAATCTGCAATGGACAACTCCTTGCCTGCCACGTATTTGTTGCCGTGTTCCAAGAGGGTTTCTAGTTGGGTGTAGCCTTGCACCATGGCGTCAGCTTTGTCTTTCGTCACTGATTTGGCGCCATCTTTGATTATCGGGGCCTGATGAACGAAAAGATTTTTTTTAATCACCAACCACTTGGAGACAGATTCTATTATTTTCTCTATTTATAGATGAAAACAATAGAACAAGTTGATGATTCTTTGAAAAACGTGAGTACTTACTGCAATCGCTCCGAGTCTTGTGGAGAGAATGTTTGAATCGAAGTGCAGTCTTTGGTCGATGATGGCTCTTTTTTCGAGTTCTTGCGGATATAGCGCGTTGTCTTTTGCGTATTTTGCTACTAAGTATGCGTTGATAGCGTGACTGTCCCACACTGCAAAGCCATTTTCGCCTTCTAAAGTAGGTACCGTGTGGTGAGGGTTCATCTGAAAGACCACAAACTCATGAGGAATATCGAGAGTGTGAATTTATTAATTTCAAAAAATACTAATATCTTTTAAAAAGTTAATCTTAAAATTTATTAAGATAATCTTAACAAGTTATCTTTCTCGGCAAAAATAATAACTATTATAGAAACTTTATCTTTTCTTCTAAAGCGTGTTGATTCGGTTGTAAAGATTTTTTCTATGTAACTTAATTGCGTGGAAGTAAAAATACTTCTGTCCGTTTCAGCAATTTCCGACGAAATTTTCTCATTTGAAGGGCTCTGGCTTAACGCTTGATTATTCAAGCAATAAGTACTTGAAATTTGCGATTACGACGTACGTGTTATTTTTTGAGAAACGAAATACTTCAGCAGATTTTAATCTAACTAGCATTGTGCTTAAATTTGCTTTAGGTGAAACAGCATAATTTCTTAATCTAAGTGGGCAGAATTGTTTTTTGATTTTTTTATCATTATGTCAATATCCGTGTGTTATATCAATCATTCGTAATCTGAAGATTTTTTTGGATATTAGTGTTATTAAAATTACCTGGTAATTAGTTAATAAATTGTATTCTTGATGTAGGTAGATATGAAAAGTGAAAACATTAAAGAACATTGATAGGGACAAGACGCAAGAATTTGCTTATCGGCCACAAAATACTTAACTGCAACAATTTAAAATTATATTAACTTGACAAATTGAATTAGTAAATCCTGGAGGCTAAAAGGTTGCTGTATGATTCAATTTAAGCAAAAATATTAAATTTAAAATTAAATTGTTCTGTTTTAACAAATTTTACTTCTCCAAAAGTAGACATCAATAATTTAAAATAAAAGTTTTTTTGCCACTCCTTGAATTGTTAACTCATAGAGTATTTGGAGATAATGTTGGAGAAAGCTAAAAACATAATTAAATTAATTAAACGGACTATGAGCTGCCGATTGCACCTTATTATCTTAAGTAGACACTTCAGTTTGGAATTTGGTCCGCAAGGGTGTGTTATTGTGGTTTAGATACCTGCCGAACAAGTAAATCTAAATCGAATTGTAGTTTAAGTATATGCCTGTAGTTCGTAGTTTACATTTGTAAACTCTTGACCAATGTTGTAATTAATCTCATTGAGGAGTGACGTAGCACAATATCTTAACACACAATCTTTTCATAATCCCAACGAACATTTGATATTAACTGTAAAGGACTTTTGATATCGAAGATTCATCACTTACACCTGTCAACTTTCCAACCAACCAATAAAGTATTTCGAGAAATTTTGATATGAAACTTTCTCCTTAGCTTTTAAAATAGTCTAACGTAAACTTCTTCAAGGTATGTTAAATAGCTTCTTGCAATAGCTTTGGAAAGCACCATGCAGTCCCTGAACTTCTCAATTATAACCATTAGCATGAGGCCATCATATTATTGTATTCTCTGAACGAATTTTATTGAACACAACCATTAATCATTCCTGACTGTCCTGAAACAAAGCCGACCCAACAAGAGGGATCGAGAAGGAGATTATCAAATTTCATTTTAAGCCGATTTGTATTCAGCACAGCAAAACTTTTTTTTTCAAGAAGTTCAAGGTCGAACCCCCAATGACAGGGTTAATTTCCATATTCATTTAAAAATTTAAATTGAATTGGACAAAACAACGCACTCTAATCCGCCCCATTACCTCGTTACAGGCATTGCGCTCAAATTGCAAATAATTTTACAGCAATAAGCTCGCGGATTTAATTTGATGAAACATTAAATAATAGACCAGCGGAGGGATGTAACGGGTCATAAATATTTTCATTATCGCGTTGTTATCGCTATTTGGATTGCGTATTATAAGGTGAATTGGCTATATTTGGAATTTGATAGATTATAATTCCTGATAAATCCCATGTCAAAAAATGTGTCAAATTAGTTACTTTTATTATGAGCAATAATAGTAATTATTATTATCGTACATGAAATCTCAACGACTACAATTACCTTTACAAACTCTGTTGAGAGATGTTCCTTTTGCAAAAGATTTACTTCCACCAATTCAACTTCCGGTGCATTGATAGCTTTTAGTGTTAGAAGGCTAGCTCTACAAGGTGGACTTCCTTTGGTAATGTGGAGTTTGGCACTCATTTTCGTCAGGGAAAAATTGTCACTTAACAAAAAAAATTCTAGCGCAACATAAAGGGCTCGGACTACTATTGAAGCTCATTGAACGAGTAAAGTATTTTATATGGATAGGTGATACGTTATCTATTATCCAAGTTGAGATTTATATAGATCGGTCCAAATAATGGCGTTATTAGGGATATATAACCTCAACAGTATCACGATTTTGATTATTAAAACTTATTATCTCAGATTATTCCTTTCTTACGCATACATTTCTCTATGCTAATAGATAATATTGAGTTTTAAATTTTTTCAATATTTTATAAAATTTTAAAAATATTTTGTGCTTTTAGCAAAATTCTTTGAACTGCATTTTTTCCTTTTCGAGGGGGCATTAATGCATGTTTTTTCCAGGTACTAATCTATCTTTACATTATCATTGGCGCGCCGCAAAACATGAAAGAAATACTTTTAGTGCAGAACGGAGGCATCGCTTTGATATATGGGTGCTATCTTGTAACTACTTATTGAAATTTTGATGACTGTGCCAACATTTTAGTCATGTTGTTCTACTAGTCCTGATTTACTGCACGCACTCTAATAGGTCGTCAGTGTGTAATTACAAGCCATACATACATTCCTATTCTGATAAACACCAATGGCATATAGTTACTATACATTATACGTACATAGCTACATAAAAACTGAACCAAAATAATGTACGTAAACAATTAATCTAACATTTTTAAAAATTTTTCTATCGATTCCTTTTTGCATGTCCCTATCGGGTTTTAATGAAGTGATCATGTGTGACTCAAAAAATGTGGACTCAAGTGTTGAACAATGTAATAACAAATGTTGTTAAGTCTCTTTTCACACTCCAGCATGAAAGTTATTTTTTGGCCTGCTTTCATTTAAGATACTTATCGTTACTTTAGTCTGAAATTTGATATGAATAGAATGGTGATAGATTTTATTGTATTACTCACTCATGGTCATAGTAATAAACTTTATCTTTATTCTTAATGTCGTCTGTGCTAAACTATATTTGGATAACGTTTAAGTCTCTCTTTGGAGTTTTCAATTTTAAAGTGAATCATAGAAACTAACGGGTAGATTCAGATTATGTTAAGGACGCTTGAGTTTCGTGCATCAACATTTATTATTGGTGTACTTCTCAATGTGAAATGTGATGCATTGTTTCTTATCTCTAATAACTTCTTGTAAACTAACCGCTTATAGTGATCAGCGACAATGATCGTTCCATGTTGTTATTTTATGTGCGATTACTTTGAATGATATCACTTATCTAGAAGTTTGTAACTCTTATAACAATGGAGTTTAATGGGTTGCCGCTAATTATTACCTAATATGTAGTTACTTAGTGAATTTTTTTAACATACTGTCTGAATTCAGTTTCACACTAAAATAAGTATTAACTAGAAAGACTAGACTAGAAAGAGCTCATAAAGCTATCTTTAGGAAAGAAATACCAAATTCTGAATTTTAGTTCCTAACATTTTGCATTTTGATAATACTCATGTGGCGCCTCCACCATTGCTCGACTTTCTACTGTTTACAAAATTTGTTCTAAATTTCTTAGAAAAACTGTTTAAAAAGGGGCAAAAATAATCAAATTTTACTCTTTCGCTAATAATTTGAGCATTTTTTTTTGGAAATTTTTTGTATATTAGATATTGAAGTAATCTGATTACTACAAATGCGTTACAGCGTTACAAATTCGCTATTTAACGAAAAAATCCTTTAGTCATTTCTTTCAACATCTCCAGGCCCTTCTTGTTGGCTTCATAGCCGTCAAGCTCTTCACACCTTTTCCACCACGCCACTAATTTGGGATATTTTTCGCAATCGATTGGCACCATGTTGTCAGCTGACGAAATTGAAGCTATTAAACTGTAATCAGCAATGGTTGGAGAATCTCCAGCAATCCAATTGTCATTTGCTAGAAAAGCTTCGACGAATCCATACATCTCGTTCAAGCTATCGATGTCGGCTTGGTCAAGACTTTTCTTCGTTCCTCTGGAAAACGCTCTCTAAAATATTAGTAAGCAACTTGCAAACTAGAAGCTATAGTGAAGACACTTACCGTGATGTTAAACAAGCGACCAAACGCCACCCCATTCTCAAAATGAAGTTTTTGGTTAATAATGGTTCTTTTCTTTAGATCTTTGGGGTATAGAGCATCATTTTTGCCATATTTTTTAACCAAATATGCTAGAATTGCGTGAGACTCCCATAGCACAAAGCCATCGTCATCTACTAAAGTTGGAACTGTATGGGTTGGGTTGAGCTAAGGAAGAGAGCCGTGTGATAACTATTATTTAGATTTTAAGTTTATTGAATTGAGTTAGTCACAAGGGTTCTCACCTTTAGATATTCCGGTTGCAAATGCTCCTTGGTGTTAAACATATCTACTTCTACTAGTTCCAAATTTAATCCAATATGCTTGGCCACCATTTGAACAGCTCTTACAGGTGGGCTCGGAGCCACCATATACAATTTGGGTGACATTCTTTTCGTCTTGGTTCACTTACGCAGCAAGTATCAACTAATCTAACCAACAATTAACTAGTTATTGATACCAACAATGATTTTTTATATTGAACTGATAGTAAGAGAGCAACCAATGATACGTGTATTTTGTTATCTAATCGAACTCGCAAATAAGTTAAAAACTGTAGAATAATAATAAACTTAAATAAAAAATATACATCAAATTTTGATAAAAATTAAAATTAATAATTTTCTATTGATGATTGCATTCACTATAAAAATATGAATACGGCAGAAAGAGTCTATCGATGTTGATGATTCAGAGATTTTTAACACCAATCGTTACAAGCATTTTTTGCTATCTAATCTATACCATGTTTGTGGAGACAGGGGACAACAAAACGATGACGTATTAATTCCAGTACATTACTCAAAATGTTAAAGCGTTGACAATGCAAACTCAAAAAACTTAAATTTGCCAGGAGTTCTAATTAACTTCGAGATTAAACATACATTAGAGACTTAATGAACAGTCCAGTTGCGTTTTGAGGAATGCTTTAGCCCTTTCGAGTCCCTTATTGCCCGCCTCGTACCCTGGAAGTCTCTCACATTTCCTCCACCAAGCCGCTAATTTCGGATATTTTCGAGAGTCGACAGGAATTAAGGTATCAGCTGACGAAACTGAGGCTACTAAACTATAATCTGCCACAGTTGGAGAATTTCCGGAGATCCAAGGTCGGTCACGTAAGAAAATTTCAAGATATCCATAGGCTTCGTTAACGCTGTCTCTGTCCGTTTGGTCAATAGTTCGTCTGCCTTCTCTGACGATATATTTCTGGAAAATCTCTTGTTACTTTATGCTTGTTTGTAGTATAGAAGAAAGCTTACGACAATTTTTGAACTTCTAGGAAAAAGAACTGCTGATTCAAAATGTAACTGTTGGTGGATAATCGCTCTCTGCTTGATGTCTTTAGGGTACAAAGAGTCATTTTTTCCGTATTTCTCGACCAAATAAGGGAGGATTGCGTGCGATTCCCAAAGAACGAAACCGTCATCGTCTACAAGGGTCGGTACAGTGCCTGTTGGATTGAGCTAAACAAACAAGGTAATGTAGCTACTAAGAAAGGATTAACAATTTTGAAAAATCTTGCTTTAACTATTTGACAGTTTAAAGTGTGAGTCTAGTTAATAAGTGTATGGGACAGGTGAACTTAAAATATTGACGACATAGCAACTATAGAGGGCTTTATTATGTTTGTATACAGGTGAGAGCGTTTGGTTTGATTTCTAGGTCAAATTTGTGCGACAAGTTTGCTTACTCTAAGATATTCAGGTCTCAAGTTATCTCCTTTGGGAAAGTTTACGTCAATTAACTGCAAGTTTAATCCAAGGGCTTTGGCAACCATTTGTACTGCCCTTACGGGCGGACTGAGCACAATCATGTATAATTTAGGGGACATAATTATTATTAACTTAACACTGCAGGCTTTCTCAAAATTCACTAGCAGGCTGGGTTATTTTTGTAGGAGCTTATCTAATCGGAGCGTCATTAATACTAAAAAACGCGTCGTAATCAACAACAACATTCAGTGAAAAAGAAATTGCGAATCAATTATCATTATTTTACGTTTTCGTTCAATACAGAAAATTTACATTTTTATGAATAGACAATCGAATTTGTATCGCCCTTTCTGTATTTCATAAGTCAAACAATAACATTCAATACAATAGAAATAGAAATAGTTATTGACATATTTGTTGAAATTATCGTGGTTAGTAATATGTTCCATAATTGAGGTACCAATAACTACAAATGCCTTTAACTAAAGACTAAAAGCACCACATTGTAGTAGTGTTGTATTATCTAATCGATTTGATGACAAAGGTTAATGGAGTGTTTCGCAATAACGCTAATTACAGCATCTACCTTTTATACTTGAATTGAAACCTTGCGTAATAAAATGAGCTTTTCTTCTAGTGATCGTTAACGGAGGAGGATACGCAGGTAGGGTATTTTAGGGATAAAATTTACACGGTGAATTATTAAATAATAATGGAGATTGTTGAATAATTTTCTTCGTTATTATTGCGATTCAGCTAACATCGAATTAACGAATGCGGTGAATATTTTTAGCCCTTTTCTGTTTTCGTCGTAACCTGAAAGTCCCTCGCAATGCTTCAACCAAGCTGTTAGTTTGGAATATTTTGAAGGATTGATGGGAACTAGAGCGTTTGATGAAGAAATTGACGAAACCAAACTATAATCAGCAATAGTTGGTGAATTGCCGGCAACCCACGACTTTTTTTCCAGAAAACTTTCTACAAATCCGTAAGCTTCATTTATCAAGTCTTTGTCTGCTTCATCAATAGTTTTCTTTTCTCCCAGAAGAACTGGACGCTGTAAGTTTTAATGTAGTTTTCATTTTCCTTTAATATGCATTGAGCTTACGACAATATTTCTTAAGCGACCAAAAACGACTCCAGTCTCAAAATGGAGTTGTTGGTCAATGATGGCTCTCCTCTTAGGATCCTTGGGATACAAAGAATCATTTTTTGCGTATTTTTCGATTAGATAGGGCAAAATAGCGTGAGACTCCCAAAGAACAAAATCGTCATCCACCAAGGTAGGAACTGTATGAGTTGGATTCAGCTGAAAGTTGAAGTTAGTTGGATTTTACAGTTAGCAAAAGATTTGTTACCTTAAGATACTCAGGCTTCTTGTGGTCACCATTTTGGAAATTTAATTCCTGTAGTTCTAATTTTAATCCAATTTCTTTAGCCACCATTTGCACAGCCCTAACTGGTGGACTGGCCGGAATCATGTACAGTTTTGGAGCCATTATTTTTGCTTACGAGGACGAGGGGAGATCACAATTTACGGTGGAACACAATGAAGCAGTGGCTACCAAAACATTATTTAAGTACAAGAGATAAGAGTATAGCAAAAAAATTGGTGATATCTAATCAATCCTTCTAATCGAAATTAAATAATTGTCATTCTCCCAAGTGCCCAACCATGACTCATTTGAAGAGAAGGGTGCAACAAGTTGATGACACAGAGATGAGGCATCTTCCAATTTGAAGTGGTGCTAAAGTATAATATTGTAATGTCATTTTCTAAGAATTCAACGAGTAACAATTATTTCCTCCATGTCTTCAGCGTAATAATTTTTAAAACGGTTCTCGAAAAACTCTTTGCTCACTGTAGCTACAATTTAAAAATAGTCTCCCAAGAGTAAAAATTTTATTTTCTCTACAAGTACTGACAATTAATAATTAGGTTTGAATTATGGATTTCATAAATTCTTTTATCGCTTCCAGCCCTTTCTTATTGGCTTCGTAACCTGGCAAATTTTGACAATTTTCGAACCAAGCCGTCAACTTGGGAAATTTATCAGGATCGATGGGAACCAAAAGGACTCCCGTGGAAAATGACGATATTAAACTGTAATCTGCTATGGATGGAGAATCTCCGGCAATCCATTTGCTAGTGCTCAAGAAAGCTTCCATAAAGCCATAAATTTCGTTGAAGGATTCTTGATCTACTGCTTCTACACTTTTCTTTTCTCCACGCATCAACTCACCCTGAAAAAATATTATATATAAGTAGTTCGTAAGTTGCTTTTATACAGCCGCTTCACTAACCCCAAGTTTTCTAAAACTGGTAAATACTACAGCATTTTCAAAAAGTAACTTTTGACGAATTATGGCTCTCGTTTTGATATCTTTAGGGTATAGAGAGTCATTGTTTGCGTATTTCGTGATTAAGTAGGGTAGAATGGCATGAGAATCCCAAAGAGTAAATCCGTCGTCTTCTACCAAAGTAGGCACGGTATGAGTTGGATTAATCTGAAAAGATTATGGAGTAATATAACTTTACTTCAACCACAAAGAGGAAGAAAATAAAGCCAGCGGGTCATACCTTTAGATATTCTGGCTTCAACTGTTCTTGTTTCATAACATCTAATTCTTCTAGTTCCAAATCTAGTCCGATATCCTTGGCTACCATTAGAACGGCTCTCACAGGTGGACTTGCATGTAACATATACAATTTGGGCGTCATTTTTACTTATTTTAAACAATTTTTCTATTGTTGACCGATTCTACAAGAGCTACCGATACAAATAAAGATTTTAATGGAATTGATCATAGGATAGCAACACATCATGATGTTTGTCCTTTGTTATCTAATCAGACTTATGAGTAGGCTTAAAAGTGTTAAATAAAAACAATACCATGTTTGTTATATAAGAATTATATTCAAATAGCGATAGTCAGGACACCTAAAATTTGTACAAGTTTATTAAGCATTTTATTAAAGAGTGTTTCTTTTCGAAAAGAATATTTGCAAAGTCAGAGAAGATCCAACTTATTATAAAAGATAAAGTTATATTAGGAAATAAAAAAGAATATTGTGACAAGCAAATACCATAAATGAAGTAAGTCATCGTTGACTCAATCTTCAACTAGCAGATAAAAGTGATAATTGTAAGGTACAAAGATACATGCAACAAAATATGCTACTTATCAAAAAATAACTTTAACTTTATGTTTGTATTTGGAAAACATATTTTATTTCGTATTTTTGGGTTATTTCAAAAATTATTAATTCATACACAACATGTCAAGCTACGTAGAAGTTCTTCTCGATACCTCATTATGTAGTCTGCAAACGCTCTTTTATGAATGCTGTGAATAATTCCAACCTTTTCTGTTGGCGTCATAACCTGCCAGATCTTCGCAGTTTTTCAACCAGTCGGTTAATTTGGGATATTTTGTGGAATCAATCGGCACTATGGAACTGATTGTTGAAATGGACGCTACTAAACTATAATCTGCAATAGTCGGAGCGTTTCCGGCAATCCAAATCCTTCTTTCAAGGAAAGCTTCCATAAAGCCGTACACTTCATAAAGAGACGTCTTAGCATCATCGCCAATAAATTTCTGTCCTTGAAAAATGACAGGTCGCTGAAACATATTTTTGTATTTATTATCAACGTTTATAGGTATTTGTTTAAAAGACTAACGATTGTTTTTGCTATAGCATTCCAGCATATTCCAGCATCGAAATGTAGTTGTTGATCAACGATTGCTCTTCTTTTTGGGTCTTTGGGATACAACGAGTCGTTCTTTCCATATTTTTCAACGAGGTACGGCAAAATAGCGTGAGATTTCCAAAGAACAAAACCGTCGTCATCGACTAATGTAGGGACAGTGTGTGTTGGATTTAACTGAAAACGAGATGTTGGTTCGTCAAAATTATTGAGAGGAAAAAAATTACCTTAAGAAACTCGGGTTTCAAGTTTTCTCCTTTGGCGACATTAGTTTCTACCACTTGCATCTTTAACCCTATTTCTTTTGCTACCATTTGACAAGCCCGCCCTTGTATATTGGCTGTATACATGTATAATTTTGGAGCCATGTTTAGATTTTTTTTCACCTCTAGCGCTGAACCAACTTCCAACTGAAGGTTAGAGAATAATTAGAGATACACCAACAGGCTTGTAGTCAACTGTCTACTATCTAATCATTCTTTTTACACAACGTTACACAATGCTCAATCTTTACCTGAAACGTTTACAATACATGACTCACTTTATCAAGGCTATTTTAAATAGTTTGATAATTTTTTTTTGGAAACAATGTATTTAATTGTCATTCTTAAAACGGTTAATACAAAATGCCATGATATAGGCCTGAAACTAAAGTTACGTCAACAACAAAAGTAATAATGTTAAAATTTGTCAGCTGTCAAGGTTGTTCACGCCAATAATGATTTGACAAATGTTGCAAACATGTCCAACCCCTTTTTGTTTGCTTCATATCCCGGAAGTCCCTCACAATTTTTCAACCAAGCAGTCAATTTGGGATATTTTGTAGCATCGACGGGAATTATAGAATGGAATGAGGAAATTGAAGCAATTAAACTATAATCGGCAATGCTGGGGGCGTTGCCGGCGATCCACGATTTCGTTTCCAAAAAAGTTTCCAAGAACCCGTAAGCTTCGTAGACAGAATCCTTGTCAGCTTGATCTATAGTTTTCTTTCCTTCACGTAAAAGAGGACGCTGTAAAAAATATAAATTTAGTCATAAATTATCAGGAATTTTTTTGCTAAACTTACGACAATCTTTCCCAAACGGGTAAAGATCGTTCCAGTTTCAAAATGTAATTGCTGGTTGATGATGGCTCTTTTACTTATGTCCTTGGGGTAAAGAGAATCGTTTTTGCCGTATTTTTCGACCAAGTAAGGCAGGATGGCATGGGAATCCCAAAGGACAAAACCGTTGTCGTCCACCAAAGTAGGTACAGTGTGCGTTGGATTCAGCTGAAATGTTGTTAGTTAATTAACATTAATAACTAAAAAAATGCTACCTTTAAGAATTCAGGCTTCAAGTGATCTCCTTTCATAAGATCCATTTCAACAAGTTCCAGCGTTAGTCCTATGTCTTTGGCAACCATTTGTGCTGCTCGCACCGGAGGACTCGCGTTAATCATGTACAATTTCGGTGCCATTGCTAACTACCAACGTAATTTGGATTTATTCACACTCAAGGAGAAGACTAGCAGCACTGTTCCACTGAAGCTGGCGGCAAGTGACTGGTTCTTTTTCCGCCAGGTAGGTACATTAATAGTAGGCGCGGCATAAGAGATACCATATTATACCATCAAACAAAGATCAAACAAAAGTTGCGATGTCATTTATTAACAAGCACGTTAAAATTATGATTCATTTTATCTTAACCAAATTATTGAACATGTAATAAGCGATTGCCATCTATGAATGACAAACAATTTTTGGTAAATCTTGTTAAAAACGTGTTTTCCATTAATGAGTTGAGGACTCTTATTATGCAATAACTGGTAAATGAGCAAGGCTTTAAGATAATAATAAATACCTACAGTGCAGCTGAGTCCTATCAAGGATGGGTTGAGATTCAGGAAGGATCTTTATCGTCTTTAACATTTTTGATATTTACTGGGTATTTAGAACTCTAGAGAACCATTGCAGGTGTCAAAAAAAAAAATTGTGGCGGTCTGTAGATCTTTATTTTCTGCAAAGATAGATTGTTACACTTTGATTTAGTTTAGAGAACTTTTGAAGAATGTTGTAAACACTGCCAATCCTTCCATGCCCGCGCTGTATCCCGGAAGACCTTGACACTTTTTCCACCAAGTAGTGATATTAGGAAACTTTTGGGAATCTACTGGAACAATAACGTCGAGAGATGATATAGTAGCAGCTAAACTGTAATCTGCAACTGTACACGATTTTCCACCAGCAGCCCAGACTTTTTCGTTTAAGATCGCTTCTAAAAATCCATAGCTCTCGATTACAGCATCCTTGTCAGCTTGATCAACAACTTTTTTCCCTGATAAAAATATAGGGCGCTACGAAAAAGTCCATTTACCACTAAATATTTGAATACGGTTTACTTACAGTGATTCGAACCATACGAGCAAATAAAGTTCCAGTATCGAAATGTAACAATTGGTTGATGATGGCGTTGGTCTTAACATCTTTCGGGTATAAAGAATCGTTTTTGGCGTATTTTTGTATTAGGTAAGCTAGTATGGCGTGAGAGTCCCAAAGCGTGAATCCATCATCGTCCAAAGCGGGAACAGTATGAGTGGGATTTATCTAAAAGACAAGTTATTATTTCTTGCACCCTGTAGCTATTTCGGCTGTTATTTCCTCACCTTAAGGAATTCTGGTTTCAGGTGTTCAGATGCGAGTAAGTTCACCTCCTTCAGTTCCAAATTTAGTCCAATATCTTTTGCCACCATTAACACAGCTCTAACTGGAGGACTTGGATTAACCATGTAAAGTTTCGGTGGCATTTTGAAAATTTTGCTGCGAACACTTTGAAAGCACTAAATGTTATAGCACAACTGACGTAAGTCTGCTAATGCTTATATACTTATATACCTAGCCGCGCAGCCGCTAACCAAATCATCAAATCATCCTGGGTTTTGATATCGTAAAGTTAATATTATAAGTACTTACATAAAATTCATTCGGCTATTCATGCTAACTATGCATCAAAATAATCGAAACTTTTTTGTTGTTACGTGGTAGCTCTATAATCAATATTTTCTTATGTAATTAAAGTTATTAGGTTTGTGCTAATGTCGAGAAATAATCGAGATCAGTACCAAAAGCTAAGAAACAAATTTTGTTGTCAACAGTTTTTTTTATTTGAGCCAAAGCAAAAAATCTCAGCCAAATTTTTTTCTCTTTCACTTAATTATTGAGAGAATTCTACTCAAATCGCATTTTTAATCATCATAATTGTTATTATTTGTATGCACCTTATGTTTATTGCGAGTCCCAAAGCGTGAATCAGTCATTGTCTAAAGTTTGTCTAAATCAATATATGAAAATCTTTAACAAAAATTTGACACATTTTGGAAAAAATATATTTAAGTTGTTTGATTATAAAAAGCGGTTAATACAACTAACAACAATCTACAACACAACTAAATAAACTTAAAGTAATGATGTTATGATTTTTTGTTAGCTCTGAGGGTGGTGTTTACGTCATGAATGATTTGACAAATGTTGCGAACATGTCCAGCCCCTTTTTGTTTGCTTCATATCCCGGAAGTCCCTCACAATTTTTCAACCAAGCGGTCAATTTGGGATATTTTACAGCATCGATGGGAACTATGGTATGTATTGAAGAAATCGAAGCAACTAAACTATAATCGGCAATGGTGGGGACGTTGCCGGCGATCCACGATTTTGTTTCCAGAAAAGTTTCTATGAATCCGTAAGCTTCATACAGAGAATCCTTTTCAGCTTGATCTACAGTTTTCTTTCCTTCACGTGTGATAGGACGCTGGTAAAAATATAAATTCAGTCAGAAATTACCAGCAATGTTGTTGCTAAACTTACGACAATTTTTACCAAACGGGGAAAGATTGTTCCAGTTTCAAAATGTAATTGCTCGTTAATGATAGCTCTTTTGTTTATGTCCTTGGGGTAAAGTGAATCGTTTTTGCCGTATTTTTCGACCAAGTAAGACAGGATGGCATGAGAATCCCAAAGGACGAAACCGTCGTCATCCACCAAAGTCGGTATAGTGTGCGTTGGATTCAGCTGAAATGTTGGTTAGTTAACATTATTAGTTAATAACTAAGAAAATACTACCTTCAAGAACTCAGGCTTCAAGTGGTCTGCTTTCCTAGGATCCATTTCAACAAGTTCCAGCTTTAGTCCTATGTCTTTGGCAACCATTTGTGCTGCTCGCACCGGAGGACTCTCGTTAACCATATACAATTTTGGTGCCATTGCTAGCTAACGTATTTTAAATTTTTTTGCACTCGAGGAAAGGACTAGTAGCAGTGCTCCACTGACTGATGGCTAGTGACTAGTTGTTTTTTCGGCGAGTAAATATATTAATAGAAGGCGCGGGAAGAGATATACCATTAAACAAAGGTCGTCAAAGAAAAACTGCGATGTCATTTATTGATAAGTACGTTAAAATTGTGATACATTTTATTTTAGCCAGATTATTGAACATGTAATAATAAGCGATTACCATCTATAAGTGACAAACAATTTCTGTTAAATCTTGTTAAAAACATGTTTTTTATTAATGAGTTGCGAACTCATGTAATGCAATAATAATGTAATATTATGCAACAATTTTAAAACAATAATTAAAAAATCAGTGCAGCTGAGTCGAGACCGAGGACATAAGATAGATTTTATGACACGAGTCTAAGTTTAGGAAACGAGTGGCGCAGCCACAGGTTTTGTTACGGACGAATGCCATAATAACTGTTTTGGGTGTCGTTATAAAACCAATATAGACGAAGGATTTTTATTTCTTACAAATATAAATTTTTTACACTTTGATTTAGTTCATTGAATTTTTCACGAATGTTGTAAACATTGCCAGTCCTTTCCCGTTCAAGCTAAATCCCGGAAGACTCTCACACCTTTTCCACCAAGCAATAATATTAGAAAACTTCTGGGACTCTACTGGAACAATAACGTCGAGATTTGATATAGTAGCGATTAAACTGTAATCTGCTACAGTGTAGGATTCTCCACCAGCAACCCAGACTTTTCCATCTAAGATAGCTTCCAAAAATTCGTAGCTTTCGATTACAGCATCCTTGTCCGCTTGATCTATAACTTTTTTTCCTGCTCTAAACATGGGGCGCTGAAAAGAATTTTATTTACAACTAAATATTCTAATATTGTTTACTTACAGTGATTCGGCCCATACGAGCAAATAACGTTCCATTATCGAAATGTAACAATTGGTTGATGATGGCGTTTGTCTTAACATCTTTCGGGTATAGAGAATCGTTTTTGGCGTATTTTTGTATTAGGTAACCTAATATGGCGTGAGAGTCCCAAAGTGTGAATCCATCATCATCTAAAGAAGGGACGGTATGAGTGGGATTTATCTAAAAGACAAATTATTATTTTTTTTGTCATACATTTATTTTACCTGTTATTTTCTCACTTTAAGCAATTCTGGTGTCAAGTGTTCAGATGCAAAAAAATCGACCTTTTTTAATTCCAAATCTAGTCCAATATCTTTTGCTACCATTAGCACAGCCCTAACTGCGGGACTGCCGTAGATCATGTAAAGTTTTGGTGCCATTTTAATACGAACACATTGAAAGTACTAAAACCTACAGCATAACTGACGTTAGTCTACGACTAGTTATACCTATAGTAGCCGCACAGCTGCTAATCAAATCATAATCAAGATAATACGTTCTATATAGTATCAAAAAGTTAAATATCCTACTTCATTAGGTTATTTTACCATTGTTATCTATGAATCAAAATAAACCAAACCTTTTTATGTTACGACCTAGTCTTATCATCAATGTTTTCTCATGAAATTAAAATGGTCAGGTTCGCGTCAAGTCTCTTGGTTATTGTACACATAGACTGTAATCCTTTATTTCCAATTCCAATATCAATTTTTACAGTTTAATTTATTTCAAAAAATCTTTCATATATTTTGTAAAGCCTTCCAACCCTTCCCTGTTCATGTCATATCCAGGAAGACTATCTTCGCATCTCTTCCACCAAGACATGACATTAACAAATTTTTGAGACTCAATAGGAACAAGAACGTTGAGTGTTGATATAGTGGCAACCAAACTGTAATCTGCAACACTGTACGAGTTTCCCCCAGCAACCCACAATTTTCCGTCTAAGATGGATTCCAAAAACTCATAACTTTCAATTACAGCGTCCTTGTCCGGTTGGTCAATAACTTTCTTTCCGGATAACCAAATGGGGCGCTGAAAAGTTTGAATTATTACTTTTAAGCAACCAAGCACTAATTAAGTACTTACAGTAATTTTAGCCAGTCGACTAAACAACGTTCCCGTTTCAAAATGTAACATTTGATTGATGACTGCATTTGCTGTAATCTCTTTTGGATATAGAGCATCATTTTTGGCATATTTCTGTATTAGGTAAACTAGTATTGCGTGAGAATCCCAAAGCGTGAATCCGTCATCGTTCAAAGTTGGGACCGTATGAGTTGGGTTCATCTGAAAAAAAGTTATTATTTACAGCACTTCGTAGCTACTGAAGTTTTTACTTTCAGAAATTCTGGTTTTAAGTGTGCTCCTGAAGCAAAGTCGACCTCCTCCAGGTCCAAATTTAATCCAATTTCTTTCGCCACCATTAACACAGCCCTAACTGCAGGACTCACGCTAATAATGTAAAGCTTTGGTGTCATCCTTAAAACCTTAACGAAACACAACCATAAGTATAACTACGCTGAAAAAGCGCAAGACACAAGTGAGTGTCACATACTCATCAGTCGCTATATGAACCGTTGATTTCGTTGAAGGTTGCAGGCTTTGGCCTTGCGAAGTTAAACGGTTACGCAACACACATTTATTGGTGGATCAGACCCATTATTTAATCAACAGACGCTTAGCTCGATATGTTATGTTATCTAATGCTTATGTATACAAGAGGGTAGGGGAGGGAAGACTAAAAATAGATTCTGAAGAAAGAGAGTTCTCCAGTGCCTGTACCTACTATTCCTTATCTCTTCTGTTCCATGTAGTTACAATTTTCTGTAGAGAACTGTTTGTGGCCTTCAATGATTTAATTAGCAGTTGACTAAGTCCCACGCTTCCACGCCGAATTTTCAAAGTTATACAGTAATCTTTAGTCCTTTCAGTGTGCTGCTCGTATTAAAATTTTTAATATGACACCAAAACTTTATATGGCTTACGCAAGCCCCCCAGTTAGAGCGGTGTTAATGGTGGCAAAAGATATTGGATTAGATTTAGAATTACAAGAGCTCGATTTGTTTGCATTTGAACACTTGAAACCAGAGTTGGTTAAGGTAAGAATAACAGCAGTTGAATTAACTGTAGAGTGACAGAAATAATTTTTTTTTTTCAGATAAATCCCAATCACACTATCCCCACTTTAGACGATGATGGATTCACGCTTTGGGACTCTCATGCCATACTAGTTTATATAATACAAAAATACGCCAAAAACGATTCATTGTATCCAAAAGATATTAAGACAAACGCCATCATCAACCAATTGTTACATTTTGACACTGGAACGCTATTTGATCGCCTCATTCGAATCGCTGTAGGTAAACAGTTGTTAAATTGTTGAAATGTAATGGGATTTTTTAGCGCCCCATCCGGTTATCCGGAAAGAAAGTTATTGATCAAGTGGACAAGGATGCTGTAATTGAAAGTTATGGATTTTTGGAATCCATCTTAAACGGAAAATTGTGGGTTGCTGCTATAGCAGATTACAGTTTAGTTGCTTCTGTATCAACTGTAGATATTTTTGTTCCACTCGACTCCCAAAAGTTTCCTAATGCGCTGCTTGGTGGACAAGGTGTGAAGGTCTTCCGGGATATAGCAGGAACGTGAAAGGATTGGCAGAGTTTGCAACATACGTGAAAATTGCTATGAGCTAAATCTTAGTGGAGAAATCAATGTCTCTAAATAAAAATTCATAGAATTAAAAAAAAATTATATTGGCAGATTACTATAATTTGAAACGATTCTTTACAACTCTTCATGGCTATCAAGAATAAAAAGCAAAAGCTATGAAAACCTTTTGTGGATCAAATCCCATCTTTAATTTTAACTCGGTTTCTTTGATTTTTTAATTACATATTATTTTTAAACTATTCTTATTTACAGATTATTACATAATAGAGGTACTTACACATGACCTAATTATAAAAAATCTTGTTAGCAAAATTGACAAAAATTATGCTCATTGCGAGGTAGGCAATATAATATACATTATGTGGAAGGAATGGGCGGGTTGCCAAAATTCCATTAAATAAGTTTTGAGTGATGGGGCGCTGCGCTGGTTCAAGGTTTATAGTGAATAATCAATTTGCACTCAACTGTTATTTAATGGAGTTATTTACATGACGGAAATAAAACAATATCAAGAACTTTAGGTGAAACTTTATGCTTCTCGTTTGTGAACTAATTTTGATACAAAAGCAAGTTTGTTTAATTTTCCACGCGCGGCCACGGGAAAGTTAAACTTTAATAATTACTTTAGCTCATAAATATTTTCATACGTTCCGCGAACTCGTTCAATCCCGGCTTGTTCGCTTCATATCCCGGAAGATTTTCACACATTTTCCACCAGTTCATTAACTTTGGAAATTGTTGAGCGTCAATGGGAATCAGAACGTCAATTGTGGAAATCGTAGCCACCAAACTGTAATCCGCTATAGTGTAAGAATTTCCACCAGCAACCCACTTTTTTCCTTTAAGTATAGCTTCCATGAATCCGTAACTTTCAATTATGGCGTCCCTGTCATGATGATCTATGATCTTTTTTCCTTTTTTCCACATGGGTCGCTTAAAAGACAAATTAAATATTTGAGTTTAAACAACTTATTAACGCCTTACAGTAATATTAGAGAGTCGATTGAATAAAATTCCTGTTTCAAAATGCAACAATTGCTGGATGATAGCTTTCATCTTAATGTCGTTAGGATATAAAGAATCGTCTTTAGCGTATTTCTCAACTATGTAAGTTAGAATGGCGTGAGAGTCCCAGAGGGCGAAGCCGTCATCGTCTAAAGTTGGCACAGTATGGCTTGGATTCAGCTAAAAAATCTTTGTTGTTGTAATTTTTTAGATTAATTTTACCTAAAATTACCTTCATCATTATGGAAAAAATTTAAACTTACCTTCACGAAATCGGGCCGTAGATGGTCTGATTTTAAAAAATTGATCTCATGTTGTTCCAAGTGTAATCCAATTGCTTTTGCCACCATTAGCACCGCCCTAACTGGGGGACTCGTGTGGACCATGTACAATTTTGGAGCCATTTCTAAAATAAAAATTGGTAGTGAGTACTTTTGAAGTCAGTTAACAACTTTGTGATCAAAGCTGGAATAAGCAGCAAAAATATTTATTGCGAATTCGAAGTGTCGAAGGTTATAAAAATTGGCGACATAGTGCTAAATAAAGTTATATATTGGTCGAATTAATTATTCTTTTATAATTTAAGCATTTGAGTTTTTCAAAATTATTGTTTAGATAAAGCTTAAAAATCCTTGTTTCTATATAAGTTGTCTAAGGTAAGAAGTATAAAGTCAGGAGTTGGCCTCTTTGTCTGTCCTGAGTTCGGGAAAATCCTCTTCCACTAAGCTATTATTTCGAGATATTTGTGGGGTCGATAAGGACAACGACATTCAAAGTGGAAGCTGTAGTAACTAAGCTGTAATCTGGTACAGTGTAGGAGTCCCCAGCCACCCATTGTTTGCCGTTTAAAATAATAGTTTGCTTAGCCTAAACACATAAGCTTCAATTACCCCGTTCCTATCCGGTTGCTGTACGACCTTCCCTTTAAGCCACATAGGCGTCTAGAATGGGGATGAGCTCTTCATAATTTGTAAATTTGGTGGTTGATGATTACATTTTTCTACTTTTTGCCACACAACTTTATTTTATCTACAATTTAAACAAATATTTATGGAATTTCATTAAACAGAGTTGAACCGAATTTTAACCAATCAAGTCGCTCTCATAACAAAGTTTTTCAACCTACAACCAAAACTGATAAAGAGATTCTTTTTTATAAACCCCAGTGCGTTATTAAGTTAAAATGTTAACAACAGTTTAGGTCATGAAGGATTTCACGAAACTTGTGAACGCGTCGAGTCCAATTTTATTGACGTCATAAACTGGGAGAGCTTCGCACCTCTTCATCCATGCAGTCAATTTTGGATACTTCTTCGCATCAACTGGTATGAGAACATCGATTGACGAAACGCTGCTGATCAAGCTATAATCTGCGATGGTGGTTGTGTTTCCCGCCATCCACTGCTTATCATTCAAGAAACATTCCAAGAATCCGTAACATTCAATAATATCATTCTTGTCGGCCTCGTCTATTGTTTTCTTTACTTGGTAGACGATGGGGCGCTAAATAAAAATAGAATTCTTTAAAAATGTTAGGAAAAACTTTTGCGCAGATTTTTACCAAAATTATCATGCATCGGGCAAAAAGTTTTCCGCATTCGAAATGCAGTCTTTGGTTGATTATGGCACGCGTTTTAATGTCCTTGGGATATAAAGAGTCGTTTTTTCCATATTTTGAGATTAAGTAAATCATTATCGCGTGACTGTCCCAGATTGCAAAACCATCGTCATCCACCAGAGTTGGAACGGTGTGTTGGGGATTTAACTGAAAATTTTAATTATATTGAAAGTTTTATATTTATTTTGTGCATAAATAGGGAAGGCACTAGCTAAATTGTAATTGCATAAAAAAATGCAATTGAGTGCAATTGCCATCAGTCCCATACGCAATGTGCATGGGAGTCCCATGCACATTGCGTACGTTCAGGATTGTCTCAGCCGACTCTAACTATTATGAGAAATTTTAATGCCCAAGTGAAAATTCTTATTTTGCTAATGAATTGTTACCTTAAGAAATTCAGGTGTAAAATGCTCTTTCTTTGCTAAATTAAGTTCCACCAATTCCAGGTCCAAGCCCAGGGTTTTGGCTGTCATCTGCACGGCCCTGACAGGCGAACTAGCCGGGATCATGTAAAGTTTCAGAGTCATGGTTTTGTAATGACCACTCTCATTGAGCATCAATACTGAACTAAATGCTGGTCCATCAAGACTTGCATATTATGTTGCTTGCTTATCCGCGTCCACATAAGTAGCTGGTTAACATACGTGAGTTTCAATTTAAGTACAAAAAACCAAAGATTTATACCACATTCCAAGTAATTATTAGTACCACCTTATAATGACCCTTAAGGGATGTAGGTATTATCTGTTGACTTAATTATGGAATTCCATACCAGATTTTATAGCAGCTTTTCTTTTAATTTATTTTCTTATCATTAAGTTAATTTAAATTAATCGAACAACTCCTTCATATTTTATTAATTATCAAACTTTCGTTACCCGCAATTGTTAATTTAGACTATTCCAATTAATTAACGCAGTTTTCGCTTTTTTTATTGGAGAATATGCAGAACTTTATTACGTTTAGTTGCACAAATTAATTACGCCAACAAAGGTTTCATCTTATCAATGAAAATATCGAGTCCCTTCTTGTTTTCGTCATATACCGGAAGTGTTTCACACTTTTTCATCCAGGCAGTTAATTTGGGGAACTTTTTGGGGTCAACAGGAATCGCAACGTCAATTGTAGTGAGAGTTGTAATTATGCTGTAATCAGCAATGGTTGGTGAATCTCCAGCGATCCACTGTTTGCCGTTCAAGAAAGTTTCCAAAATTCCGTAATTGTCCACCATAGCTTCGTGATCAGCTTCATCAATAGAATTCTTCCCACTATAGATCATAGGGCGCTGTAATTATATCCATTATTTAAAGTAGTCAGAAAAATATTGAAATTATTACCAGAATTTGTTTGGAACGGGAAAATAATGTTCCTGAATCGAAATGAAGTCTTTGGTCAATAATGGCTCTTTTCTTGATATCTTTGGGGTATAGGGAGTCATTTTTTCCATATTTTGAGACTAAGTACGTCATGATTGCGTGACTGTCCCAAATGATGAACCCGTCGTCATCTTCTAAGGTGGGAACAGTATGTGCAGGATTCAACTGTAAAATAAGAAAAGTAAAACTAAGAAACCTTAAATGTTAAGAAATTGTATCAACATTTTACTTTTTATTGAAACAAGCTTACAAATTGAAGAATATTACTGCATTTACTTCTTGCGAAATGGTGGAGGCGCCGGGTGAATCCAGCGGATGAGTATGACCAGACGTTAAGTGCAATCAAAGAATGATTATAATAAGATTTAAACTTTTCTACGTTACTTCCCGTCTAATTTTTGCTACAAACGTTAATAAGAACTTTAATTGATTAATTATTAAAAATCATAAAAACTGAATGGTGGCCTGCGAAGCATGTGAGCATGTAGAAGATTGCTCAACTTGAAGACCACAAGCGTTATTTAATTCTTGCGTCACAATTACACAGGACTTTACGTAATAACCGACAACTGGTATCTCGTTTAGTTTGTTATTTCAATGTCAAAGTGTCAAAGACCTTATGAGATAAACCTATCACACCAATACCAATATAAGTTATTCAATATGCATAAAATTTGATTACCTTAAGATACTCCGGCGTAAAGTGATCTTTATTAGCTACGTTAACTTCCTTCAGTTCCAGGGATAATCCAATAGATTTGGCCGTCATTTGAACGGCTCTAACAGGAGGGCTCGCAGGAACCATGTACAACTTTGGAGCCATGGTTCTTAAAAGAATATGATTACTGAATGATTGTTACTAGTGAACTGGAATATCTGTTCGCAATGCCACGTTTATATCATGCCCAATATAGGTACCAATTCATTGACAGAGGCCAATCAGATAGAGGTTATTAATCTTGTGACATGAAATACAGCCAAAAACAATTTTTATTCTTGTTGTTTTATGTTGACTTTCTTAAGGCCCAGTGACACGAAAATAGATTAATGCAATTTGCATGCAATTAATCTATGGGATAGAAAAATATGTCGAAAATATACGCAAATATATGGGCTAGATAAATATGAAGTCTGCTCCATATTTCCGTGCAAGTTACTAAAAAACAGTACTATCAACTGTTTAGTTGGCAGGTCAGTGGACGCTGAGAGAGGCAGTTTTGAGGTTATTAGCTTTTGACGGTTGCGAGTACTGTTTAACTTGCATGGAAATATGGAGCAGACTTCATATTTATCTAGCCCATATATTTGCGTATATTTTTATCATATTTTTCTAGCTCATAGATTAATTGCATGCAAATTGCATCGATCTATCCTCGTGCCACTGGGGCTTTAAAGAGATAAACGTTGAGCAATTTTATAACATGTTATTTTCACCTGCTGCATGACAATGGAATTGCATACCAGATTTTTTGTTATTACAGTTGACAGCACCGCAGATAAATTTTATTAATTGTCATTGCTCTAAAACAAAAAAATATTGTTTACTTATTATCGTTATTATTCTCACAGCAATATTATAAGTTTTTGGAATTGGAATCGTTGCAGTGATAAAATATTTCTAATTTCAAAAACTGCTGTAGAACCAAAAACTTGAAGCTAATGAAATATGTTTTTTTTTCATTTGACTCGTGGTCAATTAAGGCAATTTTTGTTTATTTTTTGATAAAGAATTTATTTTTATATTATTTAGATGTTTTGTAAAAGCCATTAAACAAAATAACATAATGCTTACTGATACTTATCATTACATTAGTTACGTAAGTACAGTGATTTGCAAATTCACTCCAATATACACATTCACTAGAAAGCGCTGATAAAATTAAACAACACCATAAAACATTTAAAGCAAACTTTATTTGCAATTCATATATTATCTACAATTTAAACATGGAATCTAATTAAATAGAATATTTGCAGTGGAAGTAATATTTGCCATCTGCTTTTATGTGGAGTTTTAAAACAGTGAACATGATGCTGCAATTAACAAAACAAAAGCAGAACCGAATATTAACGATTCAACTCATTACTAGATCGAAATATTAACAATGATTTAGCTCATGAAGGATTTCATGAAGGCTGAGAACACTGCAAGCCCCGTTTTATTGACTTCATAAACTGGGAGAGCTTCGCACCTCTTCATCCATGCAGTCAATTGTGGATACTTTTTCGCATCGACCGGTATGAGAAGATCGATTGACGAAACGCTGCTGATCAAGCTGTAATCCGCAATCGTGGTTGTATTTCCCGCCATCCACTGCTTTCCATCCAAGAAACGTTCCAAGAATCCGTAGCTTTCATTAATGTCATCCTTGTCGGCATCTTCTATTGTTTTTCTTCCTTGGTAGATGATGGGGCGCTAAATAAAAGAAATTTTTTAGAAATGTTGTGAAAAATTTGGGCAGGTTTTTACCAAAATTAGCAAGCATCGGGCGAATAGCTTTCCGGACTCGAAATGAAGTCTTTGGTCGATTATGGCACGCGTTTTAATGTCCTTGGGATATAGAGAGTCGTTCTTTCCGTATTTCGAGACCAAGTAAATCATTATCGCATGGCTGTCCCAGATTACAAAACCATCGTCGTCCACCAGAGTTGGAACGGTGTGTTGGGGATTTAACTAAAAAATTTAATTTTATTGAAAGTTGCGTAGCTATTTTGTGCATAAATAGGGAAGGCAAGAGGTCAAGCGTAATTTCATCAAAAAATGTAATTAAATAGATATAGCGGGGAATCGATTGCCAGGGGTCAATCTATAACTTTCAGGATTGCCACTTATCTTAACTATACGAACCATTTTTATGCCAAAGTAAAAATTCTAATTTTTACCTTAAGGAATTCAGGTGTAAAATGCTCCCTATTCCCTAAATCAAGTTCCACCAGTTCCAGGTCCAAGCCCAGAGATTTGGCTGTTAACTGCACGGCCCTGACAGGCGGACTAGCCGGGATCATGTAAAGTTTCGGAGTCATGGTTTTGTAATAACTACTCTCACTGAGCACCAATACTTAACTAAATGCTGGTCTACCAAGGCTTGCATACCAGAGCCACGTAAGTGGCTACAATTGCGTGACTTTCATCTTGCGAACAAAGTTAGTACCAAGAGTGATAAATAAATTATTTTATCAATAATAATTTTTCTAAATTGCCTTAAAGTTATGGCACACGCAACTTAATCGAAATATTTAAAAATTTATAGAAAAAAATATATCGAAGACACTATTATAAAAATGTGCAGAAGTATCAAAAAATATATCATTGTAAAGTAAAGTAACGGTTAATTTATTTCGTTTATTTACCTGCAAATATTCCGGAGTCAAATTTTCTTTTTTTGAGACGTTCAACCTGTGTACTTCCAACTGCAGTTCCAGCGATTTAGCAGTCATCAATACTGCTTTCACTGAGGGACTTTCTGAAGTCGTATAAAGTTTCGGAGCCATAGTCTTTCAATGAAGCACGCTTTAACGCTGGCAATAAATAATTGAAGCCTAATTGTCAATCGTGGTTATACTAGGACAAAAAGATGTTAATTAAGGACTTTGCCAACAGATATGCTGAAGAGTGCGTTAATACCATTCAAACATGCTATTAAATATATCCATTATAATATAAAGTAATTGGGCGTTAATCAAATTTAACCATTAGCTCGTTATCACGAATTAGATACCATCTGTAATAAATGTTTTCTAATACTTTATTACCTCCACTCATTTTTCCCACATTATGTTTTAGATTCATTTTTGTTATCAGTACTTGAATAGTTTTATTTATCAAATTATCAACTACAATAATTAGTAAGCAGTTTAATAACCAGAAAACATAAATATTACATTGTAGCTACTTTTTTGTTAAAATAGCAGATAGTTACTATTCTTGAATTTTTTTAGGCTTAATGAATAAAACAAGAATTGAAAACGTGGAAACTCTTTATTCAAGTTATGATCCTAATTTTTCCTTAATTACAGCTTTAATGTGCTCACATCCAATTTTATTCGGTTCGTAACAAGGCACTGTTTCCATTTTCTTCATCCATCTGACAATATTGGGATACACTTCAGGATCAATCGGGACCACCACATCTAAAGTGCTGATCGAAGGGACAACACTAAAATCGGCGATTGTCATTGAATTTCCTGCCACCCAGTCACCACTTTCTAGAAAGCTTTCCAAAAATTCGTATGCTTCATGAACCATCTCGATCTTCTCTGGTTCAATGGATTTTGACCCTTGATAAATGATGGGTCGCTAAAAATAACGTACTGTTTTTTATCCGAGCGTTTCATAATCTGGTGATTTTATTAGTTTTGCCTCAGTCATATTTACTAGGCATTGCATGCTGCTTCGACTAAATTACTAAGATAATAGAAAATCTTGTAACTTATCTCATAATATTCCCTTTTACTTACGATAATAGCCATAGTCCTTGGGAACAGGATTCCAGATTCAAAATGCAATCTTTGGTTTATCACTGCTCTTAGTTTGATGTTTTTGGGATAAAGTGCATCGTTTTTGCCATATTTGTCCACTATGTATGCCATAATTGCATGGCTATCCCATATTGTAAAGCCATCATCGTCTACGAAGGTAGGTACGGAGTGTTGCGGGTTCAACTGTAATATACACACACATTAACAAACCTGTTTTACTAGTTGCAGAAGTAAAAAAATCAATTACAAAATCGTTGCGTCATAGCATAAACAACTTGTTTACATGCTGTAGTTGGATAAGCACGATTCTTGTTTAATTTATTATAAATACGTTTTTAGTGCAAGGTTGGGGCTTACCTTTAAGAATTCAGGTTTTAATTGCTGTTTGTCGAGTAAATTCACTTCTATCAATTCAACTTTTAAGTCCAGAGCTTTTAGGGTCATCAGGACAGCCCTTACTGGCTGACTGTAAGGTATCATGTACAGTTTGGGGGTCATTTTTTCAACAATTAAAGCGCAAACTTTACTGGATATTGAGCAACGAATTTGGTTGATACACGATTCACAATTTGTTGGACAACGAGTTACAACTAAGTCTTCTCCCTCCTCGCTTCTGGCAAACAACGAGCCGGAATATTTGCACGTGATTGGGTAACAGCAAATTCAA
This sequence comes from Schizotus pectinicornis, assembly GCA_951805265.1. Taxonomy (NCBI): domain Eukaryota; kingdom Metazoa; phylum Arthropoda; class Insecta; order Coleoptera; family Pyrochroidae; genus Schizotus; species Schizotus pectinicornis. The sequence goes on from OX638203.1 coordinate 19,789,191, forward strand.
ATTAACAGGAAATCATTGAGACAGAGGTTAAAAAACGAAGTTAATTGTTCGGCAAATATCCCATCTGCCTTTCCATTACACACTATCTCTAATCAGAGGTTTTTAAGTGCTTTCATGCTTCCATTTTGTTGATATCAGTAATTATTATCAGGCGTGCAATGGTTACGACGCAGATTAATAAATTTATATTCTATAGTTCTAGATCGATCAGAGACGCATAACTTATTTATATTCGTTGGAAAGAAATTTTCTAAAAGAAGTCTGAATTGAATAAAAAATTAGAGAAAAATTGTCATTTTTATAAACTATTTTATGCTTTCTTCTAACGGCCTCTGCTGATGGTTAGACTGGAAATGCTCTTGATGATTTTTAATTACTTATCATACGAGACTGAATTGTTCTATTGGCAAAGTGTTAAGTTCGGAAAAAACATTACTGAAGGAAAACGGCGGTCTATAAGTAGTTCTATTGGCACGGGGGTGGCTTAAATGAACCGAGGGAGGATTAAGGGTCTTCATTTCGTAATTGTTCTGAAGATGGCCAGACTTGTCACAATGTCCAGGTGGAACTTAGGGTTGGATTCGGGTGTCAACATTTAGTGGGAAGAAAACAACTCGTGTTACAAAACGACTGGATGTATTGTCCTTAACAACATAGTCGCTTAGCTTAAACATAGAAGTGAAAACTTAGAAAAATGCGTCACAGTGCATGTTTCATAAAAAATGCAAGGCAATAGGTCCTTAGGTTACTAAGTTTAACTTAAAATTTTATTCATTAACTCTACATTAAACAATCAAAATATTGTGAAGAAAGAATTGGGTGAAGTATTAATACAGATCAGGCTTCCAAAGCGGCCGCGATAGCGTTCCTCAATTTATCCAGTCCAGCTTTATTGGCGCAATAATAAGGAAGAGCTTCGATTTTCTTCAGCCATGCTGCGATTTTCGGGAATTTCTTGGCATCAACTGGCACCATAATATCAATGGAAGTGACTGTGGCAATCAGGCTTAAATCGGCTATAGTTACGTGATCCATCGCGACGAATGGATTCAGCGCAAGGAATTTTTCCAGAGTTTCATAACGAGCAATGATTTCATCTACAGCTTCTTGAGGAGCACTCTTCTTGCCTTCGACGAGGATCGATTTCTGAAAAACTCCAACTTAGTGACAAGTTACCGAAGAAACCGGTTTAGCGTACAATAATGCGACCTGCCAAAAGAGCTAACTCGGTGTCGAAAAAAAGTTTTTGGTTGACTTTACATCTCTCCTGAAGGTCTGAAGGGTAGAGGGAATCGTCGAAGCCGCCAAGTTTGTCGACGAGATAACCGTTGATGACGTGGCTGTCCCAAATCACGAAGTCGTCGTCATCCTCCAGCGTTGGAACAGTGTGTTGGGGGTTCAACTACAATTACATCAATGAATTCAATCTAAAGAAAATGTGGTCATTGCCGATTGGCCAGGTCAGTTTGATTATGTTATGCTGTTGCAATTAGCGCTAAAATTTATTTGGGGCCAAGTAGTAACAAATTGCAATGAGGAGACGGGAGGAATTTTAATAAGTGGTAACTCGAATTTACTACACGAGACAATTAATTAGTCTATTTTTGATAGGCTAACAGATTGGCGCATCTGTTCCATTCAAGAGCTGCTGTTGGCAATTGCTTTGGCAATATTTATAAATCTCATTAAATCCAGCAGTTTCTGCACTTTGTTGACGTCAAAAACGAAACCGGAGATAGTGTTACATCGTTGTCGAGCTTATAAGCTTCCCGTTACCAATTAAGAGACGAATGCAGGGGTTAGTTGGGGGTAAGAATTTTTCCAGAGGCGGTCGGGTTTCATTGACAAGAATTTTGACTTGGCGCCCAAATCGGCGGATTCACGAACCGAAATAAAGCCGCGTTCTAAAAATACGTAAAAACAGTAAATAAACAGGGAAACCAACTTATTTTAAACGGCACTAATTTATATTTAGGCGGGGAGGTTGGCGAACTTTAAATCCGGGAAAAGGACCCGATAAGCACGCGTTCGGCTGAAATTATTCAACATTCGACGGCTCCGGCTCCGATATAAATAATACGCCTAATTTTAATGCAGAGTTTGAGGAATTTTTGCTACCTCTGGTTATAGTACAAGGTCTTGGCTGTCAGCTGAGCCAAAAAAAATTTCATTTTTTTCTAGAAAAAAGTCAAACGTAGTGTTATTATTTTTTTTGTTCCGTGAGTCATTGTATGAGCATAGATCGCTGGACCAAAAGAGAACTTCGACAATATTTATCAGCTAAAGCCATTTTAATAAAATTAGGTTAATTAATACAACGTGTTATATTCTAAAGAAGCCTTTTGTTTCAAATGGTGGGTTGTCACATCAACTTTATTATCACACGACTGTTACGCACTCAGTCTCAATTTAGCATTTTGATTGTTTACCGGATTATGATTCAAAATTTTTTTATTTGACTATTTTGCTATCTTTTGAAATCGCTAAGTTCTAACAGATCGTTTCCACTTTTATAGATTTTCCATCCAGATATTTATAGTAGTAAAGTTCAAGGCTTTCAAATGTGAAACTTATTAAGAGCATCAATTCACCTATTTATCATATCGAAATTGGACTGGAGTCAAATGAAAGTGAACAGTCACATATGTCGATTGGTCAAAATAATTATAAACCCACAATTTGACTACTGAAATTGTTTGTGTGACATACATATGACTCTTTTATGATTTTGATGGGCGATCATGTGGTGAAGTGTCGCATTATTTTTAAAATCCAGGGTTACGTAAGCGGACCGGGAACACTTGTCCCTGCCAAATAGAGTTGCAGGTTGCAAGGCGACCGTGCAGATCGCTCTTAACTAACGATAACATTTCCCGCAACAAGCCAATTTTCCGCAAATATAAATAGAATCGCCGTCCAAATTTCGATTTGCGCCATGCACCGTTCGTTGTAAACACAATATCTTACTCAGAGCTTTTAGCAGGTGTGGAGCTTTGTTTCGAACCGTAAATACGGGAACTCGAACAAAATACAATTTATAATTCAAAAGAACGAAACGTGTTTACATCAACAACTGCCGAGATAATCACCAACATGCTAGGTGAGTCGTCCAGAAACGAAAGCCGAGATCTCTAAATAAACTTAGAAAAATTATAACTCTAAAAATACGAAGAGGTAGGTCTATCATAAACCACTGGATCGCAGTCGTGCGTACATAAAACTTGATATTTTTAAAACTTGCTAGAGACTAGATAATTTTATTGAAAATATCTGGGCGAAATCGCTCAAGCTAGGGCTATTTTCGAGAATCGAACGAATTAAGGGGCTGTTTTCGAATTGAGCAAAATTTGTAGGTGGTCGTTCATTTGACGAAGAATCATTTTAAGTGATTGTCGACGATTGAAGTACGACATAAAACTATAATTAGGCCCACCAAGTGTTGGTTAGTGCCAATGGTGTGTGTGAAAGAAAAACAAATCCGCCGCCGCGAAATTATTTACAAGCTTCAACCTTTTCAATCACATTGAGTGAATCTGCCCCTTATGTTTAAATTGAGTCTCATTAGCGAATTCGAAATATACCACCTCCTACCTACCAGCAAATTTAATATTTTGTCTATGAAATATAAAAAATTTATTATACAATAAAGAAAAAACAGTTTTTCTTGGAATATTTAACAGTGACAATGTAGGAAGATGAATTACTTTATATTTTACTATAACAGGATCTTGCATTACTTTCACTTATAAACCTCTTAGGGTAGTTGATTGAGAATAATTTGCATCGTAATATAATAAGGAGACATATGTGAAGGGTGAATCTAAATGTATGTAAAAATTTTAAATTTTACATTAAATTAGAGAACAAAAATAAAGTAAAATTCTTGAATCAGAAGTTTATGTGTAAAGCTGGCCTGCTACTCGTGAGGGTGTTGATTGATATAATAATAATTATTAGAGCTTTTATAGATAATAAGTCAAGATTCAAACTCAAACTAAAACATCATCAAAAATACGGGAAAAAATCATTGCTTGATTAAAAGATATAACTAGAAATTTAGCAGCAAATTGCTTTATGGAAGAAAATTTGTAATTTATGACCATTGAAGCGTTAAATTTGGTATCGCTATAATAAAGCATTCATACATTTTGTAAAAGTTGTGTCTTAAAAGCGGAGGTCTCATTTAGCCCCCTTTTTAGTTCAGAATCAAACTCATAATTGCCTGATTTCCCCGGACGCAGAATTGAGCTTGAAGCTTTCGCGAAAGTAATTATTTCGTTGAACAAAAGTGGCGGCGCTTAGAATAAATACAGCCCGCTATGAATGAGCTTTCGGGCAATTTTGTTTAAAAGAACAATTTGTTTCTCCAACAAATTACGTTTAACGCGACTTGGAACCGTCCGGAATTTGAATTTTTAAGGACTCAGCCGGGTTCTCGGGCCAAAACTAGACGCCACAAATTTAATAAAAATGTTTCATGACGGTTTGCGCACTTCTCGCCTGTACACCTGCCAAGATTTGGCAGAAATCAAGCATCAGTTCAACGATGCGACCTCTTATTACCCGCTTTCTAATTTAAGTTTTGGACAGGAAGCAATGATTTAGATGCAAGGTATAATAAACATTTCGCGAACGTGATCTTAGTAGGCCTCCCACAAGATTTATCTGTGCGAGTATGCTGACTATTTTTACGCCACACGACGTTAACTGACTTTGAAAAAAAGAACATAATTACCCGAATTCTTAAACGTCAACAGGTTGACGAAATTACAAACGATTTTTAGGTTTTTTACCAGAACTAATCGGTCGACCCGTCAACAGCAGTAGTTTTGCGAGGATGGACGTCTGTCGGCGACGTCTTCCTACTCCTCGCCTAAATTGCCACAAAAAAAATTTCTTCTAGTTAGCGAATTTGGGTGAATTTTTAGTTAATACGGTTTAGAAGCGTTTTGGGGATGTCTTTAGCAAAAATTTGGGGCGCGGAGAAGCTACCTTGACGAAGTTTGGTCTTAACTGCTCCTTGTTGGCGAGATCGACTTCCACTATTTCCAAATTTAGTCCTAACGCCTTGGAGGTCAAGAGCACTGCCCGTACTGGAGGACTTATAATGGTACAATACAGTTTTGGTGCCATTGCTACAGCTACCAGTCTAGTCGAAGTGAAACTATAGACTAACGGGACACTCCAGGGAGGAGGCCACAAAACGTCTCGCGTTTTTCGTATCGGAGGGAAATATTTAAATTTAACTTGCTTGGCAGCGTTTGTTTATCTATAACACTGCAATTATGCGCGAAGAAAATGGACCGATAATGCGGCTATTATTACGTTTCGACCGAAATACCGACAACGGCGCCGATTTGCACGATCGATTGGATTCCGATCCAGCCAACGCCCAAAATGGGCAATTTGAAAAAATTCGAAAGCTGTCTTCAAATTCAACTACGTATTTTAATTTTGACTACCACTGGCAGAATTTTCTGAAGAATACTGTTTTTATCATCTTTTTTACTTTTTTTTTTTTGATAGTGTTGTAGTGAAATTTCCAGCAATTTCTTTGCGGGTTGCGATCTTTGCATACTTGTACTGAAACTTGAACTTAATGTACTTATATCCTCTATTATTATACTTAATCCTTCTAGGAAAATGCGTACGGTCAGTGCGAGTTGATTGTGATTAACATCTTTAGTACCTACAATAGAAAGATAAAAATTTGATACCTAACTTTTTTATTTTTTAAAATGTGTTATGAGGTCTTACTAATAAGGTTTGCTTTTGTAATCGTAAGTAGCAAAGTTTCAATTAAATTTTTTTTTCCGGAACGATCCTTGCTAGAAAGATGCTTGGAAGCAACAATTGGTGGAGGCGCCGGGCGAATCGTACCATTGTTGGAAACAAAATGCGTGGTAAATTTTGTTAAACATAATTTAAAATTTTGTTTTTTTAACATTAACATAACCAAGATTGATGAAATTTCTTGGAGGAAGCAATAACGTACTATGCGAATTCCGATTATTGCTATAACTTGGAGAGTATTAATAAAGAATATAACAGCCGGCATTCAAAACAAGTGCCCAAGATTAAAGAAATAATTTAAATTTTTGTTAAATGGACGCAGACATCTGCTGCTATATTTCATGTCGTTCATCGCTGAAAAGCTTCCCGAAGAAAATATTTATTTTATAGTTGTTTATTTAATCTGACAGGTAAGTATACAAAACTTTATTGCTATTTATAAACTTCAAGCATAATCAGTTGGTTATATCACATGGGTTAGATAAAAATTGCAAAAGATAGCAGTACTCTTACACCTGCTCTTAACAACATTACTTAATATCTAAAGCTTACAATCAACATAAAAATATCTTCCTACTTGTAGCTTGAGTGCTGACTTAAATCAACATTTGTACCTATGTAGTAGAAAAGTAAGTCAAACATTATCAGTAACGAGAAATCTTGGCAATAACTTCCAAGTAGATATGATAACTAAAATTTGAGAGAGGCTTTCAGTGCAATGAGACCCCGCCGATTGGTCTCGTAGAAGGGCATTGTTTCGGCTCTTCTAATCCATTTGATCACCTTGGGGAATTTGCTTTCGTCGATTGGAATAACAGCATCCAGGAAAGTGATGGAGGGAATCAGACTCAAATCGGCTATTGTCAAATCCTCACCGGCGATCCATTGATTGTTTTCGTCGAAGAAGTGCTCCAGCACCTCGTACGTCTCGTTCAAGCAGTCTATCTGCTCGTCGGTTACCACGTTAATTTTGTCGTAGACTATGGGATTCTGAAACAAAATTGTTATTTTTTTGCGAGAAATTGCAGAGAACATTAGAAATTTGCCGATTGTTCGGCTGCTGATTCTCTAACAGCTTAAATCAATAACAACTCTAATTCATATCAATCAGGGTTCAGTGAACGTTAATCTCGAAGACAGACAATTTTCTATTTAAGTGTTTGGAGCTTCTGTGGAGATTTTTGTTGGTAAAATTTGAGCGACTTGATAAACTTAACTTCGTCAATAATTTCTCTACGTATTTGTCGTCAGCAACGCTGAAAACAAATTTTCATCGTCACGATCTCTAGAGACAAAATTTGTTTTGAATCGCATTACATTCGTGCTATAGATCTCGCTAAACAAACAAATTTAATTTGACGTCTGAAAATTCGACAAGCATCTGCTGTTGTTATTTTCACAAACTTAAAATAGCGCGATGTTTGTGACCACGAGATTTAGACCTAACGGTTAGCAAGGGTTCATCCAAATAATCGAGTCTTTTGACGCAAAAATGTCATCTACGCAAGACATGCTCTGCTGCGTTCTCGAGGGAGACGAACCATTAACCTTTTCAGCTTCAGGGAAATTGGGTTCAAGGGGATAAATATAAAATTATAACCGGTGAACGGAATTAGTGGAAGCTCTCTGCCAACAATCAATGTTTATGTACTTATAAGAGTCATTTTCAGAATTTAACTAATTAAAGTTTTGAAAAAAATTTGGCTTAAAATTATGGACCGTAGAACAACTTGAAACTGGCTGTGGAAAATTTATTTAAATCTCAAATTATGAGACTCAGGAAATAAAATATTGCTACTATATAATTGTCATGTTAAGATTTGTTTTATTAACTCTTATTTCTATTATCTGTTGCTTCATATTTACTCTTATTTCTATTCTGTGACTTGTATTACATTTTTTTAAATTTTTTTTCCTTATTAGAAATTTTATTCCAAATCATTTTAAAGACTTTTTTGCGTCGTTTAATATCTTATACGGTATTAAGATCATTTAGAAATTTAGATAAAGGATTCATTCTGCATTCATTTTAGCATCACTTGATAAATAACAAGCATTGTCAACATGACGCAAGTGCGCATCGCACGCTTCAATAACAATAAAGTCAGTTAGATACAACATTGTCTCCATCTTCTTTGCTAAATAAGATCAAGATTCAACTGCACTAAAATGGGATACCCACTAGAATAGTTCTTGTGAAAAATGCCATCACTCCCGAATCAAAGCGCAGTCTTTGGTCTATCACAGATCTCCTCTTCAAGTCCTTGGGATAAAGCGAATCGTCCTTTCCATATTTTCCAACCAAATAGGCAATAATCGCGTGACTGTCCCAGATTACGTAGCCGCTATCCTCCAGAGTGGGGACCGCGTGTAGGGGATTCAACTGCAACAAAACCAGCAATGATCCTTTGTTTACTTAAGGTAGAACTAATTCATTCAGTTTAGCAGAGGAACGACCCGTGTGTAAGCTAATATTGGACAGAAGCCATTTATCCTACGTGATAAATGCTAACGCGTTGAAGAGCGTATTTTTAGTCCCCGAATTCATATTAATGAACGAATGTCGCGCAGTTAACTCAAGTGGCTAATTTAACAAGAATTTCACTTGCCTTATGGAACTGTCCTGAAACCGGATCTTTTCCGGACAAACTCAACGTTTTCACTTCTAGAGTCACTTGCAGGACTTCAGCTGTCAACAAGACAGCCCTACCACAAGGACAAATATCCGCCATATACAGTTTCGGCCTCATCTTGGTCTCGACTGTCGACTGAATGATGACCTCGATTATGGCTTTATCGCGAATTCTGACTGAATAAATCGTCATATTGCTATCGCTCTCTATGAACCATGGAACGAGTCTCACTTTAATTAAATCAGTCAATTAAGTAATTATTGATAGGGGGGGATATCTGTTTGAGTTTTTACTAGTAATTGTTGTCTCAAAGCTTTATTAAAAAACAGATTCAAGATAAGAGTTTTATCGATTTAAGTTGTGCAAAGTTTGATAACCGCTTTTAGTTCCTCCAATCCCGATTTGTTAGTTTCAGACCACGGCGAAGCTTCAAAACGTTTCAGCCACGCAACCACTTTCGGAAAAGTCATCCCGTCGATAGGCACCAGAAGATTTAACGACGTTGCTGTCGTAGCCAGGCTGAAATCGGCAATAGTTGCGCTTTCGCCTGAAATCCAGGAACTTTGTTCCAAAAACTTTTCCAAAAATCCGTACGCTTCCACAACGCGACTGGTTTGGTCTTCCGGAACTACTTTAGTTTTTCTGTAGAAAATAGGAGCCTGAGACCAAGTAGCATCAAAATCCTGATGGGTTAACACTTACTATGGAATTTCTGAAGTGATTGAATAAAATTCCTGTATCGAAATGAAGAGCTTGATCCACCAGGGCCCTCTTGGCGAAATCTCTAGGGTACAAATCGTCGTTTTGGGCATATTTTCGGACCAAATACGCGTTGATGGCGTGACTGTCGATAATAACAACCCCATCGTCTTCTAGAGTTGGCACTGCGTGTAGGGGGTTTAACTAAAGAAATTTTTATTTAGAAGCAATTTGTGGAATAACGCCCTACCTTAATGTAGTCGGCTTTGCGATGTTCTCCTTTGCTGAGGTCCATTCTCTCGAGTTTCAAGTCAATTCCTAAAGCCGAAGCAGTTATGAGAACGGCTCTGGAAGGGGGGCTTAAAGGCGTCATGTACAGCGTCGGAGCCATCATTGCCAGGATTCGCTATCAATCTCGCAATTTAAACGCGTAACGTAATACCTGCCACGACACCTCTTTGTTGGTAGTTTTTCTAAAGATTAGATGCACTACGCAAACAATATTAATAGTTGTTATGTAAAGGTGACATGACAGGTTGATTGTGCAAATTGTTATTAAATCCAGAGATTTCCCTCTGGAATCCGCCGTAATGGCGCAAATAACAAAACAAAATAAAGCTCCGGGTATTTTGGACGCAAACGTGTACTTGCTCAAAAGGAAAACAAATAACAGAGAGTTGTGTATTAATAAGAGTAACAAATGGCTCCCAAATTTACGACAGCTCATCCATTACAGCAAGGTCGCGATCCACAATTTGTAAACAAATCGGTTGTTCATCTTAAAAGTGGAGCAAATCTCACGTCCTTCTTCAAATTTTCCACATAATATTATCTTTCACAGGAGCATCTCAAGAGTTTTAAATAAGTTACAGAAAAATTGTCACTAGAAAATTAAAAATCAAGAAGTTTCTCCACAATTTTTCAGTTACCCTTGTGGAGAAACTTCTTGATTTTTCAGAATGGTAACTATCTATTCGTGTTTTCTTATCTTTATAAGAAAACACGAATAGATAGTTACCATTCTGAGATAAGTAATTTTAAACCAAAAATGTAGATGTTAAAATTTTTTCCAAGAAGCTGAGCCTTTCACTAAGAAAAAGCTCTTATATTTTTCTTTTAAACCATATCTAGTTTTTTATTGTAAGAACAACTTCAGTCACTTTTGGCAGTTAAATTGACCTGACTGGGAACAGAAGAAATTATCATGTTTAGAAAACCCCAGCTTGGTCCGTACTGTATATACTGCGTCAGAGGTCGAGTTACGACTTGACGGCAATGTTTTGGCAGAAGAAGCGTCAAGAATTTATTGCATCGTGAAATGCGCGATTAAGAGAAAAAGAACAATAAAAGAATGTTTTTCGGACCGCTGGCGCCTACGTCTTCAGTATTTCATAAATTCACGATAGGACCTAAATCTTATTTTTAGATTAAAGACGAATTTTTTTTTTAGTTAAAAATAGTTTGTGTTCAGGAAATCCAGTTTCTCGAGCTACTTAGCACACATCCGAATTTCGTAATTTGTTCGTAACACGCTCGTAACTCGTTGAACTGAAACCGACCAATTTCTGATTCAAAAGCTCCCGGTGCTCACATAAATCGTCATAAATACGTGAATTATCGGCGAACTCCAATATTTATATCGTCGAACGCCTCATCAATTTTTATCTAAATTTATTTTGTGGCGTAATTTTTTTTAAAACGCTCAGCTACGCACTAAATAACCCCGAAGTTTCTCGCCCCCATCAGTTTATGACGGCAACATAACTCAACAGATGCCAGTCCGATGTGAATTGATTGGAAAATCTGGGACTGAATTGAATTTATTGCCGACCACACGCAGGAGCATCCACAAGTCCTGCAACAGAGTCCCTAAATTTACTTCAACCAAGGACAACTTGCCGGATCCAGGCGCTCAAAATTCATTTATGATTAACGTCGACTATTTTTACAGGATGAAAATAATGAAATAAAAATTCAACACCTGTCTTTTACCGACGAGAATTCCACGCCAACTCTTACGCAATTGCCGGGTTTTCATTAGAAAAAAATGTCGCAAATGCTAAGTTTTGCGCGCAATGCCCGGATTGCTGGCGCAATCTACTGGAAAGTCATCAAAAATTGGATCAATCAGCTCGTGTCCGGCAAGTTTTATTGCGGACAGGTGACCGCTAAAATTACGAATTCAGGTGAGCATAAAGCTTGAATAACATCCATAAACCGAACCCATTTTATTAACGGCGTTGTGAACAATTAACAAGTTTAATAATATCAAATTGTGGGGAAGCTCGAGGTGACTGGCAATTAACAAAAATTATGTGAGTCGTCAATTGCACGTACAAAGTATTAAGATTTCAGTTTATGTGACTAGATTAAATTTAGCTGGCTATGAATTGAATTTAAAATAGATCTAATAACATTACAGCTTCAACCTGATAATTTAAACAGAACTATAAATGCATTATACGTAACTAATAAAAGTTTCCAAAACTAAACTTTTAAAACTATTGGAAATTGTTTGAAGCTCTTCTTAAAAAAATAAATTTATCCCCGCCTCAATAAATACAGCGTGTCCGGGTGTATCACGAGGTGTGTTTGCGGAACCAATTGCGGCCTTTTAAGGTCACATCCTGGTAATTTTGCGTCAATCCGAGTAATTAAAATGGTATTTCCAGAACTGATGAAGAAAACCTGCAAATTTTGGCCACTTCCGTAAATCATTCTGCGTAGTTCAATGAAGCAACGGTTTTATCAGAGCTTTGAAGCTCTCGAGACCGGTCTTGTTGATTGCGTAATAAGGCAAGGCTTCGAACCCCTTCATCCACTTCGCCACATTAGGAAACTTGGCGGGGTCAACGGGAAAAAAGGTATCAATGGTGGTGATGTTGGTTATCAAACTGAAATCGGCAATGGTCAGTTGGTCGCCAGCAACCCACTTTTCCCCTTTCAGGAAATTTTCGAGATGCTGAAAGGCGTCTTGGAGGTTTTCGACTTGATCTTCCGTCAATTCGGTTCTTCCCTTATACTTCACACCTCTCTTAAAAATATTATTTTTACTCGATATAAATGGCAGCAGATGTTGATTTGCTTACAGCAACAGCGCCACTGTCGAAGTGCAATCTTTGATCCACCACCGCTCGCTTCGCTAAATCTTTGGGATAGAGAGAGTCGTCTTTGCCGTATTTACTGACTAAATACGCGTTTATGGCATGGCTGTCCCATATTATCGTTCCGTTATCGTCCAAAGTTGGTATTGTGTGTTGCGAGTTCAGCTAAAACAGATTTGAGTAATTTCTATAATTACGTTGCCAATTACCTTGCAAAATTCGGTGGTTAGATGCTCTTGTTTCGATAAATCCACCAATTTTTGTTGCAGTTTCAATCCTAAAGCTTCTGCGGTTAGAAGCACGGACCTGACTGGAGGACTGAAAATTTGCATGTACAAGATGATGGCCATCGCGAAGCCACAATTGAACTAGCCTTTATCACTCCTTACAAATATAAAGTTATATGACCAAATATTTTGTTTAATCACCAGCATGGCTGTTTAAATAGATTTAATTGCGTAACAGTGATGTTTAAATGTTGATAATTCGTCGCTTCAAATCGAAAATTTTAGTAAACATAATTCCGCTCCATTATCGCTGGTTAGGATGTGCGAGAAATTTATTTACTCCTATAGCTCGATTTTAGACATAAATTCCGATTTTTCGGTAGCAAATAAAAAATCATATTAATAAACTGTTACATCTGCTGTTTACTTGAAATAAAACATTACGGAAATAGCGCGGGCAGCATAAAAATAATTCGAGAAATCTAACGATGAGTCACGGTTAGGTATGCACCACCGTATTTTTGTTTATCCCCCGTAAATTGCATTCACGCAATCAATTCTGGACGAATGCGCAAATTACGGACGGCACACGCGAAATTTGCTCCGGATCAATGTGCCAAATTGTAAATATGTCCTGAAACGACCAACTGGGAGGCACAAAAGTGGACCAGGAAGTTGGAAGATTTTCATGTTCATGGTGTATAATACAAGAGCAAATAAAAGTGTCAAACTATTCCTTTTGAACTGTCTAAAGAGGCTACTCTGGATTTCTTATCTAATACTTCTTAATTTAACATAAACTAAAATGCTCAGACGTTGAGGATAATTTTGCTTTTTTCATTCAGACGTATCAAAGACCTAACCTAGCAGCCACTACTCTGAACTTATGTGCCAATATAACACAAGAGAGGTGCAAGCGTTTATGCCGAATCAGGGAGACCTTGAGAGATAATAGGTGTCTAACCTTATCAAAGTCAATATTCCGTGTTCACCGTATAATGAATCATATTTTATGAAACCACGTCATTTAGATCATCCGCCCATTTAGTTCCATTTGACGAATACACCAAGAACGTGCATGTGAAGTACTTGCGCTTTTGCTTTAAACCAACTAATTCAGAAGACATAGTGTAGAAACTTTATTTAGCGAAAAAGTGCTATAAGTGAAACGCGAACTTAAAGGTAAGAAAGCTATTAGATAAACAATCAACTGAGTATAGAGAAAGTTAACGAAACTTTTCGTTAGTAATCACGCTTTATTTATGCAACTAATGCACATAGTTGACTCGATTTTCTGAAATTAATTTAGGATTCAGGAGTGGGCACTAGAGCCTTCAGCTTCTCTATCCCTTCAGCGTTGCACTCCTCGAAGTAAGGCAACTCCTTTCCAGTCTTCAACCAATCGGACAATTGAGGAAACCTGTCGGCTTCCACGGGCACAAACATCTCAGCTGTAGCCAAAGTTGGCAAAATACACAAGTCGGCAATCGTCATTTCGTCTCCTGCTAACCAGGGATGACCGTTGAGGAATTCTTCCAGAAATCCGTAAGCTTCAATCAGTTTATCGCGGTCGTCTTCCGAGATGTCGCCAGTTCCCATAAACAGAGGGAGCTAAAACGTGATTCAATTAGTATCGACGCGGAAGTTTCTTTGAATGGCTATCATTAAGGTGTCGAGATGTAGGATTGAAATCGAAATAGTAATCTATTCGGGCTACTGAAGTATTGATTTAGTAATCAGGGGTAAATACAAACATTGGGTTAAATAATGTACGTTGGGAAATTTATATTGTTATTGTCCCGAGTACTCGGACGTACACGGCTCGGCATGCCGATGCTGTTAACAATTGATTTTATGGTTAAATAGCTTAGTCATTCGCGTATTTTTGATTCTGAAGATCAATGGCAGTATTTGAAATTGAACCGATCTGTAAAACCTTCTGAAAGTTAACAATTTGGATTGCCCCATAAATATGGGAAGCTTGACGCAACTTCTGTAACGGATTACCAAAAATATTGGTAAAAAAAAAAACAAAAAACTACATTTTAAAAAAATTGACTGTAAATTTGACACGAAATTATTTTATACAAAGTTAATGCCAACTCACAGTAGCAGCGCGACATCTTTCGTAGAGCGTTCCATTGTCGAAATGCAATCTTTGATCTATTACAGCTCTTTTACGGGCATCCTCCTTGGGATACAGAGTATCATCTTCAGCGTATTGACTCACTAGGTACCCAACTATCGCGTGGCTGTCCCACACTACGAAATCTTGATCTGCCAAAATAGGAACAGTGTGCTGAGGATTCAACTAAAACATTAAAAAAAAGTATATTAATCTAGACGGGTAAAATTTCGACCATCTTGATTTAACAACCCTAATAAATCGTTGCTTCCACCCTCCACCGCCAACTACTTGCCGTTGCGTTATTTTTAAAGCAATCGATAAGCCGATGGTTAATGGTGCAATTTTTTTCAGATGTCCGAACCCTACCTCAAGCATTTCCGGAGTTCTTAAGGCTTCGCGGTCCACTTCCTCAAGTTCCAGTTCCAGTCCGATAGCTTTAGCTACCATCATAACAGCTCTGCAAGGAGGACTGGACAACATAACGTACAGTTTCGGTGTCATTTTTGTTTGGTAGCAGTTGTAGTCGGATCGAAAGCTTTACGAGGACTGATCCTTAAAAGGACAAGGCTTTCCATGTGCCGATGCGATCGAAACTTTGAACCGGGTCACGCCTAGCATGCTACCATTTTCCCAGAAGCAAAACTGAATCGATCAAAAAAACTGTTGCGGAGATGAAACGCCATTTTCAATAAACGGCAAGATCATCAGAAAGTTGTTCAATAAAGATTTTGTATTGAAGGAACAGGCGGGGAAAAGTTAGGTAAACAATGAGTAACGTAGATAAGAAGAACGTGGACAAGAAATGCTACAATCACGCTGACGCCATCAATATTCAGTGTAGAAACTGTGAAAAATTAATTACTTTTGAAAACACTTGCTTCTTATGCAAACGATGTCACGACACCCTCTATAAACTAAAGAAACAATATATTAAATATGAAGGTGTTGAGAATGAAGATAAGAATAATAATGTACATATGGAAGAACCGTGCCGTCGTTGTGAAGGGAACGTTCAATTTCTTTGTGCAATTTGTGTAAAGTGTCATAAGAAATGCTGTACTCTTCTCAGCCAAGCCAAATGTGATTATTGCGAGACTGATATTACTACAAACGTAATAAACTGTGCAACTTGCCAAAAATTATACCACAACAACTGCTATAAATGGACCAAAAAGTGTTGTAACGGCGGTGGTGACAATGTAGTAGAATTGTGCACCGTTTGCAAAAATTTCGTTAAAACCGGCGATGTGACAGCATCGTGTAAAGATCCGTACCATGAAAGATGTTATTCTTTAAGAAAAATTATTTGCAATAAGTGCGAACCAGAAGAAAAGAAAACTTACTTACAAACTGTCGACGGTGATAATTTTCATGTGGCGCTAATCAACACAAAGTCTCTTTTGAAGATTTCTAAAAAAAAACTTTTTTCAAGATTTTGCAAAATTGTTGCAAGAGCTACAATTCGACATTGTTTGCATCACTGAATCTTGGTTAAAACCAGACCATTCAAACGAAAAAATTAAAATTACCGGTTACAAGTTCGAGCGAATCGACCGGGTTGGAGAACGCGGTGGTGGATTGCTAATTTACTACAAGGATCACTTAAATTGCGACAAAATCGATTTACCAATTAACGCGGATAAAGTAGAACAACTTTGGTGTACGTTAAAGATCGGAGCGGTTTTAGTTGCAATTGGTTTAATTTACAAGCGTCCCGGAGTAAATTTTGAAAATTTTTTGCAAGTACAGGAATCGCTAAAAAAGGTGCAGGAATCGCTAGAAAAGATCCAGAAATGTAACGTCGTGATATTATTGGGTGATTTTAATATCGACTTTATGCCGAAAAGAGAGACACGTGAACAAAAATTTTTAAAAAATGTTACTGCTAGTTTGTATCAAGTGGTTTATGATATAACTAGGGAAAGTACAAAGACGCAGGGAGAGGGCACAATTATTGATCACATATACTGTGATCGCATTGAAATTTGTGAAAAAGTTTGCATTCTTGATACGGGCTACAGCGACCACAGATTAATAGACTGTTCGTTCAATTTGGCTAATTTGACGTTGCGAGAAAGTTAGAGCAAAACAATAGTAGATTACACACCGAGGTGGAAAATGTTTCATTTCTGTCGAGAGCTAATGCTCGAGACAGAAGGAAATTTCCACCAAGGTTTGTATACAATTTTATTCGCAATCATTCATTTTTGGCAAATAAACCAAAATTAATTTCTAAAATTTCACTCTGCGCCATCTACCGAGCTATTTTCGTACTCACAGCAGGTTAGGAATGAGCTCATTTCTAACCTAGAGAGGGAAAGTAAGGTCAGAAATGGATTGCCAGGAATGATTAACTTCCCCACTTCTTAAAATGTTAGGAATGAACATATTACCTATATGATTGCGAATAAACAATATAATTGTTATATCGGTGATAGGGATGGTTTATATGAATAAGCAGTATACCAAATTCGCTGCACAAGGGTTAGGTACCCTAAAGACGAGGTAAGGACAAGGGTTTTTAAATCCTTGCCTGGCAACATGCCCGCCTCGTTCTCTAGTCCTTTTAGAGTTGCCAACAGTCAGTTCCCAGGGTTGCCAACAACAGTGTAAGGACCTACATCTGTTATCAAAACTCCCTTGAAGCGTTTTCGTCATCGATTTTAAGATGCCTGTTATACATATAGTTATGCAGATACAAGCAATGGAAATAAACATTCTTTTAAAGGAAAACTTTCTGTGTGAAGCTTCATAGACCAAATAGTGTTCAGATGTATAATAAGAATGTAGTAAATTGAAATATAAAATTAAGAAAAATAATTTATAAAATGTACATATAAAAATACTAACAAAACTTTACTATAACTACAGTGCAGATGTCTAGATTGGGAATAAAATAAATTAAAAATGTTTATTTTCATTGTTGAAATTTCTACATCCTCTCCCATTAATTGGGACTTAACAAACTTCAATTAATGTTTCTTAATAAAATACGAACGCCCGTTTGGATTCATAATATTTCCTTTAACTGGAGACTCCAGGCACCATTCGTACCAGACTTTATCCTGAGATTCCACCCGCCAGAAAGAAATTTCAATCGCACAGCCTGCAATAACTTTCAGAGGTTCCTGGAAAAAAAAAGTGAGTATGCGACAAACCATCAAAACTTGACTTACTAATAACGGAAAAACAATGGGAAACCAGCTGACCATTTCATTGGTGTGGGTTTCAGGGTGTATACTAAGCATAACATCTTTGTAAAGCACAGTATCAAAAAATCCTACAAATCCGGTAAGAACGCAGTTTTGGGGACAATGAAACTTCAACTTCTTGTACCTCTCATTGTTGATAACCTCGCTCCGGTTCGGATGTTCAAACTTGAACAGAGGCTGGAACAAAATCGTTATTACTAACAAGGCTAAGCACCAAAAAGAAATTTGATAACTTCAGGTCACTAAATCCAAGCGGTCAACTATTAACGTCACAACTTTTATTTTTTCTTATTTCCAAGAAGATGGTGTTTAGAAAAAATAAAGAGATCCGCAGTTTGGTGGAAGTAAGAACTCTCAAAGGGCGCGATAAGACGACCGAAACGTCAAGAAAAAATAAAATTGAGTCTGAAGTCACGACAAGACGGCTGAAACGTTAAGAAAGAACGCAATTTAGCAAGCTATGCGTCTAGTCTAATAAAGGGTCAACGCGAATAGATGTCATTTTAGTTCCAACAAACTAGGTTCTGTTAAAACATTGAACATTGCATCTAGTGAAAGTGTTATCCTGAATTTTACCTGGGCAGGCGCAATTTGGTAGTAATTAACAAGATGAATAACATACGGCGTTTCATAACACGTCTTCAGCGTTTTATCTGAGGGCCGATTGCCTTTGATTTCATTAAAAATTTTGATGCTCTGTAATGGCGCCAAATAAGAAGTGTAAGAGGCCGGTATTGAAATTCCGTTTCTTTTTAAAAACCTCTGAGCGCCATCTAAACATTCAGGCGAAAGCTCGTTATCTCCAAACGACCCCAGTAACTCCGAAACTAAAATATCAGCCTTTTCTGGAGGCTCGTACACCCTCATATCTTCGTTAATCAAAGTCACTTGACCGTTCCACTCGTTGTGGACGCGATCAATCAAAGTGTTGATGGCAAACGGATTTTTTTCAACAGCATAAACTTTAATTTTTCTATGCAGAATGTAGGAAACGTTCAGTGCAGCCTGAACTAAAGGACCCCGACCCGCCCCCACCACCATAACTACGGGCGTCTCGATTTCGGCCGGCACGTCTTGCAGGGCTTTCTGGATAGCGTTTTGGTACGTGGTGTACTTGATTTGGTCCTTCTCGAAGACTTCGTATATGTTGGTTTCTAGGTGCTCCGTCAGGGGTTGAAGGGGGTTTTGGAGGAAATCTTCACAGCTGTGGCAAGCAAATAACTGAATTAGTAAAAAAAACCGAGAAAATTACCGCAATCAGCCACCTTACCCTTGAACAAAATCTAAATTTAACTCGCTAACATAAAGTTTTTTTCCAAGAAAATGAAGATACTTGGTGTAAACCGACAAATCTCCATCGCTATCCGACTTGATAATATACTGAACATCAATGGCGAGAAACTTCTGGATCAGTTCCTGGTGGGCTCGTGAAAGAACGGGTTTTCCGTGACAATTGATTATAAAATACGATGTGGGAATGACCAAAGCCTTGACGGGTTCGCCGATCCACCGGTCAACTTCGTTTTGCGACGGAATATTTTTAAGATCTGGCACTTCAAGCACTAAACCTAAATGCTTATCGTAATGGCAGTAAGTCCTGAAATCGTTCCACCACTCCCACGTGTCCTGTTGCTCGTCGGGGGCGCAAATCGGGCTAAATCGCGAAGCGTGCACCATCGGAATCGTTATCCAAACAGTCGAATTTAGTCCAGTTACAAATTTTTCGTTAATCAAGCGCGCCAATTGCGTATTTTCGCGCTTGTGCAGCGTAATCAAGATAACCGGAACCCCCAAATGGACGGCAAATCCCAATTCCTGCAGAAATAACGCTTTACTTTTGCGTTGGACGTGGTCGATTTCGCTATCTAAGTTTATTGTGGGCGTCAGTTCGGCTGCAAAGTTTTAATTAATAATTGCAACAACTCCACTAAAACAGTTAGTTACCGACAATGTAGCGGCTCCATTCCATGCTTTGTAGAATGCGGTCAGTTCGGCCGATTGCTGGCGGTGGTTTGTTCTTGAGCAGTTCCCTGCAGTAGTTTGGATGAGTGATTTGGGTAACGATGAAGTGGTATCCAAAATCATAAGCGGATTGAATTGCTAACTTGAGACTGTGAGGACAACTTATGTACAACCCGGTAGACATTCGCTTGCGTTTCTCGGTGTCTCCGTCGGGAAAATAGGAGGCTTCTACGCTCATTGTTGCTCTGCAAAACAAATTGTGGTTTGAGGTTAGGTTGCTCTGGCAATTTGTAATTTCTCTCAGCATTTCCAGCAAACCGCAATCAAACAAACTGGTGATTCAGAAAGTACTGGGAAAGTAC
This sequence comes from Schizotus pectinicornis, assembly GCA_951805265.1. Classification (NCBI taxonomy): domain Eukaryota; kingdom Metazoa; phylum Arthropoda; class Insecta; order Coleoptera; family Pyrochroidae; genus Schizotus; species Schizotus pectinicornis. Next base: position 19,809,311 of record OX638203.1, read on the forward strand.
TATTAAGCCATTGTTGTTAATTTCTTTCTCGTTGAAAACTCGAATACAAAAGGAGTTTGAGGTTATGTGATTCGTGCATCTGGAGTTCTGGAAAGTAGCAAAAATAGTGGAGGCAGGGGTAAAAGTATTTAGTTAAAAAATAGCTTCATCGGTAAGTAAATGGTAAAATACGTTTATGTAAGACTTACATTATCACAAAACTTAAATCTTTGTAACTACTGTCAAAAGTCACCGGCCTAGCGCTGCCACTGACAGATGACAAGCGTCAAAAATTCCGCCAGGAACGAGTCAGAGCTACCAGTGTCAAAGCCAAAAATAACAAAAGTCCCTAAGATCTGCGCTACAAGGGCTGCTTAAAATTATATCACCATAACTTTTAAATTTCAATGTTATAATGAACAAAATCTCTTAAAAGATATGGAAAAGCTTTTCGGTGACTACCAGGGGTGTGCTGCAAAAGTAGGAAGGTCGTGAAAAAAATTTTATATTCTAACTGAGGTAGGTAAGTACTAATAATTAGTGTCAAAAAAAATTATAGTTGGATGTCTATTACCTATGTAAATCAAATCAAGAAACTACATACATAGAAATAATTATAATTTTAAAAGACCATGTTTTAAATATTTTAATAAATTTGATTGGTTAAAGCGCGTTAGAGACAAAAAAAATGAGTCAGTTAAGACACAATCTTCCATCTCCAGTTTAAATTACAAAAATAAATTAACCCAACAAAGCAACAAAGAAAACGATTAGGTTACGGTTAAAACCATTAAAAAAGGTAGTGTTGAAAGCGTTGTTTATTATTGAAAAGGTTATTAAATCAATATTAGACAGAAAATACCGTGAGAGTGCCTTATTGAACGACTAGAGTTTAACTTGTTTTTTTTAAATAACATTATAAAGACAATAGATTTCTGATAATAAATAATAGTGTGATGATAACTTTAATTTTAAAACCATGACTAGGTATAGCAGTATAGAGGTATTGATTTTTTGTGGTAGTAAATTATACAAAAAGCTACATCCATGTAATGGATATTAACGTTTACACGAAATTCATAAGAATGGAACGTTTAATTTTATTGGCAGCATTCATCACATACAAATACGACGTTTTTACTACCAATCGTGAGCAGTCAGGACGTATGAAGTTACTTGTCATTAAAAATAGCCGTGCACAAAAAGGTCTTCTTAAGTAGTAGTGATACAGTTTTACTTTTTGTGAAAAAGGGTATTTTTTTTTTATTAAAGCACTACTTTAAGACAATTCTATACGTATGGCGTATGACTCTATAAAAGTCGATACAGTTAGCTACGCGTTAGAGGGTCAAAATAAGAATCAAAATTGACCAACTGTCATAAACAACTCTTGTCATCTCAGTTGACTATCCCCCATCTTCAGTAATAACTATTTATTTAGTAATATTAGTGATGCAAAAAGCAAGATATCTTGTCTTTTTCGGAAATTTCTTGATCTAAATATCAAAACTTAAAAATGCAAATTGTTTAAATAAAAATCTTAAATATAACTTAGGAAAAAGTACGACCACACTAACTTCTAGACGCAACGCAATGATTTATCAATAAATCGCTATCAAAGTTGTAACTACATTTTCTCGTTGGCGCTGTCTTCTACAGAAAAAAATCCTAGGGCAAAAAACTTATTTAGGTAGGTACAACACCCGGCCAATGGGGTACTTGTGTCATGTTTGGAAAATATAATATTTAGAAAATGTAGGCGATTTTATTAGACTCGTATTTTTTTATTTGGTTCTAGGGTCAATATTACGCCCAGAATACATTTTTTAATTTTTGGAGAGGGAGATTTGTGACGTAGCCGGCCTCTGCACGGCGTAGTTCTAAAAAAAATCGTATGATGGCGCTTTACTCAGATTGCTAGCGTTCTATTTATAAATCGAATTCCAATCCGCTGTACACATGTCGCGCACTCTGGTAGCAGCGCAGCATAGTAGCCAAAAACAAGAGTCCATTCAGTATAGGTGTGTCTTGGATACGGAGATCCAATGCGTCATCAAAAACAAAAATTGCAAATATTTACGAAAATATGAAATAAGAAAATGGGGGAAATTTTTTTAAAGCTACTTTTAGTTATTTGCATGCATCTAGAGAATAAAAAGTGCAATATTTTGCTTAGGCAAGTACCCCATAAGTAATGCACAAAGGATGCGCAAATAATTTACTTTTCTCACGTGATCATCAAGTGTAACATAGAAAAGCTTGTAGAGTCATTAGAAAAGCACAGGGGATAACAAATTGTCAACTTTTTCTATGTTTTACTGATGAATAATAATGTGGTAAACGTAGATTATTTGTGCACCCATTGTGCATTACTTAATTGTCCTGGTGTACCTCTAGCGCTTTAGAAATGAATTTACAATCAATTTAGATATTTATTATATTTCATAATATAGGAATAGTCTGACATAAATTTTTCTTCACTAAGTTAGGAAAGTCCTAGAGCTAAAATAAGTAATTTTAATTATCCCTTAAACTTCGTTACTTAATGGGAGGTGTAAAATATCCAATAGACTCCATTCCTCTAAATATCCAATGCTATTACGTATTTTGTGTAAATTCGTCGAGAGACCAACTCCCACGTAAAATAATGAGCATGCTCCACAAAAGCTCTAAAGATAAGCATATTTCCATTAAACCATCATTTGTACTTCATGTAACATGGCATCAGATAAGTGCTACCAACAGGCATAAACCGAAACTCCGCATGTGTAGTTCAAAAGGCACACACTGTAAGGAGTGTAAGGCCCTTTTAGTTTAGTCATTTTACCGTCAGACCCCGCCTTGGCCGAGGGAGGGATGGAGAGAGAACTCCGCCCTCCGTCGGGACGTCGTTCGCCCTCTCGGCACCCCAGGGTGAGTCCACCGGCCATCATGCCATTGCCAGGGTGAGCGAGGGTGGAATCAGGGTGTATTGTAGCGCTACCCCAACTTGTTATGTTCTGAAGTGTTCGATCGCCATATTGATACCGAAACTCTCTTTTTATTGGCGGACTCATAATTTGTGCCGGGACCACGTTGCGACTCGAAATATGTATTTTTAGCCATCTTGAACAAATAGCAATTTTTTTGTCGGCTTCTGGAAGCCCAACCCCAGCGCGTGGTTCTTATCTGACAGTCGTCGAGCCAGACACCTTATTAAGGGTTGTTATAAAGAGTCAAAAAAGCGTCGCACACAACTGTTTACCATTAAATGCATAATTTTTGTTGTTAAAATTCATCGCTTTCTTTGTTATTCACTCTTAGGTGATGGCTAGGCGCGATAACAAAATTGCAACTAAAACGAACACGAAGTCGAAGATTTTAAAATGTCAGACGCAGACAAAAAGAGGTGGAGGGTTGGTCACGGCAGGTTATTATGTACTATATTTACCTGTACTTTTCGGTAAAATATTGAAACTAATCCAAACTTAACTAATTTCAACGTCTTGGAATAGGAAGCTGCGTATGAAAGCAGAGGGGCCTGACTTTTTTACGCGTAAATGGCAAGTAATCCTCTTGTTGGGTGGAATTTAAAAAGAAGCACGAAGCGATTCTTTGGCCTTTTATCCGTCAAGCTGCGCTAATTCCCAGGACATATTTACGAGCCTCGACCTCCTTGATTACGTCTCCCGACAGGATCCGGAAGCAATCCACTGCAAGACAGGTTTCGCATGCATATAATTATGTCGGTCCATTGTTCCTACAGTTTTTGTCTCGACATTTCGGATCAACAGGGCAAAAGGGACCTAAGACCGCTTTTAAGCCGGATTGACCTGCAGGACCGGACTAGCACATTACTAGCACCGAACCCACAATAAACATTTACTTTGAGTCATCAAAAAGTATCAAATCAATATTTTTCTTTTTTCTTTCACGTATAATACTCAGATTTGGATTGATTTTCCTCGAGCCATCGAAGTTATTAATGGTTGATGGAAGTGACGACACCAAAATTATGGCTTAAAGCAGTATTTTTATTATAATAAAAGAATGACATCTAATCTTTACAAGATATTTTTGATAAATAGATCATTTTGAAATTTTTTTCTGTAAATGTTACTTTTCTTATAAAGCTGCATGCTAATAATTATTATTTTTTAATATAAATTTTATTTTTAATTTAGTAGAAAGCATAGTTTTTCCGTGGAATCGGTTTACGTTAGACTTTCAGTTCATGCAGTTACCCATTGACAAAGTTGCAAGATTCGCGTTTTCCGAGCTTGAACCGCAGCGAAGCAATTCGCAATACCTCATCAACAGACTCTTGGCCTCGCCTCAATATATTAACAAAGTTGATGAGTTCTGATTGGACCGGGTTTTCGGGATTAATTGTTTGTGACGGTTCATGAATAACTCAGACCTATTACGAAAGTACGTAGCTACTTAATTAAATCTATTTTTGCTTGAATCCATCCACCTCCAGTCGAGAGTAGATATTTAATTAAGACTCTTAAAACACATAATTAACAAGAGATATAAATAAATTTTCGTCGGGCGGGATCCATGTCAGTGGAGAATGCGAGAGGTTGTCGGGCGTACAGTAATGTAACAAAATTATTTGAGGCAAATTCGTGGAAACTTTCCAAAGACGTTCCGAAAGCACTTTGAAATTATTTCTTCCTCTTTATGTTTAGAATTTCAGATAAAATATCTAGGCGCGTTCGTTCTTTCAACTCTTTCAACCCCTCCTTCGCCTTATTCACCCTCACTATGTCTCTGATCAATAATGAAGAAGTCCTCCACCCCGCGAATGTCATATTTTTGCAGGGTACTCCACAAAACCCGGCCGACGCCACGCCGGCTGCTTTATTAAATTTCAACACAATTTTATCAGTTTTCGGCGTTCATTGTGCGAACGGTCCTGAATAAAATTTTGTTACCTCCACAACGTAACATGTCTTTCACCGGAACTGTATTCAAATAATATTAAATTTCAGCTGAATAGCAGTTTTTTTTTTCAGTCTATGGGTATTGTTTCAATACATGAAGCACCCTTAGGGATATAATTCAATACCGCACGTCAGTGAAAAGCTGAAACTGTTTCACGGTCGCTTCAATTCAGACGAGAAATCAATTGTCACTGCATCCACTACTTGCGAAAAAAACGACGAAATCAGTTATGGCCCGAGCAAAAAAACTTTGTTTCATCCGTTTCATTTGCATAACATGCATAGCGAATTAGATGGGGTGAGCAGAGAAGGGGTGGACAGTGCGAGCGGTGTCAAGCAGGACGGGTAGCGAAGGCTCAAGACCCTTCTGGATTGTTTGAAAGAACTGCAGAGTCCACTCGCAAGGTACAACCTCATTTGCATGGCCATCCAGGACCGGCTTCAATTTTGGGGCAGCTTGCAGCTAGCAATATGCTTAATTTTGCAATTGCGACTTTTTTTCGAACTCTTACTTTCTAACTTTTACTTAGAAATAGAATAGAACAGAAAAAATTAAATTAAACTTTATTCACTCACAATTAGTTTATAAAAATAAAAAGTTGTTAAAAAATTTAACAGAAGCGCTAAATGATGTCGAACCCTAAATACATACAATATAACGCTATGCATTGAAACAATAATTACTATTGGCTAATCTACAAAAGCACTTTAGAGAAAAAAAAATTTTAATCAAACTGTTTAATGGCAAATAGTTATGAACGAAGACACGACAATTAATTTTTTGGCGAAACAAAACCAGAATCGTCTTTAATTTTGCTAATTCTTGCGGGTGTTTTTCAGCTTATTTGCATTTTCTAATTTTACACAATTACCGAAAGAGTGATGAAAACGTAATGTATATAGAGTCTGTTGAAAGGTGGCTTGTCAGGACAGCAGTAAAATTTTTATTATGTTGTTTGTTGTTATCTGCATGTTTGCTCACTGATTTACGTTAATTGATTTCTTTAATTTATTACTAGTCAAGCGGTTGTAAGTAACGTTATGTCCTAATAATAAAAAAATTAACTTTAAATGAGCCAGTCAAAAAAATGAAATATAGCTAAAATAAGTTAAGACTGGAAAATCAATTTGGCTCTCAATTTGGTCTAAAAATGTGGTATAAGTATAGGTATAGAATGTAATGGTAAAGAATACATTAGTTGAAGGTTTATACCTATAATTAAATTATATAAGCAGGTGTCGCTGAAGATTTTTTTGCAACGCTTTATTATAGCTGAAGCGTACAGCAGCGTAGCCAAATGTAAAATTAATTAGCGCACGATATGTTTGGTAGATGTTTTGTTACGTAAATTAGGAATAAATTGGCGAATGGGGAACAACGTTTGGTGTAAAAGTCACAATACCCTCATACGGCAGCTTAATTGGCAACTAAGCACTCATTAAAATTTAAAACTCTCGCGGAAAAAGTGCCAAATCCCAAATACGGGGGCTCCGTACCTTCTGGCATCTATCTCATGTGTAGCACATCTGTCTGGCCGGCTTAATTGCTCGAAAGAGACGGCCCTTGGCGGTCGAGAAAACTGTTATTGGCCTTAGGTACGCAAATTTGAAATAATACCGTGAACGAAGAGACGCAGGCAACGTTCCAAATTAAAAATAAAAATGACAGCCCCGCGCGCTTTGATGTTTCTCGGGCGAAATTAAAATAAAAAGCGCTTAATGAAAAAAATAAAGAGCGCGTTCCAAGACTTAACAAGATTGGAATTTGATGAAGGATAAAAGCTGCGAAAAAGAGCGTTACAGAGTAAAAATGGAAATGAGGATAATTAAAATTGGTAGGAAACGGGGAGGCTGAGCGGGAAGTAGAACGAAAACAGGAACTTCATTTTTGTTTCGCCTTGAGGGGGCGACCCCACGGCAACATATTTCTTGGGAGACGGCACGAGGTCCTCGTACATCCCCTAATTAACGGAGACGAGGTTTTTTGCAATGGTCCTGCGCTAACGAGGTCTCGACGCTCCAGTCAATCGCTGGTCTCAAGTCTCAACCCTGCCCAGTTTTAATAAAACTTTAATGAAACACTTCAAACATAAAATATCAAAGTTCTTTAATTTTCTAGTTCGCCTTTATTCAATCTCGTATTTGCATTTTAATGGAACCTCGATTGATTCTTATTAAAAAAAGGAACATGGCTGGCCGCGGCAGATCCTCCACGCGATGCTGCAATCTCCTGCCATCGCATCCAGCTCTGCAGTGAATATTAAACGGAAAAATTTCTGCAACTCCTCCCCGCCGCAAAGATTTCTTAGAGCAATAACCCAATACTAACCCAACGAGCTTCAGTTTATTCCTGGAATTTTGAAAAAGATTTTTATTAAAAGTTCCATGCGCATTTTTTTCGAAACGCTGACCAAATTTCTTTTTATAAGTAACCTAAAAACTCGTTTGTGCAAAAGATTAATTTTCAATTTTCTAAACAAACGAAAAACTTAATACAAAGTTATAAAAAATTACCAATATTCGTCAATGATGGCGATAGAGAGGCGATTATTTCAAGGATCATAACGACTTGAAACACTTCTTCTATCTCATTGCAGCAAACAAAAGCGACTACAAAGAGGTCTGAATACGATAAGTCCGTACTTTTAATTAGGAGAGGATTGAGGGGGTTGAAGTGATGAGAAGAAGACGGAGCTTTTCGTCTTGGGCGCTGGGCAGATGGGTGCCGGGGTTCCCTTGAGGGCGCACAAAAAATGATGTTTGTCAACCATCTGAGTTCCGCGGTCGGTTATCGTTAAAGGGTTGAATGGTTTAATGCACACATCAGCATTACGGTCCGAGAGCGTGCCCGAATGACCCTCGACCCTTCTGCACCGGTCAACGATTTAAAAGGGTATTTATTGTTTCCTGTCCACGAACCGTGGTCCACCTTTGTTGGATCTGCATACCGAGATTACTAATAATAAAAATAGAAAAGATTAAGCCCGGTAATTGCTATCAGATGTTGGCCGGACAATGGAAGGATATCCTTTATGTGTGCTTTGTGTGGTCGCATATAACGAGCCATATTATATGAGACAAACAATTAACGGCTGCCTCTGCTGCAGCCGTGCCACTGCGACATAAGTACTTTTACTGCTCGGTGCGGATATGGGAATGCCGACTAATTTTCTGCACGACCAAGACTTTAACGATTGCTTTCAGCTTCTGCATAATTGAGGGGTCCGACCAGGGACTTCTTCCAAACGAGATAAGATTTATCGCAATTATCTGCAGGATCTCGACCATCACCATTACCTTAACAGCTTCGCAGATTCGACTAGGGCGCCAACATAAAAAAGGAACAAAACCAATTACTGACATCAATTTGAAGATGAGCTTCAACATATTTGAACACTAGCACTTAGCAAAAAATCAAACAAAAAGCTTCAAATCAACGAAAAACTGATTGATGAAAGATAAAATTGATTAGGGAGTAAGAAATAAATTTAAATTTGTTTCAGTTCTACAAAACTGTCAAAACTGAATATTAGTAAATACATATTGCATGCTATAAGAACAGGTAAAGAAAGATGGTGAAAAACGAGAGTTGATTTAAATTAAAAAAAGAAGGACAAAATATCCTAAAATTTACAAGACTTAAAAAGTTGATTTCGTTTTTACTTAATACGAGTGTTGAAATGAATAAAAAAAGTAAAACTAAAAATTACAACAATGAAAAAAGTAAGAACTCATTAATTTTAAAAATCTGAATTCAAAAAGAATTTCCAAAAAAAAAACCGTGTTGACAAATAAGAATCAAAATAAGATAAAGTTTATCTTATTAAAAAAAAACCGTGTTGACAAATAAGAATGAAAATTCTTTTTGAATTCAGATTTTTAAAATTAATGAGTTCTTACTTTTTTCATTGTTGTAATTTTTAGTTTTACTTTTTATCTGATAAACCATAGATTATTAAAAAATTTATATAAAAAATAAATATTGAGTATAGTGTCAAAAGGGGAGGAATTTATTAAGGCAACTAAAAAAAAGCCTACTTGGACTTGAATCTTTCGTGTTGTGTGCAGGGCCGTAGCCAGTAATAAAGTTTCAGACAGGGCAGGCCATTTGACAGAAAGAGCAAACTTTTTCCAGTAAAATTTTAACAACACAAATACAATAACAGAACAGCATAAAAATCAACTTAGGTAAGTATCAGAAATAAAACTAAAATATTAATTGTGATTACTTATACACAGTAATTTTTAGAAACACTGCTAGCAGAGTTGTAGCCTTCTATTGCGTAGGCTATTAAATTTTCGTAGAACAATTTCTAAATCAATGTTTTTTGTTCTCTCGTGTTCAAACGCGAGGAACACGAGATTGGCCATTCTTGTGTGATCCACAGAAATGTAACAATTATATTATTCAGCTTATAAAGAAAAATTATTAAGAAACAATTCTCTTAGGCAGGGCAAACATCTTCCTAGGCAGGCCAAAGCCCTGCCTGGCCCCCCTCTAGCTACGGCCCTGGTTGTGCGGTAGACAGTGATAGTTGGAAGATACAGATCTGCTCATGTCTAGTTTTTTTTTAATACAAATTATATTAGTCATGACGTACAACCAAAATCATCTTGTGTGGCGTTTTAGTAAGTGCACTGAAGAGTAGAATTTTACACCTTATATTACTAATTAATAATCTATAAATTCATAAATAATAAAAATATTCAATGTGATGAAAATTAATGCGTCAAAAATTGTTGATGATAGAAGATAAAAACGTTAAAAAAATTAGCAAAAAATAAAAAAAAACTAAGAAGGGAGTCAGACATGTATTAAATAGCATAGCAATTAAATAAAGAAAAGGTTGATAAGAGAAAGTTTGAAAGTAAGAAAATATGAACCGTTTAGTTTGTATATTTTCACTTTGTGGTTAACGATAAAAACTGTGATATAGAAAGTTAACCTAATAGCAGTAATAATTTTTAAAAAATTTGTAGATATTTTCACTGGCCTTATAGTCGTTCTACACGTTCCAGTTGGTTCGACAAACAAATACGATGCACCTACGTTTTTTTCCTCAAATTCAATCCTGCTAATCTGACCAGGAAATGGAGGAGTTGAGCGAAGGCGGTGAAATACGCTTTCAGTTCTCATAAATGCTGCGGTTTTATCGCCGGCTTTCATTCCTGGCAATGCAACCTTAGTCCATATTTCATAATTTGCCAGGCATGGCATTTGGTGTAAATTTTGACATTAATGCCGTCTTAAAATATTTACCTGCGGTAACTTCAGTCGTAAAAGTCCATTTAAAAATATTTATGTTACAGCAAAAAACCGCTAGCCTATCCTCTCAATGAAAAAAGCGAATGTTTATTGTAGAAAAAATAGGAGTGGATAATCGTACTTCAAACTGATCTGTTATTATATGAGGGGCCTCCTGTCTACTGGATAAGTAAGTATACATCACTCAATTCCTGATGTATCTGCAAGAAATCTTTTCTAGCATCCCATAGAGGAAAAAATTTAATGTTAATAAATAAAGTAGGAGGTTTCTAAGCCGATTCTTCTCATTCTAAATAATATCAGTTCATTTCGATCTGATGGTTCGTCAACCAGAACAGTTTTATCAGTGATCGAGCTCTACATAATCCATTTGTGTTGCAATACGTAACGTTAATTCCCGGTTTTCAATCACCCATCAGCAGCCGGCGCTCTTCTCGTCCCGAAGTAACGGTGCCGCTCCTTCTTTGTGTTTATCGGCAGTTGTCCGTAAATTGCTGGACGCGAGAACAATACCTACACGCACCTCCTGTCGGAATTAACGGGTTACCGAAGGCCACGGTGTACCACACGTAATCTAGGCAATAAATCCAGGTGCAAGCTGTCGAACTCTGACCATGACCCGGACCGGCCACCGGTCTTCTCCGGCACACCACCCTTCGAGCATCCCGACGCCGACAAAAAACGCGCCCAACGGTGCTCCAGCATCCCGTTGCTCGTTATGTTGGTATTACGGTTATGGATTTATGATCCCGTATGCAGATGCGAGGCCAGATGTCCAGCGTGTGAGTTTACTGGCTGCCCCTTATCATGTGTGTCATCAATAACTTTTTTTCTCTTGGTGATCGTTTTGCGCCTTTCCGCTTTGTGTAATTAGAAAGTTTCTCTGGACGATCGAGCCTTATGAGGCGTGGGGAGAGGGGTTGTGGCTTTAATTAGCTGTCATAATAACATGTGGTTGTTTGTCTATGTAGTAGCTGTGTAATTGTTTGCGGTTGATTTATGTGGCTAAAAGCTGTTAGAGACGGACTGGAAGATAATTACACAGATATTGACACAACTTTCTTCCGGACGTTGCGAGATTGAAATATTGCTCTGCCGAAATCTAATCAGCAATCCCTTATCTCCGGAATAATTCAGGATTGGAGACTCTATTTTACGAGTTTTTAGCACGCAGACAACTTGTATCTGAATATTTCAGAAGACCTCACATTCATTATTCAGAAGTAATGCATGAGTTGGGAAAATCAATGCTAATTTTCGCGGTGGTCATCAATCACATGGAACAGGAGGGCGGACCCGCAACTCCTTCGCAAGAAAGACATGGAAGCAAAAATTCTGTTTCAGCATATGATCGGGTCTAAAGTCTTCTTCCTTTCAAAGCGAAAATGCAGAAGTGTTACTACTTATCCTCTATGGATCAGGTGAGAGCTTGAGGAGGGCATAGGTAAAATACTTACAAACACTGAATCATTATTTGTAAATTACAAAATTTTTCAAAATCATATTCTAAGAAAATTGAAACCTTCGAATGTATGACTGCAGATACAGAAAAAGAAAAAAAAAATTATTGATTTTAAAAAAACTCATGACATTTCTGCTAGTAACAGCATCCTGCTGAAGGATCATTATTTGGGATGCTTGTAAGCATTTTTATGGACAATTTTGATCTTTAGTGTCAGTTACTGAAGACCGTTGACTTTTGCCAAGAAGCCTTACAAGTTTTCATGGCAACATGAAATCCCCTTTTGGTCCTACGCACTCGCTAAAGAGATCAGGCAAATCCGGTTGCCAGGTCACGTCTTCAGAATACGTATCAGAGGATGGCCAGCTTTCCGAAGCTGCTGCGATGAATTACTCGAACTGACGCTCGTATTACTTGACAATCTGAAGCGTCCTTTCACTTTTGAAACCGTCCAGTAAGTACCGGTATAATTCTTCAACTGTCCAGCGGCTGGACGCTGACCCTAGTACAAGTTATATAAATTACAAAAGGAAACGACATATGCGCATACCCAAACAGGATGCACGGACTCGACATTTTTTTCCTTTGCTCAATTTCGATTTTTTACCATTACATGGGTGATTTACGGGCAAAGGTGCTGGGGACGAGGGTGGGCGACCGTCGCTCTATATGGGTGATTAAAATACTGGGAAGAGTGCCTGACAAATTCGAGATACACGGCGCTTCAGCTGAAAAGTCGGGATGCAATTAATCATATTTAGGGATGATTAATAGGTGGCTGCCAAACTTTAATGAATTAGGTCTTATCTCGGAAGGGGGTCAAGTGTTGGGGCACGGCACCTTAGCACTACCACCGCAGAAACCCCAACTTCCGAGACAGCAATGTCTGGCATAAGCACGAAGGCAACAAAGTTTGGGACGACCGCAAATCTTGACGAAAATGTCAAAGGACCTCCAGGAAACCATATGGAGCTTTTGAAAGGGTCTTGTAATTTAGTAATTTTGTCACTACCTTTGATGACACTCTTTTCTCCCATTTCCGTGCAGTTTTCCGCGACGGCTTTTGTCCTGCCCAGTTGCTAATGAAAAAATTTGCATGTCTCAGTAACCTTTGTACGAATCCGAGCACCTTTCGGCAGTACGCAATTACGCGGAAAAATGGAGTTGTCGAGGCGAGGCGCTTAAATTAATTAAAAACCGGAGCGCTCCGTCCCAAAACGTCGGTACACAATAACGTCTCGTAAATTGGAACTAAACGGAATAAAATACGCAAATCTCCTGTGATTGCACGTTCTCTTTAATAATGTGTCGAATCTTCATCCCCGGCGGAGAGTATTGTTTAACGTCGGCATTCATCCCGTAATGAAAGATGTCCTTTGTGAACGGCAAGGGGGGGTTAAAAAGAAATAAAATAAAAATGTATACACGCCATTCAGGGTCTTTGAAAAAAACAAACGGGCTGAATGCGGACGCGGAATAGAAATTAACATTTCACGGTATGCAAATGAATAGGTAAAAATAATAGGTGGAGACGGCAAGGGTGACGCCGGTGTGTGCATGTAAAAACTGTAACTGGTTCTTTGGGAGGACAGGTTGCTTCTTGACATGCCCGGGCCTGGGAGAGTTTTTTCAGGCAATCAGTTTCAGTTATTATTACGAGCTGGGAAGGAAGCAGAAACAAGATACATATCGCATCGGCTAAACTGAAAACCTCTCCACTGGGAAACTTTATCCAAAGACTTCTTCCTTCGTTTCAAGATTCCTCGATTTTCCCTAGCCTAGAGGACACTCTAAATTTTCTGTTTTCATTTAATTAAAAAACCTAAAAAACCTTTTGTTGCTAAGGAATCCTCACTGGTGAAGTGAAACTGTGTAAAATCAGATTTTCTTAAACTATGAGGGTTGAAATATTTGAGGAGAAGAAAGTTTAACAAACAAAAGGTGTCACATAGTCCGAAAAGCTTGCATCAAAATTTCAAAGGTTTAAGGCAGCATTTTAAAGCTGTCTTTCAGTAAGGAGCTTTTTGGCTATTTTTTAGCAAGACAAAAAGACTTATTTTCAAATCTCTGCAGTTTCCAGTTACCTTGTGGCAAAATTTTTGGTACTTGCACGTTTAGCAAACATTTTAATTTTTTTCAATTTTTTTCAAAAATAAAAATGGCAGCTAGAAGGTAAAAAAAAGTAAAAATGACTTTAGTTTTGTTGTAGCGGTGTGGATGTTGGCGGTTGGTCCGTGGAGACGGCAAACCTTTCCGACGGCGCTGGATGGGTCGAAATGGAGCGATCGAGTTCCTCGTCGTTTGAATAATAATTAAATCGGCCACCGCGTTCATAACTAGAAACTATAACCGGTGCCGTATGCAAATGGGTGTAACAAAAGGAACCTGCAAAAAAGCTCGTCACGTTGACACACTGTTGTTCTTAACACAAAGCGTATGCAAAGCAGCCGCCGGAGTTGGTTTTGTTCCGGCGAAATTTCCGCGCGCCGATTTCTCACGGCCGATTTTTTTCCGGTAAAAATTTATAGTATTTTAATTAAACGTCACCGCTCTCGACTAGATTGCAACCCTTAATTCAGCGGACCTTCTCTCGACCCATTATTCCCAATTAAGTTGGCCGTTAATAATGGAATTAGCTACGCCTCTGGCGGGCCAGAAGGGTTACAAACTGGTCGTCCGGTCCACCTATGGATGGGAATAAGATCGAGGGGACCGCGATGGGCACGTACGCAACGAACGTAAATTTGGACAACAGTTCCGCAAAGACCGACCCACGAGCAATTAGGTCCGTCATACGCTTCTTCGCCGAAATTGCGCCAATTACCGGTGTCACCGTGCCGTCGTTAAAGTGATTCAGTTCGCGCCTCGTAGACGGTTTCCAACAAAAGCCAGGTAGCTCGACACTTCGATCCTATCAATAGGATTCGATCCGACCGACGAGTGCCACAAATCCGGACGCGTGCCGAAACACTCGAAACGTCAATCAATATGTTCGGATTTTTCTACCTGGCAATTCCCGGTGTGTGGTTTGAGAGGAAAATTGATTGTGTGTCAGGCAATTATTATCGAGGGGTGGTGCACCGATTGAAGAGCCAAATTCGGCGCCTCCAGGCGCCAGCAAAAGTTGCTTTTGATTTATTCGCTTCTGCCGCAGATTCGAAGGCCGAAAACTCCTGTTTTCTCGCGCCGATCCGATTTATTAACGGGATAGCCAATTGGATTTAATTAAGGGTTTAAGGATTTTTAATGGCGTTCGGGTTAAAACGAAATTAAAGGGGCAGTAAAAGGAGTGTAATAAAAGTGCGCGGTTAGGAAAAAATGTTTCTATCAAAAAAACCCTTGGCTTCAGTGAAACGAAGAGAAAAAATTAGACCAACGTCGCCGAAAATTTTAATTAAAAAAATAGTGAAAAAAAAATTTGTAGTCAACAAAACACAACGGTTAATTAGACATCACAAGATTTTTATTTCTAGAGTTTTATAATTTACTCTTTTTGTAAATGAAAGAGCAGCCTGTTAAACAACTGGCATGCTGAATATAAAATCCAAATAATTTTATTTGAAAAATAAGATAAGATATTAAAAAATTACTTTTTTATAAAAAAAATTAAAGTTATGACTTCTCAAATCACTGCCTTTTAAAATTGTTTTATTACACCTTTCGCTATTATTAGAAGAAAAAATTAAGCGTAAATTAAAATTTATTGAGTTGTTCTCAGAAGCTTAAAAAAGGTTTTTAAACTGTTAATCACAGCCAAATCTAATTATTCAAATATTTTTAATTAAATCAGAACTGATAATCTGATTAGATTTTCACATATTTAATAAAATTAAAGCAGTTTAATATGCAAATATTACCTATATAGTGACGAAAAATTTAGATAACATCTGAATTATAAAAGCTATAGTTTGCAACATTATTATTATTATGATTATGTTGGCTAAAGTTTTTAAGCAACCAGATCGATGAAGTCACTTTTCCAAAATACCTTTTTACAGATCGTCAGGTGATAAGTTTTGGGTCGTATTTAACAGTCTACCAAATTTACCCAATATTGTCATACAAAAAAATAATTTTATTACCCAAAAATACTAAATGCTCACCAAAATTAAGAAAATACATAATCTTAAAGCGACAACCAAATATTGACATAATGCTGGCTACTTATATATTTTGTTCGCCAAAATAACTTTTGTTGACCATAAATACTAAATGTTTACCAAATTTTATTCCGCATTTAATTCTAACATAATACCCAGATATTTAATTTTCGACAGTGTCTTATATTATTTAGCAGTTAAAAATACTATTTGTTGATCAAAAATACACAAGCAACAAAATGTTGTGCAAATGGTAAATAATTTTATGCAAAATTATAGATGTAGATGTGCTAGGGCAAGAAAAATAAGAGTAAAAATAGAAGTGGTTTGCACAAAAAAAGATATTGATTTCCGTAATATATAAATGTTTTGCTGTAATTGGCTTGCATTATGTAAAACGTAAAACTTCTTGTAGTGGTAATTTCTAATCGTGCTTTAAAAAAAAAATTACAGGGCCCTGAACTGACCTTGTACAAAACTTTTTTTACGTGCCTCTAGTCTGGAAGCGCAAGCGGCAAGGAGAGATGCGCGAGCATATTATATTTTTGGAGTGATAGAATAATTATTTGAGGCACAAATAGTTTTTTTGAGAAGCACTAAAAATAAATGGATAGCGCGAATATTTATTATGTACAGCACGGACGCGTAACTAAATTTGGTGAACATTTAGTAAAATTGATAGACATATGGAATTTCAAATGTAAGCAATGGTAAAACAATACGCAGCATAATTATTTTAGTGGTAATGTTCTCATTTTCAGACGTATAATAATTTGGGTTTTATTTAGATTTTTTGATGCTCATTAAATTTTCTGGTGGACAGTGCAAAGGATGTATGGTTTAATTTGGTATACATTATATTTGTTCCCATAAGTTTTTGACGAGTAGAAGCATTTGTTAGGCAATGAGTTAATACCAAACTTGTCTAGTTCATTATAATCGTATTTTGGTCGGTAATAGGTTTATGTACCAAGCAAGTTTGTTATATTTCATTACCTGGCGTAAGCTTCTATTTTCCAAAATATGCCACGATCTGCAAAAACATAATTATGGAGATTTTGGAATATGGAGCCCTAAAATAATGCACCTTTATTCAGTGTAGAAACTGGTACACGTACACATGTACAAGTTACATTTTCGCTCTTGTTAGGCTTCGGTAATCGAGGCCAATTAGCTCAGAAGTCAAATTTGGCAAGGCACTGAGTTGGCTGGCCGAAAGTTGTCGGCAACTTGGTTAATTCGTCTGGTAAATTTGTCGGAGTCCTGCGTTATCGGATAAAAACGTAATTAGTTTTTGTACCAGTCAATATTTACAATCCATAAATGTAGTTATTACCTAGGACGGGATCCGTCGATCGCAGCGACTGCTTCTGTTCAAACAAATTCAATTTCTGTTTAATAACATCGGTGCGGCAAACTCGAGAGGAATAACGCGACGTGGGACGTAAACGAAGTTTCCTCAACTCTATCAGCTTCGTTAGTAAATCGTATTTATTCGTAATTTTAATCCAAACTCGTCGGGTCATTATTCATTCGGATATTTTTTAGCTTATGCCACGACTTCCAGACGACGCGCAAAATAAAATACTAGAAAGGGTTACCAGCTATCAGAGGTTTGGCGTTAAAACATAAAACTCCAGTTCTTTGAAGTATTATTCTAGAACTAAAGGAAGGCCCTAGCTAGTTTAAGAAAATAAAAAAACTCGCTACCTACAGCAACTGAACGAAGTCATTTTGTCTGTTTCTAAATAAATCTATTGAAAGAAAAGAGATGACGTCACAAGCGATAATCAATGATCGTGACCGAAATGATGGCAGTAAAAAGAAGATGCTATGTAACAGAATTTTGGGTAATTTTTTTTTAAATTATGTGTAAGCTTTTTTGGAAAAATTGCTTAAATTAAGAAATTTTCCAGGCTTGATGGTTATGACACATTATTTTTTAAAATTTTAGAAATTTTAGTAGGTAAATAAATAAATTTCTACGTTTTTTATTTTGGCTATATTCTCATTTTTTTTATGTAAGTAGTGATAAGGCGGTAGTGATGGCAAATTAAAGGTTGATCCAAGTTTGTGCGACTTTGCGACAGAAAGGTTCGAATGCGGCTCTGCAGTGATGAGCCACCCTCTCGAAAAGCTGTTAAACATCGGACGCACGCCCGCTCATTATTGAACGGAGTCGCAAATTGCTATTTCTTTTCATCGTAAATTGCTTCATTTAGTCCCGGGCCTAATGAAACGAGGGATTTAGAAAAGCATACCTTCCCGTTGCTAATTATGAATCTTTTAGGGACTCTTCCGTCTGCAAGAGGGAATATTTAAAAACGCTGATTAACAAAAGAAAGTCATCTTTCATAATGCATGAGCTCAAATTGCCCACGGCCATTTATTTCGTTCTTTAATCGCGACGAGCCGAAGCCACACATCATGCGCACGAATAATTTTCGGGGGATCTGAGCAAATCAGTCGAAGGAAAAGCAATAAACTCGGGAATAAGATATCAAAGAAAGCCCGGGCGCGCAAATATTCCCCGATAATAAAAAATAAAAAGTAAGATGGCGTAAAAAAGGGCGTTGGTCGTTGTTTCCCTCCTACATTCTTAAAAAGCTCACCCCTCGCCGTTGCCATGGCGATTCTTTTCCCGGCGTCGCGACGCTCCAGGTGATGGTGCCATGACGGGCCGAGAACGCCACGTCAAGACTTTTCTCTTTTTCGCAAATTTCAACCACGATAACGACACGGTAATTGAAGAAGACGAAATCACGCAAGCAACCATTACCGCCACCCGGTGCATCCGATAAAAGCTCCATTACACCCGGCTAATGCAGTGCGGCCCATAAATTAAATTAATCGTCGAACGTTTTATTTTTCATTTCATTTGTACCTTGTTCATGTCCTTATTTATCGCCGCCGAAAAAAATCCCCCACACACATAAAACAGACAAACGACGTTCTGTCGAATTAGCGGAGGACCCGGAGAGGGGACGGCTCCTTAAAACTTTTTTATCGAATTATTTTAATTGCGCCTGCCATTGTTCTATTCCCACTCCGATGATTCTCTATTAATTTCAATGGAAGATTTAAAAGCGGAGCCTCGCGCCGCTACCGACGTCGTAATAATATTACAAACTTAATCTACCAAAGAGACATGGTTCGATTAGTCCGCCAATAAAAGCCCCATTACTATTGAGAAAAGAGATTCTTTCGGCTTTCAACTACACTAAGACTTATCCACATCTTAATACCGAGCTTTTCAACATTCAACAAAATCCCTTCTTTGTTCTGAATTCTTCCTTGTGCAGCCACTTTCTTACCACTGGTCTACGCCCTGATTTCGCTTCTAATAAAATAGAAGCAATATTGACTGCATTTTTGTCTCAGCCAAAGCTGAAACATAAAATGAAGTAACTTATGCAGCAGTTGAACTTTTTTACATATTTGCATATTTTGCCACTCCTTTTAACGTCACACATAGGATTCTTGATATATTTGGTACAAGAAGTTTAATGCAAAAGTGTTTGTAAGTTGTGAGGAAGACTGGTAACTAGATGGCCTCAAATAGTTGCATTTAAATTGAAAAGTTAATTCAAATCTAGACATAAATTTGAGTCATTTTTTAAAGTTGTAAAGCGCTCGATATCTATTTGATTCAGGAAGATGATGACAAACTAATAATCCTACAATATTTTCTCAAAATTGGTTCCTTATCAATCCCAGATTTAAAAACTCCAACATTGGTTTCTATTATTTCTTGCGGGGTTGCAGGAAAATCCTGATGACTTGTTAACTAACCATTTTTTGTCACTTTTTTAGCGGTGAACTTATTTAACGGCAGTTTTTAAGTCAGTATTGATCCGCTAGCAGTTGGTGTTTTTTTCTGTGTAACACATAAATGCAAATACGCTATGGCGAGTTAATTTATAACGTGCAAATAACGAGCTACTTGGTTCTACCATTTAAATTATTAGTTTGCTTTGTCTCTACCCAACGAGGTCCCATGAAAAATTGCGAAATGTGGGAGTCGCCGAACGCTTTGGCTTCGCCATCGACTTCGGCGTTTAATTAAAATTTTTGCAATACAGATAATTCTCGATGAACACATGGCGTGCGATATTATCGAATAATAATTTAACGGCACGCTGAACAGGATACCATCATTCCTTCGTTTATTTTGGATTTTATGGCGGTTTATTATATATAATTTGAAAGTGGCAACACGAAACTAGACACTAGAGAAAAAATTACATATTTATGCTAAATCGCTGTTAAAACTTTTTTATTGCGCTACTTTCAAAACCGACACGCTAATAATGCGATATGAAAACTAACCCTAATAACTTGAACGGTGTGGTAGAAAACGATACTTTATCATTAAAAGCACGAGTGGAAACAGGCAATATTTCAGCTTTACAGGGGAATAATTTTCGGCTAAAACAAACAGCATAAACTACTAGACTTGTTCAAACACCGAAATTCTAAACGCGCATTTTATTTTCGGTCACAAAATTAACGGTAGAACGCAAGCACAGTTTAATTTTCCGTTTAATTTTTTACCTTATCTTATTCGAAATTAAGTGAGGCCTGGACGGGCACGCAACTTAATGTATTGCTTTTATCAACTTTCTCGATAACTCCACAAATAAAAAAGCACGTAAAAAAAACTTTCAAGCTTATTGATCAGCCGACTTAAACAAGACTTGTTTATGGAAACCTGTGAGAAATTTGTACGATTTTATGACCCAAGAAACAAATTAATTAGACAACTCAAGCCAGAAGCGGCCGTAAAGAAGCAATCTAAGCATCGCCCAGATTACATATCGTCTGGTAATTGGAAGCGACGACAAAAATCATAAAGTAGATGTGAGGCCACTGGACGATCATCATCAGCATTTTCATTAAGAGAGCGATAAGAAGAAGAGAACTTCAATTGCATGAGATCAACTAATAAGCAGATCATGTATAATTGGGAAAAAAAAGTTCAAAACTTGAGCACCCATTTTATTTTATTACTTGGATAATACATAGTTGATTCATCTTCATCATTTACTTTTCCTTAATATTAGATTTACTTTTATTGTCATTTTAATTAGAGCAAAATGAGATAAAGTATAGTAGTTTTCAGATATACAAGGTGGGGCAATAGTGGGTCCGACTTCGATAGCTCGAGTTCTATCATAGCTAGAAATTTGATTTAAAAACACAAATAAACTAGAAAAAAAAATTATAACCGTAAATTATTTTTGAACATACAGGGGCAAATGACATTTTTTTAAATAGAATGTCGGTTGTAAAAAAAATTTTTGGAGTCTTTTCCTAGACTCTTTCCACTCCAACATTATTACTGACTACATATTTTCAAACCACTTGAATGTAGTAATTTTTTTTGTTCAAATAATGGCATTTGCAGAAGTGGTACTGGGTAATGAGTGAGTATAGGATGTACCACCGGAACGCAGCCTCACGTTCCAAGTTTGTTGGCTTAGGTAAGTGGTATTTTAGTGCTACTGGGATGCAGCCTCACACCCCAAGTTTTGTGGCTTTGTCCGTAGCACTGGATCTTAAAAGGCTCGAAGGACCATGTTCGGAAAAGGAAAAGGAGGTGGAAGTGGAGACTGTCGAACCGTAGTAACGACATACAGCGTAACGTTTAACAATCTCAATTTAATTAATAATTCTACCAAAGATATACAAAAACAGAGTTAACATTAAAACAGAAAACACAAAAATGTTAATTATTTCAATTGTGTAAGCAATGATCGATAATGAATATTTGTTGAGAGCCACCAACTTGACCATCAACAAACTTGAGTAATTTTAGCTGCTTCTTATATCTACAGTGAAGAATTGAAACGACTCACCGCGAATCTTCAATCGACTGCAGAGGTAAAGAGTGTTATGCTCACCATCTATCCTTCTCCTTCGCCATTGTAGTTGGGACTTACTAAAATCAACATTTGGCAAGTTAGTTTCAATCCTCAATTTTTTTAAATAAATGGGATGATTAGACAAAATTAACAAATAAATATATTACCCTTAGTGGCAACACCTGTCGCAGTCGTCTACCATTAGTCACTTCACTACACGGCACTTATATTGCATTGCAAGTTATTTATTTCTGCAACAATAGGGCAAAGACGCACAAGTACGTAATGATAATTCTTTATTTGTAATGCGCTGTCCGCAATCACCGCGTTTCTAACTAACTTAACCATAAATCCTTATCGCTAAATTAGAAAAAAAGTGTTTATATTTTTTACGGAACTAATACGTAACAACATTATCGAGTAAAGTCGTCCGGATGCCAGGGCCGGTCTCCACAGTAGGTGTAACCGGACATCATCGTTGAATTCAGAAAGAAAATCCCTATTTTGTAGAAAAAAATTGTAATGTTTATTTATTTATCCGGATTTTGTGTTGGCAGTCTGGCATTTTCTTGAATAGCCGGGAAAAGGTCGGCGCCGATGCCGAACCGCCGTTAGCGTAATGGACCCAAATTTCCCGACATAAAAATTAAACGGCCGAAATCCTGCCAGTAAATTTCCATTGCGGTTCGACCGTGCAATAAAACCGACAACCTGAGCATCGGGCTTCGGGATCGGGAGAAGGCATTAATTAGATAATGATGTCGGGAATATGGCAGTCAATTAGCGGGAAATGATATCTGTTTGTCTCCAGTGTAAACCATCACTTGAAGATTCCGATTGCGAGCGCCAACTGAAGCTTAATCTTTATGTTCCTCTAATTAGAAGTCGGAGTTCAAAGTTGAACCGGGAGCCGCTCTTATTGACAGTTCGACCGAAAGGAAAGAAATAAAGCCACCGTCAACTTCCAATTGGGGAAACTTTAAAAACGGGAAGCGATGGAAATTGTTCCAGCAACTGTTCATCGGGATTTGCACTTTCACCGGTCGATTCCGCTTTTCCACGATTCTGAACAAAAACCACTGCCCTCCTCTCTGTCAAAAAAAAAAATTGTTCACTTAGTAAAAGGAAACCATTTTATTTCAAGGAATGTAGGTAACTAGTTTGCACTTTTAAAACTTCTAGAAGTTATAAGTTATATTTCTAGAAATTAGGAATACCTTGCAAATTTTGAAATTCTTGTAAATGTTACTATTTTTTCTAACACTTCCTATGTATTCCTCCTATTCTAGTAAAATATACGATTTTTGCTCCAACCTCCTAGGAATATTTTTCTTCTTATTATACCTATATCTGTGCAGCTACTTTTTGTTGTATCCTTCAAAGATATGCCGCTCAATGTTTAGGTTTGCATTGGGAGTGAAAGTCGCAGAGCCAATATTCGACGGACGGGGCGCG
Organism: Schizotus pectinicornis; assembly: GCA_951805265.1. NCBI lineage: Eukaryota > Metazoa > Arthropoda > Insecta > Coleoptera > Pyrochroidae > Schizotus > Schizotus pectinicornis. Next base: position 19,832,365 of record OX638203.1, read on the forward strand.
GCGACCGCAGCCCTTGTAGAGCACGGAGCGGAGCCGGGACCGAAGAGTGAGATCCAGGACTTACGGCGTTTCCATAATTAAACTTCGAGCTGATTAAAAAAGTTGAAGTAACTTTCGGTATAAGATCATTATAGGAGAGCGGGTGGGGCGGCTGTGTAAATAAGAAACCCTCAAAGGGTAGAGAAATTGAAAAATGGAGACATGGGGGAATATTAAAGAGTTCAGTCACGAAGATGGGGTTGGAAATTGAAACCAGACCTGAGGTACAGATAATTAATCAGCGTAATTGAAATATGCGACCGACGGCAGGTCGCTGATTCATCCAGCAAACACGACGCCAAATAAATTAGAAGTTCATGAACATGGCAAGAGTGGGTCTAAGCAGACCCTATCGGCGGTTTCAAAATAACGAAAAATTAACCCTTAAAATATAACTTTAAATTTGCCACAATTATTAGGAAATTTTTCTTAGGCTTTGTTTCAAACAAGATGACTTGTGCAAATTTTCTAGAAAATTCCTTTGTAATTATTCAAACCTCTCCATCACGGCTCTTTGCACCATCATTACCGACCAGTCAAATTAATTGTTGCTCCGTTTTAACCAGATGCGCTTACGTGATCCGTTAATTAATTTTTCCCCATAAACGCAAACCACTTTGTGCCGAATGCAAATTATGCCAACAAGCCTTAAGTCACAATTTGTTGAACGCTGGGTTAATTAAAATGTTGCTGGGTTCCTTTGGCTTTCGCTGGCAGGTTTCGCGTTGCTAGCCCAACTAGCTATTTGCACACTTAGATTTGAATTGAAAACAAGAGACAATAAAAAGGGATTTAATTTAATTAATTAACGGGACCACCTGTATTTGGTAGAAAGCGCGCTTAAGTCTTGAGCCACAACAATTTTGCACGATTTGTCCCGAAAGCGCAATTGGGAAACTCTTAGTTCGCAGGAAATGGCTGATAGGCGTGAGTCGAAAACACTAAGGTCGTTCGCGGTTTGTCCTCTGCTCTGCCGCATTTAGATTGCATTTAATTATTTCTTGCAAACCATAAAATTTGGGTAAATTTTATTCATCTTGCAACTACGGCCATAAATTATTTATAGGTGAGAAGCGAGAAGCGCGTTTTTTGCTGAAAAGTTCGTGAGTCAGAACTAAATTTAGCAACAATTTTACGTTTCCGACTTCGAGAGTACCTAAGCAAAAAATTTCATTACTTTTCATAATTCGACGTCCGCCTGAAAGTGTCTCGACAACGACAAAGGTAGAAATTTCTTAAGCGCATTAATGCAAAGTTTCTCCGTCTACAGGAAAAAAACTGCTAATAAAATTAAGTAGATTTTGCGAAGAAGAGCTTAGAGAGATAAAACTTACCGATCAGTTGGGTTCTTTAAAGACCTGTCTGACTTTAGTAAAATTTAGCTTTAACTTTTAGGAGATTTTAAGAACAAATTAATTAAGAAGTCTAACAAATTTGGTGGATTTAGGAAAATAAACTTGGAACTTTTTGAAGACTAAAGTTTTGTTTACTAAAAGTGTTTCGATGAAGACAGGGCGGAAGGGCAAGTTAAATTAAAGTTCACTTTTCTATAATAAGTTAAACAGAGCAGATATTTGGACATAATCCAGCATTTATGTAAAATGTAAAGCGTAATCAACTAGTATGTAGATAAAGTTTGATAAAAGAAATTTTTTGATTTAGTCGCTACTTACATCATTCTGAAAGCTCCTGAATAACTCTTTTAACTTTTGCTCTTTTTTGTGTTGATAGAAGATATCGTCTTCATGCCGTGTATAGTTCTAATATGTGTTTCTAATTACCTTCATTAAATTTGGGAGACTGATGTTCTGATAAGTTCTGCAAGATTTACGTAAGTTAGGTACAGAGAATGAAGCTAGACAACTTGTTATACATTAGGTTCAATGTAAAGCCCTTAAAGAAGAATTATTAATTATCATTTTACTGCACAAGAGGTATATCTCAATGAGCAAGTACATATTTACTACATACAGGTGTCCCAGAACTTGCGCCCCGAGAAATCTCCAAAAAGGACAAACAAATAATCCTTTAGAAAAAAAAATCTAACTTGAATCGTTTTTTAAAAATATAACATCTTAATTTGACCAATCAAAGTATTTTAAGCCATCCAAGTAAACTTCTCGTAATTGTTGCTATTATGCAAGGTAGCAACAATTACGAGAAATTCACCTTGATGGCTTAAAATGTTCTTATTGGTCAAATTAAGATGTTATATTTTGAATAACAATTCAAGTTAGAATTTTTTTTTTAGGGATTATTTGTTAGTCGTTTTTGGAGATTTCTTTTGTTTTCTCTAGGGGCGAGTTCTGGGACATCCTGTATAGATAAACTATTTTTTTAATACTTTCCTGGTCAATGTAGTATATTTTTTGAAAACGTCTGTATTAATGTTCTTCGTTTTGCTCCTTTTTATATCATTCTTCTTTTTGTCTTTTCTTCTCTCCACCTCTCCAACATTTTTGTCTAAGTTTAGACTAGACTACTTATTCTAGTTATTCCTAGACTGGTTATTCCTCCGACGGTTGACAAATCTACAAGGCTAGACAACCAATAAGAAGAATTATAAGTTCTTTCAAATGCTCTGTTCTCAAGATATAGAGTTTTTTTGCAATTTTGTTGTTTCTTGAATCAGCTAAACCCAACCCCTTGTTTCCGCAACCTATACCAATGTCCCTTTTGTTGTGTCATTTGGTTATTAATGGTGTTACTTTTAGTTCAAAATCTTGATGTCGGCCCGGAAGGGGTGACCTGTCAATCTACACCCACGTGGAGGGTGTGAAGGCGCGAGGACCGACTGCTTCGAGTCCGATCGCAGTTCCGGTAAAATTTGGCGTTCAATCCGTCGTTAATTCCGTATAGCTGATTAATTATTCCGAGTAGTAAACAATCATCAGTTTTATTGTTTGGGGCGAAATTCGGGGCGCCGTCAGTCTGTTGCTAGGTACCCACCCATCGTCGGTTGTTTCCCCAATTTTTCTCCCCGACTCTTTATGTTAATCCCACCCCCTCGGCATGGCCACGTTATTTGCACGCATTTTTCCGTTTTCCCCCTCGAGCCGTGTGTAGTGAATATCGTGCAGCGGCGGAGCCAATCATTTCGCGTTTCCTTTCGTGGGAGTTTTCGTCCTTTTTGTCGTGTTCATCGATTCGTGCCCAGCACGGCTCGATTATATTTGTCATATTAGTTGGCAATTTTAATATATTACTTGTTTTCGCGTGGCTCCCAGATATAAATCCAACTCTATCTCGGACCATCGCGGCCGCACCCCCGGTCGGCAAACTTTCGAGCCGGCCACGTGACCGATCGATTAAACCGAACCCATTACAACCCTTTACTGTTACGGGCCGGGTTAAATTGAGAATACAAATGCGGAACTCATTTGATTGCGGCGTATACACACCATTCACTTTCTACACCGCTTTTGCGGATTTCGGAGGTGGCCGCCGTCCCCACCCCCGCGCCGGCGGAATTTTAATAATTTTTGAGGGAAACGGAAACTTATTAATTAAAAAAGGACCTGGCGGGCTTCCATCTCATTACGCCCAGGCATTATGGGCTGAAGCAATTTCGATTATTATATTTTCGCTGATGGCCACGAGATCAACAACCCCCATCTTAATTTTTTTATTTATCTGTCCTAAGTCGGGGGTGATAAATTGGTTGTCAGATGGTAAACCAACATCATCACGCAATCTCAAAAATTTGATTTGATGCTGGTTGTCCTACCGACTATCGTGCTTTCCTACTAAGCTCCCAATCTTGATCCTTGCTAGGAGAGGTCTCGAAGAAAATGAGGATTTCTGGAAAAATAGAAAAGTTAGGAAAATTGTAGGTAACAAAGAAAAGAAAAGTTGAGGTTCATACTGAAGCAAAAAAATAACTCACGAAGTTGAAGGTTAACAAAAAAGCCTTAATCATTACTTTTGTAGAAAGATGTACATATTTCAGATAATGGTGGGTTGTTTATGATGGTAAAATAAATCGAGCAGTAATTGAAAATGCGAGATAGCAGACGATTGTAATTTACGGTAAAACGATAAAGAGGAGTAACGCGTTTGGTGCAGGGTCGTAAGTGTGAATATTTCCTCGGAGAGCTCCTTATCTCTTCTAGATTTGAAATATCGCGTTGCCCGGCGGAGTGTGCTGATAAATCCTGCTTTGTTCAATATTTGCCGATTCAATTTCCTCTGATTCTATCCTTTGCATTTAAAAATCTTTATTATGTACATAACTGCGATATTTTAGCTGTAGCAGAAGCGGCGCTGCGAGACTTGGCGCTTTATCGAGCGCTTATAGGGGGAACTGCTGATGGTGCAATGCGGGGTCCGATAACCGCTCGGCAAAAGGGGTAAAAATGTCTTGTCAGATGCCATCAGCGTCTCCCCTGCATGTTTGATCACCCCCGCTGCCGTTGACAAAGCAGAGATGCTCCCCAACCTCCATATATTTTATTTCCCTGTAATTCCACCCCTATTTTTATCCGGATTTTGACTCTGGGTCCGACTTCTCCGGAAAAGTTGCCGTGTAATTATAAGTTGAAAATTCATAATTTATTCAAAAGGAAATAAATTAGAGATTTGCGAACTGCTGGAAGCGAAATCGCCGAATTTTTGAGGCGGCTCCACCCTTTGTCGGATTAATTACTCCCAAATAAAGTGTCGGAACTGACCCGGCTCCAGCCACAACGGGTCTTCATCTTCGCGCCGATAAAACTTAAGTAGGAAATTAATTTTCGCTCAGAGTCTCGCTAACGACTTTATCGCTTAGGCTTTGTTCTGTTTATGAAATCGTTGCGAGTTTTTGCATTTTAATCGGCCCAGTTACAATTTAATTCCGAAGAGACAATCAGTATGTAAATATTTCTGGCTGAAGTAACACCTAAGATAGAGCGTGTTCTTATTTGTTTGTAATTTAGTGTTATGGTCCGATGGCGTATTTGCATAACTGCGGAGGGTCGGATGGAAATTATCTTAACCCAACTTGACATTGCCTCCAGAAAAAACAAAGTGCTCCCCGAATTGAAACTGCACTGAAAAGAGCGGCACGGTTTACACTAACAACTTTTGACAGTTTGCGAATTTGGAAATCAGTCAGCTCTCGAATGTGTCGCGGTTAGAATTCATAATAACGGGGGTATTCGCAAATTTGCTACCTCAATGAAGTCCGCAACCGAGGATAATCAGACGATAACCGTTAAGAGCAGACGAAGCACTTAGCAGATCTCGAGATCAGCTCCCAACTAGCTCTCGATTAGGTCGTTCAAACTCGCTGTTATGGCTAAACTGCGACGAGGATTAACGCTAAAGAGTTTAAGATGCTGCAACTTTTACACGAACGTAAACACTCCTCCTGAAACAAACACCCTCCCTTGGAAGAGCTTCAAGACGAAATCCGGATTTATTCCTTCAAATTAATATTACCTTCAACGAGCATTTACTAAACTACCATAGGGTAGTTTTAAAAAAAATTATTACTATTAATCAACCGAAAATCAAATAATTTGTGGTTTAGAATGATTGAAGGTATGAAAATAAAGTCACGTGACGGCTAATTTCAAACCTAATTTTTAATTTGTTTTACATTCGCCACGCTTAAAATTTTTCTTTTGTCGAATAAAATTAATAAGACACCACTTCCATTTTATTGCCTGCTGGTTAACTATGCGTCTCCTTATCATCACTCAAATCGAATTCGTCAAACCGGATCGGGCTTGAGAAGTGAGATTAGGTTGCGATAAATTTAGTTAGTTTTTGCGGGTTAAAAAATTGTTCACTAAGTGGCTTGGCTCCATTGTTCTGTTTTTATTTTGCCGGCTAAATCTCAGTAGTGTAACGTAGGTATAAAATAAGTGCGATAATGGCAATTATTTGAAACTCAAAACTGGTGAAACGGTTCAGATAAATATTTATTTTATCTTAAATATTATACTCTACCAGGTTATCAAACCATAATTTCTAATTTTTTAAGTTGTCACATCAATGCCAAAATCTATTATTCCCAATTCTTTTTTAAAGGACCTTACAAACTTTTTATGTAAACATCACTCTTCAGTGAGCGCTGGCTTTTTAAATCAAGAATGTAGAAACAGCTTATAAAATTTAAAACTTTTTATTTTGAAATCTAATTGAATAGTGTTTTTTGGATGTCCTTGCATCATGTTTCGTGTCAATTCTTATTGACACACTCGATTTGTACTAAGGGGACTTAAATCTACATAGGTCAATTACTCATAAAATTAGTGTCAAAAGTTTCAATATTTTCGTTTATATTTTCTACCTCAATCGTGTGAGCGTCCCTTAAGTAACGTTGAGGCAAGTTGGTTAAACAAGAGGCGAGCGGCAGTACGAAGACAGTGCGCGCAGACTATTTGTTTACAATTGTCAAATGACTACTCAGTGTATTACATACTCCATTATATTATTATTCTCTTACATCAAAAGTGCTTGTTAGTGTAGTGTAGTGTAGTGCTCAAGAAAAAGAACCAATCATCATCCTCATCTACAGCAACTTCGAGTTCCTCCACCAGAAGCAGTTTCCAACGTGGACAACAAAAAACGCAGCAAGTAAGATGAAATCGCAAGGAAAAGATCAGGCATAGAGTGAGTACGTTATTACTTATATTACTATTCGGACTGCTCACGGGCTCAATTGTACGACACAGTAATAAAAACTGGACCAGGGTGGTCGTGTTGTTCTTAAAAAAAACGAAAAGAACTTCTAAAAGCCGCGTTTCAATCCTGACGTGACATCGCGTTGCATAAACCAAACAATCGTAATTCCTTATACGAATTTCACTTTAAACATCTCGCAAAAATCGAGAAATTGCGTTTGAATTTTTTCCATCATGAGAAGATTTCGTTAATCTTGGGTATACTATTAATGGTCCAACAATATCGGGGCGGCAAAAACCGCTTGCAATTTATTTGGGAGCTTACCTGCAAAACAAATTTTATCGTCCAAAAACATATCCGGTTGCATCATCAACGTTGCCCCAGCGGTGAACAAAAACGACGAAAAAAACACCAACACCAACAGACATAAACAAAACGCAACTTCTAACAAGAAACGATGTGCGCCACGACCATATACCTAACATAGGCGATCTAGTGCTATCAAAAATTTCGAGTCTTCCTGCAAACAACAATCAGAGCAAAAAATTGCTCTCCAAGTACATACAGGGACCTTTTTAAATTATCGAAGTTCTACCTAACGGCAGAAAACCGCCATACCAAACAATCTCAAAAACCGTAGCTAGAAGCATTGGAAATGTTCACTTGAAGCGTAGGCAAGATTTGCCAATTTGAAGGTGGTTACAAAAAGATTTCTTTCGTCCTTAAAGTGATTTTAAAAATTCTGGCGAGCTTCCACGCTCCTTCCGCGAATATTTCATCGGGAAGGTTGAGAAGCCCGTCTGTTCCCGGTTTCAATTGAATCACGCCCGGTTTCGGCTTTCATGATCGCCAAACTCCATCATTGCCATCAAGTCCGGTAACGCAACACCACCAACGGAAACTCCAACGAATTGGCCGGTTCCTCCGCCACTTCGGACCAATCTTGGCGTTTTCCGGACACAGGTGCACGCCACTCATATCCCACTACCTATATCAAATTCGTATATTTATTAGCCAAGTAGTTCTCGCGTTCTCCCAAATTATCATACATTATGATGTGAAATGGAACACTCCCATTATTCGCGGTGATGATGACCGTAATCACCGGCATCGCTTGTTTGCATTGCTAATTGATCGACTCGGAAGCATCTTGGAAAAATTTTGCGAAATTGGTAGACCGGCGAGGGTTATAATTAAGGGACGAGGGGGTGTAGCCGCATCAAGACCTGTTGGCGATGCTGAAATTGCGTTTCCTGTCGATGCGGTGATGGCGAGTTGAAGAATATGATCGCGAAATTGTGGGGTGGAAATTTTTTAAAATAATTCAAGTAATTTACGATGAATAGTTGGAAAATTAAGAATGCGGAAAATGGTCGGGTATTAATATTTCTGTCGTGCGAATTTGCCGACGTTCGTTTCAACCACTTCGTGTTAAATTGCTTCATGGGCGGAAGACTTGGATTCTTGAGACAGCTTTCCATGTTAAATGCAGCTTCTAGCTTTGATGTCGGCTTATTCAGACTTCGTTAGAGGTTTTTCAGGCGACGCAATTAACTGTGCGATGACTGAAAATCCAAATCTCCATCCCTAACAAGTTTTGTCTTCAAAGATTTGCCGATAGACGTTTTGGAGATAAAATTACGATAATTATGATTAACTATATGTAACAAGATATTGTTACACTACTCTGATTATTTACTAACAAAACTTTGACAAACAAATTGTAAAAAAATTATGCTAAATTTTCGAAATTTTAATTTCTTTTTAATTCAAACTCTCCTCGTTTTGTTCTTTTTAAGTTATTGTGTGTGTTCGTGTTTGCTCCAATTTTACGGTAATATTTAGTTGATGTAACCTGCTTATTAAACAAAATATTCTTGAATAATGAAAAAGTATCTGTACAAATGCCTACTGAAAACTTTTTTTAGAATCTTTACCACCAGCAGCAAAACAATAATTATTTCAAAATAATATTAATTTTAGAACCGTGTTGCATAAAGACAAAAAATTCATTTGAATATTACTCTCGTTCAGACGATTTTTTTAACCTTCTCAAATTACAATAATATTCGCGTCCACCTAATATTGGCCAGGTGAAATTGACAAACTTCACACTAACCAGCAGCTCCAGGACGACTCAAAAACTAAAATTAATGAAGTTTTTTGCACATTGTTTCTGCACCTGCTGCATTTTTTTGTATGAAGCTATTAAACAAATAATTAATGCAAGAACCATTGGAACAACGCCAGAGGCAAGCAAAAGCAACAGCAATTTCTGCAATATCCGCATCTCATTTCTTATGCAAACACCATTTTCCGTCATAAACAATTGTATAATTAACAATAATTACACTCGACGGCAGACCTTTCATTGATAATGATTAATTAAACACACAATGTAAAATTAATACCACCCATTATGCGTCAATGCCGATTAATTATCTTAATCCTCAATTACAATAAGCGAATTAAATAGTTAGAGCTGAAACTATTTGGCAGGTGCAATAAAGACCCTGTGTGTAGTTTTAAAGTTTTTAGTATCTATATTTAAATTACAACGATTCGCTGCTTATGTGGAGGAGTAAATTAAATATCCAGTTATTTTGCTGTCACTCCACCCATGAAGGGATTGATATAACGCGTCCGGGTTCGAGGTTTGGGCACCCCTAGCGATCGACGCTTTCCTACAACTCACTGTAGATGCGCTCTAGAACAGCAAATATAGCTTGCGCTACCAACGTATAGGTGGCGCGCAAGGTCGCCAAACCGAGCTTTTTAATTGTTAACAAATATAGCAGAATTTATTGCTGTATACCGCGTTAATACTTTTTTAACGTTTATTAGGAGAACGTTAAAGCTTAAATTTGTTTTTATATTTACTGCAACCAAAATTTCTTTATTAATTTTTGTTTGTTAGTTATTATAAGTGAAGTTATTAACAATAGTAAGTATTTACTGATATTTGTTGTAATTACGCAAGGTTTCAATTGGTTTATAAAATATTTAAATAATTTCTGAATCACCATTAGTAGCTTTTGTGAGCGATAGATGGCAGCGCAAGTTGGTAATTAAATAATTCCTTAATTACTGTGCTCCTGACGTTGCTGTCCTGATTAACGTGTCCAATTAATTGTTAGTAAAATCCTTAATTTCAAGTTTTATTAAATTTTTTAAAGCAGTTTTTTTTTGTCTATTTTGCTTTTTTAAGTTTACTCAAATGTTATGAACAATATTATAAATTTGTGAAAGAACTTCATGCAAATTGGGCTCATTTTTTTAAGGGATAAACAAAAATTTAAACCTCTTGATTTATTACTACTTTTATTTCTTACTATCTTATTATAGAACTGTGCGGTCAAATTTATATTATTAGTTTGTGAGTGAGCAGACGCCAAAACTGAACACAAATGTGTCAAAATAAAATGAAGTTGCATAAATGAAATAAACCGTTAATATTAATAAACATTATTTATTTTTGTCTACAAGTTGAAGAGACAAAATGGCAATAAAATTTAAAAAATACAGTTTTTGCTTTAATCCATTTTTATTTGTTCTTCGTCCTTTCTCTTTTAATGAGATTTATATAATCCTATAGCTGTAAAGTAATCATCACTTTCATCGACTTCTGTTTTACTTCCAATCTTCTTTTGGACGTAATTTTTTTTATTTATTATTCTTTTTATTAATTCTTATCTTATTAAGAGTGTACTCGTGCTATTTTTTCTATTCCTTTTTAAGTCTTCTTCTTGGTAGTTTTTTTAATAGAAAGTGTGCTGTTCTATTTATTTGTGATATATTACTGCCACCAGAGTTTTATAGCAGCATTCTTCTTGGTACTTCGTTAGCTGTAAAAAATAAATAATAAATAACAATAATAATAGATTTTCCTAAGTAATAAAAATTACTTGGTGAAGCTTTCTATTCTAAACTGTTAAGTTTATTAAAATTTTGATATTTGAGCTTCTTGCTCATAAAGAAAGGAAAAACTGTTAAATACAGCTGTAATTTTCTGATAGTTAGCCTTTTACTGCGCCTCTTCCCCCCCTTTCCTTCGTGCCTTCGAGCTTGTCACATCTTGCGAATTAAAAATTAATAAGGGATGTGGCGACATTGAGGGACTCGAGGCAGGCCTGATGAGCGTTGATAATGATGTAAACGGCAATCAAGGGCATATTTCGCGCGTCCCCCGCGAAGGACATTAACAACGGAAAGAGGCGGCGCGACGCCACCACCGTTGCCGCCGCCACCGCCGAACTCGACTGATAGATTCGGTAATTGATCGGGGCGGTTACATAAGACTGATTAGCACCCCGAAAATATCACTTAGGAAGAAAATGATTCCCCAGGCCCGTTTGATAAATGACTGACATCTTTCTTAGCGAGAACAGTCACGGTCTGGGAGGAGGCGGCGGCGGCGGCGGCGGTGGCGGAGTGGGAAATTGCGCAGCTAGACGCCAGTGGCGGGCAGAAAAAATCTTAGCGAAACGAAAGGAAACGACGTTTCCGGGAGGGGCGGCAAGGTGAAGGTGCAGGTCCAACGCCCGGAGGGCAAAAGTATAACTTTTTGAGATTTGGATCGTGGCGGGTCAGTTTTTAAAAAAGCGGGTATCGCAAATTTTTGTGAAAATTGCTTAAATTTTTGCGGTGGAGGAGAGATTTTTTGGTCGGTTCTGGCGTTCGGCTCCTCCGCCGCTGTTCCGGGCGATTTGGGCCGGGCGCTTTTTTCAGCAGGGGGCCTGCGACACGTCAAACTAATGGTAGTCAGTCGGGGCTGCCATGTGCACCCGACGCGGAAAACACCCGAGATGTGTTTATTAAATTCTGAAATGAGTTTTCGGAAGGCTCGAGATATCGACGGTGTGTGTGGAGATTGGGCTCCGGGCGGAAGGAGTTGGCCGAGCCCGCCGGAAATTGCATGAAATCATTGCTAAACACACGTTAATGGATCATTAAATCCACACTCCGCTCACTTATTATGAAGTTGTAAAACTTTTAAACGCGCGAAATTACAATGGAAAACGAGGTGAGCCCGCTGGAATTACTAAATTGCCACGTAAGTCCCCGGTGGCTAAACGAAAAATTCTTTTGCAACAAAGAGTTAATGTTAAAAACTATTTGTTTGATTCCAGCAGCGGATGCAAGACGCTGTCTGCGTTTTGGAGCAACAATGTAACAAGTTTAACGCCTTAATAAGCACCTCTTCTTGTGCAGGTAGAGAAATATAAAAAAATCAAAAATTAACCAAAGGTGAGATAATTAAAAATGTTTTCAGTTGCTGGTTAGTTCAGAATTTAAATAATCGGCAATCAATCAGTGGTTGTCCATCTTCATTAGTTAATGTGTCGTAAACCAGGACGGTTTTAGTAATTCAGGAACAAAAAACCAGTGACAGTCAATTTAGACATAAAATGAAAGTTGTGGCGGTACAATGTGCGATGAGGCCGAACTGAATAAATCAAAATTACGCCCAACTGCCAAACAGGTTCAGAATTCGAACAACACTTTCATTTTGGTGCTGCAATGTGCAGTTGGCGATTTTTGGTTTCATCACGATTGAGAGCATCTAACAGAATTTCGTCTTCATGAGGTTACTAGATGATATTTTTCATGGCGCTGTCAAAGTTTATTTCCAATTAGCAACTAGTGAGCGCCTATCAATCAAACATAATTAGGTAGTCAGAGTGGAGTGCGCGAGTAATAACGAAAACGTTAAAAACACTGTTTCAATTAATTACGACGCAGCGGGAGGAAGACGGGAAACGGATTAACACGTCATTTCCAAATTAGAAATATTCGTGAACGGTTCGACACCTGTCCGAAAATCCCGCCCCGACCCCGGAAACGGCGTCGGTTGCCTTTTAAAGACAAAAATGGAACATTTGCATATTATCACAGCCTGTAAATTTAAAATAACGATATACCTGAGAGATCTTTTGTAACCAGTTGGTATGCAAATGGCGCTAGGCGAACTCGCTATTCAAGATTTTAATTCACAGCTGCCATAACAATAACTATAACTACCCCAGCTATGGTTTTAGGTGGGAACGTCCCGCAGAAGCGGCGCAGATACAAATTTTCATTAACGCGAGATGGAACTCGCCAACATTTGTTCCTGTTTGGAATTCCGACCGATTTTATATCTACACATCTACAACAATTTGTAAAGCGGTTATTTTAGGCGGCTCCACTACATAATCCCTCATCTACATACCGTACAAAAAGTTTCCTGCGATACTCGACACAACTACCTAAGCAGTTGTTAAACAAGTTCTGCCCAAAAAGTTTATTGCTGTTATAAAAATACGAAAAAACTAATCGCGATTTTTGGCACCCGACCCAGATGCTTCTTTACCGCCATCAGTGACTCCAAAATACGACATACTTATTACTAATTAGGTGCTGTGGCAAATTGTCTGCTTTCATTTCGTTTGAAGTTGATGTTTCCTGCAGAACATGGACTCAGGTGCGCCGCAGGCGATGTTGTCGGTTTTACGGCAATTACGGTAATGTTAACAATAATTTGGCGTACCGATCTCGATAAATAGCGGAGATGTTGCAAAAATTGCGTGCAAATAGCCGTTACACTCGCGAAGTCGTCATCGAGGAATCCGCTACACGAAGCGCCAAAGTCGGCGCGATAAATTATAAGTTTCCCTAAATATGCTAAACTGCTCGAAAACTTATTTGCATTATTCCACCATCGCCATAAACAAACATCGGTGTTTACGTGAAAGTTTATATTGCATACGTGTCTTCATTTGCAGTAGTTTTCTAAAAAAGCAGGAGTTTTTGCGTTATTGAATGGTAATAGCGGGGAGAGCAGCGAAAAATCGTATTTGAACATGAACCGCAAACTGTTCGATTTGTTATTCAAAGGGCGGCGAGTTTCGTGATAGTTTGGGTTTTGTTCCGGAATTGGGCGGTGGAAACTTAAAATTGGGGTGAGGCGATTAAAAATGATCTTCCTTAATAACGTTTTTGGAATCCGTGTTTCGGTTTAAGCTCATCAGCAGGAACGGCACGCACGTTAATTAAATACTAATAACTACAGGGGAATCGATAAGGTTTTAATAAAGCCCGACAACGAACAGGAGTTGGGAGCGGTAATTAATTCCCCATCTGAAACGGAGTGGTTTTTGTTGAAAATTTAAATTCGCACGGTTAAAGAATCAACGGGCGGTTCGGGGCGCGGCTATTAACCAAACCCCATAATCCAATTAAAATATTTTAATTGCCCATCTTGGCGGCAAAACTAGCGATTCGATTAAGCCAGAATTAATTCTTTCCAGCCGCCGGCAGCACGAATTACGCCAAGTTAACGTGCCAGATTCGCACATATGAATATAATGTGAGCAAGCTTTAAAGCAAACGGCGCCTTAGCTCCTGACAACCAAACAGAAATAGGATAAAAAAAATTTATTCCTCAATAAAACCATTACACACCAACAATCAATAATTTTTAAAATGAGCAAAAATTTTCTTGAGTCGGGTACTTGCACCACATGAACCAGATTCGTAGAAGTCGTTCCAAAAATTCATCCAACATTTCCAAAAAAATTATAAAAAGATTAACTAAAGATTTTAAAAGTTTGAAGTCTCAAGTAAATCTTTATGAAATATAAATTATTTAAAAAAAAATTTGAGAACTTTTAAAACTTTTGAAAGTTCTGAAGCAATTCAGTAATTCTGGAAGCTTTCAAATATCTTTAATTGAAATAATCTTGCAATTTTATTATTTTTTGATACCTTGAAAAATCGAGACATTTTAAGTAACTTGCTTGGGGAAATAATTTATCTTAGCAACCTCTTTAAAATAAACTTTATTTAGTTGTAATCTCTAAGAATTTTATTTGCTAGTTTAGGATTGATTCAAAGGGATATCGATGGGTCAGGGCCTTGGGCAATCTGTGAAAGTAAAGAAATGTGTCGTACAAATCACCCGGGCCGAAATCTAATCGTAATGGCCGTTTCCCTTCAAGTGCGGTTAAGATAGCGGCCCGGGAGCGTTAATTGTTGAATAATTCGGTAAGAATGCGTGATATTTCTTGGCCGGTGACAGTTTCGTAGGCACTCAAGCGGCACGAATGTCATCCAAACACGGACGGAAGGGTTGAATGCACAAGGCAGACCCCTGCATACCATCGCATATGACTACGAAATTACCATACTCGTATAATGTAACACATACGCTCTCCGCAGTCCTCTTAACGTTCACTATGCCATTGTAGGTAATAAATATATATTTTATTATGCTGTGACTGTGAATGAGAATCCCATCCGGGATGATTAATTATTGTTTGATATTTTCACGTAGATATAAATTATAAATTATCTGTATCGCTTAGTTGAATGGATTGTTGGATAATGGCTTTCGAAGGTTTTGTCTGCTCAAGTATTTACTGTTAATGCACACTTCGAGTGGCTTTCCCCCACGAACCCGTCATTAGACGCAATTAGGTCGTACATTAAAAGTTTTTATTGGCAATCCATAAATTAATTAAAACATGATTTCCACTGGCGGCTCCTTGGAGCAAACAAAGCGATAAATAAGCCGAACCCGGTACTTGTTGATTTCTGCCGTACGCGGCTCTAATTTCGCGATTTAATTAAAATAAAAACCCTCAGGGCGACTGGCAATGACAATATTTCTCAATCACCAAGCAATATTCGTCTTAATAATGGTAATCGTAAAATAATGAACACAATTTGCGGGCATGGCCCTAATGAGGCCCTTAGAATGCCCTCGCAGCACTCCGCCTCGTTCAAAGCTCTCTCTATAAAAATCCAGAATGGTCGGGTAGACACTTTCAGTATTTTATTTATACGCGTTCACCTCTCGTTTTTTTCTTCTCCGGTTTTTTTGAATCAGTCGACCATCCGGCCCATTTGTAAATCTTCGATGACCGTACACGAAAGGTCGACGAGTGCGCCGGAAAATTGAAAAGCTCCACTGGATCGGGAGAGGCAATAAGAATCCGGAATGGCTGGCCAGGCCTACTGCGATGTTTGTTCCCCTCACAACACACGGAGTAGACTGGGGAATATGTGAGTATTGATCTAGAGCTGCTAGCAGTAAACTTCCATTCTTTCCCTCCTGAGTCGAACGGCACACAAGCCCTAAAGCCGGATAAATCGGGCTGTAGGTGGGTGACGTTTAAGAGGAGCACGGCGAGACAAAGATGCAGGCAGTCGTAAAATTGCAACATCATCAAGGAGCCGGCTGAGAATAGGACGTCTGATTAAGGACGACTATGTAGGAAAGCTCCAAGGACTCATCCAGTCCCTGCCTACTGTCAATATGGTCCCGGGATTTAAGACTCCACAACAATTGTCTCGACTTAAAAAGCACGACTGTGACGCTTCGTTCGTTTGTTGCTAAACCAAAACTTTTCGAAATATTTTTTTGACTCCAAGTCTTGTAGATATCAATGAAATTGTGTTAGTTGAGTTGTAGTGTATAAAATTGTACAAAGCACAATAAACGTTTAAAAATATGAAAACTCCAAAATTTTATCGTCGAGCTTTATAAAATTTTCAAAAATTTTGGAAATTTCACATAAAAACGAAAACAAAACTACTAAATTTTGAGCTAAATGGTGCTCTCCTTGACTAGTTTTTTTGCCATTTTTTAATGGTAAACTTTCTACGATAACGTTTTTCAAACGCATCCTTAATTAACTAAAGAAATAACTTGCGAAAGAACCAAAACGGTCACTCAAAAAGGTTGAATTTGTAATTTCTAATCAAATGATCAAAAACCAGCTCTCACAATAACAAACAGCTTTCTTACACTAATCATATTAAACGAACTATGTCACCAACTGACAGTTTGATGTATTTTAAATAAATCCAAAAATTGCGTGGTTCCACTCCTTGCTTACCAAAGTGCTAGTGTCAAGTTGTAAAAATAATCTGACAGATACAGGCTTAAAACATTACATAATATGCAAGCAGTTTAGATAGAGTAATGGATAACGAAATAATATAATCCTTAGAGAGTGTTCTAAGCGAGCGTTAATTTTATTGAAATTTATCCGTAACTGTCTTTAATTCAAAAGTTGCTGTTTCCAAACCGTCTTCTTGGTTAATAGAATATGGCCTTTAGATCTACAAAATTATTTAGTCCAAAACGCGTTATAACTAATTTATTCGTTTTTTTTTGGAAAATTTTTTAGCAGTCCCTAAAATTATTCTCGGTCTTTCAGAATAATTTTGTGGTAAATTCACACATTGGACTGTCGATCATGTTGATTGAAATTTGCTTTAAAATGTGTTTGGTCAAAAAAATTAATTTTTGATAAAGTTACAAAACCTTATCAAAAAATATTAAGTTAATTTTCTATCGATATCATTTTTAGTTAAACATTGTTTTATTTCTCTACTAGTCAACTCTTTTGCTTCGTTGATACTTCGTTTTTGTTACTGCAGATTATCTCGTCCTGGCGTTTCTGCCTCTAGAAGCGTATCAATAATCACTCCTTTTCTCCCTAATCATTACGTCGATAAACACCCCACTCGAGCATTTTTCATGGCTGCCCGGTTGATAGCTTTGTTTTTCACTACGTGTGTGTGTATATGCACCCCCGGCGCATGCGTTCACCCCTGAAAGCTTCGGGGGTGTTTCGTTAACTCACAACTTTTTCATGGCCACGTACAAGTCACACGACCATAACGCAACGTTACTCAACCATCACGTACGGCTTTTTAACCAATCACGAATTGTTGCCAAGTACCGGACTCATCCTTCAAAAATGTAAATGGACCACCGGCACTCATTAGAGGGCATTTTTAATTGTCTTACTGCATCGCGCATTTGACTTGGTAATGGGGAAAAATTGATGTGGGAGGAATTAAAAAATAATGCGGCTACAATGTAACTGTTTTCAACACTTTATTTAATACAAAATACAATTAATTTGCATAACTAATTAGAATTGTTAATGGCCCGGCTCGACCGTAAATTAGCGGCTATCAGATGAAATTTTCGTGCATGTTATAATTGTTATAATTATGTCATCCAACTGAAATTATCACAAGCTATTCAACGACACAACGTAACTTCTACTGAAGATAACTGAAGTCCTGCAAATAAAAAAACAGGCTATTGACTATTTTCAACACAAATACCACGACTTTTTAAAACAACGTCGACTACAATAAAGATAAGAGAAAATTTAAAAAAAAACAGCTTTTAGTATTAGGCGACACAATGAGTGAAAACTAGAACAATATGTTATGACAAAAGGTGGCTTCCCATGCTCGTGGTCTTTCTTGGGGCTCTCGGGAAGATCGGGAGAACCTCTGCCGGCTTGAGGTGAGTGCGAGTCTCCTCGCGTGCTGTGTAAACATATCTGGTGAATTTATTGGCAAACTTGGATAATCAGCTGTGATAATTAGCTCATTTACCACTGCTATGCTTGCCTTCACGCTTCTCCTTTTATTATGGCAATAACGCTTGTTTTTCGCTTCGTGTCTGAAATAATTTGCGTCGTGAATACGCTGATGAATTTATTCTCTTTGCATGGTAACCAGTTGATATTGATATTTCAATTAGGGTTAGACTGAGTAATGTCTTGAGATCTTTCGGCGGCCTCGCGGCAAAAATAACATCCTGGATAACAGCCAAAAATATCGATTCCACTATTTGCGGATGTTCGGATCTGCAGCTGCACGAGTAATTAGATTCATAAAGTCTTCACGGTCGTCGTGGCGCTTTGCATATGGTCCAGAAGACTGTGGGAATTTGTTTAGGAAGTCGCACCTAGATAAAGAAGAAATATTAATAAAAAGCGTCGCGCACCCGAATATTCACAGGATAAATATTTAAATTCGACGCGGCAGGCTTAAAGTGGCGCAGGTAGCAAAAGGGCGAAGGGTTAAGGACTGGGATTAATAGGAATTATTTTTAAAGGGTACAAAGGGAAGGTGTCGCTTGAAGAATAATATTGCCGATCGAAAACCCTTCCCATTCGAGTCGGTCTGTTGAGTTTGTAGAATATAAATTGCTGTTTTGTTGCATGATAAATATGGTTTGTAAATGGGTGTTGTTGACTTCACTTATATGGAGTGTTTATGTATTGTCCTGGAAATTTACTACTTCGACTTCCAGCCCGATCGGTTGCCACTGACCGAATTGAGATGACGACTGTCTGTGTCATTACGCTGATTGTTCCCTCGCTGTGTTTAGATGCGTATTAGGGATGAATCCGGGCTTGAAATTCCGCACCATTAACATTGCTGGAAACAAAGAGATGAAAATATTTTCACTGCCAGCAGGATCTAGCAAATAATAACAATTTGCCGAATGGAAGTGGAAGACTCGAGGAGTTCTTCCGCACTGGACGACTTTTTATTTTCGCCCCATTAGTGACCCCTTGAGGCTCGCTAATCGAGTGTGTCGTCCCGGGCTTCCTCGCCTAGCACCGGAATGTGTCTCGCTATTAATTAACTCCTATTATCGTCATTTCTGGATAAAGTATGGACACGTCTACCCTTAAGAGGGTAATCATAATCAAAAACACGCATTTTGCCCAAGTAGAAGATATAGCAGCGCTAATTGTTGTATTTACAATTTTGAAGATTCCTCTGATTAACTGAATCGTTTACAATATTAACCCTAACTTCGGTGAATAAAATCAAATACTATATTTAATCTCAAGAACGAAGAATAATAATTTTTAGTTAGAAACACTGTTAGTATCTATTAATCTCTATAAATGCAAATTTGACAACAGCTACAATGACTTCATGCAAATTGTATCCTCTGATGGCACCTGGTGGGTTGTCAAATTACAGAGTTACGTAAAAGATTCGATTTATTGCCTAGATAATTACTAATCTCTTGGTCCATGATTTTTTCTCCCGAAACCCAATGCTGACACTTTGGCCGTTTAATGGACCACTTGAACTTGAAAACTAGTTAAAACTCGAAATTAATTCCTGCTCTTAGGACTAACTCAACCAGATATGGAGTGTCAACGCGGGCAAATAGCGATTTTCTCGGTTCGTCGGCATATTATTAGCTGGCAATATGCCAATTAGCGGCTCATCAGCTGCGCTAAGAGTGTTTGCACAGTCCGCCTGTAAGTCAACATCGGTCCCGACGTTCTCCTTGTCTTCATGCAACCCTCCTGTGTATTGATTATCCTTCAAGAGGGGCGCAGTTTGTTTGCTTCGAACACACGACACAGCCGCTTCTTTATTATACGTAGAAATTCTGCATGCCAATATATAATAAGGATTCTTTTTATGACGTGGAAGGATATCCAATTCAGCCATAGCTAGACTCGCTCCATCATTTATTTATGGCGCATTATGATGTTTTCTTTGATGCCGGCGGGATTACGAAGGATAATCAATAATTCAATGAAAGAGGCAGTTTGAGCAAAATCAACCAGGTCCTTAATACCTACCTGTGTGTGTCGTGGTAGCTTCGCTTTGTTCTCCTGCCATCAAATGTGCACATCCTGACGTCTTATTAAGGAGCGATGTGTAGGGAAGCGTGATGAGAAAACGCAAAGCTTCTATGTGCTTTTTACATTTTTCATTTTGTTCGAAGAGATTATTTTTGGTACGCATGAGTTCACATAGGTATTGTTCTGTTTGTTTCCACCATCTTGGCAGAGATGTGTTTCCTGCACGCTCCTGCATCGATCGCTCCCTCTCCCCTTTCAGTCTCCCCCAGCTCGACAAAACACACCACCCACAAAAATCTCCCTCACATTCTGAAACTTCTTAACAGTGTCATGGTGTCAGCGAGTTTTAATTGTTCCAGCTCACTCCGAGGCACAAATGACACACTTTGGAGCGCGCCGAGCCGGTTTTAATTCTAATTAAGCCAAAACTCAACTTTGCTACTTTACAACCCCTAATTCGGCGATCGATAAATAGCTAGTTAGGAATTATTAGGTACGCGCCTAATCATCAAGGCGAGTTATCGAGAGGTATCCAGATAACGGTTATGTAAATGGACGAAACTTGTCGATACCTGTGATTAACGCGATAAAATCGGTACCTAAGTCGAATATGATTACTTGCGGGAACACCTGCAACCTCGAATGTGGACTAAACGTTTCTCCAAATTAAATGCCACCATAACAATTTTTAGGCGGACCAGCTGCGAGAGAAAACGGCTTTATAATTTTTATGAAATGTGTGAGGTCGTATAAATCCTTCATTGGGACAATGCGGCACCTGTAGTAGCACTAACACCGACTAAAACTGCGTCAAAAAATTTTTGGCCCCACCTGCGCCTCCACGTAATTTCTCACCTAAGCGGGCTTCGCCGATTTCCGCCGCCCCGGATTTATCGCCAGGAACGGCATTTTGTTCTCAAATTACAGAGCCCCAACTTAACGCGAGCATTAAATTTTCCATTTCAAAAAATGAAATTAGAGGCGGTACCAAAAACTCAAATTTGCAACATTCATACATGTCCTATGTGTGTAATCAAATAATCTCTTTGCTTGTTCAGTGTAATGTGTAGCAAAAAAAAGTACAGCAAATTTAGCAAATTTGATAGCTATGTAAGAAGTCTATTGTTAGTATTTCGGTCAAAGCTCAAATTTTACATTTTTACAGAATAGAATTTGCTACATTAGGAAGAGAAGAGGACTTAACTCAGACCCCTGAGGGACACCCGCATTGGCAATAAACGGCTGAAAATAAAAAAATGGTCCCGCATGCTGCTTTTGGGCCATTGGATAAGTTTTAAAAAATATTTTTTTTT
The DNA here is from genome assembly GCA_951805265.1 of Schizotus pectinicornis. Classification (NCBI taxonomy): domain Eukaryota; kingdom Metazoa; phylum Arthropoda; class Insecta; order Coleoptera; family Pyrochroidae; genus Schizotus; species Schizotus pectinicornis. The sequence continues at coordinate 19,853,744 of OX638203.1, forward strand.
TTTTGACGTTTTGACTAAACTTTTGAGCAGCAACTCCATTGAAAACTGGAATTTGTCTAGGCTTCCACAAATGGCTTACCAATTTCATGTAGCTACCAGCTAAAACTAGTAGTTTGGAGCTAAATGAATGTATCTATTTAGTGATTGCTGAAAATTTTTGGAAAATGTGGCACCCTTCAGCAGCTGGTGTTGCTGAAACTAGGTTGGGTCCGTTTATACAATTTCCGTTTAAAGAGGGGTTGCGGGGGAAATCAGTCCATTATTTTCCTGCATAATGAAAATCTTGGCGTTGACGTCGCGAAGCTGAAGCGCTCTTAACTATTTCTGGTTCGTTTGTGTTGTTTTGTCGGAAGTGTCCTGTTGGGCAAATAAGGCGGAAAGGTACGCCAAGACTCGGTCTGTAAGCACAGTTTCAGCTGGTGTCGGTAATTCGATTTGTAGAGTTGCGCTGCTTGCAGATTGCTTTATTACTCGGTCATTAAGAAGCGGCGTGGGTGCTGTTTGGAGTGCGCGCGTCGTCCTTCGTGATCTCGTAAATTAAATTAATTACCATTTCAACAGGTGGCGGTGGCAAAAAGAAGGGCGAAAGATAACTGAGCTAAGAAAGAGTTTACTTTCCGGACGAGATGCGACGGCTAATTGAACAATCTCGCTTTCTCACCGAAACGCGGTTCGCTTCAATTAAACCCTGTTCCGGCGATTTGCTCATCAACCCGCCAAGTTATTAGTTTACAACTTCCATTGTGGCTCAAGTTTTCAGGAGACTCGATCGGGCAGGCGACGCCATCACATCGCGATAGGTCCCAATTCTGGTCCCAGGCTGCTCAAGCCCAGAAAGCTTAGCTTCTACTCCCAAAAAATAAACTATAAGAAGAACTCGGTCTTTGTAGTTGGACCTAATATTAGTGGAGCCAGTCAAATGATTTTAGATATGCGGTGCAAGCGGGTTTTTGGGTCTAAATTACTACATAATGGAGCAAAAGCTCATAAATTTGAAAGATAAAAATTACCTTCCTCAATTTTTTTGAATAATAAAATTTAATTTTTTTTATTATTAAAAGTTGGTTAATTAACTTTTATTAAAAGCTTGTTGCCTTACGAGCTTGTAATGGAAAGTTTAGCGCCGGCCAATTATAATAATTATTGGCCTGGTTTGGTCATATGATGACCTATGTGGCCCGCCCTTTCTTACCGTTTGGGAAGAAGCGGGTGCCGCAGGTTGGGTTCGATTGAAAAATAAATTTCGCGCCCTATGGTCGGCGTCTACTCTGCAGAAGTATCTCGGGTTAAGAGCCCGTGAGGTAGACAATAAATTCGCATATATGCCGAAAGTTTATGGAGGCGAACTTTAAAAGAGTGCACGGTGAGTGATTCTGGCTGATGCGCCGGGGGTTGAAACGTCACCCGCAGCCCCTGGCACCCCTACGGCGCAGGAAAGCAAACTGGAAGCCGAAGAAGTAAATCTTTGTGTGTGTATTGACTGTAATCCGAATGTATTGTGGCAGTTATTGGATAGACGGCACACGCCGCTCCGTGCCAACCCCAAATCTATTGATTTCGACGTATTGATGCGGTCGACTGGTGGTAGTTGAAAACTTTCAAACACCCCGGCGACTTGGGTTGATGGAAAAATTTTCGCGAAAAATTTATTACGTGCGATATCGCCCACCTCTGGCGATGTTTTGTTCGTCACCTCGCTGTATCGGGGTGCCCCATTTCGCCCCCATTAACCGGGGCTCGTTACGGCCCCATCTTTTATGCATCTTCAATCGTACCCAAATGGAAACTTGTTAGGCGATCCGAGCTCGTTACAAAGAACACTGCGCAGCGATGTCAAATATGAGCATTTACAAACAAAGCATTTTTCTACGTTTACAAAGGAAATTGATATTTTCTATGGCTTTGATGTGCGGGAACTTACTTCAATTAGTCGCAATCTCGCTTTGTAGATGTAATATGAGTTTTCCAACGCTCACACGAATGCAGATTTATTCTTCGTTTTTTCTTTGCTGGCGCTGCGACGCCCAATTTAAACAAATTCAAACTGCTATAGGCCCTCAAGAAAAATAGTGCTAAATATGGCGCAAAAATTTGTTCTATAGGCTTGCAGTAGATTCATATTTAAAGCAACTAAAAGCACTTAGTTTAGAAAAATTATTGCTAAAGACGTTGAATGATGCAAGTCCTTATTGACGGTTTTTCCACGTTCCCATTACATTCGTGAATTCTCATTACGTCTTTTTTATTATTAGACGTCATATTGTTAATTTTCTTGCCAATTTAAATTTTTTTCCGATCAGTAGCTAAAGTTGCAATTAGACTTTTATTATTCATTTATCTCTACTTTTTACTACCGTTGTAGCCATAGCTTTATAAATTATTAAAAATCCAAAATATTGTTGGTCGTTAACCTTCCGGTCTCGCGGCTTTCACGTAGTCATGCGTAGCTAATTTCGGGCATGTCAGTTTGAGCAAATCACGAAATATTTTATATAAGACACTTACACCTACGCCACGCAGCAAAATGTATGAAAGTAGTAGAGGACTAAGTATTCATGAATTTGTTACAATAAATGCGATGACCTCAAGTCACTCACGCAATATTCTTGGGTTTTCTTCGATATAGAGGTATTCAATTCAAATCTAGATTACTTATAGATAGCTTAACAGAACAACACCTTTAACTGATTTCTTCTAAAATTAGTGTCAAATTAATTACATTCACACACTTGTAATATTCGCATTAATTCAGCAATAACCTGACCATATTGGCTGGGTGACGTTGCTAGATCGGCCCGTGATAGAATGGTAAACGTTTCTATTTTCAGCGACAAATTCGTGTTTTGGTAGAATTAATTCGCTACGAATTAATTTATGAGGGTGGGTTTCGGGGGAAAAGAGAGTCATGCAAAACGCGGGAAAATAAAATTTAATTGTGTCGCAGAAAAGTGAATTGTGTTCAATAAACTTATTTGTAATTCCCAACTTCTAGAAAAAAAAATTGGTAGCACCAAAAATGAGTTTAGAGGGTGAACACTTTGTCAAAAGAATTAGAAATTAATTGTTGCCAGACGAAGAAAAATATCTAAAAAACAACGGTTTAAGCACTAATTTAGAACAAGTGCAAAGAAGTAAAAATCAAAGGAAGAGAGTGAATGCAAGGTAAAGAAGAAAAGTGAGAAATTTGAAAATTATAGCTTTTCTGTCCGGCGGTTCGGGGAATGTTCCGGAAAATTCTGGCCCATTGCCGGGGAGCCGCAGCAGTTGCTTTACGACGGGCCCTTGTTTTTCGTTTTTTCCATTTTCCAATCCCCGGGCGAGTCCGGGCGTTCGGGCCTTGAGTCGGCTTAGTATATATTTGCAAAACATACATAATTTATCAATATGCATTAATGCGGAAAATTATGAATGTGTTTCGCCATATTTCGCGCAACTTTTCCGTCGAGCCGCGTTGATCTATATTCTCCGGGAATTAGCATATTGCGAATCAAAAAGTTTTATAAAATTGTGCGCGAATCGGGAGGTATTAAATTTTAAATTATAATACCACGTATATTTCCGCGTTGGCTGGCGGAATAAGGTGAGGTTCGCGAAGCGGCGCATGTTGTGTGGACTGTACAACATCTCATTTTATTATAATATATTTTCTCTGGTGATTTGTGTGCGCGTCCGGACCCCTCGTCTTAAGCCTCCCTCGCTCGCTCGAGCTGATTCGGGAATAATTCCTCATACATTCTCCCCGTCCCGACTTTATTTCTTCTCGTTTTACTTCTTTTCTCCCGAGAGCGCCGACTTATTGCCTTCGGTACGAAACATCTTCGCGTCCGGACCCTCCCTCCCCGTTCCGGGCACACACACACGCTTTGATCTGCCGAACGGCCGCAACGGCCCGGAAAGCGCCCCCGACCACGCTCGACTTTTTCACGGCAAACCCGCAGGTCCCTCAACCATCGATCCCGCTCACGCACAAACATCCCCAGAAACAAATTCTACACTGCGTCCCAAAAATTGACGAATGCATCAGAGGGCGTTCAGAAGGAGCAAAACTAGATGTTTAATTTACCCCTATAACTTAGGGGTAGGGGCAAATTGAAAAGTTGCCGGGCTGATACAGAGAGGGGAGCACTTGACGCGCAAATATCTTTGTGTGGTTAGGTGAAAGGTCAAAGTTGTCTACTGTGCAGTGATCTCTCCAAAACACTTAACAATAAAACTAATTTATAATGACTTGACAACAATTTTTGGAACATCGCACCTTTTGTCTCTTCTGCCCAATTATCTAGTTGTAAGCAGTCAAATTTTGTACAACAGATACAGATCAGACTCAAAAATTTTACCTGCATACTTTTAGTACAAGACTAGTACCTATAGAGATCTAGTGGGGCAAAATATACCGCATCAAGAAAATTTCTACTCCTCTTCGCATGAGTAGGAGACTTTGCGGTTGAGTGTTTGCGCTGCTTAATTTGAAATTAAATATTTACTTATTTACAGTACTTCCAACTCTTATAGACAGGTACTTACTTATCATAAACTAATAATTCTGCCATTTTTATCCTACTGCCTGCTTTAAATTCGATAGTTTTGTCGTGATCTCGGTTACAGATCTTAAAGCGAACTCTTTCATATAAGTATTACGACCTGGCCTGCGGTATTGCTACAAGCCCTCACTTTAGCATAATGGTGGTAGCGGCTCTGTCGGGGTAGAAGAGATTTCTCAGTTTTAGTGCAAAAATGGCGGTTGGGGTCTTCGCCCACTATAAAACGAGAGCGGGGGATTTATCGCGAAACTGTTTCTGCAAATCGCCGGTTTGCAACAAAGTGGGCGGAATTTAATGAAGAAAAAGGGGGGTTTATTCCGCTAATTACGCGTTGTGATACATGGGATATAAAACTGCGAAAGCGAAGTATGAAAATAATTTGAAGCAAGACTAAAAGAAAACAGCGAGAAGCGCTAATGTCCGCGGGTAATAATGCCTGAAAAATATATAAATTATGGGCCGCTTGCTCACAAACGTCTTCGTTTATTTTTATCCAGAACGCGGTATTAATTTTGAGAAAAGCTACAGTAAGGTTATAACTTAACGTCTCTGAAATACTACACCGCCGACCATATTATTTTCATCTTTTAGAATTGCTTTTCTTATAATGTATTTTATTACGTTCACAACAGAAGAAGCTCATATTAAATTTTAATTTAAGTACCTGCGATGTAAAATTGACGATAAACAGGCGGGAGACGGGGTTAGGCGTTGCTAAGCTCGTCGCAATTGCAACACTTGCAGTTCGAGCAATTATTAGAGATGCGATGTTTAGGAAGGATTGAATTGAAGGGGCGGCGGTTCGGGGAGCGGTTGTGAGCTCTAATCTGCATTAGGAGAAAAATTGATTTGGGCCCGAAGCGCGCTTCTCTAATTGCAAAAAGTCGAAATGACGCGGCAGAGTAACAGAATTAGAAGTGGCGCGCCGAGCTCCGGTTTGTTACAGAAAGTTGTGTACTTCCCCGGTCGGGAACAGATTAATCAGACACAATACAATGCATTACGATCTGAAGTAGTAGGAAGCAGCGCAGCGTTCGTCTCTGAAAGGCTTACATATTGAAAACACGTTACCCTGCAGAATACTGAACAGCGCCGTAAAAGTCCCGGCCGAAATCCTGGGAGATTGAGGACGCGCTACAGAATGAGACACGTATAGCGCAAAACAAATTTAATCACGAAGACATTTCCATCAATCCATCTTATTTTTTTCTTTTCTATCTGGTTCACTCCCCTGATGGCTTTCTTTGCCATTTTCCGTCGTGTGAGCGCGCCAAACCCTGCACATCCATCTCGACGCCCGCCCCCCCGGCCCGCGTCGCCCTCGCCGACGCCACCGACGCCGGGGCTGGGAGGCGGGTGGCGCGTGTGGATATTGCCGAGCGCTGGGGCGTCACATGTGCTCACCGGCGCCTGCCATTACTCCCGACCAACTCGAATGGAGACTCATTTCCCATGCAGATGTACGGATTTTTGCCCCGTGCACGGCTAAGTGCATCCCCGCATAAATGCAAAGCCGCCAGGTTGGGCCGCCCCTCCCACTCAGCACCCAGCAAACCCTTAAAACACCTCCACTAACCCTCAAAACTTGACGTCCCCAAGTTGTCCAGCACCTGTCATTTCAATTCTAGAATTTAAAATTGTCACTATTCGGAAAAAGCGTGCTACTCACATTCCATAATGACAAACCAGTTATTGCCATCAAATGCGGCTGGTCTTATGAGGATTTTATGGGGTGGTCGGTTGTCGATTCGCGGCGTGCTTCTTGGCGCTTGGTGCGAGTAATTAGCCGGAGCGATGGCGGGGGCGCCGTACGGGAACCGGAAGCGCGATGCTCCACTGACCGACTTAATTAGTTATCGGGAGGAGCGTCTAAATTAGGGGAGCGAATGTCAAGGTGAAGAACGCGAGGAGTGGGGAATTAAAATTCCGGCTAATGAGAAGCTGAGTAGAGAAGGCGGGAAAACGATGGCACCGACGATGGAACACCGGAAAATTTGCATAAATGACTCGTAGGGATAGGTCAAGGAGCTTTATAACGACACTTTACGGATCTCGGATTTGGTGACGTCACTCCAACTAATTCGTCGACGTCGCCGACATTCACTTCAATTTAATTACGTTCGAGTAATTACGGCGATTACGGATAATTTGGGAGGGGTTCGGGAAAATTTCGTGCCGGATACCGACAAATTTTGCAAGGGTTGGAAACGTTGCGCTGAGAGAGGAGAGTGTGCCGTCGGAAAGACAACATCGGTGGCGCGAGACGAAAAACAAGCACGTCGCACCCTCCAATTATTTTAACAAAACTTAAACGTGAGTTTAGTTATTAACAGTAATTATTAGTAAATATTATAATATAGGTACGCGGTATGAAGTAACTGTAGAAGAAAGAAATTTAATTTTTCAAAGAAAATTCCAATTTATGTTCAGATTAGCAACTTCTAGATTGTTCTACTGGTAACTGATTTCGAATATTTAATTTTTTTTTAGTTCTACAATACCTACTAAAAAATTTCAAAGAAAAAAATTGTTAAAAAGTTTCAAAAAGAGAATACAACCAAACAATATAATTTTTTTTGCTGTAGGTATAAAACCTTCTTCAACCTAAAATTACTAATCAAATTTTGCTGAAGTAATTATAGAAAAGTAGGGACTATTTTATTTTTCTACAGTGTTCAAAAAGCTTCCATTAATTATTTGTCAAACAAAAGCAGCTATTACTTAGATGTTAAACTTTCATAAAGCTCCCACAACAAGGACTGTTGACAAAGTTTATGTGGATAATATTTTCATAAATCTAACCAAATTGTGATAATTGTAATAAATTATCGTAAGGCTATTTCTGGACAGCGTCCAAAATATACCTAAATTTAGTGATTTGGTCTTTTAATAAATGTTTATAATTACAACACGAGTAATTATTAGCAATGTTATGTTAAATTAATGAGTTTGTATCACGTACACAAACGTTAAAAGCCATAATTTACCCTCCCATTAACATTTCTGCGCAATATCTCACAATCTTCTAAATAACGTAATAACTGAGCACAACAAGTTAATAGCAGAAAGTATCGTTATAAATACACTACTCATTTCTGTGATGCTGCAATCTTTCTAGCGAGCGTCTCCTTGAGAGAACCAATTTACTTAAAAATAATTATTGCTACACCCAGAATAAACAGTTTTTTAGAAATTAAGTTGACTTTGCTCTAAAATCGATTATTAAATTAATGCAAAATTTACTGAGGCACTGGTAGATCTAGATTATCAAAAGAAACACAAATATGGTTGAAACTGTTACAGCGCTGTCTCCTCGAGGTAGTTGCGTTCGAAGGAAACGCCGAGGTGGCGGATCCTGCACCGGAGTTTTTCTGCAAAAATATATGCGCGGTCATCAATCTTAATGCCGGACACGTAGTTGAAAACTGATACCCCATGTATACATCTGCGACGAACAATTTGAAACTCGGCGAGGCTGTCACGGTACCGTTCACTTGACCATTTGCAGAACCGCCACAAAAAATTCCGTCTTAAATTACTGCACTCGAACAGCAGGAAGCAGAGATGGGCCTCAACGAGGCGACGCACCACGACTAACCAAACCCGGAATCGTTGGTCCATTCTTTTGGCAAATCTTGTCAGTCACACCTCTACCCTTCTGTTTATCGCATCCATAAAGTACGGACGTGAATACGGTTGCGATTCAGAAACAGACCCGTCCCATCGTCGCGTTTTGCATACAATTACCAAAGGGTCGACTCTGGGAAAGAGTGTGTGCACCGGCTTTAAACAAATTACCATATGCAAATAGTGTGCGAAGAAACGCGCCGTGGCTCGGAGGGATGGTTCTGGCGAGCAGGTGAGAAAACACCCCGGGGCGGCCAAGAACAAGGGCGGCCTTCAAGAAAATTATTGCAAGTATAGCAATTATCGCCGTTGGTGATTGGCGAATGTTAATTCGATTTGCATATTCAGGTAACTCGTTCGTTCCGATGGCATATTACAATGAGGGTATTGTTTCCCTATCCGTTCATTGCCACCTATGATCCCCGGAACTAATCTGCATATGCCGGAGGGCCTCTACGTGCACAACGGGCCCGACCGTTATACATAACTCTATGCAAAACAGCCATTATGTAATTAAAACAATAGTCCCCCAACAACATCTGCGAATTGGCACGCTGCGGCCGATACCGGACCATCACGCACTTTCCGGCATTTCCCCAGCACGAAGTGCTCACTTCCGCAAAGCGCACATTAGCAAAAAATTTGTTTTAGAACTAACTGCCTGGTTAACATTAATAACTATTAATATTACATTGTAGCATCACAATTAATATTGAGTTAGTTATTTGTTAAGATTCTTGTTTACAGTCTGGAGTGACTGTCCCATTTTCAAGGTTCTGTTAGTTTGAAAAAATTTGGTTACCTTCGCGAAGGTGCTGGCGCCTACGATTCAGTGAAAGGTTGAAGTGGCCACTTCATCAATTCTAATTTTGTTGTCGCAGATTGGCAAAATTGTAAAAAATTACTTCCATTAACCAAAATTATTGGGAACTTTCAAATTTCTTGACAAGGACTGTGGCTTGTTTTGACTTTCAATTGGACAGGTGCGATTTTGCTAGTTTTTTTTTATCAAGGCGAGAATCAACAGAATTTACCATTTGCTGATCTCGGATCTGATATGACACGGTTATGGCTTCTGGCCATTTTTCAATATTACCTCAAATTAATTTCAAATTTTTCGTAAATTCTTATCAATAAATATCGTGTTAACATAGATGATGGCCTCTTTATAACTGATATCCTTAAGTAGTTTTCTTAATTTGGCGATAAATATAGTTAATTGGTGAGTTCATTTCAGCAACCTCGTAACATTCATCTTGTTTCAGAATCTAAGCTGGGAAAAGCATTAAACTTGGTAACCTGCAAGGATTAGTTAAATTTAAAAATCAAATTACTCAAGGTACTAAAATTGACTAATTGCGTTCTTGAAAACTTGCAACAAACAGGGGCCCCATTGATTTCAATAAGCTACATCCAGCTGACTTTCAGAAAAGAGGTTATGCGTTTTAAAAAAATTGGGGATTTTCCGGGTTTTCCCCAAAAATCCCATCCCGGTGTTAGGAAAAAATTGTCTATTTGAATGGGGGCAGAACGCAAAGTTGTATTTTATATAGCGCCTAGTACAAATTGCCGAGTACAAATTGTTATGTTAATGTGTTAAGGATACCTTGTTTAGCACGAGGGAAATTAATTGGGGAGTAATTAGTGAAATGGCCGTTATTAAAACGATTACCTGCACGAAAAATTCGCTAACGTTCTGTGAACAGGTTAATTCCGGTTTCGGATTCGTGTTAGAATTGCACTTTTTGAAGTACACAGCAATTTTTGAAACAACGTGGGAGTGAACTTGACAGAGGCCAGGGCCGGTAGTAAAGTGAGAACGTAAAAATGAAGTTGTATTTACGGAGAGACTTAATAACAGGCAATTACAAATTTTTACAAAAACTTCACTGATCATTAACCATATGCGACCCACCTATTCATTACAAACGTTGAAATGAACCTGGTTCGTCATTGAAAACGCAGCTGTGATGTATTTTTTTCACTTTGCTTAACATGTGGGAAATGTCCACATTAGGGTTAAAATAATGTTTCCAATTGCCCTGTCTCCTTAACTGCCTGCCATTTAGGTTTATGTGTGCACGGGGAGCAATGGAATATTCAAATGGATTGTTGGGTATTTCTAGTTATGCAAATAAACCCGATGGATTTAACGAAGAAGGAACAACGGCCGGAAGACCGTGGCGACCGGCGGATTGAGGCGATATTCGCTGAATTTTTTCAACAATCTCCTACATGATTTTCGGGACAAAATTGAGATTTTGTTGAAAATTAATTTGGCCTCCCTAACAAGGACAAAGCGGATTTTTCGACAATTATAAGAAGAAACGCGGGTTTTGTTAAAAATTAATTTGGAATTTTCAACTGGGCTAATTCGGCGGGCGGCCTTCCCATATAGAGGAGATATTATTCCGGAATATATTTTTAATTTTCCTCCGAGACTGTGGTTTTAATATAAAACAGCGCACGGTTTTCAATTTAGACGACGTGCTAAAGTTGCGCGCTTGTAATGTTTTGAAAGCGGCTGCGGAAAAATTGAATGCCAGGTGAAGAATGCCCGAAACATTTCCTGAAATAGACGTAATAATCTTTCTAGGGTGGAAATATTTACATTATTAAAATTTCAATTTGTTTCTCGGTACAGGTTGGCCGTAAATTGTAATTTTCAACGCCAACCCGGGCGAATTTTACGTTTCCAAACAACTACCAAGACGGCGAGCGATGTAATAAGCGACGTTGTGAGCGTGTGTGTCGTAAAAGCTAAATTAAAATTTACTAAATCGCTCCCGAGCAAGCCACAATGCCGGAATTGAAGCCCGGAAAATTTCACGACGATTTAACGAAATTAAAGCGCTTTTCCCGAGATCGCCGCCACAATCGACGACAAACGCTAATTACGGCCATAACTCAACCGGCCGCCACTATCCAACCAATCAAATCGCCGCCAACAAAGGACATTTCCCAGTTTTCCTCCCCTTAATTAGAACTTTCTTTATGCCAAAACTCAGGTGTCTTCATCAATATCTGTTCACAGCTTGTCTGGAAGCTGCTGGAGCGAAGCTAGTTGTCCAGTACAAATCTTTCTTAGAAAGACAAATTAAGTTCAAGTGGGAGAGGTGATTGCTAATTTATTTTCAACAAGTTGGGGACGATTTTGAATTTTTGGACCTTTGAGGAGAACGGGACTGGTTAAGTGCAGTGGCACCGGGGAGTCGTGAAAGTCGGTCGTAATTTTTAGTGGAATTAATTGGTTGACCGCTCTTGAATGTTTCTGTAATAAAGTCGTTTCTAGTCGAATTTGGTTCAAAGTTTTAATGGGGCAACGAAGCACCTTGTGCGATAAAAAATTAATTAATTTTATAATACCTGCTTCTAATTAAAGCCACTCTAACTTGCCGTCAAGACGGACGGGGCAAAGTTGCCACGTTTTCTGATTTATACTGCCACGTTGTGAAGTAATTATGCAGCCGAGTGTGATTCGTATGCAATTAAAAACAATTTCGAATGCCAATTAGGCCGAGGTTGGTTAACGTGTGATGGTAGTTATATATCGTCAAGCCGTAAATATCTATTCATTTAATTTATGCTGAATTACTTTGAATAAAAGGAAGGGAAATGCATGAAATCCCCAATTAAAAGGAGAATTTTAACTATAGATCGTTGCCTATTACTATGTAAATGGCTGTTTTACTTTTAATTTGTCCACAATGGGGTGTTTTATTATACGCATTTACCAGGAAATTTCATCTGATAAAGTAGGAATAGTGCAGGAATAACGAGCACAATGTAAATTCTCGGCAGTTCGTTTCGATCACAATCTTTTGTCACAACATATTTGTTTTAACACCAAACTGCTTCATTACGTTCGCTGGACGGCAACGGAAAAGCCTTAAGCCAGTGCAATAACTTTGGAGTTGCTCGCCAATAATTACGGTTTTATAGGAAAAAAAACATTACAGGTAAATTACAGGTTGATGATGATTTCTTTAGAAAACTTGTTATTCAACGCATAAATTGATTTTAAGTCATTCAGGTCATCAAAATATACTGCACTGTAGTAACGCATCCAAAGCTCTTCGCAAGCTCCACTTAAATTGTCTTCTTCTCCGCCATTTTGTTGCCCTAAAATTATATTTTGTCCTAAATTTATTTCTAACGATTCTAAATTTTTGTAAGCCAGCAGAAAATTGTAGATTCTCTTTGCCCTTGTATTTTTGAGACCCCGTTGAGTAATTACTGTGTGTTTTTATTAGTATTCTCTATTTACTACTTTATTTAAAAAAATATTAGCAATTTTATGAATTTTTTTATCTTGCTAAAGACAACGTAGCAATTCCTTATAAAAAATTAAACCTAATTCAGAAAATTGTTAAAAAAGAAGCTTTAGTCCACTCAAGCCTTAAAATTGCCTCGAAAAGTTTACTGAATACTACAAAGTATTTTTTTTTACTTTCAGTTACTAATGTGACTTGCGGTTAGGAACCCAAGAAAAATTTTTAAGGAACTCAAGGTTGAAAGTAAAATTTGAAAGCGAGCTTTTCGATGCACGCGTATCGAACAGACGAAGATAACTTCGTTCTATTTAGCAATTGCGCCCCAAATCGAGTTTGTCTTTACGCCGTCGTCATAATTGGGTGTTTTAGAGTTTTTCCGATGTTGCCTGCGAGCGTCCCGACGCCATTATGATAAACCGGCACGACACTCCGACGCGTAGTGACGCAGCGCACACACTCACACACGCATACAAATGGCGTTCTACCCCAAAATCGATTAAAAGTTTGTTTGGCATGGTGGGGGGGTGAGTTTTCGCAACTTTCACATAGGTGGCACTTATTTACCATCCCGATGCCAGAGCTTTTCGGGAAAAAAGAAAACCAGGTTTGATCAATTTCTCGAAACTCCTAATTGTTTTCGTCGAGGAACGACGCGTCGTAGGTACGAAACCTGAAAAATGTTAATGGTGAAATACGGCCGTGCTATTGCCAACTGAAATTTATTGGGTATTATTAAATGAAAAATTCGTCGTATGTACAGGTATTGCTTGTCGTCTTTAATCAGCATAAATAAGCGGTATCTATGGAATGTATTTACAGTAAGAAACATTTATCGCTAGTGGCGACCTCTTCACAATAATTTCAGGATTTATGGGACGACGCGAAGGATGCTTGAACTTCGATTCCGAATGGGAACCTCATAAATGAGCCGAGACGCAGTTATTGTTGACGTAAGTGCTCATTGCGTGCCATTATTTATGCAGTGAGAAATTGCCATATTCAATTACTGAACAAGTCCGTTTAATTGTTTCTGGCGAAGAAGTCCTTGACTAATGAAGAACGCTTCTAAAGGTGCACAGACACCGTAATAGGTTAAAGGCCACAACTCGCAATCCGTTCCGGGAACCTAGAAACTGCAAAAAGGGGCTAAAGTGATACCAAAAGGCAGACAATTGGAAATTAAATTAAAGATTGTAAATAAAAAAAAAACACGTTACAGAAAATACGTGCAGAAAACATAAAGATTTCTAAAAAATATATATAAAAGCAAAACTAACAGATGGGTGCAGAAAACAAAAGAGTGGAGACGGTGTTCTGAAATTTTGTCGCTATTGAAGAATGGAGTGGAAGGGTTCGTCGAATTGGTGCGATCGGCCGTTCGGGTTCGAATTCTGCGTCGAATTTGCCTAATCGCCAAGTAACGAATGGAAAAAAAATGCCCCCAGGAAGGGCTGCAATTACGGTAATTACTAGGCGAGATAAAGATGGTAATGCAATTAGTCGCTCGGTTTGATACAGGTCTGACTTTATCCCGTCTTCTTCCAATCAAATTAACGCTTCCCGCTTTGTCTCTATCACTCTCGCAGGGCATTAGCCAAGGTTTAATCACTTTAATGCCGGTGACAATATACAGTGGGTGTCCTGGAGTTAATGATTCATAATTTCATTCCTTACGCAGCCTACTTATTACCCAAGAGTGGTCTCTGATAAATGGACCGTGATATCAAAATGTAATTGGCGCGTTTGCTTAATTAAATTATGGCCTCCCATATTTATTTAAGGCTCGATTTTAATCGTGTTGTTCAAGCGAAAATTTTACACTCACTCAGGTAAAAGCTTTTACTATCTCCCTATAAAATCGTTGGCAGTAGCGCATATACGCTATCTCACATGCACACAGTAAAATTATCGTAAACATCTATTTGCTCGCCGTTATAAGACACACACACACCTGCATTTCGTAAGTTTTATGCGAACATGCCGTAAATTGCGGTCTATATTACCTTGAGTACCATATGGTATATGGTTAATAAAAGATTGCAGGAATTAAGTACCGATATTACCCGGCACCGCCCACTGCCAATAGTTGGGCGGATTTCTCAGAAAACACCAATTTTCAATGATGATTAAAGAAACTGAAGAAGAGATAGTATCTGGGTAATAAAGCCGGGTACCACATGCACCCCGTAAATACCGATGACACGTTTGGTTAGGGCACTTTCAGTCGTCACCGTACAACCCTCATTTACATAAAGATCAGTCCGAATGTTCCGATATGTTTGGTGATAGGGAAGCTCAAAACTGATTTCCTCGTGTCTTTTAATATGCTGCCATTATTATAATGAGGAGAGGAATCGGTTTTTCAGAAAACTTTACCCACGTCAGCCCATGGGTCCTGGCGCGGTACAGCACATGAATAACTATAGTCATTAAATCGTGGAACAGCTTATAGGGGTGGTGCGACTGGTGGGTCACAGTACTGAAGTGAAGGATTATTTTTTGAGGTTCGCTTTAAAGTTTTGCTGAAACAAGAGAATTAACTCATAGTGGTTAAGAGAACATAAAGAAAAATATTTTCTTTAAAAGTATTTAAAAGTAACAAAAATGTTGAATCAAAAAGTTCCTGAAGACTAGGAGCGTCGCCAAAAAAATTACTTCTTTTACTTTTTAGTGCAAAGTTCGATTTCGAGCTTTACTCCGCCCTAATTACATAGGTTTAAAACTTCCTCAATTAGCTACAAAATTTTCTAATTGCCAGTTGTGGAACTGTTAATGGCTGTAATTATTTTTAGAAAGAAAATCAATGGGTAGAAGAATTAATAATCAAGACGGACGTAAGTTGGACGTCACATGGACGTAGTTGATGGTAAATTTCGCGACATATCTTTGTGGCGCAACATTTTCGCTTGTTCTTGGTGATTAATTAGCGAGGATCGTGCGTGCTGGTACTGGCGTTGGTAAAAATGTACACACACGGTCTTTGTACCTTCGTTGTCCTGATGACGCCGTGAAATCCGCCGACTATAATTAACATTTCAGTCAGCATTGAGAAACAACACTCATTACATCATATGGCTTACAGGGATACCACTCATTACTTATTTACAGTAGTTGGGCGCTTTTTTAATTGCGCGCAATTGTTCGATAAATAGCCGGGTACGGCAGGAAAATTTCTCTTATTAATTGACGGGGGGCAGGTGGGTAGGGTCGGGAATAAACGATATGTGTAAAGACGTCGAGGTGGCGATCGTAAAATCAATTAAACTCCGGGAGCTTCGCACAACAAGACCTGATTAGGTCGCAGTAATTCCGCTTCCTTTATAATTTACTTTGTAACTTTTAAACATCTCGAATAATAAGTTGTTGGCAACTCCGGCGAAGTTAGGTTTCAAAATCAAATTAAACAAATTAAAATTTCACGCCTGAAAAGCACCAATTTGGATCGTAATGATTCCGGGTAATCGCAGCAAATTCGACAAAAATTGTTGGCGGCAACGAGGCGTTGCTGCGTTAATTGTTGACTTCCTCTATCGGTAATTAATTATTTATTTGGAGGATTGCCGACTTTGATCCGTGCCAGTCACGTGAGACCGACTAATGTGTTGGAGTGTATCAAACACATCAAAGCAGGACCCGAATTCGGCAAATTAATTCTCGGTTGCAGATCCCGGAAACTGTTTACCACTAACTTAACAAAGCTGTTAGGTTTACGCACTACGGCTGACTTTATTAACAGCCGCATTTGCATAATAACCAACACATTTGCCACGTGCTTCGATCCGGAGACCGATCCGCCAAATTGCCCAGGAGCTCTTGGCCCGCGAATCAAGTCCACCCCCGGTAGCCAAAACTATCAATCAAGTTTCTTAAGAAATTTTTATAAAAAAAAAATATTTTGTCTAATTTTGTTCCTAAAACTTTTCAGTGGATATAAATATCTACACACCTAGTTCTTCACAATTGTTTAAAAAATATTTAATTTAATTTAGTTAAATTATGTTGTGACTAAAAATTTGGTGGAGGTTGGGTATCTTGACGTGCGAATTTCGGGGATCGGAAGTGCTTTGCTGCCATCTATCGCATAATAGCGAAAGAAATTATGCAGTCCTGGAATGAACGAATCGTCGAACCCTCATCCCCGAAAATTGCCGGGTTAATTCGGGTCGAAGCCATTTAGGGGCTGCGTTTTGAAAACGCTGCTGTGTTCAACTGAGAAAATAGCATTGCGATTTTGAAAGTTGGTAATGCTGTTGAACTTTTGGGCCAAACTAGGATGCGATGGAAAAGTCCCATTAGCACGTTCTTGTCGGTGTCATTGATCGGGCAATTTTACTTTCGTTGGCTGTCGTAATTTACAACACATGCTTAATGGCAGGTAGGTATATCTTTGTCAGGTGTCGTGGTAACATTTTATTAGTTTAATTTGATGTGTACAAATTTATTATACCGTAACAGTAAGAAATGAGATGGTGTGGCTGGCAAGAACCTAATGATTCAATGTCGTGTCTGTCCCTGGCTCGGCGAATTCGACTCAGGTGTTCAATCATTCGTAATTGCCACCTTATTTCTTATCTAGTTTGACGAAAAATATAGAAAACGATATTTTATGCCTAACATAAATAACCCATCGACCATGATTAATAGTGGAAACGTCGATTTGCATCCGGGAGTTGCAACTCGCAATTGCCCTTCAATTAACTCCTGCGGCACACAGCCAGCAGGACCTCCGCAAGCGATTTGTTATAAAACGCAATTATTGCAACCGGTTGAAAAAAGTGATGGTGTAATTGAAGAAATTTCGCGGCCGATGGCCTTAATTCGTTGGAAATTAGGGTGGTCCGTCCTGCCGGTCCCGTAAAGTGACCCTTGTCGTGCAGGTTCTCTACGATAACCAGTAGTGGTTTCCTGTATCAATTTTTAAAACCACAAATTAACTCGATGGACATTTAATAATACATCCCCGACAAAATTAATAGCCTCACGCAACAGACACTCCTATAATCTACTCAGCACAACTTAATGTTCCGTCTCCCACGAAAAAAGCTCGGATTGTAAGGGGGTAAATGTAAGTTTTTTACGTTTGGCGATGCACCCGCTCGGTTTGCTACCCGGAAAGCAATAAAACCATAAAATTAAATCTGTTATATGTTATCTGCTGTTCCACAGATGTTCCGTAAATTAAAATCGTACTTTTTATCGGGTCGGTTCTGTCGTAACAAATCGACAATTAGCGCAAATTGTTGTTGTCGAGCAAAATGTTACTTTCATTGAACCGGTAATTGTCCGTCATTGCAGTCGGTAAACTATAGACGTTATTAGACACCTAGTTGCTGGAATTAAATGTAATTTGGTTTAACAAGAATTTGATTGAGCCGCTCCAATCATTCCTTTATTCATGAAAATTGTAATTGAGCCACAATTCCTGAAGACTGAATCATTCAGAAATTTCAGAAGCTCAAACCACGAGCCAATGAATCAAAAAAAAAAAACAACTGTCAAATAAAACGTTTAATATTTAACAATATTCGCAGATATTATTGTTATAATCGTAACGGATGAAAGAGACGAAGGTTCAGCACAGAAAAAAGAGTTTTTGTTTATTAAAAAAAAAAGTTATTTGGTGAAGACAATTGGAAAGTGATTAGGACAGAAAAAAGAGGTTTTGCTCATTAAGAAAAATTAATTAAGTTATTTGGTGGTGACAATTGGAAAGTGAAAGTTTTGGCAAAAATGAGATTAGGCTGATCCTGCATGACTGATTGGCGAACAAATTTTGTTGGCGTTACCAGAACGGCGACCTCTTTGTGCGAGGAAAGGCTCCTAAATCCTGCCCCGGTGTTCATTACAATGTCTTGTGTAAACGTTGCCGCCACCGGTAGAGGAGGATTCGTTTTAAATTTCCGGTTATGAGTTGCTAGTTCAATTATCATCCACGGCCTTCTCACGGTGTATAAATGGCCTTTCTGTGCCGGGGCATAATAAGAGCAGCGCCCATCTCCGATAATGATATGCAAGGGCATGCATACATTAACAGGAAGACAGTAGGCGAACCCTTTCACGAAATAAAAAATCTAAATGGGTTTTTTCTTAAGCAAATAGGTCCGCTTGCTGTTTGTTCCCATGCACTGCGGGCTGTTACGCGCTGGCTCTCATTATTAACAAAAGGGATGATGGTTTACCTTGTCGTGGACCAGTTTTTGTGCGGACATGTGCTCATTAGAATACATCAGATGAAATTACCAACGGGCCCTATTGCCTCACGTATCCATTACCACTTATCACGTTGTCGGTGTGGAAGAGATTTTTGTGATTTCGAAGCGGTTGGAGTCGTGAAAATTTTAAATTACACGTGTTTAGGGGTTTAACAATAGTTTCGGCGAAATCACCTCCTGCGCGTTAGATCAGCACAAAAGAGGGTATTATTAGTTTCACCCTTCGAAGCGCAGGTAGGTCTCACAAAAGACAGCTTTTCCGCCTGTCAATATTTTAAATACATAATCGATCTATTGGTAACACCTTTACCAAAGCAACCTGTTACCACCTGATTTGGGGTGGGCCCTCCAAGTGCAACTTAATGGCTTATCGAGAGGTCATTGTATGGTAATATATTCATTAACACTCCTCGCCTTCTAATTGCTCCTATTATTTACCATCACCATCAAATCTGGTAAGAAATTTTAATTGGAGCGTCCAGCAATATTTAAAGAACCAATTATTTCGCCCGTTCTGGAAGTTATCAAATTTCCGATCACAAATTTGTGAGAACCAGAAAATGGTTTTTCAGCCGGCTGCTCTAATTTGCTTCTCCTTTGTTAGCGCCCAGATAAGTACGACAAAAAAATATGCGTATACGTCAGCGTGCTTAATTCATATGCCATAGTTTCAGTTCAGCGAAAGGGTTGCGGAAAAGGAAAAAAACCGAGAACAATGGATCCTAATGTGGGGATAGTTCTTGTCAGGTTCCCATCAACTGTCGTATGCAGATCAGGATTCCATTAGACTTTCGCATGTAATTGATCCCGTCCATATGCAAATGGTAACTATTATTCTACTCTGGCCCGACTAAACAATTCGGTTGGTTATTGTTGATATGGTGGTGCGTCAAGGGTGAAATAATTTGTGAATTTGCTAGGGCGGAAGAGGGCAAACTCGCTCTATCCAACTATCCAGATGCAAATGGACAGGGAAGTACTGTTTCAGGCCGCCATTTCCGGACCGAAAACCGCCATGAAATTAGATTGGCAACGCGATTGGAGTTCATTACAATTAGACAAAATTAATTTGGGCTATTGCGGACCCGACCAAATTCTCGACCCAATCCCATCTTAATACTCTCAGCAACTGATACAGAAGCATCATTCTTACATAATCTCAAGCTATTAGATCTTAGCATTCTAGTGGTCTCTTAGTGGGGAAAATTTTAACAAAAAATAAAAAAATATTACAAAACACCAATGAGTCTGTGCTCAAGAGGGTAAAGTATATAGAGAGGCTCCGTAGAAGAAAGTTTAACGATTTTAAGATAAGTTGTGGTAGGAGTAAACTCTAAAAATGTGGGAAACCGAAAGGTGGACGGTGAGTTGGCTTAATTGCGGTGTTTATCCGGGAAGCGATCCGCTTCCTCGAGTGTCGACAGGAAGGGGCTGAAACTGGCCGCGATGTTTGTTTGCCAACCGCTCGGAAACAGAAGAGGCGTCTGGAGGCGGGCGAGAGCGTCGTGGGGTCAATTTCCACGGCGCCGCCAAGTAAGAATTAGCTCGGATTAG
Organism: Schizotus pectinicornis; assembly: GCA_951805265.1. NCBI lineage: Eukaryota > Metazoa > Arthropoda > Insecta > Coleoptera > Pyrochroidae > Schizotus > Schizotus pectinicornis. The sequence continues at coordinate 19,873,952 of OX638203.1, forward strand.
GGAACAATGGCGACGTCGTCCCGGACCCGACCAGATTGTCTCAGTATAATCTGGAGATAATGAGCGAGTCACTTCTGTTACAGTAATTGCAGACAACCGACGCGGCGCTATTGTTATGGGGCCGCTCATAAAACTACAATGCTACTTGCGGCTCGGAAGTCGGGAACGTTCAACAAGTGGCATTCAAATTTCCAAATTAATTTCCGTAATCACTCTTGGGAATTAATTTCAGCGGTTACGTCGAAGCTCGCTCTTTACGGGGCTTATTTCTTTGGAATTCCAGACGATGGATTCCCGACAGCCACGGGTTAAGTTTTAGTACGGGAATGTTTCATTGCCATGCTGGAAATTAGCGTCTAATGCCGCCCTTCGAGGGTAATTTGACCAAATTACCCTCACGACTTCACGCCACACAGCCGCACTCGTCACCTTCATCTTGCAGCTTATTCCGAGCTCGCGACGAGGATAATACCGCAAAATTAGTTTCGTAATAGTCTTCAATGAAGAAATTGGAATTTAAATAATATTACAAAGGGGCATGAAGAAAATTTTTAGGAGTTAGATATTTACGTATCAAATGATGAAGCGTATGAAGAGGTCCTAATTCGGAGAGAGCTTCCGCCCCACCCATGTTCTTGTTTGTGCTGAGAGTCCTTTATTCCTGCCTCTCTCAATCAGGTCCCTGCTTCCTGTATATTCAACTTGATTTTTTTGGCAACACGGATCATGTGGGAATGATTAAGTCCCAGATAGATTAACTGGCAGTCCGATAATGCAATTAAAATATGCTGATGCGATCAAAATTCTGCATATCTGCTATTCGTCCCACACTCGGCAGCTGATAGTTTTTCTTGATGGTTTAGTTCTTCAAAGTAGATTTACGTGTAGTCGTGTAATCTGGATTTGAGTGTGGTTGTTCTTCGGAAGATCGCTACTGCGATGGTTTTGTGTGAACTGATCTCGCCTCCAGCATCCGCGCCTCGTCTTTCGGTTTCGCGTCCGTAACTGTCGTTCTATTATGCAAGTAACAAAACGGTTAGTTAAATAGGCAAATGAGGTGGCGTTCTCTATTTCCGGTGTCGGAGGGCCCGAACTCTGCCATCGCGTCTAAAAGAAAAGGGTTTAGCAGCCGGGCGGCGGTGTGCGTTCGCATAAATTAGACGCGTACATATGCAAATGGGGCAGTGTCTTGCGCCACAGGATACGCACATGCACGTATGCAGATCGCATTAATGCGCGCCCAAGGGACCTCGGGACCGGTCTCGCCACCATATGTGAGCAAGAACAAAACGCGACAAAAAACCTGACAAAAACGGGCCCAGTACACAGTTTTGGGGGCCGTCGAGGCCAGGGCCAGATCTCCGAAACAGTGCCTCTCGCGAGCGCGAACGCTTTGCTCCTCTCATCACCTGGTCAGCCAGCTGGACGTCGCGACTTGAGCCCTATCGATTATCCTTGGTTGCGGCCGTGCGTATGTAAATCGATGTGACCTAATGATATTTTAATTACAAGGCACTCGTGATTGATGATGATACCGCGTTTGGCAGCGGGACCGTTGTTGAGTGGAACCGGCGCGTAATAAATAGTGCCCCAATTAGCTTATCTCCGCCGAAATTCGGCCATTTGCATAAAATACGAATCAATTTCGGCGGGTCCGTCGACGATATCTTCCGCGTTTTGGGGAAATCGCGCTGTTGGTTAATGAGCGCCTTCCAGGGCCGTCGTCGGGCCATTAGCGGCGCGTTCAAGACAACGGTAACTCAATTGGTGATGTTGATGGAATTTGTAGTGCAACAGAAGGCGGTGGTGGGAGCGGTGTGCGTGCCGCGAGTGTGCTACGAAGATGTGCGCTTTGCTTTCGCGGTCACGGGATTATGTTAACGAAGACCCCGACGAAACCATCCTGGAAACCACAAAGTAAACACTATTTAACTACCATTAAATCTTTCGTCTATTATCTTGCCTTTGTCTTCACCGACCCAACACCTCGACTCTGCACTACCGCAACCGCCGGCCGGTCTGTCATCGGCCTCTCCAACACCCTGCCGCCGGATCAGCGGAAATTGACTTATCGTCTTCACAAATTTTGACTCGATGCTCCAGGCTCCAGGTACATACAAGAACAGAGACAGTTCCATTTCGAAAACAGGCATTACCACCCTACTTCTTGTTGAATCACCAACTTTCTATTCTTTGGTTTAGGAAAATTTTTAATACTACCCTTATAGCAATTTTTAATTTTACTTTTTCAAGAAAATTGTTAAATTTTTTTTATTCTTTTCTTCAAGCTCCAAACTTATACTCTTAATCCCTCATTGCTGTTCTAAAGCTGAACCTCAAAGTAAAGATAGAATTTTCTAAAAATAGCAATAACAATAACATGAAGAAAGTATAAAAGCACTAGACCAAGAACTTCAAAATTCAGAAATTCAGATGCGTTACAACTTATTGCAAATTTAGTAAGGAAACCTAGAACTAGGTAAAAACATAAAGTCTAAATGGTCAACAACAAATTTTGATTAATAATTTTGATTTTAATGACATTTTGAGCCTTGACCGCCGTTTAGATTAACGTGTCAAATGCGACCGCTACTTCTTTAAAAACTCTGAAGGAGATGCCTGCCTCGTGCAATATGTTTCGAACATCCATTAGAAAATGTTCGCTTAATTTGCCCAGAGAACGTAATAAGAGTTTCTCCTTCCGGCGTTTGATTACGGTTTTAACAAGACGAAACTTATTGTAGCGTTCCTTTTATTTCGGCAACATAATAACGCGATATTAGATATTCGTGAAGAGCTTTCGGCGGGAGCGGGGCCGTCCTGATTTGATATCCGAAACCTTTTTTAATTATTTATTTATTTTCTCCAAGCTAGCGAAAAGGTATTCGGAGCAATATCACAATATTGCGTCCCGTAGGGCGTTACATCCGCTCCGAGGGCTCTTATCATTCTTCCCCGTTCGGTTCGCTTCTCCGCAGCCCCACCCACGTATTTGTGGATTTTAAATTTGTGTGTGTTCGTTTTGAGCTCGCTTTCGCGAATTTCCAAGGAGGAAACTATGAGGAACCTGGGCTCGTAATCTCGACCCGCACCCCAATTTCTCTTTCTTTAATATTGCCGCCCCCGCCGCATTTGCAAAGAAAATGATGGAAAATAATCGCGATGCCGCCGTGCGATTGTCATTTGAATTTGTGTGTAGCGAAGTAAATTTTAAACAGCACTGAAGGTGTTTTCTTTTCACGACTCCGAATCAAACCTTGATTAAGGAAGATGCCCAGGGTGCGAGATTAGGGCCGCCGCCACACTATATCATTCTTAAGTTTCATCTGGCTGTTTTGACGCGATGATGAACTCCGAAATAAGTTTTCAAAAGCACCACCGGCTAAACTTCTGCCAGCTTAAACGTGATGCATTATGTTAGTGACAGCATGAAAAATAGTCACATTTAACAGTCTTTCGGATGTTGCGGCTAAGGAGACCCGCTGACGTGTTAATCAGGATTGATGGTGTCTAAGATGGGGAAGAACTGATGAAGAATATCGCGGTGATGGTGGCGAAATCTGCGCTAATCAGGGAGCTTTACGCTGCACCGCTAGTTGAACGGAAAATGCTGATAACAAAATATTGATGGCGAGACTTAATGCAATAAGGGTAGATCAATACCCACGCAAAACTAAGAAGCAGACTATCCTATATTCTCGCACTAGGAAGTGGCAAACAGGAAAATCTCAAGAGAGCTTCAATTCACTCAAGAGAAATTTCTGTGCTCAAAGGTGAAAGGTCTTAAAAATCTGATAACTGCATTTCTATCTAAAAGCTCTCGCGCGGGCAAAGCTTCACTAATATAGTTATCATTGATAAAGTGCGCAACTTACTTAAATGTTCATAACCTTCAAGATCTAGGCACATAGCAGTAAATACTATGTGCGCACTGAGATAAAAAGTCGATTTTTAATCGGAAAGTTATTTGGACAAGAAATTGACAAAGAAAAATTAGTTTGATAAATTGGTTCGGAAATTGAAGAATAATAGTTTTATATTAATAAAATTAATTAATTTGGTTTTATGTTATGGACATTAAATATTGGAGCAAATAGTCAGTTCTGCTATGTTCTTCAATAACTTTAGTTCTTATTTTAGTGGATTTTTTTACAGTTTCAGAAACATTAGTTCCTGTTCATGAACTTTAATGTCAAATTTATTTTTGTAGAATATCCACTTAATTATTTTACGTTATTGTAATTTTCTATAATCAAGCATTAATTAATTACAAAATTATTTTATCTGATAAATCAAGAATACTTATTTTACGTTGTTTACTTGTCCAAAAATAATGTTTTATGAGCTTCACGGTCATAAAGTCTTCGTTACTGCATATTTATTTGAATTCTTTTGAAATAACAAGTTAATTATATATTTTTACGCTATATCCCCGCACAAGTTGGTACGAAAAAATTTTGTATTTATGATAAAGTTTGGATAAAGTGTTGTGGGGAAATAAAATTACAATTTACCAAGAGCTTTCTGCAATTTCAACGAAATTAATTTGGTTATTTTTATAGTAAATGATGGCAGCCGACAATTTTACAAGTTAAGAGTTTAAAATTTGCTCAATTATTTTCCAAATAATGTTAAAAAATAAGGAACTTTTGTTGTTGTCGTCACAAAAAAAGTTCAAAGCTTCAAAAAACAGCGAGTACGAAAATAACGAGCTTCTTGAATTGAAGGCAAGAATGTTGTCCTTATTTTGGACCCACTGTACTCGTGTTGGATCTCATTATCAGGTGGATGACATGGTAAAGTTGCGTGTACGGTATCTCTTAACTTTAATTAGGCAGTAACAGATAATCCGCATAAACAAATTTAAAGCGAAAACACGTTTCCTGACCAGGTCCGTTAACTGATAACCCAATTTCGACTGTTTCACCGCAATTTATTGTAACCCCAAAAAGCTCTTAATTTCCCACTTTACACCTATTTTTCCGCTTGCAATTACGATTACGTTTTAACATGCGGCTTTCGTGAAATAACCACAATTGTGACGTCATTTCAATAGAAAAAACGATAATAGCACAACAATCAATGTGTTTGAATTATAACAATTTCGTTCTTAAACACCTAGTTTTCTAGTCGTGACTTTACCTACGTGTATGATTAAGTTTTAAATGGCCTGAAAAGATCGATCGGAACAGAAACCGGGTAATTTCTCCGCCAGTTAAGCACAATTATGACGTAGTATGGCTTGAAAACAAAAGTAAGTAGCTGGTCAATGCTTTAATTGGAGTATAATTTGCAGAAAAACTCGTTGTGGTTCCGTGTCGTAAAGCGATTCATGGAAATGCGTCTGTCGCATGAAATATCCGGTTTGACCTTTCAGTGCTTTTTTCAGTTCAATGATCACACTGTAGCGGAACCGTGGCTCGAATGGAAAACTGCCGGGATATCGGGTCGGATAAGAGCCCCAGATCAATCAAGAAATAGAGGGAGTTTTCGACAACAACAAAAAGAGTGGCTATTTTGATTTATCGCCGCGGCCAAAAGAAAAATTGTTCCCATGACACGACACTTCTCTAATGAGCTAAGCTGAAAGCGTTCTAAGGATGAAACATCGGAAAAATCAAAATTGAAATTGAACAGTTATGATTTAAAGGGTGCCTTTAAATTTGAAAAACATTTTAATCTATTAATAAAGACTTTCTCTAGACTCTAGACTTTTTCATTGTAAATTTTGCACAATTTGTTTTTGTACTGCACCTTGTTAATCAAAGTGTCGTAATGTTAAAATAGTAATTACTTGCACAAATAGTTCAGGATTGGTGTCGTCTAATTATTGCAAAAAATCCTAAATAAATTTTGACTGGATCGGAGGTTTAGAGTACCTACCTGAAAGAAGCTCGATCTGAATGCGGCGCTGAAATTAGTGGCGCCGAGCCCCTCTATGATTTTCATTTTATCTGCTGAAATTTCTCTGCCAAACTCGCAGGAGGCAATTTCAATGAGGCGGAAGCTGGGGCACACGTTGCGCTGCCTCCATATCCAGATTTTATCAGTGATAAATCCTTAAACGCAATATTGGAGTCTCCGAAGGGGACTGTTAACGAGCTCTGAAAAATTTAGCCCCCAGCTGTCCAAATTGCGCCGTTTTCGTTTGATTTCGACCTTTATCCGACAACACCCCGAATCTTCATCAACGAATTAGCCCAACCAACGGTGCCGCCTTAATTAGTGATAAAGCAATTATTAAAAGGAGCCCCGTACATAATTAATCTGCAAACCAAGAAATAATTCCCGGTTCCGTCGCCGTGAATAATTGATAATCCAAATTGGTCCTTTTTAACAATTCACTCCGTTTACGCAAACCGAAACGTTTTACCTGTAAACTGCTAAATAATGGATGAATAACGAAATGTAAATGAATGCGTTACCAACGGCCATTTCGCGGAGGGACGCCGGCGTCGGCGTCGTGCGCTTGCGTGCGCACACCCTCCGTCGTCCTGACGACCGAGGGTGCGGGAGTCTTTAAATTGTTAGGCCCTCGAGCAACCACCCCATACGTGACCCTTGGTCTCTAGCCTTGCGGTGCCCACATGTGTGTTTGTGGGGCAAACGGCAAAATGGCGGATGATGATTGTGGACGTTGATGGTTTGTTGTGGCGTCGTCATTATTTCTAGCACAAATTAGCCACTTAATTAACTTGAAGAACCAATTAGTCATTGGATTATTTGCGGCGGTCGAGCTTTACGCACACCCAAGCGGACCTTGGAAGTAGCAATGTTGCTAAATAAAATTTTATTGCTCAACGGTATGTCGGCGTGATTAACTTTAATTTATTAAAAGTGGCCAGGGATACGATCATGTGCAGCGTAGCGACCAAAATAAATACCGCGCTAAAGAAAAATTTTCAAACAAAAGCGCAGATGAGAGCGCGATTATTAAAGTTAATGACAGTTTTTTTTTAATGACGGGCATAATCTGAATTCATCAAGTGGTTGGAAAATTAAAACTGCCTCGAAGCAACAGGTTTTATAATGGATTTGTTTGTTTCCATCGGCAAGCCAAAATTATTCAGTAAACAAACGATAAAAATTTCAGCATACCACCCCATAATGGAACCATGAAAGCCGTTCAATGGCTACTTGAAAGTTAAATTTTAAAAATAATTGGAAAATACTTTTACAGACTATTAAAGAAAATTGGCACTTTTGTAGCTAATTTTTGAAAAATAAAACTGCAGAAGCCTTTCTGTAGGTAATTTATAGTTATAATTATTTATTATGTTTTTAGTTCTAAAACAATCATGCCTCTTGTTTTTAAAAATGTGACTCAACACTATTGTCAAATTACCAAATTCCTCTTATAGCGACTGAAGTTATTTAGATTATTATTATGTTACGTGGGCATTTATTTTATTGTTATAAGTAGATAAGAATGTGGAACCGGGTCATAACTTAGGATTTTATTTAAGGCGCAGGGTCGCTATTTATTGTAAACTATAAAATTGTCTTTTGTTATCTTTACTGCGAGCAGACTATAAAGCTTACCCACTTTTCAGGATAATTTACGGCCCACCTAATGTCACCACAAACGCGACGATATGGTTACGCCTAAAAACAAGAAAATTCGTGACTTAGGTGGTGGGTCCAATATTAAAACCTCAAAGGATCATAAAATCGCAACGATAAAGTGCGATATGGCTAGTTGCATGCTTGTAGTGCCAGCAAGTAAAATTTCAGCAATAAAAAGTTTTCAAGAAAAATGTTAAATAGTTGAATAGTTTCCAAAATGTTGAGAAAAAGTGCTATTTAATCTTGTGGCTAGTTGTATGAGGCGCAGATTGTTCCATTATATAAATTGTACAGAGAGATAAATGGAATCGTACATTTAATGGCGGCGGTGCAATTTTTGACTTCGCCTAAAACTTCTTTTAGTGGCAATTTCTAAGAGTGCTTTTAAAAAAAAAATTACAGGACCCTGAATTGCCCCTGTACAAAGCTTCTTTTTGCGTGATTCTAAAAAAAGGGGAAAGAAACTTAACCGTGTTGCCACTCGTCTCGCATTTGGTGTATGTAGATGCTAGTCTGGAACAGCAGCGCCCCCATTCCATATATCTCAAGAAAATTATATCTCATGAAAATCATACATTACATTAGCGAGTAGGTATTGCTGGTTGCATTATTTAGTTGATAAATATTTTAATTTATATCGCAACAAAAAAGTATATCACAGAGAAATGTTACTCATATTTATATCTGCTTTAATTTATATCATTATAAAATTATATATCTCAAAACAGTATTTTCTATATATCACAAATTTGTATATTACATAGCCCGGAATTATGTTGTAGATATTAATTTAACATTATATTTCGGAAAAATTAGGTATTAATTTTTTTTTTATATATTTCTTGTCAAAATATATATAACAGGTATTAATGGAACAAACGGCGCCTCATATAGTTGATCGCACACAACATTATATTTATCAAGTATTATGAAAAAGGACAAATAGGTTCACCAAGGTCTGCAAGGATGAAAAGCTTAAAATAAAGAAGAAAAAAATTAGAAAATTTTAATTTTAGATCAAAATGTTATAATTCTTACAGCTTAGAACTTAGGCCTTGTACTTACGTCCAAAGTAGTTAGAAATAGTAGAAACTTACCTTCTAATTTATTATTCCAATTAAAATTTATAGTAGTAGCCCGTATGTTTATTTGCCAAATAATATCATTATTTCTACGTAGATAATACTCGCGTAAAATTTTTAATTTACTCCCGTAAAAAAATTGGTCTTCCAGTTAAGAGATTTGCTTTGATTGTGACAGGCAGTTTCGTGGCGTAAAGAGTCTGTTTATGTTGCGGTCAACATCTCTTTTTCGGCTGTCGCGTGCTGTTTTCGCTTTTATATCGCGAAATTAACTTTTATTAAATGATAATGCGCAAAAAACCGTAAACTGCGCCATTAACAGTCGTCGAAACGGACAGTAGCCATTTTCCAGTCAAGTCCATTTCAGACAAGTCACGCTTGAAGGTAGGTACTCACGAATCCAAGTTTTGACTGTACATTAATTACGGAACAATTTGAATAACGCCAGATTATTTTTATTTATCGTCCTCAAACTTTCTGTTTGCGGCGACCGATTAGCATAATTCGCCATGAACATCCCTAAATCACCCCGGCCCGAGTCAAATAAATTTTTAAGCGTTTTCGGCATTTCTGAGGCAATCTCGGATCGCGCCGTTACATTAATTAAAAACAATTTCCGTGTAAAACATTTCCATTGTTTTTCTGTTATCGGGTTGCGATGATGATTAATCGTTTTTTCATTCAAATGAGATCAAATCGACGCGATTTGAATATAATCTCCAAGTAGTGCGAGGTGGTCGAACGAAACAATTAGATGGCGGAAAAGGAGTTTTTCTGACGAGTCGAGGCGATGGTAAATAAAATTTTGCGACATCACCGACGTCAAGGTAGTGGAAGAGAGTAAAGCAAATAAAAAGAGCACACATCATTAATCTGTTCTAACTGAATTATCAGAGAGTCCACCTCACTCCTGATTTAAGGAGCCGGAGCAAAGGACCGAGCCAACGAGTAAATACGGCATCCGAGTAAATTATATTAATTCTTTAAAGACCTTATACAAAACGTGTTTCGAGCTTTCAAGTTTATAATGAGACATCCCTTAGGTAAAATATGTTTAGCCCATTATAATAACATTTTGCGAGTTATCCGAGACGAACTCCCGGCATAACAAGAGTTTTGAGTTATTAATCCATGCCCAGCGGCTGTTTTATTAATGAGCGTGCGGATAGAGGGGCTTTATCCGATTTTTCAGGAACAAAAACACATTACGCTACTTTAAATTCAATACCGGCCCATTATCCATATTAGTTGCAAATGGAACGTCACCAATGAGAAGTGGAGTCGCGAAGTCGGAACGGGGAGAGCAAATAGCTATTCTTAAAATTCTGATCAAATTCCAATTAGATATTCGAAGCGAAAACATTTTTAACGTTTTACGTCAACTACAGCGAGCAAGCAATCATCTTTACAATATAGAAAAATCGACCGAACACGCTGAAAAGTTTAAATGAGGTCTGATTCTTCGACGGCAACACGTTAGCGTGCAGGTAGGAGAGCTCTGCAGTTCCACTGACGTCTAATTGGACTCCAAACCGCTGCTCGCTCACCCCCTGCGAGCAGGGGACATTTTTTTCTGCCCGGGATGAGGCTGCAATCGTTAGCAGATGCACACTCATCCGTCAGGACGCGAGCCCGCCCGACTCCACAAAGAAAATCCGCAGTCCTCGAGCACAGGAAGATTCCCATCAACCATCAACTGTTTAAGTTGCCATCAACGAGCCTTTTTACTTCTATAGATGCTGTCTAACTTTTAACTGGAACTACATAATCTGAAAAGTGATCACTAAAGAAATGAAACAAAAGAGAGACAGTCTAAATACTCAAAAAATTGACAATTTACTTAATTTTATGTTCAACTAATTTCCGCTCGTCACATTTTTGACGCACCACGAATTCTTGGTCAATCTCCTCCTAATTGGGGAATAAAACTTGTAAATGAGAAATCTTGCAATCAGCAATAAAATAGACGTGTATTGGCTTCAAGTCTTAGAACCGTCGGGGTCTTGCCCCAGCCACTTCTCGAGGGGGTCTTGCTCCACCCTCTCCGCCCTCCGCGATGATTCACGAAATTCGCTGAGGAAATTCCCGTTTAATCAAGACGGTTTCTTATAATCCGATGCGATTAGCTGCTAATGTTTTGATGTAATTCCCCGTAATCTGCAGTCTGTGTTGGGGCTTCCGAATCCCTATAGGTTGGTTGTTTTTGATCCCTTAAAACGTCGACATTTCAACCACTGACATTTTTCCAATCTCCAATTAGCTCCAGACATGCATTGCAAATATTAACTGACCGCAAGAGTGTTGCGTGTAGGAACACGCCCGTTATTGTTTGCCAACGTTAACAATATGAGATAATCAAACCTAAGGTCACCACAAATGCCATAGCGAATCATGGTTTGACATTTTCTAATAACCTATTGTAACACGACGCCGAGCGACTCTAACCACATGTATGCGCTGACATTTTTCTACGCGAGCTGGTCGCCGGGAAGAAAAACTGGCAAACACCTAGAGTATCGTCGCTCTATTCCGGATGGGTCATGGTTTTAATCCTGATTTATTGAAGCGCGATTCCCAACAAGGAACGGACTTTGCATGCGATGCGATGATTAACACCGACGGTTCTCTTATTAATGACGGCTGAAATATTCACACTGTTGCACCTCTAGTAATTGCAGTCGATACATCACGCCTTGGGCCGAATACGCTCATTAAAATTGCAATAATTGTTCTAATATGTAGTACCTCGAAGGCACGCTTTCAGCGATCTCATTATAGTGTAGGTGATGCGTTATCGTTGATGAGACGAACCTGACAAACTGTCCTGAGGACCAATCACCTGGATGGGATAACCTGATGAAATCTTCTAAAACCTTCCAATTAGTACCTACGTGCAAATCTCGACAAACTTTGCGTTTTCTCGAGGCTTAACGTCGAACGGAGCGAAATTCTTATTAATTAGAAGCTCCAATGGAATCAGGACTCAGACATTCCTAATAAATGATCTCGCAAGAAGCTTAAAGACTTAATAATGCCATTAAGCCCCAATGCTTCCTGTAACCAGTCGATTTGTCTCAATTCCGAATCCTAATTACGTCTTAATCGAGCTGAAATCATTTCCAAAAGTACGAGAAACAAATCCAAACACTAATTGATAGTGGTTTGTTAATAGTCCATTTCGACTGGCTGGTCTGGTCTTAATTATGTATGAATTATTTATTTGCGTTTATGAATGCGATAGTATCTCATGGACTGTTTGATTTATCGTTCGTGTGAGTTCTTTCGCAGCAGAAGGACGTGATAAATAATGTCCTGCGAACGGACAGCGCTGTGGCGCAACAGAATTTAGCTTATTAACACCGCAAACTAGTGCAGATCGATAAGAAGTCCTTAATGAGACGGTAATCCAGGCAATGGCAGAAACAAACACGTCTTAATTAAACTACAACTCCTGCTATCAGGGACTAATTGAGTCGATAGATTGCGGGTGTCGAGGTGTCTTTTTACGAGAAGCGAGATTATCAGTCATCAGCTTTTGGACCTCACCGGCTGAAAAGAAACACAAAAATCAATTTGCCTTGACAACGCCAACCGTAGATGTAAGAGGTGCCAACAAGAGAGACCAACAGAAAGATCAACTGCCACTCTAATTCTGTAGTTAATAGAAAATAAAATTTTTTGTGTTTAGGTAAATTTGGGCGGGGGCTTTGACCCCTTTGCGGGCAAAATTTTGGCGGTGTCGGAGGCGTCGCCTGTTGGTTTTGCCGCTGCCGTTTTCGGCATTTCGGTAATTCGGTCTGTCGAGCGAGCTGGCGAGGCGCGGCTTCAATCAGATTACCGAAATGATATTTCAGTGCGTTCTGGCAGCCGACAGTCCCGGCTGAATATCAGGAATGGGGCTTAGGTTGAAATCTCGTTTAGAATAGGGAGAGTTATCGATCAGCCCCCGATGTAAGACGCCTGCAGTCATAGATGGAATAGCAATAAGTGGGTGGTCGCCCGCCGGTCCCTCTCTCCCGCCCGCGCTCCATCCCCCCGTGTGGGGTGGAAAACGAATTAGGGATCAGACGAACAAAAACAGGGGAGTCAAAATATAAAAATAACGTCGGCCATTTCTCGGGATCCACCGCGCTTATAACAATGCGGCCGCGCACCGGATATTACATGCGGCCTGACACTTTTATTAAAACATATCCACAACGCGGTTGTCCGCCAAAATGCGCCGGCATTAATCACGGACCACTTCCGGAAACTAGACGGATTTTCGGAGGACGTCCATTTTCGGCGGCGCGGCGCCCCGGAAGGACGCTTCGGCACCCGTACGCCGCCAATTTCCGTCATTACAACTCATTAGCGAATCGCCCAGAGCCCTCGAACACCTGCATTATTCCGCCGACTTTACCATATCCTTAGAGCCTCTTTTTAATTCATCCAATTCTTGAAAGAATCCTGAAAAAACCAACTGTCTAAATAAATTACTGGTAGTTCTGAAGACTGACTCTTCAGAATTATCCCGGCGCCTCCGCCATTTGTTGCATTGCACTCTGAAGGTTGGTGAAGTTGTTCGAGATTAAATTATATTGTTTAAACTCAGGCCAGTTACAGCTGGAGTCAAATTGAACTTTTTAATGCCTCATTACAACTACTTAAAAATTTTTACTCGGTTTCGCTGAAGTAAAACTTTTGTATTCGACGGATTGCCCTATAAAATGGTCTCCATTGTCATCTTTGAGAACAATCAAATCTTTTGACGCATTATTTTGCTTATTCACTTTAAAGTAAATTGATTTCTGAAAATAATCAAGGGGTTAATTAATTTCAGTAACTTAATTTTTTACTTCTTTTAACAATTATTATTGGTCTTTATATCTTTATAAATAAAGTTCAGGGTTATATCGGTAACGTGAGCGCCCTTAATCACTACACAATCTGTTCCAAGTACTTTAGAAAAATAACTAATTAAAATATGAAGGTACAAGTTTTCAGAACCTTTTTTGAATTAAATATTGTTGATTGAGCAAATTTCCTAATCTCTAAATGGTCAATTTACTTCACCATCTGATAAATATTTTTGACATATTAACAGGCTGTGAAAGGTAAATTTGACTAAACTTTTTATTTTGAAATAAATTTACATTTATTGTGTATAAATGGATGCAACGTGAAAATTCTTTTTCAATTTGCCACAATATTCTTTAGTACCTATAATAAGTGACTGCTTACCTTAATATAGTTTGCTCGTATTTTCTCAACTTAATAGCTAATCATTCGGGAGTTAAGCAAATTATGTCTTATTAAGCGCTCGGTCGTCAACATTTTCCTGCACCAATTAAAATAAATAGCCGCAAATGACGGTATGTCTAGCAATTTCACCGCGATTGTTGCCTCAGTTATGCAAATATGGTAATCAGGAATGTAGTTCGATATAGTTTTGTTAATAACCTCCATAATAAAATGATGGCGTCGTTTGTTTCGTAATCTCTGATTTGATTCGTATCGAAATAACATTATTAGAAGAATTGTACGAATCGTAAAACGAGAAAAGCTACAAGTTTAACGAGCAAAAACCCTATGACGAAGCCCCCGGACTGGGGGGCTGCACAGCGATATTAAAAAATGTAAAGCGACTTGTTATGCATGTCAACGATTTTAACAATCATTATATTCTGATATATTTTCGTGCGGACCATACCGAAGCGCACCCTTGAAAAGGGTGATTTTCCAACGGCATTCACAGGGGCTGCTGGTCTCTTTAACAACTTCGCGATTCCAATTTATCATAAAATTACTTATCAGTGTAGGTATATTCAATTTTCTAAGAAACGCTTGTCATAATTGGCGTGCTTTACAAATTCACGGAGTGGTGCTTGGATACCGGCAAAGGAACGAACGTACTCGGCCATAAATAATTAACAAACACACGCAATTCGGGCGAAAATCAGGAGATGGCGCCGACTCAAACCCTGCAAGTAACCAATCATAGATTTAAAAAAACACAGGGGTCTTAATGCTCGTGAAGAAGCAATTTTATTGCCATTTTAGTCCCAAATTTTACAAATCTGTTCTAAAGTTTCATAAATAGCTGGATATGCGAAGAGTTGGGCCTGGCAAAATTTTGCTATTTCTTGGACGCAATGAAGAAGCTATCGGAACAACATAGAAGTAATTAAGTCAAAAGTCCCTTTCCGAGGATTACCTGAAGGCCTGAAGGGATGGTTGATTTTCAAGTCTTGCGTACCTGGCGATTCGACTTTGTGTAAGACGACGGGGTTTCCGGGTCGCAGCGGTCTAACAAGTACCCGAAATTATTTATCAACCCCCAATCGGCGAAGGGCCGAGTAGCGGTTGTAAATTGCTAATTTATTTCCTCAAATACGTCGTTAAATAACATAATTTCGGCGGTTAATAAGGGCCATCAAGTAATTTGTACCGTTTATCTCGCGACACCTGTACGGTAACACAATTCTTTCCAAAACAAATTCCAGCGATCGCGTGTCTCGCCCGGGTTGTTATTAAATTATTAAACTAGATAGCCACAAAGTAACATAAAAATATCAATACGCAAGGAAGGATGCGTGACTGGATTTTGTCGACGTATTAATATGTAATTTCTAGCTATTAGGTACGTCATCCATTTTTGGTTATATCTTATTTCATAATTCATGACTCACGCACCGAACCACCATATCGTTGTATATCTTTCATCGAAAAGTTCGGCCCCGATCGCTCCCGTTTGATTGATTGTCTCCGTGATAGTCGGGGAAACGCCCGAGTTGTCGGTTCGATTTCGGGGAAAAACCCCCATAACGGCCGGGAAACCCGAACAACGAAGTTTCGATGTTTAAACAAAGGGGGCCAAGTTAATGGGTGGAAGACAATCCGGCAGTCCCGACCCGCCGATAAATAATTCAAACAACACATGTCGTTATTCTTGGGGTGCTTTATTTCGTCTTGAGCAAATGCATCATAGCGGGCAATGTAAGTGGAGGATAATGGTGGACGTGGTAAATATTTCATAGCGCGGCTCCCCTGGGGAGCTCATTAGAGGGGGCGCTGCTGCTGTCACGGACTGTTGCGATTCCCACGTCATGCCATTCTCGTGATTGGCTCGCATCGGAAATATGGCGTTCTAATGCCTCATAATCTAATGATTTCTTATTCTGTATACAAACAAATATCTTATTTCGAACGCGTCAGGGCCGGGCCGGGGGCCTAAGCCCCCGCACCTTCCACCAACGAGCTTCAAAGCACCGGACTTCTTCTCTCACGCCTCATTCTTTAGTTTAGAAAGAGCTGCGAATCGCGTTACTATGCAAGAAAGATAAAGTCATTTGTGTTAATATTTTATGAAAGTCTCCTAAAAGTCCGGGAAAAACAAAATAATTTTTTTCGAAATTCTGTACATCCTAAAAAAGAGTCTTTTAATCATTTTGCACTACTGATGAATAATGACTAGTTAGCTGTAAAAGCCACCAACTTGTAGGTATAACAAGAAAATTTGGTAATTGTTTACAATGTCCACTTTTCGCTTTTTGTGCTGTTTTTTTTGGAAACCATCGTAAAACATCATTATAATGCCATTTTGAGCAATGAAATGTTGTGCAAATGATAAATAATTTTATGCAAAATTTATAGGAAAAAAAAAGATGTGCTAAGGCAAGGAAAATGAATAAAAATAAAAGTAGTTTGCACAAAAAAAGATATTGATTTTCGTAATGTATACATGGTGACAAATGCGTTGGTGCAATTAGTTTTTTGAAAACCGAAAAGTGGGTAAAGTAAACAATGACCGAAAATTTTGTGCTTAACTGAAAAAGTAAATTTAAAAAAAAAATTTAAAAACCTAGGAAATTTATTTGAAACGATTTTAACTACAATTTTTACTATTATTTTATATTCTCTAGCAGTATACCAGTTGCCAATTTTTTTCGTCAAAGAAAACTCAGCAGGTGTTTTCCCTACCACTGTTGAGAGATCTTCGAAGTTAGATAAATTACTTGTGGCGATTGGATCGCCGCAGCCTATTTAATTAAAGTAATAAATTAAATAGTTTTATATTTAATTCTTGATAAATCGGAAACACAGTAAATGTCACAGCGGAAAATGATATATTTCCTTGGTGTTATCTGCAATCTGCATATTATGACTACAAACACTACCAACTCCTATAAAATTAAAATCAGTGGCTAACACGCCACTGGGATATTGCAAGATACAAGATTTATAAGCATTAACTATTCTAAACTTGACTAATTACTAAATCGCTTTAAATAATTACGTCTGCATATTATTCGAATCCCGCGTAATCTTGATGCCAGTCTGAAGATACGTGTTTATTAGCGTGCAGGTCCTGACTTGACGCAATTTTTCCAAATGGAATGCAATAAAAGTGAAACGGTAAAAATTTTAAATGGGGCCTATAGCACCATTAGGTTATCAGTTTCAATCAGTGAATATAAATTATTAATTATATTTAGGAGGTTGGACCCATCGTGCGAAAATGGCTTTTCACTTAAGTATCACCCATCACGATTTTCTTCGCCTTTGCCAGTTAGAAAGAAAGGCCTCAAACAAATAAAACGGAAGAAACGAGAGGTTGAACCTTCACGACTATCATAATAAATCCAAACTAAGAATAACTTTGGTAATTTTCTTTATGTATTTAACATGAGACAATAATTATTGTGTAATAAATCTGAGAACTTGTCCGTCGCTTTGGGGCCGGGGAGTCGCCCAAAAGTTGGCGTCCGAGTTGCGTTTTATGAATTTTTCAGGTGTCCAAAGCACAAGCCGAGTTAATGTCAGGTCCATTTTGAATAATTTCTGTTTCGGCACCATGAAGTCGGTAAGTGGGGGCCTCTTAGCCAATAAATACCCGGTAACCGTATATAATTTGGGTTTTGGTTAATAATGCATGCGGAGCAGCTTTCCAGTTTTCCACCCTCTTTAGCATCGTCGCCGGCGAACTTATTTATTTAAATAAGCGCGTTCATGACATGACACGCTGACCGTTGGCCGCATTGGTCGTACAAGATCCTCTTAACGACGCAAGACACCTGCCATCCTCAGAGGGCGGTCATCAGGAAACAGATGATTTACGTTTATTAATAATACGCGGTGAACATAAATAACATCTATACTAGGTAGGTATAGTTTATGGTAGCTACAACGGGTAGCTGAAACGGGCCAGTGTTAATGTTTTGTAATTGCATCTTACGAAACGTTTATCTCGTTGTATCATCGACGTCTATAAATTCGTCGGCGGGAACAATTCCGTAATAAATTTAATTTTTAATAACGCTGCCTCCACCCGACCAGGGCCGAGCCCGGGGTTGGGAAAATATACGAAACGCCAGTAATTATTGCGGGAGTGGTGAAACGAAGGTGAATCCCCGATAGGCCCCTCGCACAAATATTAGCACGCATTCGTGGAGCATTTTGTGTCGTCAAAGTACAAGTTGGATCTCTGGAGAGCCAATTAGTCGGAACATTTGGAGCACATCCTCCCCGATGTGTAGCAATTACGGCTGTCGAGAAATTGTTGTACCTGGAAACATAAATCTCACTTAAATTTCAATTACAAAAATCCTAAACGGGCAGGGCTTTAATTGGATACTCTGAATAACGGCCTATGTAATTTTATTCGGAATTAATTTAAATTTATTATTTTATTTGGTTTTCATCGAATTCTGCATACGGTTATTAAGGCGATCCAGCGCTTAGACCCCAATTATAAATCATCAAGAGCCGCAATTAAAAATTACGCCAGCCAATTACCCCGAGAAGGTGGCTATTAAACACAAATAAAAGGATATCGATTTGAATCGCATTGTGTAAACTCGGGTTCTTTAATGCACTGGCTATTAAAGCTCGAAAGTGAACAACAGGTGCACAATGGACCTGGCCAGGTATTAAGGTGTCAGAAATAGATGTAATCTCCACCACTAATCTAATAGAGACTCCGATGCTCGTTGGGATCTTCGTCGAGGCTCACCACGTCGTGCAGAAAATTAGTGTTTTATTACCGATCATAAAAGAATCTCGTTTGTAAAATGTAGTGATGATTAGTTTCATGTTGGACGGTTCAAAATAGCTCGTCACTAAGCGATAAGCAATTGCAGGTGCAGCGCACGCTTTATTGGCCTACAAACACTTCCTCCTAATTTTACGAGATTGTATCCTATAAAATTTGGGCTCGAACAATTAGTCCTGCATTTCAGTCTAATGAAGATGTCACTACCATGAAAATGAAGTTTTAATGTGCGGGTATATTTTATTTCGTTCTTCAATTGAATATCTACTTATTTTTCAATATTTTAATATATTTTGCTGTCTCTACTAAAAGCAATAATTTAATATCAAGCAAATTTGTCTACAAAGAATTTGAACTTTTCCCGTATCCACAACTATGAATAACGCAAATGTTCCAAAAAGTAACTAATGATGATTTCTGTTCTAAAAATGAACTAAGCTGCATTTTAAATCATTGAGATTCTACTTTGGACAAGTAAGCTGCTCAATGAAAGTCTCCTGAAGCACAAACTTGTTCATAAGATGTCTACAGTTTCTTCTTTCATTATTCTTCAAATCTCAATTTACTATCTGACATCAATAAGGATAGAATTTTTTTTATTAATCACAACTTAGACCACAAATCAAACAATGACTATATTATTATAAATTTTTTAAGTTCTTTTAAGAGCTATTCTAAAAATAAAAAAAAATAACAAATTTTAAAAAAACTTCTGTTATTGGCAATAAGCGAGAAACAATAGTCGTCACTATACAACTTCATAGGTAAGTTCCTATAAAAATAAGTGGTCAATGTGACGACAATAATATGCTTCAGCTTGTGGCGCCTGTGGCGCGCCTAATAATTCTGTCCTCAAATTAAGCGGCTGTGTATAAAATCGCTGAATAATCCAACTCGCATCCTGTAAATTACAGTTTTTTAACGAAAAATGACTTTATCGCAACCAAGCGATTTATTAATATTTATAGAAAATCGATCAAGAAATCTCAGAGTTAATGATACTAATCGAGCAAGACCGTAATTGGCTGCCGTTCCAAAACAAGGAGCTTTATTCAAAATTTTCCCAGACATGGAGCTCCAATCGGGTAAAAGGTTGTCGGCTAATTGCGAACGCGCTAAGGAATTTTAATTCGAATGTCCCACAAGTCAGCTTGTTTATTCCGGCAAACTCCCAAAATACCCCGTCAAGGATCGCGTGAACGTCTAATAATGGCGAAAGCGAGGGTTAAACACTATCGACTAAATTAATTTTTAGTGGAAAGATGCAGCGTTATCAGCGTATCGGGATCGTTAGATGGAAAGTTTACGATTATTGGTGGGCATGCAGACGTGACTTCGGCACACCTTCCAGGACATTACACTCGCGCCAACATCAATATCAACACCCTCCAGATAATAAAACCAAAAATATATGCGCTGTGTGCCCGGAATTAATACGGTGGCGTCTGCCATTGAATCGACAAGAAAATTCCAATTGTCTTTGCTGTAATTCCGGAGCTTTCGGCATAATAATAGAACTTTGTTGGTGAGGCAATAAATTCATTTGATGGCGGAACAAGATCGACCCCGTAACCGTAAATAACGACGTAACGGTCACCATACATTGTAACGAACGGTTACATAAAAGTAAAGGTATGACGAGACGAGGAAGTAAGTGACTGGCACGTGTGTGCGACGTTTGGTCTCCTTGCCAAAGTGTGTGGTTTATGGTGTCGTATAAGATCAAGTTATCCGAGGTCGTGATGCACTTGTTTGCATGGGTTGCAGGGATCACGTTACCCACATACCGCGACCTCGTCTTTGATAAATTATTCTTGTAAAATTGCATCCATTTAATCTTGTAATCTAAGTGTTGACGGTTGTTTAGCCGGCTTAAAAATCATGTAAATTCATGATGTAGGAAGAGAGAAGGTCTAAATTTGAATAGAGATGTTGTGGGATCCAGACTCTTGCGGCTGCATAGGTGTGTTGGGGGCCATATTTACCATAGTGGGAAAGACCAAATCGATTCTCCTCAGTTCATGCATGCAGATTGCAGATAGCCCCAAAGTACTGCAATCGAATGAAATGCGTCGGTATACTTTTTTCTGCAATAGCGTGATGGAATGCTAAGACAATTCAAGCTATCCAATCGCCGCTTTACAAATTACTTCAAAATACTGCAAGAACTGCAATAAGTCTTGAGTTTAGTAACAAGTACTGAAGGAAATCGGAATTTCTACAGCTATGACAAAAAATATTTATTTTGTTTTGGTTGTAGCTCTCTCAGAAGATAATAATAATACTGTTTTTCGTTTTACACATTCACTTTTTTTAATCTTGCTTCTAATTCTTGATTTCCGATTTAAAGTTGAAACTATAAATTATTTATAATACATAGTACAAGTTAATATTGCCTGTAAATGTATAGCGGTAAATTCAACTTCTTATTACACTTCTTTAATATCTTAATTGTCATAAAACCACTTATTCATCCCTTCTTTTTCCGCATTCCGCATGCTTTAATTTCAGCTTAAAGTCAATTTACTAGTTATTTAATAATTCCCATGCATATTAGGAAGCTGAACAATTTTTCCAATAAAAATGTTAATTGCTAAGCTCATTACATTAATAATTGCGACACAGAACATTCACTATCACTAGCAACGATTTTATGCACGTAAAAGTGGTTGCCCCTCACGTAAGCCTGGAAATGTTATCAAAACTGCTTTCCCGCCAAGCCTCATTGATGATGCAGGAAGCTTTTCGGTTTTTATTCCGGGTTCTTCACCCCGGCGCGGAGCTTTCGATTGAGTTACGTCTACTCGTCGATAGATGGCAAAAGGGTCGTAAAAATATTTTACGTTTATTAATTCGTTAAAGTTTATTAAGCGTTTCGTTGTAAACGCAAATGTTATTGTTACGACAATCATGTATTACGCGATTGACTAGGGAAGTCGTAAAAATTAATAAGCTTTGAGGTAATTGATTCAAATTTTAATTGCTGTTATTTATTGTGAATAAGTGGTTGGTAATAAGGAACTTAAGGAAGGTAATTGTTTTGTTCGCTTTATCGAGGTGTTTATGGCAGAAAGTAATAAGGCAAAAGATACGTTTTAAGGACGGACCGTAGATTAATTATTGTTAAGTTACCTGCAGCAATCAAGAACAGATAATTCATCTGCACCCCCTGTTCTCTTTACATTTATGTGATTGCCATTCATTTAGCTTTAATAAAATGTTGAACCCTAGTAATTATTTTTAAAATTCATAGTTTTTAGACACTTTTTAGATGATATTTTTATATTAATAAAACCGATAGTTAACTGCTGTCTGCTGCTTATGCAACTTGTCCTACATTTAGGTAAATTTTTGTGGATGGTGTGATGGCAACAGACGCCACACAATCCAACTAAATAAATGTTTCTCACCATAGGAAAGCTTATTTTTATTCAGAGCTTAGAATAGTTTTTTTTGTCAAGTTAGTATTATTGCAAAAAGTATCTACATATTTTTAAATCACCTGATTAAACAAAATTGCGTTTTTCTTAGTGATATTTTAGTGATTTCTCTGACTTTATGATCTGATGATGTTGTTACTTATTATTTACTCTTTACAAATAATAAATAAAATGTTGTAATTAATTGCCGTATTTAAAAAACTTGAAATGGTAAGACAGTGTGTTAATATGCTATCAAAAGGTAGTTAATAAATAGAAGTATGTAGTTAAATACGATTTTAATCTGAAAACCATAAAACAGGAAACAATTAATTGAGGCGGCTAATAGCCCTTAAATAATGCACTAAACTTTTTGGCAACAATACATTTGTTTATTTCTTGTTTAAAGCCAATATTTAGATAATTGTTACTTTTAGCTCTATGAGGATAGATATAAATGCTGCTATATACTTTCCATCTAGCCCTTGCTGTTGATTAAGTCATTATTATTAATTAGTCATAACTTTTATTAATTTTCAAAACTTTTATTAGCCATTGATGTTAGTTATTGTCTAATGTAAATAAAGTAGAACTTTATTATTATTTGAAATCTCTATTATAGATGAAAAATTTCCCTGGCGAGATTCTAAAATCGACCTTGTGGAAACTCAAAAATAATAACTACCTAGTTAAGGTTGTGACGGTTGTTTTTCTGCTGGCCAATTTGCGTGGAAAACGTAATTTTTCTTTCCTTCTAACGAAAGCCGCTTGTTATCGGCTCCTCCAGTGATCATTGTTTTATTATCTCCCATCGTCGCGCTTCCTCGCCCAATTGATCAGCGCCGATAATCTCTTCCCGAAATTATTGTCACTCCATTCATAGCACTTACCTGCTAAACGACCCAATAAATGGTATTTAGAGTGATATTGAACGGTTCGATTAGGGTCCTTAAACGTGAGGTCAGATTGCCGCTGTTGTATACAAACCAATCTCGGGGAGGCAGGTAGAGAGTTTGATTGGATATGTCACGGAGCATCACTTCCGGTTCATCGGCGGCATCCCATCAGCCGGAAGAAATGGTAATTTTTATACCGATCAAGATATTTCAGTTGCTCTAATAAGATCGGACGGGTGTAATGAATAAATTATTTCGTTTTTCTTGCAACAACATTTGCATTTTTTCGCAATTACTCCGTAAACGGGTGGAAGGTTTTAAGGGTGATTACAACAAAACCAAATCGTATCGCTTTATTCACTGGAAAGATTACAACGTTAAAATTGTTTAATTAAACGAAGCACGAACCACCTGGGATCGAGCTGTAAAATTGTCATTATCGTAATTAGTGGTGCAGTGTGTTGAGCGCTGCAATAAAAACCCATTAATTAGTGCTGCAATTAATTTCTTCTAATTGCTTGAAGGTTGACCCGATCCCATCTGCTGCGCTGTAAACGAAACCGTCGTGTTCTCAGCCCTTTCGAGCTAATTGCGCCCATTATCAGGGGATAAATCAGTATTAGGGCTTGCGCCGCACAATTAATTTATACCGCGAGTGGGTCGTAATTAATAATAAAAAAAAACGGTTCCTCAACGGACGCGTTTCGAACAGGTTAGCCAACTGACGCGTCTACCCGTCTAGGGTCTAAATAGGTAGTAAACTTAAACATAAATCACATTGTCTGAGAGGGTTGCTCCGGAAGAGGAACTGTCGTATTCAAATTATCTAACCACCTTTGCATACAACAGTTGTGAAACGACCCTTCACTTTCGTTTGGGACATCGAGGGCTTGTACGGCCGGAAAGCCAACTACCTGGGACCGGAAGGGTTACGGCACATCTCCTGTTTTACCGATTCGGAGAAGAATCAAATCAACCGACTATTCACGTTGTCACGAAACCCTAGGTAGAACAGTCAAAGTATCTGCCACCCCAAAGTGTACGAAGAAAGTTTTAAAAAGTTTGTAAAAATTAAAAAAATGCTAGTGTTTCAAAAATTATTATTGAGAAAGCTCTCTGACAAAAACTGAAAAAAACGAGGAGTACAAGAAATCCGTCAACAAATGTGAAGAAAAGTTCTATTGTCAGTGTGCAATAAAGAAATTGGACATTGTTACAATGGAATTTTAAGCTGAACTTTATTAGTAGCTATACCTAGCTCGATTTTTTTTTAAAGGTCCATGAGTAGCTTTGGTCTTTGGAGGAGCTGCAGTTCGGGAGCTGAGCTTCCGTGAGATTGTCTGGCGTCGGCGATCCTCTCCGGGCCGGTTGATTTGGGGTTTTGTGCCCTAATTTCCGCGTTGTCTCGGGGCGAGCCCGTGACATTGAAATTACTTGGCCTTTGTGCCCGGCCCTTCACTTTCGTTGGGTCTTTGATG
This sequence comes from Schizotus pectinicornis, assembly GCA_951805265.1. Classification (NCBI taxonomy): domain Eukaryota; kingdom Metazoa; phylum Arthropoda; class Insecta; order Coleoptera; family Pyrochroidae; genus Schizotus; species Schizotus pectinicornis. Next base: position 19,898,426 of record OX638203.1, read on the forward strand.
GTGCATCTGGAACAAAGCGGAAGGGCCCCGTCTACCTGGGCGCCTGCACAAAGCTCGAGAAAGGGTTGTGAGACACTTAGACGCAAGGTAGACCATATGCAAAGGAGTCAGCAGGTATCGGAGACGACATCTGCATACGGAGGGTTTGGGGTCGGGCATGAAAGGCCATGTGAGAATTCCCGGGACAGGTAACGAACGGATTGTGAAAAATGATAAATTACGTTCGAGAATGGGACCGCAATCGGGGTCCGCGACCTTATTTAAATATAATTCAAAAACTGTCAAACGCCCCTCGGCCGGAATTTGCATGCCGGGTCTAGAATAAAGAGAAACGACGGAGAGAGAGGAACGGGTACCTGGACGACATCCCGTGCGAATAGGCGACAGCCGTTACTTCGGTTACATATTCAAATCAGTTTCAATTGAAAAATTGCTCTGATTGTTTGAGGGCCTCCGGCGGAGAGCCGACTCGCGACCACCTCAAACAGTCGCTCCGCACAATCCAGACAATTTCGTTCGGAGATTCCCGGAAAATTTCTAAAAACTGGCAGCAAAGCAATTCAAAGCATGAAACAAGGACGCTTTGGTGAAAAATTCAAATAACATTCAGCCCCTTTGTGAAGGTGGAAGAAATATTGCTTTCATTAAGGCTTCGCAGCTAATTATAAACCTAACTCTTCCCTTGGCTCCCTGCAGAACATATTTTTCCAAGTACCTATCTATTTAAAATTGTGATTATAATTTTCACAATAGAGACAGCAGAGGATCATATTTCTGTGTATTGACTTAGAATTTGTACTTTACCAATATTTTAGAGTATAGAGAAACATTGAAAGATTACCACAAAATTATTTTCATAAATTTAGCTATAGCTTAAAAAGTCAATTTACATAAAGTACGAATAGGTAAAAAGATGAAGATAAAGAAGACTCGCACAATGAGAACGAATAACGTATTTGCAATTTTTAAAACAATTAAAGTTCCGAACTTATAATTAGGTAATTGTTAGGCACAGTCATTTAATTTACTTGGGTAAAGAACAAATATGTGTGATAAACGTGACAAGTTAAGAAGAGTTTTGAAGTTAATGTAACTTTGCTGACTTGACAAAAAATAAGATTGTCTACGTTTTTCTGCCAAATTCTAAAAAAATTTCTTATTAAAAATGCTGAAATGCAATTTACGTTTGTTGGATAGTTACCTGCCTATTTATCACCAAAATTTTGTTGTTGTACCTTCGAATTTTGCGCAGAGACGGAAAAGATCGATAGCTGATTATATTTACGCAAAGAGGAAATTGTGCCACCGTCTGGAATTTTTTGGTTTTGTAAAATTGAAAAACGCCGTCGTCGCCCAAAGAGCCACTTGTTTACAAACCACGTCTAGCGTTCGCCATTGTTGAGGGCAACGTGCATTGGAAATAAAATCAATGAGACCGTGTTCGATACAGGGGTGGGATGTCGAGCGTCCATTTACCGCGACCGTCGGAATCCGCCATCGAAACCGCCGTCTAACCCCAAAACTCGTCCGACACATCCCAGCCACACTCGCAACAGACACTGCGTAATTGCCGTTCTAATTACTGCTAAAACTTAGCACTAAATAAAGCTTGAAGGGGTGACGTCGAAATCGGCCATCTTGATCATGCGCGTGGCGGGGGAGGGGGTTCCGCCGACGCGCTACCCGAAACTGTCTTATTCCGTACGACTTCAACTTCCCTCGCAATTTCCAGAGATATTCGCATGCTTTCTTCGTCGGTGGCACGGGGAAGGAGTTTCACAAGAACGAGACGGAGTTTCGAGTCGACTTGATTAGTTTCACGCGTGTGTACGTCGGGACGCTCGAGGACCGACGCTGCATTCGCCGGTTTCCTTCCATCCACACAGGTTGCTTTCCGTTTTTATGGCGACTCATCACGCTGTCCCGTTCCGAATCCTGCTTGTCCCATCCCAGTTGGCGAATAGGTGTCCGCTTCGGTCGAGACGTCTTCTGAAAGGTAGGAAATTTTCAGTCATTTTCGCTAGTAACGGCTTTTATCACGAAACCAGTGGTAAATTAATTAAGCAATTATCGATAACGCAGCGGGGGCGCAACGAAATTTATGCCGCAGAATAAGTAAGTTGACATGTGTGTTAGTCGTTTAAGAAGTTGATTTTCCGAGATTTTTTTCAGTTCCTGAAAATTAATATAAATATCGCGTGGACGCACTGATGCTTGTTCGATAAGAGTTTGTATTTTCGGGCCATTCAATACCGTCTTTGTACCAAAATTATGCTAATTGCCGCCGTATTTCGAAAATGGGGGCTTTTTGCATAACATTAAATAAATCCCCACTACATCGCGATAACGCCGAGAATTTTTTTATTCAAAGTTTCTCACTAAAGTCGGAATGCCGGGCAATTTAGAATTTTTTCTTCTATATTAGAACGTTGAACCCAACTCGCCTTTTATCTATTCAACCTACCCTCACTTCAATATACCTACTCTATCAAACCTGACAATAAGAAATTGATTCGGCCAACAATTTATAACAAATTCGTTTCCCCTTCATCGATCCTTTTTACCGACTTGACGATTAAGTTTCGGTCTCGAAAATCCGACGAGCTTAATCCCAAGTCAACGCTCCTCCCTGACACACTTTCAACATCGCGTTAATTGACGAAAAGTGTAAGTTGGTCGGCGTTGAGCGGGTCATGAACGCGACGCCAGACGGGCGTACTAATCACCCGGCTCTAACGACCAATCAGGGAGTAGCGTCGCGACGTCTAATAAGCTCCGGAACGTCTTCTCGCTTTCATTCCCTTCTCCGCTTTCACTACTCGCTCATCTCGCTTTCAGTTTCCAACGGTCGCACGTCATCTCATCACAACCATTTGCATTCAATCAAGGCATTACGGTGTTTACGGAATTTGTTTGTGAATGAGACGGTGCTCGTCGCGACGCCTCTCTTCGGCACGTTCTTTCGGGCTTGTTTGATTGGCGATTACGACGGCGATACGCGTAATGCTATTAGGAGGAATTCCAATACCTGTCGGGTTCACGCAATTTATGCCACGCAGCAGAACCGCTGCAGGCTGTAAATCCCCAATTGGGTAATGGCGAATTGCCCCAATTTGGCGACCTCCTGGCAACATCTCCCAATTTCTCCCATTAGAGATCAGAAATAAATGACCTGCGCCAAAGAGCTGCCTTGTTGTGCTTTGCTGATTAATTTAAAAATCATCTATGTGCAACCTGACATCTACTGCATTTTTCATAAATACTATAATGTAAAACATTATTTTCGAATATAAATGCGTAAAGAACAATTGGAAGTAGTTTTGGAAATAAATACAAGTAATCCAAATTTAATGTATAAGGAAGAATTGAGTAAAAGAAACATTTTGAAAAGAAGACGTAGAAGGAAATTAAAGGGTCGTATTTAACAGTCTACCAAATTTACCCAATATTTTCATACAAAAAAATACTTTTATTTCCCAAAAATACTAAGTGCTCACCAAAATTAAAAAAATACATAATCTTAAAGCGACAACCAAATATTGACATAATGCTGGCCTCTTATATATTTTGTTCGCCAAAATAACTTTTGTTGACCATAAATACTAAATGTTCACCAAATTTTATTCCGCATTTAATTCTAACATAATACCCAGATATTTAATTTTCGACAGTGTCTTATATTATTTAGCAGTTAAAAATACTATTTGTTGATCAAAAATACACAAGCAATAAAATGTTGTGCAAATGGTAAATAATTTTATGCAAAATTATAGATGTAGATGTGCTAGGGCAAGGAAAATAAGAGTAAAAACAGAAGTGGTTTGCACAAAAAAAAATATTGATTTCTGTAATATATAAATGCTTTGCTGTAATCGGCTTGCATTATGTAAAACGTAAAGCTTCTTTTAGTGGTAATTTCTAATCGTGTTTTAAAAAAAAATTACAGGGCCCTGAACTGACCTTGTACAAAACTTTTTTCGCGTACCTCTTGTCTGGAAGCGCAAGCGGCAAGGAGAGATGCGCGAGCATATTTCATTTTTGGAGTAATAGAATACTTATTTGACGCACAAATAGTTTTTTTGAGAAACACTAAATATAAATGGATAGCGCGAATATTTATTATGCACAGCACGGACGCGTAACTTGAGCGTTCTAAATTTGGTGAACATTTAGTAAAATTGATAGATATATAGAATTTAAAATGTCGTCGCCTTAGAACTGGTATACTACACACGCCACGGTCGTCGCAAGGAATTGTGAACTTTAGGTTCCTACCAGCTAAATCGGATGCTCGAACGGTTCAGTCCTTGTTAGCGACGTCTCCTAAATAAAGTTCGGACCGTTCAGTCCTTGCGAGCTACATATCCCAACCAAGTCACAATGTTTGGACCGCTTCAGTACATTTTAATTTTGGTTCCGTCGTACCATTACCAAGGACGGGCTGGGCGGCATTAATGATTAATTAATAGATCGACTAATAAATCATACTAATATTCAATTATCAATCATAGCCCAGAACCCATAAGTTACAAATATATTTGGGATGCTAATGATTCGCGATATCTTTGCTATTGTTCTAGTTTGCTTTAGTTTAAACTTTAAAGAAAATGCATTATGAAAAATATGATGCTCTAAACTAATTAATTCTAATTACCTCCTAACCTTATATCGAGCCTTATATTTATTTTTGATATTGTATTACTTTATCAATTGACCGGTAGATTTGATAATAATTTAATTATTAATGTCATTAATCGGCTTCCGGATCAGAATTTTTGACTAATCGACTATTCCTTCAGTGGATCTATAACTTGTATTGAATCATTTTAGTGATTATAAATCTTTATACTTTATACTGATTTTAATAACGTTAATAAATTATATTAAGTAATTTTGATTTCAGATCAAGTTGCATTTCCTATTACATAATTGGCGTTGTCTATAAATGTCACGATTAGTGCAGTAAAGTATAATATAATAATAGTATGTCATGTTTAATCTCGATCTATTCACCTCCCTGTAACTTTATAGGGATGATAATTACCTATGAGACAATTGTCTTAACAATGCTTGCCTTATATCTTGCATGGACGATAAAGTTACAGGGAGGTGAACAGATCGGCCCTTAGTTAATTATTGCATTAAAATCGCTCCAGTTATTAATTTTCTAGAATTTATTTCCAAGTAACGGAATAAATTGTTGGCCCAAAGTTAGATCAACCATGCTGGACCCACTTTCTCCGTGTAAGAAAAGGAGAAAAGCGCGCCAAATCATCGTCGGTCACTGGCCTGGCTGGGGCGTCGGGTCCCTCTTTTGTATGGGTCTTCTTTATTACGCTTTGAAATTTATGACACTGTTTGGAAGCCCTTAAATTTTATACCTACGACCCACGTCTCCACCCACGTGTAAGCAAATTTTTAACAATTATTATTGCGTTTTTCTAGGAGGTTGAACTCCTTACATGATGTGAGATACTTTACGTACGCTCTTCATAAGAAAAACAAAAGTTAGTGTTCTTTCTGGCTAAACCAGAAACAATAAAAAATTATGGCCATAACCAAAAGAGTGAGAATTTTGCAATATCCAACATAACGCAACATTACGCAACATGTGTCTTATTTCTTAGGGCGTCCCAACCAGATATAATATTCAATTGGTTATTACTCGATTTACACTCCATTATAAAAAAGTAGAGCTACTACTCAGTTTTGTAGTATTGGGGTAATTAATCAGAGCTCAATTTACAGATATGGATACTGAGAAAACCGTTACTGCCAATTAAATTGAAAATACTCTTCCAAGTTATCAAACGTAACTCCCAGGACATTTATTAGTAGCAAATAATTTGTTAATTATATGGTAATTACATTATTCCCTATTAATAAACCTCTCGGACATCTAACCGTGTAAATTCTAAAATGGTATAAGAAAATTAAATGTAATTTAAACCGTATATCTCTATTACGCCACAGCGTCAAAATCATTGCCGTTTGAATTGCGGTTGGTAGACGAAAAATTTTTCGCTGTCAACCGTCTGGATATGTAGCTAAAAAGACTTGACGGCTGAGGATATGGCTCTGTAGCGAACAAGGACTCAACGCAGGTCAAATTTTGGTGGCAGGCAATAAGGTCCACTATGCCAACGCAGAGCCGTGGTCGGTAGAGTAAACCAGTTCTAGGGCGACGATGTAAGCAATGGTAAAACAATACGCAGCATAGTTATTTTAGTGGTGATGTTCTCATTTTCTGATGTATAATAATTTGGGTTTTATTTAGATTTTTTGATGCTCATTAAATTTTCTGGTAGACAGTGCAAGAGATGTATGGTTTAATTTGGTGTACGTTATATTTGTTAGGATATCGAAAGTTGGGGAAAAATAGTTTCTAAACAAATGTCTAGATTTGGATCTGAAGAGGAAGCGGTTGTCACCACTTAGCTATTTGCCATGATTGTGTTTTGTCCAAGTAGATTGAGATAATAATAGAACGAGCCACCTGCTTAGAAAGTTCTGCACTTAATTTTGGTCTCAATTGGAGTTAAATTGGGTGGAGCCACCACCGTAAATGCGGCTTAATTCCGTTATCGTAAACAGTTCATTACGTTGCCATTTTCCGTCTTTATAAGTACGTTTGCGGCAAGGCTGACCACAAGCAATCGGATGCAATGTGTTTCTCATTAGCCGTAGATGGTTCGTTGTGTGGCCATTTGCATGCACTTGAACAATGCGTGTTGAACATCATCCTGCAATTACTAGCGCATTTAGACATTGAACGTCATTAACTCTTGAACATCTGCAGCTCGCGGCCGGCATGCAAATTCGCTAAATTACCTGTCAGTGCCGAATTGGACGTCGAGCGATTTTTCCCGACAAGGGCTGCACCAGGAAGGACGCGTGTCGCAGGATAATGTTGTCGCGATTAGAAGAACCGTTGAGGAAAGCGTCATCAGGTGGTCACCAAATTAACAAATCCGGTCCGTTTCGTTGTTTTAACAAGGCGGTTAATTCACGAAAATATGTTAATTGGCACAGTAATAACGATTCAATTTAGACGCGATGTTATGGCGATGAGTTTTTCAATTAAAACAACACGCACGCGAAATTAATATCGCATGGATTTTATTGGACATATTTTAATTAAAAGATTAAAAAACAAAAAAAAAAAAACGGCGGATAAAACGAAATTAAAAGTTAATTACTGACCTGCTGGGAAACGTGGCGAGTTTCGCGGTGAAGTCGGCAAGGTGCTTCCGTTGTCTTCAGATAGCCGCAAGATCACGAACTGAAGCCACTTTCGTCAAATTCAGATAACCCTATCAGGGTGTGGCCTCGAAGGGTTGGTGGAGGGGGATTGATTACCCTTTACCCAAATTAAAAATTCGGGTTGACCGGGGCACATCTGCATACTGTATAAATTATAATCCGGGCCGCTCCGCATATGCATGATAATGCCGCGATATATCCTCTCAATCCCCTGGTAAAAAACATAATTTACCCTGTATAGAATCTTGCCAGACCCTTTTAACACACACTGTAAAAAATATGATATAAACCATGCTCTAGTGGAAAAGAAAAATGTGTTTTATTATTGCGCACACAAAAGGAGGTTTGTATTTATATGTACAAGAGATTTGCAACCCTTTAGGTACGCGGCCGCGCCCTGCAAGGGTTTACACAAAAACCGCCACCAGATAAAGCTCTCCGCTTAGCTCCCGGTGCATATCGTTAGGTGTTGTTTTACGAAAATTGCGCGAGCGACGAATCGAAACTCAAAGGGATTTACGCAAAATAACCAAATACATGCATGCCTGATTCTGAATAAACGAAATTCTCACATTTCTTGATTTATGTCCTTGCGACCCTCATAAAAACCGTGTAATGTGTAATCACACAAAAAGTTAGGATGCGACACGGGCGCTATGAAGGGTTTAATGATATAAAGGGTAGAAAATGACGCGAAATTGAGGGGAACAGATACGTTTCGGCGACATTTATTTCAATGACAAAGGGTCGAAACGAAGGTATTTGGAGAGCTCTCCAGCGACAAAGCCGAGAGTGTTATTGGAACGTTCTGTAAATATCGAGAAAGAGTTGTGTTATTTTAATAATTCTCCGATGATTAGGTGATAATTCGGATGATTTAATATTATGGCCGGTGACGGTTCTGACACCGGGCCCGTCAGAACGGAAGCCCGGACTGCAGGTGCTTCTTTCTGACGTGCAACCATCACCGCCGACCACTCCAGATACTATCCGACGTTTGATATTAAAAAAAGTGACCGGCCGTTGTTGATGATTTCCGCTGGGTAAATCGATTTGTCATGTCCAGTGTGATGGGCCCGGATGATGGCGGAATATTAAAACATATGGTAATTCGTCGAGCGCAGCACTGCAGCCAAAATAATTAAGCTATGAGGGCTCGATGGCGTCAATTTCGCAATAATTTCGCTTTTTTTGTTTACAAAACCTGGTGCTCCAGTTGAAACCGTCCATTGTAGTATCTCAGTTACCCAAAATATTTCCCTATAGCGCAATTGTTGATAATTTTCCCAGTTTAGTCGGTACACGATTAATAATTTAAACATTTCTTCCAATTCACAAAATAAATAACTGAGTGCAGCCAATTCATCGATAACTGTTCCGTTTCTGGGTCATAGAAATATTTTATCTACGATAACAACATGGCTCAGTCAAATTGGACAGTGTCAGTAATTTTCAAGAAATCTCAACAGACGTTTTATTATATTTTATTAAGCCATACTTAGGTAATTCGACCAAAAACCTTAGGTAATAGTGATAAAGTAAAATTTAAAAAACTTTTGTTGAACAAATTTGTTGCTCTGAAAAAAATTGAGGAGAAAATACAGTTGTGTGACGTCCATTCGTCGCCATTTCGCTACTGGCTGAAGCTCGCCCATCGGCCCGGCACAATGAAAGCTTATGTAAATGAGCCGCTCGAGCTCATTACGAAGCCAAAGCACACGCTGCAAGCTCGCCTTCGATTTTCAGCAGTTTCTGTAGGTCACGGTCTAGTTTACACTTCCTTTCGCTTTAATTTTAAAATGGGAAACTCATCTCTTAAAAACACGAGGGAAAGTAGTCGAACAGTCCGCAGTTGTAAGCGGCAGGACGGGAACGGGGGCTGCATGAATGAGCGGCGTGTGGATGGTGGCGGGGAGGTGCGAGGCTCGCGCTCATTCAGCGAGTTAACGAACTTGCCGGCTCCGGGCTCTCCTGCCCACCGGAAAAGTCCGGGCGCTCCGACACAACTTTCCTCATACGAACTAATTTTTATGTTTGGGCATTTTTATCAAATTTAACTCTCAGTTGTTTGAATTATTTTTTTCTAAAATTGATGAAATTGCGACGAAATTGCAGCTTCCTTCACAATTTCTGTTTTCCCAAGAGCTGGAAATTGCTGGATGCGTCGTTGCAATAATGAACAGCAAAATAGATGAGGGCGTTTGTTTGGTCTTTCGATATCGTCTCGGATTGCAATTACCCCGTGTGCTTGAGCAGGTGACGCCTTTGACGTATTCAATGCTCATAGGGTTGGACGTGGAAAAATTGCGAATATGCGATGATTGCACGAATTGAAACATCCTCTTTAGATTTCCTCCAGTAACTTCGTTGAAGCGCAAAGGCAATGCATCCAAGCCGTCGTGTCATTCCCCTTCGATATATCTAACCCTCGACCCTCCGTCTCCAGCAGAAACTGCAACGTAGTCACTCACAATAATCTACATACACTATATCACCTCTTCTTCGATATTAAATTGGATTGTGCCGTACTCCTGCGCAGAGACGGATTTCACCAAATCACCCTCTATTTGCAGCATCGGGAGAAAGAATTGCTCCGAAATTGCCTCAACTCGAGTTACTCGAATCTTGACGAAATCGTTGGTCATGTTACTCTTCGTCTAGTCACTTCACTAATGATAATCGATTCGGGAAATCTTCGAAGCAATTCGGACGTCCCGCTGTTCTGGAAGATCGATTTTGACTGGGAACGCAACATACGTGTAGGTAGACAACAAAAGTTTGAATGAAGTCCTACCTGTGTCTGCGGAAGGGTTTGACGCGACCCCAACAGCGTGCGAATAAGGGCCAACTATGTGCACCTCAGTCAAGATCGTCCAACGTCAAACGTGTCTGTTTTGCATAAAGGTGAGCTGCTCTCGGCATGTCGAACACGCGGAGAATCCCGACAGGAATTACCATGACAATTATGGGGCAAACAACCAAAGGGTTCACATGCAAATCGGGCCCTCTCGCCCGTGCAACGGACTTTTGCCAGGAGCGAAATGGCGGGGAACGCTGACGCAAAGTACTCCACTTTTATGTTGGAAACTTAACATAAACCTCAAAGCCATCCGGTTTCAGCTAATTTAACGAAAGGCTTTTCAATCAACTTTTGCCTTCAATCCGAGATTTTCGAAATTATGAAACTCTCCAAATTTGCCTGGTGCAACCGTAACTTTGTGTTTGAATTTTTTCTACGATTTGGAATGAGGAAAAGAAAGAAAGTTGAATTTTTGTTCCAACTTTGGTGTCTTTGGGGGAGAATATTCTTGAGAACAACGATCGCGTCCGCACGCAAACCCCCTAGTTCTTGTTTTATCCCGCTTTCCTGCACCCACCCTCCGCCGCTGCCACTGTGCAAGTTGAGGTGCCGAGTCAAAGCCCGAATCATCCGAATTAGCCCCCAATATCGCGAAATTCGCCGAATTCCGTCGAGTTATCCAATATGCGAGACGGGTGAGTAAAATAAGCAACAATTTTTGGAAGCACACATTCGGTATGCCTGGTATTGATGCAGGGTTGTTGCGGATGATCGGCAGCGACGCCCCCGCCGGAGCTAGTTGCTATGGCGACGACGCCTGGCCCCCGCGCTCATGGCCGAACCCCCGCCACTATGTCACATATGAACACACATGCAGGGCGATGCTAGGTGCCTCGAATATGGGGGAAATTGTGTTGAAATGTAAATCAACGTCACCGAAACAAAAAGACAATGAAGTGCCAGGCCAATTTATTAAATTGGCCAGTCATACCGGCCCCGGAATCGGGAGGAGGGCGACCCCCGGGCTTGCCACGAGATGGGTTATGATGACGCTGGAATAGTGGCGAAGGCGACCTGGAACTAGGTCGATAGAGCTTCCAGCTTCATGTGGTGAATCTCACACATGAACTTAGGGCCCTTGCCTCGGCACGAAACACTTTTCGGTTTCCTTTTCGCCATTAACCAATTGGTTAATTTTTATTTAAACGTTTTCTACGTCTTTACAAACATCTTTTAACTTATTGCAAAATAATTTTTTTCAATTTTCCAATAAAAATTTTGACACAAAAATTTTGGATCATTTATACTGAAAACTGCTGATAACTGTTAATTTTTCAAAAACTTAATACCTGCAAAAGTAACAAAGTCTTTTACAAACTTTTGCAAGCTTTTTACAGTTTAGGAAAATCCTATAAAATCAATTTTTTAATAAATTTTAGTAGAAAATTTGCTCTAGGGGTTACAAAAATTTATTTCCTCGTCTCCACTGAAATTGAAAGTTTTGGAAAAGAGTAAAAGTGAAGCAAAGTTATTATTTTCAAGTTGATGAACGTGGATTGGAGGGACCTGCCAATTTCGGATGATATTCCTAAATTAGTAAGCCGCCAGTGGCTCGACTCTTGCCCCGACTGGCGGCTTTGAAAGCCGCGGTATCTCACGTGTTTTCTTTCAGCGGCGTGTTTTACATGCGGAAGCAGATTTGCCTCGTGCCCTCTTTAGCAACGCAAGCTCATTACTTAAGAAGCGACGAGACCGCGAGCGCCTCGGGACTCGTTCCATGACCTGCCCTAAGCACATATTAGTTTAATGTGGAACGACTTTAAATGGCAAAGCTCTGCTTCGCCCTCTTCCAGCAGATTTTCTCCTTTAATACTGATGTCTCATTCCGGGGTTAGCCCGTAATTTCCCCAGTTTCTCCCAACTTGGCTTCTCTCGCCGCTTAATTGTGAACGGCAAACATTAAACTTAGTGAGCGTTTGGCAATTTTTCTGTTGTACTTACCTGAAAGCTGGGCCGGTTAGAAATTCGAGCCTCGATTCGAGGAGAATTTCGTTAGGCCGCAACGTTCGCCGCTGATAGAGTCCTCGCTTGGATGTATGTAGATTCCCTTTGATCCGAAATACATCTATAGCGGGATTTGATCCCTCACTATTCCGCATCGTATATTCGTTATTTTTTTGTTCCTTTATCCAGCTCTTCGCATTCTTGTCTTCGGGGACCTCTATCCTTCATACATTCTGAGATACGAGTCTATTCCCCAGACGCCAGGAACTGCCAACCAAACAGGAAACGTCGCCTGTATGGGACTCAAGGAGATTGAAATATTGCACGCCCAAGGATTGAACCAATTTTCATATATTCGCTTTTATCTCCGCCTTCGCAACAGCGCCAACGCTAGATATTGGTTAAGATGCGACTTTCTACAATAAATAAAACACGTTCCAATAACTCACGATGAGATCGCCTGAAACACCGAACGCAGCCCCGACGCGCCACCAAAGCACAAAAATTCAATTTCGGACCACCCTGTGTACAATCTTTTCAAAGTCGCATAGATTTTTTATTGAAACCCTCTTCTACACGCCAAACTTTTCTAATTTTAAAATTTAGCTAAAGCACCGCATACAAAGGCCGTAAAAGTGGCTTGACCTTAATCAAGGATAACTCTGAAGGACATTTGGTTGTCTGTAATTTTTGAAAGGTGAACCCGATCAGTGCGGTCTGTTGGGCGCTACAATGTCGAAACGAAGCATTTGATGCTGCAACAAAGTGGACGGGCTCGAAATTCGAGCTTAATCGTGCGATTTTTCGTCGGTGCGAGCTTCGAGCTTTCAACGCCCGCTCCGGTTTAAAAACCAGTTGTCAGCCGCACGTTCGTTTCCGCAATCGCGATATCCGAAATAATTTGAAAACAATGTAGCGTATAATTCAAATCGTTATCGCGGCTGCCGTAAATCCGGAGATGATTTAGGGCTAATACATTCATTCTGTTTCGTGTAAACACGAACAGCGCCCTGATACAAGCGGCGTCGACAGCACGAAGGTGCCCTCCTCGGCGCTGCAGCGTCCGTTGCACATGCTATCGGCAGGTCTTCCATCGGGGCCGTAACGACGCTAATAGTCCCCTAATAGCGCACCCATAAAATCCAGGCCGAAGAAAACTCGAAAGTTTAACGGAGCGGAAGATGGCCTCGCCAACCGCAATTTGCATGTTGTACATGATATGTTGGCCGTGAGATATAGCCGCAATTCGGCCGGATTACGTAACGGAGTATTACTGTTAAATTGGGGAATACTAATCCGATATTTGCGTCCGGGTTCGGCGGGCAACCCTGAACGAACCATTAGGTAACAAAGGGAACGCAAGACCGGAGTCGCCGGGCCCAGATTGAAGCCTCTGACGGCAAATACATCAAATTAAGGCAAGTTGCTGAATATAGCTAGTTATCGTTATGACCAAAAATTTTGAAAAACTGCCAAGTGCAACCGCGACTTATCTGGTGAATTTGGCTTAAGCGCGTTGAGAACGTCAATTAAGGCTCTTAGGTTAATTCGAGATGGCAAAAAACTACTGCATTAAGGGGGTGATGCTGTTATGTGCCGGATGCGCCTGTAAATTTTTCTAGGTAATAAATACGGGGTTAATATCGGCGGGGTTGTCTATTTCAGAGCCATTTTACTCACATATGCGTTGCCGCATTTGGAATTTGAATATCAGCTCGCATGCAAGAGGTTATTTTCCCGTTTATGTGTTCATATCCGTTAGCTGCATTCAGTTATTGTCCTTGGCATATTACGTTTTACAGCCTCTCGCATTCTTCGCCCCGCTTTATAAGAAGTAGACTATGGTAATTCACATAACCGCTCTCAAAATTGTCTACCTTGCCGCATTTGCCAACCCGCGGGACGCGCAACTTTGGCATAGCGCAAAAAAGAAAGAATAAACCGGGAGCGTTTCGAAACAATCGTAAAAAAGTTGGATGCAAACTAAGGTTGTTTTTATCTCGAAACCGACTCGGGGTGGTTATAAAACGAATTCCGAAATCATCCGTCTCTTGACGCGGAACCGGGCGAAATCCCGTGTATTTTCATTTAGCAGGCCTGCCAATCATGTGGGAAATATTAAAATGTAATTCGAAGGGTGGCGCGCGTTTACTGGCGCATTTGCAGGGTGGAAAGTGTCTGAGCAATGTTTGCCTTCTCAGAGGCACGACCACAAAGATGGTAACAACCGGATTGCGAGGCAGCGTGCTTACTGACTGTAAAGATTAATAATAAGATTTTCCGGGGACGTGTGTGAGATGGGAATGATGAGTCTAACAAAGGACGAGATGTTACGTTTTGCGCTCGTAGAATTCCAACAATTTACCTACGAGTGTAGAACTAATAAAATAATATTCGCTCTCGCTTGTCGCCGTATGAATTTGTCACAACTGCGTTAACTCCGGACGATCGTGACCGGCCTGCTAAACGCCCGCCACTGGCGGCTGAAGAACGCCGACGCTTTCGGCAAACAACCCCCAATGAGCGAAACTACCAAATCAGCCTAATTTATTCATCTTTAGCTAAATTCAAACCGTGACGGCCAATTTCAGCCCCACGCAACTGAGCGCCGAATATGCGACCTGCATAGGTGGCAGGGATGCGCAGCAGACCACTCATCAGTAGTATTACTCGCTTAGAGTTGGGAGAAAAATTCCAAATAGTCTCTAAATTGACAATATAAATAGAAACTCGCAGTTTGAGAATAGTTTTTAATAATGTCAATATTTGGCGAGGATTCGCTAACAAACCAAACTATTTTATTGAAGGATTACGTTGACGGTGACGGTGTACTTTTCCTCTAGAAATACCTCCTGGTAACGTTCTGGCATTTTCCTTTAAATAATTAAGTCGAGTTATTTTGTGGTGGAAGATAAAAATAGTTTATGGGTTTCCCAATAATTGAGTGGTTAACTGCGACAAGCGGAAGCAATTATTTTTTGATCGCGATTGATTCAGGTGTTTCGGGTTCTTGGACCGTTGCTGTCGCTGTTGATCGGTCGTCGTTGCCCCAGTTTCCGATAATTCCAATTATGAAAGTTATAAAATTGAAAGCATGCAATACAAGGTAGTAAGAATGTCATGTGTGGAAGACGGGGAGAAGATGGAACAGCCTAGAGATGATATCGAACTTCCATTTCATTCCTCTTATGGGACCGGGCGCGGAGCGGAGGGCTAGACATGTAGGATACAAAATGAAATTCCCCCTGCTCGATGCATATCCACGCGAACACAAAATTGAAGTCCATAGGGGTGGGTGGGACAGCAGTCGACGGCGGGACGGGGACCTGCTGACGACAAAAAGGATAGACGGAAACAAATTTATAATAGTCTGCCAAGAAAAATATAGATAGGAAACTCTCCAACTTTTTACGACCTGATCCAATGAAGTGGTGTCGCCACCGAAAAATTCTTAACTCCAATTATTAGACTCTGAATTTTGGGATTTTTTGAAAAAGCAAGTTGGGTTGGTACAATCTATCATCTTTAGTCGGGTGTTGACAAGCGCAGCAACTGATTGAACTATTGTAGTTAGCTGAAGCGACGCGTTCCCTAATAGACGTTTTATTGATCTGTCATCTGCATGCGAGGCTGAAGACGTGTAGCTGGAATGTCGGACGATAGAATTGTGTGGTCCAGGATACGTGAGAGGCATCCGGAAAGCAAGTAGCCGATTACAATGCAAGCAGCAAAGCATAACACTGACTCGATAAGCTGGAGGAATTGGCCTCCTCCTCTTGATTGTAAAATCGCTCTCGCTACCGAACCGAGCGCTATTACTATAATTTAACTTAACATGACAAAACGAGAAAATTCCTCCGGTGTTTACTATTCAAGTCGCATAATCACGCACCTGATTACGAGTAACGCAAGACTTCCTGTGCTGTAATAAAATTTTTGTACCTTCACCAAACTCGCCGTTATCTCGAAATTAGTGTTCCGCTGGAAATCGTCCTTCACGGTGTAGCTGCAAGTGGTGTTACTTTTTATGACATCGCCATCTAGACGACAAATGCTCGTCGTCTTCTAATTCAGCGCTGGAGGAAGAGGTGTGCACATGATGTGCGCCTCGAGCTGAACAGGAGATGATGTATTGGCAGGCCTGAGCGGGGCGCTCCTGGAAACGGCACAAGAAAATTGAATTTAAATTCATGAAAACTGGAAGTTGCCAGCCACGTTAGTCTTCGTATCCGCGTCTCATCTCTGTCAGGGACGCGGAACTTGCGCTTTTCTAGATGATTTCTGCTCACAGACAGATCAATGAGGTTATTTTAAACGTTCCGAGGAAATTACTAATCTTGCGACAACTCCTCGCGGCCGCGATGTGGCGAAATGAAGTGCGCTCGAAAAGACTTCCAAGCACGAAGAAGAGCGCGATTCTTATATTTGGAAGATGACGCCAACAAACTACCATCTCGTCACTGACAATCAGACCACACAACAATTTTCTAATGGAAGATTCTCCCACGAGCAAAAATATTTGATGAAGCTATTAAAGGGAAGCAATTTTGACATTTTTGGACTTCTCTCGTTTGCTCTATTTATTCCTGTGAGACTTGCTGTTGATAAAGCTTAAATTGGTCCCTTGGCTGACACCTGCTCGAAAATTTGTAGGTTGCCAATCGAAAGGTCTGACATGGATCCGTTCCTATGGATCTTTGTTTATCGCAGTAACTTCTTTGCAACAAACATTTCAATGTGTTATTAGCGTTGTTTGTTCGGGGCGGCGCTCGTGCAGGCGTTGAAATTTTTTATGGCAAGTGGGTGAATAAAAATGACGATGGGTTTATCTCGCACATTGCCATGTCTTTGTTGTTTGTAATTATTTGCGTCAACAGCCAGTAAAGACGGCACTAAAAGTATGATGAAAACGCCGTAAAAGGCGAGGAGGTCGTGGAATTGGTCTCGGAGGTCTTGGGTCGACCCATGACACAATTGAAGCTAATCAGTCGGGATATTTCAATAATCCCTCCGAATGCTTTTACGATATTGCAGGAATTTACTATCACTGTAGAGTTTATGGAAAATGTAAAATTTTTTATTTCAAATTGGTTCCAAACATGGCGTCCACCCTCTCGCGAGTTTGGCATCAGTCAAGAGTCGCGCTGTCGATTCCGGGTAGATCCGGCCAGATAACCCCCGGAAAGGTGGCTGTTTGGCATGCGACCAGTGTAGCGTTGGGCGACTGCACAACACACATGCTACTGACATTTCTTCGTTTTATACTCTCTGTATCTACATATCCCATTTTTATTATAACCAATCCCGAGAGCAATTCCTCGTCTCTCTCGGCGGCTATAGATTTTCCGCCTTTTCCTTTTTCTTGCCGGGCTGAATTCGCTATGTTGTTCGAATACACATGCACACAACATCCACAGTAAAACATTTTATATGTTTTTTACCTCGCTCGCAAGGAGTTTTATATTGTCAACCCGTAAGCTTGATTGTGAAAATCTCAATGCGCTGAAATCGTAAAATGTACATGATTAAAGTACGAAATCCTCCGCCCAGATGTAAGTATTATATTTGTATCGCCATCACTGCGGGGACCTGCATAAATTTTAATTTCTGATGCAATTTTTGTTTACGTACCCGTTACCCGGGCTCAGACCCGACATTACGCATCACCAAGCCAACTCCGGGTCGTAAAAGCCAGCAAAACCAAAAAAAGACAAAAAGCAATAGTTGCTAATTTACGGCCGTTAACACCTGAACCGGCATTAAATTAACGACTCTTAGCGTACTGCCTGTTTCGTCACTGGGTAGAGCTTTTTAATCAGCAGCTATTTGCCTGTTAGACTTTCACTTCCCGCTAGTTGCATAGGTAAGTAAACTTTTAGTGCGAGGCAGTAGCCTGTCAAAAAAAGACGAAAAGACCGTTGCACGAAGACCTTGCAGCACAATTATTACAAAAATGTGGGTAGCTGCAGTGATCAATGGCCAATTAAACTTATCTTGAAGCGCTACTCGGAAAACGTTTGAAAGTTGGAACAATTAATACATAATTTCTTTTTTGTGGTGCGCGCCCGGATGATCGAGCTTTCTCACGGTTAATATGAAACAGATAAATCCCGATCCTCGAGCACATCCGTCGATTAGCGCACTTTCAGCTCCGGCATAATTAACCGTTTTATTCGCACTCCCGGCGGCTTTGTGCCCCGTAAAGCGACAAGTAGTGAAGAGGTTAGGCAAACAAACGGAAATCTTTTCGGTTTTACCTGCGCCGAGATAAATTGCCGCCTATCCGAATGAATAGAGGCCGTTTAAGCGCCTTTTACTTTCCGAACGAGGCATTATGTGAGGGCATTCAGTCTGCGGTTAGCCCCCTGTTTCTAATACGGAATCGCTCGCCTTTTATTTGCGATTTTGTACACGACAAAAGAACTGACAACGTAACGAATTACATTAGCGGATTAGTAGCCGGCTCCGCCTGACGTCAATACGTCATCGTCAAGTCTTCCACTAGGTATATTAATTCGACGATTCCGTACGGGATAATTGCGCAAACACGGGACGCAATGTTCGGGCATCCTCTTTATTTTTTCGTCGATGTTTGTTTGACGTCGCTCCTCGTCGGACGGACAGGGGTTGATGGACTCGAGGATCAACAAAGGAGGGTTGCGTTTGGGGGCCGAATGATATAAACGTCCGTGCTGACACGAGGGAGTGATGTCGATTCTGAATTTTAGCCAATCATCGATTGGTGAGCGAGTTCATGAGACAAGTTCGTGCCCAATTCCGGTAATAGGATGTCTGAAAATGATGCATTGTCGAGTGACCCTCGCGGCGCCCCCTGTTCCTTTGCCCGATCACCGGAAGTAACGCCGAAATATGGGACTTGTTTGAAGTTATGCTGTGCGCCGTTGTCTAATGGGAAGAGGCGGAAGCGAAAAAACCTCGTTACTTTTCGCGGCAGAGGGCAAACAATGCGCCTTCTCGACAGCCCCGTGGACAATCGTTATTAATCCGCCAAAGAGGAGACCGCCGTCTTGACAAACCCCCCCACAGCGGCGAAATTAACCGCTAAACCTCGTACAAGAGGAAAATACTCTTCGATCTGAACCATCATCTTCATGGAAATGACCAGATTCTTTAGGTATGCGGGGATTAAAATCGGTTGGACTGCTAAGTGAGGGCGGCGCTTGGGGCGCCTTGCTGGATGGGGGATGGCAGGTGACTTTCATTTAAACCAAGAACGTGTCAAGTCGCGATTGTTGCGCGAAGCGGTTTCGGGTTGTGAATCGCTGTTTCGTGCGATTAATATTTAACATCCCCGTCGAGGAGGATCTGATAATAAACTGTAACATATTGTGAGGGAATTATCTCATTACAGAAGCAATTTCGCAGCAAGCCCGCAATAAGACGGCTATTAAAGGACACTTGTTGCTACCAATTTGGTTGGCAAATTAGATAAAGCCGACATTTCAGTGACAATGCATGTGGCGCGCGGAGCTTACAGTTCGCTACAACGTGCTTTAAATTCGACCTGCTTGTCAATCAACGTGGATAAGAAGGTTGCGTAATAAGATATTAGGGGAGAACGTGGGGGACAGGTTGAGAGAAACAAGTTTCGAGTGAGACCATCGCTTTAAATTATTTTTTAATGGTTAACGGTATCGGAAAAAATCACAAAAGCTCCGTTCGACGGGAATATCTAACAAATTGCGTGCAACTTCGACCAGAACTGCAAGTGCGAGATAGTCCAAAAGCTCAAGATGGATTGCATCGCACATAGGGGTAGATCGTAGGAGGCGTAAACATTTCCAGCAAAAAATGGCTCGAGCGATTTTGAAGGTTCATTTCTCATAAATTTCACCCTTCGGTTCGCGTCGCATTTATAATACAGAAAGTTTGCACAATGATAGACAGAACTATTTATCTGAATAGAGTATGTTATTATTCTCCACATGATAAATCTTTCGGTTCCTTGCCGAAAGTTTGATGAAAGTGTATGTAGTTTCCGAACTCGCACGATAAATAACCAAAAACCTCGCCAGTCATGTTCGAATTTTAAATTATATTATTTGATATACGTATGCGATTTGCATAAATATCGGCTCTCACAACTTTCCGGCTTTTCCGGCCCTCGCCGGAACAACCTCGCCAATTTCCAGACCGCGCACTTTGATTCCGCCATCGTACAACATCCATCCCCCAAAACACCGGCCTCCCTCCCCAAATCCGCCACCGCAACCAGCCGGACGACGCCACAGTTCCATCCAAACCAAGTCTTACAGCCAAGACCTTTAATTTCTCAATTTTTTCTGAATCATCAGTTTTCTGCTCACTTCAACTCTCATTGAAGCAAATAAGAAGTTAGGTCCAGAAGTAGCCACTCTGAAACATCCCCAAGATTTCTGGAGCCTTCACTCTTCCAGCCAACTATTTCAAAATCACTGTTTTGAAAATTTATGTAGACTTTGAACAAATACCTAAGTAATTTCTGTCTTAAGATGCAATAATGTAGAAAACCAAATGATATAGTTGAAGACTCTTAATTGTTTTCCATGGATGTTTAGAACGTTTTTAATTTCATTTGCCACAAAAAAGTTTCTGGATGAAAGTTTTTTTTGGGATAGCCCCTTTAGAAGTAGACAAATTTTTCCAAGGGCGCAATTGCGTGCCGTCCTGCGATCGCTAATTGGGGCTCGATTGAGGCGGTATTGGGGTCGGATTCTTGCACGTTGCCCCGCCATAATGAGAGGTATCTGGCATCGGCTCTGTGCAAAAGTTTACGACGAGATAAGTAAGCGACGCGGTGGAATGTGTTTATGTTTGTGGGTTTGCATTTTAATGACACCTGCCCGCCATAAAGAAACATCATACGAGCTTTGCTGATATGGAGTCGAGGCGGATCGCGCCGACAATAATCTGGAGAGGATTACATTTTCATCATCTCCATAATGCATGTATACAATGAGCGCATACGACCCGCGCTGTATTATTTTGATATTTGGGCCATGCAGTAAAAAGTAAGATCAGGCAGGAGGATATTGAGGCTGGAGAGGGATTTGAAGGCTCCTTGCCTCGCGCTCTCCTTCGTCGTTCGGTTGCCAGGCAACTCTCTCTCGTTTCAGATGCCGGTTATCTAGCGCGTTACCGCAACTAACATTCGTTTTCGACTTGTCACATATATACGTACCGCAAGGCACACATATTGTAGATAAGATTTGGGTGTCGGAACGGAAGAATACCGCACTACGCCTGGGGAATTTTCCACGTATTCAGTTGTCGTTCCGAGTTAGATCGTAAATATACTCACGGATATGGTCTTCCCTCGCATAATAACGCGACGGTTCGTCGATAGTTGGGAAATAGCGAGATATATGGACAGGTTTGCCGACAAAAGTCGCAGTACGGCCGCAACCTAACTTAGCAACAAATAAAATATCAGGCGAAGTCAGGAAAGTTGAATCAAAAAGTTTGCAAGAGAAACAACGAAGAAGTTAAAAGGGTTCAGGAAACTTCTTAAGTCGCCCGCAGTAGACGCACCTAGCTCGAGACAAACCAAGCGAATAACAGGAACAAAAACGTAACGAAGTCTTCTCCTGGACACAGCACAATTTTTCTTGCACCTCGTTACTTATTCTCCATTTATTTTCTAAGTCCCGAATATTATCCCCTTGTCGTTACCCTTTCGTAGGATACTTAGAAACAAATAGAAACCGGCACCAATACGGCTTCCCTGCCATTTCAGACACTGTGCAACTTCAAAGTCTTCGCGCCCGGGTTTATTAAGATTCAAGGTTTTCCTGTCGCCGCCGGTTCTCCCGTCTCACCTTTTCAACTCTTTTCTTCCGAGCGCCACCGACATGACATTTTGTTATTAGTAAAATAGGTTCTTGAACATTGGGGCAATTGTGCAATTTCGGGAGGACCTCCTCAGCGCGTTTTACGATCCGAAGAGCGTCGTCCCCATGAAAGTTAAGAAGTAAAGTAAATATTACACACATGAACGGCGTGTAACTTTATTATCCCGTATCCTTAAAGGTGTTAGTTTCGTGAGGCAGGGTGGCATCCGGGAACCGAGTCGGGGAATGAGCGCAATCGGGTAGACAGGCCGCCGGTTCATTTACACTGACTCAATTGACTCACGCCACGTCTTGTTAGCTTCGCTCGACTCACTTGATCACATGTCGTAAGTCTTCCAATCGCTGTCGGCTCGTATCACTGATGTGTTGCGCGACTCCGGGATTTGTCTTTGACAAGAACCAAATTAGTTTCGAGCCCGTTCCTTTCCGGCCGCAGTCCCCGTTTCCAACAGCGAAAATTCGCGAAAGGGTTCCAACGAATTGAATTACTGCACGAGAGAGCTACCAATTTGTCTAGCGGCGTATACACTTTTAAATGTTAAAAGATGCCAACTTTGCTGCCGGCTGCAAAGATAGAAACAGCGGCAGTTTTTTTTGTTTTAGTGGAGGAGATAAGACACAAATCAAGCGGAAAGGCGGGAGCTTCGGGCTCCACACGTCACCGGGAATAGGTGTATATCACGAATAGTGTTGCCCGGGGGTGACATGCGTTTTATTTCCGCGGATAAGAATTGATATGAGATGTGAGAAAGAACATGTGTGGGCGCTGGATCCGGAGTCGCCCGTTTATACTCATCCCCGTATTTATTTAAGGCTGTTATTATTTTTCTATATACTGACGTAATTTCGCTGCAATAACACATCTCGCTTCGCTACTGAATTATTTTTGAATTGGCTTTGCCGGTGGCGCTCCCACCAACGTCCCCCAAAATTCTCACGCTTGCGACAAAAGATTGGAATTTTTGCTCTCAGACGGGAATTAAGCAACGATAAGTAATAAAATCTATAGCAATTACGATTGGAGAGACGTGGTCTACAAATGCGAATTCACCCGGCGCCTCCACCATTTCGCACCTCCTAACGTTAATTTAACGTTATCAGCAATTCTGGATAACTTAGAAATTATTAAAACCTCACTAGTTACCCACAAACGCTTTCATCCTATTTCCACTTATTTCCGAAAAAATTTAATTCTTGTCAGCTGATCAGGTTTACGTACCCAACAATTTTATCAAATGAGGGCTTACACAACGGGTTTCAGGGAGCAATTTTTTGTATTTTTTTTTACCGTTAGCGAATATTGAAAACCTTTAGTTGGCCGCTGTTAGACCTCAATTTTTTGCAAATCCAAGTAAACGAACTTAAGATGACAAACGTAATACGATTGACGGATAACGAATCGTCCCCTTGAAGTGGAAGTTCTGAAAAAATCGCAATATTGTATAAATGCTGTCCCCTTTCCGTCACAATTATTTTTTCGGTGTCCCAACCTTGAACTACCGCCGTATGATTTTGCGAGATATTTGCCACCAATTTGCCTCTTTGATGGGGGGCATGGGGGTGTCTCTGGGGGCCGGGTTGTTTACGTAAAATATTATTTAAAAGTCAGCACGACAGTCATGAGATATAGACGTCGTGGATCCAAATAACGATGCGCTTTGACAAAGGTTATTATTAGCATCGTCAAACGAATCCTGTGCGTCTTTTTTGGTTGAGTCGTCCTTTTATCGCAGCTAGTTTGTCGTTGCCGCTAATGGCGGATTTGGAGTCTAACAAACATCCTTACATGTCTCCCGTATGTTTGTTATACAAATGAACTGCGTCTGTCTTCGAATAGAAGAAGTAGAGAGGCTCTTTCCACCGGTAACGTTTTGCTTTTAGCTTATTTGCGAGTTGGTATTGTGATCCGAGTCGTGGCAGCGACTTGTAAATATTGCAGTTGCTAGGAGGTTTAGAAAATAACAGAACTTTGCATTTATGCTAAGGAAATTGCTCTCCTACGTTCGTTACATCCACATAATATAAACAACTTCTTGCTATATCTTGAGAAGCACTAAACCTACTTTATGGCCGTTTACATTGTCGTATCTGAATGCGTGATTATTTATGTTTGTGTATGTTGCAGGGCATTGCTTATTTTCCCGAGACGCATAATAGAAAATTTGCATTCGCGATGGTAGTAACTCAAAAATCTTGTTATAGTCCCCAGACCTGACGTCGTGCATCAGGTACTTAGCATCGATAATTTCTATCTGCCGGTGATCGCATGAACGAAAATTCAGGTGCGCTGAAAAGGACGAGAATGTACGCAGTGATTTGCTGGAGCGTGTAATTTATCGGCGCAGGTTTCGCTGCCGTTCAAATTGATTCTCGTAAATTGTAAGTAACTGAAATCTCACAAACTAGCAAATCAAACTATCCAGATCAAATTTGGAACGGATTCAATTTCATATTGAAATCGAACCGAACAACCAGACCTAAGCGTTTCAGGCTATATTGTGTTTAAAATACAGCGACAGCCGTTCAAAACCCCCAGGATTCTCAAGATAAAGACATCGCATTCTTGGTGCAGAACATGTTTCACTTCTTTCTCGGAATTTAATTTCGAAAACATATTGGGAATCGACCTGGTATCGAAGCCTTATTTGTTATGCCCATCTAATTGGGCCGACCTGCCGCGGAATTTTGATTTTTCCCGCAATTAACTAGCAACGCCACTTCTTCAACGAATTATTTAAACTGGCATTTGGTTCATTACTTTTGATAAACGGTGACAATGCCACAATGTCTAATGTAACTTAGGGTCGTATTTAACAATCTACCAAATTTACCCAATATTTTCATACAAAAAAATACTTTTATTTCCCAAAAATACTAAATGCTTACCAAAATTAAGAAAATACATAATCTTAAAGCGACAACCTAATATTGACATAATGCTGACTTCTTATATATTTTGTTCGCCAAAATAACTTTTGTTGACCATAAATACTAAATGTTCACCAAATTTTATTCCGCATTTAATTCCAACATAATACCCAGATATTTAATTTTCGACAGTGTCTTATATTATTTAGCAGTTAAAAATACTATTTGTTGATCAAAAATACACAAGCAATAAAATGTTGTGCAAATGGTAAATAATTTTATGCAAAATTATAGATGTAGATGTGCTAGGGCAAGGAAAATAAGCGTAAAAATAGGAGTGGTTTGCACAAAAAAAATATTAATTTCCGTAATATATAAATGCTTTGCTGTAATTGGCTTGCATTATATAAAACGTAAAACTTTTTTTAGTGGTAATTTCTAATTGTGTTTTTAAAAAAAAATACAGGGTCCTGAACTGACCAAGGTCAGTTCAGAGCCCTGTAATTTTTGTACAAGTACAAAACTTTTTTCGCGTGCCTCTTGTCTGGAAGCGCAAGCGGCAAGGAGAGATGCGCGAGCATATTTTATTTTTAGAGTAATAGAATAATTATTTGACGCACAAATACTTTTTTTGAGAAACACTAAATATAAATGGATAGCGCGAATATTTATTATGTACAGCACGGACGCGTAACTTGAGCGTTCTAAATTTGGTGAACATTTAGTAAAATTGATAGACATATCTAATTTAAAATGTAAGCAATGGTAAAACAATACGCAGCATAGTTCTTTTAGTGGTGATGTTCTCATTTTCTGATGTATAATAATTTTGGTTTTATTTAGATTTTTTGATGCTCATTAATGTTTCTGGTGGACAGTGCAAGGGATGTATGGTTTAATTTGTTGTACATTATATTGGTTCCCTGTAACTTAACCGACGTATGAACGAAGTGGGAAGCACCATCAAGAGCCTAGACACGTAACCACTAAACAACGGTCCTTTTAGTCCTTTATAAAAAGTATATTTTTATGGAGGTCCCGGGTCCCCATAGAGTGCAGAATCGCATTTCTTCAAAGAAAATAAAAATTCTTTTCTATTTGGCAAATTTATAGTCAATTGAATCAAAAATATGACGGTAACAAGGAAATAGGAGTTATAAAGGACATTTTACGCCATTTAGACATAATTGTATAATATGAGCTACCATTCAGTTGAGTGCTTTTATTAAAACAAATAAACTTGAAAAAAGTCTGTGGGAACCATATCGGGTGAATTAAGACTAAATAAAGTATCAAATGAAACCACCAACGTCC
The DNA here is from genome assembly GCA_951805265.1 of Schizotus pectinicornis. Taxonomy (NCBI): domain Eukaryota; kingdom Metazoa; phylum Arthropoda; class Insecta; order Coleoptera; family Pyrochroidae; genus Schizotus; species Schizotus pectinicornis. The sequence goes on from OX638203.1 coordinate 19,924,526, forward strand.
AGCTACATAAATATTCTCGATTTGTGAAGACGCTGTTGACCGTCCTGCATTGGCTTCTGGTGATTGAGTTGGGGTGGCGGCATTATTAGGGCGGCCTTATCGTTATCCGAAAAGCCTGTAATTACTTTAAGGGGGTAAATGATCGGGGAGCAGTGCGATGTGAAAGCGCCTGCGAGCAATGATCCGAGGACGAGATGGGTGTACGCTGAAGGAAACACCTAACTGTCGCCGTGCGAGCTGATAGATGATGGTCGGAACGGGAACGGGGTGCTTATGATTTATTATCCCGATCTGCGGCTGCGGTATCACAGATTACACCGCATGTGAGCCGTATAGATGATATGTGAGGATATCAGCAGCTGACACTAAGCGCTTGTCATATGCAAAGCGGCCTGATTTGACCCCGCCGAGGAACCCGGTAAGCACCAAGAAAAACATTATGGAAGTCGAGCATCGCCACTGGAAATTGTTTATTCTGCACAGTTCCCTCTATCTTAAGTGCATATTGGCGACAGGTTTCGCCGCTGAAAAACATAAATTTCGTGAAACTGCCCGGAAAATTGTAGCATTGTTTCAGGAATTGGCAGTGTTGGCTCGCGCACCTCAACAGCCACGTGTCTCGACGTCAACACAATCGTTTTTCATTAAGGAACTTGGCGGGTCGGGTGTTACATAATAATTTACGATACAGGTATTTAGTTCTTTGTGTTCGCTTAAAATATTCTATAAGTGCATTGGGTTATACATTTACAAGTCATATAAAACAGAAATAAATAATACTGCGGCTGTTTTATACACCTGTCACGCGCCACGTCCAAGCTCCATGTGACCCCGCATGCCATCCGAACATTCATCACGTCATAATTGTATTAAACTATGGATAAATAAATCGGGCATAAATCAAACCAAACCCAGGCTTTCTAGATGACGAAAATCGGGCGGGTCGGCGAAGCCACGTCTGACAGCCTAATTTGAGCCAAATAAGGGCGTCAAGTCGGCAGCAATCTCGAAACTGCTCTTGCTTTCGATTAAGTCCGGTTTAGCGAAGAAGTTGCCAATTTAAGTCCTAACCGTAACCTCTCTGACCCAAAAACAAAAATCAACAAAAATGAAAAACATCTTCATTGAGGAATCGAAATTGGCTTCAATTCTTCCTGAATCACGTCTTTCTAGGTTTGGAGAGGCACACCCTTAAGTTTTATTTTCTTACGTTCGACGATCTTCTCTAAGTTGTCATCAAGTTTGCTTTGATGTCCATCTAGATTTCTCTTCAGAATTTTTTTTCGGAAAATAAGTTTTTAGACTTTTCTTCTGCGGGAATAGCGCGTTACGAATCCCAATTTTGGCTGGTTGCACGTTGCGTTCCACCGGTGACAGGGCCGGGTCTTTACGTTTCCTGTCTTTTCGTTATCGAAGCGGTCGCATCGCCCGAGGAATTTTAGTTGAGTTGCTGTCGCGGCCCATAAACCACTGCGACCAGCCGAACACTGATAATTGCGTTTAGGGAAGAGTGCTGCAGCAGTTCCCGGGACGTTTCTCGGAAATTCCCGTCATATGCCGCCAATTAACACGTTTCCCCCGTGTTTCCCCCGATTTTATCACGTCGGGATCTCGGCAGTGGCAAGGAGGTACGTCATAATTACATGGGACGGCTCATTTGTTTGCGCAGCCACAAAATAGCCAATTACCCCAGAATTTAAATCGGCTAATTCAGTGCAGAGTCGATGAAGTGGCGGACGATTAAAAGGTTCCTCCAGAATTGAGACGGATTGGCTCATAAATAATGTTAGAGCGGTCGGCCAAATGGCGCTATTAAGTAATTATTGCGAAATGATTGCTATTAATGACAAACGTCTTTGTGATAAATGAGTTTAATTCCACAGTGATTATGTCGTTATCAAACACGCATTGGGACTATTAATTTGTGGTTTAACTTACTCCGGTAATTGATTGCATCACACCCGGACTTCAACCCTCAAATCGTCGCGACATTGAATTTTTTGTCAATTGACGAAGAGACGGGAACGGTTGTAATTAAGTTGCTGTAAGAACGGGCGTCATCTCCCGGTGGGTGAGTGATGGCAATTTCGCATCATGTGTGATGTTAGGCGGGCATGACGGACGAGCTCTGCGACATCCGCCAAGGTACACCGGCAAAATATCTTGCTGAAAAATGAAAAGCATGACACTGAATAACTTAAAGAACAATATGTATATCGAATTCGCATGTATGTATGCGCTGTACACGACAATATTTACACGTATAACGTTTTATGCGACGCTTCCTCGACATGGCGCGATGGCACTTCGGGGATATTGGAAAGTGATTGCCGCACGAGAGTTGCAACACAGAAATTTGATATTAGCAGAAGAAAAATTTCCTGTCCCACCAAGGCTACTTCAGCACCAACATCAATCTTTAATGGAAGAATGAAGAAAAAGTTGTCGCCATATTCCCTCCTTCTTTGCAAGAAGTTGAAAGGTCCAACTTTCAACATGTGTTCACTTACCACAGTTCATTTCAATTTCAAGTGAATAACCAGGACAGTTATCGTCAAAACAATGGATTCTGGAGAAGTTAATTCAATAGTAGGTAGAGATATAAAAATTATGTTCAATACGGGACCAAAAATGAGCTGAACGTTCTCATTTATATTCTCCCGGCGCCTCCACCATTATTCACTATTCTGCCTACAGTTAACGGCACGACAGAGAAAATTAGATTTCACTCAATTGAGATTTGGTAAAGGTAATTTTTTCTATTGCACCTAAATGGTGAATTAGAAATTAAAAATGGCTGGAAAGGCTAGATAGAACTAGAAGTTCTTTATATTTCGCGCAATTTAAATCCAGAACCGAGGTGCGTCCTCAGAGAAAAAAGATAATTGCAAAATTAATGATAGAAAAAGAATGTTGTTGCCAATAATAAAATAATTACGAGGACTGTTACGAAATTGAGCTTTGATGTTACTGGAGCTTTTTTCTGGTGGTTTTTGGATTCCGGTCGATTGATGGATAATGCTGCATTCAGCGGCGTGGCATAATTAGCGTGATGGCCGTTTGTCGCCGCGGCCATCGCCGCCGGTTAATATTTCTGATGGGTTACGCGGAGGCGGCACGAAAATATTATCAGACATAATAAAATCCAAAAATCGATTTAATAATGTATTATTGCCGTATGAAAGAATAATAAATGGAGGTCTAGGAACGTGCGTTTGGCTGACAACTAATAAATAAAATCCATTCCGGTACGAAATTTCGATATGAACTTTTCCACCTGTTATAATTTATTAATACGGCATTATCAATGGTTATTTACAACGCGGAACGGTCCGACAAAGGTTGGAACTGTACAACAATCAATCATAAAATAGCGTTCAATCACGGATACGTGAGCGAGGGGTCGAAACTCCACCAATTCCCGATTGCCGATTGCCGATCCCGGGCGCCTCTGATTTGTTTCGCAGTGCCTGGCGCCTATGCGTGCACCGCCTCGCATGATTTGCGCCATTCAACCCCGAAATTCACCTCGTGTTATCGATACTGGCGGATGTTTATTTATGCGGCTAACAAGTCTCGAAGAAATGCGATGCAATTTTCCGAAAATTCGAACCGAGCTTTATGCACCGGAAAGCTGTCGACCAACTGGAGATCGCATGTTGGGAATTCGAGACGGATCACGAATGCACGTGTAATTTACAAGAACAACTTTGAAGGGAAACAATCCTGTGTTGTACCGTGAAAGGATATATCAGGCAGCGAAAGGAGACGCGCCATAGGTGAAACAAGCCAGCTACGTATTGATCATCCAACAACGAAAGTATCGAACGCGGGTATCAGTTGGATGGGCTACTGGATTGGCCCTGGTATCTGTATGCGTGTGTGAATCAATATTTTCCACACGCATATAGATGCTACACGCATGTACTCAAGACTCCGGGTATAGACTGAATTTCGATATAGAAAACTTTCTGAATGTCAATAAATACATCAATTTATATGTAACCGTATATCATGGGGCGAAGAGATGCCCGTATATCACTTTTTGTTTTGTATTCCTCCTGTTCTCCGACGTGATGTATTGCATTCTGAAATTGTGAACCAAATAAACAATTTACTCCGGCCTCTGGTATAAATATGCCATCTAGATAAGGCCATTTTTAAGAGCCTCGCTAGAAATCGACACAGCAAAATGCAACTCCTCTCTGGATGCAAAAAGTCCTCTACTTTCGGAAAACCGACCAAGAAGTAGAAAGAACAACCTGCAGCGGAAGAAAAAATGGAAGTTATGGCGTGACGCAAAGTGATTAAGCTTGAGCAACAATTTATTCATTTTGCCCACCCACTGCGTTACTAATCCTCCTGCCATTTTCGCCTCGACATGTTGTTGCAACGCCTAGAAGTGCTCGTAAAATCACTTGAAGAAATTAACACTTACTTTTTACTTTAATTGTTTCTTTCTAAGTTACACTTTCAAGAGTGGTTGACAGTAGAATACTAAAATGTCTTTATCGTCAACATAACTGAGACAGCTATTCAACTAAAATTTTGATCAAATCTATAAGGAAGAGACAATCTAATGATTTTTTCATGGAATAACTTAAAAGACTTGCAATTTGAAAGTGACAATTACAGCTAACTATTGGTTATGTAATTACACAGAAGTGGCGCAAAAATTGTGGAAGAAAATTGCAAAGAACGGCAATATTGAAAAGGTGCAACTTTTTGTTGCGCAGCATTCCTCTAAACCAGTTTGAAATGAAGGGAGCGATTTGCAAATTACCTACGTTAGCAATTATCATTAATACTGTTAATTTCTATTTAAATTAACGGAGTTATGCTGCTGCGATATGGCTGCATACAGAGTTACACTTTCGAGCCTTGTTTAACCCCGAAACAGCAACAATTGCGGTGATCAGTTTAAATTTTGAAACTGCATTACATTTGAGGATTCCCATGTGTCCAATTAAGTCACGTGTCGAGTTCATCGTTGGCAATGAAAACAGTGTGAACGATTTTTTAAAACTTCACAAAGTTTTGTTGAAAAATTTCTTGTTCTGCCAAGAACGACCAATGCGGGTCGAAACATAAATTGCTACGAGTAAAATTTCAATTTCATACTTTTCTCACCGCTAATAATAATTGATGATTTGTTTCAGAAAGTACCGAGCGGCTGCAATGAGCCGTGGCCAATCGCAGAAAGAGGTAAGAAATCCTGCGGCCTTAACAAGCGTGACCAATTTTCTGCGAAACCTAACTAATTTATCACCGAAGAACTTTATGAATCATGCGACTGGGTTATAGAATTTTCCTTGAGATTCCCGGGAATGTTAAAAAATTATGATAATCAGGAAAAATTTTGCTGGCGTTGGAAGGGTTTGTTGGGAATTAAAAAATTAGTTGTTAGTGCATCTGTTTATGAAAATAAAATCGATTGGTTCGTGTTGGCAATAAGTGCAAAACAAGGTGGCGCCACCGGCGCCGCAACGTGTTAACATAATTTACTCAATCTCATTCGAGACCGCCGTCATCAATGTTCCACTTTAAACAGTTTTCTCGTCCTTTATAAATGCCGTGGCCGTAAGAGAGAAGCAGCCTCCGCCACCGCCACGCCGCGGTGTTACACTCTAATCGCTCGAATACATTTTTAAAGACGACTTCTCTCCAACCTGAATTATTAAAGGATAGACCGGAATTAAAATACTGAAGCTGATGTGAATTTATGAGCCACACTTATGAATCTTTTAATACGACATGCTTGAAAAACTGTTTAACAGATTCTTAACATAATTGTGGCCTCAGCCTGCATGCCGCATGAATGATGTATTAGACTGAAAAATGGAGCTTTCTATTAATACGGCCTCTCCGGTAACGGTTCCATGAATTATTTAATTGCGGCATCGGGCAAAACACGCAGAAATGCGAAAATCCGACTTTATGAACGAGATCGCCGCCCGATTCCCGCATAATGTACAAGATGTTTTCTCCAGGAAACCGCAATTTTGCGACGCAGAAGGCCTCATCGAGAAATCAGTGCGATTCCGTTAAAGGCCCAGATCCGGCAGATCTTGCAACAATGTTGCAAGCCAATTGTTGCAATATACATCAAAGCAGATAATTTATTGGGTCGTATTTAACAGTCTACCAAATTTACCCAATATTTCCCAATATTTCCCAAAAATACTAAATGCTCACCAAAATTAAGAAAATACATAATCTTAAAGCGACAACCAAATATTGACATAATGCTGGCCTCTTATATATTTTGTTCGTCAAAATAACTTTTGTTGACCATAAATACTAAATGTTCACCAAATTTTATTCTTCATTTAACATGATACCCAGATATTTCATTTTCGACAGTGTCTTATATTATTTAGCAGTTAAAAATACTATTTGTTGATCAAAAATACACAAGTAATAAAATGTTGTGCAAATGGTAAATAATTTTATGCAAAATTATAAATGTAGATGTGCTAGGGCAAGGAAAATAAGAGTAAAAATAGAAGTGATTTGCACAAAAAAAGATTTTTGTAATATATAAATGCTTTGCTGTAATTGGCTTGCATTATGTAAAACGTAAAACTTCTTTTAGTGGTAATTTCTAATCGTTCTTTTAAAAAAAAAATACAGGGCCCTGAACTGACCTTGTACAAAACTTTTTTCGCGTGCCTCTTGTCTGGAAGCGCAAGCGGCAAGAAGAGATGCTCGAGCATATTTTATTTTTTGAGTAATAGAATAATTATTTGACGCACAAGTAGTTTTTTTGAGGAACACTAAATATAAATGGATAGTGCGAATATTTATTATGTACAGCACGGACGCGTAACTTGAGCGTTCTAAATTTGGTGAACATTTAGTAAAATTGATTGACATATAGAATTTAAAATGTAAGCAATGGTAAAACAATACGCAGCATAGTTATTCTAGTGGTGATGTTCTCATTTTTTGATTTATAATAATTTGGGTTTCATTTAGATTTTTTGATGCTCATTAAATTTTTTGGTCGACAGTGCAAGGGATGTATGGTTTAATTTGGTGTACATTATATTTGTTCTCTAATTTATTTCATTTATTCTTTATTGTTCTTCTAGTTTCTGCTTTCATCTTAACATCCTTCCTATTTATTTTTTCATTTTTCTTCAACATCTACCGTTTATTGGCTATTTTGATGCAAACTTTCCTATTTAGCAAAGAATTAATAAAGTTGCGTGAAAGAGGCGTAAAAGAAGCTGTTAACCCCAAAAGTTTAGACAGAAAAATAAGAAACTATGACCACTGGTACAGCTGGCAAGGGTTTTGGTGCGTTTGGTTCAGTTCGAGGCGTAAGAAAAAATTGTTGGTCATTGACTGGCTGTCTATAAATTGTTGGTAACGTTGCCGCGGAATTGTTCTAAATATTTTAATTAGGTGGGCGCTAACGAGCGGTTGGACGGCCATTTGCGATGGTCGAATGGTCGGTGAAGTGCGTTAATTAGGTGGCAAATAAGAGGTGTAATAACGCAATCGTTGTCCTGTCAATGGGCGCGATTGTGGGAAGTAATTATTTTTAATTGCCCCCGACCCGGCATTGTTTTTTCCGCAAACGTGAAAAATATTTGTGGAGAAAACGCTGAGTTATGTTTCCGTCCGAGTTATTTTTTAAGTAATACTTGCCGAGGTATGAAAATAATGCCGGCATAAAATTCCTCGGATCTCTTTTCCGAGAGGCGGATCTCGCCCAATGTCGGAGAGTTTGAGATTTCACGGTAGTGAGTTTACATAAATTACACAAATTTTGCAAATGGCACTGTGTAATCTTACACTAGAGTTAGCAGGCGAGGCATGAGGGCAAAGTAAAATGCTCGTATGTGTATTGATTTGCAAATATCTTTAGAATGTATGCTCGGCTGGTCTGTACATGTCTCGGCCCCATTGTGCACATCCACCATCAAGACCCGGCTGTAAGGGCGCTCCGACGTTATATTAGCTAACGACGTACAAGAAAACCGGAAATAAAAATAGAACGTGCGGAGAAATACGGGAGAAAATAGAACACGAAAACATTTCCAATCGCGGAAAATTTAATCTCAACCGAGAATATATTTCTTGTTATCGTCGGTGAACGTTATGCTGCTTTCTTAGTTTGTAAACTGAAAGATTTTAGGAAATCAAAATTTTATCTGCAACCGCAGTGACGACGGCCACAATTTTACGCCCGAAATCTCCCACTTATAAGCCACACACAACTCTCTCTTCTCCCCGAGAACCTAACCAGTTTCATCAACAATTTTCACAATTCACCGAGTCCCTCAAGTATCTGCTAAATACATCGACATTGTCGTAAACGGCTCGCGATGGGGAATCCGGAAGGAAACTCAATCAAGCCACATTTCCGGACACATCTCGGTAAGAACACAAATACAGGCAGAAAGGTAAAATTCAATCGCCCGAACACAGAGGTCACGCGATTTGCCCCATTTATTTCCCTAATTAAATTCTTGGAATATTCAGCTACACGGGTCAGATGGACATCGAGGTCTGAAAATTACTCTAGAATTACGTGAATGAGAATTAATTTCAGTTTTTAACCGTTTTTTTGAGAATAATATGTTGCTAGGTCAATTTTGGAAAAGACAGATAAAGACCGTGAAATAAAAATTAAGTAAAGAAATTACGAAATTTGTCAATGTTTCTTATAAAGTATATTGTTAGCGCTTTCTAGCTAGGTAAGAACTATTTCAGTACAACAGCTAGTTCCCAGGCTTATCATTTTTGGTTTGTTATCCACAAAAAATTCATAAAACTTGTTAAGCGAGGGTCTGCAAAAATATAATTAATAATGTATATAACATAATCCTTCCACATGAACGCCGATTGATTTGTTGTTGTTGTTAGTGATGGTGCAAGTCCTCCAACAACATTAGAATGGGTAGATCTTTTTTCGCTTCAAGGAGCTTCTGCAATGACTGAAATTAATCGATAACTCTGCTGTCGCTATTAAATTTTTATTTGTGCCGCTTATTAGTGTCAATATTTATTGAAGCAATTTGCACTCTTTAAGTGCTTCGTAGGGTTACGAAAGCCATTACGCATAATTTGCGCAACAAGAAAGCTCTATTAGTGTCGCAGATAGTGAGCAATCTTCGAAAGGTTGTAAAATGTAAGTTTTATGGTAATTTAGAAAAAAACTTTTAAACCGTTCGCATGTCTCAAACCTGGAAAGATTATCACTATTTAGCGTCATTATAGCGCCGGAAAGCGAGAAATAACTATTCACTTTCAGTATAATAATTTTAGTTAATATGGTAAAGTAAATTGAACCGCGTGCGTAAATTCACGCGACGCGAAATCAATAACTAAATATAACCATTGGGGGGATACAATAACGGTGCACTTTCTTATTAAATAGTTATAAGACTCGTCAAACTTTTCTTCGTAAATTACACCCGGGTAATATGAGGGAAAAATATGGTCGCTTGCAATAACAATGAATCATGCAGGATTTTTCTGCCATTAATAAGTAAAGTAGTCTCCAATTACCTGGAATGTAAGTGGCAAGTTTATTTCTATTTCATGCGGGCGTCCGTTTTTCTTGATTGGATAATAAATCAAAAATCGTCCATAATTACCGTTTAACTTGTCGCTGGGTAATTGCGGAATGGTCTCGATTCGTCCAAATTGAATCGTCAAACCATGTCAAACCTTGACCGTACCAAAGAAAATCAAGCGCCTCGTCCGCACTTCTCTCTTTTCGTACTTTGTTAGGGCCTCATTGTACGAAAACCCAACGCACATGCTTGATATTTCAATAGACATTGTTAGCGGGTACCTACCATACAGAATATGTGTTTACCATGCAAATACAGATACACACGTGGAAAGGGATAGCGCGGTTTGTTTGCGAGAAAGAGACCCCAGCCAGCACATAAAGTAAACCTAATGAACCTTGGAGTAGTCATGGAAACGTAGAATCCTGATGTCTCGAATCAACATGCTCTTATTGAACATCACATATTGTATTTCATTACTGTTTCCTTCTGGCTCTGTTTGTATAACCACCGCCTCGCATAAACCATGAAACAATAAGGACGCGACGCGGCTAAAGTTACAGTTGTCAGGAAGTCATCCGGGCTCCTCAATCACCGCTGCTACCGTGATGATCATCCAGGCCGGCAGAAGAAAGAATTTTCGATTTCGCGGATGTTCCCATGATTAATTAGGTAAGAAGGCGAGGTTCGTCGATTTTATGATAGGTCGATTAAGTCGCTTGCAACTGATGCATTTGACTTAAACTAGTTGTTTTAAGTGAGTTAATGAATTTAATTGCTACCCATTTACGGATAATTGGGCGAGTAACTAATCATCGAAGCAATTATTGCGTCAGATTGCAACAAAAGAAAAACTAATGGCAGCCGCGATTACGATCCAGCGAGATTCATTAGGTTTATTACGAGAATCTAGCAACTCTTCCAGAAAGAAGTCCATTTGACCTCATCCGTTTTTGCTGCCTATTTTTACTAACTTGTCCAAAAATGCTCATCGTCCAATGAGATAAAATTTAATAAAATTAACTAACTGCAAACACTATCTAAACTCAAGTGTCCAATAATGGAGAAATTTTAGAGATAATCCGGGAGTTTATTAAATATTCGGGAGTTGCTGGAGATGTTCATTACTATAGTGGTGTCAGCAATGACTAACGAGTTCCGGAAGGGTTCTGAAAGGATCCTTTTTTTTATGGCAGAGTTCCAGTTTTTTCACGTAATTAAAAAATCTGTTGCGTAAAGGCGCTGGGAGCGAAAGGGGTAAAACAGAGTCTGAACGCTTGCATGACCGTGCCGGGGGTATGCAGATGGCCTACAAATCAAGTATTGTGCGGCTGTTGGAGGTAAGTAAAGGGTTGCCCGGGAACCCATACCTGCCCACTGGTGCATGATACATTTAAAAGCGCGTCCCATTATGGATTTGGCAAAATCTGCATATTTCCAACATATGCGGCGTGCAACATCCCCGATCGCTATCGCGATTTATGCGAATTAATGGAGCTTGTGATATTATTTAAAACATTTCCACCCTTCACACGATAAATCATCGGTTTCGTCCCAAACCCGCCTCGCCCAAGAACGCGTTTAATTGTGGGGTCGGAAGGGTTGATGGTTGATGCCCTCCCCGACAGATGCGCGTCTTGATGTGCTTTTTCTTAATAACAAACCCGTTTTTTGTGGTTCCTGGTTTCACCCCGAACAATGGATATTCAAAGCACCTCCTATACGTGGCGGACATCGCATTGAAAAGCGCGTCCTTCGCATTATCTATTCCTGTTTATTCAACGGTGTAGGAAAGAATGCAATATGAACGTGAGACGGATGTCCGGCTCAAGCCGTTTGTGCTTCCCGTCTGTTGGTCTCCGCTCCCAGCACGCATACGCCCATACACAAAGTTCGCCTGATCGCTATCGCGATAGATTTTGACCTAGTGGTTTTATATAAAACCTTCGTCGCACACGCACTATTTTAATTACGTTGCGTTTTACGAGTTAGTAATGTTTAACATGCGACCAAACCGGCACAGATGCATTCTACCCGCAATTTTCCACATGAAACGCCAACGCCACCGAAATGGTTCCGCCAATTCCCAGCAAAACGCTTTCGAAAACAGGCATGTGATCGCACCATATCCTGTCACGTATAGTGTTTTTATTATTATTGTTATTGCTATTAGGTTAGTTTTATGCGTTTTTTTATCCCTTTTATTATTATGGTTGTAAGTCACTCCACCCATAAAGGAGCTTTCTATCAGGTAGGTGAATGGCTTCATAAGCCCGCTGAAGGTCGGACCATTAACCCTTATTTGCCCAAAACTGACTTTTCCCCAATCAAACAGCCAGAAGTAATAGCACTCCTTTTTCCTGTCATCTCCTCTATCTACCAACATCTCCGCCACTGTCATTTTTTCATTTCTAAGTTCTTGTCTCCGACCTTCTACAATTCCACACTTCTTCAGTCTACAGTAGTAGTCTTTACTCTCTCAAAACTCCGTTTTACTCTTCATTCTTCTGCTGACTTACACATTTATTGACTTTTTCTCGCGCTCATCAATATACAACTAAGTACCCAGAAGTCCTCAATTTTGCTTCAACCCCCCGCAACGTCAAGAATGTTCGTTTTCGCTTATTTTGTCTTTGCCCCATTTTTGATTTATCAAAGTTACCAAAAACCGGGTCGTTAATTTGTGTCTTGTCTGAAGCGGCAACTATGTGGACAAGTTAATTGCGATTTTTGTTATTACGTCGCTGCAGCAGTAGAGGAAGCTCCTGTTAAGAGGGCCGTAAAGGCTCGCGCCGAGTGTTTACTGGTTCATCTCCAGGGTTACTAACCCAATAGAAGTACTTAATTACGCGTCGTGATCCGATTTTATTTGCGCTAGGTAGTGAAAATCCATTTACGTGTCCGTGGCCGTAAACCCCTTTGATGCGCAATATCTAGCGCCGTATAGGACGGATAATATGATTTTAATATTTCACATATCTAATTTGAAATGCACGGAAAAATTGTAATAAATTTTATTCAGTGGCAATAATTCAAAAGGGATGAATACGTCTGGCAAGACGCGATGACAGCGCAGGATATATCATCTATCGAGATCCTTTAGAAAAGTGATATTATATAAGTTCGCGTATGAAGGCGAACGGGGCCATCTCCTCACCCATCTCTCGCTCTCATGTCACACAGACTCCAACGAGAATTGCGCCTCCACATCTTCTTGATTAAATGAAAATATCGCCACCTTTTCCCAACTTTTTACGACCGCTCCTGGCAACACTCTCGCAAATTCGCTTTTAAACACAAGTCCTTGCACCTTTTCTACACGACCATTATCCAATTTGACCATCAATCTGGGAGCGGTTCAAGTGAAACACCCATTTAGGGAACTCATAATAGATACCTGTTAGCAGAGATGGATATCGTTGCAGAATTTAGCTAACAAGGCGGTCTGAAACGTAATTAGGGCCGGACTTGCTGGGAAACCAAAACCACAGTCCCAAATTGGCCGACCTTATCATTATTCCCGGGTGAGGTCAAGAGTTACGACCTGACTGTGAGGTTTGAAGCGCTGACGGAAGCAATCTAAATTTTTGAGAATTGCCGTGTTATATTATGGGCGATAGCCAACGGGTCAAATTTTTTCTCAGTACAGGAGGAGCTGAAGAAAAGCTTTTGCATTTGAAAGTCCAAGAATTCCAGATAAATCAATCAAATACATAACCATACCTTCTATTTTTTACATTAACAAATAGTATACTTATGTATACGCACTGTAGGTAGGTATGTTATAATTTTTTTACTTTATTAGATAAAATTTTAATAGTTACGTTACGCAATTAATTTATTTAAGTTTTTAAAAATTGTTGTTTTTCCGGTAAACCCTTGTGATGCTACTTATTATTTTTTTTAATTACATATTTAGAATAGTTCTTAATTAGCCGCGCCTCAACTAATTTAAAAGTTTGATAAAAACGACATTTTTAAGGATTTTCCGAAATAACAAGCCGCCATTCAAATTAACTGCTTCTAATTAAACCATCTAAAATAATCGAAAACAAAACAACATACTTTCAACGTCATCAAGTCACGTCAACGCATTAGGTAAACACAAAAAAATCACAATTAAACTCAAAAGGAAAAACCAACAAACATCATCAACAGAGGAAACCCAACAACAAACACGTCCGTGTCACTCCTATTAACCGCGACTGCGATCAACCCTTGACTCCCAACCCTTTCGAGATGCGTTTGCATATTGCCAGCGGTGATGGCCGACGTGCAGTTCCGCCTCGTCGATTGTTTTAGGCCCTTCCACGGCACCCAACAATGCGTGCAGGGCCGGCCCCATGTCCATTGTTACCCACGTTGCCCAATGCCGAACGAGGGTGTTCACCGGACGCGCGTAATCATGTGTGTGCGTGTCGCCATGGCAACGGCGCCCCTTCCACGTGGGGGTCACCCTCGCGCACACGTGTGCATTTCCGCGTTCTGCCAGGGGCGTCGCAACGATTCCCGCCAAAAGTACCGGAAAATTAATTTAAACTGGAGCTTAATTTCGGTAATTACGCCCCATTTGCATCTATTACTCCAAATCTCGTTTTTTTCTTACTAGAAATGTTAATGTTATAGTGAAAAAATGGAGATAAGTAGCTATTACTTATGCTACGAAGCAAATTTAAATTATTAATCGGCGTTTCGGTGAACGGTACTTATTAAGCACATGTCGGATCGCACAAGAAAAAAAGGAAATGAATGCAGGGAACTAATAATTTTTTTCTGGTGAAATATAAATGGGTGAGTGGAAATCACGTGCGTATTCACAAAAAAAGGCGGAATATCGCCGGTGAAACGGACCTATGAAAATGTTTTAGGCGTCTGTACGTGATTCACCTAATTACCTATTTATGCTGGAAACACACAATCGATGGCTTTAATAGACATCAAAGACACCGTGCGTGACTGGGGGAAATCCCGGCTCACATATCGGTTCGGCTCCAACTGTAAAACAAATGGTGGAAATTAATTTTTCGTTTCAGCCAATTTCGTTGCGGGTTTTTTCAGGTTTTTCAGCGCCCCCGGCGCGCCGGCAACCAGTAATACACCGTCAGCGCGAGCTTCGGGAGCTTTGTGCAATTGCGGGGTGTTTACTGGCGATTCATTAAATCGAGTGAGTATTGGAGATTGCGCCCGAGGCGGGGGCCCTATTCTCAAAATGTTATTTATAAAGTAAACCCCAATTTGAATATGTAAATATAATTACCTAATGTGTCAGAAAGTTGGACATGCGAACAATTAACGTAAACTGAGGCCTGCCCACAGAAATGGGTTGGCAGCACTTATCTGAAGTGGCCGCCTGAATATTTCATCCAAAGACGCCTCAACAATCGTCAAGTGGGTTTGAGGAATTCCGATGAAATATGCATGAATAGTGCCATAAATTAATATTAAGTAATGTTGTCAACACTCACGGCAACCTTCCTTTGAAACGCAATTAATTCGGATTTGATAATCATCGCTTCACTTAATGGCATGCTGCAACGTTCGCATTACTTTCAGGGGAGGTTATTGATTTTTTTCGAAATAATCCATAACCACAGAAGCGCTCTGGCTAAGTCGCCGGTTCGGGGGTGGGTCGCAAAACTTGCCGAGGCCGAAATTAATTCGTGCCGGGGGAGACGAGAACGAGACCCCGTCTCTTGCATACATTATCGGAGCATCTGCATCCGCCTTCTGCACTCTTCAATGCTGGACCGCGCAGGTGATGCCGTACCTGTGGCCTGGATAAAACAACCCACTCTCACTTTTATTTGCTCTAACTACCTCAAAGAGACTGACATACATTTTTGACAAAGTTATAGGACCTAAACAAAAATTTCAGAACCCGGACAGGGTTGCGTAAAAAAATTAATTAAGTGTACATAATGGAGTAATATCAGAACTCAACGTTCTGCATTTGTTGTTTAGTAAAGGTAGCGAGGTAAATTACAATATTACGTTCTACCTTTTTGTTGTTATGTTAACAGTTCTCATAACTTTTAACTTACGCTAACACCTTTAGAACACCCTGCCCTAAACTGTTAGAATTAGTTTAGCTGACTTAGGGCTGGTCATTCCAACTCCTAATAAAGTTTCCAATAACATTTATTTGCTAAATAGCTACACGTTTAAAATTTTTTAAAAATCCTATTAGAAGTTGATCGGCAAACCGTTTCACCAATTCTTTAATTGCACGCAAATTTGGACTACGGTGAGAACTCATTATCAAGAAAGTGATCCGTCCAGTCTCAGTTGTGGTGAGTGTGAGTTGAAGCTGAAACGAGTGCGAACTGACAACCACCTGATGACAATACAGGAAAATTGACCTCAATTCCGTCGTCTGCTTTAAACACCCGCAGCCCACAGTCATTTTGCATAACTCGAGCCTCACAAAAGAAACAAGTGTAGAGTGTAGCCAAGCCATTTAAGATTTAAATTATTTCGACGTGCACTCGTTACCCTAATTATTATGATGCTCGTACGGAATTAAGTGCGTAACTGTACGGTTGTACCAAAAAATGCCCGTCTTGGGCGGCTTTTTCACATTATTATTACGTACACCGGCCGTTATCTGCGATCTAAACTTATTAAAATGAACGTGTCATTAAGAATTTCCGTACCAGTAATTTCGGCACGGTAATTAAAAAGACAGCATCATTGTTCCGACGTTAAGTACCAAACTGTAATGACCGCCACTTGATAGTGCATAAAAAATAATTCCTTTTTGTAATGGAGAAGTTAATTGTAAATATGCGGTTAGATAAGTGATAAGTTTTTTTTTTAATATTTTTGCTTGTGCTATTTTTAATGCTGCAACCGGTCGTTTCGTTCTGTATTGCTGGTTCCGGTGCCGACGCCCCGTCCATAAGGAGGGCGATAAATCAAACGTGGCGCAACCGTCACATAAGCCCCCCGTAAATGTTGAAGATCATACATTATTATAACTAATAATGTATAAGATATGCCCATATATTTTCCGAGTTCCATTTGCCGAGTAAATCATATTATAATACGAACTCTGGCGCTAAGCGATAAAGGCGTCTCTCGCTCCTGAACCTGCAGAATTTACTGGGTACGTTCCTCCCGCCGTGGTTAGATATGCATTTTGAGTTTTATAAACCCTTAAAGGTATGCCGATATAAGTCGAAACGATGATATATTCGACGTTGGCGTCCCGCTATACCGGCTCTAGGATAGATATATGGCCCACACACTCAATAGGCATCGCTCTTTAATGCCCCTCTGAGACATTCAGATGCTAAGCCGACGGAATTCCGATAATCGGCGCCTTTGTGGCAGACAAAAATTACATTCAAACATGCAACTCGTTGCATGTTAATTAAAATCAATGGAACTTCAGCATCTCTAAACGTGATCATTGTGTTTCCAACATTTCAGGAAGGCACAATAAAATTACCAACGACACCAAGAATGTTACGCAGTTAAAATAATAAATCGCTTATTTCGAAAGGTTCCCCCCGGCTTCTTTCCATTTGAATACAATTTTAATACAAAATAATTAACGTGAAAGATTATATCGCCAACTATTATAATTAACATGGGATTTTTCTATTTCAACGAACTTGTTTTTGGCTATTTTTGAAACATGATACCGCCAGATAGAGAGAAGCTTGCATTAATTCTCTTACAATGATAAACTTTATGCAAACAAAAATTAATTAGGCTTGAAAAATTACCAAGTAAAGTATTTATACGGAATGGAAAAAGCGACGGCGAATATTTATAAAAGTCACGAGCAGCTAGACGTAATTAAGAATAATTGGCATGTGGGAGTAGGTTGAATAAATTTTCGCTAGCCAGCCCAATGCAGTCACCCCTGATCACACCAGAATGGCATTACTCAAAGTTAATTCCTTTAATTTATTTTTTAATCTAGGATTATGAAGGTAGAGTTCTCTTAATTTCTATTCTGATTACTATTTTTGACGTAGTATTTTTTTAAAGAATTTTTGGAAGTGTAAAGGTTACAATTTTCTTCACTACAATTTTTCTTTTTTTTAAAGTTTGAAGATTAATCCTTGTTTGTTCGGCTGGATGCAAATTTTTGTTCCCTTTGTGAAAATCAGGTTTTTAGCAAATCAGCGCCAATTGAGGCCCACTTCTAGCGTGCAATTGAGGATGATTTTAACACTGATGGACAAATTGATTTTCTTAGTTTATCATCGCTGCTGACTGTTTAAGAGTTGTTGTTGGCTCCTTCTGGACCCATTCCAAGTTATCTGAAACTTTTGCATGAATAGCATGTCATGTCAAGATAAATTATCAATGGAGCTTTCGATCAGACTTGGATTAAGGGCTTGTTGATATTAATTTTTGCAAATGTCATGTCGTCCGACCATTTCCTTACAATCGACAAAAAACAAACAGGTGATCTCTCGATCGCCGGCTCTAATAAAGGAAGTAGGTAGGTATGGTCATAAATAACAAGTTTCTTTTCATTTGTGCAACAGAACAGCAAAGATGAATATCGAAGTTCTCCACCTTGCGCCTTCATAGAATGAAAAATGACAAGGTGGTGTCAATAAACCCGACGATAACCAATAATTGCGTCATTACGGCGGATTAAGACCTCTTTATCTTGTCGTCTGTTATTATGTGTCACTTTTGTTCATTTTTAAGTTGAATAACAGCTGTGATTAATTAATTTTGAGCGTAATTCGGGCCAGGTTAATTCGACTTGTTGCGGAAATTAATAAATCTCCATGCGTGTTTTTAATAAAACAGATTCAACTGGTGAATGCTAACAGAGCCCTGATGGTAACTTGTAATTATTGTGTTTTAATTCCCGTGTGTAAGGCTCCGCCGGTAATGCGATGTTCCAAAGATAAATGTTGCCTGGAATTATTCAGTTTAACACGTTTCACCCTTGAACGCTACTATCGAACGTTTCAAATTGGATCGCGTGTGGAAATTTCGTATAATATGAGGGAAGATTAGTTTATTAGACGCCGAATTTCGGTTGTGGAACTATTTTACGACCTCGAATGGCGGTATAGGCGCACCGACTCACTCCAACCCCGTCGCAGGGGACACGATTTCGCCTCTTCGCACACCAACTTTTGTCACAGAAACCACCACGACTTCCTGCCTAAACTTATTACAAAAAAATAGTTCAAACGCCATTGCGTGCTAGGTAACTTATCCTCACATACAATAACAAGTTCAACATCATTTGGTCAGATGCTAAGATCAAACGACAAAATCAAATAGTCTCTTCCTTTGGTAAGGTACAAAAGTAGCAAGAATGGAAGAGAACTTTACTCAAGAGAATTGAAGCAGAGATATTCTTCATCCCTCTGCTCTTCTTCTTACTATACTATCTGTATAGACTTTAAAGACCATAAGTTTTAGGTCCTTAATAGAGAAGAACTAGATAGACACGGATAATTTGCTATCACTACTTTATTTTTGCATAATATGCAGACGAACCTTTTCTGAAGCTCTTGCTCGAGAATGGAGGTGCCGGCCGGTAGCTTCTTCGGCGTCTATCGCGGCACCGTAGCAAACAAATAAATTAATTAAGACGGCCTCCGTTTGGAGGCGAGGGCCCCCATGGGGACGTGCCGCTTCACCAACGGCCCATCACGAAGTCCCCGGCCCAGAGACAGATAGACTGCGGACATGCCTTCGACGGAAGTCACGCTTCAGCCACTGATCTTCGGTCACGACCACGCGCACACCTCTACTGCAAATTACCCATCGCCTCATATAAGTAATATGTTTATTATTCGTACACGACGAGCCCGAGTCCGGACGGGGTTGCAAGGTTGACGACCCACGGACACGATGCAGTTACCACATTCTTCGTCTCTAAATAATAATGGCGAATTAAACAGATCACGTGTCCGATGGCCCGAAGGCGGCCACCAGGGATAGGCACATGCCACACGATGATGACAGCGCTGAAATATTCGGCATGGTGCTGGCTGAACTCGGGGATTTGCTTGCAATATGGAAGAGTCGTCGGGGCCGAGTTTACAATGCGAATGGACAAACGGTGACGTGGCCAAACGTGTTTTGGAATGGCGATACCGAGAAGACAGGGCAGATAGAGGGAATTCGCGATGGATGATTCATGAGCCCGAGTTGCCCGAGGAACCAAAACAACTTCTGCGGTCAGGTGGAGGATTACTCCTGGTCTAGATCTTCGACTTACGATTCGATAGACCAATTCATAAAAAATAGTTTTTTCCTTTTACCCTTTCCTCATAACCTCTTCAATTTTCTGCTGAAGCACCCCTTTCTCTTGCCTTCTGTAACTGCTAATCTTCCTCATTTCTTGACTCAATCTCTGCTTCTACTTCTATTTCCATTTTGTAGCTAAAGTATTAAATTTCAAATGGATACAAATGGTTGTAGTATTCCGAAAATATTCATTCAAATGAAGAATGGTGATGGGTAAGTTAAGAAATTGTTAAATTGTCTATTTTGCTAGTATTCAATATCTTGTTAGCCCAATTTTGGCGCATTTCTGCATGTGTCACGTCGGCAGTCGTAAATAGGGGTAAAACTGCCCTGGCGTCGTTTCGGCAGCCCGAATTTGATTAGATCCCGGATCCGTACACTATATTTTCCAGCTGGAAGGTTCACTTATTGATAGTGGTTGGCGACGAGTATGTTTTGCGATCGGCGACACGAGAACGAATGTTTAGTTTATCCGCCTCGGGGTAATTCGATTATTGGCGCACTTTACGGAATGGAGCGTCCCGTTTTTTGAACGATTCACTTAAGAGAATTCGAGTCGTATCGTAATTTGACGTTGGCAGTCCCTTGTATTGGCTTTGTTTCTAGGGTTTTTTCCCCGTCGGATGAAAGAGTTAATTTGAGAGATTGCAGCCACTGATACTGTTCTCAAAAATTGCGTCTTCTCTGAAGCTCCGGCATTTTTAGTACGTGCCGTTGGAAATTTCGTGTTGGTGATTCGGGGCCAGAGGTCGCTCCATGGCTCGCAGTACTCGCGGTACCACTCGCCTCTTGCAGTCACTTTCAAAATTAAAAATTTGAGGCGATTTGCATAACAATAATATTAACATAAACGTATTAGACAGAGATTTACCACGTCTACTGGTTTTATGAAATTTACATAGTTAATTAAACCGAACATTTGTATTTTAATCAAGATTCTAAAGCCAGCTACTGTTGTCGAGTTACCTGTGTGACTGAAGCTGCTGAAGCTCCTATTATTCTTCTTTACGTAAGCACCGTGCCATTGGAGATGGCGTTTACCATTTTTAACTTTAGTACCGATCGGCCAACTAACTATTCCCGAGTAATTTATGCTCCTTTTGAAAAATTGCCCACTTAGCGGCCTCCATCGGCGGGCACATCGGAGGAACGGGGTTCAGCTGACAGGAATCGAGAAAAAACCGTGCAGCCGTTCTTCATTATGCAATAACCGGTCATTTAAATGAAAGTTATAACCCTTGCGCACAGTTGTCCCTCAATTATCTAAAATGGGTCGGTGGCGGTGCGTGGGCCATACAATTATTCAAATACCGGGTGAAGTACATTTTCTTGTGTAATTGGTTGAGGAGTCATATGTTAATTGGGGCGATTGTGCGATGACTGGGCTCCTCTTGCAGCTGTCGATACCCGACAACACCCTCGGGACACAGATTCTTAACTCTACAATTATTAGCTTCCGTATGGTTTTACGGCCACAATTTGGTTTTATCGCTTTTTTATTACGTTACAGTCTATTTTTTTGTGGAAGTTACCAAATTCGGAATCGCCAGCGATGGTATGTACTTGGGGCGATTGTGGGAGAGTGTTGTCTTGATGGTCGAGTTCGTTGAAATTCCAAAAATTTTACCGCTACTCATATTCGTAGACGATTAGGCATTCCGACACGGGTCGCCTCTTATTATAATTACTGCGAAAGGCAATTAAGGCGGATTTATTTTGGACGGCGGAAGATAAGAGGCCTGATGGGTCAAAAACGAAAATGACGAAAAGTAGGCGATTAGCATTATTGAAAAAAGTTATCGACGATTTCAACGGATCCCGCTAATAACAATAATCATCTGCTTTTTGCCTATTAGCCATAAAAATTTATAATCCCAGTTTCATAACTATAAAACGCAGGGTAATTTTTTCGCATGTTCACATTCATCTTCATTTTCTCCCTGAAAATATTCTCCATTTTTTTCTCCACATTGATTCTAACCTGTTTCCTCGTAAGAGTTCTAGCCTTTGTCCTCAACCTCTATTTAAAATATTTTTTTTTACTTGACATCCCAAGCACCAAACTTTTAATCGTTTTTCTGCGGATTTATTGCCAACAATATTTTTTGCTGCTTTTATTATTTGTTATTAATTAATTAATTTCGAAGTTAAATCGCGGAACGATCTGATAAGTCTGCTATTTATTAATTTTACTACCAGTTACAGTTCGGTATTCAAGTGAAGTGACCCCTATCAGTATTGGGCTCGTCAATCAGTACGGTGTGGACCAAAAACTATAGTAGCAATGGCAGAACTAGTTTTAATTCACAAATAGATTAGACGATAAAAAATTAGTGAGCTAACGACTCTTCGATTAAGAATCAGAGCTATAAACCGAATTTTTATAGCATTTTTTGAATATGGCGGTTGTCTTGGTAGACTTTTAGAGTATTTTTTTTGATTGGACAATCTGAATTGCTGTCCATTTTATTATATGGAGGTGATTATAATTCCCCTAATAGGTAACTGCTACTTACGGAGTTCACTGATCCAAAATATCTATCAGGTCACAATTTTTGGACGTAAAACTTTTAAAATTGATCTATAATGGAGAATTAGTTATTTCTATAGCTTGTGTAGGATGTCTATTGCTCCTACATCCGGCTATATTTTCTTATTGAGCTAATCGCTTTATCTGAAGCAAGAGGCTGAAGCTTACATAAAGGGTATTTTAATATTGGGCCAAAATTGACCCAAACTACAAGTGGATTTGTTCTAAATGGTCCGAAATATACAAGAATAAGTCATTAAGTCTATGTCAAAAATTTTAATATTTTCGGCATTCACAAAATTTAATTTTTAACAATTCTTTTATAAATAATCCGCCTACTTTACCTAATCGGCTTGCGATTCATCGGTTATTGTCCAGTACCTCCCAGTATTCATGAAACTGGTTCTCTATTTTGCGCATAATCCGCTTAATCTTGACAAATAGTGTGCAATGGACATTGACTACAAACAACATTGTTGCAACAACAAGGAGGCAAGAAATGGGCATGTTTGTATCGGAGACACTGCACAAAGGCCATTCCTATTGTATTTTTAACGGGCGTAATTAATGACCATAGAGCTAAACTCCAGAACCGCCCACCTTTGTAAATCGCCCATAGGTCTCCCGCAACCGTGAACAATTACCGATGATGATTATTTTAATCAAAATCGTTTATAGCCCTAATTACAAGTTATGGCCGAAGGCGCCAATAATTCCAACAGTTACAGGAGGTACGCACCTATACAATTTTATGCCCATTGTGCATCGTAACAACATAAATTCGTTTAGCTTGCGCCTCATTTACAGGGGATTTATATTGGTTACGGCGCTTCGGTCACTTAGAAAACGATGCGTTATGGTGTGGAGGAAATCGTTTAAAATCTAACTTCCCACAAACGGTACTGTTAATCTTATTTATGAAGTTAATTCCGTCGATTTATCTTGTAGCTTAGAGGTATTACAACAGCTTCGGAATCGACACCAGGTGGACTAATTTAAATAATTTACAATCCAACTCTCTTCTAAATTAACGTTAATTTTATAGGTGCACTTGCCAGGTCATTCGATGGAAGCTCGGCCGGTAGCGGAATAAAATCGCAATTTGGGGTAACTTAGAAATGATGGCATCAAAACTATTCATTGCCTCATTAATTTCAATTAAATAAACGTGGTGACATAACGCTCTAAATTTTTATGGCGATAATAAAACGTAATGAGTGAAAAGCTGTTAAATGTATAAATGTTTAAATAAAGTAATTAGTTGGTGCATCCGCGGCTTGAACGTCAAACGAACACAGCAACCCGACGACATGCTGTTATGTTATGTGTCTATTTGATTCGTGTACTAATTACGGTTATTTTTTCCCAGATATATTAAAACAGAACGAACAAAACCTCCGCTTCTGTTTGGTCAGAAAGTTATCATTGTAGAAGATCACAACTGTCATTGTCGCAATTAACGACTCATGAAATTATACGCTCATTATTGTAATTCACAAGATTTTTAGTTATGAATAATTAATTGCTCTTGATAATAGAGCTATAAGTTGCGGAATATGTAAAGTGTTGGCTCGTTACCACGCGCAGTTTGTTCGAATTGTTTTCCTTTGCTGCAGCAAAGTGACCAGCAACAAAAATTAGTTACAGGAAAATTTATTGATACATTGTTCCATTTTCCTTATTATCCGTTTTGGTCAAGAAAGATTAACTTAAAGATTTTCTATGACCAATACGGGGTTGGACATTGAAGAAATATACAGGGTGTAAGCGAAATAAGTGCATTAATTTTTACTGGTAATAAAACTCTTCAAGATCAAAAATTTTCCTAATATACTTTTTTTAAAAACGTTTTAGTTTTTGTGTTAAAATTATTTTAAAATCTTAAAGCCGTATGACACGATACTTATTTTAGTACTGATTTCAGTACTGAAACTGCGTGCACAGTTTCGCGACAGTTTCAATTTCGAATTTAGGACAAGTTTAAGAAGTTTAACAAAAACAAAATGCATCAATAAGCGTCGATTTAGTCAACTTGCATACAAGAAAATAGAACAGGTTCAAATTTCTTGGATTTAATATTGCAAAAAGTGCGCGCGCATTTTCAGTACTGAAATCAGTACTAAAATAAGTATCGTGTCATACGGCTCTTACACAATTTTCTTACACGCCACTGGAAGCAACGTTACCTAGTCAACAAGATTACCTTATAAATTAATTGTATTATTATTGTTCTTTTTTGGGACATTTCATAAAAGGCTCGTTAATTTGTAGGGGAAAAAATTATTTAAAAAAAAAATTGTTTTTAAAAAAATTGTACATACAAAAAAAAATTGCTTTGATGAGTTCTACCACTGGTTAAAATTAATGCACTTATTTCGCTTACAGCCTGTATAAAGCCTGTCGAAGAAAATTTATTTTACGTTTTTGATGAAATACTTTGGTTTAGGTTGGTCATAGTGGAGGTCAAATTTTTTTATTTACAAGTACAATTTGATTTCAAAAAGTTTTTGAAAACTTTAGTTGCTGATGATGACATCAGTTTTTCTAGGATTGCCGCCTGTCATCTCCGAAAAATCTTTAACCCACCCTTTTGTCTTCTTTGGACCATATAATTTTATTTTGGGTTTGGAATGTGGAATTGCTGTAAAAATTATATTTACGAGACAAATAATCGTTATGCGAGCTAATGCAACTTTACAGAAATTTTGAAAAATTCTTAAATTAGATCTTATCACACCTGAACAAAAACTCGCTCTTAATGGCTGTCATCTGCGACCGACCGTAAATCAGTTTTTTCGAAAAAAGTTAAATATAGATATTAACATTTTAATGGATTTTTGGAAGATTTATTGCGGCTGGCTAGCCGCAAAATATATGTTACTTGCAGAACGCTTGGAAGAAAACTAATTTTAATTACAACAGTTTCAAATTACATTTGCTCGCAAGCACTGGTCACTGGTGATGTAAAGAGAATCTTTGGAAGCTCTGGTGCCGAAACCGTTCTATTCCTATTTGTGAGCTGGCTCATTGTAACTCTTCCAGGTCCTACCACGCTCGGGCCAGAACAAGGATATCCATCGCGCGATAATATCGTTTGCCTTGTGACTTTATTAGCCGTCTGAAAAATACGACCGGGTTGTCCAGTTGTCCAGTTATTTAAATGTGCCGGTATGTACGCTACAAACGAGTTTCCGAAATTAAAAACTACACAGATATTACGTTATAAAATGATCGTCCTTTCGTTTGCGTCGGCTAAAAATAGCCATTTAATATGTAAATTGTCTATTTTTAAATAACAAAAAATCCGCTACAACCGCGGCTTATTTATGTCGCAACAATTGCCAGCCTTGCCCAAAAAGAGGAAGTTGTATATCACGTTGTTGGTAAATCGTGCCCACGGGGCAACAACGCGTTTCCATCGAGATATCGGAAAATATGAAGTTGTTGCAACGACCATAACGCAGCGTTGACCATCAAATCTGTCGCACTGACGGTATCATTATTATTTCCCGTGTATGCCGTTTGACCACCTACTGATGGCATAAATTTCGATTTTTTTCCTCCGATTAATCGGACGTATCTTGATGCAATGAATGATGTCCGTGTAAAACGCGACGCGTTTCGTTTCCATACATAAATGTCGCGTCGCGAGTGCAATAACGGGATGAGTTACGGGCATCGAGACTATGGGAGAAAATCAAGGTTCTGGAGGAATCTGGATTTATTTATCGGAATTGTTTTTGTCGCAAGAGCGCCGGCGAGATAAAATAAAATATTGTTCAATATTTAAAAGCAATTCCGGGATGTGATGCGCGTTCGGCTAAAGTAATCGAAATGTTCCATTTGAGATAACAGGATAAAGGTCTTGCTGGAAGACGTGTAATGCTGCAGCCAACAAGCATGGAAATCCGCGCCCGATGAATGCCTATTGTGATGTGGCAGGTAGAGATAAGTCGATTGAAATTGCCTACTAAATCAAAGACTCCTCGTGTAACGCTCACGTGTTATTAGAGCCGCAATTGCTTTATAAAGGATAACATCCACGGCATTAACCGCCGTAATCCCGACTAATAAAACCGCAAAACCTGGCTGCCGAACGGCGGGCATCTCCAGCATCACCAGCGGACACCCAAGGTCAATTCCATTGAAACAATTAGAAATTAGAGCGGTAGTTGCTTTTTTTGCTTTAAAGCATGAGCGGCTATCGTCCGATCTGTAGGACACTCTTGCAAAGGGATTCGGACGGCGCCAAAGTCGGGACCACTCCCCAGCACGTGGCCTCGTTACGTCGGGATTAAGTTCAGAATATTAATTGCTGGCTCAGCTTGTTAATTGTTTGCACTATTTAAACGTGTTTTGCAACAAGCGCAAAGACAGTAATGTGAATGTGTAGAGTAATTGGAAATGTTTAAACACACTTCCCGTTTATTACTTGTAGAGAAAGGATTAATATAGCATGGCATGTTAAGAGGTGATCGTTTAAAGACTTCATAATTTTAGAGATTATTACCAACTTAAGTGCCCAGTTCCATAGAGTTTTAACACAAAGATTGGTTCAAGAATTTGAAAGCAAACGGATACTCGTGCAAATAACAGAATTTATTGGTTGAGGTTGAGACTACCTAGATTGGAAAGCTACATTTTGAAAGTTTAACTATATCCTAATAATTATAGGAAAATCTTGTACATTGGTTAAGAAGGAAGATAAAAAGTTTCTTCAGAGGCAGCAAGGAAATGATAGACCACACAGAGACTTGCATGCTCTATAAATATGCAAGCGAGAAGGCAGGAAAACAGAAACCTGTATATTATATTTATGAATTAAGCATTATGCTTATAACCTAGTTCACCAATGTGACATAACTTTCTGAAGTATCTTGCGGTCAACAAGTAACAAAGTTGCAACCAGACTTTCTACTTTAAATCTATTTTAATGATTAACGAGTTGAAGACTAAATAGTTCCAGTGTTGCTTTTTGTCCGATAGCGGATAATTTACCTAATAGCCAAGTTCACTGCAAGATAATTATGTCGGTGACTCATTAAAACTTTTACTTAAACGTGCTGACTGCACAAATTAGTAATTGTCGGCACGAGGGTAGAATAAAAATATATAACCCATCCTAGCAGAAATATTGCAAAAGCGTTTGCTCAACCAACCGTTGACTTAACCTAATTTATTGTCAAAACTAACGTCTACTTATAATCCTACGCCTGCCATACCATCAGAATGTCGAGAAAAACAATTTTTGACACAACAATCTCTATCTAACATAATTTTTTATCCTAATTTAAAAATAATTATTTATAGCTCCTGGTGATTTTTTCCTGGTCAAAAAGTAAAAGTCTGATGGAACCAGGTACGATGAGTAGATGAGAAATGAAAACGATTGACGCCAATTGATTGAAGGTGTCTAACTTCTAGCCAACGTAGGTGATAAATTAACTGGTGTTGCAAATTTACTGATGATAACAAATGCGACCACTTGGTGGCGATGGAAATTCCTCATAGCTGCTTGATGAATATTTTCTGCTTGGAATAATTTATAGATTTCTTAATACCGAATTAATCCCCGTCAATTTTTGCAGATTCTGTCATGGTTGGAGAACAGTTACGTCCAATCAACGTATCATACTGTATCTAACAAGTTTCGCTAGAAAAAAGAACCTTCATCGTTTGGAATCTTTTCATCTATCCATCGCATGGTCCGCGGATATTGCGGAGAGATATATGCAGGTAATTTGAAATTACATATCAGCATTGTTCTGGGTTATAGTTCGCAATCATGCATGCGAAGTGAGCGCGTTTAACAATTTTAAATGGGTAAAGTAAAACGTGCACACCTTGCTGTAATTAATTTGACTGTAGGTTAACGTTCGTTGGGAAGGTCCTGAGCTATGCATTTCGCGGCTTATACGGCGGAAGATTATGCCAATAAATTTCAAGTGCCTGTTGATATTGGTAAATAATTATAATTTACGCTTAATTACGAGAGCTGGGTGTAACTGGCGTTGCAACATTGCCTTGTAGGGCGATATTTAATTACGGCAAGGGTTGTGCTCATGCAAATGTGAAATATTGCGTCGTCCCTGATTAAAATCGCCACTTGTTCTTTGTTCCTTTGGGCATTTTATTGTTCCCCATCCGCCACGACCGAATAAATCGTGTTCGGCTTAATTACGATGGTTGTTTGATTTATATTATTGCCTTATTGTTGCCGGTCTAAGTACATAGGACGCGATTTTAGGTGAAATCGCCGGTGTAACTATTTATGGAGGCGCCAGACGATACCGCCACAAATCATTAGCCAGGATAAGACCAATGATAAACAACGGGAGTGTAACGTAATAAATGTTGGTGCAATATTAAGTCTTAATGGCCTAGCCACGACCATCTTTCACTTGCCTCAAGCGTTCTCTGTGGTACTTGCCAAATCTAAAATAAGTATTTAAACCGACTGCGATAAATTACACACGGAATTAGCACAGACTGCAACTGCAACAATAGTTCGTTTCAATGCAGGTTTTGAAAAACAATTACGGCAGCTAGACCCCGGACCTTGCTCGCCTCCACCGCCGAACCGAGCAGGATTTGAAACGTTTTTTGGGTGAAAAAAGCCATAAAAACCTTGTTATCATAGGTATTTATTACTTATTAGGCTTTCAACTTATTTCTCAAACAGTAAACCGCGTCTAATTATTTAATTTTTAATAGCCGCTTTATGCGTTATAAATCTTAATATTTTTCATCCTTCGACAACTTTAAATTAGATTTCGTGCCTAATTAGCAGCTTCACAGCCTGTCCGCATTAATTTTTTGTTGAACAGGTCGCTTGCAGGAATTCGTTACGGAAATCTCTTGGTCGTGCAGAATTTGGTTTTTGCTGTTTTTTCTAATTGATTTACGAACGTGTAGAAACTGAATTTATCATTACTGCAAATGTGTCAAAATCGTAAACGTTTTTAGTTACCTGCCTAAAATAAAATTTCTTTGCAACCAATATTTTATTACTTAATTACGTTTTATTGGCTTCTTTATTATCCCGTATTCTTTGAGTGAATTATGACAAGGGACCGGTGCGTGTTAATTCGAACGCCATGACAGTACGATTCCTGCTGGAAATAGTAGCTGGATATTGAAATTTAATTTGAATATTTAATGCATCTACGATCTAAGCCATTAAAATTCAAACTCACAAAATACGCACCTTGTAATTTTAAATTGAGAGATAAAATCAGACATGGACATGGGCGATGGAAAATTTTAGAAACTCGGGACCCACTACACGTCAAAACGGATAGAGCCTGAACATTATCGTGGCCACGTTTCTATGGCCAAAACACTATTTTAGCCATCACATCGAAACTAATTATTAATTGAATTTCAAATTAAATCTCAGCGTAACTTTTTAAGTCAAAGTCACTGGATAAATGCCAGTGGAGAAAATGAGGAAAATGTGTTGAACGAAACACAACGCATATGAGCAAAAAATTAAAAAAATTATACATATTCCAAATATTTTTTTGTTTTTCTATCTTCTAAGTACTTGTTTTTCAGTCAGTCTATTTTTCGAACATGTAATGGTCACTGCATGATCAGCGCAGGAGATGGTAGCCATTGGTTGAAATCCCCACCTGCATTGCTTGTTGTCGGCTGCATCCAATTCTGTTGCTTGTATTCACGTAAACAGTTTTTGCATTTTGTTTATATGCACCTCTCATGTGAAAAATAGACTAATTAAAAAAAAATTTTGTTCCAACTTCCTTCCTTTTGCACTACTGTTTTAATTGATTTTCCTATAGCATTTCAATTTTTTATTGTTTTATTTTTTTTTTAAGTTGCTTCAATACTTCTTATTTTTGAATATTGTGTCCTTACAATTACTTGCTATTTTTAACACTTCTTGTTTTCGTTATTTGCCCTCAAACTTCTATAACTTTTTCCTTGTTCTTGATATCAAGTTGTTGTCAAATCTTTCTCATGTGTTTCTTTTCCTCTAAGAAAATTTTGAAAACTATTATTTTTTGACTTTTAGTTATTGCCTCCCAGTGCCAATAGCAACAATTCCCAAGGTTTGTCATATTACTTTTACGTTACAATCAAGCTTTGGAGTTTTCAGTAAGTAGATAATGGTTGCAGTCGTTGATCTGGGGCTTTTCATGGTGAGCTTAAATTAAGATAACCGTAGGCAGGCTCTTGATTGGAAGATTAATGATGATCTGGAAATTGCGTTGACTTTTGCGTAAAATGCTTTACGAACCTCAAGTCTCGCTTATTTAAGTGCATGTTAACATGAACCTACGATTTACATGAAAGTTTGATTAATTGCCCGCACTTAATCTTACCTTTTCTTGAAACGTAGGTAGGTACATGTTAACATGGTGGATAATTTACCAAACACCCTACCTCGACGTCACGCATATTTATCCGCAAATAATTACAAATATCGAATCAATTCCACCATATGGTAGCGCGCGGAAATTTCGTAATTTTCCGGCATTAGGGGGCGGCTAAGGCGCCAGCCACTTGGTGTCACATCGATAAAGTCATCGTCGGTCTGACATTTCACGATATCCCTGGCAAATCTAAGGTCACCGTGTACTAACTGCCTTCGTGACTGGGTGATAAATGCAGTGCGGGGGTGCAGCCCACCATTGTAATATCCAGTGACCGAGCCCTCTGACCTCGATACATGTAAACATAGAAATAATTAGAGGACTAAAGGGAAGTGATTTATGTCCGAGATGCGCGTCGAGAGCCGCGTTCCCTAATAGAGCCCAAGTGGGCAGGCGATACTTTTATCAGATGGTGCCGAACATGATGGCATAAATCGTGAGCTACTCTAATTATGGCCGGTCTCCTCATTACGGCCGCCAAGAGAGCCGACCAAGTGACCACCACAAAACGCGACGCCAAATTGTCAGAAGACGAATTTAATCAAATTTAGATTCCCACATGGTCGACTTCATTATTTTTCTTAGCATTGACTTTTTAGGTCGTTTTCGGGCTAATAAAAAGCTGTTAGGGGATTAGATGCTCACCACTATATCTGCGATTAGAGGCATGTTTATTGTGGATTTCTGGCGGAATAATAATTTTAGGTAACAAAAACGGTCTTGAACAGGTGGTTTCGGGCTGTCGGACAAGAAAAGTGGTCGCTTTAGCTGGTCAAAGCCGCGGATTTATTCGTGTAGTTCGGTATAAACGGATTCCAATTACTACGAAAACATCACGGTCCTATAATTTAAAAGGTATAATTTCCGAGAGTTTAAGTATAGGACACACCTCGAATCGACTTCTCAAAACTCCTAATATGACATTCATAAATATTGTTCCTAATTTATGCACATAGTTATTCCGAAATTATAGTGCCAAGTGGTTGGTTACAATTTGGTTCACTCGCGACGCCTTATAAATATTCATGTTTAGGCCTAAGACGTATATCATTTTCCGTCATTACGCACTAACAAATTATAATTTGGAAAATATTCGGGACCATGCGGAAAATTGTGGAACGAAATTTGCCAAGGAAGCCGTCATCTGAGTCGCTATTAATCCCTAGTGAAAAATTGTTGTTATTCGAGCTCAAGTTGCAAATGATTCTGACAACATCAAGAAAATTATGCCCGTCATAACATAAATTATCGTGCGTCGAGGGAAAAATTTAATTGGCCCGATCTTAAGATACGCCGGGATATTACATGATCGTGGGCGTGAATAAACCATAAACAGAAGCTGCTATTGGACAAAGCCGATTTTGTTTATTGTAATGACTTTATTTGTATTATGCAGATTTGCGGTTGATGTATGGAGTATTAAATCACTAATGCAGTTTCTCGCCGAATGGCCCCAGTGGGATATCACCTTGAATACGTCTGATAACGTTCCACATATTTATTATCTTGCCCGCTGAATAATTTAGATAATTAATCTTAAAAATTTTAATGGGGTTTTAAGTAGTTATTACCTACACGGGTTAGGCCGCAAACGGTTAGAGTCGGTAAACAACTACTACCAGGTAAACGGCTGGTTCGGTTCTAGCCACCCATTATTTATTCATTATAACCATTATAATATTCATGCAGGTTGAATCAATGTAAATAGCCACAAAACTATCTTAATCCGCCATCTTATCGGCGCTGTAAGTCCCAAAAGTTTTCTCGTGCTCGACGCGAAATGGTGGAGGCGCCAGGTGAATTTGCAAATCTCTTCGGAGCTCGCTAGGAAAGTTTCAATTTTTTTATTGCAAAGAAACTAATTACGGCAATTGCATTGCATGTGCACAAGCTACATGACAGCTGTATTTACGTACTTTCAACTTATTGCAAATAATCGCCGAAGCATGGCTTAATCATGCAGTCAGAGGAACACGGGAAGTCAAAGTGCTTCAAAAAAACTAAAAGAGCGAAGTGTACAAAACCAATAGAAAACAAAACCATGAAAATGAGACCGAAGGCTTCGCTGATACATAATAAGCAAAGAAAATGATTGAAGTTTATAGAAGGAAGATGTTCCGATAAACCGCCAGATACTGAAAATTTGATCAAAAATAATATATTAACAAGTAGTCTAGATCTTTAATGAAATCCCAAAATTTTTAAAAGAACGTACTAAAATATTACCATTTTGGCTTTTAGACTGAAATTTTTTTCAACCAAAAACTAAAAAAAAATTGAATTTTTAAATAAAGAAAGTTAATAAAAAGTTACTTGCAAATTAGAGGTTTTTGGTCTTCTGAACCCTACCATTATTATGTTATTAAGTAGAGGTCAGTATTTACCGCCATAAGCCATAAGTCATCAACAGGGCATATACTGGTGTGACGAGTCTTGATTTTATTGGTGATCCCAGTTTGGTTATAAATCTAGACTGAATAACCCGTATCCCTATCGGCTCATTCATGAAGCTTCTTTTTCTCGCATTATTTACCATTCAGAAGCGTGCTTTCCCGCATATAAGAACCATCCGCGCCATTTTTGTTGATACGCTTGCTTGTTCCGCATGAAACATGCATCTGATGCAATAAAGCGTCTTCTGATCGCCGCCGCCGCCGGTTTAATACCACCGCTCTATGATGTTCCTAATAGATACCCTTGATTAACTGCATCTGATTGTTTTCTGGACCACCTCAGAGGTGTAATTACTCTCCTTCTGTCGCCCACCGTTTTATTTATAGCACCTGACGATTCGCCATTATATGTTACTGCTACCGAACTAGGTATATATTTTATTGGTAGCGGTCCAGTTATGTACCGTAAGTTATCGCAACGTGTTTCGTTAAGTACGGCTATCTCGCCGCCCTTTTCGTGTAGCCGTAAACCTATCTGATTATCTACACAAATAACTCAGCTCGAAACATGCAAATTATTTAATAATCGGACCACTTGTTTTATTTATTGTTATTATCATCTTCGGACCAGTTTGTGTCACAAGATTTTTGTTCGAATTTATTAAGACTGGCTTTTCGGAGCTCCAAATCAAGATCTACGAGAGGCTATTTTCACACGGCCCGACATCTAACAAAATTTCACCCAGCAACGTAGGCGCTCGACTTCGGCGACAACCTATTATTATTGCGGTTGTTGGAAAAAATAACATATTGAAATTCCGGATCATAAATAATGCACTGCCTTATTTACAGCTTCCTGCTCAAGAAACGCCGATAAACTATATCGGGTAAATCGGTAGCAGAAAATTATCAAACACGAGCTTGCGGACCTGATTAATGGCCGTCTCCTCGGATTTTTTCCAAAAAATCGACACAATACCAAAGTTTGCTTCAATACGTCACCTCTTACTTAAATCCTTTCTCATTAATATTATTGTTGTTAGATGGTACCGAGCGGGATTACCGACACGCCCACAGCTTACCGTAATTGCCAGCAAGCATCCGACACTAATACTAGCTAGCATTTGCATTAAACTCTTTTTTCATAACGATTTCAAGCAGGAATTTGTTGGTGCAACGAGGAAGCTTGAGGCGCAATAAAAATGCATAATGCATATAAGGTATGCACATGCGAAATTAGCTGTTACACATTAATCTTTCGTGTTGCGAGCTTGTGATTGACTGACGACTAGGCATGCGGCAGGCAGCCCAAGGTTTCGAGACCTGCTTTCACGTGCATCCCATTATTCCCGACTTAGTTTCATAAGCGTCACGATTCAAGTGCCAGCTGTATGGTAATTTTTTCAAATTTTAACCTTAAAACGTGCAGCAAGAAGGGACAATTAAACAAACAGCAAAAAGGCGTGAACGCATCAGAACAAGTGATAAAAAAGAGGTGCAGCTGGGAAAAAAGTCTGCTCGATATTTGCAACCATGAGTTCACACTTCCTGATCCTGTAGGTGTCCTGAACTGGTGGCATGCCTCGTGAGCTGTTGAAGAACTCCTTGCGCTCTGCGACAATGGACTGACTTACGAGTCCACATTCACTAGCTGCCCTTAAAAAGCTTGACAGAGAAAGATATTCGCGTAAAGTTTCTTTGTGAGTCTGTTCGCAGTAAACCAGAAATTACAACGGTATAGTCAAAGACCCATCGTAATCGCTGACCGCCCATAAAGATACAAAACGTGCATACGCGGCATTGCGGAGGAACGGAAGCTCAACGTATAGCGCCTTCTTTTGGCGACACGTCACAAAACGTAACTTTCTTCTTTTTGGACAAAGTACACTTACAAAAGATGAATAAATGAAGGGTTTAGTGTCGCGCCGGTGAATTAAACACGCGAAGACCGGGAGAAGGCAAGTTAGTTGCATGGAAATCTGTTGATCGCGATTTAAAAAATTGTAAACCAATATCGTGGCGAGCTTCCTTCTTGTACCTGGTGCTTACGTGTTTGTGATGCTAATCCTTTTGACAAATGCAACGCGCGCACGCATTTCTACTCGTACACGCTTTTGGATTGTAAAGACTCCCACACAATGTCGGTAGTAATAACGCAATTTTATGTTCAATTCTTGTGCCTACACAAGCGACATCGCGTACTACCGTGTTCGAGGCCGTAATGCTTTCAGAACCCCGAGCGAGCAATTTTGATGTCCCTCATAAAACCTTCGTGATAAATTACGGAGGTTCGAAACCAAAAGACAATTCCTATTTAAAACCACTTCCATTGAAATAGTACTTAGTGAGTACTTTTTCCAAGTGTCTTCGTTTCTGTTTTAGCATTGGCGAAATCGGGCGTTCCTGAATTCCTGCCGAGGCTCAGGGTCGGTTATCGGCCGGCTGGGCCTTGGGTACCTGGGTACCACCTGAATTTTGTCAAGTTTGTTAGAGAGCCGACCTTGGCGGCGTTGCGCAACAAACAATTCGTCTTGCTTTTTCTCGGTTCTTTTGTTGGATGTCCAGCAGGCCAACCACGCGTCTCTTGGCTCGTGTCGGAGGTCCATTCGAACAGCGGAGTTTGTTGCCATGTCCTGGCGAGGATTTTTTATGGGTAGCCGTTGCGTTGTCCATGCTTGGCACTACCGTTCGGCTGATCGGTATTCGCCACCATTCCTCATCGTCTTCCTGTAGATATGCCGAGCCGACGTACGCGAGTCGCCTTTTAACGTTGATGGCCACCGAGCCGTGCCATAAGTCATCGTGAAATACGACGGAGGTTGTGTAATACTACCATGCAACTCTGAACAATCGGAAAATTTAAATACCTATTCGAAACGCACACACCTACGCCTTGTAGTACCTGATGTTACAACAGAATTAACGCAACCGATGGCGCTGGTTTTATCGTGAACGATGGTTATTCACTAGGAATTTCTCGGTTGTTTATTGCAGAAATACACGCACCTATAACGGCAGCTGAACGCCCGAAATGACCGTGGGAAATTTTATTTTTGATAGTTCAGGAATGGAGAAGGTTTCATGGGTGACCGGTGAGATTGGCGCGTCTTTCAACCTTGAATGAACACGAATTCTAGATTTTACTATCTGTTACTATAAAAACTACACAAATATCCTACTATCACGTCTACTACTTGAAGCGTAGTACGCATCAGATGTCGTTAACCTGGAAAATTCTGGAGAAAATTCTTTAGAAAATCCCAACTGTTAACTTGGACTTCAAATAACATATCAGCAAAAGCTGTGTGGTTTTTGATACCTCGTCTTGAATATCTTTAATTCTAACATCATCAATTGTGAGCCTTCGAGTTGTTCAAACCTCTACTTGTTACCAATTGGAGAGTTTCAAAAATTGCAGACATTAAAAAGAATTAGGTTGAACCAGGTCAGTTCAAGTTTCAAGTATTGAGTTTCCTTCTCCTATTATCCTTATTTCTCTCTTGGTGACATAACAGAAGTTTCGAGGATTGTTCACTATTCAAGCAGGATTTTCATTTGTAACTATGCAGAACCAGGACGTGACCAACGACCTTTGAAACTTTCGGGAAAAATACTAAAAAAATTTCACGAAAAGGTAGTTACTCATCAACGTGCTAAATAACGTTTCTAAAACTTTTCAAAGACTTCAGGACAGTTAAGAAATCCTGAGAGTCTCTTGCTGGACCTCTCACAAGAAGATGCTAATATTTGCAAGATTTTTTGTGCTTTCTCTTTGATGTCGTGGAAGCAGTCACCGGCCGGGCAATAATCGGTAAATTATTGGACAATCCCTATGTTGATCTATGGAAGTAGTTTATTGCTTGTCCAGCTGTGCTTTAAACCCATTAAAATTTGCCTAAAACAAGTCGAAGAGTAATTTGGAAAATATTTATGTCTACCCACCTGAAGCAACCGCCTGCTATTGATTAAAGAAAGGAAATCAAGCATATTTATGCTTTTTAAATTAATTTAACTAACTTAGCTCCCCGATTTCTCATTTGAAATTTAAAACCCATTCTCCTCGCTTCTAAATTACAATAAGGCCCGAGTAGATAATATTAATTGGTCATAGCTCATTCCTAATGAATAGTCAACGTCGTGAACAATAAAGCTAATTAATTTTTATTCAACACTAAGTATTCCACGATCTAACAGCCAATGGGCAAGAAAGCCCCCCCGAAGTTACGAGCCCTTAGGCCACTACTCCTTAAAGACCCATTTCACCATGTCCGATCATAAATTTACTTTCTACATAAATATTGCTTGGATAACTAATTATTAAGCAACGTTTACGAGGATTATCGGATAATTTCTAGCAATTAATTTTCGGGTTGAATGGGAAGCGAGGATTTATCTATTAGAATACAGTTATTGCCAACGCCTTGTAGCTTCAATCGCGGTGCGCGTTATTTTTCTTGACAAAATTGACGATATGGTCGTTGGTTGCCGTTTCTCGTTTCAGCTGGAGACGAGCAAAAACTTGTTGTATACCGACTCTTTACTATAAAGTGACCGATAATGCTGGACGTGGACAAAATTGTTGATGGTGGATTAACCGAGCTCGTGGGTCTTCTTGTTGGACGTTTGAAATATGAACCAACGAATTTTTATGATGGAATGGCTCGTGACGGGCCTCTTGGTTTCAAAATGGCTTAATTACGATCGCGGTTGGCGCATTCGTGCTCATTAAACCTAATCCATCACCTTGTCTTTTTCTACTGATGATGCTGATGGCGGTGGATCTGTCTAAATTCTCGGGTCCACTAAACCAATTCTCATTAACGTCCATGGCCGCTCGCTGTTCTACCATCAATTCCACCAACGACTAGCAAGAAAACAGACACTTGTTGATTCAGTTCCAGTCCGTTTAGTTAGTGAGCCTTCCTGTTTAATCAGTGTCGCCGAAATCGGCGAATAATTTGAATTAATTTTGAAACTTGCACCCGATAAGTCGCGAAGTTTACAGCATTGTAAAAGTTTGTTCTTTCACCTACACTTTATGTAAAATTTCAAAACCCTATCTTTAATCGTTGTCTTTCAATCTTGAAGTGATAGCTGATAGCAAGGCTTTTGTTTGAAATTTTCTTATTATTTACACCTACAGCCTTAAAAGCTAGCTATTTACTATTTGCAGTTGTGCGACTCACCGTCTAGAGTTGTTTGTCACCCTAGAGGCCTTGAATAATTAGTTTGTTTGGTTTCAGTCAGTTAGAATTGAGATTCTTGAAGCAAAATCTGAATTTATGACATCAATAAACACTTCACTGCGGCTATAATTAAACAAACATTTATTGGCAGAATCTAA
Organism: Schizotus pectinicornis; assembly: GCA_951805265.1. Lineage (NCBI taxonomy): Eukaryota > Metazoa > Arthropoda > Insecta > Coleoptera > Pyrochroidae > Schizotus > Schizotus pectinicornis. The sequence continues at coordinate 19,962,958 of OX638203.1, forward strand.
ATTAAACGTAGTCAGCAACTTTCCTAGAAGACGGTTTATAGTATTGTGCAATCTTATTTTTTTTTATGACAAAAAATTGAGGATGTAAAATAAAATAGTTCTGAGAATTTTAAAAATCATTTTAGAGAAAAGGTGAAGAGACTCATATTCCACGCAAGTTTGTAGATTTGTGAATTACTGCTCTTTAATTAGGGGTAATGTTTTAGCGGCTCTCTCGAGACCAAATCAGAAATGAACACGATTCATTGACCTGATATAGACAATTTTAACGATCAACGTACTGTAATTAAATCCTTCTTTACTCTGCCACAATAAGACATTCTTTTAGATGTTCATAACTCGGGAGCTACCTGTAATAAATCAATCAAATTACCATACCTGTTGCTTCGAGGTGTTCTAAGCTTTAAGTACCTACTGTTTCAGTATTTGAACTGGCCCAGAAGGGATTCGGTGTAACGATCGCCGGGAAGATAATGAACCGAAATCGCCAATAATAACGTGAAAGTTTTCGTTAGACCACCTGTAGATAAGCAACTGGAAATAATTGGCCGATGTCGAATTGACAATTGTACGGCCAATTGCATTATTTATGGAGGAGCCTATCTTTAATTGCGGAATAATTTAATTACGTATTAACAATTTATAATTTCAAACATTTTAAGCACAAAACCCATGTAACATGCAATTACACTATCTTAATTCCTACTTACTTTTTCATATCGGGAAATTAACATATTAATCAAATTATAAGTTTCTCGGCCATTCCCATTCATACCGTACAAATTCTTGAATATAATTCGGCCCGTGAACAGCCGCGTATCACTAATTAAATTTGAACCGTTTCTATTTCCCGGCGAATTTAGATCGAAACTTGTCATAATTACAAGTCGAAAAACCAAAGAGCCGGTCTTCGACCTCTCGCCGCTACCTAATCCGACAAAGACTAGTCGACTCCGCTAATTTGAAACGTTTTTTTTTTCTTCTGGAAAGCCCTGACAAATCGACTGGACAAGAGCCTCACTCTTCTTTTGCGGTTCCCTAATGGCCCGCGTCACCTCAAAACGGGCCACAATTTTGTAAATTAAACTCATATTAGTGCCAATAATCTGGGATTCAAGTTCATCTCTTTATGATTGCTTGTGTTTCATACGCAGTTCGGCCCTCGCTGCTGGGACCATCAACACGTCCGCCGCCAATAACTCAAATTACAGAGCGTATTGAATGGATTACAGGCCATCGTTTTGTATTCGGCTAATTCAAATTGAGAGCTTTAGTGATTTTGCGGGAGAAATGATGCGAGTGCCGCCCTTATTTGGCCAAAACCGGTCGTTTATTGACGATGGCCGAAATTGTTTATGATACCCGACTTAATTAATTCTGACAGTCTGTCCTGTGTGGATTTATTATACAGACGGCCGGTCGCCAACGCAACCAAGATTTAATGACAAAATCATTATCTTAATGCATAGAACGTTATAAATTGCGGCCGGCGATTTGGCATAGGAAACTGGAGGCAGACCAGCGCCGGATTGTTAGTGTCTGCAACCTTTCCTCGAACATGAATTATGAGGAAGTGGAGTAAATCACCGTAATCGTAAACGCAAAGTGTAAGCGATTCTGCACTGGGACCCCCGACAAAGCGTTTCGATCGCATCGCTTTCATTTCGACCGCGCCGCTTTCAAAGCGACCAAAAAAAGCAATAGAATCTCGAAACTCTCTGTTTAACCGATAGAAACGCAAGTCGACTCGGTCGACATTGAAGCTTTCGGTCGCTTTGGAAGCGACTCGGTCGAAATGAAAGCGATGCGATCGAAACGCTTTGTCGGGGATCCCAGTGCTGGCTAGGATCAGTTCTTTTATCTAGAATAACTAGGCAAGCATGTACTATTGAGATCATGTTACTTCATTTCCTCGCGTTTGCAAAAAATACGCTTTTTACCTCAATTCACAAAAAAAACGTCAAAATTCCAAAATCGACAAAATTTTTCCAAAAGACTTTTCGAGTTTAAATTTTGCCTCACATTTCAGAAATTGGTTGCAAATTTAAAATAACTTTTAAACTATTGGAAGTGAAGAAGGAAGACTGAAAGGAATGAATAATAATTTTTGGAGGTGCATCAGTCATCAATAAGTTCAGGAAACTGAACTAGAGCGTACTTGTTACCAATTGAATTTTGCGGCGAGAATTGTGTCGCAGTGCAAATTCTGGCGTTTTGAGGTGACTCCTTCATACCGTGGAACGCTGAACCGGAAGATATGTAAATTTTTATCCTACTTTGGAAGTAGTTCCGAATATCGTGATAGAAGTCCATAATAAAATGTTGATGTCCATCACTCTCGGACTAGAACCCCGCCGTGTTAAACACCTATAAACTGTTTCTGGACGACGATTACGCTGGGCCAGCCAATAAGGCGCATAAATAAGGAGGAACCAGCGCTTAAGTCACTTGAAATTTGAAATCCAGTAAATTCTGCAATAACGCTCTTGCGTGTAAGACGCCAGCAAAGTAGATCTTAACACGATTGTAAATGATAGAAACGGGCCGTCGGAAATAATTGAGAGAATAATAAATTACCCACCATAAACCGTAGGAGGTGAGTTGTTATCGGCATATTTTTTAAGCTATTATGACCACAAGATTAATGCCTCCCGCAGAAAAAACGCTAATAGTTATTCAACAGCTTCTTAACCTCGCAGCAGTTGCCAAAAGTCCTGTACCAATCCATTATCTGTCCCTCGAGACTCCCAAAACATTTGCTGGCTGCTAGCTGTTGCAGGTCGAAATTTTCGAGAATTTTTGGCGGCAATACCGCCAACAACGTGTTCATAACGGTTGGTGCAGATGTCATAAATCCATTAAAAACTTCACGGTTAAGAGCTCCGTTATTACATCGAACATAATAAATGATGATCCGGATTCTTATAACCCTTTTGTGCAATGGTGGAAACAAAACAATCACTTCCTTTATTAGGACATGTGGGCAACATACCGCTGGCCAGCCACCACAAAGGGCAGTCAGGTGGGTTGTGGGCCGCCCTGTAGGTGGCTCGCGATGGGGCGTCTTCGCCTCAATCTACTTTATTGCCGCATGGAGCCGCGTTTAAAAAACCGTTTTTGTGGCTTATACCGAAAACCAAATCATTGTTTCTTCGTCACAATTACGTGATGTGTAATCGTCGCTCTACAAGCCAACTTGTCACATAACTCAACCGCCATGCCCGCGGAATTTTTCTAATTGTGACACTAATTGCCGGACGATTTGTTGGAAAGTTGCCCGATAGGGTTATCGACGAAACCCTTTTAGGAAATTTTCTAGCCAACCGCGATAATTCCCCGGAATTCAAACCATTAAGACGCTATTACCATCAGTTACCGTCCCATATTTTATCGACGATGTGAGTACAAATTGAAAAGAGACACCACCTGTTCCAACCAAAAACACGCGATACCTCTGAACGGGTCTTTCTGAGCGGCGTTGGGGTAATTTCCCAAAATGTTGAAAATGTCGACTGGGAAGGGGGCCTCCAATAAATAACCGACGGTCAATTACTAACAACCGTCAATTTAATGAATTTATTCATCGCGACTAGCCTAAGGTCCGATCGTGGAGCCCAACGTTAAGTTATCTGCGGCTTATTATCGTTATCTCCATAATCGACTCGAAGGTTATTTGGCAACAATTCGGGTTGGATCTCTAATTAAACGTCGAAGACATTAAACAGAAGCTCGGAAATTATTTGTCAGCCGTCGACGGTGACTAATGTCGGTTGTCAAAAAATTAATCAAGATACAAAAACGTATTTGCATAACTCACATGTTTGGAGAATGGGCCGGTGCAGTGCTCACAATGACTTCATTTTGGTAGTAATGGCTGCTTTCACGGTTAATAAATCCCTTAAGTAATGTGTAGCGAGCTTAAATTGCCCGATAAGCCCGTAACTCGACTGGGAAAGACCTTGGCACAGGCTTGCAATAATTAATTAATAGGTGAAATTTTGCTTGAAAGTGAACCTGATGACATCGACTGGCTGAACCTAATTTCGAGGAGTTTTTCTTCCCAAGTGAGCAGCCAATTTTTTTCCGACATTTTTGGTTCAACTGGACCTGGAAGTTCTTGTCGGCCAAATTTTAGCAGGAACTTGAAACTATGTATATTATTTTCTCCCTGCTCCACTTGCCTGCTCACTCACTTCTATCACATTTTTTATTATTGTTTCACTTCTAATATCTTTTTGGTTTTTTTACTTCAAATTTTTGTTCTTCTTTGCAACCTTTAGTGTTGGCTTTTACAATCTCTCTTCGTTATGCTCATACATTTTTATTATTGTTCTTCAATATTCTTGTTTCTTTTCATGAAAGTTTTTATCCAGCTACAATATTCTATTAATATAGAGTTTGTTACTTCTGCAGCTCTTTTCTTCTTTCGTTTTAAGTTTGTGCTTTTGGACCGTTTTTTAAGATAATCGCCTTTTTATGGCCGCGTTGACCCCATGACAATTCGTGTCTAGACGGAGCATTAGACTTTTTTTCATCTCGATCCGACTAATTTCCTGAAATATTCGTGGCCAAGGGGCCGGCGTGACATTTAAGCTGGTCCTGAAATACGGTCTTACGCATTCTTGACCATCTCACAAAACCGAGATGAGGAGCAAAAAAACATCAAATTACGATCTACAAGGCTATCAAGCCGGTCCAACCGTACAAGTTTGATCATCTAGAGTCGGGTCCGCGAGCGAGAGGACCTCAGTTGAGTTTGACCCGTTTTCCAGACGGGCTCCGGTGTGGGTTGGTCAGCCAGCTCGGGTAACCGTCGGAATGAGTGGTTCGATGCGAAAAAACCGTGTAAATCCGGTCGATAAACATTCGTGTTTTACATAAGGTAATACCGTTTGAAATAGAGTTGTCGAATTAGTTTTTCTAAAAAAAAATGTAATTATTGGGTATGATTAATGCGATGGATAACGTACAAGTGGGGCCAAATGGGAAGAGAGATAACGGCGAGGTTTTCGGCGACAGGTCCGCGATGTGACAAAATATTTACAAACAAAACGATTGGATCGTTGATTTTAAAAGGAATTTTTTTTTTGGGCTCAGAAACTGATTGATTAAAGACGCAGTTTGTTACAAGCGAGATTCATCGACGACATATAAATTATATTAGTCATTTCGGTTCTGGCGATAAACAATTCCGACAGAAACGCGCTGTTTATTATTAAAGCGTTATGTGCAAATTAGTCGCGCAACATTCTTGTGTCTAGCCGCAAATCGGACTGAGGACCCATTGCAAATAATTGCACCTAACCTCAAACCGCAAATCACCGACTGAAACTTCATAACAAACCTCCCCCGAAAACCTCCCGTTTGCCCCTAAATCAAACAAGGCGACATTCACCGAGACTACCAAAATGTTTTTATATGGACATACAAGCAATTAAGGAAGTGTGGAAACGGACGAGAGCCCGTTAATATGTTCCATTAATTATCTGCGGCGACACGTTTTGCATTTAAATCGTTTTTTACTAATAACTGTTATCGCTTTTGACGGGTTTATTATGCGTGAATCAAGCGGCGGGCCATCCCAATGCGTGTACCAAAATTTCCAAACTTCTGGCGGCTCAAGGAATCTTTCAGCTTCACTTTGACGCGGAAACCACAAGCTGAACCACCACACTTCTTATTGTCCCAAAAATGTGCATTTCATCTTCATTTGTCTCTATTTATCTATGTCGAAAAAATTATTTACTTGGCCCGTAGTGTTTTTATGCTAATCACTTGCTGACCTTAAATTAATAATGTAGATTTATAAAAAATATTCTAATAATGATAACAACCTTATTTTCAATGAAATAAACCTCAACTGCAGAAGTATTCTTTCTATTCTAATTTTGGTTTCTTTTATTAGATCATTTTTGTCTTTTTTTCAACTTGCGCTTCTACTTCAAAATTGTAGTCCTACCCAATAATAACAATACCTACAAATTAAAGAAGATTACGATCTCGCTCTATGGGCAAATATGGGTCGATTCCGAATTGAGGCGATTACTTTGGGGAAGGCTGTAGCTCCGGGTATCAGAAATCAGAAAGGTTGGCTGTTGGAATTTGGTTTGTTTACGATTAGCGCTGGATGTTGGTTCCATCACGATTTGGCGATTTATGCTAATCCGAATTGGAGATCGCAAGAATCCAAATCATGCGACTTATTTTTTACCAAGTCGCAAATTAATTAGGAGTTGCGTTGCCTAAAACCCATCGTCGTTCGGCCCCCATAAATTTAAAATTATTATGTTTCCGAGCACAGGTCCGATATTATCTCAGATAAAATCTTCGGTAATAACGTACTAATCATGTTAATAATCATGAGCGAACCCGGCGGTGAATTTTTCTACTAAAATATTCAAATCGATAAAAGCTAGAACCGTGCTCGGACCGGAAATTATTTTTTTAATTGCACCCAACGTGTGGGGATTTGGAGTTTCTTTGTGACCAGCGAGCAAATCGCGCCATATTAAAAATCACGAACGAATCTGCAAGATTATTAAATAAATCAACACCCACGGCGTGTGCAGGTTATGGTCAGCTGGTGTGCTGTCATAACATTTCACGTATTGCACGGATATTGACAAAGACATGTCCGTTTAATCATTCACTTGAGACAAATTAATTAATTTAATTAAATATGCATAACTTCGGTGCCGTTGATTGTGCGCTCGACACACCTGATTCACGACCCCATGGTCCCTCCAGTTCACCTTGAGGAGGCTTGGAGCTATTTCGAGAGCGGCCACAGCGCGCAAATAGTAGCAGCACGTCTCGCAGCTTTCCTAGGCAAAACCAAAATCAAATCACTCGCAGCAGACGCTGCTGCAAGAAAGTTTGAAAATACAAACCTCCTAGTGACCATTTAAAGTTTTCAGCAACTCACGCAGTACCACTAAGCAAAGGGAGGCCGCGACACTTTCTGGTCAAACCAAAAGTAAGAATTCTTCTCCAACACCACACGTTTTGTTGGCAAATTATTAAAACATTGTTCGATTTGTAGTCAATTGTAGAAATTTCCGAAAGTAGTTCCATGTGGTTCTGATGAAGAATTAATGGCGTAGAAATATCGAATTTTTTGGGAAAATATTTCTGTGAAATGAGAAACTTATCTGATCGGACTAAGTCACAATTTGCTAGCTAAGAAAGTTATTGAAGTATCTACCATCATGATGAAGAGAAAAAAATTACATGAAAATTAAGACGTTGAGGAACGAAACCAAAATATTGAACCGATGGTGAACAAAGAGATAATTTACAGAAAGCTTGCTGTCCTGTTAAGCTCTTGTTTGTCGTCTTGAAAGTAATTTACAGTAATTTTATAAACACTTACTGTGAAATTAATAATAAAATAATAAAACATTTGTTAGTATATTTTGAGTGTCGTGATTAGGCGGTTAGTCTCTGGCTTTAAATGAATCTGCGGTGACATCAGCCTCCTCGTTGAAAATAATAGAAACAGAAAAGCGAAAGATTTTGCGGCACGCTACACGAACATGACCACCATGGAAAAAAGGACGACCTTCCTTTCTTTTCCGAACTAATTTCGTGTAATAACAGAGCAGTTGGTAATGGCGAAAAATTTATGATAACTAGTCTCGGTACGTACGAATGAGGGCCTCAAAGTTCATTTGCGTTTTCTTCTCGACTACCGATAATAAACATCCATTCAATTCCTATCATTAACAAACTAAGGAAAAACGCTAAACGCGCCGATCGCAAAACCTCAACAGTTGAGGCGGATTCCGTAATTACCTAGCGTGATGTGTTCTTGCCGATAGACATAGGTACTGGTAAACTGGTTGATTATAACGCGGAATAGTGATTGATCACTATTACACTTATTACGTTACGTGCAATTCCCTTTTCGAATGTGTGGCAATCAACAGAAGCGAGCTGTTTTGTGTCCAACTTACAAAAGCCTCCTTGTAATTAGTTACCGGCATTTGACGCAAAGACTGCAAATTTCATACCTGTATTGCAAATATAAAAAGTTGACAGCGATGGAGAGAAAACCCAGCAGGAGACTACGTGACAGAACCCATGTCTTCGCTAAAAAAAAATTGACAACCCGTGATTTCATTTAGCTCGCTCAAATGCGTGGCGGTATCGGCGATTGTGTCGCAGGATCAAAACAACACTCAGGACGAAAGCAGGAATTACCTTATTTACATTTTATTCCGTGAAATTCGGTCCAATTAATGTAGAAAGCTGTTGGGAAGCTGATATATCAGACAAACCTGTGACAAGTAAAGCCAGGATTAGACCTCCTGGGACTAAATGAACTCCAAATTTGCATATTTAGTGAGCTCTACTCTCGATCCCGATGGCCCAATTTATTGACACGCAACCTTTCTAAAAACAACACTGGTTCTGGCGAGGAAAACACTACCCTTTCGCCACCAATTAAGTGTTAAGCTCGAAAATTAGAGGTATGCACTAATTGCTTTACAAAAATTTTCATTAATTGGGCGAGGTTGCTGGCAGCTCACCCACGTTGGTTACCAACTCCTTCTTCCATACGATATCCAACCGTCGAGACTTCTACTAAATAGTCTACTGATTTATAATTATTGATAGCCATAACGAGGTGGTGGAAAACTTTCGCTAACGGCGTGTCGGTGTCGAAACAACTGAGCTTTTATTTAAATAAAATGTGGTTCTTAATTTCCTAAAGTTATTTTTTAACAATAAAGTAATCCACTGGCGCGTTAGATTCGACGGAACAGGACAGATTTATTAAATAGATCAGGTAATAAATGACCAATTTGCTTTCGTAATATTAGGCGAAAACAAGATTTTGTGATAATTCAGCGAAATTTATAGATAAGAGGTTGCATAAATAGTTTTTTTAGCAACGACCTCTTCTAATGTTGACGCAATCTTGCATTTCCTAATTAGAACCTGCTTCCAATTTTATACTTCCAGCACAACAGTAGGTTCTTGACCTGTCTCGTATAATAATTATTGGATCAGTACCTGCTGTAGAAAACCATTAATTTTTACTTTAGAGAATCTGGCCACCGAAGCAACACGAAAAATATTCAAGTTACGTGCTGGATCCTAAAATTCGTGAACAGCTGACCGATCTGATTTCCGGTGGCGTCTCTCAGGGCGAGACCTCTGAAAACAAAGAGGAGGCGAGAGTGGCACTCCACAGAGTAACTTTTAACCGAAAAAAAATAGAAATTCTAACTCCTTATAATTATTAATCAAAATTTTTTTCAACTTTCAAAATATCCCTAAATCCGTAGTTTTGTTATATTTTTTTTAGTTAGAAGCATTTTCTGTAAAACAAAAATATCTATTGTTTTTCTCTAGTTTCAGAACTTAAACCAATTGTGAAGAATATTGAATAACGGGAACAAATGTAATGTACACTAAATTAAACCATACATCTCTTGCACTGTCCACCAGAAATTTTTATGAGTATCAAACAATTTAAATGAAACCCAAGTTATTATACATCAGAAAATGAGAACATCACCACTAAAATAACTATGCTGCGTATTGTTTTACCATTGCTTACATTTTAAATTCTACATGTCTATCAATTTTATTAAATGTTCACCAAATTTAGAACGCTAAAGTTACCCGTGCTGTACATAATAAATATTCGCGCTATCCATTTATATTTAGTGTTTCTCAAAAAAACTATTTGTGCGTGAAATAATTATTCTATTACTCCAAAAATGATATATGCCCGCGCATCTCTCCTTGCCGCTTGCGCTTCCAGACAAGAGGCACGCGAAAAAAGTTTTGTACAAAGTCAGTTCAGGGCCCTGTAATTTTTTTTTTTTAAAGCACGATCAGAAGTTACCATTAAAAGAAGTTTTACGTTTTACATAATGCAAGCCAATTACAGCAAAGCATTTATATATTACGGAAATCAATATCTTTTTTTGTGCAAACCCCTTCTATTTTTACTCTTATTTTTCTTGCCCTAGCACATCTACATGTATAATTTTGCATAAAATTATTTACCATTTGCACAACATTTTATTGCTTGTGAATTTTTGATCAACAAATAGTATTTTTAACTGCTAAATAATATAAGACACCGACGAAAATTAAATATCTGAGTATTATGTTAGAATTAAATGCGGAATAAAATTTGGTGAACATTTAGTATTTATGGTCAACAAAAGTTACTTTGGCGAACAAAATATATAAGAGGCCAGCATTATGTCAACATTTGGTTGTCGCTTTAAGATTATGTATTTTCTTAATTTTGGTGAGCATTTAGTATTTTTGGGAAATGAAAGTATTTTTTTGTATGAAAATATTGGGTAAATTTGGTAAACTGTTAAATACGACCCAATTTTAACTATACAATATGCCATTGCACCTACGGAGACAGTTTTAAAACGATTTACTTTACTGGTGATTTTATAATCTTTGGTTTCTATGAAAAATGTAACCTTAAAAAGTCAATAACAATATTATTGACGCAGTTGAAAGCTCACATCGCTGAAAACTTTTATTTTTCAGGAATGGCGCCGAAAGAGGTCCGTGCGTGCAGTTTTCGCCGCTCCACCTCCAGATGTCAGCATCAAACTGTGCCACTTCGTCGCCCAAGGGTTCGGGACGAGGGCTGCGCCGCTTCTTCATCCCGGTCTCGAACCCGCCGCTCTGCCTCTTCCCAAGTTTGAGCTACCGTCCGCGCGATGGCGCTGTTCGCGTTAGTTCGCAACTCCGCCAAGATTCTCCCTACTTTTTCCACACTTCCCCTCTCGTAGCACAGTGGAATAGGCGTGGTTATAGAAGAATCGCTAATTTTTTTCAGTGGATCTCCTACCGAGGCGGAGTTTTAAAAATGTGTAGAGCGCATTATGGTTGCGGTGTGCGTCGGGGCGGAGCGGCGGATGCGCATGCCGGAAGTCGGGAGCGTCGCGGTGGAGGGATACGTTGCACTTGCCACTACTAACACCAGTGCTACATAGACTCCCGCGATAGAATGGACAAAAACCAGTGCGATAACAGCTCGGTGATCTTAGTGGTTGGTGGCTGATGGACGGACAGGTGGTGGTTGATCAACGACGCTAGCTGCGACAGGTAAATTTTTTGAGTGCCGCGGCACCAAAAGTGCTTTTTTATTTTTACGCTAACTCTTTACGGTGATGGGGTACGCATCTGCTGTTTGTCACTCATCGGACTGGCGAGGCAGAATTTAAATTTATGGTAATTTCAAAATTAAACTTTTATTACTTGTGGACAATTCGGGATACAAATTGCCGAGTTATTTGCATAACTGAAGAAACGTGTCAATGTTTGGCTATCCGGTCGTAAAGAGACTTGCACAAATAGCGCACCGGCCAGCGGGGCTGGGCGAGAAATTGACGGTCAGTCGCCCCAGCTCCGAAAACCTGCGACTTGTCCCAGACTTTTTCCAAGTAATTTTAGTTATTTAAACAATTAATCGGCTTCGAATCAAAATCGTGAAAGTGATCATTCGAGCCCCACTTTGCCCCCTGAACCAAGTTCGCGACCAAATGGTGTTAATTTAGTAAATTTTGTTTTTTGCTATAATCGGCCCAGTAGTTTGGTTGAATTTTTTGAGGGGGCTGGAAAGTGCAATTCTGGCAGGTGCAGCGGGTCGCCGAGGTGGGGGCAAATCGCGATTTGTCGGAAACAATGGGTAAATTAGTATTTTTCAAGTTTTTAACTGCTTTCCCGTTTCTTCCAGATGCAGTTCCCCTCCGGCGAGACGTCTTATCCCCACCACTTTCTTGCGTCGCATCACGCAAGCTCGCGAGTAGTCGTAGTAGAGGAACACAAGATTCCTCCAGCAAACTTTCCGCTATGTAGTGCTTCGCTGACCGCTAAGTATCGCGCTTGGCAACTCTCGTTGTCCACTCCCACATCGTTCACCACCTTGCTGTACTCTTCTCACCAGAGCACCCAAGCACACGTGTCTGTGCCCTTGCGTCACCTCCGAACACCTCACGATTTAGTGCAAAGTTAAGCGACTTCAGTGTTGGTGATTAGTGACTTGTTACGTCGGACTGCGAGTGACTCAGCACACGCATCGCCAGTAGTGAGTAAGGTTTTTGGTACTTTTTCAGCACCTCGAATTACCACCGAAAATTAATTTTTAAAAAAGCCGACACGGCTGAGGGGAGATTTCTTGCTCGCGGTCGGGTTTACTTGGAAGGAGGTTTTTAAAAACCGCACTCGAGGTGCGTGTGCCTTTTTTCATTGTGATTCTCTGCCTTTCTCCGTGTTTACCGTAAACGGCACTACTCAACCATCAACAATGCGATTGTCCGACGGCAACCGCAATTGCACAATAATAGAACCTTTGGTACTTGTTCGGATGCCACAATGAGGCTTTTATGAGGAACCTCAATAGTACCTGCAGGCCGGGCATCAATAGAAAGAAAATGAGATTTTGTCGCACGCCTCTTGTAGTAGTGACGCATGGCTTGGTAGGTAGACTCCGACGGCACGACCGAGGGTCCCAGACACACCCAGAAACTTACGCGTTCACTCCATTGTTGGGAGTTATTATCTGCGGCTTTTGCGATAGCAACTGCATGAAAGCAGGTGGTTAAAAAAAAACTTATCGCCTCTGACCCCGGTAAGGTTAAGGTTGGGGAGATTAACAAGTAGCTTATCGTAAATTGGAACGGATCTCCGTGATTATTTCTGGGAATTGGGATTCTGGCTTCGGCATTGTTTGAGAGGACACGTGGCACCGCAACAATGTTATCGTGTGTATCTTGAGACCACAAACGGCGGCTTTGATCTCCTGGTGCGTCCCATGCCGAGGAATTTTGCCCAAGCCCGACATCAATCTCCAAAAATTACCGCCAGCAGTGGAATTTTCAGTCTACGTAAGTTTTTTAAAGTTTAAGGTAGAAATCAAACAATTTTTTCGAAATCGCTGGTGTAAGATTTAATTTCGGAAAAATATTCTTCAATTGAAATCATCGGCCGTGTGGTGGAAACTGCTACTGCTATATTGATTGTCGCAATCATCTACGTCTCGTTTCCATGAAACGTGCGAGTTACATGAGTGCTTAAATAAATTAGTGAAAACACCCAGAAACCTGTTCAAATTCACGTAATTTTTGTCTTGCGAATTTCCACGAAATGTTTTGCTGAACATAATGAGCACGGCGTGGGAAATACTATGTCTAACTAATTAAAAAATCGTATTGTGGTTAATTTAAGGAATTGCTTGAAAATAAACCTGGAACTCCCCAAAGTGCTAAGTAACAATAATTTCGAATTAGAAAATAATTCTTAGGCAAGATGGAAACTGAGTTAGTTGGAAAATTAGTAGAAATAAAACTAGAAAACTTCAATTAATTTCGGAAATTAAGAGTGAGAGATTTTTTAATTTTTTTGTCCAATTTGTTTCTTTTGCGCTTTTCTCCCGGAAGATCAAGTAGCTTAGAGCATTTAATTTTTTTCCCGAATCCACTACCTAATTGCAATTCGACGCAGAACTTTTTCTTTGAATTTCTAAAATTTTTATTTTAAACGCATAGTGCTCAGAATTTTACATTTTTTTACATTTCTATAAGTTACTGTAGTTGGCCTTCCGGCCAACGCGGGGAAAATTTTTGATGAGGTGAACGGACTTGAAGAATGTGCAAATCTCCGGACACCAAATAATATGACCGAATTGGTTCTAAATAGGTATAACAAGAAGTAATTGCAGCTCGTCGCTGTGAAGCTTAAAAAGAGATTTAAAATCAGAAAGTTTTCCGTCCTCCAAAATGTCTTGTCTTCGGCAATTATTTTGTTTTTATTTATTAAATTAATGATTAATTGTTTTGAACCTGCTGTTCCTGCTGATGCCATTGTATGTAGTTAATTGCAACATAAATAATTCAAAAAAGCTTTTAAATTGTATAAATTGATTTAATAACTACATATTATCTAGTGAGTAGCAAATTCGTCTCTATGCCTTAATTATAATGACAAAGTCTCAACTCTGGACTCTTGGCTTGAAATGTTTTCGTCCTCAGGACAAAGACCCCACGCCATAAAACTTTAATACTACATTGAGCATGCTTCCAGAAGCCCTCAGTTGTTACAAGAATTTTGCCAATCACTGTTAGTACCTTCTAATTGGCTTGCTTCGTTTTGTTCCCTTCGAGACGGAGTTCCAGACCCCACAGCTTCTCCGTTGTTCGCAACACGAACATGTGCAGCGTGCTAGTGGGGGTTTTAACGTAACTCGTCGAGATTCGAACTCAGAAATAGGCATTAGAAGTAACTCGTTTTTTTTTCCCGGTTCGTAACCCTTTCAGCTTTTCCAAGTTGTGTCGACGGTTATCAAGAGACTCCTAATTTGCGTGGGTCTGTGAAACCTTGGTCCTTGAACCCGGTCCTGCCTACGGTTGTTGCCGAGGAGTCTGTCCGCCAATGTGGCAGTTTGGTGTTAAAAGATTCGAGTGTTTGCCCTTCAACAACAACGTACGCAAATATCGCGACGTCGAAAGGATGCTGCAGCTGAATTCCCAGAGGTGATTTTCTCACGAAACCTGCATAATGTTTCATCCTTTATTTCCATTACTGGGTCGAAATCCATAAATCAAGCGCGTTTTGCGCCAGGTATTAACATCTTAAGTCCGATCCGGGGGGAGCCGCCGCTTCATATACATATGCATAGCTGCGATCGTATTTTAACCCTTCCTCCGGCATCTGCATGACCTTTCATATTGGCAACAAAAGCCGTAATGGATTATCGCAACCGTAATAAATAGCCGAGTCATGCTCGAAGACGTTGATGTGATATTATACCAACACGTTCTGACTGAGAGTGCGTTTTGTTGGGCTTTTTGCCCGCATCCACAGACCCGGCTTTGTGTGTTTAAAAATTAAGCACCAAGAAGAGGCATTGTTTGGAGTTTTCACAATTTCTATTTTTACCGCGTTCACCGCGCAACTTTCTGTTTACACGAATTTACATAAACAAACCTATAACCTGTACGCATAATTTCACAGCTCCTTGCGCAAAATCCCGGTGGAATTTCGAGAATTGTCGCCGCCACCGCCAGTTGCTCGCCAAAAATTCCGTTCGTTCTAATTATTTTTCGCAATTGTCGCCGTAACGATCTCAAGAAGTAATTACAATCCAGTTCGTTAACAAGCAAAAACGTTCGGATGGTCTCCGGGAAAGAGCGCAGTTATAAGGAAAATATGACCGGACTGGACCGCAATTTTTTCGATTGCGCATCTTTGTCGTCATAAACAGCCCCTAATCTGGTGTCTGCATCTTCACTTTTATTTGCGTGTATCGGTGTTGTTTTGCGCTAATTACGGTTCGAAGAAGCGACATTGCCTGAAACTTGATCGTTCGCAGAAGCTCCGCATGACTCGCAGACGGGCATTTTAATTAAGAGTAATTATTGACGAGATAATCGGAATTAACATCGGAATAACCCGGAGAAATTTTAAGGAGTAATTTCGGGCCCAACGCGTCTGAGGATGAACGCTCTAAAAGGAATTTAATCTCTCGGCATGGGACGGAGACTAATAAAAAACGCAGGTAGGGCCCAGCCACCCCAAAGAAAAGGGTAAAAATTAAATTATAACGCAACATCTGGCCTCCAAGCGTCTCAAGGCGAAGGCCATTTATTGAATAATTACCCGGCCCTAATTCGGGCTCATCGAAGCCTCCAAGTAAGAAAATCGGGAATTTGGACATTTCCAGCAACTTTTATCGAAAGCTCCAAAAATTGAAAAAGCCGCGAGCGTCCCCACTTCGGGTGATGGGTCAAAATATTTTTACCTCTGCCGAAAAAACGTTACGAGACGGCGGCTTTCTAAAAATAATGACGGGTTTTAAGGGTAATTTCCCCAACTACTGGGACCCGAATTGTGTCACCGACCGCGGGGATGTTTTCCCCAATTATGTTTGTTCAGGTAAAATGTGGGACAGGTGCCCTTCTTTGTCGTCGGGGGCCGTTTCGATAAGGTGCCGTGTAATTGAATTTCACGTCGCCAACGGTCCCGGCTCCGTTTACACCGCAATGACTTTAATTATGTATAAATTTAACAGCCGTAACTAAACTGAGCTAATAAAACGTGTGTTATACAATGGGAAGCTCTTCATCTACAAGAATATATAATTTTTGTCTAATAATTGCGGCAGTTTCGCTCCTGTGTAATTTCCAAAATTTTCTACCAAACGCCGGGGAACTTGGCGTAATTGCGCGCCCGCCGACAAAAAAATTATTTAATTAAGCCCAAGATGGAGATTTATTGTTTGAAATTATTAGTTCTGCGTATTTTATAATTGAAGCATTTACATGTTTTATTCATGATCGGGTTTAGCCATAAATCATGCGATTTTTGGCGAATTGGGGGGCTAATTACCCCGATGCCGCCAACAAATTGATCCGTCTTCATTAGGTATTTGTTATAAATCCGGCTGTTATCACCGAATTAATTGACAGGTCGTGTAGGTTTCGGATTACAGGTGATCCGTGTCAAGGTCCGAAATTTCGAATTTGTAGTTCTGGGGCCGTTGTGTAACCGGTCGCGGACATACCTCTTCGAGTTCCTTACCTCAAAAGCAATTAATTAATCTAAAAAATGTTTAATTGGTCCCATTTCAGTAGCCGTTATAGTTAATTGTAACATAAATAATTCAGGGAGACTTTTTAAATTGTATAATTGGTTTAATATTTATGGCTTGTTTGATGCGGCCACGTCGAGGAATTCTTCGTGATTTTCCCAATTACCGCAACAAATGGCCACGTTGAATTTTTTCCCGATTGTATCTATGCTAACGAAACCCTTTTAACCCATTGCTCTAGCCATATTTGGATTTTTATTCACCGACAACTTTCTAAACCTAACCATTCATCCGAAACGACCCATTTTACACGTTGCATAAACGGACCGCCCGGCCGCTTAACCATCCCAGGAGTCCGTTGGTACTTACCATATTTTTCAAATATATCACATTAGCCTCCTTTCATGTAAACTCGATATTGCGATGAAAAATTGATATTTTCTCCGGGCGCATTCAAAGGGTTCTGGGAATGCCGGTCCCTTTCGGCGCAACGTTTGCATATCCACCCTTCTCCCGGAGGGTTAAAGGGTTAAGATGCGGCAAACAGGTATTACGCAAAGAACTACCCCCTACCAACTCCTCGCCAGAGGTCGACCAGTTTTTTGTGCGCCACCGAAGGAAACGGTCGGGTCCATCAGTGGTTAAACGTAAGTAACTTGTGTGTATGCCCCCAAATTATTTATTACCTCCAACTCGTGGCGTGCCATTAATTTTAAGAGGTATTCCAGAGGCTGACGGCAATAAGTATGCAATTTAATTTTTAAACACGAACCAAACTTTTGTTCTACTGCCTGATCATTATATAAATAACCGTTTCGGGCACGAGGTGTGTTCCGAGACCAAGTTGGTCTGAAACTTTTGTCAATGTGCTGGGAGGTTTGGCGTCGTTGCCACGAAAGTATTCGCATGTGCCGGCCCCAGGCTCGTCACGAGAATTGCCTCCTTTAATTAGTCCAACAGCAACGTTTTGATCGTAAATTAATTAGTTTCGTTGCGTTCACCAACGTTTCAAACAAACACTGGAGTCGGTCGGGAAATTCGTCGGGACGTTCAAAATCAAAACTGTTGCTTCAGGGGTTAAGGACATGGCGTTATTTTTAGAACGTTTGGAGTTTGCTAAATACCCGCCAAGTTTCTTTAAAACTCTTTAAAATTCCCTAAGGAGCATTAACGTTTATTGATCCAATATTATGAAACGTTTCATTGCCTCCGGTCGCCGGGTCGGGGAACTCCTGCACACAAAAGTTACAACTTGGTTATAATTCAATCCCGTTTGATTCCTGAGGCAGCGATTTGGGCATCGGGATTGGGAAATATTTGACTCAAACAAGTAATTATTTCGTCGGGATAACCGCCGGGTTTGGCACCGACCCCAATTTCTGTCTTTCAACGGTGTTTTGGCTGCAGTTCGAAAAAAAATTGGCATTTTGGGGCTTGCCGAAACTCGAATTGGCGGCACGCTGCATAATTAGTCTTGGATACAGATGGAGGCAAAAAAGACGATGAAAGGCTCGAGGCTAAAGTCATGATACGCCAAAAAAATTCAACGTTGTAGTAGCAGCATTGCAGAAGACATTCCGACCACGTCCAAAACTATAAAATTTCGATTGGTTCCTTCTTTACACAGTCTTTGACAGAAGCAGTTGGTCAAGTTTACCTTAATTAGCAAAAAGTGGTTATCCAGTCAAGAAACTCACATAACCGATTAGAGGTCGCTGGTAACCCGAGATTCGAAGTCTCAAGCTGATATTTTTATTTTTATTTTTTTTTATTTTTACTTTTTTTACTTCGTTCATTTGTTAGAGAAATCTAAGGGTCATCAATGGATTCTATACAAAGTCTCTTTGGAAGATGGCACGAGAGATCTTCCACTCCTCTTCTCTTTGGTGGACTTGGTTTTGTCTTCCTTTGAAAACGTCCCTCTTGATGAATGTTGGTATCTAGAGCATCGAGGCGAGATTCTGGTGTTAGTTAGCCGAAAGGAAGTTGCGGTGGCCGCGGGGCCGCTTCCTTTTGGTTGCCCCGCCGGCTGTTGCTCGCCATTTGTCATGACGTGTTGACACACCTATTGCCGAAATTAATTCGATAAGTGCATCGGCCCTGCTGACGAGTCGCGAATGACGCGATACCATCTTAGCTGCCATCAGCTTGGGTCGGTCTCGTTTTTCCCCCAAAACCTTCGTGTGGCGTTGAAAATCGCGTACGTATAGCGCAATTATGCCTAATCACAGGTAGCGCCCATTAACCGCGCAGAAAGGGAACGTTTTATAGATTGGCCTTAATAGTTTAATGGCGCCAATTATGGAACAGGGAGCTGTTTTATCGGCGCATCGCAGGTAGCGTTGGATGCAATCACGTTCTCGTGACCGACCCATCATAAATTCGTTTCGCGTCGTAAATCAGCCCCTCCGCACACCTCCAAGAATGCATTTCGGCAAAATCGCAGAACAATGCACTCTGGTGGAATTAATCGTCGGCTATCAAGAGAAGAGACCCTAAATTGCGTGGAGACTAATTGAATCGTATCGGTTTCGGATTAGTGTTGTATGGTTGGTTTGTGCAGAATTGGTTCTGTTTTTATTTTAAGGTGCCCATGACACGAACCTACAACAGGTTGTTGGAGCGCAATTAGCCCGGATTTCTTCTGCATCTCGGCAGCGTGAAACTCGGACCCTGACACCGCTTTCGCTTGGTCGACTGGCATTCGGGTCTTCGGACTTTTTTATTTTTTGATCAGCACGGTGCTCATCCGCGGATAAAAACCAGACTTGGGCCTGATTGGCACCCAAACCACGACATCGACCGTCATCAGATATGATGGATGCGAAAAGGGTACCGGTTCGAGGAAATTCCCGAAGGCATTTGCATGCTGTCAATATCGAAGGTTCAGCTCGAAGAATCCGCGTGATTAATGAAGCATGACTAGTTGAAATGCATCGTTATCGACATTGCCAAGTTTTTGCAACAATGCACTGCTCTTCTTGCGATACTCAAAGAGGTTCAGTGGTTCCACTAATTGGGAGATTTTGAAAGAACGCCAAACCACCAAATGGGCTGATGACCCAGGACCATTTGTATAATTGGAAGATGACACTCGCCGCCTTCTCGAAACCGTCATGACGAGGTTATCATCGATTCGGATAACGTTAGCGCTTCATTTACGTCGCCATTTGTATTATCTATTATTAATATTGACCAGAAGTGTATCGCATTACCGAGAGCCTTGAGAGAGTGCGATAACCCTTCTCTGTAGGAGGTAGGAGGCTTTTTATGGAAGAGCCGGATTCTTGACCAACACTAATGAAGCCAAAAACGGTGAATAAAATTTAAAAAACAAATAAGATGAAGTGAAACGATCATAAATAAATAATTAAAAGTAAATAAAGAAGGGTTTTACGAAACAGCGCCGTCCAACTTAATGGGGAAATTATAAATGTGCGTCCTCCATGTTCGAGCTCGACACGAATTTATTCTCCCATCACTTGGAGATTTTATGGGCCAGGAAACTGTACATGAACTTTATTTTCGACACTCGCCGGGGCCTTGGCCGTCAACTCGACATAACACGGGCGCACTCATCCCCATAACTTAAAAATCTTGAGGCTTCCTGACGCAACTCTTCGTTTCAAAATACTTCAAACCTGTACTGGAAAACCCTTCGTGTTGTCTTTCCTTAACTTCAAGTGTCAAGACACTTGGGAGTCTCCCGATTGAGGAGTGAAGGTTTTCTTTCTGAAAACCGGAGACCCATTCGGATAGATGCTCTGAGTTAATCACTTTTGATGCGAATCCTCTGCGATGGGGGAATGCGCCCTAGGGGTGATCGCCAATACGCAATCAAAATGGTCGCTAAGCGGGCGTGTTGGGGTATTGCTGGGGGGGCGAGGGATATCGCGGATCGAGGGCCAAGGTTAGCCAAGCTAATTGACGACATGTCTCCCCTCGTCACAGCTTAGCGACTCATGTGATGACGTCACTCATCCATCATGGCCCCCGCTGCAACGTTCACCACATACAGGATGTGGCATTGCATTTTCGACAAACATGCCAACAAATCAAGTTGGATGATGGAATCGAAACAGAATTAACGACGAATAATCTTCGCGTTTTTATGACAAACACGTGGTCGTAACTTCAGATGGTCAATCGAGACTCGACATTGGACATTCCTGCAAGACGTTCTGGTAAATATTTAGTCTTGTTTATTGCTTGGCTAATAGCGGTTAAATCGTTTTTTCTCTTCCAAGTGAGACTGGTAAAAACTAATTATTTATAATTAGTTTTGATTTATTTCGCAACCGAGACTGAATCCACGTTGTGGCCAAGTCTCGATTTGGTCCGGTGACCCAGCGGCCGGTCGCGTTGATGTTAATTGGTTGGGAAGTGGAGTAGTTTGGAAGAAAGACAATCAAACTTTTACTGGTTGGCTTCCATTCTGAAACGCGCGATTTAAGATTTGACAGACACATATCCGCTGTGCACCCTACTGGCTTGCATACATTACTAGCGAACCCCACTGTTCTATTCAAGCATAATCCTGGCCAAATTATGTCTAAAACCAGCCAGAGATAACTTGAGGCTCGAAATAACGTCTAGCATGCTGCACAATGTTATCTCGTCAGTTTTTATCATCTCAACAGCCACACATGTCTGGCCGCGAACACGCCATATGTTTATTTGTTGTTAACGGTTTTCGTGTAAAAATTTGAATGTAATTTAATTCCTCTAACACATGCAGTGACAATGTGAATTAATGCATGCAGTAAGTGCCACCACACATGGCATCTACTTAGCTATGCATACATTATTTTGCTCCCTCATTTTAACCTTTAACCGATTTGCCTACGGGTATTTTTGCGCGCTGTCAAAGGTCGTAACGTATCAGTTACATTAAGGCGCGTTTAATGCGCCTCAGAGGCATTCCGTGTCTACAGCCGCGTCCCGGGGATAATTACGGGCACAAACGGGAAAATTCCGACGCCACGACAGGAATCGGGTAAACAACGGGCAATTGAATGGAAGAGCAACAGACGCCTTCCCATAACTCCCCTCGAGACTGGCTTCACTCAACGTTTTTCAGGCAGCCCCAGAGCGCAACTTCGGTAAACAGCATTTTCTCTTGTTCCTATCCTTTGGTCAATTGAGGGTTAGCCCACGACTCTCTTTGAGACGAGCTTTCGACGACCAAAGCTTCTTCGGATCTCGCCTGAGCGTCTGTCGAGGTTGCAAGGTTTTTAAAATCGCCAGGAATTGTCGGTGGCGATCTCTGCTTCTTAGCCAGTAGCAATTAAAACTATTATAATTCTGCGGTCGGTTAATCATAGGTTTGACCCGCATGGCTATTGAAGGACTAGTTTGGTCGTTCCGGAAATTGTTTTGTAAGATGCCCGAGCCCACGACCGCTCGGAAAACTAATTAACACAGAACTATTAGTTCGCCGTGATTAATAATTGACTTGACCATTTAATTGAATAAAAGTATACTGCGCCAACTAGAGCACAACTAACTGCTGCGTTCGGTTCGTATGGTACTTGTAACTTTGCAACACAAGAAGCTCCCATTATTGTTCCTTTTTTCTTATCTCATTTTCTGCTATCTGAATGTAATTATAACTTGTCTGCGAGTAACTCGATTGTTTACCCAGTCAATCGTCAGGGTAATTGACTGAACACTTCGACAAACTTACCATCATGGCGAGAAGTCCAGAGACTCCAGCAGCGATTCGATAATAAAAATCCCTAATTCGGCCGGAATTAATTAAAATTTGTCCGTATCCTAATTGCGGCCTGTAATTAATTTTTTCCGCGGCCCATGATTTATTGCGTTAATTACCGAACTGAAATTGTTTTAACGCCGTTACAGTTACACTGGGAGTTTTAGAAAGCGGCGAGTATCTTCGCTTTTAATTACACCCAGCGTCCGTCGAAAACATCATTTATCAGACTGTTGTCGTCTTATCGATGGAAAGCTGAGGTCTGCTCCGGTGCCCCTGGATTAGTGAATCATTGAAGAGGCGTCAGGCCGGACCAGGGGAAGGGATCCTCCACCACCAAAGCCAAGCCACTGCTGTCAGTGGAATCGAACCACCACGAATAAGCTCTTTGAGGTTAGGTGGAACTGGGTTTGATTGGGTCCGATGTGGACGATTTCACCGATGTTGGTGATAACCAAGGATTATGACTTCATGGTCTACAGGCGAGCTTCAAGGTGTTAGGGGTGTTCTGTCGTTGGTGAGGACCGGGCGGCGATCCAGCTTCTTGGTAGACCACTAGCGAGGTATAGAGTTCCTACGTGTCTTGTAGTGTAGGAACTTCATACCGTGCTCTTGGATTTGCCGACAATCACCAGGCGAGCCCGGCACCGGATCAATCGGAGCTACACCCCTAAAAACGCAACTTGGACTTGTGCTCGCAACTTTGGCTGCAGTTTGAATAATAAATGATGTAACATGTCCGTTGTCTCATGTGGGCTATAATAAAGAAAATTACGGGGCGTGTTTGCTGGATGCCACGTGGAATTTCCCGTTGTCGATGCCGGTTATTTGGCCGAACCTCTGACGATGAGGGAACCAGTCCAATCGCGTCTCTTTGTTGCAGAACACGAGGAGAAGCGCGCTTTTATTTCTGTTTTAACAGATGGCAGTTTTATCAAAACCAGCGAAGATAAACTCAAAGTGATGATGCACGAACATCGTATTTCGTACGATTCGTACGGGAGCAGTGCCAAAACGGTAACGAAATTGTAAATAACTCGTTTCGAGGACGCTGCACCGCATCTGGCAGCGGATCAAAAATGGCAACTGCATCAAAAATTGCTTCTTTCAAAATTCAAACACCTACTGGCGTTTCGACAAATGTAAAAAGACTTTTGTTTCTATATCTCGATCCCACCTCTTTACAAATTGCCGTTATTACGTCAAAGTTGGGTGGGTGTTGGGCCCGATCCCTTGTAACCACATGTTACTAGCGTTTAAGATAAATAATGCCGGCTGGATTAGCATAATATAAGAAAGTAATATTGCTATGCATCATGTCTGAACAGACGACATAAAATACGGCGGGTACAGCTGTAAAATACACATAATCCCATGAATGTAAAAATGCTTTGGAGCTACATTCTTTCAACATAAATGCTTCCATATGTAAGCGGGTTTTATACTTTTAGAAATAAGTATTACGTTTTTCCTCCAACCGTAAATCAAATGAGATATTGAGAGCATAACGACTAGACTGGAAATATCTAGTCGTCGGGTGGTTTGTCCCTCTGGCATTCTGTTGGCCAGTTGAGGAATCAAGGTTAAACTGTTTTTCTGGCGAACGGGGAATACATCACGGCGACATTCTCTTCTAAACTGTTGACGAGAAAAAAGGGCCATAAAATTTACGGTATCTGCTAAAAATGTGAAACTTGAAACTTTCTTGTCAGAGACGGCATTCATTACCTCTTTGCAATTTCTGACGGGCAGTTTTTATGGGGGCTCCCAGATTCTTTGAGATTCGGACATCGGCTCAATGAATCATCCACGTGAACCAGAAAGAAAACGTCAAGTTGTCCGTCTCGGACGATAAAAAGTCTGCCCTAAACAAAGGACAAATTCCGTAACGGCCGTTACGGCCCTGAAATATTTTGCAATAAGTTTTAGCTCTTTTCAAATGGTGGCAATGACTAATTTCAAGCTATTTTCACAAATTTAGGGTGAAATCCATTCAATACATACATAAACTTTTTTTTTAATCAAAAAAAAATCTTATCAAACAAGAGTATCAAAGAAGTTAATAACAACTGTTTCAGCTGTTCTTAATATTCAAAATGTTATTTTTAACTTTTACCAAAACTGTTCAGTTCATTTGGTTTGGCTGGAGGTTTAAAAATAAGAGATGCAAGAAACTGGGAACTGCGTATGTCTTTTGGTCTGAGAGAAAGTCAGAGGTATCAAATTGCATAAAAAGTTTTATTGCGTGTAGGTATAAACAGTTTTTTGCGAATAAAAGGTGATAAAACCTACCAACCTAATAAAATCGCATACCTACTTTTTAACGCCGAATGTTATGACGGTCATTGGTCGCGCCCATATGGTATAAAACCGTAAAACATTAATGGAGTCACGCCATTATGTCTTCTAGATCTCTCTTCGAGACTCGATGCCTAACCACATGCTACCAATTCAGTTTTTTAAAAATTCTTCAATTTTAGGGTTTCTCGCCCAGGTTGACGAAACCAAATCCGAGCTGATGTGGATGTTCCAAACAACTTTATTTTGCGAAGCGCTTCCAAAGCCGCACCTTTTCGCAATCAATTTGAAATTGGCCAAAAATTGTTAGGGCGGCGGTCCCAACCCACATTGCTATTACCGCTGATGAACTAAGAATCTAAAAATGAGAGAAACGTGTTCCAACTAGAACTGTAGAAGGCGATGATGCGCTTCGCAAAAAAGAAACTAATCAATAAACATTTGGTGTCTTTGTAGTTGGATTAATAATTAATTTCTCATAACCGACCGGTTTCTGTTGGGCGTTGAACGTACCGAAAGCTCATTATGCGCACTTGAATGGACCAAGGGGTAAATTTAGCCTCCACTTCTTCTCTTTAGACAATTTGTTGCATCTAATTACGGCCAATTTGGAATAAATTTGGAACATTTCTTTAAAAAAGTTGTTTCTGCTCGTTTAATTGCAATAATGTAATTCAGCGTTTGCTCATTAATCACTTTAACCTTAGTGAATGTGAAGGACATCGCGTGAATCATGGTATTTGTTGTTCTATGCAGTTGTTGACGGAATGGTGGATCAGTGCTGCTCAACATGTTGCCTTTGTTGATGGCAAATAATCAAAATGACCCGGCGACGCGGGGGACGAGAATTTCGCCATTATAGTCGTATCGAATGCGTCAATCCAAGACGTTACCTAACAACGAATCAATCATTTGCCATGGAACTGTTGTATTATGACGACCTGAGTCTAGAAGCGTCGCAATGTCTACATTTACATATCTATGATAGCAGCAATTTAATCCAACGTCGTGCGTTAACAATCATCGTCAAACGGGCACGAATCGTTGCCCGATCAGACCCCCGATAGCGCTACCAAAGAATTCGCCTACCAATCGTTTCAAAACCATCAAACGATTCGGAAGCCATCGAGAATCGTAATGGTAGGGGGCCCACCTACGATCTACAAGAAGGGAGGCCCCAAAAGATAACTTTTTTACTAAATCAGTAGTAGTAGCTTCAGGTTGTGAATTTTATTTCTATTTCTTTGGTCCCACTTTTTTCGCCAGACCTTAATTTACCCATATCCAGTTGTTAGAAGTAAAGTTGAGTTTATTTGGACTATCAGTATACAAATCTGATGGAATAAGAGGCAAATTTTAAAAGAAGTGAAGCGAGAGGAACAAAATTACTAGAATAAAGACAAAAAAAAAATGCATGGATGAAATCCTACCAACATAGTTTTTAGGTGCAAAAACTTTTCTATTGATTTACATTATACCAGCGATCGATTGCCAAATGTTCTTTCTATTTTTCTTCTTTTATTTAGTGGCATTTCTTAATTGGTACTGTTAGCGGTTTTTGAACTTAGTAGCAAATCTAGAAATTTCGACTTTGACCACTTTGGGGTCTTAAGAAGGCATATTTTGTCTTAAATCATGCAATCAGACTGCAGACAGGTAGAGACTTTCAAATTATTTGTTTTTTCACTGACCTGGAAATGCAGTTCTAACACAAAAAGAATTACTTTTTGACGAGTTATTCGGCGCTTTTAGAATATTTCTGATCTAGATGCAAGGCTATTATTAGAAATTTGTAAGTGTCCGGCGATAATGTAGGGGCGGTTGTGACGCCTTGCGATACATGGCCGTGCGAGGTCGGAATTGTTTGAGGGAAGTTTTTCGGAATATTCGCGAAATTCCGATAACTTTATCTAATTGTGTGGGCAACGCTGACGTACTGTTTGTTTTGGTCGTATTTCTGTAATTGGGAGTGTTAGAGCGATCGAAGTGTTTACTTTGCGAGCTGACATTGAAATTATTCAAACGTCCAAACGTAAAAACCCGCAGTTCCTAATCAGCCGTTTCATATTCCGAAACACTGGCTGGTTGCATTAGATTTCCTATCGGCTTCCTGTTTTCTGGCAGATATCTTTATAGACAGACGAACTCGCGGCTGTTTTTTGCCAAAGAACCTTATCTCGGGCGTATTGTGGTATAATGAAAGGGTTGAGGTATTGCGACACAGACGAATTTATGGCGCTTTTAATCTTTATTACCAGTCTACAACACGAAACTAGAATACGACATGCATATAGTTTCTAAATGTGGCTTTTTTACAAGGCTGGTATCAGGAATACATTAGGAACTGTAAATATACTTAGTTATGTTAATTCGCAAATATGTTTATGCGGAAATTTAAATTTTTATTGGCATCGCCGGACCGACGAAATTTTTCCGGTCCGGCTTTCTCGTCTTGGTCGCGTTTCACCTTATCTCCTGATGGATTATCGACCATCAATTAGAATGCGCGATAAGTCCCGAAATTCCCGGTGAGCTCGGAAAATCCGCGCCGTCGGGGAATCTGGCAAAAAATAATGCGAGCAGAGCAGTCGTGTCGGTGACTGGTTAATGTAATCAAACAGAAACATCCGCCCGAAATATTGATAAGGTCAAGCAACTTCGCGTTGGTATCGCCTCCCATGAAACATGCAATTCATAAAGTAAAAACCGAAAACGTGTCGCAAACGAACAAAGTCGAGAATACGAAAATAGCAAATGAATGTTTTTGCTATTGAACGTGCATTGCGTGACAGTACAGACTGTCATGGACTCGGTCCGCAGTTTTACATATTTTATTGGACCGGTCCTGATGTCAGCGGTTCTCTGAATAATAGTGAGTAACGAGTGTTTGTGGACGGCTGATATGAGTGATTTACGTTTGCGGCTGGTACACATAAATTAATTTAACTACTGCTTGCAGAGGATGCTGGGCGACTACACTGACCATAATGCACCTGCCCGATCTGCCTCTTTGGCTTAATCGCATTATAATCGTGCAGCAGCCATAATTTATGCCGATGACGATCCTGCTCCGGGAGAAAACGGTCGCAGGAATCGCCTCTGTCGGTCCTGCTACGTACGCCGGGGCCAAAATTGAGAGGTGACGCCACCAGCGGCCCTGGAGACCGCCTCTTGCCACGCCAATTAAATGTTGGAGTGCTCAAACAACCGTCTTACCAGCATAGCAGTCATCTTGCATTATTCAATTAACGGCTGCAATGATACAGTACAAGTTAACCCAACATACATCGCCGGTGAATGCCTCCGGGTTGAATCGCATGCTAAATTACAATTGTTTGTTTCATCCAACTCACGCAAATCATAAATGAAGACTTGCCACTATTGCTCCTAGAAGAGGAGAACGACTAAACCCATGACCGGGACCAGCGCAACGAGCAATGTTCATTCATTACCTACCTATAGCTGCCTGCAATAAAAACTGTCAACTGGCGCAGAAGTGCCAGTTTCTCCAAAATTTTCCCTCTTCACTGGATAATATCGGCGTTGCGTGAATAATTGACAGCGTTAACGAGGTGAAGAGGAGTGGGGAAAGGGTGTTATATCGACGACCTACATTACCTTTACCTATTTTTTTTAAAAAAATTTTAGTAATGCTGTCGTAACTTCTGCCTGCAAGCGGAAAGTTGCGCAAAGTGAGCCTTCAAGGAAGTGTCGTTTATTATATTTGTAGAGACTCCGCTATTATTAGCGATTACAGTAAAGGTGAAAGTTCCAAGGGGTAGGCGACGCAAATGTTTGAGAAACTCTGCTTTAACACACTTAAAATTTGACCTAAACAATTGCTAAAAAATTTTGTGACGCAGCGTTCTTGAACTTCCCAAGTCGAAATGAACGGATCTCGTGCTGGCTCACCGCCGTTTTTTCGCAATAAAGGTTGTAGGTAAAAATGGTCGCTTTATAGGTATGTCATTGATTGATTCGATAACGTGAACACAACGGCGTTGTTTGGATTGTACTTCGGCGTTATTTCGGGCCGGAAATACATTCAATTGTATGAGGTGTCCTCATAAAACATTGATATGAATTTTCATTAATAATTACCATTCCGTTATTTTTATTATTAGTTGCCATGATGCCATTATCTTTTTTACTTGAGTTACCTACGAGTCCCACGTCATTGCTTACCTTGCTTCTGTTTTGTATCGTGACTAAATTTAATTGGCAATATATTGCTCATGTTCAATCACCAAGAGCTTCGAAAAGCAACCTAGAAACAAGTGGTTGCTGGTTTCTAAAGCCGAGCCCACAAATTGGCGCGTACAAGTATCACAGTGCAAGTATTGAGAAATGGGGCACACTATGTTTCGTGTACATAATATATGAAATGTTATCTTGTTTTGTCTCTTGCCCTAACTTGAATATCGGACGCTTTATCAAATGGATTCTGGGGGCTGGTATGAGTTTTCACGAGCCGCCCCTGCTTGAGCTGTGCCTAGTCATTGAAATGGTTCAATTATACAACTGGCCAAGTATTGCTTGTATATTTATTTAATGTTTATCGCTATATCAAAACAAACGTGTACTTGCGGATATGCGATAGCCACTTATACTGCAAGTTTAATATTGTTTGTATATGTTTATGAAACTCAATAGATGGAGTGGAAACTTGAAGCTATTTATAAACAAATTTGTGTCAGCTTTACGTTTTCATCCAAACAACACTATTATGCAAGCATGTCGATAAATAAAATGTCTTGAAATACTTTTGGACTAACGGCTTCCAAAAGAAGACGCGGAAATACGTGAAAGAAAAAAGAAAGAATGTTAAATGAGAAAATAAAATATATAAGGAGGTGGTCAAACGTTTTCACGTTAACAGGGTGGGGCAATAGTGCGTCCGGCTTCGATAGCTCGAGTTTTATGATGACTAGAAATTTGATTTAAGAACACAAATAAGCTAGAAACAAAAATTATAGTAATTGTTTACAATGTCCACTTTTCGCTTTTTGCGGCGTTTTTTTTGGAAACCATCGTGAAACATCATTATAATGCCATTTTGAGCAATGAAATGTAAATGCAAATGAAAAATAATTTTATGCAAAATTTATAGAAAAATAAAAAAAAACATGTGCTACGGCAAGGAAAATAAGAGTAAAAATAAAGTAGTTTGCACAAGAAAAGATATTGATTTTCGTAATGTATACATGGTGACGAATGCGTTGGTGTAATTAGTTTTTTGAAAATCGAAGAGTGGGTAAAGTAAACAATGACCAAAATTATTTTGAATATACAGGGTGAGCCAATACGATTATACAGGGGCAAGTGACATTTTTTAAGTGGAATGTTATTTGAAAAGAGAATTTTTGGAGCCTTTTCCTAGACTCTTTTCACTCCAATATTATTACTGACAATTTCCAAACCACTTGACTGTAGTGATTTTCTTTGTTCAAATAATAGCATTTACAAATGCCCGTTAAAAAAATCACTACAGTTACAATTACGAGTTTTAAAAGAAAATTATGTAATTAATAGTTGGGAAAGATCTGTGGGATGTCTTTGAATATTTTTTAACTTTTGAAAAATTATACAGGATGGGTAAACTTAATTTTTCAATTTAGAACTTTTTGAATTTAATTTTCTAATTTTTTTCAAATAGAACACCTGTATTTTTTTTAACGATGTGAAAAAACTAAAATCGAAAGCAAACATTTTTTGTATGTTTCTATGTTTCTATGGCTATTTGTAACCATTTGTAACCATTTTCGATACCAAATATCTATTAATAAGTAAATCATGCAATGCTACTATAGAAGAACATTTTTTATCATTTGCTACTAATTTGTGTTTCTTTGTTAATGCTTGAGAAGATATAATATGGCAAATATTATTAGTTAAGTAGCAACAAATTTTTATACTATAAATTTCAAATGTTTCAAAATTGACACAAATGACAACTAACGACAGGTAACTGCGATACATAAAAAGCAAAAAATGATCACGATACAAACATAAAGTGAACTCGCTAAAAAAACTCATGCGATTTTTATAGGCAAAACATCTGGAGTAGTGATTACAATTTTTTCTGTGGAGTTGTTTTAAAAACAATGTAAATTTTTAAGATTATCCTTAAATTTTGTATTTATTGGTCAATAATATCTGTATATCGCCTGCATCGTGACAGTAAGGGGAAAACGATGAGTATGAGTAGGGACTGGGCAACTTGTAGTGCAAATTCTTGAGGAAACCGAAGGTTTTTGGCAGACAACTAGTGATTTTAGATTCAAATTATGGAAAATCTTAAGAAAAAAAATTGTTTTCGGCACCATTGAACTCTGGTCTTGCCGTTTAATTTTGTTTCCACTAAAATACCATTTTAATAACGTCCTCGCATTAAAATATGACGTACGATACGGGTGTACAATTTTTTTCAAACAAATAGCCAGACGAAAATATCCAATTTCATACTTGTTGGCATCCAATAACGATAAGTTAGCTCTAATGCCTGGTACTGTACCACTTGTAATAAAGATGTTGATTCTGACAACAATATTGCCTAGTTTAAAAGCGAGCTTTACAACCTGTCTCCATTATAATCTATAAAATTTATAAAAAAATTCAAATTTGAGACGTCGTTGCATATTCAAATTCACGCAGCAAGTGATCATCAGGTTAATTAAATGTCTCCTCCACAGCTTCATTTCGCAGGTGGTGTTCCGAGCACTTTATCCACCCAGCTGGGAGGTAGAACGTTCATTAATCTTTGATTGGTTGGTGAAGTGGTTTCAGAAATCTCTTCAAAAGTCGGAGTGCTGAAATGGAAATCTAAAAGTAGCCTTTCACGTAACTTTTTGTTGCTAAACAAGGTTTCCAAAATTCGAAAATAATTGTCAGCGCTTTATCGAGAAGATCTGAGACGCGTTGGCAAGATGAATGGGTCTGACTGTGAATTGGCGCTAATTTTGAACTTGAGTACATTTAAATAATTACATGATTAGACATTCGAATGCGCGCTCGTTAACTCTATAAATTTGGCGAAGCGATAAACAAAAGATTGGTTTAGGAACGCCCTACTCTAGACACAATGGCAAGACGAAAAAAAAAAAAATCCAAACTATCGAGATTCTCAGAACTTTAGTTAGAGGCGTTTGTTTAATGGATGATTTACACAAACTATTTTCAAACGAGTCTCAAAGAACTGCAATTAGACCTTACATTTGTACGTTTAATTTGTGAATTGTTGCTAAGCGTAAGTCGCTATTAATTTTTGCCAATTTCCCGGAATAGGTGGGTGTTGGTGCAACCGCAGCTCTTCGACTTGAGTCATCCATCCTCTTCAGTTCTGACATCAACCACCACGAGTTTAATTGCTGTGTATAATTGTCCATCAGTATAATTTTAAGTTCTTTATGCCGAATTCCTCCTCTTGCACCGATTCTCAATGATGGTCTTAAGAGTAAAAAAACTGACACGCAGTTATGCAAATGTTCGGGTTAATTAAAGAGTTTCTACGACTGCAACGAAAAGAATCCCGTTGCGTCAGGTTTGATTGCGTTGCCATCGTGCCCATGTCAGCTAAATTGCAATTTCTGCATTAACATTAGCAATTTGCATAATGTTTACTGAAATAGCGGCGAAGTTAAGAGAGGTTTTTCTTCCTGCTTTTGTAGTTTTCAATTACTGTAAGCGCGATTATTACTGACATGCCAAGATTACATGCGGAGATTTCCAACGGGAATTGCTCAGATATGAAAAACCTGGAAGAAAGCCCGCGAATTGGCTAATGGCCCAAGTACGGAACTGTTCGCAGTATTTATCTCGCTAATAATACATCAGCGCGATGTCGATACGATTAATTATGCCGCCAAGAACAATGGAGTTATCAGGAAGTGTTTTGCAATTAGAGCGCCGTTAATGACGGTTCGCTGCATGTTTATTGCTTTCCGAAATAATTGATCTTCCGCACCGCCGAGACCTGCACAGGAGGGTAAGTCCTCCTGGGGACTGAAATCCTCAGCAATTCCGTTATCCAGTATTGGTGTTGTTGATTGATTGAAAGGAAATAATTTTTAAACCTCAGGAGATCTTCACTGCACGCCTTTTTGATGGTGCAACGAGAAGAATTGGGATCCTAGAGGTTAAAAATTGAAAAAATATGGATAACTTGACAACGTGTCATAGTTTCCAAGGAAATATTTTCTAAACCTCAGGAGATCTTCACTGCACGCCTTTTTGATGGTGCAACGAGAAGAATTGGGATCCTAGAATCCTAGAGGTTAAAGATTGCAAAAATATGGATAACTTGACAACGTGTCATAGTTTCCTTTGGTGTGTCTGTAGCAACAATAGGAAAGACATAGAAGTTTTGGTGAAGGGCGCTTAATGCTACTTATGATTTCAGCCAAATCATTGGAATGAAACGACAATAGTGTAAATTTTTTGGCCGTGCAGTGGTGAAGGGGGCGACAACGACAATTAGCTGTTTTATCGCCCACTACTGTTCAACGTCCTCAAAGCAACTGTGCCGCTGACTTTTCCAGCTTCGTTGTCGTATCATAGCTCTCTCCTCTCAATCAACAATTGATAAGGCGATACAAAAGCACATTTGTAAATATCATTTTTTACTATTTACTTAATAACTACTTTTGTGCCACTAAACAAACTTACCTGTCTATGGGATGTTGTCAAACTCCGACAATAATTTCATTGCCTTGAGTGCCCTCAAATTTTTTTTTAATAGCAACGTATTTTCCGGAGATCAGGCCGCCTCTTGATTATTGTTTGCCACAACTGGTGGGACAGCCATTGTTTTATTTTGGATGTTCCTTTCGTAATCCATCGACAACTGGCAACACGACCATTAGCTACACCGTTGCCCATAGTGTTTTGTATTTATTTACTGGAGAGGTGAGTACCGAGTAGGTAGAAGAACGACAGACTAAATCAAAGAAATCGCCAATGCAACAATGAAATAACGCGAGAACTGCCAGGTGTATTATGTAAGAAAACAACACGAATACCAACACCTCAGTTAGGCTCGATCCACACTATAGTGCCGGTCACGGTTCGTTCTCGATCCAGTCTCGGTTCGGTAAAATCTTACTGTATCCACATTATCATCTGCGCTCGATCACGCTTCAGTCTCGATTTGTACACTAGCCTCTGGTTCAGTCAAAATTGTTGATGGTGGAAGTCGGATGTATTTTCTTTGCAATACAATTTTACTTTATTTCACTTATTAAAGTACAATTTTTCTCGTTGTCTGACAATGTCGTTCGATTTTTCAATTAAAGAATTAGTCGTTATAGCTCTTCTTCTTGATAAAGATGCTACAACTAAGAAAAGAGTGAAACGCAAGACAACAAAAAGAAGAATGTGGGTGCATTCAAGCCTATTAGCGAGGAAAACGGAAGGCGAATACTACACCTTGTATCCTCACTTAATGAAACCTATTCACACTATGAATACAAGTCATGATCAGTCCGATCTCGGTTCGATCTCGGTCCAGCAAAATATTCTTCAGAACGGATCGCTGCCGGACCGGGATTGGATCGGAACTTGAGCGGTGCTGATAGTGCGAATACGCTCATTGTTTCTTGTTTAGGAATCTTTTACCGAACCGAGACTGGACCGAGAACGAACCGTGACCGGCACTATAGTGTGAATCGAGCCTTATTCGTATAAATCAAGAATGTTTTTTTATGTAAATGACAAGGAGCTGCAGGCGTCACGATGCCGTTTCTTTTGGTTAATTTATCGCTGGAGTGTCCAACTCAAAAACTAAAGGGCAAAATAAAGTTCACCTGGAATGTTCAACTTCTTGCACTCGAAATGTAAGACACGATTCTGGACATTTTTATCGAAACACGTATATCCGTTTTCGGTAGCAACAAGCTACTTATATTACTATTAGTATGGAAATGTGAAATTACAATAATTTCTTTCGTTCAATTATCATACAATGCACCAATTAAAGTAATTGGCATCGATCTGTACAGATCCACATCTGCAGCAATGATAGGTGATAGAGTTAGTTTCATTAAGCGTCATGTGGCTGACGTTCAACAATAGAAAAATTGTCTGTTCCACTTTCCACCCTTCGAATAAAGTGAGAAATTTATTGTAGCGGCGATCGGCGATTGCTGGCAGTTAAAATTATTAGTTAAATCCCAAATTAAATGGTGTTAAGATAAGAATCAAATCATAAATTAGGCGGTTTGTTCGAAAACTTAACCCTCAATTATTGCTTCTAATACCTTCCAAGATATTAAAAATTGTAACAAAACCTGTTATTAAATGTTAATTTTGACAGGGCGTTCCCGTTACTACGATGGGTGGTCCCAATTAATAAACTGCAATTTTATAATTAGTTGCGCAGCTTTTGTTTTATTGTCTAACTTTATCAAATAAAATTTACGCGTTGCGCCGTTTGCTTCTAAAAACATTGTTAAAGTCATGAAGTTACTCTATCTACCAACACCTTTCTCTAATTTTTTAATGCACCAATCTCATTTGCATAAATTGCAACAGAGGCTTGGAACGAATGCAGAAAAAGTCGCAGAAGAAGCAAAACCTCTATGCAAAGTAGCGCTGGATTTTATAATAGGTACTGCTCGAACTGGGCATGTTTGTTGCATAAATTGAGGAGTTGCATTTTCTTTAATCATGTAATATCGGCGATAATGGGCGCGGTTTGTAAAATACGACCTTAACATTGTAGCGAATTGCGATCTTGATCTTTGGCCGAGCCATGCCACGTAGATTGACTGTTTTACATTGAGTAAAAGCAATGCAACAAGTGCATATAATTAAAGGATAATGACGCAATTATTACACTGTGTCGATAATCCAGCGAGACGTCGAACGTTGGCAGCACTCCTATACAACTTTGATGGATTCCTTTCATAATAATACCAGCGGCATCAAACGTGCAAAGGAAGATGGAAAGAAACTTGCAACAAAGACTCGCAAATGCTCGTCTCCCATTAAACATTGCCTTCTTTGAGCTTAAGATGAATCCATCAACAATCAGCACTCCGACCTTGTTTCTCATCTGAATGTTGAAACTGTTGATACCCTTGCAAAAATGCAAAAAGGTTCTTCTTCGTTAGCGTCCGTCCTCCTTCGCGCCTCAGTTCTTCGAGGATTTCCAACTTCTTCATAACTTTCTCACAATGCCGTCATTGTTACTGTTAATGTATCTTAATTTATTCCTGTAGATTGTTAAGTTTTTATGACGTGACTATATAAAAATAAATCTTAATATTAACACATCTTCTTGTAACGACGTTTGTGTTTTGACTCCTGAACTTTTTCAAATACACAAGTTCGCCGAGATTTACGTTACCACAATTAGACAAAACTTTTTTTTCCAAAACTGGAAAATGGTCCTCAAGTAGTAGAAAAATTTTGAAAAGTGATAATTAATTAAATACCATTTTATGTATAAATTCTTAGCTTCCAAAAATCCGATTATCTATGGTTGGAAAAATTAACAATAAATGCAAGTTTAGTTCTAATAAAATTTATGTTGTTAAATTAATTAAAGAGCAATAATTGGGTCCCAATGTAATGGATTTTTTGGGTCAGTTATAAGCAGAGTTGTGCCTTTCGAAAACTGGGTAGTAAGTAACCTCCCCGGGGTAAGAAGGGACCAGGCTTCTATGGAAAATAAGTCGACAAATTTAACTGAGCTTTTAATATTTGCTTTAGGTACCGTTTAATCCTGCTGACGTCTTGTCATTAACGCAACCAATTACGTTGTTAATAGCTTTTCTTTAACTTCTTGCCACTTGTTATTGAAGGTTAATTTCAAGAAAACGACGTGCTGGCGAGAACGACAAACGTCATCCACTGCTTTTGTAAATGTTTTTATAGTTTTAAAAATTTGCAAAGCTGTTGAATAACGTAATTTTAAACAAACTTTTTCTCCTCGTTACCGGCTGTTTTTATAAAGGTGTCGCCTTGGAATATTTGATATTCATAACGGACCCATGATCCAGTCATCGAGCGGCCACCAATTTGTTGGAATATTCTTATGTTAAGTAGAAATGGAAATCGAGTAGGCGACGATAAGTGAGAATTTAGATTATCAATCGCACTATGTATCTCGATACATTGTATCAAACAGTTTTGAGATTGAATTTCTATACCAATGGTTTTGCAAAACGTTCTAAATTTGCATGTGATACGGTTCAATGTAGTCCGTTTGATTTGCATAAGACCTGACTATGCAATTATCACGTCGTTCTGTGGCCTTAAAAATGTTTTTGCACATAAATTTTCATACAAAACTTCCTACACACACATTTGTTTAATACACCCATTTAAACAATTCCATGCCAAGCATAACTGACATTGCCTACTAAGCACATTACACTAAAATAGCTGCATGAATAACAATTCGAAAACCTCCGTACAATCAAAATCGGCCAAACCAGAAGCCCGAACAATTTTTCATTTGCCGCATTAACCCCCCGCCGGGCCCTTTGTTAATTTCCCCAAAATTCGGTATAAAACAGCAATTTCCCTGACCGCCAGCTCGGATCATCGGTTCCAGCAACAGGATATTGCGCACACGAATAATTTATACACATTACAACAAATTGCGCTAAGGCAATCAATTTTTATGGCAATCGAGGCGAAAATTCAATAAACACCGAGTCGTCACAAGGACCAATTTTTTTTATTTTTCGACGGCTCATCATTTTCGTTGCTAACCGCCGTACCTGATCGCTGGGCCCATTTTGAGCCGCCCTCGTGCAATTCACCCTCGACGCGCGCGTCCCGACGCCATGTTGAGCGGCGACGCCATGCGTCCGACACGTGTTTCCAGAAACGTGGCGCTGATCTCGAGCGACCACTGACGGCGGACGCCCGAACTACCGGCTTGATCGAGGCGGCAAAACGATTCAATAAGTCATGGGTTGAGGGTTGCGCGGATATTTATTAATAATAACGCAATTAGGTAGGTTCGCCGGCAATGACATACCTAATGTTTATTTACTAATTAACATAGCGGCAAGTTGATTTATTCGTTACAGTTTTTACGTTGCAAGGACGCTGTGGGTTGTAATCTAGAGGTGTAATGGCAAACGGGGGATATCCCTTGGGCACGTAATGGCTTGTGGACCAAGGTACGGAGCAAACAGGACCCAAAGTGGTTGGAAATAATAAGTAGCGCACCCTCGTGGCTTAGCAGCATTGTGGAAGGAATCTTTGGTGCTCACGGGCACCACGGGGAGGTGATGGCAGCGGTTTTGGTGACTGCTGATGAAATACGGGAGCAAATGAAGGTTTTCCCACAAACACTATTATGAATTCGTCAGTAGTAGCGTATACTTACGTACCGTATTATTTACTGTGCGTATTTGCATATGGTTTTCACGGTACTACGCGATTAGTTGGGTTCTTTGCCCACATGATTATCGCCGAAATAAAGTCTTATTAGACAGGCCGTAAAACGCACTATTCAAGTGCAAAACACGATCATCGTCCAATTCCTCCAGATGGACACCCAACGTAACACCCACTCGCAAACTAAAACGAAGAAATTCAATTAGTGTTAAGGCAATAAACTTTACAAGCAAACACGAAAATTCGGGCATTTCTCTCTGTGGCTGTTGCGTCAGTTGTCGAAATATTTTCCCAAACCGCTATTTTTATTTATTCAAACCCGACGAATTTCACTAGAGAGCAAGAAGTAAACCTGTTTTGTAACGGCGAATCGTGATAAAAATGACCTACTATTTTACTATTATCCGCTTTCTACGTCGAGAGTACTACCATTACTTGTGAATGGAATTACAGTATATGCAGCACATGGTGCAGAAGTTACGTCGCAGCTTACGTAACGTTACGCAAACCCAGAAAATTCGTTAGCAGGTATTCCAACTATTAGGCCGCAATTAAGGAGCGCACGGCTCATTTGGTATGGTAATTCGGACACTTTCCAGTTTCATTTTTCCCTAGCCGTTAATTTCGACTGAAACGTTAATGAATTCTATGATATTTCGAAAAAATCTCAACGTGGTCTTACAGAAGCCCCAAAAGTCGTGATTTGACATAAATTATTCGCCCACTCGGTGATTTTTGGTTCGGTTAGATAGTCTTTGGTTCGGTGGTTACGAAGAAAAAAACTTGCCGAATTAAAAAAAATGCTAATATAAAACGCAACGGGTCAGATAAGAAGGCAGTAAAAAGACATAGATAATATCAACTTCAATAATTTGATCAATGACTTCTTGTCGTTATGCTAAGCTAGTAAAACCGGGGCATCTAATTAATCCACCACGGCTCTGAGGGGCCACAAATTCTCAACATTATTTATCTTCAATTTTGGTTAATCTACGACCTCTTTAGTTCTCAGATCAATGGCCAATTTCAAAATATTAGTAATTAATTCCCACGGGAAGAAATCTGAAACTTAAAATAGCGTCATCACAGTTTTATACTGTCTTTGACCAGTCTTTGACCACTGATAATCATTTGATGCTCCTTACAAACTAAAATAAAATTGACATTACGACACTAGGAATGAATGCGAGAAAGCTCAGAAGTAAATTTGAGTGTGTTGTGGCACTTGTGGCGTCTTAAGTCTCTATAATAACAGGATTCACCCTCAGCGAGAAAAATTTCAAAAAAGGAATCTTAAATTGCCAAAACTATGGCTTTATATGTCAACGTTACCTCTAAAGTTCAACTCTAAGGTCTGGAGGTCTAACTAAAAGATAATTGAACTAATGCCAGAAAATTATTCTTGTTGTTACCTTTATTATTTAGACATGCAGCAGTATTTTGCAATTTATCCTAGTTTTCGAATAAAAAATTTAGGTTTTACGTACATACACATAGATGGAGCTATTTTTGCTCCTTGACCTTTGTAATCCTTCAAAATCAGCTCAAGATCCTTATCAGTGTTAAATTGCCAAAAATGTGAGCGAAAGGTGTTGTGAAAGGAAAAATACCATTCTGTCATTTTCTTTCCACCAATCGCCTTCCACGTGGGCCAGCGCATAATTTGACCACTTCTCATCGCCGAATTATGCACCAAACACGTTTTCTCTCTAGACACTTGATGATTTATTTGAGCGGTTTTAACACCTTTCCCGCCCGAATTAGTGACTAATCAAATTAAGTTCAAACCGTCAATGGCGTTTCCATCAAAACATTGACGACATGGAGAACGGCGAAATTCCGAAACTGTCGTCTTCATAAACTACGGACGACCTCGCTTCTAACTTAACTTTCTCAATGCTCTAATCTAAACCGTCTCCAAATTATACGTTGCGTATCCTAACAATGGTGCATCCTAGTCTGGTGACGGCGAAAGTGGGTGTATGGGACGCACGTACTCGTTAGTTGTTGAACACTTGAGCAAACTGCGGTTTCGCCAAGTAACCAAGTATCAAAAAAAAAATGCGAAAATCGAAGAGATCGGCTGAAATAATTACTATTACACAGATGGATGATAAATGGAACGATATAGGAGCACGAAAAAAGTTTCAGTAAGTTATTGCTTCGATAATTGAATATAAATCCTTGTAATGTCTTGCATTTCCTGCATGTTGCCTTCGGCGCGCTGTTATCTTGGCGGCGTTGCTTTAATAACTATTATGGCAACAGTTTTCGATATTTCCTCCAGCAGCAGGAATTTGTTCGATGGAACAGAGAAGTATTGTTATTATTATTAGTTTGTCAAAAAAGCAATGCTTTCCTCAAGAGACTGCTAAAGTGCATTATAAAATTGCGTGCGTGTATCTCGTCTCAAAAGCGCAAACTTTCCGGGAAATGAATTTGTAATGCTCGGTTCACAAATGAGGAGAAATGATAAGTAGTTGGAATATGGGATGTTTGCATAATGACCGTTTATGCAGAGGAAATTGTCAGCGGACGCCGGGCAATGTGATGCATCAAGACCATTACTGTAATTTGGATTTGGATAAAACAACAGGTCGGAGGCAGTCAACTGAATTTTTTTCCCACATCCGCAAATAGTAAATACTGCACTTATGATGACTAATAACATAAAGAATTCAATAAAACTAGCTAAACTATAACTGACCAAATACCAGGCAATTATATGCACATATGTGAATTATGTATGTACTTTGTAGTTTTACCCACTCAATTGAAAAATTGTGCTCTACGTGCCTATGTAATTTTATTCAATATGCGCAGCTGCGTCTCTCAAGCGCTAAAATAAAAGATTCCTCGCACGCAGTCATATATTTCTAAGAATAATAATTTTTGCAAACTTTTTTTTTTGAGAGTCTGCGAAACGATTGAGGAAAGTGGTTTGAAGTGGTTAAAACTTCTTCGCATGAGTAGGGCACTTCCACCGTACGAAGTTTAATTTTTATGAGAAAATCGTAATTAACTGTTAGGTGTAACAAATTTTTTCCATCATTTGGGTAGATATCAAATTCTTGGAGAAAGTTGCTGCTTACATTATAGGAATTTGCATAATTTGTGGGAGAGTGCAGGCAGACTGTTGTTTCCTGGGTTGGGTCTTCGTAGACAAACGCGGCTCTCTCGCAGATAAATTAAGACTTGTGCAACATGGAACTTGCAAGATAGAAGCTCAATAGTCATCGCTAAGCTAGTTGCAGCAATAAATAAGTTCTCCATACAACTACTTTGGCATAAATAAAACATCAATGTTACAAGAACTGCGCAAATCTGGCTGATATAATGACGTGTCAATGTGTAAAAGATACATTTTAATTAGGACAGGATGAAATTCACTTTGTGTAATGCAGCGAAACGTGAACGGTGAATGGGAAAAACGTGAACGTTGCATTAAAGTTTTATGTCAACTTTTGAAACATACTTGAACTTTCCGTATTAGCCAATAACTATCATTTTCAACACTGCAATTTCAGCTCATTTGTGGGATAATTTGTGTTACCGGCTGCAGCCTTGAGTGCATTTTTCATTTGTTTGCAAATTATTCTAAACTACCCACAACATTTCGCTTTTACGCGACTCTGAAGACGCCGTGACCGGCGGATTGTATCGCAAAGAAAAAATAACTTTTATCGAACTTAATTACCACGCCGCGCAATTAACAGGCATTATCATAATATGGTTGCGTGCAAGGTGCAAGAACTAATACATAGTAAAACAACTCTTATACAACTGCAACTAGTCTTGAACCAACGGCAACAGAAAAGCTATGAGAGCTTTACGAAATCTTTGACCCAGTTTTTAAATTTCCTTCTACTTTTTTAAAGTTGCCAGCCTTCATCGGGAATGACCACTTTTTGGCCGATTCTGTCCCCATCTCCGAAGAATGCTGTCTCCTGATTTTTGTTTTGAGCTACTGATGAGTCAAAGTAGGGTCTTCAAGATGGCCTTATCAAAGGTTGAACTGTATAGCGCCATGAACGCCTACTAATCATTAACAGCCCGTCATAATTATAATCCGTCTTTTAACTTAAAAGCTCTTCAGATACGATCTGGTGCTGCTAGAGTCTGTGCAGCAGCTTGAAGAAAATGAACTCGAACCGGACAAACGTGAGTTGCTCTCGAAGACCCCCTTGACGCCGGCAAAGCCGGAACTGATTATTCCTATCGGAATATCGCAACTGGTGTAAATTAGCTTTTGCTTATCAGCTATCAGGAAAGGACTACAGCACGTTTTTTCGCAGATACCTAATTTAGCGGCCATTCAAAGAGTGACAGGACTTGGCAGTTTTGTCAGGAGTCAAGTTTCGTGACTGCATATTGGAGTACTTACCTACAGAAAAAAAAACTTGCTGGTACGTAATTATTTCCACTTTACCGACGTCGAAGATACGGCCGTCCTGCATGTTTGCAAGGTGCACGGATCTGCTGATGTCTATCAAACAGCGCTCCTGTAAATTTTATAGACACTTTGACACCGGGTCCCATCCGAACACGTGTACTTATTATTTATGCACTCGCCAGAATGTTTTAGTTTCTTTCAGTAATATGAGTCAGAAGCCTACCGAAATAATAAAAACTTTTACGACGTCGTCCATCTAACGAGCATATTGGGATCATTAAAATTCCGTAAGGAGGTTTTGTCACCGGTTAAGCCACTTGATTTCTTCTAATGATATAATTAATGTTATATCACGGGCTTCCATTCATAATGACGTTGAATGAACGGTGGAGAGGAGCCTTTATTTCGCGTTAACGATCTGCAGCGCGACGACGACGGTGTCGGTTGATTCTTCAGTGCCATTTCGGGAACGCCAGCACATCAGCCATCGTTAATTGCACAATTTGAGCACGCTACATGGTGGATTCTATCATGCAACCCACCTAATAACCTTGTCATTCCGTAATTAGCAAATGGCAAAAAAATTAAATGATACGGTTTGACGGTGTAATTACGGTATTCGGTGCAATTGTTCCGATAACGGTCGCTAGTGGCCATTTGGTAGACGTTTTCGAGCTCCGCATAGAAATGCGGTTGATCTCGGGACCGAAAATCCAAGAAAAACAACTTTTGTTAGAAAGGAAACGATCTCCTTCTAATTGCACGCGGCGAAGGCTAACGCCAGCCACCAACACCTATATACGTGATTACGGATTATGTGCGGGTAATTATCCCGTATTGTGCAGCACAAGAGAAAGGAAAGGAAGTCGCGTTTTAAGGACCAGCGCAGCATTTAAGTACAGCACTGAAGCCTACATGCACCTCTTTGTTGAGAATTTGCTATTGGAAATAGAAAACTGGAGCACGAATAATTACATGGGGAGTACTCGAAAATTGGCAACATTTGAAGTTCAAAAATAAATGCCTGTAACTTCGGTTTAACATGATGTCTTGGAAAGCTGCCGGTTTTGTTGTATTCCTAATCCTCCTCATCTTTTTGGTGTCCCAAGTTGATGTAACGTGAGCTATTTCAGCTGCAAATTTTGTAGGTAACACATGAGGCGTCCACACCAATGCCAACAAGTCATAATATACAAGTGCATTCCAATCATTTCAAAATCTCATCAACACAAATTTCAAATTAAGCTCATATAGCGGCTTAGTCCATATTAGAATCCCAGTCAAAGTTTCCAAGAGCAAAAACCAAGTTGCTGGACCAGGCCTCGTGTTGTTAAGTGATAATGAATTACTAATAAAGTTACAGGACTTGAAATTCATGTTCTTGCCGATTTAGATAATGATATAGAACGCGGCTTCTACAACTCTCAGTAAGAGTGGTGGTAATGAAACAACAGCAGGTCTGACAATTTTTTTAAGCCAGAAAACCAAAATCGTTTGCATTATTAGGTAACAGTTTCTCTTTTAGCAACTCTGTTGGGTCGTAAAAATCTTATCTAGTTTACTTGTTTTACATTAATTTACTGGCTTCAACAATTTCTTAATTGGGAGAATTCCCCAATTTTTTGTTAGGTTGAAACGTTAATTGTATTAATAAAAATGAGAAGTAAGTAATTATTATAAAACAAACTAAATAATTATTTAATCACTCTTTTCATTGGAAAAGCTTCCAACCGTTTTTTTAAATAATTTTAATTTTCAAAATATAACTACCTAAGCGGTTATTGAGTGACCCAGTGGTTCATCGTGTAGATACTACATTGCCTCCCTAAGAACAAGAAGTGTACACTGATCGTTCCAAGAACAGGCGATTAAAAAACGTGGATTCAATTATTATCGTTAAAAATTGATATTATTAATTTTAAATGCATCATCTGTGTAAACACGACCGATAATAAAAACAGGTTGCAAACAAGAGCCCATAATTACGAACATCATTATAAAATGTTCAAGTAAACAAGTAGGTATGTATTTGAAAAAGGGGCAAATTGCGCTGTCTCGCAACATTGTCGATTAAAAGATATCTGATTATTATCTCTAATAGTTCTCATCGCACCGCCGTAAAAACTGGCGACAGGAAAGCCATGCGACTATTTCGTATTTATTATCCACAATTTGATTTATGAACCTTTTAAAAATATTAGCAGTGTCGTGAGTCACACGGTTAACCACTTCCAGGATATTAGAGGTAATGGCGCATCCAGAACCGCTTTTTATCCAGAACCGCTTTTTCCCTGACCGAGCGGGCTTTCCCTCGTCTTCTTTGCTGGAAGTGAGTCGTTGCGTTGGTGCTTCAGCGGCGATACCCACCGCTAATTAGTACCACGCTTCTGGGAAAACTTCCCGACCAACGATGCGTCGCTGCTAATACTAATAAGTTCTCGTCGCCTCTCCGGTGGCGAAAAGTCAATTCCTCTACATTGTTGCAGCTTCTGGCTGAACGGATTTCCG
The DNA here is from genome assembly GCA_951805265.1 of Schizotus pectinicornis. Lineage (NCBI taxonomy): Eukaryota > Metazoa > Arthropoda > Insecta > Coleoptera > Pyrochroidae > Schizotus > Schizotus pectinicornis. Next base: position 20,007,799 of record OX638203.1, read on the forward strand.
AGTGCACATGGGGCCGTTTTTTCGTTTGCTCGGATGCAAATGGACCGCCGAGAGCTAAGGAGCCGCATGTTTTTTCTTGGGGCGAATTATATGGGGCCGGCGACCCTTTCCCATCGCAGCAAGAAAGGGGTTCTCATTTGAATATCACGGACGCTGCTGCGTATGCAAAACAATCCGTTCCATTCAGACGAGGGCTAATGTCGACAAGATTCGATTTAACCCTTTCAACTCGATTCCGTCTAGGCTAGAGCGACATTCGAGTGCACCTATGCCCATGCAAAGCGTCCTTGTTCGGTCCGTGGGAAGACAAATACAGAACCGAAACGGCTCTCGGACGGGCCCACTCGCCAGAGAATGTTTATCACAAGAGATAATTGGTCAGGTGTGGCGTGTGTACCTAGAGTGTGGAGTCCAGCGACAACTAGAGAGGAACGTTACTTCCACTTGATGGATTTGGTGTCGAGTAACGAGTCGGCGCTAAATATCGATAACACCCGTTATTGACAGCTCTGTTATAGAAGGTTATTACAGTTCCAGCCACAGGACCAAGGCAAACAACGTCGATTATCAGGCCGTCCGTCGACAGATGTTCGATTAACCGATTCTAGCGGTCCTCACGTCGATTTTTGAGGCAAAAAATTATTGATCTGCGAGGGCCTCTTTATGGTCAATCGAGTTTCAAGGTGGCGAAGGTTGCCACACAAGTGTAATTTTCAATTTCCTTGACCACTAATTGACAGGTAAATATAGCGGGAGATTGAAGAGGTGTCTCTACGAGGTGGTTTTTATCCAAAAGTGAAAGTCGAAATCGCTAAAACCGTGATAAATAATCGACGTGTACGAAGATCAATCATTTTTTAAACCCGTTCACCTAAGCCGGGAATCTGATTGAAATATTGGTGGCTCAAAAGTGTTGGAGGATGGCGCACAGATATTTTATCGTGTACAACATTTGAACGATAGAAATGTTTGGGGTATTTGTCGTCGAAATGACGTCGTAGTTTCTTACCGATAATGGCAAAAAAGTTTCTTAATTAAAAAATAAATAATAAATAAATTAAAAACAATAACTGGTGAAACTGTGTTCTAAGAGAACTAGAATTAGCTTTTTCTAGAAAGCTAAAAAGAATCTCAGTTCAACATCTGGATCAGAAATTATGATTTTTTTTGCACAAAGTTTGAGAGAATCCATCAATGACAGATAATTTTGTATGTACTTAGAAAATAGCTTATATATTGAGAATGATGTAAATTTTCTTTCCTTGGCCATTTTAAGATGTTTACCACATTACATCATTTTGCAATTTGGGAATAAAGAGCTGTTTATACCATCAAGATTCTTGATTTACGAGTAGCGTACTTAATCGAGCTAAAGGAAGCCATCAGCAATCAGCAATCACACGTCACCAATAATAATAGAAAAAACAGCACGATCTTATAGAAAACAATCAATTTTTCATGTAGAGACGCATTTTACAGTTTGTCCACAAGATTAAACACCAAAGTACTATCGACTAATTTATAATGAATTATGGCCATTTGCTGACCATTTTTGTTAATTCTGCGACATAAAAGCATTATCAATCACAGGTGAAAAATCAATCAGTCAATTTTTTAAATAAGTGGTAGTTTATCGAAGTGATGGATTAATCATTCAGGATTCAGATGTAGGTTGTGCTGTATGCTCTAACTAGAGAAATAACTTGAACCAACGAGTTATGTGGCGAATGCGAATTTCGATACCAACTACTTTGTAAATAAAAATGAATAATGCAACTTGCAAGCTGATAATTAATACAGTTGTTGGAGAAATTAATAACCTGTTTGGTCTTATTTTGTCGGCTTACTTCGGTTCGACAAGTTGCAGTTGCCTTGCCAAATTGGCAGGTCGACAACAAAGTTTGCGAGTTTTGAGCCCGTCTAGAGTTTCAGAGAATTTGGAGTTAAGCATACACGGTGGAAGTGTATGTGATTTCTTGGATCCTTGACCCTTCGGCGGATCAACATTGTCGTTATTTCGGCGATAAAAGTGCACAATAACAAATTTAATGGTCCGACCCAAGGTTCGCTTATTGTAAATTTTAACGAAGATTTGATGTGGTTTTTGAGATGCGCGCACATCTATTATTGCGCTATAAAAACGTTTAGTTCGACTAATAATAATTGGCGGTTACATAATCCAACAATAAATCAAAGACATTATAAACAAGTAACAATAATTACTCCTTCTTCCCACATTTATTGCACAGCTGTGCGTCAAGTGATCCATCTGTAATCCCGCAAAGCCGGCAATTTCAATACAACGCCGGAGCACATTCAGTCAGTCACATTAGTAAATTGTTTGAGCTCCCGGTAGGCCTCCCGTTCCCGGTTTTCACGGGTCCCGGGTTCTGCTTTGCATACCGCATCTCCCACGGGCGTCGCATCACCTGGATCGGTTCGTGTTTTTTCCTTGGCCGACGCATTAAATCAGGACAAATTTCAGCCCCAGCTCTTTTGCATACCGAGTCAAACAATGCCTACTGCACGTAGCACAGAACCCATTCTTGTCGGGTCGTATATTAATCAACCACCCGACAGGGCGGTCCAGATATCAGTCTACGAGGACGACGCTCCGAGGATAACAATAAGCGGTTAATAGCACCACGGTCGCAGGACGAATCCTCTCCTAGTTATGGTAATCGCAGCGGTAGTTAATTAAATTGCAAGTGGTGCCGACACAAATGGTAGGAAGCTGCTACTGCCGATCGGTTCGATCCGAATTACAATAATAACAGCAATTAAGACGGCTCCGCGGCCTCAAAGACTCGGGGGAAAACCAGGAGTAATTAAATCATAGACCAAATGTTTTTCCCTCATCCCTAATGATTGACGTTGCTGTAATGACCGTTCTGCGGCGCAACAGTTCTTCAGCACTTAACCACCGGATGCTGGGACAGTGGTGCAATTGTAAAAAATCATCTGCAATGAATAAGGCTCCCGCGGCGAAATATGCGAAGTCAGTGTCGTACATATTCTTATTTTAACGTCTATCGGTTCATTTTAATGTGGAAGTTGATGGACCAGTTCCCGTGCTCGTAGGTGCTTTAGGGAGGATAGCTGTTGTTAGCGGTGGGCGACTGTGCTGCTGCCACTCCCAGTGCTCCTATCGGGTCCAAAGGATTACTCAAAGTTATTATACGATTGTGTTGCCGTCGCCATCAATTCGAAAACATATTAAGCCAGTGCTGATTATTCAAAATTATACCCCTTTTAACTCAACTATGCGCAGCCACTGCGCATCCATGTCATTAACTAAGTGGTCGCTCTTAGGAACGTACCTAGATTGTCATCTATATTGTTTTTGGCGAACGGCCCTACCATCTACAATAGATGCCATTTCTGGTTTAAAATCCTGATAAAAGTTGTGTCGTGACGGGAATTGAAGAGAAAAATTCACACAGTCACAGTCATATATTTAGTATAAATAGAGCGCAGGTAAATTGTACGTCTCTAGGCGGTGAAGTTCCGTGCATAATTAGACAATTCACGTGATCATGTTACACTACCAATTAAAACTAATAACTAGAACTGTAGGAAATCACGATTCTACCTTGTGAGCACTCTCTTCATGTCGCCAGTATTTACCCACCGTGTGTGGTCGAGGCGCTTTATTAATTGTGGCCCAAGTGTATTTCATTAGAAGAGCGACACAGGCACCCTATTAAAATTCTTCTGTCGAATAGCAAATTTTTTCTATTTGTCTGTTGATGGTTAATTACGAATTTCACCAATTTCCTCGCGGTGAAAAGTGGACGGCACTGACAGAACGCATTCCATTATGGCTGCTCGGCCGAGTGCATCCGATGCATTTTTACATACATACCAAAGTTATAATTTTAATTTAGAAGCAGCATTCGAGGATAGGTACACATAAATATTTTCGTTTACATGTCTGTTAGGTATTTTATCTGGCGGTTGTCAGTCCTCTGGGTTTGTTGAAACATCTCTGCAATATTTGGTGGGAATTTTTTTTTACCCTCTTACATTAATATCTTCTATGCAACATCTCTTACGTTGCAAAAAATTCTTGACTTGAAATCGGTGCCAAAAATGAACTGAATGGTGCATTTATGCGGAGGTATGTGCAGAACGTCATTGCTTGTACTAAGTGCGAGCCTAGTGATTATCATAATTTCCTACATTTACTTGATTTAGTGGCGTGATTTAACAACTCACGCAGATGCTTGTTAATGGTTAATTAAGTTGTTTAGGATATCGTCAAATCACTTAGTCTTGCCGAGCATAGCGGTGACTATGCACAATGGCCAGTGATTTTGCATAATTACCGTAGCATTTTCTACTTTGGCAAAGGAAGAAGAAAAACTGGATTAAGAACAGTTGTTGCATCATGAGAGTCTTGTTAAATATCTGCCTACAAAGTGGATATGATCGGTTCAATTGTGATTTTAATTTTGATTACATTTTCTATTTATAGTGAGACAGTTCCACCATCCCGAAATTAGCATGGGGACGCATGCGTCAAAAGCACAACGCACATTCCGACTACCTACCGACCTACCTACATGATTCATATATGAAAAAAAAATTTACATACAAACGCGGTAAACTAACCCAAAGTGAATCGCGTTAGGCACGTAACGAGGTCGTAGTATTTCCATATGTATTAATAATTGTAGCGTTAATCAGCCGCATTATTTCCGACCATGCACGGCTAACTAGATCATTCGGCTGTTTGCTAACATTGTGCGTTTTGAGCCACCGTGTATACGACACGCCCGTTAAGTCCCTATTTAGTAGCGTTGCGAGACCGTATATCGCGATGATTAGGCTAAAAGGTGAAAGAATGCAATTTCACGCGTATAAAAAATGACTCAAGTACGTGATGTCTTTAGAAAGTGGCTTAGTCACAATGTTTACTCGCAGGCGAGGGTTTTTTCGGAATTCGCGCCCAATTATCACGTCAAATTGGTGGCCGAGCTTCCACTTTGATGGATTTGTTTTTGTCGCGGAGAAATCCAATATAAATAAGCGCATTAGTTCCCAATTTTGCCGGGGAAAAATTGCCTAGCTGTACATGTAAATTAGCAATTAAAGCTTGAGAAACGAGATGTCCAGCGCTAAAAGTCCGAACGAGAACTTCCCGACAACTGCAATTATTTATTGACCACAAGCGCCTTAACTAGCCACCTAATTATCGTGTCGGATCAAGATTTGATCCGATTTAATGATGTCCACACGTATAATACGTCTGCCGCGCTTTAATTGATGGCAGATTTTCAGAACGAACAGCTAACCTGGCGTATTTAATCTTACTCAATTCCTTTTCAATACCTACGCCTCATCCTTCCTGCAGCGAAAAGTAAAATTAAAGAAACTGAGAGCTCTTCACATATGAATAAGAAGAAATGGAAAACTTTAGCGGTCTTGGCTTCCCAACACTATTCACAGAAATCATGAAAAGAAGATTGATAATAACCAGGGCCAGAAAGACCGTATGTAGAGGAAAAGAAAAGTGAAGATGCATCTATCTAGGAACAGCAGAAAAGAAGTAAATGTGTGAGAAGGATCTTGATATCTCCAGAAGCTAGAAGAAGGAAAAGTTACATGATGAAAAGTTATCCAAAGATTCTGTAGTCCCGAAAGAGATTCCAAGATGATTTGATGAAGTTTCAGGTAGAAGGTGAAGAATCGAAGAATCGTCAAACACCATCGTCCGACCTTTATCCATTAGAATAGTATAGAGACACTTCACTTAATTTTATTTTGCGAACTAACCAAATGGCCGTAATCGTGGATTAAGGTTGAGTGTCTTGCATAAACGTAAAATGCTGCTGGCCCAAGACGTGGAGACTGTGAATCTTGGATAAGTGCAACTTAGGCCGCACTGTTGATGGCCCATAACATCAGCTCTTTCCAACTGTTATTTTTACTAATGAAGGAAGTGTAAATCAATGCTCCATAAAAACGAGCCATCATCCAGAATCCTTGCAGCGCTTTGCGTCGACTTTACGGCCGTTGTAACTTAAAATAGTAAAGCCTTTCCATATAAGTTGATGGCTGCACGCTGCTAACTGAACCAAACGACATTTCGTAATGGCCACAAAAAGAACGTTTTACTGAAAGACAGTGGTCTCTAGGGAAAGATTCGGCCTAATTTATCGCTCGACCCCGATAAATCTGTTTATAATTATTGCCCCATTCAACTAGCCGACTCCAGATTTGTACCATCCAAGATCCCTATCGCGTCCGTTTTCGTAACGACACCGCCATTAAAACGCTATTAATGCACCAATTATTCGCGACACGTAGTTTTCGTTGCGGTACCGCTGACGGCTGGCGAAGAGATTTTTACTTTTTAGTCCATTAAACAGGTCCTGTTTCCTGGTCATTTTCGAGAGTTTTATTCCCGACAGGTTTAGGATGTCTTAATTTTATTGCACCGACGAAAGGCCGCTATAAAATCTGAATCATCATTTTGCAAATATGGCGGCGAGGTCAATAACTCGAGGTCCAAACGAGACTCGTCAGTTGTCACATAATGTAAACATGTCATATAAAGAAATGCATTCCTCATAACTCCACCTTGTCCTTGGGGGCATATAAAACTTTCTGCATACAAACCGGACATCTCTGCGGAGAAACTTGGCAGCTGAGACCGGCCGGCGGGATCACCACGCGATATTCTAATTATTCTGGGCAACAAAGCGATGGGAGGTGCTGGAGATTCCTAAAAAATCGGCGAGATTGCGTAATAGGGCGGAATTTGGTTTTGTGGTTTAGGGGGTTAGCTACCTGCCGGGTTCATCAATAGTTGGAAATTGTTCGCATTATTCACACCGGCAAGTGATGGGTGTTGCTGTGGCCATTAGCATACAATGGACAGTTATTACTAATCCACTGCCGTACAATATTTTATTCTCTTTGTTATCGCATATGTATGCTATTGTTGCCAAAACGTACACCTAGTCTGTAATTTTATATTTAAAAATGCCACTTTCGACATAACACCGGTCTGTAACAAAAGCACAAATAAACATGTCTGTATTATAATTATTTTTACTCTCGTTAGGTGGTGTTGAAGGTCAATCCCTTGCGATTTGACGCAAAAAGTTCTAAACGCTGACAGTTGGCTGAAATTAACCTCCCAATCTAGAGAGAAACGCGAACCGGGCGAGATTTTTTGCCCACTTCAGTCTGAGGGTATGTGAAGAGTACAGAAGAAAGAGATTTTAGATGTGAAGACTTTGAAGAAGACAAAACAAGGACCGGGTACCGGGCAATTCCAAAAATTACGGTTGCAGGCGCGTTGGGCCAAAACGGAACCTGATGTAGCCTCTGGGGAGCCGTTGAAGATCTTCGAGACAGTTGCAACAATTTGGAACAGCTGCATTTTTTGCTGTAATTAATCAAACGCATTAACATCATTAATTGTCCGTTGTTTTTATGCGGACGATTGGATTGGAACGAGGAAAACAAAATACTCATCACATGCCGCGAGTTGCCCCGAAATGAATAAGCTGCCAGTCCTGAGGCACCGACAGGTCGTTTCCGTGCAGAGAACGGCACTATGAAGACATACATAGACGCGCAAAAACAATATGTCGATCCATCGCCGAAACAGCCCCGAGGTCAAAGAACAACTATAACTAATGTAATTTATTTAAATAGTCATCCATCTTGGGACTGAGAGTGCTTTACACAGATCATTAGTACTTGTAAAACTTTTGTCTTAAAGCGAAGGCCCCGAGGATTAAAACCCACTGAAGCTCGTGCATATAGTCAATCAGAATATCAATCATCACCATGAATGACCTCATCATCCAGAACCCGAAAACAGCTGCGGAAGATGACATCTCGCCTGTTCGTTATCTGATCTGCATTTCCACGCACGCACACGTCGACGAAAAAAAAACACCCCAAAAAACAGATCGACAGTTGTTCATATAATTTAATAACAGAATTAATGCGGGAAATACGTCGCACAATTGGATTTGTGAGGAACGCACAAAGCTCTCTCGCGCTTTTTTGTCCCAGTTTTTTTCTCTTCTTTCTAAACGTGCCCTGAAAAAAATCCTTGAAGGGGGAAGGGTTGACAGCCGGCGTTCTTTTGTTTTATTGCCGGGGCATTGTTGTAGGAATCGCGGGAAGCGTGGCGGATCTTTTCTGGGAGTTGTTGTGCATAAGCTTTGGACACGTTTTCCATCGTATCCGTCAAAATTAATGCGCCGGTAATGGGATTGGGATAGGGACAGCTGCCGGCACATGCACATACGTTTCGTTGGTAGGTAAGTCTTGGTCGTTTTGCGGGCACGCCGATTGGCCGCGAGGCCTTTCGTCGGTAATTACGTTATTTCGCAATACTCTGCGGTTGTGCTTGGAAAAGCAATAATTAGTGTCTACAGGGAGCATCAACTTGTCCAGCCGCATGTGGAGAACCCGGTGGTGGAGACCCGTTAACACGGCCAAATCACGGTCTTCAGACGCCAAATCCCAATTAAGTCCAATCAAAGACGACATGCATGGTTCGATGGTACCACCAGTGACGATCGAATCGGACCTCTTTCGGTCCGCCCTCAGATTCCGCTCCCTGAGTCTTTGAGGCAACCAAGTGTTAAAAGAAATTTGCGAAAATCCTTGTGATTAACCAGTCAGTGAAGATCCTGGATGTCGGGTTCAGCTAGATGGTTGTTTATTTGCCACCGGGAGGGCAGTTAATAAATAGGGAGCCGCGTGGCCGCTTACGGAAGCAGGAGAATTAGTCGTTTTCTGCTTACTCCGGCCGCAGCGGGTTATCGCCTTATAGAACGAAATTTATAGTCTTGAGCTACTTGTCCGTCAACTCATGGAGAAGTTCCCGGTTTCTGGTCAAGAGTCTGAAGTGTCAGTAATTGAGTGCAGGCGGCCCACAATAACGGATGACTGCAAAGGCTGAGGTCGTGACACCGACTCGAGACATGATGGCCAGCATCTGCACATACACATTACTCATTTTACTTACTGGCCTCTGTTAATTGATTTCAATTAGAAAAGATAGCCGCTCGTGGTGTCATTAAGACATGGAGTAACTCATCGCGCTTCCACGGGGATTATTAACCGTTGAAATTAGAAATATTTGAGACGTTTCTTCTAAGAGGAGGTGGTTTCGAATCGAGCAGTTATTAAAATTATACAGCTTGGGATGACAAAGAAAAGAGTGCAACGGGTTGTGGACGTGGACGTGGACGGTCTCTTCCCTTGCTAACGGGTGAAATAAATTTCAGAACATTAAATTCCTGACGTCTTTTGTTAGATTCGCTCTTATTGCAGTCGAGAATCGTTTGTATCGTTTGTTGTGTAAAGTTGTGTAAAAATCCTTGAAATTCCGTCGGTCTCTTTAAGCGCACTAACGATTCTCTGTTGCGAGAACTCGCCATTTGCTCAAATAATTGTTTAATAGGTCAGGAAAGGCTTCTGGCAACTCTAGTCAGTGCACTCGTGGAGCAAAGGTTTTTGTCTGGCAGCCTGTCATCGAGAGAACTGCCCTCAGGTGCTTACTTTTTAATTGCATGCTAGTAAGTTTGTCGAAGTTCTAGTTTCAAACGTAGAGTAACAACATTAGATGAAAGAAATTACACAGATTGGATCCTGGAATGGGGAGGAAATGGAAGAATTTTTTTAGAAGAAGGGAATAAGTGTATTGTGAGGTAATTGTTTACAATGTCCACTCTTCGCTTTTTGTGCTGTTTTTTTGGAAACCATCGTAAAACATCATTATAATGCCATTTTGAGCAATGAAATGTTGTGCAAATGATAGATAATTTTTTACATAATTTATAGGAAAAAAAAATATGCTAGGGCAAGGAAAATGAGTAAAAATAAAAGTAGTTTGCACAAAAAAAGATATTGATTTTCGAAATGTATACGTGGTGACGAATGCGTTGTTGTAATTAGTTTTTTGAAAATGAAGAGTGGGTAAAGTAAACAATGACCTAATGTGAGCATGGCCCTTATGAAGATGGGATAAATTAGGAATCGAGAAGAGACTTTTACGATGAAGATTTTGAATTTTGAAGGAAAACGTGGTAAAATAAAGGAAAACAAAGTTATGGAAAAAATGCTGAATTTACATGAAGACCAACAACGCAATAGTAGAAAAACTAGCATTTTTTAACTTGCAGCATCCTCTGAACTGAAACTTTCAAAAAAAAAAACGAACAAGAAACAGTGATACAATCAAGCGTTAGTCACCGCCGCAAATTATGTATTTGAAAACAATGATTAGGTTCTTGTGTTTCAGATTGCGAACAATACAACAAACGTGTTTAGTTTTAAATATTAACAAAGCCGTTTGTGTAAAATATGGCTGATGATTATGTGATAAACCGTACGTTGATACTTTGGAACATGTGGCAAGTAGGCGGCATATGCGTATAAATTTGTTACTGCATTTACATATAAATGAAGAAACTTATTGTGCGTCGTTAATTATCGGAAAATGTCATGGAATATTGCTCTTACATTGTCGCCGTTAACGGAAAACCGGCCGGTGCAGCGTGACTTTCGTCAACAACAGCGTTAATAGTTGCGATAATCATTTGGCAAGTCCTAAACGATGATTCATTAACGGCGAGGTTCTTTGTTTTTGTTGTGTAGTTAGGTGGTCATTAACATAAAACTAGGCACTAATAACGCGTTTGAGCCATAACGAATTAATCTTTTCGTAGTATAGCGTAGTAGGATCAAAACGCTCGGCCTACAAATGCTAAAAGAGCACGAGATAATTAAATGCTTGTTAAACCGATTAAATTTACCTGCGTCACGCACCCTGCGAACAACCAGATTTCAACTGTATTGGAGGAAATTTTACGAAACTTGTTACGAATAGTTAAAATTCCTTCATGCAAATTTCCCATTATTGGGGCTGTAACACAATTTTTCCTTCTTATCAAAAAAATACATCAACAGGTCCGAAACGCGGTTGAACTCGGTCAATATTTACGAGAATCGTTGATAATTTAGTGCAAGAGTCGAGGGTAATTAAAAGGAGCATCAACAAGTTGTTTGAAATTCAGTAAACAGCACCGTGGAAATTTGTAATCGACCCTGTATCGTGCGTTTCACTCAAAGGACGTTATTAACCTCTTTCAGGAGCTTTAATAGACGGAAATTATTTTGACATTAGCAGGTAAGATTAAGTGTGGCGAAGATCAAATGGGTATTATTCAAGAACGATATTAATCTGCTCGGACGATATTAAAGACCACTGCCTCGGAATAAATTATTGGTGTAATTTCCAAATTACAGGGCACTCTCCATTTCCTCATATTTTAAAAATAAATGAAGCGCCAGCTCACCCTAAAGACAACAAACTTTGGGCGGTCACTAATAACCCGCTGCACCTACGTCCAAGTCACGGAATGATTAATCTGCATTTAGAAGAACAGTTGGGGAGCGATCGTGTATGGCTCGAAAAACGTTTTTACGCCACTGATTGCATAACATGAGATTGTTGCTGAGAGTTTTTTTTTTTTTTAAATTAGGAAGAACAAAATTATTGTATTACGAAATCCAAATTAATTCCTTCCTTCTCAATTTTCAAAAACTTTAGTTCATTTGCACTCAATGGATCGAAATCTGCAAGAATAAATAATAAAATTAATATTAAAAATTTCTATTTTTTCAATTGTTTCCTTCTTCAATCGATAGAATATCAAAAAACGTTCCTTCCTAATTTCAAATTTGAACTCAATTTTATTCCGATCTTTTTTTCTTTAAAACGTTGTAACTTTTGAATGAAGAAACTTATGTTGAACTAAGATACATCAAATTATTTAGCGTTTTAGTGGTCATCGAAAGCTGGAAGCCCAAAGTTTTTAAGAACAAAAAAATAATTTTTATTTTGACAAAAATTTCTGTCTAATTTTTAAAATTGTTTTAAAAATTGCGCCTTGTACATAAAAGCTACTGCTAAATTGCCGTTAAACGGCCCGAAATCTAGATGAATATGTTTTAAAATCGGTGTCAAAAATTGTAAAATTTTTGATATTTTTTTTAATCGATGCAAAAGATGAGCTTTTTAAGAGTTTGAGTAAAATTTTGTTTTAATTTCAAAATTAATGTTTTGTACCTTACCTAGTAGCCTTAAAAATGCAAGTGCTAAGAATCATGTTGGTAGGTATTATTATTTCCTTCCACTTATTGGCATATTAACATATTTGAAATCACTCCAATTAAATGGTAACTTTTTGAAGAAGAAAGCCACTACTATCCTATAATATTGTAAAGCAACAGACACTTATTGATAAAGTACCGCCGATGAATCTCTACATATAATTAGTACTTTAGAGCATCGTTAGAGCGAAACGAAAAACGGTGTGGAAGCCCGAAGTCAGTTACTCATTAAGTATCACACTTTTTCTACGTATAATCCGAAATAAGAACTTGATTTAGTTAGGAAGTCAGGCTTATTATTAAATTCGAATTTATTCTAATGAGTAATGATGTCGATAAAACTGTCATGTCTACACAGTCGGAATCTCCTGTTTTTTCCATGGCATTTGGTTTATAAAATTTGGCTTAGTCATATGATACTGGGGTCTTTATAATTCTATATTTAACGATATTGATTTATATTGATGATATTCATAATCAGAAGAAGTGTTATGTAACTTTTAAAATAGCTGCGTTCCAAGCGGTAGTTATAGCATGGAAAAAATGCCTTCTAATTTAATGCCCACAAATTAATATCTCTCCATAATGAGGAGCAACTAGTGTTATAATCGTTGGGTAGACGATTGGGAACTCGAGAGAGTTGAGACCGGGATTGAACGCAGGGAAAGATACGTGGGTCCCGTAGCCGCAGAGGGAGAACGGTCCGAATTCGGAGGGTGGCTCGAACCGCCGTAGGTTCGCAGCCCACCGTCGGCGATTCACATTTTTCTCTGGTTCAATGGTCGTTATCACTAGTATTAACGCAACAGAGAAATGGATGTCTTGGCCTTTGAGTTGGGTGTCATCACTTCTAACTCCCTTCATTTATAATATTGACATTGAGTTTGTGACTTTATGTCTCCGTGGTGCCCCTACTCCTGATGTTTCAACAAAAGTCAAGAAGATTTCTTCCTCTAGACGTCAATTAGGTACTTTTGTTGGAAAGTTCAAGCAAACTCTTCAGCTTCGCGCTGTTTTCGCAAGATAGTTCTAGTTGCCGGTGTGAACGTCATAATTATTTATGCGCGGCCCCTTAATGACGAAAGATGACGACGTAAGGTGAAAGAACTGTAATGCGAGCCGGCATGTAAAATTATTATTTATAACCGCCATGATAAGATATAAAATTCCGGCAACAACATAAATTGAATAATAAAAGTAAGGACGAATACCCAGAGTTCTCGGTTTCCGTTTTATGGCGACTGTGCAACGAAACGATGTTGCATATAGAGGATGCGTGTATCGTCTGTATTTGAAGAGCTCTTAAATGTTGTACTTGACGATGTTTGTCATTACCGGAATCGTTTACAGCGTCAACTTCGTGTAAGAAATAAACGTAAGTCGTCCTCCACTGTCACGATTAAACCAAACCGTCTCGCTTACCATCAACAACCTGACTCACAAGAACGACTCTGACTCCAAAATCGTCGTTTCGTGGCTCGTAAAAGACTATCCAACATTCTTACAATTAGCAAGAAAAAAATCATCTTCACTTCCATCATTTTCAGGAAAAGCCATGGAAACGCTATCAGGGCTCGGCGATAGCCGGAACGGTTTTTGCGGTGATTATGGGAGTTTCAATTGTTTATTGTCGGTTTATTGCGGGAATTGCGCAGTCGTAAATTGCAATTAACGTGGTGAATTCCAAGAGGTATTAGCGGAAAGATCGACGGTGTGGAATGGAGAGTTGGTCTTTGGTGAATGCCTACGCCACGCCGGTATCTTTAGCGGGGATGTTAATTGGGAAAAAATCGATGAACATGGAAGTGCACTTCACCTGCCTCCATAGAAAGATCTCGTCGCCATCGCCAACAGCTAGATCGCCGGATCACCCTAAATAATCACATTCTACCGGGGCGACCCACAATCTAATCGAAGTTTCGACAATACCGCAAATTTAATAATGACGGGTATTTTCGTTAAATTGTCTATTGCTTTCCTAAGTTAGAGAGGGTAATTATTGATGGGAGGAGGAAAAATTAATTTTCTCAATATTTGAGTATAGAAGGTATGCAACCAAAAATACAATCTACAAAAAATATCACCCGCCAAACCTGTCTCCTCTCGACCTCCTCCGTACGTATGAAATTACATGGTTGTTATCCTTTAAACTTTGATAAATGAGAAACAACTACCAGATTTTGAGAATTTAGCAAAAGTAATTCTACGTTACAGTAAATCACTATTTGCTAAGAACTAATCATCATTAAATTGAAGAATAAAAGTAATGTATTTGTCGTTGTTGTCTTGGCTCTCTATTTTTAATTACTTCAGATATAATGTTAGGTAAAAATAAAAATAATAACAAAAAAGTAAATAGAAATAAAGTAAGATACAAATCTAAAATTTGCATAAGTGAGAAATTGCGTTGAATCAAATATTAGATATTGTTGACTTAAATTACCCATGATGCCCAAAATGTGTATGGAATTGCGCTATGTCGTCATTTTGCCAAAAGCAACCGATATTATTTATCAAGTTTTAACTGAAAATTGAATAATAATTGTTATTGTTGCTTAAGATCATAATTTATGGACAAAAAAATCACTTGTTTTGTCTACTAAGCGAATTGGGTAGTTTGATGTTGCGGAGCTAAAATGGCCTTGACACAATTCGCAAACCTGATGATAACCAGCGCACAGATGACGGAGGTCAATGACCTCTGCGCCATTGGAACTCATGATTTGCGACCACTATTAATCAAAGCATAATATGTAATTGCAATAGTTAGAAACTAACGTTATCGAAATTGCAATCGAATTAGCTTAGCAATTTATGACGCTCCCCTAAAAATCCGGCGAAAAGGGGTAGAAGCCAAAATCTCGATCAACACTTAGCACATTCTGAACCATATTCACTCACACCCTGTCGCCATATTCACTCACACTCTGTCTCTTAAATTTTAAATTTCCGGAAAATTTAAACGATTTTGAAATTTTTACCGAGACCAGCACCAAACGTCAACAAATCAACTGACTTGATATCACCGATAAAAACAGGTTGCAAAAAACAAAAGCCGTAATACCATTTGCACTTTTTCACGAACTGCCATTAATGTTTTTACTAACCGAAAATAGTTTTGATGAAGGTAAATCGAAGATCGTCAGTTTTTTCAAAAATGAACCCCAGAATAGAGTTTTGATTAATTAATGGCGCCACCTCAAATCGCAGATGATATCAGTTTTCTCAAAAAATTGATAACGAGACAAAACTTTGTGGATTAGAGACTTTTGTTGAAACTTGAAAATTAACCCTTGCATGCGATTACCAGAAATCGCATTGATGAAAATTTATTTCAGGTGCGCTTTGATTCGTAGACCCAGAATCGAGGGGTGAATCACTTGTGGCAATTCCTGTACACCCCCTTGGTAATTCACGTTTTTTTTTTAACCCAATCGATAGAAATTCGAAAAATTCCTAAAATCGACATCGTTGCACCTAAAGGCTGGAAATGGGCGTTTTCTTATGTAATCGGCCTTCTTGAACTCAAATCCGTAATCAATTCAACGCTAGAATAAATAGATTTCTTAGAAAATTTAAAAACCACTAACTTTCAATGTCTTTCAATTTTCAAACTCTTGTAATTTTTGAACGGACAGACTTAAATCAAATCCAGATACATCAAATTTCTCCATTTCACAAAAGCTATCGAATGCTATATAAACAAAAATCGTAAATCTAATAATAAAGAAGTTGAAATTTGTAATTTAGGTTAATTTTGAGGAAAATTTTGAATTGAAACATTCAAATGGTCATATCTTAAAAAGTATGACTTGTACAGGGAAACTATGACCAGATTCGTGTTAATCGGTTCGAAATCTACCAGAGCAAGTCATAAAATCGATGTAAAAAATTTCAATATTCTCGACTTTTTTTTTTCCACCCCAATCGATAGAAATTCGAAAAATTCCTAAAATCGACATCGTTGCAGCTAAAGGCTGGAAATAGGCGTTTTCTTATGTAATCGGCCTTCCTGAACTCAAATCTGTAATCAATTCAACGCTAGAATAAATAGATTTTTTATAAAATTAGAAAAACTACTAAATTTCAATTTCTTATAATATTCAAACTCTTGTAACTTTTGAACGGGCAGACTTACATCAAATCCAAAAACATCATATTTCTCTATATTTCACAAAAGCTATCGAATGCTTTATGAACAAAAATCGTAAGTCTAATAATAAAGAAGTTAAAATTTGTAATTTAGGTCGATTTTGACGAAAATTTTTAATTGAAACATTCGAACGGTCATATCTTAAAAAGTACGACTTGTACAGGGAAACTACGGTCAGATTCGTGTTAAGCGGTTCGAAATCTATAAGATTAAGTGATAAAATCGATGTAAAAAAATTTCAATATTTTCGACTTTTTTTACCCCAATCGATAGAAATTCGAAAAATTCCTAAAATCGACATCGTTGCACCTAAAGGCTGGAAATAGGCGTTTTCTTATGTAATCGGCCTTCCTGAACTCAAATCTGTAATCAATTCGACGCTAGAATAAATAGATTTTTTATAAAATTAGAAAAACTACTAAGTTTCGATTTATTTTAATTTTCAAACTTTTGTAACTTTTGAACGGACAGACTTATATCAAATTCAGATACATCAAATTTCTCCATTTCGCAAAGACTATCGAATGCTGTATAAACGAAAATTATAAGTTTAATAATAAAGAAGTTAAAATTTGCAATTTAGATCGATTTTGACGAAAACTTTCAATTGAAACATTCAAATGGTCATACCATAAAAGTGCGACTTGTACAGAAAAACTACGGCCAGATTCGTGTTAAGCGGTTCGAAATCTATAAGGTTAATAAGTCATAAAATCGATGTAAAAAATTTCAATATTTTCGATTTTTTTTTTCTACCCCAATCGATAGAAATTCGAAATTTTTTTAAAATCGACATCGTTGCACCTAAAGGCTGGAAATAGGCATTTTCTTATGTAATCGGCCTTCCTGAACTCAAATCTGTAATTAATTTGACGCTAGAATAAATAGATTTTTTATAAAATTAGAAAAACTACTAACTTTCGATCTATTTCAATTTTCAAACTTTTGTAACTTTTGAACGGACAGACTTATATCAAATCCAGATACATCAAATTTTTCCACTTCGCAAAGGCTTTCGAATGCTGTTTAAACTAAAATTATAAGTTTAATAATAAAGAAGTTGAAATTTGCAATTTAGATCGATTTTGACGAACATTTTCAATTGAAACATTTAAATGGTCATACCATAAAAAGTGCGACTTGTACAGAAAAACTACGGCCAGATTCGTGTTAAGCGGTTCGAAATCTATAAGGTTAATAAGTCATAAAATCGATGAAAGAAATTTTTCGACTTTTTTTTTACCCCAATCGATAGAAATTCGAAATAGAATTCCTTAGCAATCTGTAGCAATCCATGGCAATCATTGTACACTTTGGTCACTCAGTGATGCACCCCTTGCCCAGAATTGACCTAATGCAAATTGAGAAAGCTTTGTTTGTACATAAAAGCGAAGCTTTAATAGGAAACTGCGTAGTCAGTATATTTTACCAAAAATTAAGTCACGTTTTTTTGTTTGGGTAGTGTCGCGTAAATGCTAACAGCATACTTAATTAAAATTATTTGTTAAATCGCCATTCTTTAACCTCCAGTTAGCCGAATACAGAATTAAACAGAAAACAATGTGCATTGTTTAAGTGCCTTTAAATTACCAGCGCAATTTAAATAAATAAGACGATTACGTTTTTTATTCAATAATTACATTTTCCGTTTTCGTGGTTAATTATCAACATCGTCCATTGTGTTGAGAGAGAACCGCGATTGTTCTCTGGTGTTTTTGAAGTTTCGCGGAAATGTTTGAGCGAAATCACGTTAAGTTTCTGGAAAGAAAACCGAGTTTCCTTCTGCGAACCGGCACCACTACACAGTTTCTCACAATTGTAGAAGGAAACTCTCCTTATTCGACAAGGTGCGTAATGCGTTTATGCAGTTATTTTCTCCAGTAACAATGCGAAATTACGGCCAGAATCCGGCTAGAAATTATTTCAGGAAGTTGCATTATAGCGCTCCGCAAAGAGGAATTTGTTGTTGTTCCAGTATGCACTTAACTCCGACATATCCTTAGTTGCAATGG
This sequence comes from Schizotus pectinicornis, assembly GCA_951805265.1. Lineage (NCBI taxonomy): Eukaryota > Metazoa > Arthropoda > Insecta > Coleoptera > Pyrochroidae > Schizotus > Schizotus pectinicornis. The sequence continues at coordinate 20,026,117 of OX638203.1, forward strand.
GCAGGCAATTAAGCGCATTTCGTCATGGCGATTCAACAGTTATTCGCGACCTTTTTTCGCATCGGTGGATATCCCGACGATTTTTGCCCACCTATCGGGGCATTATGGGGAAAAATTGATCTTTATGGGAGACCGTTTACGGCACCGCACCCAAGTTGATAGCAAAAATCCCCTGGAATGTTCACATTCACACCGGGAGGAATTTTACAAATTGCCCAACACTTCCTTTTTGCATGGTCCAGTGCGTGCAACCTCAACATCTGCACATGTTACCAGGTACCTACGACACTAGAAGTCCTAATAGTTGTAAGTTTAAGTCACGCACTGGTAATGGATGCAAGAATCGTGCCGGCGGCGGCAATTAAGTATTTTTGTCCCGCCGCCTGGACCCTGCACGCCTCGAAATCCACCTCCAAGAGCCCTCGACCATAAATCGCGGCGCTGGGACCAGACAGAGGCGCGACCGAAATTAAACAGATCGCCGATAAGAAGACGCTACCAAGTGCTTCAAGAACCGCAGCTGGACCTGAAAACTAACTACATATCAAATTTTCAACCTATTTCATACAATGCCAACCGAATCCTTGCGTTCCCTCCTTGAGACTTTGGACGATGAATTGAATTTGTTGGTTTCTTCCTGTGAAGAAGCTGATCACCACCAGTGATGTTGCCGCTTTAATTTGCTCCTCATTTTCTCGATTTCTAAAAATAAACGCTCCATAAAGATGTCAGACTCGACCTATGAGTATTATACCATTTTATAGGCAAGTTTAATAAGCTAGGAACGTTAATGAAGGGTATAATTGACCCGCATTAATAAATACGTGGATGTGTGCAGTTAACAGGCGTAATCTATACTTTACTCGAGTCGCTCGAAGAAAACTTACGTAGATATTGCCTCTTCACGCATCGCATAAATTATTCCTATTTCAACTAATGACATTCATTTACCACACACGTCTTAATGAAACCCAGGGAACCTCTGACCTCGGCGTGCACGGCCGCGCCAATACAGCAATAGGGCACCACGACTTCTCAACCCTCTGGGGCTCCATTAATCAGTCACCCAATGTAGGTGTGTCTCTCCGAAATTTTGAAATCTTTGAAGACTGAAGATCTTCGCTGTTTGAACACAAAGTTCTACCAATTTTGGGTTTTCAACGTCCGAAGAAATTTTCCGGGCCATTCCGCCTTAGGTTTATCGAAGAATTAGTTCCAGTTTCAGAACCGGTCTGCGTGCATTTACGAAGATTTTTCTGCGAGTGCTAGAGTGGTCGTGGCTTCATCAACTTGCGTACTGAATTACCCAAACCCACTAGTCAAGCAACCTGACTTGATATCCTGCAAACAGGATTAGTTTGATTGAGGTTTCCTCGCAAAACGTCTCCAATCATGTTGAACATGTTGCAGCGGCGGCGTTTCGTAACTGCCGTCATAAAAAGTAAAATCAACGGCTATTTAATGGCTCGAAAATGTTTCGTGATGAGGGCACGCTTTTTATGGGAACGGCCACTTGAAAAACAATAGATACATTTGAAGTTGGCCGGTCTGCGGTTAGGAGTGCACAATGCACCTTTAAAATACATACTCTTTTTGAATAAATAATAATTATGCTCTGGGTTTCGGTGCTCAGACCGGTAGCTTGGAGCCCTCGAGAGCTTGCGCGCCACTCGTGTTGGATGGAGCATGGAGCACAATGCGACATCTCGTAAGCAGGCGGCTTTACGCGGCACAAGAGGCACACGAGTGTTCCGTGCAGAAAGCAGGGCCGGAGTTACTTCTTCTTTGAAACATGCCACATTACTTCTTAATAAAAATCTCAAATTAAAAACTTTTAAGGCAACAAAGCCGTCCAAAATTATTTTACGCTATAGGTAATTGCGTAGTTGAATAAAAAGCTGAAATTTCTGATAAAAATCGTAATTTTCGGAAAAAGCAAATTTTTTGCAAATCCGCTTACGCTACGCTTGAGGTAGGTAGCTTTTCTCTCTTGCGTATGGGATCGACTACTGGAGCTCGTCGGCACTTTTTCCAATCATCTAATTTGGATTAATGAACACGTGAACTAATTTCGTAAATATATGCGGGATTTATAAGGAAATATATTAATTAACGTCAGCGTCATCAATCACTGGACAGAGATGTGGCTCGTTAAACCGACTACAGTTGCATGCGGGTCCGGATCATTCGGTTTAACGACCTATCACTGGGATGACAATAAATTAATTAGTTTCACGTAAACTTGTCGCTGGTGTCAGAAACTGCGGATGGGCGGCACTCGGTCTGATTTTCCATCGGCAGGGAGTCCATTAGGGATGGCATCAATTTAGCGCGGTATTCAGCGCGAGGAAAGTTACCAACCAACAATTGTTTTTGTGCCACGACCTGTCACACATCTTTCAAGGATGCAATTCCTGCCACGTTCCATGCAGTGGGAGTACAAGCTGAGATCACCCATCAGGCACACGTCTTATCAAGCTAAATTAATATGTGGACGAAGAGCTCGCGTCTCGAGTTCATCCACAATTATTTCATTGAATGTCGAGCGCCATTACCAACCCTAATTGATGCAACACGCCGACCCACGGTCCTAGACCAATTACAACCGTTGGCCGTGTAATAAATGCAATTGCAGCGCGAAACGTGATGGCCTAACGCGATAGATGATACCAACAATGTTGCAAATAACCGACAGATAACCTCCGAGGCTGCCGCTTAAGCCCGCCTCTCCCTCACGAGCTGCAGGATTCCGAGCCGCACGGACAGGGAACGCACCGGGCCATCGCCACTTCCACTAGTTGGCCAAACACCCTCGGCCCCAAAAATATTCGACTTAATGACCGAAGTTTTGTAAGAAATTTCTATCTTTGGTTATAAATTATTATTGTCAAAAATAACAATTTCAACCCTTAGAATACGACAAATTAGTAAGGTGCTTAGAACTACCTACCCAAATTTTTGACTGTTGCGCGTTTGATATTATTCGCGTGTCGGAAGATAAGAGCGCCGCTCCTCTCCCTGAAAATCTAAAATTCAGCAAGCCGGTGGCTGTTGCTGAAAACCGGACTGGATTCGGCCGACGTGGACGTATTCTTGAAGCGCTTCTTTTTTGCCCTTGGTGTTGTTGAACCCCCAAGTGCGAGTATTTGTGCTCTCCAAAAAGTGAGTCGCCCTGAGCCTCTCCACATTTCATCCACCGCCTGGAAGAATATACAATTAAAGGTTTTCACAATAGCCTCTAAAAAGCTCTTCGACGAGCTCTTGTTTGCAGACAACGAATGTGTGACGTGAGCGGAATTCCAGGACCGCATTCGAAAAATTCCCAACGCAATGAAAAATTACCGGGATCATTTCTGAAATTGCGAAACATGTACGTTAGCAGAACGCCGCCATTATTCAACTCTCACTTAATTCAAGTGAACAAAGCTAATAAACATGTCAACGTGCAAGAATGGACCTGATGTACCGGAGGAAAATTATAGATTTTCGATGAAAATTATCATAAATTACCACGCGTTTTTTCATTGGAATAAATTAACATTCCTAATTCGTTTAAAATTGTTTATACTGCTAAAGTCTCAATAAATAATAACGAAGCTGCGTGGCGTAATCAAATATCGAGAAGTTAATTTAACGGTACTCGACCACTATCCAGCCTTTGAGGAATCGATTTAAAAAATAAAATTTGCTATTTATTGTGGGATCAAATTGGATTTGGTTCACGTAATTTAATTAACGCAACTAAAAAAAATGTTCAATACTGGGTGTCAACGTCGCTGCCAAATGACGTGGCAACATCGAATTGTTCGTCGTTGAAAAAATTAATGGTTCGCTGGCACTCTCATTGTATTACAACTATTTTTATAGAGCTCGCTATCTAAAGAAAAATTACTATAATAGGTAAATAAACGCTTTTGTCCTTAACGTTGTGTGAAACTGCATAAAAGAAATTTAATAACGCCTCATTTCTTCGATCACCGCCTTCCTTCCGCACCTACCGTCAGCTGCACCACTTTCCTTCCTGAGGAACGCCGTGCCAAGACAACCCTAGCGCCTTTTGACGTGATATGGCACACTAACCGCATGTCAAATTGTATGCTCACATGCAAAGTACAAGAGTGTTGCGGAGAAATTAACAGTTTCAAACGGCAACCCCAAATTTAAAATCCAGACCCACCACTTGGTGGTGAGATAGTCAATGTGTTGAGTTTGCAGATGTGCTGTTATGTCTTCAACCCTCAAGTAGTCTCAATCCTGGAACAAAAGGGAAATTTGTTCGATTATCAGATAATGTAATCAAATTGCTAAATTGACAAAAACTGCCGTTGAGCTGCTAAGATTGAGAGAGGCATTGAAAGTACCGGTGAGGCAGTATGGCTATTCAACTCGCAATCATATTTTTTCAGCTGGGAAGAATTGCGTAATTATTACCTTACCTGCTACACAAAGAGACCATTTCGTGCTGTAATAAGACTTTCATAGATACATATTCCACTTGGAGCAACGGGCTCAGCATTCAAATCGATGACCTGGATGAGGGTTAGGGGCATTGAATCCGCAGATTTACCTTATTGAACTTTTTTCTTATATCTTCAACCAAGTTAATTGAATCCCTAGATTTACCTTATTCAATTTTTTTACATCTTCAACCAAGTCAAATGCTGTAGCTTGTGTCTATCAAGAATGAAATAATGAAAACGGTACTTGAGCATTTCTCTTCCGTGGCAAAAAGGGGTCGCTTAAAAAGCGGAAAAACTGGTGTGTTGCACAAGCAAAATAGTTACGTGCTGTTCTTGGAAGCGGTTACATTTTAGCCGAAAAGCTCGCCACTGATGGTGGGAAAATCCCTCGCGACCGAAATCGGTTGCATCATCCGAAATTCCTCAACACCTGTACTTCTGGTCGTCGATTCAGGACCAGTCCGAGCCGATCCTGTCTTAATGTAGTATATTAGACAGTTGACCTTCATTTTCACGTTATTTTTAAAAGGACCTTGTCGTTTCGGCCATCGTACGAGAGCCGTTCGTTGTATGTACAGGCGCTTCAGAGGTTATCGCACTTGACACAGCAACGGTCATATGCACCTCGAGGATGCGTCGAAATTCGCAAGTTTTTCACATTATTTGCATTCAATGACCTCCGTTGTTTACTACAGCAATAAACGTGCCACGATCCGGAGAAACCGTAAAATTGCGCGCAGTATTTTATCAAGCCGTTAATTGCAGCCAAAGATTCGCTATCAAGTTAGAATTGAGTTTTTCTTGTGGGTAATAAAATAAAACCGCTGATTAAGAGCTCGGCGCGCACCTAGTCGCACTAAACCAGTTAATTTATAGGAAAATAATGGCCAGTGTCGAGTCGTTGCCAAAAACTGGGTAAAATCGCCTACCACTTTACCGGCGCATGGGGAGCGAAAATCTCGCGGACAAGTATATCGTTACAAATTATGCAATATACAGATTTACCAGAAGACTTGTCCGCAGCTAAAATAAGACGAGTCGTGATTTATGCCAACAGCTAAAGCTCGCTGAGAGTGCGTGTATCGCACGTTTCGCTCACACCTGTTCTGTATAAACTTATTTTATGGTGCAAATAGAGAAGGTTGGGAAGGTTGTCCTCGCGGCCACGGCGAAGGCAAAACCAGCGAAAGGTTCCCGACCGCTCCAAAAATCAACCAAGAAAGCTTCGCTAATCGAAGTTTGCCTTAACCATAACTCAAAACGGCCTGCTGAGGAAGCATTCAGCTTCAGCCGGAGGCTGCGTCTCTTTAGTTAGTATCTAGACGGTTGGTGCCAGAAATTAAAAAACCTTTGGGAAAGTTAAGTTAGTCAATGCTATAGGCGAGCACTTTTTGTTGAAGTGACCCTTCATCGAAGGTTGAGAGAAGGTAACGCGACTCCCCTAATAGAAGAACTAAATATTAAAAATTTACCATTTGAGGAGGTTGAAAGTTTGGGCTTTTTGTGGGTTGAGGACGCGGCAAAGCCGGTCCTGAGCCGCGATAGTTTTCCTGCAACGAACTCTATGCATAACGTAATGAGATTTGGTGGGATTTCGTTATAACTTACACTAACTATATTGTGTGGTATTTATTTAAATCCTGTGTGAAGGAACTCTCCGCAGCATGCCTCCAACTTTTTGTTCGTAACGTTTGTTGGTTCGGTTCACGAAACACAGCATTATAAAACGGCGATAATCGCCCGTTTCGAAACGTGTCTTACATTTTGAAATTCTAATTCCGACCAGATGTCAACACCGCATGAATAAAAGTTCATATTTATATTGTTGATACGTTTGCGAGTCGAGAGGTTGGCGAACTTACTTTTTCCCGCCTCGCCGATATTTATTATTGCCAGGTTGAGCCTCCCCGGGTCAAAAACTCCAACTCGGATAAAAATCCGCGCATTGATTGCAGGAAACTGCAATTTTCACTCGTTCGCGTATGTATTTATTGATGCATTTGCCAATTGCGGAAGCCTTTGGCGGCTATTTGCATGTGGAATTGGCAGAAAAGTGTTGGCGAACGTAAAAAAGAAACGGAACAACGGTGTTGAATTCCGCGGTTTCGGTCGAAAAACGGGACGAAGCGTTAATTTATTTAATCAGTTGGGTTCAAGGCTGGTGATCCATCGTTTAACGTTCGCATCGACAGACCTACAAACAGACGGAAAATGATTGATGTGTATTAAACATGAAGATATTGTTTACATTGATAAGTTGTAACAGTTTATGCTCTCTAGTAATTACTTCGTGACTCACGATTTATTGACTTCACTTTAATTTACTAAATCTGCATAAATATTTGTGGCAATTATACGGGAATCGCAAACGTTTTGTGCAAATATTTACAGCTCCACTGGCACAATGCGAATTGGAAGTGTCAATTTCGACACGATAAAGCTGCAGGGAGCTTTTCCTGAAACGGCCGTGTTGTCACAGCGGGATTAACAGTAGACTCATAATTATACAGAAGCTTTCCCGACAAAAGAACCTTTTTGCCAGCAGCGTATGTTAAGTTACTGTTTACTCAAACTCTTCAGTCACCTGGTCTCCATTCTCGCCTCAACAATTTTTTTTGGACGCAACCTAAACTAGTACTACGACCTGAGAACCAATCGCCACCTAATTCCTCGTCAGAATTGCCTAGTCACAACGTAAACTGAGTTTAATCGTAGATGAAGATACTTATGGTAGATGGTAAATACATAGAAGAAGGTAGATTGATGCGACAAATTTTGTGTTCTTTATGACCGAAGCAAAATCCAACAATGATCATCTTAGACTAATAATAATAGTATTTCTTGAAACTTTTACTTGGTGAATTTATAAAGTGCCATAAATTCTCAGTTTCACCTGATCCAACAATGATTATCCTAGAATAATAATAATAACATTTCCTGATAACTTTTACTTGGTGAATTTGTGCCATAAATTCTCAGTTTCACCTGCGGAGTACGCATTTGTTACTAACGATCATGCGGTTACGATCATGAGGAATAATTTGTTTAGCAAAGTTCGTTATTAATTCTTTTCAAACGAGGGAGTGGTTGCCTTTCAAATCTCCACGGGAAGCGCGATAATATGTTCCTCATGTTGCAATTATTCCAGTGGGTAGCGTAAACCTGTAGCATTTTTCCATCAGCACCAAAACGGACGTTGTAATTAATTTCTTCGAACAACTTCTCTCCTGAAAGATTAAAGGTGTATTGATGTATGTAGCCTAGAAATTGCTTCGTTCATTAATTGCGACTGTATTATGTTCAGCCTGACAATGGTTGCGGAGAAATTGCATATTGACGTATCATCAGTGAGAATGCTTCCTGAAATATTTTAATATCAGTCCCGAGTAAATTAATTGATATTGTCCCAGTTCTGCTTTGATAGTTGATCAAACGCAAACACGCCAACATTTGTACCAAATCGAGTTATTGGTACCCTCTCTCCACATCAACATTCGGGCATTATCAATATTAAACAATAATCTGGGCCGGCAATCAGCAACTTAATTAGTGCACATTGAAATTGGCGTTAGCAGTCTAATTTGGAGTCAGCTAATGGATTTAGCCATGAAAATTAATTAGCTATTGACTTGATTTTTATTCATTAGACATTAATCATCTTTCTTTAGACAAATCTTAATTAATAGCCCTGTTGAGAATTTTTGTCGAATTAATAATAAAACTCAGCGGTTAGCGAGCGACTGTTATTGGAGGAAATTAATTAGTATCATTTGCGTAGTTGGCATCATTACAGATGCACATTTACAACCGTGATGCATAAATACCGGTACGATGTGCATTATTTAAATTCTAAATTTGCAACGGGGCCGCGCACTCTGCAAACTAAAGAGACAATTTATAAATACCTTGTGGAATAGCTATTCTTGCGCTTCGCAGAATTTGCCGAAAGTTTCATAGCGCGAACGCTTCTTGCATCAATAGTAGGTGTGTCCCAAGTAAATTTTCGATAGTTTTGAGAGTTTGCATAATTTTTTTCAACTTGCATTATCTTCCTGTGCACTCCTTTCTAGGCGCGAAAAATGGTTTTACATTTTTCCGTTTCTATCATTCTTGGTTTTATATCGATGATAACAATTTCTTTTAGTTTTTAACTTTCTCATTCACTGTCACGCCTCACCATCACTCAACAGTAGTTCTACTCTTAGACTCAAACTCACAAAACCTCTTCTTTGTGTGCCGTCACCCCTTTGGAAACAAATGTGCTTGATATAAAAATAATATCATAAAAGTAGGATATTAATTATAAGGTAGAGGAAAAAACAATCAAGCTTCTTCTTTAATTTCAGATCTTTATTTTATCTATTGGCACTTCATTTCTGTTGCCTTATAAAGAAATGATTTTCTAAAAATGTATTGTAGCAATATGCTACATTCCTCCATTTGTTTTCTTTGAAGATACTTTATTAATTACTGAAGTTTCTTTGTATAATTGGTCGGTTGGCATTCCGGTCTTATTTGCGTCGCTTCTGATGCCTGCAGGATCCGGGTTTATGTTGCACTAAAACTATTTGCGTAGGTATTCGCGACAAGCCAAAAAACTATTTATTTTCGATGTTTATTTTTTCATTTTAATATTCCTAATTACCACAGTTCTTTTTACTGCCCGCTCACATCTAAACTGTTAAAATATCTTGTAGAATTTAGCGAAGAATTCGCGAAATTCCGTCTTTCAATTTTTATACGTTTCAACGAGATTATGAATGATCACTCTTGAAGAATTCACAAGAAAACTTGTAACAAATGTTGCGTGATTGATTGGTCGTATTAAATTTGAGCGGTTTTGGGCGATAATGATAATTGACTTAATGTACCTTGGGACAGGTGTGCGGGTAAAAAATTCTCAATAAACCTAATGTATTTATTTTATGGGCCAAATGACAAATAGCAAGTGCGGCTAGTGAATTGAAGACATAAATTTCTTTCAACGCCTTGCTAATCACACCAATTAGTTACTCAGTCGTAATCCTGGCATAAATTATGATTCACGAGCACCTAATTCGGAGTTATTATAAATTAACTTAATTTACTAATGTTGACGGCAAGAAGTGGTGATTTCAGGGCCAACAACCGTCGCTCCTCTTTCGGGGATCCCTGAAGGGTGCAGATGTAGGGAAGAACCTTAGGGGTGCAAATACTGCAAATAAGGCCATTTGACATATTTGTCCTAACTTATAAATTTTTTTTTGAGCACTTCAAGAAAATATTCTTCAATAAAATGATAAATAGAAATTCATAGTCCATATAGCTGGACATCATCAGCTTTATATTTGTACACAAGCTGGGGTACCTATTCCTCGTTGAACATGCGCAGTTGTTAGCGCTGTAACAATTTGAAGACACATGTAACACCTAATCCTTTTAAGAGTATTGCCTAATATTTTTAAAAGGATCGTATTTAACAGTCTACCAAATTTAACCAATATTTTCAAACAAAAAGATACTTTCATTTCTCAAAAATACTAAATGCTCACCAAAATTAAGAAAATACATAATCTTAAAGCGACAACCAAATATTGACATAATGCTGGTCTCTTATATATTTTGTTCGCCAAAATAACTTTTGTTGACCATAAATACTATATGTTCACCAAATTTTATTCCGCATTTAATTCTAACATAATACCCAGATATTTAATTTTCGACAGTGTCTTATATTATTTAGCAGTTAAAAATACTATTTGTTGATCAAAAATACACAAGCAGTAAAATGTTGTGTAAATGGTAAATAATTTTATGCAAAATTATAGATGTAGATGGGCTAGGGCAAGGAAAATAAGAGTAAAAATAGAAGTGGTTGATATATAAATGCTTTGTTGTGATTGGCTTGCATTATGTAAAACGTAAAACTTCTTTTAGTGGTAATTTCTAATCGTGCTTTTAAAAAAAAATTACAGGGCCCTGAACTGACCTTGTTCAAAACTTTTTTTGCGTGCCTCTTGTCTGGAAGCGCAAGCGGCAAAGAGAGATGCGCGAGCATGTTTCATTTTTGGAGTAATAGAATAATTATTTGACGCACAAATAGTTTTTTTAAGAAACACTAAATATAAATGGATAGCGCGAATATTTATTATGTACAGCACGGACGCATAACTTAAGCGTTCTAAATTTGGTGAACATTAGTAAAATTGATAGACATATAGAATTTAAAATATAAGCAATGGTAAAACAATACGCAGCATAGTTATTTTAGTGGTGATGTTCCCATTTTCTGATGTATAATAATTTGAGTTTCATTTAGATTTTTTGATGCTCATTAAATTTTCTGGTGGACAGTGCAAGGGATGCATGGTTTAATTTGGTGTACATTATATTTGTTCTCTTTTTAAAATACCCTTTGAATGGTTTTGAGTCTTTGTCGCTTCACTATATCGATCGTGACTTGAAAAAAAAATTTGGGCATGGATACCTAAAGACAGCTTTATCTTCTTTTTGTAATATGAAATGTAATTGTCATTACAAATTACCGTACCTACGTGTCCAATACTACTCGTCATCTTTAGAATTGAAACGTAAAAGTGGTCGCTAATTAGCGCAACATGGTTGCATTTACTGGTGGATTCTTGTATGGTCAGCGCGTATTGGAGCGAATGGGCTACCAAATTGTGTTCTTTAATGTCCAGAACGTCCATCCCCTCAAAGACGCCGGCCGGCCTTATAGCCGCGACTTTCAAATTCGAAACAGCTGTTAACTGATAAATGTGCGTAATGCAGTTGGCCGCGTATGACTCGCTTTAATGTTCTTTTCTCATCAGTCAGCTGCGCGCACATGTCTGGCATATATTAATTAGGTTTGGACTTAATTATCTTCGGCCATGATGGATGCAATGTTGGGGAGTCAGCTACCCCATCTACTAGCCTTGTCACTTGAAACAATTTTTTCACGGGTCCGCCAGTGGACAAATCCATCTAACTCGCGCCAAGGACCACCGTGGCACCTGTGAAAAACGAGCTACTTGGTAATTTAATATCGGAATCGGGCTTGGACTAGATTTTTCGGTTTAATTGGTTTGAATTTTTTTCTCGATTGTCACCACAGATTAGTCGCATCGCAGGATGAACGTGGCTGCGAATTGTGACGTTACTCGACCATGAGGGGCTTTGATCATGGTTGATATAGGATTACAGTAGTTTTAATTGCAATAAACAAAAACCGTCTACTTGTTTATCTTTGACATTAACACTTCTCGAGAACACAAAGGCGTATTATGTGCAACATAATTATTCATTGTTCACTAATTACGTACAGCGTTTATCATCAATTCTGGCCGGGGCCAGTTCGTTACCAACACTCCTTTGTCCTCCTGAAATTGGTTTCTTTAATAAAACCACAATAAAAACGGGATGGTCGAAAATTTCGCCCCGACACCCATTGTTCTTTCGACCAACAACGCTGCTCGCTGATGTAATAATTATATTCGTATGCCCGGACCGTGTCTATTAGCGTGTGTATGATCCCGAGAAAACGCCAGATCACCGTGAATCTTCAAGTTTGGGACCGTTTCTCAGAAATGGTCGATCTTAATATTCAAATTTTAAACGAACGCAATGAGGCGTTCAAAACAAAATCGTAATAGGCCATTGTGTCTGGTTAATGAGCGGCTAGGACTGAATATGTTTGATTAAATTAATTCGTTTAAATTCGTGGACAACCCTCCCAACTGCCAGGCCGACATTGATCCACTACTTGACAGACAAGCGGGCAACCGCGAACACCTCTACATTCCTCCTGCAGGCGCCAAACAGAACCCAACCCGAACCAACTGCTTTTAACCAGTAGAAGCAGAAGAACCGCACGACCAAGAGAAACAGTGACTCCCCAATTGCCAATTGGGCAGCAAAAGAAAGATTTATTGGGAATATATTTTTTATACCTATGCAGAGACAAAAATAAGTTAAAGCTACCGGAAACTGGAACAGGAAGATTCTACTTTTAGCGTTTCGGGCGTCAAACAAGTGGAGGAAATCTTGCGGAAGAATGTCAGTCGGGAAGCACCCAAAGGATCTTTTCGGCATGTGGTCTAATAGATTTCTTCTGCTCTTTTGATACCTGTCAGCGCCCGAACTGTTGGAATATTTAATGGCCACTATTTGCATATCAGTCGGTAATCGATTATTTATCTATTTAATCAAATCGCCAGACTTCTTATGGAGTAGTCGGATGGGTGTTCGGCGTTTCAAACTACCGAACCTTGTGTGTCTTTATTAACCACACGCCATCTAAGACAGTATTCCATTACATACAAATTGAACAGCCTTGTGTTCGTTTTCGTATCGCCACATCTGTGTGGCATAGTAGCTCAGTAGCTAATTTGCACTGTCTCGAGATATATCTCGTTTGTGCAATTAATCAAACATTGCAACACTCTGCAATCTCTTCAACGGTGGCTTAATTTCAGGCGGAGTAAAAAGTCATTTTGAACCCCCATTAATGACGGAAATCACGAAAAGCAATTATAATAGATACGCCAGGATGTGCATTGCTCTTGTTGCCTGAATAATGAGTGCGGGATAACGCGCATGGATTTAATTAAACCATTTAGTTGCGATAATTGAGGGTTTTGTATGTTACGAAGTTGTCATCATGTATTGTTCGCCATCGGTCGCTTGTGATACGAATTCAATTATTCACCTATTGATTTCGACGAATTTAGCGTCCCATTCTGCAGTCACGCGTTTTTATTGCACATAGACAGACCTGCCCAACCATATAAGCGAGTGAAATCATCCTGAATTTCTTGGTATGCAAGAAGATGGAAGGAAACGATTGCGGACTCGGTAGGAGGGTGAATGGCGTTATACGTTACGAAGATCAACAATTTTATGGGATTTCCACAAATGGCACCGAGAGCGGGACAGGATGCTGGCTACAATAACTGTTTATATGGCTTTCAAAGCCCATCAAAGATTCTCGACAGAACCGTCTATCACCAAATGACGGTGGCTGCGCTCCCAAATTCCCAATATAGCCCAGTTTTGGCCGCAACCCCAAGAACCTGCTGAATGAAAAAAGAAGATGATGAAGAATATTGAAAACACCTGGTGGATAAAATACATTTGCGATTGTCGAGTGAAAAATGCTTCGGGTATTAATCATTTTCAATTAGTTGAACGCCTGCATTCTGTTTGCCGAGAAAAATGAAAATGTGCTTGGTTTACGATTGTCGAGTTATTAAATTCCAAAGACTTTCAAAGTCCAAATCGCAAGCCGTTGGCTATTGCGGCAATAAAATTTTATGATTCGTAGACGATTTAAGAAATTTAATAACGACGAGAACACATCATTAAAACATGAAAACGTGTACCAAGTTTGATTTACATTTTTATTTATTTTTTATTTAACAGAGGTTCGGCCCAACAGGACCGGACGACTAAATTATCTAGATTAGATTAGAGGCTAATTGTAAAAGATTTATTGTTATTATTCTATCGAACAAAGTTTTTAGAGTTGAGCTCTTCATTTCTGATAGCTAATTGCGTTATTAAATCATTCTTAATTAAAATGGTAATGAAGGCAATATAAATACCTTCACTGTTCTGAGTTAAAGCTAAAATAATTGACTTAGGTACACATGAAATTGATTCTGCGCCAGCACCAGCCAGCAATAATTAATAATAACATCCAGGCAGCAGTTGATGTCATTACGATAATGAACTGGATTAGAGAAAAAACAACAACAAATCATCGAAAACCCAGAATTTCTTGATCTACTTAAAAGATTTATCGCCGCAGATAGCGCACGCCTCCTTAAAGAAGGCCAGTAGCCAATATCAACAGAAGAAGTAGCAGGTACGAGATAAATAAAACCACTAACGTGATGAAAGATAACAAAGTTTAAAAAAAATAAAAAAACTGTTGTACTGTGGAAGGAATAATACATAGAAATAGAAAAAGATAAAGGGTCTAAGAAGAATAAAAGTGAATAAAACGGTACATAGCGTTACAAATTTGCCACTAAGGAAGTGGAAAATGCAGCACTCTTTCACACATTTTGCGAAAAGGTGTTATCTGTTGGCAGTAACAATTACAAGCTCCGTAAAAGTAATTTGCATAAAAGCGCGTTAAACGTTACACGGCGTCAGGCACTTGGCAATATATCAAGAACAGCACTTATTTGGTACATGCAATTACTTTAAATGAACGTCAATGCGTCGAGCTAAAAGCTGTTAATTGTGAGGCGAGTCGGCTTTCCGAATGCAAAACTATGCAATTTGCTCACAAATAAGTCTTTGTGTGTCACTTGTATATTCATCTCGCGTCGATACTAAAAACCATAGAACCGCGGCTGCAAGACTCCGATCATATTGTTTGCTTGTTTATTATCCCGCAGTCGCCTTGACGAACATTGAAAATGAGATGCACATTTGCATACATTACGTTCTTTTTGTTTGTTTGTGCAACCGGGAGTGTGCTTATTATTTCAAAAATTGCTCACTGATGGTACCCCGTCGAACCGACACAAATTCTATCAAAAATTTATTATTAGCTTTGTTAACGTTAATTAAACTTATACCTGTATTTCTATTAACATTTATGCGCGACGACATTTAATAAAGGGAACAAATATAATGTACACCAAATTAAACCATACATCCCTTGCACTGTCCACCAGAAAATTTAATGATCATCAAAAAATCTAAATGAATCCCAAATTATTATACATCAAAAAATGAGAACATCACCACTAAAATAACTATGCTGCGTATTGTTTTACCATTGCTTACATTTTAAATTCTATATGTCTATCAATTTTACTAAATGTTCACCAAATTTAGAACGCTCAAGTTACGCGTCCGTGCTGTCCATAATAAATATTCGCGCTATCCATTTATATTTAGTGTTTCTCAAAAAAACTATTTGTGCGTCAAATAATTATTCTATTACTCCAAAAATAAAATATGCTCGCGCATCTCTTCTTGCCGCTTGCGCTTCCAGACAAGAGGCACGCGAAAAAAGTTTTGTACAAGGTCAGTTCATACCCTGTAATTTTTTTTTTAAAGCACGATTAGAAATTACCACTAAAAGAAGTTTTACGTTTTACATAATGCAAGCCAATTACAGCAAAGCATTTATATATTACGGAAATCAATAAATTTTTTTGTGCAAACCAATTCTATTTCTACTCTTATTTTCCTTGCCCTAGCACATCTACATCTATAATTTTGCATAAAATTATTTACCATTTGCACAACATTTTATTGCTTGTGTATTTTTGATCAACAAATAGTATTTTTAACTGCTAAATAATATAAGAAACTGTCAAAAATTAAATATCTGGGTATTATGGTAGAATTAAATGCGGAGTAAAATTTGGTGAACATTTAGTATTTATGGTCAACAAACGTTATTATGGCAAACAAAATATATAAGAGGCCAGCATTATGTCAATAATTGGTTGTCGCTTTAAGATTATGTATTTTCTTAATTTTGGTGAGCATTTAGTATTTTTGGGAAATGAAAGTATTTTTTTGTATGAAAATATTGGATAAATTTGGTAGACTGTTAAATACGACCCTTTAATAAGTAAACAAAATAAAAGAATCGCCGATTTGTGCCACGAAAAAAACATTTTTTTGTCGCAGCTTCCAAGATTCGCTTTTGAGGTTAGAACCGGAATTAGACAGACGCGAGAGATTCTTCACATTTGCTGGGGTAATTGCATCCAAACAACTCAATTTTTTGGAACTGCAGTAAAATGACGAAAAGGAATCAACTGCATATCCGTTAATGGGCTAATTGGTCAATAATTATTAACGATAAATCTTGAAACGGGCACAGAGCTAGCAGTTGCTTGCATTGCTGGCTTGTACTTTCTTCGTGGCCTTTATCAGCTATTGGTGAATGTAAATTTTGCCGAGTAGACCACTTCGTTCGGTTATTGTCCTTGGGTCGTTGTTGAAGAGATCGAAAGAAGCGTTGGGTTGGTTGCAATTCCTGCCGGAGTCCGTTGGTGCGTGCGCTTGGAGGCGGCGTGCTTTACGCGGGGCTTGATGCCGCCTGCGATGGGTTATCCGGTTTATCTCAATCTTGCGGGCCCGTTGAAATCTAGACGCGGCCGCCTCAAAGGCGGCCCTTTTGATGTTTTCGCTGACACTACCGAGCTATTAGCCGGAGTAACAGTGAAACCCGCCGTTCTCTTTGACCATATGGTTTCTTTATTGTTCTAACGCTTTTAAACATATCATGCTAAAATCAATTTGAAAACCACACAGCTCCGCAACAAAGCTGTTGCTAATTTGTTTATGTCGCACTTCATTTACAAGGCATGTACTAATTGGTTTAGGTGTTAGGTTTGAATGGGACCTGGTTAATCCGGTGATAATGCCGTCGACGATAAATCGCCGTCATCTGTCGCGGCGGCGAGTTTTGTGCCACCGGCGGCATTCATTTCGATTTTTATCGCGTCGACGCGGCTTAAACGACAATAAACACACAATTCAGATAGACTGAACGAAAACGCGCCCAAAGACCTTCGGGGAACGGGTAGGGCCCGCGAGAAAGTCACCCATATTTGGTTGGACCACGAACCTTTCTCAGCAACGCATAGTCAAAGGTTAAACCTCAAAGCGACTCAATTTTCTCTACTTTACGCTAAATATCAACAAAAGAATAGTAACGAAACTATTTAATTAACCAACCGAGTTGCTAAAAATAAAAAAATATTCAAGATTCTCCAAAAGCTATTAACGTCCCAGTATCTCTGAGACAACTGAGCCGAAAGCCTTTATTACTTTATGATTTTTTAGTTACTGACATCTATGATGAAGTGAAATTAGTTGGCATGTTAAGAAAGTATTCACCTAGTTAATGAGATTTTGATGGATTAGTGAACCGGATGGCAATATTATCAAAACACAGTCCGGTGACTCCGGTGGACGCTTTAAAAGGTCAATTCTTTCACTGAAATGATCAAAAGAACGCGAGAACACGAATTATAATCAATTAATCTTAGTGGAGCCTGAAAAAACAATTCACGATTTTCTCGAATAATTTGTTAAAGAAGATGACCATTTAATCAATGTCACTATTGTAAAATTGTAACGTTATTAATTAGTTACAGAAAGGGCAAAGCCAGTAACATTAAAAAATTGTTACAAACACAATAAATAATTTCACAACAAACACTAACAGAACAGAGTTTTACAAAAACATTGAATCTCCTCGTTAAAAGCCATCTCCGTCATTTCTAAATAACAAAAACAAGCGAAAAGTCTTGTAAGAGCCAATCTGTAAGTAAAGCTTCAATTACGGCCAAGATAATTGTGGGTGTTTTTTTGGTGAAATGATCAACAAAACGGCATCGGCGGCACGTTAAACAGCGAACGTGCATCAAACTCGTTGTATCGTTATTATGCATCCTCGATGCAAATGCACAAAAACAAAAGCGAAGACGCGAACTCACTCGTGCAAATACAATTGCAATACGAAGTCATGTGATCATTTATTACACGTTTATCACGGGCTTTGCCGACTGTATCAGCGTGTGATCGATTCTATTTGAGAAGTTGATTGCCTTCCGGGAAGTTCTAGTCACGATCATCCAAGCACCCGTTGACTTCCTGCAAGAGAACGTCCTGGGTCTAGACCATTTGCTTCCGCTTATGGAGTTGGAAAGTAGCTATGCTACAACGGATTATTGTTAATTTAATTAAGGCTTCGAGGGTATTCAGAAAAAAAACGTATTTGCTTTCAACCAAGAAGATAATAGAAAAATTATTCTTGAAAAATAATTAGGCGTTTGAGAAGAGGGACACCGGAGCAAAAACGCGATGTTGTCACGTTGTTCTATTAATCTGATCGAATGTGAGCATCACGTCGACACGCGACTTTTCCTGCGACTCCTCTTTTTGCTTTTGTTTGACCCCGCACGTTGGCCAACTGTCGCTAGCCGCTTTGTTAGGGTAACTCGAGGATTAAGTACTGCCGTTGGAAACTGGTGGTATCTAGCGTGTTTTAGGAGTTCTGCCGGGATAATTGGTATGGCAGAGTCAGTGCATGCGGACGTGTGTGTTATTTCCCTCCGAGGAAGGGATTGTCCATGAATATTCACAATGTTCTATCTCTCCCAATGAATGCAAATGGCATGTCCACTTGTCACATGCATATAATACGCCAGTGTTATTAATAGTCTGGTGCAATTCTCTGACAAGAGCGGAATACCTAAATATCCATGTTGCATACGATCGATAGGTGGCTAATGTTCGGCCACGTAATCCTCGGCCAGAAAGCCCGTGTCTGCTTAATATTTCACCAAAAACTTGTTCTACAGGCCGGTGTGGCCACTAAATTAAAAAGTAGCAAGTAACACGTGGGGCAGAAGCGTTATAAATTGTTGAAACGTCGAGGTTTTTTTTGGGCGAGATTTTGTCAGTTGTCAAACAAAAAACTGTAGGTACAGGAAATGAAGCGAGAACCGTCACGAGATAAACAATCGTCAAGTACAAGGGCGTTTGCGCAAATTGTTGCATAAGCCACCATATTGCAGCTTTTCCGATAATAATTAGTCGGGCCACATAACTTTATTTTCTGCTGCAGCGCTGATGGTGGTCCAGCTTTTCGTGGATAACTGGAAGTGACACTGATGAAAGACTCCTCTTCGACGGAAGCTGTGTAAAACCGATATTAACACTTAACGCGGTATTACTTTACACCTGCTCATTTACATACTTAACATTTACAAACATGCAATTATTATTGTTTGATCATGATTGGCCGCCCAGTGGTTCAAATGACAATTCGCAATTAATGAGGCGATTGCTATTGGTCGGTCCGCGGATTTTGCCGCAAGGTATCCTCGACAGAAAGCTGTGGTAACTTTACGCAAGCATGGAAATAGCCTCAATGTCAATATCTTCATTTCCTTCCATCGCTGGAAATACTGGTCTATGATTCTCTGGTTCTTTTGTAAATAATTATAAATTTGCCCAAAATATAATTTGCAATTGTAATAGGACAAGGAACATATGGCAAGCTTGCTAAAGAAAACCGTACTGATAGCTAAACATGGAAAAATAATATTGGAACAAGATAAGCAAAAAGATACGTCTGTCAGGTGATTACTTGGGCGGGATTTTTTTTTCAGTGAAAAATTAGTCAAATTCTAATCGCCTCAAAAATATTTTTACAATTTTTTTACTTCACTGTTAGTGTCATCATGCAGTATTCTTCTTATTTCTATTATTGTCCAGCACCTGCAGCAGTTTTGTGTCTACCTGTCCAATTGAGTTTATGTAAACGTTGCTTGTCATACATTATACCCAACAATACTTATATGTGTTTTCCGGAAGATAGTTGGAAAATGCATATTTCTCAATGGCGTTTCAAGGCAACCAGCGAAAAATTCATTGGCTGGATGCACAAGATGTAAGAGAACCATTACATGATATCCCAACACGCAACCTGTTACATACCAATAACTGCAGTACCGCGCCTCGTTGCCTATGATAATGTAAAATACAACTTTTTGCACGTTCCATAGACAGAATGGCGAGCTACCCATATTGAAGTAAATTTATTCATTAAGAGGCGGACTTTATCGCTAAATATGTGACTAGCAGAAATGCGGTTCAACAATTTTCAGATATTTGACCCAATCCAACCAATTAACAACAGTATTTATTCAAACCATAAAACTTTTTCTATGCGACTTCTAGAAACCAGAAGCTTACCATTCAACACGAAATATCGTTATTTAAGTGATTTAAGAAAAAATTCATGAGAGACGGCAAAGATCTGGCGAAAAAGTAAAAATTGTTTCAGTCTTGTTCCTTCAATCTCGCCAACTATTCCTCCGAGCAAAAATGACCCAAGGTTCATGTTAACCATATGGTTCGGTCAAACGGTTGTCATAGCAATTGCTATTGCGCTCAACCGTTACTTTCACGTGGCTGGTAAAATACAGCCCCCCTTGAGCACATTTTACAACTGCACGTCGCTTATTCGTATAAAACCACAATAAAAATCGCTATTCCGACTTGTAGATAGGAAATAGAAAGGATTAATTGGCTATACCGGCTGTCCTTACCCGCAGACACCGCTGTAAATAACAAAAAGTCGCTGGTGTTGTTTAGGGTCGAGGTTAGTACGTAGTTGGACCCGTTTTTGCTCAACACCAACGACACCCTCCATCGGGACAAACTCGGAGATTAAAAAATTAAGTTGATGGCGTGTTCATTTCTTCTAGTGTTAATTGAGGATGTTGCTTGTAATTGCTGCAATTGGTGCTGGAGAGTTGTTTTAATCAATGCAAAGTATTGGCGAGCCACTCGAATTCGCTAAAAACTTGACACTAACCGATGATATATCTACTAGCTACGAGGAGCCATCCGCGTTCTTGAGAACCGGCGCTTGTTAAACAATTTGTTATGGATATCAAATGTCACGATCGTGAAGAATATAAATGTGGTCTATTTCATGTAATGCCATCTAATCAGTTTCATTACTGCTTTTTCTGAACGTCATGTTTCTTTCATATTTTCAATCGCCGCAACTGTTGTGGAAAAACAGTTTGATTAGGCGATTTGGCAAGACATTTGTCGCCACTTAAGAAATTTGTGGATGGCTTCGACTTAATTAAATTCTTGAACATGGGGTGTGTATTCCCAGATAACTAGACGTTTAGATAAGGGTTTCTGAACAAATGTAGTGGCGCGTCTATAACTTACCACTATCAGATAAAATACGATGTTTCTGTTTTTACACATAATACAAAGCCGAGCTCTAATTAATTATTTCTTGGCTTGTTAATTATCTTTTAATATTTTCCCGTGTTCAGCTGGTTGTGACGAATGGTTGAGACTTCTTGGGTTACCTTACTCCTGATTTATGGCGATGGCTCGTACAGCTGGAAAATAATTAAAATGTGGCACCTCTGCGACGTCAGCTAACAACTAATTTTCTTCAGTATTTATTTGTGTTACATTCCAAGTCTTTTGTTTCTCTCCAACCGTCCGTTGGCTGGGAACGACTTTAACGTGTCTATTATTTTTCTGTGATGGGCAGGCTCCATCTAGCGCTATTAAGAATACCATCTGATATGCATGAAAAATTGGGCAAGAAAATCGGGCGCAATTTGACGAGCGCTTCTGGACGTAAAACGTTATTAATAAAGATTATAATAGAGATGGCACAAGAGATAAGCATTGGCTCTTTAATCGACTCGGCCCGTTAAGCTAGCGCAATTTCAACGTACCATGACCATAACTCTCAGCTATGTGAGACGATCAGGTAAATATTCAATTTCCAAACCTATACGTTACCCCTAAAACTTTGTTTGCTTTTTATACAAGTCTAACTAACTCAGAGAGAGTCATTAAAAAATTAAAATCAAAATTGATGCCTAAATAAATACATCATGTTATAGTCTTTTGGTTAGTGATGGTTAGCTACCCACTAACTAATTTTTTAGTCATAGAGGATTTTAGTACTTATGTAGGTACTACTTATTAACAATGAAATAATGTGCAATATTTCAGAAACGGAAACATTCATTTTGAAAAAGTTAAACAAAGAGTAAAGATTTTCGAATGTTAGTACCGTTTCACTTAGACATCTTGGTGTGCTTGTGGGTACTTTTTTGCTTATGCCGAGCAGCAGCCGACGACAATAAATAACAGCTGAAGATTCCGCATCGAAACTGGATAATGCTTCTAAAGCAGGAAAGGCACCTGCCATTTTTAAATTATCTCCCAAATTTCTAGGAATGGCAATGTAAATTTGAAAGGTTATCCCATAAATCACGGAATTATTGTTATTAACCAGAAAATTGGCGAAAAATTTAAATTTCGTGGTTGTTGACTAGATTCCGAGCTGAAAATATTTTTGGAGTTCTATCGACGGACAATTCCTAATAAATTATGGGACTATAATAAAAGACAAATGGAAACGTTGGGTGGAATGTTAACATAAAATATGGATTGTATAGGTCAAACCGCTAACGACTTGTTAACGTTGCCGTTTACAACCAATGAATTAAAAAAAAAACGTCGGTCGGTCAAGCAATTACAACGTTGAAACAGTAACACAGGTGGTCCAAGAAACTGCACGTGCGTCTTGGTGATTCAGCGACCATCGAATCATAGATGCCACCCGAAAATTGAGGACGCGGGTGTCACGAAGCGGTTTAAACATAAATAAAGCGTTTAATGTTCAACAAGTTGGTCGCAAATTTCAGCTCGAAACGACTTATTTTTGCATGTAATTCAGTTTTGGACAGCGTCGCTATTGGCGCCCACTCTTGCAGCGATAAGAACGATAAATTCCAAAAATTAGCCGTAAAACGTGATACCTGTCGCTAACAGCGAAATATCAAGAGATCCAGACGGTTATTAACGAAATGTTTATAATCCCCATCCTGAACTAAACGTGAATTTTCTTATGCTTATTGTTCCTTCTTTCTCACCTTTTCTTTTAGCTGTTGTGAAAGTTGAGTAAGCCGCGGGTTAGCAACCGTTTCTGGTTCTAGGAAAAATATTAAACGCATTAACGTGCAATGAAACGTAATTTCTGTTTTAATTCGGTTAATTACCCCTAATAATAGCGATATATATCATGTAGCCAACTTGTCAGTCTTCATTGCATTTAAGTAAATTACACAAGTTTGTAACTGACGTCATGGGGAACAAATAACGTAATTAGCGTTGTATGACAAAAACGAGGCTGCTTTCATCATGGTGAGCTTGGGCTGTCTCATCATTTCATGCTCTTTGGTCCTTCAATTGACACCACTCTTCAAAGGCGACACTGATCCGCAAACTTGATTACAAAAAACCGTTTAGTGTGACTGTTAAACTATAGATTAACACTCCGGATGGATAGCCGGCCAAAGAGCCGGTGTCAAAATGTTGGAGTTGCGCCCATTTATTTCAGCAAATATGTGACTCGAGATAAGAACGTTTTTTTTTTCAGAAAAGATTCTCGGGGCCGTTGGCCTGCTAATGGCGCGAGTAATAAATAATAACAACTGGGAACACCGTAAATATAGCAATAAATAATAATTAGAAGAGCACAATTGAAAAATAGGGAACGCACAAAAAATCGACGGCAAGTGAATACAAACTTGATCAAGATTACGTCTGTTATTAGTTAAGTAATATTTTCCCATACGTCTTTTTAAAGTGTTAATCAATGGCAAGTTCACAACCTCGGCGCTCGACCAAACTTTACACAAATGATCGACCAGGAAAGAATTTTTTTATGGCCGAAATCAAATAATTTATGTTAATTAAATTATTTTTTCTGTGGGAAAATTTTCCGGTTTTTCAAAAATTTAGTATTTTGTCTTAAATTTTATTTTAATTTATCTTTAGGACACCGAAAGAAGCCGGTGAACGAAAACCTTTGTTTAGACTTTGAGAAATTGGTTCAAGGCGGCCCAAAAACATGAGAGCCCCAAAGAAATAAAAACAAATACCGTCCAAAGATTTGCATTTAACAAATGGAAACGTCCCTACGAATACTGGGGTGAAGCCCTAGTCTTTATTCTTTATTGATAATGTAGTAAACTATTTTTCAAACGATTCCAACAAAGAACCACCGCCTAGTGGTATTGCCATTTTAAGTCAATATCGTTAACAAAGCCATTTCTTACAATGTAGTACCTCTTTACGCAGAAACTAAGAAACTAACCAGTTTAGTATTGATGCCCATTGAACCGTAAAAAGACCTCGAAACTGCATGATGCATAACTTTTGTTAATGTGTTTATTATCATGGCATCCGTTGCTATTTTTGTCTTTATCGACCTCCGACTTTAAGTGGTAATTAGATTTTCGACTTGCGTTCAGTTATAGCTTCTATCTTTCCGGTTTGCTAAACCTTTGTGGACGTACCTAGATTAATTTACAACAAATAAAGCTTCAATCTCGTTCCAATTAAGTAGGAATTTTCTAAGAATTGCGGCTGTCTCTTTGTCTGCAGTCGCTTATCCGTTGTTTTTCTGAATCAACCAAGAGCGAGCCGTATTAGGGCACCCCGAAGCAGACTCTGGAGTACCTACCTACTCAAATATGGCATCCCGTGTGGCGATTGTGATTAATGCTGCGGTAAATAGTGAAAGAGTGTGCACGCCATTCGTTAAGAAGAGATTATTGCCGAGTTAAGGTGTCAATGCCAATACGCGGACATTCTGCATTCTGGATGCACACACGTGTGTGAGAGGTGAAGTGGTGCACCACCTCACCTCACCCAGAGCCGAAGGCGTGTTCGTGTGTCTCATTTACACTTGGTTACAACATTGTAACTTCACCATTAAGCGGTAAATTATATAAACACCGCCGCCTGTGCTCACACTGAATGCCGTCTCATACGGACCGACGAAAGAGTCAATTAGATAGGGTGGATCTGGCGGAAGTGACGCATTATTAAGTTCCGACCGACTTCTGCCCAAATGGGATTGTATGATTTTTCGGACAGCTATTATCTACAATAATAACGCGAGCCCGCTAAATGGGCCTGTTTTGTGATAGATTCCCAGTTGATGGGTGCTGTTTTGAGGCGCGCCACGCGTAATTTAATCAACGGGAACACCGTTTTGATTCATTCCGGGCGGTTTAGGGATTCCGGTGAATGCGATTAAAACGGGACCGAACAAACATTGATTGAAGCGGGAACAAACGGCGGGCAACAGGGGCGGACCCGCCCCAAACCGCCACAGCGACACGTCACCACAAAATATCTTAAACACAAAGACACGTCCACCAAATCTAGCCACTTTATCAAAGTTTAGTAGGAGGATAAATAACCGAGACACAAAAGTACCTTTCTATATCTTTATTTAACCATCAGTGGTGGCTGATAAAAATTGTGAAAGGAAAATAAAAATTTGGTAATTTTTGGCCGGCTGTCAAAATTGCGGGGCTGGACTTCAACTGAGAAAAGCGCTGGAGAGCTTAATAAAAGGAGTGATGACTCTCGCGTTTTTTGCGCCAAGTTCTCTCAACCTATGACTTTTAAATGGCCTGGCAGAGTGGGCGTTAATACAATAGTGATGCTGCTCAAGTGAATTATTAGCTACAACTGAAACGAAAATTTATCATTGGCACCAATTTTAAGTTGAGAATGTGTTAACTAACATTTAGACACACGAAACTGCGCTATTGATAGAATTTTCTGGTGGCACGAATATTATTGATGACTTAATTACCCGTACACGTGCAGTTTCATGAACGACCCACGTCGTGGCTTATTGTTCCAACGTAATTAGTAATTTGTAGTAGACGTCGACCACTTTTCTGATTCATTGCTTGTAAACCGCCACGTTAACAAGTCGTTAGCGGGTACAATCCATATTTTATTTTAATATTACGACCAACGTTTCTATTTGTATTTCGTATTTGTTTCGTTTTTGATTTATTGAAACATGGTCGCAACGTCCCGGCGTTTCAGGATAGAATTTACTGAATAACAAAATTTCAGTTTTTTTTTTGGTAAATATCTAAATGTGATAATTCCTACATATTAAAATCACCAAGATTTATTATTCAACCTTTCCAAAATTTACGATAATATCTTTTGTGCTTTTTATAAATGAGGCAAACATGCACATTCGTATTTGGATTGGATTTTTATGTAAGAATGATTTATCGCCGCATAACAAGCCACCAAAAGAATAATTACAGCTTGGCTACCTCTTTTCCGCGAGAATTAACAGCATTTTGGCTCCTTTTTACCAGGAGCCGAGCCGCCTGCTCCTTCAACCACGCCTGTATAAAAGGGATGTGACAAATATTTTGTTTGTGTCCACTGACCACAATCAAGATGACCAAAAGGAGAAAAGAACTATTTTACAGTTGTTTTGGTTTGAGGAACCGCCGACGAATTGGTGAAACGTGGAACAGCTACAATGGAAATGGGCTCGGATTAACGTCATTTACCTACAACCCTCCTCGTTTGTACTTTCCGGGCAAGACTCGTTTCCCATTGAAAATATATTCAAAATGCATAATTCAGCGCTTCATTAAAATTTACTCGAAGCACTCGTCTAATTTGATTGTATCAAGTCGTTTACCGCAAAATGATAAATAGTTGTCCGCAATCCGCCGATGATAATATTAAGATTAATTAAGCCGGCGCCGCGCAAGCCTCAAACCTGCCCCGATCGTCCCATTTCCATATTTTCATTAATAGCATTAATCATTCGGGCATGATCTCGGCGAGTCTCGCGTTATTTTCGCTGGCCAGTTATTAAGTTATTAATGATAATAGAGGAAGCATCGCCACTTCTATTAGCGTCTTTAATGATAAGCTGTCGCAGCGCTATTTCGTCACATCCTCACGGCGATACTTATACGCCTCAATCGTTTGCGGAATGCACGAAGTGTTCATATGGTGTGGCCCACGCATCTTGAATCAATCATTTACAAACGTTACCCCGCCAAAGATTGATGGCGCAGTCCGGAAAGGTAAAGTAAAAATTGTGGGCAAGTTTCGCAAGCGAACCCGTGCTTCAGATGGCCAGATAGCAATGCTCGGAAAACGTGACGTTCTGTGATAAAGGGGGTAATTGATTGCTGGTTTGGAAATGCGGAATTTGTGCAATAATTGCAAGTTGCGTTTATATTGCCAGTGACGGGGAACAGATGCTGTGCCGACTCCGGAACTTTTAGCTGCAGCGCGACGGGCATTGTCAGAATGGCAATTAGGGAATTAACGATGATTAACCGAATTCTTCGGTAAATAAAACTTGCAATAGAAAGTTGCTTTGTAACAAGCGGCGTGGACGTTTACTTTTCAACGTAATTGTCTGCACAAAATACCTAATCTCCGGATTCCGGCCACTTATTAGGCGAAACAACTCCTGGTTAAGTTGGAATTAAAAATTAGCAAGAATGTGCCGGTTTCATGTTGACAAAAATTTTTCTGCATTATCCAATAATTACTATAAATATCTATTAAACTGCAAATTTCAAGATTGCTACACTACTTTTATAACGACCTTCTTGTAGAGTTTTATTATCAGTTAGGCACGTCCCAGTTGCGGTTCACCCGGCGCCTCCACCATTTCGCTCGCTGCCCAGATTTCGTCGCACCTTCGAAATTCGTGCCGGTGATGGAAGCGGGTGGCGTATGAAGTTGGGTGCAGGTCTTGCAGAGGGTCAGATGTTGACTTGACCGGAGCCACCCTCGTGCGCGTCAACTTTTGAATTCTTAATGTAATTCTGCCGTAAACCGGTCGCTCACGATTCGCATTACTATATTATGCATAATCTGTCCAGGGAATTGGTATGAATTATGATGACATGTGACATATGTATTTGACGTGAGTGTGTGGAAGAGACATTGTTTCCCGTTGGGCTTCGGGTCGCCACCACACCTACCTAACGTGACTTAATACACTTTAGGAACACTGCTGCCTGTCGCATATCATGCAATGTAAGCGTTTCTATCGGACACAGTTATCAGAATTTTTGTATATTACTTTTTCAGTCATTAATAATTGTTTAACGATGCCGATTACGATCAATCGGCAGAAATTGTTGGGTACGAACTTGATAATAACGACACGATTCCGACGTCGGTAATTTAATAGTATATTTAAAAGGCAGGTGAGGTAATTTATACGATAAATGTCCGGCTAGGGCCGCGTCGATAAGTGTATCGAAATACGAGCTGGCGAGCCAACCGGCCCTGGAAATCCGACGAATGGCGGCGACATTGCTGCAAATTAATTCTCCAAATAACCAGGGCAAATTTACGGCTGCGACGCATAATTTATGGTAAATGTGGCGGAGTTGCATAAACTTATTCGCTACCTATGCGTGTCTGCCAAGCCTCGATTGTACTTTTATTTTTATTACAAATTGCATTCAACGTCACTCACATGTCAAGTCGCGGTAAAGACCTAACCTAGCCTTCACTGGTCGTTTAGCGGAAAAATCACCGACGACGTTTCGCGCCTCGTAAATAGCAACAATTCGAAAATCTACTGTCGTTTAGCGATATTTACAGCCCAATAGCGACCGCTAATGAATATTTTAGCGCCCGCTCGATGGATTAATGGCGCTTTTTGATTTAATTCCTCATTTCCATACAGATAAGTGCGCACACACCCGATAATATTTTCAGTGAGAAATGCAGCGAGTGTGCGTGTAACAGCAGTTACAGCTCGCCCACGGATCTGTTGAATCCCCAGCTGAGAAGACAAATGCGATACGATATTTTTCTATACCCGACGTCCGTATTTCATAATGCTATTCATGACGAGCCCTTTCTCGCACGCATTTGAGGAAGGCGTCCGACACGCGAGCTCTTATGACATTTCCTTTTCCTCTCCGCCGGCTCTCACCTATTGAGATCGATAACGCCATTATTGGGCAAGACTCTAATTCGAAACGAAAATTCAAGGGAGGGCTCTACCTGATGTCGACATTTTACCAAGTGGAAGACAATATTTTATACAAAATATTTTTATGGGCACCGGGTCACACCCATTTCACTTTTGCCAAATGGTCGGCGGCCTATTGCAAGCGGCTTTTGCGTTCATTTTGAGAACAATACAGTACTTCAAAAATTAATTTTTGCCAATGCTCGATGCATAGCTGCGAGATTACATCAACGCCCTATGGATGCATGAATGGGTTTTGTTTTGTAAAACACCAACCACACGTTTCATACCAGCCCACAGTGAGATAAACAATAAATTACAAGCACCATATCGCAATAATCACGAAATAAACCAACACCGCATAAATAAAACCGGCCGAGGTGGAAAGCACACCTAATCTATAATTAATAAATTCAATAAGGCCAAACTCGCCATCCGGAGTCGTGATGCGAATGAATTAAGTCTCGGACTCGTGTTGGAGCCAACAGCCAAATCGCTGTGTCGCCATATTTTCACCGTTTCTCGTCGTCGTCGTGACACGGCCATTTCGATAATTGCAGACAGAAAGCGTTGAATTTCGGCCAATTATTTTTTGTCCAAAGTGCCAATTAAACAAGGCGGAATTAGCACGGATGGACCAAAAGACGATGTTACAATGATAATTTTTTTTCTTTGCCTGGCACAGTTTTTACCCCGATCTATTAATCACACTGGAACTTATGTCGCCTTTGAGGATTAATGGTTGTGTAAATGTTTATTTTTGACTTCGGCATGAGTTCTTCGTTTAATCAATCATGTTGGTACAAATTGCCGATTTGAATTGGTCGGGGATTTTCGTCGACGAGTATGGTAAAAAGTCGGTTAATTGGTGAACGTTTACTTGATTACAACCGCCAACTTGCGACTACCAAACCAAAAGCAAATAGAGATACGGGTGGTCGCGGCAATTATCAGCAGCTTTTGGTTTTTATTCATACCATATCTGCCGACGAATCTGACAGCCGCTCTGAGCTTGCCTGGCCAGCAGAAATCTATTTTTTAAATGCAACACCGATGCTTGACGTGTTTGAAGAGGATGTCAGTTGAGCAATTTTTTTTAATAGACTTTTTATTGATTCTTCACAGATTTCTTCCTTTCTCTTCGTGCCCACACATTTTTTTCCATAAATATATAACTAAATTCAGCTACAATAGAGGTTCTTATGCTGTTAATTGCTTTCTGAAAAAATAAAGGGGAAGAAACTGCAAAGCCAAAGTTAGTTGTATGGACTGTAACGCAAGGAATGCTTCGTATCCGATCAGTTTGTTAGTTGGAAGTGAGTTGAGTTAGTTGAGTGAGGCGAGGAAGTCCGGACTCTAACGTGGAACTACCTCACGCTTCTCGAATAAATCTATAAACAAAGTAATTTATTTAATAAAATTAATTCATGTAGGTAATTGAGACATTTTGGGATTAGCGCTTCAATTTTTTTTTCAGGTAGTTCTATATATGCCACCAATCTAACGTCGAGGACCACCCTGTATCTACGGATAGTTTTGATATTTCCACTTGTTACTCGTGTAGTTTGTCAGTTGGAAGTGGATGTTTCGTGTTGTTTCCATTTGGTGTGACTCGACATGCGGTGGCTGCTGCCGAGGTTCCTGACACCCCTGCGATCGTTGAAAAAATTGGGTAACCGCATAGTGTTTATCTAATAAGAAATAAAGTTTAAATTTAGTCGCATAAAATGCTCACCATTTTAAACAAGTTAAAAATAAACAAACAAACGGTGGCTGTAAACTATTTTAAAACACAGAGTGACATGTTTTAATAAAAGCTATCTCGTGGTTTACTGGTATGTATGTTTATTTTTTCTCGGGGTGAATGTGCACCACGTGTAACGGTTTCTCCTGTTGAGTGTTTGTATATACACGTGTTGTACTTGGCAGGTCCACTGCCAGGACAGGTTCCACTCGCTGAACTGTTTATAGACCCGACTTGTCTTACTAAACCCGGTGGATTATCAACAAAAAAAAATGCCGCTAATCCAACCAGATTTCTCCTGCGTTTCTTCACAAAAATTAGTTTCGATTTTCCTCTCTGAAGCGAGACCTCTCGATGGTTACTTGTGGAGAATTGCTGGTGGAATTGTCTCGTAGCTGATACCTAGATACGTTTTAATTGCAATTAGTTGAATGGCGATTGGCGAGAGGTGAAAAAGGAGCTGAAGGTTTTAAAATAATTGCCGTGCAGTTTGCACAAAGTCGCAATTTAATTAAAGAAATTGGTATGTTTGGAAACTCAACTTAATTGCTTGCCTTCATCAAGCATCGATTCAACAAATGATTGCTGTTTCTGTAACGAAATCATCCAATTAGTGGTGCGAACGTAATTTTTTTTCAAGATTAATACCTTCTACGGGTCTACCCCGAGCAATTTGCATGACTTTATGTGCCTACTTAATTATGCTGGACTAAATTGAGTTAATCGATCCTTAATTGGCCGTTCAAGAAATAACACTAGAACAATTCATCTCAGCGTGGAGTCGAAATTAAATTCGTAGCTGATAAGGAGGAAGAGCGGCCAGTTCATAAAACCAACAGGCCCAACCAATTGCCGTTGGCCAAGCTTTTTCTGAAGCTGGATCTGTTGAAGCTTTTAAGCCTGCAAAGTATGTCACAGGAGCATGCCGATTAATCCCAGAAAGCAAAAACAGCAGGAAATTTAAAAATGAGAGGATTAAGTGTGAAGAAAAGAGCTTTTCGGCTTAAAAGCTTTAAATTTCAACCAACTAGTCAATTATTTGAATGAATTGCTCGTTAATTAATACCTCCAACACATGTGGAAGGCTTACAGTGAGGAATATAGTTTTAACGAGATGATTGTGAGAGCTTTGTCATCGCTCATTCTTATATTAGCCCAGCAGACAATTTTTCAATGCTCTTGTGGCAAAAGATAAGTGTTCGGGTAAATAGCGCAACATTACCGTTTCTCACGCTTAAATGCTAGGCGATTCAGTTTGAAATCGCAATTTACAAAGGTTAACTGTTTGGCTTCGAGAGGCGTTCTCTATTTTTTGCGATAATTGGCCCGCTGAAAAACGCAGGGCAAATTCCGCTAAGCAAGTGTTGAACGGAGTATTGTAACGAGGCTGAAAAAGTTGCGAGTTGGGCAACGTTTAAGCAGTGACAGGTCATTTACATCCGCAACCTTGTCTGGTTTCAATCAGTTTCTTGCTGTAGCCCATATTTGAAAGTGCGGGCCTCAATATTTTGATTAATAAGCGATTAGGTTTTTGTTGACTCGTAGTTAACGACTCTGTTATAAAAGCTGTCGTGATTCAGATTTATGCAAAGCTGAAAGTTTACGTTCTGTTGTGCTGTAAGTAAGTACGTTCGGATCGTCGTTAGACTAATACAAAACGCAGTTAACGATATCAGTAATAACTTACAAGCTCCGACTACAAAAGGCGAATCCACACTTTTTCAGCAAGTGCGCTTGAATGTAATAAATCGCTGTATTTTACCGGTACAAACGACCGGCTCTCTTTTCTTTGCTACAAACCGAAACAACAAACAAACGCATATACGGTGTCGGCATCTTTGATAATTTGCGGACAATAGAACAATGCGATCCCGATGGAATATCGTCGAGACTTGCTTCTGAATCCTTCTGCGCGCTAAATTAACGGTAATCGTCGAAATTTTGCCGAAATTTTAACATTTTTCGTTCCATCAGCAAATTTACAGATAAATCAAAAACCTAAATCGAATTTCATGTTCAGTTAGAAATCAACTTTAAAAAATTACCAAATTTTGGTTGTTTATGAACCAATATTGAAACTATTGATGCTAAATAGGTATAGCGTTTCAATCAAAACTATTTTGTTAACGAACATAAAGTAAAAAGGTTGTCAAGAAATCACGCCGCAACTTCGTTAATGACGGCCCATCAATAACGGCTCATTGGACATCAGCATGCAGATAGCATAGTAATGGCATAATTACTGCAAATTTCAAGAGTTTATAACACTCATGGGTCAAAGATGGAGATTTTAAACGAAAAGTAGAAATTTTGCACCCGCTGCTATTTAATGGAGATTCGGCTTTGCACTGTTTCAAGAATAATTGCCCACTTTTCTCGTAATTAATGATTGCCATTTAAATGTTGTAGATATATGATTTAGCCATTAAACAGGTAAGTCCGGCCGTTATTTGTGAAATAATGTCAAGCTTACGTTAATAAAAGCCATAAATCACGGCAGGTGTGTTCGTCTCGACGTGGTTATTGTTACTTTTTAAACATTACGAAACATAAGCACCAACAGTGTTGGTGTCGATAAAGACAACTGTAACGTGTCTTACACGAATTACGTAATTACTTAAAAAATCATAAGTTACGTGCCACACTAGAAACGGTTCTAATATGCCAGAAATAGCAAAAAAAAGAGGAATATACAAAGAGTGGAAGAAGAGCTAAAAAATGTAAGAATAAAAAATAATTTAATCTTCAATAATTTACGACTTGTTACATTTTAGTGTGTGACTTACAGCTATATTTTCGGAACTATCCTCTGAATAAAAATCGTGCAAGATTTCCCAGAAGAGGCACAATTTAGATAAAATAAGTTAATAAAATAGAAACCGTTAATTAAATTTTTAATTTATTAACTGAAGTAACTTAACTCCAAAGCTGACGGTAAGAACAAAGTTTTGCTATCAATTTGATCTCGGACTTGGTTAAAGGTCGGCATTTTTATGTGTCTACATACATCCATTTATTTCACCATTGCCATATCCGGAAGCCGCAAAAACGTATAATCGTAAATTATATTTTTCGAATTTTAATTTTTATAGCTATGCAGTTAAGGATCTCAGCTTACCTACTTAATAAACACATCATGAAAAGTTGGTTGGAGCTATTCGTTTAAAAAACATGTTTTTTAAACTAACACGCCAACACGGCCAAAGTAACAATGAAGCTTTTATTGATTGTTTTTCATTACAACACACGTAATGCAGAAAAAAATAAAAACAGCAGCTAATTATTGATAAGGTTACATCACTCCGGTATCACCAAAGAAAAACAAGGATACGAGTGAGTTTATTATGTAGTCAAACCTTAGTTACTATTCATTTCCGAGAAGTAAGTTGTAACAGCAAGGCCATCAACGAGCTTGTAAGAACAATTACAACTTAAAACGTTTACAATTACGTGGAAAATCTAATGTAATCTAAAGGTAATACAACAAGATTGCGCAAACCTTTGTACAACTGCGATGATAAAAAAGGAAGTGCTGCGGTAGGCAACCAGCAGGTACAAAAGTAGTTCTTTTGAAGCTCAGACAGCAGTGAAAAGATTTGAAAATTTGAAGCTTGGGCATGGAGGACGGCAGATGAGTTCAGGATGGATAATGGTAAGTACTTTGGCGTTGGAGTAAGATCCTGACTTGCAATTATTACGAGAGGCTATTTTCGTTAACCGTTTAATTGCCTTGTTTTCGGCTATTGTCCCAGAGCCTGTAGCCCGCCGGCCTGATGGCCGACGAGCATCCATCATTGGAAAATAGGCACAATGAAATTTGTCTTGGGACAATGAGCAACCCACAGAGGTATTGCCGTATAATTTATTAAAGCACAACGATTGATTAATTATCGTGAAGGTTATTCGGCCAGCAGCTTCGCGGCGTTAGAGAGAAAAAAACCGAAAGTAGTTCATTTGTCCGACAAAACACCTAACACCGCACGAAAGTGGACCCGTGTTGTTTTTTGTGCACTTGTAGCGAACGCTATCAAGAACACATGTACGATTTATTATTTATGATTATTTCGAAACGTAATTGCATGTAGGAAGAAAAGTTATAAGGTAGAAAGAAGGCCACCGATCTGTCGACTTCATTCATTTATCAGAAAGTGACAGGACAAGTGCGTTTCCCCGGCGCCTTAAGGTAGGCCGGAATTTACCAATTATTGATTACGTATTCCGGCCGTAAAACACACAAATGAATGGGCCGCACCTCCACTCAGATATTCCAATACTTGAACTTTGATGCTGAGGTCGTTGGCTAGCCGACGATTTACGGCCGATGTCAATAATGAAGAGCCGTTGACGAGGACCTCGCGGGCCGCCCCCTTCGACCTAACGGTTCTTAATTACCACGAGCTGGACCTTACCACCTCTACTTTGGGCTCTACACAAAGTTGGACCCAAATTCTTCAAACTTTCACGAAATTGTTCCTCAACTCAATCAGGCCATTCAGATCAGAAAATTTCTAAAGTAGGTATCTCGATTTGGTTCGAATCTGGGACTTTGACCTTACCTGTTGGTCTATAATTTTTTTCTGTAAATCCAGCTAAAGTAACTTTTTACTTTCAGTAGAGTTTGGTGAAGTTACTTCTTTGAGTTTACAGTAGTGAAGCTAAAATATTTGGTTTTGTTGAAGGATCACATAAAACTCCTTCCGACACATGAACAATCCTTTTTAACTTTTATGTGAATTTCTT
Source organism: Schizotus pectinicornis (assembly GCA_951805265.1). Taxonomy (NCBI): domain Eukaryota; kingdom Metazoa; phylum Arthropoda; class Insecta; order Coleoptera; family Pyrochroidae; genus Schizotus; species Schizotus pectinicornis. The sequence continues at coordinate 20,061,440 of OX638203.1, forward strand.
ACTGGTCATCAATTACGTTAAAATCCATTCCTTCTTATGGAATGCAATTACGAAGCACTGATCTGTCGGCGCAAATGCTGAATGTGCATATTATGCGCTTAAAATGTATAAATTAACGATCTAGTTTGACAACCTGTCATTGATTTCTAGAACCACTTCTTGTAATCCATCAAATGTGTCTAGCAAAATTGACTTTTGTCTGCAACTTTAACAGAAGTCATGAAAATTTATTCAAGGTAGCAACAACTCTTCAGCTTTGGTATTGGTATTAAACCTTTCTCAGGTCTTCCAACAATTCTTTTCTGGATTCAGCAACTGGATTCTTGGTGTTTTGATAGAGTGGTCAATATTTCAACAAAAACTCTCTCCGCAGAACACTTCTGCTTCTCTTGGAGCTTAGCGTGATCTCCAGTACGATCTTTGCATTATAGGGCGTTATGAAGAATTTTTGACTTTAGCCTTTTAGTGGCTAGGTGTAGTTTCAAGAACAATTAGCTATAACTCTTCGATCTGAAGAGATGCTCCAGATGCGGCAGACGGGATGGGCGCTTCAGTCAAATTTTTTGCGGAATGCCTATCTGGAGGTTGGCTTTTGCCACGTGTGGCCGGTGAGGAAAGCAGGACAAAAGTGGCTGCGATGTGTGACAATGCGCATTAAATCACCATAATGGCCCCGTTATCAGCTCTGTCAGCCCATGTGACGGACAAGTCACACTCATTTCCACTGTTAATACATTTAATTATCTAATATGGGGATCAGGGTGGGAAATGGTTGAGAGTAGGTACTTAGGGCCGTCGAGCGTCGATACCGCGGCGGTTTCCGGGCAGTTTCCGGTCCGCTCCGGCGGAAGTTGGCGTAGCCGCCATTGCGCATGAAAATTCAAATCGGACACTATCACTCACTGAAACACGCTGTCTAACACCTGAACGCCGGGCCTATTGTCCGAGCTTCCTATACGGTCCTACTCGGAAACCATTCGATATTCAAATTCAACACCGACATTGAATAAAGTTGTGCTGTTGCGGTGAGAGGTGTCCGATCATTGTCATGTGCAACAATTGACTTTTAAATTAGCTCTGTGTCATTTCTTTGCATGAATAATGCAATCATAATTTCAATAGTTTAATGCCAGCAGTTTTTGCACACATTCACTGCATTATTTATGTAGACGCCGCTGGTTCGATGGAACTATTCAATTTTCGACGCAGTCAGGAACTAACTAGCCCCACGTCCGCCCGCCACGACCCGAATTTATTTCGTTAATTAATTGGCCGCAATGCCGGCCATTCGGTAAGTCACCTCCGTGTAAAATATCGGCCGCCAAAACAAAACACATGGGCGCGGAAAAGCGGTCATAAAATTCAATAAAAACTAAATTTATGGCCCATTATCGGCAAAGTTCTAATATTTTCATAAACGTACAGGGTGGACCTCGCCCAAATTGCAGGTGCACGGGCAGGTGATTTTTTTCCGATAACTGCCCATTGTCAATGGCGTACGAAATTGCTTTTTCGTAATAATTACTGTGCCAAATCGACAAGCTCATTTGCTCCACAAAAATTGGTCAAGATGAATACAAAATTGAAATTAACAGATGCTGGAAAACAGTTAAAAAAATTCAAAGTGGGACAATTGGCGAAGCAGAGGCTCTCTTTATTATGTCAACATTGGCGGATTGGTCACTACACCTCAACTTCGACAAAGCCTTCATCGATTATCTTGGTCGTTTATCTCTTGCCGGATGCGGCGTCGATTAATCATCCTAATCCGTCCTTTGCTGTGTCAAAATAGCGCATTGTGTTCCACAAACATTTTTGTCACTTGACTGGCCGTCCAGCAAGCGCCATCTCGCCCATGACGTCCTCAAAGAAAGTCAATTAGCAACCGCCGACAAGCACTTCCACTACAATTATTTTTCGGCCAACTCCCAGCTTGAACTTGTATTTCCCGGAAAATATGCAGACTACATTATCTTGACTCTAAGTAGGAATGCCTCTCCAGTTCGTAATACGATGCGCCACTTACACAAAAACGTGCTCAAGAGCGAATTTTAAGGCACGAAAATACCTTTTGTAATAGCCAAGTGGATGAAATTGTACTTAGTGTAACTGTATACTTTGTGCGGTTGCATGCGCTAGTATTTACAATTGTTGGAAAATTCGCCAATAATAACAGAATTGATTAACTTACCTATTAACCTGGCAAAAGTCTCCCCTTGGCGTGATGCTTTGGAGGGCGCTGAAGCTTATCTAGCTTAATGTGAAGTGTAGTTAAATTCACCCTCCGTCTGGGGCGACTAGACCAAAACCAGACGCCACCTCCCACGATCTCCAGAATTAGCCGCCCTTATCGACGGAATTCAGGAAATCGACGACCAGAACCAAAATCTGTTTTCCGGCAAACATTTTGGTGAGGCGCGATGAGAAAGAAGGAAATGCGCGAAGGTTCCGTGGCTCCTCCTCCAAGATTAATCGCCACCAAACAAAGACACTATCAAGTCAGTAATTAAGTAAATTACGAAAAACTAACACAAACTCGAAATGGAAGCAACGAAGAGACTCATTATACACATGGAATTAATTACGCCAAGAACACGCCTAATTATCGCCATAAACGCGAATAAATATGGCTAACAAACAATGAAACATAAAACACCAGAGGTGGCACACTAAAAATATGAATTATGCTGTTTACGTATGCCATCATCAAATTACCGTGGTGCGGCCGTGTCATCCAAATGTTCATAGGCTTGACTTTTCCAGTAATCTTATACCTGACGGAAATCTCCGGAAATCAAACTATTTTATTGCATTACGTACCTCTTCAGAGGAATCTTCAATTACCGTTCATTATTTATTGGCTAATCGCGCAGTAGGTACCTAAACATTCTCTCTTGCGTAAAAGCTTTGCGGCGATAATTCTTGAACAATAGCTGCATTAGGCGCAATGCAAGTTGTGTTGCAGTGGCGATTTGTCAACCGTGAGTTATGATTGGAAAAGTATGACAGATTGAAGGATAACGGGTCGAAGAAACTGGAATCGAAGAAAAATTGGGATTAATTAATTTTGAGTTTTGCGGCGTTAAATCCGTCCGGTGTTCTCGCGGATTGATTGTCAGAAAGCACTTAAGTCACTTGAGGAGGTCAAAACTCAATTTGTATAGAAAATATCTATTGTTGCGGCAACAAGGGATTGGATCAGGTTAAATTTGGTAGGTGCAAACGGCGATTGGATGTTGGAACGAAGCCGGAATTAGTCGTCGCCGGTCTCTAAACATCTAATCTCGTGTGACACTAGCCAACTTTTTGTGAGTTACCTACGCTGCAAGTGCTAACAGAAAAACGACGTCGGAAATCTGTCAACTGGTTTTCTTGGCCGTGCCGCTAAGTGATTAATTATTATCAACAAATTAAAAAAGTCGACCAGACTTAATAACTTCCTAATCCCGCTGTTAGGCTCATTGAGAGTTAATCATTGTCACTTTAATGTTTGGTTTAATTAACATAGGCATCGGATTCGAAACTGATGCAAAACCCACCATCCAGCTTTCTGTTGAACAGGTTATCCACTTAATTCCGTAAATCAATTCCGGCAAAATTCTAATAGAAATGACTGTCTCGAGTTAATTAAAGATCAAAGTTATGAATTGATGAAGCACTGGAATAGAATTGTTTAATTTTTAACCGGCTCCACCTCCACGCCTTGTACGGAAGCCTAGCGGCTTGAAAGCCGACGCCGTTTCAGGCCGTCGATGCGAACATGGAGGAATTGTTTAGCATTTGACATAAATTAGCAAACGTGCAAAAAAACATCAGCTGTAACTGCAAAGTACCGGATAGAAATATTTCATGTCACGGGGAAGGATTATTACCCACATGCAGTTGCGAAAAAATTAATTTATTATTTGAGGATTAGAAGAGAAACTAACCAGACGTGCTTGAAGCAGGTGCAATTTTATCGAAAAAAGTTTTAGAATCAATTATAAAAATTAAATGTGGCTTTTAATTGCTCAGGTTTGACAGGCAAAGCTCTCGTAGCGACACAGCATTTCCCATCACTATCAGCAACACCCGGCGTAACTATTTGTACAACTCGAACTTTTGCTAAATCGCAATTTCGGATTCCACGACCTTATTCTAACTCAAGAAGAAAGTCGAGCAAGCGCCCCCACTTTTTAAAAATATATTGAAGTTTCTAAAGATAAGTTTTTTTTTAAATCTCTATTTGCTCTAAATTATTCTTTCTAAAATATTTCTTCACGTTGACATTCCCACGTAAAGAAAGTCGAGCAAGTCCGCCCAAAAAGTTTTTTTAATATCTAGATTTTTCCTAAAATATTTCTTTACGTGGACGTTTCCACGTAAAGAAAGTCGAGCAAGCGCGCCCAAAAAGTTTTTTTTAAATCTAGATTTTTTTTCAAATAAGTCTTCATTTGAAAAATTCCTAAAATCGACATCGTTGCACCTAAAGACTGGAAATAAGCGTTTTCTTATGTAATCGGTTTTCCTGAATTCAAATCCGTAATCAATTCGACGCTAGAATAAATAGATTTCTTATAAAATTAGAAAAACCACTAAGTTTCGATTTTTTATAATATTTAAATTCTTGTAACTTTTGAACGGGCAGACTTACATCAAATTCAAATACATTAAATTTCTCCATCTCGCAAAAGCTATCGAATGCTATATGAACAAAAATCGTAAGTTTAATAATAAGGAAGTTGAAATTTGAAATTTAGGTCGATTTTGATGAAAATTTTGAATTGAAACATTCAAACGGTAATATCTTAAAAAGTACGATTTGCACAGGGAAACTACGGTCAGATTCCTGTTAAGCGGTTCGAAATCTATAAGATTAAGTCATAAAATCGATGTAAAAAATTTCAATATTCTCGACTTCTTTTTTCTACCCCAATCAATAGAAATTCGAAAAATTCCTAAAATCGACATCGTTGCACCTAAAGGCTGAAAATCTAGATTTTTTTCTAAAATATATCTTTACGTTGACATTTCCACGTGAAAAAAGTCGACCAAGCGCACCCAAAAAGTTATATTAAAATCTAAATTTTTTTCTAAATTATTTCTTGACGTACCTAAGTAATAATATTAGAGTTAAAAAAGTCTAGAAAAGAGCTATAAACAATTTTCTTTTACACAACATTCTATTAAAAAAAAGTCACTTGTCCTATATAATCGTCTTGGCTGTATGTTCAAAAATAATTTTCGCTTAAGTCTAGACTTCTTTGTTTAGTTCATTTGTTTTTTCAAATCAAATTTCTGCCTATCATAGAACTCGAGCTGTCGAAGTCGGACGCACTATTGCCCCACCCTGTGTAGTAAGCAATATTTTGGCAACTTTAGTTCAAAATCGTCCAATTATTATTATGCCTGGGGCGTGCAACTGCGGGGCGGATATGCCGGCCGATACCTTCGGGCGGCATTTTTTAAATTAAATTGAAAGAGCCAGTCATCGAAGCAAACTGAATCTGTCGTACATTCATGCGAGGTTCTCGGTTTCAGCCATCAACTCCATGACGTCTTCATCACGCCCGACAAGAAATCAAATGGGCTAAATTAGTAGTTAACAATGGAGCTTTTAAATAGAACCAATATGGAATGATAAGACACTTAAAATCCATTAAGGCGCCATATTTGTCCAAATCCCGGGTCGGATAATACCGTTTCATAATCATCACGGCGAGAGGTTCGTTTAATTCGAATGGGTAATTACCATCAATAGTTAATTATTCGAATTGATATTTGTTTTTTTAAACTGTGTACCGCAATTAAGACGACGTTCTACAAATTGCCAACTTCACTAGTGATGGGTAGTAGGTAAGTGTAGGTAACACGAATCAATTTTTTTTTATATGACGATGACCGTCTCAGCCATTAATGATCTTGATGGGAGAAGAAGAAGCGTCGTTGTTATCGACAAAAAATGAGGAATAATTAAAACGAAGACAGGAGGCTGTCTTGTTGTCAGTTGGATGCGGCCGATCTTCCTGGAACCCGAAAGCTCTGTATCATTTTTATAATTAATAACAGTGCTGCGTGCGCCAGGGTACTGCACTTCCACGAAAATACGCCACGTCCTATCGCATAAAACATACTCAGCGAATATTCGAAAGCAGCCGCTTGAAAGCATTCCAGAAAATCAGTGTATTTATACGGCGTATTCAAGTCAACCTATAATGAAACTGTCTGGTAATCTTTAACCGACAATTTTGAATCACATTCACATCCACCGTACCGTTACAATAAACACACTCTATCACACATCAGCTGTATAAAAAGTCATTCCTGTCGTATGCATCAAATCCGCATAAAAAGTAAAAACCAGTAATCAAGACCTACAATCGGGGGAAATACCCCATCATTAACCTAAATGGGCTAAACAACCGAAACCCGGTAGGATGCGCTGGCCGAAAATAGGGGACGCTTCTCCATATCTATGCAAATATTTTAGTTGTGCAATAATTTTTTCATTACTCGAGGATTTATCGACGACTTGTTTATGGTCGTTTGATGAACAAAACTTTTTTTTTCATCGAGTTAACATCGGCGTACGACATATAATAATCCAATAAATATTTATGAAGGCGTCGGTTAATTGGGGCACGTCCGTTTCTGTTTGATTGGGTTTTATAAAAATTTTCAAAATTGCTTGTTGCGTTTACGCGACCGCAATCAACGGATTACGGCTACAATGTCGTAAATAACATTTTTGTTATGCAATATGCCGTAATCAATTTGTTGGTGATTTAGCTGTTGTTGCCTTGAGCCGGCATGTCATTGGTTGGTGAAGTATTTATTAAAATGCAACATTTGTGGGCTTCAGCCCACTCGGAAGCAAAAATAATGGGTGTGCATGGGCAAATATGCGGGTATTTTTCAACTTTATCGCAGCAAACACCGCACCGCACCTCGACGGCAGAAAAAAAATTTCAGAGAAAAAGAGCGTCTGAAGTTTTAATAAAAAGTAGGTAAAGAAATAACATATGTTACAATAGTCTGCCAAAATATTTAAGGTTTCTGTTTCATCTTGGTTAGGTAGATACCTTTATTAGCCTAAGATTTAAACAAAATTTAATTTATTAGTTCTTTCTTGAGAGGAACTTAGAGTGACTGCACCTGTCGAGGTTATATCACTTTTCATCTAACATCGTAAGGGTAACATGAGTTGACTTGATTGGGTACTCTTTGATGTACCATTTTGAAACGGTTTTGGATTTCACTACCTACATTTTACCCGAAATTGGATATTAGATTGAAAAAGACAACGATGGGCTAAATATCTGCATTGAGCTTAAACTAAAATTGCGATTACGTCGTAATGACATCAAGAAGATGACTTGGGCAATTATGGACTACATCATTTGGGAAAAGATTCTATTAAACTCAGTTTTAAGAAATTTTGGAAAGGAAGTACCTACCTATATTAAATTCTAAATATTTTCTATTAAACATTTAGAAATAAATTAAATAAATAATAAATAATTAAACATTCTGAAAGTTGAACTGGCCCTTCGATGCGTGGACTTTTAGTTAGAATATCGTCACCATCACGCATCGAATTAATTCAAAACAACTTTTACTCACTTAATTTCAATACATTTACAATAATAAAAGGCAATGATAGCATCAACTCATCCGGAAGCCAAAAATCCAGGCTTGATGTGATCGTTACGATAAAGTTAGAGCTGCCAGCCCACTCGTTTACATTTTGAGCAGAATCTATGTTGCACTTACGTAGATGTCGCCTGTTTATGACTTTTTAATTAGGTATTTACTACCGAATCAAATTTATTTTGACACTTTTTACTGTCCGAACCCGGCTTAATCGTTCTTAATTCTTTTTTTCCCGAATTTAATTGCAGATAAATTATCGACGCTGTTGTGAGATCGGTACTTTATCACCAGTACATCCGCAAGCGAGCTGAGTGTGTATTTAATCAATTTTTTCGCTATCGCCCAAAAAACGACCGAGATAACCATCATTACAACACCATTTAGTTTGTTCATCGCTGGAGGCTGGTCAGAAATAATTTTCGAAAATTATTTATCTTGGCCAACTGAAATCTCATTACCGTTATTGTTGCAGCGATTCCGGGCAAATTGCGGCGTTGCCCGAAAATTTCGTGTATAGCCTCACGCGGCGCTGGACGTTATTTGGGTTCTTTGTCATTTATGGAATCCGTGCGCCAAACCCATAAACATGGTCCCGGTAACAACGTATTATTACCTATCAAAAAATAATAATTGAGCACCGTAAAAATGAGTTATCTTGGAGATTTTCGTGGAATAACCCCGCATTGTGCATCTGCACACCGTGCTTTTCCTTATCGAATAACATTTTTACGCTGTAGGTGCCGTCGTGTTCCCCGTTCAGGCTTGTATTTATGATTCGAAGATAATCGTTAACATCTGTAATTTGCCCGGCTCGTACTCGAACTTTACGAGAACATGGCCAAACATGCTGCAGAGCGGCCAGCGATCCGTTCACCGGGTTATTTATTATCGCCCAATATTAAAAGGCGAGATTCGGCCATGAAGCATGGAGAGACGAGAACCCACTCGAAAAGAGGCCCAGTTTGAAATTTCCCCATTGACGGCGCCGATAATCAATCACGCCGCAGAGATGTGTAAGTCCGTTACAATGAAGTCGAAATTACTTCGAGCTTAAGATTTCAATTTGTTGGGCTTAAACTGGCGGGTGTTTAAAGAAACTAATTTGTTTCACCCGGGAATCGGCTTCAGAAGAACAAAAAATTAACAACAAAACCAGGGCGGCCAAAACAAGCTGCAGAACTTAAAATTTCAAAAGGTGTTCTCCCAGCAAAAAGTACTGCAACTAACCGCCGATTTAACTGAGAATCGGTGGCCCCTTTCAGTACTTTTTGCGCGACGCGCGGTCCTGCGGTCGGACCGGATGCGCTCAACGACGCAATTATTAATTATTGCAGTTCTGGCGGCCTCATTAGTTTCGTCACTTGCTACCTGGCTTGGTGAGGTTGCACTAAAATTAATTAATTATCTATTCTTCGTCATGTTTATACATCTAAGTGCAAAACAGTAATCAATTTCGCGAAGCGTGCAAATGATACAATCTACCCCAGTACTCTCCCGTGTTTTAAAATGACCGACTCCGTGAAAACATGCATATGTTAAAATTACGCAGAAAGGCTTCTCGTGTTCGGCTTCATATGGCCCCTTAGGCGCATTAATTCAAATTAGTTGCGCTGCACATATGTTCATCACAGATGAAAGGTCTCAACTCGCGATTTATCCGGGCGAGATGTGTTTGTGTAGGTGGCCGAGGGATCGTGAAAGATGAAGGAAAGGCTTCACGGGTCCCCAAAGTTCGTGTTTAGTTTAGACCACAATCGAATTAATCACCATTAAAGGTTCTTCGGGCAACAAAATTTGTTTCTATCGAAACTGACTTTGTACCAAGTCTAGGGATCTAGAATTTTGGAAACCCGAGTTGCTTGCGGCCAGTCAACGAAAACGTTCCTGGCGACTCTATTTACTTTGTCTTCTTGTCGGAAAACAATGTTGTTTGGCTGGCCGGCGAAAGCTCGATGGCTCGCTGTAATTCTTGCCTGAATTATTGTCGTTTACGTCCGATCCGCTGGACAGGTGCGTACGTTATTCCCAACAATTACATAACAGTATTGTGGGCAAAGTGAATTATTGTGATTATGCAGATTTTTATATGGTAGTCGCATTCCATTCTCAACACTCTCTACATGATCACCTTAAGACCTTCCAATGAGGCGTCAAGTACGTGCCAGCAGGAGTCAAACTAATCACGGTATAGTTGCATCAATCCCAACACGTACCAGATTGCAGAATCAATTCGTACAAACTAAAAAATTGTGTTATTGATGCGGCTAACGTGTAATTTTACCGGTGATAATCCGCGATTTCAGGCCAAGACCGTGCCCATTTGATTATTTCACAACGTCCACGCATACTCTTATCCTTCAAGGATCACAAGCCTAATCCTAATGGAAAGATCTCGCGCCGATATGCACCAACAAAATTTCACTTGTCACTTAATCATCATCTTTAATTCTATTCAACAATATTGATCAATTTGACCAAGAATAAAATTCAACAACCAACAACACGAAACGTTCTTAGCAGATTTTCGCTTTTGGCCATTTCTCCAAAGGTCATAATGTGTTAAAAGCTGGCCGCTGGCCCTGGAGTTCTGTTAGGATTTTTGTCTTGTTGTTCTTGTGGCTGTAGAATTGCGGTCAGAAAAGTGGGAGTGTCGAGCCTTTTCCAGAAGACAAACGATATGTGACAGTTGTAATTTTTAAAGTTCAAGCGGTTGCATGTTTAGAGATTTTTCAAACGGACAAAATTTATTATAGGTCACTCCCCGATTTCTCAGGAATTGGCAATAAAAATTTTTCTTAGTCTGACAAAATATAACCCCACAGGAATCATTTTTCCCGATAATTAGATAACCAAGGAGGTTTTGCCTTAAATTACGTTAATTTTTTTTGCCTTCTTAGCTAACCCACTTACAAGTACCTATTTTAGCGATAGTCAAAACCTATAATATTCTTACAATTTTTTTATTGAAGGTTGGTTCAACTTTTATGCATACACAATCGCAGCATCTTTTCATTATTATCGTCTCTCTGGGTTATTTATTTAATTTTGAGAAGCTGTAACATCAGAAGACTACTCCTCTCTGGAAAAGAGTGACGAGTGTATAAGACAATTTATTTAAAAATATCACATCAAGAAAACAAATTCCTTAAAGTATGTATGCGATAAAATTGAGTTTTAAATTAATTAGCACCTTAGCTCTTTGATTGTCCTCAAAATGTTCTCAAAGAGAATTTAAAATTATTTTCGCGTTCTCAAGTAGGTCTTGATTAGCGAATTTATTTTTTGGGAACAATTACGTGTTAACTGGCAACGAGTAAAAAATCGCCCTCTGCTCAGTTATAAACTCCTACATGGTATTTAGCCGTGTAGTCCTTAAGCTTATAACGAAGACAAAATCCATTTTTGGAGCAAAGCAGGAAGCGCTGGCTTTGGAATCGGGCCCTCCTTCTGGTTGCTTGCTGTTCGACCTGGTTCGTTCCACAAAACCGCGCCTTACCTGCAACAATGTCGCATGGTAGGTTTATGGCATCGCCAATTATACTTAATGGTTACTTGTGCATCCACCTACAAGTAGAAAACTACGGCGCAAAAATGTTAGGAGCGCTACTTGATTGCCTGTAGGTGGTGTATACGCAAACTCGCAGGAATTTTGCTGAACCTACCACCAGGTCCACTCCTTCATTTCAATTCACCTGTAATCTTGAAACCAACACGAAATGGAACCGCCTCACAAACGAATTCGGGCATATTAAGACATAAAATTTATCGATCCCCCTTATAATTACAATTTTATTGATCATGATTAATTACTAACGGCCGTAAAATCCAAGAAATAGAGACCGGCAATAAATCTACCCGGGCACTAAAAGAGTTTTTTTTTTATTGTCCGCGCCAGGGCAACGGTAAAAGCGTTGTAAAGTTTCGGCATTTATTTTTAATTCAATACCAATCGCGAGGTGTAGGTCGAAAAAGTAAGTAGAAATTATACACACATAAAAAGGCACCCACGACGTTATCGCACTTGAAATCTACAAGTAAAAACGTTTATCATAAACATAAAAGTGAAGTTTCTGGCGGGCACAACCAAAATGATGTAAGTAATGATCTTTGAGTCTTTGCCTAGTCACCTCTGACCCCAAACTCACGCACAACAACACGCTGGGTGGGTACGGTTTGTTAACCCAACTACTCGCGGAACCTTAAGAGGAAATGTCGATTTGAAAGCGATCTGGGTAATTATTTTCGAGATTGCAGCGAGTAAGGGGCTTTGGGCGGTATTCAGCGACAATCTTGGTAATTTTTGCATCAATCAATATTATGTTTCTTTTTGTTAACTTGACACTATCGCCAAATGTATCCAATTGGGCATGTTAGCACTCCACAAACTATTAATCACGAGAACAATAACGTGGCCATTGCATCACAGGCGTAAACAAGGGAATATTATTATGTATAGAATAGACACCTGTGTGACCAAAAAAAAAAAACAATACACTTTGCTTGTTGCATTCGTTCGAATAGCAAGGAGTGAATGGAAAATTTTGCCTCCATCCTATATCAATAATGTAACAATTTTTTTTTGCTACAGAAAGATAAATTTTAATTACTACTTAAAGCCTCTTTTATTAACTCATTTGAAACTAATTATGGTAAACGTAACAGTTTAATAGTTTTTAACATTGTTTTTGATGGAGGCTCTTTATTTTTGAAGCATAACGGCGTGTGTGAGAGATAAGCCCAAGTTCCAAATTGCTACCGTGATGTCATTCAATACTTGCTCCGAACTATCTGACTGAGAACCTATATGTCGTCCATATTCAGTGACACACGTTCATTTTAATATAAAAAATGCCCCCGGTGCGTGAAATCGACACCCGAAATAACTTGCACAGTAATCCCGCTAGGATTACAACTTGTAACATATATTTATAATTACGTATCAAATTTCGAAAACAATACTATTAAAATGATCAGCTCCATGGGCATTTTGTTGACATGTGCAGGCTTCCACAATTAATTGCCCGTGAAAGGTATCTTTGGAAATACCGGGTTTCACAACGGCCATTACCTTATATGGGCCAAATGACCGGAATTTTGAAACTTTCAGCTGTATAATCATTTAACACTCTTATTTATTTACGCTGAACACAAAACTTAGTAAATAACACAATAATTTTTTTCAATAATAAATCAAATAATATTTCAGTTAACCTTGTTTGCTTGTTCCTACATTGTTGCCATTTATAGAAACAATTATCGTTTACAAAAGAGTGGAAACTTGGATAATATGCATTACTGCCCCACGAATCTATAAATAATTGTGATATATTTATAATTTTAGCTCCTGGAGCCAAACACAAATGACTGTACTTTAAATTAATCGCTCACTTGGCGAATCACTTCAAAATTTATGCTCTCAGCAGGAAAAGGATTACTTTGCAACACCAAAAAAAGTGCACATTGCTTTATTAAGACATCCCTAATTAATTACAGTAGGACACCCACAACGCGTTTGGTTTACGATCGCATCATTTATTTTAGCATAGAGCAAAAGCCTCATTGAGGCCGGTGTTAACATGTTATCTGTTGGTACTAAGTGGTAGGCATTAAGTAGATACAGAAATTTGCATTAATAGCCTTTAAATAAATTCCCCAGGTGATAACCTGTCGCTGGAATAAATCTCGGTTGTTTATCAACGCTAATATTAATATCGAGGGTTGCAAATTGACTCCATCTCACGATACTAGTTGCGTTTCAATTCCAAAGCAACTAACGACTGCGTTAATTGCGCTTCGTCGAGCAAGTTACTCGATTGTTTGCACTTAGTTTGGTTTCAATTTCGTGCCTTCAAGATTCAAAAGTGCGATTTTAAATTAGCTAACCACTATCGCCCTCTCCCCGAATTTTCTTCGGCGGGGTATAATTTCGAAAATGACTGTCTTTAAAACGCGCCCTACTGAAAGTTAACCATTTCGATCTGATTAAAAGGGAATATCGTGGATGTGGAGGTGAACTCGCTTCTGGGGGAGAGATCCGGCTATCATAATTTAATTCCGGGTTTGCACACGCAGAACGTAAATTACCGGAAATTGCAGCGCGTAATGCAAAGACTCATTCAGTAAAGTCAACAAAACTGCGAGCGCTCAGGTGTGGGGTGTGGATATTTGTTGAGTTGTGCAAACACACGTCGATTTTCGCCCAATACCTGCAGTCGTTCCAATTTGCCATAGGCAAACGGCCTGTCACTAATACCAGTTGAAACTGACGGATTTTTAACGAATTTCCGCAAGTAACGCCAAGGGGGGTGGTTCGCCGAATTTCTTGGCGACCTCCTGAACGTGAAGCAGAACTCGTAAATAAGGTTTTGACGGCTTTTGTTTGTAGAAACAGAAGAATGGAGGATCATTAATTTCAGCAATGAGACACCGGCTCTGTTGGTGGCGCCCATCAAATCCTCTGCGCCGGCCCTGGTGGGTGAACACTCAAAATTAACCTAAAAAATTGAAGTGGGCGTCTGGGTTATAATAGTCCATAATATTTAACAGGTAACTAAATAACGTTTAACAAGTTTTATTGCGGCAATTTTCGACCCGAGCCGCTATTGATTACGTGCTGGCAATAAAGTTACGAGGACCTGAGGTAAACCTCACACGCCCTCTAAAAAAGGCAATGAACACAAACATTGATTCACAATTAACCGATGATTCTTTACGCAACTGCAAAGACGCGAAAGCGAGGAGCGGAACGTTTTCTGCAATCTAAAAAAAAAAAAATGTCGAAGAGCTGCTGAAACTGAAACATGAAACTTTGTTGCGCCAACAAAGGATACATGCAGAACCTTTTAGCATACAAACACTGTAACGTAACCGAATCTATTTGCATTTTCTAATTAAACTGAAAATGATGTTGAGAACGAGGATTTGGAGTTCGTAATCAGGGTGGTGGTTAAGAGATCCAGTTCGAGGACGGTTAGAGAGCGACAACGACTTCGTTAAAATAATGATTGCTTATTTAACATAGAGGAAGTGTCAACCACCAGTTGCGTAAGATGACAATCATGGAAGAACTAACAACAGCTGGCCTATTTTTTTTTTTCGATGAACTTATTCGTTTGACTTGACGGGTAATTATCATATCGCGGATCTAACGTCGATAAGTGTCAGAAACGGGACAATTAGAACTATTGACTTCTCAATTAGACGGTCCAACAGGGGATCGATGACAGAGATATACACTTGGAAATGATCGGGACTTTTGACCACTTTCGAATTAACAGTTACTTAATGACTTTTGAAGATTTTCAATTACTGTAACGACCAAAGTTAGGGCAAAGTAAAAGTAGCGTTTATTCCAAACCTCCAAATGTTCAAGTTAGTTCGTTTCATTTCTATGAAAAGTAACGAATGAAACTCTTAGCTGAAAGTTAGCTAAGTTAGCTTAAAGTAGGTGCAATCAAGGAAAAAATTGGACAACGCGATCGTGTGTAATTTTAGCGGAAATGCCTTCTTGGCCATCTTGGGGTTATTGGAATTAATCTGCTCCAATAAGTTTTGGCGCAGGTCAGTTTTTTCGGTGCCAAATTCGGATGATTGTGGAGCTGAAATTGGCTGGTCGGTCACGTCGTGTATCTCGAACCGATTTCCGTGTGATGCAAAATTGCAGTTGCTCCTAATTCCGCTAATAACAGTGGATTCTATTTAGGATTCTTCACGACGGCCCGCAGCAACAAGTTCGCTACGGTCCGGTTTAATGGTCGTGATGCCATAAGCTAAAAAAATTCCGAGAATAAACAATTTGCTTTACGGGAAAGCAACGGAACGGAGCAAAAAGCCGCTTAAAATAATTTAATTCGTTTTTTTCAGTTTTCGGTAACAAACCGCAAGCCCGACATTGGCGTAATTGGCCGTTATTGACAAGTCACGATCGAGCTAAAGCGCTGCCTGGACCTGAAGAAACAACACTGAAAATTAGTTTGTAATGTGTAATAAACAACAACTTTGAACCAATTACAGCCATCGCTCTCTATTTATGATCGAATTCCGGCCATTACGAGCCGCCGCCAGGATCTGCAGGTAGCGAGATGGTTCAGTTGCGCGATGAAGGGGTTAATTATTTGAGAAAGCGCCAGTCTCGTATCTATTCCGCATCTTTACGAGTGCACACATGCCATAATTTGATCATAAATGGATGTTATATCGCCCTATTCAATTTAACAGTGTTAACTAGAACGCTCTAGCCGTAAACGAAAATTGCGGTGGTTTCAATCAATTATCTGACGCGAAGTTAAATGCGCGATTTCAATATAAATCTCGCCTCCGATTGCAGCTTTTCGAACTTGTTAATGGCTCGAGGACAGGGCAATTAAGAAATTTGCAGGAGAGATTGGAGAAATTCGGGAATAGTGGCGCGCCGGTTCCAGGGGATAAAAATTCGGCTCGGCCAACATCCGAACGCTTATCTCAATCAATATTCTCCGAACGGTAATGGTAAGTTGAAATTGCTTTTCAGTTTCGTTTTTAATAATACTGAGATAAGTAATCTCGTCGACGGGGAAGAAGTATTGGAAAGGAAGATTCAATGAGTGATAACTTTTTTTTAATTATGAGGTACAGTTCCAGTTATGACGGTTGCCTTTCGAACCGGCAGTGAGATTGCGGGAAAATAACGTAAAGAACAAATGATCTTCGACCAGTCAATAATTCCTCCACGAGGTCATTGAGTCCGGATGAAAATTAAAAGACAGGAGCGATTTTGAACTTGTTCAGCCACTATTGAGGTATCTTCTAATAACAGTCTTCACATCTATTGATTCTACAGAAACCCCAATTTGCTCATCAGTACCCAGCACCCAGCGCCTTCTCTTTGGATGACTATAACTGACCCAGATTTTCTTTTCTAGCAATTTTTAACTTAGCTCGTAACATGAAGAAACTGAAAAATTCCCAAAAGAGTGGGAAACAAATATTGTGGATGTCGTATAGTCAGTTACTGCGACCTAGAAGAAGGAGAAGAACTGAAAAGAAGTAGTACGTCTTACCTTTTAATCGGTTGATTTGCAAGGCAAATTTAATAAAAAAGGCTGGTTCTCGCTGTGGCTGCTCAGTTTGGAGGAGATTGAGCCATACCTATTAGCTGCGATGGATTAGATGCGACGTGTGGCTTATAACCTATTAGCAGTGATTTATCTATCCTTTTAAACCGAATTTGATCGGAATTTCTGGCTCTGTTAGCAAACAGACGTCTATATCACGATTACCGCATCGTCTCCAATCTCGCGTAGTCGGGTTATTCATTAGATACCTGGAGGAGGCAGGATTCCGCGCCCAGGTCTAAAAGCAGTCGTCGTATTTCGAGCGTCTGACATTGGTGTTGAACTAACAAAAGTTGTTAGAGAGCAAATAGAGAGTGCATGCCAACAAATCAAGACCTGGAGACACTTTGACATGTACACAGGAGCCTGCTATTTTCAGCGGTCAGGGTGCGGCTCATTCATCTTCGTCATCTCCTGTTCCGCTCTAGACTCGCCATGCACCGCTAGTAATGTGCACGAGGATGGATGCAACCGTTTCCAGCCAAAAAACCCACTCTTTCGAGTCGCGAGTCTATTGTTGCACCTTCCCCAATCCGAGGAGTCATTACGGCAGAAAACCAGTGCATTATTAATAAATAGCGTCACGCTACAAACGTAATGACGATGTAAAAAATTTAAGAACCGCATTGCAATTACGGCGCAAAAACAGGAGTTGCCATTATGCATATTAATAAACGGCGGAGGCCGTCATCCATGTTGAGCGACATCATGCTGTGTTGCACTGGCGTTTTATCAATTGGACAATTTTCTTTGGAAAACGGGAATTTATCGCGGTTGCATGACGTTGCCCGCAATCCTGTCCTGTCACTATTGATCTTGATATATCTTCTATTGTAGACTATCCGGACTCATAAATTTGACTTTTATGGCGAGACAAACGCTGCAAGAACGGTCGCTATCATTATTTATGTCATAATCATGTGCAGTAATTTCAGTTATGTATCGTGATGCGGGAGCTTGTTAACTTATATCCAGTTTAACGCAAAAACTTTTTTGCCAGTCGCTTTTTAACGTAATCTGGGATTCCAATCGTTGACTCCATATTCAATCGGAAACTAGTCGCGACTTTTTCAACTCCCAACAAGTTCAGTTTCAATTTCAATTTTACTTCAGCGAAATAAGTGAAAGGAAACAACAATAAAACGTTGTAATAGTATAAATTTAACAATCTAGGCACATAAAGCAGCGGGAATTTTTATGTGCGAGCTGGAGATAAACAAATAAATTGAAACTGTTGTAATGTCCCTTGATTGATTTAAACTTAATAGGAATTGACGATCTCTTTATCTACTTTTATGTTAATTTGTGGTTAATGGTTTACTTCCACCAAGTAGAACGTTAATTAATCATCGTTTCGCATCTATTTTATTCAACAACACGCGATTTTTTCTAATAATTTGATTTGAAGACTTTTTTCTCAACTGATTTTCGTTTGAGTTTGGACTTCCAACTGTCAATAATGTCTTTCGAAACGGTGCTGAGATAAGATTGCAATTAATTCGAGATGGTGCTTAGCGCCAAGGACAATCATTTGCCGTGGGATCACTACAGTTTCCTGCTTCATCTGAGTCGATCCCCGCGTAATTGCGGTATTATCCTGGCAACTGCTCAAAACTGAGCCGGTGCTAAATTATTCGTGTCGAATATCCAGTAGTCAAACACTTGAAGTCTGGAGCTGCTGAAGAGTTCTGGCGCCCGAGCTTGATGACTCTGATTGTGCACTTCTTTGATCCGAGTTTCCCAGCCTTCCTGCTGCGCTATTACTTTCGTTTCGTTCGTCCTTTTGTTGTAGACGAGCTGATATAAGGACAAGGCGACGTCTCCTCTTCGCCCATTAAACATTGCCTGGTCCCAGAACTCTTCAGCTTTTCGGACGGCTATTTCAGCGGGCTAACAACGCCAATTTGTCACGCCCGCGCTTTTTCCGACTACAAAATTGTTTCAATTATACGTAACAATAATATCGGTGAGAAGGCCCTGCGGTGAATCTGATGGTCGTGGAGGTACCTAAGTGTTATTAATTGCGTCCAGGGATTATTTCGACGGTTCCCCCGAAGACCGCGGAGGTAATTTGGAGGTCTCCGAATGAGCGTCGCATTGAAAAAAATTGTAATCACTTTTACCTTAGCTATTGTGAGTTTAAATTAATAGCAACAGTAATAATGGAGTTCACAATTTTACGGCCCGACACAATGACTATTCATTCTGTTGAAAGTCGAATATGTATTTTATAACAGGTCTATGCTCCACTTTATCTTGTACATCAGAGGTAACTATTTGAGTTATGATACGCATTTATCAGCGGGATTGATTTATTAAAATGCATTTGTAACTCCCGGTATTGACCGACAGGAATGTAATTTCTCCCATCACACCCAGGGCTACCGGGCTCTTTCAGCACCGTTGATTAAAGTCACGGAGATTTGATTAATGAAAATTATCGCTTTCGCATTGTTCAAACCACGAATACTTTGTTTATTTTTATTTAACAACCTGCCGGGCGCCAATTATCCCGCTTATTCACCATCAAGATAATAGCAATATTTTCGAGCAAGCCATGCACGTCGGGAATCAGCAGAAAGATTCCAAAGAGTCGCGGCATGGGAAACTAATTTTATCGCGCCCCCCGCATTGTCGGGCCTACGAGAACCGTTGCGCCCTTGTACTTCATTCTAATGAGGCGATAAATAAACTACCGCTGTTATTTATCAGAGCTTTATGCATATTTTAGTGGTTAAGCTGCAGCTAACTATCATAGGGGTTGGTAATTTATCCTAATTGAATAGTTGCTGTTTCAGGTACAACCTAGTAAATTTAAAAGCCCGCTTTACGAAAAAAGCTCGAGGAACCTCCAGCGGGGCGGCAGCTGATGGATGCCGAAGGAGCAGGTGCTCGGGGCTGTGGGAGCGCCACCTGTGACCGAGACAACAACGCTCTCGGGCCCCGGCATCGGTCCCAGCACCCCGTCCACCTCATCTTCCAAATACTTCTACACGTAACGATCCTTTAGTATCTGAAAGTAATAAAAAAGTCTTACGCAGGTACCTAGTAGGTATTTTTAAAATTTTATTTTTCCATAGATTTTAAAGTTTTGCAATTAAAAAGTCTAATGGAGTTAAACCTGGTAAATAGAGAAGACAGAATTTGGTCAATTTTTTTAAATTCTGCGGAGACTTCTTTAAGGAGTTGCAGAAAAGTATAATAATGGTAGAAACGTTGCAGATACTCTAATATTGATATCGCACTAACGTGTGGAGAACAACACTTGAGGGCCAAGATTTTTATTCGGGGCTGAAATGTTCGGTCCTTGGGTTGGCGCTGAAGAGCGGCGCCGGGCGCAAAAATCTCCAAACACAGCATCACCGAAGCGAGGATGGTGCTTGTGGTGGCGGATTCGCTGTAACTGCATGTTTCAAGTGTTTATCGAGTGCTTGGAGATCACGTCTGAAGCGCCGATGAATCCTCGCCCGCCTGTCCTATCTGCCATCTGAAAGGGGTGACCTTTGCGCCGGGGTATCTCTTGCATCGTGGCTGCTTCCTCGCCTATAATATCGATTGTGCACTTCAGACGCGACGTACCGGTTTCCATTCCGATTTGTCATTATTTAATTTTTGCACTTGCGGACGCCGGACCGGAAACGTCAGGGAGAGCTCCTCGCAATTAGAGTAAGAGCGCGTGCCAAAATTTTCGCACGCCATCCCCATTAATCATCAAAAGGCATTTCGAATAAACTCTGTCCGCGAGCTGCTGGATGTGAATAAATAACGTACAGCGAAAGGACAAGAGCCGTATTCGCGGCATCCATCAAAATATTTTCAGGAGAAATAAATTGAAATCCATCAGAGAAACCCCGCGGACCCGACGACATCCACAGACAGCTATTGTTATCCGTTGCCTTGCTTCATTTTCATATTTCCCGTGCTCCCCCAGCGCTCCCCCTCGCATCCCCAGCGTATATTATCGATCTTAATGACATATCTTCTTTGCTTCGACGTTTCCAAGCATCTGAATAAATACATGACCACTTACCCGGGAATATGCCTCGGAATTCTGCGGTTGCAGCCGGAATTAGATTGAAATTAACAAGGATCGCTGCGTATTACGGCGGTTTTAAGGGGCAGGGACCTGGGGGTGCTTTGTCCCCGTAATCAGGCTGCGGGTAGTAATTGTTGAGCGCTCCTTGTACCGAACACATGCTGTGACTCCTTGTTTGAGGACATACCTATTTGTTTTCCACTAAGAGCAACTGGATGATTGCTTGTATTGTGCCGCGCCCCTCTTGACGGGTTAATTCTCCAATTTTTCCCGAAAACGAAACGTCGCCAAACCGAAAATCAATCGGCGAAGATCGCGGTGCCTCCCTTAATTTTCAGTTGTCAGTGGAACGTCGTGTTAAGGGTGTAATAACAACCCCCATAAATAACTGGCGGTATTGCCGGGTCGATACTTTATGTGGTGCAAACTTATCCCATCGGGGTCCTCGTCGCTATTATAAATATTAATAAATTCAATCAAAATATAATAAATTACGATCGGCTATCGGACCCGAAATTAGGCCATAAATTTCGCGAAAATCCCCACGAGTAAATGTAGATGTCAATAATTCTTGACGTTGCTAAATCGGCTTTAACAATACACTTGCGCAACAAAAGAGCGTACCTGATGGAAATTATGGCGAATTCGAGTGGCGGAGGTAGCTCTAAATCGCCGGAAAGGGGGTTGAAGGGAGAAAAAGCGAAGCGGAGGCTCTATAGGTTCCGATATATCAATAGTGATCGGCTACATGATCCTTTAACAATGGCCCGAGCCCTTTCCGATACGTCACAACACCTCTTGAGGGAACAATGCGACCGAGTCCTTACGCACTCTACAAACCGCCGATCCTTAACCAAATCCATGTTAATATGTATATTATGCGTTTGGAGAGATTTATGTGACTCGCGAAATTAATCTTACTTGTGTGCAGAACGAGGGGTCCTGGAAACGGCGAGAAACGTGGGATATTTTACGGGTGAGCACAACCCCGAGACCTGACCGGGTAGCGAAATTAATCGGGTAAGTAGTGGGGTAATTAACTTTTTGTTTAGCGCTTGGTTCGGCGTAATGCGGTTTTTGACCCGTAAAGTGAAAAATTCAAATAAATTGCTCCAGGAGTCTATAATTTTTGATCATCAACCACGGCTATTATCGCGTTTACAAGAATAAAGCTGAGGTGTAAGGCTCAATTAAAATCGAATTTCCTAGGTAGGCACCGTAATGTCTTTATCGCACGAAATTGCGATATTTCGTTTTTTCCACGCCGACCCTGTAATTTCGGGACAATCGGAAAAACAATGAGATTTGTCGCTAACCAAGGCCGAAATTGCTTTGTAATAACCCTGGAGTATACGTAGTATGCAAGACGAGTAATTAAAATAGATTCTAGTTGCCAAAACAAAATCTGTTCTGGAAATAGAGCTCGTCTTTAATTAGTGTATGTGCAAGTCAAGTGGCTGGCGTGAAATAATGAAAAAATAGTGCAACAAAGCTCGAAAATACTTAAAATAGCTGGCGCAGCAAGGGAAATGCCCGATATTTCTCTTATAAATTGTCGTCGGCCTTTGAGGCGACACAAAGGAGAACTTCAAAGACTTCTTTCTCGTTACCACCAATTACTATGCTACATGTCAAGTGATCAGGCACCATGTTAGCAGATAAAACTCAGAATAAGAGTGATCCTAGAATTTCGTTCGTTTAATCAAAATGATACAACATAAAAATATCCCCGAAGCGTCTTGACCAGCAATTGTGGCGAGCATTGGTTCTTAGAAATTCCAGAATTTAGTTGAGAACATTGCAAATCAGTTAATTATCAACTACGTAATGATGGTTAGGAGAATAAGGTGTAATTTGTTAGTTGTCAGTAACAAATTACTAGTCAACTGTTGGCAATCTCTTATTACACAGTAACGTTGGTTATTATACGTGTGACTGCGTAACTTCACGAAAACTACCGCCAGATTCGTGCTAAACGGCCCGATATCTGCAAGAATAAATCATAGCATAGATGGCAAAAAATTTAAAATTTTTGAAAAAAATTTCTACTTACCTCAATAGATAGAAATTCAAAAAATTTTCAAAATTGACATGGTTGCTACAGAAGCCAGGTAATCAACGATTTATTATGGATTCGACCTTTCCTATTTCAAATTTGTACTCAATTTCACAGTACAATTAACAAATTTCTACAAATTTTAAGCACTTCAGTATCCAAAGGAATGTTTTTGGAACTTCCCAACATCCCAATAAGTAAGGACAACCAACTAGTTTTTGCATTATACAATCATCTGTTGCAAGAACTTTTGAAAATGTTTACCATCATCAAGCGATTGCATCGCAATAAAAACTACGCTAATCGCCGATTCGTTTTACTCAAACTCTTTTTTACCCCAAGTGTTAACGAACATCAATTTGGTAAAATTTTATTAACACCGCTGAAGGGGTTTCAAGCCTTAAAATTCCCCCAGCTGTTTCCATAACCGATAAAACGTCGCGTTTGGCCACATTTCGGCCGCTTAACGAGACTGATACGGGCCGATCTTCAATTTGTCGACGCCTATAACGATTTCGATAACACAATAAGAACACCTTTTGATTAACAAGATGTTTCATCAGCTACCTATCGCACAGCTGTCATGTTCGCGATCAACATAATTTCATCGGACGCCTTGTTCTTGTAATGTTCTTATAAAGTGGCTCTAAATATGGCTCGGTTTAATTGGTGGCGGTGTTATCTTAGCAGCTCCGCGATTCAGGAATGCATGAACTTCGTCCAGGAACGTGATGCAGGACCGTAATGGACTGCGGGCTGATTTTTATCGGCCGGACCTCAAAGGGGATGAGTTATTGACTTGTCTCGGGAAACAATCAGGCAAATTAAGAAAGCTCCGCCGTTGTTCTAAGCAGCAATGCGCTGCGGTAAGACCACAATCAGATCTGATTGCTATCAATGCCTGCAATCACAACTATTTATCAAGGGCCACCTGGAGAAGGAGGATATTGCCGCTATACCAGTGAATTGCCGGACGGTTGCTTAATTAAACGTATGGAAGTACCATGAGAGCGGTAATCATCATTTGCCATCAAAGACTCTCTTCTCTACTGCGGCCTAAATTGCACTATTGGGGTTTCCAGTGCTCCCATTGCCCTTCGACTTCCCACAAGACCTATTATTGTTGTGACGACCAATATGTTTACCTTCCACCTCTTTTCACATATGGACTGCTCTATAATACGCAAACGCCATTTTTAATAACTAATAGAATCCCTGTATATATTATGTATAATTATATACAAGGGTTAATTGCAAAAATTTTAAAACTTTTTTTAAAAAATTCCTAATTTCTTGAAAAATAGTGACAGTTAAAAGGACCTAAATTAAAATTCTTCAATGTTGTAACAAATAAAATTTTTGGATGCTTCTGTAAACTCATAATATTCCTTTGTTTTTTTATTATTTTTTCATAATTTATGCGCTCGATTTTTCTTTATTTAGGACTTTTGTGAATAACTAACATATTTATTAATTGAAAGAGCGCGAGCACCGGGTAGGTATTAAAGTTTTGAGAAACGTCTTATTTAATGTATGATAAAATAGTAAAGTGGGACAATATTCTTGAGTTATAAACAGTGTTTATGTAATTAATGAACATTCCTCGAGTGTATATTTTGTGTAAAAGGCAAACATAATGCACATTGCGCCAGTGATAAAGTTGGCGGTGAAACAACACGCCAGCTATTAGTAGATTAAATTCCATTTACGGTACGAAATACTGAATTCCCATAGTGCACGGTCGCCACCCTCCGGACAATGTTTATCGCCCGTTGCAATAATTACTTTTCGTTTTAATTTAGTCGTGAGTGTATCCGTCAAAGCGCAGCGGGAGCTTCCGGAATGATCCTGCGACGTTGCTGTTTTCCGTTCCATAAAAGCAATTTAGGATAGGGGATATTTTCTTATTTTCCAATGAAAGAATCAGCTGTTTAAGACTTAATAAGAGTTCTCGAAGAAGGGAAACTTTTTACGACAATAATAAAATTATTGATTTTCTGGCAAATTAGGGGCAACTTGTATGCTGGAGGAAGGAGCATATTAAAATTTTAAGTGGATATTTTGAGAGGGAAACCCGAGCCGAGTTTTTACAAAATATATCAGGGAGAAGAAGTTTATTTGCTTGATTGCCGTGTTTGTCAGTATTTCGTGATTTATATCCCGGCCATATAAGCCCTTCCCCCAAAAACTGAGGCGATAAATTCAAAATAATTAATCCTCGCCTCTATTAGCACTTTCTAAATTCTTGACAAAAAAATTGCAGAAGATTTTATATCAATTTATACAACAATTTAACGTCGATCACATTATTTTGAAAGCTTTCCCCGATAAGGCACGCAAATGCCGGCTTCCTCCGCCGCCTCTCACCCTACCGCCGCCTCCTCCCGCCGCCCCGCTCGTTTTCCCCGAAGAACTATACAGGTTTACGCCATTTTTGTATTGATTCCGATTGACTAGATATCGAGTCGAGCCCGGATAGAGCAAGCTCTAAGAAAACTGGGGGCGGCGACGGTTACACCCCCGACGGCTCCGCGTATCGTATGTGAGTGTGTGACGGGCTCCTTCGGGGCGGACAGCTTGACTAATGCAAAGAATACGAAAAGGAAAAGAGAGAAAATATATTCCGCCTCGTTTCGGGGAGATGGAGAGCTTGGGAAATGGAAAAAGTTTGCAGGATACAGAGGCGCAGGATTAATAAAATGATGGATCCTCGCCTAGATTTTTGTTGTTAATTTTTTGTTTGCAACTTTTTCTGACACACGACCAGACGCCAGGGCCTCCAGGCCCCACTCCAAAAGAGCTTGATCCGCAGCCCAGGACGGAGGCCCGCAAAAACAAGAGAAAACCGCAAGCACTTGGGAACTCTTAAGGAATCTTAGAGAATTAGTTCTACGGAAGGTATTTTGAGTACACGAATCGTTCATTAGCTGAAAACTTGAAAATTTAGTTAGTTGCATACACGTTACTGCAGAAGAATTGTCTACGCAGAAATTTGATGGATAATATTATTATTGGCGCGAAGGAAGGTCCGGACTAAGGAAAAATCGCAACCAAAATGTTGACCACTTAAATCCAAATCTTAGTAAATTCAAGGAAAGGTCAGAATTCTGCTAACAAAAATTTTCATAATTTTAATTTTGATAGGTAGGTACTTCTTTTTTAGCTACACAATGGGATAATAAAGCGGAACATCAAAAATTTCTGTTGAAGAATTATTAGGGGTGTGATAATGTCCAAAAACGTTTCAGAGGTTTCGAGAAACAATGGTTGACATTTTAGACTTTTAACGGGCGTGGGGTAGAAAAACTGTTTCATAGCACAGAATCTTTAATCTCAAGAAGGTGTCACATCTCGGTTTTTATAATGAGCAACATTTCAATTCACACTTCTGTATGGATGTGTGAAGTTGGCTCCCTTAAGGGCGGTGGCGGTTTTCGTCGCGTTTTTAGAGCCGCACAATGGCGTCGCTGTCGTGCCCGTTAAAAGTTCGGTAGTAAACGGGGCGAGTGCAATAATCCTCATTTAGCGGAAAGAGCGCGTAAAAGGAAGCGCCGAGTAAAAACTCCGAGAAAATTTATTAATGAATGGTCACCCCGGGGAAGAAGGGTCTTGACCTACCCCAAGTCTGTCTAATTTCACTCTTTAAAAATACTTTCCCTTGACTTCCATCCTCGTTCATTATTCCCCTCGTGACCCAGTGCGCTTCTTTAATAAGCGCTTAGAACGCAAGCGCCACAGCTTCAATTAGCTGCGCCGCGGCGCTTAATTACCTCCGGGAGCGTCGGTCGGGGGCGGTTCAAGGCCGACGCGGGTCACTGGCCCACTTTCTTCTTCAATTAATGCCGATCCGACGCCGCGCCGACTTTGCATCTTCGCCGGATTTGCCCCGATCCGATGGTACCGGCTGGTCATGACAATGGAGGCCGGGAGGAAATGGTGCATAAAAAGCGCTATACGTCCGTCGGGTGTGCATGGAATTATTGGACCAAAAGCAGTGGCGGCCCGTCAACCACTTGCAACGACACAAAAATACCATCAGAGCTGGCCCAAAATCCAAAATTTTCAGCTTTGGGGTTGATGATAAAGCCAAAAAAATAATTTTGGAAAAACTTTCCCCAACTGGTAGGTAGAATAATGAGGCAATAACGGATACATAACAAAAAGATTTTTTTCTTCATTTTTTATACAGGAGGGTGTACCTACTTCCAAATTATGGTGCTGCTATAAAAGGTGACTAGCGACTGGATGCTAGAATGCACGTC
This sequence comes from Schizotus pectinicornis, assembly GCA_951805265.1. Lineage (NCBI taxonomy): Eukaryota > Metazoa > Arthropoda > Insecta > Coleoptera > Pyrochroidae > Schizotus > Schizotus pectinicornis. The sequence continues at coordinate 20,088,518 of OX638203.1, forward strand.
TGCGCCGCCACTGATGGGTGGGTCGCTGGCGGAGGAGCAGATAGAGCGGGTTTTAAAAACAAACAGGATCGTTATATTTGGTTCATAAAGCACGAATGGTCCTTTATCAGCATATGCCCGCTGCGAGCCGGCTGGGGTCATAAAGGCCCAGATTGCTCGCAGTCGACATCTCATCGACGAGAAGTCTCCAGGAAGGCGGAATCGGGCTTTTATGGTAGAAGGAGCGAGCTGGCGCGTTTTTATCGTCGAAAAGCCGCGTCTTCTTCCACCACGAGCCCATATCGCACCTAAATTGCGTATAAAATATTCGTGTGACAGGGGAAACCGCCCAATCCTGCGGCCTGAGTAGGTGTTCGAATGTGAAGTATTGATGGGGTGGAGGGCGCGTGCGTGTCCCGTCTCTCCACATGGAGAGCGAGAGGGAGCTTTCGCAGCGTGTGTATTTTTGTGTGCTTTTTCGCTCGTTTTGCACATCCACATCCAGGCCGCCGCTATTTTTCATCCGGGTGGAGCCGGAACACGGGCATAGGCGATGTGAGAGCTCGCCCACCCTAGATCGATCGGCCGCCGGCGCTGCATATTATGTCTTCTCCTCACGTTCACACAAAGAAATCACCTCGCATCGCTTCCATTTATCATGGCATCTTTAAGATTGCACGGGCGGGCGTTGCCGCCGCTCCCACAGACATCCAGCATCCAGGACCGGAAGCGACCTCTTCGCAACTCGCACAACTTCCGCCTAATCTCCACGACGCCACCAACCCTCATCACCCATGAGCAAACGGACAATCGCACGCCGAACATCCATGTGACCTATAACCAAAGATTTTTCTCAAAATTGTGCGCTCCACAGTCTATTTCGATATACCTACAATAATCATATTCTGCCTTGAGGGATTTACATATTTACCCAACCTGCTGTGGAGACCTTACCACTTATTCAAATTGATTTCTTTGCCAGGAAAATGGAAAGTAATTTGAAATTGTCCAATTCGGCTTATCTTCCGCATTATCCTTAATTACAACCGATCTGCTTATTCGAGTGGCCGGGATAATAGCCGACTGATTGATGCAGAGCTTTCTTCTATTCGAGAGCTTTAATCACATTTCTAGCTGGATGACGTGACCGCAACTATTTAACACTTGAAAACCTCAAGTTTCGTCATACCGCTCCGGGGCTTCTGTAACCGTTTCTTCATCTCCAGCAATCATTCGGTCCTTATTCATCGTAATTGGCGTAAAATTCAATTTATTTATTCATTTATCGAAAATACTACGTTACCCAGAGACCCATTGATGCCGTACAAGTATCTAATAAATCAAACCATGTTCCGGTGTACCGAAATTGCTCATTTTGTCGGTAAAACCGCTGAATCATCACGTGAGACTCAGTGAAAATTCCCCGCTTTGATTTTCAGCTGTATCAGGTTGAATTTAATTATAGTGCAGCCGGACGGGTAATTTTCTATCGGCCGTGCGTATTATTGGGGATTCCCGCAGAATCCTGGCGTTTCCCCAAAACGAGCCGGAGGGCGGCGTACCCACTTTCACGCACTATGCGTTTAGTGACGTATGAGGGTGGAGTTTGTGATCACTTCCTTTTCTTGGAAAGGAAGTGCGTATGCGCCGGGATGTGTGTGGTGAAACGAATGTGGACTCACTATATTTTCTTAGCGAGGCCATCTTGAAAATCGCACTTCCAATCGCGTTTCCACCGCGACGCCGACGATAAATTATTTATGCCTTCACCGAAAAAGAAGACGGGGTGGAACAGCAACGGTTTTATCTTGGACCGGAAATTCGATTTGTTGCAATTATCGAAGAGTAGAGCGTGAGAGCGATGGGCCCTGCTAACCCTTTCTGGGTTATGGTCTACACTTTTCGGTTTATTGGCTGGTGATTATGCGCATAATTTCGAATTCGAAGTGTGCATAATGAACCGGGAGAAAATCACATCAAACTCACCTTATTTTAAATTCCATTTAGCGGCGGCCATGGAAAATATCGACTTACAATGATGATAAATCATCTCGGTGCATATAGTCCTCGATTTAGTCCTCATTTCCATACATCAGACAGGAGCAACTTCGGGGATATAAAGAGTCCATTAGCGATGTTCAGTCGAGTGTAAAAAGTATCAAGTTTTTAATGTAGTACTCCGGGAAGTAGGTAAGTGAAGACGTCATTGAGAGATAACGGAATTGTAGAAACACTTTGGGAAGCTGCGACCTCGCAACTTCGATACTGACGCTCTCAACTCATTTGGCGGAGGTACCGTTACAAATTACCTCATACAATGGCAACAACGAAAGCGACATTAAGGGCCGATTAAGGCCCGAATGCAAATTCGGCAATAATTGCAACTAAATAATTAGACCGCGGGCAGATCTCCGATGACGCCCATTTTCCGGCGATTTCGTCAGGTCGGATTCTTATGGATTTTTAAAGAGATTTCAGAGAATCTCTTTTTATTATCACGCAATCGTCACCACCGAAGTTAATATTTCAGGAACATTCAGGACTCCATCTACACCCACAAATTAATTTTGCAGCAAAATCGATTGACCTATAGAAATATGGAATTACTCTTTTTAGTTCTTCTTCAATTCTTAACTATTGGTGCTATATTATTAGGGGCGCAAAATAATTTTAATATTTAAAAGAATCTATCAACCACAAATCTATGCCTCAACTAGATTGTTTAAATTTTTTTTATTATTTTCTCATTGCAACAAACGGGATCAAACTGTTCTAATTACTGCTTACATAATCTATATACCGTAATTTGCAGTTACATTCAAAATTTTAGGTGGTAATTCTGCGGACGTTTCTTCGAGCAATTAGCCCACACGAGTGGAGAATAGTAATGAGACGCTTTACTAGTTATTTAATAAATCAGCAAGCAGCATGGGTGGAAAATCGCAAATTATTGTTCTCGCCCATCTGTTTGCCGCTAGATTTGCTTGAAATTAATTGCCTGTGACTATTTACAAATCAATTAGGAAATAATTAGGAGGTTACGTTTGAGTATACTTGGTCGCCCGTCATACCTGGTTATAATTTTATGAACGCCTTTTATTAATTGGCCACGTGATGATAATTGCCTAAACGTGACTGCAATAAGCAATCTTATTATTGCGGGGAATCTTTGAACACTGTTTGCTCTTTTCATTTCGTCGATGCGTTAACTTCTTGTTTTTAACGAACTTTTATTTAAGTGTTACGTCACCTAATGAAGAAATCTAGAGGTAACGTTATTAATCGTAAAAACGTGATAAAAACTTTGGGTTAACATAAAATTTAATACATTAAATATACGTAAGACATAAATCATAACCATCAGATAGCGAAACTCCCTAGGCACTATCGGTAATTGAATCCAAGAAGAAACCGTTTCGATGTTATAGTTAATGTGGCGATAATGAAAAATTTCTATGGGCGTTTAAAAAAAAGGATATGTTGATTTCTCAACTGTTTGGGATGAAGACTTAACGACCAACTATTAAAAATGAATGAAGAGCAAAAAAGGCCGACTGCAGTATCGAATTTTATTGTTCTTCAGCCATGTGCTGGATGTCGGTTTGTTGTCTCCACCACCACTGTTAATTTTGTTGATGTAGCATCCTAACATCTCAGGAACAAATTCTTAAAATTGATAATTAAATATGTTAAAAAACCTTTCCAATTAAATTCTCAACACACTTAAAAATTCATAACATCTAAACTGGGTGTCGCCCTAAATTTGTGTCCAGTTGCCTGGAGAGAGCTCTACTTTTAAAAAAATTGCCTCATCTAATTTTCTTTATTCATTTTTTATTAATTTGCATGGCTTCTCCACCATTTGTTAATTATCCACAATTTACCGCACTGTTTAAATTTTTTTAGGAAAGCTGCTTAACAAAGTAAAATAAAAAAAGTTCACGTCCTTATTAACCATTTGAACTATTCTTAACTAGCTATTTACGCTGCAAATATTTTTCAATTATTTATGAACTCCATCAAAGTTCGTGTAGGTGACTTCTCCATAAAAAATCGTTACTTCTGAACTAAATGTTGCACTGAAGTAGATACTAGCTGACTAAAAAGACACAATCATAATTTCTTCTAGAAATAATTAACACCTTTTCAATACACTTGGCAATTTTTAATAATATTTGATATTATGCAACTGGCTTTTACACTAACTTTTTAAAAATTGTTCAAAATTTCTTTATAATAAAGTAATATGTATAAGCAAAAGTAGCGTGATTATCAATAACCTGGACCATTTTCTAACTAGATACTTACTTATGACACCTAGTTAAATATTAGTTGATTTGGTATTAAAATAGAATAAGTCTTTGTTTCACAATAATAAATCATCCAACATGTGATTCCAAGGTTTCGGTGACTACTTGGCAAATTGAAAGTAAGATTTCTGCCTTGAACGTAATTTTGAGGCTGCTCCCGTCCAGTTCCTTGAAAAAGTAAAAATGTTGGAGGTTGTGCACCAGAAGCTACCAAGTCGAGCGACAGTGCAGCAAGAAATTTCCTCGCACCTTATTATGATTAGTCGATAATAATTAATTTGAACGCATTTATGGCCCTCAGGAGAGTGACTCCATTAATATTAAAAGTAAATTTCCATCGAGGTATGGCGGGGCGAAGAAAATAATAGTTTTTCAATTTCGTTGTGGCGACTATTTAAAAGCGAGTTTGTACCAGAAAAGCCATTGCCGTCTGAATAATTCATTATTGTCTCCTGAAGCATATTGATATAGTCGTGGTGCATCAGCAAGCCCACAAATGTTAATGAAGTGCGCTGACGCATTTTTGCGCCCCGTATACGTTTAATATAAATGAAAGCCATCTGACAAAGTAATAACTACAAATTGCTCGGGAGAGACACAAAAACCCGTTCTCGCATCCACGAAAATAAAGCGCCGCCAGTCATGAATACATTTTCAGCGACATTGTGCGAAATTCGAGAATATTAATGCGACATCGCGTTTGAAGTAGTGAAATATACAAAAAGAATGTGTAGTCCTTGAGGATCCAAGATGGCTGACGAGGGGCACTTGGCAGAAGGCGCGACAAGAGGAATGGGTGCAATAAAACGTGTGCGATACGAGAGGTACGCCAGAAATATGAGATAAGAGCGGAGAGAATGAGAAACTGCTGCCAGATATTGCGGAGCGAATGGAGACGCACATACTCCACCAATATGAAATGCTTTCTGCCTTTCGGCTTCGACGATGCCTGTACAGAGAGACGACGCGACCTCTTTTGATTACTTCCTTCGACGAGTGTCTTTATCTTCTCTAAGTATCGCCTTTAACGTCATGTTGGGGATCATTTTCTCGTTCTTGAGTGCATATGAACGGATCACCCGCTCCTTTGTTCCCGGCACGAATGGGAAAATCTTACATCCTCTTCCTGGAAACAAACGGGCATTATTGATGCTCATTAGACACGGAAACTGCGGCTCCTCGACGCCGCTGCCCCGCTCAACGAGATCCCTGCATTCCGTAATACGTATAATCACAATTACCCACATAATTATTTGCGACAATGAGACCTATCTACAGACGGGGGTAACTGGCTACTTGAAACTATTTAAACAGTTACGTGACGACCATTTATTGTTAAGAGCATTGGAAATTGGAAACTAATAATGAAGAGTCGTGCAATTATTATCTTTGTCAAATTTGTTGCTTGGTTAAAATGTGATTTATCTCGAGGAAATTCCTGCGATGGAGAAGGAAACGGTTACGGCTGAATTTCTCGCTGGCGAGTTATTCATTTACAATGCATCCTTTGACTTTTTTTCCAGCATCCAATAACTGTTTAATTTCTCTTTGCGAGTAGGTCTTTCGGGTCGGCGGTGGCAGGCAATATCGCAAAATTGTCTGCGAGTATCCACCTTATATGAATAAAATTACAACATTTTGTCCGACAATATTGCCGCAATACGAAGATATTGCGTTTCTTTGAGCCATCCGAGGGCAAAAACAATCAATTTTAATATCGCCGTCTAGAAACAAAATTACATTCTTGGACTGGTAATGGTTATAAATGGGAAAAATATTGAGGATATGTTGCAAGTCACCAAGTTGCCGTAGGAATGTGTAGTTAATTAAACTTTTCAGAGAGCGAGAGAACAGGCCGGATTCTGCCCCATTATCCGGGGTGGGCGCGTTGCGGTAGGGCATCATCCTCGAATTTTTATTTTATTCGTGTTTTTAAAGCAAACAGCCGTTATTCCCGCGGGTCGTCGGCATTTAAATTATCACGGTGTTTCGGGTCCAACTAAACGACCACCACTATTTTTAACGAATCGCTTAGCCCGTTTACTCGTTTTGGCTGATGCGCAAGTAATTTGGACGAGGCGGTACGGAATCGTGCCCGTTCAATTTAGAAAAGTTCTCTGGGTTAAATCCATCATTATATCAGGACTGAGGGCGAAGATCCGGCCCGCTCTCACTACACGCTTCCGAACAATAGACGTCAAGAGGCACGTACAAGACAAGGGCTTTGGGGCTCCGGGGATAATGTGTAGAGATCCAGCGACAGCCAGGCTCTTCGTTGCTTACGTTTTTTAAATTGCAGCTGGGGTGAGTCCACACAACACACGAATTAAGGGAAGGATGAAGGATGTAGGTAGAGCCGGGCACGACGCTAATTATTTCTTGCTCAGAGACAAGGCTCCTGGGGGCCCAGACCATTTTTCCAAAATCCGCCCTTGCGACTTAAAATCAAACGAGAACCGCAAAATTGGCCAAAAAATATTTCTCCGAGATTGGTAAATTGTAGATTTAAATTTCTAACAGTCCAACCACCCTTTTACCTGCAGGACAAATTGAGGGTTGTTTCGTTGAATTAATTGACATCTTCTTGGGGATTTTTCTGTTAATTAATTCTCAATTAAACTTGGAGTCAATAAGTAGGTGTAGCTATTGTTTTGTAATAAAAGCGCAACCGTTGCTTCTGGTTGCAAAATATTAATAATCCATCGAAATATTCCGGGTACGTCGCAATTTTATTGCGTTTCTGCGAATTCGCACGCTTCCGCCATTTAAAAATGTTATTAGATTTTTGCGCCGAAATTGGCCGTCCATTAATTTGACGTACAGAGAATTTTATAAAAGCAAATCAGATTTATGCTCGGCACGGAATATGAAAGAAATCTGACGTAAAAATAGTTGATTGAGTAAGAGTGCGGAGCCGAGTCCCGGGGAGGGTGCGGTAAATCCCGCCGGTTCCAGGGGTTCGACGACGACGCCGACCCCGCGACCTGCTCTTCCAGTATCTGATACAATATTCAGCGTCGAGGCGCGCATCGGAAAATGGAGGAGGCTCCGGATAGAAAATGCAAATGCGGGGAAAAGTGGAAAAATAAAATAAAACGATGAACATATCCAATAAGGTTTTAACCTGGAGGGAATGCGGTTGTCGTGGCAACGGAACTCGAAGCCAACATCACTTCACATTAGGGCGGGGGTGGCGACGAAGCCGCCTCACAGGAGTCACATGTCTGACGTCAAGTGTGTGCAGGCTCAAGACGGGAACCGTCGCCTTGGAGTCGGGAGTGATTAAAAGAACCGCGGAAATCGACTTTTTAAACGAATTCGGGGACGCGGGAATGGGGGACCCGCAGCCTTCTGAGCCGCTCTCCCATATGTTTACCGGGAGAAATTAACTCGGAAATGGCACAGTTTACATAATCAGCTTCTGCATATACATTCAGCGAGAAGTTTCGCATAAACGTCCCATCAAGCGCCGGAGCGCCAGCAACGATGCCCAGAAATATCTAAAATCTCGGCGATAAACGCAAATTAAACACATTAGCCGATAAGTAATTTTGGGCAACTTCTGACCAGTACAGAAAGTAACTTAAAGTCTCACTGCATTTCGACGAGCCTCTCTGAAAGGTCAAAGGTTCGATAAGTCTTGTGAAGCGATCACAAGGGAAAAAGCTCTGTCCGATTGTAATTACTTCTTCAACACCGTCGCAATACAAAAAACTGTAACACAATAATAAATTACCTAAATTTCGATATTATTATGACTTACCTATCTGCGCAAATGTTGCAAGGGTTGTAACAATCGATTTAAACTAATTTATCGATTTTGAAGTCAAATTTTGCACAATTCCGACGATTTTCCGAGTTTAGAGAATTTGACACATCAGTCACTAACATCTAGTAAGTAACTGTCACTAGTAGCTGTCACTTTTACGCAGTACTTAATCAAAATTAGTCTTTACAAACTTATTACCGTGTTTTAATTTTCTTGTTAATATCGACTTAAAAAAATTGGCGTATTTTTTATGAAGCAATCAAGCAACTGCCTTCTTTGTAATTAGGGAAAGGATTCTATTGTTGTGGTAGCGGAACCGGATTTGACAACTAAGTACAGCGCATTAAAAAAAATCTTACCTACTAGATGCAGTTGAAGGTTGATTGACGATCGGCTCTCTCGAAATCGCAGAAACTGTTAAAATTCATCGAAACTCCCCAAAGTGCTAGTGTAAAATGGATTTGCATTGCGAGCTTGATGTGAATTGTGATTGTGTTGACTTGTGTGGATGTTCCAGGACTTTTGAAGATAACCGCTGACGCTAATTTTTTAGAGGTTAGTAATGAAATTTCTTCTTGCTCGATTAAAATTGTTATAATAGCGTGTTCCGGTTAACATTCAGCATCAAAACCGCGACTTTTTCGCAAAAATCGCATAACTAGTAACAAAAAAGTATTTAGAGGTCATTAGTTTCAGACACCTGTTGGGTTGGTAATTGTTGTGATGTTGGTATAATTGCGTCAACGGCTTTGTTTTGACTGATGACAACCACCCCGATTGCAGGTTAATAATCACTTTTAAGATCGCTTTAATTCTTGAAATTTTCCCAAAACTGGCGTAATGTTGTGAGTGTGAGTGAATACGACTACAAGTAATTGTATCAACGTTTGTGGATTCAAAAATTTCATTGAGGACTCGAAGATTAATCTCAACTCGCTCATTTTTTAAGGTAAGTCTCACAAAATGGTTTCAATTTGGGAGCGATTAACTAAATCGCGGGGCTTTAATGTTATTATTACGACCCTACATCGAGTTTGACCAAAATTAATGTATTTTTCCCAAAATTTGTTCTAAAAGTAATCTAGAAGTCATTGACCTGAACCACCTCTGGCGTTGTTATGATGGGCTTGAATTATGTCAAAGCTGCTTTGAGTTCTCCTGACGTGCAACTACTTTGATTGCAGATTAAAATTGTAAATTTCTCTAAATTTGACCTAAAAACGAGCCTAAAAACGGTTTTTAGCGACTTTAAGGTATCAACTTTCGCAAAAGTTACTCGCAACTTGCAATTTTTGTTCTATGAATCAACAATTTAAAACAAAAGACACGCGATTTTGCAATAAAAATTTTTATACTTAACAAATGTTTATTTCGTTAGTGCCACGGCGTTATTAAAAAATTACACTAATTAGGAAAAATATGAATAGGGTTGGTCGGCAATTTGATAACTTGTCCACCATTTGTGGTTAAAACAAGCTTCAGCTGCAAATAAAAGTGGCAGGATACTCTCCCAGTTTTTCTCGTGCTTTGTTGTGTGCTTCTCAGCCAGTAATGATTGTCTTCACTAATTCCAAGGCAAGACATACATCTTGTGCCGTTAACATTAAAATTTTCAATCATTCAATTGTAATAGTGCTCAAACGAAAGTCCTGCTGAAATTAGCTTCCTTTGTGGGGAGTTCGTCAGAAATAAATTAAACAGGAGCAGTTTACCTGAACCTTATGATTTAAAAATCGTTGCTATAATAAAAAGTTGATATTTACGATTTTGGTCGATTTTGACGAAAATTTTAAAGAAAAGTCTTCAAATCGTCATAACTCAAAAAGTACGACTTGTACAAAGAAATCACAGTCAGATTCGTGTTCAGCGGTTCAAAATTTTCAACAATAAGTCATAAAATCGATGTAAAAATTTCAATATGTATGACTTTTTTTTCAACCCTAATGCCTTGCCCAAATCGATAGAAATCAAAGTCTTCCAATCCTCATAACTCAAAAAGTACGACGTGTAGAAAGAAACTACGGCCAGATTTGTGTTCAGCGGTTCAAAATCTACAAGAATAAGTCATAAAATCGATGTAAAAAATTTTAATATTTTTGACTTTTTTTTCAACCCTAATGCCTTGCCCAAATCGATAGAAATGAAAGTCTTCCAATCCTCATAACTCAAAAAGTACGACGTGTAGAAAGAAACTACGGCCAGATTTGTGTTCAGCGGTTCAAAATCTACAAGAATAAGTCATAAAATCGATGTAAAAAATTTCAATATTTTTGACTTTTTTTTCAACCCTAATGCCTTGCCCAAATCGATAGAAATCAAAGTCTTCCAATCCCCATAACTCAAAAAGTACGACGTGTAGAAAGAAACTACGGCCAGATTTGTGTTCAGCGGTTCAAAATCTGAAAAGAATAAGTCATAAAATCGATGTAAAAAAATTCAATATTTTCGACTTTTTTTTTCTACCCCAATCGATAGAAATTCGAAAAAATTCTAAAATCGACATCGTTACTACAACGGCTTAAAACTTGAGGTTTTCTTGTGTAATCGATCTCTCTGAAATCAAATCTGAACTGAATTTGACTCTATAACTGATAGATTTCTTATAAATTTCTACAAACTACCAAAATCTTTTTTTATCTAATTTTCAATTGCTTGTAGCTTTTGAACGGAAACACTTATGTCGTGTCAACATACATCAAATTAATCCGTATTTTACTGGCTATTGAACGGTGCAAGAATGAAAACTCTACACCGTATATTAAGAAAGTTGATATTTGCGATTTTGGTCGATTTTGACGAAAATTTTGAAGACAAGTCTTCCAATCGCCATAACTCAGAAAGTACGACGTGTAGAAACAAACTACGGCCAGATTCGTGTTCAGTGGTTCAGAATCTACAAGAATAAGTCATAAAATCGATGTAAAAAATTTCAAAATTTTTGACTTTTTTTCAACCCTAATGCCTTGCCCAAATTGATAGAAATCAAAGTTTTCCAATCGCCATAACTCAAAAAGTACGACGTGTAGAAACAAACTACGGCCTGATTCGTGTTCAGCGGTTCAAAATCTACAAGAATAAGTCATAAAATCGATGTAAAAAATTTCAATATTTTCGACTTTTTTTTTCTACCCCAATCGATAGAAATTCGAAAAAATTCTAAAATCGACATCGTTACTACAACGGCTTAAAACTTGAGGTTTTCTTGTGTAATCGATCTCTCTGAAATCAAATCTGAACTGAATTTGACTCTATAACTGATAGATTTCTTATAAATTTCTACAAACTACCAAAATCTTTTTTTATCTAATTTTCAATTGCTTGTAGCTTTTGAACGGAAACACTTATGTCGTGTCAACATACATCAAATTAATCCGTATTTTACTGGCTATTGAACGGTGCAAGAATGAAAACTCTACACCGTATATTAAGAAAGTTGATATTTGCGATTTTGGTCGATTTTGACGAAAATTTTGAAGACAAGTCTTCCAATCGCCATAACTCAGAAAGTACGACGTGTAGAAACAAACTACGGCCAGATTCGTGTTCAGTGGTTCAGAATCTACAAGAATAAGTCATAAAATCGATGTAAAAAATTTCAAAATTTTTGACTTTTTTTCAACCCTAATGCCTTGCCCAAATTGATAGAAATCAAAGTTTTCCAATCGCCATAACTCAAAAAGTACGACGTGTAGAAACAAACTACGGCCTGATTCGTGTTCAGCGGTTCAAAATCTACAAGAATAAGTCATAAAATCGATGTAAAAAATTTCAATATTTTCGACTTTTTTTTTCTACCCCAATCGATAGAAATTCGAAAAAATTCTAAAATCGACATCGTTACTACAACGGCTTAAAACTTGAGGTTTTCTTGTGTAATCGATCTCTCTGAAATCAAATCTGAACTGAATTTGACTCTATAACTGATAGATTTCTTATAAATTTCTACAAACTACCAAAATCTTTTTTTATCTAATTTTCAAATGCTTGTAGCTTTTGAACGGAAACACTTATGTCGTGTCAACATACATCAAATTAATCCGTATTTTACTGGCTATTGAACGGTGCAAGAATGAAAACTCTACACCGTATATTAAGAAAGTTGATATTTGCGATTTTGGTCGATATTGACGAAAATTTTGAAGAAAAGTCTTCAAATTGTCTTAACTCAAAAAGTACGACTCGTACAAAGAAATCGCAGTCAGATTCGTGTTCAGCAGTTTAAAATTTATAACATGAAGTCATAAACTCGATGTAAAAAATTTCAATATTTTTGACTTTTTTTTCAACCCTAATGTCTTGCCCAAATCGATAGAAATCAAAGTCTTCCAATCGCCATAACTCAGAAAGTACGACGTGTAGAAAGAAACTACGGCCAAATTCGTGTTCAGCGGTTCATAATCTACAAGAATAAGTCATAAAATCGATGTAAAAAATTTCGAAATTTTTGATTTTTTTTTTTCAACCCTAATGCCTTGCCCAAATCGATAGAAATCAAAGTCTTCCAATCTCCATAACTCAAAAAGTACGACGTGTAGAAAGAAACTACGGCCAGATTTGTGTTCAGCGGTTCAAAATCTACAAAAATAAGTCATAAAATCGATGTAAAAAATTTCAATATTTATGACTTTTTTTTCAACCCTAATGACTTGCCCAAATCGATAGAAATCAAAGTCTTCCAATCGCCATAACTCAAAAAGTACGACGTGTAGAAACAAACTACGGCCAAATTCGTGTTCAGCGGTTCATAATCTACAAGAATAAGTCATAAAATCGATGTAAAAAATTTCGAAATTTTTGATTTTTTTTTTTCAACCCTAATGTCTTGCCCAAATCGATAGAAATCAAAGTCTTCCAATCGCCATAACTCAGAAAGTACGACGTGTAGAAAGAAACTACGGCCAAATTCGTGTTCAGCGGTTCATAATCTACAAGAATAAGTCATAAAATCGATGTAAAAAATTTCGAAATTTTTGATTTTTTTTTTTCAACCCTAATGTCTTGCCCAAATCGATAGAAATCAAAGTCTTCCAATCGCCATAACTCAGAAAGTACGACGTGTAGAAAGAAACTACGGCCAAATTCGTGTTCAGCGGTTCATAATCTACAAGAATAAGTCATAAAATCGATGTAAAAAATTTCGAAATTTTTGATTTTTTTTTTTCAACCCTAATGCCTTGCCCAAATCGATAGAAATCAAAGTCTTCCAATCTCCATAACTCAAAAAGTACGACGTGTAGAAAGAAACTACGGCCAGATTTGTGTTCAGCGGTTCAAAATCTACAAAAATAAGTCATAAAATCGATGTAAAAAATTTCAATATTTATGACTTTTTTTTCAACCCTAATGACTTGCCCAAATCGATAGAAATCAAAGTCTTCCAATCGCCATAACTCAAAAAGTACGACGTGTAGAAACAAACTACGGCCAGATTCGTGTTCAGCGGTTCAGAATCTACAAGAATAAGTCATAAAATCGATGTAAAAAATTTCAAAATTTTTGACTTTTTTTCAACAATAATGCCTTGCCCAAATTGATAGAAATCAAAGTCTTCCAATCTCCATAACTCAAAAAGTACGACGTGTAGAAAGAAACTACGGCCAGATTTGTGTTCAGCGGTTCAAAATCTACAAGAATAAGTTATAAAATTGATGTAAAAAATTTCAATATTTATGACTTTTTTTTCAACCCTAATGCCTTGCCCAAATCGATAGAAATCAAAGTCTTCCAATCCTCATAACTTAAAAAGTACGACGTGTAGAAAGAAACTACGGCCAGATTTGTGTTCAGCGGTTCAAAATCTACAAGAATAAGTCATAAAATTGATGTAAAAAACTTCAATATTTTTGACTTTTTTTTCAACCCTAATGCCTTGCCCAAATCGATAGAAATCAGAGTTTTCCAATTGCCATAACTCAAAAAGTACGATGTGTACAACGGCTTAAAACTTGAGGTTTTCTTGTGTAATCGATCTTTCTGAAATCAAATCTGAACTGAATTTGACTCTATAACTGATAGATTTCTTATGAATTTCTACAAACCACCAAAATCTTTTTCATCTAATTTTCAAATGCTTGTAGCTTTTGAACGGAAACACTTATGTCGTGTCAACATACATCAAATTAATCCGTATTTTACTGGCTATTGAACGGTGCAAGAATGAAAACTCTACACCGTATATTAAGAAAGTTGATATTTGCGATTTTGGTCGATTTTGACGAAAATTTTGAAGAAAAGTCTTCAAATCGTCATAACTCAAAAAGTACGACTCGTACAAAGAAATCGCAGTCAGATTCGTGTTCAGCAGTTTAAAATTTATAACATGAAGTCATAAACTCGATGTAAAAAATTTCAATATTTTTGACTTTTTTTCAACCCTAATGTCTTGCCCAAATCGATAGAAATCAGAGTTTTCCAATCGCCATAACTCAAAAAGTACGATGTGTAGAAACAAACTACGGCCAGATTCGTGTTCAGCGGTTCAAAATCTACAAGAATAAGTCATAAAATCGATGTAAAAAATTTCAATATTTTCGACTTTTTTTTCTACCCCAATCGATAGAAATTCGAAAAAATTCTAAAATCGACATCGTTACTACAACGGCTTAAAACTTGAGGTTTTCTTGTGTAATCGATCTTTCTGAAATCAAATCTGAACTGAATTTGACTCTATAACTGATAGATTTCTTATGAATTTCCACAAACCACCAAAATCTTTTTCATCTAATTTTCAAATGCTTGTAGCTATTGAACGGAAACACTTATGTCGTGTCAACATACATCAAATTAATCCGTATTTTACAGGCTATTGAACGGTGCAAGAATGAAAACTCTACACCGTATATTAAGAAAGTTGATATTTGCGATTTTGGTCGATTTTGACGAAAATTTTGAAGAAAAGTCTTCAAATCGTCATAACTCAAAAAGTACGACTCGTACAAAGAAATCGCAGTCAGATTCGTGTCCAGCGGTTCAAAATTTATAACATGAAGTCATAAACTCGATGAAAAAAATTTCAAAATTTTTGACTTTTTTTTCAACCCTAATGCCTTGCCCAAATCGATAGAAATCAGAGTTTTCCAATTGCCATAACTCAAAAAGTACGTCGTGTAGAAACAAACTACGGCCAGATTCGTGTTCAGCGGTTCAAAATCTACGAGAATAAGTCATAAAATCGATGTAAAAAATTTCAATATTTTCGACTTTTTTTTTCTACCCCAATCGATAGAAATTCGAAAAAATTCTAAAATCGACATCGTTACTACAACGGCTTAAAACTTGAGGTTTTCTTGTGTAATCGATCTCTCTGAAATCAAATCTGAACTGAATTTGACTCTATAACTGATAGATTTCTTATAAATTTCTACAAACTACCAAAATCTTTTTTTATCTAATTTTCAAATGCTTGTAGCTTTTGAACGGAAACACTTATGTCGTGTCAACATACATCAAATTAATCCGTATTTTACTGGCTATTGAACGGTGCAAGAATGAAAACTCTACACCGTATATTAAGAAAGTTGATATTTGCGATTTTGGTCGATTTTGACAAAAATTTTGAAGACAAGTCTTCCAATCGCCATAACTCAGAAAGTACGACGTGTAGAAAGAAACTACGGCCAAATTCGTGTTCAGCGGTTCAAAATCTACAAGAATAAGTTATAAGATCGATGAAAAAAATTTCAAAATTTTTGACTTTTTTTTCAACCCTAATGCCTTGCCCAAATCGATAGAAATCAGAGTTTTCCAATCGCCATAACTCAAAAAGTACGATGTGTAGAAACAAACTACGGCCAGATTCGTGTTCAGCGGTTCAAAATCTACAAGAATAAGTCATAAAATCGATGTAAAAAATTTCAATATTTTCGACTTTTTTTTTCTACCCCAATCGATAGAAATTCGAAAAAATTCTAAAATCGACATCGTTACTACAACGGCTTAAAACTTGAGGTTTTCTTGTGTAATCGATCTTTCTGAAATCAAATCTGAACTGAATTTGACTCTATAACTGATAGATTTCTTATAAATTTCTACAAACTACCAAAATCTTTTTTTATCTAATTTTCAAATGCTTGTAGCTTTTGAACGGAAACACTTATGTCGTGTCAACATACATCAAATTAATCCGTATTTTACTGGCTATTGAACGGTGCAAGAATGAAAACTCTACACCGTATATTAAGAAAGTTGATATTTGCGATTTTGGTCGATTTTGACAAAAATTTTGAAGACAAGTCTTCCAATCGCCATAACTCAGAAAGTACGACGTGTAGAAAGAAACTACGGCCAAATTCGTGTTCAGCGGTTCAAAATCTACAAGAATAAGTTATAAGATCGATGAAAAAAATTTCAAAATTTTTGACTTTTTTTTCAACCCTAATGCCTTGCCCAAATCGATAGAAATCAGAGTTTTCCAATCGCCATAACTCAAAAAGTACGATGTGTAGAAACAAACTACGGCCAGATTCGTGTTCAGCGGTTCAAAATCTACAAGAATAAGTCATAAAATCGATGTAAAAAATTTCAATATTTTCGACTTTTTTTTTCTACCCCAATCGATAGAAATTCGAAAAAATTCTAAAATCGACATCGTTACTACAACGGCTTAAAACTTGAGGTTTTCTTGTGTAATCGATCTCTCTGAAATCAAATCTGAACTGAATTTGACTCTATAACTGATAGATTTCTTATAAATTTCTACAAACTACCAAAATCTTTTTTTATCTAATTTTCAATTGCTTGTAGCTTTTGAACGGAAACACTTATGTCGTGTCAACATACATCAAATTAATCCGTATTTTACAGGCTATTGAACGGTGCAAGAATGAAAACTCTACACCGAATATTAAGAAAGTTGATATTTGCGATTTTGGTCGATTTTGACGAAAATTTTGAAGACAAGTCTTCCAATCGCCATAACTCAGAAAGTACGACGTGTAGAAAGAAACTACGGCCAAATTCGTGTTCAGCGGTTCAAAATCTACAAGAATAAGTTATAAAATCAATGTAAAAAAATTCAAAATTTTTGACTTTTTTTCAACCCTAATGCCTTGCCCAAATCGATAGAAATCAGAGTCTTCCAATCGCCATAACTCAAAAAGTACGACGTGTAGAAACAAACTACGGCCTGATTCGTGTTCAGCGGTTCAAAATCTACAAGAATAAGTCATAAAATCGATGTAAAAAATTTCAATATTTTCGACTTTTTTTTTCTACCCCAATCGATAGAAATTCGAAAAAATTCTAAAATCGACATCGTTACTACAACGGCTTAAAACTTGAGGTTTTCTTGTGTAATCGATCTCTCTGAAATCAAATCTGAACTGAATTTGACTCTATAACTGATAAATTTCTTATAAATTTCTACAAACTACCAAAATCTTTTTTTATCTAATTTTCAAATGCTTGTAGCTTTTGAACGGAAACACTTATGTCGTGTCAACATACATCAAATTAATCCGTATTTTACTGGCTATTGAACGGTGCAAGAATGAAAACTCTACACCGTATATTAAGAAAGTTGATATTTGCGATTTTGGTCGATTTTGACGAAAATTTTGTAGAAGAGTTTTCAAATCGTCATAACTCAAAAAGTACGACTTGTACAAAGGAATCACAGTCAGATTCGTGTTCAGCGGTTCAAAATCTACAAGAATAAGTTATAAAATCGATGTAAAAAATTTCGAAATTTTTGACTTTTTTTTCAACCCCATTCGATAGAAATCCGAAAAAATTCTAAAATCGACATTGTTGCTACAATGGCCTAGAAGTTGACGTTTTCTTGTGTAATCGATCTCTCTGAAATCAAATCTGAACAAGGGGCAGGCCACTCTCCCAGTTTTTCTCATGTTTTGTTGTGTGCTCCTCAGCCAGTAATGATTGTCTTCACTAATTCCAAGGCAAGACATACATCTTGTACCGTTAACATTAAAATGTTGAATCATTCAAATTGTAATAGTGCTCAAACGCCAGTCCTGCTAAAACTCGCTTCGTTTGTGGGGTGTCCGTCAGAAATAAATTAAACAGGAGCAGTTTACCTGAACCTTATAATTTAAAAATCGTTGCTATGAAGGAAAATTGGTGCTAGAGAAATTAAAGAGTGTTCGTCTCAATTTGTTTTCTCTTGACGACCAATAGCTACCATGCAAAAATTATTATTCTCAAGAACATTACTGACGAGTCAAACGCCCACTTTGGTAATTCCAGGTTCTTACAACTTACAACGAAACATCACCTTCATAGGTGCAACGACAGCTAGAAGTGCTTGAAATGTAAATCCTTTAATCTTAGGTGTGCTTTCATGAAATTGCACAAGCCGTCGACTTCAAAACTGCCAATCAATACAAGTAGGCAGTTTTTAAATCGCTCTTATTCTTGACGCTTCAAAAAACTGATAACCGTCGGGCAGTGTGTGAAAGCAGCGTGCTCGTCATTAATTAGAGAAATTGCACGGCGATACCGTTTAGCCCTCGAGGAAACATTCTAGCGACAGTACGTGATTAAGAACAAGAAGCAGGTACATCGATTAGGCGACCACTTAAGAGAGATCATCAGCATGCAAATATCATTATCTACTTGAATACTCATTCAATTGTCGAAGATGAATACTGCGGGATAAAGGGGCTCAAATGGCCACAAACCCTCGTTGCCAGGGTAACGCGGCACTCTGACGGGCGAGGGGCTGCTCACCGGGAAAGGGTGCGAGCGGTGTGAGCCCGATCAATCTTGAAGCCTTTGTGCAACTTTCTATTGTAAAACACGTAAATGTTCTCTCTTCTACTTAGAGACAATGCCACCACGGTTTCTGATCAGGTCGCCTCTACGAATTCTTAATTTTGACTAATTCACCAACGACTGTTGTCGATAGGATCGGACCCGCATCATGATGATGATGGCACAGAAAATTGCGCCTCGCGGCCAAACCACGAATTTCAACCACAAAATTTGATACGCGTTCAAAAATTATTATTTGAGCCATCATCGGGCTCATACACAAATTACGGATTACCTTAGGGCGACGGCGTATTCAGCGAGGCACCTGCATTCAGTGGCCGGGTCCATTGTCATGCTTGAACCTAATCTTTATGGGCGTACTAATTGACCAGCGACACCTTTCCAACCATTCTGCGGCACTGCAAGGAGTCGCGGACCAAACCCACAACTTGAAGGGACACAAGAAAAATTGCTGAAAAGCCAAAAAAACTAGTAAAATTTTGACCTTTCTCGATTCTTGGTCATCGACGGAACGACCATCTAGACCCAAATTGCCAACATCGTCCTTTAACTATTTGGCGACCATGTTCAGACTTGGAGCCAAACTGTAATTCATAGATGTGGTCAATTAATTTAAGCTATTATGTGAACGTTGCCGAAGAAGAGTCCAAGTGCGTCTAGCGAGCTCGTGTTGGTGGATGCTGGGTTGGTGAGAGCTACATGCATCAAAGTAGCGGCAAGTACAGCTGAAGTCGCTAATTAAAAATTAAAAATGACATCAACGACAAGGCGCACCTGTCACGTTTATGAAATATGGCCAACGTCACACTAGTAGTATATTGTACGATGAAAAATAATTATTAATTGGCCGTTTCGTTGTAAAATAAAAGGTCATAGTTTATCTTCAATCTTAATTACAGCCCGTAGTATGCAGCGGCACATGTTGTCGAGTTGTAGAAAATTACGAGTTCTCTTTCACCTCCACACCCGCCAGGTCTCCATCAATTAGAGAAAAAATTAACGGAATTTCCCCCTTTGCTCGCGGATAAATTCGAGCGGGTGCTTGAGAGCGATTCCGGGCATCCATCGCCCGGATTCTCGGCACAAAGCGTCCATCTTTTATAGTATAAATGGAGGAAAATGCAATAAAATCTGTCTGGTTGGTGACGTATGCGACACACGAGAGGCGGCGAGATTGGATGTGCCTCTCTTTCTCTTCTCCCAGAGCTGGAATCAATCAGCTAGCCGGGATCCGGGGTCGCATTGAAAAAGACTCCAGGACCTGACACCGGCAGAAAGAGTGCGGAAACTTCAAAATCTGATATACCGCGGTCTCGGATTGAAGCTTTGATTGGATTCTGGATGGGCGACGTTCCGATTCATGCAATTTAATGAATTCACGCCGTAATGCAAAGAACTCCTAAGTAGGATATAACGGTGACGCCGGGAATCGCGCCGACGAGATTACCCGCCAGATTGGTAATTTGGAGTGTCACTTTTAATGTTCACTTCAAGGTGGGCGACACCACCCCGAACCGTTCGAAAATCCTGACAAGGTAGCCAGTCGAGCAACTGATGGATTTTTTCATTTTTCAAATTTTTATTGTCTGCTCCTTCACCCGCCCTCGCGGAAATTCGCACTCGCCACCCGGAAATTGCCAAGCTCCAACAGACCAACAATTGCGACAGAAGCAATTAACGTCCTAAAGTTCGATGATTGACTTCCTTTCCGGTCAGGTGCCAATGCTAACAGAAGTCCGACCTACTGGCACTTGGAGTATCTGAGCCACATCTGACCTGATGGAAAAAGTAGCAAAGTAGCAGTTCAGTTTTCTAAATTTTTGTTTTTATTAGGATAAATATTTTTTTTTTAATTTATAACTTCATAACACTGACTATGCCACCCGTTAGTGATGTCTTTATAGGTAAATCAATTAGATAAAAATCTCTTGTTGCTATAGAAGCGTCCAAGCCGATTGAGGAAAGCAGGTAAAATAGACGATATAATACCCTGTCTATGCCTACTTCCTACTTTAGATTAAGAATCACATTTTCACCACCAGATATCTTTGTAACTAGTTAATTGCACTATAATTTTGCCCTTTTACCTGCAGGTCCCTCATTGTGTGCTTAATTAATAGTCTTCCTAGAGCCAGCAGCTGCGATCCAATTAAGCCCCATAACAGTTAAATCAGCACCAAACCACAAATTTCGAGATCTTCTTCCCATAGCTACTGGGGGTGCCTTCATTCGATATCGTTCTCGAGGCATTTTCGACGTCCTATTCGTGCCTTCCGCACTCAGAAATGAAGACATAATCCAACCCTTTTTCCATCGAAACAATCACCGGATCCATGATGGTTCGAGCCGGCACCTCTTATCGCTTCGCAACCGGTGCAACACTGATGTTGAACTTGCACGGAAATAACTCTCTCCTCTCCGTGTTCGTTAGCGAGTCCAGAATTAATTTCTTGGCTTCCCCGACCTGGCGTCTTGTCTACATCTTGGTGGCGCAAGCGCTCGTTACGCCATTAGCCCCTCTCGGCGTCAATTACAACTAATTGGCTGACAGCACTCGGTTGGTCGGTCGATGAAAAAGTTGGACAAGATCAGGGTTGGATGGTGCGCCCTCCTAATGAAAGTTTAAGAGAAAGTTCAATGTTCGCGGGATTGGCGGCTCGCCTCCGAATCACTTCCCCGGTGGTTTCGGTTCGACACGCCAAACTGACACTCGAATGAATAATTGACGGTTTAAATGAACGGAATTCGGATTGGATTCGCATCTGCAAATTGTTTCAGGACACGCGTCATACCCGATAATGACGCATCAAGCCCCGATCGCCCAAAGCCCGGATTAAGAAGCCCCAAGAAACTTCCCACACAATTGCAGAGAAGAAAAAATTATAAAAACTAACAATTAACAAGGTTTACAGTTGATAGAGATGGCTCGATGTTAAATTGGTTAAAAATCACGTAATTTAATTTATTAATCCGTTGTCAATTTTGGAATTTCTTTTAATTTCAGGTGACATAAAGAGTTTGTGTTGTTTTCATCCGTCAGACGACGGGAGATAAATTCATCCTACTGAGCATAAAAAAGAAAGGATTATGAGTTATTTTGGCCAGAGAATAAATCTTAACTGCCAATTATTGCCTTTATAGCTCTTAGACAACATGCCTGCCTTGTAAGATAACTTCTATAAAACAATCCAGAATATAGGCTCAAACGCATGACATGGTAGCAACCCGTTAGAGATTTAACGAGCCAGAAGTGCTCGAACAGAAACTTTTTTGAATTAATTAATTATCGGCCCCAGCGCCAAATTGATAGATTCGCATAATAAATTTAATTGCACGTCCATGAACAGCTTCACCAAAATTATGCCGAGACTGGATTTGCTTTGCTGGTAGATTAGTTCAGCAGCCTTGAGAAGTGATCAATTGCACCGATTCCTAATGATAATTACACATTAGGGATAGTTGAGGCGGAGATCACGCGATGCTGATCGGCATAGGCGGTGCAATTGCAGCGGCGAAAGGAGCAATGGATCGTAATTACAGAATTGCACCGCGCCTGAAGCTGTGGCGGACCCGGCAAAAGTTTATTAGAAAACGGTTATTTGGCGAAATTTGCGTGAAACTGCTGGTGCTCTTTCCTGGGTGGTTGAGGTGTGACGGCGAGCCGCCTCTGCGTGGGGTCGACACGATTTTCACATTTGTTTCTCCCCGAGGAACACATCTTCATTTGCCGGTATTATTGACGTATATAATTTTATTTTTACGCGAGAAGCTCGTAAAGGAGCGTTGGTAAATCAGGCAACAATTGCGTTTCATTTTTGAGAATGTTGCATGTCTTTGTGGAATTAAGTACTGGAGGCAATAAAACGTATTAGATTTTATTTTGAGCACCGGAGGGGGTGATTAAGTTTAAGTACAATCACCGCATGTCACGCGCTTCGGATAATATAGCACGACGACTTCGCCGTGACGAAGACATTGTCCCAGAAATTATCAGCGACGAAAACGGTTTGTCCAATTAACCAAGGAGACGGCTCCGACAGCTCGTAAAAGTCGCAGGAGTCCCTTCGAGACCCGCCATGAGAACCGGCGCAAAGAATTTGCATGCGTACATATTTTAGCGTTATTTGCATGAAATCCTCGCCGAGCTACCCGATATACAATCGATCAGTTGTATGGACGTTTTGCATAAAGGCATAAAGGGTTGCTTGCACATTTCCCTCCTCTCATTCTTCCTCCTCTGATTTATGGCGAGTTTCTGTTATTATTCAGATGCGTGCTCCACAAGGAAGCATTTTATAACCATGCCGGGCCACCTGTGATGTGGGTTCCTGTCCCACGAACCCTCAACTTCTTTCATAAATCTCAGATATCCACTACGTACCCGGCGAACTAATTGAATTTTTTAGACGGTCTCGCCCAACTGCAGGTATTTCTGATCACACTTTGGATATCCAACAACTGCTGCCAAGTGATTTTGAAGAAACGTTAATCTAAATGAGGAAAAAATAAATCATCCAAGAGGGAAGGAGAGTAAATTGGGCATTCAAAATTTCTAATTATCTAACAGTTTTATTGAATTATGAGGATACCTACCCACTGTTATTTTTAAACTAACGTTTTGAAGTGTTATTAGGTTCAGTCACGCACTATCGAACGACAAGTGAGCGCGATAAAACTAATTAAGAGTTATGAAACCCACCGTCAATCATAATGAAGGCTACCATCCCATGCAACTATTTCTGGAGCCGCTGCAGTTGTCATGGGGTTTCATTGAAAGTCGCCAAAAAGAAAACCTTTGAATTAAATTTGATGTGGACCTGTTTCTAATTTAGCGCAAACGCCGAATGCGCAAGAATTATGCCAAATACAAAAGCATTAAATATGAGTGGGATGTGAATTTTTTTTTAGAAAAATAGAGGAAGTAGGAGTTTGAATGGAGATGTATAAACTTTTTCGGAAAATGTAGACAATAGGACCATGAGGGGGATGTTACCAATTTTTTTCAAGATTGTGGACTACTATCTAAAATGTTTAAGAATCGGGAAGACCTAGATCTTGATGTCTGATTATTCCTTCTTAAGAGGCGGCTTCCAGCTGGGTTGTTTTGTACTATTTGCAAATACAGATACATGCTACATGGGTGATCATGTTCGAGTGGTCACAGCAGGTCGGCTACTGTCCGAAGTACCAGCCTAGCCCATTCCTGCAGGAAATCGAGCAAGAATCCGTTCGAGAATCCTTGGATAACTGTTGCCAATCTCGCAGTTTGCCGCATGCTTCGGACTTTTCCAATCGGCCCAACCTCGTTACCGACGACGACTTCCTGAATTACGCGCCGCATTTTCCCTTCGTCACGTCCAACTGTCGAGCCACTGAAAGATTTCCAATAAGGACAATTTGTTAAGTGTCCGTTAAAACACGCCAAATATCCCGCAATCTTGCTTTCAACCGCTAATGTTTGGAATGTGCGCGCTATAAATTATTCAAAGTAGCTGCCTCAATTATAATTCCGTTCTGGTGAAATCGCAAAAATTACTCAAAGTCGACCGAAAAACTTTTTGACGAGTCTTTTTACCGTTGGCCAATTTTGCAGACGCCGATTTTATTTCGGGACGCTCGGTGGTGGAAACGGCACTTAACATCTTAATCATGTCGGCGTCGAGTAGCGTTCCGTGTTTATTTTAACAGTTAACTCGTTAATGGCATTTATTACTAATGAAACAATTTGTGGCTCTTCTAGTGCACGGCGGGATTGCACCATGCAACAAAATTTCTTTGATAAATAAACATCGGACGAGCATGCCAGAAACGATTAATAATTTTTTAAGCGCTCTTTGCAACATCAAACATTAATGGACAGTCGTCTCTTCGGATAACTTAATGATGGTCTTAGTAGAGGAGAGAAATTAAATATTACGAAACGGTCGACGTTCCGGTCAATTTTGGTGACGTTTTTCGACCAGGATTACATGGAACCAGCTTGATACTTTCCTCCTGGATGACGACAATAAATTGTGGAAGCCGGTGCAATCAATTTCGAGCATTTGAGTGATCTGAAAGGAAGCTCTATATTTGATCTTATAGCGTTCAGTGATTTGGGCTCAAAAAAGTTGTACGTCCGGATCTGCAACATAGTTTAATAATTTAAAAAAAATTGAGCTGAAATTTAATGAAGGTGTGATTCATAACGACAAAAGTTGTGACGTGTTGTGAAGCTTAAAGCTTTTTTTTGCTGGCTGAACGCTAATTTTTAGTCGGATTTTTACAATTTGCCCTGGCAGGCCGCCGTTTTGTATAAGGCTCTGGTTTGGCCATGCAGAAGTGACCGCAAGTCCAACTGGTCGCCTGCAAAAATCCGAAAGTAGGTACTCTGCAAGTATCAAGATTGCGCATAGTTAGGCAGGAATTCTCGTGCATGTATTTTTTGTTGGTTCTCTGGAATTTATTGCGCGGTTATTAACATGAGAGCCCGTCCGGAATTTCAATAAACAATGATAACAAGTCCTAATTCCGAAAGCGACCGATACCGCCCGTTGCCAACGGTAGTTGGCGGCGGTTTTCCTTATTCTTGTTGGTTTATCGGAATTTGTGTGTTGCTTATTATATCGGCAATCTCTCTGCTGTCTCCCTCGGTCGTTGCGTTCTTATTAAAATCAATCTCCGCGAGAAAGCTCTGACAGAAGCGGTATGAGCCGTCAAATCAGCTACCCGCTCCCGGTATTACTGCTTATATTTACATTAAGCCCGTATTGTGAGATTGAATTTTGAAACAAAGCGAATTTTAATATTCGCCGCTTCTTATGCATAAAGAATCCCTCATATCGAATACCTGTGCAGAGGAAGATTCCGGCCGAAATGAAAAATTCTACGGCACAAGCTCAACGAGACGTCCTCGAAAACCGCAGAAATTCCGATTATTGCTCCACGTCCACCAACAAACTCTACAATTAATCAACGGACCTAACAGCTTAATTTCACGTTAATCCTTTGAGAATTTGCCTACTGAAAAGAGTCCAGGATTTATTTCTCCAAAACGACAAAAAAAAATCGCAAAAAGAAAACGATTTCCTATTTGCACCAAGTGATAATTTAAAGTGTTTAATTGGGGATGATGAGCTTGCTGGTTTTCGAAAGCGCTCCTGAAGGGTGCGCCACCATGCAGCGAGCAAGTGGCGTTACGCTTGCGGATCTCGCTTGAACTACGCGGTTAGCACGCCGACGAACCTCAAGGATGTCCAAACTTGCAGGCGATCCGAAGCGTGTAACGAAACTTGGCCGTTCTAATCAATAGATTTTACGCATTGTAGAAAGAAACTTGTTTAGTTTCACTTTTCGAGACTGTCGCATTTTTTAAATTTATTTTTTTCCGCTTGCATGCATAAAATTTAAAAGTTATGTATTTGCACACAACAAAAGCGAAACGCCACCTGTCGACATGGAAAAATAAAATAAATCAAATTAGAGGTCTTTATTTTTTTTCCTTCTCGTTTTACCTGATCGAAGGTGCGATTACGTTTCGGTTTCTTTGTTCGGTTGTTATTTTGTTTGAGTTGGAACAGAACAACGTACTCGCTACTTTGATTTATTTTCCTGTGAATTTCGTATAATAAAGCGAATTTTACGGTTACGCTTTAATTAATGTTAACTAAAACAAAAGCAACATCATGCCTGACGTAGATAGTTGGGCTTTAGAAATCCTTATTGCTTCCTTACCTACAAGTGCCTTCAGAAGTATAAAGCAAAATTGATAGCCGGTGGCTATACTTCGCCACATCCATTTTGAAATGGGAATAAAAGCAATATTATTATTATTATTATATTGTGCGTCAAAAATTTCAAACCGTAAAAATGTAAAACCCAAAAAAGAACTATAGTACCTACTATACCTACTTCTTGGTATGATAGATATTTTTTAAATTTTATTATAATTTATATTTCAGTTTCTTATTCTTCTTTCAGCGCTATAAACTTTGAGATCGCCAGAGTTGAATCTTCTCTTTACTTTAATTAAGTCCAAAAGAAAAATAAATCAGAGTAGCTGCTCAAAACTATTATCTTCATTAACTGACAATAACGAAAACAATAATAAAATTCTTCTGAGTCACCTCAAATTCTTGAGGTGTTCTCACCTAATTTGTTCTGTTAGATACTATGTAAAAGTTATTGGGTCTACTTACGTAAACTTTGCTTTTCAAAAAGATCTACAAAAACAATCAAATGAAGCAAATCTGCTGATCTAGAAGCTAGAGTTGGCGATTCAAAAACTCTATTAAACAAAAACTTAGGTAGAAAAAATTGCATAGTCTAAAAAAGATGATCACTTACTCAAAATGGACTAAATATTTACTAAGTGGTTAGAGCCTCAAATTTATATGGAGGGTTCAAAAGTGCATTACTTAACATTTATACTGTGTAATGTCAGAAGAATTTTTGCTTTTATTACCATTACGAGAAGGTGGCATTGCTTATGGGAACTGCTAGTAAAACTGATTGTCTGGAATTTCCGCAAAAAATGTAGTACCTACTGTGGATTTAATTGTTAATTTAATTGTTTGTTCTGCCTATTATTTTGTGCGCCCCGTCGCTTCGACAAGATTTAAACATAGCTATTACGCAATTATTTTGTATTATCCGTACATAATCAGATCTTTTTCTGCTGTTGTTTAGGTCGTATAATGACCACCATGATAATTTTAAATTTTACGATTGCAAAACGTTAAACGAATAACTTTTTAACAACAACTCTTGGTTTGTTTATAATTAAAGACTAAAGGAGCCGCTGTTCTAAATGACCGCTACTGCACTATTTCATTTAATAATTATTTCGTTCATATTTAATGTAATTACTTATTTTTGCAAATATTAATTGAATTTTGACATGTTTATAAGTAACCCAACATCCCCACCAAATTTTAAAACCTTTCGAATTATTTCTTTTAAGAAACTGGGCGAGTCGTCAAATTTGACTAACATGAGCCCACAATTTAAAAATGATACGGCCGCCTATAAATCATTAGCGCCATCAACCAAAAATTTTGGAAATAAATTTGAGTAAAATTGGCTTAACCGCAGACCTTTTATGATACAATAAATTACGCCCTAACTTTTATGTTTCCATGTAACAATAAAATTTATAGTTTACAAAATTCCTCGAGGGCAAATCAGCTTTATAGTTTCCCACTGGCGTTCGAAAAACGCCGTTGGTACCCATATCTCCCCTTAATTTTTGCTAATTAATCACTCCCGTACTTACCCATATCATAATCTCACTAGTGATGAATGAATACAATGATAAGCTTTTATTCTAGGCCATATTTCATTTGTAATTTATAGATCCGCATTGCCTTCTTTTTTTAGAGAACCTGTGCCGCTTTCTGTCAACGTCAGATTTAAGCCACAACGCAATTTTCAATTCTTCTTCCGGAAGTTTGTAACGTCCCAACACTTTTCAGGCTTTAATTAAGATTGACACATCAAAGAGCTTCTAATTCTTATCGGACAGTTTGATCGGATCAACAAAATGCTCGCTAAGAAAGCAGCTCGTGTATTCAAATTAATTGGAGCATTTTAAAATAGCTTCCATTCTTCAACAAAATTTTCGACTTTACGACCTCGTCACTCCGCATTAATTAACAACTGTTTGATCTTACTAGGAGTTATTGCCACAATTAAAGAAAGGGAGAAAAAAGGGCACCCGGCGAGCTTCTAACGTAATAACACAACCAACACTTGCCATAAATTCGTAGCTATCGGCAGGATTTGTCGCATGGCAGGTCGCCACAGGACATCGCAGCAGGACTGTAGTAGTAGCGTTGTTGCGTAGTTTTTGAAAAAGTAACGTTACTGGCGCGTCATAAATATCCTGGCACTTCAGTGCTGTAGGTTGTACTTTCTATTGAGCTTTTGCTTCTTAATATTAAATTAGACTTTGTTGATTCCTTCAGTTGTCCGACTTTCTGGGCTTCTATTTCCTGAATTCTGGCGCGAGGCAAGAAAATTGTGCATCCGAGTCGTAAATATGTCGACGGTTTCTAAATCGGGGAGAAAACCGTGGAAATTTGTCAGGGAATAAAACGACAACTGTAATAATGACACATGACCACGGCCGGATTTAAAAAGCACCACCAACGAAGCTCGCATGGAATAAATCAATTTCACACCCATCCAAAAGAACTTAATGAATATTGATACCAGTTGCAAAGTGTGAGAAAAAAAATATTAATTAAATTGCTTTTAATAAATATTCATTCGCCGATAAGATGTAGGCAGATTTATCGCGCGAGATTGCGGAATAGTCCGCCCGTTGTCTTAATTTTATGTCAAAGGGAAAGTACTGGCAAATAAAATACTGACGTATTCAGGAAATAATAATAGTTAAGACGGTTATATAATCTTAATTGTGGACATAAAGTCCCTTTTGCACCCACCGGCATGAAGGCAGATGGTTGTGACGTTAAGTAGCCGCTTTACTTAGTTTTAGAGTATACAAAGACATAAATCAGTCTGCGGAGGAGTTTTTGTCGTCCGGTGGTCAGCTGCGCGTCATTAAAACACTTCATACAAAACGCTTAAATGGGTATTTATGATCTGGAACACCAATTTAAAACCGGGGAACATACTATTCGACGCATTCGAACATGCAGGTAAATTGATCCTTACATTGTTCGCTGTGTAAAGGAACCTTCTTCCGCAGTCATTACTCTTTAACAGAACGTAATTAATTCTGACTACCTGCTGTTTTGTAGTCTTAGCGTAAATCTCTTCGTTTCACGCCGACCCATGATGCTACAACAATTAATTCAGTACGACGCTGTCCGAGAATAATTACTCTCCTCTTATTAGTGGAAAGGCCAATATTTTGGAAAAAGCGCCCAACGTTTTAAGAAGCACATGTACTTGGATGGAAGTCGTAAAATTTTATGTCTGGTAACAAAAACAGTGCTTGGTGTTATTACCCAGCAAGATGTTCTTTATCGCTAAGGTCCTGGCAGGCATCAAACGTAATGAGAGAACGACATGAAATGATCTGAAAGACGCTTGAACGCGATTTTGAAAGGGGTCATCATTCCAGATTCAGTCGTCAAAAGCTTTCAACTGAGTTTGGTAAGAAATGGGGGTCCAAGGAGTTTCCGAAGAGCTTATCCTACTTCTCGCAAAATCTTTTTTCTTTAAAATAGCAGCAATGGCCATATCTGGATTTCCAACGTTACCGACAAAGAATGTCGATTTAACTATAAATTACCAATTTTTTGCATAATTAACTGTATTCTTGATTTAATGACTTGACAAGTGAATAATCATGTGTTTCGTGCTGCTACTACAGTGGCAGACATCAGTACTGGCTTGAGTTTCGTTCAACTGAAATAATAATTATTCATATTTAGTTTATTACTATAATTATGGTCAGTCATTTACATAATTGTACCTCGAGAAACAGTAGTATAAAGGCCCCTTCAGCACACAGCACTTTTTAAGGTAAAACACCCCGATTTTCAAGGGTAAACAGAAAAGCAAAAAAAATCGTGAAAACACCCCGATTTTTAAGGGTAAACTGAAAAGCAGAAAAAATCGTGAAAACACCCTCGTTTGAAGTTATATTTTAAAATTAACATTTTTTAAGGAAAACAACCTGATTTTCAAGGTAACTCAAAAAGTGCAAAATTTATAAGGCCTCCCTCAGAACACACACAGTAGACGTTACAAACTCATGTAGACAACGATTTTGAAAGAAAATTTATGCAAAAAACTGTGTTTATAAATTGGGTTAACTGACTAACTTTATAACAAATTTTATAACTCTTCTATTTCAACTGATGGAGTATCTGAGTTAAATGAGTTATTCTTGAATGCTTCAGATTTCTCATTACCAGAATCATCAAAATCTGTGTCAGAACTGCAAATAAGATGTTAGAAATAACTGAGTTTAAACTACTGCTTAACTGTCTTACCTATCAGTCGAATTGTGGTCTGTGGATATGGGTTTGGTAATAGATGGTAATTTGGAATTGAAAACATCAGCCTGTGCATTATCATGAAACTTACAAATACCTTTTTCCCACACATAATCCACTTTAAACTGTAAAATAACAGTCTCCTTCTGTACGCTGCGGCTTATTATTTCCTGACATGGAATTATCAGTTGTGTGCTGCCACAGGAATCTACTTGAACGTGAAGTTGATCTTGAATTCTCAAAACAGTTACACTTCCCTTAAATGTTTGGATATATTTCCATCAACCATAGTTATTTCACCATCCCCAATGGTAGCTGTGTCAACTATTTTCTGTCTTCTTCTTCTTCTTTGAATAATACGAAGTTCTGTTAATGCAGCTGATGGCTTGAAATCACTAAAAAGATATAATAAAAAATGCAACTTATACAAGCAAAAAATAATCACTTGCGATAATCGACCTAACCTCACTAAATGAAATTTAAAATCATATCGTGCAACATATTTCAATATTACTTACCAATAATAATACTCCATGTTGCTCTAGTTATAGAAAGCTTAATTGTTGATAAAAAAATAAAGAACGTTAGGACCTTTTAAAAATGTAAAAATTTAGAACACACTTACGTTTTGTTTACATGTGTCAACTGTCACTTTTACTCTCTGAGTTGCCAGACTCCTCTAAACTGAAACGTTTTGTACCAACCGCACGACAAGAAAGTACCAAACAATTAATATCCAAACGGTATTGTATCAAAGTTTTCCAGGATAACTCTCTTGTCATAAACAAAACCAAATTCCTTTGTTTCTATTTTATTTAAAAGTTCTTTAGTTTTGGTATCTCTGGTAATTTGATTATATTGTGTACTGATTTTTCTGTCTTTGTTCGTCTTTGACTCTGGACCAGCTCTGTTAGACTTTTCTAAAATATTACTCATGCTATCAGAATCGATCTTTTTGGACGTTTCATAATTTAACGTAAATCCTTTTATTCTACAAACAACTTTACCTGTATTAGTCTTATAACAATAACTTTTTGGACCTGTTGATATCCAGTCTATTATCCATACGCCTTTACCTAATTCGTCTGTCCAATCGCCCAATAGACAGCCTGTTTTAACAGTGTTTTTTCCATCATCTATTAATACAATACTATCTGTGTCATAATATGCTACGCTTTTTCCTAATTTATCTAACATTTCGTATAATCTTAGTCTTGCGTTTGCAGTTGTAAAAGCAGCTATAAATATATTGGTATTGAAATCATTTTCAACATAACAATCTTTTAACTTATAATCAATTTGTAACATATTTTTATTTAAATCGTTTATACGTATATTATCAAGTTTCTCGTCTAATAAAATTTCATAAAACCTTTTAACATCTGTAACAATATAAATTAATTTATAAATTTTATAGACAGTTGTTGCATTTATATAAGGCTGATAAAATAAATAAAAAAGAAATAAATTTACGTGAAGAAGAATTTGTCAGTAATTTTAATTATTTTCCCAGAGAGAAATACCTAGAAAAAGTCCACTTAAACGGAAATTGATAATTTCTTATTGTAATAAATGACTGGCAATGCCAGCCTACACTCGAGGACGATGACAGAACCAAAAGAAATTAAATTATTTGATTTAAAGACTGATAAAAGGTATAATATTACTGATATAAGTAAATCAGATGATGTTGGTCCAACTAATGGATTATTTTTTATTTTAGAGAGAAACTTAAAGTTATATTTATCCGTTGTTGACTTATTTTCAGACTCTACAAAAATTAATAAGTTGTATGAGTTATATGACGCTGTTTCATATTTTCTTGATAAAAAACAAATAGTGTTTCTGCAAAGAAATCATATGATCTTCAACTCTAGTGATTGTGAAGATTGTTTTTGTACTATAATTATTTTTGAAGATCTTCCCATTTAGTTCAATTTGATATTTAAATCGCGTTGTCCATGAGTCGACAGCGTCCAGGAATTTATTCTATTTAAATAAAATATTTTATTCTTTTCCTGTTTTTCACGACTGTAAAAAGTTCAGATGATGTTAATATTACAAGCTCAGCGAAGCCTTACAATGAATCGAAGATTCAGAGTTATTTAGAACAATTTGGGTATTTAGAGAGTAATGATTATATACCAAAATTAATTACGGATTATTTAACTTTTTTGCCAGATAATTTTCAAAAAATATCACATATTATCAGAGACCAGATGGAACTGTTTTATTAACAACAAATAATTTTTATTATATTATTGATTTTCCTAGTTTCATTGTTAAAAATGGTTATAATGGAAGATCTATTGCAAGCTTAGGTATTCCTAATGGAAAGAAAATTAATGCAATATTTAGTACTTATTCTGGTAAAACTTACATATTTTATGACAACACAATGTTTATAGACTTTGATGAATGTCTGTTTAGACCAAACAAACATGGTATAATAGCTGAATTGTTTTCATGTATTCCTTCTAATATTAACAAGGCGTTTAGATATATATTTATTTTTTTAAAGATAATAATTACTATGAATATGATGAATTTTTGCAAACTACAAAATCGGATAAACTTGATTTATCTATTTTTGGGATTAAATGTAGTATTATAAATAAGATTATGATTTTACTAAATAAGCTTAAATAATTTTTAATTTAAATGGAAAATCTTATAACTTTAAATTTAAAAGAGCGCGGTAATTATCATCTTTGTTATAAAGTACTATAAAGTAAACAATGAAGAAATTATAATTGAGCTAACAGAAGACGAAGAACTTGAACTACTACGAATAATTACTTTTATTTTACTCACGATTAAAAGGGGAACGAATCGTTCCTCTTTATATAAACAGATACGTTTGATTGATTCGGACGAAGCGTTGCGAATTTTTAACTATTTTTAATTGATTGAAAAACAGGGCAAAATCTTTGAAAATATTAATTTTTTTAACTACCTTGAAAATCGGGGTGTTTTTCCATAAAAAATGTTAATTTTAAAATATACCTTCAAACGAGGGTGTTTTCACGAATTTTTTTGATTCTCTGTTTACCCTTGAAAATCGGGGTGTTTTACCTTAAAAATGTTAATTTTAAAATATACCTTAAAACGAGGGTGTTTTCACGTTTTTTTCTGCTTTTCAGTTTACCCTTAAAAATCGGGGTGTTTTCACGATTTTTTTTGCTTTTCTGTTTACTCTTGAAAATCGGGGTGTTTTACCTTAAAAAGTGCTGTGTGCAGAAGGGACCTTTATACTACTAGAAACCATTTGGGTCCATATAAGGCAATAAAAGAACTTACGACAAGACCAGTGGTAAGGCTTAATTAATTACGTTATGTGCAGCTAACTGAAAGAACTGAATTCAAAGAAATTTTTCTAACACTTTTATGATATACACATTAAAAAAAATTGTTTCTCTACGTAAAGAAGAGAACACGAAGAAGCCGTAGAACAAACAAAAATTATTTGAGAGAACGGAAAGTTGGTTGAAAGGGTGATAATTGGTGGTAGCAAACTGTAACCAGTGAAACAAAATTAAGATAATAACGTCTTCGACTAAACCAAAACTAAAATCTTTGTACCTACATGAAGAGAAGGCACACAAAATTTTCTTTAAATTTTTATTATACATAACTACAGCCAGGCAGTTTCTTCGAAACAATAATAAAACTAAAAACCACAAAAACTTGACTTGCTGAAAATAAAAAATGCTATATGAAAATAAATGTTTCTTCACCTAAAGAAAAAAAGAAAAAAGTCTTAACCTTTATAATTTTCGAAAAAAAACTTTTTCTCCTAGACGAAAATTGCATTCCTTGCAAATATAGGTATAGATGCCTTAATTTGTTTTGCGCCACCGAAGGGCGATTCCGGGTTGCAGAAGGGTCACCTCGGGCAGAAATTGGTGGCTTCCTCGCATACCGCGTCGCTAGTTAGCGCAATTTATTGCCGTTTTTGTTTTCACGTAATAAAACGGAGGTACTGAAGCTGTTCCTTAAACGATAATTGCAATTAAAATTTCGCAATCGCCGTACCTTCTAGATTACCGACGGCAGCGAGGAAAATTATGTTGATGCCTCCAGTACGGGCATAAATCTAAATGTTTATGTGGCCACGTCGGAGAGCGCATTGCAGCAATGCGCTTCTGCAACCGTATTCCCTCCTTATCAACCATCTTCCAGAAGCCGATCTTACCACATTCATCACCTCGCAATTGTTCACACAACTCACCTAGAAACTTTGCTTTATTAACAGCACTCTTGAATAAATTAAATTGAATTAATTTTCATTTCTATGCACTTATTCCTGTTTGCCATGCTAATAACCATTGTGATATCTGGTGTTTCGAGGATAATGTGCCGTGAAGTGAGCGATGGCCGCGTAACACGAATAGTGAAAGACGAAAAAATTACTTATTCATCAGGACACTTTTGGCAGAACTGAGGCTATTGCGGTCCCGGGACCAAGTAACTTAATAAGCACCTGTCACAAGGTATTTATTAGCCAAACTAGCCAAGATATCCGACCTGACTAATCTCACAGACACCTGCAATTTTTCGCAATTAATTAACGAAACGTCAAATTTTCGCATGGAGCACAAAAGCACTAAATTTTCGCAAAAGTCGTCAAGCCACCTGCGATATCGCCAAGACCGAAGTGACCGGCTAATTTACGATGACGTGCGTTTTGAATAAAGTTTATACAGACTGATATGGAAGTACCGAGAGTATGATGTATAAACTGTATGGTGGTATCTCGGTCGGAGATCTTTACATCCGCTTGATCTCGATATGACGGTTTAATTATATTCGCATCTTGCACGTCTCCATTGTGCGTTCCTGTTGTCCGTTGGATGTTTGTCTTGCTGCTTGCTTGTACTTACCTGGGTCTGTTTGTTTGCCCCGCTATGGATGGAGATACGAAAAAATCGACCGACGGTTAGCAGTTCCTTCACACGTTTAAACTTACAACATACCATGTCCAGCAAAACGGGATGCAAAAAATCGATGGATTGACTTCAACTAGAAATTACCACTTTCAAGACATGACAATGCTTCAAATAACATTCTTTCAACAATGTTCGACAGACAACACTTTCGCACGCCATCTACCACTAAGTTACTTTTTACTCGCCTGTAACTTCAATTTTAATAATTTACCCCTCTGCACCGATGTTTGGAAGTAATATTAAGGAGCTTGAATTTGGTGTTTTACTTTCAACACTAAATTTTTTAACTTTACTACTTTAATTTAGGTCAACATTTAAGGCCCAACAATGCTGTTCAAGAACCGTAGAATAAATTCGCAACCGTCTCAAGTTTGGGTCAACGCTCACGCTGTTAAAAACTGTTCATTTGACGTAACTCGATGTTTAAGTTTTGGTGAAAGACGCAACAAAGATTATGACGATCAAAGAAAAGAAGTTACGCACCTACATTATGTCATAATTTCCAGGAATGAAGAGCCAAAGCTATTCGGCTTTACGTTAAATCTTGCGTATCTACTTCATGAGGCTCATATGGCTAAGGCAAAAAATGAGCCGAAAGTCTCACTGTCTAAGGTCCAACTTGGTTTCAAGAAGACATTAGATCTTAAGCCCTGTTCAAAAACTAGCTTATGGTGAAATTCAAGGCCTCTCAATTTGATCACTGATTTCTTATTTAACGTGTTTTTGTTATTTCTAAAGTGTTTCCACATGCTACGATTTTTTATATGTTTTCAATGGTCCATTAAACTTTCATTAACACCTTCGAGCACGTGAGATGGAACAGTTTAATATTATCTCACGCAAAATACCACTTATGCTAAGACCCTACAAGCTAATGCTTTCTTAGCCTGTTTATTAATGTGCCTAATTTTTGATCCATGACGCCGCCAGCGTAAAGCTGAACAAGCCCCACCCTCTTCCGTGAGGAAATAAATTCATCAACTTTCAGTTCCCCACTGCACATTCCCTGTGGTTGCCTGGTAATGAAATGCCTACCATTTCGAACTTATACATTTTATAGAAACTAGAATAAAATCCTTTATTGTTTAGTTTAGCGTGGCTTGGAATCAGTACTATTACCGTCAAACTTTCACTTATTGGCAAAGTTCAATGATTTTCGTTTCTTGAAGCCGCAAATTTTCAATTCGGCTTCTGACAGCAATGCTACAGACTCTTGAATCTGTTCGCTTCCTGCAATGGTGCTTGAAAGATGCCTGGAAACTGGTTCATCGAAAGCTCCTGCTGCGCGTCGCCGTAAACTGGCCAAGAAAGCCGTCGAAGCCGGCGGTTTGTCCGTCACCGCCTTTCAACGATTCCAAATCCGTCGGTTTCCTGTGCGGAACCGTAATAAAAGCCGCCCGCGGGGGTGTCCTGTCCGCCGCGGTCATCTGCTGGCAATGTGCATTTCCTTATACAGAATGGTCACCTCCGACTCTCAATTAACATGGCTGCCACCTGTCTCATTACAAAGTCAATGTGTCAGGGAGACACTTCACCTGCCCGTCTTGCCCGTCAATCCACTAATGGCTCGCCCACTCATCGAGTTACTCGTGTAAAGTGATACACGATGCAATCTCCAATTAGCCTTACAAATTGAGCTCGAGGGCCCACAAAAAACCCACACGCTGATGCAACTTTATCGAATCTTCGTTATCGATCCTTGCTGGATCACTTACACGCGTTGTATCGTCCAGATTGATTCGAAACTGGTGGCCAGGGGGTGAAATCGGCGGCCCAGGTAATTCGACTAGAGGCAGCCGACAAATTTATGGACAATAATCGCTTCATTCGCCCGCCGGATCGGATCTAACGTCAAAAAACAACCCCTTGTCGAGGCAGGATTTTTGACAATCGGAACCGTTACTTGACCTTAACCATGATGGATTGGATTGGAGAAAAATATTTTCTAGACGTGAATTCGTAAATGAAATAATCTCAAAATCAGCATTAGCATCCAAAAGTTACGGTTACTTATCATTAGCGTTTCTGCTAAAGTTAAACAAAACCGCGAATAAATAGTGGGGTCGGTAGTTGGATAATAGCTGGCTCCGGTGCGAATTTGCTTGTTTTCTGGGAAGTTATTGTTGATAAGAAAATGTTATATTAATCACGGTAATGTCAACTTTTTCAGGGTAATTTTTATCACCGCGGAGCTGCCGGTGTACATGACCGAGAAATTTGCGTGTTTCATGCAAAAGCAACTTAGTTGTAAGCGTTTATGAAAATTTCTCGACAACGTAAATCTTTCTTAACACTGTTTGTGCTTTTCTAACCCGAGACCGACAACACGACAAACATTTGAAAAACACTTACTCTTTATGCACAATAAAAAGGTGGTCATACAGTTGAAGGACTTCTAATACTTCTTCACAGTTCACAGTTGGCAGTTTTATACATGTTTCTTTCTGAGGACCCTTATTTTAGATTTTTTCTTCCAATTTTGAAATCTGCACCAAAGAGCAATGAATCAGGCTCAAATTCCCATTAGCCTCGCATTCTGAGATTCAGACTCTTGATGTCTGGTTCGAGTATTTTTTTTTAGAAACTTAATTACTGAAACTAAAACTTATTTATTGCTGTCATTTGATATACCAAATTACGTAGTCAAGTTAATTTAACCCGCAGTGAAAGATGGTTACGGTAAAGTAAATAAAGTTGTTATCTTTAATTTTTATTATTTACAACATTGCTAAAACAATCTCATTTATTTACTTTCTAACAATTTTTTGCGGTGCTGTGGATCTGACCCGACCCTACTTTCGATCCGGCCAGTTCAGCTGTCTTCCGAATTTTTTGTTCTTTTCGTGTTGAATTTTGATAGACAATCAATCACGTTAACCAGGTAATCGTGTAGGAAGCATATTAGCGTACGTTGGCCTCGCTCCAACAAAAAATGACTGTTCTCTAAATCAAAAAACAATAATTTAAAATCTTGCCCTATAAAATTTATTGGAAAAGGCGATAAATTAATAAGAATTTGAAGAACTTCTGCTTGCCATTAAAAATAATTGCCTCGTATTGTGGGTGTTGGTATTGAAACTTTTGAGTCCTATCGATGCTGGAAGAAATGTGTCAAAATAGAAAGCTAGTAAATATAATATCTTGAACTGTTCATTTGCTAATTGTCGAGGTAAAACAAGCTCAATGACGTGATGTTTCTGCCCACGAGGTAACACATATTTTGGCGGAGGACCAAAATGACGAAAAAAAGCAAAAAGTTGTGGCATGATGGATGTCGCTGTCGCCTTTTCAGTTCCAATCCGGTTGACTTGGAAGTTGGGTCATTCGATATGCAAGCAGACTGGCTCCATTATAATGCAACATTGTGAGTTCTTTATGGTCCCAGTTGATCTATTGCCACTGGTCATTCGGTTGCGGAGAATTTGCATGTAGACTGCACGCGGGCATTATATTGTTTATAAAATAGTTGCAATAAACATTTTGAGCCCCCAGCGCGACAATAAATCGGTCGGGCAGTTAATCGCGTCTAATCTCGCCAATTTCCATATTTAACGTGAACGCGAATTTCGCCTAATAAGAGCTGCAATTCACGATTTATTGCATAAAAGGCGATGTTCGAAACCGATAAGTGAGTCTCCGTCAAAAACGGCACTAAGTACGGCATAAATACATCAAGTTGTTCTTGATATAAATTATCGGCCGATCCAAGAACGTGTTCCGGCTAATATGGGTCACGAAAATCGTGACAATATTCAATCTAGCATGAAAACGATCTTTCGTTATCCGTCCAGATTGGGGGCCGTTTTATCACGGCAACTTCTCGGCGGCGCCCTAATCTTAACGGCTTATTTTTAGGAATGTGTAAAATGGCCGTACACGAATTCCCCCAAAAATGCCCGAGCTATCCCTGTTTTAGGCGCTTTTCGGAGGTGTGGCCACGTAAGCACGACTTGTTCGAAACTAACGCCCGGCCCCCCACACTACTCCGGAAAAATAAATCGTTGCAGGATCTCGCAAAAGCGCCAATTTTTCACTTGACAAAATTCATCGCGATAAGGCGATAGGAAAAAACGCCTTGCCAAATCAGATAGCCGCGATTTATGTAGTTTTCAATTACAGCCGAAGAATGTAACAACGAAAGTTTTACAGCTGAAACAATCACAACTCATTAGCATGAGATTTTTTCAGGTTGCAAAAAGGGTTCGCCTTATCCGCAACACGTTTCGGATGTTTGTATGATGCATGCAATGCAAATTTTTAGATAGCCAATAAAAAAAATGATGCAAACAAACTTTTGACCCGCTTTGTGTGTGTATTTTCTCGCCAGTATCGCAAAAGAAGAATCGCGACAAGTCTTGTTGATGGCGTTTTACGATTACTTTTAGGTGCAAACGGCCAAAAACTGCAACTGATTCAATAATTAGTTCGGTTATTGTTGAAATGTTTGTTGGGAATGTTTACAGCACGATAAATTCTGATGGAATTGTCACAGGAAACGGAAGATATAATTTCAGCAATAATTTAGACGCGACCAACAGACACTGTTAACTCGTTTAATTGATGTTATTAGTAAAAGCCGGCAAATATGCTGTAAAAAGTCGCAAGTCGGTCTGAAATGCGACATTTTTACATTTTGTAAGGCAGGAATGCTGGGTGGCAACCAAGGAAAAAAGACCGACGAAATTCCTACGACTCCAGAAGCCTTAATTAATTACCTCAACAAAAAGTGAGGCACTTCGGAGTGTTAATTATGTCGGTAGTAGTTTGACTCAAAACAACGAATGACTCAAATTTGATGTGAGTAAAAAATTGAAGTTACGCATTTATGACTATCTGAACTACTTCTGAAGATGCCTCAAACACCTGAAATATCCTGAATTAAAAAAAAAAACTGAGTGCCATAGGCGCAGATGCAGGAATAATTAAGGGCTGCATTCAAACATTTAAAACAACTTTTGAAGCATTTGAGGAACTATTTGAAAAACTGAAATAATTACTTAAAAATTTAAAGAGAAGCGTTTAGAATTGTAACTAACTTCTGAAATGTGGATTCCACTATTAAAAATATTTTATTCGATTTTAGGATTTCAAGTCAAAACCTCAACCTCAACGGAAAGGTTTATGATCCAACTACAGAGATGATTGCTCATCTCGTTCAAGTTTTGACACATTTTAGAAATTTTGATTAAATGCAACCATCCGCAGATCAGTTTACAGTTACTTAAAGCAGCGTTGAAACTATTATTTTATGTTTCTAACGCCACACAAGTTTTACGAGAAACATAAATAAAAAGTTGGAAAATTAACGCCCAAGATGGCAATAACTTTTCAACACTCACACAGCTTCATTATTTTATAACCGAAAATAATAATTGAACTGGTAATAAGTTAAATCAGCAATAATACGACTTTCGAATTCAGTCAAATCGAATGCAATCCGTACGTCGTTGCCTCTATCACTAAATACTTATTCCGGTTAATGAGAACCGACCCGCCATTAATCTTGCAATAAATTAGGTTTATGGTCAAAATGTAATTTCCCGGTATCAGAACTTTTAATTCGAATTGATTCTTGTAAGTACCTAACTGTTGAAATTAATTAGATATTAAATCCAGACTGGAGGCTAATAAATAATAAATAAATTTTAATTCCTTCCTAAACTTCTGGATTTGTTAAATTCAAATTCGATACATTTAACAAATTTGTTGCTAATGTGATAATATTTGACATTATACATTTTAATTAAGCACCACGGGTCGGCTTGCATACTAATCGACGTTCGGGCTAATAATGCAACAACGTCGCCATATAAGCGTATTTGCTCAATAAAACCATTAAGGGCTATTACACCTGATATATGAAGTTGTTTTTTCGATAAACATCAATATTTACGCATGTTAGTAGCGGTCGGTCGACGACGCCCCGCTAGGGTGATATTTGATATAATTCATAGATCTTTCATAGACAGCCATCAAACCGTTGGCCTTTTCCCGATTGTGATCTTGACGTAAATGGTAATTTATCTGCTTAAATTTTAGATTAATTATCTTTTATGGTATTTATATTAGAGTTATTATTAAGGTTTTATGTTGCGATTTGGGGCGAGCGGACGCGGGCATTAAATATTAATAAATTCGTAGGTTAATGCTATCATCAGTTCAAGTTTTATTTGATATGGTAATGGTGAGCTTTCAAGTAATTAATTCCTATGGTCTTAATGGCACGGCGACTCGACGCGATTTGAATTCGTTTTACGGTCCTAATTCTAACACTTATAAACGGATTATAAAGTTTTTTCGCGTTGAAAGTTAAACATGGAAAAAGTTAATTATTTTAGTTGAGCATCCTCAATTATATCCACCGACGATCTATCAGCAAAATCTGATCCTTATTTCGCAAATTAATAACAGTATGGCAAATCGCTGGCTCGGTTATCTTTAAGTGGGATAATCGATGCAGGTATCCCCTATAATTAATCCCTAACAACACGATCGCTGCTTAATAGCAACATGGAAATTGAATTGAGCTAATACCTCGAATTACGAGCTATAACTCCCCCCAATTTTCTTTAAACGTCACATTCTCGGTGGGCAAATTACATTTTCGTGGGGCCGCGATAAATTCTCGAGCTGTCAAATTCTTCATCGAAGTGTGTTAAAACAGACTCCCAAACGAGTCTTTAATGTGGTTTTAATTTAGTGCCCGTCGTGCGTTAAGTCTGACGTATTTTATACCTTCCTTCCGCCGAATTAAAACTAGACCAGGGGGATTTCTCGATTTGCTATCGGACTTTTATTGGGCCGTAGTCAGGAATTCGGGGAGATTAATAACTTTATAGTTTCCTTTTCGGATTACTTCCAACACTGCAACGACTTTATTCGGCCCCTCTTTTCACTTTAATTACAACAATAGAAACGATATTGCCAGTTATGCCTTGGAAAGCGTCCAGGTGAGTTGGTGGAGTTTTGCTGGTTTGTGGGTCGCCCAGTTAGCTTCGAATCGATCAAGAACTCGCCCCATTTAATTACGGACAGCTCGGCCCTAGGAGTGAATAATTTCACAAATTAGAAAAGTGCATGTAAACGATTTTTCAACACGTGTTTCTGATATTTAAAAAGCAAATAAAGATACGCATCAAGGTGTAGCACCATTAATCAATCCGTACACAAATAATTAACTTGGAAATAAAGAATATTATCAATCATTACTAATTGCGGCTGACAGCGCTAATGGTGTTGTTGAGAGGTTGGTTTTAACAAGGAAACGTTCGTTACGTCTCTTTGCTGGAACAATGGATGACGGCAGATAATCGTAAAAACTATTATTTGTGGATCTAGGCCGACGGTGTTACGTTACAAATTAGCGGCTGCTCTAGGTTGATAGATAACCGTTATCAATACAGGTTGGCTGGGAAACCTATATAATCACACAGCAATAAATCAGATGTAAATGTTGAATTTTAGACAAGGAATCGTTGTTACGATTATGTATAGTTCCAGCAAACTTGGCAAAGACTTAAAAATTAGTAAACTAAATTTTTATCGATTGTAACGTTGTGAAGACAAAAAAAACTATTAGAACAAGCGTTACGTTACTAAAAAGATCCGGCAACTTTGGCAAGCAGGGAGCAACTCGACAAATGGTGGAGGAGCTAGTTAAAACTCATTATAAAAATTTATAATAAATAACAAAATAAAATACAAAGTTGGTAATTTTTTCCTATAATAGTTCTGATTTTTGTATTTTGCCTGGACTTAAAAGACAAGGATAAAAATAGAGCCATCCTTGTTGCTCCCAATGGGCGGTATACCGATGTCAGTCCATAATTGCATTGAGTCAGGCTTCAAAACTAAAGCAAATTTTCAATATTTTGTTTGATTTTAAGAATTTGTAAACATCAACCTTGGACATGATCTATTTTTGAGGTCTATCGGTCAAGTACCATTAAAAATACAGTCATTTGAATTTAGTGACAAATCGAAGATTAAATTCAAATGATGAACAAACAAATGGCCGGAGGAGTCACATAAAGATGGAGAAATTAACTGCTAATTTTTCTTAAGAAGATTATGATTAACTCTTCTCAGCCAGCTGGAAACTTTTTCCAGCCGGTACCTAATATAGAACTTATCACTTAAAACTGGAGACTGTTAATTAATCCACTTGATTTGTTTACATGTTCTATGTATTTTTTGCAAAGCCCCCACTTTCTAATGAACATTG
The DNA here is from genome assembly GCA_951805265.1 of Schizotus pectinicornis. NCBI lineage: Eukaryota > Metazoa > Arthropoda > Insecta > Coleoptera > Pyrochroidae > Schizotus > Schizotus pectinicornis. Next base: position 20,132,431 of record OX638203.1, read on the forward strand.
ACCGCCTGCCTTCATTTTTTGCATCTCATTAGCAGATGTTGCTTGTAATAATAATTTATGTTCTCCACCACGTAGGTTATCTATCTGTTCTTCTTTTACCTGGCCTCGAGCTATTGTGCATTAAAACAATTCCACTATTCACTTCATCACTCTACAATAAGTAAAATCCAACTGAAAATTAAAATATTGTCGATTTCTTGGAGAGCTACAGCAAGTTGTAAGTAGCAACGCCCTTTTGTGACCTTCCCATATTTGGCACCTAATAAAATTGGGAAAGTTGCGTGCATTACGTGTTATTAAAAAAACAGTACTTTTTACGTGTCAAGGAGACGTTTTGACAAATAATTTCAGGGTGACATCTCCCGACTTGGTTTTCGTACCGGAATAACAAACGAAAAATTAAATATTAACCACCGCCCCATGTTAGTCGGGTATCTTTTTGCGATGGAAAATAATTACGTAATTACGAATACACGAATACAGCACGCGAACGGGGAAAGCACCTAGTTTATAGGCAATAATACAAATACACAAACCGTGTTCACCGCAGATAAAAAGCTTTTTGCATGTAAAAATGTATTATTCGGACGGTTTCATCGCCACCCCCTGTCAAATAAATCATGCCGTCCCCCTACCCGTTTGGAACTGGACGAATTGATCGCGATATACGCCGGTATTTTGGCTCTAATCGGCAAAGAAAAATAACGAACATCGGTTCTTTTTGTCGAAAACCGGAAACTTCTATTAGATCGTGTCTGGTCCTTCCGTCTTTTGATCGACGACCCGGCCGGGCCGCACAAGACAAGGATACCGACTCTCGAGTTTGCTACTAATTACCCGCTCTCACCGAGTGTGGACCGGCTTTAATGAGCAAACATAATAGAAAAAAAGTCAATTGAAAAGTACCAATCACGCATAAAAAATATGTTTGAGACTACGTGATTTTGTAGTTGGTAAGTTGCTGTTGCCTTGGAACAGTTTCAAAGTTACACCGAAAGTGTAATGAAAATTTAATAGTAGATTCGAGTTAATGAGTTAACGCGAAACGCCAACTTTAAATTGGCCTTTAATTGTTTATAACGTTCCGAATTATCTGGATTTGACAAGTGTAAAATTTCCGACGGACAGACACGCGACGTTCCAAATGCGTTAAGGTGGGTAAAGTTGAGGACTTTCGCAATTTTAAAGACACTGGCGAAATTGAATTACACTAATTAAGCTGCAGTTGCAAATAACAGGTGGATGCGTCGTCAATGAGATTGCTTGAAACTTCACAACTTTCGATTTAGATGAACTCAATTGATTCCTTGTTACTGTTGAATTTTCAACCGTATTAAGTTGTAAATACCGGTATTTGCTGAATCAATTATTTCGAATGTAAGATTATCGAGTCGATTGTGGGGAGAGATAGTTATTTTTCGAATGTCTTAACAAGTTGTTTCGTTTTTTCGCTTTCATGCAGTTTCATAGGTTGGACTCGGTTCACCTGTCGGATTCGTGAAAAAATTTATACATATTTATGGACGGAAAACAATTTCAAACTAGAACCCAGCAGCCTCCAACTTTGTTTGTGGATAAAACTAATAGAAAACAATTGATCAGAGCACGCGTGAGATGTAAGAACAAATTGCTAGGAAAGAAGTCTGTAATTTTCGGGGTAATTACTTAATTTACTGCAGGGCACCGCAAATTCGCGTTTCGTGTGGCGAAAATATGACTGTTATGTCCTTGCAGGTATCGAAGTTACTTAAAATTTTCGATGACGCCATTCTGGTAATTGCGTTATTGACAACTGGGAGGTCGGAGAAGTGGTTCGGTTAATGCCGAATGCTCAATAACATTTTAAGAGCACTCTAAACAGGAACAGAAACATCTGCACTAATCAATTTTATTGCCGCTTTTATCAATGAATGAATAATTGTTGTTTAATTGCCTACGCTTGAAATGCAATTTGTTTCGGGCAGTTTAGATAATTTTGGAAATTTACACCTGCTAAACATCGTAGAGTGGGTAAGGAGTGTTTTTGTTGTAACTTCCATCTACTGATAAATATCATTAAGCACCCAAGAGAGAACAGTTCAAAATTTTCAAATAAATGGCTTACCACCCACCGAGACGACACAAACGGTCTCATGATATAGTAGGATCTTAGTCAATTATGTCGTTACATTCTATTTTACCATAATTTTTCGAGAGCACACACAGGAATAAGTTTATTATAGTTGCAAAATATTCTTAAAAAAATTGGCAAAAAATACAATAAATTGATTTGGTTGAATTTGCATCGTTAGATTAGCAATGACCTGTCGTCACATTAGGACTGGCCCTCTAACTTCTTAATCTAACGGACGTCAAGAACCAAAAATTTGCTTGCACCTAAAATACTAAATAGAAAATAACCTAAATTGCTAACAAAGTCGTGGCTCCTACGTATTTTACCCTTTTCAGCAGATTTTTTATGAAATTTTTAGGATTTATTGCAAACTGTAGAAAGTCGACAAATGGTGGAGGAGCCGGGTGAAAACTAAAATGTAAAAATTATTAAAAAATTAACTAGTAAAAATAAAAGAGTCATTTTTTTAAAATAGACCACGAGGAGCTCTTTCTAGGCAGCTAAAAACTACTTCAATGCCGCAACTAGTTCAGATGTTACAATTTTTTAGGGTCTTATCCATTATATCAACTGCTGGAAAATTCTTCAAAATATTATCTAACGTGCCTTATTTTTGTAGGTAAAAAAATTGATCGCTTTATGTAGGTAACATGCGTGTCTTTTAAACCAAATTTCTTGAAAAGTTTTACACATTTACCCACTGCAAATTGTATCAACTCGAAAATGCTTGAGCAGCCATATAAAAAATATATTTTAAAAAATCGTACAAAATTAACAATTAAAAATAATTTTTTCTTAGAGACTTTTGTAAGCGCCTTTTACACAGCTAAACACTTTTTCGGTGTAGCGCCATTTCAGAACTTACAATTTTTTTTAGTTTCTTATCCACTATCCAGACTTTGAGAAGGTTCTTTAAAGAGTTTGCTGAAATTATTAACAATATCTAATATGAATTTTGATTATTTTGCGTTCTTAAGTAATTTGTCTAAGAATTTTTGAACATTAACTACTTGACAAAAGATGGAGAAGCCAGGTAAAGATAAAAAAATCATTCTTAACCAATTGACAAATACAAATATTAATCAATCCAAAATAAAGTTTTTTCAAGGTATGTCACAGGGAAAAAAGAGTTTCCACTAGTAGTAGAAGTTATCTTGTGCTCCTCGGAGATCTTCCCTCAACTCTGCATGTTATAATATCAAAGTTTGTAACAGAATGCTTAAGGCAAACAGGTGAGTTTATATTCATGCCAGACCTCTACTTATTCTCTATTTGACATAATTTCTGCCCATAAATTTTGTTGCACGTAATAGCTCGTTTACATGATCGTTGTAATTTTAATATTTTAATTTCTCATGTTTGTTTATGAATAACAAATGACCCAACTTGACAGGAAGATGGTAAGTGAAAATTATCAGCCTTGTGCATACGACCACGACTGCCACACGTGGGTCATTTTTGGTTAAAGCAGTGAAAAAAATGGAATTTAGCAACAACTTTTCATAATTTCTTAAAATAATTCAAATAATTATTTTCCCCCCTCTCCTACATTTGAAAATTTTCTCAACAATGATAAATTGAAAACCATGAAAATCGCGATAATTAAGTTTTTTCTGTTATTTTCGTAACCATTAAATTTACGAACCATCATCAGACGATTTTATCAACATCCTTCATCAGTTGCACTTACAACAAACATTTCTATTTTTAAAAGTCCATAATTACTTGTGCGCTTAATTATTCAAATGGTAGTGTAGGTAACTTGACAGGTAAGCGGATTGAAACCATTTCGTTCCACCTTCAACTTTCAAAGTCGTCCATTTTTCGAATAGTTAAATTGCAGTAAAACAATAACTGGGGTGGAGCTTTCGGCCTGTGGGGCGTGTGCTTCCGCCCCGGCGTCTAAACCGGAAACACGCACGACGACGTGTGACGTGACGCCGCCACACATTCCAGAGGCGGAACACGCAACCAAAAAAAAAAAAAATATATGCACCCATTTGACAACCGAACTTTTCCATCACGAGAAAGTTGACCAAGAAATTTCAGGAATTTTAGAGAATTGCCGCAGCGCTTCCTCCGTGTAAATCCAGCTAAAGTTTCTTCTGCGTTACGCTCGGTAATTATTTGAAATACGTAATCAAGAAGTTTAAATATGGGCGAGTGAGATATGCTTGGATTCCCGAAGTAATGGGCTACGCTTCCACGGAATCTCGCGCACTATACCAACACCAGCAACCAGCAGCTTGTTATTAATTAATATTAATTATTCGGATAAAGCAGGTATTTAGTGAGTTGGGAAAGCAGCAGCAGGATTGGAAGTGACGAGTCGCCGGTGTCCGTGTGAAGTGCCCCATTAAATTCTCTACGAACCACGACCATTGTAGCGTTGCGAAAGACCGTTCCCTTCATGCAATATGTATGGTGGTACCAGAAAATTAATTCAAAAAATGAACACTATATGACGTAATCAGAAGCGGGAATAAGAAGTTTAATAACGTCAAGGATTGAAGCATCGAAACTTAATCCTGCTGCAATGTGGAATTTACATACTTATGAACTGTAGAGCCGAGATGGATACTGCGATAACACTCGTGGATGGAGGCAAAGAATGGCCAAAGAACAATTTTAATCGAATTAAGCTAATTTCCTCGGGATTAGAATGATTTTTATTTGAAGTCACGATTCTGCATAATGAAGCAACTAACGAGAAACAACACTATAATGCGAACCGGAGAAGTTATGAAGATTAACATTTATATGTAACGTGGATAATTACGCATTAAAGTCCTATTTGTGCGAGAAAGCATTACTGTTTATTTCTTCAGCGATAACAAGAAACGCTTCAAGCGAAAAATTTTTAGGTTCCCCAGTAACTCAAGTTTTATGCCTTTTAATTTTTTTAATGGAGATTTAATTGACTTCATTAAAAACAGTAGCGGCTCTTTATTACCAAATGAATTCGAGGATTATTAACGTTACTGTCAAACTGTCCCAAAATAGTTCGTAACGTGACTGTTTTTACACGTTGTTTGACTTTATTTGTCTCATTTATTTTTATAGCCCCGATCCTCACCTATTTTTATCATTCGTTTTACGACCGCTTAATTTCTAGGTGCCTATTAAAAAGATCCAATTTGCGCAGCCCCCCGGGCTGTTTAAATGATAATATACGAAATACTGCCGGCCTACGCTAAGTTTTACGTGCCAGTACACTTGACAACTAGTTCTCGACTAATTTTCGTAATTTTTGGAAGAAAAAAAACTCTTTTTAAGTGCGTTTTAATCTTGTTGCTGGCCATAAAGATAAATTACGAAAAAATGCGCCCACTATATAAGCATCGCTACTATGGGTCTAATTAACAAACAAAACAATAGGTTAGAAGTGGGGAAAAAGTGAAACGATTGGCCACCCAACACTCAAGTACTTTGTGCAAATTAATGTATGCAGGTTTTAATTAGTCATAAACTCGAGTAGCATAATTATTAGGGCTTTTGAACCTCTCAATGATGTATTAATTTTTATAACCAGAAAATTGGAAAACTTGATCTTGATAGCCAAAAATTTTAACAGCAGTTTCCAAAAGTGACGATATTGCTGGAGCGCAAAAAAGAATTTCAACAACTCATGTGTATAAATTGGCCAATTCCAGCTGCTTATTTTTTGCACCGTTGTCCAAAATACCAACACAACCTGCAATAAATTTCAGATCTCTAACGTTATGGTATTGTTTATATCATTAATTATTTATGTTTAATTAATATTTACAACGCGGAGTTTATGATTTATTGGTGCTTAATAGCGGCTGTTTTTGTGTGGGTTATAGGTAAAGGTGCCAGTTAAACACTGGAAGAAGTTAATTATTGAAATACTAAATAATAAGCGTCTAGCAAAAGTCCAATAAACTAGGAACTGCATGGGCATAGATTACACTCTAAGTAGAGGCTGATGGAAAAATCATCAACTTGATAGTTAGCTAGCCAGATCGGTTTCTCCGTCTCTATCCACCATTGGCTGAATGTTATTTAAAACTTTTTTCTCATACCAGTTATTTCAAAATTAGTTGGCCTTTGGACATCAATAACGTTACGAAAATATTTTTTGGGCTCTATCATCTCATACTAGCGAATTCAAGTGAAAGTTGAGTCATTGCTCAAGTTCAAAATGATTCTCATGCAATAGGTGTTTGCTTTCCAATCGTTAGATAAATGGTGTTATGGTATGGTGTATCGTGCACAAGCTATTGCCCCTCTAGGAATAAGTCTCTTGGAAAACGAACCATTTAGTCGTTGCTACTTAACGACTAGGCCAATCCTTAACAATTAATTAACCTTTTTAAATCGTACTCCTATGGGAATAAATTGTGCGATACAAGATAGGCGTCCTTTCAAGCAAAGAAAAACTCGTGCCCACAGAATGTGCATATTGTGTAAAGATAGTGCTTGAGTGACTCAAGTAAAAATCCAAATGGCAGATATCGATGGTTACAAATACGGCGATGCAAAAGTGAATTGTAGATTCGTTTTCTTCCTCGAAGTGCTCCTCTCAATGTGCGATCGTTTGTTACCTTTCACAACAAGCCCCGCGTTTCGAAGTGGACATTTCACGAAAACCGACTCCTCCTGATCGACAGGCGGATTCAAGGCAAATCCGATTGTTGTCCAGACAAAAAGCAATTCTTCACCAGCACGACAAAACGCCAGACAGGACAGCCCTTCGAACCTTCAATCTGCATAATTAATTCAAAAGTTAAATAACATCATAAGAGACTCTCAATCAAACACAAAGTTCGTTATTAAGAATATATTTTGGACAGTTACAGGAGTCGTTACTAGCACGGACATGGTGGACAACAGGGTGGACAGCACGCCACTGGTGGGGGGCAGCAGGGTGCGGGACAGCAGGGGACGCAAGGAGCCACTGGGACAATAGTGCCAACCGGCACCAATGGTGGAGGTCCAGGGCAAATTGGTGGAGGACATGGTGCTTGCGCTACTAGCGGTACAACAGGAGGACAACATGGACCACAAGGAGGACATGGACCGCAAGGGCCGCACAACGGAGGAGAAGGACCGCACGGAGAACAAGACGGCAATCTAACATACGCAGGATAACACTGATACTCCTCCAAATTGTTGCCGCCATTTCCATTATAATTTCTGCTCTTTCCCAAATGTTTGCCGTTGGAAAATTGACTGGGCCCGCAACTGGGAGGTTTAGTCAAACACTCCGGCGAGCCGTGGCACTCGGATCTCGGACAATCATCTTGTAATCCGTTACGTTTCTCGCAATCGCAGCCCACATGCAGAATGCTGGCCTTCAACTCTCTGGATTTGGACCGTTTCACCGGGCATTTGGGCCTTCGATAACAAACCATCATTTGGGGAGGATTGCACGGGACGCAGGGTTGTGGTTTGGGGCAAGGGTTGCAGATCGGAACGCAAGGAGGAGGCACGGGGGTGCAAATCGGCATGCATGGCGGAACCATAACTGGAGCCGATACCGGGGGGCAACAAACCGGAACTGGAGTGGTCGGTGGCGGACAAGTTCCCGGACAACACGGCGGACAGCAAGGAGCCGGACAGCAAGGGGATGGGGATGGACAGCAAGCCGGCTGTACAGGAGTGACAATTGGCAGACATGCTTTGGGGAGCGGATCGTAAATTTCTATTACCGGTCCGGGGGCGCAGCAAGGAGTCGGGCAAGGAACGGGGCAACAAGGTGGGCAACAGGGTGGCGGGCAGCACGGCGCACATTGCTTATCGTCGATTTCACTCACCAGAGTTTTCAGTTTGGTCAGGAGGGACTTCCTCTCTTTGCACTTTTCCGGGCAAACAAAAACCATCATGGAACGGTTTTTGGGACACTATTAATTTTTACTGATGCCGAAAGAGAACTTGTAATTTGAAAATTTACAGCCTAAAGCGGGACAAAAATTTTGACTTGTTTTAAAAACAAAATTAATGGTAATGGGAGCTAGGGAAACGAACGTGACGTCGTGGCTTCATGGTATCGCGATATTTCTTGGTTAGTTACTGGATTAGGAGAAAATCACTGATGTTGACTCTGCAGAATTTTTGCTTATATCCAAAAATATGGTGATTGTAAAAATGATAGGTAGTTGTCTGCTCTGATGATTGATGGCTCTGGAGACGGGAGTGGCGCTCTTTGGGGCTGAACGGCCACTGGAGTCCTCCGGTCAGTCGATGACGGTTCTTTGAACTCTCTTCAAGTTGTCGCGTTCTCTTATCAAACTCTGTGCTGTCTCGTCCAGTATTTGTTTGTCGTCCGTCCGAACAAATTCTTCTAATAACAATTCTTTTGGCGTGACAAGATCGAGATAGCAGTAGCATGCAAGTAACAGTAAAAAGCCAGGACGCCGTAAATCTAGGACGTTGTACGACAATTCCACTCGTAAACATGCCGACGAAATTCGCGTGCCTCAATTTTTCGTTGTGCTTATGCATCGGTTCGAACCGGGGTCCTGATAAGACTCCGAAATCATTTGCATTTCTTTGTTTATTGCGGCAGTGGCGATATAAACGTTCTGGGAACGTTTAAGGTGCTATTGCACTTTTCCAGATGGTTGATGCACTTGTAATTATGCTTTTACTGCACTTCCTTTCTTGTTTCGAGAAACTCGACCGAGTTATTACCTTCTTTCATAAATGATTTATTTGTTCGCAGAACGCGAAAATTTTAATTTAAACCGGTCGCTTGCCCGCCAGAAACCGGCACCACACAACAGGTTAATAATAATTGTTACGTCAATTCAGGTACAAGTCTAAGCGTTATTCCATAATTATTCTAATGAAAGAAAAGTTCCATAACAGCGAAACCTAATCAGTAACTTGATTTAAATTTCCTGGACCCACTAACTTTTTCTAATAAATTTTTTTATTTGGAGAAAAGTACAGCGTCAAAAGTCTGGAAAATCTTTCCATATTCTTTAAAACAAACTGCGTGCTGATTCAAAAGAAAAATGTTGGTCAGCACTAGAAGGTTACCAAAAATTTTAATATCCAAAACCTTCACAGGCTTAACTGCTGCTTCAGAAAAGTTCTTCACTGAATTAAAAATCATGATGTACAAATCTGAATCTGATTTAAGAATATCAAATAAAACTCCAAACACTCTTAGGTAATTTAATATATTTTTAAAGGTACAAAAATAAAACCTTCAACAATCCTCTACAACCGCGGTCTCCTCTGCTGGTACCTGCCCATCTCTTTAACATAGATGTTCTGTTGTACGTAGCTTCGGACTGACTGCAACTGTTCCTGCCACTGATAATAGTACCAATTGTCAAAATCCTCAACGCGTTCAAACCTGAGTCCATTCTGCCAAAGCTGGTCGCTACATTCCTGATAACATTGAGTAAAGTGTTCATTGGTAGTAGCTACTGTTTCTTCCTTTGTTGCCACATTTGAATTGTTCGTGACATTCAACTCAACAGGAGATTCATCTTCCATTTCATAATCCTCATCGGGATCTTCAACCTCTGAACGGGTTTCTAACTGCTGATAAATTTCAAAATTATCCTGCTCTATTTCGGGTAAGCTATCGAGCCAGTGCTTCTTACGTGGATCAATAGCGTAATCGTAGGCAATTTTGAAAATGTCTTGTAAAACTTCAGACGAACCAACACTTGAAGCGGCAATTGCCTCCAACGAAGATGGAGGACGTCCATTCTCGTAATCCTTACTGAACTCCTTCAGACAATCAGAAAGTTTAATATCGGATTTTGAAAAATGTTTGGACGAGGAGATTTGGCTCGAAGAAGGTAGCGCGCCGTCGTAGATGCTTCCGCACTTTCCCGAACAACCGTTTTCAACCTCAGGTTGATGTGACCATAAATGTTCAACACTTAAAGGTTCCTCCACGGTTGCGTCATTGATTTTACGTTCCTCTATCAATTGAGCAACTGCATCATCAGTTTTTAACAAAGCTAAATAATCTCTCACGGAATCAACGGGGTCTGAATCAACTTCAGCGTCACTACAAAGGAGAGAAGTGACAGACAACAAAGCCTTATTTTTGCAGAAAGTTGATAATTTTGGATGGACTTTGTATAAACGTTTTTCCGGGCAATATTCTTGATTGACGTCTATACACGACTCGCAAGGGTTGTCGCTCCGCTTTCTCTTCTTGGGCTCCTCTTCAACTCCATCAACTGAAGTGCAGGCTTTAATACCCCCAAAATTCTGCAAATTGTTTGGATCAGAGCCCCGGAATTGACTAGTAACTTTATCAGATTTTTCTACTAGCTCGTTAATAATTTTTGTAGCAGGTTTTGGGTTACTATCAGGAAAAGCAAGAGACCTCAGCAAATCCTCTACGTCACCGTTTTGCTCATTATTTTCGTCTTCGACGGATTGACAAGTAAACCGGAGTTTGCCATCGTCGCAAAGATATTGAATCAAATTTGACGTTTCGCTGTTAGGAACCTCAATTGCGGCCTTGCCATTTTCGGTTGCAACCGAATCGGTGTTGCCGGCAACAAGCGATTGCAACAAACTTTCGGTATCAACTCCTGAAAATTTGTCAGAAACTCCATCAAGCTCTTTTTTATTTTCACTTAACAAGTTCGAAACTTCTTCTAAAGATGCTACCTTCGCCTTACTTTTATTAGTTTTTTCCACCTTCTCCTTTTTCTTCTCGCGTTTTTGTTTCAGTTGCAAAATTTCAGTCTTAATAACTTTACTGGCTGCACCATCAGTGCTTACAGTACCGTAAATTTGTTCAAAGGTTGTCGAATCGACATCCCACACGCCCAGTTGATCGTTTAGATCGGGCAATTTAGAAATTGATAGTTTAGTTGAACCGATTGTGCCGATGATGTTCTGCAATTGGGCGAGTTCAGCTCCTTGGAGGGCTAAGTTTATGCAAATTCCCGACGACCCATAGCGCCCGGCTCGCCCCATTCTATGCAAATACGTGACGGCGTCATGTGGGATGTCGTAATTAATTACTAAATCGACATTAGCGGCGTCAATGCCTCTGGAAGTTAAGTCAGTCGACAACAAAATTCTGTGCTTAAATTGCTTGAAACTGTTAATAGCCTCAAGACGTTTACTTTGTGACTGCGCCGCTGACACAAAAGTGGAATTCCACCCCTTCTGGTTGAGGATGTTACTGACGCTTTCGGCCCGCGTTTGGTAGTTAGAAAAAATAAGACATTGCGTGAACGGAATTTTCGCCAAAATCGTAACAAGCGCCTCGTTTTTCGCTTTCATTATTACAACAACATTTGGACTGACGTTAATAACGGAAACGAATTGTTTAAGTCCTAGCAAAATGGGTGTTTCAAATTCGGTCGTTACGTGAGTCGGCGATAACATGTATCTAGCTAAGAAAACGTCAAGTTGTTGAGGGTAAGTGGCGCTGGACGCGATTATTTGTTTTTGCGCTGGCAATAAGTGAAACATTTCGTTGATATCCCCTTGAAAACTGGTCTCCATGAGTTTGTCGGCTTCGTCCAAAACTAACAAGCGAACGCTGGCAATGGGGAGAGCGCCTTGCGAAATCAGATGTTTAACTCTGCCTGGAGCTCCAACTGCAATGTGGCATCCTTTGGCTTTCTTAATGTCGTCTTCAATTGGCAAGCCGCCAATGAACGACTCCACTTTCAGGCCTAAAAATAACGTTGATAAGTTTTTTAGAAGGCAAAAAAAATTGTGGTTTACCCTCGATAAAACCGCCAATGGTGTTTAAAACTTCTTTGATTTGAACGGCAATTTCTCTGGTTGGAACTAAGATGAGGGCCTGGAGGTCGGGTTTGGTCGGGTTCACTGCTTCGAGGGCTATAACTGAGAAAACTAACGTCTTTCCAGTTCCTGACTTGCTCTTTACTACAAGGTCTGAAAGTATGGAGTTCAATTTGGATAATTTTGTTAGCCACGGGAAAAACGTACCAAAACCGCAGCGTCCAATAGGTATTGATTTAAACTGGATAGGTGACGGTTTGCGGAAGCCGCTTGCTTCAAGTCCTTTTAAAATTTTCTCAGGCAGCAGCAAGGAATCGAAATTTACGTTGTCTTCTAGCACGACGTCTTTGGTTCTTACTTTTTCGTTCAAATTATGGGCAATGCTGGTTTGTTCACTCATTTTGGGGGCTATTTGCACACAAAAGTCCTAAACACCATAAAAGTTCGAATAAGCGGACATCAAAACACAAAAACATAACCTCTAAAGTCTAGAAGCAGTTTTTGACGTTTTGAGAGTACGCCCTCTGGTGGCAACCTGTAGAAGTTACTTATAGGGATCTGTAAAACCCACACAAATTTTTATTAAAATAGTTAAAAGAGCCCTTTCGATCACACGTATCATAAGATGGCGCCACGTGCAAAATTTAGACCTTTATTTATAAAAAAATAAGCTAGAAATTAATTATTAATTGCTTACAATTATAGTGAATTTATTTCAAGGTAAGAGCTAATAGTGTTGCTTACAAAGCAAGCGCCTGTGCTATTTTAATTTTTTCGATAATACCAACACATTCAATGCAGTGGCGTAGATACGAAAATAACAAATACATACGTGAAAAATGTTCGATAAAAAAAATTAACTAAAGTTAACTTTAGTTAAAAGCTACTACAGAAGATCAAAAGGATCAAATTAAGTAATCGTTTCTTTAAATAACAAACTTAAGAAATAAAATCTAGAATAATCTGTGAACGCGCTACTTATTTGCATTAGCATTAATTAAACAATAGGGATCATTAAATGATCCCTATTGTTTAAATTTTACTGTTTATTGTTTAAAAGCTCAGCCTATAATAGGTAGGTACATCAAAATCTCTTATTTTTTTAGACGCGTCATTTAAGCAGACAAAATGTTAAACTTACACCACATACACATGAAGAAGTTACAATTACGTGATCTAGCTACCACTCAAAAATTTCAACAGGAAATTGGTGGCGTCTATTTCTTAGGGTGGCTTTCTACCCATCTCTTGATGTTTGGAATTGCCAAAACCTTGTTCTTCAGCGCCACAAGGTTAGGATATTTTTCAGGTGACAACTGCATGTGTATGGCAAAAGGTGCCAAGAACACATCGGCCCAAGTGAGCTACGAAACCCAACAAGTGATAATCGTGGGTAAAAAGACAAAAAATGTAACTTACACGACCTAGCGCTAAGTGTCCATTTCCCGTCTTAGCTAACTCTTCGAAACGTTCTACGTAGAAGGTGTTGTCTTTCATCGCCTGATCTTTAAGAGCATTTTTTTTTCGATTTATCTTGCTCCATCAGATAAGGCTGCACTTCTAAAAATAATCATGTAATCAAATCTCCAAAGCTTATAGTCGACATTACTTAAGCGCCAATCTGTGATGGTGTCGACGACGGCGTCGATTTCCAAATTTTCCCAATCATCCTTTCCGACGAGCTTTACTTGCTTAGCTACATATCTGGCAATAGCGACGCTTTGTCCGGCTTTCTTGCCTTTATATTCTAGCACAGGAAGTGTTCCAAAAGGTGTGGCTACAGTTTGAATTTTTTATTTTTTTTGGTTGCAACAATAATAAAACTTACTTGGCTTAATTGCGGGCCAGTCCTCGTTTGCGATTCTAACATCTTCGAATCCTATTCCACCAAAGCTTAAGAGATACCTGATGGGTTCTGTTATGCCTTCAGTGTTGAAGTAAGTGAGTTTATATGCAGGAGTCATTGTTTCAACTATTCTCTCTAGAACACTTCTGTTCAATTGATACAACACAAGTGTCAAGTGTGTATTATTAACAGTTCTAGTCAATAAGGGTGACGCACCATCAGATAAAAAATTCATTAGTTTTACTCAAGATAAGTATCTCCAGAATTTACTTGCGTATCTTCAACAGCGATCGCAATTATTGACTATATCCAAATTCTCATAAATGGCGACATAAAATTATTATCTGCCACATCATCGTTAAGTTTCTCTAACAATAGGAAATTAAGTTTTGTTATGTAATATGGATTTTGCAAAAAATGTTATAAGTAGGCATATTTTTTAATTCAATTCCCTTGTTGAACAAAACAACTTAAGCTACTTGGGAGTGGGACGTTTTTCAATCCACTTCTTGATGCTGGGGATGGCCAGAACTTTATCCCTCACAGCAACAAGGTTTGGGTAGTTTTCAACTGTCTCTAAACGTGAAGCAGAAGCTGCGAAAACAACGTCAATCCACGTGAGCTGAAAGAAAACAAAAAAGTCAATCCAGAGCAATTAAGAAAAAAATAAACTAACACGTCCCAGTACCAAATGGCCATTTCCTTTTCCCGCCATAGCATCAAGACGTTCTAAATAAAAAGCGCTATCTTGCATCGCCTGTTCTTTAAGAGCCGCCTTCTTAACTTCATCTTTTTCCATACGATACGGTTGTACTTCTAAAAATTAATTCCATCAAATTGTACCAATGTAACTTTGATAAAAATTTACTTCGACGCCAATCAAGAAGGGTTCCGGCAATGGCATCAATTTCGAGATTTTCCCAATCGTCATTTCCGGCAAGTTTCACTTGTTTGCCCACGTATCTGGCAATAGCGAAACTTTGATCTACGGATTTTCCTTTAAATTCTAGCACGGGAACCGTGCCAAAAGGCATATCTGTAACATTCTCAAATTGGTCAGAATTTGTAGTGGAAATTTTCTAAGTCTCTGTTACTTGGCTTAATTTTGGGCCAGTCTTCGTGTTTCAATCGAACGTCTTCAAACTCTATTCCTCCATAACTGAATAGGAACCGGATCGATTCTGCCAAACCTTCCATGTCGAAGTAGATTAGTTTGTAAGCAGGAGCCATTTTCTGCAAAAGGTCAATTTTATTGTTTTGGGCATAAAAATTAGTTATGTAAGATCATCGAGGTGACTAAAAGTTGGCAGATGACGATGCAACATTTTAGCCGGCATTATTTACTTAGTATGATAGTACTGTTGGACTGTTGCTATAATACAGGAGTATATTTTTTTCATTTTTGAATTTAACAAGTCTATCGATCTGTTACAGCAAAAATTTAGCAGGAAAAAATGTGTTTTTGATGCATTTCACTTACCAGTGTTGTATGTGAAAGATTGATGCACGCAATATCTACACTTATCTTATAATGAATGTAATTTTTATGGGACTATCTGATTATCTCTTAAAAGAGTACACAAACACCTTATCACACTCTGTTGACACTTTTTATTTATATACTTAGTTGCCTTTATTTCTTCACTCCCAAGTGGGGCGATTTTTTAAAACTCACTGCTTTGTTACTGTGATTATACTAATGCGAACGCTCCACTACATACTTCCATCTCTTTGACCTTCATTGGATGATGTAAAGCTAATATCCTTGAAATGGTACAACAAATAGGAACCTCAATTAAACCTCAATTAAATTAAATTTTAACAAACCCACTTTTTACAACAATATTTTTAGATTTATTGTTGCAAGACTGACAATAATTGCTTTGAGTGCAGAGTCATATTGTTGGGTACTGACCACTGACACTGACTATTAAGCAGGTACCTAGAGCAGATTAGCAGATTGCAAAACGTGTAAATTAAAAACCAATTCAACTTAAGGTACATAATTACGTTTAGTTACTTTATCTTATTGAAATATTGCCATATTAACAATTTTTTATAGAAATTGTGGGAAAAATTCAAATTTAGCAGTGTTTCCAACACGACGACAATTTTGGACATCCTTTCTGCATACAGTGACAGTCATTGTTTATACATGTATAATAAATAATGGTCATACAGTGGTTTTCTACACTTCTTTAACTTCTGCCATAACGCTTTCTAGCGACAAAGATAGATTATGGACGTACGTTGATGATTGATTAATTATTCATGATCGTTTTTGACATTTGACACGTGCCAAATATTTGAGGTTAGAAGGTGATTTATTTGTGAAAGTGGTCAGTTGGGTGCTTCTCTGCTTGACTTGAACCAAAATGCCGCAAGGAAAAATGAAAGTCAAGGCGCAATTGCCCAAAAGTGCAAAATCCAAGAAAGGGGCTAAAAAGGGAGCTCCAGCCACGCAACGAGCCAGTAAGTTCAAGAGTTTACTGCAAGACAGGCTTCTAATTTATGTTGTTTAAAGATCGACCTATTCAGCCGAAGAAGAAAGGTATTGAAGAAGTTAAAAAGATGAAGCAAGCGATCAGCAAGGCGGTCAACAGAGCAGGGGAGGCTGACATCAGGAAGCAAGCAGCTGACGAGAAAGTTTACTCAAAGACACAACAAGCGGTCGCCCAGTACAATTTAAAAAAGGCTGCAGGGGTTTTATAACTACCTACAACTATCACCAGTTGTTCCTATATGTATAGTATTTAAAACGGTTGGGTTTAAATGATTATGAGGCTGTATGGATTAATTATAATTATTTTTCTATTTCATACATTCATTAATACATCTCTCCCATAATAAATATGTGATAAAATTTAAAAGCGTAAAATTTAAGCATAAAATAAGTACATAATTATAGTTGTAATGGCACTTGATTGTTAGAGTAACATTGCATGGAAGAGTACAGTAAGGCACACTGAAGAAATACTGTAGTAAGGAATCATGGGGATGCGACCTGAAACAAATTAGTTTTCACATCCTCTCCAAGAATCTCCACAACTCACTATTAAGAGGTGACCGCTCTTGTCTTTGTGAATCCTTTCCGGATTTCCAACCATCACGTCAATAGTTCCAGTCTTTCCTTGTTTCATGGAATGTTCGATACTGAAATTTTTACTAATGTAACTTAATTCAGGATTTCTTGTCGATAATCTTACGAGTTTTTATCGATAATTGTAAGCATGGCCGGGTTATCCGTAACATCAATGATTTTAGTAACAGCTTCAATCAAATAGGGCACTTCCAAAATTAGGTCTCCCTGCAAAGAGATCTTCAGAAAAAGAAGCGATTTTGCTTCAATCACCTTATTTTTCTTCATCAAGTCTTCAGGTATCCGAACCAGAAGGAGTTTGTCGTTTTCAGGAGTCACCACGAAATTTAATTTTGTTAAAGGCAGACAATGCTTTTGCTTCACAGAATTCTTGACTTCCACTACGTGAAGATTGTGAGTCGTAACTATAATCATGCGCTCTCGCGGTTTGTAACCATGCCTATCATACTTCATTACTGTACTTGCATACTGAAAGAAACGATGCGTTCAAACAACTTAATAACAATTAAAAAAAAAAGAAGTACCAATTCTTTTTCGCCATTTAACTGGGTTGAGTAGTTCTGTTTCAAAGCTAGACTCGTTTCGGAAACTCGATCATTTGCAAACCATTCAGGCAGACTGGAGTAGTAACTCTTCTTTTTGTCTTTGAATAAGCTTTCTGCAAGAATCTTTAGCTCGAAGTTGATTTTTCTTTCGGGGGTTAGTTTCATGCGGTACACTCTAGACATGTGCGCTCCGTACATCCGTTCCAACAGCTTTGAAGCATCGGCGCAAATATGGGGATAGGGAGGCCACTGACGTTTCAAAATGTTCGTGGGGAGACTCTTCGATAGCCTCATTAACCACTGGAACTTGGCCAGTTCCAAAAACGCCTTGTTCTCGTCGGTTGCCGCGCCGTTCCTGGTGATGAACCCCTTAACAAACCTACAAAAAGTTGTGTCAATTTAATAAAAATTTCTTAAGTACTTTGACTTCAATTTGGAAGTGTTAACGGCAACGACGCCATTATAGTTATAAAAAAAGGATTACCTCCTGACGACGTGGACGGCTTTCCGCCGCCTCTCTGCGTGTTTCTTGGCGATAAACCTCCTGGTGTGTTTCTGGAGCATGACCGCGGCTTCCTTCATCCTCAGGTATTTCCTCCTTTGTACTATTCCTTTCCAGGTTGACTGAATGATTGCTGCTAAATCGTGCTTTTTCGCCTGGAACGCGTCCTCGGTGTAGAACAGGGTTTTGGGGTATCTTATAAAAATCTTGGTTTTCCCCATTTTGTACTCTTCAGCTTCGTAGCCCAAGGCGCAAACCAAAATTTGTACTCCATCCTTGGCGTTTCCGTGATAATGCGGCCAAGTCTCCTTCGCCAAACTCTTGTATCTTTGGAGGAAAGGCTCGTATTGGCGACGATACGCAAACCCTGCCCGTCTCACTCTCAAGTTCTCCATCAAACCCAAGTAGGTCACTTGGTGTCTTACCATTTCCTCATCGAACACGCCTAGAATTTGATCAGGATCGTAACTTTAGAGCGAGGTCAATCGGAGATTTTACCTGATTTTTTCTCGCCATTAGGCTTTATGCATCTGATGTACGAAGGTTCTTTGTCCATCAGAATGTACGTCAGGTTGTTGAGCGAGTTCTTGAACTGGGTTATGGCCGTTTCCGGCCGCTTTTTGCTCTGTTGCTCTTTTTTCAAAAACACCGAATTTATTATGGAATTGGACGAGTTGGACATGGTTTCCCGTAAATCGCGGAACAGAAGATCGTTGTTTTTCTCCAAGAAACCTTTAACGTTGTAAGTGACAGCTCCTGCGTAATGAATCAAGCGGAATTCCTGCAAAACCTCGGCTGGTTAAAAAAATTCCAATACCTTTACCTTGTCACTCACGTCTCTGCCCATTATTTTCTGTAGTTTAACGTCGGCCTTTTTGTGGCTGATGAAATGCTTGTGGTAACTCAGTTCTTTGTCCAATTTCGCCAGCATTGTCATGTCACTTGAATCACCCGGCCGCAAACATTCCTCGTCCATGAACGCGATCAATCCTGTGAACAACCTGATGAATCTGGTTCAAGATTTAAAAATGGAAATTACCTTTATGCTTTTCCTCAATCAAATCGCAAATTACTTTATTGTCGAAGTACTCAATGTTCTGCCACTCAATCCCTTCTTTCAGGTACTCCTCCTGCTCGGATTTTAGCGTCAGCTCAATGAAGAGCTGCTGGAGCTTCTCGTTACAGAAGTTAATGCAGAGTTGCTCGAAACTAAGCAAAATTTTGACTCAGCTTCAATTTGGTTAGTCGTCAACATTCTTACCTGTTCTTCTCAAAAATTTCAAATCCGTAAATGTCTAGAATTCCCATAACATTATGCTTTCGGTTCTCCCGGACTTGTAGAGAGCTATTCAGTCGCTTGACCAACCAAGTAAACAGTCTATCGTACACAGCCTTAGCTAGAGCATCTCTGGCGTAAATGGAAAGCTCCCTGTTCAGAGGCGTCGTCACCACGTCCCTTTTAGTTTCAATTGTGCGATGGGTCAAAGCGTCCTTCAGTTCATCCAAATCACACCCAAGTAACTGGGAGGGTAAAAGTTATAGAAGTTAAATTCAATTCAGACTTTATACCTTGGAAACGGTTTCGACAATTTCTGGTTTGACGATTTTCGAAAGACCCTCCTCTTGAGAAAAACCAACGTTGCCCAAGTGCAGAATTGCAGCAATTATCTCGAACATCTCACGTTGCTCAGTTTCGCCAAATTCGATCACGGTGAGGGCCCTCTTCACATCTTCGTAGCTGGCGCGGTCGTCGAGGATGCCACCGTCGATCTTGGACTAAATAACACCAAATTTGGTTCAAAGCTCTGTTAGTTTAGAAATTGGGAAGGGGAATGCTTAGCACTACTTCAACTGATCAATAGAACCAATCAATAAAATAATTACAAAAAAGTTATTTTCTTAGAAAATGAATTAAATGTTAACTTTCTCTTTCTCAGACATCCAAGATTCTTGCTACGCTAGGATCCACCTACCCCGTTTGACAGATAGTAGTAAGAGTCCAAGTTCCGATTCAGCTTCAATCTGTGGAGCTCGTCTTCATCGGCGCCTGTAAGCAGCTGATAGAAGATGTGGAAGTTTCTCTCTCCCGGCACTTGACTGATGACTCTGGATTTCTCCAGCAGGTAGTTGAGGATGTTACCTCCCGCGGGATTGCCCTGCAAACTCCAGTTAACCTTTGTCTATGTTTCAGCTGAAATTACCTCGAAGTTGAACTGGACGTCCATGTACTTTCCGAATCGGCTGGAATTGTCGTTGCGGTTGGTTTTGGCGTTTCCGAAAGCTTCCAGCACGGGGTTGGACTGCAGCAGCTTGTCTTTGACTTTCTCCACGTCGCCTCGATGGTCCGTCACTTCCGCTATGTAATGCAAGACCTTTTTCGACGCTTCCGTCTTGCCAGAGCCGGACTCGCCTAAATTAAGAGACAAGCAATTTTATTGTTAGACAAATAGGAAAAAGTTACAGCGGAAACTGGATGTGGAGGAATGCAACGAGTGATGAAGTTCTAAATAATGGAAAATTTGATTTTAAAATTTGGCGGGTTCGGAAAAATTTCACCGTTGAAATAATTAAACCGGAAGCTCAATTAGAATTTTATCACCGGTTCCATTTGTGGTTCCATTCCTTTTAATGTTCATGATTGAAGTGAATTAGATAAACTGTTGCATGTTTTAGAAGCGGGTTAAAGCTTACCGGAAATTAAAATACATTGTTCCCTATTTTCGTTCTTTAACGATCTGAAGGCGGTGTCTGTTATGGCGAACCTGCAATTAACGTGATCGAGATTATTTAGAAATTGCTGTGCATGTCCACTTACACGTGGGGAGGTACTTCGAAAAAGTGCTTGTTGTAGTAGGCTTTCACGTCAGCAGGGCCGTAAATGTTCAGTTCTTTGTAGGGGTTGACGGAAATCAGTACTTGGCCGATGTAGGTCTAAAACAGAAACTAATTTACAACCAACGTCTAGTTCCATCGATCACCAAAACCAAAGCGGAAAAAATTAATATTTTATTAGACTGTTCTAGACACGAATTTTCTTTTGTGCCAGTTCGTCAACCTTGCTTTTCTTGCCCACCTACAATTTATTCACAAACGAAACGAACGATTTAATCCCATCAGAAATACTGAACGATATGATCGACAAACGGAAGTCACACTATTTCAGTTATTTATTACGTACGATAGTTATCTCGCTGTTTTTATTTAATTTTTTTAATACTCACGTAAATAACGTTTTCTTTGAACCGCTTCTGCAAGTTGTCCACAAACGCCACCTCGCTGGTGTAGTCCTCCAAGAGAACGGCATCTTGGACACCCACCCGATCTCGGTGCTGGAGATGGGTCTCCATGGTGAGTCTGCAAACAATTTGAGAATAAAAAATTGTCTCAAATTATTTTGGCATAAAATTACCGTTCTCCTTATTACAGATATCGATTCTTATCTGCTATCGCTTTTAACTTACTTAATTGAACTAAGTAATTATTGACATCAAAATGCACTAATGCTTACGGCACCTGAGGGTTCATAAAACTTGAGTTCGGTTCTAATTACGGGCGCAGAAAAGGTCAATAAATTAAGATAAGAAATGTACGTAACTAGATGCAGAAAAAAAATTATTACAAATACTTGGAGTCATTAATGTCTTAAAGCTAATCAACCAATTGTAGGAAGAGATTAAACTTTTAATCCTGATTTCGGTGCCGAAACCATTAACACTCAATTAGGTTTTTCCGCTTGCTTGTATCGATTGTTTCTTCGATGAAAAGTGTTTTAATCGCCTAAATAAAACGTTAACGAATATGGTTGTTTATAACTGTTGTCGCTTCACGGGTTTCCGGATATGTCCATTAGATTAATAATTTAGAGTGTGCGTAGCATCGTGCGTTTCCAAATTCGTAATTGTAATTACTAATTTATAAATTAAACATAGACCCGAGCTATGGCCAACCTTTGAATACCAATAGCTACAGTACACATGACTTCCTTTAATCAATAAAAACATTTTGTTAACCATTTGCCATGAATACCAGAACTGTTATTTAATCATCTATCTAAAAATAATCAGATATACGCCAATAAAAGACTTATAAGTTAACAAATCTCCCAAATCAGCCTTGAAATCAGTCTTATCGAAAAGGTGGAGGTGGCATATCAGTTGATGATCCACAAAAATCTTTTTTGAAATTTTGAAAAAATCGTTTTATCTCGAGAAACTTCGAAATTGTTTTTGCAGCAAGTAATTTTACAACTAAATAGTAGTTACAGTTAAAAAAATGTTAATAATCACTAAATTCTTGGAATCCTCGAAAGTATCACAATAATAATTATATCTCTAGAAGCCTTTTATTGAACAATGATATCAGTCATTACTCATTACTGCTATCTATTGAATTATTACAAAACTCGAAAGCTGCTGATGTAACGAAATTGCTTTTTCAACTTTTAGTTGCATTAATTTTAAATTTTAAAGTTTTGTGGCCGAAGCTTCCTTATGACTGTTGGTCGTAACTCTTTGGCGGCTTTTAGATAAACAGCCGGAATAGGGGTGGAAACTTGGACGGCCCGCAGCCGTAAATCAATTTTTTTATCTATTAACCACGTACCTTAGCTGCAGTTGAAGAAGTTAAATTATAAAGTTGCACCTGATACTTCCCACAGACTCGATTCAACGTACTGCCTAGACTAGGGGAACCGTGAGTCTGATAAGGTTTTATCTAATATTATCTCGCGGATACGTCATTTATTTAAAATTTATCAATAACTGCTGCCGATGCCAAAGAAAATACCGTCCCACTTCAGCGATTTCGGCGCTATCAATAATTGTTTCTTTTCCGTAAATGCCTGGATAAGTAACCGGCTAATTTGAGTTGAAAAGTAATTTTTTCCAATTCGTTAATTAGCTCGAAATTTCTTAAGATTATGTTTAGTGGATTTTTAATAATAGCGGAGAAACTTTTGTTGAGTTTCATTTTCTCTTTTCATTAGTTGGCCCAAATGTCCTTATAACTTCCTGAAAATTTCACTTGGGACTTGGGAACAATATAAGTGTAATTAAGCATATAATGGCATGTCAACTTCTTATTTTCATAATTTATTATTCAATAACTCTTCACGCTCTAGAAATTATAAATCAATAAAATTAAGAGTTTTTATTAATGATGTAATTCGATATTTGCTTTATTAAGGAAACGTAATAAGTGAGACTTTCCAAAGCCGGTAATTAACAATGTGATTTTCTTAATTAGTTCCTTTGATATCTATTTGAGAAGAACGCGGGTGTTTTTCAAGAATTTTTGTAGATCAAGATCCTTAAAGTAATGAAAGAAAGAAGAAAATAGGAATACATAATAGTGGGGCTGTGGAAGTGTTGCGAGGTAAACCAGGTATTTAAAAATAATTATCACAAAATAAGTTGTCGCACATTGAGGATAAACAATTGCTTTAATTTCTTTAACATCTTCTGTATACTTCTGATAAACACTAATGTTCCACTGCTGATAAGTATTTATCATTCAATTGCAAATTTAATTTTAGGTCTATACGCCTTAAATTTTTACTTAGAACAAGAATTACGTAAATGGTAAAAACTGGGTAATTGAAAGTTGAAATGAAATAAAAAATTACCTGTTTGAGTCTAAATTCTTGATTAGAGCTTATTTTTGTCTTGTTTATTAATTAAGTAAACGTTTTCACGTCCTTGCTTCGATTTCCTATTAACACCTCTGCGACTGTCTCTGATTGACACACACGACTGATGTCACTGATGTCTAGTATTAGATTAGCCTCAACTACCGAGCGCCATCATTTTTAGTTAGTTCATAGAGGTATAATAAAAATGGGTAAATAATGGCAATGCTTTTACAGATGTCTCATTGGGTACAGTTCCTATTGAAGATACGTATTACAAAATTATGGTTCTATGACTATTACATTGCTTTTTGTAGATCTCGCACATTGTCATTTTCTCCATATAATAGCAAAGATCGGATGACCTATTCATTATTACAGCGCTCTTTATTTATTGCTGCGGTTAAGCTATTATACTTTTTCCTCTACGATTTATTCCATTTTGTCTCTCGTTGGTCCTGACTTACGTTAAGTTTAATTTTTTGATCTTCTGCACCCTTGTTACTTACTCTCACAATCTAGTGCTGCCATCTCTACATCAACATGCCCTCGTATTATTTTCTACACTTTCGTTTTTCTTTGTTTTTACTACTATAAGGGACTTAAGTTGACTAAATTTCTTTTAATATTTACAAAAATTTTAGTGTTTCTCTGCTTCCTTATGATTTTTTTGAAAATCGCATTTGCAACTCAATGAGCGTTGTACAGCTGTTGTTATTTCTTTATCCTCTTAATTTAAACGTTTTCTCTATTTGCCATGGATCTAAGTAGGTAACCCAGACTGGTTAAGAAAGGTCAGTTAGCAAAATAGAAAGAACCTCAGATGTCCTCATCCTGATTTTTACTTCAATGCAGTAGCTTCTTAATCACCGCCAACACTAATTTACATAATTGGATGCAGGTGACTTGATGCTCCTTAATTTGTCCACCGTTAAATTCTCCCATTCTCGCTATTTGCATAAAATTGTTTGTAGGAGAAAGTCCGCGTTAATGATGAGTCACTTATTAATTTGAAAAAAAATTATAAGATAACATATCGCCATAATTTGACATTATCTCTAATTGTTTTCCCCTTGCATTTATCGGTTTCTCGGCGTGAAAGCGACCATTAATAAAAAAAGTTAACCGTTATCACTATTCTATTATTATTATTATTGCCACCACCAAACCAAGTGACACATGCATTGTTTCAGAACCAAAGAAAAGCTTTCTAATTTCCATTATCTTTATTTTTAGTAATACGTCGATGGAGACGAGGATATTTCACCAAAACGTTTCTTTCTCGTTAATTTACCCCAATTTCTTTCGTTAATTTTAATTAACTGTAAGGAGGACCGAATCGGCTATAGTTTCTTCTTTGTCGCTTAACCCACATCTTGTGATTGTTTGTGGAAGCGGCCGGTTAAAGATCACGACCTAGAATTACTGGAAACCTGTTGGTTTTTATTATATGGGAACATATAAGTGCACGATCTTGATTTCTTCTAGACTTCGATCAAGGTTGTTGGCTGTTGGTTGGTGCAAGCAGTCATTGTCCGTTGTGAGTCACATTCTTAGCCCGGGCATGTGCTCGAGTGGGACGAAACAATAATGAGAGAATCCACATTGAAAAAAATTATAAGCGGAATACTTTGGAACGAGTCAAAGACTCAAAGAGCGTCGGATTAGCGACACAAAGAGGTCGTGACTTTGGTCGGAGACCCACCTATTTAACCCCAAGCAAGCGATAAATTTCCATTTTAGTTCAGGCTATAAGGAATAGAAACCAGTTGCTCGTAGAGTGAGATTGCATTGTCATTTTTTTACAATTTTACTTGGGCGGAAGAGGTCATCGATTCAAAGGAATCTGCAACATCAGGCGCTGCTGGCTAGTACCTCTTCCAGTGTAGAGGCTCAAATTGAACAAGTTTTGAACCTTATGATACAATCTAAGTTATTTGGTGAAGATGCAAAGTTAGTTGGCAAAAATAAAGTTTTCAAAAACCCGCCAAAATAATTAATGGATAGTTCAAAGTAATGAAATACTGCCAATTATTAACCGCATCTTCTCACGAGAGCAACCACAATTGGGCTTTGTCTTCACTCCCACAATTCGAGCTTCCCAGCTCCATTGACGGCGCTGGATGGAAGAAACAATGCTTCGAACAATGCTTACATGCAAATCATGTCATCTCAAGGCAGGAAGTACGCGTTATTGTTAACTTTCTAGCAGAAGCCAAGATCGAGAGGAGAACAATAACTGTTAGATAATTGAATTTGATTTTCCGCCCAGTTTCACTTTCAAATCCGTTTCCGAGTAATCAATGCACATATTCTACAAACTTACCCGTAAAACTCTCCAACGTAATCACAACCGTGAAAAACTCAACGTTAAATTACTCAATTTGGACTGTTTAAAATCAATTACCGACGTGACAGCTGAGCAAATCTCAACAATTCTAAATATTTGCCTAATTAACAAGTTTGTTGATCAAATACGCAATTCCGCAATAAATCGAAAAAACCCTATCGAACATGCTCAATGTTAATCAGAATTTTCAATTATACTTGGAACTACCGAAAGCGATTGCGGCAAAACCCGATTAATTAACGATATGGCTCCATATCGCGATTAGGGCGGGGAATTTTGTGATTAGATTTTTCAGAATACTTTTGGTATCATCGGCACTTGACGATTCGATGGTGGCCTATGCTAATTGAACGAGCAGATTGCTCCTGCATGTGTCACGAATACTCGCTAACCACAATTACAGGCGTCAATAAAGCCGCTCATGCCTCGAATAAATCTCTTTGCGCCACCACAAACAAGCGATGACTTAATCCACATGTGGCTGGTGCTCTGTACAGTTTTTCTATGTACAGTTATTTTCATAAGTACTAAATTACCGCTTCCTGAACCTCGCTAATTTCCCAAGTCTTGACCTTACCAATTAAGATTTAGGCGGTCCAAATGGAAACTGCTGCCTGACCTGAGTAGACTCAGAAATGGATCACGCACGCCACTGGAGTTTTCAACTACAAAACTATCTGCTGATAAGAAAACAACTAACCTTTCAAGTGTTTAATTCTACCTTCGCTATACACGACTGAATTTTTTGAGTTGAAGTTATGATTATAGGTGTCTCTTACGTAGATAGATATCCCCCTAGGAGGTTTTTATTTGAGCAACTTCACTTTGGATTAAGTTTCTTTAATTAATTGCGGAACTAAATTCGCCAAATTAAAAGCATTTCGTCCGTTTTCCTAGTTATTATGCTAATATTATGCAACTGTTTGACACAAAAAAATGTTGGCCCAACATTCGCACTTTCTACACTCCTCGTTAAAACGATGCTATGGCCAATTAAGTTAATTGTATCGATCAGGGCGATAACGCAGACATTTATGTCGTACATACCTTTTTATTTTACGGCCGAATTCTCTGCCGGTTATAAAAACGGATATAAACTATAAAATTGTCAGTATTTTTAGGTCTGAGCTCATTTTAGACATAATCTTTTTGCTGTTGGATTGATAAAAAATTGAGCAGATGCCCCAATAAGTTATTCGTCGAAACCGTTATCGAGTTATAAAACTTGGCCAAGGCTCTCCAAAAACGTTCACAAAATTTCCCTAATCAATAATAATTACTGGATTACGTTGCATTTGTTGACGAGTGTAACCGGCGAGATAGACCCTAAATAGATTGTTAACAATTAATCCAGATGTCAGGGGTAATTAACGTTAAACACAACAAGAGATTAAGCAAACTCCCGGTGGTGGTTCGATTACCATGACTTACGCTCGAAAGTATTTATGATTAGGGGATTATCTGCTAAAGGCGGTAATAGTTACAGGAATCCTATCCGATTGTAGGTTCTAGTAAACAATAGGTGCTCAATTAAAGTATGACCGCTTATCTAAGCAGGGGATTAACGCCTCTCCAAACTTTAAACCGGCACCCTCATGCTTTAGGTGGCAGCTTATCATCCTTCACCTGCCACTGAATTAGGTCGGCACCGATCTTGGAACCCTTTTCTAGGCCGCCAACAAAGTCTTCAAACTTCAGTTGAAGATAAAATAAAGAAATATGCTATTTTTTACTAAATAAAGTTCTTGCTTTTTGAAGAAATTTATTCTATAAATTGAGATTTCGACGTGTCCTTAGTAATTTTGAAATTGAAGTGTGGGTGTGGGTGTCAAAGCCACTAAAAATAGGTGTTATGGTGCCTTTTGGTCGAGGTAACCCGATGGGGTACCGTGTTGACTCAACCAGCGCGTTGGGATTGTCTTAAACCCAGATCCGTATTAATAAAAAATGAATCACACTCCCACTTGCCATCGAGGTATGGTTATTCAGCAGTTGTTCGTTGCCTAAAATAATGACGCAAGACTGTTTACAATTACTTTTCGTCGTCGGTCAATTGTGGCAACAATTCCATCAAAAAAGTGGTTACAGTACTTACTCATCTGAACTGAATCAAGGCTCTGCTTCGTTTCTTAACTAACTAGTAATTTTTAGAAGAGCGCGCTGCTTATTTAAACAAACATTAGTGAGATCACCCCTAAAGTTTTCAATGTCTAAATTTAGAACAACGTACCTTATTTCGACAAGGATGCCACGAAAACACTAAAAACTGCTGTCACATCACCATAACTGAAAGGGCGCAAAAAGTGCAGTTCAACCCTTCAACCCAACGTGGAGTTCCATTCGAACAAGCAGGAGGCGCGTGTCACAGCTATTTCACGCACGTGTAGTTCAAATGTCACAAAGCCGGCGTTTTAACTTTTAACCAGACTGCATGTACTCTTGCAGGTATGAAGTCTTCGACCGGTCTGCGTGCTTTCCACGCGAGCTCCCGCCTTCGAGGCTCCGGTGAAAGGTTGACGGTGTCGACGATCAAAATGACATTTTGGATAACGGGACAACACACTCTTTTTCCGCAGCCGAAAAGATCACATCTGCAGTGGTGCAAAAAAACATCTAACCTTTTCCACTTTGATTACTGGAGGCCATGGAATTGTTGAATTCTCTGCAGTCGATGCAAGGCTAAAGTTTGCCCCCAACCTTGATACTGTAACGCAATTGCAGTGAAAGTTATCACGCAACGCTCCGTAACATCGGCGTCGCGACGCCTCGTAAAACTTTATTTCCGTTCACGCGCACGCTATAATCTTAAATAATTCAATCATCTTAAATCAACCTCGAACTGCTTTAGGGGTTTGGACAATCATTTATAATACTGGATAGGATCATTCTCAAGTAGATAAGTTTACTTCAAGCCATCTTGCCTAAATCGCCCACAATGGCCTAGCTCGAGGTTTTCTTCTTCGTTATCTTAGAGTCGTGGTCGTGAATTCCTCCAAGATCAGATGTCGACGTACTGAAGAACACGACTCCCACCTCCAAAACAATTGGAACCAGTTAGACGTCTCGACTGCCCGTGACGACCCACACGGAATAGATAATCCTCGTCCCGATACGATCCCATTGTTGACATAGTTTATGGTTACGAAATACTAGTAAATCCACATAACAACAACATTTTTTGTCAGAAACGATGATATAATTGCTGATTCCTGTAGCACCACAACCGTTTCCGTAAGCGCGAGGTGCTAATAAACTTTTGAAGAAGTGTCGACAGGAAACGGTGTGAACTAATGATAAGGTGTTGCAGCTCAAGAAACCCGAACCTAAGTAAACACCAGCGAATTTAATCTTGATCGGTAATTGTACAGAACACCGTTTGGATAACGAAACTAAATATTTACCCTCCGACAACTACTAATGGTTGAATCGATAGCGGTCGAGGATCAGGAAGTGAACCATCAAATATTTACTAGTAATGAATGAATCAAGTTGATTCATCAGTTGACATCAGTTTCAATGAAATTACCCCAAAAGTTGCAGTTAATATTAATTACGATCGATAACTAACGGAAATGGAACCAAGTTTGCAGAAATAAGAAAATCGATTCGGAATTGTGTGAGAGGCTAATAGGGTGGTTGTAGTATTAGTAATAATTTTACTGCAAACAGCTTCAACTTACGATAAGCACTCACAAGATGGAAAACGTTCAAAAAGCGTTAATACAAATAGGTACTTAGGTAGAAACAATTCTACTTAATCATAAAACAAAAAGTTATAAACGACAGCTTTATTGCTTTCACGCCATGTCTGTTGATAATGTTTAAACCAAAGTCTATTTAGGTCTTTAAGTCAATTTGTGAGTAGGTATCTACAGGATATTTACATACAATGAATGTTTACTATTACTCTTCAATATTGCTTTAATTTGAAAGAATCGATGGTTTACTTACCACTTAGTTTATACGCCTCTAGTCATAGTTTTAAAAAATCAAACGTAACCATAATGGAAAATATAATATTTAGAAAATGTAAACGATTTTATTAGACCCGTATTTTTTTATTTGGTTCTAGGGTCAATGTTACGCCCAGAATTATTTTTTTAATTTTGGGAGTGGGAGATTTGTGACGTAGCCGGCCCCTGCACGGCGTAGTTCTAAAAGAAATCGTATGATGACGCTTTACTCAGATTGCTTGCGTTTTATTTATAAATCGAATGCCAATCCGCTGTACACATGTCGCGCACTCTCGTAGCAGCGCAGCATAGTAGCCAAAAACAAGAGTCTATTCAATATAGATGTGAGTCTTGGATACGGGGGTTCAATGCGTCATCAAAAACAAAAATTGCAAATATTTACGAAAATATGAAATTTAAAAAATGGGAAAAAGAAATTTAAGCCTCTTTTTGTTATTTGCGTGCATCTAGAGAATAAAAAGTGCAATATTTTTTTAGGCAAGTACTCCATTATGAAAAATGACGCTTAACTCGAAGCGAACGTTCTTAAGAGAGGTGTCAATAATTTAATTAACAACTTATTTTTTTTCCACCTAATCAAAAGTGATAAGTCGATGTAAACTATTATCTTTCAAATTGTTTTTTCTATAACTTCGACAACTACAAGTCTCAAAAAATTATCCTCTAAGCGTGAGCTTTCATGCTTCAAATACGGGCTCCAGTAATGATACCAGCGAATCTTTTTCTAGTACCTACCTGCTAATGGTGAATATTAACATAAATTCCTTGGGTAACGTCAGATAGCAACTAATTTATAGTTACCTAGGGCAGTTTTTAGAAGTTGTAAAAAACGCAGACTATGTAAAGGACCCTCCTACTTATTGACGTCGAAATGAACTATTTTAGGTTCAATCTTCGATTCAAGGAATTAATTTATATTTATCGTTATCAAATAATAATGAGGCTGTCCGAGGGATAAAATATGTGTCTTTATAGAATATGTACCAAAAAACTAATTTACTCGACTAACTAATGTTATCTGAACTGCATTAAAGCAAATATTGAATTAAGATGCATCAATCTAATCAGTGCTTTAGAGGTTATTCAAAGATCCAAGTTTGAGACGCCTACTTAAAAGATATTACCAAAAAAATAAATAAAATCTTGAAACACGCAAATATCAAATGTTAAATTAGGTAGTCATATATTAGAAATTATGTCTTTTAATTACATAAAAATTATCACCATATTCGTATTTTGCGTTTCGAAATTTATATCATTATATCGATGTGTCAAAAATTTTTATGTTTTTGAATTTTATCTTCTACCAAAATCCATAGAAGTAAAAACATTTTTCAAAATTGTTATGCCTTATCGAGATACAAGGAAAGCAACCAATTGCTTATTACCAATATGAGCTTCTTTTAGTATCCATACCCTAAATATTTCTAGAATATCAAATGAGTCTTCAATTTAGTGGGTACTTAAGTCATATTGAAAAACTTATCACCAAATCACCAACTCTGTAAATGATCAGCGCTATAAACTAAAATCCATCAATCATCTTGAGATATTATATAGGCATTTCATCTAAGATTAACCAATGTTGTACACGATCGCATTACAACAATGCCAAAATATAAAAACACCATAAGGTAATTGTTCTGAGTGTGCAATGAAATTGCATGCAGATAACATTGATTTTATGCAAATAATTTCTGAAAAATATCGTCCATACTGCGCAATAATAAAGCGCTAAACTAACGCCAGCTTTTCATGACTCAAAGCAAATTCGCGGAAAACCAGAAAACTTTATCAATATCCCTAAACACCCACGCAAGCTTTTATTTGAAAAAAGGGTTGATTTATATTGTCACAAATTGTTTGAAATTTTTCATTAATAAATTTGTTGATAAAGAAAAGTTTAGAGTTAATAATGAATCGAAGGTAAAATCCCGCATCAAATGTCAAGAACAAGAACTTTAACGTTTAAAAAAATAACGTTATTCTTGAAGCTATTTTCATTAACTATTAGCGCTTCAATAAAACTCGAGGGAGTCGAGAAATGCTTCGATGGCCGAATACATGTAGGTAGAATTATAAGGGTGGTCCTGAAACTCCCTCGTGAAAGTCACAGCTTTGATAAATGAACTTGACTTTCGTACTAAACTAACTATAGATATCCTCACGCTTGAAACGTCCGATTGTTCTTTGAACACCACTTTCGATGCCGTGACGTCATTTGTATTAATTGGACGACGCGTAGCGACGGATAGCGTCCAATGTCAATTGACTCGCGTGTTCCTGGCGTCGGTGGTCGTCAGTAACGTGCTACACGTGGTGTAGACACTTTAAAGAAGGGTCTCATATAGAACGACGCAACTTTGCGCGATTTTCGAAAGCACCAACCCGCACCAACTGAAAGTTAGGTTAGCTCAATAATCTATTGTTGTTTACGTTCAAATCACACAGAACGTGAAAGTTTTATTATGGTAAGATTTATGCTATATTCAACGGTTTATTAATTTTTCGTCTATTTCGTAACGACTTGCGTTAGGAATGGTTAAAATTACAAGCGGATAAGATTGTCGCGATTATACAAAAACTTCTCGTCTATTACGTTTAATGAATTGATATCGTTGTTGACATCTAAATGCGACTTCCATGTCGTATTTGTCTATTTACTAAGTTTCACGGAAAATTCCACTGCCAATCAAAGTAAATTTTCATGAAAAAAAAAAACGCAGATGTCTTCGAATCTTCACCGGATCGCATGATGGTAACACGTCCCGATAAGCTCTACAAGACGCCTCCGGGGTCTCGTGGGACTAGTCCTTCCAGAATCGTGAATAAAAACGCCAAACGTACCCCGGCAGCGTCACCCGTCAGGAACGGCCGTACTCCACTCAAATCGCCCCAGAAGAAAATCGGGCAGAGTCCCACCCGAACCAGACAGTCTCCGCCCGAAAAACCATTGGTCCGGTCCCGCGGGAACAGTCCGGCCAAAAGAGATCTGCCCAGATCCAGAGGCAGCGAGTAAGTCGTGTTTGTTGCACTAATGCACGTAGTTAATTGCTCAACTACCATTAATTTTAAAAGACAAAACTCAAATTTAAATTGTAAAAATTATCGAGCGACAGCGGTGAATTTTTTCGATGGCACTGTTGAAGGTATTAAATTGAATACACTTTCAAAGTAATTG
This sequence comes from Schizotus pectinicornis, assembly GCA_951805265.1. NCBI lineage: Eukaryota > Metazoa > Arthropoda > Insecta > Coleoptera > Pyrochroidae > Schizotus > Schizotus pectinicornis. The sequence continues at coordinate 20,165,376 of OX638203.1, forward strand.
GTGTCATTTCCATGATGTGCTTGTTTTTCGGTACCAAGATAAACAAATATTATTCATATACGTTTTGTGAATTATAAGCGACTCTATTAGGGATAATTGCGTAACGTATAAAAGAAAGCTTTTACTGAAATTAAAATATTTTCTTAGCATATAGGTTTCTGAACTATACTGAAGTATAACTGAAGTACATAATGAGACACAAATTGCTGCACAATTATTTGTTTTACAAAAAACCATTTTTGATTGCGATATTTTTAGTGACGAAGCATTTTCATGCAGCAATTTGTTGGTTTTGTGGCAGATATTCCAATAAAGAGGCTATTATTGGAATGTAGTATCTGTAGGTTCTATCATTTACTGTTATGCCTATTTTTAGGCATTCTGCAGCTTTTCCCAAAATAGCAATTTATTGGTTTACTTTTCAACAATAAATGGTTATTGTCAATAAAAATAGGTAAGTAACCTATCTTTTCTCCTATTGATGTGATAGAATTTAAAGAGCACGTCAGTACAAACTGAAAAAATTTTAAATTTTTCTGAAATTGCTTGTTTTTGGAAGGTCGTTCCCCTTTCTGTTTCGTAATCTGTTTGGCATAAACGTATCGATTACAATGCCGAAGTCCATTTTAAAAATTACGATATTGATCTCTAGCCACCTTTAGCCATCGATTCCCAACTAAACCAAAGTTACTTTTTATGTAGAGGTCTTAGAAGAAAACGTCAAGCCACTTCCAGACTTGAAGCCCCATTTTCCCTATTTTTATTTATTTCTCCTCTATTGGTAATTAATAAAAACTGCCCACACCATAAAGTTATCGGGTTACATAATTACCATATTTGGTTGAATGAGAAAAGACTTTTTTGTATAATTTAATTGAGACAATGTTCTTGGAACTTTGGATGGAATTAATAACTATAACCCTATCTAGGTGGGTGATTGAACTTGAAACAAATTTTTGGGCCTTACTTTTTAATTCGGCTCTGATAATAGCGTAGCTAACAATCCACCATATGGTAGGCTGTAATTATCCATAAACTTAATTTCGTGTACAAGCCGCCGTAATAACTTCATGTTTACCCAAGTTATGTGACAAAAATCATTGTAAAAGAATATCTAGGTTAAAGCTTTATATGTTTGGCGCTAGAAAACTTGGTAACAACCTATCTAATGTCAAATCATCAATAAATGCATTAGGAGGAATACACATAGAGGGTTGCTTTTATTTTTTGTTATAACGTTTTTAGCAAGGGCACTTAAAAATCCTGTACCATTTTAGAACATATTCCTTCAGAGCTGTTGGTTGTCAATCCTACTTGACATTTTTGATCACATTGTGTACCATATAATGTCTTCTGGATATTGTTGTTCTCTTATTTTGGCTATCAGTTATTTTGGTAGATCATTTCATCCTTAAAGTAACCTATATTCATTTTCAGTGAGTTGTTAAAAACAAAGTCAACCATTGTGATAACTATTGACAGAAGCTTCATTTGATAGAGGTGAGGAACAGTATCGAAATTAAGCTAATCCTAATTTTCTACGTAGCTAACTAATCATGAAAGATGACGACGAGAAAAAATAAAACCATCTGGAATTTGTAGGAATATCTTATTTTATAATCATTTTAAGACATTTCATTTTGAATGTGCTTACAATGCAAATTATTGTATTATTATTGTTGAAAGTATTGGATTTATTACTCTTCGGGGCATGAAACCATCAAGCCACGAAGCTGTTTATTTCTATTGTCCTCCACCAATACTCATAAATTATTTTACGATTATTATTGTTTTCCACGCCTTACAAACGCTTATAAATTGTCATTATTGTGTCATGGTTATTTCAGTTACACGCTATAATAAATAGTCTTCATATTTTACCCTCCTTGCTTATGGTCGTTTTAAATACAAACATTGTCAAAATGAACTTTTTCCGTTCTGTAACAGCAATTATTTATTTACATTTATTTTCCAAAGTTTTGTGTCAATTTTGTGCAATTCTTGGATAACAAAATCCTATATGGCTATACTTTGGGAACAAATATAATGTACACCAAATTAAAGCATACATCCCTTGCACTGTCCACCAGAAAATTTAATGAGCATCAAAAAATCTAAATAAAACCCAAATTATTATACATCAGAAAATGAGAACATCACCACTAAAATAACTATGCTGCGTATTGTTTTACCATTGCTTACATTTTAAATTCTATATGTCTATCAATTTTACTAAATGTTCACCAAATTTAGAACGCTCAAGTTACGCGTCCGTGCTGTACATAATAAATATTCGCGCTATCCATTTATATTTAGTGTTTCTCAAAAAAACTATTTATGCGTCAAATAATTGATCTATTACTCCAAAAATGAAATATGCTCGCGCATCTCTCCTTGCCGCTTGCGCTTCCAGACAAGAGGCACGCGAAAAAAGTTTTGTACGAGGTCAGTTCAGGGCCCTGTAATTTTTTTTTTAAAGCACGATTAGAAATTACCACTAAAAGAAGTTTTACATTTTACATAATGCAAGCCAATTACAGAAAAGCATTTATATAATACAGAAATCAATATCTTTTTTTGTGCAAACCATTTTTATTTTTACTGTTATTTTCCTTGCCCTAGCACATCTACATCTATAATTTTGCATAAAATTATTTGCCATTTGCACAACATTTTATTGCTTGTGTATTTTTCATCAACAAATAGTATTTTTAACTGCTAAATAATATAAGACACCGTCTGTGTATTATGTTAGAATTAAATGCGGAATAAAATTTGGTGAACATTAGTATTTTTGGCCAACAAAAGTTATTTTGGCGAACAAAATATATAAGAGGCCAGCATTATGTCAATATTTGGTTGTCGCTTTAAGATTATGCATTTTCTTAATTTTGGTGAGCATTTATAAAAATATTGGGTAAATTTGGTAGGCTGTTAAATACGACCCTTATATTTTATTTCTAACAAACTTATCTAAGCTATCGCTCTAACTGTTATTGAAAACCCAATTAATAATAGAATACAAAACGAAAATGCAATTTTCACATAATAGCACGTCTGACTATTTGCTTCTGAATCCATCAAAATTCATATTGTAACCAATTCAACTCGATCCGTCCATGTACGTTCGCCACAAAGAGCCGATTGAAAAGATCGCCCAAACAATTTCTTTGAAGTTATTTAAACATACAATAATCCACCATGCATGTCAAAGATAAAAGCCTCTTATCGATTTGTGAATGCGCCGATTAGATCTAACCTTGATATGATTTCTCCTTTTGATGTGACCTGTTTTATAACACAATTACCCTTCATGCACCGTAAAATCCAAATTATCAGCACCCCTGTTGGGGAAAAGCCGAAAAGTTCAACCACCCAAAGGCCGAAGCGATAACCTTAACGAACTCTCTTGACATTCCAACCCTTACTGGCACCAACTGCCGTTTTTGGCACAAATCGAAAACGAACTTGACTGACCTTTGAACCGCGGCCTTCTGGATAAATTATCTGCAACCGTTGGGTGAATGAAACTATAGCGAGACCTCCACCGTTAACGAGCCCTGTTATTAATGGTTTTTGTTTGTTGACCTCTTTGAGGAAAACGGGGTAAATCGGGTCTTATTTGATTTCAATCTATTTTCTCAAACACCCGCCACTTAGCACCAGGCAATTGAAGGGCTAAATAAATTAATCAAGTGATCAAGGGTTTGACGGCACGAAACAAAATAAATAATTAATGTTTTTTTGTTGTTCTGCTACAAGGCAAAATTTTGGACAATTGCCTAAAATTCTGCCGCTATGTTGTTATGCGGGCGTTTTATTCAATAGAAACCTAATTCATTATCAGTGTTACTGGCCAATATTGATAATTCTTGTATCGAGTCATTCATCTCAACCGCTTTTTTCGCGTGGTTATTATGAAACTGAGGTAAAAGTACAAGAAACTTTTTCACTTACCACCTCCGCCATTTGTACATATTATAGACATCTAGCTCTATTACGCTTCTTGTTTGACTTCTAGCGACAGCAAAAACTGTTTATCCAAATGTTTACCCCACTTTGTTATTGTCACTTTTTAATAACTCCCAACTGGCCAATGTTAGTTTAGTCCAAATTAGTGACGTGATTTTCAAACAATATTATTCTTTAATTTTGAAACAAGCAAGGGGTAGAAACGCGTAACGGAAATCGATTCATTCGACAGGCCATTAATTTTGAACACACAGCAGTTTTGAGTGACACCCTATTTCGTCTAATCTAATTAACGACCGTTATGTTGTTTCCAGCAGCGGCAGCATCGAGAGATTGGACGACGATAACATCCTTCGGAGGATCATTACTACCTACAATCAAACCGAAGATAACATCAACGTCGTGGTCAGGTGGGTTTTTGCGTTAATATTCAACAACCACCCCCTACGTTACCGACCATCCCTAACGTTTCTAACTATCTGCTGAATAGTTAAAAAGGGAACAGTGATTGAATTTGCCCCATTAGCTCAAGGGGGGAATTATTTTAACTTTATTATCTTTTTTAGAGTGAGGCCTCTTAATAATCGAGAAACGAAAACGGGCGACACTTCGGTGGTTCAATTTCCAGGCAATGGCCAAATCATGGTAAGTTCCTTCAAGACACTGAAAAAAATTAAGTTTTTTCTTTCTAGGTCGACGGTATTCCGGGTGGTCCCAGTGGTGGTCAGAAGCCCAAGCTCTTTTCTTACAACGTCGTTTTTGAGCCGGCCGCCACTCAGGAGGACGTTTTGCAGTTTTCCGGAATGAAGAGGTTGATTGAGATGGGCGTCGAAGGGTTCCGTTGTACGTGTTTTTGCTATGGTCAAACCGGAAGTGGGAAGACTCATACGCTTACTGGTCCGCCGGGTCTTGTAGGTTTAATTTTGTTTGGTTTTCTTGGAAATTATGGATTGTTCTTGCAGTTCGGGGTCAGACCTGCGCCTTACAGCGATAAACACGGATTGGTGTTCCGATCGTTCCTCTATCTGTTCCAGCTGATTCAGGAAAAGCCGGATGTGCATTTTATACTCAAAGCCAGCTATTTGGAGATTTATAATGAGAAGGTGAGTGTAATTTCCAGTAATTCTGTACAATGTACAAGTAGAAAGTCGATCTCTGATGACTGTAATTCAGTGTTATTAAGGCACGTACCTACCTGACTAAATTTAGTGAAAATTTTTCTAAACTTTAATAAAACTAGTAACGGCGGAAAGTAATGAAATGTCAAGAAATCCCTAATTACTTCCAAAAAAGATTTTTTAGCAATTTCTATCAAACAATATTAAAATATGTTTTTTTATGATGTGTTTTTTTGTAGTCACCACTGTCAACTATGGTTTTCCTTCTTAAATGGTTTTTCAGGTTTTCCAAAGTATTTCAACATTCGCAAAAAAAAAATTCTGTAACAACCCCAGAAAAAAATACTTGAAATTTGCCTAGTTTGCCTTAAGGTTTACTCCATTCTTAAAAACTGTATATCTTAATTTAGAGATTTTTATTCGGCGCCTCCACCAATTATAGTCAAAAAGGTAACGAGAAGTATAGATCCCTGTGCTCAACATATGTGTCATAAGCATCGGTGGTTCAGTGGTAGAATGCTCGCCTGCCACTCAACTAGGTAGCGGTAGAGTGAACACCTGCCTCGAGAGCGAAGACAGTGAGTCAAAGCCACCAGTGGCGTTCTAAATTAATCCTAGTGTAGTGACAATCTGTTAAATTAGAAATAGTCAACAAAGTTTAGAAATCAGTGCGAACTGCAATACTAAGAATATTGTTAAAGCAAAGCAACGAAACTGTGGCGGGAAACCGCGCTGTTGAACATAATATAGTGACACGTGGTGACAGTGCAACAAAGATATTTAAAGAAGTAATTAAAAACGATAATCCGACAATGTCGGAGTTACCGACGTTCATCAAATCCCAAAAAGCGGAAAAGCTAAAAACAGCCAATAAAAGGAAAAATAACGGAGACATTACGGAATTTGATGAACAAACAGCAAACAAGAAAACAAAGAAGAAGTGGAATAAATTCCCTGAAAACTCACAAGAAATACAACTAAGTAATCCCTACGAAGTTCTGAGAGATCACGAGGACACGGACAACAGCGACGAAGAACTAATGGAACACGAGGAAAGCGGTACCACATCCCAAACAGCAAATAAATCAACATCAAGAAATTCAGAAAAAAAAAGCAGAAAAACCACCAGTAATAATAATGCATGGTAAGACTAAGCAACACGTACAACTAATAAACTATCTAAAGGAGAGAGTGAAACAAGGATTTAACATAAAATATACAAAAAATAACACTTCAATATACGTAAACGAATTGAACGAATACAAACTTCTTCTCGAAGAACTTGAAAAATCACCTGAAAATGAATTCCATACATACGCAACGAAATCTGAGAAAACTCATGCTTTTGTTATAAAAGGACTACACTCAAAAATAGAAGAAATGGACATCCTGCAGGAATTACAGGAAAATAACATAAAAGCACAAAAAGTGTTCCTTATGAAAACAATCAATCCGATGTACATGGTTGTAACAAGTAGTGATGTCACACTTAAAACTCTACAACAAAAGACGCACGTCATCCAACACACGCGCATCTACTGGGAGAGATTAATAAACAAGAAAGCCATAGTTCAGTGCCATAAATGCCAAGCCTGGGGGCATGCTACAACTAACTGCAGAGCCAAACCTGCTTGCTTAAAATGTGCTGGATCACACTTAACCAAAGAGTGCAACAGGAACGAAAATGATGAACTAAAATGCGTCAACTGCAAGGAAGTAGGTCACATGTCAAATAGCACAAGCTGTGCTGTGTACTTAGGTAAAATAAACAACATTGAAGAGAAAAAGAACACAAATAGCACCAGAAAACCCTATCGACGAGACGACGCTGGCAGAGAAAGACATCCCCCACAATTTATAGAAGCGCCTATTCCCAAAAATAACATCTGGCAAATCAGAGAACAACAAAGGAATAGTCTATCGGTTTTTCCGACCTCCTCGGAATCGGTCAAAGCAACCAGCCAATTCCAAGAACCCCAGCTAGGACAGGTAGCAAAACACACAATGGAAAGAAACGGTGAAGAAAACGAAGGTAGGGAAAATTCCAATGACCAACTTCCAGGCAAGTACAACCATGAAGACCAAGCCGGCAAGTTCTGTGAGTTAAACAGAGAGTTCGCAAAATTGCACGAACTAATTAATATAGATAGAATGCTTGCAGCAGTGCGCGATCTAAATATGCTACTAAAAAACTGCGAAACTAGTCAAGATAAATTTACAACATATTTAAATTTTACTAAAACTATTCATTCTTATGGTATTTAAGCTAAATATAGGAGAATGGAACGCAAATAGCGTGAAACCCAAACACGCGGAATTAACACAATTTTTAATCACACACAAGATTGATATACTCATAATCACAGAGACAAAATTAACACGTAGAGACAAATTTAAGGTTAGAAACTACAACATTGTTAGAAAGGATAGGGCTGATGGCACAATAAATGCAGGAGGAGTACTAATTCTGGTGAAAAATGACATACCATTTAAACACACTAACATTTTATGCAACAACTTAGAGTCAATCGCAATTAAATTATATGACGGTACAGTAATAGCTGGAGCATACCAAAAACCCTCAATAAATATATCCACGGCGGATTTAGACTTAATTTTTGATCTGGGAACCAAAGTTATTCTTTTGGGAGACTTTAACGCTCACAATCAATTATGGAACTGTAATAGAAATGATACTAGGGGCAATACACTACAAAAATACGCAGATGATAATAGATTAAACATAATATTTTCAAATACGCACACCAATTACCCGCCTAACGGTACATCTCCTTCAACAATAGATCTAATTATTAATAAAAATTACCAAAATATCACAACTCCTATCTCTCACCCTGAGTTATCATCCGACCATAATCCAATAACAACCATAATAACAACAAATCATAGGGAAAATCTAACGAAAATAATAACAACGTACACAAATACCAACTGGAAAATATTCAGACAGATCTTGGACAATAAAATTAATATTAACCCTAATATTGGATCACCGATAGAAGTAGATTTGGAAGTAGCTAAATTAGTTGAAAATATTAAATTTGCAAAATCAAAAACCTCCAAATCAATTAAAATTCGATCAGATATAAATAATCTCCCAGAAGACATAACCAAGGAAATTAAAATAAAAAACAAATTAAGAGCTAAGCTCCAACAAACGGCAGACGTAATTTATAAAAATTTACTAAAGGAACAATCAAACAAAGTAGACTCAATGATACGCATATTTAAAAACGATCAATGGACACAAAAACTAGAGTCACTAAACACAAACAGAAATGATCTCTGGAAATTAACAAAAGCCTTAAAAATTGAGAGAACGCCTGTTCCCACCCTTATAGAAAATAATATGATATCAATTACGGATCAACAAAAAGCTGAACACCTAGCAAATGCTTTTGAAGAAATACATAAAACTGACACAAACGTAATGACTGAAGAACAAACTACAATTTTCGATCTATTCAAATCAATTAAAAACCAACCTGTTGTAATTAGTAAAAGAAAATTAAAGAAACTCTTAACGTATCCCGAAGAAATCAAAAATGTAATTAAAAATTTGCCAAATAAAAAGGCACCAGGCGAAGATGGAATAGAAAACAAAATTTTAAAAAATTTAAGTAAAAAAGCTATAGTGCAATTAATGTACATAATTAACTCAATGTTTAAATTATCCTACTTTCCAAAAAATTGGAAAAGAGCAATAATTGTGCCTATTCCTAAACCAAACAAGGATCACTCAAACCCAAGTAACTACAGACCAATTAGTTTATTAAACACCATGTCAAAAGTAGCAGAAAAATTAATCCTAACACGACTTGACAAATTAGATAAGAAACTTAAATTAACAGCAAATGCCCAATTTGGATTTAGGAATGGACACAATACTGCACACCAGGTTGCAAGAATTTGTAATGACATAATATATAACTTTAATGTAAATAAAGTTACTGCAATGGCCTTACTAGATTTTCAAAAAGCATTTGATAGAGTTTGGATAGCCGGGCTTGTCTATAAATTAAGCGAACTAAAACTGCCTTTACATCTAGTGCAGCTCATAGATAGCTATCTCGAAAACAGAAATTTTAAAGTAAAAATAAATAACTCATTATCTAAATTAAAATCAGTAGAGACAGGAGTGCCACAAGGCTCAATACTTGGACCAAAATTATTTACGCTATACATTAATGATATGACAAAATTTAAACAAACTAACACAGCATTATACGCTGATGATACAGCTATATATGCTCACTCATTCAGCGCTATTGTGGCAAACAAACAAATTCAAATTCACTCAGATATACTTGAAAAATACTATGAAAAATGGAAAATTAAAATAAATCCCGATAAAAGTGAAAACATCATATTTAGCCGAAAATTTACAAATAGTAAAACTATAACCCCATTAAAAATTTGCAATGAAACAATAAAACCAACAAAGACAGTTAGATATCTGGGAGTTGTACTGGATCAAAGGCTTAATTTCCATGAACACCTGAAACAAACAATTAAAAAGGCATACTATACACAACACCGATTGTTTCCTTTATTAATAAGTAGTACCCTAAACCAAAAAAACAAAAAATTACTATATACTGCTGTCATCAGACCAATATTAACCTACGGGGCCTCAATATGGGTTAAAAGCTCTAAAACAAGAATCAAGCCACTTCAGATTTTCCAAAATAAATGCTTGAGGTTAATAACAGGTAAAGATAGATACACGAGAGTAGACACACTGCATGAAATAACAGGATTACCCACTATTAGGCAATGTATAACGATTTTAGCTGAAAATTTTTATAAAAAACTAAACCTTATAGAGAACCCACTTATTAACAATATAACGCAAGTTAAACAACACAATAGTCCCTTTAACATAAAACATAAATTTCTACATCAAAGTACGTCCATTTTTATAGATCCATAACATTTACTGTGCCATCAATTTTGCAGAACCACAATTGTAAGAATAAAGATAAGTTTTTAAATGTATAAAAATTTATCTAAAAAGTAAAATGTGTTAGAATAAATAACATAAATAAACAAATACTTAATTATCTAAAGCAGGTTTTCAGATTCTAATATTTTTCCTGTATAGTAATAAAATAAAAATCCTCCTTTAACATAATGTAAAATAATGTAAGCTAATTAATTATCTTAAGTAATCAAAACAAGAAATAAAAAACGGGGTAATAAGTGTCTATGCTAGACACAGGGATACTTCTGGTAGTATGTAAGCTAGATAAGAACAAAACATTTTTAATGTAATGTATGATCAAAATGATATAATAAAGAAATTTTTAAATGCAAATGCAAATGCTCGCCTGCCACGCGGGCGGCCCGGGTTCGATTCCCGGCCGATGCAAGTTTTTTTTCCCAATTTTACCATTTACAATCACTTTTGAGTATATTTATAAACTTTCTAACAATCTTTAAACAAATATTTACCACAAGCATCGGTGGTTCAGTGGTAGAATGCTCGCCTGCCACGCGGGCGGCCCGGGTTCGATTCCCGGCCGATGCAAATCTTTTGCTTTCTTTAAACTAATTCCTCCACAATTTTTTAGGTAATAGATCTGCTGAACCCCGGAAGCGCCCGCAAACCTCTAGCAGTGCGTTGGAGCAAAAAGGCTCGCGGCTTCTTTGTTGAAAACCTTTTCACTGTCGATTGTGAAGAACTCGATGACCTGATTGCCGTTTTGGAGGAAGGACTGCGGAACAGGGCTGTGGGAAAACATAACATGAACGATTTTTCCAGGTAAACTTCATTTCCAGTATTAAATGTCTATCTACAGTACACAAATTATTTGCAGTCGAAGCCACACAATCCTCACCGTTTACATCACTTCCGAGCAGCCAGCAGAAGGGGGGGTGTTCCTGTCCAGGTCGGGAAAACTGAATTTCGTCGATTTAGCCGGGAGCGAGATGACGAAGAAGACACAAAGCGAAGGGAAAACGTTGGAGGAAGCCAACAATATCAACAAGAGTCTCATGGTTTTAGGTCAGTTAGAGCCTCTAAGAGCTAAAAATTTTTCCAACTATAGCCCTTGGTCATACAGCAAGCTGAACAAACTCCGAAAGAGTAGAATTGGGCAGGTTGGACCGAAGGAAACAAAGTCGAGTTTTTTTATTATCTCTATTATTTGTTGATGCGTTGTTGATAATTGAACGGAGAGTGGTGTATAATGGGTTGCCTAACGCAAACTCTTAATTGCCATAGCAAAATGATAACAATGTTGATTCATAACTCTAGCCATAAATACCTACTTACTGAATTGCAATCGTAATAAGTAGCCAACACATAAATTTACAGCGACATTTGTTGTTTGTGGAGCTGAATCAATATTCTATTATTATTAGCCTTTAAGGGTTTATTGTGCTCTAGAGACAATTGTGGTAAATTCTGTTAATAGAACGCTCACGAATGCTCTGGTTAAATTTCAAGAGCACGGTCCATTAATGCAATCATTAAAAAATCAAACCTTTGAATGGGATATGCATTATAAATGGCAGACCTTTTCAACTACCCCAGTCGATAACAGACACTGATAGTTTATTAACAAACTCCAAGCAGTTTAGCTGCAAATTGCGGTCACGATAGTTGTGTTATTTAATAGAAAAGTACAAGGGTAAGCTTTGGTCTGCAATTTCCACAGAGTATTAATGTTTTATCACTGCTATCACGAGGAAGTTGCATCAACTCAATCACCCATCAGACAACAGTTTACACCTCTTTTATAATCTACACTAAAAATGACGTTGGATTGATTTTATTGTTTATTGTTAATATTCCTATTGTTAAAACTTTTATAGTTAAATTTGGCGAGTTTGTTAAAAAAGTGTTGGATCAGCCAAGCACAGAAGTGTTAGTGATTGCTGGACAAAATTTCATGTAATATTCACGATAAATGTTAATGATTAAAATTGATCACCATAGCTCTCCTTCAACACAAATCTAAATAATAAATTTGTGAATTTCATTGCTTCAGATAGTTGAGCTAATAAAAATTGCATAGCTTGAATCGATTCTGTACTCCAGTATTTATTTGGTCTTTAATGTAGCTGCTTGAGGAGAGCCTTGAAACTATCAAACCGTCCAAAAGCCCGCAAAAACACCAAAATAGCGAAAAGTGGAACCAAGAGCATTAGATATTCTAGAAAATCGGTTTCAGGTTACTGCATTTCATCGTTGAGCGACGCGAAGAGAAGAAACTCCCACATTCCTTACAGAGACTCCAAACTAACAAAACTTTTGGCCGACTCTCTAGCGGGCAATGGGGCGACTCTAATGGTATTTTGTCGACTTTCACTTCATCTCGTGTTTTATTTTGAGTTTTGCAGATTGCTTGTGTTTCCCCCGCGAAATACAACTTGAGCGAGACCCTCAACACCCTTCGATATGCGGCTAGAGCGAAAAAAATTCGGACCAAACCCGTGGTTTTGATGGTGAGTCTTTTGTGTTACGAAATCTTTTGTGTAGACGGTTTTCGGCTTTTGTGTGCAGGACCCTCGGGAAGCTCTCATTCTGAGCTTGAAGCGCGAAGTGAGCGTCCTGCAGAGCGAGAACGAGCATTTGCGCTCGGCGCTGAACGGGTATTCAGGGTCACCAGCAGGAGATGTGCCGGCAGGTTGGTTTCTATTTTATAATTAGAACTATTATCTGTTTTTCTACAAAATTTATTCACGAACGCTGAGCCTCTGTGGCCCAATGGATAAGGCATCGGCCTCCTAAGCCGAGGATTGTGGGTTCGAGTCCCACCAGAGGTACGGAATTTTTTACAACAAACAAGCAACGCGGCTATTCCTGGCAATTATGCAACAAGACAACTAATTATTGACAACGCAGGAAAATGGGACGAATCGTTTCCTGTTCACCAGTTTTTCGACGGGACAACGTGCGCTTTCTATTTCTGAACTGAACAAAGTCTTTTTTAGCGTTAATTTTTCAAATTACCTACGTATTTAGACTTAAAGAGACAGCATTGAGAAACAAAGTTAAACTTAACAATCAACCTCAAAGATATTTGGACGGGTCTTGATCTCGGCCATCAATCACTGTCATTTTCTATTTTTAATCAACAAGTTCATAACGTAAAAAAACACTCATTTTGAACAGTAAAAAGTCCTGGTCTGTCAGTCAAGGTCTATTGACGTAAGATTACAAAGCAAATTTGAAGATTACCAAGAGGTAAGAAGGGTAGTGAAGCCGTTAAATCTTTAGTCTTTGATTACTCGATCAATCTCTTTCATAGTTTGATAGTTTGATAAAGGAGAGAAGGTTTTAAGATCTAACAGTTCATTTTGTTATTTTTTTGCTCTTCCATAATTTTATCTTTGACTTTGCCTTGTAATCTATCGACTTAGTAGATTTCTCCAACTGGCCTCTGCTGCTTTACCACCTCTTCTCTTACCAAGAAAGATTTCAGTTAGTGTTCTTTCCCATGGTGAGCATTTCTAAAGTTCACAAATAAAAAGGACTTTTTCCGTATTCTTGGTTCTTCTTCTTCATCATCTGCAATGAAGATCTACCTTCAGAAATTGTTAACTCGAGGCGATGTCTGCTGAATCAAACTTTCGTACTTCCAGCTTTCGTATCATCTGTATTTTGAAACAATTATAATTATAAGAATTTTTTTGTACTTACAATTTCTTCTTTTTAGGGAGGCGGCCAGTGGCGACGCCGCCCCATGTGGACTTGGAGCGGTTGGCGGAGCTGGAGGGCCACCAACTGGCCGAGCTGGTGCGCCTCTACATGACCGAGAACGAGGCCCTCAGGAAGGAAAACGCCGAATTGTTCTCGTCCAGGGAGATCCTGCAACGCGACCACGAACTCGTCTGTCGAGAAAACGAACGGCTGTTAAAAAAATTAGAAGAAGTCAATTCGTACGTGTCACTCCCAGTCACGCTTTTGACTATAATTTTTATTTTTAGGGTGTGTTGCAGGTCGCCCCTAATTCCGGCACGGCCCGCGTTTTCCGCCGAAATACTGAACACTTCCGACTCCTCAACCAACATTTGGAGTTCGGATCAAGACAAGAGCTCGGGAGAAAGCGAACCGAAATCGCCACCTAACCAAATTCCAGACTCCATCCAGAAAGAGTTGGACAAAAGACAAATCAAACCTGGGTATTTTCGTTGGGCAATTTTTGCAATTTTCGAAATTATTTTTTTTAGGATTCAGGCTTCGACGCGAGGTCACCGCCGCAACAGGTCGCTTGAGGAGAGGTCCAACAGTTCCAAAGTGGTCCGGGTTAAAAGCTCGGAATCCGACGGCGTTCCCGGACATTCCAGTCAATTAGGGTAATTTCGAAAAATCTTTACGTCCAAAATTGATTGATTAAATTCAGAAAACAAGATTCTAACGTTGAGGCAGGACGACGAAAGGAATCGGAACAACGGCGCTTTTCTGTTGCGAAACCCGACAAGAAATCTTCGCAGCTTTCAGAGGACAGCACCGACGTGTTCGGGAGCATTATTTCGCTGACGGACGAAGAAGAGGCCCAAAACCACGAGTAGTAGATATCCAAATTGAGTGATTAGACGCAAGGCAATATATATCTTAAATCCTAATTTGTACATGGTTACGAGGAGGAGCCCTCTACATATTTGAATTGTTATTTTTTAAATTCAAATATATTTTGTTAGATATTGGAGGTATTTTATTGAATTGTTGCTACGTATCATGATTTGCGGTTCTAGCTCTATTCTGAGTAGATAATGAAACGAATCTCTTGTTATCAGAGAATATCATAGTTAAAGTTAGATTTACCGATAAATAGAATAACAATCGAAGTAGGTGCCCAAATTGAGGTAAAACAACTGATGCTTTAATTTGTTAATTCAGAAGGTAAGATATTTCAACTTATTTAAATCTTTCAATAAGTAAATCTCGTTCCTAATATTAATTACAATCATAAAGTTGTTTGATAAATAGTACATAATAGTAATAACACAAATATTAATAACAAGAAGTTAAATTACAAAATTGAACCTGCAAGCTAGCGCCTGGAAAGTAGGATTCTTTGTTGTAACAAAACTGATGACTGATGATTCAGTTGATGTTAGTAGATATTTGCGATTAGTCGATAACGTGAAACACTTCCTGTTTGTCAGATATCACAGATAAAAACACATTGTTCTTCTTTTTGTTCCATTTTACAGAAATCTAAAATTAACGATGTTCAATATTGTAAAAATGTGTAAAATTGCACCGGCTTTCTGAAAAATAATTTCTTCCTAGTGTGGAAATATGCAGAAGTCGTAAGGGGTCAAATCTGGTTAATAGAGTGGATGAGGCAACCGTTTGAACCTCAATTTATGCATTTAAAAGAGGAGTTTGCAGATATTCTCATGTTGGAATCGAAATATCACCGACTTGACGAGAAAAATTTAATTAGATGATTTCCAAAAATATGTTATACCAACAGTTTCATTAGCCTACTGTGACGTATTGAATGATAATCGTGTGACCTGATTGGTCCGTAGGAGGCGACGACGCGACAAACGATCGCGTTGCTAGGGAAACAAAGCGTTGTTATGGAAACAAAACTTCAACAAAATCCGTCAAAATTACAGTAAACGTCATAGCAAGTGTCTGCTTTGGAAGATAAACATCCTTTTTCCCTTGGGTGCTCGTTAATTGCTTGAACGGCCGAAACTTCTGGAACAGTTTGAATTTGAAAGTACCGGGTGACGTTTGCGGTTGTGGGTAATAAAGCTGTCAAACGTGCGCATGCGGGCACGCGCAGTGCATCGTCGTCTTTGTTCAGCTTTGGCACTGTCGTGCGTGATTGTGAAAATACCGGCCTGAAAAGCCAAATTTATGAATTTACTCGAGTGACTCCAAATTGAAAGAGAACTAATCAAACTGTGTTCTTTTGTGTCCGATGTCTAGTGCTGAAATCGCAGAAAGCTCCGTCGATCCCCCAACCAAGAAACGGAAGCTTGATTCGTTGCCGATTTCATCAGACATGGCGAACAATGGAGCTTCTGGATCGTCTCAGACAAGCCACGACATCGACGAAGGACTTTATTCGAGGCAATTGTACGTGCTGGGACACGACGCCATGCGTCGCATGGCTTCCAGCGACGTCCTCATCTCGGGCATGGGCGGTCTGGGCGCTGAAGTGGCGAAAAACGTCATTCTCGGCGGCGTCAAGTCCGTCACCCTGCATGACGAGGTCCATTGCAACACCGTCGCCGATTTGTCGTCGCTATTTTGTTTGACTAAGGCCGACATCAGGAAGAACAGGGCGGAAACCTGCTGCAAACAGCTGTCAGAACTCAACACGTACGTGCCAACCAAGGCCTACACCGAGCCCCTCACCGAAGAGTTCCTGCTCAACTTCAGGGTGATTGTGCTCACCGACAGCTTGCTCGACGAGCAGAAATGGGTCAGCGAAGTGGCGCACGCCAACAACATTGCCCTCATCATAGGCAAGTATAAAATGACAAGGTCCCAACCCCCAAGAAGGCAAACAATTCAAGCAGTAATTGTCCAAAGGGTGACCTAACCTACAAATTAATAATGGTCGAAGTTTAAAAAAATACTAGATAATGCGGTGATTAATTGTTTATTGGTTTTTTTAATTGGATCCCTCCATCATTGTTGCCATGTGAATCACAGGAATTTCCAGCAATGTTGTCATTCCTAGCTCTTAGTGTTGCAAGGACCCTGAAAATCGTTACAATTCTTTTATTTGCCCCTCCAACTCCAAAAGCGCCCCAAAATTACTTCCTCTTTGAGAGGGAAAGCTCCAAACTAAAAATAATTCGTCCATGCTAATTCTGCTGATATCTACAAATTGTGCTTTGAGCACTTCTACCCATTTGCACCCCCACGAATGAGTTATCCTTCATATTGATTTTAAAAAATGTCACATTTTGAAGTGTAAAGAATTGAAGCTATGGCGTTTGGGAGCTAGAATCTCATCTTCAACAATTCTTTAAAAATATTGTGTCTGACTTGCATATTCTTGCATCATCTTGTGACAAGTTACTTCTAACCTCACAATTTCAAAATGCAGTTTGCTTGGCCTTTTTTTCAAGCTACGACGTATGTAACTGAAACGTAGCAAAGCCAACTTTGATGGAGAGTTTATTTTATACACGTCGTACTGCAGTATGGTCTTTAGAATTTCTAATAAAGGGCGGCTTTGGAAACAAAATTGCGTGTCTTAACTTGAATCAGGTTTTTGTTTGTTATGATTGTCATTAACTGTCACTTAGCTGTCAGGTTTATTTTTGGATGCAAAAGAAGCACATTAGCAACAAATTTAATCTTTTGGCCATGAACAGTCGGCAAAAAGCCCAAACGTCCAATAGGGAAGGATAATTTATTCACCAAGGGCGAGGGTAGTAAGGTTATGGTGGAGGGTGCCAGGAACGTCGATAAATTTTATTGATACGGGGGTCTCGATAATGCGTAACTGGATAGGTGAGCCGTATAAAATTGAGGAAATCGTCTGACGTCATTTTTCTTCCACCAGCAAACACCAAGGGCTTGTTCGGCCAAGTCTTCTGCGACTTTGGTCCTTCCTTCACGGTGGTCGACACCACCGGTGAGCCGACCGTAACGGCCATGATCGCCGACATCACCAGCGACAAGGAAGGAATAGTCACTTGTATCGACGATACCAGACACGGCATGGAGGACGGCGACCACGTAACTTTCTCCGAAATCCAAGGCATGACCGAACTCAACAACTGTGCCCCGATCAAAATCAAAGTATTAGGCCCTTACACTTTCAGCATTGGCGACACCTCAAGTTTTAGCAAATACGAACGCGGCGGTATCGCGTCCCAAGTTAAAATGCCCAAAACCATCTCATTCAAATCATTCAATGAATCGATCAAAGCTCCCGAATTCCTCATTACCGATTTCGCCAAATTCGACCATCCCCAACAGCTCCATCTCGCCTTCAACACCCTGGAGAAGTTCATCGCGAAACTCGGCAGATTGCCCAAAGCTTGGTGCGACTTTGATGCCGGTGAATTTCTGTCGTTGGCCAAATCTCTGGCGGTCGATGGCGGAAACGATACCGAAATCAACACCAATTTGTTGAAGATTTTTTCGAAAGTTTGTTCCGGCGATTTGAGCCCCATTAACGCTATTATAGGGGGCGTTGTAGCCCAGGAAGTCATGAAGGCTTGTTCGGGCAAGTTCCACCCGATTTTCCAGTGGCTATATTTCGACGCTATCGAGTGCTTACCGAGTGATCTTAGCGAAATTACCGAACAGTTGGCCGCCGCGAAAGGAACGAGGTATGATAAACAAGTCGCCGTTTTTGGAGCCGACTTCCAGAAGAAATTAGGTCGGTTGCACCCCCTCTCGCTGTAAACATTTTTGACTCAATTTGTTTAGGCGCCTTAAAATACTTTGTGGTCGGAGCTGGAGCCATCGGCTGCGAACTGCTGAAGAACTTCGCCATGATGGGTTTGGCTACTGAAGGCGGATGCGTTACTGTCACCGATATGGATCTCATTGAAAAATCGAACCTCAACCGTCAGTTCCTCTTCAGACCCCACGATGTCCAACAGCCCAAATCAGCGACTGCAGCTAAAGTAAGCGGCCACCCATCTCAGATTCGAACCCTCTCACGTCTCAATTTATTAAATTTTTGTTGCTTAGGTTATCAAGAAGATGAACCCCGACGTCAACATTGTGGCTCACGAGAACCGAGTAGGTCCTGAAACCGAAAACGTTTACGATGACGGTTTCTTCGAGTCGCTAGATGGCGTTGCTAACGCCCTCGATAACGTAGACGCGCGCATCTACATGGACAGGCGTTGCGTCTACTACCGCAAACCTCTCTTAGAATCGGGCACTTTGGGTACCAAGGGCAACACTCAAGTCGTAGTGCCTTTCCTCACCGAATCGTACAGTTCCTCTCAAGACCCCCCGGAAAAAAGCATCCCCATTTGCACCCTGAAGAATTTCCCCAACGCCATCGAACACACTCTTCAGTGGGCTCGTGATAATTTCGAAGGTCTCTTCAGGCAGAACGCCGAGAACGCTTCGCAATACTTGACTGATCCCGAATTCATCGAACGCACCATCAAGTTGCCAGGAGTTCAACCTATTGAAGTGCTGGAATCGGTCAAGGTGGCTTTGGTCGATGAGAGGCCGAAAAATTTGCAGGATTGCGTCGCCTGGGCGAGGCTGCATTGGGAAGAACAATACTCTAACCAGATCAAACAATTGCTGTTCAACTTCCCGCATGATCAAAGGACCAGCACTGGACAGCTGTTCTGGTCAGGACCTAAGCGCTGTCCGGAACCACTGACGTTCGACATCGACAACGATCTGCATTTGGATTACGTCTGGGCCGCCGCCAACCTGAAGGCTGAAGTTTACGGAATCCCCCAAAACAGGAACAGGAGCGAAGTTGCCGAAATGGTGAAGCAAGTAAATGTGAGTATTTTGTCGGCGCCTTTTTCCCGGGTTTTTCTCCCTCTATTCTTTTTATTAATATTTACTTTTTTCCTTTTTTCGTTGTTTTTTTTATTATTATTTGGGTAAAGGGTGGGTGTTCCTACCTTGCCCCACTTGCCGTTTATTTACATAGTTGTCTAGTTGTCCTTGTCTTTCTCTAATTTAGCTGAATTTTTTTTTTTTATTATTATTAAGCTGATAATTTTGTCAGGTGCCTGAGTTCGTGCCCAAATCCGGGGTGAAGATCGCCGTGACTGACTCCCAAATGGCGATGACCAACGGATCGAACGTCGATCTGGACCGCGTCAGCCAACTCCGCGAAGAACTGCCCTCCCCCTCGGAGCTCAACAATCTCCGTTTGACCCCGCTCGAGTTCGAGAAGGACGACGACAACAACCTCCACATAGACTTTATAGTAGCGGCTTCCAACTTAAGAGCCACCAACTACAAGATCCCGGTCGCCGACAGGCACAAGTCGAAGTTGATCGCGGGCAAAATCATCCCCGCCATAGCCACAACGACCTCGGTCGTCGCCGGTTTAGTTTGTTTAGAATTGTACAAGCTGGCCCGCGACATGACGTCGCTCACCCCCTTCAAGAACGGTTTCGTCAATCTGGCCCTGCCTTTCTTCGGATTTTCCGAGCCGATCGCCGCCCCCAAACTGGAGTATTGCGGCAAAGAGTGGACGTTGTGGGACCGCTTCGAAGTGGACGGCGAGATGACCCTGAGTGAATTCCTGAAATATTTCAAGGAGAAACACGGCTTGGAAATCACGATGTTGTCACAGGGAGTTTGCATGCTGTATTCGTTCTTCATGGCTAAAGCTAAGGCGCAGGAACGTTTGGGATTGCCCATGTCTGAAATTGTTAAGAGAGTTTCCAAGAAGAGGCTGGAGCCGCACGTGAAGGCGTTAGTGTTTGAACTTTGCTGCAATGATGCGGACGGGAACGACGTGGAAGTTCCTTATGTTAAATATAATTTGCCATGAATGACCGCGAGGAGAAGCTGAATAATTGTTAGGGGCATTTAATGACAGTTCTAGATGTGCACTAAATTGAACTACTCTGGGTATTTATCAAATTGTGATCTTGTAAATTATTTATACTTTTTGCAAGCAAATTACTAGGAGATTGTGTGTTCAATAGTAATTCGTTATTACCTGCCCAGTGCCCAGTGATTCTCACTTGATTTTTATTACCTATTTGTGTTAATGATGAGTGAACTAAATGCTAATGCAATATAATCCGTACGTATGCTGGTACTTTTAACTAAGATGTAGGTTCAGGATAGCGTTTATTTTCTTAAGTATTTTGATGTGTGGAATTTAAAAATGAATAAATACGTTTTCAACAAGCCAACGGGTTTTTGAGTTCTTAATTAATTGAAGGTTTGAAAGGATTTTAATTTGCTTGCTTCTATAAGTAATAAAAAAATTGGATTGTCGGCGATAAAGAAGTCTTGATGGGCTTAATCCGGCCCTGGTTGATCAAAAATGGGCAGTAGGGTTTGGCATTTCAGGTCGCTGCATTGCCGGTTGTCGCGACAATACCAACATGACGGCCCGAAAAACGTCATTCGATGCCAGCGATTAGAACGAGTAGCATCGGTGACCAAATAATAAGATTTGCGACAAAACTGCTCCTTAAAGATGCGTAATTTTTTCCCAAACTCCTGAAGCGTGTCATCCACTTCCGAAATGGAGACGAATTACGTTCAAATCAAAGACATGCGTCCCGGTTTAAAAAATATAACCGCAGTGTTTATCGTGTTGGAGGTCGGCCACCCTACAGTGACGAAAGAGAACCGCGAAGTTCGAACTTTCAAAGTGGCGGATCAAACGGCTTGCATAAACGCCAGTGTTTGGGACGAAGCGGGTGTGTTGCTAGTGCCAGGTGATATAGTCCGATTAACCAAAGGTTATTTGTCCATCTGGAGGAACTGCTTGACTTTGTACACTTCGAAGGGTGGCGATTTGCAGAAAGTAGGCGAGTTTTGTATGGTGTTTAACGAACAACTTAACATGAGTGAACCCAATCAAGTGTTTCCGCAAACGCCGCCGGTTTGCGGGCCCGCTAATAATTTACCTTTGAACAACGGCACTAACAACGGGGTGGGCAGGATAGGGCCCCCTCTGGTGCCGCCGGTCACCACAACGCCCTCAATGCACAACAACACGGCCGGATCCATCAAGCCCGCGCAGAGCAACACCCCCAGGACGGGCGGTAACGGGTCGCAGCAGGACAACCAGAAGCGGCAACGGGGCTCCAGGGGCGGACAACACAGGAATAGGCATAACCGGATGAATTAACCCGAACTTTTACTAATTTAAGATTATCACGAACTTTAGGCAAAGATGTGTGATGTGTTACAACACACTTTTCTAGTTTAAAACGAAGCTCCTCTTTGCTGTTTCAAAGTAATTGTTTTTATCATTTGTCAATAAATAGTTTGCTTTAAACAGGCTGCAATGACCCATTTTACCCATGAGATCATGAAAACTGTCCAATGGGGTACTTGCCTAAAAAAATATTGCACTTTTTATCCTCTAGATGCATGCAAATAACTAAAAGAGGCTTAAATATTTTTTTCCAATTTTTTTACTTCATATTCTTGTAAATATTTGCAATTTTTGCTTTTGATGACGTACTGGACCCCCGTATCCAAGGCTCACACCTATATTGAATAGACTCTTGTTTTTGGCTACTATGCTGCGCTGCTAACAGAGTGCGCGACATGTGTACATCGGATTGGCATTCGATTTATAAATAGAACGCAAGGAATTTGAGTAAAGGGCCATCATACGATTTCTTTTAGAACTACGCCGTGCAGCGGCCGGCTACGTCACAAATCTCCCACTCCAAAAATTAAGAAAATATTTCTAGGCGTAATATTGACCCTAGAACCAAATAAAAAAATACGGGTCTAATGAAATCGCCTACATTTTCCAAATATTAAATTTCCCAAACATGAGGCAAGTACCTCATTTATGCTACTTTGGTCATGAAGATTCTTTTGCAATACCAAAGTTAAGACTTCTTAAACACACTACGTAATTATCACCTGGCCACTTTTTTAAAATTTTGTTATAATATATTGCGCAGGTAATTTGTTAATAAATATTTTTTTAAATGTTACAAGATTTTTTTACCTCGCGCTACAAACATAGCGGAAAATTTATTTTATTCGCAATCATGTAAGTAATATGTCCATTTCTAACCTTTTAAGAAGTGGGAACCTTACTTTCCCTCCCTAGGTTAGAAATGAGCTCATTTCCAACCTGCTGTGAGTACGAAAATCGCTCGGTAGATGGCGCAGAGCGAAATTTTAGAAATTAATTTTGGTTTATTTGCCAAAAATCAATGATTGCGAATAAAATAGTATACAAACCTCGGTGGAAATTTCCTTCTGTCTCGAGCATTAGCTCACCTCGGCTCTACGGGCCTCGGTAAGCTATCTTAACTCTCGACAGAAATGAAACATTTTCCACCTCGGTGTGTAATCTACTATTATTGAAGTTGAATGCATTTAGTAATTTAAGTTTTATTTGCTTATTCGGCTGCTTACATTTCTACGTTAATATCGTGGTTTTGTCGTGTCAATTTCTATTGGATATAAATTTCCACGGCATTTAAGATCTTCATGAGATGTTTTTATTCAAATTTGTTGTGCATTTTCTTTGTAACTGAATTTTAATGTCATTTGAATTTACCATTTGATCTCTTCGTGTGGTATTTCTATTACCATTCGTTGTTAATTTCGTTTGTAATTCAATTTCCATTACACTTGAATTAAAATGAGACATTGAAAGCGATGTCTCATGGCATGTGGAATGGAAATTCGGTCGCTAAGAATAGACACTACACCGCCCCCTATATTGTAGTAGATATAATAATAAATAATAATTTGCATATTTGGCGCCAAATTTTACTACCGTTTTAACCAGTGACATAAACAGAACACACAAACATTCACCATCACCATTCCAATCACCACCAAAGTTGGGGAATGGAAAAGGGAAACGGAAACCCGAAATTTGGCGCCAATGCAGTCCGGCCATGTGCTCCGGGCAATTATCATTACATCTACTATAATGTAGGGGGCGCCGTAGTATCTATCCTTTTTCATTTCACATGCTATGCTAATGTTCCATTTTAATTCAAGCGTAATGGAAATTGAATTACAAACGAAATTAATAAAGAATGGTAATATAAATACCAAATACCACATAATCTTGTGCCGGCACTTTAACAACAAGAACCAATACAAACCTAACCTATAAACCTAAATTGACGTTTGACGTTTGTTTACCACCCACGTCAAAGCTGTCAATGTCATTATCATCCAAGATCCAAGGCACTTCAAAAGTGGGAATTTAATCCAGTATTAATAACAGTGGACCTGATTGAGAGTTTTTTTGTGGCAACACGCCGTAATTTGCTTCCGATTTTTTTTTAAATATGAATTCCGTTCTGGTTCTGAGGTAAAATTTTAATTTCGCACCATGTTGGGCAAACGCCATAAATTGAGGTACAAAGCCGTAATCAGCGACCCCGAAGAATACACAGATTTCGAAACAGCGAAAAGTGCCCCCACGTTATCTCCTGCTTGTTTATGCTCGAGTCTATTCACCACAGCTTTGATTGGAACTTACTATGTACCGTCCATATGTTTGACTTTTTATCAACGCTGGCTCTTCCAGGTGATTCACTGAAGCTTAGTGACGATCCGCAACCAATAATTTAATAATCATTTCAGAGCTTCCACTTTCCTCTAGTTACTGTATTGGTTCACATGATTATCAAGTACTTGCTAGCAGCGCTGGCACGTATCATTTTGATCAGGAAACAGAACAAGCAACGAATAATGCTGGGGTGGAAGGAGTATGTAGCAGCGGTAGCCCCAATGGGAATTTTCAGCGGTCTCGATATCGGCTTTTCCAATTGGGGACTTGAACTAATTCAAATCTCATTGTAAGTTGAAGGGTTAATTCAAATAAAACCGCACCACCCACCACTCGCTTACGCACTGAATGTATGTTAATTAATGGGTGTTAATTTTTTAGATACACAATGACAAAATCCACCACGATAGTGTTTATACTGGGTTTCTCAATCCTTTTCAAATTGGAAAAAAAGGTAGCGACATTATCGATCTTTGATTGGCTTGCTTAACTATGTATTTTCCAGTCGTGGAGTCTCTGTTTTATCGTTATAATGATATCGATCGGGCTGATTCTCTTTACTTACAAAGCTACCCAGTTTGATCTCCTTGGCTTTGTTTTGCTACTATTTGCCTCAATGTCAAGCGGCATTCGTTGGACTTGCGTCCAATTACTGCTACAAAAATCCAAAATGGGAATGAGAAATCCCATAGACATGATCTACCACATGCAGCCGTGGATGATAGCGTCAGTTTTACCTTTCGCCATTTGGATGGAAGGTTCTTTCAGCAACAAATCAGAATTACTTAATGCCACGTAATTACAGGTCCCGCCGTAATCAGAAACTGCCAACTGTTCAGGTTTTCGGAACCGGCGATTTTTTTCGACATTTCCTTCAAAGTGCTCCTGGGAGCTTTTATAGCGTTTTTCATGGAACTATCTGAAGTTTTGGTTGTCACATATACCTCAAGTTTAACGTTAGCGATAGCGGGGATCTTTAAAGTAACAACATTGTTTCGTTTTAAGAAATGACGAAAAACTAACGAATTTTTTCAGGAAGTGTTCATACTAGTCTTAGCTGTAGAATGGAACGGGGACCAAATGTCCGCAATCAACGTTGTGGGATTGCTGATTTGCCTCGGCGGTATCACCTCGCATGTGGTACATAAACTAAAGACGACCCCAATGAAACAGCCGGGGCGCATTTACCAAATCGAAGCCGAGCACCACGAGTTGGGAGAACAATTAATCAATGATGACGTTCATTATGACGTCACTAGTGAAAGTGATAACGATAATAAAAGTGATACACAAGTACTTTTTGATATTTTAAATACGCGCGATAGGTAGTCACTTGCGAGTTGTTGGGCGCACATTCCGACTTTTCTAAGTCTGACTGATTTTTCACTTATGTACTTATTTTCTTACTAAGACGTAGTCAGTAAGGAGGAAACTTGGGCTGTTCTGGCAAGTTGAAATAAATAAGTTTATCATGTGTCCATTGGTCAACAGTTCTGGGACGCTTTGCTATTGTTTAATGGTTTGATTTTTTGTTCCTATTTATGTAAAACTAAAATTTTGCTTCAATTGTTACTGCCCCTTCTGTTATTTATTCAATCTATACGCATAGGGTGTGTTGTGTATGTGAATATATTGGTATATATTTAATTTTAAGGCATAGGTGTCCGCATCATTGCAAATTTTCCCGCAATAGTTACCATTTTACTTATTTATCAGAACCAGGCACAAACGTACAAATTATTTGGATGTTATATTCTCTGCTTTTATTAAAATGATTGTGAGTGTGACTAGCGCGGTTTCATTATCACCTTCATGAACTTGCTCTAGTTTCATACAGAATTTAATGACTTTAAAACTACATTCCAGTTATTACTTCTACTTTCCTCACACCAAACAGATATTCCTTTACTCTTAATGACGCAGAAGTCCGCCGTTTGGGAAAATAATTCCAATGAAAAACAAAACTATTGTTAACTAAGGACAATTATTAACCATTTATTCAAAATATTTTACAATAAAAAGCTTGCACAATTTTTAAATAATTTAAGGACTATTCTAGCAAAAATACATCCAGTTTCTATTGTCTACGAGTTAGCAGAGAAGATTGCCAAGCTCACTTTGTGAGTAAAGTCGGCATTCCCGAGAACTTGTGAGGAATTTTCTTTTGCAGCTTACTTTCAATAATCGAAATAATTCTTCCAGGCAACCCCTCCAGTTCATCGTCATCATAAGTATAAGACAATTTACAATTTTTACTTTCCACTTTTTTCTTCTCAATTTGCTCGATTGCGTGATCCAAACAATAAACTCCGTCTTCTTGCGACTCAGTTACCTAAAAACCCACGATTAAAACTGCCATTTAAGAAGTGGCCGAAAAAAAAAAAATTACCATTGACACAAAAAGGTTCATTCTACAAAATTCACATTCGTAATCGCCATCGTCATCTTGAAGCCGCTTCCGCTTCCTAGCATTCGGCGCTTCCGGCAACGGCAACTTTTCAACATCCGTAACCCCTAAACTTTTAATTGTGGCCCTTCTCGTTTTCTCTTTATCACAAATTTCTTTGACGAAAGGTATCACTTGTCTCAAAACCTCCACGCTCGACCGATGATCATTAACGATACTCAAAACAAGTCTATCTAAAGAAAGCATGGAGGGTTCGCAACTATTTCTCAGTTCGTCGAAAACGACCCGGGCCGAATTCAGCCAGTGAGGAGGCGCGAAATAAACACTTTCCGAAACCACATAACCCGTACTGATGCTGGACGTGAAAACTTTCGGAAATACCACGATGAACTGACCGGGCTCTTGCACGATCCGACTCAAAGACACGCCGCTTTCCACCAACAAGTTCGGAGGTACCATGACCGTGTCGGACGGCAACCACAGCGTCTTGTTGCGACAGTAGTTGGGCACCAGTTTTTTCAGGGCCGACTGAAACGAGGAGCTGGTCGAATCCGGGATGCCGTACCAGATCTTGCTGCCGCCCGTGTGCAAGTACTCGATCCAGGGCAAGCTGTGCGGGTCGCGGTACCAACAGCAAGAACTGAACACCATGCCCACGTGCAACGTCGGAACTGTCACGCCTAAAACAACAAACCATGAGGTACCCGCAAACGGCCGGTTCCGGCACAACTCGGCCCTACAGAACCGCTAGAAAGAGGCAAGGAGTGAACGGCGTTTTCTTTTGTCAGCTAATCAACCCTTTAACTAGCCGAAACCCAATTTTAACCGATCAAAACTAGTTTAGACTAACCAAAAGCAGTTTTAACTAGTCAAAACTGGTTTCAACTAGTCAAAACTGGTTTCAACTAGTCAAAACTGGTTTCAACTAGTCAAAACTGGTTTTAACTAGTCAAAACTGGTTTGAACTAACGAAAACCAAAAATTACAAACCCACAATCTTTTTGATAAACCATGCAGTTTCAACAAATAGCTGCGATAATTTCTAGTTTTAACTGGCTAAAAGTAGTTACGGATGAAAACTAGAAGATACAAGTACTCAAGTGGTGCCCATAATTTTCAAAATCAATTTATGATAATACAGTTTCACGTGTGCAGTGCTGGTTGCGAGGGTCGGATTATCGTACCCATGATGGGCCCCAAGGACCTCAAAACTGAGCCGCTGTTGTTGGTCAGAACCTTGAGGTTCCATGCGTGTCTCGCGAATGGACTGTTCTTCGATACCGCAAATCCGTATCCCCAGCTGCCCGAATCTATGGAACCGGAATGGACGCAAAGATGGTTCTGTTTCAACGTTACGTGTTTCCAATATTCTTGCTCCACCTTTAAAAATATTTTTAATACATAATTGTCGTGAACGGTCAAGAAAATTACTTCTTGTGCCGACGGTTCAGATGTTTTGAACCACATACTCATGGTGTTGCGGGCGATTCTGTAAAAAGCATTCAAGGCCATATTGCGACCTTTAACAATACATTCTTCTGCTTCATTATCAGATTCGGACTCTGACTCGTTGACTTCGTCCGTCAGGTTTTGTTGGGCTTTCAGCAGGAGTTTGGATTCGCGTTTGGCCCATTCCGTTTCGACTTCATCAAAAAGTTTCTCCCTTTCGGCTGCAAAACCGAAACTCGCTAGATCAAGCAGTTATACAGGGTGGGACAATAGTGCGTCCGACTTCGATAGCTCGAGTTCTATGATAGGTAGAAATTTGATTTAAAAATACAGATAAACTAGAGAAAGAAGTCTATAACCGGAAATTATTTCTGAACATACAGGGTGAGCCAAGAAGATTATACAGGGGCAAGTGTTATTTTTTTAAATAGAATGTGGTGTGTAAAAGAAGATTTTTCGGAGCCTTTTCCTAGACTCTTTTCAATCCAATGTTATTGCTGACTATTTCCAAACCACTTGGGTGTAGCGATTTTTTTTGTTCAAATAATGCCATCTGCAGATCCATGTTAAAAAAATCACTACAGTCACAATTATGAGTTCTAAGAAAAAATGATGTAAAGACTAGTTAGAAAACATCTGTGGAATGTCTTTGATTTGTTTTAACTTTTGAAAAATTATACAGGGTGGCTAAATCTAATTTTTCAATTTACAACTTTTTGAATTTAATTTTCTCCATTTTTTCAAATAGAACAGCCTGTATATTTTTTAACGATATGATGTAAAAACTAAAAACAAACATTTTTTGTATGCACACCCCTATGGCTATTTGTAACCATTTTCGAAATATTGCCAAATAATTACAAAATTCAAGAATAATCCTGAAAAATTAGATCGTTTTCCAAATAACTCGATAAAAAACTTCAAATATTTCAAAATGAACACAACAATGACAACTGACAACAGACAACTGCGATAAATGTGTATTTCTTGTCAGATAATATGAAATGCAAAAAATGATCAAGATACAAACATAAAGTGAACTTACTAAAAAAATTACTACTGTTTTTATAAACAAAACATCTAGAGCTCTTATTACAATTTTATCTGTCGAGTAATTTGAAAAACAATCTAATTTTTTAGAATTATTCTTGAATTTTGTAATTATTGGGCGATAAATCGAAAATGGTTACAATTAGCCATAAGGGTGTACATACAAAAAATGTTTGTTTTTAGTTTCTACATCATATCGTTAAAAAATATACAGGTGTTCCATTTGAAAAAATGGAGAAAATTAAATTCAAAAAGTTCTAAATTGAAAAATTAAATCTAGCCACCCTGTATAATTTTTCAAAAGTTAAAACAATCCAAAGACATTCCACAGATGTTTCCTAACTAGTCTTTACATAATTTTTTCTTAGAACTCATAATTGTGATGGTAGT
Source organism: Schizotus pectinicornis (assembly GCA_951805265.1). Taxonomy (NCBI): domain Eukaryota; kingdom Metazoa; phylum Arthropoda; class Insecta; order Coleoptera; family Pyrochroidae; genus Schizotus; species Schizotus pectinicornis. The sequence goes on from OX638203.1 coordinate 20,194,904, forward strand.
GATTTTTCTAACATGCATCTGCAGATGCCATTATTTGAACAAAAAAAAATCGCTACATCCAAGTGGTGTGGAAATAGTCAGCAATAATATTGGATTGAAGAGTCTAGGAAAAGGTTCCGAAAAATCTTCTTTTACACACCACATTCCATTAAAAAAAATGTCACTTGCCCCTGTATAATTTTCTTAGTTCACCCTGTATGTTCAAAAATAATTTCTGGTTATAGACTTTTTTCTCTAGTTTATTTGTGTTTTTAAATCAAATTTCTACCCATCATAGAACTCGAGCTATCGAAGTCGGACGCTTTATTGCCCCACCCTGTATAAGTGTCAGTACCTGGTGACAGGGTGTCGTAGGGTAAAAGGTATTTGCAGTAGATGTCGTCGAGTTTGGTGACCCTATCTTGAGCAGATTTGGGTATTTTCATGGCATCTGAAACCCTGGGCCACTTCTTTTTCTCGATCACCTCTTTTAAGCCGCCCAACAACTGGACAGTCTGATACAAGCGCGGGAGGTCAATTTCCATACCGCCAATCTACAATTTCACATTGTCACGAGACGTTCAAGCAAAATTCTATCCTGAAACCTCAATCAACTTTTCGCTACAAATAAAATACAAAATTCACACAAGCTCTCTTAACCTATCAACGCGCACGCGCACTTTGCCGCCTTATACTGACCCATGGAGGATGCGTGAGGCTGATGTTCTGGGTCGAAAGGTACTTCTTGATGGCCATTAGTTCCTTGAAGTTGGGTCCCCACCGATGCAGCAGCTTATGGACGTACTGATTGTAGGCGGTAAACCTCATATCGTCGGTAACTTTGCACTCCGGCTTGAAGGTAGATGGCGGCACGATCCGGCAAATCCCGAACTGCTCAGCTCTGGGCCTAATTTTCTCGATATACTCGATAGGATCCTGAAACTCCTTTTCAGTGGGATAAAACGTCAGACCTTCGACCAACTGCCCCGGACCGTTGGCGGGAAAGTCATTGACAGTAACCGGCAGAACTTCGGTAGCTCTAAATTTCAAGTTTTGTCTTTTATACAACTTCGCACTTGACGAAGAACTGGCGCTGGGAGAACTGGGAATTTTGTATTTAAACTCGTCCCCGGCGTCCGCGCTGTTCCTCAACGATTTCATCGAGTTCTTCAAGTCCGTCAATTTGCGTTGGATAACGGCAGCCGGCGGTACCATCGAGCAACTCATTGATGACGCCACTTTACTTTTGCTCAACTTGGAGGGTTGAGTGGGAGTGTAAAAGTGGTCGTCGTCAGTTTCAACGTTGATAATCTCTTCGCTGTCGTCGTCTTTTTTGACTAAATCCTGCTTCATCAGGGGCTTTCGAAATTGCGCTAAAACAGCAACAATTAGATAAAAAAACAAGAAACAAAAACAATACCTGGTTTCGGCAAATCCTCGACTTTCGACGATTCGTCTTCCGATCTGGACGTGGCGGTGCTCGAAGGCCGCCTCGACGGTCGTCGGAACGGCGTCTTCATGATTTCCTCGGATTCTTCGCCGAACGCGTAAATGCTGCTCTCGTTGCTGGCGGAAAAAGCATTGACGTTCGGAATTGTGAAAACCTTATCCTTGCGAAAAATCAACTTCCGGTCGACCAGCAGCGGTTTGGGGGCCACCAACTTATGCGGAACTTTATCGGGATTGGGCTTAGGCAAAGATTTCACTTCCGCTTTGTTGGCTTCAGCTCGCTTCTCATCCTCTTCGAGCAACAAAGAAGCTTTCAATTTTAGGGTGTCTATGGTGTTGGCGATGTTGAACGAAGTTTCAGTTGGAATTTTTTCGCCGAACTTGAGCATTTCGTCGTTTTCAGTTTTGATACTGCTGCCGGCCATGGCGGAATCTTTGAGCCATTTCTCGATTTGTTCGTTGGACATGTTAACTTTACCCTTACCGAACCTCCTACCGATATCTTTGAACGACAAGTCCGACGATTGCGGCAGATGGGCACAAGTTTCGTCGACAATCTTAACGGCCTTCTTCGGCTCGCTCTTCATCTTGAACCCGTGAAAATATTTCTCTTCGTCGTCCGATGACGAGAACATAGGCAAATAATTCTGGGGCCTCTTCGCGCATTCCCGCTTCGGCTTCGCTGAAATTTCTGGCTGAGGACTGAGTTTTCTGTCACTGTCCTTCGAAGTTTTCGCTTCGTTCGTTTGTTTATCTTCGGAATCGGTTTTGGTTTCTTTAGCGCCACTTGTTTTGCTTTGGGTCAATTTCGAGAGAGGCTCCTCGTCGGAGTCGCTGAAGCTCTGATTGCCCTTCAATTGACTCCTGGTTTTTGTGAATCTTTTGGCCTTGCCGGTCGGTTTAAGCGGTTTCACGTTAACGTCAGAGGTGGTGGACTGATCGGATTCAGTCGAACTGAACTCAGTGTAACTTTTGGTGTTGGCCCGCAAAACTTTTTTAATTTCAACTGAAGCTTTTGAAGTTTCGGAACCGGCGCTGCTGTCTTTCGGTTTACCCACTTTACTTCGGGTCACTTGGGTCTTTTTCGGGACTTTAATGTCGAGGCGAAAGGACTCATCGGAATCGTCGCTGTTCGCTTCTTTAACGATTTGAGACGAGTTTCTAGTTTGGCGCCTTGTGGCGTCAATCGGGGAGGTTTTACTTGAAACAACTTTACTCCTCTTTCCCTCTACCCCCGTTGTTACGTCAACACTAATTTCGGCGGGTTTCTTAATTTTTATTTGTCTTTCGGAATCTTCAGAGACCGACCCATCATTGGTGGAGTCACTGAGTTTTCTCTTAACCACGATCTCTTTGCTTGTAATTTTTTTCTCAACATTGAAATCAATAGGGTTGATGTGAACCTTCAACTCGACTTCCTTAATCTTGTCTACAGGAAGACTAACTAGTTTTCCGGTCGGTTTTTCAGTCGCTGAAGACCTAGTTTTCCTATCACAAGGCGACTCGTCTTTAGTGTCTTCCTTAACTTTCGCCAAAACTTTCCTCGTTTCTTCTAAGCTCTTTTTGGCTTTTTTCACGTCTTTTTCTTCAACTTTAGTTTCGACTAACTCGTCCCTCTCCTTTAATTGAGCATCGATTTTTTCAATTCCCTTCAACACCATTTCGTTAATTCCAGCATCATCTTCGATCTCGACCATTTTAGCAGCTTCAACTTTCTTTTGCAAACAGCCCTTTTTCTTATCGACAGACCGAAGAGTTTTAGTTTCCGCATTATCGTATTCTTTACTTTTAACACCTTTTTTACCATCACCTTCAGCTTCGGAAGTTTTGCTCGATTTTGCTTGCGCCTTCAACTCATTTTCTCTTTGCTCGGTCTTCTTTACGTTAGGCAATTCCGGAAAGCTGTCAATCGACACGTTATCGTCGTCAATTTTGTCCTCGTTAACCAACTTGTGGCTCAAAATTTCCATGTAAATGGCCGCAGCCTCTTTCGTTTTTCGCGTGGGCCGTTGAGAAGTTTTTAACTCGACAGGCTCTTTGTTTTCGGCAGTTTTCTGCGCGTTACCTTTAATGGCCTCCTCCTTCTTGCAGGCAACGTCGGCAGTTTTCGTTTCTTTTTTCGCGTTAGTTTCAACGATTTTAACAGGCTCCTTTTTAGTTACTGGGGGAGATTTGACGCTCTTTTTATGGACGACATCTTTCTTCGCTTGATTATCAGCTGACTTGTTTGCACTTTTATCGGTTTCTGGTGATACAGGCGCAATTTTTTTAGTATCTAATTTTATCCGCTCTTGTTCTCTCCGCTTTAACGTCTCAATCATTTTCAAATCGCTCCTAGTTCCTACGGATTTTGCAACTTTTCCCTTCACAGCCGCAGAGGGGGCTACTTGCTTCTTTACATTATCACCGATTTTAAGCGGCGCCTTTTTGGGAACCTCTACAACTTTTACAGATTCCTTTTTAGTTTCCTCAACTAATTTACCAACTTCTCTCTTAACAGGCTCTTTTTTTACTGGAATAATTTTCGCACTTTTCTTCATTTCTGGAGTTTCCTTTTTCGCGGTTTCTTTAGCTATCTTTTCCAGTTCTTTATGTTTTCTCATTTGCATCAACTTTTGTTTGGCCGGTGAAAGTAGTTTAGGTTTTGGGAAAATGTCGCCTTTTTGGGCCGAATGAGATCGAAGTGTTCGTGGTTTAACAATTATCTTTGGGGTGGTTAAAATCAACTGTTTTAATTGCTGCCTTCGAGAAGTAATTTTGTTGGTCAAAAACTTGTTGGATCTAGTTATCCTGAAGCTGAAAAATGTTCATCCAGTTACTACTCCAGTTTCTACAGTTATGACACAAGTGTACAAAAAGTATGAACAATTCACGTTTTATTAATATTTTTTTTTGTGAAATTCAACATACAGGATGGGGCAATAGTGCGTCCGACTTCGATAGCTCGAGTTCTATGATAGGTGGAAATTTGATTTAAAAACACAGATAAACTAGAGAAAGAAGTCTATAGCCGGAAATTATTTTTGAACATACAGGGTGACCCAAGACAATTATACAGGGGCAAGTGACATTTTTTTAAATAGAATGTGGTGTGCAAAAGAAGATTTTTCGGTGCCTTTTCCTAGACACTTTTCAATCCAATATTATTGCTGACTATTTCCAAACCACTTGGATGTAGCGATTTTTTTTGTTCAAATAATGGCATCTGCAGATGCATGTTAGAAAAATCACTACCATCACAATTATGAGTTCTAAGAAAAAATTAGGTAAAGACTAGTTAGGAAACATCTGTAGAATGTCTTTGAATTGTTTTAACTTTTAAAAAATTATACAAGGTGGCTAAATTTAATTTTTCAATTTAGAACTTTTTGAATTTAATTTTCTCCATTTTTTCAAATAGAACACCTGTATATTTTTTAACGATATGATGTAGAAACTAAGAATAAACATGTTTAGTATGTACACCCCTATAGCTATTTGTAACCATTTTCGACTTATCGCCCAATAATTACAAAATTCAAGAATAATCCTAAAAAATTAGATTGTTTTTCAAATTACTCGACAGATAAAATTGTAATAAGTACTCCAGATGTTTTGTTTATAAAAACGGCATAAGTTTTTTTAGTAAGTTCACTTTATGTTTCTATCTTGATCATTTTTTGCTTTTTATATTATCCGACAAGAAATACACATTTATCGCAGTTACCTGTCGTCAGTTGTCATTTTTGTGTCAATTTTGAAACATTTGAAGTTTTCTGTCGAGTTATTTGGAAAATGATCTAATTTTTTAGGATTATTCTTGAATTTTGTAATTATTTGGCGATATTTCGAAAATGGTTACAAATAGCCATAAGGGTGTGCATACAAAAAATGACCGTTTTTAGTTTCTACATCATATTATTAAAAAATATACAGGGTGTTCCATTTAAAAAAATGGAGAAAATTAAATTCAAAAAGTTCTAAATTAAAAAATTAAATTTAGCCTCCCTGTATATTTTTTTAAAAGTTAAAACAATTCAAAGACATTCCACAGATGTTTTCTAACTAGTCTTTACATAATTTTTTCTTAGAACTCATAATTGTGATGGTAGTGATTTTTTTAACATGGATCTGCAGATGGCATTATTTGAACAAAAAAAATCGCTACATCCAAGTGGTTTGGAAATAGTCAGCAATAATATTGGATTGAAAAGAGTCTAGAAAAAGGCTTCAAAAATTCTTCTTTTACACACCACATTCCATTTAAAAAAATTTCACTTGCCCCTGTATAATTGTCTTGGCTCACCCTGTATGTTCAAAAATAATTTCCGGCTATAGACTTCTTTCTCTAGTTTATCTGTGTTTTTAAATCAAATTTCTACCTATCATAGAACTCGAGCTATCGAAGTCGGACGCACTATTGCCCCACCCTGTATATTTGATAAAATTTTCAATTATGTTTTTTATTACCTTTGACACTTTTTGTACTTATCATATCCTACTATTGTTTTAGTATTTACTATGTCTGCCAACGCCCCCGAACCATCAAAGCCCGCAGCAGCTACGCTGCTGCCTCATTTAGATACTCCAATAGTAAATTATATTATTTGCTTTATTTTTAAGGAAGTAGGTAGTTACCAACCAATTTATTGGGGAGAAGAGCAAACACCATCGACGACTCAGCCAAGCTAACTTGGTCTCTGTGATTTTCAAATATGAGCGCCTAACATGCACAAGATTAGTTAAACTTACAAAGTAAACCAACATGAAATGATATTTAGAAATTGCCCTTATCGAGGCCAAAGTTCAACTATCAAAAATCGGTTGACACTCACTTAGCCCACCGCGCAAAATCAAACCAGTTAAGACCAAAACAAAACCACAGAAAAGTCTAAAACAGTAAGATTCAAAAAGAAGAGACGCCAGCGACTAATGCCATTTAATAAATCAAGATGGTTAAAACAGAACGTTAAACACAACTGAAGAAAAACAAAAAAATTACAAATAAATATTGCTATGCACCCAGGCAACTACAGCTACTTTATTCAGAAGCTTGCTGCAACTTACTTAATTTCTGAGGGTTTTTTGGGTCCAGGCGCCGACTTCTTGCAGATCTTGGGCAGCAAGATCTTAGGATTGAGTTTCTTCTCTTGTGAAGTCTTCGCCAAGGGTTCGTCGTCATCCGAGGAATATTCGGACGATTCCTTTTCGTTCTTCTTCGACGCAATTTTCTTGGTAATTTTTTTTACCACAGGTACAGGTTTCTTTTTTACGTTCCTGAATTGCAGCTCTTTTTGTACGAATCTGCCGCGGAAACTCCTCAAACACATTTTTGGCTTAATTTGGGGACGTAAAGTGGTCTTTACAGTTTCGGTGGTGACTTTAACTTGTTTAGTGGCGACGACGTTAACTTTGCTCGATTTCTGGATCATGCTAGTTTTCTTTGTTACGGTTTCGGTTTTAGTGACTGAATTTGAGCGGACTAAAGATTTATTTGTGACTTTTTCCGACAGTTTGCTTATGGTTACCGCGCGAATTTTTGCCATTCGTTGCTCTTGATATTTTCTGCGCAACGCCTGCAACGCTAATGCGTGCCGCCGCTTTTTGTCCATTTGTCTACTAATTACTATGGGGTCCGCGCGTTTTCTAACCCCGAAAGCTATAAAAGGCCGTTCTGACGAACCCGAGCCCGACTTAGAAATAGCTGAAGTATCAATAGGGCCGTTTTTCGGGCTTTCACTTTTAATTTCGTGAACTTGGCCATTAGTGTCGACTATTGAGGCCGTGTTGAAAAAATTAAGACTAGGCGGCAAAATAGGCGTGCCGCGAAAGCAGAGAAAGGTTAAGAAGTCTTCGGTATTGGGGCGTTTTATGGGGAGAAGTTCCACAGGTTCGGGCATAACATCAATATCTTGTCTCTCAATTTCTTTGACCGGGGTTATTACGGGACTGTTTACGTTGGAGCCCTGCGCAAACTTGCGCTGAGCATGAACCTTGGTCCTGGAAAAAAGATTTTGGTGCTGTAACAGTTTTGGTGCCGGTCAACCCACCTCTTCGGACTATCATCCAGGAAAGGGGATGCACATTCGTCTTTACGTTTTCTCTTCATTTCTCTGCTTATTACCATGTTGCTACTGCATGGATGGAAAAATGAGCAGTCCAGCTGGGTTCTGGGCAGCTAAAAAATCACACCACTTGCACATAACCTAAAATTTGATCAATTACAGCAAATGGTCGGGAGAGATGTTTCAGTACATACTTTAGAATTACATTTTCGTGAATACACTACTAATGTGTACTTAATGCTGTTACAAAATTGTACATATTTTTTTTTTAGCACAAGCTTCTGTTTGTATTGTTGTAAGTTGATAAAGTAGGTACCTATCGTGATACAAACAACCTACAATAGGCCGATTGAATCGGGCCTAATGTGAGTAATAACGCACAGATGGCGCGCAGCGCAATTGCCGGAATTGGTCCAGAACTCCGGAAATTCCGGAATCGTCCGGTCACTAGAGATGGTATTCAGAAATATCCTCAATTTTTTTTTAAATTTTTCAAAAATCTTCTTTTACAATTTGTTTATAAACAATATAATTATTGATAATTCTCTAAACTTATTTTCTTTACCACACTGTTGGAGTTAAAAGTAGACATAAAGTGAAAACGTTAAAAGAGATACTGATTTAGGTATTTATTAGTTGTTCTTAACTAGCACACATTCGTTAACATTATTCTCTTAAATCTATATCATATAAAAACCTTCAGTCTAATTATTGTTTTTACACATGGAGGAAATCTTCTTAAACAATGATCACGTTGCCAAAACTTACGTAGTTACTGGTAAACAGGCCTAACTTATTATTTACATTAGCCGCTGCAGCTTCCTTTCTAATAAGAAAAGAAGAGAGTGTAAGTTTCAGATCCACAAAAAATTCTACACAACGGCTTCAATTTTTCTTTAAGCTACCTTTAGATTGAGCACATAATTAGATAACCCATAATTAAAACAAACGAGATTATCTGAATATCACATTATTGACTGACAATTATTGTAATTTTTGCACCCGATAGTCTAATTAATTATTGTACTTTACTCGGTAAACAAAATTTAGTTGTGAGATTTACGGTTGTTTTGCCCAATGGTCCCAAGTTTTCATATCTTCATACAGCATCGCTCCTGGACTTTGAGTGGTCTGCAATTGCCTCGCCGCCAAAAGTTTGCAGTCTCTCCTGATGTATCCCAGTTCCACCCCTTTTGCAATGAGTTGTTTACAGGCGACTATTTGTCTTTTTGGCGGCGTCATTTTAATGAAAGTGCCTATGAAGGCTATTCCTATGCTCTTTGAGTTGTACCCGTAAGAATGCGCTCCTTCAGATTTCCAACCTCTCCCTTCGTAGGCTTCGCCATCACCACCGACTGCGAAGTTATAACCGATATCCCACCAGTTTTTGCTCTCGATATGAAACATTTGGATGTAGCGCATTTGAAAGATGCATTGGGCCTGCGATGAACAGTTTTCTGTGGCTGTGTGGTGGATTATTACGTATGGTACTGGGAGGTGTAGAGGAGTTGCAGGTTGAACGGGGGGCTGAGCAACCCATTCGATCCTCGAAACCAGTTTGAGCTTTCCACTTAGAGTCAAATTTACTGCCGGATCTGGGGAAGGAAAATTACTTTATTAAACAACTGACATTAACATTGCGGTCGATGGCAAGCTAGTTTTTGTTAAATATTGCAAAAGGAGAATTGTGAAGAAATATTTTTAAGTTGATTCAAACAATAATCATTGATTCCTAAATTTGTGGGTTACGTATTCCGATGCAGGCAACTTCTCATACATATTCATACTGTATGCCTGTGTTATTATCGAAGAAATTAAAGGCTGCTCCAAGGTTATTGAGTTGTTTTGGGATAAAAATAACCGAAAGAAAATTATTCAAGCGACAAATTGAACCATTATTAGTTTGTTATTGCGGAAATTTTTGTTGGCAAATTTGAGACCCCTGTTGTTTGAAATTTGAGGAAATTTAAGTGGGACTCACCAAGTGGGGCATCAATGGGTGAGACCTTGTCTTGTTCGTCAGTGTCACCTTTGGAAACGTACAAGTTATTATTGTCGATATGCGAAGCTCCATGTCTCGCCAACAATACGATCATTAAAATGGCTAGAGATACTACTAACAGCGCTAGAAGACTGACTAGGATGGCAAAATGCTGTTGAGAAAATTGCTGTAATCTCCTGAACCCTGAAAAAGAAAAGAACGCTGATTAAGGATGGTAAATTCGTGTTTGTACAAGATTATGCTCGGGGAAAGACAGAAACCCAATTTTCTAAAATTTATAATTTGGGTGTTACTTGGAGAATTATTAGCTACAAATTATTATTAAACATCGTGATAATTTTTTATCTTCTCTGCTCATTTGGAGAGTTCCACAAATAACCTCAACTTATTTTTTGTTTATAACGAAGACATTTGCATAATTTTTTACCGTTAGAGGAAGATTCTGCGAATTGTGCTCAAGTATATGGAGAGGTGCAAACATGTTGAACAGTAGGTACACCATACCCAGCGACTCTAATTTAATTCAAGGTTTCTGTGGTGCTGTGCGGATATCAGTAGACTGCACAAGTATTTACTTGCCGGGTTCTCAGAATTTCTTAAACATTTAACTTACTTAATTAAAGTGGGTCCAGAGCAAAATGTCCGATTTATTAAGGATTACAAGGTTTTTGACCTAAGGTGAACTTAGGGTTTTTCATACGGAAGCCTGGAGCTAATTGGGTGATTGCACTGAGCATTCCTAATACATGAGTTATCCTTGACTAAACTAGACCACTATTTACCTAAAAAAATTTAACCTTCATGAATGATGTTGCTGCATTGTTTATTATTATTTATCTCCCCAATTATAGGAATTTGTTCAATTTAATCTACAAAAACTTAATAACATGACATGGGATTACTGACTAGACTTCTATAGTATTAACTTCTATGCATGACTTATTGGATATTTTATTCGCTCTTCTAAAAACTTATTAATAACTAATTTCTATATTAATAGACAAGCAAGAACGCTAAGTTTACCAATATTTGCAGCCAACTCTTAATGAGAAATTGTTGAACCTAAAATGACATAATTCGGTAAACATTGACAGAGTTTGGCATTGTTCTTAATCCCTGCACATTCACATTCTTCTGGTAGTGAAAAATACAGACACGTAACAGCTACGGCATCATTTTTTTTAAATTTAGATCCAGTACTTATTAAGAGTTTTAAAGGGTAATGCCATTACTTATAGCGTTATTTTGTTGATAGCTAACCATTACGCTAATTGACCTAAAATTTACGTTAGGGTTTTCAAGATTTTGAGAAATAAGGAACGTTATCGAAATTTTGAAAATAACTATAATTTAAAGAAATTTGTCTGCTTATTATTATCGTTGGTTATTAAACTTATTTTACAATCCAACTTTTATCCAGTTACGCGTTTACCTAAATTCGTGCCTAGAATATAAATAATTCCATCCTTGTGAAGTTTTCATGTGTTGTCGTACGTGCTTGGCATTAATTGAAGCTTCAAAAACTGCACCTAAATGTATTTGGTGTAAGGGAATTTCAACAACTATATTGGAAACACCTGCAAAATTCTGTCAAATCTGGCAGTAGGGTATTTAAAAATGGTGGATGCGCCGAGTGAATCCTAGCAAAGTTGCTTCAGTGTTGTTATTAAAATCTTTCTCTTTTAAAGTATCAAACGTTACAAAGCAAAATTTGAGTGATTTTACTTAAAATAGATGATAATTTCTGATGGGGCAAATTGAAAACGTTTGAAGAAAGCGGGCAAGAGATAACAAAAAAGATAAACAATATTTAGCAATAACAAATGGAAAGGAACCAGATGTTGCCGAGAAGGGATTGTTTATACTATGTCACATATTTTTACTAAAGATCCTAGAAGCTTAATTTCAGACCTTGCTCCAGTTTCGAAACCACCAAAATTTTAAACAAAATTCAACAATTTATAAGAAAAAGTCTTTGGTTTTTTGCCTTAAGGAACCCATCTTTACAGCGCCAAAATTAGGTAACGTTACAAAAATTGAGTTCTCACTGTTACTTTGACAGATAATTACAGTTAATAGCAATAAAAAGTTTGCGTCAAATCGTCAATGACGACAATCACTTTGAGCATGAATTGAGTGTAGTTAATGAGATAGTGTCAAGATAAATGGAAGTAGTAACCTGAAATAATTTTGCAACTGAAGCATGAAATTAAGTTGAAACTACCAGTTTTTACTTACACTTAAAGTAAGTTTTACCGAAACGTATAAAACTGTTCAAGTTTTGGATCATTTTTGGGCATTTGCTTTGACGACAATATGTATAAACAGTCAAAGTAAAGAATACACGGTAATGAAAAAAATAAAGATCAGAGCAAGCAACCAAATAAATAATAAATAAGCAACAAAGGCGAGACTTAATGACAGGTAACTAAAAGTAAAGTAAAAAAATAAATGCAACATTGGAAAACAGTTTCAGAAAAAAATATATAAACTTATAAATCACATATAGGTTATTTCGGCAATAACATACGATTTCTATTTCTGATCAAAATTATATTTAAGGAAATAAAATTAAAAGAGGTAGGAGAGTGAAGATTCGAGAAATTAAGAATTAAATAAATTGAATAAGAACATTATCCATAATGTTGTTTTAATTATTACACATGCAATATACCAAACAATAATTTAAGGAAATCGTTAACACTTCTATTTATAATGTTGCAATTCTTTCAACGGTTAACTCGTGCTTTGTCATTGTAATCAAAAGCAGATCACAGTAATTGCTAAGTAAGACTGTTTTTGTTAAATAAGATTATACCAAGCTGCTGCTAATTAGTGGTGAATTTCTGGACAAATAGATAATAATTCATCGTAATTCATCAACAGTCACACGTAATTATTGTTATTGAAATCAGTCAACACACTAGAAATAACAACTAATCTTGGGTATTTGTAACAAGTAGTAAAGTACCCCATCAACACTATTGTTAACAATTTTTATGAATTTTTGTTCTTTCTACAAATCTTACTATTGTTGTTTGCTGAAATATAATAAAAATATAGATGCCACCAATTTTAAAGAGCGGTAATAGAATTTTGGGCATATCACACTACTTATCCTGCAACATTTTTAGGTCGCTAATTGCTGCAACAACATTTGCTTTTAAGAGAGATGGCGCAGATATTTAATTTTCCTGAAGCCAATAAACAACGAAAATATTGCAAATTGAATTTTTTTTGAATAAAAGTTATAATCTCAACGGCGTTTAATAGGGATCTGCTTGTAAACGTAACCTTGAAAATAAGCGCTAATTACCCCACAATATGAAGGTATACATAATTTGGATTTCCCATTCGTAATTCAGTTCAGATTACACCGAATTCCTTCCAGATTTACTTTTAACCAGTGGCTACTTCTTTGTTGTCTTAGAACAACCATGAGCTTCCAAAAGCCCCAACAACCTTCTACAAGTAATTAAGAAGCGGACAATATTTAATCAAGTTCCAGCCTCCCAATTTTACCAACTCATGCTTATCCATTAGCACGAATTCAAGGAGTTACGAAGACAAAATTGCAGCACCTTTTTTGGCAACTTATCTAATGAATTTAGTTCAGGTTATTAAGTGGAATTATCTTCAGGAAGAAAAACGCTCATGTTGTCGGACAACACGGAACACGTGACGTGACGCACCAGTTCATGGTTTTTACCTTTCAAAACTCCGGAACTAGTTTCCTGGGCCACAGGTTTATTAGGCGTAATAATCTGTTTATTGTGTTGAATATCCGTTACAAACACCGGATTATCCAACCCGTTCGCTACACCAGTCGCATCTAACACTACACCTCCTTTGAGAGCACCAACACTATCTCTATCACCATTGTCGTTTTGCACTTTCCCATTAGCATACAAAAACTGTTTTATCGTCACTGGTCCTTGATAGAAAGTTTTATTCCCGAAATGAATATCGGTCGAGTTTGCCACCGAAATATTATTGAAAGACGGCGCTTCCTCGTTTAAACGGTCGTCATGAAGGACGACGGCGGAGTCGCATTCCAGGTCTTCCGACGACGACGACGCCGTACTGACCGTCTCCACTTGGTATTGTTCGCCATCGCTGTTCGTCGTGCTGGAGGGTCGCGAAAGTCTCCCTTCCGTCACCATTCCTGCTTTCTTGATGCATCCAATTGGCAGAATCTTCAGAAACACGATTTAACACTAATTGCGGATGCTATCGTTGAAATGTTTACTCGACGACTGAAGCTACGCGCGGTTCGAGGTCTTGGTTTCCATGAGGTCGCTCTGGTGTCGGTGTTCAGTAGCGCAGAATGGTGTTTGTTGTTGGAAAATAAACAATAACAAAAGATGAACTAGTTACTAGTTAGAGCGACGTTTTATGGCTGTAGGGAAAATACGACGATTGCGGCATTGTCTCGAGATGTGCGTAATTAAAATGCCATTTCGTCATTAGATCCGTTATCAGTGCAGCGGAAATTTTAAGTTCATTGTCAGATAACGACAAGAGAACAAATGCAACGAGACATGACATGACTCTCGCAAGGCCATGGAAAAGCTTTTTCTTAAGTTGGAGAAAACTTTATTTTATTAATTAATTAATTTTATTAATATGTAGAAATGTTCAGTGGGCAATAGTATGTAGAGGCTTCTAGAATAAAATTTTCGAGCTATATCTAGGGTGACTTGCAAATTTTCTTGACGTTTCGGTCATTTTGTAGACACCTTCTTCAAAATAAAAATTTTGATTGCTTTTGGGGCAGGTCCTGACAAGATAGATTTTCTAATAAGAGTTTCAAACAACTCTGAAGAAGGTCGCGAAGAGAACTGGAACGTCAGAAACGTGAGATAGAACCCGAAAATTTTATTCTGAGAATAAGATAGCGTAATTTGGTGTTTGGTGCATACATTTCAACCAATTTGTTTCAAGTAGTAGCCAAGACGTCTGTGCTGTGGTTATAAGTAGAAATATGATGCATCTCTTGATTACCGGGAAATCTCTTCATCAGCGATAAAATTTATTATTAGGACTTAAATCTGATGGAAGTGTGAAAGGAGCACGCCACTGGTTCTTTCCGACGTAGCGCGGACGTCACTTGTTATTAGCAATAGCTGTTGAACAGGTTTAAACATTTCACTGTTTACTCTCGTATTCACGTTAATGTCATTTGACATTTTTGACTGCATCTTTGAGCGCAAAAAATACAATTTACGAAAAAATTTGAGTAGGTAGGATGTGTTAAAACCAATATGATTTTATTATTCGCATTTACTACTGGGGCTAACAAACTGTTGCATAATTAAGACTGCCAATAGATTACTTTCATATTTACTTTAAAACTTTTTCAATATTGAATAGAAGTAAAGTAATTTTAAATATTCTGAAGAAAGGCCCCATCTTCATCTCAGAGAAATGAATGATGTTGAAGATGGTGGCCTAAAATACTGATGCAGAGATTTCTAATATAAACTGTATAAACAAATTATATTTTTTAACTACATTAGTAAAGCATCAAATTAAAATAGTACAAGGGGCTGCCTACTAAAATTACTAAGTATTATGAAATTGGGAAGAAAATAGAAGTTTGTAAAATTTGTTCAAAAATACAGTACAATGTGCCAAAGTTAATCCAGCATAGTTCATTGACTTTAGATAACACTTTCACTTTGTGACTTAATGTTGTTGTGTAGCTGTGAATATATTAATACAATAATTGTAGGTCACGAAGGACGTATTGCAAAACCTAATTGCAATGTTTAAATTATAACATTACAATGTATATTTTTAAAAGAGGGTTAAATTATCGAGAATTAAAAAAAATTGAAGAATCACCTGTATCCACTCTACTCGTGCATTGAAAATGGTGGATGCGCCGGGCGAATCGTGATCGTCATAAGATTTTTACTTTTTCAGTCATTATTATTTGGTCTTATCGTGATCTTATTTTTATTCAAACTAGTCATTTAAAACGCCAACATTAATAACATACTTATTTGCATGTCATGAAGCAGAAAAGAGTATTAATTATTATACTGCAGATTTAAAAATTATTTTGGTGATTCGACATGACCAAATTAAAGACAAGTTTTTACCCAAACTCTAACATGTTCTAACCTATGATTACATCTGTTTATAAACAGTTTAGCACTTATTACTGTTAGGTAACACCAATTATCTTCAAGTTATAATACCAGCAAAAACATTCGCAAACGCGAAGCAAAAAGTCAAAACAGTTTTTCGGCCGAATAGTGCGGCCACGTTTTGATAATTTTTCTAACGTTGGGCCCCGGACTTTGGGTGGCAACCACCTGGTTGTGCCCAACAATCCTGTAATCTTCCTCCAATTTCCCCAACTGCACTCCCGCATCCAGCAGAGCTTCCGCAGCGTTTATCATTTCCGTCGTCAGTTCGTCGAAGAGATAATTCCCAATGAAGCACACCGCAATCGAGTTGTTTCTATGAAAGTTCACAGCATCCCAACCCCGGCCCACGTAAACACTGCCGTCGCCGCCAATTAAAAAATTGTAACCAATATCGTTGCTGCGTCGCGACGAATGGTAACTGTGAATCGACAAGACTTTTTTAATGCAATCTTTGGTAGTTTTGCAAAAACCAGTGGCAGTGTGCGATATTATCACTAGGTGGGTGGGGTGGAAGAGAGTTTGTGTCGTGGGTGGCGGCGGGCTTCCTCCCCATTCTGATCTCTCAATTACGCGATGCAACTTGTAGGAAGCTTCTGGTTGTTGAGTTTTTGTCGATTGCGGCGGTTCGAGGGATGTTGATATAACGAGCACAATTCCGCCAAAAATTAGGCAGCCAAGAATCAGCAAGGACATGATTATGGCGCACTTAGACATGCCGATTACGGTTTGGTTGCATTTTGGTTGCTGATCATTAAACGCTGGAAGAAATTAATCGCTGTTAACAAAAACTTGACCTTGCTTATCTCAAACATGTGGGTAACGTCCATAATAAGAATAACGAGAATTGTAGGTGACGCTAAGAAACTGTCTGTGCATGGTTTTAAAAATAAAAATTAAAAATTACGTGCTTACCTCCAATGCTTGAAAACTGCGAGTGCTGCATCAATAACTTCAGGATGCATTAACAAGTTTGACTAATAATTCTTTTGGAGATGATTCGGATTTACTTACTTTCTCCGTTGACGGAAAGCGTTAGGGCGACGTTATCATCTGCGGTTATTTTCACTCGCGGAAACATTTTGGATGATAGTCTGCTCAACTTTTACGTGCTGCAATTTATAGTAGTTTTCTGTGATCTATAAAAGTTCCCCTGGAATCATCATAAATTGAAATTGATACTTCTGGGTGGGACATTAACCAGACCACAATGGTCATTTTATTTATAAGTAGACATTAATTAGAGCACTACTCTTCTGCACACAGGTAAAGTTATTAAACAAAAAAAAATTAATTGCTCTTAAAAAATCGCGGGAAAAATTTGCTTGTTAAATAATATATTGATTGTATTATAACCTCTCCAAATATGGACAAAATATCTCTAGAGGGTGTTTTAGAAAATTCTTATGCACGTTCCTCAGGTTTTCTGTTAAATTTCTAATAATGCTTTAAATGACGGTATGTTACGAAATTTTTCTACACACACTGTATATAATACTTGTATTTATTGCTTACGCTATTTTTACATATTTGCAATAACAATGATTAAATACGATCAAGATGTAAACGGGAGCTGAGGTCATCTTATCAGTGCATATTAACAATTCTTGAAAATCCGCCTGCGGTCAATAAAAATTGTTAATAAATAAAAACAATTACTTAATGCAAACTGGAACATGATAATGAACGTTATCAGTAATCTTGTACACCAAATGCCGTACTATAACTACGCAATAGCTAACCGTAACCATGAATCACTTCGAGCATTTTTTCGGCATAGCAACTTAATTGTTCAAATTTAAAAATCATTTTTCTACCAATTTATTTTTCAAAATTCATAAATAAATTTTTTGCAGAAAACCTTCTGATTTCAACAATAAATAATAAAAAATCAAACTTTCTCGAGAACCTTACATATGTTCATAGTTTCGTTATGGCAATCCACCCTATAATCTTGTGCCAGTTATCCTGCTCGAGTGCCCATAGATAACAAAAGTCGCGCACTTTCGGCCGCGTCTTCGGGCAGATCGTTGCTTGTAAAATTTCCAATAAAGCAAACCTCAACGGGGTTGCTGCCATCCCACCCCCGTCCAACATACACGTTGTTGTCACCGCCAATCAAAAAGTTGCACCGAATATCACTAAATCCGAAATTCCGGTGATCTTCTTCGATGCTCCTCATTTTCGAGAAGCACTGAGTGATCGAAAGACACGTTTTTGTAACCGTTTGCGTTACGAGAACCGAAGAGATTGGAGTATCGAAAGGTGAAGTGGTAGTTGAATTGCTAGAGGAAAAACCGCTCCAACGGCTTCGTGGAAATAACCAATGCGATCCTAAGACAATCGAGTCATTTGCTTTGGTTTTAGGCTTTCTTGAAAACATTAGGGTGCTTCCTACTGTCCTACTGAACCTACGACGAAAAGCGCAAACAAGGGAATTATGGCGTGTTTCATGTTGGGGGTTAAGAAGTTGTGACGGCATTTGTTGTTGTCTAAATTTGTTGGGGCAACTTCCATTGAATCGCCGAGTTGTCTGAAATAATACTAATAGTAGTAGATTACCCACCGAGATGAAAAATGTTTCATTTCTGTCGAAAGCTAATGCTCGAGACAGAAGGAAATTTCCACCGAGGTTTGTATACTATTTTATTCGCAATCATTCATTTTTGGCACATAAACCAAAATTATTTTTTTGAAGTTTTACTCTGCGCCATCTACCGAGCCATTTTTGTACTCACAGCAGGTTAGGAATGGGCCCATTCCTAGCCTAGAAAAGGAAAGTAAGGCCAGGAATGGATTGTCAGGAATGACTAAATTCCCCACTTCTTAAAAGGTTAGGAATGGATATATTATCTATATGATTGCAAATAAAAAAAATTTGTAAAGTAACGTGTGAAATAGGAATTGAAACGGTCACCTAAAAAAATTCGAGTAACAAGGGTAATTTTTAGAAAAAAGCTATAAAAAACCTGCTGCATGTAGATTTTAGTGGGTCCATTATTACTTCCATTGGCACATCTCGTCTGAGTTTTGCTTGCACGATTCGCTCTTGTGAAAACTGGTAACCATTTTTGCGCTACGAACAGTTTGAACTGACACCTTGAAAAGTCAAGATTCGGAACGTTTTACTATAATGGAATTTCTATTTCTTTCCATTCTTCCTAGTGGCGTAGGTTATTAGTCAACAACAATAGTAGCATCACGCTTCAGATAGTCACACCAAGGAAAAGTGCGACGTAACCTTTCCATGAATGAATGCAAATAAATGGTGGATTGTATAATTTGCGACACTGAATTTAAATAAGTCTATGAAATAACTTTCTTCTAAAAACTACGTTTGGAGCTGTCTAAAAAATCCCGGTAATGTTTTAACAACTCACCGAGGTCCACTACTGCATTTTGCCATAGCGGACATAATACGCAAAACTTTTCATTACCTGTTTGAATTACAAGTTTACCTTGAAGTAAAAGTAAAACTTTCTTGTTTAAGTTTAGAACTACTGCAGTAAAGCCTCAACTATTATAACCTGCTCCAGGAAACATGTCTAGCAATTTTGTACAGTTTGTACAGAAAAGTATTGAGATTTATGGATGAGATCCAAAGTCTGACAACATTGTAAAAAGTGACTTTAATTGTTGAAAGAAACTATTGCAGAAGATAATAATTTCTAGATCAGTGTCACGGCATCATTAATGCACACTTAGACCTTATTAAGAACCTCTACCTTAATTTGTACGTTTATGCCAAAAAGTATCAGGTCAGTAAGCTTAAAGTGTTTAACTTGTTATAATCGTTGGGTAGACGATTGGAATTCGAGAGAGTTGAGAGCAGGGTTGAACAGCGAGAAAGTAACTACGTGAGTCCCGTGGCACAGTGGTTAGTGCATCCCAAATTCGAGAGCGGAGGGCGGACGGGCTGTAGGTTCGAAACCCGCCGGTGATTCAAATTCTTCTCTGGTTCAAAGATTGTTATCAAACTCAACAAGTTTACATTATTATTACAATTATTCTGATTAAAATGATGGCATAATGGCGCAACAGTTTCATTTATTCCAATATTGATGCCGTAAGCCGTATTTCGGTAAAATGACGAAGACGAGCACTCGAAAACGTCAGCAAGGGTTTAAGTATGCATAAATATCAAAACACTATCAGATTGTTACGATAAACGTACACATTGTTATCTAGACCCAAATCAAAATTGTTCAAATAAGAGCAGGTCCTGATTTTGGGCCACAACATAAATTTTGGTAGGGAGATTCGCAAGATCCACATTCCCTATTAAATAGCGTCAAACAAAAATAACAAAATTTATTTCTCTTACATTGTACAATGTACATACGAGTTGTCCACTTTCCTAGGCAAATAGCGCTGCGCTGGAATTAAAGATCAGTCCAAAACTGTAGAATTTTAAAATTAAAGCCTGAATCAAATTGTGACTGTACTAACAAACTTAGCTCTTCAACATCCACCAAGTTTCAGTTAAAGACTGTTAAGTGAACAAAAACTAATTATAACATTAAGTACCGACAACAGAAGCAACGCAACTAGCAACAATTGAGTAAATTTGGTTCACAATATGTATTAAAACAGTTACGTATTAGTTTGAACTACATAGTATAGCACTTAGTACGACTAGCACTTGTTAAAATGCGACAGTAGCAACTAGCTGAATGTCGGGTCGAAATGTGGCCAAGTTTTGATGATTCTGTAAACGTTAACTCCGGGACTTTCTGTGTGAAACGTCTGATTGTGAGCTACCAGTTTATAATTCCTCCCCAAATGCCCCCGTTTCACCCCCAATTCCAGGAGATTTTTCGCAGTTTCGATCATTTCCGGATTGAGTTCGTCGAAAACGAAATTGCCGATAAATGCGATTCCTATGGAGTCTTTTCGGTGGAAATTCGTGATGTCCCAGCCTCGTCCCACGTACGCGTTCCCATCACCCCCGATCAGGAAATTGTAGCCGATATCAGGTGAACCGAGATGACCCACGTGGTACTCTTGAATCGACTTGACTCTGGCGGAACACGTGTGGATGGTGGAGCATAAGGGGGTGACGGTGTGAGAAACGATGACCAGAGGTACTGGATGTTTGAGGGGTTTTGTGAAGTTTTTCGCCGGCCGACCGCCCCATGTTTTCCTGTAGATGAGTAGATGGGATCCTATTGGGGTGTCTTCT
Organism: Schizotus pectinicornis; assembly: GCA_951805265.1. Classification (NCBI taxonomy): domain Eukaryota; kingdom Metazoa; phylum Arthropoda; class Insecta; order Coleoptera; family Pyrochroidae; genus Schizotus; species Schizotus pectinicornis. The sequence continues at coordinate 20,215,715 of OX638203.1, forward strand.
GTCGATATGTCGGAGTCGGATCCGGGTTCGGGGGGTCCGTTGTCTTTGGTAAATTTTATAGCACAGACAACTACTGTCACTACTAATATGGCAACAATTAGAATCGCCACATATCTGACCGACATGAGGGACGGGAAAGACTTCTTTGACGACGGAGAGTCCGATGGGTGAACGTCCGACGATGTGCTCTCGGACTTGACCAATTTGCCTAATCGGGACAAATCCAGTTAGAACTTTTAAATTAAAGTTAACTCGGGGTTGTTAGTGAATTAGAAAAATTAAGGACTCACTTGTTCGGGCGGAGCCGTCGAATTTCTGACGATATCGCGAATTGACTCTGATCAGCACCATTAAAGCAATGAACCAATTAAAGTCATGCTCAATGCCCTTTGGCATAGTACTGGCTCCTACAGCTAATGATCTGGGCGTGGAAATGAAAAAAGAACCACAGCTTCACTGGCGATATGAAAATGGTAGTGTAAACAAATCTATATTCGTTGCCTGTTTTGATGAAGATCTACTTAACAAAATATACACAGGAACGCCAGATTTACTACGCAGATCATTTAGGTACTTTGAGATTCCGGGAGGAGGTTTTTCAAACTAATTACGGACATCCGGAATTACTCATGAATACTGATTTAAAGTTATACAAATTTCAGTATTGAAGAGAGTAGAAATGATAAACAATAAACGTTTGTCTTTTTATCTTCTCATTAATTAAGTCTAATATTGCAGGAAGAGAAGACTCATAGATATGCGTCAATTCATACAGCAGCTGTTGGAATTGTGAAATGCGCGATTTGACGTGCGAATTGCTACCGCATCCGTTCTAATCGCCAGACTTGGCCCCCCGCGACTTCCGTCTTTTTCAAACGTCAAGATGCTTACCTACAGCAAACATTGTTTTGGGAATCGAAGTGACGCTACTTTAGAGACTTGCATCTCGAATTTTATTGGACTTGCGTTGAGTGTCTTAACTAATAGAAGATCACTAACTTGACCTGATTTATTGTTATTTTTTTTCTTCACTTCAATTGCCAAAGAACTCTTATGTTTAAGTAAAGGTTGTTTTGAATAGTTAAACAAATAGTGGAAAACAATTAAATAATAAAAAAAAATGGCAGATGTGGGTCAAACATTTTTGAAATGAAATTTATGATTGCCAAATATTTGATCTAAAGATTTATGTTAGTTGCATAGAAAAAAATTATACAAAATTATTTATTTGCTAAAAATGGACGGTTAGGAGGAAGTTTTGGTCCTGAAGGGTTTGAACGGCAATCAGTTTAAACGAAGCATTTTTATCAAGGAGGAAAACATGTAGCCTAATCACCAATCACAATCATAAATCAATATTAGATGTGGGTACATTTGCTTGCATTATGATCCTGGCCATGTGACAGCGTGTTATTTAAAAGTGGCAGTTCTGGCGTGTAAATAAAGTTGCTAAAATAATGATTGATAGAGTAAGAAAGGCACAAAAGAACTGCTATTTTAAACATCCGACATACGACCTTCCACCATTTATTTTTATTTTCACATAAATTGTACAGCAAATCAAAACAGCGCCTCAACATTTCCCAGAAGCGCGAGCTTGGCCGAAATCAAGGTTGAGCTATCCTACCATCATTAATTATCGCTTTTCAAAGAACAATTTAAACAAGTTTGAATAAATTGGAATCCCACACCCACCGAAAAATAAAATTTACCCATCTCGTTCCTAAGATTTTTCAAACTTTTCTTATCATTGTAACTTTTCGAGATATTTTCCAAAAGTCCTTTTAAATAACAATAAATTTTGAAGTGGCCAATGGTGCGTCAGTTAGTTCTACTTCAATGCTGTTTAAGGGTACCTACTATCTTTAAGGAGATCATTATGGGTGCCGTCGATGGCTTGGGGCCCGTTTACGTTCTGGTAGATAGTGACGGGCCCGTTGAACTGAGTGACCGAGCCGATGATAACGTCAGTAGAATTTTCAATGTTAATTGTAGCATTGTCAGAATTAACAATTCCGCCGGCACTGGACAATTCTTGGAGATCCGCAACGTTGCCTTCATCGTCCTGCAGGATCAGTTCCGAACTTCCCATAGCCAGAGGATGGACATTTGGCACTAGACTGGTCGTGTTGCTGTTAGTCCTTGGAGTCATTTGACTTCATTATTGTTGAAACTATTCACTCGTCATTAACGCAGAAAGAAGAATCATCACTGATGAAGTTTTATCGCGGTTTTTACCAGGAAAATCATTTTATTCAATACAACGGTCGCCTCACAATATCAAGCGATAACGCGACTGGTTAACAACATAAACATATTTGTTGCTTGTTGCCAGCGCAAATTAGTGTTGAACGATGGATCGTGCCGTGGAGCTGCCAACGGGTGGTGGGGAAAACCAAACGCGAACCGGAAAAAGATGAGGAGTTATTAATTTCTTTATCAACAGTAATGTTATGTTTCCCAAAAAAATTTAAATTATTGTCCCCATAACAATTTCTTACAATGTCACAATGTATTCTGAACCCCCAAAACAACAGTTTCTTGTTGCAATTTGAAACTTTGTGTTAAAAAGATACTATTATTTGAAAAAACTAAAAAAAATGACACATTTAATTACATGTATGTCTAAGCATAAGGAAACTAAATTAAATTTAAATGTATCCATGTAGGTACTATACATAATTTTAGTTATTTAATTGTATCATATGTTAAAGCTGTAATTTTACTAATAACGAAGATATTTCGGTTCATTCACTTTAGGTGACTCACCCTGTAAGGTATGCATTACGATTTAATTTTAAATTTCCCGCTGGATCTTCACTGCCAACCTTGCCGTCTGCCATCTAGTGCCAGTGTGCCAGTACTGCCAGTCTCTGACGCAGCGTTGCCAACTTTAGGAAAATTTCTCTATATTTAGGGAATATCCCTATATTAGGAAAATGTGGAACGATTTAAGGAAACTATTATATTATCTAGAAAAATTTGATTTCAGTTCCTATTGCGAATAATTTTATTTTAAATAAAATTTTTCGCCTGTGGCGCTATTTTGCTTACTTTTCACTAGAAAAGATAGCAAATTTTTGAATCTGGGGATGAAAACTCTTATCTAGGGAAATATTCGCCGACACTAAATGTTGGCAACGCTGCCCTGCCGTGTCAGTCGTCAGTCAGCCATCTTTGTGTTGTCCCATTATTATCTCTGATCATGAAGATCGTGGATATCCTTTTATTTGATTGTGCCCTAACCTTTACTATCCTCTTTTTTCTTGCATCTTTGATGTTATGCTTGGTATATAAGTATGGAAAAGAACCGGGATTAGAAAGTCGTGTGCCTCTTCCCTGCACTTCAGACCGTTGTAGGAGACTCAAAAGGAGACAACAAAAGACAAAAGTACGTATTTACAAGTTTTAAAACATAACCTCAATAACATAATTCTAACCCTACTTAATTGTGACAACAACAACAAACGTCACAGCATAAAAAATGAGCATAATAACGCTCCAAATCGGTCAATGCGGCAGCCAAATCGGTGAATCTATTTATTCAAATCTCCACGAGGACGCCAACGAAGCCTCCCCTTACCGTTTCCAATCGCTAAAAGCGTGGTTTTCCATCACCGAGCGCGGCAAGTCGGAGCCTCGCTCTATCGTAATCACCGACGAGCACCTCCAGAAATCGGCGCCGTTTAGCTTCAAGAACGTTATCGCCAAACCTTTCGGAGGCTCCGCCAACAATTGGGCCGTCGGTTACTCGGACAGGAGTCGGCTGGTGATAGAGGAAATTCTGGAATCGACGCGGAAGGAGGCGGAAAAATGCGACGAAATCGGCAGTTTTTTAAGCTTATTTAGTTCGGCGGGAGGCACCGGTTCGGGTGTTGGAAGTTTCGTTAACGAGAAGTTGCGCGAAGACTTCCCAAAGAAATTGATTTCAAGCGCGGTGATACTTCCTTTTGTTAATGGCGAAATAGCGACGCAGTCCTACAATACTTTACTGACTTTGTCGAAATTGTATTCAATCAATGATTCGGTTTTATTGTTTGAAAACGACCGCTTCCGTTACTTGTGCAGTAATTACCTAAATAGCGAAACTAGTTTAAGCAGTATTAACAAGTTGATCGCGCAACAGTTACTGGGGGTTTATCAACCGATCAGTGGCGCTCCTCTTTCGGGGATCATGGGCGAGTTGTGTCCGCAACCTGAATACCGACTTCTACAAGTCAAAAGCGCCCCTCTCTTGAAAGAAGACTCTGGCACTTGGAAGTCGCTGTTTGGAGCCGTTTCTAGGCAGGCAAGGTTCGATTTGCAGCAGAAAATTTCGTGTAAAGTGCAGTTGAGGCCGAAATTTCTAGCGACTACTCTTGTTTGTCGAGGAAATCCGCGGCCCCCCGAACAGGAATTGGTGCCCTTTAAAAACCCCAATTTGTGCCAAAAGCTCCACATTTACAACCAACCGCAAAAAATTTGTAATTTCGATAAGTTTTTAGCAATTATCTCTAATGGTAATGGCGTCTTTGTACCGTTAAACTCAATCGTAGGCGATGCCCAGAAACTATTTAATTACGGCGCCTATTTGCATCACTATAAAAAATTTGGTGTTGATCACGATTATTTTCTAAATTGTTTCGAGAAAGTGGAAAACGTTCTTAGAGATTATAAAGATTTGTGAAGCTTTTAATAAAATTTTTGGATTTGAACTTATTTTATTTGGAAATTTCAGTGACTTCTTGGACGATTGAAGAGAAAAAGAAACTGCTTCTTGCCTTGGAGAAGCACGGCGCCAACGACCTGCTAGTACAGTCGATGATGCCGGAAAAGTCCATTTCTGAAATCCGATATGCTTTTGAGAAATTGAAAAAAAATGCTTACAACAAATGGTTGCAAGAGGAGAAGACTCGCGAAGAAGAGTCGCCAATCAATCAATGGATCAAGGTTATGAAAAAATCGCTACGGCGAGGACCCGGACTCGGCGTTGTTGACGTAATTCCTCGAGTTCTCAAGTACATATCTTTGTACGAAAAACGAGCTCCAGATGATGACGTTAAATTGAAGTAAGTAGAGCAGTTTTTTTTAAGCGTAAATATTTTTTTTTTCTCTCAGAGACTGTTATTTAGTGTTGTCAGAAATATCTAATGGTATCGTTTCAAAAAGATTGGATGCCGCAACTAGTAATTTTCTTTTTATGAATTTGACCAAATTGGCCATTTCAATGAAGAAAATGGATAACGAGAAGCATCGGGAGTTCGTGAGGGACGTCAATTTGGACCATATGCTCAAATGGCAAGAAGTTAAAACCTACAACAGGAAGAAAAGCCAGAAGGTTTATAAAATCTTGTTTTAGTTGTGTTTCTGTCTTAATGAGTCTTTTCAGGATAACATCATTTTGAACCCCTTAAATGTCCCCAATGAACTTCTGAAGATTCCGGAAGAAGATACTTCAACAATGGCTTTGAGTTCCTAACATCATTTTTATTTTTGGACTGAATTAGTTTCTTTTTTTTTACTTCATAAACCTTAATTATTATTTTTTGTTTTATTATGTTGTTTTTAAGGCTAAAGTGGGTGGCATGTCAAACAAAATAATATTATAATTGAATAATAAAATCTTAATTTGGTAATCTTACGTAAATATTATTGGTAAACATGTTAATGTTGCATGATAATTGTATTGGGAGCATTGTATTAGAGCTACAATTATTTATATACAGAGTGATCCATTAGCCTCTTTACAAATTTTGGCAAAGAAAACTAGATTTAAATTCACAAAGAAATGTCTATTGAAAAGGTAGCTCCTATCTTTCCGTGTTTAGAAGTTACAGCATTTTTAAAATTTTTACATTAACAAAGCCATGATTTAGCATAACGAAATTTAGTTACCATCAGTTTTTGTTTATGGCATAAATGGAAAAAAATTAAAAGAGTTTGTTTTGAATTGCGTCTTGCAATTAAATAATTAATTAATTAAGACAAGCCAATTTTTAAATTTGAATAATGTGTCCAAATGGTGGATACGCCGGTGAATCGTTCCCTTAGAATGGTGTCTTCCCACTGGCTTGTATGGGGGACCGTCGATGACAAATAGTAAAACTCTTTTCAAACATATCACATTTTTATAATCTTTCATTCGCTTTAACATTCTGAGACGTTACAATGTTGAAACATTTGATATGGTACAGAGACAATGTTTCACGAAGACAGCAGGGCTAGCGTCTCTGAATTTGTAGTGGGCACCTCACATCCTCAATGAACCATTGTCAATCCTTACAGTTCTCCATAGTTTTGTACTTGCTTTTGATTGTATAATCTGCACTACAGCGTCAACACACATTCGAGCTAGCTGAATCGAACTATTTACACTGATAGTAATAAGAAAATTTTTATTTTACAAATAAGTTGATATGAATAGTCGAGAATTGGCATCAATTACATTCAGTGTATTGACATTTGACAGCATAAAGAAATTACTTCTCAATAATTGTGCATTATACAGATTGTCGAATGGTGAACATGTAATAATTCGAAAACGCTATACACTTGACTATTTACATAAAATGAATTTTGAATTGTGCAGAGGAACCTGATCGTTTTTCAACCCTGCGTCCGAGAGATCCGATCCCCAAAACGAGCAGGTTCTCTGGACGACGACATTGAGCAAATGGCACAACCATCGGAGGGATACAACAAGCTAATCCGATAGGGAATCACAGCAGGAATTAAACATGACATGACGACACAGTTTTAAAGAAAATATGGTTTTCATATTATACTTTTATCGTCGGCGCAAATCCAGAAATACTTCAGCAAGTGCTTCATTATTATCTAAAGGTGTTCTTGACGAAACCGCCACAAATACCCGTCTCGGGGAGTTTCTCGATTTGACTAACTCGAATTTGGCCGTGTCTCATCAGTTCTGGGGGTCGAAAAAATTGGAAGTCTACATGGTCAGCGAACACATGCGCTTCGAGCTGAAGTATTTTTGGGAATGTGCAGCATTGGTGTCACGAACACTCGCACATACCACGAGCTTTTGAGATCACACAAACGTCAAATACGATTACATGCACAAACATACATAAGAGATTTACGAAATATGCTTATGAAAAATATGAAATTGTATATATTTATATTATATTTAGACGATTGTCGAGGGTGTATTTATATTACAAGGCTAGAAGGGCACAGATTCGCAGGCATGCGGAAGGTCGCTTTCCAGTGGAATACTGTGCATGATAATACGCCATCGCCAGATTGGTTCAGTCAAATGAAGGAGAGCAACAGGATCATGAACGTCCGTTGGTGGGTTATAGAATGACAAATTTCTCGATATTCCAACTCTTTCGACAGTCACAATCCAGAGGTAGAAGCCCCGTGCGACCAGTTCTTTCCGGAAATTTGGCAGTGTCTACGATTAGGGGCAATAACCTAAAGACGGAAGTTTTCATGGCCCGCGCCTAAACAGTCGAGTTTATTTGACTGGCTTTGCCTAGTATTTATAGAGCACTTGGATTAAGATAAGTATTGCAGTAAAAATCATCGGACGATGGAGAAAGTTAAGAAACACTTCAATGGACACACACAACAGTTAAACATGTCAGTGTCTGGAATTTGTGCAGTCGCCTGTGATTGTCGCTCGGATTGCCACTTCCGGTCTTCATTGATACATCCGCAAAAAATATAAAAAAATAAAATCGAGCTCGAATCATCAGCGGGGGATGCTTATTGACGTCCGGCAAATAGCTGGTACTGGAACATCAGAAAACAATTATGCGAGGGTTATTGAACGAGATCCGGATCTATACTCTTATCAGGCTTCTTTTCAGTTACTTTATGTCAAGAATACGAGACACTTCCTCCCCTTAATGTGTGGCTGCAACTGCGCAGCTCTCCTGGCATTTTTGGGGTGCTATGACTTATGTGAGAAGCGAACTAAGTGCCAGATATAATAGGGGATGCTACAGGGGCTTCCAACTTTATTAAATATGACACTTTTAATCGCTTTGTGCCGTAATAGTCAATACTACAGTGTGTGAGCCAAAGCTGGAGTTTGTTACGATCGTGGCAATTCTAATTACGAAACTACTGTTTATTTTCTTTTTTAACTCGCAATTTACAGGAGCAAACACGAAGCAAATCATGAGAGGTTTTAGGAAGAAGTTCAATTATTGACTTCAGGCCTCAGTGATAGTTAGCAGGTAGAGCAGCCACCTGTAAACTTAAGAGTGACCATTAAAATTATTTCTAAAAACAAAAGGGAGCAAGGATTGCACCATGGAAAAGCTACGGTGCACTTGAGGAGTTAGCTAATGGGAGATGGCAGCCATCCGTTTGCTCCGTTTAGGTTTGGCGTTAGGAAACTCGATTTACGTCACAGTAATCCGTATTGAACGTCAAAATGTTAACAAGTAAAGTTATATGAGCGAGTTTATGCTGTATGCAAATTATTAATTGTACAGGGGGCCTCGAAGCAGGTGGAAAATGGGAGCTGAGACCTGGATGTTCCTGTTCCTGTAAACAGTTCGAACCTGAGCCGTGGTGCAGCAGGACGGTCGTTGAGGGAATTGAATGCGACCTTCATTAGTCCGGTGAAAGTTCAATAAAGTGCCACTGATGAAGGTTACATTATCGTGGCAAATTCGAGGAAAGTACTCCTGTATTTTAGTGATGCTTTTTATTATTGAGCTTTTAAAGTTTAGACACGTTTGTTGTTTTCGCTAAAAAATTACCTTGTTGTGAAACGTGAACTCCATTGCGGGTCTAGTTAGCACACAGCTAGAACAGTCTTAAAAAAGTCAGTCTCAATAATTCAACAATTAGGCGGAGGTGGGTCTCGTATCCTGATTTAGTCCCCATCCAGAGATCAATTTCAATAGCCCCCGCCAGGTGAATGAAATGCACGACAGAGACATATGATTTGTGTGGGATAAGCAGGAGTGTGAGTGTTAATACGACGACGGTCATACGTACGTACATTCAGCTAAATGTTATGTTCAAGGAGGGGCATTTCCTAACCGAGCTACTAGAGAACGTTCTGCCGTTGGCCGGTTGGTGTGAAGAGGTGAGTCTTACCATGCCGGAGCCGAGCTGCTGCAACAGCCCTGAGCCCTGAGAGCCGCCCAACACTGCCGAGGGCCGACGGGACCTGATGCTCTGCATGCTACTGCTGAGCAGAAACGGGACGCTGCTGCTAGTGTTGGGCATCGAGCCTCCCTGCAAACACACCACAGCGCGCTCAGAGGCCTGCAGCGGCCGCCTCGCAGGAGGCACCCCCTCCAGGAACTGCGCACTCTACCCGTCGACGACAACACCGAATAGAAGCAGACCGCGGCCTCCACCAACCGCTCCTCCGCAACCAATACCGACAGACAAATTAACAGATCAACCGTCTTAAAGCAGACAGAGCTAGGGCAAGGATGGATAAATCAATTCGTGCTACCCATTAAGCAGTACTTAGTACTTTTAAGTTGTGTCGCTGAGTCATAAGCTCCAGTTGTGCCAGCTGCTAAGCAATCAAATCCGGGTAACTTAGCAACTTAACCAGGTTTAGCTACAGGTGAGCCCTTTGCTTCTTAGTTTTGATGACGTAGACAAAAATTAAACTGCCATGCTTGATTAGGGCTCTTAGTAGGAGGGGAGTAAGGGGCGGCCCCGAAATTATGCCTGCGGAGTTTGAGAGTTTATCGCTCTTAGTAATTGGGCATTTGGGCTAAGGTGTAAGGCGCGTGTTGTCGCGCCTTAACAGGCCGGTTATCTGCGTTGATTAATTGATCTCGCGGCTCGAGGAGCGCGGCCGGAATTGGTGGAAGCGGCTCGATCTGTCGACAATATTGTACGACCCCTTCATCTTGTGCGGAATCGGGTCTTTGTACGACGTTTAATGATACCAAATACAGATACTCACTATCATGCTCCGTGCAAGCTGAATAGAGACAGAGCGCAATCAACACATTGCACATGATCCAAGCGGTCGGACGGCACAAATGAGAATGAAGACATGATTAACAATGTGACAGTAACATGAGTGAGCGTGTAATGTCGTGCAGGAGTCCGTGGGGAGGCTTCCGCAATGGACGTGGACCTCGCCACGGGTGCACGAACTCATCGTCGAAACATAACACACCACACACGAGATACACGAGAGCACTTACATAGGTGGACGGCACCGATAGGCTCGAGCCCTCACGGGACACAGAGCTGTACCCTATAGCGCCCTGTGCGAACAAGCGCTTCAGCAATTTTATCGGCATCGAGGTCGTGTGTCAAACGCTCTTTGCACACTCCAACACCACCATAACTCATAAAACTCTCAAGATCGTAAAGGAAAAAATTAGTTTCCGAAGTGCAAAGTTACGATATGGTGCTGGTGTCATTGTTGGGGTTTTGTGAAAAGAGCACTTTAATATAAAGTGTAGATTAGTATGCACATAAATTTTAGCATGCACTGGTGTGCAGTGTTGAGAACTGTGAAACGACTTTCTACCAACGCTGTTGTCTACAAGAAACAAAATAATAAACCTAAAAGCAATAATCGGGCCTTAATTTGCATTCTCAGCGCGAAACTTGTAAAGAAAATTGAACAAAAACAAATCAATTAAGTACCGACTAAATTACAAAAACTTAACTTCCGACGTTGCTACTTCTACTTCTAATGTGTTGAGTAAGTTACCAGTGCCTGCTAAAATTTGCAACATAAAACCGTTCTACAGAGTAAGCCGTCGTCATCACTGTAATGACCAGTGGAGGCGTCAATCGCCTTAGGTAATAGTTATTTATTAACAAGAGTTATCGAAAGCGCTGTTGTTAACAAACCCTTTCGCTGCAAAGAACTAAATGATTCTACATGAAGACAGAACGCTATTTAGAAATACAAGCAACTACAGAAGCGTAATACAGGTGGCTTTAGCTGTTCGGCATTATTAAGGTGAGCAACAAGAATCGAGATTAGCTGCCAGTAACGGACTTGGTGATAAGTTGGGGACAATGTTTACTTTCAACAGACCGGCGTGTGACGAAATTTAAAAAACGACAGGCCAAGGTTCGTGATCCAGCACGAAAAATTGATGAGGTTACGGGTCCTCGCAGGTAATAGCTCTATATTGCGTCTCCACGGGCTGTCTAGAGCGCTTCCTGGTTGTCAATAAATTTTGCTTGAACGTACGGCAAAACAATGGAAAACGTAGAAAATGAATTTACTTTTTACGAAGATTTTTAGGTTTATAAAGATCGCCCATGGAGCTGTCACCAATTATGAATTTAAATTAATTTTAATTTTCTAAAGTCACAAGTCAGGCCTTAACGGGAACGGATTCCCTCTAAACTTCTAATTTTTTAACTTGTATGATAATCCCAGGAATAGGCAAGTAATGATACCAACACACAATTTAACGAAACTTAGACCATAAACTATCTATCTATAAAATAATTAAGTAGGTACTCAGCAAATTACCAATGTTTTTTTGATCGATTTCGAAATGTTTTGCAATTTTCTGAGAACCCAAACCCACATTTTGCTAGCCGCCATTTCATTAAAGCCGCCTGTATTAGATGTTAGCTGGCAATAAATAACTATTACTGAAGCTTATAAGTACCCAGTTAGTCTACAATGTCCAGACAATCTTAATCAGGCCATAACATGAACGTTTTAGGTCCAATTTTGCCGACGCGCCCCGAATCGACATCGCAAGACTTTCAAACAAAATCGGAGAGAGCAACTGACGTTACTTTCATCTAATTTTCTGCTCATTCCGAATTTTCGTCTGATGTCGATTTAACGAGGGTGTAACCGACCCGGGATTTAATCTCCAGCCGACGCTGCAGATAAATATTTAAAGCCTCATCAGCGTCTTAAGACTTGCAATGTTTCCCAATGTTCACCAATTGATTGGAAACGTTCAGGTTACGGCCCTGCATCGATTCGACTGTGTTAAATCCATACCGTTGGTGGTGAGAGGTTAACGGTGGACCCTCGTCGTTCTTGAGGACCTATGCTAGAGTGTCTTCGGATGGGGAGGCCGCCACCTGGCGTCCCACCCGGCGACGACGCGCACGAAGGAGCTATGCGAATTTTGGGCGTCATTAAGGTATTATCTGACAGTCTTCTGTTGGGGAAGGCGTTGACTACTCGAAGGAAATTGCTGTCGGGCGAGGATGGCGACCCTCCAAACCACCAGCCGCCCAGCACGCCACCTTCGGACCAGACCACCAACTTAGCACAAAATCGCCAAGAAAATATGCTAAATAACACGAATTTTCAAAATTTTGCTAGAATAGTTCCTTCTAACTAGGCGAAAATTCGAATTTCGTATTAGACGTCAACTAGAAGTTTGTACATTTGGCTGGCACAAGTCAAGACACGGAAGAGGGGCGCTGCTGATGTCTAGAAGGAAATGGGGATACGAACCGGTGGAGTTTTTCCGGGCCATGTCTTCGGCGCTGGAGGTCTTCCGCTGCTCTATCCTCAAGTTGGGTATGTTGAAGGGCGGCACGTGCATGTTATCCGAACTGTATTGGTGTCTTAGCGGCCTGTGTCTCTCCGGACTCGGCAGCGAGAGGTTGTCGAGTTTCAACTTGTTGCGTTGGTTGCGGTCGATTTGGTCGAGCATCTCTTGCAACACCTCGAGTAGAATCATGAATTGCTCTAAGTTCAGGGAAGGATTGACGGTTTGCGGCAGCAGGGAAGGCATCACTTTGGTCGCCATTAAATTGACGGATAACCCGTACTTCTTGTCGCTGAGCATCAGCCGGTAGATGTCTGCGAAAAGAGATTTATAAGTTTTAAAATAAGAGCTCTCGATGTAGTCATCTATTATCCTTCAATACGGGCGGCATTGTGTCGCTCTCGTAAGACGTATGGAAATAAATTGAATTCTACTGCGACTAAAAGAAATGGAGGCGAAAGTAGGTTTGAAGGGTTCCCGAGGGAGCGTCGACGACAAGTCAAATATTCGGAAGAAATTAAGTGCAGCAACAAAGGATTACGGGGATAACGCGGCTTGTGAGAGGAAACCGACAACAACATGCCCTATTGGTACATAATTGGGTTAGGCTAATTGAATGGAAAATCCAAGGAGCACCACGCCGACGTCCCAAGTACAATTTCCTGGGATATTAGCCAAGATTGCTGACTCGCGGAGGGGTTTAATTGGGTTAGCGGGAGAAAGAATTTTATTATCCCAAATAATACTCAATCTTCATCGAAACAACGGGGGCGGCCATCAACATCATCCCCAACAATACTAGACCACAGATTTTGGCCCCACCAAAAACTTTCGAGGCGTCATTAGACAGATTCCTTTGACTTTAGTCACAAAGTCGCAAAATTGGATCTCAATTAATACAACTCCTCCTTCCTTGTTTCGAATAGAAAATAAATTTTATAAAATTGATGGATTTAAAAACTCATAAATTTAATTTATTAAAATTTAAAATTTTTCCTGAAGCACCTATACGTAGTCACCTCGCGTTTTCACCACTGTGACATTGAGATTCGACCGCGTCCTTCTTTAAATTTTGCAGGACGACCCGGCCGATCTTTGTAATCGCCCAAATCCCTACAAATTGCATCACACGAGACAAAGCTGATATATCGAGATAGTTTTGAACTGGTGGAATTAACCGAAATGTGCCGGTCTGGGGCTGAACGCGTCCAGGTCCGTATTGGGCGAGTTGTCCGGCGAAAAAAGGGTAGAAGAGCTTTTACGTGTGCTGAAAAAGCGCCCACTTACTTACGACCCGTAACGTTATTTGGGGATCGGACAGCCGAATGTCGTACAAAAGGGGCAATACTTCGTCGATGATCTGGCTTTTGTCCAGTCGATCCAAAGTCCTTTCAACGCACGATAACACATTCGACACAATTTTCAAATCCGATTGGTTTTTTTCGTAGATCACTTTGGTCTTGGGCAGAATCATTCTTCGGATGGCCGTTTCGTCCAGATATTCGGCCACGTTCGTCACAGCGACCAGGGCGGCACTCTGAAACGACACAACAGTTATTCGATCGCTTTGGCACGATTCCATCCCTGTGTTTTTATCTTGCGAACGGCCGAAAATGAGATTACCGACCCGCTGAAGGCGGCGCATGTCACAAAATTTTATTTACTCGGAACACACAAAGTCGGAACTTTCGAGGCAACAGAGCGGATATTTAGACTGTTTGATGTTTCCACTTGGCACAATGGCAGACGGAGATTACAACACGGCAACTACTTAGGGCCGAACACCCACCAGTTGACGGCGCCAAATAAAGAGTAATTAACCAGAATTAGGTGAGGCGTCGCGGTGTTGTCTTTAGAGCAATTCCTAAAGAACACTCAAAAAAGAAATTTAACAAATTTCCCGTCAATATTGTTTGGATGAAACTAAGATCATTCTACATAAGTCATTTAGATTGTTAGAAAGTCCTGTTTTTAACCAATAATTAGCACCGAAGAACATCTTTCCCTTGTCATGAGCAGAAAGCTGGCCGCTGATCAAATTGGGAAATTTTGTCTTCGCGTTTCCGCAGAGGATTCGGGCAGTGGGCACATGCATGACCACGTTTTGCAAGTTGTCCAAAACGTTGCCGATCACCTGCGGCACGTGCTCGAAGTTAAGCTTTTGTCGAAGTCCTTGCCTAGTTTATAATTTAATTATCGATTGCAAACCACCCGCTTCAAACCCGGAATTGCGTTCAACCCGGTTCCTGAAGAGCTTTTAACTAAACCTAAACCAAAACAAAATTTGTTTCAGTCTAGCAGAAAAAAAAAGTTTCCGTGATAATGAAACCTAAGCCCGCTATTGAAAACAAATGCTGAAAATCGGAGAAAAGTTACCGAACTTCCTTACCTGAACCTGTATCGTGGTGCTTTCGAAGGCGTTGTAAAGCATCGGCAACACTTCAGTACGGATATCGTCTCGTGGGGTTTTCTCGAGGATTATGTGCAAGTTCTCAAGAAGCGTGACGGTAGCTTGAACGGTTTTAGGTGCTGAAAACACACTCCTGGAAAAACAATTGGGGAACTCGATTAATTAACGAGGCTCAATTAAAAATAAATTCGTGATGATCATGATGGTTACGGCACTTTGTTGATTGCTCGTGTTGCATGAAGGAAAGTAATTGCGTGAAAATATCAGTGGGCTGAACCCTTCGCGTCCAAATATAGCGGAAAATGGATGAGGGCGGTGTTAATATTGCAAAGATCAGAGCAGCCCCTAATTTTAGACTGTCAGCAAACTTGATAACGGTTAAGGCGTAAATGTGACAATTTTTTTATAGATAGTCCCACCAGAACTATGCCGTTCGATTTAACCACCCTAACGCCCACATAACGTGCTGTCTCACAACTGAGAGGGGTGAAAAGTTGCATGATTCTCAAGAGCAACGCGATATCTTTGCGGTCGATTCCAGATTTGCGTTGGTTCTCAGAAGACTGAAAAATTCTAGAAATAAAAAAAGTTTACCAGTTATTGAAGACAACTGTACCAGTCTGTCAGAAGAGTTTTGAATTGTCAGAGATCAAATTGACCTCCAGCTAAAATATTGGTCAACCCATAAAAACGTTATTAATTAAAAATTCCAATTATTTTTATTCATTGTTGACTGTTGACACATCACGGATCTCATGTGTCAAGTTTTGAATTAGTTCATAATATTACCAATCAAAATGAATAATGAACTAATTTTATGATAGACCGGATCAATAGTATAATAACTACATGTTGATGGCAAAATTTCTGCTATAAAAGCAAAGTTTTTTCTAGTGTGGTCAATCATCTTCATTGCTTAAAAACCTTTATGCTATTAAAGAAAAAGAGATGAGTGAATTGTATCAAAGTAGGTAACAGTAATAATAAATTATTAATATCGTCAACTGATTTAAATAGTTAAGAAGAGAAGTAGTTACATCTTATTTTATGAGCTAGAAAACGTTTTCATAAAGTTCTGTATAGTGTATCCTATTATTCTTACTTTTTATTATGATGGAGGTGCTTTATAACCTACTTATAATCTTTTTTCAAATCTTAATCATAAACTATGACTTCGGCTTATGGCTATAAATAGAGATAAATTTCCTCATTTCGAGCACGTGCTTTTACAAATGATCGTAAAGCATATACATAGCTGTCTGTGGAAGTGCAAGCTGTAGTTTGCATGAAAAGTGGTTGAATGTAAATCACAGAAACCCCTAATACTATTTTAAGATAATATTAATCAAAAATGCATTTAAGTTCAAAATTAATCTTAGAATGATAGAACAAAAATTGTTCTTAGTTCTTAACTAGATATTGAACTTTAATGGCAGTTGTCCTAATTTCACAAAAAATAGTTGTGCGTCTAGTGCTGCCCTCGCTACGCCCACCCGCCAAGTTCTTAATCTACCCCGGTATTAATCAAAGGGCGGCAACAGTCTAATAAATAGCTCATAAACTTTACATTCTGACATTCAAAAACCTGCTAACAAAATAAATGTGTTTCAATAATAAACAAGGGTAAATGAGCGTTTCCTCTGCAAATTAGCAGCGTCGGTTCGTTGGCTCTTGAGAAAAAGCTAATTGATAAACGGTTGAAGGCTAATTAAGTAAGAAACAAGAAAAGGACGTGAACGGCTATCAAGAACGGGTTTTAAAGAAAATGTTTCGTTAACGTCGATAATTCCCCTTCATTTCGGCGTCTTAAAGCAGTCGATTTTGCACACAACCCGGATCACGTCCCAAAATGACGATTGACGTGAAGATAGAAGCTCGTGCAGATACGTCCTGGTGAAACACCCAACTTTCGCGATAAAACAAGCACATTTCGCTTTATCACCCTTTAATCTGAACTTTACCGGCTACGAAACAAACGAAAATTACAGCTTCCTTGCTAGTTTTCCGGCGGTAACAATTCCTTCCTCCTTCTGGCCAACTTTTAAAGACCTGGAAATTTTTTACTCACCTAAAGGACGGAAGAATAATGGACTCGTACTCCTCGATCGTGGCCTCTTGTATTAAGTATAAAACGGGTTGCAACACAGCCGCTAGAACTTCTTGCGTTCTCATCTCCTGTTGAAGCGAAGGCCACACATGTTGGTACCAAAGTTTCTGGATATTAAACCAAACATGATGAGAAGAGGCTAATTGAGCGACGACGCTTAGCTGCCGGCTAATTAATCAAGATCGATCAGCGCACGCGATATTGTGCAATTTAATTGCAATTTCAAGACAACAGTATTTACTTTGCCGGTGTAGCAAATCCTCGGACAGAAACACTCTAAGGGATTTAATGTAATAGCGGCGAGCTTACGGTTGAGCCGCTTCATCTGCTGAGACGCTTTTTTACACGTGACAGCGCTTACAAAGGCGCGTTTAGATGTTTGCAAAGACTCGGCAACGCAAGGAAATCTTTGTAGCATTCTTTATGTCGGCGTAATGTTGTCGGTTCACTTAGAAAACAATAACATCGCGACGTCCTCCCGGAACCAACTTTATTAACGCCTCCGAGGCTGCGGCCGCAATCACGTCGGACCTAATAATCCGACGTTTGCCCGGTAATTAAGCGAAAAATTAGGCAACACTCACCTTCGGGATGAAAGGCAGCGCCTCTTTCAGGGTGTTTCGGTAAAAGTGCGCCTTTTGTGTGGGGTCCTTCATATTGATGACGTCGAGGAATTGTAATGCGTGAACGGCGGGGTCGCTGCGGAAAAAAGCGGGGGTTTAAAAGAGCGCATTGAATAGAAAATTAACGTTAATTGGAGTAATGGATTTGTTTGTAACGCCGGAAACGTAAATGATGCGCAAAAATAAACACCGGTCGGTACGAATAATGGACATAAATGGAACGATAAAAGCTCGCGAACGGCATTGGGAATTTCGATTAACTATTTATTTATACGGATCCGCCTTGGGTCGCCCCACGCTCGCTCCATTGTTACATATCAATTTATAATTAAGCTCTACAAAGGTAAAGGGTCGAAACTTTGCATACGTTCGTTGACAATTTGTTCTAACACTACGCAATTACCTGACTGTGGGTACCCCTGAAAGACGCAGCACACGCACGCGGGACTACTTAAACAATCATCCCCGCGACTGAGGCCAACAAATGTCCTTTGAAGCGCCCACATTGTCGAGGAGCGAGAACAATGATTTCGAATGTACGAGGGTAATTCCGAGTGTACCCGGCCTAACCTGCTGACACAACAGACCTATTTCAGGGATGCTGCAGTAATGCTTCTATTGTAGAGGTCTTGCAAAATAATTATTTACAACGTGATTCCTTTTCAAGATTGCAAAATAGAAATAGAAATTAGTCACTAAAAGACAAATTACATTCCCAGGCAATTGCCGATAACAATCGCAAATTTATGTGCAGGAGCACGAACGTCTTCCTTGCCAAAGCAAAATAAGTAGATTTCTGGTCTATTCAGATTTTAGTCCCAAACATTTTTGATTGATAAATTCTTTCAAAATTTGTGTTCTAAAGGAACTGCGCACTTAAAAAATTATAACTTCTGAACTAGGAGTCTAAAATAGTGGAAATAATGGAATATTGAACAATTTTAATTTCAATCTCTTTGACGTATTCACATTTAATTTTTTTTTATTTTTATACAGGATGTAAGCAAAATAAGCGCATTAATTTTAACTAGTAATAGAACTCTTCAAGACCAACAACTTTTCCTAATATATTTTTTTTAAAAACGTTTTAGTTTTTGTATTAAAATTATTTTAAAATCTTACACAATTTTCTTACACGCCACTGGAAGCAACGTTACCTAGTCAACAAGATTATCTTATGATTTAATTGTATTATTATTTTACTTTGTTGGAGCATTTAATAAAAGGCTCGTCAATTTGTAGGGGGAAAAAATGATTTAAAAAAATTCGATTTCGAAAAAATGGTATACATATAAAAAAAATGGTTTTGATGAGTTCTATCACTGGTTAAAATTAATGTACATATTTCGCTTACACCCTGTATTATAATCTTCTCATGACACCTCCACCATCGGTCGACTTTTATAATTTGCAGAACTTGTTCAAAATTTTATTGAAAATCGCACGACACTGAAAAGTAGCCAATAGCAAAATAGAATTCGGTGTCATTTCTATGACAATGTAAAAATTTCCTGGAAATTTTTGCACCCAGCATGAAATTAATAAGTGGAAATTATTTCAGCCAATCAAAATCATTTATTTATTAATAATGACATCATAATGACATAATGGACCAATGTTCGTGTCGTTGCGATTTTGTTACCAAATATGTCCTCGTGCATTGATTAATATCCGGAAATTTTATTCTCATGCATTTCCAAAACGTAATTAGCCCTCATGTTCCACTCGGGCTAATTAATACGTTTTGGAAATGCATTCGAAAAAATTTCCGGAAATAATCAATGCACTAGGGATATTATAAGTAAAAATCAACTCAAAGTGCAAGAGAGCGTTTAAAAAGATAGACCGCTTGAGAAAAAAAAATTAAAAATATAACCGCAAAAATTGACAGTGAATAAGGTAAACTACAGTGAAAGAATAAAAGGTGGCAGGGTGTGTGAGTGCCATTTATAAGTCCTCTATGCACTATGACCCAAATCTTTCTTACCTACAGCTACTCGTATAGGATTCTGCCCCAGTCTTTCGTAAAATCTATTTCCTTGCGAGTAAAAGATTCAGTTCGTTTACTTAATGTCTCGGCCGTCCTCCCATAGCCGTCGAAATGGGGTTAATTTTGCTCTAACACGCTAAAAAGAGAACCGCGACCGCTTCCGCTTCCTTTCCTGCGGTGTTGTTGCAAAAAATTCAATTTCTCCATAAACAACAATAAAAGTTGGCAGTAATTGCACAGCTAAATGTACTTTAGTGGAATCTCTAAAAATTGTTTTTAAGTTGCTGATTTATGAACAGTTCGACCACACAGGCCCTGAATGGTGGTTCGACAACTTGTTAAATGTACCGCTTAAGCAATGACAATTCCAGTTTTCCGAACGTCAAGCTCCTAGTTCGAACCCCAAACTTTGTTACCTCCAAGGTTAATAAGTAAACAATTTCCCGAAGGTAGCAATTTTGTATCTTGTAAACAAACAGCCGCATCCCGAGCGCTAAATCCTTCAATTAATTTTGGGGTGTCCTCATTAACGTAAGCAGCTTAAAGTGACCCTCGTGCAGATATTAACGTTGTTTTTTCCACAGAATCTTATTTAAAAATTTGTGCGGCGGCAAAGTTTACGTTAACCGAAAGTTTAATTGGATTGGCCAAAACTCTCCTTAACTCTGTACAACAAAGGTTTGTATAAATAACGAGACGGGAAACCTAGAAAAGCGGAGAGGAAATAAGTGAGTTACGCAACTTGCACAAAGCAACGCAACTATTTCAACTGGCAGCCATCTCCTCGACTTGATTAGAAATTGGACGTAGCTTCTTCTTGGAGTTTTTCGTGCCGTCCCTCTTCTACGAAACTATTCGCGACAAAGGGAGTTGTTTAATTAACGACGTGACGCTGCGATAATCACGCTAAAGGATCTCGATTTGTAGAGCTTATTCTGTTTGTCGAGTTTCAACACAATAATTGCGAAAGAAATCAATTTCAATTGCGTTAAAATTTTACTTCCAGCAACATTTTGAGGTTGCTGTCCCATGACCAGTAGCAATTTTATGGTAAAATTTGGTTGCGGTGCGAAATGGTGGAGGCGCCGGGAGAATCCGTTCTCTACTTTATTCCGTTCCCGTCTAGCTAAACATTTAAGAAACATTTGTTAGCGTTCGAGGGCTCACCTGAAGTATTTGATTAGGGTGAGGAGTTGCGCCGTGGGCCGTTGCCTGGTGTCTTTGCTCAACAGTCGGACTGTGGCTTCTTGGAGAGGCAGCGGAACCCGCGGCATAATGTTGTGCACCTGATCCTCTAACTGAAATCAATCAATTTTAGAGAAAAACGCAATTGGGTTCATCTCTCGCAAGCAATTTCGTTAAGCGAGAAATTTCAGTTGGAATCTCACCAGTTCCAGTTGCTTGAGGTAAGCCGAACTAGAATGTCCCGCTTGAATAAGTGGTCTGCCATGATTAAATATTGCACATATTACCATTCCTAATGAAAACATATCGCTGAGTATGCTGCACACCGAGTTTGTTTGTGTTTCAGGCGCTGAAAGCAATTCAAATAATTAATTACGACGACACCACACAACGACGAGAGTTTCGCCATCCGAATAGCTTAGCTAAGTGCAGTTTACTAACGGATTTTCCAATTAATATTTATACGTGGGACATTCGGAAAATTTTCCAAGTCGCCACAACTGAAATTTTCAGGCGGATTTCAGAATGGATGGACTTTGGGTTCGGGTGTCCGATGACCCACATTCCAGGTACTCGCAATGAAACTGCCGACGGCCTCGTATTTTAAATTGATAAAGAACTGTCGTTAAATATGGGGTACGGGCAAATTAACGATCAGCGATGCGTCAAAGGATATTGAAAGCTTTGATGTAAAACAAACAACGAATGTAATGAGTTCCTGGCGCTGCCCAGCGAAAGTATACAAGCGCTTTACCAACTGCACTCAATCGTTCCGGTCAAAAGCTCGCTAGAGCGACCTTTATGGACGCGGTGACGCATTGCACCCTAAAACTTTACGACGTACACGTTAATTTCGTTTGGCTAATGCAATCGCCTCGAGGGGCATCAAACTGAAACAGTTGCAACTAGTTTCGCTGCCGGAGACTTATTAATTTTAGTATTGGGGAATTTGCCGGCATTGCGGACCGACATGTTGGAAATATCTTCGGCTACGGCCGGGGAAAATTCCTTTGTTGGACTTTGAGGCAAGTTTGTAAAGGTTTAACGGACTAGCAATGAACTCAAATATCCTAAAAGGGATTTCCTCTGTAAATCTTGTGCAGTGTTATGGCTTAATGCCGGTGCTGCTTTAATGGAGAAAGGATCGGTTTTTGTGCCCGGAGCGGCCAAGTGCGCCCGATTTCCCTGCCATCTCCCGACGCCGGCCGCCACCCTCCAGAACCGCAATTGCAACCGGCGATTAGGCGAAACGAAACCGTTTTAAACAGACACGATAGGTATTAAGAACCGCCCTGTTTCAAGCTGTTTGATTATAAAATAATAAAATTATTGCTGTAACATTTTGTATCTTTTAGCACACTGAGGATTCTATTGGTGTTTCAGGGTAGTTGAAAAAGAAATAACGGTTCTGGCTTTCCTTAAGCTTCCGGTTTGTTATTGCACGCAGCTGCTTCCTGCCGGTTCGACAATTGAGTAAAATACGGATGCAGCAGCGAGTATTTGTGTTTACGTGTTGCTAACTAAATAACAATGTTGGTGTCTCGTTAGCTTGACGTCCAGAGGATGTTATTGCAGGTGTCTTATTTAAGCTGCAAGGGATCAAAATATGGAACAATATTGACGCTTTAGAGAGAAATTGGGTGCTGGATGTCAAACTATCTTATTCCCGGATTCACCCGGCGCCTCCGCCATTTGTTACAATCTGCTCCACCCCGAATTTTCTCATTTACGAACCATTAATTGCTAGGTTCTGTAGAAGACGGAAACGCAAATTATTAAATTTTTTAATTTTAATTACGTTACGACGAGAAAATTGATTTAAAGGCCATCGCAAGCAATTGCGTTTTGACCCCTCAATGGCCTGGTTTCCCAGTTACATGCGCCATGATCCTATTCTGCCCAAGGCTAGTCCCAGTTTCCCTGCAACCTGCATTTCCTCCTTTTTCCATCCAAGTTGTCGCAGCCCTTGTTCAAAAATAACTCAACTATTCAGCGGTTCTGGTGTTTTAGTCTCCCGGATGAGGGGGGATGCGGGTGCTTAGGGGTAAATAAATGGAAGTAAAACAAAATACCCGTCGCTATATCGAAATTCACTTGCAGTTGATGAAATGGCTTTTTGTCGAACTTTGTCAAATCACGAGTAAATAGGCAAACATTTGCGATGAGCCGCCAACATTCTCCCAGTCTCCCGGTAAATAAAACGTTTCCATTAGTTACAGTCCTGGTAATTTGCGGCGTAACCTGCACAGTCGTCAAAGCAGATTGCACGCATTCTCACTTGGTTAATTCCGGAACCGGGGGATGAAATTATATCGTTGTCATTTGCCAATTAATTTTCATTTTGCCACCGAAACTATCGCATGAAGCTTATCAAGTTGCCTACCCCGCCCAGATTATAAATTGAAATCTCTCCAACTACCAGCGCCTTAATGGCTTCCTCCGTTTTTATTAGCATTCGTCTGCTATTACCCGGCAAGAGTCCCAATTTGTCGCAAATCCCCGCAAAGCTTCAGCGCACCGGAAGCTGCATTTGCGGCCGTAGATCGAACGCAATTTCATTCAAACCGCGATCTTAAATGAACCATGTACACATGTCGCATAAATCATTCAGTCACGAGGGAGTGGCATTCTATATTTCAACCACCACTACAGACTGTTGTAGCAACCTACATCCGCTCTCCAAATTGATAAGAAGCCTCTTCTCGGATGTTGCTGTCACTCTGTCTCCCACCCTGCTGATAACATTACACACTCACACACACACACCTTCATTAAATTTAAATGGAGACAATGTCGGGAAATTAGTTGTTTTCAGGAGCAAGATAAATGGTTTATGTCAATGAATTAACCAAGAGGGAATTGATGGGTTCGGTGTGGCGACGCGTCTCGTTGGTCTCCGGCCGGATAATGCGGATGGAGAAAGGTTTCACTTTCGACGTCAACTAGACGTGCTTCACGTTTTATTGTGTTTGCTTTGCATAATTCGGATGCTAAACCTCTAAAGTGTGCGACGGCTGAAGGGTGGGAAATTCGAAGGGACAGTCTGGTGGCGAATCTCGGGGCACGAAACGTGATTGCAACCCACATTTGGGGTATTCTGGTAATAAATTCTATTACGCAAGGCGGGGCTAATTATTACTAAGGGAGTGCTCGCCAAACAGGTTTACGAAACAAGCCAGACACCTCGAGCCACCACGTCGCTACAATGATAACCCCATTAGCAGAATAGGCAAAGCATCTTGGAGCTTTACACGAAAGGGGTTCTTTATGTATTATTTTTCAAAAAGATAAGGTCTGTAAAGTTACCAGATTCAGATCATGTCTGCAAGATGCAGCTGGTAGTTGATTATAAAGTCCAAGAGAGACCGAATCAGCTCCATAACAAACTAAAAATGAGCGGTCTATCTTGAAGAAATATCTAACTCTATAGTCAGAACACTTTGTTCTCTTTCGTAAAAGTTTGCAATGTTTATTGGTCTTGAAACATTAATTCATGGATGCAGTATACCCTTTTTCTGAAAAAAATCAACGTTATTTAAGCGAAGTAGTCATTGCAGCTTTTGCGTTCTAAGCAGAATCTTTAATCTTTAATTTCAGTCTTTATTTATCTTCAGTCTGTAATTTTCCATATTTAATTCAATTGCTCATTCTTTGACCATAACAAACGATAAGATCAGTTCCCTACGGACCAGATAATAGAACAGTATCTAGAAATTCTTTCAAAAATTTTTAACGAACCTAACTTCCTTCAGGTTGCGGAAGGTGTTATACAGGGTGGGGCAATAGTGCGTCCGACTTCGATAGCTCGAGTTCTATGATAGGTAGAAATTTGATTTAAAAACACAGATAAACTAGAGAAAGAAGTCTATAGCCGGAAATTATTTTTGAACATACAGGGTGAGCCAAGAGAATTATACAGGGGCAAGTAACATTTTTTTAAATGGAATGTGGTGTGTAAAAGAAGATTTTTCAGAGCCTTTTCTTAGACTCTTTTCAATCCAATATTACTGCTGACTATTTCCAAACCACTTAGATGTAGCGATTTTTTTTTCAAATAATGGCATCTACAGATGTATGTTAAAAAAATCACTACAGTTACAATTATGAGTTCTAAAAAAAATTATGTAAAGACTAGTTAGGAAATATTTGTGGAATGTCTTTGATCCATAAATTTAATTTTTTAATTTAGAACTTTTTGAATTTAATTTTCTCCATTTTTTTAAATGGAACACCCTGTATATTTTTTAACGATATGATGTAGAAACTAAAAACGAACATTTTTTTGTATACACACCCCTATGGCTATTTGTAACCATTTTCGAAATATCGCCAAATAATTACAAAATTCAAGAATAATCCTAAAAATTAGATCGTTTTCCAAATAACTTGACAAAAAACTTCAAATGTTTCAAAATTGACACAAAAATGACAACTGACGACAGGTAACTGCGATAAATGTGTATTTCTTGTCGAATAATATAAAAT
Organism: Schizotus pectinicornis; assembly: GCA_951805265.1. Classification (NCBI taxonomy): domain Eukaryota; kingdom Metazoa; phylum Arthropoda; class Insecta; order Coleoptera; family Pyrochroidae; genus Schizotus; species Schizotus pectinicornis. The sequence goes on from OX638203.1 coordinate 20,240,946, forward strand.
GCAAAAAATGATCAAGATACAAACATAAAGTGAACTTACTAAAAAAACTTATGCTGTTTTTATAAACAAAACATCTGGAGCACTTATTACAATTTTATCTGTCGAGTTATTTGAAAAACAATCTAATTTTTTCAGATTATTCTTGAATTCTGTAATTATTGGACGATAAATCAAAAATGGTTACAAATAGCCATAGGGGTGTACATACAAAAAATGTTTGTTTTTAGTTTCTACATTATATCGTTAAGAAATATACAGGATGTTTTATTTGAAAAAATGGAGAAGATTGACTTCAAAAAGTTCTAAATTGAAAAATTAAATCTAGTCACCCTGTATAATTTTTCAAAAGTTAAAACAATTCAAAGACATTCCACAAATGTTTCCTAACTAGTTTTTACATAATTTTTTCTTAGAACTTATAATTGTGACTGTAATGATTTTTTTAACATGCATCTGCAGGTGCCGTTATTTGAACAACAAAAAAATCGCTACATCCAAGTGGTTTGGAAATGGTCAGCAATAATATTGGATTGAAAAAAGTCTAGGAAAAGGCTCCGAAAAATCTTCTTATACACACCACATTCCATTTAAAAAAATGTCACTTGCCCCTGTATAATTTTCTTGGCTCACCCTGTATGTTCAAAAATAATTTCCGATTATAGACTTTTTTCTCTAATTTATTTGTGTTTTTAAATTAAATTTCTACCTATCATAGAACTCGAGCTATCGAAGTCGGACGCACTATTGTCCCACCCTGTATAGTAAACATGGGGAATCATGTCTAGCAGTCTAGCAAGTAAATATATTAAGTTCTTAATATTAAGAAAATAGTGAGTGACTTAATAGAAGATCAATAAAAAAAGTATTAGAAAAGGTAAAAATTAGCAGTAAGTAATAGAATAAAAACAAAAATTGATTAAAATTTTATTTATAAACCAAGTTCAAGAAACATTAGTTTTGATAAAGAATTTAAAATGCTAATTTATTAATAAAGGATCAAACTGTATAGTGAGGAGTAAAAATCAACAATTTGTCAAAACTGCAAAACTAGACTGCGTAAAGAGGGCTAATTGCAAAACTAAAAAAAAGGAATTTGTGAGGGATGAATAAATGTCGTTTCGTAGAACGCTACAACATTAGAGAGCATACAAAGTCTTTCTAACGTTGAACTTCAAAGGTTTAACTAGAAAATACTTTGGATCAAAATTTAGAAGCAGACTCATAAGAACGGAGAAAACCTTTACCTTAACCTATAACGGAGATTTTAGGACTAACGGACAGCTAAAAAAAGATTCTACTTGTATCCTACGTATATAGAGTATCGATTATCTTCCCACTCTTTACTTTTTTATCGGGCTGCATTCTGCGATATATAAAAACTCAATTTGGTCCTGTTACTTGTACGTCCTCTCAAAGACGTTTTTAATTCAATGCCCGGGTAATCTGAAACCGATCCTCGATCACTGCGCCCCCAGGACATGATCCTTGCATTAACTAATACGATATTAACGGAACGTCATGATTAACATTTTTTTTTTTGTAGGAATTAAAGAGTTTTCACTCTAATTAATTACCAAAATCAAACAAGAATTTGTGGTTTCTGTGGGGACGTTTCGTTAATTAACGCAGATTCCGGTAACCTTTCCGAATTGAAGCTTTAGGATTGTTTGGATGTTTCGAAAGTAGCGCAGGTGTATTTTCGGGGTCTATCTTCGTAACTGGCCTGTTACGGCATTGATTGGGTAACTTATATAAAAATCTTGTCAAAAAATAAGGGCGAGTCTCTAGCTTGCAATTATTGTAGACCCGAGAAATTGATGATAACGATTACGAGAAACCTCACCAACCCTCAGATAGTGCTAGAATGAAATTAGGATCCAAATTTGACGAGTTAATTAATTGGGGTCTACTTAATTGTGTTTGCACTGCTGAGAGACTAAACAATTATGTTGGAAGTAATGGAACATTTCTTCAGCTCCGACGCCCACGGGCCTGTCGGCTGATGGTGATGTCAAAAATGTTTCGCTGATAAAAGAACACTTCTCGTCCCTAAAATAAATTTCGCAAAACCGTTCTCTTAACCGTCACAAGGCAAGTTTGCGTCATTGCAGGGTCAAGTAAAACTTCCAGTTTAAACAAGAGTTTACTTTTATTCAAATACACGACCCTTTTTGCAGGGCAGTTTCCACCCAATTCCCGCACCCTCGAATTCGCTATTTATTCATTTATTAAAGGTCGAGTGGGTGGCGCATAAAAAGCCTCGTTATGAGGGCTTAATTACGAAACTTGATCTTCAAAATTTAAATTCCGCAATAAATGTTGGTTAATAAAGTTTTTATTTTTTGTTTTCTATATTTTAAATCTCACTCTTGGTTTTATGATTGTATGACAACTAACTGCCGCTTGTTCTGCGAGAGAGCTCCATTAACTGCGATATTCCGCCGAATGTGAACATATAAAAATAACGGCATTGATAGCATCTCTTCGTAACAAAGCTTTTAACGAACTGCCGCAGCATTAACATACTGCAACTTTGTGCAACAATATCTACATAGTTGTCCCATTGTCTGGAGTTACTTACCGGTGTAATCAAGATTGGGCTGGGCCATTTTCGACAATCTCGACGTCCAGGGCTGGCAAGGGACGGGTTCAACGCCGTCGACGTCGTTGACTCTGTCTGCAACAAGAAGGGGTCCGTCAACAAGTGGCAAAATCTGAATGAGCGCCTAGCTGAAATGCAGCTTTCCCGGAATGACATCCTGCGGGATCAAGTTGCCACCGACGCCATGACCGTAAGTGTCATTACCAGGGGGGCGAAATGTCAATCTCATTAGAGATGAAAGAACGTTTTTAATATGGAGTAAGTGGAAACCGGCTGACCTGCCTTCTGCGCGTGTTGCGCTCTACAAAATCAATATCAACTGGCCGGAAGATTCCCATTTACCTCTGCAGACAAATTACTGACGATGCCATATTGAACTTTTGTTTCAGGGAAAGCCGTGCATGCTCCATTGCACGTTGATCCCGGAAGCGTAGGAGCTCTCCACGACTTCCACGTGAACGCCTCCAATTGCACCCACTATTTATCGATCACCCCTTATTTAACGAAGTTTTATGTTGATGCCGGCGCCGACAAAACCCCTCAATTATCCCAACGCACCCAACTTTTTGCAACTAACTGCAACTGAGGTGTGGGAAATCACTTAGACCTCTCCTGCCTCTTGTGTCCATTGCCAATCATTACCAAAGTTATACTCGATGCAATTAGGGCCAAATGCCAAAGGGGTTGCAAAACGATTTTGGGGATTAAATTCTAATAAGAGCAAGTATTACGTTTGATTGTTTTGCACTTTCTGCTCATACGATGAGAGTATTTAACTGAAAGCTCTGAATTTGCTAGTCAGCCTGTCACATAGTGGATATTGCAGGATTAGGGGGTGGCTGTTGCCCAAACTTTTCGTTAGTGTTTGGTTAAGTAAATGGGGTTGTTTAAGCGGCGACCTAATCCTACGTGCGTTTAGCTTTTTATAACTATTTGCACTTTCATAGTCGGATAACTGGATACAACGTAACACAGTTTGGGCCCTTAATCCGAGCCACGCCGAGATATTTAATTGACTGGCAACGAGACACTCAAACTGTTTTTATTACCCCAATTTGCGTGCTTTGATTTCCGAATCACAATACAGAAACTCATTTGGCGAGATAATAAAATTCAAAATTTCCCTCGTTATCGCCGTTTCCTGCCATTTTTATCCCCATTGTTGAAGCGAAATCGAAAATTAAGCGTCCCTTAAAACGATTCGCCGGAATCTGGCAGGCACGTTTGAAGTTTTGCAGATGTTCCCAAGTAATGCAGTGAGTTTGGCGAGAGTTTGGTTCCGAAACTAACTCGCACGCCATTAATATTGTAATTAAGGTAATTTTGTTATTAAACACCATTTCTTGCTGGGTCATGCAGAATTAATGCCACGCAATGCCTCAAATCCCTCGTCAAATTGGTTTAGTTACAGCAAAATTTTAGGTGGAAGTGGTCCACGTCTAGGTAACTTCGGAACTGAAGAGCAACTTGCCTAATTTCGCAACCTCTCTTCAAGAAACAATAGGGTTAGTCTTCAACAATAGAGCGCACGATTATCAAGAGACTTCATTGCGATCGTTGGAGAAAATTACAAAGTTGTCGGTTTTCTTTAGGTGCCTCAGAGAACTTTGGGGCCAATATTTTTACAAATCGCTGCAACTGAAGGGATTTGTGGCAATTTTGTTACTCTTTATCAGAGAATTCTTGGTTGCCAAAGCGGAAATTTGCACAAATTTAACAAATAGAATCAACCTGAAGTCACGATCGTCACGTTCCTGAACTGTGATTTACAAGACTTAAAAAACTCCCTGCAATTTTTCATGTCTGGCTTCCCTCCCTTAAGGAATGTTGTTTTTTAATTCCATTAGGTTGTCTTTGTGGTATTTCTTTCAAAGTTTGAACCCTTCCCATTATTTCTGTTTGGTTACTCACTTACGCCGCAGAGTCCGGAAATATGTCTTGGAAGATGCCCCGTTCTTTTAGCTTCAACATGTTGCAGTTTGAGTAGCTTCGAGTCAAGAATCCGAGTTTGTTGCAGAGCTTTTATGGACACGGTTTGACACTGACAGCCGGGCCCGAATATTTTGAGGTTAGATGTTAGATGGGAACTTAAAATCCATAAGTATTGTTGCTAAAAACGAGGGAATTACATTCCTAATAAGAAGTTATAATATTTCTTTTTAATAATTAGATTACCTTGGGCATACGGTTGGAGAACTGGAACAAAACGATGCAACAATCGAAATTGTAAAAAGCGAAACGGGGGCTGGCACTCACCACGACTCCAAGACTAGATTGTTACGTTGTGGTTAATTTGTTAATAAATTTTATAATAAGTTCTTCACTCTTTGTTAATTGCAACCCACGAACGACTTTGCGACCAAACTTGTAGGCGACAAAATTAACTTTAAGGAGGTCTCCAAACTTGAATAAAGGGGCTTTTTGTTTTAAAATAACCTAAAAGTAAGTTTTATAAAAAATAAAAAAAATTCAGAAATTAAGCTTGAAAACTGGCAAAATTGACTGTAATATGATTCTCAAAGTTGATTAATGACAATTTTGGAAGCCTTTAGTCCTAAATTATCCAAATTTACGTTTTAAACAAATAGGCTAAAAGTAAGGTTATGAATAGAAAGATGGGCTAAAAATTAAAAAATAATCAAAAACTACTTGCGGGCTATATAAAAAGCTGCCCCTTTGTTGTCTGACAAAGTTATTAATACTTAAAAGTAATTTTATTAAAAATTAAATTTAAAAAGTAGCACCAACCTAGCGCGGCAGAAACCACCAAAGATTTAGTAGCAATTCTAACCATTATTTCAAGCAATTGTCAATTTGTAGCTAAATCAAGTTACTAATTACACACTTAGCAGTCTCAATTTTGCCTAAAATTGTTAATAGTATTAATTATTAACAAAACTTTTTTAAACTTTTGGGGTTTTCGTGTTGCGTGATTGGCTATTATGCCACTAGTAGTAGATTTCAACGGGCAAGGGTGCAGATCGCTCCCGGTTTAAAATTCGAAATTTCCCGCAAATCAAGTGCAACTGTTGGTGTAATCGCAATTTAAGCCTCGCAGTAAATAAGCAAAGTGTTTGTAAGTGAAATCCGTGTCGGTTTCGCTAAATCCGGGCCTTTCTATCACGCTTTGAAATTGAACATTTCGATTGTCTTTTGTTTTGAGGTGTGGCCGCCATCACCTACTTGATTTTGTCAGCCAGCGTAAGTGTTATTTGTTTACCAACTTTAGCAACTCAACACCAATAACGTTATTGTTAATTTATTGCTGTCTTATTTGTATGTTCCGTAATAATTGGGCACGAGTTTTTTGGGCAAAGTTTTTTTTGTTTATCGAAAACTAAGTTAAGAAGTTTGAAAATGAAGAAAATTTATTTTAGTACAATGCTACTAGTACTGTTGCTAGTACAGTGCTAAAAGGCTTGCTGGTGGCATTTTAGGGTCGCTTTTCATTCTAAATTGTTTTAAACTTGACCACAATTATGAAGCGAAAAGTTAGGTTATAATACATTTTTTTTAGTTCGGTCACTTTGGCGCTGCAATCGCCATATTGGAAAATCGTCGATATCGTCCAATTCCAAATCCGGGCCCCCTTATCCCAAGGACTAGGATCAATAGCACATTAATATTATCTTTAAAAAACTTTGAGTAGTGTAAAATATATGTAACAAAAAAAACTATATATACATATACAGTGTGATTCACGGTGACCATCTATTAAAAATATCTCGAGAAAGGAAAAAGCCACGAAGTAGAAAATTTAGCCATAGTCTTAGCGAGGTGGGGTCTAAATTTTCGTAATAGTGGCACTTCCACATTTACCGGAAATTGACATCAACTTTGTAATTTAAAATAGAAAACTCTAATTTTTTTTTCTGAATGCTGTGTGAAGAATTCGAACATCATTTGGTTAAAAACTTCCTATACTTAGTCATGCCCGGTTTCTGAATTTCATCTTAGTCGCTATGCAATGCCCGTTGGCAATTAGTAGAGTCTCTTTGACACACCATTGAAATGGAACAACGTGATAGAGCGCCATGTTCGTTGTTTTACTATTTTTTTGATACAATCCCTTCGTGCTTACTTTCTTTCTTTGTATTCTTCTCCCTTCAATTATCGTAGCCAATCTATTCTTGTGGGTTTTTATTTTTTATTAATTATAGTCTTCCTCTTGCTAGTACCTAATCTGAAATTGCGTCCCAGACAGCAGGACTAATCTATTCACAAATGTTGGGTCTGGAAGAAAGAATTTTAAAATAAATTTAGTGAAATGATAAGTTGTAAGCAATCAATTAGGAAATTAATTTATGTTTTGAAAAAATTGCCCAGCCAGTTTGTAACAACAACTTTTCAACTATGCGTTTTAGGTTAGCAAAACTTCGCAGTTTAGACAGAGGATAGGCATGGCCGTCAGTTTGGTGTAATTTATAATCAAAACCATCCTGCAGCTACTGTGAATGCGCAATCGTATTGTAATGGGATGCTGAGAGTCAGTTGCAACTGCCTAGGGATATATTGTAGATATTCTATATATTCTAATCAGTTCATGAATAGAGGTTAAATTTAATACGAAATGGTTTTCAAAAGTTTGCAACCAGGCAGAGAGGGAGTGTATTCGCAACGAATGTTGATGTTAAAGGGTCAAGATTTCAAGATTAACCCCTCACACTTAAAACTACCGCTGAATTAATACTATTACGATTTCTTTTAATTTTCAAAAGGTTGTAACTTTTGAAAAAAAAAAAACTCGAATAAGTCAATGTGTAGATAATATTAACACAAGATGCAACTATTGATTCCTCTCTTGTCGCTTATGCCGATTTGTGAGGTTGGCAAAAATTTATTCAACTTTCCCCTCTGCATTTGCTATTCCTGCCCACTTTAGCATAATGCACGAACCGTCCAAGTTGTGTCTAAGAGCCACACTTATTCACTCCACGATATTGTATTGTAGGTATTTGTCAACAAACTTCGACGCATTATTGGAATTGCTATTCTTCAGTGACAATCGCGAGAATGCAGCAATATTATCGATACGGTTCGACTATGAGCTCCCGAAACGCCAATCACCCTTCCAACCCCACAAACGTCGTCATCGATTTTCTTCAAGACACGGGGTTAATTGATTAATTCGGAAATAAACACGAACCTTCCGAAAGATAATCAACACATTATATCCAATAAGATTGAGTTATCAACTTCGGCAGTACCTAGGTACTCAATTAATCCGTTTATTTCAAGCGTCAAGAAATTCGCTAGAAATCACTTAATCGTCGAGTAAATTTTGTAGCGTTGCTCACCGAATTCAATAGGGGTGTTAGAACAAAGAGCTTACCTGTGAACTCGAGACCTGCTAGTTTCCATGTTCCTTTTTTGGTGACTAGAATGCTTGCAGGGCACACGTTCCTGTGCAACACGTGTCCGGAGTAGTGCAGGAACGACAACGCTTCAGTTATCTGAAATTAAGCATCAGTGTTAATTTAATCACGACAAAGCGCCGCTTTGAAGGCGATTTCAAAAATTTCGCAAATTTTCTCAACACCAAAGAAATTGTTGAAATATTCAAAATTTACATCCCCAAATTGTTTTATATAAATAGAGGGGAAAAATTGTGGAAGTTGCTGTGTGAATTTGACCGAAATTTAATTACGGTTTAGACGACATTAATATTTAGCGAAATCGAGAAGTCAGCGTCCCCAGAGAGGGAATTCAATTCTCGTTGTAGATAATTTGAGGCGGCGTTAGCAGGTCTGGCTAAAAGGGTCTCCTTAATATCTTCAAATATTAGTGTTTGCGAGCTTCGGTTATTTAGAACACATTTCTAAATTATTTACCGGACCAAATTAACGGGCGAAGCGCGACCTTCCTGGAACGCAATTAAAGGGTCCCCTGGCAACTTTTATTGGGCTCCATACTTAATTCAAGAGCAATTTCAAAATTGAGGGCTCACCGGGATCTGGAGCCAGTTCCAATTGCTGAGAATGTCATCAAAAACTACAATAGTTAAAAGAGAGAGTTGGCAGTCCTAACTTTACTAAATATAACTCTGGTCAGAACGATAGTTTCACCCTCGTCGTAGTTCCGAAAATAATTGGAGGTAATTTGGAACTTTAGTTGCGGTTCTAAATAAAATATAAGTAATTATTAGAAAACATAGGAGATGTGAAAAACTATAATTAGATGTAGTTACGGAATTAACCATAGATCTAGTTAATATTAAATCTATGCAATTAATCCGAGAGAAGTTTTAATGTAGCTGGGGAGAAATTAATTTCAGTATGAACTCGTGCAAGTAAAACAACAAGTTGAAGAATAATTATAATAAAAATAACGACGCCCACTTTTTCTCCATCGCATCGCCGAGCCGAGTTGTAAAAGGAAAAGAAAACATTTCGAGGATACAAAAAAGATTGCGTCAAAAGTTATAAAATCCGGCGTTCGCGGCCGATTATGAGTTTGCAGGAATAAAATAGAAGGTGACTACTACACACGCGTATTTTGAAAACCGCACGAATAACCAAATAGACGTGTACATACAACATCAAAGAGGAAAGGCAAGCCAGGCAAAGGTAATGAGAATAGAAGACAGGAGGTGAGAAAATTACGTCAAAAATGCGACGCGAGATGTAGAAAATTTTGTGAAGTAAAGCTCAGATAATGAATAACAAGGCAAAGTTGACGGCGTGATTGAACGAAGACATGGAAGCTGGATACAGAGGGTGGAAAAAGTAAACGGAAAATTTTCAGTGTCCGCAGGGACCTGCTGAATAATTTCCGAATCTGGAAAAGAGAAAATAATTGTAAATTTTTTGTTTAGATATATCCACTCATTGTGTAACTATTTGAACAGCCAATCAAATTTAGTAAAAAATGTAACTTTAACAACAAACAGGCATAACGAATTGAAAGGACGGCGTTGGATAAAAACGATTGCTGAGGGCTCAATTCTTTTTTTCTCACTAATTGGTCAACAAGGAGGGAGTTCGGTGACCTGATTTCGTAGGTAATCTAGCAGTATTGTTGCTTTCGTAATGATCGTGTTGAAAGTCTATTAGGTGCTGAGCAAAAAGCGAGGAAATGTAAATGTAGATGTAGATAGGGGTGAATTAATGAATTTTATTGCCGGAAAAACGCGTGATAAAACTGCCCCTAATTCCACAGGTACGTATGGAGGTCATCAATAAATTGTGCAATTAAAAAATAAAAATCTAAAAAGAGCTCTACCTGACTAATAAATTTTAATGGCGTTTTTATTTGCTCGATTCCTAACTTTGCTACAGAATTTCTTCCCCATTCATGCCATTCCCTTTGATCTCTATTGCTTATTAGCATTTCACACAAGTTGTTGACAACATTAGGAACTTTGGAATCGCAATAAATTCATATTATGCGGAGGTCCGTAAATTTGAATACGTTGTGTACTCCCCAAGGATCATTTTCATAAGTAAACAACAATTGAGCGCCGCACGTCCCGTTTCTTTTCTACAACATCGATTACACTTGCAACAAAGTGCGATTTTCTCCGACAAAGCAAACACGTAGGGAAAAATCTGGTGAACATCAATGCTAATATTGTTTCTTTCTGTTTCCCGTGCAATCAGCGAAGGCGACCTGATCAAATATTTGGGTAACGGAATAGGTTTACTGGGCGAGGACGTCATTAAGCACTTGTTGCATGGCTTTATTGATTGAGGGAGCTTTAAAAATTCATACGGAACGAAGACACTGCGAGGAAATGGCCAGGTTCGATTTAGTAGCTTGCGATGTTACTGCGACAAGCTCCTCCACCCCCGACGGCATTAGGCTCGCCCCCTGTTTTGATGATCATTAAAACCGCAATTTTGGCTGCCATCTTTGCAATCTGAAATAAATTACGTAATTGAGTTGATCAAAGGCACGAGAACTTGTAGCCAAGGTAGTGCGACTAAAACAACCAACTCTAACAAAACTCCAAACAGGGACCCCGAAGGCCTGGATCGCAAACTTATACCTCGCAAAGCTGGACCAGAACAATTACAACAACAAGAGGAGGAGTTTCCCTCATATGACCAGAATGCGGAGTTTCAGCAAAAATTGAAATTTCAATTCAATCCACTCAATTTAATTTGAAGCAGGGTGCGGATTGAATATGGTTGCGAGGGTTTAACGGTAGGGCCGTTGTATCTCCCCTGGACTCTTAGGGAGTTAATGGGGTTCCATGTTAAGGGCTCAAGGCGCCATTTTCTATAAATCAAGAAAAATAGCAGCCGGAATAAATCAATGATGATAAAGTAAAAAAGAGAATAGAATCATCGAGAGAAAAAATGTACCTAAGATTAAAAATGGGTCTTCTTGGAAGTTGATGATGTTGAGGAAGTGGTTTTCAGAGAATATAGGAGTTATAGAAGATCTCCCACATGATATTTTGTCACATCACCAAAAAGGAAAGACAATTGGTAAAGAAACCAAAACAAACTTTGGTAGTAACAAATAGAATAATAAACTTTAAAAAATAACAAAGAGTGAAATGAAGTAAGAATTATTAAGAATTAAAAAAATAATCGGCATCAGTTCAAAAGTTTAAAATACCAGACTCTTTTCTAAACAATTTTTAATATTTAATGAAACTGTCTTAATTTAACTAACAACTTTTTATTTTTCTCGATAGTTTCTTTGCTTTAATTTCCTAATTAAATCTGCAAATCCCAGATTTTCAACAGCTTCAAGAAAAATTTAAATGATAAAGAAATTATTTCCTTGCCGTTATCAGTTTTAACTTTCGAGATCAAAGAGGAGCCTAGTTCTGGAGCTCGCGTCAGAGAGTCCTCCGAGACTATAAATACGCCTGAATTCCCTCGTACGAGAGTGTACCTAGAGAAAACTGTAACTCACCTGCAATATTCCGTACTTGTATTCTATATCTAGAAAGTTGTATTCCCTAGCATGTGCCGGTCTAACGGCCGGCTGTTGGGAGGCCCCCGTGGCCGAGATCCCCCCATGATGGTTGCCACTTCCTTCCTGATGTGCCAATATGTTAGCCAAACTCGCAAACACCGGTTCAGAGGCGAAGGCCAACGTGTCGGCGCACTCCTCGATCGGATGAAGCACGTGAAGTATCTTCGGGTGTCGGAAACGTTCCAATTGTCGCACTGAACTTCTCAAAATCTCAGTGACGGTCTCTTTGCGTTTGGGCTTGTGCAGTTTTTCGGCGCAACGTTTCTCGAACAGGAACACGGAACATTCCTGGAACAATAGGACTAAAATGTAGCGTGGGTCCGACCCAAAAATGGCGCTGAACGTGAACAATTTTTACAGTAATGAAGTTAATTATTGACACGTTGGGGAAGACGGGACGGGAATGAGTAGGGGTTTAATGCCATTTTAATGGGTTCTTGCCGCAAAATTATTCCCGCAGGACAATTGGATCGCCGATTAAATTGGGTTATTAACTTAATTTAAAAAGTGTCGCTTCTAAGGCGTTGGAGGAACCAACGTTCAATTCCACCGCGCACATCTTTTGTTAGCCTGAAAATCCCCAAAAAGACGTCGTTCACGGCGTACGTGGGTCGTCATTGGAAATCGCGAGGTTTATCCAGATATTTCTACCGAAGTGTGTTTCTAAATATTTTAATAAGTTTTGTAGTAGGTATCATTAAGCTGGAGCTTTTTCGCCTTTAAAAGATTCACAACTAAAGTTCAAGTAAGTACTTAATTAAACAACACACTTTCTGTCAAAAATTATACTTTTCAACAATAATAAATAATTTTTTTTCAGCGTGCCTTTCTGGAACTTCTGCTAGTCAGTCGATGAAAGTAAGCATTTTTGGTGTTAGCTGACGCAAATTTGTTGGTGGAAAAAGAGGAAACGGGGCGGGTTTGAGGCACTCGGGTCAATTAGGTGGCGGTCCTAAGTGATATTTGGCGCTGAACGTGGCGGGCCTCGGCAGTGACTTTTTGGACGTCAATCCAAATTAACCCGGACCTAAATCTGTAACCAAGCCGAAGGTATAATTGATTTGCAAGCTCCACTCCGCGTCTGCACCCCGTCTTGACAACGGTACGTTCCCGTCCTCCGTCGGATGCCTCGCCGGATATCCTAATCTGGTGAAGTACGCCAATTTCGGGTCAAGTTCAATTTATCTCAACCAGAAGTCGTGATCTATATTTTAAGGAGTTGGCGGAATTGACCGAGAATCCAATCACACGGGCCGACAGTTTATTAGAAACGAATTGTGGGTGTTTAGCCGCGACAAAGTCTTAAATGTAGTTTACAAGTTTGCCTGAGCTTTCAGAGCTTTTCAATCGTTCATCGGCAAAATATACGTTTCGTCTTCTAAGAGGATTGGGCGCATTGTTAGTGTTGTATAAATTTCGAGCCTTTATTCTTTTGTTTCGACGAGTCTGACGTCTTAAGAGGCTGCTAACCGGTATTTTGTTTTAAGATGAAAGCTGTTTGCCAACAGTCGCTTTTGGACTAGTTATGCAATATTTCGATGCTTTCAAAGTCCCACGACCAGTCATCCATTAAACAATTAGTTCACGATCAAAAATAATAATTCTCGTATTTGAAAAAGTTTATCTATATTTAGGTAGCTCTCGCTTCAAGTCTTCAGTCACTTTAGTCGATATTCTTGAGAGTGGTGATGTCTTAAGATACCCCCAATTTTCTTTCGTAGGTTTCCTTAATGTTGAAACAACTGGGAGCTGCGGGTTCAAACAGACTTTTTGCAACCGCAACGAGCAGTTAAGCTTTTCGTTATTCTGGTAGCTTTGAGAGCTTGAACTAGCTTAACAGTCTTCTTTTTAGTAAATGTTAACTTTACTAATAATCTCAACCCTAAACTAACTAAAATATGCATATCCCAGTGTGAAACTACAGAATTGGGTCATGATTCTCACCCTTTGCTCTTCGAGATTCATTACATAATTAGAGTTTTACGAGGTTTGTCCGGAACTATGTAATCTTTCGTAATAACAAAGGAAAAGTTTGTCTGGATCTGAATCGATGACGTCCATACCCCCTCAAAAATATTACCTCACACCCCTCATTCAGCGTCTTGATTTTGTCGTTCTGATGTTGGTAATAAATCCTCGCGTTGCTTGCAGAGTACGGTAACAAATGGCGGAGGCGCCGGGTGAATGAATTGCAAGAATTTTAAAGCAAAAAAGGCACCATTTATTAGCACGGCCATTTAAGACGTTCTTGAAAACCCTGAATGCCATAGGGGTGATTCGGAACAAAAATGATATTTCTCGGAAAAAATCTTAAAAGAAATTGCCGTCGTGTAGGTGAACTTTGGCGAACAACCACTCCCGATAATATTACAATCGAGCAAACTCTCGCACATTTAGCTGATGTCGGTTGAAGACACCACAATGCCACATGAAGACAGGAACATATGGCTGTTAATGATGCTGCCTGTGCATCAAGTTACCGTGTCCTCCGTAACTAATACGTAATGTCTCTTTGTCCCATTCCGGCCGTTGTAACTCCACCAAGGGACGGTTAGATGTCCACTAACTATTTCATCGATCATTTTGGATATTAACTCATCAATTTTAGAACACGTTCCAGCATGACGCCCACAACATTGTCTATGGTTGGTCAACGCAATTTGCTAGCGTACATAAAATTTCTCGTTCGAATTCAGTTCAGAATTCAGTACAGACGGATTTAAGTAAGAGCATCTGATCCCTCACGCAAAAATTACTTTAACGAGTCCCAATATCCTCCGCAACCTCGTAATCTTCTTTTAAACAACGGGAATCCGGGAGATCAATATTTCTTTAATTGTGGCCGGCATTCGCTTTCAGGGTAAACAGTTTCGGTGGCAGCGCCCTGTTTTTCCGACCGTATTTGGAGCGTGGCTCGATATAATTTTAACGAAATGGGGTTATTGCAATGTGCAGCGCTTCTTGCTGTCCGTGCATTGGAAAATATGCCGCAGGTGTCTTGTTTGTGATATACTGGATATCGGTGATTTTTCATTCGAGATTTGGGACGCAATTTCCGTTTTGGACTCGCAACTAAACAAACAATACGCATGGCAGGTGGGAATTTCGGGAAAGTTTGGAAAAAATTGGGTAGGTTAACAACGGTTTTATCCGCCGGATTAACAAATAATTTCTGAGTAGGCTGTAGGGCCGAGTCCTATTTGGGAAAATTTGTTATTGAGATTACAGCCACAGATAACCTGTTATTTTTCCAACTATTTTATAGGGTTCAAACAAGTTTTATACAAATGGTGACACCTCGTCCTTGTCAGTTTCGGTTTTGGCTTCATTTCTAGCAAATTGTCATATAAGCTCGTACGCCTCAACCTCCTTTCTTAGCTTACAATAGTTCAAGTAGATATGTGGCAAATATGACATGTAGTTTTGAGGGTTGACATTGCGAGTCGCGCTAAGGCGCCGCTCAATGCGACTTAATGACACATCATTTGCTTGAGCAGGCATTAATATTTATCAAACATGACACAGTTCGAATAAATAGATATTTCGTGGTAGTCGCTAATAGGCAGCTACCTGATTGGAAACGCTTAACTGTTTATTTATAACATCCACGAAGCTTTACCGTAATTATTCTTGAAACAAAGCAACAATTTTGACAATGAAATTGTGGCAACGCTGCGTTTCTGTTTATGGGATTATTAATTTGTTGACCCCAATTATTCAAACGCAATCAGCATCAAGTATGCCTGCCGTCGAGGATATTAGGAGCGATTTGTGGTTCGGTTATTGCTTTGTGAATAGAAATTGAATTAAAAATGGGGGAAACCACGATAACCGTGTTGCTCGAATTGGATTTGGTTATTATTGGTTATTGATCCCGGATAATTGGGAAATTTCGGAAGAAAAGGGCTAATAAAATGGGAATAAAAGATTAATAAAAATTAACCGCTATTTGATCTCTCATTAGAGGGGATGAAACTAATTAGGTTTGGGGCTGCTGCCATTACCGTAAATAGGTGCGTAGAGGTCATAAAGCTATTTCGGGTCAATATGGCTTCAACGGCCGTTGCTATTGTTTTACCCTCAATAGCCCGAAATCGCCGTTTTGTTACAGTTAATTGGTTTGACATTATTAATGCTAAATTGGGGGACGCTGTCGCCGTGCCGAATCAAATTTGCAACAGTTAAATTGGGGAGTTTGAAAATTTTGCGAACTTTCTTAGATTTGGTTGTTATCCAGTTACATTATTTTCCGTATTGGTATTATGGTGTCGTATTTCTCGCGATATTTGCGGATCGTTTCTGTACCTCTCGAATATCAATTTTGAATGGAACAGTTGATTCTAATGCAAAACTCGTCCTGTCTCCGTCAGCTCGTTGAGACGTGATCTCGATATTCTGGCTACCCTCTAATGCTTCCAGATGAAATAACTTTATGAAACCATTACCGACGATAATCTTCTTAAGCAGGTTACAAGCGCCAATTTTACACCGATCAATAATTGACGAATCAGAAAGCAAACCGCCCAATCCTGCGGGAGTCGCTTTGAATCCCAAAACTATTTTTGGCAACAACAAACCATCACTAACTGTAGAGGCTCAAAATCTGTCAAAAAATTGGCACTACTACCAGCAACGGGATACTTAAAGAAAATTGTAAACATTCTTTTGGAGTAACTAATAATAGTGTCTTGTTCTTCTACCAAGCTCAAATCGGAGCTATAAAAAGCGCTTTTTCTTGCTTTGTTAATAATTGCCGAGCTTTGGGCGCTAATTTGCCATTAGTTCTTCTGCAATTAATTAAGTTCGTGATCATCTAGCGAAGCGCTGAAGAAATTTTATTAGATTTCGTAAATAATTACCCTACTCGGCCCATTATTATTAATTAACCGCCTTGTAAACTGTCTGCTCTAACACGATATATCAACTCCGAAACAACCGAAAAGCCTATTAAGAAAAGAGTCCAACGCGGGGAAAGTAATAGACCGGCTTTTATTACTGCCCGCGGAATCAAATTCACAAATTAATTAACAAAACTGCAAATTCCGCCACTCCATCACCGGAGATTAAAGTTTAAGCAGAAGTAACGACGGCGTAATTACTTCTCTTGGTGGCGTTCAATTTTTGGCTCCCTTGCCCTTTGAAGGAACTATGCGCGACACAATTGACTTCGTATCGGGAGTTTTGTAAAAAACAAGGGAGGTTTAATTTGTTGGTAACACGCAAGTTGCTTTGTGCGCGGTTGCCGTAACTCCTTATCGAGATATAAAGTTAGGACCTCGTCTTCAACTTTGCAATTTTGCCGCGAAATTTGCTCGAAACTTACCCTCTCAAGGAAATGGCTATAAGTTTATAAACGGTGCATTATAGTCTATGAGGAGGCCAACGTCATCGCTTTCAGGCAGAGAGCGAGTTCTGACGTAAAATGCTGGGCGCCTTGAGGGAAGTTGTAAGCGCCTATTTTTCTAGTTCTTTGATTTGGAAGCGGCCTCCACAAAATACAATTTTTTAAAATGTCTTTCTAGTATCTTAACTAAAGGAGCATCTACTCTACTGACTACCACGGTGCACGAGACAATTCTTTCTAATTTTCAAATTTGGTCAGTTACAGCGTTTCGTGAAAAAAAAAACAGTTTCTTAAGCTGAGACTCGGGGAGTTTGTGCACGCAATGAAGCGGAAATTAGCAACGATCTTTGACGTCATTCTCATTATCTGATTGTGTTAGAGAGTAGCGCCTTCTAAAGCATCCTGATTTATGCCTCGGAGGAGCGTGATCAGCCAGAATGTCGATAAGCCAAGATCAGCAATAAATTATTACCGCTTCCTCTCTCTTAGCAGCGTTTACTCAATAATTATGGTAAATAAGACTCAGGTTCCGTCAATAAAAGCGAGCTTAACTTCTACGCCTCGGCTCTAGAACTCAACAAATTTCCATCAGGTTGCCTTAAATTTACGGTTTGAAACGTAATATCGCAACATCGTAACGGAAAGAATACCTTCTAGAAAACGTAATCTTATTACCGATAATTTAATGAAGGCAATTTTTAGTTCCCATAGAGATGCTGGAAATGCGTAGAACGATGCACTTAACAACGTAATTAAAAATTTCCTTCTCGTTAAAATCTTTCTGCTGAACGCGTATTGCTTTATGAAACGAACAAACAGTCGCGTCGGGAACACCGAGCAAAAGAACAAACAAAAATTATCTCTCTTGTAGCGAAATTACGAGAAAAAGTTTATGCGGCCGTAAATAGCTCGCTAACCGGGCACGTTTTGTTGCTAATTTCGACTTTGGGCCTCGATGGTTTGAATAAAGGCGGGCGCCGCCGCCGCCGCCGCCGCAGATGCGCTACCGCCGTCGTCTCAAAAGAAATTCCTTCCGAAAGCAATTTATTTTATAATCTCGAGAAGGGAGGCACTAGTCGCAAAGACGCGCCACTCTTACAACTTAGATTACTGGATTTATGGAATGGCATCTTAACCGAATTGAAAGATGTCACGTCACGTCAACCGCACCGCCGAGAAACAAGCAATTTGTTGTTGAAAATGCGCGACATTGGCGAAAATATTGATCATTCTCGTTATGACGCGCAAGGGTGCGATTGACAATGAATCACCGCCTTTGGTGGCGGCGCGTCAACGGACCCGATTGGGACATCGAACCGACAATGCGTCAGTGGACCCAAAAATTACGGGAATAAAAATAATGGCTGTCTTCAAGTTAAGGAAACTGAAAGAGGGGGTTCTATACTTATCAAGCTACTCTCTTACCGAACCTTTCCAGCAACCCCAAATCCCGCCCTCAGATTTTTGAATAAATAGTAGTTTTAGTAAGCTTACAATTTAGGTATTGAAGAGCTCCGTTTGCAATACCAGTTTTGCAAAGAAATTTAAAAACTTGATTAAATATTATTTCTGGAATCTTCCGAAAATTCGTGCGTGTCAGCATAAAAGTTGACGGGAAAACATTGACATAGCGCCAAAAGTAGCTTTGCAGGAAATTCCATATTAAAATTTAGGGAGACTGGAGGCCCACCGCCGTTCAGAACTAATCACATTTAACAAAGAGGGAAACATATTTGAGCGCAGCGGCCGAAAGGAAATTAAATTCCTATTGATCAAAAAAAAAAACGCGAAGATCTTTCTCCATTCTGGACCAGGTTGCGAGATTGAATAAAGAAGAAGAACGGAGAATGAGCGATTATTGATGGCCCAAGATGAAATTGTTTTAAGCCGAATCGGAAAAATTCTCCGGTAATTAGAAGTAATGAAAGCGTATGGAAATGGGCTTCCGTTTCCTCTTATCCGAGATTCGCCTTAATAAGCAACATTTGGATTGTTATTGGCTGCCTTATAAAATTTCATTTGTTTCCTTATTGCCCCACGTGCGCGCCGTTGTCTGGACGATTATTTTTACCGCAACGTCGTTCCGTAATGAAATTAAAATTTTCCCAATCGATGAGAGGGGCGGTTTATAACGAGGCGCGGTAACAACGTTAACTTGCAAATTTGGCTCTTTTCAAAATTTCTGCAAATATCGCAAAATGTAATTAATTAACAGGTCTGGAATTCACCGGTCGCATCCGCCAATTTTAGGAGGAGATTCCGGTACGTTACATTTTTAATTTACTCAGCAATAACTTTTAGTCATAAAATTTCTACAATAACGGAACTTCCGGTTCAGGTGGGCGTCCGAAAAAACGACAAAATCCAATTTTCGCAATGCCGACCATTGCCCCTACCCTACGTACAGCGCAGAAAGTTAACTTGTTGATACACCATCAACAGGTAGATGATGGAAGTTTCTAATTCGAAACGTTCGGTAAATACTTTTAATCCTCCAACCCTCGACAGATAATATGTCGTTTTCGTGGAGGGACGCAAAATAAATTTCCATAATGAATTTTCTCGCATGAAATTTGCGGTTCCAACAACGCAATTCCCGATTTATATTCAAATAAACATGAGAATAGAAAATGGAAATTAAAAAATATCCAAATTATCCGGGCCGATTTATGATTTTGTTTATTCTCGTTTTCCATAAATGTCGAAAAAAAATTAACCCTCAGAAGACCGTTGCCATGACATTGACGATATTGAAACGAAGTTTTAAAGAAACAAAATTGTTCACCGCACCGTTGTTGAACGGTTGTTTCTTTTTTGCGTATAAAAGAAGCGATTGCTCCCAAGTATTACTGAAGCGAAAACAAGTTGCTCTAATTATGCTCAGGCGCTGTTTAATTAAACTTCATTTAAATTCAGTCGTCGAGATAAATTTATTAGCTTACTTGTTTCGGGATCATTCAGAATTAGAATCTACGAAACGTCGTTTAGCTTATGGGGGTGACGGTGGCTTGGGCGTCTAAATCACAGAGCGGTGGCGAGAAGCGCTAAATGAGGTCTGCAGGTGACAACGCCACTCATATCAATGTAATAGAATCCGACGATGATAACTATTAGTCTTGATAATAGATGCGTAACAGCTAGTGTGTAATTGCTAAATATGCACAAAGTGAGACCTAAACAACTTTGCTTGAAAGTTAGGGGGCAATGAAATGACATTAGGCCCTCATCAGCTGGGTATAATTTATCTTTGCTTCAAGCTCTTTCAAATGCCAAAGATTTTCTTCAGTTGGGGGAGTAATGAGTATTTTGAAGATCAAGATGGAGTCATAGCATTACAACACTGATAGATCAGATGAAAAATTTTAATCAAATTAAATATAATATGAAAGACGTGAAGAATTCAGAATTCAATTTTCTATCTCATTTTTTCTCTGACTCTATACTGAATGTTTTATTTTAAATTTAATTTTTCAGTTGTCAAATATTATTCTTTCCTTTATTGTTTCTCGCCAAGCTTCCTCTTAAACAAAGGAAAGAAGTAATGGAAATCTTAATATTTAGACATTTGATGTTGTATATCTTGAAATATGCCAGACCTTGTAAAACATGTCGGTAGGTACCTACATGTTGAACCTGATAAGTAACTCGAAGGGTTGCATTTTCCGAAGATATTCTAGGTGCTTTTCAAGATGTGGAGTGAAGAGCAAATTCAATTGCGGGTTGCTCTTACCTTATAGCTAAAATTTAAAAAAAAATCAATTTTAATGAAAGCTAAAATCAAATTTACTGTTTCAACGCTTCAAGCGAAATCTGCGAAAACAAAAGCTTTGAAACTCGGAACCATCTTCCAGCAGTAATTCAAAGTAGGTATAACTTTAATTGTGCACCTCAACACCTACGACAATTAATATCACACCAACAATGTACAAAAGCTCCAAGTTATTAGTTAGCTGTTAGCTGGCACAAGCTCTCGCCTTTAACCCGCAAATTCAGGCAAAGTAGGTCACAATTACCATCTAGTACCTACCTGGCAATGAATTATTTTCCTACATAAGTATTTCCCAAATTGAAAATCCCAGGTATTCGCCGGTTTCTTAGTTAAATTGCGTTCCTAAATCAGCAGTTTGCTTTTCATTTTGTTTGCTTTGAAAATGCAACTCGAAGTTGCATCCGGAAAGTAGGTCACGACAGGTAAAACAGCTCGATGCGAATTCTGTGTAGCAGTTAACTCGCCCGATTTAAAATTCCGTTGCCGTAATAAAATCCGCGAAATTAAGTTTCGTTTATAAAACTTGAATTTATGGGTTACCGGCCGAGCAACTTGGGAATCTTCCTGTTGGTAATAATGAAATATGTACCTTTCCGTCGCTTTTCCTGTAGGCATCGTGAATCCTCCAAACCAACTCCGGTCCTGCACTGGCCGTTTGTTTGCCTATCTCGAAGAACTGTCCAATGGGATTGGTTTCCATGGGGCTTTGGGCGCCGCCTCCGCTTTTGAATTTGGAGAACATTGTGGTTGCGGGCATTGAGAGCTTCATAGGTTTCGACTACATAAATTTCATTGGAAGTTTAATTAAAATTCGTCGATCTGTTCGGAGTCAGTCTGTCATGTCTATCCGTCTTCATGGCACGAAAACAACCGATAAATTTTACGAATTTGACAAGTTGGGAAGTTGGCCTCCAAATTCCATTTTCGTTCTCCGCCCTGCAACAGAAAGGGAGAAATCGAACGTTATTGCGGAGGATGGTTAAAAGTTTTATTGTTTGAAACAGTTACTGGATTTATTTGAGCTATACCTGCGGATATAATCCTTTTATGCAAATTTATGTGGCAAGTTGCTTCGCGAATTTTCCCTGCAACTATTTAAATTTATTACGCGACCAGGGAAAGCTTTGCCGACTAGGCAATAATAGAGCTTTGCCAGGGGTTGGCCCCAATTCCATATCGATATGAAAGTTGATACAGTGCAGCTTTATTCCCAATTTTGCGTCCACATCCTGGAGGGATCCATGACATTATCGCATCGATTAATAACCTCGACAACAGAAGTTCAACTCAAATTTGCCTATCTGCCAATAAATACTTGTAACCAAATTTTTTGCGCCCAAGAAACCATTAATATAATAACGAATTAGAAATTTTCTGAATTTCTATAATACAATGATATATTTTTGTTCTTGTAAAAATTTCACTTACCAAATTTTACGTATCCTGGCATTGCTTCTCTACCTGAAACAAAAGGGGACGTTAGTGAACATTTGAGGACCGTTGGGAAAAGTAGCTAAAAAAAATAACAATATAAATCGCATTGCTCCACAATTTTAACAACAATTAACCTGTGCGTAGTTACATGGCTGGCACTTTTTACATTATAAGCGCTCTGACAAGAGTCCAGGAAATTACGTTCACATTATTGTTTTGTTACGCGTTTTGCTATTGGACAATTTATTGCTTAAAATCCTTTGTGTCATGCTTCACTTTTATAACGAAGTAGCATTATTGTTCCTTTGTTATTGGGGGCTACAACTTCATTTTTATTATTTAAGAATCAATTTGTGTTGCCGTTAACAATGGCTTCTAGCCTCTAGGAAACCGCGTTAAAAATCCGGGTGTCGGTTCGAAATTTCACTGTCGCTGTTGTGGTTGACGATTCAATTCGCTAACAATGGCAATCTATTTGTTTTAAAGGGTAAATAACGTAAAGGAATCATTTGCGTAATAGGATGTAAAAGCATTTACACCGCTTTCAGATGTAATTTTAGATACGCTTGAGATGTAAATTGCAGCTATTTGCTATGCGTTTCAATTTGTTCTCCTGAAAGTCTCTGACGGAATGTAAGTAGACACCCGTTCCAGTTGTAACACGGTTTAATTGTAACTTAGCGCACTGAATCCCGTTCGCGCTGCAGTCAATCCCGCCTCGTTAAAGCCAAATTGACGATATTAAGTAGATTTAATGAAGCCAGGGCGGGTCTTTCTCTTGTAATCGCGTTTTTTGCGCGTGTTTCTTTTGGCTATCCCGCTGGATCCGGGGGCGATGCAATATCGGCGAAAGGCTGAATTATGAGAAAATTTAAATATTCAACCAAATTCGCCGGAATATACAGAACTACCTTAATAAAAGCTATCTGGGGCAGCCTGTTGAATGAAACGTCAATATTTCGCAGATCGTTCAAGCAACATGTTGGGAGATGAATTTATATAGTGAGCCAGTAGCCCGTGTATAGAGTCCAAAGACGTCAGGGAAAATGCAAAAGCAAAATTAAAGTACCCTTAGGCCTTCTATAATTGCCTTCTGGCCAGACAGAGGCACGACTAGACGTTTTTAATTCGAAGCTGCTCGATTATAAATCATCCCTTGATGCTCTAAAAGTCATCGTAAGCCTCCCGATTATCCCGCTCTGCGTTCAACAATCAAGATCGACGATGGCTTTAATCCCATAACTCCGCCTCATAGCCCCCAAACCGCTCGTCTCAAATCTGGATCGATTTAACTTCTTTGGGAGACAAGAAATTTTTCTAAATTACCATTTCGACCTCTAACTACGAAAAGGCAATTTTGCGAAACTGCTCAACTCGACAAAATTGACTGAAAATTCTTGCATTAAAACGGTATCGATCATTTTCTCTTTTGATACGAGTCGAAGTGTGGTCTTCGGCAAAAAGTGTCAACCTCAGACTCGTGACAAGTATTTGCGTCCGGAATTGTTCGCTAATTTTCTTCTTGAACACCTACAACTCTCTCTTGTCTTCATTGCGCCGCGATCGTAGTTTTGTAATCTAATTTTTTTTTTTAAAACAGAAAGCTCGGCAAATTTGTTAGGAATTTTTTAGAAGCATCGCCCCTTGAAGTTTTCCAAGTTGCAATAATTTTATTTATGCTGTCTAGACATCTTCATATCTGTTGCATGTTAACAATTCTCAGGTGAGGGATATGAATTTGTTGCGCCCCCTTGACAGTCTCACACTGAATGCGGCGAGCTTCTGGGGTTGTTTCCTCTGTTACCAAGAAATTTATGGCTTGGTAACGACTTCCAGCAGCAATTTGGTCAGGTTATTCGCCGTCGTCGTTTAATTAACATCCTAAGCCTAAACCGAAGAAAAAAATAGATTACTGACCTTTCTATAAGACTACCTATCTTTAATATGAAGAGGTAGTTTGGAAACGCTACTATTGGGGTTGTTTTTTTTATAAAGCAGCCAAAATGCTGTCCAGCTTGAGAAATTTTCGTCTGATTTTGGGAATTTTGGAATTTAGGGGTTAAAATTACAAAGCCGTCGCGTCGTTGCAATAGTGCGATTTTGCAGTTTATCCCCCTGTGGTTTTTCCGGGTTCAGAACGGCCGAATTTATTCTTTCCGCGGAATAATTGCGGCATTGAAAATCAATTTTAATGGACGTCAATCGGCTCCGATCAGCGAAATATGCGAAATCAATTCGGAGCCGAGCTTTTCCCAGTCCGTTTGAAACTTTAATCAGTGTCATATTATTCAGTAGAGCGCCCGAAAAAAACTTAAACCCACGCCGATTTCCCCGGATTTCGTTTCTATTTTTTGCCCCTTGCCCGACGAAAATTTGCGCAATTGATTTTAAAGATGAGCTTGCATTCCTGACACCGCACAACTTTGCAGCAGCTTTCGCGCAACCTTGATCAATACTCACCTGAGTCCCGACAGGAATTCGCCAAAATTCTCACGGTAATTTGCCGGCAAATCCGCGAATCGAATTGTTGCTTAACCTAGATTAAATTGTGTTGTTCCGTTGCCGAAGTTTTAATCTTGTTTCGTTTAAAGTTTGGGATATTTTGAATTCTCCCGGAATCCGCTGGTTGATACAAATGTAATTTCGCACCGGAACAGCTTGGTTCGTCCCTATATTACTTTCTCTATTCCCTGCAACTCCTATCTCTGGATTAATTTACTCCGAACTCCCATTGAGTAATTATCTTGTTTATTCGCGCTTCCTTTTACAACAAATTCACAAATGCTCGTTTCAGGCAACAACAAACTTGGCAAATTTAATTTGTATCGTCTATTTATAGCCTGTTTGCAACGCTGATAGGAGTCACTTTGACACCTGTCACGTGCACATGACCAAAACAAGCAACAATAGATCCACATCTACACTTTCAATTCGGAATTATTTTTTAAAACAAGGTGCGCGCTACGTGTTTACCCGAAACTGGAACGCGCTAGAATGATCTTTACTTTTATTGTGACTTTGCTTCAGTGAACAGACCAGCTTAAGCTTTTCTCGTTTTTCCCATCTTTGCGGAGACCGGGTCCGAATTACTGCAGATGTTTGTCGGTTCGGTGCAGGATTCACCCGGCGCCTCCACCATTTCGCATCACACCGTTATTGCCGAGTTTTAATGGGAAAAAGTTTGGACAGTCCATATTAAAGTCCCCTCCCTGACCTGATTAGAACTTTAGATCCGTCTGCATCGAAGCAGTTGCTGTTATTATTTGTAATTGAAACACATTCAGTAATGTTTTTGATCAACTTCATCCAATCTGTCAATGGAACATAACGGAGGGACAAATTAGTTAAGAGGATTAAAAAGATTATCTAAGGAAAAAATTATATAAAAGTTGTGTGATTGACGCAAGGACTTTGGGTAATAAGGAGATTACTTTTTCAAGAAACTTCGGTAATATTGATTTATGTAATAACGTGATGAAGGACAAAAAATGGTGCAGGACCTATGTATGAATGATGGTACCAAGAAAAGTAAGAATGCTCTTAAGAGATTAGCGAATAATGTATTTATTAATGCCAGTTCTAAGAACCGGAACCTCTTAAGAGATCAGCACTAAGGTTAGGAAACAAGGGCATAGGAAGATGAAAGCAAGAGAACTGATGTCATCAAGTTTTCAATCCTCTGACAAGGCTCGTAAATCAAAATTCCTGCTTTTTGTACACTTCTTTATCCTGAACGTTGAGAAAAACTCCGGCATCTAGACCAGGATTAGGCTAGAGTTAAGAACTTTCTTACTTACCTAATCCACGTACGTTACGTACGTGGAATAAGTGGTAAAGTTTTTAAGAGAGCTGAAGCAAATTGCAAAAACTCACTTGGGGACAAACTGTATTAAAACCAAGAAAAGAAAATTTCAAAAACTTTAAAGCAATAATGTCTGAACGTATTTATCGAAACCGACCACAAAACAATTATCAATTGTGCATTGCGGCTTCCATAAAGTTCATTTAATTTTCACCCCGGTCACGGATAGAACCCGGAACGGAATCTGGAATAAGTGACCGATGCTGGCGAGTCGGTTATCGTAGCGACAATAATAATAAAGACTGTAGGCTGGAAAGCGAAGTGACATCGGTAATAGATTAGGGAGGGCGAATTTAGGCGGTACACGCTCCTGTTGATCCTCGTGCTGCGTGTAGGATTTCGTCAGTCCTGAATCCTGCCGCTATGATCGCTTAATGCGTATTTTCCCCCAACGCCCACACCTACGCGTACACAACAGCATCGGCTTGTGCTATCCGGCTAAAAATAGCCTGACCGATCCGTCTACGCCTTGAGTTCAAGTTAGCCTTCGACCCCTTCAAACCGTTACAGGATAAAAGGAATCAACCGGCCCGTCGGCCGCGTAAAATATGCGCAACGCAAATAATGGTATCTGTCCGCGGTCAAGTGATAAATGCGTCTCGATATTATGAATAGACCTTCCTGTCGAAATTGGTTCTTCACCCATTCATGTCAGCCGGTTCAAATGGTCGTGGAGAGAAGACGTGGCGGCCATCGAACTTAATGATTGAAGTTATCAACGCTGAAGTTTTTGACGCCAATTGTGACGTGAACTGTGAATTTTTTTGTCCACCAGTTTCGACTCAACACTTTCGCTTCATTTTGACTCGTAGCCTTGATCCTGGCCCTTCTATTGATTTCTGTGCTAGACCGTCCAAAGTTGATAACTCATAAAAGGCCGGCGATTTACTTGCATGGCAAATTTACACCACCTGTCTAGTTTTTATGCGTGAAATTGTCTTATTTTCTTTACGAGGCGTTTGTCCTGAAAAATTTTGATCAATTTCAGCAAGTTGTAGAAAGTCGACAAATGGTGGAGGAGCTAGGTGAAGACCACAACATAAAAATAAATTAGCAATTTACAGGTTGCGTTGTACCTATCAGAAGCCCCCGAAAATAGAGTTATAACGTAATAGAAAATCGACAGGTACATTATTCAATGTCTGAAACCGTTATATATCGAAATAGCGACGATAAAGGATAGCGAGGTGAAGTAGAAGTAAAATTTTGCGTCAGGTTCGACCGACGTAGCTGCGAAACTGCTACTTATTAGCACACAGGCGCAATGTGCTAATGAGCCAATATCTCGATTTGAACTCATCATCTTTACCGGCGGTTATCTGATAATCCGCGTTTGCGTCGCCCGCCTCCTCGGCCGTTGACGTGCCGCCAACGCACTTCCTTCCAAGTTATTTATTAATTTATTTGTGACCCGCTGCTTACAGCGTTGAAGTGGAGGCCTGCGTCGGTCCAAAATCCAATTTCCCAACGGCAAATAAAAGCTCGAGATCGGCTACAAATATGATTTCATGCAAATTTTTCGAGCCCCACAAAATATTGAGCGCAAAAATACGAGGACTACAATGGAATTACACCAACTGCCGTCATTCAACCGGATGTGAAACGTATAAATGAGATCGCGTTTTTAGCACTTTAATGCATGATAATACGGGACCGGCGGATGACTGCGAAAGTCGAACGCGCAAAGCACGCCACCCTGAGCTTTGGCGAGGCGTCGCAGGTGGCTGCTGGGGTGATAGATGAGCGAGTGAACGGGAAAACGACCGACTATACATCAGCAGCTACTCTGGTGTGTCTATATTAGTATCATTATCTATTCTCCCTCTGTACGGTCAAGTTAGCCAAAGCAGCAACAAAGCTCCCACCTGCCGAAATCTCAACAACGAAACAAAGAAGTCAAATTGAGGAAATTCTACAGTCAAGGGCGCAGATATTCTTTCAAAACTTGTCTCGGCGTCTCCACTCCATTTAAATCTTACACCCCTGTTATTGTGCCTGTTGCAATTATTAATCGAGTGCCGTTTATTGGTTTGAACTGTTTTGATTGGTATAATTAGGCGTAATGGGAACTTTTGGGTAAATTTTAATGAAATGCCTTCTTGACCTGAATTACTTCAGCGAAATTAAACACGGTTCAAACACCTAACATGCTTATCCGCCCTCCCCTCCCGTCGAAGTAAAATATTTGTTAATAAAACAAGTGAAAATGTTTTGAAAGAAAACGGATCGGGTTTACATAATAGAAGCATGAAGGAGCATCAATAGCGTTAGTACTTTTCATTACGCATATAACGGTGGGGAAGTAACGAGTTTAATTACGTTCGTGTTGATTCTGCTTTCATACTTCCCCACCACCGACAAAACATCATAAGGGTGTATTGTTTATGAATCCAGATATGGGTAGTGAGCCATTCCGAAAATGTATTCGCTTAACGGCCGGAAACTTTATACATATACGGTCGGTTGCCAGAATGGACAAATTTTAGATTGATGGCGTAATTGGACTGCGCCAGTTAACACCGGAGTTTGCGTTAAATTCAAACAAACGGCTACAAAGTTAACGTTTACTTCACGTAATTTCCACGGTGCCATCCTACCAAATCAAAACTTTATTTTCTCAACCTAGATTCATGGACCCCCAATCCCTACGAGGTCCAAACCGTCGCCGCCTCTCTTAATTTCTTGCTCGTCACTAATTGACACTTCTTGTCTGTTGACGACACCTCGATGAAACTTCACTTAATCTCGATTCGTTGAATGTCACTTTTGCAGACAAGTCCCTTGGATGCTGTGGTCCGGCCAGTGAACCCAGTTTAGCGAGCTCAGTACCGTCATTGACAAAAAATAATTTTATTACGTATTCATTTTGCGAGCAAAGGTCCAATTAACACATTTTTTCGTAATTTTTGAAATGGAGTTCTTTAGATTGGGCATGGTCCTGTTCGTAAAAATATTCCGTGACGGACCTTCCATCATACCTTATGCAAATAAAATGAAATTTGCCCCAAAATCGTGCTGAAAATTGATGGAATAAAATCGTCGAAAAAGCGTCAACTCAGTTGTACGTGCCTACTATTCCCATGCATACGTATTTTTACAAATGCTTGATCCTGTCGCTATCAAATTAGATAACCGAGTTAACTCACGT
This sequence comes from Schizotus pectinicornis, assembly GCA_951805265.1. NCBI lineage: Eukaryota > Metazoa > Arthropoda > Insecta > Coleoptera > Pyrochroidae > Schizotus > Schizotus pectinicornis. Next base: position 20,270,036 of record OX638203.1, read on the forward strand.
ACCGCAGTTTTCACTTCGGCCAGTTAACTAAATTTCACAAATTTTTTGCGAGCTCGCCAAAATTTTGTGTGTAACTACGCAAATTACTTCGGGCGTTTTTGTCCATTTCAACTGAGTAGACAAGTCGAGATTATCGTGTCTCGTTTTTTAAAAATTATAACTAGTCTCAAATAGGTATTCGGTTATCAAAGTTAGATAAAAGCAATGAAACTTAAATTGACAAGTCTTCCTTATATGAAAAAGGAGAATGTTATTAAGTAATTGGACGATATTTAGGCTTACGTTGTATCAATATGAATTTTCTTATATCTGATGGCCACTCAGCACTCAGCAATATCTGGAAGATTGGAAACGTACAGAACTCACCGGCAATATTGAATATACATAAGTATTGTGACAGATTCTTATCCAGATGAGAAATTGGAGAATTCAAATATTGGTTCGAGATAAAAGCAAATATTATTAAATAAATTCTATTTATGTCTAACTGTAATGTGGTAAAACGTGGAAAATAATCACTGCGAATTTGAATTCTAAAATTTTCTTGTTTCGAAGTGCTGCAAGTTACTGGCAAATCAGCATTGCTAAAACTTGGGAAGTTTTAACATTTGCTAGTGGAAAAAAGGTCTTTTAATAACGAGATCTTAAGTTAAAAACAATTATTGGATCTTTTTTTAGAGCTAACAAATATGATTACATTATCGTTGTCGACATAAACCCAAATTATTTAAATTTTTAGCCAGCAACGCCTTTTAGTACATATTAGAGTATTGTTTTTTCTATTGACTTCGAGAACGGCTCTATTTCTTTCCATAAAAAGGATTTATATGTGGGAATAACTGTAAAGGTTTGGCAGTTAAATTTATATGACCCAAACACGTTTCCAATATAATTTACCATTATTGCTTCATTGACTAAACAATAATGGAAAATTTAATTGTCAAACACAAATTGGATAGTCAGTTTTCATCACACAAATTTTCCTGCCTTGCCGCAAATATGAATTTTAACAGGAATTTCTCAGTGCACATCATTTTTTATGGAATCTACCTCGTTTTTCAAAGTACCTTTAAAAATGTTAAAATTTTAAGGAAGCTGCCTTTTGTTTTTCTATTGGGCCATTTCAGCACAAAAATGAATACAATTTCGGGCAAACAAATTCATCTTTGAAAACACTTAAAATTCGCCTTTTTGCCTTGTTTTTTGTTGGGTTACTTCAGCAAAACGTTTGTTATTGTGATTTCTCTTATAATAATAATAAAATTCCAGCAAACTTTTTTAATATTTATCTTACATTAGCCATATAAATATTTATCTAGTATTGTACAAATTTTTCTTTTTCTGAGCTTGATGGTAGGGAAGAAGTAGTTGATCTTACAGATGGTGTGTTCTTTGGGGGAGATGGTGTCCCTGGTGATGGACATGGTGCCTCAATCCCCTCTGTGTAGCTGCAAAAAAATACAGTTTGTATTGTATTGTGTGGGTTATACAAACGCAAGATGTTATTTTTAATACTATAGTTCTACTTTAAATTCACATCTATTTTATTTAATAAATAATTGTTTTCTTGTGGACAAACAATCTTATTTATATTAATTTATGCTGTCAACTTGATAACGCTGTTTACGTGTGCAGTGGGGAGGAGTTTTTCGTATAAAACAAAAATGCAAGGTGTGTTTCTTTTTTGTTAATGTTTTTAGGTAAATGTGTTTGTCTTTCTTTAGATGGTCAGATTAAATTGGCCCAACATGAGTGTGCTAAAAAATGTTACGATTAAATCTAAAAACTTTAAAAAAGAAGAAGAAGTATGGGTCGCTATCCTGAAAACGGGAGTCTGCTTCAATTCCGATAACCCATTTTACAATAAGTTTTACTATAAACGTGAGATAGTGATCAACGATGTCCAGGGAGACAAATTACAAGTTCGTCTCCGTAAGATTGAGGAAGTGATTTTAAGGTTTGGTTCTCAAGCCTCGATGGATGTATTTTGCAAGGAGGTTTCTGGGTAAGAAAAATTTCTACTATTTAATTTATAACAGTTATAAGCTGTTTAACAAACCTATTTATTAAATAAAATAGATGTGAATTTAAAGTAGCACTATAGTCTATAGTATTAAAACTAACATCTTGCTTTTGTATAACCCACACAATACAATACAAACTGTATTTTTTTGCAGCTACACAGAGCTACGCACAGCTATACAGAGGGGATTAAGGTATCTACCATGTTTCTCACCAACAGCTTTGTGGACACTATATTCCCGAAACAGACCTTCTTCTACTCTATTGCGATCAAGCGTAGAATAAAATTTGTGCAACACTAGATAATTAAATAATTATTACATTATGAGTAGGTATTACATTACAAAGATAAATATATTGGTAATGTAAAATAAATATATAAAAAAAGTTTGTAGGAGTTTTATTATGAATTATGAACTTCCAGTTGGATTAGAAATTTGAAACTTGGGAGGCAGTCATAATCAGTCATGCTCATTCTATCTAAAATATTTTGAATTCCCTAGCTATACAGGATGTGCTAAAAGTCGGTATCAACTTTCTTATTTTAAATGGAAACGTACCATTTTTTCTACATGGTTCAATTGGTCTTTCAACTCTGAGTTTTCATAATACTTGTTATGTGAACTTATCTGACAATTTTTGACATTATGTTAATTTATGTGAAAAAAATGATCGATGTGGTAGCTTGCAAACAAATTCGTATCTGGCAGACGGTTTAGAATTTATGAAAACCAATTTGTAAATTGCTTAGTTCGAAGTCCAGACTAACTTCTGATATCTTAATGGTGGTTCCATTTTGTACCATATGGGCGCAAACAGTTTTCAAATATCGCAGCCAAAAATGGTCAAGAAGGCATTTTTTTCAAATAGCACCTACTGACTTTTTACACCATTCGATAGAAAATTGTATTTTGTAGTTGTTTTATAAAATTAGTAAGGTATTCATTTCATAATTAAATTGTTACAGTTGTCTTTTATTTCTATGGCATACTTGAAAAACCAAAAAATCTTTCGGCAAGATTGATGGAATTTCTGGATTTTAATTTTTAATTTGATAGGGAATGAAGTTAGGCTTAAGTAACTCATTCCTAAATACAATTTTCTATCGAATGGTGCAAAAGAAATCAGTATGTGCCATTTGAAAAGAATTACTTTTTGACCATTTTGTTGCGATATTTGAAAATTCTCTGCCCCCATATTGTACAAAATGGAACCACCATTAAGATATCAGAAGTTAGTCTGGACTTTGAACTAAGTACTTTATGAATTGGCTTTTATAAATTATGAACCATCTGCCAGATACGAATTTCTTCGTAAGCTACCACATCAACCTTTTTTTTTCACATAAATTAACATAATATCAAAAATTGTCAGATAAGTTCACATAACAGGTATTATGAAAACTGAGTTGGAAAACCAATTAAATCATGTAGAAAAAATGGTACGTTTCCATTTAAAATAAGAAAGTTGATACCGACTTTTGGCACATCCTGTATAGCTAGAGAGCTCAAAATATTTTAGATAGAATGAGCAGGACTGATTATGACTGCCTCCCAAGTTTCAAATTTCTAATCCATCTGGAAGTTGAAAAACTTCTAATGCACGGGCTACGTGAATCACCCTGTATAAAGGAATTACAATAACAAAAGTTTCGTTGAAGTGACCCAACAAAAAACAAGGTAAAGAAGCGAATTTTAAGTGTTTTCGAAGGTGAATTTGTTGGCCTAAAATCGTTTCATTTTTGTGCTAAAATGGCCCAATAGAAAAACGAAGCAGCTTCCTAAAAATTTTAACATTTTTAAAGGTACTTTGAAAAACGGGGTAGATTCCATAAAAAAATGATGTGCACTGAGGGGGCCTTACTAGTAGCATAATTGCATTGTGAAAACCGGCATAAGCAAAAATAGTTGGAACGCGAGAAATGGAACAATAAATAATAATTTGTAGACACTTCCTCATGTAGCTATTCCATTCTGGATGAGTTAAGTAATTTATTGTTCAAAAAATTTCGAACGATTTGATAGTTGAAAATATCATAACTTGCATTTGATGATGCTTAGATAATATAAAAGAACCATTTTTATAACTCTTATCGAAATTGTCAACTGCTGACACTAAAATGGTTTTCATTATCAATATCAACCCTGGCATTTTCGGCTCAGTTACTTCACACGCAGATTTTGCATCTGCAGAGACCTATATTGACCTATATTTAGAGCATACATATTTTATTTCTTTATAGACTTTGTTAGTGAATGATAAAATTCTCGTGTCGTCGGAAGATGGATGTTAAATTCATCGCAAAGATTCTAGACTTCTCTTAAATTCGGTTGATGCAATTTAAATGCTATCTAGACTCTAATAATTTCCAGGATGTAAGCTATAGGTTAGTGCCGAATAAAGCCGATTTGAAAGTTCCGGGGAATTACCGTGACCGGATTTAATTGTAATGGGTTTGTTTGATGAGAAATTAATGGCCAGTTAATGACGCTGTGGCGCTGAAAGCAAATTATCCGAATCCCTCTCAAATAAAGTTTGACGATAGCTGGTTAGCGCCGTTAAATTAATAATTCGTTATTTCCGCTCGTTTCCCCGATTTTGTGCAAATACCGGGAAATTTTTCACATAACATTGCGGACGATCCGTTGAAACTTACCGAATCCCGTGATAATCTGAAAGGCATCCACAACCCCGTGAAACGATCCACCGCCAAAACGTGTCAATGGCCTGTTCGTATCGCCACCGAGATTCACGCATTCACGTCCAACAAAACTTGCCCAGTCGACCGCAACTCCTCCATAAATCCCCCAAAGTATGTGCGAATCGGACGGTAAGCGGGTATGCAGTAAATTAGTGGCGCCGCGGCGCACATGCACCACCACTGGCTACCTGTTGCGAGCGTCTCGACGGCGGGCGTCGCGCGGCCTGGACGTTCCGCGAACTGGATGAGCTGCGCGGGTATTCTGTCGGCCCGGCCAGCCGGTTGCCTGGTCGGGGTACCTGACGCGCCAACGCGCCTGCTCTCCCTATCCCGACGTTTTCACCTGCCTGGGACAACGTCACAACGATCCCCCCAAATTCATCAACCGACACTGAAGTAGGTTAGTGGATAACCTGAAACACAACGGAGAGCCAGCGGGACTATGTGGGTCACGGAAACGGCGAGGCGACACACCAAAGACGTCCCTCTTTCACCCGCTAATCCCGGCGCCATCTCATCATCATCACCGACATCGCCGCATCCTCGGGCGAAATTACCTTTTTCGGCGGATGAAGGGCGGCCGATATGGATTAGGGCGCCCGGAATTGGGCTGAAAGCGGAAATGAAGGGCGCGATGCGAGACAACAGGTAGCGCAACAAATGGCGGATGCGCCGGGAGAATAAGTTGCGGTTCTACCGACGGACGCCTCGAAGTTGGCGAAGTACTCGCACAGTTTCGTTCGAAACAACCACTAGCGACTCTCTTTGTCGTACCGATAACAAACACGTCCAAAATAAACAGGTTCAACTTGTTGAAGAGAATTCTAACAAAGTTAGAGGTCTCTCAAATCGCAAAGCAAGTCGATATAACTTTATATCGACACATCGCTTAAAATAGGCTTTGTTCAGTAATAAGGCGATAAAACTGACTTAGGTTTTAAATAGTTTAAAGAGGAAGGACGACGCAATTTTCCTGATGTCTCAATCGTCTTGTCGCGACTCTCTCCACAAGATAAGTTTTCTGAAATTGATAGATGGGTTTCAAACATCATGTAGGTGTAAAGAAAATTGCAACTTAGCAAACTACACAGAATGTACCAAATACTAACACAAATTCAGAATGCGGCTAGAACTTGAATGTTAATTGTCAAAGACAAAATGTGCTTTAATTTTAATTTTCTAATTAATTAAGAAGATGCTAGGCGGCTGCATTTACTCTAATAGGTATCTTTTACTTAATCTGAAACAACTTGCTACTTTCTGCGAGTTGGAAACCTTAGTTCTATGAAGGATTAGTTTGACCATTTCTGAGATTCTTGTAAAATTGCACGTTGACAGTGTCAAGGGAAAATTAAATAGAAGCGTGAGAGCTTTTATTTTTGCCATTTCATGCGGAACTCAAATTCAACTTTAAAACAATAACTGGTAGTATCAGTTGCAATCAGTCAATCGACACTTTAACTAGTTAAGGTAGATATACAGGGTGATTCACGTAGCCCGTGCACTAGAAGTTTTTTAACTTTTAGTTGGATTAGAAATTTGAAACTTGGAAAGCAGTCATAATCAGTCCTGCTCATTCTATCTAAAATATTTTGAGCTCTCTAGCTATACAGGATGTGCCAAAAGTCGGTATCAACTTTCTTATTTTAAATGGAAACGTACCATTTTTTCTACATGGTTTAATTGGTCTTCCAACTCTGAGTTTTTATAACACTTGTTATGTGAACTTATTTGACAATTTTTGACATTATGTTAATTTATGTGAAAAAAATGGTCGATGTGGTAGCTTACGAAGAAATTCGTATCTGGCAGATGGTTTTGAATCTATGAAAACCAATTTGTAAAGTACTTAGTTCGAAGTCCAGACTAACTTCTGATATCTTAATGGTGGTTCCATTTTGTACTATATGGGCGCAGACAATTTTCAAATATTGGAACCAAAAATGGTCAAGAAGTAATTTTTTTCAAATGGCACCTACTAATTTTTTTTGCACCATTCGATAGAAAATTTTATTTTGGGATAAGTTACTTAAGCATTCCCTATACCTAACTTCATCCCCTATCAAATTAAAAGCTAAAATCTAGAAGATCCATCAATCTGGCCGAATGATTTTTTGGTTTTTTAAGTATGCCATGGAAACAAAAGGCAATTACAGCAATTTAATTATGAAATAAATACCTTACTAATTTTATAAAACAACAACAACAAAAACTATCAAGAACCATCTTAACATAATTCTAATGTAAATGTTCAATGTGAGCATCATTTTGATTACTACATTCTATCATTTTATATCATTGTGTAGCTTTTCTTATTTCGTTGGTGTCAAGACTGTCAAATGCTCTTGTTATTCTCCCTCTCAATTCGTCTATGTTGCGAAGTGGTGAAGTATAAACTAAATCTTTGATTCGACCTTAAACATAAAAATCTAATGGGGTAAGGTCTGGAGATAATAAGAGCATTCGACAGTCGTGGTCCCAACGAAATTAGAAGAGGTACACAATCTGTTGAAAATGGATTAATAGAATGTAGTAATTAAAATGGTGCTCACAATGGACATTTACATTAGAATTTTGTTAAGATGGTTCTTGGTAGTTATTGTTGTTGTTTTTTTTATAAAATTAATAACATATTTATTTCATAATTAAATTGTTACAATTGTCTTTTGTTTCCATGGCATACTTAAAAAACCAAAAAATCGTTCGGCCAGATTGATGGAATTTCTGGATTTTAATTTTTAATTTGGTAGGGGATGAAGTTAGGTATAGGGAATGCTTGAGTGATTCATCCCAAAATACAATTTTCTATCGAATGGTGTAAAAAAAATCTGTAAATGCCATTTGAAAAAAATTACTTTTTGACCATTTTTGGGTGCGATATTTGATAATTGTCTGCGCCCATATGGTACAAAATGGAACTAACGTTAAGATATCAGAAGTTAGTCTGGACTTCGAATTAAGTACTTTACAAATTGGTTTTTATAAATTCAAAACAGTCTGCCATATACGAATTTCTTCGTAAGCTACCACATCGACCATTTTTTTCACATAAATTAACATAATGTCAAAAATTGTCAAAAAGTTCACATAACAAGTGTTATAAAAACTCAGAGTTGGAAGACCAATTAAACCATGTAGAAAAAATGGTACGTTTCCGTTTAAAATAAGAAAGTTGATACCAACTTTTGGCACATCCTGTATAGCTAGAGAGCTCAAAATATTTTAGATAGAATGAGCATGACTGATTATAACTGCTTTCCAAGTTTCAAATTTCTAATCCAACTGGAAGTTCAAAAACTTCTAATGCACGGGCTACGTGAATCGCCCTGTATAGCATCTTCAGCTCAGTGGGAATTGGGCGTCTTTTCAGAAGAGTCTGCAAGTCGAACTATGTGTGATGCGGTTATAATAATGATGTAGGGGTTGAGGAAATGGCAACCGGGTTTCCACTGCGCCGCCCCAACAATATCCGGAACTAAAATGGCATTGTGCTTGCATCAAATTTCCTTTCTGCATTGTCGGCGAAATATTCAAAGTTGAAAGTAGCCGTCGCCACCGAAGTACCCACCCAAATATGCTCCCAATGAAAGCCTGCCAGCAAATTTCATCAAATTTTCTCCATTGAAACAAGTGGATGAAGAATAAAGCAGTAACATCGATCGTTATTAATTTTACTCCGTTTGTTAGAGCTTCGAATAAAATCCCCATTTCAACAGGTGCTGCAATTAAAACACCCCAACGAGCTCTATTAAAATCGAATAGATTTCGTAATTAACAATTTAAAGTATACAATAATTATCATTTTGCGCTACTCGAAATTCTCGCTTAACCCCCGGTGCTTTCAAGAGCGACCACGACCTATATTCAATAACCAATTAGATACCGCTGAAATAGGAATTACGTTGCCCGGAAATGTCTGGGAACGAGAGAACCGACAGGATGGAATAGCTCGCCCGTGACACGATGTTAACCTACATTCAAGTCAATAACGCCGACTCTTGTATTTTCCTTGTTCTTCATATACTCTTTCAAATTATTACGAAAGAGTGGCTGAAGCAATATTACGCGGACTCGCAGTGCCGCCAACAAAAATACGCAAAAATTACCCCTAACGACAATTCACTTTCTTTATTCCTATTCATTAAGGAAGTCCATTCATTAATCATTAGTCTATAGTTAGAAATAGATGACTTTATTATGATCACTTGTACTGTCATAAGACATAAGTTTATTCTTGAAGGCACGCAATTTGTAAAGGCAGACAGTTCGTACCTAATAATTTACCTCCTATTATTGCACAATTTGCCATTTCTAAATGTAATCTTCATATTTATAGTGTTTGACTCATGCAAAGAAACTTTTAGGTTTTAATGGCGACTGAACATCCTTAAAATCTTCGAAAACTATGGCACCTCTTCCTCGGTGCATACTTTGATCAAAAAGACACTGGCTTCATTTCCATTACGTATTAATTGAATTGTAATAACATCGTTTGACAAGAATGGCGTACTTAATGGTTGTGACAGTGTGAAAATATTTTATCGTATACTTTCTCAATGGAGTTGAAGAAAAATCCGAAACTGGCTCTCTAAACGCGGGGGTTGATTAAATTAATTCTGCTGCTTAGCATTCGGCAGGACTGGCGGCACGTAAATAAAGCAAAACAATAATGGACCCCGCGCAATGGAATGTGATGTTGCGAGAGTCTATTAAGATTTCAATCGCTTGCTTGACAGCTTTTGTGAGTCCTGAAAGAGGAGAAAGGGAGCCCTTCAACATTTCATTTGTTAGGACTCTAATGCGCCTGCAGAGCTGAAAAATTGCGTCCGATTAAAGCTAATGACAATCAGACAGTCCGACGCTTCGCATTAGCAATATTAATTTTTTCCCGTCAGATCTTTCAACAGAGAACTAATTTAAAACGGATCGAGCCAGTTTTGAGAAAGGAACATTATTCTGTGGGAGGTACGGGCAAGTGCCACCTGTAGATGGCAAATTAGAAAAGTTGAAAAAAATCCAGGTTTCGCTGGAAAGTTTTTTTCGTATCTGAAGAATGTCGTGTGAAGCAAAAGAGACATCAATTAGGAATTAAATAAAAATGACTACACCCAAGACAGGCAAAAAGGCGTTTCACGGCGCACCAACGCACATCGTTACCATGGGCACAAATCGGATTAAAACAACAAGATTCGGGCAAGTATCCTCTTTCTAAACTGTTGGAAAAAGGGCGATCCTTGCATGTTACGCACTTACGACCAACTCCAATCAGGAAATTGACGGATCGATTCCACCTTACTGCAGTTAACTTCAATTGAGTGTCAGTAAATCAATCCCTCAAATATGCAAATTATAATCCAAACCATTTTCAAAAAAATATTATTTTCTCTTAATGGCCATTAATAAATAAGTACAATGAGCTAAAAAAAGGAAAAGGAGTTCAAAAATAACTGTCATCTATGAGCAGGAAATGGTTGCTGGGTTTCAGTGAATATTAATACTCCGGTTGCTTCGAATTTATCTTCTTCCGTTCTATTTTGAAATTACATTGCGGCTAAATAAAAGGGAAGCTATTGATTATAAGAAGAAGCCAACTGGCTCTTTGGCGCCATCTTCGGGGCAAGTTTTGTACGAGCCATTTCCACGTACAGGCTGTTATTTCCACCCAAGCCTGACTCGTAACACAAACTTAAGATGGCAGTAATGTTTCGAAGAGCATAGAGACCCTTGAAGAGTATGAATACGTTTGAAACAGATATAATTTTTTGTTTTAGTTTCTATACACCTAAACCTGGGGTCAGTATTTTTTCGAAAAAATTTTACAACTTTGAAAAAGTAAACTGTCCTCAACATAAATTGACAGAATGAAAGTTATTAACAATGACGTAAATTTATCTATGAACAAGTTTAGCAACTTTAAAACAAATTGGTAACAAAAATTAGTTTTTTTTAATTTTGAAGTGTACTTTACCAAGAATTAGCTCCATTTTCAAGCAATAACTTTATTATAAATAGTTGCTACAATGGCAAATAGCGAGATGCAGCCCGAAAGTGCTATTTTATTGGCACTCGAACTTAAATCTAAAGGAATAATGTTATCCTGCGTGTTGACTTGAACCCTCGTTATCATTTCATCCTTCAAATCTGAAAATACATTTTTGAAAAATTTTGAAAGCGGCTAGTTGAAGCCAAACCTGCACCAGCCGTTGCGAATCTCAAAATCGGCGATGGCTTCGACCAACCATACCGATTCCTCGAAACCAGCAACGCTTCGTAAATTGTCTTTTCCTTCAACCCCTTAATCGTGTAGGATTTGGAATATACTGGTCCCGAGCTGTGTTCTGTTGGAATAGTTAACTTCGTCCAGTCGGATTTGCTCAACCCAGTTCTCGGTCGGTAGGGTTGAAACCACAAGTTATATTCAATAATGGGAGTATAACTGTCAACCTCCCAAATCAGCGTATAGGAATCTTTGGAATCGACGTTTTTGTCTTCAGTTTTTTTAAAAACCCCGGGATTAGGCACACCTGTTAGACCAACTTTTTGTTGACAAGAAAACGGGGCAGATTCCGAACCTATACCTGATAATTGAATTTGAAGCTCTCCCTGACCTAACTCGTTGATAGCTCTACAAGTGTATATCCCGAAATCGCTTCGTTGCACGTTTCTGATCAAAAGCGTGTATTTGTCGCCATCGACCAACGAAACTACTCTACTGTCCAGCGGTATAGGCACTTCGCCTTTGGTCCAAGTAACGGTCGCTTGAGGATCGGCCGAAATTTTGCATTCCAGCACGGCGCGATGACCAGGAGCCGTATGGATCCAAGAACGTGACGTCATCATTTCTGGTGGATCTAAATCTGGGTTAAAACCTCGTTACGTTTGAATCACTCACAAATTATGTTGAGATCGATTTGAGCTTTCGCTGGTTCTCCAACGCCGTTGGCTGCGGTGCATTCGTAGGTGCCGGCCATGTGGCGGTCAGAAGCCGTAAATTTCAACAATTCTCGATGGTTGAGAAGCTTGATTTCTTCGCCGTTAAAGGACCACGTTATGATGGGATAAGGAACGCCGTCGCCTTTACAAGACATGCGAACTTCCTCGCCTAACTTCACCTGGAGGAAGCCGCTTAGAGGAAAAGGCTCCGCTGATGGAGGATCTGATAAAAAAAAAAAAAAATTGTAATGAAGAAGGCAGAAAAACGCTAATGGAGGTACTCACGAAGAACTTCAATGGCGTGTCTCTGCCTGATGGTGGACCACGGTTCCGGTCTTATAATTTCGCATATGTAGACTCCGGTGTCTTTTGGTCGAACCCTGAAAATCTCCAAGGATCCGTTTTCCCAAAGCATGTGTCCCTCTGGTAAAGGAATCGTTTCGTTGGCGCTGTCTATTATCAGTTCTTCATCCTTGTACCATCTTATAGCGACAGCAAAAGCCCCGTCTACAATAGAGTGATGTTGTAGGGTGCATAACGTGACGTTTATCGAGTTGCTTAAATGAGGAAGTAGGTAAATCAAAACGGATGGCAGCTCGGCACCTACCTACCTAATTAAGTTTCAAAAAAGAGGACTTTGTCTTAGTTATTAAGTTTTAAGCTCTAACAATGTAAAACACCTGTGATTCCTATTTATTTTATTCTAATTATTAAAATTTGCATACCGTTTGAGGCGGTGTTCAGGTAGCAAGGGAGAAGCACCGTGTTGTTTTCCTGGGCCTTGACGGTGGTGGGCACACTTAAAAAGTTGTTTATTGTTTCGCACTTAACGTAATAGAAGGAACTAATCACAGTTGACATAAATAAAATTAATAAACTAGATGCCATTTCGTGCACGGTCTGTGTAGGTGCGCGTCGGTTCAAACGGCTAAAGAGGAACTATACCAATAACACAGTATCCAAGTGACAAGGCGATTACGGCAGATGTAAGTAGTGAACAATTACCAGGGGCAGGGAGTCATTCATTTTAAAGTAGTTCGGTTTCAATTAGTCTCTTCGTGGTTGGGATTAGATTTGAAGAAGTCTGAGCTGCACCCGGATTTCTACAATTATTCAATTAACGCCACCAACAAACTCCTCCTTGCAAAATTGTTAATATTGAACTAATTCGGTGACCTAATCTCAATCACAATGGTCGGAGTCATGTGGATGTAAAGATTTCGTCATTTTTATCTTCACGTCGCGTTGGAGGTGAACAAAGGAGAACAGAGATCCAGCCTGGAGCGAAGTACTTGTAATTCAATAAGGAGAAGAAAGGCCTGGGTGTATTAAAGAAACCACGCTTAATTCGATATTGTATCTCTATTGCGGGATAATTGAATAACGGGCTTCTTATTGTCAATTCATTTAATTAATAATCTTGGCCGGTCGCTTCGTTCTGCTCCTATATCTGTGTCTGCTCTCGGTTACGTTTATTTCCCGCCTACATTCTTTGGGTGCAAAGCAACGAGGAATGACTGAGGGTAATTAAATGTTGATTTTTTTTTAAGTTAATTCGTAGTTAGAGAAGTTTTTATTTTGTTATTTCAACAACGGTTTCTGCCATGTTAGTACAGGCAAGCCTCTGATCATTAATGAAGCATTTAATTGGATACACCTTCGCAAAAATTAAGGAAGCCAATTTTCTCGTTAGACGCAAGATGTAACGTATCGAGTCGCATAAATGCGTAAACAAATCTGAATAAATTTTGTTTATTTTATGGATTTTTATGAGTGCCTAAATCTTGTTTTAGCCATCTTTAAGGCAAGCTAAAGGTTTTATAGATAAAATTATGGTAATTGTTTACAATGTCCACTTTTCGCTTTTTGCGGTGTTTTTTTTGGAAACCATCGTAAAACATCATTATAATGTCATTTTAAGCAATAAAATGTTGTGCAAACAATAAATAATTTTATACAAAATTTATAGATGTAGATGTGCTAGGGCAAGGAAAATGAGAGTAAAAATAAAAGTGGTTTGCACAAAAAAAGATATTGATTTTTGTTATGTATACATTTGTGAGGAATGCGTGGGTGTAATTAGTTTTTTTTGAAAATTTAAGAGTGGGTAAAGTAAACAATGATCAAAATTATGTCCAAAAGTAACGCATTACACTCAAAAACTAATGTGAAATATTTTACTAAACGGATCAAAATTCATAAAAGTCCTAAAATCGATGTCAATTAATTCAAAATTTTTAACTTTTTTGTCTGGGCCTAGGTAAAAAGTTTTGCTATTAATTGTTGATGAATAATATTGAGTTCAACTCTGAAACCTGAAACTTTAATCAGAGTTGCCTCGAAACATTGCAATTGTTAACAAAACTTGAGTGACCTGGCCTGGAATAAGTGTATCTCTGAAAATAAATAATATTTTATTGAGAACACCATTCAACCTGGACCATAATGTTTCATCGCAAGCGTGGCGTCCTGGCATGGTGTATATTTGGTTGCCTAATTATTAGAATCAACTTTGCTAAATATAAATGATTGATTCTTTTTTAGCATTCTCATTTATTATCTTTATAATGTAAAATTATGCTCAGTGCTCAGTTTAAATTTTACAGGTAAAGTCTTGTTAAGATAATTTAACATTTCTGTGTAATACTATAAATCTTAATTTGGCGGCAGAAACTAGAGACTTGCTCGTCGTCCCTCCTTTTCCTTTGAAACGTCACACAAATTTCCTCGATAACATCAAATGATAGTGACGCTAATAAAGCTTTAACGTCAAGAGGAAGGTTAGCAGACAGCTGCGTCGATTAAACTTCCGACAGAAAACCGACTGTTATTTATTTTGAAATAATTATCCTGACGTTTTCCGATGTCCTCAACAGAGTGTTAATTTTTTTCACGCTCAATACACCAATTAATTAACAACCACGTTACAGTGGCTACCGTGTTACGATTAGCGCAACAAGAAGGTGATTCATTTGCACACTGCCTAACGTCCATCAACACTTAATTGAGCCCAATTGAATTAAAACATCTTGAGTACGTTATTAGTAATTAATAGAACGTAATGGTTCTTGATGACGAAGCGAATCAAAATTAAAATAATAATTAATTTTACGTAGAAGGTCGCTCGACAATAAGAGGCGTCAGGGATTTATCAACAAAACGACAGCTTAGTTGTGACGTAGGTAATCAATTAAATAAAAAGTTTGAATTCAATTAAAAACTCATTGTTAATTGAAACGAAGCTGGAATTCAATTAAAATCAAAATTAATATAGTCAGAAATGACACAAGAGCGGCTTATATGGCAGATAGGTAGATGGATATCTTATTATTCAATTGAAATTTATTTTTCTGGTACGTGTTATTCCAAGTGAAAGAAACCGTAGAACGACTAGCAATTATTTAACATGGTAGCAATGCATAAATAAAAGTTTAAATAATAAATAACTACCCAAGGGGTACATAAACAAGACAATTCGTTGCATATTGCCTGCACCGCCTGGTATTTGCATGCATCATTCTGCTAGAGCTAATTAGAGCGCTTAAATTAATTACTCTTAATTTCCACTTGATTGCTGTTTACGGCCAGTTAATGCTAATTGAATTCGAAATTCAGTAACCAGATAATCCCAATAAAAATTGTGGCCGAACTTGCTGACAACAGTTACTCATCATCAAATTTTATTAGATACACCGCCATTGTTCACGTATTGTTTCAAACGCCACTCGTCATCCGATCATTATTATTTTGGCCCTATCACCTGCGCCGAATTTTGATTAGTTTCTATGATATCACCTCGCATGATTAGAAAGATTGATTTGATATGTTCAGATGTTAACAAACGTGTAATTGAGCATGCACGATAGGTCGGGTGGCAGCTACGGGGGCTGAACCAAACGTGCAAAAATTGTAAATAACCGAAATTTGGCGTCTTCCAAGCCAACGACATTTTTACGACACTCTGCAAGGAATTTCAACGCTATAACTGTTTCGGAAAAAAATTTTAAAGGAAAATGGGAAAGAATCTTGTATGTGGATGTAAAGCGAGCAGTTATCTGCAGAAATCTGGGCGAACAAGGGAAACTACCTTTCAGTTTATTTGCTATTCAAGCCGCCTTATTGTGCTTTTAATGCCGCACGAGCTGAGTCAAAAGAAGCGCTACCCCCCATCAGGAATCAAAGAACGAAGGGCATCTGAAGGTCCTTCACGGGTTTTACGGCCAGGTAACATTTTTATACGAGCGGTTTGTTTTCTGAATGTAAAGGAGCCCACTTACTATTTTCGCAGCTTCCCTCTCACCGGATTCTTATGAATACCCAACCCCCGGCGGAAGAACAACATTCTTGCGGTGGTTGACATTAAGAAGCGCGTTATCGCTTATAGTGACACCGCGTTATCTTTGCTGCTTTGATAATTACTGAGAATAATGGGGAAATCAATTACTTTTTAAACAATAGGCGTAGAGTGTCGGTGATTATATAGGTCAGTTGCTGTTACTTTATTAAGATCCAGCAAACAATGGCATGACTTCAGCGATAACAATAGTTGTAACGATTTAACAATAATTAATGGTAATAATTCTTAAAAGAGACGCGTGGTCGGCCTCAAGACCGGAAAACTGGAGAGGTGTCGGTGCAGAAAACTGGGAAGGGAAATTGCGAAATTTTCTCACGAATTTGTGGGACTGCGGCCTAATTGTGAAATTGGGAATCACCAAATTGACCTAATCTTCCGGACCCTATAACCGCGTTGCTTCAGCATCTCTATCGTGAAATCAGACTGCTGGGAATCATCGAAACCAAAATAAACTGTTGCATGCACCTTTGCAACTAAACATAGCCGCGGAATTCCTCTTCACATGACACATCCATGAATCACAGCGACTGAGGTTTGCGGCTATTCCACATTTTCACAACTTTGATTCGACGAAAAAAACACCTCGACAGTCGACACCGCCGCAATCGCAATTAATTCTGCAATTCTTAGCAACTGCATATTCTAAAAATAATTCTTTTCAACTTATTTATCGATATTATTAATAAAGGTAGAAATTTCAATTACTGGAGCGCCAGTTGGCTCGACCCGAATGCACCCGACGAGTTCCTCTCCAACTTAGCTGTTGTTACATTCATGAGATCCATCCCGAGAACCGAGAGCGAAGGATACAAGAAAATGCGCCAACACATCTTGAATAAACCAATATTGAAGTTTTTTCTTGGCGATAATTTTTCATGCGGTGTCGGATTACTTTGCGTGTGGTTTTCATTTCCAGTAATTTGCTTGCTTGCCATTTATCCTGAATATAAATAACTCCTTCGCGGCGGATTACGTGTGGAAAGTACAAATTTATTAGTTAGCGCATTTCTGCATTGCTAATAACGAGCGGTAATTGCGGTTACCCTATGACATTTTGCATAATCATTTCTACTGATAAGGAGCGCATATTGACCAAAGAAATGCTATTTCAATCATGCATCATGTCTTCTATTAATTATTATTGACTCATTTACTATTTTTACAAATTGTATCTATAAGTGGTTTGAGCAAATTACTTTTTCCTTAAGTAGCAAAATTATGCCTAATTAAACAGTATTGACTTAGAACTGATGGTGAACTGGAGGCAAAATGCACATGGAGAAATGCATCTTCAAACGCGTTTTGCATGCTTGACCAATTTTACTGCTCATTGAAATAAACTATTAAACAAATTCTAGCACTTTACGGTTTTATGACTGCTAATTTCCCCAATAGTAACCAATAAATTAAATTAAACACGGTTTCAATATTATTATGGAAACTCCACCGCCAACAACTAACGCAGACAAAGGAAAGTAAAGACAAATTTATAGCTGCCAATGAAACTTGTCAGGGTTGTTCAATTTCTTTTGCAGTATTTATTACCCATCCCTGTACAACTTTGTAAATGAGGGCGGCAATGCCTCTGAAATTATCATGTTTCTTTGATTTATTCACGTGTGCCAGTAAAATTTTTAAAATTCAAAATGCAAGGTGGAAGATCCAAGTACATAGTAACAATTACCATTACGAGCTCTAACATGACTCGTAAATATTTTACTGAATGAAGCCGTTCTTTTATGTATTTTTTATCTACTTAACTTAACGATAACAGGCATTGTAACTGGTAGCTTTATCGTTATCGTATCAATACATATAGTAAAGTAGGCCAATTCCTGAAGAAGGTTTATCCAAACTTATTACATTGTTAAAGATTAAAGGACAGTGTTGATGCTTCTTGTATTTTTGGAGCAATTATGGCATGTTCTTCTTTTCATTGCAGTCAGATTGTTCCATTTTTTGAAGCAACTCACTGTCCTTTGCTTGTATTAACTTTTGTTTTTTACTTTTGTTTTTAAGTTTTTCTTGTAGTTTTTAACAATAACCTGCTTCCCTTTCATCCATAACGATTAATTGTCTTTGCATTCGGTGATAGTATGATAGATTGTTAGAAATATGAGCAAGAAAACAACAATCACCAAATCCTCCATCTCCCAAAAGATCCTGTTACACATCCATAGTTACAAAAATTATTGTCGTCCTACCATCACACATGTCAGTGAAATGTTGAGACGTTTGAGAAAAATTATGTTTCCAAGAATGATATTCATATAAAACTCGACCAGATAAGATAAGAAAAAATTTACAAACATTCCTAGACACAGCTCAGAAAAACTTGAAGATTTTTTGACTCGCTAATTTGTTATTTCAACAATATAATTAAATTTTGGATAAAATCTTGCAATTTCAATTTGAAAACTTGTAGACTATTTTTACTTGTTGGTAGTTGATGCTACCCCAAAGCTTACCAAAATTATTTGCAAAATCCCTTAAAAATTTAGTTTCCAGAAAACGTCAGCTGTGCAAATACTTGTGGGCTCATGGTAATTGCACTTTTCTGTATTTACATAATTATTGTTTCGAATATGATCAGGATTCGAAGGTCAGAACTGGCTCCGATTTAGCTGAACAGGTGTAAGAGGACCCATATGGTCGGCCGGCAATTCACCGCTTTTTAGCGAAATGATTTCCCCACACTCGCTGATTAATTAGGAAATGGCGATAACGAGTTTGCATAAATTAAAATGCAACACACACACTTTCATTCTTCCACACACGGCACCCGAAGCGGAGCGCCGAAGTTCCATTCTTCCACTGTTACCGAACGAACTGCGCGCAAGCGTAACTTTTAAAAATACCCACAGCTTTTGTCCCGCGAATGTTGAGAACCTCAGACAAGAACGAACGTAACTCGTGTGGTGTTGAATAACAAGAATAGGTGATTACGGGACAGTTTGTGGCGCCGGCTTCCAAACAAATCGCGTCGTCCTGAAGTTGATTTGAATTGTGTGTGAACTTTTCGAGGATTTTTGTGCTTTTTCGAGATGGCTAGAATATACCTGGTGGCCGTTCTGGGACTACTGATTAGTACCGGTAAGTCAACAAGTAGCGATTGAACTAGCTACAGCTAAACCGCAATGCCGGGAAATTGAGCCCAACTTTCAAAAGCGCCGCTGAAGCAGTGGCGACCAAAAGCTCAACCGGCGAAAAACTTCAAGTTGCCAATTTTTAAAAAATCAGCGTGCGATGAAATTGAGTTTAAACGTTAGCGTGGCTTTTGCAGAAGAAAAGCTCGTTGAAAAAACTCATTGATGATCATCAGCCGATAACTGGGTTTGCCCCAAAAATCGGAGAAAATAGACGGAAAGTTCTTAAAGCTCTACTGCCGGTTGTGGGGCAGCAAATTATTAATTAATTAAATAAATTAACATATTTCTAAAAGCTCGCTAGGAGTGGCAATTAAAAACTCTAGTTATCACAATCGACCCATTTTCAGTGTTTCTAACGTGTTCTAATTCTGCTGTTCAATTAAACTGTTGTTGTCAAGAAAAAAAATTAATTGGGGTAAAACTAGTGAAAGCTCTGCTTCTGGTTGGGGGGTGACAAATGATGGATTTAGAAAAACAAATGGGAGGCTTCATTGCAATTGATATCCTCTCGTTTCTTCATCTGCATCGCTCGACTATTTTTAGTAATGAGTCCGGCGTTGGCTGAAAGCTTCCCTTGTGGCGAGCGAGCTTTCGGCCGGACGCTCGGACCACCGTTAGGTATGTTTACGCGAACAAAGAGTCATCATCCATCACACTTTGCGCAATCCGAATGCAATTAAATGAACGTTCTAGGTTATGTTTATGTTACTTTTCACTTTCGGATTCATTTATTTACATAAGCACGATGCTGCCATTCCAGATCCACTATTAGTTTTCCGGTGAGGCAACTCGGAGAAATTTGACTACCCAAAACCAAATAAATAAAAAAAAAGGGGCCGCCAAACTTCTGGGTGTGTGCACAAAACAATGAGAAAATTACTTGTCTTTCAGACTCGTAGATCGAGCCGCGCCAAGGCCAGATCGTTATTGGAAAAGCGATTTGTAGGAGGGTGGTGGGTGGACATTTGGTCGGCCTGTCACCCTCATTTTTCTCGTAATGAGTCATTTTAAGTAATGAAGGGTCATTGATTCGTTAATGGTAATTGCCATGCATCCAGTCTCGACGCCGCATGATATTTTATAAATAAGTTTGTGGGAGCTAAATTGTTGCATCAAGCACCTCAAATCACTTGAAACAGCAACTGGCTTTGTTCGGTGCTTACGGCGCCAAGCCCTCAATTGTAGGTGTAATTTGAATTATCGCGCCTACAAAAACGGGAACAGGACGGAAAATTCTAACAAGAAACACTTATTGTATCCAACTTCCTTTATTAAATCTGTTGGTACAAGCTGTGTTTACTCTTCCTTTATTTACCAACTTGCTCGGTCTTCAGATTCTCCCAAATTTAGATTATCTCGGTGCAGTGGCGCGTTATTAATTGAAACTTGTACGCTTCCTGCGTAACTCGAACTTGTTGTCCTATTGCCATTGTGCGGTTGAAGTTGAGGAAATTTTTAACAAAGTTAAGTGAAGGAGCCGTATGTGTTATCTCTTTGGAGATGCTCTTTTATCAGCGAGGAAGTCTCTTGAATAAGCTTTTATGGCCCGCCATCCCTTATCGTACCTTATTTATAAACAAGTTATTTATATTTTGATTGATGTATTATGTAAGTGGACGCATACCTCGGTACCATGGGCTGGTTTACAGGATTACGAAGGTATTTTTTTCGAAATTAATGGCTAATGTAGAAGGTGGGTTAGAACTGTCACGCAGATAGTAGAGCAAACTAACCCACGTGAGGGTAGAACCTGAAGCTTCAATGTATTATCCAGGTTACACCACCAATTCTGGTCTTGGTGCTGCATTTTCAGAAATAAATCTGAACCAAAATAGTAAAATCAAAAAATGAACCTAAAATCAAGAAGGACGTAGAGAAATGTTGTTGAAAAATTGGTGCCAATTGCTATGCCTTCAGTCTCTTACTGAATATCGTTGAGCCATGTCTGCAATTTTTTTTTTTTTTTTTGAAAGGAGTGACCAATAGTTTGTTTACTCGAAAATGTAAGCGAGGCAGCAAGTTACTTTAATTTCAATTATCTGGATCGGAATTTCGCGGCTTCATTGCCAACAAATTTAGTTCATTGTCGGCCAAATCAGGCCGTTCCGTAATTGTACCATTAACGAAAGCGACAATCTTTCTTCAAGCAATAATTGGGGTCGTCACGAGTGCCAATGAAAGGCATTTTTGGTAATGAGAGATTCTATCAAAAGATGTTGTAAACAATTTGTGATTGAGTATCAATTGAAGCACCGAGTCAGAGGACGTGTTCCATGACCTTCATGCCTCTGAAATCTTTTTTCAAGTTTTCTTAAAAAAGAAAATGACGAAATGCTAAATAAATATTCTTTTATCTTTTTTACAACTCGTACAGTCACTAGATACGAGGAATTTGAATCTTTTGTTTGGTTAGCTCCACTAAAATCTCATCTTTTACAATGGCCTAATATCAGCAATTTTAAGTGTGATTTAGTAACGTTTAACGTAAATGTTTTCGTTTGTTCAACAAACGGCTTACGCACGTCTTGAGGCAGTGTTGGTCTGTTTTGTCTTAATTTATTCGCGCCTTGAGTCAGGGTCACGGAAAAAATTATAACTGGCACTCGCCAATTGAGGCTGGCAAATATAGCTCGCTGTGATGAAATGGTGGAGTCGGAAAACTATTTCAGTTATCACGGATTCCAGTCGAACTATTCGAAACGCACGTCTGGTAACTGGAATTAAAATATTTGAGATAGCTCACGGACCATCAATTCTGTTCTCATCGGCCGGTTCACAGTGGACTCCAAAAACCCCAAAAACTTTTCTACGCATGGCCGGAGATGAGAACAGGATTAAAGTTCTGTCGTGACCGCACTACAAAATAGAACCAAAAAGAAATCGTTGCCTAGACCATCGTGGATAGCGGGGCCTGATTGGAATTGGAAACGAAAGAAATTGGCTCAACTGGAGCCGGGATGGGGGATAAATCAAGATTTGTGGACGAAAGGAGATATGATGACAGGAACAAAATCGATTCTTTCGGCAATCGAAACGAGAATCTGCATTGCTGCTAAATGTCGTAAGATATTTTATCCATTTGGAACGCCTCCAAGATAAATATGAGCTAATTCCAAATGGGTGGATCCGTAATCGATAAAGAATTATAAGCTGGTTAAAAATACTGAATTAAAATCGGAATCGCCAAAATTTTATCGAGTTCACCGATAAATTATTGGAGATTGTTAGCACTTCTACAAGGTTATCAGGATCGTTGGCAAGAACCGGCGTCTGGATTTTTGCAGGACTGTCTAACCGGTTGCAGGAAGCCCGACTGAAATTTTTGTTGATTGTTTAAAGATGTGCAGACTCTTCTTGAGGTTGCATCTAAATCGAAACACGTGTGTTAGGGGGTCCTATTTCGGGGCTCCCTGGAACTTTCAATTTTTAGTCCGTACGCTCTATGATCCATATCTTGAATAATTAAACGGTTTACGGCTGTAACAACATAAACATTAGCGCTCATCCTAAATTGTAGTAAAAACGTACAAATATTTAAATTTTATTTGGGAGAGATGTTTTTTACATTTACTTTCAAGTTATTTACGTTTTATCATCGGACTTTATGACTTTCTAGATGCCCAACGGCACTAAAAATAATTTCAGCGGGCTTCGAGGAAATGCGGCAATAATGCTGTTTTCAATTCGATTCCAGCTCGTAACGTCGGAAACACCACATAGCAAAGAGTAACGCCCTTCGTTCACTTTCACATTTTACAGCTGCGTCCTCAGTACGCGACCTTCCCGCAAAAGAATCGCCCACCTGGAGTTTTGCAAGTATTTCTGCAAAGCGGCGCCGCCCTGCACCCGTTTAGGCACACCGGTATGCAGTGGGTTCTAAATATGAGTATCACTGATCCAGGTTGACTCTTTTCGCCGAGGTATCTGTCCATTATTTTCTGTAGAAAATTGTTTCTCTCAATGGCTCAATCTATATTTTTTGTTTCTTGATTCTATGCAAAAAGTTGTTGTACTTTCTTTCAACAAGCTAGATGGAATACAGAAATCTGCATGAAACGCCATTTGTCATATAATATGCTTCTAATTCTGTTTATATACCCAGATTCTTTTTTTTCCAAAACTTTTTCCCTTAAGTGTACATTTTTTTGATAAATGATTTACATACATACTTTGGTTCTGAGTCCTAAGAATTTTCTATTTCTTCTTCTTTACAAATATGTCCATCATCAGTCTTGATGTACCATTTACATATATTCGTTTCAAGTTAGTCTTTACATGTCTCTTACCAAAAATTTTTTTTCCTGATTTGGACCAGGACCCAGGACCAGGAGATCTTTGTTCTATACCTATTGTGCTTCTGTTTAGTCCGCCTTGGAAAACAAACATCCGGTTTCTTGCGTCATTTCCATCACATTTGAATTATTAAAACGAACTTATTATTTACAGTGCGTTTATTGCATTACACAACAGCTGTAAGATTTCAACAGGGGCCATCTAAATATACTTTCCGGCCAAATCTCTGATATGCAAATGGTTTCCTTTGCATTCTCGCAAACTGGACGTTTGTATAATTAGCTCCCATTTGACTCCACCCCGATTTTCAGGACACGGATCAATCGCTCCAATTATTCGTGACGTCATTGAGGAATTGATATCTTCAATATTGTCATAGGCCCTCCAGTTCCACGTGGCAGAAAGCAAACAAGTCGGAGTAAACAACGCGGATCAATATAAAATGCAAGAGAGCTGGTCGAATTCGAAGCTGTTAGCCTGATGGTTTTCGATCGATTTTAACGACCTCATATATTCCAGAACACACCCAGTGACGTCATCGTGCTGCCCTAATTCAGAACTAGACTGCGGTCGAAGCTCGACTATAGGGGCTCCAAATTAGAATTTATTTGCCTCTTCTTCTAATTTCTAGGAATGTTTGGACTGACAATATTTGTTTAACCACCCATCACTCTTGCAATACATTAATTACTGGAAAATCGTTAGTAAACGGATACAGTTGGTCGGGGGGGTTAGCATCAAACGGCCGTTCCTCTTCACAACAGCCGGGAGCGTGACTGTCTAAAACTAGAACAATTCGCCATAATTGAAGTAAGCAGGCTCGAATTTAATCCCCAAATTTGTCACCATGCATTTTAATGGCCCTCATCCAACTCTAGAACCGTAACAACACAATTAAAGACAAATTTATTTTAATTTTATTCGTACAAGGCAAGATGGTTTCGTCGTCCCCTTTGGCATCGCGACATATTTATGACGGCACCGTCAATGAATGAAAAAAGCGAATTGCAAATTGGCCCGCGAATCGAAAAGGGGGATCCCGACGATTGTTTGACGTCCTCCCAGTTGGCTGACGGCCAGCGTGATATTTTTGTCGCCATAAAAGCGATCAGGATGGGACTTACGTAACCGGGGCTTTCTCTGATTGACGGCATAGCTGTCAGGCGAAGAAAGAAAAACGACAGCTTTTCCCGAAATCGCGAAAACATGTTGCTCAACAGGAATCTCGTTCGGGGCAGTCGGACGGACTCCCAAAGGTGACGTCATGTCAAGGAAAATCCGGGCCGGTTCCCATGTCAAATGTGACGGGTCATTTTCCTTTGGTTGGATCACGTGCGAGTTTGTTTACTTTTCTCGATTATTATTCAGTCAAAGAACCGATCAAGATGCGTTATGCAGATGAGATGACTGGCTGCATTGAAATGCGGGGAGCAAGCAACTCGACAACCCTGAGGTTAGCAATGTTTTGACGACCAGAACTGGTCTGCCGTTGTAGATGTTCAACTGCATTGCGGCACTTGACTCCTCCGGCCGCGAAGCGGACGTGGCAATAATGCGAATATGCTGCACCGCATTCCTGCTAACCGAGAATTTGTCCTTATAGCCTGCCGCCACGTATGCACTTGCAGAAGGAATTAACCCACAAATCGAGGCCGCCATGACTGGATACCGTACAGTGCAGGAGCCACAAATCACAGCTGAAGAAAGCAATAACGGTCTAGAAGAGACGTGAGGATTCCTGCTGGAAAACATTAGACGTGCTTATTAAGAATTTTTTTGACCCGACTAGCACAATCGCTTCCAGCACCAGACACTGATCTCCTGTCCGAACTTTTTCTTTTATTTTTGGGTCCTTGAATAGGCATATTTGTGGCTGATGCCTCGAGGAGTCACCTTTAATTTCGACGAGATACCACCCAGCATTTGTTGTGTTAGGGGATCTCTTACGTCAACGTCGACTTGTTTATTGCACCGCTTTTAAATTGTGAAATTGATTTTTTAACAGTTTCAAGTCGACCTAAAGTGCTCAATGTTTGTACATAGTTCAGTGCATCTCGTCGCCCCCCCAAGAGGCTGGAAGATGCAAATGCGTTAGTGAATTCATGAATAAGTTGCATAAATTTCAACGTGAACTAAACTGAATAAAACATCAAATTTTGAAACTAGTTGGCAGCTTTTTCTAAAAATAACCCTCGTCTGCATGCTATTACGTTGATGACCCGCTCCATCGAGATGTAACCAAACAATCTATTTTTTGTCCCATCATTAATTGACCTTTCAAACGACTTGACGAGGTTCGTGACACTAAGGACTAAACGGTTGTTTGCTGGTCTCTGATATCTGATCGTAACGTGGGGCCGACACTGGGCAATTTTTTTACCGGCAGTGTCATGTTTGTAACTTTCTTATATCGCCATAAAATCGGCGAGCTCGCCGTATGGGTCATTGCTAGATAGTAGCTGATTTTATTACCAAAGCCGAGCAGCAGTAAAGAGTAGTGTCACTTCCAAATGACCCACTGCCATTAAAATTCCCAGCTCAGCCAACATTGCTTTTGGCGAACTGGATCAGTGCATCACTGTGTCTCACCTGGATACTAGATCTGAGAGCCTGAAGCAGCTGTGAAATATTGGCGAAAGTCTTGGCGATAATAACATCGAACTAGCCCTCCATATCAAGAACCTTGCCTAATCTCCGAAGTGGCCCAAAAAAAATTGCCGTCATACGACATTTGCACTGCCTAGTTGGGAATATTGTTCACATAACAACCGTAGATTACGTATTTTAGACCTATAATTAAACTCCTTGCCAACATTATAGGTGCAATTAAGGTAATTTTGTAGTAACTGCCGCGCACAATTGCGTTTGTTCTAACTCTACCTGCCGGTAGAAAGTAATTTAATCGTCGAGGATGTTTCTTTACATCCTCATCCCGACCTTTCGGCCTCTATCATTCACTGGTGTTGCAAAATAATTTCTTTTAGCTCCGGATCTTCGTAACCAATTATCTCGAGTAAACATTGCGTAATTCAGAATTTATCTCGCGAAATTCGTTGCCACGTTTTGTATTTTCCCCTGTGCGGGGGTTATTAAAAACCTTTCGGTTGCGGCCGTTGAAAGTAAAATTAATACCTCGACTGGAACAGCGGCACGGAATTCTTAAAGAGGATTTAAATAATAATCAGTTTCATCGGCGGCGCGACTGTTTTCCATCGGAGGTTGACCCAGCTAATGGTAAAAAATTAAACCCTTATTTATCGTCGCAGCGGCCGGGGTTCCTTGGGAATTTACGTATCGAGGACCGAATAATCACCTCACGTTATGGGGCGTTAATTGTTAATCGAGCAGCGTGTTGCTTTCAGTTGAAATCCTCTTGGGCACGTCTCGGCAACTTTTCACCCAGCACAAATTTACTTTTGCGCTCTTTAACACTTTACGACGTGTGCAAGAAACGGGGAGGTCTGCCTCTGAGCAACAATGTAACGGTAATTGGTGGTGTTACGTTCGAGTTGCAACCAAACTTGACGTCATAAAATCTGAAGAGTTGCATTTTTGCAACACAACGATGATTCAGAATTCTGAAGGAACCAAAAATATCTAGAATGCCACAGGATTCTTCGGAACCATTTAGCCTTCTGGTTGTATTAAGTGATACTCGTAAATCTGGGCGTCGAAGACCATTCATGGACGATAATTTGCACATTCTGGGACATTAAATAATAACGCGACCAGTTTGTTCTCGGGATGTTGATGGTTATCGCTGAATCGTGACCCATAAATAATTGCGTTCAATAATTGTCGTAAATACTCCACAATGACCGTCTTGAGCGAAACTGTGGTGATTCAGACGTGGCAATTGACATGAGAGAGATAACGTTGTTTTCGTCAATGTTGACTTTTCCACTCCATTCGACTTTCACTCGACAGCGCGGTGGTGGTCAATTCTAGACCTCCTGGGGGAAATCAATGTTTTTAAATTAGAAGCCGAATGGAGTGAGAAAATTATTATTGCCTCGGAAAAGATAAATTTGTTGGACCAAAAGCATCTCGAGTGTCTCGGATTAACAAGTCTCGTACATTCGGCTGATAAAGCTCGTTTTGTACATATTTTAACAATGAGATAGCATCGATGCAGCGACTAGTGCAGCAGCTCCTCCCCAACGACGTATCATACAGTCACGAATCTTTCTCCACGGCAGCTAAATTTATGGTCAGGTTTTTGACACCGTTAGATAAAAATTCTAATCCTTCAGTCACTTCGTGTCGAAACAACCATTGTTCTCTCTTATGACGGATCGTTATAACATTAGTTACTCACAGCGAAGACGAAATTCGGTTTTAAAAATCGAAACCCGCCATTACGGACGCGCTGAAGAACTTTCTGGACTTCATGACAATAATATCACAATTTATGTTAAGTGTCTAAATAAATTTTTACGACTTCTTTTATCATATTGACGTTTAGTGCTTGTAACATTTTTGAAGCACCACTAAAAAGTGGAGCCACTAATTTGTTATTGTCCGCATGCATCTATAACGGATAAAGTAGTTGACTCTTGACCCCCTAAACCCGCATCAATTTCTCCCAACACCTTGGGTCATCAATGGAAGCGAATAGCGTCACGACTTGTTAAACAACGTGATCATATTTATCTATGCGGAATTATTATTATCGTGAACGTTGTTTATAGAAACTTCCACGTGCTTCCTCTTCCATTCAAATCGTTTCGTCATTCATGCAAAATTCTGCAGGTGTTAGAGCCTCTGGCGAAGAAACTACTTTTCGGGCCAGACACTTCGGCGCTAGATTGAGCGGCATGTTGCTTTTTATCATTTTCGTGACCGTTCATTCATGACGAAATAAGGACGTTCAACTTTGGAGGAGAACGGGCCCGTTTCAGATGAGGGAACTCTTGTAGTCCGAATTTTTGTAATTACCTCCGAATCGCATGCTGTTCGCTGCGACACGTGCCTCTTTGACAAGATGACGCAAACAAAAGACACGTCGTGGATTACTTCATCGTTCCGTAATGTTTGACGTAAACAGTTAGTTGACTGAGAAAAAGTGTTTGGCAAGGTGAAGTAAAAGCGACAGGTAACTGTACTTTTTCCGAAGTAAACATTCCGCAATTTACTTTCAACCTTCTTTTTTCTCAAATTTAATACTAGGACGGTTTTTTTTGTGGTGTAGATCTACTGTCACGTCCGCTTTTACAAACAACAGTTGTTGCGTTAACCCCCCCCACGTGACTTGGTTGGTGGTTCACATTCTCACGGGGGTGGCGTGCCTTCATAAAACCAGGGTTGGTGTTGCTATCGGAATTTGAGATACATTAATAATACCTCGCAATCTGTTCTAATGGCACAATTATTTTTTCTCAGAGTGTCAATTGTTATTAGAACTTCTATCAAGTTTGCTGATATTATTGCCATATGACTTACATTTTTTTACGAAAATTCTAGATAAAATTTGTGATTGATGAAATTAATGGAGACCATGGCAAATATTTTGCTAACATCTTGTTTTTGTTATCCAATGGTCGTGGACAGACTAGCAATCGCAGAAAAGCCTTGAATCCGAAGCTGATACAACACCTGCCATTGCTGCCACTCAAGAGATACAGAGATTTGAAACGAAACTGTTGGAGAAATGTGGTAAAAGAAATGTTAATAGAATTAGATCTAGATTCAGATTGCTGTGAAGGATCGAGAATAACAACACCTAAGGCAGTGGTTACCAACTGCTATTGAGAATTTAAGATTGGATCTTCCAGAAGACGTCCTTGACGGTTGAAGGTGTTTTAAGTACAGTACAGTTCACCATGGACACCTGTATGCAGATTCCATGCTATTATCCGCTTGGAATTCATTTAACACGGTCCCGCACCAAGTATGCAGTGGGAAAAATGCGTTGATATCGATGCGATAGGAATGATAGGATTATTGCATTATTCATCATTCCATGCCCGCAGAGGAATGTATCTATTTACATTCAGTTATTTGTAAAATCTTTAAAGTCCCGAGGAGTACAAACAGTCTAGTCATGTGGAAATCTTTGAACCCGACACTGCAGCCATACATGAATGGACGATGCGATAACTCGGTTCCAACTTCATGACAACCCTTCAAAACTGCGACGATGGCCACGCAGTCAACCCTTAATGGCGCAGCTTAATTGATTAGATAGCTTCACTCACAATCAATTATCTCATCGAAGCCACTGAAGCTTGCACCAATGAGTCACCCGCGCAACAATAGCGACCACACTCATAACGAACCACCTATAGTCCTATATGGACAGTATTTGTAATTTTACAACTTTGTGACAAGCCACCGAGGAAAACGTGACTGTATAAAAATTCAAGAGCTTATCTAGTTGGCGCGAAGTCACCGCGCAGTGACGTAACCCAATGATGTCACTGGCTTTTTCACTGTTTTTTTAAATAACTTTGTCACGTTCTTATAATTTTTTTAATTATTGCTGCCTGCTGTTTTGAGGCGTCCTGGTTTTATACGGCGCTGTTTACGACTCAACTATGTGGGTGCCAGGTCCTGGACGTTTCATTTTTAGATAAAATCTTTTTAATTGCACGCTAGGTCTCCACTATTAATCTACCCGGGCCCCCAAATTAACCACAATGACCGCAACTAGGTGCATTCATCCAATAAAAATAAAAGTGCCGAAAAACACCTGTTGGTTGGCATGCAATAAAAAAAGCTCTCAATCTGGTTCCTATAAACCGGACGTGCCGAACAGTTATTCAATTTTTAACAACTGGACCGTTGGGACAATCCTGGCACACGACTGGTGCGCCCGACTATTTTCAGAAGAAGGACGTTATTTTTATTAGTCAAGTGCAGCACAGGTTTCACAAATAAAGATCGTCATCTCCAGTACAGTTTATTTGCGACGACTGAGTAAATAACACGTACGCAAGCAACGAACGTAGGTGTAAGTCAACAGTAATTAACACTACGGTTTTATTTGGGAATAGAATGAGGTCGGATAACAATTACAACCCTGCGAGATAACGTAGTCTGAATCGACCAAGGCAAAAGACAAGGTTAGCGCCTTTCAAAAATTTCCAGCTGAACAACATTTTGGACTGAAACACTATGCTGTTGTCAGTGTTGTCCGTCAATATTGGCAGCAAAGAGATCGTTATGGACGAGAACAGAGAAAGAAGAAGGTGGTCCGGTGGCGCTGGGAGAGAGCGCCACAGGTGACTCGGGAGTTGGTTCGAATTTTTCTCTTACTAGAACGCTTCTAACAAGATTATCATTATTTTCCAAGAACAAAGGTGGTACTTCTCCAAAATTTTGTGCTAAAACAATCGGCCTGTTCTAGGTTTTATCAAGTAGTCCGGACCGTTTTGAAACTGTCAAAAGTGTTGGCCCTTCAAGTTGGCCATATTGCTAACACTGACAAGTGTAGTGACTAATTTGAAGGACGAACGCTTCTGATTGTTGAAAGTCCAGACTGCTTGATGGGACGCGCCTTATCTGCAAAATGGGAAGAGGTGAGGAAATAAATGGTGGCATCAAAGAGATGATCCCTTGCAAATCGTTGGGCTCCAAAAGCGATTAATTTATTTCGGCCTTTGAATACAATGGAAATTTAAATTGTGTTATTACGTATTCACAAACAGAGGACATGAATAATGCAATCAAACTTTGCCCAACTGATTCAGTGTTTATCGACAACGATTCCATTCATCGCCACAGAAATACACGCGTTAAAACCAAAGTAATCGCCTGCCATTAGTGGCAAGGAGCAGTCAAAGTTCATGAACTTCGGTGCATTCCTTCAAACAAATCTCAAATGCAGACAAATAATCGACATCATTAATACAACTATCTCTTGCACTACATTAGGCAATCGGAACTCTTGCGCAACAACTTCTTGCTAATCGTTTGTTCAGCTTGACCCTTCTGGAAAACAATTTTTTCAATTCCGTTTCTGTATACAATGCATCCTGGACGTGCACTGTTGCAAATTTAGCGTTAGTGTCGGATTTCCGCAAACTCGGAAAGTATGAATCGATACATTGAAATCCGTACAAGGAAACGTGTGGAAATGCTAATGGAACTTGACGACGTGCACAGAGGGTTCAGTGATAAGGCACATGTGTCTTCAGTCGGAAGACACCATAAACAATTCGAGCGTTACGATTAAAAAAATCAACATAATTAACTTCGATTTATCAAACTTTATTTTTACTGCATACCTCGAGTCATTCATGGAAATCGGGTAATTGAAAGCCAGTCTCTTGATGGTGCCGCAGATTTTACGCTATTAATGCAAAATTAATTTTGCAAATTATCTTCCTACAATACTGACGGAAATTTGCCACGTTTGCGGAGCGAGTCTCTGGTGGCTGGAGTTTTTTCGGACCACCTTTGAGAGGTTGAAGTGTAAACAGGGCCGTTATTTGTGTATACTTTGAGCAAAATAAACAGTTTTTTCCCGTTTTTTCTTCTTCGGAGGTAGACGCGGAATTTTAATTTTTAATGGGAAAACCACTTGTTGATGCAGCGCCACTGCGGCAATTTCAACAGCACTTTTTATCTGCTTGCTCATTCGGCTTTCTATAGCACCTATTCAATTTTGTTTAATCTAAGTCGTTAACAGTGTTTTATTTTGTTCCAGGTACGTATCGAGGAGGAGGGTCATTCCACTAGTTCGTCGGGTAAAAAAGCCATGTCATAGTTTTAAGGCTTGATAATTATTCCTCTCCCCCACAACCAACTCGCATCTATCTACATGACATTTTATTATTCAGAAATGATTTATGGTTAGGCACTTGCCTACAGTTAAATAATTATTTTTGGACCTGGAGTCAATTTTTAAAACTTGTACTTTGGACTAACGTGGACGAAATTGAAATGAACACGTGATGTTGCCTAGCCCAGACATTATAAAAGTAAACATTTACATTTGCAGTGTAAAGCTCGTTATCAGCTACCAACATAATTTCTCTATGCTATCGCACAATTTTCTTCTGGGCTGTAAATTACAATGTAACAGGCCGTTACAGCGTCATTTACAGCCTGTAATGTCTCTACAAACACTTGTATCTACACAAAAGAACGAAGTGGCAATTTTTCTGCACCACACAAATCCTCATTGCACCGACGAAGTCTTTTAACGTCACACTTCCTGCTGGCGTTCTATTTCACTTGACGGAAGTTTCGTATTCTTTTAAACTAATAGACAAATCATTGAATTCATGTTTTGTATCAAAGTTTGTTCATCACGCAACTCATAATTCAACAGTTCCGGACGTTTATTGTCTGCCAGAGGACGCAAAATTTTTATTATAATTTATGATTAATAAAAGTTTCACATAATTATTATTTATACTCGGTAGAAATTACAAGCATCAAGTTCTAAATATTGGACTTTGACATTGAATTTGCCTCCATAATTTCTTAGTGGCAGTAACTGCAAAAATAACTTGATTCTCCATTTTGTACTTTTTTTCTTAATTTTTTGCCCACATTGTGAATTTCATTGACTTATGTGACCCCAAGATTCGTCTTCTCGAGCTTTTGTGACGTCTAGCAATAAAATAACCCTTTGGTCCCGCACACTAAAATTTTTAACGTTTCACCCCGTCGCGACATTTACGATCCTAGGTGTGTGACCTAAACCTATAATGGCTCGCCTCTCAAGTGTCATTTTCGAAATCTGATGTTTTCACAGTTGCTCGTCCCCATTAATTTGGCGTAGCCCCGAAAAAATCTCGAACGAGTATTCCATTAAGCTGGAATGGGCTGGGGCCCAGAAATTTGTTAACACTCCACCCATATGTGCGCCGTTGCGAAAACAAATAAATCATGCCAGCCTCGGGGTGAATATTCGGCACCCCTAGCCTAGAGTTCCGCTCGACAGCTAGACGCGCAAGAGGGTTGACGAACTTTCCTAGCTAGAAAACTGTCGGAAATTCCAACAACCCGAGAAGTAAACAGGACTTCCTCCTCGGAGGGAATCCAGTAAAAAAAAAAAAAAAAAACGAATTTGTGGGGGTTATAGTTACAGACTTAACCAGAAATTTTGCAAAAATCTGAACAATTTTATTAACAATAGCGCGGTTCTTGAGCATCAATCATCACTCCAACGCTCCTAACTCGACGTTGAAAAATGCGTTGTTGTGACAACCGACCGGGGAGAGTTCAGGCTTCAATCCCCCGAGTTTGCTGTCGTTTCCCAAGCGTCATTAACCCCTAACTCGTGCAAATCGGTGTCCCTTGTAATTCCTCCACTTTCTCCATTGTTTCGATGGTAATAAAGTCTTCGGGCCGGTGCCAACTCGAAAATAAACAAGTCTCTATCGCCGTAATCTCTCATCGGGGTGGCTGCATAAGCCCCGATGTATTTGTGAGGCTTATAGGCGACCCCTTCAGACAGACAAACGACGTCGTGTCATCAAGTCGCGTTATCGGAGCCGGGAATTGTTGGTGAGGGGCGGATTCGTTCCAGAACGCGATGTTGATCCCAGATTTGTGCCTCGATAGCATTCCATCGCTCTATTACGTCACCATTTACCTAATGCCGATTGCTGGATACGCCCTCTATCGCCGTTCCATGAGAACTTAATTAATGAACCACCTACCGATCGGGGAGGCGATACGGGTCAGAGGCAGTAACTTTGAAATTGTCAGGGTTTTTAACGAGGTCGCCGAGTCGATTAACCATCAATTACGTTTCAACCCCAAGAGTAGCGGTTCGAGTGCATTCCGAACAAATTGCTTCTTATGAAGTCGGAATTTGAATCGAGGCGACAAAATTACTTATTCATGCGAGATCAGACTTTATTACTGGCACTTTCGTTGGGAAGTTGAAGCCGTGATAAATGAGGTTTCTAAGCCGTCACGTTTATTAGATTAGGCTTTTAGATCTGGACCGGTGCATGGTGCATACCAAAAATAATTGCTGGAACGTTTCGTCATCCTCGCCACCTCCCAACTGGGGCAAGAAAGGTGTTGAGTGTTCTTTCACGGAATCGATAGGGTTACAGCTATACATACGTGCCTCGTATCCACAAACACCCATGGCTGGGTCATTGAATCAACCGTTTTCAGTCAGCAAAACTGACCAGAATAAACCGCCTAGTTGGCAAATTTTGGTCAACCAAGTGCTGTTTAGCCATAACTAATGAGTCATTATCCAAGAGTTATTTTGACGTTACTAAATGATTCCATGAAAGAGAACTTGATGAATTAAATTGCGGGCAGGATCCCTTTTGCGGGATCTTGAGGGACGATTTAAGAAAGCTGTTTAGTCAACACAGATTGTCTTAATCTTCTCTAATGCGCAGATGTTTACATAAATAACCCGGGGCCTAGCATAGGATTATTTCATTAGTGAGCTTGCGACGTACAAATAAAGAAATTAACGCCTCTGGTATTGGCCTGCTGTCTTTCCGAATAATAATAACCGCTTCCACGGAATTGATCAAGATAAGGTCTCGGAATTATTGCCGGTAACGTTACTTTTGATAATTAAACCGAGCAATAACTCAAAGAATTCTTTTGTGGAGTTCATTAAGAAGATTTGGGGTGGTCGTCAAATCTGGGTCTCAGCATTAATCAAAGCAATGTCGGAAGATAATCCAGTGGCTTTTTTTGGACGGAACCTTGCAGCAGCCGCGTTTCCGGTGAATAAGCTATAAATAATTACTGATGATACTCCCGACAAGGGTGGATTTAACGTCTTTCTTAGTGCTCTGCCGTGTCGGAATTAAAACAACGCGTTTTCAATTCGATTTTATGATCATTGAATTAGCGCGCCCCGAATAATTTCCTTCCGGCAATAAAACTTTATGCCGTTTTTCCGGGATTAAGGTGACACAGCCCGAGGGTGCGTCGGTACTGTGCGTGCTCATCCGCATGGGCGAACTGGTCGTGTCGACATTAGGTCATCCGCCAGGTGAAGTTGCAGAGAGCTTCCTCTTGGTGGTTTCTCTACGAAACGACCTCCCCATTTGCGGGGCTGATTCGGAAACCCATTTCAACCCCAATTTAGCAGCTGACCATCGGCCATTCGACATATGCCGCCGCACATGAATGAAAACACCTTTATTTCCGATAGGGATCCAACCAAACAAGCGAGATTTTCCGCCAGCATTGAACCGGGCCTTGAATGAGTAATTATACAACAACCAACATTTTGCTTTACTGCTATTTTGTTGTACGAAAGACAATTTATATTTATTTATATATAAATTGACCACGGCTGCACCAAGGTAATTGTTTGATAGCGCAGCAATAAAACTCCACCTGGATTGATGAAGGTCCTTCGGTGTCTCGTTACAAGAACCCCGATAATCGTAAACAAACACCCGACCTAAAACACCCTGGATAACAAGAGAAGGCGCCATCCTCGATACGCGGCATTAAGACATTGTTCCCTCCGTAGATAAAGAGTCTGCCCTTGAGATGTCTTGTTGGTTATAGTTGCTGTAGCCCGCGCCTTTGATCTCGCATATTCGAGGGTTAAAAACATGGCCGCCCTTTTTACGACCAATAATGTGTGAAACATAGACCGTAAATTAATAATAATTACGGCTATTTCCCTCTAGGTGCCGGAATTTAATTAAAGAAACACTTTGCGTCTCCCGAGAGGTTGCCATGCAAATAACGTAATAAAGAGATGCCGGAAACCTAGAAAAAGAGTAGGTCGTCTATTGAAATCGATGTGAATTACGTCACTTGCTCCAAGTTTGTCTTTGAGACGCATCGTCATCGTAACTGGAGATTGCCTGGTGGGTGTGGATAATGATGGCCAGATTTTATCGGAACGCTCTTCTTTCCTGTCGCTCAATCCGAACTTTGACGTGATTTGGACGTCGCGAGGTCGATGGACGTGTTGTCGAACTGTTTCACTGTCTGGTACATAATATTTAGATGTTGATGCATGCCCCACATATTGCTCGCCGTTTAAGGTCATACCATAATGTTGTCTGGCTTCAGAATCGAGTTATCTCCACCTATGAGATGAGTTACGATTCGGTTCAACGTTTCCACCACTACGAACAAGGACTTCAACTATTTGGAGGAGTTGCTGAAATTCCCGTTTTGTTATTAATGAACTTGGCAGTTTAATCTAAATATGGACATGTAATTTAGTAGCGAAGACAATAAAAAGGCAAATGAAGGCTTGGAATTATGGTTGCGTTAATCCTGGTTTAGCCAAGAGGGTTGGGCAATTTACATAGAAACGCTAGCACAAGACATTAATTGAGTGGCTGTCCAAAACTTGTCCAGTCATTTATGGTGGTATGTGCATTAAAGACTTGTTATGGTTTAAGGGAGCTCCAGTTGGGTGCTTGTACCTCGTGTTCTATACATAGTTTTATCCATGAAGGACAGTCGGTTAGCATTTTGAATAAATTTACATAAACATGAAACATGACTAAAGCATGAGGTTATTGACCAACTGGCACACCGCCAAATTTTATCTGGAGAAAATTCATTATAAATAGAATATTCTTTGACCCCATGGGCGAATCTTGAAGGCAAACTCCTATAATAAATTCATTACGTAATCACCAACGTTTTCCGGTGTTTTGAGGCGCCGGAATGATGGCAATGAAGCTGAGGCCTGACAGCATTTAATTCGGGAAGTGGGGTGAAATTTTCGCCAGAATGAACGGCAGCAATTAAGAACTCCTCCCAAAAAGTCTGGTGCAACCCTTTAACAAAATCTATTGCCGCATAGCGAGGTATATTATCTCTTGTAACTTCAAAACGCGTTAATATTTGATTGATGCCTCAAAGAAGCGGTTTTGCGGGCCATTTCGTATTGTTTTGCCAGCTATTTATTTTCCCAACTTCCAAGACCGGCGTTGCGTGTAAGCAAATATGAAATTGCGTCGATTTTGGTGGTGAAAAATGCCTTCGGACCTGTTTCAATGTCGCGCCTCCACCTTAAAAGGATTGTCATTCCTGGCGTTGACGTCACGAAAATTTATACGGTTTTAAGGAAAGGGAAGGTCGCAATATTTAACGCAAGCCTTCTTCCCCTACTTAAACTAAATTAATCAACACGATCCAAGATCGCGTGCAGCAATCTCGATCACATTGCGGAATGCTTCTAAAAGAGATCCTGATTAATGACACAGGCGAGAACCGCATTTATTTTAAGCAAAGTGGTTAATGGGCGTGTGGCCTGAGCAAGATTATGCCATTATCGTTTAAAGCATAATTTGGAAGTCGACTTGCAGTTTTCGTGTCTTGTTGATAAATCTTATTGCTTTAACATGAGGGATCGTGGTCATTAGCTCTAAAGTCTTGTAATGTTGAACATCAATAATGGATTTGCAGCTGCAAGTTTAGACCGCTTTTTCAGGCCTGTAACTGTACTCTTTCATTAATATCCTTCGTGCAAGAGAGGGTTTGGTGGTGTAAAAGCTTTTTCCCTTCGTTCTACGTAAATCTTCCAAATGTAAAATAAAATGACTAGAAACGTACAACGTATGTCACCCCATTTTTCTTTCTATGTTTAAGTAAGCACCTTTTTGCATTTAACAATTATGTCATGGGCTCGGTCATGGTCATCAACAAGGCAGAGAGCTTAGCGCTGGACTCAATTAAGTATCTTCTTTATTATGAACGATGGCAATAGTGTTAATTCCATAACCCTTTGCATGGACCGGTTCTTTTATACCCCGTCTACGTAACCCATCTATCTTCTTTAAATAAACAATTAGTGTCATTACTTTACTTTATTACACTTTGATTTATTGCGTAGGTACTATAATAATGATACGTGTAACAATGAGTACGCTTACTTACATTTAAGGTCGATATCTATTACAAATCTATTGGTTGTATAACATCGCATCCGGCTATGGCAACTCGCAAAGTCTTGATCATAATTAATGAACCTGTATACTGGTTAGACATTAATTCAATGTGCCCGCAACTCTTTAATTTGAATTTATATTCATTAACTTTCCATGTTCTGATTTTTGTGTGTCATGAGGGGAGCTTCCTTCCAGGCACTGCATATTGGTTAG
Organism: Schizotus pectinicornis; assembly: GCA_951805265.1. Classification (NCBI taxonomy): domain Eukaryota; kingdom Metazoa; phylum Arthropoda; class Insecta; order Coleoptera; family Pyrochroidae; genus Schizotus; species Schizotus pectinicornis. The sequence continues at coordinate 20,308,514 of OX638203.1, forward strand.
AGATTAGAGTTGGAGATGGTCTAATCCGTTAATCTCCAAGCGTCTTATTAGTCTCCATTGAGAATGTGAGGGGAGAAAATAAAAGAGAATGGATGTCAAAATCACTCTAATTGCAAACTGTTGACGCAAGTGCTCGATATTTTGAGAAGCAAATGAAGACATTCTGGAAGAGAAAGAAAATCAATCAAAACGATTCATAATTGCTCATCAGACGAGAAGACATCTCCAAACAAATTTGCTCAATAACCGATAAATAAACGTCTGAGGCAGCATAGGGTACATATTATCTAATGTAGGAAAACGGATCTAATTATAACAACGTCTGGCCAACGACCTTACCTAATACGTTGTGTTAAAAGTTGGGACCGGGTGGATGGCGCTTTTTTCGAGTCCCTCGCTTCCTCAACACTCCCGACAGGAATTGAACAAATCTGGTTCAACGACAGATTAAATTAATCGTCCCATGTTAACTGGAGAATAGGGGTTCCCGAGCGAAGTTAATTTAAAACCCATTTCATTTGATCATCAGACTTTTGGCTCTCGATAGAAAGGCGATGAATGATTAATTTCACGATGAGAAGTTGAATTGCAAATATGACTAAACACAATTGACTCCATGACATGGTCAATGAAGTCAATTATTTTGACCATGGAAGTAATAAAACGGCGAGAATTTCCGATTACCAACAAAATTTTCATTGCTGTTTGAGGAAACGCAAACTTGTAGTTCTTGCCCTAATAATCGAAACTAAATAAAACTCGCGACGAGACAGTCAATTTCGCGGTTATTAATAACCAAATTGAAACACAACAAAGACGCCGCCCCAAGGTGTATCTATCGGAACACTTTTACATACACCATATGGAATCCTATTATTACATAGATGTAAACGGGTAATTGAGAGCGGAGAGCAAAAGTATATTTAGGTCAAATTCAAACGGTTTCTAAAATTAGAGAGCATTTAACCACCAAAACTTATGCAATGTTTGTATGTAAAACTCGCCATAATTGCACAATAACAATAATAACAGCGGCGTCACCAGCTGCACCATTGAAAAAAGTGTGTTAACAGCATCGTAATAATAGTAATAAAACATCTACCGGCACTCTAATTTACGCATCTCTCTAGGTACCCCCATTCTAACGAGATATAGTGTGACTATTTCAGTTAGGTATTTGATTGCACTTGAGGAAACCACTACCGTGAGAAGACCAGAGATTAGTCACCATAATAACATTTTTATTGCATAAGGTATAACATTTCCGGAAAATGGAGCGATAAGAACAATAACACGTCACCGATGATTCAGTCAATTAGATCGAAGCGTGATCCGTGGCATACCAGGCACGATTCTTCCGAGCCCCGAAGAATAAATTGATCTCCTGGTGCATTACTGGTTGCAGCGCGGTGTTGACACGGAATTCTCGCACCGTCCTCAACCTAATAAAAGAAATGTAATGTACCGGGAATAAATATTACACAAAGCTATAATTATCCTGCGTTATTTTAGAAATGCGCCGTGGAGCAGAACTGAAATATGTTCAAATGCGAAGCACGTTCCCTGGAAGTCGGGGCAGCATCTTGGATAAATTGCATCCCTTCATTAACTAGGCTCCGGGGATATGAAATATAGCCGCGACAAAGCGCTTAAGTTTTCATGAAAACATGGACGTCTTGGATGAGAAATTTAAGTTTAACAGTATGCACAGCTCGTGCAAATTGGAAAAAAATTACAACTTGTGGATTAGGGGTCGGATTGAAAAAGTTCCTAGCTGTGTTGAAAGAGTTACTTACATTCTTTTTAGGAAAAAAACTACCATTTTCCTAGTTTTATTTGATAATTATTTATGAATTATTGAGGTTTTCTTGGCGCCTCCACCATTTGTCAACTTTCTACAATTTGATAAATCTCTTTAAAATTTCGTAAGAACACTCCCGTTACGTTTTTAATTGATTAAAGTGAAGAACTAATGCTACCCCTGTGGGCTACACTTGGGGGAAGCTCGTGCGTACCATGCATGCCCTTACGGAAAGACTAACGACGTGCGAGGGTGGCGCTGCAGTTATACGATTTTGTTGGAAACCCTTTTCCGATTCCCGGCATGTGTGTTGCCTTACACTTAACTTGATTATGAGTGCGTCTAGACGAAAAGAGCTTACATAATAAATCCATCAAGCTCTCGTAGCCATTACGGTTATAGTCCGATCGAATTTGGTGCCAAAAACCGGCACAACTAGCCCCTAGTAACACATGGTTAAGAACCGCAATTACCGCGTTAATTAACAAATCCCCGACGACGCTTTTAATTATATTAACGATAGAGGCTCTACTTTAATTGCCACCAGATGATTGCCGACCTCTCCGCTATTTACGGGGAGGGTGCGCCTCAATCAAGGACGCTTTGTTCGTTCGCCATCCTTCAAACGTCCAGAAATTGTGCGAAAATAAAATGGGGGAAAGGTCGAAGGGTTGGAGAAAATGTCGCGTTTTGGCATTTCGTCAGTGTGGAGAAATGAGGCGATTTGCGGACGTCTCTGGCAAATTGGGCTTCATCGTTACCTCGACCTACTTCAACGCATTCGCTTGCATGAGAGGAAATTTCAATTATTGTTAGTGCATGACTTGACAAGAACTGCGTTTTCATTAAGATCTGCGGAAGTTGGGAAAGCGGTATTGATCTTGCCGCAGCCAGAAACTTGCAAAGCAAACAACGTAACAACATTAACATTCCGAGTAAAATTATCAGAAATTTCAAAAAAATAGCACGAAGAACTCGTTACACGACCCAACAGTGCAGTGGTCACTGAAAGTAACGGAAGTGCCCGTGTTCTGGTGGTTAAAGAGCTTTTTACAACGTTTACTGTTAAAGTATGTCCTGCATATTATCTACAGTACGTTTCGAATTTTAATCGTGTCACCAACCAATTTTGGAATGGTCAGCGCATATGGTTCTCCCGATTTGAATATAGCGATTGGTTATAATATGTTAATGAGTTTTGTAATGTGTGCGTACTCGTTACAGGCTGTTACTCATGCGCGTAATCAACGACATGATTATTTAGTACTTAGTAGGTATTACAATTTGGGCGAGCAATAATTCGGCCTTAACCGTTACAAAACTCCGTGATGATAAATCAACCAAAGAGTCCATGTGAATTTTGCTGAGACTGCCTCAAAGTTCAATGCAAGGGTTAAACGACACCGCTGTTTCTTTATACAAAAGCGGTCAGGTAAGAAATTGTCTGCTATATCAACACAATGAATCATAAATATCAAATCAGAGAGCTGTGTTGTCTGAGGAGTTTTAAATTTTGAACTTTACGTAAGTGTAATGAATCTTAGGAATATTAAGAATTCATGGCGGCGCCCTAAAAAGTTTCAACTTCTACACGTACTAAATGGAGTATAAGCAAACTGGGGGTAAAAATCCGATAAAATCTTTATGGTGATAGCGTATATTAGTCTCGTCAGTGTTAGTAGTGTAAAAAGCGTACAATATGCCAACCACATGGTGACTGCAGCATTGTTGAAGCCAGTGGCGCAGCCACGGGGGTCTGCGAGTCCCGAGTCTGGTTGCATAACGCTAATGTGCTGTTAATCAGAAATTGGCGCTTTGGCAAAAAAAATTGTTTGCTGCATTTATCCGCTTGACGGAAGAACGTTGCCGACAGAAAATATTGTCTTCTTCTTAGAGGAATTATTTACGACTGCTTAACGCACAATGGAGACTCAGGTGTCCGTTTGCCTTTACCGGGGTTGTAAATCCTACCCGTGTTCCAAATAACTACTATAGGACCTACTTTACTACTGTTAGGTATTCTTATACAGGCTGGTTATGTCGCACCGGATCATAGAGACTTGACAGGAGGTCTTAGTAAATTGCTATTTTTCGCTTCCAGTATTATGTCTTTGTAAAAGTTTAATTTCATCAAATCTAGAAGGCTTTTCCGCACATTTTGTTACATGACAGGTGTCATTACCCCTGCATAATTTTACGGTTGGTTCTCATTTTATCGGTATTTTCTTGCTTCAGCTTAACTATTTTAACTAAATATTAACAAAGAATTTTACTTACTGCTATTTATTACTTATTTATTTGTAACGCACTATTATTAGATACTCAATAAAGAATTATTTGTCAGTGTTCAGTTAAAATAGTTAAACTAAAGCAAAAAAATTTGGAGTAAATGAGAATTTATGAAAAAAAACGACCGAATCACCTGTATTTTACAGATCACTACATTACCAACTTGTGGCCGTGTGGCCCACATGGTGTAATGGTTCCTGAAAATTGTAATGGATAAGCATTTTTGAAATCGAAAGTCTTGGATCGGGCCGAAAGAATCTTTGGAGGCGAAATTATGCAATAAACTTAATCTAATAAACTAAAATTAATACATAACATAAGCACAACTTTTATGTTTGTTATTTGAATTTTTTGAGGAGTTCTCTAACGTTTTTTATTGCATTTTTAGCGGAAAAAATATGTTATTGTCTACATAATTATTTTAGAAATGTCTACTAGGCCACTATTGCCGGCTACGCCGCTGGCTGGGCCGCGAAGACATCGACCAAACGAACCCAATACACTTGAATGCTATTCATACGTATCCCTTTAGAAATTAATTATGATCCCATCCGCGACCATCGATCATGGGTCGAGTTTCAATACCTATATCCATAGGGTGAACCCACTTATCGACGTGGCTGAATGCGCATCATCATGCCGGCTGATTGGTCCCTTTGTTCCGCGTTTGATAACCTTTCGACGGTTTTTCGAATCTTGGTCGAAATCATGAAACTCTGATCGTCGTTGTGAATTAAGTCATTGATAAGAATCGACAACACTGCATGACAAGTTTATTATTATTGGAGGTGTGGTCCTGATCAATCAAAGCACGCGCCCAACCGGACGTGGCCAAATTACGGCATTCTAACCCTTTCACAGACGGAAGTTGTACTGGTGTCAACGAACAGGAGACGGAACAATCATTTCATGTGTCCAGATTTAAAAATAATCTGTTGCGTTCACTGAACATGACGCACTGACCCAATTGTAACGTGCAATTAATCCGGAATAATGGGGTTTACAAGCCTTATTAGCAATTTTGTGATATAACTGATCCGGTTTTACGGCGATTAACCCCTTGGTGGCCATCAATTTTGTTGGAAGAATCTTTAAGTTTCTGGAGATTTTTTAAAAGATCTCTTGCCCACTCGGTGATGGTTCGAAGAATCGATTATTGTGTGTAACAACAATGTCGATGCACAAATGCAGCTATTATCCCAACAATGGTCGATCTAACCAGCTTTATGGTCCGATAATGCAATAGATCTAACAATGAGGCTCATTATGACAAAACAGCCATTCTAGATCCAGGATTTTTCAAAGCGCATTCCGATTTACAACCCGATTATATGGTAATAAAAACAATTTAATAATGTTTGTGGCCTTTCGGATTGCCCCCCTTAAAAGTCTTCGAGGCGTAAAGGCCGCAATTTGGAGCATTGCGAAAAAACGCCCTCCTAAAATGGTAAACGGCGCTTTCAACAACCTTCACACGTAGCAACTTTATCGGGTAATTTGCATAACTTGCGCCAGGCGTTCTTTGGCAAATTCTCGAATAATTGTTTATTGATCCGTTTCGTAGGTAAATTTCTTCAACTTCAATTTGCTTGTTTGTCACGAAATTTCTTGATTGATCTAATCTTCTTACCAGCATGAACTAACAAGTTTAATAGATTATATATACCTACATGTTCTTCCACACCCAGCCGGAATAAAACGGAACTAGATCAATAACGAAATTTATTATAGCCAACACTTCAACGAACGCGCCTTCATTGGATTTTGCAAGCAATCCCTGTTCTATTTTCGCCTACAATCGTTTAATCCAACACAGCGAGAGGAAAGTGCCGGCGAATACGGAAGGCACCCAAGACCCCTCGCCGGTTCGAATTTCAGAGAGATCATCCATTTCTTTTATGTGCGTCTCCATAGAAACTACACATTTTTATGCGCCACTATGCAAAAGTAACGAGGATGGATGACTAGACAGTGGTTCAGTTCACAAAACACTTTTACTATGGAAATCCGACATATTATTCTTAAGGGGTTGCGTAGCGTACCGCATATCAAGTTCACAAGCGCGCCAGGGAATTTAGGCTTACCTAAAATATGGTTTACATACAGGGTGAACCCGCAGAACATCCCACATTTAATTTCCCGTTATATCAACCCTAAGAACTGTCGCCATAATTGGCACAGCCGAGTACTTGAGAACACCTAATCAAGTCTGACCTTTTTAGGGCGACAAAATTGGGGTTGCAAAAATGAACAAGGTCGTGGGGTATTTATGACTCGAGGACTGGCACTTCCTTGTAACCTAATTCTGATGACCTAGTAACACTAGCAATATTTTAACTTATTATTACTAGAAGTAGGCAACCAGATATACCGTATCATATTTAACTGTTCAATGATTTACTTAGAGCGCATTATACAGGGTGTAAGCGAAATAAGCGTATTAATTTTAACTGGTAATAGAACGCTTCAAGACCAACAACTTTTTCTAATATATTTTTTTAGTTTTGTGTTAAAATTATTTTAAAATCTTACACAATTTTCTTACACGCCACTGGAAGTAACGTTACCTAGTCAACAAGATTATGAACTAATTGTATTATTATTGTTCTTTGTTGGAGCATTTCATAAGAGGCTCGTCAATTTGTAGGGATGAAAAATGATTTTAAAAAATTCGACTTTGAAAAAATGGTACAAAGAAAAAAAAATTGTCTTGATGAGCTCTACCACTGGTTAAAATTAATGGTACTTATTTCGCTTACACCCTGTATATAATAATAAATAATAATATAAGAGTAGCTCTTGTGACACCATTCGATCTGTATTTGCTACATTTAACTTGTTTAGTATCATTGTCTTCAACTGAGGTGTTGTTTCAGCGAGCTGCAAACCTACGAGCAACGACCCTCCAGACTACGCCGAATACGGTCTCCAAAACGACAATGATGGCAACGTCGAAGACGACCTCCAGAACGACAACGAAGGCGACGTCAATTACAACTATGACGATGACGAGAAAGGTGCGGACAACACGGCGTCTTCGACTGACGATTCCAAAGTTGTGGTCATGTTAACGCCGGGTCAAGAGTTCGCTGGTTATGATAATGATAACTTTATTTTGCCATGTAAAGCAAACGGCACAGGTAAAATTTTGTCTCCCAAAGAGCTGTTAATTCAACCGTTGCTTCCAGACATAGTTTTCATATGGCACAAAGACAACGAATTCTACTTCCAAGATAACGTCGTCATTAACGCACCATCAAACATCAAGAGACTGCCTGACGGTTCTTTGAACATCACCAACTTCAGCAAAAAAGATGCGGGAAATTACGAATGCAAAGCTATGACCGACACGAAACCGGCCATAGTTCACCACGTGGTCTATAAACCGTCCGCGCCTCAAATCGACGTTTTGATGGCGAAAGACAATTTGACAGTGGTACGGGGGTGTAATAAAAAAATGGTTGCAGAAAGTAATCAAATTTGTTGCAGCTGGGTGCTGGAGAGACGTTATCGATGACTTGTTTGGCCAGTGGTAGACCAAAGCCGACAGTTTCGTGGCATAAAGGGGATGAAAGACTGGCAACTGAAGGCGAGAACCTCACGATAACCAATATCAAACACCGAGATGCTGGTCTTTATCGGTGTTTGGCAGATAACGGCGTCGCTAAACCAGCGCATGCAAGAATCGAGATTAAAGTAGAATGTATGTTGTTACAATTTATAACTACTAGTAGTTACTAACGAAAATTTTCCAGTTAAGCCTATAGTTTCTATTGAGAAAATCGTGATCAATTCCGATACCAATTTTGATACTGAACTGAAATGTGTTGTTCACGCGGAACCTAGAGCTAGTGTTGTTTGGAAGAAAAACGGCCTCAATGTTGTCAGCACAGAAAACGTCGTATTGCGCAACGAAGGCCATAATCATATACTGTTGATTAAGGGACTTCGCGAGAGTGATTTTGGACAATACACTTGCTCGGCGGTCAATTCTCTTGGTGAGACCAGCAAACAGATGAGTTTGGTCAAAACACCGGTGATCTCCAGGTTTGTGAAACCTGAAAATGAAGCTAAAGACGTTGTTTTAACTTGGGAGATGCAGTCGAGGTCGCCAATAGCCCAACACGAGCTCCATTACAGGAAACAGGGGGTAAGTCGGTTTGGTCGTTTTGATAAGTGGTACTCAAATTTTTTTTTTCTAGATGGACAAATGGAAAATTATGCATCCAAAAGTTGTGGATTCTGAAAATGATCTTTATACTGTCAAGGCCACCTTAACGGGGCTGGAACCTGGTGTTTACGAGGCGAAGATACGGTCGCGAAACGAGCACGGATGGTCAGAGTACTCGGAGACGGTGCCTTTTGAAGGGGGTGAGTCTTTTGTGCGAACGTCTTGTTTGGTGGTTTGCCTGATTTTTGTTTAACACCTCTAATTTGTTTTCATTTTGCTTTTTCGCACAGTGTACTCTAAACACGGACACCATCACCATAAAAAGGGGCACAAAGACTCCAAAGGTATTTATTTTCGTAATGCAAAACTAACAAGTTAAGGCTCCACAACAGTTGTGTTGTTTCATATCATTAGAAAATGTTGAAGTCAAACCTTAAATTCTTGATTGGTCTCTAAAATTTCTGAAATAGACCAAAATTATTACTCATCAAAATATACTTAGCACTAATAATAGGTAAGGAGGATTGACCAACGTTTACTTGGGGATTCGAAAATAGCTTGGCCTTTGTCTCAAGGTTTATTCAACAAATCATCCTTGGTCAACCATTTGATTGTTATTACTATTGCTACATTGTTTGTTTGGAAGACCGGAGCTATCTGCTGACACACACTATTGCATGACGATACTGTACCCTTGATTATTGTTCTTTTGTTTACGCACTTTTTTATGTATAGACACAGAAAAACACAATACACCTGAAACGGGGAAAAAAGTCAAGCAATCGGAAGTTGAGATGGGTCCACCATCTGAGCAATTAGACGATACTCGCGTAGGAGCAGGTATTACTTTGGATTTTTTTAATTTGAAATGCCACCAATTGCTACTGAAATTTGTTGGTTGCCACTAATTTTTTGAAATTTTCAGCGTCCAAGACTTCATCGAGTCCTCCTTCTTCTGTGGCTTCCATGGCGTCGTTGTTTAGCATAGCTTTACTCGTTTTAGTTTGTAACAGGCAGTAAAACTGTTTTTGTTTACAACTGAATTCTTCCAACGCACCGGGTAGCTTAAACGAAAAAAACCAAAGTATTTGTTGTTAAATAGCTGTAAGTAAAATCAACAATTGTAATTTAAAATCCGACTACTCCTTTTTACAAATATTTTATTTATAACGTCGATTTTTGTATATTTATTTGATTAGGTCATGTCGAGCAAATGTTTCGTTAGAACTTCCGCAATTCTTGTTCACGCGGCTGAATCAACTTGACAATCTTATGAGAATGCCATAGACGCCAATGTTGGCTGTAATTTTGTATAGTAATCAAAAGAATGGGCAACGACTAACTTAAAATAGTTACTGTAAGTTACCTGTAATTAACTGATGTCGTAATAACTTTGTTGAATAGTTAGAATTTTGGTCAGTATTGAATTATATTCCTTTCAAACAAGTACCGGCGACAAATCAAAATTTTACCTATTTCTAGTCCTTTTTTAAACATTTATTAGCTGATTAATGTCCATTTATGATACTGTTAGTTTTTTATGTTAACGTGACGCTGGATTCGATAAGGCCCACTCATGTTATGTCGATTAGTTATAAGTTCTAGACGTAATTGTACATATTTTTGTTTAATTTGTGTGATGACGTATTTATATTATTTTTCAATACCCACACCGAAATTGCCTACCTGAAGTTCCCGGAAATACGAGAGCCAAATCAAAAGAGCCGTTATTTTTTTATTTTCCGTTGTAATGTTTGAAGAACTGACGGGGAACGAACGGGTGCCTTAATAGAGCAGAAATGTTTTTAAGAACTTTAGTAAATATCTGTTGCTTCTTATTTCCGAATTCGCGGGACCACTGGGCATTTTTCCAAGGAGCACACGGGTATGACCAACCGCATTCATATCAAGTTGTTTTCGAGGATTTTACATGGGTCCACGTGGGAACTTGCCCAGTTTCCCACCAATTTGCGAAAGTGTATATGAATGTATAGATTAAAACTACGAATAGAAAATGATATTAAAACAGTTTTTTAATTTACCAATCGTCCTACAGTGTTGCACGAAATAATTTCTTAGGTGAGAATTTACTGAAAATGTACAATTTTTCCGAAATCGACATCCATGATTCACATAGGGATTGATACACCTAGATGCAAAAGAAGATTTTTCGTTACCACCCCTATGTAGAAGAACACCACGGTAGAAGTTAGAAGACAAAGCAGAGGGAGCGTACAATTTTTCCGGTCTCTTTTGCAACTAACTGTAACAACTCCAAAGATTTAAGAAGCATTAAAAATAAGTATAGAAATGGTGCAATAGAGCTATTAGATAAGAAAATTTTCCTCAACCACCCCAACCAAGTTTCATAGAATCAACAATTTTTTAGGAAAATTTTTGAATTTGACGTAACGAGTTAAAACTCCACCAAAATGTCTTCTAGAGGTTTTCTGTGCAAATCTGGAACCAAGCAATTTTCTTGCGGGTAGCCAATTGGGAACAGCAACACTAATTTTTCAGAAGATGGTCTTTCCAGCAACGACCGCAAAGCAGGTCCGCAGTTCAAAGGCGTTGATGTCAACGAAGCTAATCCAGCATACTGAAATCCAATGATTGTTACGAAATAAACCAAATAATAAAAGTGAAATTTTACATGTACGGCTGCTAGCAAGAATCCCGCAGAAATCGAAATGCTTTGTTCGTTGTAATAATGCACTTTCTTTTTCCCGTTTTCCCTGAAACTGTACATTTGTTTGAAGGCCAAAATCAAACAAGGAGCCTCCGTTAGATATTCCTTGATCCAGTTGGTTCTTAGCGGTCGCAAGTCGGTCGTCCAAGTTTTCCCCATTCGCTTCTTATAATTAATTTCTTCTTCGTTCTCGATAATTTCCCTCACTCTCTCTTTTATTTCCATGGAAGTGACGGCTACGTAAGTCCAGGGTTCTGTGTGAGCTCCACTAGGTGCTGTCCCTGCCGTTTTTATGATATTTTCGATAACTTTTTTGGGTATCGGTTCCGAGCTGAAATGACGAACTGTGCGACGTTTGTTCATCAGAGTATAAAATTCTTCAGATTTGCGCAAAGTTTCTTCTAGAGGCAACTTTATGAAATTTAGGGGAATGTGGTTGAGGTCATGTGGGAGAGCGGGGCTGATATCGTCTTCCATTTCGTCGGAACCCTCGCTGTCCATTTCGGCCACTTAAAAACGACATTTTTAATTCGTGTCGCGATAATTTAGTTAATGTTACATAGTTGGAAAGAATCTTATTTGTTTGAGTTTGATAAACGTGCTATTTGCCCACGAGATATCTTTGCTAAAGCGATAGCGTTTATTTGCGTTCAAATGAGGGTATTTTTATGTACAGATACATTTCGTTAACCGACATTAAAAAGTGCATGCTCCATTTTACAAATAGCTTACCAGGTTAAAAGTTTGGACGCTTGCTATTATTTATTTTATCTGTAAAGCAACACGCTTTAGAAACTTTACCCACTCCGTGTAATTGAGCGAATAGTTTTTAAATAAATTAGAAGAAATCACTTACTTTGATCAGGTGTTTTGAAGTCGTCGTCTTTCTTGTTTTCTTCATAGTTACTTTTGCCTTTTCGACTGTAATGGCTGTAAATTACCCGGGCTATCACGTAAATAATAAGTCCAGCGACGAAATATTGCCAGTATAACTCGAAGAACATGTTTACGGACTGATATGTGCGGCGAAGAATGTGTTTCTCGCAAATTACAACTGACCTAAATTTTAATATCAACTTTTATAAGGAAGTTTCACAACTTTGCCATAAAAAGGATTAAAATGGATAGCGTATTCTTGCGAGTGATGATTGTGGGGATATTGAAATATTTAGGTGTGCTTGCGTTGTTGTGTGTGCGTACACAAAAAATCAATAACAGTTTTATCCAGGGAATATTTAAGTACTTGTATTACTTAATTAGTTTCAATGATACTTTTAACAACACGTTAATTTACTATGCTGCAAACAGTGGCATAATTAAAATTGATCCACCAAATCAGAACTCATGGGTTAGACAATGATGACAGTTTTTAGTACTTATTCAACCATTAGATAGGTACCCAATTATTTCAGATTTGATGTTAAATGTAACTGGTAACCAATTGATACCCGTGAATTTTCTGAGGTACAATATTTTGTTATCTACAACTATTGACCCTTATCTGAATACGAGATAACTTTCTTATAATTATTCTTATGTTGTAACTTTCTAAATAATTAGTTCTTATTCCGAACTCTCTGTTCACGAATTTCTTGTTCTTGTGTTGCTTTTTCCTTGCTGCAAAGGCAAAAACAAAAAGCACGTTTTTCTCGAAGGTTCAACATCCAGTCTCGAATCCATGTTTTTTTTTTTTTCGTATATGAGTTCTACGAGTAGAATAACGACACTAGCCGCAGTTTTTCGTTAAAAACCTTTCATGGCGTAAAACGCGAAAGAAACTTTACAAAATTATAGAACAGATGTACGACACAAATATACTTGATATTTATTTGTGGATACATTCGCTGATTGCAAAGTTGATAGAAGTATCTGGACATATCTCTTCAAGAATTTTTACGAAAAGTCTAAGCTCTGGTCTAAGCAAACCAAATGATTTATTGCTCTACTCTTGACATTTAATTATATTGGGAGAGAAATGGTGGGTCCAAATGCACCTTTTGTTGTTACCACGACAGGCAAACAAAATCTTATGCTAATCGGACTTTTGCGGGCTCCAGGAGGCGTTGATTGAGACTCGTTGACTGAGGGTAACTGACAGCAAGTTTACGGTCAACTAAACACGGCTTCCTAAAGCGGCCCTGCCGTTTGCTTGTTTGCTATCTAGAAATTTGTGTACTAACCAAATGCTTGTAGCTTTTGAATGGAGACACTTGTATCGTGTCGAGATACATCAAATTTATCCGTATTTCAGAAGCTATCGAATGGTGCAAGAATGGAAAACGTACGCTTTATAATAAGAAAGTTGATATTGGCGATTTTGGTCGATTTTGATAAAAATTTTGAATCAAAGTCTTACAATCGTCATAACTCAAAAAGTACGACTTGTACAAAGAAACTAGCGCCAGATTCGTGTTAAGCGGTCCAAGATCCACAAGAATATGTCATAAAATCAATGTCAAAAATTTCAATATTATCGACTTTTTTTTTCTACCCCAATCGATAGAAATTCAAAAAAATCCTAAAATTGACATCGTTGCTACAAGGGCCTGGAAGTTGACGTTTTCTTGTGTAATCAACTTCTCTGAAATCAAATCTGAACTCAATTTGACTCTAGAACCGATAGATTTTTTGTAAATTTCCAAAAACCACCAAAATCTATTTTTTTCCAATATTCAAATGCTTGAAGCTTTTGAACGGAGACACTTATATCGTGTCGAGATACATCAAATTTATCCCCATTTCAGAAGCTATCGAATGGTGTAAGAATGGAAAACCTACGCTTTATAATAAGAAAGTTGAAATTTGCAGTTTTGGTCGATTTTGTTGAAAATTTTGAATCAAAGTCTTCAAATCGTCATAACTCAAAAAGTACGACTTGTACAAAGAAACTACGGTTAGATTTGTGTAAAGCGGTTCAAAATCTACAAGAATATGTCATAAAATCGAAGAAAAAATTTGAATATTTTCGACTTTTTTTTTCTACCCCAATCGATAGAAATTCGAAAAAATTCTAAAATTGACATCGTTGCTACAAAGGCCTGGAAATTGACATTTTCTTGTGTAATCGACCTCTCTGAAATCAAATTTGAACTCAACTTGACTGTAGAACCGATAGATTTCTTGTAAATTTCCAAAAAACACCAAAATCTATTTTTTTTCAATATTCCAATGCTTGTAGCTTTTGAACGGAGACACTTATATCGTGTCGAGATATATCAAATTTATCCGTATTTTAAAAGCTATCGAATGGTGCAAGAATGGAAAACGTACGTCTTATAATAAGAAAGTTGATTTTTGCGATTTTGGTCGATTTTGGTGAAAATCGCACGACACTGAAAAGTAGCCAATAGAAAAATAGAATTCGGTGTCGTATCTATGACAATGTAAAAATTTCCTGGAAATTTTTGCACCTTGCATGAAATTAATAAGTGGAAATTATTTCAGCCAATCAAAATCATTTATTTATTAATAATGACATCATAATGACATAATGGACCAATGTTTGTGTCGTTGCGATTTTCTTACCGAATATTGCATTGATTAATATCCGGAAATTCTATTCTCATGCATTTCCAAAACGTACGTGTTCCACTCGGGCTAATTAATACGTTTTGGAAATGCATTCAAAAAAATTTCCGAAAATAATCAATGCACTAGGGATATTATAAGTAAAAATTTTGAATCAAAGTCTTCAAATAGTTTTTCCACCTCAATCGATAGAAATTCGAAAATTTTCTAAAATCGACATCGTTGCACCTAAAGGATGAAAATGGGCGTTTCCTTATGTAATCGACCTTCCTGAATTTAAATCTGCAATTAATTTGAGGCTAGAATCGATAAATTTTAAAAAACTACAAAATTACAAAAAAAAAATACTTTGGAGATAAGTAAGATGAGTAATAATTCTGAGCTATGCTTTGTATACCTATAGCGTTTAGTAGAATATTTTAAGGTTTTAATTAAGTGATTTATTTAAAGGTCAAACGATTTAGCGTGTATGTAATTCGTATATGAAATGTCTTCCTAATGCCTCATGATAAAGTAAAGTCTTATTCAGATATCAATAATTGTGAGTGTAGATTCGCTCGAGCAACATCATCGAGCAGTATGTAATGTTGCTCGATGATTTTACTTACTTTCTCCAAGGTCGATTAGAAGCAACTGCAAGTAAATGAATAAATGTTGTACTGATTAGTAATTATCTACTGATGTCCGCATTGAAAACAGTTTCAGTTTCAATCAATGCCAATAAAGTTTGTTGTTATTGCGTCGCCTCGTACGCCAGTTACGTATTATCAACATTTGCGGTGTCCGGACCATCTGATATCGACAAATATTTCCGGAAACCCATAGCAACAAGTGGAACCCAAGAAGACGCCGGGCGTCGAATAAAGGACACGGCCCATGCGCACTGATGTCCAACATTATACGCATCATTCTATTAATCTAAAATAGCGCATCAATTTCGCTAAAACGTCCCTAGATTCGACATTACATAACCAAAACAAACTCGATGTTATGTTGTCAAATTTCAATGCCACCTCTGGTCCCGGCAATTACAGAAATACTCGCAACCTTCGCCCGCCAGTTTGAATGAAATCGTCGATAAGCAGAATGGAGTTTCGCGCTCAAGTGCCACGCTGACTTACGAAAAAATTCAACCGAATCAATATTGACACGAGATTCACCTAAACGCGAACCATAACTATCCGTAAAAAACTTATCTCTCCCATAATCGCTGCGAATAGTGCTTGATTAGTCGACGAAAGGAAAAGTGAGTGCGAACGAAGTAGGCACGGACTAGCCTACTTCGATTCTGATTGTACGACTTGACATCTTGAAAACATGGAAACATAATTGACCGATAAACAGCGACAGCGGTTCAACAAACACCCAAACCACAAACCAAATTTTTCCTTTGTCACAAATTATCTAATTAACCGCTCGTCAAACCGTGCAACGAAATTACCGTGAATTAAGACCGACAATTGGAAATTTCTGTGATTGTGCCGGCCAACAGGTGGTGCTTTTGTGATGATGGAGTGTGCGGTGCAAAAATCGGAGGGTGCCAGCGACGCCTTCACCAAAACTCCGGTACCCCTTTCGAAATCGCCCGGAGTCTCACCGTCTATCCGCAACATGACCCGAACTGTCATAGTGTCGCTGGCTGAGACTGTGACGCACGACATCACGTACGGTGAGTAGGATATCTGGCGGGCGCTGCCGCGCTGCGATGCAAGATGTAAATATTTATGTAGGTGTATTTTTGTCTATTCCATGGTTAAATAATGAAAGTGTAATTCGTTTCGTTGTCTTAGTCGGGGGACACGTGGCAACGGCGCTTCGCCGATTTTTTTATTATTCACGTTATCGAGCAATCTCGGCGATTTAATCGCCTTGGAAATTAATTTTAAGCGGTTTCTATCGTCGAAAGTGCAAGATGATATCGTTTGGGGCAATCAGTCGCATTTTTAAGCGCTAACGGAGATTCTTGGACCGTTCGAAAACAGAAATCCAAGATGGCCTGGCAAATTTCAAAGATTGCCGCGATAAAGATAGTCGCCAATTGTTTTTAGTGACAGTGACATAACCTCACTTATTCGCCCATTCTTGCTGTATATTGTTGTTCCAAGAACTTCTGTTAGTGGCAAAAACTATTGGAAAAGAAAATTTCGAATCACTTACCGTTCCTCCTAATTCCTTAAAACGCAATAAAATTTAAATGAAAGTTTCGGATACTTACCTAAGATTTGAGACAAATATCTCTCACAATTACATAACATGTTGAATTTTTTTCAAACAGAGGTTTCTGACACAACTTGATTAACTTTGATTAAAGAGATAAAGATTTCCAAACAGAGCATGTGCAGTCAGTTTTAAAAGTAATGTTCATCTCACACTTTTAAATTTCTTCTGCAGATGATGTACCCACTAGCTAAAGGAAACCCTTATTTCACATGCTTAGTATAAATGTGAATTTTAATGCTGTGTTGATTTTATATGGAAAATAAACGAGTTTAAAATTTAACAGGTGGACTGGGTGGACATTACTTTTGAATTCGGGTGTACCCACTCTTTGCAAAACTTCCAGGGCAAAAATTACTAATGTTTTCTTTATTTGGTCACTAGTATTTCTAAAAAATAATGTTTAAACCAAAACTGAAGAGAGGCTCGATAATTGTTGCATTGGAAGTAAATGGGTAAAAATTAGTAAATTAATGAAGTGTTGCCAGTTCTCGCTCAGACAATTGGCAGAACAATGTCAGAAATCTGGCAGAATTTTTTGATATTCTCAATTCATTACTTAATTAAATTAAATTATATGAACGAGTAGATAAATAATAAAAATTGGAGAATATGTAAAATAGGCAAAAACGAAAAAAATATTTCTTCGTCGTATCCTGGGTGATTAAATGCAAAGACCTTAAAAAATTCGAGAGAAAGACTAGCAAAATTTACTGACGGTCCTTACTTCTAATCGTAATCCTCTGAGTCACGCAAATTAAAATAAATACCTAATATTTAATAAAAAATCTTTCCTATGAAAGCCTATTTAGGGGGCAGTAGCTTATTTGGGAAGTATTTGAAGAAAAATTGTACCTCAATTTTCGTCATCATTAAACGTGCTTTTAATGTTCTAAAGAAAATGGGATATTTTATTTCACTGAGCTTGTCATAAAATTTTTAAATCAGTTTTACTCAAAAACAGTGCAATTTATCGAAATTTAACAAGAGGACAAAAAAGTTAATGGCAAAAAAATTATGCCACATCTCTCCCTCAATTTATAATATACCTACCCCTGAAATGAATTATAGTCAAATTAAAATTTCATCTTTTTAGGCTTAAAAACATTAGAAAAGCATCTCTCTATCTTGAAAGGTTCGGGAGCAATCAGATAAATATTATTTGCCAGGACCCACAGTTGATGGTCTGCATGTTCTTTAGAAGACACTTCAAAAAAATATTACTGAGGTTTTCTTCATTATTTGACCTGATTTGCATGCCTTTAAATTTTTGACACCTACCTACATATTTCGAAAACACCTTTTAACTTGCAAATTTTTTCTAGTAAAAAGTACCTAAGTTGGTATGGCATTTCTTTTTCTTTCTAATTTACCAATTTAACTAAGGTGCTAAAAGACTCTCTAGTTCATTAATTTTGGTAATTTTGTGGGGACTGCTGGTTAAAAGTGTTTATTTACTGTTGTCCGATAACAGCTGGGATATTGCTTCGAGAACACTAAAGCATGACCAATTGAAGGCACCGGTTTCAAAGAGTTTCAAAGAGAGGTAGAAAATTTGCTCGTGACGGATAAGTTATAATTCGTTCCAGTCAACATGAACTGTAAAAAAAAAATCAAAAAATACCAATAACACGACATAACAATGATACAAAATTAAAGATCCAACATTTCATTTATTTTACACCAGTCCATTGCTTCGCGATTACAGCACGAAGCCTTTGGTGAAAAATCACATTTGCCAGATATTTTATTAAAATTACTACACAACATTACCCGGGGACACTGATAAGAGATTCGTATTACATTTATCACAATAAAAGGTTTACTGATGACGGACGGCAATGCGATATATATAATTTTTTCTCGATACGAAAGTAATTTTCATAATTATTTAAAAAATATAAGTATAAATATTTGCTAACAATTATTGTTGTAAAACTACGAGACACTATCGCTATACAAAAACATTTCCGGACACCAGTTTATTAATGAAAAATGCTTTACCTTACATGTCCCCTATCATTAGCGATAGTTATTAACACCCGGTATAACAACAATACGTTCTATGACAATAATATTTCTAATAGTTAATAATTTATTTTGTCAGGTAAAGGTGTAAAGGTGAATATAGACAACACAGGTTTCTTAATAAGACGATTGGTTTAATAACTTAATAAAACGCTTGGACTTGTCGAGTTACATTATAGCAACAAAACACGTCATATTATTTTTATTTGTTGACTGACACGTTTAATTTTTTTACACAAAAGAGAAACGTTACTGTTTATTATTTTTGGTATCTTGTAGAATTTTTGTATCTGTGATGGTTTCGGCAAAAAAAAATAAAGTTTGAAGAAGTGCATCATTTTGAATCACTTTTTGGCACAAACTATCACAAATATCAAAGTTTAATTATTAAGATCCAAAAATAATCGAATTGAGCGTCTTTTTGTTATGTAAGTAAATGAATCATGTCAGACAACCACAAAATTATTCGAGGGGATTTTACTTTACAACGGCCAGACTATTGCAACAAATCTTAGTTAAATCGGTTCATCCGTTTTGAAGTTATTAAAGAATACCAGTTTTTTTGAGAATTTTTTTGGAAAGCTTTGGAAATAGATAAATCGCATCAGACCACTTTACTTTGATCCAAAAAACTTGGGACTTGAAAAAATACATCAAATGTAAAAAATGGGAGTAAAAAACTACTCAAGTCGTGGAGAATTTTGAAAAAACTATAGAGTAGAAATAATTGATAAGAGCAATGGGTGGAGTGGGTGAGGACGGGGGGTTGCACCTGCGTGGCGAGCAGCTAAAGGGTTGGGTGGAGGTAAGCCAGGGGATGGTATAAATTTGCGCGCATTTTGGGGGATTTGGTCGTTCCAATTTTATATTGCTTCAGAGTAATTGAAAATCTTGGAAATTTTGCGGTGCGGCTTTGCATTTTTGCGAATACACCCTTCGTGCCTTCGTGCTTTTTTAAAACATTTTTCGTGTTAGTTTTGTCAAGTGTTTTTGCAAGATGCCTTTCGATGGTGCTGGTGCTGAGGTGCCGATTGAGTGGATTGAGGCGGATATGGACACTCTGGATGTTGGGTCGAACTTAGTGATCGTGAACGGCGAAGAGAGGGAGGACACGGCAGATTTGGAGGTTGGCTTCGAGTCAGGCTTGGTGATAGTTCCCGAAGACGAATGGGAGGAACGCGTTGGTGAGTCGGACTTGGTGATTACAACGGACGATGGGGATGAGTACATGGTACTCGGAGATTGTCTTGGACTCAGATTTGGTGATAGTCACCGACGACGAGTCGGAATGGTCGGAAGAAACAGTCACTGCCGAGGAGTCTGAAGGGTCGGAAGAAAGCGTTAGTGATTCGGACGTGGATGTGACGGGCAGCGAATCGGACTTCGTGCACATGACGGGTGATGAGTCTGGAGACGCGGTAGAACCAGAGCGTCCAAGGCCCAGAGTTATTAGTATACCCAATTCGCCTGGTACATTTTATTGCCCAACCACAGAACCAGTCACTCCATTCGGTGAAAGCTTGGACTCACTAAGTTTACCGAATCCCTGTCTCCGTTCTCCGAGTCCAGACTACAATCTTCCATTCGATCTAAGCTACAATCAAGCTAATTTAGTGGGTTGGACAACACCACGACGTCGTCCAGATGCATACATAAGGGCACGTCGTTTAGATTTTACTTCCCCAACTTCCCCTAATCTGGACTATAGGCCAGCAAGTTTGAGAAATCGAAGCTCGACGTCACGGCGCCTGAATTTTGACGAATTTTGACTTGAGCTGGCCTATAATGAACTGGATGAAGTCTACGACTTAATCAGTCCAGCCGGTTCAGATCAAGGCTATGAGGCAATCGGTCCAACAGGTCCATATGACGAAGGTAAGAAAAAATTTATTTTCTTTGTTTTTGATATAAATTCATTATTATTCGGTTTCATTTTTTGCGTTATTCTCGCAGGTTTATTTTATATCAATTATTGATCTACATACATACTTCCGATTCTATTTTTTATGTAATTTTTGCAGATTCGGATTTTATATAAGTTTATTAATTTCCGTTTTGATTCTTTTCACGTTTTCTTCTTAGATTCATTTTTTAAAAATAACTACATCAATTTCCGGTTTCGTTTGTTCCGCGTTATTTTTGCAGATTTGTTGCTTATAAATTTACCGACTTTTGGCTTAATTTTTTGCATATTATTTTTGTTGATTCAATAATTTTCCGTAAAATGAAAAGAAATAGAAAGTTCAAGTTGAAAGAATTTATGCAAATTTTTTTGATCCGGGTTATTTCTGACAAATAAGTCTTCGTAACCCCGTTACTTTTGACGCCACTGGTGAGTTTTTCTTGAAACTTTCTGTGTACACCCGAATTATTAGAAAATGAAACACTTGAATCGCGGTTTGATTAGTTGGCAACATTGTAGACTGCACAGCAAGGTCTGCTAAGATCAAAGGCACCGAGCTTTACCGAACCGACCTGAACGCCGCCACTAAATGACCTATGCAGTCTACAATGTTGCCAAATCACTCAAACTAACGATTTAAGTGTTTCATTTTCAAATAATCCGGATGTACAGTCGGAGACTTTCAGAATGTCCAATTGCGCCCCTATTACGTAGGTGCCTGTTTTAAAACTGAAGCACTTACTTATAATATTATTAAGATTAAAATTTATAGTTTTATCTGTTTAAACGAATATTTTTTTATCTTAGAATTTTAATTAATAGATTATTATTTTTATTATTATAATTTTTTTTATGATTTTTTTAACTTTTAGAGTTTATGAAGGTTCATTATGACTATCACTATTAATTTCATTAATTCGAACAAGAGGGCTAGTCGCAATTTAAGTAAATTAGCAATTATAAAAAATCTTTCATGACAAGTAAATAAACCGAAAAAATTAGAAATGGCTGGCCATTGCCAAAGTGTTGAATTGTACAGTAGAGTGCATAAAAAAGTTTACACCATCATAAATGTACAGCCAAGTTCAAAAGTAATGTCCACCTGTTAAACTTTAAACTCGTTTATTTTTCACATAAAACCAACACAGGAATTAAAATTCATATTTATGCTAAGCATACGAAATAATGGAAGGTTTCTTTTTAGCTAGTACATCATCTGTAGAAGAAATTTAAATTTTAAAAGTTTGAGATGAAAATTACTTTTGAAACTGACTGTACGAAGGGTTTTAGAAATAATCTTCTTATCAAAAACTTATCATGTGGGAAGTATTGTGTGGTCTCATAAACCTGATGGCTTCGTATATCTTCAACGATTGTTGCAGCTACTGTTTGAACAATCGTGTGGGTGGCCTCTTCTTCATTTTTTGACGCTTGGTGGTCAATATTTTATAACCTGTGTTCTTGAAACACATAATGGGGATCTTTGGGGCAGCAACTGTGGTAATTACATCGCTTCCATATTTCTTGAGAAGATGAGTCTTCACTATCTTAATGTTAGGGCGATAATCACACCTGATTTGCTCCATGGGGAGAAAACTAACGATATTCATCATTGTTCTCAAAAAAAGTGTAAACATCTTGTATTGGTGCTTTAACTTCATTGGGGAATGGAGCATTTTGTTTTTTCTTGTGAGTTTTTGGGCGATTGTCCGGTTTTCTCATGCATAAACTGTGATATTGCAGGATGGCTTGTCCGCAGTCATCACCACGTTCTTCTTTGACTTCCAAAACTTGAACCTGATACACAATATTGCGATTAGTTTTCTTTTTCCTTTGTTCTACTATAAACTCACCTTTTATGAAAAAGCCACACACAAAACAATAAGTTTTGAAATTGAATGGTGCTTCGTCAGAACGACTTCTGGATTGCAGCCGACCCTGCTCCTTTTTGAGATGAGCAGCAATCATTCTTTCGTTGTTGTAGAATATTCGACATTTTTCATGAACCTCAACTGTAAATTTTTTACTTAGCTTAACATGCTCGCCATCCTTCCTCTTCTTGTTTGACTCAATGAACTTTGCCAAACCTCTTTTCCGCACTTTTGTCACCTTCACTACATCGCTATTCAGCACTTCACGATACGTTAGTCAGTTGTCATTTTGAACACATTCACATAGTAAAAAAGTAGTGGAAAACACGTTTTATTTGTCGTGTTTCGCGAACGAGTTCCCTGCAGGAGAATGCAGGATTGCAGGTGGCCGAATTTTGTGTTGAGAGGGGGAAATTCGTATCGGGCAAAAAAGAAAGGTTGACAGGGCAGTAATAATAATATAATCATCTGGACACCGAATGGTAGGTCTGGAAAGAGTTCAGGACAGGGCCAGCCACTTTCCATGAAAGTGGAATTTTGTCGGCGCTCCCTGTGCCCAAACCGCATGTTTTAGAAAAAAATCTTACTAGTAAAATTTGTGGGAAACTTAATCTCTTTCTTCTTGAATATAAAAGTTTTGCTAAAAGTTCGAGTTATAAGCCAAAAACCGCCAAGAGACAAATTTTTTAACCTCGTTTTGCATTTCTTTTCAATGTTGCGTCACGAAATGTGCTAACAAACCTCAGATTCGTGTTCAGCACCCCAAAAAACCTAAAGAATAAAAAAAATCAAAACTACCCCAAAACTTTCCTACTCGTAGTAGGAGGCTTTTTGAGGACATTAGGGTGGAGGTTGGGCAATTCATGAATTTTGCCTATTCTCCACGTTTTCCTATGCTTTTTCTTGTCCTAAGATATTTGTAAAAAAAGCATTTGCGCATCTTGATTTTTATAGAATAAGCTAAATGTTATACATGTAAATACCATGTAAATGCCGATAGAGGGCATAAGAGAGACCAGGACGCAGCGGAAGCCAGGCGATCATGGCGGCAGTTCAAAACAAAACAAACTCACAAGTTCTAGATTTGTATCAAAATTGCTGATTTCTTGCACAATTTACTAAACAATGCACTAAAATGGTTGACTAGGACTTCCAAAGTCTCGACCATGAAAATCCAATAGAACACAAGCCAAACCAAACTAAAACCGAACAAATGTTTTCGAGAAATTCTAGAAACTCAGCGAATCTTCTGTAACCTTCCGCAATCTCCACGAGTTCTGGCCCATTGGGAGGTGGGCCCTGGGCTCCCGGAAGAGCCCCCGGAAGACTCAGGGCTCAGAACCCTAAACAATGTATAGGCATACTATATTCGTACTCACCACCGTCAATACTATCGTCGAAGGTCAATTCCACTTTTTACCTCGGTAAAATGAAGCAACAAACCCAACAAAACTTAGAAAAACACTTGCACAGCGCTTCACCATTAACAAATCGAACTTTAGAAAAGTTCAAAAACCAAACAACAAAATTACAATTTGAGATTTGATTTAATTTGGAAATATATTAACAATAGTAATACAAAATAATACTCACCCACTAACAAAAAAATTAAAGAAGAAGAGTTGGGCTAGGGTTAGATCACCACGAGAAAACTTAAATAGCTACCACAGTTGCACCACACAAAAAGGCTGAGCAAGTCATAGTTGGTTCTTTTATACTAGTTTCACAGTAAAATTTTTTGTTAGGGGGGCATTTCAAATTTTGCCGAAATTATCTTATCGTTTTTGAATTTAAGATAAGGTTGCAAGATATCCTTGTCGCTCCCACTGGGCGGTATACCGATGTCAACCCACGATTGCGTCGAGTCAGGCTTCAAAGCTAAAGCAAATTTTCAGGACTTTCTTCAATTTTTAGAACCTCGCAGATGTTCCAAGTAGCTTTAAAAATACAGTGATTTGAATTTGATCTTTGATTTATCATCAAAATTTTAGCTGAATTTGAATTTTTCTGAAGTTATTTCAAAGATGATCATCATGTGCAGATCAAATGTTCGAACCAATAACATTATCTTTCAAACAAAACAAAAATTTTTGAAAATTCGGTTCAGTTTTGGAGCCTGCCTGACTCGACGCAATCATGGTATACCGCCCATTGGGAGCGACAAAAAAGCGTCTATCTTGCATCCTTCTTTTAAATCCAAACTTTAAAACTAAATACTTATTAGCTAAAGTTTATCCATTGATATCCTTTAGTTTCTTCCAACAATAATGGGATACTTGCCTAAAAAAATTGCATTTTTTATTCTCTAGATGCATGCAAATAACTAAAAGAGGCTTAAATATTTTTTTCTTATTTTTTTATTTCATATTTTTGTAAATATTTGCAGTTTTTCACACTTATATTATATAGACTCTTGTTTTTGGCTAGTATGTTGCGCTGCTACCAGAGTGCGCGATATGTTTACAGCGGATTGGCATTCGATTTATAAATAGAACGCAAGAAATCTGAGTAAAGCGCCATCATACGATTTTTTTTTAGAACTACGCCGTGCAGGGGTCGATTACGTCACAAATTTCCCACTCCAAAAATTAAAAAATTAATTCTAGGCGTAATATTGACCCTAGAACCAAATAAAAAAATACGGTTCTAATGAAATCGCCTACATTTTCTAAATATTATATTTCCCAAACATAAGGCAAGTACCTACCCCAATATAACATTCACTTGCTACATTAGATCAAGGAGCTGGATGTCATATAGCCACAATGGTGCGGGTTTCAGGATTTTATTGTAAATTATTATCTTGTTCTACAGGGTGTAAGCGAAATAAGTACATTAATTTTAACCAGTGGTAGAACTCATCAAGACAATTTTTTTATGTACCATTTTTTCGAAATCGAATTTTTTAAAATCATTTTCTTCCCCTACAAATTGACGAGCCTCTTATGAAATGCTCTACCAAAGAACAATAATAATACAATTAATGCATAAGGTAATCTTGTTGACTAGGTAACGTGTAAGAAAATTGTGTAAGATTTTAAAATAATTTTAACACAAAAACTAAAACGTTTTTAAAAAAAATATATTAGGAAAAGTTGTTGGTCTTTAAGAGTTCCATTACCAGTTAAAATTAATGCACTTATTTCGCTTACATCCTGTATATAAAGTTAAAGTTTGTACATATTTCTTCGGACGTATATTATTTAATTTGTGTATCGGCCCTTCGTGCCAAACCTTGTCAAAGGATTGAGCAACATCAAGAAAGACTGCAGAGCAAACATATTTTTCCTCTGACGCCATTTCAATAATGTCAGAAATGCGATGTATTTGGTCAGCTGTTGAAGCTTCTGTCTAAAGCCAAATTGATAGCACAAAATTATATTAGTCCGCACAAATGTTCAAACCGCTAACTACCGCCTGTCTTTTATTTGTAGATTTTGAGATGAGTGGTCCCCTCTCGAGATTTCCTAGAGCCGCTCCTGACTCTTCCACGCAGTGCGCAACACCGCCACCCGCCATCTCCTGCCGTGTATATGGTGCTGCATAACTTCGTTGACTGTTGCACTAAAACGCTATTTTTAAATTAAAATTTGGGTTGATTTGAATTGAACTAAAAACTTTAAGCACAAAAAGTATTGTAAATAAAAAAATTAGGTTAGGTAATTATTTTAAATAAAAACTTTATTTTTACTATTTCCTCTTTTGTTTAAACCTGCAATAGACGTTTCCAATTTGCCGTAACGTGTCAATATAAATTGTTGGTGGAATTTCGTTACAAAACAGCTTTAGAAATTTAAATATTTTGCTTTTCCGTTTAACTGAGTGAGTAGTACACTTGAAAAAGTCAACTCGACCAGCTGATTTCTCCCGTCTCTCTCGGCGCGTCTGCCCTCCTTTTCTGTCGTCTACTTCATTCCAACTCTCTGGAGGAAATTCGAAATCTCCCAAAAGAATTCATGAGTAATTGGTCGTCGTAATGGCCGAATTGGCGATAAACCGGAGAAATTGCGTTGGCAAATCGGTTCTTTAAGCAGATATGAATTTTCTGGGCAGTATTGGCGTGTGCGCGCACGGTAGAAAGTACAAGATTGATGGTGTAGAGTGCGTGGTGGGGATGAGCGAAACAACATGGAATCGAAATCAGTTAACATCAGTTACTTTGTAGGCGCGTTTGATGGTTGTGTTAACTGTTAAGTTGTAGTTTTGAATTCCTCAGTTATTTGCTACCTCATCTCGGTTTAATTTAGAGTAAAGTCGCCGATTTGCGACGAATCGGACCAACTAGTCGACGGTGTTAACGATTCTCGCTTCGTTCACAGACATAACCTCTTCCTCGTCAAAGCAAAGTTTGTGATTGTGCTGCAATTCGGAATAAGTTGATATTGTGGAGTAGTCGGACTCGAAGAACGGTACATGTGGCGAATTGAATTAACTGTTGTTGCTGCGACCTACATTTCCGGTCGGACTGTCCTGCTGCAATAATTGCAAGTGATTCGTTATCTGGGCGATCATGATAAGACGTCTCGATTGCTGCTGAATGGGGAAATGCGCTTTGTTGTTGTTGGTGTTGCCGGATAAGATGAACTGTTTTTCGTGATCGTTATCGAGAGCACCCGCGCAAGATGCGTTCCCACAAAAAGACCAAAGAGAGCGGTTTCTTCGAAGGCGATTCCTCCGACACCGACGGCGGGGTCAAGATGGGCAAAAGGACGTGCACCACGTCCAGCGAGTACCCGAAGAGGAAGAGGTGCAGAGGGGACGACGTCGATTCCGTCAGGGTGGCCGACGACGAAGGTGCGTTGCGATTTTCAAACTTTTCACCCCTCGTAACGGCCCTTTTCACCGAACCAGCGGCGTCCGTTGCGGGTCGAAGGTGGCATTGCCACATGTCGCTTTAAATGTTAAAATATTCCTTATCTTTTATTGTTTGCAAACATGCTGACGGATTTCAATTGATTGTCTACCAATGACCTGCCCCGACCGATAATTGCCGAAATTGCCTCCCAAAACACCCCCTTTTTCGGGCCACTGCCAAATATTTCCAGGTGAAACTTCTACCTGAAGCGAGCACTTGTCAATTTCAATGTCGCACAGCGCGCAGGTAAATTGTGCCTCAAAATCACAGCTTTTGCTTTAGGAACAAACAAACTACAATAGCAACAATATAAAGAATCTCATTGAACTTGTGACCTAATCAAAATTTCTCTCTTAAGGGTTGTTCGGTTTTTAATTCTTCATCTGGCGTTTAAAGGGACTGTCGAGAAAATTTTAAAAAGTGCACCAATGCTTGTTAAATGTCATGAAAGCTGTGAATCAACAATGGAAATCTGCTTATCAACACCTGCAACCTCATACCAAAGCAAAATGGAGTTCAGCTTCTGACATTTTGTATTGTGGCTTTGATTTCATAAAGTTTATCTACAAAACTTTTTTTAAACCTCACACGCAGTTTGTCATTTTTATTTTATTTTTTGTTTTCAGTTAGAGTCGTTTTAACTTTTTACCTCTTATTAGTGTTTTCTAGTAATTGTTTCTTATGTAATTACCTACACAGAAGTTTGACATTCTATCTGAATAATTATAAGCTTGAGACATACGTTACTTTCTTAGGTTATAATGTGACAGCCAACTTTGATTAATTTTTTAAGTCCCTGCAATTCTGTTAATAATGAGCAACACTTTGTAAGCAATTGATTAGCTCATTACTGGCAACGCAGATGTGATAAAAAGAGTAATATCACTATTTTTAGACCTTTTTTTGAGTTGCTTGTTGATTTTTATGATTTTCGATTAGAGTTAATAACTTCACTGTACAGCCAACGGCAAAATTAATGTCCCGGGGAGAGTGGACTGTCTCTCTCTACGCAGGTTCACGCTACTAATGGTATGGAGTTTTTTCCAATGAAAAGTTAATACCCAAAAAATCGTAGTACCCCGCCCAAAGGTTTTTGTCGTGATTTGGTCGTTGTTGGTCATTTGGGTGATTTTGGGCAGCACCACTGCGCACGCGATTAATTCTTCTGCCATATAAAGATAATTTACAAACCTTGTCAATCGTTGACGACACGTTGAATGTGTGTACGATCCGTAGTCCGTAAATAGAGATATTATGGAAATGGGGACCTCGATGCCGTACAAGAACAAAACTATGCTCCCAAGATAAAAGAGTAGATCTTACGATTTCACTTCGGCTTCCATGCCAATGTGTAACTTCATTGTGTTCAAATACCATAATTTAGTTCAACAAAGGGCCGCAGCATGTGTAGTTTCAACGAGGCGAAATCGAAGGAACCACCGCTAATCAAAACCTGCCTTCAGCTAACGATAGTGACGTCATAATTTGCCAATTTTTTGAGTTTAAAAAAATTTCGCGTCACATCAAAACCTGCCTTCAGCTAACGATATTTACGTCATAATTTGAAAATTTTTGAAAAAATTTGGCGTCACGTTGGAAAGCCCCCCGAGTTCATGCAGCTATCGGTTTTACCGTGTCAAAGTTCCCGGTAATCCTTCACCGAACGTGAAGTTACGACAACATGATGTAACGAACAAACTTTTTAACGCGACCAAAGGCGATAAATAGTAATAATTCAGCTAAAAACGGTAATGTTTTCTCGGTCGAAAAGTGCGTTGTCTACGTCATCAGGCGCGATGAACCGCAATCATTTCGGATGAAGCTGCACAAAAAATTGTGCAACGCTCAAATCAATAGTCACTGTGGAGTGACGTGGGTGGCGTTTTCTTCTAAATTGTCAACAAAAGCCAGAGTTTCTGCCACAAAGTACTTGTGCAATTTTGTTGCAAAATTGCAAGTTTGCCAAATATCAAGATGCAGCGTTTCGTTTCTTTTTTTCCCCACAGTCGTCGCGACCGGTTTGATTAGGTCAACGTTTTAAAAAGACTTTACTATAGAAAAATCTACAGTCAAAGATGTTTGTTATTATTACAAGAGTGTAAGATAGTTATTGGACAGTATCATAAATAGCTGTCAATCTCTAAAGGGTTATCGTTATTGCCAGTATCATAAATAGCTGTCAATTTCTAAAGGGTTACCTTCCAGGTAATGTCGGCTCGGTCTTATCCGTGACTGATTTTTAAGCTGATGTTATTTCCCCGAGGACAGCACCCCCATCTGAATGCACCTTTGTGCGATCCAATTAGTTAAGGTAGATTTAAGTTAGTTTTTAGTATAAATAGAGTTGTATGGACCTAGACACCGCGAACGAGTGTCGATATTGGACCGTCGAATAAAAGGTTCAAGTCAATACCAAAGAGCAGCATTATTTTAGCCTGCACAAAGAGTGATTTTCAACTTTTATCCAGTCTCCTGAAACAGAATCGTCGTTTTTGCATTACGGTCAACTGATAGTAATAGTGCTGTAAATTGTTTACGGTCGGGCCATTACTGTCTAATCATTGAATATGCCAAACACTCAAATGCTCTTTAAATAAGTCGTTACGCATCTGGAATCGTCTCGAACTTTTATCTATCGCGATGTCAACAACATCAGTAACAAAAAACGTAGGAAACCAAAATCTTGCAATCAAACAAAAGAAACTGACGGAAAATGCCTAGGTCGGGGTTTTAAAATAAAAAATTGCAAATCTTCCACGCGGCTGAATAGTGGCTGGCAAGTTCCTAAACGGGAATTACTGTTAGCAATCCGCCATTGTCCTTTGGGGTCCATATTCCGCCAAATTCGAGATGTATTATTTGCATGTTTGCCTTCTGAGTAATTCGTTATTTATTCACGGCGACATTCTCGGTCCGACCGCAATTTTATTATTATAATAAACTTTTTAAATTTCATTATAGGAGCGTAATTGGTTTAATTGAAGCCAAGGGTACATGAGCGTGGTTCAATGTTAAAACGTGAATTTTTTTTAAAATCACCTTGCACGATCCACCAGTGACGAAACGGCTGTTTTTCAATAATAGACGTTGTTAACGCATCTTCAATAGCGAAGATTGAAGATTTTTGTTTATCGTCTAACGAGCCCCCCGCGATTGTTACACGAAAAACCTCACTTTTAGCTAAATGCATTAGGTAATGTCAGCCTTGAAGTGTGTGCGAACACTTTACGCTTCAAGGTTCGCCATAGACCGAAAGCTCCTTAATTAGTAGCGTATTAATAATTTTATTAAACTTTAACATTGAACAATACTGTCACATAACCAATTATCGGTATGCAAATAATTCGAACCTTTATTGTCTCGCGGACGGTCAACAAAGGAACTTGTTTTTATCGTGGCAATAATTAAAATCGACGAACGCCCAGTAACATTTTCAAAATGTTAAAAGGAAACTCTAAAGATTATTGAAATGTTGAACCAAAAAATTTTTTGTTATTATTTGCCCAGGTGAGGAGGCTTCCTAGAGAGTATTTGGCCTTCACTAAGGAGACTTGGAGGAGACACTGCTTAATTATGAATTCTAAAATTATGTTAAATTAGCAATAAGAATTCGGGCGAGTTGAACCGGAATTGTCCAACAATGTTCGAGTAAAAAGAAACGATTATGGCCCGAACCTTGACAGATTAGGAGGTATACTTCGACTCGCCGCTCGAGACCTTCGCAGGAATTTAGTTGCGACGGACGTTTCGATTATCTCACCCAAGACGACCGGTACCGCGCATTCCACCCTCTAAAATCGCCTTTGGTGGGCGAAATGTTGCGGTTTAGTTTGGTTTCTTTTCGTTATTGAAATCTCCCTGTCGTTACCAAGGTTGGTGGTTGAATCGAGCCGTTTCATAATCAATTTCGAGAGAAAGCGCCTTGTGGATTCCGGAATGACATAGATCGTAGGAGCTAATTTTCGCTGTTATGTCGTCGACTAATTAAGATTTTTTTGCGGTTGTGTAAGATTCAGGTTAATATTTCAACTTTTCGTTAGAGTTGTGCCAATGATTTGTTTTTTCGGTGGTTGCCGGCCCCGGCTCTCTATGGCCGTTTGCCATATTGCGATAGTCTTCTTTAACAGTTGCATTGACATTTCCTGGCAATTTCAATACCGTTAAGTCACAATGGAGGTATAAAGTCGAGAGCCGGCTCTGAAACTCATTAGCATACGTGTTCTGTCAATTCCGCAATGTTGATCGGTGCATCTCACGAAATTCTGATGGTTTGATCTGAATAACTCGCGTTTTGGATACTGGAAAACGTTCGGTGGTCGTTCTGCAACCGCCCGTTCCGATCAGTTGGACGCTAATTCTGTTGGGAAATACTGGACCAAGAGTAAAAGTACCGCAAAATTACCAGTAACGTGGTAGCGCGGGATTTGGGAAAGTCGGATCCCATTATGGCGGCGTTGCAATAATGTAAATTTTGTGTTTTACCTTCTCGCATAGACGATGTGAATACCCAATTGCCCAATTCCTCTTAATCCACAAAATGTACGGTTACAAGTTACAAGTTGCGACATAGACCTTCGGATGGCATTTCGTGCAGAATTTCTGTGTGGTTGGTTGGTCGCCATCGCTTTGTCGTGAAAGTTTTCCGCTTCCTCTTGTTTTATTGCTGCTGTAACGACTTGCAGCGGGTGCAGGAGCGATTAGGTACGGATTACGTGTGCGCCGCGACCATGATGAAAATGCACAATGGAAATTATGCAATTTAAGTTGGATTTCGTCTAACTGGGACAGTCATATGGCAAACGGCCTCCGAGCCGACCTAACATTGACACACTTTTGGATTACGGATCGAAGATGGGTGCGAAACTGTAACGTACCTGCCGTCAGGTGATGCAAGATCAAAGCACTTTCCACAATTGATTTTGGCCACTTCAGAACCTTCCAGTGTCATCCCATTGCTAAAAGAAAAGTCTTATTCCAACATTAAAAAATTATGTTAGATTTTTTTCTTCAACAGTTTTTCACAAAAAAATGAGGAATGAGGGGGTTGGTATGTGTATTTCAATAACTGTAACATTGTAAGCGACTTGATATTTTCGAAGTTTTTTAATTCTACTTTTGCTACTTTTATTTTACATTTTTTTTCAAATCCATCCTATTGTCGTTATTTCTTCGTTTTATTTTTTTTCTTTGCTGGTATGTTAATAATAACCTTCTAAAATTCAGAAATAAAGAATTAATAGCTTTTTTCTACCATAAAAACGCTGTAGCTTTCTATTTGTACTAATTCGGTGGTACCGAACTACCGTTGTAGGTGATAAACAAGGCACTTTAATTGCTAGTTTTAACATTATTGGCTTACCCAGCTATCTTCGGGTTTCAAAACAAACCGTTGGGTGGAGGCGAAAGGGCCGCTATAAATAGAGCAGAAACAATCTGTATATTTTTGGTTCTCAATATCCTTATCATTGTGTTGTCGATAAGAGCTCATTTCCTCGGGAAAAAATTATTTTATGACAAATGAGCCTTATCCAGATTACTATACTGTCACTCCACGTTGCTTTATCACCACAAACACGATACTTCCTAATTAATAGTTAATGTTCTCGAAATTCATCGAAAAATATTTGTGTTGTAAAGCTGAAATAACAATGGTCATTAGCTTAACGGCGCATTAACTGTTTTTTAATTGGTTTCGACCTTTACAACTAAGACGTCTTGAGGACCCCAATCTCCAAGTTCCTGAACAATAATGGGACAAATATTGACGCAAATTTCTCGGTATCGAGTCACTTTCGGCGATTTTACGGTTTAAACCACAGTCGATGGACAACAGTTAATTAAGAATCAAAATGTCGCGTATAGGATCCCCAAATTTGCTTCCTTTGCCAGAAGAAGAAACGAGGATCGTGACCAAACAGCGGCACCAGCTGGCCCCAGAGCTTGCATGTGCGGGAGCGACCACTAAGTGGCCCCAAGCAGGTCGTTGGTGGCGAAAAGTTTCGAACGAGACGTCCGGGCAGAGGATCTCCTGGGTCGAGGCCCGGTGTCTGGAGTCGTATCTGGTTTCCACCGAAAGGAACGTGCGATACTTCCGGCAGTGCATTCACCCCTGCCGCAGCGGCAGCGCCCGACCGAAACCCCTGTATCTCCCCGTTGGGAGGGTACAGCTCACCAGTTGCACGGTGCAAGAACTTCCAGTTATCAAGAGCAGATGTGACGGCGTTACATTCCAAGGACGGACACTGCTCAAGCAACGCCACCACCCATGAACACCTTCGACGCGATTAACTTCTTATCCCCCAGTAAATCAACGCCACCACCCATGAACCCCTTTTTATCCCCGATTATTTTTTGTGTTAATTGAAAAAATCGGCTGCTGCTGCTTTATCGGTTTGGGTATCACTGATGGGGGTGATGAAATATCAGGTCTCTGCGGAGTGTGAACGGACGAATTTCGGGTGCGCTTCGCTTATCGGCCGATTGAGGTTTGGGAGACTTTGGGAAAACAAAACCGATACGGGACCCACCCGCCCGAAATTGAACTCGACAAGAACCAGTCGAACAACGCCCCCAAAAAAATTCCGTCTGGAGCGCCAGTCTGGAAGGGTCATTATCAATTTTTCAATTCCCGCACTATGTTTCTGCGAATGCCTGGCTAGGTTTGGTTGCAAGGACGCTTGCAGGCTAGACGGTGACATTGAGGCAACTCAGCCACTTATCCTGATCGATACGGCGCACACATCAGGATAAGCGCTTCCCGAGACTGAAGTTTCTTACTTTTTCCCCGTTCCGCCGTAATTATTATTATTGCCATGCTGATTAGTGATTTTTTTTGTTGCAGTCAACCTTTCCGGAGCCGAACGCGTCGACATGTCCCATTTCGTTCTGCTGAAAGTCCTTGGAACAGGAGGTAAGTCTCGACGCCGCGCAATTTTTGCGCGTCCATTGTTCAAACGACGGCGTCTAGACGCCACGAGCAACAGCTTCGACGCAAATCCCCCAAAAACTTCCAGTTTTCCGCGAATGATCGCCAAAGTTTCGACGACTTTCACGCGACCGCGCGCCACCCAAATGGAAAGGATAGACGTCGTGGTAAATGTCGCGATTAACTTTCGACAATTTGCACAACGTTGCAACGAGATTGGGGGTCCCCGATTTTTTTTTTTTTTTTGGAAAATAGCTTTTCGTGTTTCCGATAAACATCCGGCGTGGAAGGGAAACTTGGCGACGGTGTTTGCGGATTTTTCGAAAGGTCGTTTAAATGCGCGCTATGGCGAGTTATTTCCGAGCAGCAGGAGTCGATGCACTATTTCGCTCCTGCGAGACTAGTCGGAATCCGGAGCAGGACGCTGCTTCGATTCGGCCCGTGTGTCATCGAATTGGGGCCATTCAATTTTCGAACAAAGAACCTCGCCGTCGCGATCTTCCCTTTCCCACGTGACAGATACCTAATAAGGTTATCGATAACACTATCGGACAAGTGGAGAGGCGACTGTTTAATTATTTCTCACTTTTTTAACGAACTGAAACTATAATTTTTGGAATGTTGCACGTTGCCGGCCGACGAGGATCGCTCCGCCGTGAAGATACAAGTTAAAACTTCAAAATTCTGTAGATGAACTGTAAATGCGCATTCAGATGTCAACGGCCTTTCTCGGCTCTTTACCGTCTACCATACGTTCAAGTTAATTCATTCAACAATTTTCCATGTAATTGTCTTCTTCATGGAAGAAAGCAATCATCGGTTCTTCTCGCGAAAGTAACCACCACGTAAATTACACATTACAGTTCCAAATTAAGACCGTTGCTCCGTACGGTGAAAGATAATAAGCAATAACGCGATGGCATTTATGGCATTTATATTTAATCAACGAAAACGCTTCTATTGATTTATCTGCACTCTTTAATGTGGGTCATTATCCGTCGTGTAATGGCCGCACGACAAGCTCTCGACACGAAACCCCGTCTGCGGGTCAAACGGTTTGTGAATTTGCAAACATTGCCGTCGGTCCGGACAAACTTCCAAATTAAAATGTTTCATTTCGGTTAAACCGATAAGAAATGAAGATTTGTCTAATTTTTGCCGTAGCGGCAATTGGGGTGGACGTTCGATGGGGCGGGTGGCGTCGCGGCGGGCGCACATGTGGCGCGGGGAGCGGACCCTGGACCGGGTCCAATTCCGTGTCAACGTCCTGCGGGCTGTCGCGTGCCGCCATATGATCGCCTCCTCCTGGACCCCGTCATCGTTATCACAGGTGTGCCGTGTGTGTGTGGTACTTACTTCCACCGCGGTACTCCAGATACGGGGCAGGTGGTGATTGAGCATCTCGGCGAACGGTCGTGGTCAGTGTTGCGTACGACCTTAGAGGAAGGTCGTTACACTCTCGCGTATTTGGACTATTCATCTTCGGCATGAATTGGACGCGGACCTCCCGACCTGGACGAGTTCGATGACTCGATTTTCGTCAAACAAACGTTACTTTCCGTTTTATCGCGCCGAATTAACTTTAACTGCGAAGTAAAAAATGCAAAACTCTTCGGAAGACCTTAAAATTGAATTTTTCTCGTTGCAGCTTACGGTAAAGTGTTCCTGGTGAGGAAGCGCGGCGGGGCCGACCACAATAAGTTGTACGCCATGAAGGTGCTGAAGAAGGCGACGATCGTCACCAAGAAGAAGACGACGGAACACACGAGGACCGAACGACAAGTGCTGGAAGCCGTCCGAGATAATCCGTTTTTGATAACGTTACACTACGCCTTCCAAACCGAGACCAAATTGCACCTGATTCTAGGTAAGCATCGATTTCTTCACGTTGTCGATTGCAACATCTCTGGCAACCTTTCTCGCCAACAACAACCGGCATTGTTGACTGTATCGGGCGTTCAACAAAAGTCGCAACTGCTCGTTAACTGTGGGCTTAATTGAGGATTTTTAACCGTAAATTATAATTCTCGTGTGTTGGCTAAGTTAAGGCATTTTCGTATGTAGGTAATGGCCTTATTATCAGGAACCTCCGTGACTCATCCTTCTGCATGACGGAATCATTTTTGAGCTCTTCTCTCAGCTGACTCACGCTGCAGGAGTTTCAGGCTCGTCGCCCGCTGCTTTGTTTCAAGTTTCAGCTTCGTCACCGACAGGAAATTGGTGCAGCGCCTCGTCCTTCAGACGACTTGAATGTTGTCTTGAAAAAAAAAATTGAGTTTTCAGCTGAAACACAGAAATAGGTCGGAAAGGTCGAAACAGGTGGACGAACCACCGATGATTGTTCCTAAAAACGGAGATGGACCCGTGCCAGTTGTTTCGCGAGTTAAGGGCGGTCGATTTTGCGAAACTCGCTTCTTCTTCTTCTGGATTGATCTGCGACGAATTCGATTCGACGATGCGAAATTATGAAACGAATTTCACTATTTCTGTCGCAAGTTAACATTCTCTGAATTAACAAACCCAAGGTAGTGTTACAAAGTCAAATGAACAGGCGAGCAATATCTAGTGAAAGTGAGTGAGACAACACTTTCATATCGCGAACACTTTCTCTTCATCGCTAAAGCGAGGATTTTGGTGATGGTGGCTGAATCTAGGTTGCATTTTCCCACAATCTGCCGATGGTCGGAGGAGGTTTACCGAAAGTCCGAAATCGGAAGTAAATTCAGTTAGGAAAGGCTTTCTTTCTATTTTTAAAATTATTGGGGCTATTTCGGGAAAGTCGGTGTAGGTGTGAAATGTAAATTGGTCGGGTGTCCAAAAGCGGAAGGTTTCTTGCGATTATAATGCAAATCCAGCTTTGTGCACACGCTCGCCATATTCATAATTAATACGTGACCTCGATTAGAAACCTTTGTTTTTACACTTAAAACGACTTACGTAACTACGGGAAAACTGACGGAAACGAGGAGTTTCGAGAGTACTTTCCTGCCCACACCGCCACCGCTCCGGCCAGATTTGGTTCTTCTTGCCCCATAGTCAATGGTTGGTTTGAAAGTTGCAGGACCATATGAATTCGGCCGTTTCCTGAAAATTTTTTCAACCGCGCTTTTTGCCTTGGCGTGATTTTGACTTTGGGCGGAATTTCAGCAATTCAGCTCCAAACCTAAAGAGACCAACTTATCGTATGTCAACGTTCAATTTTCTCACAGTCAGCGGTTACTTTTTTCTTTTTTCTAAACGTTTGGATTGTCAATTAAGAAATCTTAAAGTTGCTAGCTAGACACAAAAGATGGCAAATATTCAAAAGTAAAACCATCAACCCGTCAAGATCGCGGAATCTGCAAATTTATTCCGTCATAAATACTTTATGGTGAGCATAAACGTGCAAGGTTGCAGATCTGTTTGAACAATAAAACTGAAGCGGTGAATAGAAGAGGACAACTAAAAAGCAAAATTGAGGTGGTTCTCGGAAGCAAAACCTGATGGTTAATTTGGTGCAATTGTTTTAATTGCCCGACAAAAGAATGGTAAACAGGCCAATCATCGCGTGCCAGTTAATGTCAATTTACACCTTTTGTTTGTAATAAATCGTGTAAGTTCAAAGTCCGGGACGAAACAAATCCCGCGTGGCATTGGAAAAATTGGTTTTTAACGTTGCAAACTTAGACAAATGATAACGGCACGTAGTACAGTTACCCATCAAGGTCGATGTCGGTGATATTGCGTGGAAGCAGTTTAAATTTTCTCTTCAACATCAATTCACCTGTTACATTGGGAATAACAAGTAGTTTCGGAGGCAAACGTCGATTCTGGTAAATCCCATCGACGCGATAACGAAATGAAATCGTCACCGGCGGAAATTTCAGCTGGGGAATATTTTCCAAGGACCCGGCACCATCCAGAAAAGCTTTGGTTGTTGTTTGGTGCAGCTTTATCTTATCGTGCGAGGCGAACCCGCTTTGATTCGTTATGTTGTAAATCGTTCAAGGCTCGATTACGCCAAATATCGCCAATATCAAGATAAACTAGTTTAGTTAACCCGATCTAGCGCTGGGTGCAGCGATTTCAGGAAGTTTTCAGCGAACCCCCCACGATTAACGTAACCTTTATTTTTTTTTTTTTGCAGACTACGTTGCCGGTGGGGAGTTGTTTACGCACCTGTACCAAAAAGAAGCCTTCACCGAAGCCGCAACCCGGATTTACATAGCAGAAATAATTTTGGCCCTGGAACGTCTTCACAGCGTAAGTATAGAAAACATTTGTTTTTGTCGGAATTGATCGCGCGGGTTTTCCGCGATGCTCCCCAGAAAAGTCCCGTTGCAAACAAACATGTTTTCCTTAGAAATGTCTGTTTGAACTTAAACATATTTCGAAGGTAAATCATGGATATAAACCGTAATTACCTTAAAAATAGAACGGCCTTCACACAAAAGTAACACGGCTGTCCAAAATAGAACAAAGAGTCGCTGCTGTTGCGCTCCGTGCTTCTATTTTGGTAGCAATAATTGTTTGGGTAAATTTTTGTTGTTTCCCTTCAACAAGACCGGAGAGGAGCTGTTCGAACCTTTATCGTCATTATTGGGCCGATAGTGGGTCATTGCGTTTTTTTTTTCCCCAACAGCAATTGATCAAGAATTCCGTGTTTGGTTGGTTGGTCTTGAGGCCAAATTTCGTGTGTGCATTTGTACTTCTATCAGTTCCAAGACCTTTCGAGGATGAAAATACCAAACTGATACGGCGTGCGGTAAACAGCAACATGTTGTTTGTTCATTCTTGCAGTTCCACAAACCAAGGTCGCTCTCTGAACGTTCACCCTGTTTTTTCCCGACCCATTGCCAAAATCGACACAAAGCCGAATTTTAGGAACCACCAGCCACGGAATTCCGTTCGTAAACAGTCACTTATCGGTTTCGGTATTCCAGCAATGCATGTCAGTCGGTCGGGCGGTAATCAGCGTTATCTCTCGGGGGAGTTTTGTCTTATCGGAGGTGGGGTCGTCGGTTCGGGGTTGACGTTGGCGTCGGTTGCGCGAAATTGAACGTTTGCGATCAAGGTGCTGGGAGACACGAGTCGGAGAAGAACCTTGAGAGTATGCCAATGCCAAGTTAAAAATTGCCGTGCTCGTGCCCAGCGCACAGATAACGTTTCGATAACGGAATTGATTCGGTAATTTTCGAAAATTTTTCGGTTTTTCGGACTTGTTGACGCAACCGCCGAAAAGAACAACCTCCAGATTGTTGTGTCATTGTTTTCGGTACGGATGAACTCTCCTAGGAATTGGCTTCGTTTGGGTTTACAGTGTTTCGTCATGATTATTATTGTTTTTGTCCCACTTTCATTACGTTGATTAGTTTTGAGAAAATGCTCGTTTTCGTTCTTCGGTATTTCCATTTCCGTCCGCACTAATTAGTAATCATAATCACCGAAAGCGTCCAATGGTGGCTCAGATAAGACACTCACGTGAACAAACATCGGCCGCAATTGAAATTCATGCGATGGACCTTAATCCAGGCGATAATGGGACTTTTTGTGATAATCAACGACCAGTAATACAACATTTTTATGGTGCCGCGCTTAACGTTACACAACAACGGTGTTTATTGTGTACACTTGGTTACAACAATATTGTTTTGTAATTTGCGACGCGTGCACGTGTCCTTTTGTTATTATCGCGTAATTGCAGAAAGTCGAACTTCATCCAGGAGGGGGCAGTCGACGGGAAAACCCCCCAAGTTCCTTTTTTAATTCGTCCCGCTCCTCGAACTGCATGTAACTCGAAAAGTGACGCGTCTAGAATGTGGGGGCATTATTATGCATATATGCTTTTAACCCCTGCTGCGGTGATCAAATGTTGTATATCAGACACATGGGGGTTGGGTCGAGGTCCTTCACCTCGCTTCAATTTTTTTCGCTCGTTTCCTTCTGCTAGCAGCACCAGCGGTTAAGTAATTGAGCGTGTAAAACCGTCTCAATTAATTTTCGGCATTTCTTCAATTAATTAATTTTTTTAAAAGTTAAAATCCACGTGTCATTAATTTATTTATGAAAAAAAAAAACGGAAAATTTTACATTTTAACCGTCCGTTCACAGTTCAGTTGTGAGTACCTGAAGCTAGCGAGGATAAAATTTCGTTGGACGATCCCACGAACGTAAAAAGCTCAATTAGCGACAAATTATTATGATCGAGTAATTGACTATTGGAAAAAGTTATTGTAATTGCCCGTTTTTGTTTCGACCGACGCTGGTCGGCTGCAGCGCTATTATCTGCGACACCGCCGTGGATCTTCAACTTTTCCCCACTTTTCCTCAATTATCAGTTACGTAAGACAACTCAGTTTGATATCCGCCACATCAACATTTGTTCAAAGTTTAAAACGCTAATGTTTAGTTGCATCGAGATAATTGGCTGTTAATGATTCATAAGTCAAACTTCAAAATGTTAAACTTGGCTTATTACCTACATTATTCACTGACATCAGTTGTTGTTTTTCTGCGAGCCATTGTCATGATGAAGAACTATTGGTGGGTGGCCCCGGTCTCCTTTTGGCTCTCAAAAATTTTGATGTCGAAACAAAATTTGGAATTTGAGTCGCCTTTCTTAAATTCGTCTATTTTTGCGTTTTGCATAGACAGGGGTGTTAATTCCAGCACAATCAATAAGAATACTGTCCCAAATCTTTGATATACCAGAAGCTCGACAATTGGTGAAGGCGCTTCTTAAGAAAATCATACAATTTCGGGGAAGGCAATTTTTTTTTCTCAAAGGGTAGGGGGAAGCACTCATCAACTTTTTGACGTAGAGAAAATCTACGTGGTTTTTTCAAGTTGATATTTTATACTTTATGACGTCATGAAATTTTTTGAATTAACAGTTGAATCAAGAATGGTTGTTAGATGTAGCCTCCTTTTTCACAGCACAGCTCAGGTACTGCTGCTTAGATTTAATTTGTTTGGCGTCTCTCGATTCCTCGAGCAGTAATCGGAAGAAACTGGGGTGTCCCAAATAGTTTTTTTTTTTTTTTACGTGCCGTTGCTTTGGCGCCGGATGCAGTTGCGACTTCTCGGTCCCGGACCGGTTCGATGCACGACAATCGAGGTGTAGAAAGACCCGTGTAATGTTATTAATGGCTTTGTTGCAAAGCCGTCCCTTAAATCCGGTCACCGGTTCCGCCCCCGTCGTTTCCGAGATCGGAACGGGACTGGGGACGTCGTGAAATAGAAGAAGCGTCGTCGGTAATGGTGGTGGTGCCCCAATTTGGCTAATTAAGAGATTTGTAACGAGGTACCGAAAAATAGGTGCTAATTTTAAGGACCAACGCAACAGGATGTGTCTACTTAGAAAAGTGTTAGGTTTCAGCTTGCACGTGTTCGTCATAATTACACCTAATGGTAGAAGGACGAAACGTTTGTTATCTAGAAAATTTATCGGTCAATTCAGCGATAAGTTTTTGTTTTAAAAATTGCAACACTTGAACTTTATTAATTTAAAATAGATAAAAATAAAACGAGCTTGACGAGCTTTAATGAATTGTTCTCTGATGTCGAGAAGCGTTCGGGACGCGAAGCCTTCCAGCGCTAAAAAAAAAAACACGATTAAAGTTATCACCGTACAACTCTGGTTGTTGTAAATTTAATTGACGCAAGTAATTTCTTGATTGTTGACCAATTTTCGTCGTGTCGAACACGCACTGACGGATCGGTTTTTGGGAGGTCGCGATAATTTCCAGGTAGGTACTAATGTCCTTTGATAACAGTAATAATGACGTGTGTACGTGGAAATTAAGAAATTACATGTCGTCGACCTTATAATTACCCAAACTATATCACAGCAGTCGCGCACGTGTTGTGGCGTTCTTAATATTTATTGTTGCTGGCTTGTTGTTTTGCGTTACGATTATTTTCGGTTCGTCTGTTTTGTTGTTGTTGTCCAAAAAATTTCTACTTTCCTTGTTGTCGCGATCAAATTGAAACTTCAGCTCAATTACGCCGGCGAATCTATTTGTGTGAAATTACACGGAAATGTTGATGGTTGTGACGCCACGATGGCAACTTCCATCTTTAATCCGGCAGAATTAAATTTCGTATGACGAGATAAAATGTTCGTGTCAATGTTGGAATTGCGTTTTGAGGCAAAGCTTCATGACCGGGTCCTCATTAGTTGGTCTCTGTGTAGAAACATAAAAATCAATTAGTAAACGTCAAGCGCGCGGTAATTTATCCTGGGGAAAGTGTTTGCAGGTACGCACGCATTGTGTAGAAATTTTGTTGTAATTGTCCTTGTTCGCCGTGGAAACGCAAATTCATAATTAATCCGTCATTTTTGAAATTTAAGCCAACCACCCGGCGGTGGTCGGTGGTGGTGCTGCTGCGTTTGGTCCATCGGCCAAACCACCAGCTGTTGCAATAAAACACGATACTACACACACACACGTCGTTCTAACTTTAGGGCATTGCTGTATAGGAGCCAAAATCGTTTGGTAACCTGTTGAGGGCAACACCTGGCCGTCTAGTCACCATAATGGTAATTTTGAACGGGAGCATGCACAGTTTTCGTTACAAGAAGTGGGACCGGTGACATTCTGGCAAATCGACACTTTCGTTATTTGGGTTATTTCTTGTTCGCCGCAAACTGCAGCAAATTTATTAGCTGACCTTTGCCGGTGGCCGCTTTTATAGGTCGACTTTTTAAGAAATAATTATTGCGCATTCTGACCAGCGTGCGGAATATTTTTATTTTAATCAACAACGCCTCGGCCATTGTCGAGTTGCAGCCTCAAGGTGGGCTTTTGACAGAAATATTATGCAGCAGTTCGTCTCAACAACTGTCGGTTTTTATCAACAACAACAAGCTTCTACAAGGTCTTCGAGACGATAATTCCGTTTGGTTGTTTTGCCAAAAATTGCTGTAAGGAAAGTTTCTCAACCTCCCCCAGACCCACCACCCCTTCATCAGCAGAGTAGTCCCCAAGTGTCGTGTTATTATTTTCATAAATTTGTCATTGTTCCGGGTGTTAACGACAATTTTTTTTCCAGTTGGGCATCATATACCGCGACATCAAGCTCGAGAACATTCTCGTGGACGAGTGCGGTCACATCGTCCTCACAGATTTCGGTCTGAGCAAAGAACTGCCGAGGCCTGACGACGGCGGCCGCCAACGGGCCTACTCCTTCTGCGGCACCATCGAGTACATGGCGCCGGAAGTCGTCAAAGGAGGCACTCAGGGCCACGATATCGTAAGTACACGTCGTTTTTTTTTTTTTTTTTTTTTTTCTAGAGTAGAGAGAAGTTGGCGGTGATCGGTTGC
This sequence comes from Schizotus pectinicornis, assembly GCA_951805265.1. Classification (NCBI taxonomy): domain Eukaryota; kingdom Metazoa; phylum Arthropoda; class Insecta; order Coleoptera; family Pyrochroidae; genus Schizotus; species Schizotus pectinicornis. The sequence continues at coordinate 20,352,096 of OX638203.1, forward strand.
AACAGTTTCATAAAACAACATTTAGTGGCAGCAACAATAATTATTGCATAATCGTCGATAACGCAAAAGTTTTATGTGCATATCGAAACCGGGTGCGCACATTGAATTTGCAAACACGCGAATTTTTCTACGAAGTCTATAAAACTGAAATGGGCCGTCGTGACCGCAGCTTAGAACGAAAGAGGAGTAAGCAGCTGGAAACCTTCCAAGCAAAGCGGAAACGCGGCTTCTGCAGCTTCAGGAATGTTGACCGGTATACCGTTTGCAAGCAAATAAAAGTGTCATTAGCTCGAACGCCTTTTGGGAGCGACTCCTCGTTGCTTATCGTTGCAGCAGGCGCCAGTACAGAGCGGCACCATCACTTCACCGTTAATCGTCCAACGCATTTATTTATTTTCATTTTTGATTGCTTTGGATGCGTGATTGCTATTATTTATTTATTGAAGAATAAAGTCGTCGAATCGCGGTCTAGTTCGGCCAGTTGCCGAGACTTCGTCCTTTATCGAAAATGGTTGCGTAACAACCCTTGGGGGAAAGGTGACCTGGTTTAGTCAGACATGCCCCAAAGTGGGTTAGATTTTAGATTTAGCTTCCGACATATCGGCCTCGGTCAATTTCACTCTCTACAACGATTGATTGATTAATAGTTGTCCACACACACGTGCCCCACCGTCTTCGAGTCGCGGACCATCATCACGTGAAATATTCACCTGACCCCGCACCACCGTAAAATTGGGGTGGACCAATATTTTCCGGCACGTGTTTTTCATCGATCCACCCCGAACACGAACTTGATCTGCATCACGTGCGTGTCCTGTACGTAAAACAATTTTTTCCTCTTCTCGCCATACCTGGACGATTGCTATTGTGTCTCTCCCCGCATCTGCCCTTCTTCAAGTGTCTTGATTTTCTTTGTATCGCGTTACCAGCAGCAGCGCGCCAGCGGTCAGTTTTGCCGTCAAGAGAACGGAGAGTCTTCTAATTGGCGACGTTAATTAAGTATTTTGATAAATAACGACGGTGAGTTGCTCACGTAAGCAAGTCGGTTACCCAGAAACCCACTTGCGAAGGCCTTTAATTGCGCATCATTGATTACGTAAATTAAGAGGTATTCCGCGGCGGATCGACTCTCTTGTCGTTCTCTTCGTCAGCGCGCCAATCCTCTTGGTTCTCTCGGTGTGAGAAACGAGAGTAAAATTCACTGGCTGCGGTCGATGTAAAGTGTTACGACAGTTAGATCGACGGATTCTTTTCATAGTTTCAACCGGACGGTTCAGGAAGTGAGGAAAACAACAGTTAGACGACGAGCGTGGGACCTCGTACGGAATTTTTAATTGCAGGATTCGCCTTGATGATGATGCTGCTGCTGCGGCAGCAGGTGTGATTCAAACTTTCATCATCGGCGAGAGAGACTTGCAAAGAAAGAAGCTCTCGATTCAATCGTCGAAAGGCGATGCTTTGTTTAAAAATCGACTCGAATCAAAATGTGGCGGTGCAACAACGGTCTCTTCTTGGTAAAATTTGACCGGTGCGCTGGTATTTGGTGCGAATTATTGACGTGAGAAAAGACACCGCAACGAAGTCGAGGAATTCCCAGCTTCCAGCTGCTACGCGAGCCAGGCGGTAAATCTGGCGCAGCAACTGGCAGGACGGTCAAAATGGCGCCTACTCCAAAAGCTTTCTTCATCTCCTACAACAGCAATTATCCAAATTCAGCCCTGATTGAAGACATTTGAAATCACAAGAATATTATCTAAGTCGTCGAGCAGTCGTTGGAATCTAAGTTTCACTTTATCATACTCTATAAACTTCCTTTCGCCTGCACTCTCATCACCACCGTTTGTCTTCTCGTTCTTTTACTTTTTCATTCATTTTTAAATTTTCTATTTTTGAGCTCTCCACCCAGAGTATCTTCCGTTCTACCGTTATTGATTCCGCTTTAGAAGTCTTTGACAACTTGAACTTCCGCCGCATTTTGTATGGCGTCTTGGTCTTGAAATGATTCCGGGAAGATTGCAAGTCTTCCTAATTGAAAGGGTTGTTGAACTGGCTCTCCGAGAGATTGCAACTCATCCCGAATGGAAGGGACGTTGCACTGGCTCTCCAGGAGAGTTGCTGGTCTTCCTGAACGGAAGGGATGTTGAATTGGCTCTTCGGGGGAGAACTGGGGCTGTTGACCGTCTCTCCGGCCGAGTTTCGGTTTCGCGGGTCTTCCTGGCGGATGTTGTTGCGGCTCCTGCTGATCATTTTCCTGCATGTCTTGTTGCATCCGGCGTGACCTGGAAAGCGGCTGCATTGCGTTTCCCATCAAGCGAATCTGTTTGTTCGATCGAGGCCGTTACTCAATGGAGTAAGATGTCAAAAGTGGTTGGTGTTGTCGTCCCATAACGGTCTTGGTTTGGTTTTCGGTGGCATTTGGAGCGATAGCGGTGTCATTGCAATTCGCCGACCGCAATGTAAACATTGTTAAATAGCATATCCTACTTTCACTGTTAACAGTGCTCTCCATCTTCTTTCTCCGTCCGACGTCGTTTCCCAAGTGTCCGTTTCTATCGTCGTCCCACTTGGCCGATCGCGAAGAGCCTGACCCACTTGGTTCGTTTCGTACGCCGCCATAACAGCGTCGTCGTCGTCGTCGTCGGCGGCGGCACGGGCCGGAATCCCAGTATTTTTCGTAACTGTTCATTTTACCGTTAGCATTTGGGGCCGCACCATCATGCAAACGCGCCTCTTGGTCGATCCGAAGGAGAAGGTTTATTTACAGTCTCGCGATAAATAGAAAGCACGCGGATAAAAATAATTTGCATCGCATGCCAGCCGAGTGTTGGGATCCTATAAATAAAAGCGTTCCGACAGCATTTAGCGCGCCGGTTCGTTACGAAATTGTTAAACGCCCCGGAATTGGTCCGGAGGGTCTCTCCGGAAATTCTTCGCCGTCAACTCTTCTCGAAGGCGTCAATTGCCGACGATGAATATCGAATGAGCGCGCTCCTTAATACGTTGCAGAAAGAGCTCGATTATTATTAGAAAGTCCTTGATGTGTATTGAGTTATGCAATACAGGAACCTGGCCGCATAACGGCGACCGTAAAAAGTGTCCTTTCGTTATTGTTGAGCGAAATCTGCCGACATTGGGAGGTTCTTCAGGTAAAGCTCTCTGCCACGAGACGAAGTTATTTCGGCGATTACTACCAGCAGCAAGCGAGTGGTATTTAGATTACGAAGGAAATTCGTTAGCTGTTGCCGTGAACACTGCAAAACATTCGCAATACCGCCCGGATCTAGGTCAGAAAAGTGTGCCAGCAATTGATCGAAGCCAAACCATATTGTGTTATATACGCAATGTTTATTGTAGTTGTTACGACATTTCGAACACAATGAGATTGCTTGACTGGTGTTCTCATCGACACCGTCGACTACGCGAAAATTCGCAACTACCCCGTCCTGGCAGCCAGTCAAAAAGTCGGGTGCGACTCGAGCAACCCCGGATGATGACGGCGACTTTCTTGATTTTGTTGCAAAATTAATTTCGTAAAACTGAAACGTCCTCAATCAATCTTGTGCTTTGCGGGGTTAAAATTGATCGGGGGCTTTCGTGCAGCGACTCGGACGGTTGCAGCTTCACACAATTCGTTACCTATCTGCTCGTTTGCGGAATTCGGAACGAATTAGTCTCTCAAGCAGTAATTAAGCCGCAATGCTTTCGTTTCGATTTGCTTTTCCGGTTCGGGAATGTTAGGAATTAATTTAATCCATAACTTGAGTATTTATTTGTTAAAAGTCTACAGTTAGCTCTCCGCGTTATGATGAGCGATCGAATGTATTATTAATGAGGGTGGCGACCCCTCTTTATTAATGCAATCAACTATAATTTGGGTGGGTTGGTCGGAATCGGCATTTTTCGCGTAAATGCTGTGTCATCGGTTTCCGGCACTTAAGTTGGCGAGAATCATTGTGCCACGGCGATGATAACGTCGTGACTGCGAACTGATCTCGTTGTAATAAAAATTTCTGATTTTTCAAGTAACGTATCGGATCGTGTGATCGATGAGTTAAGTACTCGCAGTTTTACCATGACCTATGAAGCTAGACAACCGTCGGCGAAGGTCAACAATGAAAATAATATTCTATGTGGCGACTGACGAAATTCGCTTGCACCAACTCGATTTGTTCAGAAATTCATGTTGCTGCACTCGACGATTTGGCGATGAACCACCCGAACCTCCATGTGTCGAAACCTCATGGTATTTTTGTCCTGTCCTGATGTGTGCTGTTGCTGCTGATCGACCTTTGAGTTGTGTCCAAACGTTGTTGTTTTCAACAAACCAAACAGGTTGTCGGTAATTTATCAATATTTTTTGGTTCCAGGCTGTCGATTGGTGGTCGGTGGGGGTTCTCACTTACGAATTATTGACCGGCGCCTCCCCATTCACCGTCGAGGGTGAAGCCAACAACCAACAAGATATCTCCAAGAGGATTCTGAAGAGTACTCCGCCAATACCTGACAGTAAGTGTTCCTCCGTGGACCGAAGAAAATCAACCGCCCCACTTCCTTTCTCTTTTAACAATCAGAAGACGAGATATTTCCGAATTTTTCCAACATTTCCCATGACCTCCTTCCGCGCGGTGCGGGCCCGAAACCTTGTCCTAGCTCCAAATTTGTATTTGCCACAAACTTGACTCGATCTGTTTCAATTTAGCTTCCTACATTTCCAGCTCGCCTTCGTTAATTTTTTCGACACGTGCCGCCCATTTTTCCTCTCATCAGAACCTCAACAATAGCTGACCCCATTCAATCTTGATCCCGTCCTCCCCCTTATCACCTAAATGAAGCTATTCAGGAACTTTTTGGTCTTCAGCTATCTGCTCCAGTCTTCTACTTCTATTTTCACAGATTTTGAATTTTCCTGTCAAAGTTTCCCACGCCTTAACAATAGCTGACCCCATTCAATCTTGATCCCATCCTCCCCCTTATCACCTAAATGAAGCTATTCAGGAACTTTTTGGTCTTCAGCTATCTGCTCCAGTCTTCTACTTCTATTTTCACAGATTTTGAATTTTCCTGTCAAAGTTTCCCACGCCTTAACAATAGCTGACCCCATTCAATCTTGATCCCATCCTCCCCCTTATCACCTAAATGAAGCTATTCAGGAACTTTTTGGTCTTCAGCTATCTGCTCCAGTCTTCTACTTCTATTTTCACAGATTTTGAATTTTCCTGTCAAAGTTTCCCACGCCTTAACAATAGCTGACCCCATTCAATCTTGATCTCGTCCTCCCCCTTATCACCTAAATGAAGCTATTCAGGAACTTTTTGGTCTTCAGCTATCTGCTCCAGTCTTCTACTTCTATTTTCACAGATTTTGAATTTTTCTGTCAAAGTTTCCCACGCCTTAACAATAGCTGACCCCATTCAATCTTCATCCCGTCCTCCTCCTTATCACCTAACTGAAACTATTCAGGAACTTTTTGGTCTTCAGCTATCTGCTCCAGTCTTCTACTTCTATTTTCACAGATTTTGAATTTTCCTGTCAAAGTTTCCCACGCCTTAAAAATAGCTGACCCCATTCAATCTTGATCCCGTCCTCCCCCTTATCACCTAAATGAAGCTATTCAGGAACTTTTTGGTCTTCAGCTATCTGCTCCAGTCTTCTACTTCTATTTTCATAGATTTTGAATTTTTCTGTCAAAGTTTCCCACGTGCTTCTAGTATTATGACTTTCTTTTGAGTTTTATTATATTTTCTTATATCTTTTTTAACTATTTCTCTCACTTCATTAAAGTTTCTGTTAGCTCACAGATTATACCCTTTCCAGTTTCGTCTTTCTTAACTATTTCTCTCACCTCGCTATATTTTCCTTTAGCTCACAGCTTATACCCTTTCCAGTTTCGTCTTTCTTAACTATTTCTCTCACCTCGCTAAATTTTCCTTTAGCTCACAGCTTATACCCTTTCCAGTTTCCTTCTGCCTTCCTTGAAGACTTTTGTTGTCTTTTGTTTTTTCCGGCGATGCTGATCGCGCGTTTCTTTGCAGGATTGAGCAAGGAGGTGGCCGACTTCATCCGCAGACTGCTGGTGAAGGACCCCAGGAGGCGACTGGGGGGCGGCGAGGGCGACGCCAAGGAGCTGAAGAGACACCCTTTCTTCAGGGGGCTGAACTGGAACAAGCTGGCCCGGAAAGAGATCCCGGCTCCTTTCAAACCGGAAATCAAGTATGTCCACGCGAAATTGGCTTTTTTCCAACCCCGTTTACTAACGAGACGGTTTTGTTGCAGGGGCGAGACGGACGTTTCGAATTTTGCCGACGAGTTTACGAAAATGGCCCCGACGGACTCTCCGGCGGCCATTCCACCGCCAGAAAATCGAAGAGCGTTCATGGGCTACTCGTACGTCGCTCCTTCGGTTTTCTTCTCTAACGTCGTTAACGATGACATTCTCATGCCGACCAACCATCACGACAGTACGACGTTAGTGAGTTGCAAAAACAACAATTCCAAGTTCTTCCAAACGTACGATATAAACATGGACGAGGCGATTTTGGGTGACGGCACCTTTTCGGTGTGTCGAAGATGCATCGACATCCGCACGGAAACCGAGTACGCCGTGAAAATTGTGAGCAGAGAGAAGGATTGCTCGCAAGAGATCAACTTGTTGAGGGCGTGCCAGGGCCATTCTAACATAGTTAATTTACACGACGTCGTCCAGGACGAGAAGCACACTTATTTAGTGTTGGAGTATTTGAAGGGTGGCGAGTTGTTCGATAGGATACGTAACAAAACGCAATTTACGGAATCTGAAGCGTCAAATATTTTCGGAAAACTCGTTTCGGCTGTGAGTTTCATGCACTCTCGAGGAGCCGTCCATAGAGACTTGAAACCCGAAAATCTCGTCTTCACTTCCGAAGAAGACGATGCCGAAATCAAAGTGATCGATTTCGGGTTCGCCCGATTAAAACAAGAGAAAGAGCCCGTTCACACTCCTTGCTACACGCTGCATTACGCCGCCCCCGAAGTGCTGAACGGCGACCCCGAAGGGTATGACGAAAATTGCGACCTCTGGAGTTTAGGGGTGATTTTGTACACAATGCTGTGCGGAAGAGCGCCGTTCCACGCCCGATCTACGGACAACAACGTCGCTAATGTCATGGAGCGGATCAAGGGGGGCGATTTTAACTTTGACGCCCCGGCTTGGAACGGAGTTAGTGCCGAGGCCAAAAGTGTGGTTAGCGGTCTGCTCACGGTGAATCCTAGTCAAAGGTTGCGAATGGACCAGTTGCAGAGCGACCCGTGGGTGCAGGGTAGTCAGAATTTCGTCGCTGCGCCTTTAATGACCCCCGACGTTTTGGGAGATACAGCCGAAAAGAGTGTCCAAACGACCTTCAACGCCTTCTACCGAGCTCAACGGGAGGGATTCCGACTCCAAGATGTCCTCAGCGCTAAACTGGCGCAACGAAGAAGACTCAAGAAGAGCTCTTCAGACAACAATAGCACATCATCTTCGAGTTTCACTAGCGAAAACTCAGCCTCTAGACCAAAATTATCGCTGGATACCTCCAAAAAGACTGACGACAAACAGGGAGTCAAAGCTCCACCCGCAGACGTGTTTCACTTTGGCGAAAACAGGGTCAACGAATTTTTAAAGACCATGAGTTCGAGTCCTCTGGACCCGGAAACTGTTTCACCCTCGAATTCGGCAAGAACGTCCGCATCTAGTTCTAAATGTGATGTTAATAGGGGTTCGACTTCGAGTGTAGCTCCTGCCAACAATTTGACTGAAAATCAAGTGAAGAAGAAGAAAACGCGAAAAGTTTACGTTCAAACTAGAAAAAGTGAAAGGATTCAAAGGAGGCAAGAAATTTGTCTAACTGAACCGCCTTTAAATCCTTCCAGAACGCGGAAGGCCGATTGCTTGGAGGAATCTCCTCCTTCCAGAGGCAAGAGATCTAGACAAATTAAAAAAAGTAAAGTAAGCCGATAGAGTAATTATTTTTGTTTAAATTGGTAATGTGATCTAGATAGACGTACTGGCGGGTGTAAAATCCGGGCTTCCGGTCGATCGGGACGTTTCGTGAATTTCGCAATAATAAAGTGCAGAAGCCCCGGTTTTGCGCTCGCCGGCACCGTGATTGTGATAAAGGTTTATAACGTTTAATTTTCCTTAAATTTTGTTGGAGATCACATTTACTGTTGAGTTCCATTTAGATCAATAAATTATCTTTAAGTGCACTTCTTAGGCTGAATCTTTAATTAGTTAAATACCAAAAATCTTGTAAATAAAACGATAGAATTTTTTAAAATGTTACAATAAGGCGTTTTCTCCGTGTAATTTTTATACACAATTGAAGTCTCAATATTGAAGTTCGTTGCAATTAACAGTTACTTAACAAGTTAATATATTAATGTTTGAACTGGATTACTTAAATAGTGTCGTTGATTTATTCGAGGTTTTATATTATCATAAAGGTTTTTGTGTAACTGATATTTTATAAAATGCGTTTCTAACGTTTTCCACCTTTGCCAATACTAGGCTTACTGACTTTACACGAGCGATTTTCGACGTTACCCCCTAACTATTACTTTTCCTTAACCCCTCGCGATTAGGTTCTATTTATTTTTTATTAATTTTAATTTATTTTCTGCTCAGAGAAAATTCGCTCGTTTAAAGTCGCAATTGTTATGTATATCAACCATTACAGTTAATCGACTATCTGTAAATCCAATATACCTGTCTATTTTTAGTCATATACATTGTTAGTCGTTATGGGATACAATATTAGTTCATCCAATTATTTATATTTTGCACTCAGGTACAGCTCTATGAATTAGAAATCACTACTAAGTTATAGAATTATCATTTGCGTGTCTTGCATTGTTTTTTACGTGGAAAAATCTTATAACCCTTTTTAGAATTATTTTTTACATTTTCATTGTCACACGCCACGATTTGCAGACTCTTAATTGGCAACAATCTTCTAGAGTTAGATGAAAAATTAAATTGATTAACAACAAAGATGCTATTAGTTGTTCGTCATGTTTGCACCCTAAAGAACACCGTCTGTGAAGTGGCAAAACTACCACCATTCGACCATACTCAACGTCACTGGGCGGAAACTGCAATGTTAAAATGCTACACGATACGTCACTGGCATGTGTGAATGGACCTTTAAACTACCGCTAAGCTCCAAATTTAGGTGTTATGAGATTTTTACCAATAAAGTACCTATTTGATTTAAATAATTTACATAGTTCATTCTGATTACTTGTACATGCGAATGTGTGTATTAACTGAAATGATGGAGACCAAGTGGACAGTGCCTTTCCTCTTCCCAGAGGCTGTCGTGCTTGAAGGCAAATACATATACTGTAACATGCCTTAATGTTAGTATTAAATATTTGATTCTTTACAACATATTTTAATAACCCCCTTAGAACCTTTCCTTTCTTAAAAAAAATGCGCTGTCAGAAATTATTGGATCTTTTGAGTGTTCTCGTTAGTTGATGAAATAGGTTTTTACAAGTGCGATCTGTTTAGAAACTGTTTTTATTGAAAATTGCACAAAAGCCGTATTACAACAAAAAGAAACAATACTTAACAATGATCGCATCACATACATTGATAAAAACTGTTAATTAATAAAAAAGACAAACAATAAAGCTAAGCTCAGAAAAATATAGTGGGCAAGATTACATCGTTTATAGCCTTAGTTTTTCTAATATTAACAACATACAAAAACCACCTAAACCTATCTCGTAAAACTAAGAATACAATTTCATAACAGTCTTAGATCTTGTATATAAATACTGGCTCAGATCTACAATAACCTTAATGAAATAAATTAGATGATATGCAAATTTCGATTTCTATGAAACCTAAAACAAATTTGGTATCGAAATACTGGAATGAAGACTATACCTTTAGAATGTCATGGCCAATCAAAATATCACAGCAGAAATTTTGGATTTTGTCAAACTATTCGATTAAATTAATGACTAGAATTCTCAGAAACCTGACCTATTGTAGCCTGGCCATCAAACTTCCATTTTAAGAGTACCTGTTGCAGCCTAAAAGTGTTACTTGCTAAGAAAAAACGTTTTCACAATTCTCAGTAGTTTCGAAAATTGCTCCTGAAACCTCAAATTTTCACTTAAAACGTTGCCACAAAGCCACAAATGATTTTCCGTAAACATCTAATATTGCGTGATGCCGAGACAATATGAACTATATAAATTAGAATCCACTAGTTCTCTATTCGAACTCTCAATTGCCATCCCCGCCTGTTTAATTGTTATTCCTATTGAAAAGTGTCGTTTGCCACACAAACCAGTGTGCCAGAGATCTAGTTGTTTCAAACAAAACACGATTAAAACCTGTTAGGCAATCTCGACGTAATTTCAATTTAAGTACAAGATTATCACATTGATAAATACTAAACGTCCTCGAATACAAGCACAAATTGACTGTATAAATAAAATATTCGAGTCTAGTTAAACAATTAACTCTCAATAAAATATTAAATAAAAGAAATAAAATAAATAAAAGCGATGGGTATAAAAAGGAACTGAAATAGTTTCACGTTATTTACATCCTTCTGAAGGATAACGAAACGTGGGAAGTCATGTAGATCAGCTGCTTAGAGAGCTTGTTTATGTTTCCTCGTAGCGGTGCTTATCTTCGTTTTTCCACGAGCTCACTTGGATGTGGGGCGGCGGCAGAAAACTGCGCAACGACTGGATCAGCTGAATAGTGTCCATCAAAGCTAAAACAAAAAGAAAAAAAAAGGTAAGAAAATTGCAGAAATAAAAAAAAATTGCGTTCAATAGTGACAATTTGGAATCAGATAAGATCAAAGTTATCGCCATCAGAATTCGAAGGCCGGCCCGAAGGGGCTCTCAAAAATTCAGGTCGGATGTTTCATCACGATTTTGTTTTTTTAATATTATTTGTTGATTGGACTTGTACTAACTTTTCTGCAGAGCTTCTGATTGTTTTCCGTACGGCTTGCACATGGCCGGTCTCACGTAAGTCTTCATTCTCTGCATGTTTTTCATAACTTCTCCGAAAGCTCTGACGATTTTTTCCTGACCGCCTTCAGAACTGCGCTTGTCGTCCGTCGAAGACGCGATGCTTGAAGCCGAAGTCCACGCCCCATTGTGCAGGGCCAACAAGTCCTTATTGGCGGCCGACAACCCTAAAAATTTCCCATTAAACGACCGACCTCTCAACAAACTTTATTTATACCTTCCAAATTCTCCAAGTTGGCCCTCAGAAAATCGGTGAGTTTGTGGTCCATCAGCGGCAGATCGAAATGCGCCTTTTGTTGCCCTTTCGCCATGTCCATTTGCTGCTGAAGCTGCATCTGTTGCCGCTGCTTTTCCAAATTAGCGTTCAACTTGTCGATGTTCTGTTGGGCGATGACGCGGTTTTGTTGTTGGATCAGCGCCGCGGTTATTTGTTGTTGAGTGGGGGCGACGGATTTCGGTCGGTCGAGCATTTGCTGGTTGGACTTGGCGTCCAAGTTGTTTTGACCGGTCAAGTCCACGGCGCCTAATCCTAAAATTTTCGACAATTCAGTGTTTTAGTCAGAGACATGCTGCGGGAAATTACTGTTGCGGATGTCGGAATTGTTGGCTTGGGGGTCCCCCATGTAGGAAGGGGTGGTCAAGTGTTGCAAGGTTTTTTGGGTCAACTCCATCTGGTTCTTGTAGTAGCGGCAGGCCGGATTGGGGCAGTTCTGGACCACCTCGATTATGAACTCTTTCTCCATCCCGAAATTCTCCCTACCGATCGTGTACGACTCCATCACCTTGAAAATTAACCCAAAATTTTCAAGAAGAACTCAAAGGGAAACCAACTGTTTTGGTCTTTGGCCTTCGCCAATTAAATCATAATTTAGGGAGGACCGCACAATATTATAAAAATATACAGGGTGAGTTAGCCAAAGTAAATCAACCAAAATATTTTCGTTATTAGTAAAATTACAGCTTTAGTATAATATGATACAATTGTATCAATTTTTTTTATTTTCCCAAATAAAAGTATTTTTTGGGAACAAATATAATGTCACCAAATTAAACCATACATCCCTTGCACTGTCCACCAGAAAATTTAATGAGCATCAAAAAATCTAAATGAAACCCAAATTATTATACATCAGAAAATGAGAACATCACCACTAAAATAACTATGCTGCGTATTGTTTTACCATTGCTTACATTTTAAATTCTTTATGTCTATCAATTTTACTAAATGTTCACCAAATTACGCGTCCGTGCTGTATATAATAAATAATCGCGCTATCCATTTATATGTAGTGTTTCTCAAAAAAACTATTTGTGCGTCAAATAATTATTCTATTACTCCAAAAATGAAATATGCTTGCGCATCTCTCCTTGCCGCTTGCGCTTCCAGACAAGAGGTGCGCGAAAAAAGTTTTGTACAAGGTCAGTTCGGGGCCCTGTAATTTATTTTTAAAGCACAATTAGAAATTACCACTAAAAGAAGTTTTACGTTTTACATAATGCAAGTCAATTACAGCAAAGCATTTATATATTATGAAAATCAATATCTTTTTTTGTGCAAACCACTTCTATTTTTACTCTTATTTTCCTTGTCCTAGCACATCTACATCAATAATTTTGCATAATATTATTTACCATTTGCACAACATTTTATTGCTTGTGTATTTTTGATCAACAAATAGTGTTTTTAACTGCTAAATAATATAAGACACTGTCAAAAATTAAATATCTGGGTATTGTTAGAATTAAATGCGGAATAAAATTTGGTAAACATTTAGTATTTTTGGTCAACAAAAGTTATTTTGGCGAACAAAATATATAAGAGGCCAGCATTATGTCAATATTAGGTTGCCGCTTTAAGATTATGTATTTTTTTAATTTTGGTGAGCATTTAGTATTTTTGGGAAATAAAAATATTTTTTTGTATGAAAATATTGGGTAAATTTGGTAGACTGTTAAATACGACCCGTATTTTTTTAGCTGAAATAAAAGCAATACTGTGACAATGCATTTTTTAAATTTTTAAAGTTGCAGGAATAAGCATAATTTGACATTTGAGGGTACCTACGAACTGGAAATAATTTTAGCTATTTAATTGTATATAAGCTGTAAATTCTACTAATAACGAAGATATTTCGGTTGATTCACTTTAGCTGACTCACTCTGTATATAATCAAAAGCAGCTCTAAAATTTGACTTCATTTGTTTGTCAAAAACGTCAAAAATTCGACTTCATTTGTTTGTCAAAAACGTCAAAAATTCAAGAAACGTATGATGTAATCACTTTTCTCGCACTTAGATAAGGAAAAATGTTTCTTGGTAGGTAATTTTAACTTTTCAATTACAATTAGGTAACAACGCCAAATTTTTATTACCGAAATTATTGCAAATGTTCCTTTTTCCCTTGCTTTTCGCCAAATTCAAAATTATAGCTGACACTTAAAGTGACAGTTCTCAACAAATGAACACATGCATCAAGTTACCACGTCCAGTTGTGTTTCCAAAGCCTTCTTTGATTATAATATTTTTCTAGTGCAGAGTTAATCCCGACATTATTTATGAGAGATAAAACAAAACTAAACTAAAAAAGTGTCTGGCAAAGATAATAGTAACACAAACTGGTCATCAATCTTTGTGTTTACGAGTCAACAAGAAGAGTATTTGAAACAAAACACTGTGTGAACTAGGTAGTCCCTTTCGGCATCACTAGTTTAAAAACAAATTCCCCAGATCGCGTTATGGGCATCAGGGCATCAAGGTAATCACCAAAAATTGCCAAATTGACGAATTTTTTTTAGTAAAGCAAGGAATTGATCGATTGTTGAGCCGAGCCCCTCTAGGGGTGAATGTGGGGTAGCTACAAGCGTGACGTTAAATTTACTAATTTTATGGCAGCTGTGACGAGGGAACACTGTCAATTTGAGAGGGAAAACGTCACTTGCCACTAGGTGGCCGCTACCCCAAATTTACCCCTGACTTTCACTTTCTTGCAATTGACTTACCGCGCGGACCGTGGCTTCGACCCCCAGATGCAGCCCATGGGGGCCGTTCATGTGCTTCAGCATTACCGCATTTGCGAAATGTTCAAACGGAAGAATAATTTTGCCGTTCTCCCTCAGAATGAGTCGTCCTTGCGAATCCAGAGTAACCCTCGAAGCCATCATTCTAAAATTCCAAACGATTACGAGCGCCTTTGAAAAAAATCGAGATCTTACTGCAAATACGCGGCGCTCGGCAGCATTGAGGACTCCTTCAGCTCGGTGAAGCATTGTAGAAGTTCAACTGACGGGTTCCAGCCTTTGTTCTGCAGGTAGAGTTGCAGCAGCATGTAGAGCTTTTCGGTAACATAACCTGTACCGGGGAAGCCCATGCTGGTCGACGAGGGCAGGTCGTTAACTGTGGTTTGTTGTAGTCCTTTGGCCAGCACGTTTTTCATGGTTTCGGCCAGATCCATGGCAGGAAAAATGGGTTAAGAGTCGAAAAACAGACGGTGTTATGTGAGCCTGGAACCGACGCGCTTTTGTTAATTACACGCGCTTCGAGCGGAACGGGCCAATTCAAAAGAATACTCACATTATTTCCTGCTTAGGCTTGTTAATTTACATCCGGAACATAATTACGAGGGGTTCTGTGCGGTACACAGCTGATTTTTTGAGAACATCACTCTCGGCGTGTGCGTTTGCGCGTAAACGGCATGTAAAATCATTAAAATTTTATAATGTTACCGTTTGCATAGAGATTGGGGGAAGTGGAAAGGAGGTGATAAATGCAGTCACAGTCTAAACGCGGCGCCAACTTCCTAAATGATGCTGGAGGTGGAGGAGCTGTACCAGTTTCTTATTGCAAAGAAATGTGCGCATGCGCACAAGACCCAAACAGCATTTTTGGACATTTTACTTGAAATTTGGTTTTTGAAACTTTTTTGAGTAAAAAATGCTGACAAGTTTTAAATTGAGTCAGTTATTGCTAAAATAAAAAAAACAATTTTCTTTAACGCAAAAATATAATTAAGTAAATAGCGCTAATTACCCATTTACTTCCGCAATTTTTTTTTCATATACAAGTAACTATGAGACATTACAATTACAACTAACTTTATTATCATGTAGTTTACACGGCCCAATTAACTCCGAAGCGAATCATGAATGGTTCTAATCAAGTCGTGATTAACAGAAAATATGAACCTCAAACAAGAAATTTCCACAACCGCATTGTCATACAAGCGAACTTTATTTCCAGCGGTGATTGGTCGTCCATCAACGAAAATCGGCCGCTTTCCTTCAGAAGACAAATAAAACTCTCCAGTGTTCCTCAACCTGAAACATCCGTTCTAACTTCCTCTCCCACACAAACATTAAATACAAACCTCAAAGTTCCTTGTCTCCTGGAAATTTTATGCGCCGGCCCTTCAAGCGTCAAATCAATATCGACGTTGTACCCTTTAGCGCACCGTCCCAAAATAATTTCCTTACTCCTCATCAAATACCTGACCATACGCCCCCTTAACACGGCCAACGTTTGTACATCCAGTTCCCCGGGACAAATCCCGGTAACACTGTCGACCAAAACGTTCCATCTCCCAACCTCGTTCTCCAATTGCCTGATTTGGCGAATATTTTTGCGTTGCTGCAACCGCAATTCCCTGTCCAAACACTCGTCCGATGGCTCGCTCAATTCCGAGTCTTGAATAATATCCTCGGCATCATTGAACGTCATTATTGGGCGGCCTGTCGTCGGAAGTGGCCCCAACACTTGATCAGGCAACAAGTGGTACATTTTGAGGGTTTGCCAGTGGCGGAATAGGGCGTTGGCGGTTCGGCCGGGGTAGAAAACGTCGGGGTGTTGCGATAACAGTTCCGCAAACACTTCCACTGTTGGATTCGCGCTCTAAATAATTTTAATGTAGTTGTTGAAGGAACTAAAAATTTCTTTTACCGATTTTACTGAGCTCAGGATCTGTTCTTCCGCCTGGCTCCACAACGCGCGATCCTGGACGGCAGCGACCATGTCGGGGTGTAAATTTCGCATCGCCGATACGGCCACTCTCGAAACAGCTTGGTCGTAAAGAAGGGCGTACCAGCGTTGCTGCAATTCTTGAACGGTGAATTTGCAGGAAAATTTCGTTCCCAAGTGAACCGTCCGCAGATCGTTGGTTTGTTGCACCCCGATAATGAGAGCTAAGTCGTCGACTGGTTTCCAACGGCCTAAATCCTTGGTAGCAAACTGGTTTTGTTGGCGACTTTTCTTGTTACGCCTCGAACTGCTGGGCACTATTTTCGATGTCGGTTTACGTTTAATGTCCGCTGTGTGGGTGAGAACGGGAAGAGGGATAACCGGGGGAGTTGACGGACTTGCTACTGGGAGTGAGAAATCCGAATGGGACTGAGTGCGGGACCTGCCGCTCTAAAACAAGACGAAAATGTTGGAACTCGAGGTTAGTGGAGATTTTCGCTTACTTTTACGGTGGAGATCCCCGGCAAACCCAGGCTGTATTCCACAAGTTCGTCGTCAAACTTTTTGCGCTTAATCGAACGGTTCGAGCTAGAACGCAACAATTTTAGCAAAATTTAGATAGACATAACCTCAAAAAGCGCACCTTCGACGTCTCGTCACGTCCGAGGAGTCCACTAAATGGCTTTGGCCCAAGACACTGTACAATTCTGAGGGCTCGCCCGGAGACTGCAACATGTGCGCTTCGCTTGATCTATCCATATCAAAAACAATCAGGAAATAGAATAATAGAATAGAATGAAGATGATTGTTTGCTAATTGCACTGTTGCCACAACAAACTTCTACTGTCATTGTCATCTGTCACATGATCATTGATATGCCGAACGTGCCGAACGCCGATCGTCAATTGTTTTTTTGGAGTTTTTGCTTTAATGAAAAGGACCTATTTTCTTTAATATTTTCAGAAAACGTTTATATCGTCTTTGTCCTTGTATTTAGCGCACGTCCACGCGTTGTCAGTCAAGGTCCTAGGCTCCAAGGGCAAGCAACCATTTTAATTTTCAATATTTCACGGGGAGCGCCATGGTTGCCAACAAACTAGAACTGTAAAGCACAAACGAATAACGTTAATTATTGGGAATACTGTTCCCTTATGTTGGCATTCTTCTTAATTTGAGCGGGAACGGGAGTCTGCCACCCGCAACACTCGCCGCGCCGCCATAATTCTTTCCCGTTGAGCAGGTCCAGCGGAAGGTGTACGTTTGTGATTTGTATTTGCAAGTGAAATAGTTGTTTGAATTGTAATAGTTTGCAATCAGTTTTACGAACTCTGGGGAAGCTTTGAAGCCGAAATCCTTGAGGTGACAACATGGAGGATCTACCTTACAGGGCTGAATATGCGAAGAGTGGACGGGCATCTTGCCGCGGCTGCAAAATGTCCATAGCTCAGGGTTCCTTACGATTGGCCGTAATGGTTCAGGTACAGAATTTGAAGTAGATTAAATATCGGTACACCGTCCCATTATTAGGTTATTTCCTGGTTTGGGTCCTGACAAATTGCAAAATATCAACAAACCCTTTATTACAGGTGGTTACCTTTTTGTCGAACCTTTCAGCAAGCCCCACGTAACCCCCAGATCTCTGGATGGTCTCTCAAAACGAAGCTTCCTATACCAAACAGTTTCATTGCTAAGTGAAGTAATTAGAGTTGAAACAACTTCTATGGGTCTTTGATTGCACCACCAAATTGCAACTTGCTAGCCATATTAATAATAGTTAGGATAATGGCGTATTTTTGTTTATTATCATTAGTCAGTTACTAAAAGTTCTGTATTAACTAATTTAGAAATAAGTTAGATGATTGATAACTTTTTAAAAATTTCATTCCAAATTTATAACCAGAAGATGTTGATATTCATTATTATACTAGCACAGACACTAGTCACTAGCAAAGTGTTAGAAGTGCCTTTGTAATCTGTAAATTGATCATTAATATGGCTGTCTGTTTCTGTTGTTTAGTCCCCCAAGTTTGATGGAAGAACCCCTAATTGGTACCACTTCGAGTGTTTCTTCAAGAAGCAGAGACCTAAATCGGTAGACGACATCCACCACTTTGAGGCGCTACGATTAGAAGACCAGAAAAAGATTGAGGATAAAATAGGTAAACTAAAGATTTTTTTTATTTCTACCAGATTTCTGGCCAGAAGCCTAGGATACGAATCTTAAGCATGGAGAGATTCCCATCCCCATAAGGGGCGCTGTCGTATTAATTCTTTGTGGCGGAAATTTCCATTCCACACGCCATGCGACATCGCTCCCAATAGTTCATCAATAAATTCTGTCTTAATTGAGTCTTTTTGCTAGGTGCCGCCAGCGCCATCGTTCTACCAGTTGGCAAAGGTAAAGGTAAGAAGAGGAGCGCAGACACCGCGGCGAAGAACTCGGCACTTAAAGATTTCAAAATTGAATACTCCAAATCAAGCAGGGCTATTTGTAGAGGTTGCGAACAAAAAATTATGAAAGATGAGGTACTAGCTAATTGCCAATCGGCCATTTTCGTCTAAACAAGTGATTGCAGGTGCGGGTTTCAAAGAAAGATTTTGACACGGACGTCGGTAAAATGTACGGCGGGCAAGATATGTGGCACCATTTGAGTTGTTTCGCTAAATTGCGCTCGGAACTGGGCTACTTTGAAGATGCCGACAAGCTACCCGGGTTCAAGTCGCTCCGTAAAGACGACCAAAAGCAAGCCAAAGTTGAGGTCCCGTAAGTAGACCAGCCGATTCATTTGATTCACATTAATGATGCGTTCAATGGGGTGCTTACCTCATGTTTGGGAAATATAATATTTGGAAAATGTAGGCGATTTCATTAGACCCGTATTTTTTTATTTGGTTCTAGGGTCAATATTACGCCCAGAATTAATTTTTTAATTTTTGGTGTGGGAGATTTGTGACGTAGCCGGCCCCTGCACGGCGTAGTTCTAAAAGAAATCGTATGATGGCGCTTTACTCAATTTCCTTGCGTTCTATTTATAAATCGAATGCCAATCCGCTGTATACATGTCGCGCCCTCTGTTAGCAGCGCAGCATAGTAGCCAAAAACAAGAGTCTATTCAATATAGGTGTGAGTCTTGGATACGGGGGTGCAATACGTCGTCAAAAAAAAAAAATTGCAAATATTTACAAAAATATGAAGTAAAAAATGGGAAAAAAAATATTTAAGCCTCTTTTAGTGATTTGCATGCATCTAGAGAATAAAAAGTGCAATGTTTTTTTTAGGCAAGTACCCCATTGAACGTGTTCACTTTAGAGTTTTGTTGGATGGTTTGGTTTAGAGGCAACTTTTGTTGTTGTCATAAACGCGGTCTGGTGACTCGTGACTCACGGGGCAAGCACCAAAACTGACTCTTAGCTTCTCGGTCTGTCAGAATCGTGATGTGATCAAATCTGCAATAGACCGTATTAGAAATTAAAAGCGCAGGCGCAAATTGGGAAGGGACACATGTCTAACTTCCATCTCTTATACTCTTATACTTACCGTGTCCGTCAGGTCTACTACACTGCGCATGCTCAAATACCTGACTGAAACTAATTAGAACGGGTTTTCTAGGGCCATTAAGCAAGAAGAGGTTCCTGATATTAAGAAGGTAAAAACTGAAGATGCCGTGGATGGTCACTTGTACGCGTCTCAAAACAAGGCAATGTTCAAATACAGGGACTGGGTGAATGAGAACTTGGCGAAGAACGAGTTGATCGAGTTGTTGACGCACAACAATCAAGAAGTTCCAGTTGGCGTAGATCGAGTATGTTCTTTGGATTATTTGCTCCTTTCTCTAACTTTTACCCGCAGATTTTGGATCGCCTCGCCGACATAATGACTTTTGGAGCTTTAGTACCGTGCAAAGTTTGCAACGGCGGCCAACTTGTCTTTGACAAATTCGGTTATCGATGCAAGGGCGATTTGACCGAATGGAGCAAATGCGCCACCCTCGTTAAAGTTCCTGCCCGTCAGCCGTTCGTCATACCTTCCCACTTAGCCAAAAATCACCCTTTCCTCAAAAAATACAAATATGTTCCGCGAGATCGCGTTGTAAAAGACGATCCTTCAGGTGGCGTCAAAAAGGAGGAAGAGAACGGCGATGGAAAGTTAGTAGGTTATTGGTGTTGAGACGCAAATTTGGTTAATGTTTTATTTTTGAAGGCCAAAAATTGAGAGACAACTCCCCGCGCTTTACAACATGGAATTTGTTATCTTGGGGAAGCCCAAAAGAGGGAAAGACGATCTCAAAAAGCAAATCGTGAAATTGGGCGGTAAAGTCATTACGAAAATTAGCAATTCCGTAATGGCAGTCATAGCGAGCGAAGAAGAGGTCGAAAAAATGTCTTCTCGCATGAGGGAGGCTCAAGATAATATGGTGCATGTCGTGCCGGAAGAGTTCGTCGATGAAGCGGAGAAGAACACCGGGAAAATCCCCGATTTAGTTGTCAGCAAATCCATTTGCGACTGGGGTTCTGACGTAAGTACATCTGCTGTTGTCTGTATGGAAAATATTTTCCGTATTGCATTGGAGTGGGACCTAAAAAATACGAGGCCCCCAACGTCTGTTTCACAGTTGAAGCTCAAAGACGTGAAATTTTCTAATCATTTCTTATAAAGAGGGTACAGTCATCTTTAAAAGAATCCGGAATTTTTGGTTGTTTGCGCAGATGTTTTTGCTCGCTTGCTCTGTTGCTCTGAGCATCGTTCTAAGCGAGAAAGAGCATATGCGCAAACTATGAAATTTTCGGATACTTTTAAAGATGAGAACATTGCTATAGGTTGTGACGTCATATGGGCACATTCAGCAGAGTGAACAGTTGCCGATTTTTCTTGTGGCGCACGCGCATTCTTGACATGCGACAAATTTCAGCCCAACAATCGTTTGCCTCCGGAGCCTTCCACCAGTAAGTCAAAATCTCGCAGTATGTACACCAGCTCGATGCCCAGTAAAGTGAAGCTGCAGCTGAAGGGTGGTGGAGCGGTCGACCCCGATTCCGGTCTTCAAGACATCGCCCACGTCTACAAGGAAAATGACGTCATGTTTGCGTCGGTACTCGGAAAAACCGACATCCAAACGAAAAAGAACAGCTATTACAAACTCCAGTTGCTCAAAGCCGACAAGGGTCAACGTTTTTGGGTATTCCGCGCCTGGGGACGTATCGGTACCACAATCGGCTCTAACAAACTGGAAGAAGTCTCCAACATCTTTGACGCCAAACGGATTTTCTTCGAAGTATACCGCGAGAAATCCGGCAACGATTGGGAAAATCGCAATAATTTCGTTAAAGTTCCCGGTATGCTTTATCCCATCGATGTGGATTATAGCGAGGGTAATACTGAAAATATGGATATGGTGGACGCTGCTTCTAACCTGAAAGAGCCCGTGCACAGTCTCATGAAGCTCATTTTTGACATGAAATCCATGAAGAAAGTCATGTTGGAGTTTGAGCTCGACACTGAGAAAATGCCGCTCGGCAAGTTGAGCAAGAAACAAATTCAAAGCGCTTTCGGAGTTCTGAACGAGCTCCAGAATCTCGTGGATAAGGGGGGCCCTGAGGCCAAGTTTATTGACGCCTCAAATCGCTTCTACACATTTATACCGCACTCGTTCGGGATCGAAGATCCCCCAATTCTCAGGGACGCTGACATTATAAAGGTAGGTGACCCTTGAGTGCGTTCAATAAATAGACCCAACACCAGGGTTTCTCAACGACGGTGATTGCTTTATCAAAGTAATTATTTTATAGCGTCATTTGTTTGTTGATAAAACTTTTGTATATTAAGAATTCAAAGCGCAGGCGCAAATCGGGAAGAGACACCCACATGTTCTGCCTTCCATCTCCCATGCTCCTGTACCCTGTGCGTGAGGTGACTGCACTGCGCATGCTCCGACGAACAACTAAATAACAAGTCACTAGTGAAAGGTGAAAGTGGAAATTATTAGTATGATCTACAGCGTGTCCCAGAACTCGGACCCCAGAGAAAACTGGAGAAATCTCCAAAAAGCACAAACAAATAATCCCTAAGAGCGAGTTCTGGGACACCCTGTATTTACATGATCAATTTTTATGTCTATAATTATTTGGGTCGTATTTAACAGTCTACCAAATTTACCCAATACTTTCATACAAAAAAATACTTTTATTTCCCAAAAATACTAAATGCTCACCAAAATTAAGAAAATACATAATCTTAAAGCGACAACCAAATATTGACATAATGCTGGCCTCTTATATATTTTGTTCGCCAAAATAACTTTTGTTGACCATAAATACTAAATGTTCACCAAATTTTATTCCGCATTTAATTCTAACATAATACCCAGATATTTAATTTTCGACAGTGTCTTATATTATTTAGCAGTTAAAAACACTATTTGTTGATCAAAAATACACAAGCAATAAAATGTTGTGCAAATGGTAAATAATTTTATGCAGAATTATAAATGTAGATGGGCTAGGGCAAGAAAAATAAGAGTAAAAATAGAAGTGGTTTGCACAAAAAAAGATTTTGATTTTCGTAATTGTATATAAATGCTTTGCTGTAATTGGTTTGCATTATGTAAAACGTAAAACTTCTTTTAGTGGTAATTTCTAATCGTGCTATAAAAAAAATTGCAGGACCCTGAACTAACCTTGTACAAAACTTTTTTCGCGTGCCTCTTGTCTGGAAGCGCAAGCGGCAAGGAAAGATGCGCGAGCATATTTCATTTTTGAAGTAAATAGAACAATTATTTGACGCAGAAATAGTTTTTTTGAGAAACACTAAATATAAATGGATAGCGCGAATATTTATTATGTACAGCACGGACGCGTAACTTGAGCGTTCTAAATTTGGTGAACATTTGGTAAAATTGATAGACATATAGAATTTAAAATGTAAGCAATGGTAAAACAATACGCAGCATAGTTATTTTAGTGGTGATGTTCTCATTTTTTGGTGTATAATAATTTGGGTTTCATTTAGATTTTTTGATGCTCATTAAATTTTCTGGTGGACAGTGCAAGGGATGTATGGTTTAATTTGGTGTACATTATATTTGTGCCCTAATTATTTTATCTTCAAGTTTATATGCGTTTTCTATTTTCCCGAACTCGAGCTCATTTCTAGTCCATAGCTTCGGTACGGTCCCGACCTTCTTCGCGGAACCTGAAGCTCCACTTCTCCAATTATTGACCTGTAACTGCTTCTAGAACTTTATTTTGTGTATTTTCCAGCAAAAATTGGACATGTTGAATAACCTGATAGAATTAGAGATTGCGTACAACCTGATGAAGTCCAGCGGTTCGGAGCACACCGCCGACGCCTACTACAAGCAACTCAACACCGACATCGACGTGTTGCACCGCGAAAGCGAAGAGTTCCAGATCATCCAAGAGTACGTCACTAACACGCACGCCCAGACCCACACCAGCTACAAACTGGAAATCCAAGACGTATTCACCGTCAAACGTCAAGGCGAAGAGCAGAGATTCAAGCCGTTCAAAAAATTACACAACCGCAAATTATTATGGCACGGGTCCCGATCTACAAATTTCGCTGGAATTTTGTCTCAAGGTTTAAGAATCGCCCCGCCCGAAGCCCCGGTTACCGGTTACATGTTCGGTAAGGGTATCTACTTTGCCGACATGGTGTCGAAATCCGCAAACTACTGCTGCACCAATCCCTCAAATCCCACCGGATTGCTCCTGTTATGTGATGTAGCGCTGGGAAATGTGAGTAGAATTTTGTTATTACTTGCAGAATTTAATTGACGTTTTGCAGATGCATGAACTATGCGACGCTAACTACATTGAAAAATTGCCGAAAGGCAAGCATAGTACAAAGGGGTTGGGGCGAACCCATCCCGATCCCAGCGCCACTAAAGTACTTGGCGGCGTTGAGGTACCGGCCGGGAAAGGCGTTCCCGCTCCCCTTCCCAATGGCTTCTCCTCATTGCTCTATAACGAGTATATTGTTTACGATATCGCCCAAGTTAATGTCAAGTATTTGCTGCGAGTTAATTTTAATTATGGTTATTAACTTTGTTTTTTTCTTTGTTACCTTTTCAATGTTTTTTTTTAGACGTAAGTTTTTAAATTTCAACTTTGTTTCACATTACTCACACTAACGTTTTTTCGATGAAATTACTGTTATTACAAAAAACAAAAAAAGTTGACTTTTTATGTATTACAATGATAGCCTATATTTCTATAAAGTTCTGTATTTTCAAATAAATAGATTATATTTTTGAATTCTACAAAAATTTGATTAAGGTATTTATAAACACAAGTGCTGCTACTGAAAATGAAATAGTAAAGAGGGAGTTGCCTTTTGCTGTGCCTGGACAATAAATGGTTGACTTGTCGCCTAGAGCTCCGCTAGAATCGTCTGAAGATTTGCCGCTGCCGCCGTTGCAAAGGGGGGTATCGCAGGCTGAATAATAGACTCTGTAAGTTTCGTCTTCCATAACCACGTTCATGTACATTGGGTCATCTTCGCATCCTCTGTACATTGAAGCTACTTTATCTTTGGGATCCTAAGTTTCGCTCAAATGAAAATTTATTTAAAGAAACCTGTAAAAATTTACCAAATACTCTTGTCTTCGGGCGGTGCAGTACTTTTTATTGCAATTCGTTGTTCGGTTGGGGTCATCAATGCAAGATTGATCAATATCCGTTTCCGTCACAGTACAAGTGTAGCAATTTAATGCTGCAAAAGTTCTGTTGATGTAAAGAGTAGAAGTAGAGGTTTAGTTTTACCTGAAGTAACGTGAAAGAAGTAGACAAGTAGGAGAATCACAAGCTGGAGTTTCATTCTTGAAACTTAATTAACTGAATTGACAAATAATCAATGTACCTCACTGTGATAAGATGCATAGCTTGAGATATGCTATCTTTGGAGAAGTGATTGCAAGATATGACGTTATCGCGGCCAAATTTCCAGAAATGCAGGGATAAGAGTATAATGAAGAATAAATTTCTGCTTCTCAGTCACAAAACGGTAATAACTTCAGTTCACAATCATTGATTATATATTTTCATAAACGTGAAAGTAAAGCTTTTGACATAGCAAAGAACCTAAATTTAATAATAAATTAACTAATAAATCAAAAACCTTTCTTTACAAATTGTAGTGTAATCAGGAAACATTAAAGCCACAATAAATTTTAATTTATTGTTGGAGGCTTTAACAAGTCACTTTTTCAATTCTTCACAAAGGAGCTCAAGTTTCTTCTTCATCTTCTTTTCAGTTGCAGTGTGATAGTCTGAGAACACCTTCTGCATTAGTTCATCCTTTCTTTCTGCAAAAGCCTGGACGGTTTCCGTAGAAGCTCCTGTTTGCTTCTGAGCAAAAGAGCAATTGGGTGAATGTGATAAATGTTCGCTCCATGGGTCGTCGTCGGGGCTCCAGCAGTCCAGTGATTTCTCACAAAAGTAGCATCTAACTGAGTCCGGATCTTTCTTGGTTCCAATAAAATAAAATCCCGCTTCCGCCAGCTAGAGAATAAAAAAGATGTTAACTAGGTCTACCTAACGTTGAAATTGGTGACGCAGGTGCCTTTTGGCCTCACTACTTACACGAGCTGCGTTGCACTTGACATCATCACCAAAAACCCAATCTTTAAAGGTTGCTAGGCGATTAGACTCCAATAACAGTCCCATTTTGTTATCTATCAACTGAAAACTGCCAATTAGTGCATTGGTTCAGCAGTAAAGCTGGAAAATTAATAATTACTTGAAGAAAATCTGCAACAACTTCGTTGTCTTCGCCGGCTCTCACTGTCATTATTAACTGCAATTTGGAGATCTAAGAAGATGTTACTAATAAACAAAACCTGGGTTTTTACGTTTCAAAACTTTTTTTGGTGCTTTACAACTTACAAACCGTTGATTAAATTCAAATAGACGTCAACTACAACTGTCAATGGGTAGCTATGTCAACAATGACGTCACGTGATCTCTGCGCAGGTTTAAAAAAGGCGGGAAACTTAAAATGGGGTCCTTTGGCCTTCGCGACTTCTACCGAACAAAGTTAATAATATCTTTATCATTCACTCACTTTGGCTTATCAGTTTTTAAAAATTGGAATTAATCAGCATTATGCTGCAGAACTGCTGCTCACTATTCAGATCATAGAAAACTGCACTCTCGTTCATTCACGGATAAAACAGAACCCTATAGAAAAATATGTATGTATAAAATCTACAAGTAAATCGTCTGGACTAATAATATCATAATTTACTCGCTTCAAATATGCTGTTCAACATAACTTCTTCTCTTGGTTGTTAACGCTTCAATTTTTGTGTCTGTTAACACTTCAACACACTCGTCACCTTCACACTGTTTTTGTTTGAGGAACGCGATGAAGCTTTTGAAGACGCCTCCCCGTTGGCTCTGTCGCCTGCCGCTTCTCTTTTTGGACATTTACACAAACAAACACGCAAAGTGTCTTCCTTTCCATCCTTGCTGCATTTATTTCTTGCAGAAGGTAAATCCTGGATCACCTCTTCCTCACTTGACCTCTTCGCTTCCACTTCCACCTCGGATTTTTTCGCAGCTTTAACAAACGGACATTTCCAAATAAAAATACTACCAGAAGCACTTGCTGTAACAATAGTTTTTTCGTCTGGACTAAATCGCGCTGACGTAATCACTGAGGAATGCCCCAAACCTACGTGAGTCGTGATACCTAAAATCGCTCAATTGTTGATCCCCTTTTTTGTTAAAACAAAATAGTCACCTTCTTGGTACTTCCAAACTTTAACGATTTGGTCATTGCCGCCAGTAACGAAAATACTCCCGTCCGAGGAGATGTCTAAAGTGTTGATAGCGCCAAAACGCGATCCTTCCACTTCACGCACAAGAGATCCGTCCAACACTTCCCAATAGCAAAGTTTTCGATCGGATCCTCCGCTCAAAATTTGAACACCAGACGGAAAATAACGAGCACACATGAAAAGAGTGTTGCCAAACAGAATTTGCCTTCGACATTGCCTGACCAGATCCCAAATGATGCAAGAACCGTCAGTGCTAGCACTAACCGCTTCATCCCCCGCTTCGTTAATGTGAATTGAGGAAATGGGCGCCTTGTGTTCTTTGAGGGTGCACATCAATTCTTGACGATAAGGACAAACATCCCAAAGTCGTACCTGCAATTATTTTCAAAAAGTTTAATTGGTTCAATTGAAACTAAAAACTAACTTGTCCCTCACATCCCCCACTAACCAGAAGGTTCCCTCTTTTATTGGTGGTTAAAGCCGAAACGCCTTTATTGTGAGCATTAGGGATAGCGTAAATCAATCTTCCTGTTAAAGGCGTGAAAGATCTGATATAGCCGTCGTTCCAGGCTGTTAAAATGGATTTGCCATCGTACGAAAAGAGAACGTTGGCGCAACTAAAATTTTGAACTCTTATCCTGAGCAGTTCTTGCGTTGTTTTCATCGACCAAACGCGAACGTCATTTTTTCCAGCCGTAGCGAAAACGTCAGAGAAATTGCTGCAAGCTCAAATCAACAAAAATTCTCCGGAAACCCTTCGAGAACGTACCAAGGAAAAGCGAGGTCGTAAATGGTGGAAGTGTGGCAGGTCACTAGGAGTTCAGTGGTGAAAGTTTCTAGATCTACAGAAAAAATTTCGCTATTCGAAGTTGCTACTAGAATCGTAGTTCCGTTCAGAAACTGTATAGAAGTCACCAACGACTTGACGCTAGTGGAACGTATCTAGAAAAGTTGCTAAAAAAATTAAAACTTCACCACCAGATGTCGCTAAAACTTACAACTTTCAGCACTGGAGTTGATGGGAGTTTAAGGTTGATATCCATATTTTTCGTAATTTTCGGCTTGGATTCTTCAACCAGTTGCAGGGTTCCATCTCCAGCCCCGATCACCAAACGGCCGCTGCTCATCAATCGGATCGCAGTCACCCCTTGACTGTAGAGATCAACGTTGCCTCTCGGCAAACTCTTCTTGCTAATTTTAGCGAAACAACCGACAACGATGGGATGTTTGATCGGTTCCAAAATTTCGGGATCATGGTGGTAGTTGAGTCTTATTTTGAGAACATCCCCAGTGGAGGTACCGGCGAAGCACACCTCGTCACGTTCGTTCACGTCCATGCAAAGGATAACTCGCTTGAGTTTGGCCATCGTAACGTCAATAGAACGCACATTTCTGGCTTCGCGGTCCACCCGCCAAACCGCCAAATGGTTGTCGCCGGCCGTCATAAAACAGGCACCCCGTCGGTTCATGGCTAGCAGAGTGGTGGCTTCGCCTTGGACCCCGCGAGACACGGTCGCTCCGCAAATTACTTGGCCCAAGTTGACGTCCCAGACCACCACGGAGGCGCAATCGCGACCCCCGAGAGACAGGCAGTATTGGTCGTCGGCGGAAAACGCAACGGATTCAACCCGGACCTTGTGCAACTCGTGCTGGGAGCGGACGGCGCCAGTCTCGAAGTCCCAGATGATGACGCGAGCCTAGGCAAAGAGGCAAGTTCAACAAAGACCAACATTCCCAAACGTAGCGTTAAAGAGACAGATTTGAGGAGATTTCTGGCATCTAAGAGTGAAAGAGCAAAGAGATAAAAAAAAATTCTTAATTCTTGATATTTTATGAAAAACTATATATTGCGCGAGATGACTGAATGAATAAAGAAGAGAGTCTATTGGTTGATTACCTACCTTGAAGCCTATGTGGTTGATTTGGCCGCTGGCTATGAATCTTCCGGATCTGGAAACGTCAATTGCTGATATGATGTTGGTGTGTCCAGATAGAAATCTTTGCGTCTTATCGGTCCAGTCTTGGATGGTCACTTTGTTCCCCAGCGGATACACCACGTGCTTTCCGTCGGGATGAACAACGAATCCTCTGACGGTGCTGCCTGAAAACGAGCTTGAGTCCTAAATCGTACGTGTTCTCGAAAGTACCATCAAATCCGATTATTGCTTGGATTTCGAGCTCCCCCACATTCCCTTCTTCTGCTTCATCCGTTGAAGACATTTTGTAAAGTGACAAACCCAAAACGGAATGCCAGCGTCGTTGGCATGGAAAACGTAATTCAATAAAGAGGAGTTGTTGGGTCAATAATGCCTTTCATAGTAACACTGATAATTATAGGTATCTTCACCTAATGTTAATAAGCTAAAAAAATTACTTTTTATCGGACAATCAATAGACAGGCGTGATGAGAGGGTGACTGAAATTAACACGGTTCATTAAAGGACGCTCGAGCGGTGCAACTGGGAGGCGTAAAACGGGCGAAAATCGGAAAGTTGTGCGGTCAAAAGGGGGTCGTTATAAAAATGTGTGCCCCAACTAACAGGACAATCAACCAAGATTTCCGTCTCTTGCTAGAAATAAATTGTTTAATGTGGAACAGGTAAAAATCAAACTTTGCAACCCATAGCGCCTTGAATATAGATAACCCAACATACATTTTCAAAACGAGGCAATTTTGTTTGTACAATTTGACTCTCCTGGAGGTGAGAGAAAATGTAAATATACTACAAGAAAGAGAAAAGATAAGAAAATTAATTCATATAGCTTGTTTCAACATTCTGTTTGTAGTTACATCTAAAAAATTTCTAAAAATAACCTACATTTTTCTACATTTTTACGCCCTACTTTCTTCAATTTATTTTTTTCCATCCCAAAACTAAGTTAAGCACTAGAAAAATGTGTGTTAACGAATTGGCTGCAATGAGGAAAATACAAAAATACAGCAAGAAAGAGAAAATTTGGAAAAAATGCTTCAGATAATTTGCTTCAATAATATTTTTACTGTCAAATCAAGAAGATCTTTAATGATTTATTTTTAATATTTTTAATCAAGAAGTTTGTCATGTTAGGTGGCAGGTGGCACCTAATCATGCAACTATTCATTAGTTCCTGGTAAAGTTAAAAGAAAGTTCATTTGTATTTGTTGCTTGTTACTTCACAACCGATTACGAATACATACAACGATATACTATACCACTTCCCGCTATCTGCCGACCTGCCTGTGTGTTTGTACTGTTTATAGTCAGTATTAGCGCGTCTGTCCAAGCGTTCAGAGTTGAATTTAATAGTGGTCATCCACGATGCCGAACTGTCCTAAATGTGATAAACCCGTTTACTTTGGTATGTAATCATTTTCGCCAAACCTTTCCCACCTTCTACTTAGTCTCTAACATGCTTATTAATAAAATTAAATAGTTAGCAAAATTTTAAATTAACCACGAACCTTCCAATAATTAACAAACGATGTTTAGTCATATGTGGTAGGTGTGTCTCGATGAGCCCAACTGTGAATACCTACCTAAGCGTGTATACGGACCTACAAAAAACGCGAAGCAGTAAAAAATGTTGGTATTTCATTTACCTGACTATTAACATTTCTACCTGAACATTCATTGGAAAAAATTTAGCTTTAGAAGCTTATCAGCTACTCAAACCGAAAGAGATGATACATACCATAAGGGCAATGGGTACTTTCGTCTACTGCAGACAAAGATTAGTATTTTTTTCTATTTACTTGAGTACAGTAACTTTTCGCTAAACCTCGATAGAGCGTATCAGCTGTAAGCACGTAAGGTCATCTCTAATCTTCCATGTAGGTGCCCATTAACCTAACGACCAAAGGTACTCACTTTGCCGCTTTTTATAGTCAGGCCTCGAGCTGTTATTATCTTACTACACCTTATATGGAATCGTTACTGCTAAATTTGAAATTGATTTCTCGAGGTGCGCAGGCACGGCTTTCCCAATAACATTTGTCAGCTTGAAAGAAACTGAATTGATGGGTGCACCACCAAAACCTATTTGCTTTCATTTACAACAACGTTGGATATCTTTACAACAATCTGACGTGGTATTGTTTCTTCTAACGACCCGGATTAAAGTTGAGGAATCAGCACTGTTGATTCGGCTTCAACAATATTATCTTTGATGGAGCGCCATAACTACATCCTCTCCAAATCCCATTTATCTAATCGGACGGAGTCGAGTTTATTTAAAGTTATTTCGTCATTTTCGTGTCCATAGAGATGGTTATAGGTGTATTTTTTTTTCTTCAGCGGAACGGAAGACGTCCTTGGGGAAAGACTGGCATGCTGCTTGTTTGCGATGTGAGAAATGCAACAAAACTTTGACACCGGGTTCCCATGCTGAGCACGAGGGAAAGCCGTACTGCACCCAGCCCTGCTATGCCGCCCTTTTTGGACCCTCTGGTTTTGGACGTGGAGGCGCCGAGAGCTACGTTTACAAAAAATGAGTTCAGTGGAATTATTAATATTTGCGACGTGCATTCCTTAGATTAGAAAACGATTGCATTCCGTGACGTACGTTTTGTAGAAAACAATAAAAAATTCGACATGTAATTGATCTTTTCTTTGAAGTAGATGAGCGATGAGCTCAAGTGTTGTAATTGATTGCTTTATCTTTATAGCAACATGAAGTCGGGCAAGTACATAACTTAGAGAATTGAAAAAGTTACTATGTATTGAATAACTTGACGATTCTTAAGTCATACTGGAGGCTCTCTAGATCTAGAAAAATTATTAGCGAATGTTAAAGTATTAAGTAAGCAAATTTGTTACTATGTAAACTCACCAGGATGACATCATGCACAAGGACCGTAGGCGTTAGCCAGATCATATTTTATACAGGATGTTCTGACTAATTGATGACCTGGGCAAGTAGATAAACAATTTATATTCCGCACTTTCATTTGAATATGTAACAGTTTATCGCCCAATGAAATGATAATACAAAGCTAAGAGCGTTGTAGAATACCTAGGCAATTGTAAAATAACAATCAGGTTTGTTTCTACATTTGTAAAAATGTGGCTTGTTCAAAAAGATCAAGAATCAAAATTTAATTATTTCTTGGTGTATATTGAGTTGCATAAGCTTCCGCAACCATCCAACATTTCTAGCCACTATCCGCTTGCACCTCTTAACGTTTCCATAACATGCTAAATAGATGATTGATCAAGTCCAAGGACCTTTTGCTGTTTTTGGTCACGATCAACCATTGTTTATTAATTAAGAAACTACAAAAGTGGTCAGTTTCGGACTGACAGGAACAGGAAGAGAGTATCAATGTCTGAATAACTTACTCGTTGTAATTAATACGGGTTGCAAGTTGTGACGTCAGCCGATTACAAGTTGGCTCCTCCACCATTTGTCGCTAATCTATAAATTAAAAGAAATGTTGCAATTTTTTTAGCAATTGATTGCAATGGCAAAATCCTCATTTTTGTTAAGAACATGAGCATTCAGTAAAATCGACGTAAAAAATTTCAATATTTTCCTCAATCCATAAAAATTCCAAAATTTTATAATCAATTCGACCTTCTTGATTTCAAATTCGGGTTCAGTTTTTTTGAAGCAAGATACATCAAACTAGTAAGTGTTTCAGTGGCCATCACGAGTAGCAAAAATAAAAAGCCTGAAACTTAAAGTAAAAAAGTAGTGGTTTTAAAATTTAAACAAATTTTAGATCAAAGAACAATAATTGCTAAACTGATTCAGGGCGTATTGCTGGCTGCCTATATGAACGTAAGTTCTTCAGGCGCACAGCCGCTAATTGGGAAGGATTCATCAAACAGGCTCTTATAAAATATAGATGATGTACAACCGAGAGTCGAGACTTCGTGGACTACCTGTCATTGTCTAACATTCCTGTTATGTAAAACTCCCAAATCCTACATCCAATCCAGAGCCTTAAGTATGATGGAAAATTCTACAGCCAGAAAAAATCTTTTCGTTAATCACTCGTCAATTAAGTGATTAATAGAAGGTGTTCAATCTGCGTCCGAGCTTCATCAGGTTTTCTATAGCACAGAATTATAATATGTCTAATGGGTAATAAGCGTTGCTGTTAATTTGGAGAATTTTGCTTTCAACGTAGAAAAATACATTAATAAAATCTAGATCTTTACAAATATGATTTGATTAAATTTCTACTGCAATCACTTACCCGTTATTCGTTATTTAATTTCGCAACAACGATGATAATCGTATAAAATTATTTTTATTGCATCACAATATCACCAAATAACAATTTATTACGGTCTGTAATGGAGCGTAGCGCAACAATTTATTAACTCATTGAACTTATAATGCGCTTTTTGAGTTAAGAAATTTTTTAGATTCTGAGAAATTATAATGAAAAGAATAAAAAATTTCGGTGATAAATTATTGATGCAGATTGTCAACTATGCGATACTAAAAACTATAACAAATGTAACACGTCGTATCTATTATGCAAATAGTGAGGAGAGTGACACATGCGACGGCTTCTTCGTAACTTAATTAAAAGATAAACTATAATGTCGAAAGATATCGCCCATGGAAAATGGTATTGTCGAATTCTCAGTTGAATTGGTCCGATGTAAACTAGGCGTCTTAGGTGGGCGTAAATCTGGCTTCTCCTCGATCGTGAGCTGAGATGACTTAACAAGATACAAGCGGGTGGAATTCCTAAAACTCCGTCTCTGTCTGGGCAAAGAAATTTTCCATAGTTGTCTCTCAAGCTCATTATCTCACCTTCGTCTACCTACCCATTCAGTCTCTGGAACAACTGCCAAACTCGCCCGGCCCGGTCCACTACACGGACACGCACCTCGCGCGATTCTACCTCTTGGACAAATATTTACATACCAGACTAACTACTAGCCTTCATTTGTAATCATTCACGTAGTTAACACCACCCGCAATTACCAAAAAACGACTACCTCGCTCCAACACGCCCTAAACCTACCTGCCACTATTTCTCACGATCACCCGTTATTATTGTTTCATCAAGTTCTCATTAGGGATCATACCAAACCAACCCGGAGACGTCTGCACCTCCAACCTACCTCCACGCAACTAGCGCCACTTTCCACCGACGCCGCCTGCTTATGGGACCCTAAGCACAAAAGGACGTCATACTTCTTCAATTATTGCATAATAATCATTGCATCAGATCATGCTCAAACAAAAAATCAATGTCTGTGCCCAAAAACTTTCGTTTCAATCTAGTTTTTACCCATTTTTGCTTTCACCTTATCTTCTAGATAAGTAAACAACAGTTATCTTATCTTTGTTCAGCGGAACCATATGTTTCAATCGTTTTACATAATTCTGCAGAGGAAAAATATTACGAAAAAAGTATGAGCATTAGAAGAGGAAATAATGTTAACTTGAGAGAAGAATAAGGAGAATTAGGAAAGAAACCTAAAAATAGAAAAGGAGCAACTACTAGAAAAATACAAAAAATAAGAAAATTTAAGCATACTTGCAAATGGCCGAGGGCTCATGATGCTTTTTAGATATTTCTTTATATTTCTTCGTTCGTGTTACGGTTGGAAAGAGATAAGTTTGTGGTTAAAAGTTATACGTACCTCCTCGCACCAAAGTTGTTGAGTGGTGGTGGGGGTGTGCAGCAGACCAAACTACAAATTGTCGATAAAAGTGCATCTGTACAAAACCACTAGGGCTTTGTCAGTGAAGAGGTAGACATATCTATGGACATATCTTCACCAACGCGAACTGGCGGTCAGTGCATGGCGAGGGCTGTAACTAGGTAGTAGGTAGTACCAAGTATACGTTTATTTATTAAAAGATAAAAAAAGTAAATACCCACTTGCATTGAAGATCAAACCACTGCCTTTCTTGTTCACGCTCAAAATCCATTCATACTGGCCTCACATAGTGCAACTGAAAGATCAATAGAAGAACTGTTGCCTTTGGTGACCATAACCTAGAAATTTCCAAGTTACCATTCTCAGATATCAACAGAGGTCGCTGTTACCGGCAGAGTTGTCACCAACGCCAACAAAGTTGACCTCTGCACGCTGCCAAAAGAATTTGAATTGAAGAGCAAACAACAGCTTTTCTTGTTCACGCTCAAATCCATTCATACTGGCCTCAGTTAGTGCAACTGAAAGATAAGTAGAAAAACTGTTGTCTTTTATGACCCTAACCTAAAAATTTCTAATGTTACCATTCTCAAATATCAACAGAGGTCGCTGTTACCGACAGAGAGTTCTGTCACCAACAAACAACAGAGTTGACTGCTGCCAAAAGAGTTACCGACAGAGTTTTGTTACCAAAACACAACAGTAACAGAGTTGACTGCTGCCAAAAGAGTTTGAAGAAAAATGTTGATTGATCATTTGCAGTTTTGGATGAAAAGCCAATTTGGATAATTTCTGTGCTGCAAACGCTTTTCCTTCGTCGTCGAAACGAGAATCTTGCAACAATTGGCAGGTACGTGCGTAAAGTGGCAGTGACATTTGAGCGAAGTTACCTAAGCCGCCCTTGACTATTAGAACTATTTCTCCTCTGATATCTGATGATTAGTCTAATTTATTGTTTTATGCCGCGCTGTTACCGACAGAGTTGTGTCACCAATACCAACAGAGTTGACTGCTGCCAAAAGAGTTTGAAGAAAAGTGGTGATTGACCATTTGTGGTTTTGGAGGAAAAGGCAATTTGTATAATTTCGGTAAAATTTGCTTCAAATGCTTTTCCTTCGTCTCCAAAACTAGAATTCTACAACAATTGGCAGGTAAGTGACAGTGACAATTGAGCGGAGTTACCAAAGCCGCCTTTGACTATTTCTCCTAATAGTTAGTCTAATTACGTGATTTATTGTTTTATGCGGTTCCAGGTTCGTTTGGCCCACTAATCCCTTTGGAGGAACTGGTTGACTCGTTTTGAGGTACGTTTTCCAATGGCAATTTACGGTGGACGTTTTGGGGCGGCCGTCGCTCGGCGGTGGCGTCCGTGCGATGCAAAGAAGTTGCGTTGCGGTTGGTGGCGGTCCGCCTGTGTACCCAAGAAGTGGCGGGTGAGGTGCGGACAAGACAAGAAGCGTGCAGCATTATCGGCCGGCGCTATGCCGGAAAATAAGCGCGAGAGCGAGCGGTAGACCGGACCGACCGCTGTACATCGTTACGAACAACAGTTCATAAATTAGTAAAATAAACGTCTGGAGGAGAAATTAATCACGAACGTAATGATCTAGCATCACAGCGGCGGCGACAGGGTCGGCAGTCGTCGTGCGCAGTCGTCCGGCTGCCATTATTGCGAGCCGCCTTGGCGGATCAGCGCCGGCTGCGATTGGTCGGGCGGGTGCGGAGGGTGCGCTTGCTCGTTCTCGTTTTCTTGGTTCCGCCGTCCGACGGACCACACTCCTTAGTAAGTGCAGTGTTGTCGGAGGGAAGTTGTTGGGTTGGCGGCACTGTTGTGCCATATCGCGATATCCGAAGCCACATCCGGACTGCGACGAGTACACGTGTGGCGGGGTGCGTCGCGACGCCTTCTACTCCTCGACTTGTTTTTTAAGAACACCAACAGAAACGAACGCCAGTACCTCTCACCAGTGGCGGGTGGAACGGGGATAATTGCGGGGGTGGTGGCGTGTCTTGTTTTGTTGAATTGAAGCGATTTTTAACACCGCAGTGACATGTGCGGCTGATAGTGGTGCCATGTAGTGAGCGAGAGCTGTGATGCCGCTGTGCCGTGGCCGCGAGTGAACCATGCCACACGTCTCGTCCAGTGGCGGCGATGATCTCGGCAGCACCGATGAGGTTAAGGTGTTTAAGGACGAGGGCGACGGGGAGGACGAGAAGAGGTCCTCTGAGAACCTCACCGAGGAGAAAAGCAGTCTTATCGATCTCACCGAGTCGGAGGTACTTTTTTGGGGAGGGTTTCTGTATTTTGGGGCCGGCGACGACGTCCGACGGCCGGTTCAGCCCACCCACGCGAACGGACGCATACCACACGCTAAACAACATAAACATCTTTGGCGCCTTTCCCATAACGACAAATTCTTTTCATTCGACAACGACAACTCCCATTTTTTTCCCCCGCAACCCCACACTGTTAAACGCCAAAAGACGTGGTAAACATTTTTACCGTCTTTCTGAAGCGACCTCGTCTCCAATCGACGGTGCAATTATCTAATTAGCGCTCTATTCCGGCAACAATTCGTGACTTTGCAACCAGCTTCCATCGCGCATCAACAATCACCACGTGGATCTTAGCAGTCACCTCTTCAACCCTAGGGCGACCACCCGATTTCCATAGTTTAGAATTCTTTGAATTGTGATGACCACTGTTGTCCTTCAACCCCCAATATTGACAAGTTAGGTATTGAGACCCTTTTTGGTCCCTCTGGTTTGAGCTCCAGTCGCAAAACTATAAAAAAAATTCTCCTGACTCTCCTGAGAGTTGTTAACTTCGTGGGTAAAAATTCTAAAGAGACAACTATTCAACCGAATAAAAGAATTCTTGATAGAGCTTCCAGTTTTAGATCTCGTCAAAATCTCACAATAAAATAGGGTCTTTTTGAGAGAACTGCGGGCGCGGGGAGGCTCTTTAGTAGCACAGATTTTATTCAAATTTTGAAAATACGCAGAAAGGTTTTTCCATTTGTTGCAGAACTTATCATTTCGGAATATTTGCTTTTAATCGTTGAGTAGATCTGCGGAGCTAATCAAAAATTGGTAAAGTTGGCAATGCTCAGTCCCGTTGTCTGAGCAGAAAATTAAAAATTGTATCACCGGCCAAGATATTTGTAATAAATTATGTCAACGCCGCCGCTGACTTCACTATAGTATACCGTATATTTCACATATCTGCTTTTCTGAAAGATGAAATTATTTTTTCGAAAATGCGTCAATGTTTCAAAAATTTCCTTTTTTGACTTCTTTCGTTTTCACCGAAGTTGCAAACATTCGACTTGAAAGCAACGGCTACTAAATACAATAATTTTCGGTTTCTTGATTCGTTAGTTCTTTTTTATTTTGAAAATTTTGATGTAAAATTGTGCTATTGCCAGTAACACAATTTTTCATACGTAAGTTTTTGGCTTATCTAGTAGCAATTTGTCATTCTATACAAATAATTTTTTTTGCGTAGATTAAAGAAATTGAAGTTATGGCGGTTGCATTTTTGACGTTTCTTGAACAAAAGAGCATCGACAGTCTTTCCAAAATGTCAAAGCAATGTTGATCATATTGTACATGCAATCATCCTATTGATGGATCAATCAACCACGGCAATATGGACGATTTTCATTTCGTATATGCACCATCAGCACTTGTTTAGGTATCCATCCCATACCCATAATATCATGGTTATTTGCTTCTTTATTATTCTTGCAATGTTGCCCCTAAACTGTTTGTATTGTTCCGTCTTGAGGGTGTAGCCGACCCTTGTCTACTACGGGAGGAAGTGTGGGGCGTTCTCAAAGGAAAGCTCTGTCGAAAAATAAACACGCACAAAATCTTTTCATTTTTCTCGAATTGTTAGAAATTCCACCATATCGAATATGATTATTTCGCCCAAATTGAAATGATTGGTCCAAGTCGCCAACCAAGTTTTTTCCTGAAGAGGTGAGGTTATGGTGGTTGCATTTGGTGCACTTGCTCCTCTTGGACAAAAATTCTTGGTAGGTAGTAAATCTGGTAGAAGATAATTAATAATGAATGCGGGATTTACGGGATTAGTAGTGTTATCTCTAATTACAGCAAGTTTCTCCACTCATCACCTTGCATTTATTTCTATTGTTTGTTAACATTAATTACTCTCGAATCGTGCTTCCAGTCACTTATTAACCGCATACATCTGCATCTTGATCATAATAAAAATGTTAATAGATTTCAACATTTCTGGGTCATAAAGTTTGTCGTCTGGTAGGGTTAGACCAAACCTGCAGCGTTCCAATAACCATCAAGGACATTATTTCAATACCTAGCACCTTCACCAGGTCCGTTGTAAATCTGAATTGGCTTATTTCCTATTATTTGACTGTTGGCCGTAAAGTCTGCTTTAGTTGGTGGTCGAGTCGTTAGGCAGGTTTTGTTACAAAAGTAATCTGTACTAAACAATGAACGGCACTAAAGTTTGGTGACTCAATGCTGTTCGCAGGTTATACCTGTTGTTAACCCCCGGCTAGACACAAGGAATTCTTTAAATCCAGCAGCCAGCGGGTCCGTCTGGTGGGGCACAACGATGAAAGAGCCACCAAAATCCGAAATTACTGTCAGCATTTTTAAGCGCTCATCTGCGCAAAAAACGACTGACGTCTTGAAAACCGTTTTACAAGGTTTCTGAAAGAACACGATTAAAAAAAATTGTACATATTTTTGTATAATTGGGTAATGAACAAACGGTAAGCAAGGCTTTATGACGTTTTTTACTCGTGCGAAGAAGATTAGGATGCCCTCTTGTAAATTGTCTATTTATTGGTAGAAAGTTTAAGGGTAAATTTTTGTAGTCGATAAATCTTGGTTAGTTCCAGTTGTATACGAAGCGAGTTGATCTTATGTTTGCACATTACCAATTTGTTTCAACTCTTCAAGTGCAGTTGAACCGATGATCAACTCGTTTGGTATAATTGCCTCTTGTCCTCGAAGGGTCTGTTGAGTTCAGCTCATTTATCATGTAACGAAATTAGTGTTTTCAATTGGGTGCGTTCACCTTGTACTAAAATTAAAATCCTTATTGTAACTCATTACTTAAAAAAATTGGCGGCTACCTAACATAATCGTAACTGTGTAATTTAGTACATACCACGCGAATAAATCGCGGACGGACCTCTTAGGGCTCATTGGGTCATTTGCTGGTGGATTGTTTCGTTCTACTGTTAAATAAATTATTAATTATTCACGTGGGTGTGGTTCGCACTTTGAATGAATAAACTAATTGAACAGTACAAAATGACGTGGCTCTCCAGGTGATGATCCTACTTAGAATACGGGAAATCCGTCCATTGTTCTTTAAGCATCTTTAAGCAATTGGCCGCAACCACTTGATAACGCGCCCTGGAGTTAAAGGAACTTCCAAAAACCAGAAAAATATTTTTGGAATCGCCAATTTGGCAAACATGACCAAAACTCTTCAAGTTTTCCCTACGCATGCGCTTCTAAAAATTCTTGTTATGGGAGAAAACTTATGTATTGAAAAGTACTGTGGAACTATTTTATGTTTCTAATTTTCTTGTATCTTATTCTCTACTTTTTTGCGAGCTTCTGCGCAGAAGGGAGTTCTATCCCTCTCCCCGAAAATGTAAGGTCGTTTTGATTTTGCCTAATGTGATTTTTTGTAACCCAGTACTTCTTTTGTTTTTCCATTTTCCGTGTAGGGATTTTTTTATCTTGCTGATGAGTGTTAATGTGTTTACAATAAAGAAAAATTCAGAATTCTTTGAAATTTTACGATTTGACTATTATTAACGTTGCCAGTAGCGGTTTATGTTGGTGGCAGTGCGCACGTTTTGAAATCATTAAACTTCCAAGGCTCCCTATCAAAATTTCAGCCATTTACAAATACAAAAGCCACATGCTCGCCACCAACCATTATGGGGTTCCTGAATAATCACTCTTCGACGTCCCCAGTAATCAATAATTGGTTCTGCAATGTTCCATAAACAATTTTCCGGACTGTTAAAGATCGGTGTTATTGGATTTCCCAAATGATCGATATCAAACGTGCCAGATTAGTGAAGAATCGTAAACTGATCGATTAAGAACCGTCATCTAATTATAACTAAGTACTATATGGCAGCTGAACCCAAAATAGCTGAACATACAGGGTGTTTCGCCAGAGTAAAACAAATTGTACTACTCCCGCCATATTAATCTGAACGACGCTCAAAAGCTTGGAAGCAGATTTTGACAAATTTTTGTTAGATTGCAACGGGCCTCTACCGGGGTTCGACAGTTTTATAACAATATGGGACTTGGAGCCTTACTTTAATAATTTGCAGGTGGTTTTACGGTTTCTAACATTGTGCAGTAAAAGCTTTACTCACACAGCTATTTTCAAGGTGTTCAGATTAATATGGAAGAAGTAGTACCTACAGAGTAAAAAATTTGGTTGTTGGTCAAAAATTTGATACGTTTTGAGCCCGACAGGGGTCGTTGCCATAGGTTGTGGACTTAAACTTTATTCCCATTGAATTGACCGCTGTTCGTTACTTTTTAATCTTTTCGATTTTAAATTTTGGTCCTCCCAACCACGTCTATTTACCGTTTTGGATGAAAACTGTCGTGTTGTTGTTATTATGTGCCCGATTGCTTTAACCACTATTCTACTAATTATATACTGTCGGTAATTTAATAACACCATATTTAACGTTGGCGTTGTCTTCACGTCGTTTTACGATTTTCCCTGTACCACCCAACTATCCAAATGCCATATTCACACACCTACGTCGAAGTGGTGCGTGTGTCGTCACATTTCCATGCGGTTTCTGCCTAATTACGGCTAAAAGCCCCCACACCGTCTCTAGATACAGTTCTGCTCACAGGTACGGATCGATTATAATCAAATCTCATTTATCAAGCCGGTAATCTGACCGGATTTGAAGCTGTTGCACGCGGTCTCTTATCGCTCCA
Source organism: Schizotus pectinicornis (assembly GCA_951805265.1). Taxonomy (NCBI): domain Eukaryota; kingdom Metazoa; phylum Arthropoda; class Insecta; order Coleoptera; family Pyrochroidae; genus Schizotus; species Schizotus pectinicornis. The sequence continues at coordinate 20,393,461 of OX638203.1, forward strand.
TGTGGTTGTTTGCACTTCGATATTTTTTGTTAAACAAACATGCGTGTGTGTTATGTGCGCGCGGCTATGTACGTTGTAATATTGTCAGTAAACAGCTTTATTCTTTTTTTTTTAGGAAAAATCTGGTGGCAGTTACACAGCCAACAAAAATGTGTCCCGAGCAGACCACAGCCCCGTCTTCGGTAAGTACGAACGGCTACCCCTCACGTCAACGCTCAGTCCTACTCAGTACGAACGAAGTATAGTGCTGACCTCGAGGTAAAGTTTATCACTTTGTTAGCGCTTTCGTGACTTGCCACAGTAAGGATAAGTAAGAAGTTTCAATGTAGTCTTTCAGTTAAATTTAACTGAACTTAGTTTAGACGAGTGTAAGGCCCATGCCATACGATGGAACTGGCATTTAACCCATTCGGGAAGGAAATTTGACCAAAATATTTTTTTAATTTTTAATGGAAAACAATACTGTTCTAGTATTGCTCGTCAGCACGTTTAGGCAGTTCTTTCGACTCTTCTGAGACGTGACCAAATCTTTTTCGGCCAGACTGACGCCGATGTAGACAAGTGGAATTCAACACGCTGACTGGTCAATTTAATTTGCTCAATTTTTCTTTACCTGGGCGTTTTTTGGGTCGCTCTCAATCGAAAGAAATATCCAAAAAGGCAGATGAAAATTTGCAGTTACATAATACAATTGAAACCATCAAGTTAGTGAGCAGTCACCAATTTGGGATGATTCAGGAGCTTATTGGAGTTTGACTTTCATCCGCAACTTGCAGTTCCCTAGTTTCCTAATTTTGACCATCTTGGTACTCTTGGTCTTTCAATGTTGAGGAAGGAGGTTGAGGTTGTTGGAACGTCGTGGAATCCGCGCAAACAAGCGAAACCCGATACTTCACGTCAGGCTGTTGCTGATGTATTTGCCTAATAATTCATATTTCTTCTTGAATTTAAAGTCATTAACGTCCGGTAACAGCCGTAACATGGGTTCAGAACCTGTCAATACCAAATGCGTGGAATAAGAGAAGTGCGGGGAAGCTTGACCGGCTGGCAACCACGACCTTCAAATGCCTGCTTCTTACTTCGGACCGACTGACCAACTCACAATACGCATTCAAAGCTCACCAGCCTCCGATTTCCAATTAATTATTGTCGATGGCAAAAGAGAACAAAAAGGGGCCTCGCCCGGATCTCAACCCGTAACAAGAGGACCAGACGTGTTTGGTCTACGTACATTCAGTTCTATTAATATCCATCCAACCTCCAACTTTTTGAGTGATTAGCTGATTTCGATCATACCCAATTAAGCCCAAGTTCCATAGGGATTGCAGCATGCAAAGAATCGAACCTCTCAGACACTTCTGCTGCCTTGTAAAGATGAAGGGTGTTTGTTGAAATGTAACGTTAATATCGGGCATCTGCCAGGAAGCAAGTTTGGGCCCAAACCGACCAAGTGGTCACGCCCTTCAAATTTGCATACCCATGAATTATCCAAGATCGAACTTCAATGAGCACCTCTGACTTCCTTCGCGTGTCACACTCTTTCTTCAGTTCAATGGTCGCCATCGAAGGCAGTCCCCAAAAAAGACCGAACGCCTTGACTGGAAGAAGACTATAATTACCCTTCCGCTTCCAAATTGTAACTCGTCTAATTACCGATTGTTATTGCAGGCAAGGTGGAGCCCGTCCCCCACACTTCTTCATTCAACATGGGATATTTGGTGTCCCCCTACAGCTATGCCAACGGAGCGGCTGGCCCCATACCCGTGTCAATGGTGAGTGCACATTATTCATTCATAATGTAGTAGTAAGTAGCAAATACGGCGAGGCGAGTGCGACACGTATGCATTGGGAGAGTTCGTGCACAAGTAGTGTCGTTCCGTTTTTCGACCGGCTTATTAGCGACCACTCCAACGTTATCCCGTATTCCCGCCAACGACCAAACTGCTCCCGTCCTCGATGACCTTCCCATTGTTGCCGCCAACATGCAAGGAATAATGAATAGGACAAGTAGCAGAGGCATGAGTAGGTACAACAATAATCAATTAGCCATTAAGCAGGTGAACCGCGAAGGCCTCCGTTGACTTGACTCTCGCGAAATCACGGGATTAGTTGTTTTAGTTTCTTCGCGAAATATCTAGGAATTTCGTGAAACATCTAGTTTCTTTATAAAATGACTGGTTATTTGACGAAATTCCGTTCCTACAAAGGTAAAACTTGCATTGCCGGCGTTACCGTAAGGTTCTTCAATTTTTTGAGCAAAATTTTGCATGGCGCCAGTAATTGCAGCGTGCTCATCTCTGTGTTCGTCCTCGTTTAAGTTCCACCGAATGCTCGTGCTTTACATCCGGACTTTTATCGGCGCGCATAAGTGGACGTGTGCATTTGCAAAGTGTGATTAAGTTACGAATTTGAAAGAGCTGGAAGTGTCCCTTTGTGCCGTGGTAAAATTGTTTTCCGGTGCTGCTGCTGCTGGCCGATTCCGTAGGGAAGAGCTTTCACACTTTTAATGCGATGGTGCCGTAATTACTACCTTGCCAGCATCCTCCATCTGAACTCTTCGATACGAACCGGTCCGGGGTCCCTCAATTATCCCCTTTCGACGCCCGTGGACGTGGAGGTGCCTGCTCTTCTTGTGTTCTTTCTTCAATTATATATGGACCATGTGCGGCGTCAGAGAGAGCCAATTAATTCCGTAATAGTTGTTGATACAACACATGCACGGCTATTGAACCGGCAACCTTCGAACTGTGACCCTCGTCTTTGCGTCGTTCTCTCTCTCTTTCTCTTTCGCTTGGGCATCAAAATCGTATTTATCAAATTGAGACGATTACGAGTCGCTTTGTAAGGTAGTAGTTTTTGTTGGTTGCGGGTATCTAAAAGATTGCATAAGGAAGCGGTGGGATTTCATTATTCTCGCCCCAGTCATGTGGAATTGGGGTTTGTTACGGCCCCTTTGGATGACAGCAGCCGCATTCCTGAGGTCATTGTCCAACATGACTCGTCAGGACCGGGTCAGGTGCTTCAACCCCAACAAGTGGTAACGCAGGTATCACGGGCCCGCTCCTCTTGGTCTTTGTCAAAGGGCATACGTCGCCTCGTCTCCACCCCAGACCAAATAAAGCTGGAAGATCCAACAATAACCTCTAAACTGCAGATAGCCGGTGGTGAATTTGAAATGTCGATAATTTGGGAAGATCTTCCATTCTGGCCAATGAGTTAAATTTTAATGGATTCAGGGTACTTAACGACGTAGCTCTGTAATTTTTCAGAACCGCGGAATTGGCGCGGAGGTAGTAGAAAGTTTTATTGATGGACCCAACAATCTCGGAATGAGTAAACCTTACGACCACACGAGATTCTCTGATTATGAACGTTTTAAATTTGGAAAAATATTTATAGGCCGTCGAATTGTTTGGTTTCGAGGGGGTTACCGGAAATTCCACAAATAGCTTGATAGGCTGCCATATGTGACATTAAACGGTCTCAAAATGACAATTCGTCACATTTAGTCGCCTTTCAGTCACTATTCAGGCAGCAAAACACTTTCCATTGTCATCAGGGCCTTCTACGTATTTTTCAGTACATACCTGCACGCAGACGCACTATCTGTGACTACATAATATGATGCGATGGAGTGGAGTGTTCAATTGTTTTATGCGCTTCAGTTTACCTTAAAATGAAAGTTGCAACCTCATTTGATAGACAATGGACACGGCAGCTGTAAAACCCTAAAAACATCTATAAGCCCTACCAGTTAGTCTTTTACTCTGGTGATCATGTGAGAAAGTATTACTAGGGCTTCTGTTGAAAACAAATTTTTGCAGGAGCTTTACTTGGCTTGGTCTTAGCTCTTCAATGCAGTTTTCCGATGTTCAATAAGATAAATTCTAGTAACTCTTAAATAGTCACCAATAGCTCTCTGCCTATAATCCAGAAATTTCCAAGTAATTTTTTAATGACAGTCTTCATCTACTTTCTCTTGTTATCTCGGTAGTATACAAAAATAAAAACTTGTTTGACTTAGTATTGCAAGGTCAGAGTTATCTTTCCAGGATTCTTGATCCTCATTTCCATTATTTCCTTTTCTCCGGTGGATGGGTACGCCTTCGCGTCAATAATACTTGGCGCCAAAGATTGGTCGGATGGCAGTTAAACAGATCTGGGTTTCAGCGATTACTCATGCGTTGGTGTCTCCTTTGTCCATTTAGTATCTGTTTGTTTTTATTGTTTATATCATGTAAATTGAGCTTATCGCCGTAATTTTATATTGGTCGTGATTTGAAGTGCAGGAATGTGATAAACCGAAAAAACATCTCCGCCTTATCCCTCGATCCTCCTCTAATCTCTACGAGGCTTGTTTAGTTTTCCGCCGGTTTTCATGAATAATATGTTAACGACCGGCACGCCACGTTCCGTCGGTAGGTCGGTAGTAAGTTCGGTTTCTGTACCGTCAGTTTGTTTATTCACTAACGCGCTATACCGGCCTCTAAACGTAACGTGTTTTATAGCCAGCCTAATGCGGAATGATGGGTAATAATTTTCGCGGGACGAGGTACCTATTCAGAACCTGAACAGTCCTCGATCTAGAGGCATGGTTCCCGTCGTATCCGTCCACTGATCACTACATGGCCTTCTCGCCCGAAATTAATTTACACAACCAGTTCTGTGTTGCCGTTGCTCTCCGAACTCTTTGTTTTAGGTTGGGCTTGGGCCGTGTTTTGTTCTCCGCTTTAAAATGGCTCTTGTTTATTATTTCCCCTGCGTCCCAGGTGAGCCACTGGTATAACCGCCGGCGGTAGCACGGCGATTCTTCACTTCGCCGACTGCACTCTTCTTTCTCTTTCGAGATCGAAAAGGAGCCGTGACGCCGTCCTCCTCGTCTGCCGACGAGGTTGCCATGTGCGTCCATACACCTAACTCTACTAAACGGCTTGAAAACATTTACCGCCACACGGCACCTATGTCGGCAACGGCATAACTTATCACGAATTGGCTCCACTGACGGGCCGCCACAGTAGCAAAATCGGCCTGCACCTAGACCTCGAACCCGCGCCACCCCTTTTTGCCGTTTCACCCGCGACAGGCCGACCAAGTGCAAGGAACGTTTTGGACAAGCTCGGGATTAATCTCCGTCTTGCAATCACATTGATACCAACGCAGTCAGTAACAATCACGATTTGAAGGAGTGGGTCAGCAGAGACTCTGGTCGGTAAACATGGTCTTTACACCGGCGACTTATCTGTTTGGTTGTAGCCGCACGGTATGCGATTACACCAGTAAGTATAGGATCTGTGACGATGATAGATGCTCCGACGAGAGATTTCACTCAACTGCTTATGAGAATTTTTAGACTGGTTTCTTTCAATTTGGTTCAATGACATCCTCTCTCGATACAGACCAATTGCCACTTTTAGACGGTCTCGTTCAGTTTAGGGTGCCCCGCTTACCGACTCTTCCTGCGGTTTCGCACCAGCAACCAACACGCTTCAGACGCCTCTCGATCGCTCGCTCCCAGCACGTCATGGTCCTCGAACCGGCCGAAATTACCCATGCCCAGATATCCGCGGCATGATGGACGATTATGACAACTTTGCTGCGACGATGATAACATCTGCCAGACATTAAACAATGGAGATTCAGCCTTTTATTAGTATGCCACCAGCAAAACTTTCGGTTTCCTGGCAAATGCCGGTATTGTGCCGGATTTTTCACGTTTTCGTACAAAGAGTAGAAATGGCCGTTGAAGACATACGACCTTGGTTCGCATCTTCACGAAGACGACGGCTTGCATACAATACCGAGGAAATTGACAAAAGGTGGCAGCGCGCGGATTGAAGGCATATGAGACCAGAGGAATCGTATAGGTATGTATACATAGGTTTTCATCTTCAATTCTATATAGAGGACCATTCATTTGGTAATGCGATATAAGGCATCAACATCAAAACTAGCATGAATGTTTCTTATTTATTGTTCTAACCTGATGCTGCGTTTATCTCGTTGGAAGGTCCTCAGTAGCAGAGAAAATAGATGGACATATTCTTTTTTCAGTGTGGAGAAGATGATGTGGAGAAGAGATGTAATACATTCTGACTGTAGGACCTCAAGAAATTGGAAAAATATGTTGGACGGCTTGGAGGTGATGGAATAACTTGGTGGAGACGTGAGGGAAATGAACAATGGTGCTGGGAGAAAGTTGCTGATGGATTTGTGGAGGTTCGAGCATCAAAAGAAGGAATTTAAAAAGAAAAAAGTGTAGTTGTCTATCTTAATATGCCATTATATTAATTCCAAGTTGCAAGCTGTTATAGATTGTTGGAATGGAAGGAAGATGAACGTTTATTTGGTCAAACCATTATTTGGCACTGCTTAATGAAACGTGGCTTTGGACAGTAATGCAATATGGGCTTATTATCTGCCAAAGAATAGAGTGATTATTCACAGGGCGAAATTCGAAAATAATGAGTGGTCAACCGTCTGGCCGTAACTATTGAAGGCTAAGTCGTAACTCCTTGGTTGGCGAGAACTGATGAATGTTTGATGACTGCTCCAAGAGCGCCAAACTGGCCACCTGCAAGGTCCCACCTCGAGGATTTAGAGTAGTTGACAAAAAGCAAACTCCAACCAAAGTCCAATTCGATCCCACGTTGACGGTGATGTCGTCGAATGAATGGAGTCATTGAGAAGAGGTGAAGAGCACATACTTAGTCGGAGATGTGCAAGTAATTTAAAATACTTCGACGTTTGCGCTATCAGTAATCAGCAAATGTTCTATGTTTTCGCCGAAACTAATAAATAAACATCGCTGCCGTTATCAGGCTGAAATCAGAAATCACAGCGCAAACATTAGGGTTTCGAGAAAAAAGAGGAAAAAAAAAATTGAAATACCTAGCTGTGAAGACCGATCGCATCGGTGAAAGAACGCCTTGAATACTTAAACAATGGCTGGTTGTTCGGTTTGTTGATGGGGGACAGCTCGGTAGTTTTGGGCCTTCCGGACGCCAATCAGGCCTAGTGTGGATTACGGTCGTTTTGTGTAAACCGGAAGTGTCCGGAGTTAACGTCCATCCCCCGCTATTGTGACACACGGACGTGTCCGCCGTCCAAATTACCTTCATCAATCGCACTCGACCGGCATTCTAATGTCGCTACAAAAGTGATTTTTTCACAGAGACAACCCTCAACTTAACTTTGTTGCCGGCGCGATTTTAAATTGAATTGAACCAACTCGAAGAGAGGAGCCACTCGGGGGGTGCGTCGCCGTGATTTGCGGCCTCTCGAAAATCGCTTTTTAGCCTCACCTGGCGATACTGTAAAATTAAACAGTAATTAGTTACAAACACGCCGCCTCACGTCGCGATTCATGACCCTGCAAATAGACCCAAGCACGGTGTCTCTCGAAATAGCTCCGATCACGTGCTCGCCGTACAGAAGAGACCGACGAAACGAAAAAATTGCTGCCATTAGTATTTCGCCGGCTTCTTGAGGTTGCCTAATGAAGGTCCCTGAATTTTCTTCCACTTGTCGACTGCGCTGCAATTATTTACGGGAAATTGCCCGTTTGAGGGAACAATAAGGCGGCTAAATTGTGGCACTCGGCGCTTCCTCTTGGTTGTCGCCAGGTGCCTTGTGGGGGCTCTTGGTTCGTGATGTAGGAAGCGGACGCACATCAATTTGCAATTTGGAGCTCATACCCGAGTTCATAACTGGCACTCGAGTTCGAGGCAAAAATTGGCTTTGTCTTCGCGAGAATTTGATTAATGCAAATAGGTGTCTGGCTGGCTGGCAACCAAACGGACCTCGGTGCCTCACGACGTGGTGGGCAAAGCTCCAAGTTGATCAATTTTTGAGTCCTGCACCGTCCTTGAACTTGGTCCAGATTTTCGGTTTATTGCACATAGACGCCTAATCGCACATGTCGTTAACGATCCACGAGTCGACTCTCCCAAGTCTTTCGCAAGTGTCCAGGTAATTGCCTAATTTTTTGCGATACTCCAAATTTAGAAGGAAAATCTGGTCCAGGTCTAATAGAGCGCCAAAAATTCCGCGAGCGACGCGTTCATTGATTCAACGCGAGAACCGGCCCTTGATGTGTTATTATTGTCATTAAAATTCGCTAGGCAAGTTCATTGTCACGTTACGGATGAAATTTGCTGGTAAGAAACGGCTATTATGAGTCTGCAGATTCAAAGTTTGGCCCGAGGCTGCTTGCTGCCTCGCTGCTCAACCAATCAAATCCGTAATAAGACTAAACAAGGTTTGCTTAAAACTACTCCGGCACCATTGCCCATGGCACTTTTTATTCTCGTTAAATTTTAACCAGCACTATGGTCCACGGGCTTTTAGCACATAATTGATGGGCGTAACTGTATAATGCGTTTTTTACACCAAATCTTTCGCCGCCCCACGGAAACGTAACGTACTCGCTATTTGTCAACGGCAATCCCGAAATTAGTTCCACCTACTAGGTGGCAGCAGGAAGTTGGACCGACAACCCGGTGATTAATTTTCGTTTGTTTTGCCGCAATAAGTAAACATGTAGTTCTCATCTCCGTCAATGTGCGGCCAATGCACAAAAGACGGGTCATGGTACCGAATCTGTTAATTATTTGAATTAGGAAATGTTTCTTAAACTTTCAGAAAATCTCCAACTGGCCAGTGGACGATTATTCATTAGCAAGTTGCAGGGGAAAAAGAACTTGCAATAATAATGAGGCAAATGGCACAAAGCGATAGGGACAGAAATCAATTTGAAAAAAGGGAGAGGAAGGAAAAAAGAACTTGCAGTAATAATGAGGCAAATGGCGTAAAGCGATAGGGAAAGAAATCAATTTAAAAAAAGGATAGAAAGGAGTTATAATGGGAACAATTATTGGTAATTTAAGTCACTACTTGTTATGGGTATTACGTCAGTTTGCACGCGATAACCTGAAGTTCAATCAGTTTGGAAAATGAAGTACCTACCTACCAAGTAGAATTCCCATTACCACTTTTAGCAACGCTATTATGATTTTTTTAAAGTCGAGGAGGCAACAAAAATTCTTTACTCCCGGGTTGGAATTTCAAATAATTTTCGTTCGACTATTGAGTATAGATCTGTTTGTTCTATCAGCCAGTCTGGACCAGAGAGGACCTTTCAAAAATATTTGCCCTTAAAATTAGTCGTATTGCCAACACTGGCAAGTGTAAAGACTAATTTTAAGGGTTTCAAAACGGTCCTGGCGGCTTGGCGGAACAGCCCTTATACCTGCAACCGAGTTGTGAGAATCTTCGATTATTTGTGCGGGGGTTTGTTGAGACTAGTTTACTTATTTCAAGTGCTTGTAGTTGGCTCTCTAATATTGCATTGTTGGTGTGCGGCGCTATGATTGACTGGCGGCCGCAACTACCCCCGGATGACTTACAGCAGTCATCATAACTATATCTTTCACCCCTGTGAAGAGCCTCCCTCTTGAAAATATCATAACTGCGTTATTGTGTTGTAAGCACATATTTAGTTACGGATAAAAGGGCAATTTGGGATGAATGGACGGGCGACCCCTCTCCCATCGTTTTTTTTTTGCCTACCTTGAAAAGCCATTGCGTGATTAATGTTTTCTCGATTCCACACTAGAATTTCTGTAAATTGCCGTTAATTAAATGCGCCGGATTAACTGGCCGTTTCAACGATGCATAATTGGACCTCTAGTGGATAACTGCCCATCTCTGATCGTCGAGAAACTCGATGGTGGATCAGTCGGGTTAGTGAGTGAGTGTACGGGCTTGTTGCACCCAGGCCCCAAAGTACCAGGAAAATAAGAGAGTTGGTAAACTGAAACCGAGACCGGTTTGGTGGACCCGGGTCGGTTATTTATCCAGCGGTTGTTAGCTGCTTATGATTATAGCTGTTTTTACACGTTTATGTGGTTTGCTTGTTGGATTTTATGGCTTGGCATAAATTAATATTTGGTCGTTACGGCCCTGTCGGCATAAATAATCGCCTAACGTATCTTCCACCTTCACCGTAACCAGCCGTCGCCCGGCTCGACTCCGGCCTTCCCCAACTTTTCACCTCGACAAGATTCTCGCCATTTTTCCTGACAAAAGAAGCGAATTTGACTGTAACTCTTCTGGTACTTTCACGCAATTGTTCAATTCGCGGCGGTTGGTCTCTGGAGGTCTTCTTTCAATAGAGTTTGGTAACCACAAGACCAAACCGAATGGACCCTCAGAACACCCGAATGTGGATGTCGTCAACCGGTGAAATTTACATCGTTGTTGATGTCGTCGTCGGATAAGAACGCGGATAATGTAATCCGACTTTTTGACAATAATTAAAATAGATGCGTCGTGTGAAAACCTAAAGAACCTGTTCAAACGTTTCCCACTCTATTACCAGCGGCCAGTGAGCTTCCAAAATAGGAATTTCAGTAAAAACTGCCGCTACACACGCACGCAACGAACATGACAGGTTGAATGGCTACTGGTTTTCGTATTTAATATGCAGATTCTGCAGTCAGCTGGTCCAATACTACGTCTCCGGATAATTCGAAAAGCACAAGAGCCCTAATTCCAAGCCGAAAACACCTTTTGTGTCCCATTACATCCTCACTTGTTGAAGCCCGGCACTATGGGGGTGATTCGTGGAAGTTGGTGCAACAATAGGAACGCGCTTTGTTGGGGGTGGTGTTATTGGAAAATCTATTATCGTGTTTTTATTTCACAAAAGAGGAAGCCGTGAGAAAGAGCTGGAATCTTAAAATGTCATCACAAAGCCGGTGGGGGCGGTGGAGAGGGGTGTAGACCCTCCACACCTGTACTGTGACCCAACGGCACCATTTATCCGCCACCATAATGCGATTTGCTAATTTTTCGAAAGCGACACCATTCAGGTCTTGATACAGAAGTAATCATCTTTTTGGGGTTCCTCCTCTTACTATCGCAGGGGAGGAGTAAAAATATGAATTAGCTAGCACTTTTTCGCAAAATAGTGACCGTTCCAACGGTATTGTTAAATGTAAAAAAAATGAAGGCTGGGCCGAAATGGGATTTTTTTGCCTTGGAGCCGAGGGCCCGTCGAGGGGGCGGCTGGTTAGCGAGGTTGGTTAGCGAGGTGACAGAATATTAAAAAACTGGCGTTTTAAATTGAAGCTGCGTTGTTGGTTTCTGACCTGGGCATTGTTCCGCTGACCTTCGTTCGAAGGGATATTCTACCTGCCTGCGGACCCCCAGTCCATTTATTTCCAGTCTTATTTTGTGCTTTTGACAGGCTGTCGAACGTGAAATTTTCCATGTAGGCAGTTACGGGGTTGTAAACACCACCCCGACTACAATTCACTTGTAAACTGAGAATGGCGTAAAATTCAGTTGGTGCAACACTCGTAAATGCCGTTTCATTACCGCTTAATCTTCAAAGACATCATTTGGTCAGGTGGCTTTGTCGCGAAACGCTCAATTATGCATCCCTCGGGCTTTGTTCGGCCACTTTTTTGATCTAAAATGTAAAAACGACCCCGCTCCTAATGACAATTCGATAGCTATTAAGGGATGACCCCTGAAACAGCCAAGTTTTCCCACGTAAATTAGTAAGACCGCCAATTGCTGACTCCCAACATTTTTTTCCTTAATTAACCAAAAATCGCAACGTAACCTCTGATCCTCCAACTCGAAGACCTAATTTTTCTTGCTGTTGTGGGGAACCCTATCGTTTCGTTTGCTCCTCTCGTTTTGTTTGCTCGATGGTGGCGAGGTGGAGAACGATTCTGCTGGGCAGAGGTGTACCACCGGCTACCGGTTGCGGGATCCAATTATTATTGCTTAAAAAACGAAGGCCACCGGTTGAGTGGCTCGTTCTTCTGCTGCGGGAATTCTAGCGCTCGTCGGTCTGCAGTCGCGATTCGCGTTGGTCTCGGCTATTTACACATGAAAAGTTGCATTCGTCGCGTAGCCGTGGTAGCAGAGCAACTACTCCTCCAAGACGGCGATTAGCGTAATTAATTAACACTGAGCTTGGCCGATGACTGGTGCGACTAATGGTGTATGTGCGTGTGAGTCCGTTCACAGGACACGTGGACTTGCCAATAAACCGGCTATAAACACACATCCATTGCGATTACTAATGCCCCAGCCAGACTCACCTGACGCAAATGACCATTGGCCTGTCTGGAATTTACATACCCGAATTGTGCCCGCAGGGCCGGCGAGAGGACGCTATTTACCCATTTGGCGAAATGAGCTGCACGCTCTTCAACAACTTCGGAAAGGAGCAGAGGATCTCCTTCCGCTTTTCACCAAAACCCAATGAGAAGAAACCAAAAATTTGCAGCGTAACCAGTTGCCCATTTTCTCTTCAAGGTGACTTCAACTTTCCTGAAGTTCCATTTTTTGACCTTACAAAGTTTGGTGGTTGATGTCCAAATTCTTGTTACATAGGTTCTTCTATTTCTTCCATTTTTGACACCACTGCAAGACTTTTCTCTCTTCCTAGTCTTCAAAAGTCTTGTTGCACAACAATTCTACAAGTTTTTTTTAAATCTTGCGTTAATACTACTTATTTTCCATCTGTTCTCTTGTCTACATGCCATTTGTCTTATTCTCTTTTTGTCTCTCTTCGTTCTCAGATAATGATCACTTTTTCTATTACTTCGTTCAGTCGTTTGTCTAAAAACGTCTACCAACTACAACTCGAAGCAAGATTTTCTCGTCAGTCGTTGCTTTTCTCCAATTACGCTAATTGTTCGTCAATTAACTGCCGACACTTCGAAACATGCAACATTGCAGCAAGTCAAACAAACACGTCGAAATCCGTGATGCCCTCCGGAGTAGCTTATAGCGTATCACGATGATTCTAGAATTGGTAATAAAGAGGATATCTACACAACACAATTGCTGGAAGGATAGATCCAGATTCTCGGTACTTATTACAAAACGATGCGAAATGTCTAAATTTAGTAGTCTATACTTTGGCTACAAGAGAATATTTATCTTAAACCGCGGTTTGCGCAAGAATGCATCGCTTGAAAGAAAACAGTTACAATAACTGCAACTGTAACTATTGTAACTGTTGGTTTAATGATTTTGGGTCTAATTCGCATTTTATTGCTAATTTTAGAGGTTCATCGCTTATTTGGTGTCCATCGGTCGTATAAATTTTTGATTGCAATAAAATTTAACTCAAACTAACCTCGTGCAACTCAAAATCCATACTGGTTGTCTCACCTTTCGTGCCTTGAATGTCCCAAAATTCTAGAGCATTGAAGCAAGACTTTCTTATGAACATTTAGTAATCTTAGGACTTGTCCACAAGATGACACTGGAATCGAAGCTTTTACTTGAAAGCAGGTGGGGGTTTCTGCGGACCTCTGGCCGATTTCTTCCTCCCAGCTTTGCATAGGTTCTAACCGGCCTAATTGGGTCCCATGTGGTTGTCTCTTCTTGTCTGTCTAAAATAGTGTCTGGACGTAGGGGCTCCTGCCTTATTGTTGGCCAATACAGTTAGACTCGCCTGTCTAATTGAATTCAAACGAGGTGGTGTGTGGGATCGTGCGTTTGAATAGTGAAACAAGCGATGTCATGGTATGAGACAGACACGTCGGTATGCGACCATAGAAAGTTGCATGACGTTTAAAGAAAATCCGCATCACACCCGCCATTTGATTTCCATTTCCATAGCCCAGACTGGGCTGTCGGTGACAGTGCTGCAGCAATACATCACGACAGGAAACATATAATATTCAACGCACAATAAGTCCGGGAAATGAAGTTGCTTTGAAATCCGCCTGCGAAACAAATAGCGCGGTAGGAAGATGACTAAATATTACATGATGCAGAGCCAGAACGTTACAATGAGGAGAGATAGTGCAACGTACGGCTGGGACTTGCCAGGGATTTTACTTTTACCTACTGAATATTTCCTGCTTGCAATTAGACGAAAGGGGAAGGGGCAGCTGCATAACACCACCCGCCAGCGCAGAACGCCGCCGTTTCCGGAGGTTAGAGCAGGAAAAACGCAAGCACCAAATTAAGTCTTGGCGAGGCGGAGCGGGTGACTAAAGGGTTTTTCCTGAATTGGCCCAAATTATCGCGCGATGCCATTAATGACAAGCAGTGTTTCAGGGTAAGCTTTCTTAAAGATCTCGAGGAGTCATCGATCTGCCAAAATTTTTTTGGGGTTGATTTCGAGGTGGACAAAAGCGGAAGACGGATTTTGGAAGTGTCACCAAGCGAAAAATTTGGCTCGAGATGCCTGATTGTTGTAGACCTCGTCGAGTATCTGGGCTTAATTAGGTATCCGACCAGCTGTGGCGCTTTTTGCCCGTTAATGAATGCTTGAATCGTGTCGCGGTACTCCAGTTGCATACCGATGATCCTTGGTGGCTTTTTGAGTCATTCAGTTCGAAACGCGTCGTGTCTGTTTTACGTCGACAGTGCGAGAGAAATTTTGCCAAAAAAGTGATCGCGGACAGAATTATTGCCGTCAATCGCAAAAACTGGCAAATACTATAATGGAGATAGTATGAAGTTTTTACGGTGGCCTTTATTGGAGACGAGTTCTTATAAATTCTGTTCTGTGAATGAGGAGGAATTTGTGCCATTATGAGTTTAATGGTTGCCGTTGTATAATACTTTATCTTTTATAAGTACCGCAGGAGAGAATAAATTTACATTTTGCAGCGATTCACACATAACATTAGCTACGACAGACTCAAAGAGGAGGTTTTATGGGCAGGACGTGGAGGCAATCTCTTATGAACGGCAATTAATCTCATCTAATCGAACTACCGGCCAAGTCAGAGCTAATTCAATTTAGCTCCAAATTTTCCCAATGAGAACAGGACATCGAGGACATCCGCAGGAATTGTCTCAATGATTTACCGATGTAGCCCCAATACAGTTTTAAAGGTCTTAAAACTGGTGGGCACCAAAAAGAATTTGGCCTGTCATCCCCAAATTGGGAGCTTGGTGGTTTCAAGGTCATGACGAGGCAACATTTTGGAAGACGCCGATTTTCCTCCGATTGGACCAGTTAATTGCGGTTGGTATCGTCCAGTCGTCCTAACCGGCACATTTGCACGCTACACTCCGTAAACTATGGTGATCTGAACAAGCATATATGGCCCACAGGCTGTTTAGCATAACACACCTTTCTTTAAAGAGGGTACGATCTGGGTGGCAAAAGGCCCTCCGTGTCTATTTATAACTCGGACTTGCTAACTGTTTTAATAATTGCATAGCGAGTTGCATGTTCGCATTAGCAAGCGATGCGCTAATTGTCAATAGGAGAACGAATAGGGGTTCACAGATGATAAACACCCTGTTTAGTACCCTGCAAAATGTGCCGATTAACGACCACAATGCACCCACTTATCCAGTATTCAGAGCCAATAATCCGACACTTTGGGCTCGTTACCCAACGACATGTGGCTCTGTTACCCTTTATTATATTAATAATTCATGGGGCATCATCGCCGATGGGTGGGGGTGCAAAAATAATCTCGTTATTGCGGCGATACCGCCATCAGATAACCACTAAGAACATTTGTCGCATTTGTCCTGATGACAAAAAGGTAGAGTGTCACAGAAGCAATTGAATTTTTGGATAATCGCGTCGTTTCGATCATCTTATCACTACCTTCATTGTGTACTTTGAAACATTTCTTCTCAGCTCAGTGTTGTATCATCAATCTTAAAGAACGTCTTGCAATAATAGTTCATTAGGACTACCATTTCCATTGCACTCATGGTAACTTACCCTAGAAGGAGGTGGATTATTACAAAAACCATCTAGATAACTCAACAACTTTTTTGACAAGAATCATTTTGCGATTTGAGCTGAGAAGTAAGAATCTTGGGGCGTCATTCTTACCTCGACTTGCAATAAAAGTATTTTCTTTCCAATTTGTGTTACATATCGAGGAATACAGTTCGAAGACATAAGTTCGCACCTGGCTGGCGATTAAATCTCGATTTGATGTCGAGTGCTGGATCCAGCGACGATTTGGCGGCTGTTCGCTTTGATGAGGGATTTAAATACTGTCATCTAATAGCGCACATGAGCTCATCGGCGCATTACGATGCACAATTGAATGCAACTAGGGCACAGTTCTTCCACCTAGATGGGCGTTAGTTGAGTGAAAGGATCGCATTCGAAAATTTCTGCTTAGTAACGACGCGCAAGTTGCCAATAAATATTGTTGACAAGAACTCACTCAACCAAGAGCGACTGTTCGACAAAGTCCAGTTGAAATATTAAATCGTCTCTCCGATAGCATCCCATTTACTCAATCCAATAGAAGTTTTCAATATAAGCGAGTCATCGATAAATCTCTTGCATCGCAATTGACGATTGTCAGTTTCTTGTTGATGTCCCGTTCCAGTTTTGCAGCGACTAAGAGTTCACTTATTTTCTCAGGAACGTCCCTTTTGCCGAGAAATCATGACGAAATTAGATTTAGGAGTAATGGACCGTATTGCTGGTTTAATGGGATCATGTGGTCAATTCCATCTGTCTTCGTAAATGCGTAATTGCGTAAGCCACCGCTTGCTCCCAGTTCCTGTCATCGAAATCAATCTTCGAGACTGTCTGGCTAAGTGGAGATGTCTTGACTGGAACAGGAGAAAAATGCGACGTTACTCGGATGAACCCACACCAATGTCGGTTTTAATTGACAAATTAGCCTCATTATGGCCAAGAAATGCGAATATGAAGCATTTTGAGTGTTCGCCGGCGGTATCTCGTCCATTATCAATTGGGTAACGTCATTAATGTGGCTCGAACAAGGCCTCGCTGTAAAAGCGGGCAAAGTAGTGTATAGTGTCTGCACGGCTGCTGCACGGCCTGTCGGAGAACATCAACATTAAAAGGGCGATGTGTGTACATATAGACCGCATTGTTTAAGTGCATCATGCATATTGGATGTGGTTGCCAGCAGAAAGGCGAGGTGCTCTAAGTCTCGCTCAAATATTTACCGGGTCCTTAATGGACTTACAGGCCGATCGGCCGTAAGTCTCGCTACTTCAATCATTCATCGAATCACAGGAGCGTCTTTAGCGCCAGGTAAGGCGCTGCGGGCTAAAACGCCTCGTCAATATTTCACAGCGCCTCTTAACATCGCGCGTTTTTCTCTTCGTTTGGTTTCACCGGGCAGAATGGCAGGGATCAATGGAGATTTGGTCCACTTCCTGCACCGTGATTTTGCGGGATACGAATTAAATGCACGACGGTCATGAACCGTACCCGCCCATTAAATTATTCCGGTATGTGCTCTCGGTTAATGAGCACAATGCCAATGAGGAATACTGAAGAACGCACCCGATTGTTCGCAAATCTCATTCAAAGCATACAGAAAAATCGGTACTGCGGCACCTGCCCGGGCTGGTGCGTGGGCGGTTTCCGAAACAAAACCACGTCACTCACCTGCGCTTCGTTCGCCCAATTAAACACACAGGGGCCCATCGAGAGTTCACGCCGATCCGATCACGGCACCACCAGAGATTTGGCCCGAGACCTCAGCAGGAACCCTCGCGTAGAACAACTTTTCACTTTCACTGATTTCTTCTGAATATTTTCTTGGTGCGTACATACGGGTTCCAGCACGAAGTGGACGTGAAGTTCCTGCTTGAAGTGAATACCTGGACTAACGTGGATTTCTCACGCTGGACGATCACTTGTCGTGACTTGCCAGCTTGTTAATCCCGTGAATGATTTACGACATTCGCACCTTTTTTAATTATGGTGTTAATCTTTTTTTTTTCAAATGTTGTTAATCTTTAATTTTACGTTGTCTGAAGGACGCAGCCGTCAAGTTACTTGATGGAGTAATTATCCTGTTCTATTTCTTGTCAATTTGCCAGAGGACTGCCGAAATAGTTGTGAGAAGAGTTGTATGCCTTTGGCGTGCAAAAACGAGCAAATGTAAAGGTAAAAGAATTGAATAGAAAAAAAAAACATGGAAGAATTTTAATGGAGGAACGCATTACCGAGACTGTAAAATAAGAGATACAAGCCATGCGGTATTTAAAGATTTAAAGTGGGATCCTGGAAAAAGCGATTGCGACCGAGTCGCTTCTAAGCAACCGAAAACGGTTGCTTTGGATAGATATCAGCCGAGTCGCAATGGATTTCCAACGGTTAAACAGAGAGTTCCAAGAGGCTATCGCTTTTTTTGGTGTTCCGAAGGTGCATCCCTATGAATGGCATTGGTAGATGACGGCTTAGGGGCTGGATTTTCAGATATTTTCAGGTAGAAGTGGAAGGGTTATAGCCTCCGGCACCCAAGTTTACCTGTTTTTAGTAGAAACCGTTTCTACAACTCCAAAGGTGCTGCTTTAAAAGCGATTCTTTGGATATTGCATATTTATCGTTATTTGGAGATTAACAAGGGGTTTTTAAATAATCTTTATCTTGTTGTTCATAATATGTACCAATATTATTACTTTTGTAGGTAAAAAATAACAATTTTTATTTCCGAAACCACTTCTAAATGATCTCTAGATTATTTGAATTTCTTCTCAAAACGTGCTTGCAAATTTTACAAAATCTTAATCTCGACAAACATTTTAATTATTTCCTTGAATAAACGTTATATCCCAGTCAACTTGAACATTTTTAATTACATTCAGAAAAAATATCTGTAAACAAAAGTCCTAGGTACAATCGTACCATAAAGTATGTTTCTATACAAAATAATATCCTCCACAAATTTTGTTACATTTATAATAATTTGTTGGATTCATAATATACAGTAGCTTATATTCTAACTTTGTCAGATTGAAACGCAAGTTTGAATCCATACGCATATCTCAATTTTTGTATACAGAGTGTCCCGGAATAACTGTTACAAACTTGAGAGGCGGATATAAAATCAAAAAATTAAACGGCTTTTCTTAATAAACATGTTCTCGAAAACGGTTGATAACGGAGGAAGAGTTCTTGAAAATTGTCGTAACTCTTGACTCTTATGATCAATTTTTCCGAATGTTTGCACATGTACTACTGAATTAAGTTATCATGTATTCATGTATCCATTGGTATCCATTTTGATGAAAATCGCACGACACCGAAAAGTAGCCAATAGAAAAATAGAATTCGATGTCGTTTCTATGACAATGTAAAAATTTCCTGAAAATTTTTTTTTCCGGAAATTTTATTCTTATGCATGTTCCACTCGGGCTAATTAATACGTTTTAGAAATGCATTCGAAAAAATTTCCGGAAATAATCAATGCACTAAGAATATTATAAGTGACAATTGTTTAGTGTATTAAAGTCCACGAGGTTTACGTTCACGATACTTAGGTTAGGTAGTTTGAAAACTTTTCACCTTAACAAATTGCTGAAAAATGATTGGTTTCGCCTTTTTGAAAAGATCCTCCCCTAAACCCCTTCCCTCCAAAGCGACCAAAATGGTAAAGATAGCGACTCGATCGCAATCGCTTTTTCCAGGATCCCACTACTGGTCAACAGGTAGAATAGAAGGAACATAAGAAAAGAAGACATCAACGTCTAATGATTTTTTTTTAGCAACGTTGGAAGAATAAAACTATTAAATGGACCAAGTAGGTACTCCGAAGTCTAGGGTAGCGCTTGAGGTAGACACTGAGAATGAAAGCTTTCAATTTTCTAAGAAGGAAGAAATAAAACTTTAATAAAGAGCAAAGTGACCAAAGGTTCTTGATTTCAGTGAGGAACTGAAGAAAAAGAATTGAAGGTACCATAACGTGGGTGTAAAAAGTTTGACATCAGTAGAGCTATACTTCCATATCGAACAAAGAGTAATAGTTGGTTGACCTGTGGAAGTTAAATTTGAACAGTTTTCTGAACAATTTTGTTGAGGAAGAACAAAAAGCAAAAAATGATTGAAAGAAGAACTAAATAATTGGAAGTTGTGAAATGCTTGGGGACCACCTCCACGATAGTGGCTTTGCTTCGCCTAAATTCACAACGTCTTTGAAATTGGTGTCTAATTTTTGTCTAATCGTAGAAAAAACGGGTAATTTTCCTTGCATTAGATAAGTTGAACGAATCGATTCTTGCCTTTAATTAGGCACGGCGTTATCATAAGTGAAATAAAAACATACACGGCGAACGTTTTCGGGTAAATCAACCGTGGGCGGTTGAGGGCCTGTCAACTGATAGTGCTTATCAGTTGTAGGTCCTTATCGCATCACAGTGCGTTAGGGCGTCGCGAAATTGCCGACCTTTACGTCTAGCCTCCTTATTTATTTTTCATCATAATTTTTACGGTTCAAGGTCCGAGCAATGATTTTAATTCCATTGATGCTCATAATAGCAGCGTTGTGGCAAAGGAATTAAGATCGATGCATTTTTGCTGCATTATCTAATCAACCGTTTAAAGATCTGTATCGTCATCGGTTCTTTAATCGCAGAGGTTTCTACTCAAGATAGCGATTTGGATATTTGTTTCGTTAGGTCGAGCCGTGTTATGACAAAGTGCGTGTAATAACAAACTGTCAACGGCTGCTCTCGCCTCCCATGATAAATAATGCAGATGGTCGGTGGCGGTACTAATGCAACAATTAATGCTAGATTAAGAATGGGACGTCCATGCGGTGGACAGGTTTTAATTATTCAGTCGTCGACCGTTTCTTTAATTCATGTGTTGTCGTGTAGAACGGGTTAATGAGCCGGGTTATAGGGTTGACGAGGCTTGGCCGGCTATCTATTGAACTGATTATTAAAATAATGACACGAGTACACACCCATTTAATGACATCCCTCGCCGCATAACTCGTTCATCTTCCATTCGCACACCGTTTTTACTAATTGCTCGTTCAACCCTTTTTTCAGTAATAACACACTTTCCGGCACAATTATTTTTCGTCTCTGTCGGAGAAGCCGACCCTTTCCGGGGGGTTGACGTCGCGTTTGGTGGCCGCTTTAAATAAATAATTCTTCCCAAGAAGCGCGTTTAATTGCAAAATTTTATGCCGAACGAGAAGAAGCGCGGGGCGTGCCGGGATAGTTTCGGCGGCACCGTCTTGGACGTGGATGCAGATGATGCGAATACATTTAGGGGGGAGACCGGGAAGACTCCTCTCCGGGGACCCTCATCGGGCATTCCCTTTGATCCTTGCACTCTTGGTACCTACAGATTAGCGGTGACACTGTGTCGGAGCGGCCGCTGGGAATAACCGCCTCCATGCCCGCTTAATACAACAACGGAGAGCTTGCTCATTTTCCTCCATTACTGCAACTTTTATGGCGTCTTTTGACCGTTAAAAATTTAACGCGACGACCGCGGCCACGAAAAATGCACCGCTATTAGTCGTTTTTTTTTTCTCCGCGGGCAATCAAAAACTACCGGCAATTTGCAGGAGAAGTTGACAGTTTCGATTTATGGAATATGAAAATTTCTCTTTTTCGCCTCGTAAATAGTTGAAGTTGAGTCGAATTTTCCGGTCAATCTATCATGTAAATGGCTGTTTTGTGTGTTCATGTCACGAAATTGCCGCAAAGACAAATGTTTGGGGTTGTTCGGTGGCCGAACCGCCACCACTGACACGACAAAGAAATTACGATCACGTTCCTCGAAGTACTCGACGGTATAATTTGCGTTTCGATGATAAATCACGACCGGAATCGATGGTTGGTGCAGCGACTGCGTCTTCGTCAATCGAGTTGGCTTGATGGATGGCGCTCTCTTCGCTAAATATGTAATTCCTACGCGGAGCGGCGAGATGAAAGGGCAACGGATTTGATAAGACGTCAATTAAGGCAGCGCGAGTGTTGGCCAACACATGTAAACGGAAA
Organism: Schizotus pectinicornis; assembly: GCA_951805265.1. Taxonomy (NCBI): domain Eukaryota; kingdom Metazoa; phylum Arthropoda; class Insecta; order Coleoptera; family Pyrochroidae; genus Schizotus; species Schizotus pectinicornis. The sequence goes on from OX638203.1 coordinate 20,415,211, forward strand.
GCAAACTGATAATTATCTGATTAGCGAGAGTCAAAAGCGCCGACAGTGGATTAATTCGCCGAGTAAATACCTGCATTGTGTTGGTGTTTGCTGGCGATTACACGGCTCACGTGTCCTGTTCGACCAGCCTTAATAAATTATTATGACGAGCGTGCCGAAGAGACATGCGATTCCGCTTTTAGGCGCCCTTGCCCGGAGAGGGCGCCCCGGGCCCTCCCATTCTAATCGCGATCTCCGACCCATCACGTTCACGCTGACGCCTCAATCGGCATTCCTCCAACGGGCCCGATCAAGATCAACCCCGTCAGTTTTTCTAAACCTCGAGCAACCTCTGACAGGGCAGACTACTAGAGATTCGACAACATCATCGGCAGAATTGTTTTCGGCAGGAGCCTCCTCGATTTTTTTTTTTTTGTTTTTTTAGCAAAATTTTGGGTGGCATAGATGGAGGGCGCGCAGGGGTCTGCGAAAAGAACCCGGGGACCGCTATGCCGTCTCAATTTTTCCGGGGAGGTTGGTGCTTCGCGGTCGGCTTCAGGTTGCGACGTGGCGGAGGATGCGGCCGCAATTATTCTTATGCCGTTTGATAAGTTGTCGGGTTAATCGACCCAGCGCCGGCCGTCAAGCTGCAATTGAACATGCGGATTGTGTGGTATGAAACCGCCGTCACCCATGCGTTAGAGATGATACGGATCGCCGTGAGTGTTGTCGTTATTTATGACGGCGGGAACCCTCGTCTGTGCATCTTCGGTGGCGCTCTGTTATTTACTTGGCGAAATCTTTAATTTTCTCCTCGTTCTCGGGCTCGTCAACTCGTATTACTCGATATTACCAACCCTTTGAACTTGCAGCCTTTTAATTTTAAATCATTGTACTCGACAATCTCGGTCCATCCCCTGGTGTCGTTAATTTTTTATTCATCAAAGCGGCCGAGCTCTTGACGGTGCAATTACCTCATATAAAATCTAAGAAATTGGTCCGTCGTTCGACCCATTTGGGAGTGATGACGACGACGCCCTTGCACAAGGCGATTTCTTGGTAAATCGTAATTTCGACGTGCCGGTCAAACTGGTCAGGTCAGGTGCGTGCGTCTTCGGCTCGCGGACAGGAACGGCAATTCCTGATAATTACAGGCGACGAAACCTGTACCCGGTGGTAATGTGGTAAAGCGGCAAGTAAAGATTTCATCACCACCGCGCTCTGATCACGGTTCTCTTTCTAGTCCCGCGCGGTTATGAGGTGATATTGATTGGCAGGTTCTCGTTGTTCTCACGCAAATGCTCCACTACCCCACATGCTCAACGCCCTACGAGCCCTAAAAAGTGCTCGCCGGTGAGCTTAAATTCACAGCTCACGTGGCACGAATCCCTTAAATTTCAGGACACCTTTGTCATCAAATTTACCACAACCAATTAAGATAGGGCTCAATTCTCCAATTTTACCTCCTCCCACCTTTCCAAACAGACAGTGAATCGTGGTTGATGGTGTTGGATCCGGCTTTTTCATATTTCAGCTTTTTCAGCGTTAACTAAGTATTTAATAAATTGTTGGGAAAGCTCGGTTACCGCTTTGCGCCAAACAAATCAACGGTTTGGCGTTATCGGCCACACAATCGGCAAGTTTTAACGCGACAAATGCCGTCGCACGGAGATTTTCGCACGATAGTTTAACAGTTCCATTCACATTTGTGCCAAACACTTCAGGTGGGCGGTCAGCCATCATCTTTCTGGAAACAATACATTATTCAAGACCATTAGCGAAATTACGACAACCATTAAAGAAACGTGTGCGAATGGTTCGTTACCAGGTTCGTTTAATTGCAATAACTTTGATTGGAAATTAGAATTTACCTTCCGCATCCATTAACTCCAGCATCTGCCTTGATAGTTCAGCAGAATATTGGGTTATATGGGATATGGATGGGAGATTATTGTTTGAAATCGTTTGCCGCTTCTTCATTGAGAAAACTTTGTCTTTACGCGCCCCCGAATAACTACCCTTCCACTAGAGAAATTTTCTTCAAATTTTGGTACAGTGACCCAAGCAACATTGTTTTTGACATCATCACTCCAGAAAAAAAATCTTGATTACTTTATCTTTTGTTTAGACGATACATGTTAGGCCGTACCTGTTATATTGTTGTAATCGTTGTGCAAATATTATCCCAGAATACGTGTTAATTATGCAGCTATTTCCCTAACATTACAAAATAATAGCAATATTTTCTGTAACCTCCGATGTGATCTAACGTTTATTCTTTTTTTCAGGTAAGTCGAGCCTTCCACAGTGGCGCACCGTCTCGTTTTCAAACAAATAAATACATCACCTCAACCTGTCGGAAGTTGGAATCGGAGATCGGAAGTGGGCGGTTTGATTCTAATCAAATAAAAGCGATGAACAGCTGTACGAGCTATTATGCCGTTAAAGGTTCTGTGCAGGTACCATAATAAGAACCAGGCACAGGTTTCCATACGTAAACAAAAACGAATCCGATTATAAAAGCCATTGATTAATTTGTTTGATAAATGACGAGTATCGAGAAACAAACTTTCCCATTATTAACGGACGTTCCGTATTTGTCTGACGACGTGCTCGCGCGTGTTCTGCATAAACCACAGCAAGTTCTGCACGGCCGACAATTCATATCTCGTCCACTGTTTCGCAGTTCCTCCTTATTGCCGAAATTAGTTATTCATTACTTATCGTCACGTTGCCAAAATTGCGTTCTTATCTTCCAACTTCCAACGTTGCTGATGGGTGGAAGGAAGGTTTATTCATTTTGAGAAAAGCACATACGTCATCAACTTTATGCGCCATTTACCGATTTTTCGACTTTGGAGTCAATACTCAATTAAAAGAACTTGTAACCTACTACTATGTGTTCAAACTCTTTATTTAAAAATGGGTCGTATTTAACAGTCTATCAAATTTACCCAATATTTTCATACAAAAAATACTTTCATTTCCCAAAAATACTAAATGCTCACCAAAATTCAGAAAATACATAATCTTAAAGCGACAACTAAATATTGACATAATGCTGGCCTCTTATATATTTTGTTCGCCAAAATAACTTTTATTGACCATAAATACTATATGTTCACCAAATTTTATTCCGCATTTATTCCTAACATAATACCCAGATATTTAATTTTCGACAGTGTCTTATATTATTTAGCAGTTAAAAATACTATTTGTTGATCAAAAATACACAAGCAATAAAATGTTGTGCAAATGGTAAATAATTTTATGCAAAATTATAGATGTAGATGTGCTAGGGCAAGGAAAATAAGAGTAAAAATTGAAGTGGTTTGCACAAAAAAAGATATTGATTTTCGTAATATATAAATGCTTTGCTGTAATTGGCTTGCATTATGTAAAACGTAAAACTTCTTTTAGTGGTAATTTCTAATCGTGGTTTTAAAACAAAAAATACAGGGCCCTGAACTGACCTTGTACAAAACTTTTTGCGTGCCTCTTGTCTGGAAGCGCAAGCGGCAAGGAGAGAAGCGCGAGCATATTTCATTTTTGGAGTAAGAGAATAATTATTTGACGCACAAATAGTTTTTTTGAGAAACACTAAATATAAATGGATAGCGCAAATATTTATTATGTACAGCACGGACGCGTAACTTAAGCGTTCTAAATTTGGTGAACATTTAGTAAAATTGATAGACATATAGAATTTAAAATGTAAGCAATGGTAAAACAATACTCAGCATAGTTATTTTAGTGGTGATGTTCTCATTTTCTGATGTATAATAATTTGGGTTTCATTTAGATTTTTTGAAGCTCATTTAGTTTTCTGGTGGACAGTGCAAGGGATGTATGGTTTAATTTGGTGTACATTATATTTGTTTCCTTTAAAAATAGACTAGATAAACTCAATTCAGTCCCTGAGAATTGATGACGTAGTTGCTCTTCTCTAAATGGATAAACTCTACGCCCCGCCTGAAAGCGGAGTCAAGCAAGCAAGGTTTTGGAGGCGCTTGCCGAATTTTCAAGAAGCCATCACCAAAAAGTTACGGGGTGTTCTAGGGTGGCTGAGTGCCGCGTTAGGGTAGTAACGTAGATATATTTTTTAAATTTTTTTGGCCGCGAAACCGGCGATTTGCAGAGACGTAGTTGCATTTGCGCGATGATTTCTTCAATAAAATTAACGATTAACCGGCGAGGGTTCCCATATCGGTGGCCGACCGACCCGCACATACAAATGGCTTTGTTTATTGTGGTCGCTCAATAATGCACGAGGCCGTGTGTAAGAAGCCGCTGCTGAATACTGCATGGTGTTTCACTTACCTTCATGCCAGTTAAACTGTTTTCGATGGCCCGTCCTGGTGGTCGTCAACCAAATCGTCGGACCGTCCGTTCGTGCCACGATGAAAAATTCACATTCGGGACCGATTTTCGTCATTAGCGTGGCGGCGGACGGGTGTTTTTCGACGGAGCGGAACAGAAAGCGAAGCACCAAATTGGCCATCCGAGGCGCACAAATCGTTTACCCTCTCGATTCAATCATCCAACTTGCGGTAATTCTATTTCCGCTAAACTTGGCGATTTCTTGTGCTGATAAGCTCGCCTGACGGCGCCGATGCCGGCGCCCTTTTTCCAACTCGCGTGATGCCAACGCGAAACGCACGCGGCCTAAATTTCGACACAAAGACCCATAACGGGCGGCTCACGGCAACTCGAAACCAGATTACCACTCAGACGGCTTTTTGCGAAATATCCCACACTTGATGTCATCGCCGCCGCCAGAATCTTTGCATCTACGTCATCACTTAGCTACGACGAGTATCTCATGCTGGAACCTATACAGTCGGGATTTGCAGATTGTCAGGCAACGACGTGCGACTTTTACTGGCTCCAACAACTACGGTGCGGACCGTACGTCATTTTGCAACTGACAGTTAGCATCACTTCTATCATTGTAGCGCAATGGCGCTATCAAGTTTTCATTTCAAACCTTGTCGTAAATTGACTCCCAATTTGCTCATTGCCGAAGAATGATGAGACCAGTCGACCTCACTGCTGAAGATGTTTCCATAGCCTGAATGTTCCAGATCTATTGATCCAACGTGTGCAAGCGTGACATAAGCCGCAACTACTCAGAAACTGATGCCACCAAATCAGTGCATTTTAGGTAATTAGAGCACTTACCGAGGAGATCTTGCAGTGGCGGGGAGATTTGCCGGATTCTAGGTGTTCAAAAGTAAACAGTGATTCGTTCCCAACTAGACCGGTGTTAATCGTCAAATAATTACATGTTAAGTGTGACCACCCGGTATGGTCCGCTTTGCGGTTGGCCCGCCAAAAACCCACGAATTCCAGCTCCGGAAGTGAATGGGTGCGATCGGAAAACCGTTTCGGTGGGTTCGGTTCGTGATTCGAGGAATCCCCAACGCACCGATCGAATGGCCTACGGCACTGGATCTCAGAAAGAAAACCGCGCACCACCACGCACGGCATACGAGAACGAGACCATGCAGGCGTTCAACAAAGGTCTCAGTAGTCCATCAGCACCTACTTGGACTTACATAATCGGTGGGCAGAGTCATAAAGACCTGATGAATGAATGCACTGGCGGTCTCTTTGAGCGGTCTAGCAACACGCGAACTGATCCATCTCTTTCTACGACGAGGAATGATAAAATTGATTTAACAATTAAGATGCTCGCTAATTGGGCAGCTCGGAAGTGTTTGTTTTCAGCAATTGACACCTAACGGGAGAAATGTTTATTAGCCGCGTAATTAAGTTTTTAATCAAAATTGGGCAACCGCTTCCAAGCGCGCAGCGTCACCACTTATATTGGAAATTATTTGTCGACTCAAGACCTCTCGTCCCGTATCTGTTTTTGCCGCAAATTTTCGATTCGGGGGCGGTGACTGGGACAAATTTTCATTGCGACTTCCAGGCCGAAAGAGTCGCAACTGCGGTGAGCCCACTGTTGACGTTGGTGACGACTTGCCTTTATTATTACCACCGCAGACCGCAAAGCGTTATTGCCGTGTAAAGCGAGGCGGTTAGACACCGTTTGAGTTGGACGTCCCATAATGGTCGGTCTTGCCGTTTTGCCTCTTATCCCTGGATATTCGGAGCATGTTGAATGGTTGCCAGGCAGCAAGTCTGAACACATGTATTCAGGGAATCAGCGACCCGCTTCGTTATTTACTAAACACATTTACAAATTCTATAGTGTACGCAAACAAAGCCCGTTCTACCTGCCGCACATCTCTAAATAAACACCGGCTCCGGCATAAATACTGATTATACAGTGTACGGCCTGCTTCTCGACTTTTTTTATTGCCGCCAAATTAACTGAGATTGAAAAAGAGGGGGCTTCACCCAAACCTGCGGCCACGAAATCGAGATGATTGACGTTTCAACCACTCCCAGAGAGCCAGGCCAGTTCTCGGAAGGACCATTATATTACGATGGGTCCCCCATGTGGTAGATTACCTAACCCGGGACGCACATTTGTAAGCACCATAATGGTATTCTTTTTTTTTGTGGGGTCGCGACGTGGTTTATGGAGGTTTTGGCCTAATTTTGCAATATGCAATTTAAAATTTGTTAAGTCTGAAGAACTCGTAATGAGACGCGCTCAAGTATTTTTTTTATTATCTATCCTTTCTTGCTTCCATCACTTTTAGTTCTTTTGATTCTGTGTTTTACTAACTACAAGATGTTGGTGTCAAGTTTTGTTGCGATTTTTTGTGGGGACATCAGTTTGGGCGAATGCGTGGCTTATAGCTGGTGGTTTGGACCGACGCGCCGGTAATAATTAGAAGCCGCCTTTGGGCCGTCGCCGATTTACTCTTCGGCGACAGGACTGCGTCCCAGACGCCCCAAAGTGGTCCCGTAATTTGTTAATCTCGATGTCACCATGTTTGCCCGCGTCGATTATAGGAGTCTGGGACTGCTTTTAGTCAAAACATTAGCTGCTCGCATGATAAAGCCCCAGATAAGAAGATTTACGGCCCCCGTCTTCAGAATACGACAGTTTACTTCAGTTTGGTCAGAAGTTTCTCTTTGTACCTAACGCGCTGTGACATCTGCTGTGACCACCCACATTCCACGTATATACCAGAACAAGAAAGACCCAATTTCTCGCCCATTATTCGGAGTTTCGGGGCCGTTGCGATGGATCTCTCAATCAGCGGTAAGTGCTTTCCAAAATTCGGCAGATTGTAAAGGAAGGCGAGAACAAAACACTGAAACATACGGCCAGGTTATACAGACTTGAGTAATTATAACGTATTTTGACATCGAAGTCCAGGTTCTTTGTCACGTTGAAATTTCGAAAGCTACCAAAAGCTACGAGAACGAGAAGCCTGAAGCTTAAAATAAAAAAGCAGAAAATTTCAATTTAGGGCAAAATTTTGCACCAAAGTGTTCAAATTGTCATAGGTACTTTACAAATTCTTTTTCTTCTTTCCAACCCATCAAGCGTTTCTTGGCCAATTCGTAAAGATAAAGAGTGAAACGCATCCGGCGATTTTTTTTCTTTGGGGTTGCAAGTTGTTTGTACAATGTGCCTTTACGATTATTATTTTTTTACATGTAGGTACTTACTTACAAAATATAGATTTTACCGCGTCTGAAAGTTCAGGCACGTGTTAGTTGTTATCAAGTGGACGGTGCGATAAGAGCAGAACCATTTGCATAATTGTAAATAATTTCGGAACACCGAGTAGATGTTGACCATGCAGGAAACACGCCATGGTTAATAAATAATGTCGGATGTGTAATTTCGTTTACTTGTGCAAATATTGCGGTCCGCGCAAAATTCAACAACGTTCAATAACTGGGTGCCAACACGCATATTGACGGAATTAGAAAGATATCAATGGGAAGAAAAAAGGTAAATAAATAAGCAACATTCGGGTATGTGCTTAGGACATGGCTCGATTTTATCAAATACAGTCTAATCTCCACCTCTTGTGATCGCGTTTAAATATGAAATCTCTGTTTAAACAAACGCCTTGTGGATTATTAGGTGACAGAAAGTTACCCTCCACAAAGACCTCAACTTATCTAAGCGTGTACCCTCAAATACTGATTTACGGAGAAAAAGATTAAAAACTATGCGTCGAGAAGTTTCGCCCCCAAAAAATTACTAAAAGATATTTTACTTTAAATTCCTCAATCTTTGTATTGATGATGTAAGGAAAATTTTCCTTGGCTGGTGATTTTGTTATTTTTCCAACCTAGTTTCGTTATTCAAACAACAAATGCATTACGAGATATTTGCGTGAAACATTCTGTAGATTGCAAGAAAGCGTAAATGATTTTTAAGGGGGAAAGCGTCTCATTTGGAGATGTTTACGTCCCAAGTAGGTAAACATTCCAAGCTTGGTGGGTGGGGCCGCAAACACCGGGATTCGGTGGGCCTCCGATTCGAAGCTACATTGTCAATTTAAAAAAAAAAAAAAAAAACATATTATTTAGGCTAAGAAGCTTTTGCAATTATTTTTTTCGCGAAAGTCGTTTGTGGCTCGAGGAGTTACGAGATTGTGGTTTGAATAATGTGTCAACTTTTTTAAGATCAGCCACATGGTGCACCCGAATAGAGAACTAAACACTATGGGAATTTAAGATTTTAACACTATCAGGGTATTAAGTACACTTAAATAAACTTATTTTAATAAAAAAAATTCAAGTTTTTGCGCTACTGTATTAATTACATGGATTTTAAGAATCCTCGTGACGTCACTTACGCTTCCGTAAGCATCGTGCGTTGAACACGTACCGTCTGTGAAGGATAGCGCATCAAACAATAGACGCAGTCTACGTCATCAAAATTTATTTTAATTCTTTTAAGGTATTTAGGATCCAGATATCGCCCTGCAGTTTTCACCATCCCGCATGTTTAGGAATACAGTTTAATTTAAAAAAAATTAAAAAAATGTAGTTTTGTTCCCTATATGACACTTCGAATTGGTTGAGTCGAGGAAGTGCATTTTGCCCGGGAGTGAACTACCTTCTATGGCTGAATTAATTGAGGTGTGTAATCATGTAGGTAACTCTGTAAGTAAATACGTTTTGGTTCGACGTAGTGCCCCTAGCAAGCGGCTTTAAAGTCTCGTCTCGGAATAATCTGCAACCTGGCATCGAATGTTTAATACTCGAAAGACGAGAAGCAGATTTGTGCCAGAAACGTAGGCAAGTAAACGTCTCTCCCCATGCCATGGGACATTTCTGAGGCTTCCGGCAACATAATCCCTTAGCGACAGTAACCGCAGATTTCTTAGCCGGAGCCCCCGGTTCTCCCCATCTAGAAAATAATTTTTCCATCGTCCCGCATCCACGTACAATTTTTCGTCCTGTTCGTGTTGTTATTCGAGATGATGGCCCCGGACAAAACGTGATAGTGTGGAGGAGGCGGACGCAGTCACGTACGGACCAGTGTAATGAGCCGAGGAGATTTGTACACTATCGGATCACTCGCGCCCTTGCCTCTCTTTTCGATGGTCAATCGCATTGTGACCAACTCAACCGCGGTCCGATCACTCCCTCGCCTCTACAAATATTTGGGTTGATGGGCCGTGAAAGGAAAACTCGGACCGATCGGCCCTAATGGGCCACCTCCGACCGCTTTCCGGAAAAATTACAAAATCCGACGACAGGTGCAATAATTTCGTCAAAAATATCGTAAATCACGCCACCACGGCCGGAGAAGACGTTAATTTTTATGATTATTGGGGCCAGCAACGTCGTAAATGTGTTTTGCTGGTGTTCTTGTCCGGCTGCACTTTACCTGAATCTCGGCCGAGCCAGGAAGTCGTCTCTACCCGAAATCCATTTTTAATGATTCTGAAGCCACCCCCTGCTGACTGGTCTGGTCGCCGGAGGCAGGTATTCCAGCTTTCTCCAATACGCAGATCAATGTTGCAACTGAGTCTGATTTAAATGATAAAGGGTTCGGTGCATGATAATGTGGGTGTCATTGTCTTAGCTTACTGCACTCGACTCGTTTAAGTGATTTATGATTAATGCAAACTACTTAGGTGCGACAATAATTATCCAGTCGGTGTCGCGCGAATAGCTGGCTAAAACGTTATAAGTGGCGCTTTTAAGATAAGCGGTTCTGAAATTTCATCACGTCATAAAAACATTTGTTCCATTATCTAAATATTTGGAAAGTACGGACTTTTCGGCGGAAAGTACTTGTCGATTCGATTTTTTACGCAGCCGGTGCTCGATGGTTCATAATGGTAGCCGTTGTACCGGCGTGAAATGTGCTGCTGGCAGGTAATAAAATAAACAATGAAACTGCATGCGATACCCCCCCGTCGAGTGGGCATGACGCATTTTTTGGTGCAGGAGAAACAAGGAGAGGACGACTCTAAAAATCCAACTGAAAGAAAGTTGACCAGTCACAAAACTGGTGGGCAAAAATAAAAAATAGAACCAGCATTAAAACTTCTCTTTAAATTATTCCAAGAAAGTGTCGAGAGGATGGGAAAAAGTTGAGAAATTAAGATTCTCTTCTGATTGTTGTTCAAATTTTTCAAACTTGCTTTTAAAATCGCACCCTCGAAAAGATTCCAAATGATGTTTCTTACAATATTCTTATTTTTCGAAGTGCCCAAAGCACAGTTGTAATGTGTGCTGCATACCCTGGAGTTCACGGACGGGGTGGCGTTGCGGGGGCGGCGGTTGCCTGCAAATGCCGATCGTTCGTCCAAAAAGACGTGGAAAGGCCCATTAAGCGGTTTTTTTTTTGTGCGACGTCAATGTCCAATTATAAATTTCCACGGCGGATTACCTTCGCATGATTAAACAAACACAACGACATGTAAAATCACGGCGGACGGAACAAGATGGCGGCCCATCCGGCGAGGCTGTACAGTAATGAGGCGAGCGAGTAACGGGGGCGGGGGTTGACGGCTCTTTGCCGGTTCAACGGGCAGAAATTGATAGGATAAATTCCGGCTCTGAATTGGTCCCGACCAAGCGTGAATCGTCTGGGGCGCGACGAGCTGGTTCACTAGTGTAAGGCCCTTCCACTCTTGAAAAACAGGAGCTTCCAGACTGCTTTCCATGAAAATTCGTCGAAATCGGGGAAACGGCATTGGCGAACAAGAGGCGCTTCGGTGATGAGGCGCAGCTCGGAAGGTCAGTAATAAGCTGCATTATCACGTCATAATGAAAGGATTGAAGCGAGCTTTGTCAGCATCTGTTGGCTTTCAATGGGGACCCCAAAAACTTTCCGAGTTTTACGGCGTAATAATACGCTACATGCCACACCTATTATTAGAAAATTACATTTTGAATTCGTGCACTTTTTGTACCCCTCCGATTAATCAAGTTGCAGCTGGCCAAAGCTGCCGAGTGGGGCTCCACAGACGAAGAGGGCGACACCGAAGCTGGTCCACTCGACGAGCTTGTGATTGACACTTTAACTGCGCTGCCTGCCTCCACAATGAGACAGGCTTGAAATTTGTCACCTCCTGATTTAACTGAAAAGCCGCCGAAAAGAACAGCGGATTGACGATCACCGATCCAAATCACAGACGTACGTTTTTATCAACGCACATCCCCCTCTTCGGCGACCCGACGGATAATGAAAAATTCCTAAATTCATGATGCTACAAAGATTAAGGAAGCTCCTTACGTGTTTTTATCCGGATTCCCAACGGCGTTCTTCACTGATGCGCCTTGTAGTGGGATGATCAGCCCCTCAGATCCGATAGTATTTCATTATCCGGGGAAACGCAATACGCTAGCCAGTTATTGCATGCAAATTCCGGGAGGCGAGCCGAGATGGCCGGTCCGGCGTCCGTTTCGCCTCTCGAACTGCTGGACGTCCTTTCCAATAAAAGAAAATAAGATCCCCGAAGAATTTCCTCCGTTTTAATGGCTTCGGTGCGGTGCGACTACTGCAAGCTGAAAATAGCTTTACGACGCTCAACATCCGATGAACCCGAGCCGTGACCCGGACCCCGGGGCGGAGGACCCCTCCCAGCCGCGCCGCCCAACTTCCACCCTCCAGCGGCTCCACCATCTCCACGCCAAGTCACAGCAGCCAGAATTACGCTGAAGAAAATAATGATTTAGTTAATGATGACCAGAACCCAGATGTTTCAACTATTTCACTGTTGATTCGAGTATGAGAGTGTTCTGCAAAATGAAATTCTGATGAGATTTAACAAAATTCAGATTGCCCGTTGCCCGTGATTTTCATAATCAGAAACCAAAGCTTTGCCAGAAGATTTGCTTTGTTTCGGTGATGATTATGGGATGATGATTGAGGAGTAAGTTGATGATGTTAGTTGTTGCATTTTCGCTTTCACAATTATTTTAAGGGGCAAATAAAAGTTGCAGCACAGCCAATACTCATAACCACTACAGTTGTGATGATGAGGCAATGATGTTTCCGAACAATTTCTTTTATTTTTTTTGTCTATCCATAATTTGAGAAAATGATGCTTGACCAATTGTTATTTTGAAATCTAAATTCAAAGTAACCGAAATAAAATTTTGGTTCTTCGAATAAGAGACGGGGCTTTAGGAGCTGGACTCGGCTTCCGTTGTCAAGAATATGGCGGTTGCATGCGGGAGTCGAGGGAGCGGGGTGCTCCGGCGGTTAAGAAAGAGATTACTGGGATTAAGGCGGAAAGTCTTTTAATCAAGAATTTGCCTTCGGTGGCGCAAACTGCCGAATGGGTCGGTCCTCGGCGGAGGCCCGGAGCGCTCGGTTGCGGTGGTCGAGCTGGAGGCGACCGTGGCAACTCGAATTTGAATCCAATGAGAATTCCTGGAGCTCTTGATCTTTTCGTTGGTCTCGTTTACATCGCTGATTGTGCTGCGAGAGCAGCATCCACTTAAACTGCCCTCGACGGCGCACCGTTCGAGCTGAAAATACTAGAAATAACATTTGGTTGCCTGCGTCCGAAAAGACCGTTGTGTGTGTCCCTCCGATAGCATAAATAAACTTTTCCACCGAAAACCGCCCTTCCTTCACCATGCGGGTCGCGGATATGTGGTGTTTTTTCAGGGAGTCAAAATGGCGCAGTTCGGTTATGTAAAGTGACTCCGGAGTTCAGAACCCTCTTTGTCAATATTCCCTGCATATGGATGGATGTGTTAAACACGCGCCAATGCAAGTCGAGCGCACATTGCGGGATGGCAAGATGAGACGCGACTTATTGTTGAGAGATACTGAGCTGCTTCCTGTTTACATATTTGAATGGAACTCGTCTTATCTAAACCGAGGATCTCTTTAATGAATTACACCTAACACAAACATTTCGACATGGAGCCCGGGAGCTACCTTCTTTATCAAGAGTGATGAAATTTAGGCAACTTGTACAAGCCGCCAGGTGGCGCAACCACCAAATGACGCTTTTTTTTTTTCGTAGCATCAAGGCGGCGAACAACACTGACGACTTGTTGATACTGCACGCGGGGATGCCGGAAGTTCCTAATTAGATTGCAATTATTTACCATGACAGCGTAAAAGATCCGGCAATAAAGCAAATTAAAAGCAAACACCTCAAGGCGGGCGGCAATTTTTCAAATTTCTGAAACATGAAGAAGAACCAAAGGGTCATTGCCGTGCCCAAATTTTTTCTTCTCAAGTCCTCTCAAATTTACAACCCCTTTTTGACCTCGCTGTTTCTAACTCGCAGAACTTGTTCTCGAGTATCTAAATGCGATGTGGAACGGGTTGCTTTACCATTTGGTGCGGAGCAAAAATTAGCAGGAATAAGGGAGAAGGTGGCATTGATCGAAATTGGTATTCAGGTTCAATGCCAATTTTCTCAGTTTATTTTGCCGCCGGGGACGCATCTCTGGCCAGTTTAAACATTACTCACGTTGTCCCATCATGCGTGGATTACATACACGGACCATACGTGTGTGTTGAGCACGCGCCCTCGGTATTAAAAATTCTCCCTGTGTGACATCCCATATGTCGTCGAGTCTTTCATGGGATAGGATCAACGGTAATTACGCTTTTTAAACATGAAGCTGGACCATTGTTGCAATTGTGGGAATAAAGGGGATGGCCGGCCATCTCTCCCGATGGCCCGATCTGTGCCAGCAGATAAGATCCGAATGCGCAGATAACAATGACTTAATAGTACGCCACTTGCTAATGTCATATCATTAGAGCGAAAATGGGGGACACGCTGGGCTCCATTGAATATCGCCATCAGCAGTCGCATATCGCTCAGGATCATCTTTCATCAAGCTTTTAACTCTGCAGCCAATAGTGAATAATTTTTTTAAATACGATTTTTAGGTTACCACTAGAGATGTTGTTAGATGTTGTTTTTATCTTGAAGCATTCAAGAGTGGCAAATGTCTAACCCCCCAGATTTAAATCCTTGTGACTTTCATTTCTGGGGGTCTCGAGACCTGTTTGTCGCGTGCGAATTTTGAATATTTTGCGGCCTGCTGGATCCCAATTTTGGTTTTGGCGTTCGGGCAGTTCTTTGTGTTGGTGTGTGGCGGTGAGAGTCGTCGAAATTTGCGAATTGAATGCGGCGGCGATGTGGGGGTGTATGGATCAGCTCGGAGCACCAGTGAATTAGACGGATCAGGTAGCCGTGTATACAGCGGCGTACTCATGCCGTTGCCTACAGTTTATATGAAGCGTCAGTTGCAGATCTCTTTGAAGTCCGTCGAGCCCGAGGCGTCGCGAGCGTCGTTCCCTCCGTCCCTCTCTGCCCCTCTACCTGGCGGCATGCAAATATCTTCGTCGAAAAATACACCTCGACATAAAGAGAGAACAAGTGCGCCCGGAGTTGGACCGATAACGATTTTAATAAAGAGAAAACGGCGGTATTTATCTGCTTTATTGTTTGCGTATGTCAAGTAATCCATCAATCACGCCGAGAGATAACGCGATATTTTTATTTAAAAAATCAACAATGACGAATCGGTGCGCGCTAATTTGAAGAGGCCACCGTCGTCAGATAGAAACTTTTGGAAATGGGAAAAACTTGTAAACTGCGCGGATGAGCGGATTAATAACGTTCCAGTCTAATGATTCCGCACAACGTATTTATAACCAACCACTTGTGCATCTGACTTCGGCTAACCAAACAATCGGGGTTATATCCCACAACAGTCCAGACTATTACACCCTTATTTGGCCGAGCGGAAACACACAATAAACCAACAGGGCCGCCACCGTACCGGTTATGATATAATAATTCATAAGTACACACGTTTCATATGCTACATGTGACCGATCCGACCCCAACTATTACCAACCCCCGGCGCTCGCCCCAAATCAATTTGTGCAATTGGTGGGGTTGATGATGAGGACGATGGAGATGGGAAATTACGACGTTTGCATAAAGGGGCCGCATGATTAAAAACTCGTATAGTCGGAGCCGGGAGATTGCAGATACTCTAAATTACACGGAGCTGAAATCACGGTGGGGTGCGTCCGATCGAGGGTTGCAAGACGGGAAGGGATAAACTTGTCACATGCCTCGTGTTATTCGGTTGTTTACAGCAGTTTTACCAGCGGTCCAAATTCGCAAATCCCCCATTTGCGCGAATGCAAAATCCAACCCTGTCAACAACCAACCCAGGTTTTGATCAAACAGCCAACGTACAATCGGTTGCAAAATTAATGGACAACTCATCTCCCACTCTTCGAGTTGTTCTCACAACGTTCCCGCAACTTATTGCGTAGTTCACTGTTTCATTAATTTAGAATAATTGATGGGACATTAATTTGGCAGTCGACTGCACTGTATTATTTTCCTCAATTGAACATTTGACGCAACTTATACTATTGTGGTTCATATTTTTATTTTGCTAAAGAGAAATTCTTCTCAAAATTTGTTATCGAGAAACAAATTGAGGAGAGAGACAACCACTTGCTTCTTTTACTTCTATACTGTGTGCTGCGCATGCTATCAAAACACTTAATTTACAAATAATAACTAGTGAAAAGAGAAAATGCGAATTATTATTGTCTATTTAATTTTATTGTGTTTGGAAATTGTGGTGTACGTAGTTTAGTTGCGACATAATATGTAATCAGTTCTTCTGACTGTAAGTTTTTGTTCACGCCATTTTAGAAAAAAAATCATTATTGAGGATAGGTCAGTAGTGGCGGTACTGAGACCGTACCTACTACCGAACAATGCTATTAAGCGCCACAAGACGTCAGTCGGCTTATGACCAGTCGTTAACTTTTGGACATTTTTATGACTTTAGTGGTTTGTCAAGTTTGCCGATAGAGGTCCCTTAGAAATTTTCAGAATTTGTTGTCACACTTTGAGATAATCTCTTTTAAGTGGTATCCTCGTACCGCCTTTCCCCGACGGGCCAGTCGGTTGTTGTCAAATACGTTTTTTGACTTCAGTCAAACTCGACTTGTGGTCGCGAAAGTTCTACCATTGACTATTTGGCCAGTGTAGAGAGTACAACAACATGGACCTCGAGAGGTGCCCCGTAACTCTGTGCCAGGTGTTTTAAAAGCTCGTGTTAGTTTGTGGTTTCGTCAAAACTCACTGGACTAAGCAGTGCCGAAATCAATTTTCTAAATAACATTTTTGAAATCCAATATCCCCGTGCAGTTTAGTGTTTGTTAAAACGATGGATCTCAGTATGCCAAAGGTTAGAAAAATTTTGGCGAAGGACGAGGAATCAATTTCGGTTCAGATATCACTTACTGTGAGAAAGAAACCTTTACCCACTTCCGACTCAGAAGAAAACGGAACTAAATCACAAGTAGGTGCAAGTAGCTGGTTGAGGGAAAAATTGGGAATATTTGGGGTTGTTCGCAATGTCAGCACTCCACGTGGTTCGGTCGGCATGTCAGCGCACTACGTGGTTCTGTAGGCATGTCAGCCCACCACGTGGTTCGGTCGGCATGTCAGCGTACTACGTGGTTCTGTCGGCATGTCAACGCACCACGTGGTTCTATCTATGTCGCCAACTACACAATTTTGAAAATTGGGTTGACGTACTATTTTTGAAAAATGCCTCAATTAGACGGACAAACTTTGGGTGGTTGCAAAGGACACTAAACGCAGCGGTTTGACATGGCAATGTTTGGCCAAAACGGGCCCATCTGTGGGCACGGGTTTATGGACAGAAATTGCTTATTTTGGTTACTTTTATAATCACTCGAAGATTTTGCAATATGGAACCCCCTGTATATTTTGGTCTCCAGGTAACTGGTCGCTCTTCTTTTGGTGGCGGTTCCGTGTTCCGGTCGGTTTTCCGTAAATTATGACCTAATGATGGGTGGCATGGAAGCTGCCAGTCAGCGCCCGTCCTTCCCAGCGGCCAGTTTTTGCGGCTATCGCGGATGGTCTCTGGGATTATTGGCATTTATTAATCAGGTATAGGTAGGTCTCTCTTTCTGAAAATGCCGCTGACACCACCACCATTATAAAAGTCATCGGTAATTAAGTGAGAAACTCGTTAGGGCTGGTTTATTTTATTTGGTTTTGTGTGTGTGTGTATGTGTGTGGGTTTGATAATTATAGGTCCGGGCGGAAACAGCGCGCTCTGCCGATGGCTCGCGGCAAGTCTTCTCAGAACTAACAAGGTTTCTTTGTGTCGTTTATATAATAAATTACATCGTTCGTCTGCCAAGAATTATTCGCGCTTGCCGCAAAAAGACGGACTTCTATTTATCAAAATATTGTTCCAATATGCCACTTTCCGTTACGCTTTCAGCTAATTGGGCGACCTCCACGTGGAAAGAAGGCGAGATTAAGCGGCAAAAGGCTTTTTACACCATTGAGGGGCATCAACCTAATTAAGCTCGAGCTTCGCCACGTGGAAACAGACAAAATTTTAGACAGGCGGAGATCTAAGGTTAAACAGAAACTGGAGCCTACTTGTTCTTAGTTTTCCTTTTTTTTTAATATTTTACTTAATATTCAGCCCTATTGCGTATAACGGGTGTTTGGCCTAACATGGGATGTTTGGCCGACAACACCAAAAGGATGTGAGCTGTTTGAAGTGACGGTCACATTCTAATGGTGTTGTCAGACAAACAACCCATGTTGGGCCTTTGGCCAAACATCCGTGATCCGCAGAAGGGCTGGTTGCTGGTTGGCAATAGTTTTGTTGTTGGAGGTAAAAAACAGTCCATTTGGTGTTTCAAATTACGTCAACAGGGTGTTCCCCTTCAGTGTTGTTAGAGATGGGCGAGAGGTCAAATAGCATAACTCATTTTTTCAACTTTCCGTTTTGGGCGCTTGAAGGGCGCGCGATCTTGAAAAGTGCCATCTAATGGGCGTTGTTAAAAACGCTGATTGTGCCGTAACCGATAATTAAATTCGGAAACTGTATCTGCTGTAACTTACCCGTGAGTTTGGTGAATGCGCCGCTGATAATTAATATGACGTGTCTAATTTGTCTTTGAAGACTACGTAGCCGGAGACACAGGGGCTGCCTAAATCTCTTTGCGTTAACGATACGTAACGAAATGTATAAATAAAAGTGCTGCGTTTCAAAGCGGACAGATAGAAACGTGTAATTGGTCTAGTTTAGCGACATGCAAATCAAAGGAGCGCGCGTGACTAAACATATCGCCTTACCCGCCGCCTAGAACAGCCGTCGGCGCTACTGACGACGCCTCCAGCCGCCTTCCCTAATATCGCGTTTATCCCAAAAGCATTAATTATTTACTGGCAAGTCTTGCGTCGTCGCGATCGTCCAACATACTTATTCGTCTTGTTCTCTTCATCGAACTCGTCTTGGAAGAATTAAATCTCCGCTATGGGGAATTTAATCGATCATGACCGGCTATGTGAGGAGATTAAGCACTCTCGGTCGTGTCCCCAAAGGCCGGCTCGGTAAGTGTATTGGGGGATAAAAACAAGACATGCTGGGAAATCGTAATTGAGATTAGATTGCGTTAATTACGAGAATGTGTTTATGGCCGCGCCGAGATTTAGTGCTTCCAGGGAAGAGAACATGGCCGTGAAGCGTGCTTCATTGTCAAATTCGATAGCGACTAAACGCTATCTTTTACGGGTTTTCCACGCAGCCGTTAAATTCGCCAGGATACAGTCCACAACACGACAGCAAATTACTTTTATTCCTCATTGTGTCGGCTTGTGGCGCGGGCAAAACTTCGGTCTAATACGTCATCAATCAAGCAACAACGTTTGACCGATGACAACTGTTCAGTGTAAACGTTTCGGGTGAGAGGATTTGGAAAAATAATCGCGAGTGATGGGGCTTTCTTCACGAATTTGCCGCAGTCATGTAGAAGTCAGCTGCCAAGAATTTGTTGTTTGGCTCGTTGAAAACTGCATTTTCATATCTCCCTCAACACCTGCAACGTTCCTCGTGATTGCTTTGCTGCTGATCCTTGCCAAATTGCTCGCCAAATCCTTAAGCGGTCCAATAACCCCGCTAGTACTTCGCGGAGATAAAGACCAATCATTTCGATGAGTTCTTTGGCGTCCCTGAAGAAGTCCTACTATTCTTTTAAGGTGTGAAGTTTATTCTTTAACTGTTTCTGTTTTCTGTGCTTTCATCGGACGTCAGATAATTTTTCTGGTCGAGAGGCGAGGCAGTGATGTTTTATTCTTCTCTATAAATACTGCGTCGAAACGTCGTAACCCGGGGCGAGTTGTCTGCCCACTCGGAGCCGAAACCATCCAAACGTATAATGTGTGGTTATGGAAGACTTGCCAACTTGATAATTATACACACGCGGTCTTAATGCGAAGTAATGCCACACCAAGTTTTAGTCCTTAACAGGAACTGCGGTGTACGGACGTCCTGGATCTACCTGTTGTCTGCATTGGGTAAATGGTAATACGTAATAATAGCGCCGTAATAGAGGTATCGCGTGAGGTGACGAGGTGTGGTTGAAATAATTAGCGCATTAGGCCACTCCGCCCAGGTGGTTCACGCAATGGCAAATCTCGACCAACAACGCCGAATTCACCAGGTCCGTTAGGGCGATTTTTCCGTGTTTTCCGACTTTTAATGAAATTACGCTGCGCCTTAAACGATTTTTTCGGGGGGTTGGTTAAGTGTCGGGGTGTCACTAAAGCGTGGCACTTCACGTATTATCTTATTTGTCCAACTATGTCCACATGTTTATCAAAAACAATCAATACCCAACTAAAACTTCTTGGGGAAAATTGTGGAGGTGGCGAGTGCAAGTTTCGGGATGTCTGGTAGCACACGTAAGCTTCTCCTCCTACCAGCGTCGCTTCCAGGCGGCGTCGTTCAAAGGCTTTATAAATAACATAACACAATCTACCGGCGACGCATCTGTGGAAATTTTATTAGTTGACGAAGACGCCGGCTCTCTTAGCTTTTACAGTTCTAGGACACGCTAAATGACAAAAGAAAACAAATGGAGAGAGAACTGCACATACACCAAGGTAGCTCCGGAGAGCTAACGCAACCCTTTGCCGTCAAACAAAGCGGACGTGTTTGATTTTCAACCGCAAACTTAATTATCGGCGAGGCAGCCATAGAGACTTTCGGGACTAATTAAAATTTTAACAATTTTTTTCCTCCGTGATTAGCCCGGGGGCCAAAGGGGCCAAATTAACCTCGGAGTTTGAAAATTATCAAACCACCTTTCGTCTAGGGACGTCGTTTTCAACTCGTCCATCCCTGGAGGTTGATTGAATTTTTTTTTTGGTACCAGGCAGTTCCCGCTCCTCAAACCCCCTCTCCACTTTTGCAGACCCGATAATTGCGTAAAAAAATTTTTTGATGGATGCTGACAGGCCTCGGGGAGGAAGCTGGTTTCGGGGGAAAAATTGTCGGGTCTGACTCGACCGAATGTGGCCAGCTTTGTTTTCTTTTCGTCTTCTCGGGGAAAATTGCAGTTGGCCGTTTTTCATCAATTTGTTTTTCCGCCAGAGGGGCAGTAATTCTCGCAATGTGTAATATCCAGGCACGTATTTGAATTCCTGGAAGTCGTAACTATTCGGGCGGGGCGATCGGTCGGAATTTCATCAGCTCCGGCCACCGGAAAGGCATCGCGCTTTCCTCCCTGCCTATCCTATCCGGCGAATCCACCCACTCCGACGGGTCCGGCGTAGGAGAGCCGTTCGAGTGTATTGTAATTACCCCATCTGATTAAAATAACTTCAAAGTAGGAATCTTGTTATTAGATACTTCTATTGCGACGCCGCCGCCGCCTGCATCGCGGACCTTTTTCCTGCCCCCGGAATCGCATTGGCATCAGGCCGAGCAGTCGTCGCCGGACTCGACGATTTTTCGGTATTGTTGAAAAATTCGCGCTATGAAAAGGATGCGCGGGTGGTTGGGGTCGAAAAGTGGCGTAGGTGGAATTTCGCCCAATTCCGGGAGAGCGTCTCCGGCGCCGCGCTCCTCTATTTGCTTCCCGCGACACTAACAGAACACAGATGTTGTTTCCTAATTAAAAAGAACAGCATTCTGTACAGTACAAAATGATAACCGACGCGTTCGCTCACTAATTTCAACTCGAGAACAAAATGAAAAATCAGGCCATGAATTGGAACAAAGGCGCCTCGGCAGCTCTAATTAGGACGCATTGTCGAGGGCTGCGTGCTCAGTTATATTTTAAAAGAACAAGTCTTCAACTCGAGTGTTGAATTTTACCTCGCGCTCTAATGACTTAACTGAATTCATTACATCGCGACCGGCGCCCTCCCACACTTTAACTCGCCTCTTTAACGTGTGTACCGGGACTCGGTGCGTAGCTGCAAGAGCTTCGGTAATTAGCTATCTGGCGTTCAAATTAACTTTTTGCCGAGACCGTAGCTCCTGCTACTGGCATCTTATTAATCCGGGAATGGCTTCAACGGGCAAAAATGAAAATCCACGCACTTCCGGGTAAATTGCTTGTGCCTTAGATACAGACTGACGCTCAATTTGTTCACTTTGAGCGCGTTCAGAAAATCCATCGCGCCTTTCAGATGCAAATCGCTTAATTTATGTACTTAAAGCAGGTGCATGGTCCTAATTGTCCCGGATCCTCATTCTAAGCGCTTCCCGCGGCGGGAGATGATTCCTCTACCTCCGTTCGATATACAGATTTTTTCAATTACCTTGCTTTGACGTCTCAAAAGGGACCGACGAAAAGGGCATATCTATAGTATCTACCACATTAATCCGTATTTTACAAGTGCATATGTCTTCATCTGGATTTGCATCTTCTTCCCTTAAAATTAAGTTGTCTCCTCATATTCAAAAAAATATATGTATTGCTCTGAATTTTGTCAATTTTCCTTATGTGTGACACACACATCTACATTTAACTCTACTTTTCACTTCACACTTTTTTATCCTCTATCATCTGTTCTGCCTCTTTCATAGTTGTGTTTTTATTCTTTGTCTCTTTTTAAGAGTTATTAAACTCTACAACATCTTCTTGATAATTGTGTTTTTTGACAAGATGTTTTAGAGTTGAGCTATGGTTGAGTAACTCTTAAAGTTATCTTGTTGAAACATTATTCTCATAATAAAATTGTCCATCAGTTTTCTACGAGGGGTAAACCGCTGAGGAATTATGGTGTACACCATTCAGGAATAACAGGAATTTTGGGGATTTATTTTTGCTTAGTAGGATTTATTGGGAGTTAATGGGAATTATCCGGAATTATGGGGATTTATTTGAAATTACGGAGATTTATTAGAGATGTTGCAGGAATTACATGGAATTTATTTTTTCTTGCTGCAAAACTACTGGCCTCTGCGCATGCGCAGAGGCATGCGCAGAGGTGGAAAGTCGGTTGTTATTAAAAAATCTTCGTTATGCTGGCTCTTGGGAGAAACAAAAGGTAGGGTCAGCACAGATCGACTACGAAGATTCATTAATAACACCAAAGCATCGCAGAAGAAGTTACAGTGTAAGTCATGCTCGAAGTCATATAAGTACAAGGGCAAGGTAAAATGCACCAAAAATTACAAATCAAGTCGGAGCGCTAAATATAAAAAATCATTAAAAAATGAAACGTCAGATGATACTGAATTATCAGAAGCTGATTGATACCCATGTTACATATGCCGATAGTACTGAGACCTTTTCTGATTATGTAGATAACGAAGTATACCTAGTTACTCGTCGGACAATGGTGAGAATGGGGTAAATCATGTACTCAGTGGGGCACCTTTAAAAAAAAAAGTTGAAACGCAAAGTACCGTAATTGAGACCAAAAGAGTAGTTATTGACTGCAAGAGATTTTATGCAGTTTACTACTAAGAACGGTGGTATCTTGGCAAAATTGTGGAAATTATTGACGGGAAGGCGTCAGGTGAAATTTTCAAAATTAAGTTCTTACAGAAGAATAGGAAGCAGAATAGAAGGTTTGCGTGACCGAAAATTAAATGGGACATTGCGATTGTTGAACGTCAGTATATATTCTATGGCCCAATTAAATTTGCAACGGACGTCGAACCATTTGAGTTGGATGATGATACGTTCGAGAAAATTTCCAAAACGTATGAACACATGAAAATGAATGAAAATTGAGATAAATTGTATTTAATTTTTGCTTCAATATTAAAATTTTTGTTTTTTAATTTTTGTTCTTTTGCTCTTGGGTGTAAATAAATTACTTTAGATAACCGTAGAACGCATTTAATTTTCATTACTGACAAAACGTGACAAATTTGTAATAATTCCCCTACATTAATTATGGGAGTTAATAAGGAATTATCAAGAATTCTGGAGGAGTTATGGAAGATGTGGAGGAATTCCGAAGTTTTTCAAGAGTTCTGGAAATTTATTACAAAATAAGGGAATTATTGATGAATTGTGGGGATTATTTTTATGAAAAGGAATTATGGTGTACAGTTTGAGGCCAGCGGTTTACCCCTCGGTTTTCTACTAATTTTTGGTTGTCAAGTTTCAAATTAATTATTTTTAATTTTTTTATCGACTTGAGAGGTGTGAAGTCGACAGTGAAATAGTCAAAAATACAGTTTCAGCTATTGGGGAGGAAGAGACGAAAATCAGAAGTATTTCTACTGTGGCGCACTTGTTAAACGTCTAACGAAAGTGAGGGCGGCTTTGTTTACGGTTTTTGCAAGACAATCCGCGCCGCAAGCTCGTGTTTTCTGAATCGAGTCCGACTTGGTGTTCCTTTTGATGTCACTTTTTGTGAGAATGTACATTATTTAAAGGATTAACTCGAAAGGTTATCAGAGTCGCGACACTTTTTATATTTAATTAAATCAACAAGTTGTGACCTCATATTATGCTCAGCGGGCGACTTTCGGTTGCCACATCGCCCAGCAATTTCCCGAAATATTGATGGGATGCAAATCCTTCCCCCCCGGTTCCCTCGAATAACTAGAGGATGGTATGCACGCGCCCTGTGTCCTATGAGAAGCGATTATAACGGGCCTGGAATGTCTAAATGAGCATTGAGATGTTGTAATGGCGCCCACCCCCCGACCCGATCTGATTTGGGGGGCGGCTTCCTTTGATCTCGCCGCCCTCAGCCTCCCTCGCCCTCTCCCGTCCGTCAGCGATGCATCTTGTATTTTGCAAGTGACTCATCAATTTGGTTCAATTGCGCGCATTTCAGTGTTGCTCAGTTTTAATTTAAAGTTGGACACATGCAAGGAGGAAGCTGCAACGCCGCCCTTTACCGAACGCAGGGTTAATTGAGAACAAATATTTGCCTCAGTTGCGACTGGAGCTGGATGCGCTCCACGAGACATCACCGACGCTTTTGGCGGCAAATCCAGAAATAAAATTCTAATGGGGAAGGCGGGGAAGCTTCACTTCCAAGGAGGTGGTTGTTAATGCGAAAAAATAAAGTTTGCAGCTTTGTTCTCCGGAGAATCACCATTTCTTGTTACTATCAAGCGATGAATTTGAGCGGGCTTTGCAGAGTTTAATCCGGATTATTCCTTGATTGTGTGTTAGTGCAGATCACCATTTTGGCTGCTGCATGCAAATTTTCGCTCTATGGAAACTAGTTAGGACGAAAGAGAGAGTTAGATGCCACCATCCCGGCGGCGTTAACTGCAGGCGTAGTTAATTGACAAATTCGACACCTGAGGGGTCGAAAGAAATATTTTGAGAATGGGGTTTTGAAGGTGGGGATGCGGGGTGAGCTCGGCGACGGCGTTGCCTTGGCGATTATCAAATTCGAAAAGTGCAAGTTCTGGAGGCTGGAGGGGCGAATCGGAAGGAAGCCGTTAGATTTGTCCAAGGAGCCATAAATGGATTAGGGCGAGGAGCGTAAGGACAAGCAATCAGGATAATGGGCCGGACACTTATCCGGGACTTGGCCGGGCTGCGGGTCCGGATGTGGTCAGATTCCCCTGTTTACCTTCGCCAATCACTCCAAATCTCTTCAAGGATTTTCGGCCCTTCCTGGCTTCCTTGTGTGCCAACAAGTCGACAAATCGAACCACTTCGGGATTCGACCACTTTATAAATTGAGCGCAGCCCTTGATTCATCAACACTTTTCATTTGAAAAGCGCTATAGTCAGTTTAGAGCCAAATTTAATCGGATCAGCGAAATATGTATGTTGTGATGGATATTTATTAGAACAAATTGAATCGGTTGCATGGGCGTTAATCAATTGGCGGTTGTAACAATAATTGAACTGTCCGATGATGGTCGATTTTCGCCACTTGTTCGGCGCCGCTCTTAATCTTGCAGCCAGGTTTCGGATTAAAGCTCCGGCAAATAAAACAGGAAATTAGTGACGTGGTCCTGAACGAACCGAGCGTTTTCCGGTGTCGTTTGAAACGTAACACTCGCAGAGAGGGGCATTGTTTTTCCGCACAAAGCCCGCGTTTGCGACAGTCGCTGATTACCCGCCACTGTTTTTTACCCGGCTAGTAATTATTTTTATAATTACACAGGTGTCCTGTAACAATGAGGCAGAACTGGAGGGCTCAAGGGGGCTCATTAGGGCCGACGTTCCCCCTTTCCCGCTCCCCAAAGATGCCAATTTATAACATTCGGAACGAATTTGAGAAAAGCGAATTTTTTGGCTGGTAGAATTGGTGCGAGGTTGCGGTTTCGGCGGCTCACTCTGTATATTGATCCGGGATCCGGCTGACGTTACTTCCTGACGGGGAATGGTTGGTGTACCTGCTTCGCGTCAGGGATGAATACCTAATTCCGTAGTTCATCTGGACGCCTCTCTGCCGTCATCAAGCCGTCAAATTTACATTTTAAACAGGCACGGGGCTTCTTTTTAGTCTCGCGCTCTCGTTAAATGCAAATGGCCGCCGTAATGAAGCTGCCGAGCGCCAACAGATGAACGAATAGAGCAGGACGTGGAGAAGCCGGAAATGGAAGACAAAGCCGACGAGACCAGCCTTGAGAAGTAAAAATAATTCGGCGGCGGGCAAATAGAAACGGAATTTAAAATACGGGCTCTTCTTGCTTTCCCGAGAAATTAATCAGGAGGATCCTCCGGAACAATATGGAAGGCAGGACATGATGACGGTGCATCATTGAGACTGGTAATTTGCTCAATCGAACAAGGGCGCTCTGTTCTGCATTACACAGAGAGACATGCATTTGCGAGACTGTATTAATTATCCTTGTGTCCTCGTCTGATGTTGCGGGACTTGGGGCAAAGTAGCAGGAGGGGTCCACTCATCTGCTAAAAGCCCGTCATGCGATTTTTATGATTGTGCGGACGGGCCATTGTGCGACACAATGGACCATGTTTTGTACACCCCTCTGTTGACATAAGGTTACGGCATTATACGGTGACTGTCAATGCGACCCTTCATCTTCACTTTCGCTCTACCTGGACGCAATAACACCATCTCTATCCAGCCCCGGCGCCCACATCTACACGGGTCCTTGAAAAATTAATTAAGTCAGCTATTGCCCCGGTGATGCGCCTGTGGACCCGACCGGAACTGCAACTTTCCTGCCAAATACGCAGGAATGCAAAAAATCGCACTCGAATCCAGACGATTTTTTCAACCGCTCTTCGAGCAACAACGCCCACGACGCGATGACGTCATTTTTAAATGCCAAATTTTTTGTTTCAAGAAGTTTACATTCAAGCCTTTGGTGAAGTCTCTAACTCAATTTTTGGTTAACTGATAAGTTTTTCTTTTTTTCGTTTTTGGAAGCTGCGTCCTTACCGAGGACGAGATGAGCGCTCTTCTAGTTGCTGCCTCCTGGTGGATGGGCAGGGGGTGGGATGGTGTCGGGTGCGTCGCGGCCTCGTTTAAAATAATATCGGCGGTGTCCGTCTTCGTGGAACTGGCGGGCGTGCGGTAATGGAACAGGCCAGAATAAATAAACAGACTATCAGAAAACGCATTACGATTCTCAATTATACAGGAAACAACATATTGGAGAAACAGCATTTCAATATCAAAGGCGACGGCGGCGGCGTCTGTACGCATGTGCCGGCCGGGAGCCCAGCGATGCTGGACCATTGGCTCCGGTCGATGCGACTCCGGGCTCCGTTCCCCGCTCCGGGTCCGCCCATGTGTAGATGAAGTTATCACGTCGCGCTTTTGATCTCTCTCTGAAAACTCGATGCCCATTTTCCCTAAATAACCTAAGCTGTTCGCGGCCGCCTCCGCGTTTAACACCGGCTTCGACGCTCCCGACGACGACTTTGCAACACCCGGAACTACGCCTTTCTCGTCGCCAACAAGCACGGCTTTGTGCTGCTTGGTGTGCGTGTGTGCGTTCGTAACTGCATTAATCTCTGTTTGTGGAGGATGCCGCGACACGTTTTCAAGGAATTTCACCGAAGATGACGCGATTTCTTTATTCAAATTTCCACGCGTTTTTCATACAAACAAAAATTTTGCCTTCATTCCCTTCATTTAACAAGCAACCGCAGCATCTGACATTCTTGTCGCAGAAATAATTTTCAAGTCTAGCAATTAGGCGGATGATCCGCTTATATCGTGACTTTTCCAGGTGGAGCTTTGGGGACTAAATTAGCCAAATTTGACAGGTGTTAAATTAAAGTTAGATTTCGCACCTTTGTGTCGCAATTGTAGAAACTATGGAACAGGCCACACAACGGAAGCGCTAGATATTAAAGAGCATTTTCCCGACTTTCTAGTTTTTTAAAACTTGATTAGGCCAATTAACTTAAATCTCTTTGTATCTCTTCAGCAATCTTTTCCATAATTCTGTTACTGATGAACCTTGCACATTGCTGACTATGCGATCAAACTTTGAACTATATTGAACTATATTGCTCGTAATTTTAATTTCATTGTAAGTTGTTCTAACTTTTACGTTAATTTTGTTTTTTTCTTTTCAGGTAAGTCCCAGTTTCTTGAATTCTTGGTGCCGGTCACGGTCTTTGGTAAGTATTAATTTCAGTCATTACAACTGATGGCATGAGGCTGCGTTGGTGCTGATTTCTAAACTGTTCAGGTTCAAGTCATTTTTTCTTAGGATCCCTTCTGCTTGTAATCCTCTAGAAACAATTCTTTCTTACTCTTTTGACCTACTTTTTTCTTCTATTTGAGATTTCTGACCATCTAAAAATTTTATTTTCTTCGAAAAAAAAAAAGTGACTTGAGATTAACCATGACATTTTTACGTTCCGATTCTCAACGTTTTTCTCTATTTTCTCTACTTTTTCCCCAGCATCGCGTAGGTCAGCAAAGCAACATAGAAATACATTGACGTAATCATTTTACTGTCCAAGGATTTTAAAATAAATTTTAATGATCACAGCTGCTTCAAGTGCACCGAGAATGACATGAAGACGATATTTGCGAAATGCACTCCACTAAAATGCGATAATATGAGGCGGAACGTAGTTGCTCTTCAAGTGTAATAAAATCAACCATTACCGCTTATTTATAACCTGACGTTCGTTTATGGTGGAAGGTGTAGAAGACAAAGACAACAATATTACCAGATGGGTGAAAAATCCAGTGACGACCGCGAACGTTTTTCCAAGCGTTCACCCGGCGCCTCCACCAATTGCACGAACATTTGTTAGATGCTTCAATTTTACTGGCAGATGATTAAGCAGAAGAATTTTTTTACTAATATATTTTTTATTACTCTTATCTTATGAGTATATTCATGGCATTTATGCAGTGCTTCTTTCTCTGTAATCATCACTCATGAGGCGCTAAAGGAATGACAACTTAGGTCATTGTTTACTTTACGCACTCTTCGATTTTCAAAAAACTAATTACACCAACGCATTCGTCACCATGTATACATTACGAAAATCAATATCTTTTTTTGTGCAAACTACTTTTATTTTTACTCATTTTTCTTTTTTTTCCCTATAAATTTTGCATAAAATTATTTATCATTTGCACAACATTTCATTGGTCAAAATGACATTATAATGATGTTTTACGATGGTTTCTAAAAAAAAACCGCACAAAAGCGAAAAGTGGACATTGTAAACAATTACCAAAACTTATTCTTTCGTGAAAGAATTCTCACTGGCAACCAAATTTCTTACATTAGAGTTACATGGTTATTGAAAAAGTTCGGTGAGTCTTCTTTTTGGCCTGGTTACTCAATTTCGTTTACTATAACGCTATGACAAAGAAACTAGGTCCTTGCTGTAAACTGTAAACAAAATCAAAAGAACAAGCCTCTGCACCCACGTTTTGTGCAAGTTTATGGAGCGATTAATTTGAGGTGGTTCTTGTGCCAAAACTGGGTTTTTCCGATTCTGCTGTAACACCAGCCGTTAACATCTGACGTTGCGGCATCACCGCGCATGATCTGCAGCCAAGTTTCAACGACGACATGTTAAAAACCAATTGGCTTCCATAACATTTCCGTCCGTTTCGCTGAGCATAAAGAGTAAAATTACGCAATTGAATCGTTGAAGCAATCCGGGCACCCGCTAATCGATTAATCTGAATTTATTCGATAAACATCCGATTGATTACCGATTGATTAATTATTGTGTTCACTCAAGTTTGAATGAACGATTAAGTGTATGCCACTCATACGGCAATTAACTTGTAAAAAGTGACGTTCTCCGTCATCCGTAAAATCCCCAAGTTTTTCGATTGATGCAAGTACCGCGAGAGATGTGGTGGATGTTCCAAACGACTCGGCGCCGCTGGACCAAGTCGTTTGTTTGGGCAGCATCGCGGACAGTTCGTCACTCACTATTAATAAACCGAAACGAATCAGTAATGCCGATCGGGTTTTTGCTTCTTTCGAAAACAAACAAGTAAGCGGCAATTTGTTTATTAATCGTCGGGAATCGCGCCGCTTTCAGGTAGTCGCGACCACAATCGCCCAGCAGCGCTCCCGGAAAACTCCGAAAATAGTCCCCAAAATTCCGAATATCGAACCGCGCTTCCCTACTCGCATCCCGGGCAACATCTGCAACGTAATGCCATTGTTGAATTTGCGCTGGCAATTATCTCAACTTTTGCCAGAAATCGGTTTTAAGGGCAATTTTCGACGAAACGTCTTTGGTGGGGGAAAATTTTGCCACCAACGAACTTTGGGGTTGCTTCGTGATGATTTCGTGAAGCACCAAGTGTCGCCGGTGCGTTATGGTGTCAGTTTTGGAGAGTAGCTCTTGTGCCGCTCTCGAGTTGCGGCGATCCGGAGCGGTTGTCCACGGCCTGTCATTAGTCGGTAAGAAACGCCCTAGTTCTATGCAGTTATGCGTAATCACACGCGGTGTTGATGTGTCAAATACGGCATGTCAGGAGTCATCGAGGCACGCACACCTACTGCCCGTCACCAATTACCTCGTTATCGCTTCATTTTCGGCAGCACTTTGCCTTTTACCTTTAATGCCCAACATCAACAGTTTCCGGCAACATCCGGATTTATCGGACATTGTCGGGACGCCCGAAATCCGGATTATTCCCTTAAATTTTTAATGGTCGTCGTCGTCGTCGACGGCGGTGATTAGGCGGCGTACTTTTCGGCTTTCTCTTGTAATCTCGGGGGGTGCCACCGCCAGGCGCTCCGACCACCCCCGTTGCTATGGCAACTGCCTTCGGCGGGATATGAAAATGACTTGATCGTCGAATGCGGACCTGCACGCGAGCTTTACGAGCCTCGAATTGTTCCACACACCCACCGTAACTGATTTTAATTACAGTTTCCTTCAGTTTCGATCGACAATTAAAAGTGTCGTTTGCTCCTGGAAAGTTGCACTTGGGTGGTTGTTGCTGTCGTTCTGCAGGTTGCGATGCTAATTCGTGTAATTTACGCCTTCCATGTTGACGTTTCGGTGACCAAGTGAATGAATAAAGGGTGTCAACGGCTCGGATTCTCTGCCATTGAAGTCGCGGTCAGTGTTGCGACGGAAACGAGATAACGCATCTTTTCAACATTCCAACATCAATGGGAAATTGAGGTGTTAAAGCGCTCATCCAGATCGTTATCGAAAAAGTGACAATAATTTTTAATGGAACCACCGGACCGTTCCGAAATTCCCAGCTAGAGTTGAATGAAAAATTGTTATTAATTCCCAGGATTCCAAGACTAATGCGCTATCGGAGGCCGCGGTTTCAATTAGGTTGCGAAAGGTCAAGGTGCCAGATTTAACGCAGCATGGTGGAGTTTATAACGTGTGAAATGTGATGTATCGTAAACGAGTGCGGTTACAAAAAGGTGAGCGTAACACATCACAACTACGTAATTGTGTTGTGGCAGGAATCTTCATGAGTAATTAATTGCCGTAATTATTATTAACCGGGCGGTCAACGTACTTTGATTGCCGTAATCACCACCCACCTGCAGGTAACCAGGTTCCACATAATTTGCGATCTCCAATCAAAATTAATTTATCTAGCCATAGTTTTTGGTGGAAGTCTCGACATGACGTTTCCTACTCATGCGAAGAAGAGTCGGGAAGCAATACTGTGTAATGCGTCTCACTAGATCCAGTTTATGCTTCTAGACGTTTCACTTTTAAGCTTTTACGTTGCCCGAGTTACGCCATGGTGGCTGAGAAGATTCAATTGAAAGAAGCTCTTGACGGTAATTTGTATGCAGCTTCTGGTGTATTTATACCCAGCACGAATTGCACTTATTTGACATTATCCTTGCACTCCCATTAAAATTTGGCAGTTAGTCCTTGCGACAAAGGAGTTGGCTTAAAGTAAGGGAGAAAAGTCCTGGAATTTCTCTCCGCTGTAAATACTCCATAGTCTTGGTTGCTGTTTATGCGATGAGCTTAATACGGCATGATGTCTGAGCGGGCTCGTTACCCGTTACACTCGGTTTTAATAAGGCCAAGTATATTAGTCGACAACCTCGCCCGCTTGCAGTTCGCCAGTTAAATATGGAACTGGTGAACTGGTGCATTTATGAATAAACATTTCAGAGATTTATTTACTCGTCCAAGTTCCGCCATCGCCGACGACGGCACGTTTCCTGTCTTGCCCTTTTGTTTATTTATGCCAACTATAAGCCGTACCCGTGGTCTTATCTTGTTGGCAGTCATTAATTTATCGACAGTAGTTCACCGCAACATTCCCTCTCACTTGCCGCATTAAACGCGGCTTCATTAATTTACGTGCCGAGACGCGCCGTAATAAATAAGCACAAAAAAGGGTTCAGGATTAGGATCATCTCCTTGAAGCCCCGAGAGCTTTTGGAGATTAACAAGAGAGTTTTTCTTCTCGCCGACAGCAGCCTCTTCCGGTCCCGCTGTCACGATGATCATCGATGAAACGGTCAAAAATCGGAAGTGCGCACCAAATTTCGTACAGTACCGCGTCGATCAAAGGTTTTTGTGATGATTGACGGAACTTCTTGTTCGGAAAGTTGCTGATGTTGTTGTTTTTTTCAGGCCAGTAAGATGGGACTGGCACCGGCAGGCCACCATCCGGGTGCCGCCAGTTTACCCTTCTTCTGCCACAACGGAGACCCCCTTTCGCAACCACCACCGGCGCACATGGGAATCCCACCATACCAGTTGGACAGCAAAACCGCTGGTTCGATGGGTGAGTACGGGGGTGGCGCCACTCAACCACAACCCCTCAGCCCCGCCGACTGGAGACGTATCGGTCCACTGCTCGCCGCCTCAGGTACCCATCGAAGACGTTAGGCCGCCGTTTTCCAGGAAAACGGCGGCGTTGTACAGTAGTGGTGGAGGGCAGTAGCCGGTAGAAACTAACCAAAACTTGGCCGCCTCTTTCATTTATTTCATCCCAGAAATAACATCTACAGTTGTCTGCATGGAGCTTCGCGGGGGTGAAACTATGCTCAGATCTATTGTTCCCGCACACGCACACAATTTTTTTTTGCACGCGGCTTGTCGGGGTCAAAAGTAATTTTTTTCGTGATGGGGACGCTCTTCGGAGGTTGGAGTCAATTTCTTGAAAAAGATGATTTTGGTCGGTCTGGTGTCACCAAGGGTCTAGGTGAATTTTGCGACCTTGGGGTAGGTGACCAGGGGATGTGGGTGAAATTTCCGGAGGTGCCGCCTCGTTATTGGGAGGTTGGAAAAAGCGGCCTCGTTGCCGGGTGACTGGGACCGCATCGTTAGCGCGCGATGTGCCGGGACGCGGCCGCGGCGGTCTGGCAGCCCGTTCCAGACGTCTCTGGATCCCGATATAACCGACGCATTCTCTCCCGTCGTCTTGATCAAAAGGTAGAGCGAATACGTAGATCGGTTCTTTCTTGCAGCGTATCAATTAGCCCGTAATTGGGTGCGTGTGTTCGAGGAGAACTCGACTCTTGGCTGCCTTCCGTCTCCGCCGCCTTGCACGCGGTCGGTATGCTCTGCAGGAAACGGTAATTGGGTAGCAGTGTATTTGTAATTTAATTGTTCATTATGCCGTATGCGACCGAACGTATATTTCTGAAGCTGGCTGCCACCGACCAATCGATTTGTTTTTATGGCGACTTCGCCATAACCGAACGCTTTTTGGTCGACCCCCTCGACGCCGACACGAGTACCTTTTATTTTGGGCCGAAGAGACCCGCGTTGTCGGATATTTCCAAAAAAAGTAATCGCACCTCTCAAGTCGCGCGCCCTAGAACCTCTCGAACCGGCGAGGGCTGCACAAAAGCCGGGGCGAGCATCCAGAGCGATCGCTATCAATTTTGCAGGGTTGTATACAAATTCAGTCTCAGGGGTGGGCGCACAATAGGAATGCACGGTGCGTTGCCTTTCAGTCGAACTTGTTGATCTGAGCAACGGATATTGAGCCACGCACAATGACCATGACAGGACCTCGAAATATTTAATATAGCAATTTGTTGATGCAAGCACCCCTCGCAACTATATTAATCGCCCAAAGTGACGGCGGCAATCTCCGTTCGCCAGCGCCACTTCTCGCCGTTGTTGTAATTTTTTTAACTTAAATCCGCCGATGCGGCGCCCCCGTTTGGCAGTCAACAAGTGCCGTTGCGGGCACAAAAACACAAGTAGATAAATTAGGCCACCAAAAGTAAGTAAAACCTGTCGAGAGAGGGCAGGTATTGAAGTGGTTGCCATTATCCTAATTATCTTGGTCGTTTGCATATCGCGCGTCTCCTCAAAGGACTCGAGGTGTTTTCATAATTCGCGAGAGGAGTCTCCTTTGAACTCGAATCTAATTTTCTCTCATCGCTGCTGTGCTGTACTGTTTAACGTGTTGTTGATTTTTCTTTTTGTCCGCTCCACGCCGTTTTAATTGCCCCCTGGACTACTCTCTCTCCGGTTCCGTGTTGCGTGCGATCGGTCAACACCGTTCGATGGCCGTTCAATATGCAAATTAAACAGGTGCAGAGTGACCAAGATCGGACCCTTTTCAGGACTAATGGACTTAACACTTAACCGCCGAAAAGTGTTTAAAGAAGTTGCTTGATTGCTTTCCATTCGTGGCTGCGACGTTGATAAATCTGGTCGGGAAATGACCACCAGGCGCGTTAATGACTGCGCCCCTCGCGATCGCAGGCCTTAAATGCATGATGGGAACAGTTCTGGATCTGCAGGGGATACCGGGCCCTATCATTATTCCCAACACGTGCCCTCTCAGCAGTTATGCGGTTTTAATGACTAACCAAATACTGCACTTGACAAACTACTTAGACCCGCATTTGGAATGGCAAAGAGTCCGATGCTCGTGGCCTCCGGAGTAATTAAATTTTTAATGGCCAGCGAAGATCCTGGCGAATTCTGCGATAAGATCGTCTTAATTCCAGTCTCATTCTAATCCACCAACGGCAATTAGACCAAAATACCTGCGCCATTCCGTTGACATAGTTTTGCGGAAGAAACAGCGTTCTCTGACGAAATACAAGCCATAAAAATTGGCGGCAGTCCTCCAAGGGTTTTCGGCAACACTCTTACTTTCTAACAATAATTATTGGAGCATTTGTGCAAGTCTGGACGTTACAAGACAAATTCTCAAAACCTAGACAACTCACTCAACGTGGAGTGAGGAGGGAAGAAATTTAAGAGGAAATTAATGAACAGCCGTTAGTTATGACACGGTTTAATGTTATACCTTAAAGTCCTTGACCCTTTACCCTACGTGCACTGTGTTTGATAGTACTCCAGTCGAACGTGGAGTTGAAATTGTTAGTTACTTCCTTTTTTATCTAGAGAAAACTGAAGGTAGGTTCATGCACGACAAATTAACACGATCGTTAAGTTGAGTTACGGTAATTTAACAGTAGTGATGATAATCCCGTTCACACAAGCGTAATTGTTATTTCGACAGAAAGCCACGCATGCGTATAATCGTTTCGGTAGTAGGTTGTCACACAAGATGAAAACCATCAGTTGAGATGGTTACCCTACAACAGAGCAAACTCTAGATATAGAAGAACGAAGGGGATGAAACATGGGTGGTAGTTTTTCTGCTTAATACATATTCCAGACTAGAATTATATAGGTTTATTTGGAACCGAGAGGTTGGCTCGAAGGCCCAAATTTGCTTGAATCCCACTTCTGAATTGTAGAGCGAAATTTTTCTGAAAGTGGTGCTTGTAGGTGGTAGCAATTTACGATCGATAGCCTATTATACCAATTAAATTGGCGATTACCGCCGCCCTCTTGAGAAAAATTTCACCCCTACAATGCCAAATTAATGGGCCCGCTGCTATTGTTTGTAGTGCGGTGCCCATTTTGAAGTTTTTGTCATTAACTGGTTTTATGCTCCTATTATGCGTCGTGTATGTCTGATTGAAGTTAATTGGTCCTATCCGAGGTTTTAAGAAGCGACAATATCACCAATCTAGTGGTATTCTCTGACAGCCATAAATAA
This sequence comes from Schizotus pectinicornis, assembly GCA_951805265.1. Classification (NCBI taxonomy): domain Eukaryota; kingdom Metazoa; phylum Arthropoda; class Insecta; order Coleoptera; family Pyrochroidae; genus Schizotus; species Schizotus pectinicornis. The sequence goes on from OX638203.1 coordinate 20,451,291, forward strand.
CGATAATGAAACTTTGTATAATTATCTACTTTTTGTGTATGTTAGGAATACCGTCAATCTCCCCGAAAACACTAAATTGATAAGTGGGTCACGATAAATGAGTCTTTTGAAGTTCTTTGATTATTCGATTTTCAGTTGTACCAAAACTTACCTCCCTCACTTTCTCAACTGTGGAGTGTTAAACCGATTTTGAGCGGAAATCTGATAAGTTGCGTCGGCGACAACGCGTTTACAGCTACATTATCAATAAAAGCCGGTTATTTACGAAGTAGCTTTGCAATTCGCGACAAATTTCAAATCCGAATCTCGGGATTTTCCTCTTTCAACCTCTACCAATTAGTTTCTCTTTGAAGTGTCTTTTAACTCTGTAGATTCCTGACTACTAAACGAATTGGACGGTGACATCATCGCTCCGTAGCTGCGGGTTAATAATTAGTGCATTTTTCTCATTGTTAGAACCGACCGGAGCTCTAACAAATGCTGGAGACCGGTGTCGCCTCCGCCTCCGCACGTGGCAGTTAGCGCAATGACGTAACGCCACCGCTAAAAAATAATACCGCCAACTCCGGCAATTCAACCCTCCCTAATTAGAGCGATGCCAACCACCCCGTCGATTTCTCCCAATCGACATTATTCCGATTCGAATCTCCACAGCACCTGATCTCGGTGTGTGCAAGCAAACGTCGTGCGTGATGCGTGTTTGGTTAGGATGCTGGAGGTCGGGGGAGAGAAGGTAACAATCGGTTTCTCCACGTTCGAACTCGAGAAGACTATCAAATGACAAATGTAATAAAAGTCCGAGTTCCCCGCTGTCATTACAATAAAACTGCGGGTTTAAGCCGCGTGTAATTGTCAGCGAGAGGGTTAGACAGGCAGACAGACTCCTTTGTGTGCGACAATCGATACCGGGGGAACTTGTGTGTGCATATCTGTGTATGTACATACACTTTGGATGACATCTCGTCATTTTCATACGACCGAACCAGCTGTTGTCGCCATTTCCGCCAAAAGCGATTAGCGCCGTCCGTGGGCGCCACCAAAAATCGGCGACGACGTCTTCCACCATACGGGGTCAGTTTCGAAAAGAGATACCATCAACGTGCTGCGAAGACAAAAAAAATTGAGGTATTGGCTACCGAGGTTCTACAACTTTCCAACCTCCCTCATGTTTCGCCCAACTTTTTCGAGTCCACTCTCGAAAGTGGGATAAGTGGAAATGATCTTCTTCCTCGTCGTTCTGAGGCCTACGAAAGTTTAGGGTGCTAAAATCTTGGTGGTTTTTGGGAGCAGTTCTGGTTGCAGCAATGTTGCTTTAAACCCTCCCTGTCCCGGTAATTGCGGATTGTCGGAAGTCGACTTTTTTGCGATCAATTTTTTATGCAACTCTCCCCCCAGGTTACCGCGCAAATTGCAGTTTTCAGTGGATTCTGACGAAAGAGATCCTCCCACTTCGAATGCCGTAATTTTTCCCTCAACTTGCATGTCATAACGTTGTGATGTCGTCATTTTCAGGCTACATGATGATACCTATCTTGCAGCGTTTATCGTTCTGCTTTTCCCCCCTTTTTTTCTTTCGTTATTTTTTCTCGCACGAAACTCGTTTTGAACCTACGCCAGTTCACCACGGTCGAAGAAAGTGATCCGACTTTTAGTTGTCGTCTTTCGGTGTCTGAACAATAAATAAATTTGTTTATTGCAATATTGCAAAACACTCGGCAAGATCGGTACGAAAATTTAACTATTGTGCTCGCCCTACAGCAAAAAGTTACAACATTTTTTGACTTGGTTCTTGTTATCAATAATCGTTATTTATTAACAAACAAAATTGGGACGTGACGGGGCAGGTAATCATCTCAGTTGGGCGGTTAAAAATTATTTTTAAAAATCTCAACACTTGCTAGTCAGCTATATAGATAGATCCTCTTTGAATGCATAGTTTTATTATTTATTATTCTCCGCAGCTCCTTTATCCAAGGAAAGCTTCTCGGGCGCTTTACGATAACAAACTAACTTTTAAATTACGCCTAGATCTTGCTTCTCTCACGTTTTAACAACTTCACTTTTCATCGCTTACTTGAAATATTAACGCACCGGGTGCAGTTGCCTACGTTGTCCATAACACGATTTGTATGTTGCAGGACTCACGAGACCACCGATGTACCCTTTTCCTGCTGGCCAATACCCTTACCCCATTCTCAGTCCTGAAATGTCACAGGTGGCGGCTTCATGGTAAGTTACTTCATTTAATTACTAATTATAGGGGTGTTTGCAGTGAGGCAGCGAGCATAAATTTAAACAGTCACGTTTTAATTTCATCCGCAAATTAGGTCGCAGCCTTCCAAAGGGCGGGATCCCAAATTTCTCAAAATTAGTTAAACTTGCAAGATAATTTTTTAAAAACGAATTCATCAGTTGGCAGCATTGTTGGGTTTTCTTGAGTTCGGGGGTGTGGTTTTGATGAAGTAAAAATTATATTTTTTCGTCATTTATTGCGAAGCACCAGCGAAGTAAATTTTAAGATAGGCAACCAACTATACACCTGCGAAATTACCGTTTATGTCGAATCGCTGCACCACGCTGCTTTAGTTTCTTTAATGTGACTAAGTCACTAAGTACTTTTCATATTATTGCCGCTTCAGAGCTAGTTGCAAAATTAATCAGAAAATTTTGGTAATGACTATTAAATTTGATGCTTGTATTAAGGGTTGCGGTTGTGGAAATTTTGCCACTTTTTATGATTAATTTTGCTACTAATGGTATTGATTCATTGTAAGACTCTTTAAGAGTTCCAAGTACTAAGTTTTACCAGCCTCACAACTGACTTTCTCGTATTTCCCATCTCTAAAGCTCTGGGTTCGCGGCGATGAGTCTAAATAGTTATGAAAATGGCCACATGCAGCGTGCGGAATGGTGGTGAGAATTGCAACATGTAAAGTAGTACAGCCACTTTCATAAATGTTGGAACCTTCAAAATAATACTTCACTTTTTGAATTTTTTTTTCCAAAATTCTTTTTGTTACACACAATTATGTTGGTACTTACAAGCAGATGTTAAGAAAATGTTGTTCTTTAATGCTCAAAACTGTTATTAGTTCTTATCAGTTTTATCGTATACCTTTGGTTCTTCCGTAATCAATCAAAGAAATTGTTTTTTATTTTTAGACATAGATGAAATAGAATATTAATTTTGACTCGACTCTTTCTTCGTTCTGACAATCGTTTTTTATGAAAGTGGCCGTGCAGTCGGCACCAATAAAATTGACATGATTTCTGGTTGAGTGTCGCTCACCCTGTGACCATGCCCGTTTTCATCGTGCTCGACGACATACATGCCATAGAGAAAATTTCTGTAACTTTTTTCTACCGAAGTCAAATTGCTCGTATTTTTAGGCACACGCCGAGCATGTACCCGCTGTCGCCGGGAGCCGGTTTCAGGAGTCCGTACCCCAGTGCACTGCCGATATCGACGAGCAGCCTACCTACCGACTTCTACAGGTTCTCACCCACGGGGCTGATCCCACCTCACCCGGGCCTGTCGCCTCATTCGCCTCATTTATCGTCGCATCCGGCCATCGTGACGCCCGGACCTAAACAAGAACTACCCGACTTAAACCACAGGTATAAAAAAGCCCCAGTAATCAGGCAGGTTGGGCATTTGGTTTCTCGATCCTCCCTCTGCGAAATTAGGAGGTATAAACGCGGTTTCCCGACTGCTCCTCACCTGCTTAACCCATCAACCCCGCCACTTTCAATGAACCTGAATAGTTGTTTCTGCAACAAGCTGCGTCGAAGTAGTGATGCGAGTTTCAGATATTGAAAGGATTCCAAAAATTCTAAAATGGTCAAGTAAGGAAGGAATGAAGCAACTGTTCGGTCTTCGGGCGGAAAAAGGGGTGAAAGTAGTTGCAGGAATGACCAAGCGAGGTTTCTGGCAAGCCCTGGATTCCTCGGCGATGATTCGGCTGCAGCGGAGCGTTGTGGCGCTTTCCATACCCGCCGGTTTGGCGATCGTGATTGCTTTATCTGACGCACACGCGGATAACGAGGTTGAATCCCATCTCGACTCGGGCGGCCAAGACACGATTTTTCCGGTCCCCCTGCAGATTACCACGTGAAATTTGTAATCCTTCAACGATTAGCGATGTAACTTGGAGCGTGTGCGGCTTGTCTAATTGGCACCGGGTTGTAATCTACCACCGAGGCCTGACGAGGGCGGCCATGCGAGGAATGAGGTCCAAGATTGGTTATCGGAGGCGCGGCCATTGGCCGGCTCGTTGCCCGGCAACCTCATCTCGTTCCGTGCCCGAAGGGTTGCCGATACGCCGTACTTTTGCTTTGCGCTCGCTACGTTCTTGTTTGGTTTTCATTTGGCTTGGCTGTGTTTGCTAACCCCAATGCCCGCTTCCACCATTCGCCGGCATCGCTGCAACCCTCGATTGGGTCTCGACTATTTTTTCCTGCTGCCACACGTTAACAACGAAGAGCCTGGGCGGCGGAAAACGACACGTTTCCGGATCGAGAACATTATAATTGATAAGGGAGTTGAAGGGGGATTCGAGATTCGATTTGCTTATGCAAGCATACACACAAATTTATTCATGGCTGGAGGTGCGTCTCGAATGCACAATGCAAGACAATCAGTTTTCGAGTTTTTGTTTAAGAAGAAGTAGAAGCAGAAGTAGGGGTCAGTTCAACAACTTCACCGCCCAAGTTGATCAAGTCCGGCAAAAATAAGTTAAACGGAAACTTAGCGATGCAACTATCAACTATTAATTCGAGTTTTAAGAAAACTTCTTAGTTCTTTTGACAATTATTTTTTTGACAATAATTATGACAGACACTGTTGGTCTTATCGCAGAATCACAGATTATGATTTCTCATTCTAGCCGAAGTTACTTTTACCAATTTCGGGTATAAAAGGTTGAAAGAAGCGAAAAATAACGAATCAGAATGGTACATAAAGAAGAAGCAACTAAGGAAACGTTAAAAATGAAAAATCAAGGAGCTACGCACAACATGAGGAAAACTAGAACAACTTTAATTGAACATTGAATAGATGAACGGATTTTGAGGGCTTAGGATAGTGTAGATGTAGCCTTGGACGTCGGTTGATGCACCCGGTAAGAAGGGTGAAGAAGATCTTTGTCGACTCCCGCCAAATTCTTGTCAATAACCAGAGACCAATAACGCAGTAACAACCCTAAAAATGGAAAACTTTTGTAATCTTGATCCAATGTTCGGCGGCGCTATTGTCGCGATATTTCTTGTATAAATAATAACCGAAACACGAAAGTCAGCTTTCAGGCCGATGTCGTGCGAATTGCTGTAACGACATCGTTTTTCTTTCCCATGATTGAAGCCGTTTTCAATATAAAATAGTAAATTGAACTGAAAATAGCTGCGACACGCCATGCAGGCTCCACCTATGGACAAGGGGCGCGATCGAAGCCGGCTATGCAGCGTTTTTCTCCCTACAGCCGCCGCACAGTCTTCTACCCCCAACGCGTGCAGAATCCGCCGTTTCCCACCCTGGCAGGCAGAGGCCTTTTGTGCAGGCAATCAATAATTCCTTTTGATAAACGCTAAGTCTGTAATGACATACATTTTTTATCGCATTATTCCCAAGTTTCAATCGGCCGGCCTGCCACGACTTACTCGGAAAAGCGTCATTTATTTTTACTGGGAAAAGCGGCCGTATATTTCCACAGAACGGCCACAATGGCCCATTAAGAATTTATTGAAAGAAGTATGGCATCTATCCAGCCGTTTGACTCAGCTGCCGCGTTCATAATAGATTTCTGGATTGCGTTGTGGATTTATGACAGGAATCGCCAGTTTTCGGGATTTAGGGAAATGTTGCTAAGCTTGTTCAATAATCAATCATTAAATGGAGTTAACGGCGCAACGACGCTGTCGTCGCCCTATCTACGGGCAACAGATTTGTCTATTATTGGATGTTCCGGGCGTTCCGATCGTCAGTCGGTGGTTGATTCAGAACCGGACTCCTGCAGAAATGTGGGCAATAAGCGAATTCCGAGACGAAAAACCGCGTGAGCAGCTTGTGTGGTCCTCGTTCCGTAACTCTGTTGATACCGCCAACCACGTGTTTTCTGTCTGTTTCCATTCAAGCCAAACAAAGGACGGGCACAGCCATTCATATTGATTTTCCGTGATAAACGGCGAATAAAAAACTTGTTGAATCTCGTCGCATCCCAAATGTTAGTGGCAAGTTGATGTGAGGTGGCCGCGCTAGTTTTCGTCGAATAAACCCCCAAAAATGCCCTCGTAATTAATCAAAATCGAATTAACGCCGTAATAATGGAAACGCCAGAAGAACCCCTAAACTTGACCCTGAAGAAGATGCCGATAGCAATAGTGGCTCCTTTCACGGTCGTTGATCCGATAAAGACCAACAATAATTGCGACACCAAGCCGAACTTGAACAAATGCGAGGAGCTTCCCGAGGATTTGTCCATGAAATTTTCCAAAAACACCAACAACGAACAAGGTCTGGACTTGAGCAAAACCAAAGAGACCAATTTGGAAAAATCGAACCTGGACCGCAACGAACAACTCAGAATGTACTTGTGCAAGAATCAAGACGAGACCCGCAACCACTACAACAAAAACACGTTCAACGAAGACCACCCCAAACTGGACGATTTCGGCAAAAACCTGGCCCCCGACGCCGTTTACTCCTTCATTAACAACCTAACGGACGGGAAATTATTGACCGCGTGGTACATGAATTCGATCCTCAGCAACCACAATCCTTATTTAAATCCATCACGTTCCAAAACCGACGAAACGTCCAACAGCAATCGCATTCTAAACAACTTGCTGGACAAAAAACCGTACAGCACCTATAAATTCCCAACGAATTTCGATGCGCTCATTATAAACGAAATGCGAACGGAGAAAATCGAACGGACAAAGAAAGGGTGAGCTCTCCGGCTCATTTAAAATCTCGACTGACACAAGCGGCTTTTATTTTGATTTATTTATTTTTTTTTTGTTTTTTTCGCAGGTCTCAAGGCGATCACAAAAATAACTTGGATTCCAAAAACAACCAGGACGGCAATAACGGAGAAAAGAAGAAGCCCCACATAAAGAAACCCCTAAACGCCTTCATGTTATACATGAAGGAAATGAGAGCTAAAGTCGTCGCGGAGTGCACGCTGAAGGAGAGCGCCGCCATCAATCAGATTTTGGGAAGGAGGGTAAGGCGCGATTTTCGACCGACGTTTGGCGAGAATGACGATGGACGTTTGTATGTTGCGCAGCAGGGATGGCGAACGTTTTGTTCTCGTTGTTGCTGTCTTAATTTTTTAATTGGAAAAAATTTATTGCAATCAGTAGTACTAAAGTTATGACGCGCAGATAATTTATTAGTGTGTTACAGTTAGCCATTGTTAAAGTGACCATGAATCAAACCCTACTGTACAATTCATGGGTGTGTCTTGGTTCCTACGCGACCAAGAACTGGGAGTTTTTCGTAAATGTAATTTTAACGCGAGACCAGTTCTCCAATGTGTCATTCGTTGGGCAGGCCATGTCTAAACTAATTTTCTTATCCAGTGGTTTTAAGTGAAGAAAAAAAAAGATTTATTGTAGTTTAGAACCAGAAATTAGCGGTCAAGCTGTTCGCCTTCCCTGCCATAAACAATGAAAGTACAAGCAAGAAACACAAAAGGACATGCAATATGATTTTCTACACTTAATAAACATACTTCTCCCAAATCTACTTTGATCATGAACAATCAAAAACAATCAATGGTTTTAGTAATGATGAATAGTTACAGTATTATGTTCTCAATTTTTTTCTGATATAGCACAAGATACAATCCTTAAATAGGGGTTAGCATTACGTTTTAATTTCACATAAATAATGAAATATATGTCAAAAATAAGGATGTTGAAGTATACTAATTGATTTAGAAAAAAACAACAAAGAGAGTTAATTGTTAGCCAATTTTTTGGGCACGTGTGGGTGACGTTATTACCTATAACTTTGCACCATAGAAAATATCAAAAATGTTGTAACTATCTACAGAGGCTTGGGAGAAGTATAGATGCCCGACAGGGGATTCAAGTGAAAGATGAATGATTAGCGTATAATTTTAAGAAAGACCCGATTTTTGCTCAGATCCACCAATACAGCCCCGGGCGTGAATATTTGGTTGCATACTTTCGTTATTAAGAAGAATTTAACCATTGCCACCGGGCGGAGGTGGCTGTCTCGGTGGAGCTGCGGCTTACATCTTTACAGGTACCTGTACCACCTTGAGATGGCACTAAAGCTTTGGTCGAATGCGGATGCGTGTGATTCGAATTTGCCGGAATTTCAGAGCTTCAGGGGCGGTTCCCGGATTTCTGTGTTGTTGCTGTATGTCTTTTGTTGTGTGTGTGTGTGTCACTTAATGGTGTGGTTGTGCAGTGGCACTCTCTGAGTCGCGAGGAGCAGGCCAAGTATTACGAGAAGGCGCGCCAGGAGCGCCAGTTACACATGCAGCTGTACCCGGGCTGGAGCGCGCGGGACAATTACGGCTACGGCACCAAGAAGAAGAAGCGAAAGAAAGAACGCACACCAGTCGAGTCGGGAGGTACACGCGCGCCCTAACAGAGCCGGGCCGGGCGTCGGGGCGCCCCGATATTTGTAGAGGTGGCCCCCCGACGGCCGGCCTTCGCCCGGGAGGCTGCCCCCCCGGGCACCTGACCGACGACGACGTGCATACGCGCCAGAGCAGAATGGGGGTCGGCGGCCGGCTGGCAGGTCTCTTCTCGGTTCGTTCTCTTGCGGCTTCTCTTGGTGCCTGCCGTGCCCGCCGTGTGACGATGCTGATTGTCTAGTTATCTGTTTAGTGGCACGCGCTGGGCCGCGAGGAGCAGGCCAAGTACTATGAACTGGCAAGGCGGGAGAGGCAGCTGCACATGCAGCTCTACCCCGACTGGTCGTCGCGCGCCAACGCCACTCGTGGCAAGAAGAGGAAGCGCAAGCAAGACCCTGCCGATGGAGGTAGCTCTCTGCCACCACCTCGCAACTTACTTTACTTTCTTGACATCAACCATTATAGTAACTTGCGAGCCGTGTACACCTATTCTATTATTCTATTATATTTGCATGTTTGGGGTAATACGGTTGGCCGGCCGGGACCTATTCTGCTGAGGGTCAAGCAGACCCCTTGTTGGTTGGACGAGTCGTATGCACGTTTGTCAGCAGCCTGCATGATCCCGTCTTTTCCCAGTAGCTTCGTCTAGGACGAATATCCAGCATGCTCTTCCCCCCTTCAACCGCTATCCCCCCACTCCAACCACCCGCCAATCACCACACCCCTTTCGTTATCATCATTACAAATAGCAGTAGAAATTATCACTTTGTTTGCTTCAGAATTTTATTTTATTTTTTTTCAAATCACAAATCTGGGGCAAGCATTCAAACCATAGTAGTAGTTGTATCCTAAACTCGGGACTTGATTCAGCACCAAGTCCCGAACTTAGTCTAGTATCATTGATTGTAGAGTAGAAAGGCTGATCAAGCATTTGTTGAGATCGCTTTGCTTAGTCAGCCTCGGTAGCATGACTTAACCGTTGACTATGTTCTCGACGAAATTTTAACGTACAATTGTGCACAGGTAACAGCATGAAGAAGTGCCGAGCGAGGTACGGATTGGACCAACAGAACCAATGGTGCAAACCATGCAGGTGTGTATTCACATTTTCGTGTTGTTATTGCATGGTAGTTGTTGTGGATAATTTTAAGTTTATGTTTGTGTAACCAACTTGACCACACCCGATTGCCTATAACACCAGTGCGGTCAGTAGAGCAGTTGATAAAGAACTAACTTGTGACAAAGTTTTTTTTAATTAATAATAAAAATAGAAATCACAGTATGACCATCAAACAAAAAAGAAACCAAACAACACAATATAAATGCGTTGTTGACCGGTTGCACACACGCTGATTAATGGACCATGCAATATTTGGGGAATAGTTAACCAGTTACGTTTTGCGGAGCTGTCATCTAACTTTAGCTGCAGCCAGATGGGATTGCCGTACTTTTTAAACAAAACTTTTGTCAATCAGCTTCTACTGACCACACTATTAGCACTGTTACGTTATTTTTCTTAATCGTCCGACGAATGGCCACAGTGTTGAGTTGGCGTTAACTGTTAAGAGGGCGAGGTCTTCGGGTGTGGAGTCAGTTTGATTATCGAGTTGAGTGTGTAGGGTTGCCGGTTAGTCGTTGTCAACCTCGCAGCTCTGCACGCGATTTTGGTGTTTCTTATCTATGTGGAAAGACTGTTGTTTTATTATTTTGTGTACCAAGACGAGACACTGTGGCGTTGTGACGGCATCAGAAAATGTGTCTTCCCACAAAGAGAAGGACCCATTGGCTTAGTTAATGTGCACCAGACACTGCTGTCGAATAGGCGGATTGTTGACGGATCGTGGAGGGGCGAAAACTGTTCGGTGGTTTTTAATTTACAATAGACACATTTTCTGATTGAAGAAGCATTGCCGATTTTGATGAGTGTTTTGTGGTTATATGTGTGAAAAATGATGGGTGCTCCATGTACATGTGTAACGATTGTTTAGCCCCGAAAACAGCTCGCACGGAGGCGGGAGTTCCACTGTCCACGCTGGGTTGCTGCACGCAGCAGGAGGTGCTGCTACTACGCAGTCTCCACAGGAACCGACTTACGTCAATCTATAGCCCTCTCGTGGTTAGTTTGCAGCAGTGTTGGTGTCATGTTAGCTCTAGACACGTTTTGATTTTTATTTTTTTAATTTTTCGTTTTATTTCCGCTGGTTTTTCCGTAACTTTTTATTTTTCTACCTCTTAACATAGAAAAAGCTTGATTTGCGAAATTAAACTAGTTCTATGTTTAAGTTGCAACCAAGGTAACAAGTGCATGATTCCGTTGTTTATCCATACGGTCTCTACAGAGCTCGTATCGCGACACGTTACGTATCATACTATCCAGTGACGTCACACCTCAGGTCAATTTCTCATTGGTCAGCGTGACGTCACCGCACCAGTATCTACTCACACTGCTGATCGAAACTTAATACTGCGTCTTCGCAGTGCCGTGTTGTTGTTGTTATGATTTAATGATTTGGTTCTGAAATTGTTTTCTCCCGTCAGTGACGTTGATTGCATGATTTTTTTCAGCTGGCATGATTATTATTCGTACTGATTATTATTTAACGAGAACGCAATGTCACAATGTTCGTTCCGCCTCTCTGACCTCTGTTTTGGCTTGTAGACGCAAGAAGAAGTGCATACGCTACATGGAGACAGGTGATGGCAATGATGGGAACCAATCCGACGACAATTTAGGAAGTTGCGGCAGCATGGGCGACGCTCACACGCCCCCGGAAGACGACGCCGAAAGCTTGACCCAGTCGATGTCGAGTCCTTTCAGCAGTATAACGAGTCCTAGTGCGATGGTGTTGCCGAGTCCTTCAGCTAGTGTAGCGAGTCCTTCAGTAAGTGTAGCTAGTCCCTATATGCTCCAGAGTCCGTTGACGCCGCACGAGACGTTCGATTCGAAATTGCCGCCGCCTCCGCATCACCATCATCAGCCTCCTCGCAATCCTGTCGGGACGAATCCTCACGACATAAACAATCCGCTCAGTGTGAACCAGCTCACGGGACAATGTGTTAGGAACGATTCCTCGGACACGAACGGGAAAGAGACGACACGTTCTATTATTAGTGTTACGTAACCCCCGGTGTACAGGGACCGATGGAAGTCGCCCCCCCGTCTTACGATCGCTTTTCCCAGGACGTGATTGCTAGGGCGACCAAACTGTGTTTCGAGTGCGGTGCGATGATCTCATTTGACTTTAGTACTGCACTATACCCATGGTTTTATACTATGTTACATAAATGTCATTTGCCAAAATCACCTCTATATATAAAATATTCATTTATATTTTCTAGTTATTTACAGTGTTATTTGGATGTTGTAAAGCGTATTTATAAAGTACTTAACACTTTTTGTTGCAACAATTTTTCACTCTTAATTATATCAGGTTTTTTCAATTGCCACTTTTTATTTCATTAAGTTTATTTATGACAATATAACTGTTAATCGTGCTGTTATGCTGAAACTGATTATACCAGATTGGACAAAAGTTGTGTATATATTAACGGTAAAAAAAATTTGTGACGTATTTACGGTTGTTCAAGTTTTTTGAATTTCGACGCGATTTCGGTTTGGTCAAGTGAAAATAAATTTACAACATCCAAGTAGTATTTTAGATAGTTTAAATTTATGTTCCTTGTGCCACAAAGTTTTCGATGCGCAGTTCGTGGTTCTTGCTGCGTCCGCATGGATGCAGGAAGGGCGCAAGTGTCGCATTTCCGACCATGTTTGTTTTGTATTAATGAACAAATATAAAGAGAATATTAGGTTGTACATATTAATTTGTACATAAAATGTTATATAAAAAGATATCTTGTAAAATTTATTTGAGTGTTTTGATTAATTTGTTAAATTGTGACGAGCCATATAATTTTTAGATTGTATTTTCAGTGAGTATATTTTCGTGGAATATGTTGCAATCCCGTAAAAGTATATTTTTCTTAACTACCTTCATGAGATAAAGACAATTTCCTCAGTCATGTAAATATGTTAACGAGAAACTTCAATACCTTTCAGGAGAACGTTCTGTACAGATGTAATGCAGGCGAATTATTAGGCGTTCGTGTTCAATACTTTAATTTACTATATAAAAAAGAAACATGTGATATTTTATACTATTTAATATAGATATATTGTTTGGCTTCCCTCAGGATTTTGCATTTAACGATCTTCGTTTGGCAACGCTGTACATGTCCGGTACAGCCTCGGACTCCGACAACAATCGTGTTTCAAACGCCGAGGAGAAATTTACTATGTGCCATATTCGTTTGAAGCACAATTGTTGTTCCCGCGCTCGTGACTGCTTAGGTTTAACGGATAATTTCATGTTTTTTTTTTCTTTTGGATAAGTGCAATGTAAATGTAATAGTTAACTTGAAACTGATACGAAGCGTTTTTTTATTTGTGAACAATGCTCGCTACTCGGCCTGTGCCCTTGTTCATGTTTGATTCTCTGTAGATTTTTGTTTGCACCGGCCGCGCAGTCTGCATGTTGGACATTGTGAACTGAAACATTCTGAATGGATTTCAGCTCCTGTACCATCATAGAGTAAATGAATATACATAATATAAATAAATTAGAAATTAATATGTAGATGTTAATCGTCTTTGTAAGTAGCATCTGTTCGTAACACCGTCTAGGCTAATAATCATTCAATACAAAACCTCAATATTGAAGGAATTTTATTTTCTAAAACCTGCAGACATCAAGTCCAAAGATGCGCACTTTCGCTCCGCTCCACCTTCTAAGGAAATTCGCGAACAGCGCATGTGTAATGGTGATAAACCTTACTAATGCAACATTTATTGTCGTCACCAAATGTTAACAAGAACTTATAATAATACCTTGTTTTTGCATGAGGAACTGAAACAGTATTGATATGTATTGCAAATCAAGTCGAGTTCTATATTTAAAATATTAGTTTGTTATTTTATAGTGTCTTAATTAAAGTAGCGACGAGAGATGGAATGTTTATATGCATGAGATCATATCTTTTTCGTTAGATACAAGGAAATTAAATTTAAACAAAATCGCCAGTGCGACTTAAGACAAAGATTTTTACACGATCAATTAGATGAAACAATCAATTTTGTTCAGCTAAACATTTTGCATGATGTAAATATTGCCAAGGAGCGGCTTGATTTACGTTTTCTAACCTAATGGATGCTGATTCACTATGTTGAAGATCCTTATTACTCTAACGATTACGGCTGTTCTAGATTAGTTTTGGCCTCCCAGACTGTGCCGTTAGTATTAAATTAACGACTTGCTCCATTTGTCGACGTACTCCTCTAAGCTACAGCACTTAAAACACTAACATAGATTTAATTATAAATATAGCAAGAAACTGAAAATGAACGCGGAGAAAAATTAATTGTGGAAACAAGTGACGGTGCAAGCGTGTTAAGGCCCAGAGCTATAGCAGTAATTGAAAAATTGTATAAAATTACACTTTCTGTAGGTCTGTTGAAACTTCATGAGGAGTATGTCAACAAAACAGGTTTATCCGCCATTGTTGGCGTAGGTTTTACTTCATCATGTCTCCTGTTCTAAGTGTACTACTTAACTACCACTTAACATATATTTTTTAACGGGCGGTAAAGAGAGCATAGAGTCGAGAAAGAGGACGGAGGGACAAAAAATACAGAAAGAAAGAGAGCACAAAAGAGAAAAGACAGATAGAGAGGATGAAGTGAGAAAGGAAGGTATGAGTAGTGTAACTTTTTTTTTAACGGGCATAAGATAGAAATTACAAGCAACTCACAAGTGTCCCTTTGACTCACAAAGAGACATTCATGATTTATTTGGGTCTCTACGTTCCCCATCCTATCCTCTTACGAGATTAAGGGTTTACTAGTGTTTGTAGGGAAAAAAGAGAGAAGAAAAAGAAAGCATAAGGGCAAAAAAGAGCAAGGGGGCAAGAGAGAGAATACGGGGCAACAAAAGCACGGAGGACAAGAAAGAGCAAAGAGGGAGGGAAAGAGAGAGCACGGGAGCAAGAGGAAGAGAACGCGGGGGGAGCGAGCGAAGAGTACCTAACGGTGCGTTTTGAGAGTAATCTCTTCAAAAATTTTTGATCATGCCACTTTTCAAATTGCAAAACACGTTTATGAAAAACTCTATCTGCTCGTTTGTAAATAAAGTTTTGAGCCGCAACCAGAAAGTCTTCATCAGCAGTTAGGTCTTCTATATAGGTCTAACTCTATCACTTGAAAGTTTTTTAACTGCTTGAAAGTAACGAACTAAAACTGGCAGACTGACGCATAGCGTTAAACCATTGTTAAGGGTGTTTTATACAAGTGGCCCTAAAGTGTACTTGCAAACACCACTTTAAGATAATATTTCAATTACCTATTGAACGAGGCAGTTACGTACTTTTTATGGTCGAGACTACCTACCACACAGCTTTAGGTAGATTTACTAAAGCTATGGTTGAATAACTCCGTCCCATGAGTATTACTCTTCGTTAATTACGCAACTTGTGTTGATACGTTCGTAATCTTGGAACACTGCTTTATTTTTCAATTTACACAATGATTCTCGGAATCAATTTCTAAAACGTAGCAGACTCAAACATAATCAAAACGCCGAAAATAGAAGTTCTACCTAAATAAAAGTGCGTCTCGTTTACAGGAACTGCTAAACTGCAGATTAACGTGCATAATAAATATTAATTCTTGAGTGTTTGAAGGAAAGTATTAAACAGCTGTTCCTCCTTTCCTACTTAGTTACTTGCTTGAAAATGGAATGATCGGACTGAATCTAAAACGGATCGATTCTTGAAAGAGGATGAGTTTTACAGAAATTGCTAAAAAATATTTTTTGAAAATTTTAATAGAAAAACAAATTATCAAAGAAGACGAAATTGGATCGATTCTTGAATGAGGATGGGTTTTACTAAAAAAATAGAAATAGAAAAATAAATTATCAAAAAAGACGAAATTAGTTGAAAGGTTAGGTGAAAAAAATTAAAATTTTAATAGAAAAATAAGAAGTGAAGGCACACTAATCATTTTTTTTTCTTTAATTTTTGTGTTGAACACTTACCAAAGTCACTTGTACGTGACTGAAAGGTCATCAGGTTTTTTTGGGTCTCATTTATTCTTATTGAATTCTTACTTGGCAAGAGCTTGCAATTGGCCCAGCAATTGCAGCTGCTGCCTCCAAAGAATAATCCAAGGTAAGAGCGTCTCTGATGATATCTAAACTGCAAGAATCCTGTTTTGTCGTATGTCTTGTCACATGCTCTTATTGGCGTCAGTAAAATAACATGCGATATTAACGCAGATGTGCGAAATATATGCGACTTTAAAAGAGATGTAGTCTGTAAAGAGACGAGCAGAATTTTGTCGGCAATAATTAACCCCCAACTCCTCAGAGAGACTCTCCAATCTCCACCACCTTCGACTCTTGGGTGAAGATTTTCTGTTTTTAATTTTTACAATTTAATCAGTTTTCTTCCTTTGCTCGTTCGGTATTTATTAAATTAAAAAAAAAACAACTACATTTAACATTATTTTTCTTCACTGCCAATGTTGTTCTTTCTTCAGAAATTTGTTGGATAACTTTATTCTTTTAAGTGAACGGCTTCAAAACAAATTTCTTGTGTAAATTTAGTAAAAGTAAAATTTCTCCAACCATCAGGCTGCAAATGTAATTTTCCAATAGTAATTTTAAATTTTGGGTATGGTGATTTAAGGTTTCTTACAGCACCTAACAAAATTAAAAAATAAATTTCTTGTTTGTCGAATTTCCTTCAGAAAACGGTGCAGGATCAATATCGATCCTCCAATTAGTTCTACAGGTCCCCACCCTCTCGTTGACTCTCCTCGTGGTGGATCTTCACGTTGGTGTCGTTCGTGCCCGACAAAAGTAATTTTTGCGTAACACTCATCGTAATTTGTTGTGTTCAATCAGCACGAGTGACCCCAGACCGGCCAGACCTGACGCCAATTAACTTCGATTGAGGGAACTGTTGATGTTGATCGGGTCGCGGGCACCCAGTCGCTGCGCTACTTCGTCAGCCAGTGGTGAGCTGCTAGTCTGTGCCGTGGTGGAGAGCCCCGACTTGCTTTGGTCAAGCAAAGCAAGGAGAAGTAGTTGGTGTCTGTGCTTCTTTGACGAAGGATCAACGTTACCGTGCAACCGAAGGATCTAGCGATGTGTCGCGCAGCGTGATGAATTCAATCTGATACACACTCGCTGGACGTCTGCGATGTGGCTGCAAACTATCGTCCACTTCGGGTTTATACTCGTCGTCACCGCCACAACCATGGTAAGGACCCATCAAGAAATTTTCCTTATTTTATTGCCATTAATTTTGTTGAAAAAAAATTAAAACCAAAATTTGCCAAAAAGCCTCATCAGCGTTGTTGAGGAGTTATCGGGATTAATTAACTTTTTGCGGCTGCACTAAATCAATCAAGACTGGTCACAAATAGACTACTAGGGTCGATATTTATTGCCGATTGAACGTCTGCTGTTTGAAAATAACACTACTTAACTTAAGCCACATGTCTGCCACCTATAAATCTGAAAACCGTATTTCTGGCGCTACTCGTGTACTGAAGTTAAGTAGAACAGTATTTACGTGCTCCAACATTTTATCCTCTGTTATTAAGGACTTTATTTCAGGTACAGGCGGTGTCAATTTAACTGGCAATTTTCCACTTAACGTTTCCCTCATTTGCTGCACCACGTGGTGCGGCCCTACACTACACTCGCAGTTGTAACATTGAAACATTTAAGTCCAGCTGGCCGCTTTAGCACCGAAGAATAAGAACTTTATTTTATTATAACAAAACTAACTTTTTATAAATTGTTGCGTTTTTGGATCCTAAGTGACCGAAGAGAGAATGTGGCCGTAAACAAAAGCCTGGACGTTAAGAGGCAGGTATACACTTTTCACGAGTCGTTAATTATCCGAAGAAAAGGTCCACTATGTAGATTCGATTGTATAATTTTCGCGCCTTGTTGCGATGCATACTTAATGAGATGCAGCATTCCGGTGATGACTTTGAGAAATGTCACTGTAGTCGTGAATTTCAGACGATACCAGTAGTTGTTGGGGTCATGATGAATCGCCTGGCATCAATTCGATTCGATTAGTTTCGTTGTCACTTAACAATAATAAACTAGATGCTGTTCAAACGCATATACCATCCTCGGGGCAGAGCGAGGAATTTTATGGTCTCTACCAAAATAATATTTTCTAGCAAATCTTTCTCTTCATTCCAAATTGTTGTAACTCTAATTTTTATAACCAAACCAAATTTGTCTTTCTATCATTGCAAAGAGATTCCATCGTTGTCTCAGGTGCAATTGGGCAATGCAGTTGTCTTGACTGGAACCGGGAGAGGTAATTAGACCTGTTTCGGCCCCCGATCAATGGGGACAATTTCTTTGCAGTCAATGGCATGCCCGCTTCCTTGTATGTGGACTGTAATGCGAATTGAGTTGGTGATGTGCAATTATTTTCGCCTTATATAGAAAGCGGAAGAGGAGACTGATTAGCACAACGTGCGCTGCAACGTGTTGATTTAAGTACCTAATACAGTGAATGTGCCATACCTTCATGTTGAACATTACAGTTGGCAGTCATGACCATAACATGGCGAATTACAGCGATAAAATGTTAAAGAGTGTTTTATTAGACCATTGAGGCGAATCATTGACGTTTCGCCTTTCCCGTCTATTGTTGCAGCAGTTTCGTTTCGTTTCCTCCACATCTTTAGTTAACGGTTTCTTATTATGCCGCTTCAATCATTGTTTGCTTGTTGGGTCTTGGTGGTGAGGAGTTGCGTGAGGGAAAGTTCCCATGGTGGAGTTCTACGGGTGTCCCGTTTGTGGATGTTCCTTTCATGTAAACGGTTTTGATAGCAAAGGGCAACGGCAATTATAGTTAGCAGGTAGATGAGATATGACATGATACAGGTGTGGAACACAATGCTCAGAGCTGCACGGCACGCACACCTGTTCACAATAGCAACAAGAATGCAGACCCAGCCTCCCAGCCAGTCGAACACCTGGACGATCAGGACGCGTTATGTGGATCTTGACTCTGTCACTATTCGATGACCCAAAATCTAGCCGAAGATCTCGACGAGAAGACAACCGCCCCAACACCCACGCTACCATCTCAAGCAAACGTAGATCTCCAGGAGTGTTGTTTCCACGAAGGCGCGGATGATGGCCGGTTTCCCATCTCCGGTTGACCCCATGCCCCCGTGGATGCTCAATTCACGCCTCGGCCTCGCCACCAAACAATATTTACTCCACATAAACATCACGATCTGGTTGAACGGGTTTACACAGCGACAATTCCCTGCTGGACCGGCCTCCGTCTTCGCGGCACTAATGGCAATTATTACGAGTTTAGCGGCACGGTAACGAGCTGGCACCTTGCCGGCAAAAATGAATGATTATGGCATCATCAGCGACACGACGGGTTTTTACACGGCGTTTCCCCGGGCCATTTCCGCTATTGAAGAGTGTTAGCGCCCCACGAAGCGTCGCGGGGAAATCTGCCTTTCGTTTTTATCGGACTACGTAATAAAAACCGGCAACAGCTTCATTAACTGTACTTTTCTATCGGCATTTTAATTTGAACCTCGAGGCCGAACAAATAAACTTTGTTAGCGCTAGTTTTCGCGCCGCAAAACCACGGAAATGGACACCTAAGGGCATGGACCTGTCAGGGGACCTTTCTTCAAGTGGCCAATTAACGTCCCAATTTTAGCTTATTAAACCGGATGATGGTCAATGGTCTAGAGGTGTAAAAGAGAAGAAGAGTTTAGGCTTAAACCAGTCACTTGGACTTTTACTCATAGTGGTCAACTGGCACTTTCATTGGAGCTTACTCAGATTACAGGAAAATGGTCAATGGTCCGAGAGGTGTGAAAGAGAATCGTAAGCATGAACCACGACCAGTCAGTTGAATTGCTCATACTGGTCACTTATTATTCGAACTATTAGTAGTCAGAAAGATGGTCAATGGTCTAGGAGGTGTAAAAAAAAGAAACATTGTAAGTGTAGACCATCAGCAATCAAGTGGATGTTTTCTTATAATGGTCTTAGTGGACACTTATTATTGAAGCATATTAACATTTCATGAAGATGATCAATGCAATCCAAGATCCTGGGCATTGACCAATCACTTGTACCGTTTCTCAATTAGCAATTAATGCAATCAACATTTTAATTAGAGCCTACTCAGATTTTATGAAAATTTACAATGGTCTAAGAAGTGTAAAAAGGAGAAGAGTTGTAAGCATAGACCAGAATCAGTCAGTTGGATCTTTTTTCATAGTGGTCTTAGTGGACACTTATTACTGGAGCTTAATAAGATTGCTGAAAGATGTTCTACGAACCGTATGGTTTAAGAAATATAAAAGAGAAGAAGCATCTTAGAGATAGAGACCAAGACCAGTGAGTTGGACCTTTTCTCATAGTGGTCAATTAGCACGTTAATTGGAGCCTACTCAGATTATGTGAACATTTTCAATGGTCAAGGAGGTGTAAAAAGAAAAAAAGTTGTAAGCATAGATCAGGATCGGTCAGTTGGATCTTTTCTCATAGTTGTCTTAGTGAACACTTATTATTGGAGTTTATTAACATTTTATGAAGATGATCAATGGTCCAAGAAGAAGATCCTGGGCATTGACCAATCACTTGTATCGTTCCTCAATTAGCAATTAAGGCAATCAGCACTATAATTAGAGCCTACTCAGATTATATGAAAATTCCCAATGGTCTAAGAAGTGTAAAAAGTAGAAGAGTTGTAAGCATAGACCAAAATCAGTCAGTTGGATTTTTTTTCATAGTAGTCTTAGTGAACACTTATTTTTGAAGCTTATTAAGATTACTGAAAGATGGTTTATGGACCGTATGGTTTAAGAAATAAAAAAGAGAAGAAGCATCTTGGACATAGAGACCAAGACTAGTGAGTTAGATATTTTCTCATAGTGGTCAATTAGCAATTAGTTAATTGAAACCTACTCAGATTATATGAACATTTCCAATGGTCGAGGAGGTGTAAAAAGTAGAAGAGTTGTAAGCATAGACCAAAATCAGTCAGTTGGATCTTTTTTCATAGTGGTCTTAGTGAACACTTATTATTGAAGCTTATTAAGATTACTGAAAGATGGTCTATGGACCGTATGGTTTAAGAAATATAAAAAAGAAGAAGCATCTTAGACATACAGACCAAGACCAGTGAGTTGGACCTTTTCTCGTAGTGGTCAATTAGCACGTTAATTGGAGCCTACTCAGATTATGTGAATATTTCCAATGGTCGAAGAGGTGTAAAAAGAAGAAGAGTTGTAAGCATAGACCAGAATCAGTCAGTTGGATCTTTTCTCATAGTGGTCTTAGTGGACAGTTATTATTGGAGCTTATTAAGATTACTGAAAGATGGTCTATAGACCGTATGGTTTAAGAAATATAAAAGAGAAGAAGCATCTTAGACATAGAGACCAAGACCTGTAAGTTAGACCTTTTCTCATAGTGGTCAATTAGCACGTTAATTGGAACCTACTCAGATTATATGAATATTTTCAATGGTCGAGGAGGTGTAAAAAGAAGAAGAGTTGTAAGCATAGATCAGGATCAGTCAGTTGGATCTTTTCTCATAGTTGTCTTAGTGAACACTTATTATTGGATCTTATTAAGATTACTGAAAGATGGTCTATGGACCGTATGGTTTAAGAAGTATAAAAGACAAGAAGCATCTTAGGCATAGAGACCATGACCAGTCAGTTGGACTTTTTTATAGTAATCAATTGGCACGTTAATTGGAACTTACCAACATTACAGAAAGATGACCAATGATCCAGGGGGTGTAAAAGAGAAGAAGAATCTAACCATGAAAAATATGCCAAGTACATTTTGAGTTACTGTCAGAGTCACAAAGACTTTTAATGGATATAATTTGTTAAATTGCCATAGAAACAAATGGAAATAGGTAGAAATGTTCGCGAAAGTGGTCTTGGTCTTTGGACCCTGTTCAAAAAACTGAATATTAATGATTCTGACTAATTTACCGAGATCCCTGTCGGGCCTATAAAACCTCTTCTATATGGGGTTTTAATTATTTTACATGACCTTATGGAAAAGGGGTCCTCTGGGCTCATGTAAAGTCATTAGGGAGCGGGTTAGAAGGGTGGTTTTCTTCTTCAAAAATGCCTTGTAGTATTTTGCCACAGTTTGTGTAAACTTCTCCCCTTGTGGACCACCAACAGTAGTTGTATGCCTTTTGTACCTTCTGACCTAGTCAGATCCGGGCGGATGCGGAACTGATCTTGTGAGTGATTTGCGATTGCCAGGGGCTCCACTGTAATACCAAGGCCACATGCTTGCATTGAAATTCGGCTGACCCCGCTGCTCTTGACTAGATGCTGCATTTTTTGTCGTTGCACTCAATTTCTCGCCAAATTTTGCGGTAGATTACATCTTTTATCTACCGACCGTCCCCCATTAACGAGAAACGTTGCCCGGCACCGCAACGACGCCCCTTCCCGCTAGTGCGTCTATTAATAAAAATTGCATCTTTTTGCAGGAAACCAGCTGCAATCCGAAGGCGTGCAGCAAAGACGTGGACAACGAGAAGAACGTTTGCGGTTCGGACGGGTTGACGTATCCAAATCGGTGTCTCTTCGAGAAGGCGCGTTGTACGAACCGAAACACGACCTTGGCGAAAAGGGGCTCCTGCCGCCGTCAGAAACTCTGCAGAGACTGGGAAATTTACAGACACACGAACCCCGAATACAAGTTTCAGGCTAATTGTAGGCCAGACGGGAGCTACGCCGCCGCTCAATGCCATCCCGATGTCGGATTCTGCTGGTGTGTTACACCACAGGTAAGGTGTGACATGTGAAATTTATAAGGCATCTTCGGGGAACAAACGCCAGTCTTGGCAGACAACCGGCGCGAAATCGCAGGAATTTGACCGCGGAAGGCCAGGAACCTGGACCCTGGCCATTGTCCAACTCGTTTATTTGGAAAAAAATTTTTTTAGAAACTACTTCTATTCTCATTGTTGTTCACACTTAGTATTTGCATTTTTGGGAACAATTGTTAAAGAATCGGCGAAGAGATTGACTAACCAATCTCCTCTTCATTCGTTGTTCACAACAGTTGATGTTGTCATTTGTTTAAACTGGTGTCCTCTCCTCTTGCATCTTACTGTGCAAAAAGGATCTTGCCATTGAAATTCAACTTTATGTGAAAGACATTAGGAAGGTGAATAACTTTATCTGAGAACTCTTTGAAAAATAACTTGTACGTTTAAGCTAAAGTTTAAAATAAGACTATGTTTACTAAAACTACATAGGTAAGTTTATGCTGAAAGCACGTGCAGCGCATTGGTTAAAGCTGGGAAATTTGCAACATTTGAGTAACAGTCTGCGAACTGGCCACCCTGTAGTAATTGCCGTATACAGCACGTCTAGCTGCTGGTGTTGTAATGAATACAAATAACAAGATTTTATTAACCAGGACCAGGAACAAACGTGAGATTAAGAAAGAAACGTGGACTTGAGTAGAAATTTTATGGGAACAAATATAATGTACACCAAATTAAACCATACATCTCTTGCACTGTTCACCAGAAAATTTAATGAGCATCAAAAAAATCCAAATGAAACCCAAATTATTATACATCAGAAAATGAGAACATCACCACTAAAATAACTATGCTGCGTATTGTTTTACTATTCCTTACATTTTAAATTCTATATGTCTATGAATTTTACTAAATGTTTACCAAATTTAGAACGCTCAAGTTACGCGTCCGTGCTGTACATAATAAATATTCGCGCTATCCATTTATATTTAGTGTTTCTCAAAAAAACTATTTGTGCGTCAAATAATTATTCTCTTACTCCAAAAATGAAATATGCTCGCGCTTCTCTCCTTGCCGCTTGCGCTTCCAGACAAGAGGCACGCGAAAAAAGTTTTGTACAAGGTCAGTTCAGAGCCCTGTAATTTTTGTTTTAAAACCACGATTAGAAATTACCACTAAAAGAAGTTTTACGTTTTACATAATGCAAGCCAATTACAGCAAAGCATTTATATATTACGGAAATCAATATATTTTTTTGTGCAAACCACTTCTATTTTTACTCTTATTTTCCTTGCCCTAGCACATCTACATCTATAATTTTGCATAAAATTATTTACCATTTGCACAACATTTTATTGCTTGTGTATTTTTGATCAACAAATAGTATTTTTAACTGCTAAATAATATAAGACACTGTCAAAAATTAAATATCTGGGTATTATGTTAGAATTAAATTCGGAATAAAATTTGGTGAACATTTAGTATTTATGGTCAACAAAAGTTATTTTGGCGAACAAAATATATAAGAGGCCAGCATTATGTCAATATTGGGTTGTCGCTTTAAGATTATGTATTTTCTTAATTTTGGTGAGCATTTAGTATTTTTGGGAAATAAAAGTATTTTTTTGTATGAAAATATTGGGTAAATTTGGTAGACGTTAAATACGACCCAAATTTTATTATTACCTTTCGATTTTGTTAAGCCCAAAAACCACAATATGTTTATTTTTTTTGAAATAACTTCAGCAGTCTTTCCTGCTGTTGGGGCGGCATCAATTACCAAATACACATCCTGGAAGAGTTCAAGAAGTGAAACGTTGACCTTTATTGCAAATTTTGATTTAGCAACAGATATTTACAGTAAGATGAATCACTGGGTTCAAGAGAGAGGAAAGTACGAAGATGTGACCACACTCCACCAAGTGCTCAGTTGACTGAATAAGCGTTTTAATTTGCATAAAACCACCGATGGTAACCACGCTTCCAATCCAACCGTTCCGTTGGGTGATGGAGCGTAGCTAAACGGTTTAATGGGCCGCCCATGCAGTCATTAGTTATTACAGAGATTACCTTTTTTCCTTTCACCCCGATAGACTTCATCTTGCAGAATAAATCCATTAGGTGCTTGCAGCATTTCCTCGTCTAAAACAATTTTTTACCGCATAGCGCGTAAGTTAACTCCTTGCAATTAACACCGAGCCAAGAAAGAAGCTATAACTCAATCTCGTTGTTGCAATAGGCCATAAGTCTATAGAGGAAGAGTCGCGATTTGCCAGACAATTTTTCTCAATGGGTTTTTGGCAAGTTAAACCTCTTTCAATTCGTCAACTGGCTCGTTGTTAAACGAATAACTCGAAAAGTGTCCAACCCTAAAGATGCCGCACCCTCTAGGGAGTAGTGTTGATGCCCTGTCGATGAGCGTTTGTGCAGCGGGTAGTAATTGAGTTGAACCGTGCAGGGCCTGCCGCTGCCGTACACTTCGGTGCGTTGGAAGCCGAACGCGAAGCCTCACTGCGGCCGCAAGAAGAAGTCGACAAGACGGCGGTCGCCGAGCCGGAAGGGACGGAGTCGCGCCTGCAAGCAGCCCGACAAAGCCAAATTCAACAACAACCTCATCAACATCTTCCACACCGAATGGAGTCGCGACCACGGCGTCTCCCGACCCCACAACAACGAAACGGACTCCATCGTCAACCAGTGGAAATTTCGCACAATGGACACCAACAACGACGGCTTCCTCGACAAAACCGAATATCGCGACCTGAAGCGCGTCGCCAAAAAGGCCGTCAAGCCGAAACGGTGCGCCAAGACCTTCCCCCGTTCCTGTGACGTCAACAGCGACACTCTCATCAGCCAGCAGGAGTGGGCCGAATGTCTAACCCGCGACGGCATGGATGGTAGGTGTAATTCTAACTAACGACGTTAACTAGCATATCCGGCGGCGAACAACAGCCCCACATTTCCGCTCGCCCACCACCAACTCCTTGCTTAGTAGAACGAGTATGCGTTATTCACCCAAAAATTGCATGGCCTCATCGGGCAAAGCACGGGCTGTTCCAAGAATGCTTAGTTTAAGTAGCATGCGCGTACTTTGTTTTGAACTTAAATAGTTTTTTTGCGTGTTTTTTCGTGGCTGGAAGCAGACGTGGGCGGACAAAGTTCTTCTGATGTCACCGACGAAGACCAGGAGGACTACACCGATCCGTTCATGCGTCGACCTCTTCCTCACGGTAATTGGACATGATCCGGGCTCAATCACTGCTTTCAATCGCTATTTTCAGTGTTAATTGGACAAAGTCAGAGCTACGACGACGACTCTTCGGAAATTCGAGACGACGACCCCACCGACTGCCTTTCTGACCGTCAAACAGCGCTACTCGATGGGGGACTCTTCTACGTGCCCGAATGCACCCCGGACGGCCGCTACAAAAAGGTACCGACGATGTTTAAAGTTGATGGAAGCCCGCAAATTAGCAGAGAATTAAATAATTCATTAACGCGAGATTAGGACGCAATAAATAACGTGACCTTTGTTGCGTGTCAAGTGGTTATCAAATTATAAGTCACTCTGTTGGTCTCTACTCGGTTTATTTACAATTATGAGACGCCTCTTTTATCGATAATTGAGCAATAAATTGTTGAAGTGGACGCAATCTCGCTCCGCATTTCTCAACACAACCATTTTCCAAATTTCCCAGTCACTTTCGTCATAGACACAGGATTTCCGTCCATATTACCATTTTGATCTACGCCACACCATCTACCCCAATGTTCCTTTACCCAACTTGTACTTGTAGGTCCTTGTAGATCTTCTTTTTTAAACAACGTGCTCCAAAGGATTGCTTCGCCAATTTTTCTATTTGCTGTTTCCGCCTTAGGCACCACCATCTCCAGAAATATATTTCTGTAGAGTAATCTTTGCTGTTGGTGGCGGTCTCCGGGTAGCTTTTCCGGGGGTGAATTGCGTGTTATACTTGGCTCTCTTTTACAGATTCAGTGCTACAAAGCCGCGGGCTATTGCTTTTGCGTTCACGAGGACACCGGCAAGAACATCCCGGGCACCTCCGTCAAGAACGGAACCCCGAAGTGCGACCAGTTGACCAGCATTAATCGCCCGATGAAGGGCTGTCCCGACGAAAGAAAGACCGTTTTTCTCAAAGATCTCGTTCAGTTCCTCCACACTCGCATGTCGGAAATCATCAATGGCACCAAGAGCATGAACGATCTGCCCTGGATATCCTCGAAGGAAGAACAAGCGGCCACTTGGAGTTTCGTCGTTTTCGACAAGAACAAAAACAAAATGTTGGACAGAAACGAGTGGAAGGCATTTAAAGAAATCGTTTCGAACGTGAAGAGTTTGAGGAAATGCGGGAAGAAACTGCCGAGGTACTGTGATATTAATAAGGATCGACACATCAGCATGACGGAGTGGCTGGACTGTCTGAATGTGCAGCAAGGTAACTTTTGTTTAATACTTTAGGACTTTACTAGACTCCAATAAGTTGGTGAAGGGTGAGCTTTAAAATTTTGGAATTGTTGCAGCTGCCACGACAAACGCCCCCATTTCGTCGAGAGCCGGGAAGAAGAACCCACTGAGCATGCTGATGGAAGACTAGTGATTTTAGTGACGTAGTGACTAGTTGACAGAGGACTGTCCCCGAACTGGCGAAAGCCCGACAACTTTTGTGATTATAGTGTAGTTTATGTATAGCTTTCATCCCTACTCATAACAAGTGCATCATGCTTATTTATTGTTAAATTAATGTATTTACTAATAAAAAGTCACAGTAAATTTATTGGACGAACTTGAAATTGACACAAAACAATAAAAAGCTTTGTTAAGGTTATATGTAAAAATTTATTGTTATTTTCTATTTAACAAAAAGAAATAAATTGTGAAGACCAACTATAAGATGGAAAAATTATTGATACCGCACCACATGCCTCTGATTTTTTTTAATAGAATTGATTACAACTTGATATAAAAATTTTAACAATAAAGAGTTGCTACGCGGACCACTTTAAACACCTGGTGTCCATATGCGTTTCCATGCACCTAATACTACAATATCTTGTCCCGCATGCCACACATGAGTAGTGGCCAAAAAAGCCGCAAACTCCACAAAAATGTCTCGGAGGTAAGTTCGATTCTTCAGCGGCAACATCGATGTAAGAAACTCGTCCCGTAGCTTCAGCTTCCATTCGGTCTTCGTCTACAAGTTGCTGAAAGTTTTTGCGAAACTTTGTCTGGTAATATTCCGCGCTCCTTTCCTTTTTCTTAGTGCGAGTCGACCTTTGTTCCAAGTTGTCGTCGAATTTCGGGACTTTTTTGCTCATTACTAGGTCGGCATGGGGGTCGTCTTGGTAGTTGTCGGATTCCAGCAGCTCCATAATTTTCCTCTGGCGACGCTTCCTCGACGTCTCGTCTATGACCCGGCGCTTCTCGCCCTCCTTTATGCGGTTGGAGCCCCGCAACGGCGGCTTGACGGGCTTCATCGCGCCAACAACAACAATCAACAAATATTTTAGGTTAGATCAGTTCGACACAACATGTGTCAAAGTGACAGCTAGAGTTGCCAATTGTATAAAACTGTAATCTATGAAGTATTTATTTATGTAAATATTGTTAAAAACATTAACATCTTTAATGACTGTAAATGCAGGACTTGTTTACTCAAAGTACAATATGAGGGTGCCGTAAATCTCTTTGATGTTAATAGAGACGGTATCACTATACTTAAAGTGCCGTCGGACGGGTTCCTATTAAAGTGCCGTTAATGCGCGCGCAACACGCAAGTGTTGTCATCACGGAAAGACGAGAGACTACAAAGATCGAACACGCAACGACTAGCGAGGTCGATAAAGCTGTGAAAAACCGGTGGCGTACCATAGATAGGCCTCGGGCTTAAATCCTCATTCAAACGATACTTTTTTTTTTGAAGTGCCGTCATATGGATTAACGGAACTTTAGGGCAGCGTATAATAAAAGTTATTGAGGCAGCATCTTCTTTCATACTTTTTAAAAATTTTGGAAATTTTGTCTCAGTTAACAGACGAGGGACCTTTGGAAAATGTGGACCGTCAATATTTTGCATTTTAAGAGTTATATTAAGCAAAAATACATTTGGTAAACTACACTCTACAGTGTGAAAATAGCAGAGTTTGAAGGAATCGCGTCGTAAATAAAAGTATTGTTCAACGGCTTATATTGATGGGTGACTAGCTTGATGGCTTCATGTGCAGCACACCCCCCTAAAATAGCGGAAACCGAATGCAACTCGGCCCCCCCGTACCGACACACTTCATGCACCCTCTCATCGCGAATTATTTGCGAACAACCCCTCTCCGCCAGGAGACGCCCTATAATATTCTTCAACTTCAACACATCCGGTTCCACGTGATCGTCCAATTGACCCGGATACGTGTTAAACTCGCTGATGAACCTCTCCAAACCCTTCAGAGTTATGTAATAAAACATCAAACTGTCGGGATCTTCCAGATAAGACGTCAAGTCCAGACGCGTTTTCTCATTTTCGTCCGCCATACAACTCCCCCTGATCACGTGAATCTCGCTGGAGTGTTTACAGAACAACTTGACCTGAAACAAAGGACCAAATTTCTTAAATTAATTAATAAAATAATGGCGGGGGACTTATACCTCTGGCTCCGTTATGACGTCATGCGGCAGCCCCAAATTCCGCGCTATTTGCGACGCGCGTCTGTAAACGGTCTCCGCTTGACTCTGGGCTTGTTTTTGGTACAACTGTTGAAGGGCGACGTAACTGGTGGTGTCGGCGGCCATGTCGGGGAGGCTCCCTCGCACCGGAAGCACGCCTTCAGCTTCCACCAGTTCCTTGAGGGCCGCGCACATGATCCAGAACGGCGAACTGTTCTGGTTTAAATTAATGCAACTGTCGTCGTCCAAAATCGCCTTGACGTGCCCTGGCACCCCGACCTGACTCAGACAAGTGTTGATGTAGCGAATTGCTTCTTTAAAATTTTCCTCCAGGTGTTTGATGCCATACTCGTCGGGAGTTGGGCTTTCCGCGATCATCGCCCGAATTTCGTTTTTTTCGTCACGGGTGTTGGGCAGGCGACCTAAAAAACGGCGCGTCATCACTTGACCAAAGAGGCGGGAGTTACCCACAAACCGTGGATTTCTTTAAATTTGTTTAGGTAATAATAGAGAATTACTACGGCCGGGACGTGGCTTCGCTCTTTGCTGCCTAAACTAGCTACGTCTATTTTATCCAAGTATTCTTTGAGAGCTGGCCAGGGCTTGTCTAATCGCAAATCGGGGGTTTCGTTGTCGGGGTGGGCTTCGATGATGGTGTGTTCTTTCACTTGCAGCCGGATGTAGCCCAAGAAGCCGACGCTGCGACAAACTATCAACGGCACGTTCTTCTCCCATAAGTGGCGCGACAGCGGCATTAATGTCCTAAAATTTCGATTGTTGTAGTGATTTATCAAAAACACCGCTAAAACTACTTTTCTGGTAACGCAGTTGCTATAACTACGGAAAATGTGTCAAAAAAGTCTTGAGTATGGGCCATGATGTGGTCGGCAGATTCGTCAATGTAGTCCCCTCGAACGTCCGGGTTGAGCTCCAACAGACACTGGGTGGCGATTTGAGCTCGCGACATTCCCACACTGTCGCTTTCCAGAAAGAAGCTAAAACTCCATTGTGAAAAACAAATTTTAACAAACTTTTAACGTACTTAGAGCCTATATCTTCGTAAGTGACTTTCTCGCCATCAACTATGGTGAAGGAGCCCACTCCAGGTAGCACCAGGCTCTTCAAAATTTCGGTGCCCAAAGCTGTGGCGTTTATTAGGCAAATCTTCGAGTGTTCCAAAAGTTTTTGGCCGTGGTCGCCCCACAACCTGAAACGAAAACGGGCCGGGTCAGCAAGGCCCCAAAAAGGGGGATTCTAACCTCAATTGCCGGTCGTATTTTTTGCTCTTCTCGCTTTGTTCCGGCGATTTAGGAGCCGGAGATGACATTGCAATGGTTTTTAGCTTCCACTTGCAGCCGGTAATCGATTAAAAGCAATTTTTTGAAAAATAAACCGGTACGTCAAACTGACACGGTTGACAGGATGACGGAATTGATAGGAATCGGATTTTGTCCAAAAAGTGCGCAGGGCCGGACTTAGGATCAAGCTTCTGTCAACTCATAACTATACAGAATTAGGCAATAGTGCGTCAAGACTTTGATAGCTCAAGTTTTTTAATAGCTAGAAGTTTGATTTAAAAACACAAATAAACTAGAAAAAAAATCTACAACCGGAAATTATTTTTGAACATACAGGCTGAGCCAAGACGATTATACAGGGGCAAGTGACATTTTTTTTAAAATGGAATGTTGTGTGTAAAAGAAGATTTTCTAGAGCCTTTTCCTAAACTTTTTTCACGCCAATATTATTACTATTTCCAAACCACTTGGATGTAGTGACTTTTTTGTTCAAATAATGGCATCTGCAGGTGCATGTTAAAAATATCACTACAGTCACACTTGCCTCATGTTTGGGAAATATAATATTTAAAAAATGTAGGCGATTTCATTAGACCCGTATTTTTTTATTTGGTTCTAGGGTCAATATTACGCCCAGAATTAATTTTTTAATTTTTGGAGTAGGAGATTTGTGACGTAAGCGACCCCAGCTCGACGTAGTTCTCAAAGAAATCGTATGATGGCGCTTTACTCAGATTCCATATAAATCAAATGCCGATCCAATGTAAAAATGTGGCGCCCTCTGCTAGCAGCGCAGCATAGTAGCCAAAAACAAGAGTCTATTCAATATAGGTGTGAGTCTTAGATACGGGGGCCGATGACGTCACCAAAGACAAAAATAGCAAATATCTACGAAAATATGGAATAAAAAAATGGGAAAAAAATATTTAAGCCTTTTTTAGTTATTTGCATGCATCTAGAGAATAAAAAGTGCAATATTTTTTTTAGGCAAGTACCCCATTGTAATTTTACCGTTCAGTTATTTATAAACTATCTATTTTTTTAGGATTATTCTTAAATTTTGTAATTATTGGTCAATAAATCGAAAATAGTTACAAATAGCAATAAGGCTACATACAAAAATGTTCGTTTCTACATCATATTGTTAAAAAATATACAGGGCGCTCTATTTGAAAAAATTGAGAAAATTAAATTTAAAAGTTCAAAATGAAAAAATTAAGTTTAGCCACCCTGTATAATTTTTTAAAAGTAAAAACGATTCAAAGATATTTCACAGAAGTTTCCTAACTTGTATTTACATATTTTTTTTTTACTATTAATTGTGACTGTAGTGATTCCTTTAACATGCATTTGCAGATTCCATTATTTGAACAAAAAAAAATCACTACATCCAAGTGGTTTGAAAATAGTCAATACAATAATGGGAGTGAAAAGAATCTAAGAAAAAGCTCCAAAGAATCTTCTTTTACACACAACATTCCATTTAAAAAAAATTTCACTGGCCCCTGTATAATCGTCTTGGCTCACGCTGTATGTTCAAAAATAATATCCAGTTATTCTAGTTGATTTGTGTTCTTAAATCAAATTTCTAGCTAGAATAGAACTCGAGCTATCGAAGTCGGACGCACTATTGCCCCACTCTGTATATTATTGATAAAATTTGCATTAATGACTTTCAACTAGGTCGTTGCCCCATCGGTAAAGAGCAATTGCTGCCATTGCTTGATAATGGGATTAGACAATTCAAAACTTTATCTACTCATAGCCTCTAATGAAGATTATTTTTTTTATAATAAAAGATACTTGCAAATGGGTCAACAATTGTATAAATTACAAAAATGTTGAAGTTTCCATATCTAATCGATTCAAACGTGTTATCTCAAGCCTCTCCATCTTTGAATGGAAGGAAATGGATTCTTGCCTCTATTTACTTCTTTATTTATACTTTATTTACTTGATTAATTAAAGTGCTAAAATCTCAAAGATAAACTAGCCCCCAATAAATGCTTTAGTAGTGTTACTTTGGCCGGATCAACGATGAGGTCTTTTGCAGTCCCACTGGGGCTATTGCTAGTCTTCCTGGTCCAAATTTTTGCCACTCAGGTCCGTTACGATGGGTTCCGAGTGTACAGAGTGACCCCCAAAACAGAAGAAGCTTTAAAGTTTCTACAAAACATAGAAACTCGCCCAAACGGTTATAGATTTTGGGACGAATTTAATAACTCCATTGGCAAACCCACAGACGTCATGGTACCTCCGCATCTTAGACAGGAGTTCAGCGACATCGTTAAAACAGGATTTAGTTCACAACTGTTGATTTTAAATGTGCAAAAATTGATTGACCGCTCGAAACCAAAGAGCGTTGTTGAAGCTGGTGAATTTGACTGGACCGACTACCACACCCTTGATGAGGTAGTTTTTTGGTATTTTTTTTTTAAATGTCGGTAAATTTCGTAATTTCCAGATCAACTCTTGGTTAGCGAGTTTGGCCCAAGAATTTCCCGACAAAGTGACCCTTTTGGTCGGAGGACGTTCGTATGAAGGCCGGGATATACAGGGGGTTCGGGTGAGTTTTGGGCCTGGTAACGAGAATAGAACTGTATTTTTGGAAAGCAACATCCACGCTTGTGAATGGTAGAAAGATTCTGGTTAGAGACCCGCAACTGATGTTGCATTTTCAGGATTTCTTCTGCAGTTTCCACCTATATTTTGAACGAGATATTAAGAAGTCCCAACCCCGATATTAGGACATTGGCGGAGGGTCACGATTGGTACGTTTTCCCGATTTTTAACCCAGACGGGTTCGAATACAGTCACACAACTGTAAGTGACTGAATCGCAATTAAGTTTCGGGATAACGTTGCGATTACAGGACCGGCTATGGCGCAAAACTAGAGTCCCTTATGGAGAGTGTTACGGGGCTGACCCCAACCGCAATTGGGATTATCACTACAACGAAGGTGGGGCTGAAAATTTCTCGTGCTCTCTCTACTACAACGGCCCTAACGCCTTCTCCGAACCTTGCGCCAAGAGCCTTTCGGAATTTATCTCAACAATTGGCCACACTTTCATGGCCTACATAGGGTTTCATTCGTACGCTCAAGAGTTGCTAATACCATACGGGTACACTGCAGACCATTTGGATAATTACGACGAGTTGGTTGGTAAAAATCAATAGAAAATAAAAAATTCTAGTGCTGATTTTCAGTACGAAATTGGACTGTTGGGTCTAATAAGTTTGGCACAACGGTACGGCACTGTATTCGGTATTGGTAACGTTCCCGAAGAACTTTGTATGTAAGTGGTTACTTTAAAACGATTACCTACGTGGACTTTTATAGATATAGCCAGTGGTGGAAGTATTGACTGGGTTAAGGGGACCTTCAAAACGCCGCTCACGTACACCTATGAACTGAGGGACAAAGGAGACTTTGGATTTTTGTTACCTCCAGAACAAATTATTCCCACAGCCCTGGAAGTTCTGGACTCCCTGATCACCATATTTGACGAATTTGAAGCCCGAAGGGCTTAGAGCTCAGATAAAGGGAAATTTTGATCCTTGTTGCTTGGATAATAAAATTAAAACCCTTTGCTACTTAGGGGATGGTCTGCGATAGGGCGCTGTGGCTGTCAACACCCCCTCTCCGTTATGTTAATAATTCGCAATTTCCCCTTCCATTAGTGATTTACTTAAGTGTGTTCTTGGGAGCATGCGCAATGCAGTAGACCTCACGCACACGGTGTAAGAGTAAGGGAGATGGAAGCTAGAACATGTGGTTGTCTCTCCCTCGATTTGCGCCTGCGCTTTTATTTTTAATGGTTTATTTCCGAATTTTCCTCAATCTCGCTAGTCGCCCCTCACGGCGCTCGGCCTGGGGCTAACGCCATACGATGCTAAATAATCAGAACTAGATTTGGCAATACTAAAGAGCAATTTTGGCTCGTAATTTAAATTTATGATCAATTTGAAATTAGTTCATGTATTTGGCGGGACTTGGCCAAACTATAACTATTTCTCTCCATCGGCGTTTGGATGCTTCTTCTTCATGTGGTTGAGCAGGTGGTGCGAGTACGCAAACCTTTGTTCGCAAATAGTGCAAGGATACGGCGTTTCTCCAGTGTGAGTTCGCATGTGGTTCCTCAGAATGCTACTATGGTAGAAACACTTATCGCAAACTTTACAACGATGCGGTTTCTCTCCCGTGTGCAGTCTCATATGAGTAGTAACGCTACTTTTCTCGGTAAACTTCTTGCCACAAGTGCCGCACTCGTGCAGTTGTCTCTCCAAATGTATCCTCTTAACGTGTCGTGACAGATTGTCTCGATGCTTGAAAGTCTTTCCACAAATATTGCACGGTAACGAAGGGAGAGTCGCGTCTGAATGCGTCGCCAAATGCCTCCGCAACGTCTTTATTTCAACGAAACGAGCGCTGCAAAAT
The DNA here is from genome assembly GCA_951805265.1 of Schizotus pectinicornis. NCBI lineage: Eukaryota > Metazoa > Arthropoda > Insecta > Coleoptera > Pyrochroidae > Schizotus > Schizotus pectinicornis. Next base: position 20,486,197 of record OX638203.1, read on the forward strand.
TCGCAAACAAAAAGTTTTTCGCCGAGGTGCGTGCGCTCATGGGCTTTTAATGCTCCTGCGTGACGGAAACCCTTGCCACACGTTGAGCAAACGTATGGCTTAATTTCTTGGTGAACCAACTTATGGGAAAATAAAGACGACCGTAGCCTAAAAAAATTTAAATTGATTATTTAAAATTGACTGCACTTTTCTTACTTGAAAGCTTTATCGCAGAGTTTGCACTTGTAGGGTCGTTCATTCGAATGAATCTGTTTGTGTTTCTTGAGATTTTCCTTTAGTGGAAACCATTTGTTGCAAATATCGCAATTGAACCCAGCACTCAGATGTCGGTAACTGTGCATTTTAAGACTGCGACTATTTTTATAGGTTTTACCGCATTGCTCGCAGGTCACGGGACCGTCGCTCTTTGAACTGCAGCTCTTCTTGCAAACCCCCGCGCCGAGTTTCGCCTTCTTTTTGACACTTTTTTGAATCTTGTTGGCGACATTCTCTTCAATTGGAATTAACACCGGCGAGTCGTCAGTTACTTTTTCTAAATTTACTTCACTCAACTTACATAGTTCTACTTTTATATCATTTTCTTCCTTGACTAAATCTAAATTAAGCGGAAACTGCGGAGAAGCCTCTTTACGAACACTGCTGTGATCCGTGCTCGAATTTAATACGGTACATTCAATAATAGTGTTACTAGATTCTGAATTGAAATCTTCTTGTCCCACTTCTGATTCGGGTTTGATCTCAAAAAACGGAACATCCTCGGGAATTTTCAGAGGGTCTTCAATTACAGGTTCCAATCTTGTATCATTATTTTCTTGCCAATATGCTTGTTTTATTTCTTCTCTTAGCTTTAAGTTAGCTTCAATCACTTTCTCTCTGAATAGATGAGCAGAGTTCATTTTGTCCAAACAGTTTAAGCAAATCACTTTCGGTAGAAGATCATCCTCGAAAACCTGTACAATAAGTTCGGGAAATTATGTGATTTGCATATTTTTTTAGTTTTACCGTTATGGGGGCCACTTGCATCAATACTTCAGTCAGGCGTATCTTGTCTTTGTTAAAGATCAACAGGCTAACTGCGCTGTTGGGCGCAACTGGCACCGAACAAGCTCGGCACTTCAAATCCATCATAAAAATGGTCACAAGGCAATATGGGATTATTAGATATTTAAAATCGTCACATTAAAAATCTTCGCCAGAAAGTGAGGTTATATTGATTTATTATTTATTTACCTCAATGTTGCCATTAGAGAATTTTTAGCGCAGTGCTGCCAATCAAGTAATTCAAAAATGACGTAATTCAAATTTAGAAGGAAATTACATAATTTGAAGTTAAAATTTGGACAGATTAAGTTTGTTGTCGTTAAGTTGGGCTCAAAATCGGTAGAAGCGCCAAAAGTTCAATAAAACTGTTGAAAATCAATTGTCAGTGTTGCCAATGCGTAAATTTTAAAGTTTCCTGCCTACTCGAAGTTCTTTGGGGTCTCCCTCGATATTTAGTCAGTATCGCCAATAGGTAATTTTCACAGTTAAATTCCCTGCCAACTTTACGTTTTTTGGGATCTCTGCCGAAATTTAAAATCCTGGTGAGTTTGAAAGAAAGTTTTAGTACGCTTCCATCATTTTCCTTTCATTTTAGACGAAGTTAAATAAAATTAATCGTTTTCACAAATTTTTTCTACTTTGCAATTTAATTAAATGTGCGCAGAGGAATGGTTAGCTACTGAGCGTTCACAAAATATCAGATTATCAAAAAATTTACTATTTGTCAATTTTCTGAGCCCTCACGGGGATGCTCCCTGTTCATATGTTTCAGCAAATGGTGAGAGTATGGAAACCTTTTGTCGCAAACCTCACACAGATACGGTTTCTCCCCAGAATGCGTCCTCATGTGCCTCACCAGAACGGTGGCTTGCCGAAAACTCTTTTCGCAAATCTTGCAACGATACGGCTTTTCCCCCGTATGTACCCTCATGTGGGCCTTGAGACATCCTGAAGTGGTAAATTTCTTGCTGCAAGTGTCGCATTTATGCCGATACTTTTCCAATTTCTTCAAATGGTTTCTCTTAACGTGCACAGACAGATAACTTTGATGTCTGAAAGTCTTTCCACAAACATCGCATGGCAACAAAGGGAGATTAGGGTCTCGATGAGTCATAAAATGCTTCTTTAAGGCGAGCATTTGGGCGAAACGGGCGCTGCAAAACTCGCAAACGTAAGGTTTTTCGCCGGTGTGCATGCGCTCGTGGACTTTCAATCCTGTCAATTGTCGAAAACTCTTCCCACATGTTGAGCAAACGTATGGCTTAATTCCTTGATGAATTCTACTGTGGGTATTTAAGATGGACTTTTGCCTAAAAATTTTGAAATAGATTCATGGAAGTCGATAATATTTTTCTTACTTGAAAGCTTTGTCGCAGAAGCTGCACTTGTAGGGTCTTTCATTCGAATGGATCCGCTTATGAACCCTAAGGCTTTCTTTTATTGCAAACCTTCTGTTACAAATATCGCAATTGAACCCCCCACCCCGATGACGATAATTGTGAATTCTGAGGCGACGTTTGTTTTTAAATGTTTTATCGCATTGTTCGCAAGTAGCCGGTTTGTCGCTCTTTGAACTGCAGTTCTTCTCACTGAGTTTCGGCTTCTTGTTGACATTTCCTTGAATTTCGTTGGAGACATTTTCTTCAATTGGAATTAATACAGAGGTGCCGTCAGCCACTTTTTCTAAATTTACATCACCCAACTTACATGGTTCTACTTTTATTTCGTTCTCCTCCTTGACTAAATTTGAACTAAGTGGAAGGTGCGCAGAAATTTCGTTGGAAACACTGCTCGAATTCAACACGATACATTCCCTAATAGTGTTACTAGATTCTGAATTAAAATTTTCTTGTCCCACTTCTGATTCAGCTTTGATCATGGACTGTACATTCGCAGATACTTTCAGGGGGTCTTCAATTACGGGTTGCAATCTTGTATCGTAATTTTCATTTTCTTCCAAATATTCTACTTTTATTTCTTGCCTTAGCTTTAAATCAGTCTCAATCACTTTCTCTCTAAATTGATGAGCAGAGCTCATTTTGTCAAAACAATTTAAACAAATCACTTTCGGGAACGGGTCATCCTCGAAAATCTGTAGAAGTTTCGGAAATTATTTGATTTGCATGTTTTTAGTTTTACCGATATGGGGGCCACCTGCATCAATATATCCGTCAGGCGTATCTTGTCTTTATTAGAGATCAAAAGACTAACTGCGCCATTGGGTGCAAGTTGGACCGAACAAGCTCTGCACTTCAGGTCCATCACAAACTGTTACAAATTGAAATAGTTAGATGTCTTGGAACAGTTTTAACATCAAAAATCTACTGTCAAAAAGTGAGGTTATGTTTGTTTATTTACCATTAAAAAATTTCGAAGCAGTGGTGCCAATCGTGTGACGCAAAAATTGAAGTACACCCGGATGACCTGTAAATAAGACTCTTAAATTGCTGGTTTGGCAACATTGTAGGCTGGTCGGGTAAGATCAATTTCAAAAAGAATTTCTCAAAGGCGATTCTAATCAAAAAAAAAGTTTGGCAATATTGCAAAGCAAGGTAATAGTTTAAATTACGCTCTGCAAAAATTGTGGTTTGAAGGCAGCGTGGCCGAGCGGTCTAAGGCGCTGGTTTTAGGCACCAGTCCGAAAGGGCGTGGGTTCGAATCCCACCGCTGTCACAACTCTTTTTTTTGTTAAAATTGCAACAAACCATAAAAATTAAAAATCTGAAACAATGTGAGAGATGAAATAATAAAATTTTAGTTGCACTGTTGCGGCCTCAACGGCGCTGATGAGTACAAAAAATCAGGCAAGGTTAAATAAAGTTTAGCCATTATAGCTGCATTTCTTCTACTTTGCAATTTATTTAACTTTGCAACAGAAATAGAGAAATAATTGGTTGCTTACTTAAGACAATTTAACTCGTCATTGCTTAGAAATCATCAGATTACCGAACAAATTTACTATTTCTCAGTTTTCCGAACCCTCGCTGGGATGCTCCCTGTTCATATGTTTCAGCAAATGGTGAGAGTATGGAAACTTTTTGTCGCAAACATTACAGGGATACGGCTTCTCCCCGGAATGCGTCCTCATGTGTCTCACCAGAATGCCACTTTGCCGAAAACTCTTCTCGCAAATCTTGCAACGATACGGTTTTAGTCCTGTATGGAGCATCATGTGGACCCTGACAGAACCTGAAGTGGTAAATTTCTTGCCGCAAGTACCGCATTGGTGTCGTTGGTTTTCCGATTTCTCCGAATGATGTTTCTTAACGTGAATAGCCAGATAGTTTTTATGTCTGAAAGTTTTTTCACAAATATGGCACGGGAACAAAGGGAGATCAGCTTCTGGATGGGTCACAAAATGCTTTTTTAACGTCACCAATTCAGCGAAACGGGCGCTGCAAAATTCGCAAACAAAAGGTTTTTCGCCAGTGTGCGTGCGCTCGTGGACTCTTAAAGCCCCCTTCTGATAGAAACTCTTGCCACATGTTGAGCAAACGTATGACTTAGTTTCCTGATGAATCTTACGGTGGGTGTTTAAGATAGACTTTTGCCTAAAAATTTTGAAATAGATTCATGGAAGTTGATAATATTTTTCTTACTTGAAAGCTTTGTCGCAGAGGCTGCACTTGTAGGGTCTTTCATCCGAATGGACCCGCTTATGAACCCTAAGGTTTTCTTTTACTGCAAACCTTTTGTTACAAATATCGCAATTAAACCCCCCACTCTGATGTCGATACTTGTGAATTCTGAGGCGATATTTATTTTTATATGTTTTACCGCATTGTTCGCAAGTAGCCGGATCGTCGCTATTTGTACTGCAGTTTTTCTTCTGAACCCCTGCACTGAGTTTCAGCTTCTTTTTGACCTGTTCTCGAGTTTCGTTGGGGACATTATCTTCAATTGGAATAAATTCCGGCGTGTTGTCAGTTACTTTTCCTAAATTTACATCACCCAACGTACATGGCTCTATTTTTATTTCGGCCTCCTCCTTGATTAAAATTGAACTAAGTGGAAGGTGCGCAGAAATTTCGTTGGGAATACTGCTGTGGTCCCTGCTCGAATTCAACACGATACGTTCCCTAATAGTGTTACTAGGTTCTGAATTAAAATCTTCTTGTCCCACTTCTGATTCTGGTTTGATCACAGAAAACTGTACATCTTCAGACACTTGCATGAAATCTTCCGTCAGGGGTTCCAATTCTGCATAATTATTTTCATTTTCTGGCCAATATTCTACCTTTATTTCTTGCCTTAGCTTTAAGTCAGTCTCAATTACTTTCTTTCTAAACTGATAAGCACAGGTCATTTTCTCAAGACAATTTAAACAAATCACTTTCGGTAAGGGATCATCCGCGAAAACCTGTAGAAGAAGTTTTAGAAATTATTTGATTTGCATGTTTTTAGTTTTACCGATATGGGGGCTACGTCCATCAATATTTCGGTCAGGGGTATTTTGTCTTTATTAAAGATCAACAAGCTAACTGCACCATTGGGCGCAAGTTGAACCGAACAAGCTCTGCATAGCAGATCCATCACGAAAACTATTACAAATTCAAAGGATTAGGTGGTGAAATCTGCATTAAAAACGGCTGCCACAAAGTGAGGTTATGTTTATTTATTTACCACTGAAGAATTTCTAAAGCAGTGATGCCAACCGAATAACGCAGAAATTCAAATTATTAATCAGTGTTGCCAATATTATTTAATAATTATTTCATAATTTTTCTCATTTTTTGAATTCATGAATTTAAAAGCCCAAAATTTTAGTATTTCTAACATTTTCTCGTATACTGAGGCAAAATCGCTTTGTAGTTAAATTTTACAGCCACCTAATTGAATAGTCAGGGGAGGGTAAATAAAATTTTACATTTCTTCTATATCATTTACAACAAGAGTAGAGAAATAGTTGATTGATTAGTAATGAGACAACTTAACTCTTCATTGCTTAGAAAACATCAGATTATCAAAGAAATTTCCTATTTATCATTTTTCTGCACCCTCACTGGGATGCTCCTTGTTCATATGTTTCAGCAAGTGGTGAGAGTATGGAAACCTTTTGTCGCAAACCTCACACGGATACGGCTTCTCCCCAGAATGCGTCCTCATGTGCCTCACCAGAACGGTGGCTTGCCGAAAACTCTTCTCGCAAATCTTGCAACGATACGGCTTTTCCCCCGTATGGACCATCATGTGGCTCTTGAGACACCATGAAGTGGTAAATTTCTTGCCGCAAGTGTCGCACTTATGCCGATACTTTTCAAATTGCTTCAAATGGTTCCTCTTAACGTGAACTTGGAGAAGCCTTGGATGCTTGAAAGTCCTTCCACAAATATCGCAGGGCAACAAAGGAAGATTAGCGTCTGAATGGGTCACCAAATGCTTCCGCAACGTCCCCAATTCCGAAAAACTGGCGCTGCAGAACTCGCAAACGTACGGTTTTTCGCCGGTGTGCGTGCGCTCGTGGACTTTCAATCCTGCCATTTGCCGAAAACTCTTCCCACATGTGGGGCAAGTGTACGGTTTAAGTCCTTCATGAATCATGATGTGCTTATTTAAGGCGGACTTTTGCCTAAAAATTTTTAAATAAATTCACGGAAATCCATAATGTTTTTCTTACCTGAAGGCTTTATCGCAAGAACTGCACTTGTAAGGTCTTTCATCCGAATGGATCCGTTTATGAACCCTAAGAGTTTCTCTTAGTACAAACGTTTTATTACAAATATCGCAATTGAACCCTTCACTCTGATGTCGATAGCTGTGAATCTTGAGACAATGTTTATTTTTAAAAGTTTTGCCGCATTGGTCACAAACTGTCGGGTCAACGATTTTTGACCTGGAGTCTTTTTTGCGAACCCTCAAACTGGCACTTGGCTGCTTTTTGACCTGACTCCCTAATTTGGATGTCTGGGTGATTTTTTCTTCAATTGAAATTAGTGGCGCCGTAACGTCAGCAACTTTTTCAAAATTTACATCACCAAAATTGCAAAACTCCACTTTTATGCCATTTTCCTCATTTGCCAAATTTGAACTAATTGGAAATTGGCCCACAATTTCTATACTGTTGACAATTGCCGTTTTCGTACTTTCACTTGTGTTAGTAGATTCTGGGATTTCCTGTCCCACTTCTAATTCAGGTTTGATCAGAGGCAACGTTGAAAAAGAAGGATCTTCAGTAACCTTCAGGGGGTCCTCGGTTAACATTTCAAACTTCTCATCACTAATTTCATTTAAATGCCAAAATTCCACTTTTATCTCTCGTCTTAGTTTTAAGTCAACATCAATCACTTTTTCCCGAAACTCATAAGCGGAGCTCATCTTGTCAAAACAATTTAAACAAATCACCTTCGGCAAGGCATCACCCTCGAATATCTGTAAAGGAACTCTCAGAAATTATTTCGCTCGCATAGTTTCTTTTAATTACCGATATGGGGGCCACCTTCATTAGTATGTCAGTTAGGCGGATTTTATCTTTATTAAGGAGCAAAAGGCTAACTGCACCGCTCGGTGCAAGTGCGAGCAAACAAGCTCTGCACTTCAGATCCATGGCAGATTTCAGAAAGTGAGGTTATATCTATTTGTTATTATTTATTGCTCTCATCTCTCGACATACAGAAATGCCAACTGCCAATCAAGGTTGCCAATGGATAGCGCTCAAGATTTGCACCAAACCAATACGGCCGCCAGAGATGGACTTTCTCTTTCTTCCCAACATTTTCCCAATACTGGACCACTGAGTTAAAAATCATTATTTTTGTTTCATTTTGAAACGTATTTTAATAATTTTTAGTTGCAAGTTGTTGCGCTGCGACGGTGAACAAAGGTACTAAAACTAAACTTAGTGATTTTCTTACCACGTGTGTCAGATTTGACAGTTAAGGACATTCACACCCGGAAGTGTTGATTGCGGTTTTGTGAGGTTATGTAGTTTATTTACGTTTTTCTCCAAGTGGGTTTTTATCATAAATGGTTTTTATCCCTCAGCCACTTCTTGTTGACTGTTACGTCTTTCCTACAATTGTGTTGTGCCGGTGCTAAAGTGTGTTTACCGTTTTCAAGTTGAATTGCGTCATTTCCGAACTATGAACAGTCTCGAAAGTTTCGAAATACTCTGCAATCAAGCCAGGAACGTGAACCAGTGGGTAAACAGCAGCTAGTAAACAGTTCAAGAATGACCATATACCGAGGCCGAATCAACACCGAGGTGTATTTGGCTTCCCTGCTGTACGACGCCATCGAGGATTCCGACTTGAATTCCGTCAAGACCCTGTTATCCACAAAAAAAGCGGATCCAAACCTAGTACTGCCGAAAAGAAGAATTTCTCCTTTCCACTTGATCATCGGAAATGACTCGGAAAAATTCACCCTGGAAGTTACCGCGTTAATTTTGCAACACGGAGGCAATCCCAACGTCAAGTGCGACGACGGACTGACGCCAGTTCACATTGCCGCAGCATGGGGCCGACTGGAAGTTCTCCGTCTACTTCTTTACTGCGGAGGTGACCCGGAACCGCGCGACAACAACCAAAAAACACCCTCGTATTACGCCGAGGAAGGAAACTTCCAGGACTGTCTCGGTCTCCTCAAGTTCTTCGCTTCTGACCCATCAGTTCTGGGGAACGGGAAGAAAGACAACTGTTACGAGCTAGTTCTGGATAAAGTTTTGGTGAACAACGGCGTTGATGTTGGGGAATACGACGTGGTGGAGCAATTTCGAAATCGAGACGACTACCGCTGCCAGCTTCGCTTGCTCCAAGAAAAATCGCAAGAGAACAGCAGAGAATACGTTATGAACTGGTTCAACACTCAGCCGAGGGTTGTGAGTTATATGGCCAAAGATTCGGGTGAGCAGAGCGGCGACAGTTCTTGTTACGAGTCGGATCAACAACCGTCTATGTGTGCGGTCAAGGGGGAAGTTGTTTTTCGAAAATTCTACAGGAAGCGGGTTAAGAAACGGGGGTCGCCTTCGAAATCGGTGGGAATCACCGAAATAACGGACTCGGATAATTGTCGAGAATTTTCCAGAGAAAGTGGTTTGGTCACTTTACCGAACAGTGGGCTTAACGACGGGAAATTGCTCGATTTCGACAAGTCAGAGCTCGACACCAGCAGCGACTACATGACGTGTTCTACTGGGAGTTGCCCGATTCTAGAACGAAATGTTTTCGAAACTAAAGAAAACAGCCTCATAACAAACGACGAAACTGCCAGCAAATCCGAGGGAATTGGCAGTTACAGTAGTTCTTTTTGCGTTTCAGAGGTTTACAGGTATATTGATCAAGACGAGAACGTTGTTCTGAACGAGAAAAGGTTCCTGAAGACGCCGAAAAGAGACTGCAATAGCAGCACGAAATCTTGCTCTACAACTTATTCTAGGTCATCTTTACCTGAAGTTATCGACTACGACGATTACGATACCGACACTATCAGGAAAGAATTGACGCGATACGGTTACGATTACGGCCCCATCACCGTTACAACGAAACGCGTTTATTTGAAGAAACTCCGACAGTTATCGCTGCAGCCAATCAACGATACTAAAGTAAACCGGAGGGTTTATTCGGCGGAACTGGAGAAAACTGTGAAGAACCCCGATTGGACGAAAAACGTTGACGAGTACAAAATACTGGATGACGCCTTGTTCAAGCAATTCAACACTCCCGATCCCGCTAGAAAATGGAGGGAGGGCGTCAACAAATCCTCATTCACCTATCTTCTTTTAGATTCTAGAATTACCAATAATTTACCCCATAGATCCGAGTCGTTACCACTTAAAGACGTGTGGGAATGTTTTTTATCTGCTGTGTTCTATGTGGGTAAAGGTAAACGTTCTCGGCCCTATTCCCATTTGTACGAGGCATTGTCGCTGTGGAACCAGGGTCAGCGGAGTTCTAACGTCGACAAACTTTGTCGAATATTAAACGTTTGGAGCGATAATTGCGGGGTTGTGTGTTTGCATGTGTTTCAAAACACTATACCGGTTGAAGCTTTTACTAGGGAAGCGGCGATAATAGCAGCGTTGGGAATTGATAATTTGTGTAACGTTAAAGCGGGCGATTTTTATGGGACGTCAGCGATGTGGTCGCGTAAAAAAAAGACAATGTTGGGGGTCTTTCTTTTGTATAAGGCCATGATGATTTTTTTGAATGAAGGTGAAAGACAGCTGTTTCCGTCAGATATCAATTGATTCTTAATCTTAGGTATCACCACCTTCTGTACTTTAGTCATATTTACTTATTACAGTCAGATATCAATTGATTCTTAATGTTAAGTATCACCACCTTTTGTACCTTAGTCATAATTACTTATTATTGTAATAATTATTATCACTTGATTTGTTGAAGTTCGCTACCTTTACAATATTATTTACAATGCTCAAGATTTTGTATAAATAAATTTACATTGTTACCCATTATACGTGATTTTGTTCATCTTTGGCCCCACTGTTTGATACGCCTATGGCTCCGTGCTTTAAAAATTTAAATCTCGACTGTTGGCAACATTGATTATTTCGAAAATGGTGGAAAATTTACCATGACAGTGACAGCTCGGTCAATTCTAACCTAACTTTAAAAGAATTATTTACTTAAAGTTGTTGTTACACTTTCATCCTCATGGAGTCGAGATGTCGGGCTTGTTCCTTTAAGGTTGAAGCTGATGACGGTACCAATGTCTTCACTCTGAATAACGAAAATGAAGCTCTATCAGAAGTCTTGATGAGACTGGCCCCGATAGCGGTAACGTGAATGCGGTTCACTTCGCGTTGTTCTTAAACCAAATCTCTTTTTTGTAGATTATTGAGGAAGACGCCTTACCCAAAACCATATGTTCGCGCTGTATTGAGAAATTGAGCATAGTTAGCGAATTTCGCCAAACTATTATTGCCTCTGACTTCAACCTGCGCCAAGAACTGTTAAAGCAGGAAGATAACGAGTTCGATTTAACACAAGATAATACCGTAAATTTAAACACTCTTATTGATACTAGCGGCTCACCTAAAGAAGAAATTCTGCATGTTGCCGTTAAGGAAGAAGTTTCATGTGTACCTGAATTAAGTGTGGAGGATGAGATTCGTATTGCTCAAGAACAGTTACAATCTCTTTATGGTAGAAAAACAAAAATCAGAAAATCTACTGCGTCTGGCGAAGCCAAATCGCTTTGTTGCGAAATATGCCATCAAAGTTTTGGTCAAAGAAAGCGTCTCGAAGTTCATATGCGCGTCCATTTGGGCAAACGCGGGTCGAAAAGTTCACTGGTGTGCGAGTTTTGTAATAAGATTTTTAAGAAAAGGTCGCATCTTACGAGCCATCGTGCCGTGCACACTGGAATTAAACCGTTTCAATGTGAAATTTGCAACAAAGGTTTTGCTGTGAAGCAAGGCCTCGAAGTTCACGGACGAGTACATTCGAATGAACGACCCTACAAATGCACCTACTGCCCGAAAGCCTTCAAGTAAACAGTTTTTTTTTTAAATTTAACTTAATTAACCCAATTTAATTTTAGACTTCAAGGATCCCTGGACTTGCACAATAAGATTCACACGGGGAGCAGACCGTACACTTGTTTGACTTGCGGCAAGAGTTTTATACAGTCGGGAAGCTTAAAAGTTCACGAACGGACGCACACTGGCGAGAAACCTTTTGTTTGCGAATTTTGCAGCGGGATGTTCTCAGAAAAGGGAGCTTTGCAGAAGCACATTGTGGCCAAGCATACGGATAATCCTCAGTTGTTTTCTTGTAACATTTGCGGAAAGGTTTTTAAGCTTAACGATTTGCTCCAGAGACACCTTAAAAGACACACAGGGGACAAGTTTCATCAATGTCCGACTTGCGATAAGAAGTTTGGCGACAAGGCATCTCTCAAAATTCATATCAGGATACACACCGGTGAAAAACCTTATTGTTGCAAAGTTTGCAAGAAAACTTTCTATCAAAGCGGAATTCTGGCGAGGCATATGAGAACGCACACAGGGGAGAAGCCCTATCCTTGCACCGTTTGCAAGAAAAAGTTTCCGTACTCCCACCATTTGCTGAAGCACGTGGAAAGGGAGCACCCACACGAAGCTGCAGAAAAATAAAGATTAAATTGTCAAAAATTTTATTAATAATAATAATAATACCAATAATGCCAATAGTACATGCGACCAATTTGTATACAGGATGGGGCAATAGTGCGCCCGAGTTCGATATCTCGAGTTCTATGATAGGTAGAAATTTGATTTAAAAACACAGATAAACTAGAGAAAGAAATCTATAACCGTAAATTATTTTTGAACATACAGGGTGAGCCAAGACAATTATACAGGGGCAAGTGAGAGTTTTTCAAATGGAATGTGGTGCGTAAAAGAAGATTTTTCGGAGCCTTTTCCTAGACTCTTTTCAATCCAGTATTATTGCTGACTATTTCCAAACCACTTGGATGTAACGTTTTTTTTTTGTTCAAATAATGGCATCTGCAAATGCATGTTAAAAAAATTACTACAGTCACAATTACGACTTCTAAGAAAAAATTATGTAAAGACTACTTAGAAAACATCTGTGGAATGTCTTTGGTCCGTTTTAACTTTTGAAAAATTATACAGGGTGGCTAAATTTAATTTTTCAATTTAGAACTTTTTGAATTTAATTTTCTCCATTTTTTTAAATGGAACAGCCTGTATATTTTTTAACGATATGATGTAGAAATTAAAAACGAACATTTTTTGTATGCACACCCCTATGGCTATTTGTAACCATTTTCGAAATATCGCCAAATAATTACAAAATTCAAGAATAATCCTGAAAAATTAGATCATTTTCCAAATAACTCGACAAAAAACTTCAAATGTTTCAAAATAGACACAAAAATGACAACTGACGACAGGTAACTGCGATAAATGTGTATTTCTTGTCGGATAATATAAAATGCAAAAAATGATCAAGATACAAACATAAAGTAAACTTACTAAAAAACTTATGCTGTTTTTATAAACAGAACATCTGGAGCACTTATTACAATTTTATCTGTCGAGTAATTTGAAAAACAATCTAATTTTTTAGGATTATTCTTGAATTTTGTAATTATTGGGCGATAAATCGAAAATGGTTACAAATAGCCATAGGGGTGTACACACAAAAAAGGTTTGTATTTAATTTTTACATCATACCGATAAATAATATGCAGTGTGTTCCATTTGAAAAAATGGAGAAAATTAAATGCAAAAAGTTCTAAATTAAAAAATTAAATTTAGCCACCCTGTATAATTTTTTAAAAGTTAAAACGATTCAAAGACATTCCACAAATGTTTCATAACTAGTCTTTCTTTACATAATTTTTTCTTAGAACTCATAATTGCGACTGTAGTGATTTTTTTAACATGCATTTGCAGATGCCATTATTTGAACAAAAAAAAACGCTACATCCAAGTGGTTTGGAAATAGTCAGCAATAATACTGGATTGAAAAGAGTCTAGGAAAAGGCTCCGAAAAATCTTCTATTACACACCATATTCCATTTAAAAAACTCTCACTTGCCCCTGTATAATTGTCTTGGCTCACCTTGCATGTTCAAAAATAATTTCCGGTTATAGTTCTAGTTCTAGTCCGGTTCTAGTTTATCTGTGTTTTTAAATCAAATTTTTACCTATCATAGAACTTGAGCTATCGAACTCGGGCGCACTATTGCCCCACCTTGTATATTGTTCAATGATGGTCTTTGGGCTAAATGTAGCTGCATTCAAGCCATTTTTTTTTTGACTTCCACTTACTGCAAAAGGCAGCAATGGAATGGAAAAGCTCTTTTTAAGTGAAAAGATTAATTTATATCTAGTTATTTATTAACTGTTGGTTTTTCTGCCAGTTTATTTGATAATTAGTGCTTCATTTTTTGTCAAAACGCAGAAATTTCTGATTGAAACAAGCAAATGTCGCTAAAATGTGTTTTATTTATATCGTCATTATTGTTTATATGCAAAAAGCAAATGAAATACATATTTGCTATAATAAGTCATTTAATGCGTATGTAGCCGTTGTGCAGCCACTGGCATGACTTGTGCCATGTTTGAGAAGCGCTGACATTTGCTGTCATGCTGTCATAACCTCAATTTGAGACGTCAAAAAATTACAATTTATGCCAATTCCCTTCTCTTGGCTGCTAATAACATAAATAATGTGTGACATTGAAGAAATTAACAGAAATTCGGCCTCCACACCGTCATCGACAACATCAACCCGCATGTCTTTAGATGAAAGTGCGGATGATCGTCTTCTACCATCAAGTTTAGCAGCTGAAGAGCTGCAATTGGCCCTAAACAAGGTGAAACTTGCCAAAAACCCGCTCCATCAATAAAAAATCATTAATTGCAGGAAGCCACTGAGGAGGAACTGTTAAAAGCCATCAACCGATGCAAAGACTTGGTTCTTGAGTGTTCCCAATGTTCTTCAGAACGTAAGTGGTTAGTGCGCCACTTAATTGAATTGCGGCTACGTTTACAAGAGTGCAGAGAAGCCATGGCAGATCCCCAGTAAGTTCTTTTTAATTAAAAAAAAATATTGGTAAATTCAGCTGATTTTAGACACCCTAGAAATAGAAGTAGTGGCGTTTCAAGGCGGACGGTAAGGGGGCACCACTTAAATTTACAACCGCTACTGAGAAGCACCTCTTCGAAATACTGCGACCATTGCACCGGCACCATTTGGAGCGTAGTTCAGGCGTGGTATGAATGCGAAGATTGCGGCTACGCCTGTCACTACAAGTGCATCTCGCAAATTTTGAGAGAGTGCGCTCATGTCGTCACCAGCGAGAGGGGCTGCTACGAACTCGAAATTTGCCCGGAACAGGGGCTGTCGGCGCAAAAGTACCTGTGTGCTGAATGCAGCACCCCTTTATCATTGAGTAAGTTCCTAAAATTTTCTTAGTTAATAGTGAAATTTTAATCGTAATTACGCTAGCCGCCCCTAAAGGATTAAGCTGCCTCGGTAGATTTCTATTCCCAGGTAATTTCGATTATGGCTCAAACCAGGCATGGCTTATTAGTGACGTAGCAAAGTAGTAACGCGCTTGCGCAACCCCCTATACTAAAACCCGCAATTGTCCCCTATTTTAGCGCGGTTTGTTTTGAGGGGGCAATCTGCGTCCAGTGGCGGGTTTAGAAATAATTACTGTTACGCAATTTGCAGACAAGGAATGGTGCGAGGCGCGCCGCTGCGACTACTCGGGTCTCTACTTTTGCACTGCTTGTCACTGGGGCAGTTCCGCGGTGGTTCCGGCTCGCGCCGTCCACAATTGGGACTTGTCCCCTCGCCCTGTCAGTCAAGCCAGTTTGCAGCAGTTGCGGGTCACCGCCAACCGCCCCCTCATCAACCTGGAAAAACTGAACGCGCGACTCTTCGATTTCGTTCACGAACTTAATTTGGTGAGACGACTGCGACGGGACCTCAACGCCATGCGGAAATATTTGTCCGTGTGTCGGTACGCTAACGAGGACCATTTGTTGTGGAAGCACGTCGACGTGCCGCATTTGATCGAAAGTCCGGAATTGTACAGTCTCCAGGATCTGGTCGATACCGACTCGGGGGAGTTGCCGTCGAAACTGCACTTGATCACTGAAGTTTTTGTTAAGCATATCAAGGTGGATTGCGAGGTTTGTTTGGGGAGGGGGCACATCTGCGAGATTTGCTCCAATGATGAGGTTTTGTTTCCGTTTGATGGCGCTGCTGTTATTTGTAAGGAGTGCGGTGCTGTGGTGCATAAAAGTTGTTTTAGTCGTAAGAACAATAATTGCCCGAAATGCCAAAGGCTGAAGGCGCGGCTAGAGCTAACAGGTCCTGACGTCCAGGGTGATGAGCTGTGATTATTTTTTTAAATTCATATTAATGTGATGGATCAGCCGAGGGCTCTAATTGAATACTATTAAACCATCAATTAATGTAAAAAAGAAAATGGATAATAATAAAAAAATTACAGTTAACTAAAAAAGGTTTGAAGCAAATTTATTTTCCGAACTTTATTTTTTAAGGAATTCCTTATATACCGATCTTTGATCTCCGACACAAACCAATTTGTTTATTTTTCTGCAGCTGCGTCTGGGTGGTACCTCTCCATATGTTTCAGCAAATGGTGGGAATACGGAAACCTCTTCTCACAGACCGTGCAAGGGTAGGGCTTCTCCCCCGTGTGTGTTCTCATATGCCTGGTTAAAATGCCGCATTGATAGAAAGTCTTCTTGCAAACCTTGCAACTATATGGTCTTTCGCCCGTATGTATCCTGGTGTGAATTTTGAGAGTTCTGGGATCACCAAACTTTTTGTCGCAAGTCTGGCATTGCCAAATTTTCTCGTTTGTATGTCTTCTACGATGCGCGTTGAAGTTTTCCTTATGCTTGAAACCCTTCCCACATAAGTTACAAGAAAATAATTCCGGATTTTCCGTATGTCTGAATTTAATATGCTTCATTAAAGCCGGTTTTTGTGCAAACATAACACTGCAGAATTCGCAAACAAAAGGTTTTTCGCCAGTATGCGTCCGTTCATGGAGTTTTAGGGTGTTTGAGTGCAAAAAACTCTTGCCACACGTCAAGCAAGTGTATGGTTTGTTCCCTACGTGAATTTTACTGTGTACATCCAGACTTCCTGGAGATCTAAAATCAATTAGTTAGATAATTTAAATTACATTAAAAATGGTTTACTTGAAAAATTTCTCGCAGTGAGTGCATTTGTAGGGTCGTTCATCCGAATGTGTTCGTGCATGAACTTGGAGGTTCTGCTTTACAGCAAAACCCTTATTGCAAATTTCACAACGAAACGGTTTAATTCCAGTGTGTACCGCACGATGGGCCGTAAGATGCACCCTTTGCTTGAAGATTTTATTACAAAATTCGCACGTTAGTGCTTTAGCTTTTCTAGGTTTTCTAATTTTCGGTTTTTTACTATCAACCGATTCTAATTGTTCCTTCACACTTAATTCAGGTACAAATGAAAATTCTTCTTTGACTGAAACAAGCAAAATTTCTTCTTTAGGTGCATAGCTAGAATCAGTTTGGGTGCTTAAGTTTCCATCACTATCTTCTATTAAATCGATGCATTCTTGCTCTAACAGTTCTTGGGCTCGACGTAGATTGAAGTCAGACTCAATAACAGTTTTTCGAAATTCACAAAAATTGCTCAATTTCTTAGTGCAAAGCGAACATATGGTTTTCGGTAGAGCGTCTTCCTCAATTATCTACAAAAAAAAACAATTTAATGTAAAAGTAGGGAGAAACTAAACAATTTGCGTTACTGTTATTGGGGCTAGTTTCATCAAGACCTCTGATAGGAGTTCATTTTCGCTATTCTGCGTAAACACGTTGGTAGTAGCCTCATCGGGCTCCACCTTAACGGAACAAGTTCGGCACTTCAACTTCATGAGAGAGTATAATAAGAACAAGTAAATTATTTAGCCTTAAGTCGACCTGACACACTTCTTGCGTCAATAAGAAGCACGTGTATGTCGATGACAACAATATCAACAACAAGAAAAGTATTTATAACCTCACAAATTCACAATTGTCCATTATTAAATGTTTGACACACCCCCTTCTTTCCGTCTCCCAGTGTTG
Organism: Schizotus pectinicornis; assembly: GCA_951805265.1. NCBI lineage: Eukaryota > Metazoa > Arthropoda > Insecta > Coleoptera > Pyrochroidae > Schizotus > Schizotus pectinicornis. Next base: position 20,503,808 of record OX638203.1, read on the forward strand.
CCAATAGTTCAGATTTAAATTCTACCAGGTACGAAATTTAAATCTACAAGATTTTTTTTCAATTGTGAATAGGTAAATAGGCGTTATTAAATGTAAGTAATTTTTAATTTAATATTTTGACTGGGACAGAATTTACTTTCATATCACAGAAATAGGTAGACTTGTAATTAGTTTCATACGCCGTCGAGACACTATAAAGTGTTGGTCTAAAATTAAAAAAATAATCTTACTATTACATTAGTAATACCACCAAAAACACGTTTTTGATATTAAGTTTGAAATTTTTAATTGAAGTATTATTTATTGTAATGTTAAGAAGTTTCTTAAAATTTTGAGAAATTTATGACAAGACGGCTTTATTCGGCGCACTTGAAAATTTTACAAGAAATCCTTTGTAATAATGATAAACATGTTAATTATTTTGTTGAATGCATATTAAACTAAATTTATTTTTGTAGACATTATTGCATTCAGACAAAAATGCTCAATCAACCCAAATAAAAAAATACGTTTTTATTTGAAAAAAAGATGAACGTCGTTTGACATTAAAGTTAGTATGTATTTAAAAAAAAAATCACGATTAAGGCCACCTTGTCGTTTTTAAAGAATAATTTCCAAAGGTTTCTTATTTATTCAAATATGATATTAAATAACAGAGTTATGGCTTGTGGCGTTTTAGGGAACACTCTATATACCGATCTTCAACACAAACTAATCTTTTATTTTTCTGCAGCTGCGTCTGGGTGGTACCTCTCCACATGTTTCAGCAAGTGGTGGGAATACGGAAACCTCTTCTCACAGACCGTGCAAGGGTAGGGCTTCTCCCCCGTGTGTGTTCTCATGTGCCTCATTAAAATGCTGTGTTGATAGAAATTTTTCTTGCAAACCTTGCAACTATACGGTCTTTCGCCTGTATGTATTCTGGTGTGAATTTTGAGAGTTCCGCGATCACCAAACTTCTTGTCGCAAGTCTGACATTGCCAAATTTTCTCCCCTGTGTGGGTTCTACGATGCCTGTTGAGGTGTACCTTCAGCTTGAAACCCTTCCCACATAAATTACAAGAAAATAATTCCGGATTTTCCGTATGTTTGCATTTAATATGACTCATTAAAGCCGGTTTTTGTGCAAACATAGCACTGCAGAATTCGCAAACAAAAGGTTTTTCGCCAGTGTGCGTCTGTTCATGGAGTTTTAGGGCTCCTGAGTGAATAAAATTCTTGCCACACGTCAAGCAGGTGTATGGTTTGTTCCCTACGTGGATTTTACTGTGTACATCCAGATTTCCTTGAGTTCTAAAATCAATTAGTTAGATAAATAAAATTACAGTAAAAACGGTTTACTTGAAAAATTTCTCGCAGCGAGTGCATTTGTAGGGCCGTTTATCTGAATGTGTTCGTCCATGAATTTGAAGGGATTGCTTTACAGCAAAACCTTTATTGCAAATTTCACAACGAAACGGTTTAATTCCAGTGTGTACCGCACGATGGGCCGTAAGATGCACCCTTTGCTTGAAGATTTTATTACAAAATTCGCACGTTAGTGCTTTAGCTTTTCTAGGTTTTCTGACTTTCGGTTTTTTACTATCAACAGATTCTAATTGTTCCTTTACACTTAATTCAGGTACACATGAAAATTCTTCTTTGACTGAAACAAGTAAAATTTCTTCTTTAAGTGCATAGCTAGAATCAGTTAGGGTGCTTAAGTTTCCATCACTATCTTCTATTAAATCGATGCATTCTTGCTCTAACAGTTCTTGGGCTCGACGTAGATTGAAGTCAGACTCAATAACAGTTTTTCGAAATTCACAAAAATTGCTCAATTTCTTAATGCAAAGCGAACATATGGTTTTCGGTAGAGCGTCTTCCTCAATTATCTACAAAAAAAACAATTTAATGTAAAAGTAGGGAGAAACTAAACAATTTGCGTTACCGTTATTGGGGCCAGTTTCATCAAGACCTCTGATAGGAGTTCATTTTCGCTATTCTGCGTAAACACGTTGGTAGTAGCCTCATCGGGCTCCACCTTAACGGAACAAGTTCGGCACTTCAACTCCATGAAAGAGTGTAATAAGAACAAGTAAATTATTTAGCCTTAAGTCGACCTGACACACTTCTTGCGTCAATAAGAAGCACGTGTATGTCGATGACAACAATATCAACAACAAGAAAAGTATTTATAACCTCACAAATTCACAATTGTCCATTATAAAATGTTTGACAAACCCCATTCTTTTCGTTTCCCAGTGTTGGCAATAGTTCAGATTTAAATTCTACAAGGTACAAAATTTAAATCTACAAGATTTTTTTTCAATTGTGAATAGGTAAATAGGCGTTATTAAATGTAAGTAATTTTTAATTTAATGTTTTACTGGGACAGAATTTACTTTCATATCACAGAAATAAGTAGACTTGTAATTAATTTCATACGCCGTCGAGACACTATAAAGTGTTGGTGTAGAATTGAAAAAAAAATTTTTACCATTACGTTTGTAATACCACCAAATACACTTTTTTGATATTGAAAGTTTGAAATTTGTACCTAAAGTATTATTTATTGTAATTTTAAGAAGTTTCTTAAAATTTTGAGGGATTTATGACAAGACGGCTTTATTCGGCGCACTTGAAAATTTTACAAGAAATTCTTTGTAATAATGATAAACATGTTAATTATTTTGTTGAATGCATATTAAACTAAATTTATTTTTGTAGACATTATTGCATTCAGACAAAAATGCTCAAGCCAAATAATAAAAAAATACGTTTTTATTTGAAAAAAAGATGAACGTCGTTTGACATTAAAGTTAGTATGTATTTAAAAAAAATCACGATTAAGGCCACCTTGTCGTTTTTAAAGAATAATTTCCAAAAGTTTCTTATTTATTCAAATATGATATTAAATAACAGAGTTATGGCTTGAGGCGTTTTAGGGAACACTCTATATACCGATCTTCAACACAAACTAATCTTTTATTTTTCTGCAGCTGCGTCTGGGTGGTATCTCTCCACATGTTTCAGCAAGTGGTGGGAATATGGAAACCTCTTCTCACAGATCGTGCAAGGGTAGGGCTTCTCCCCCGTGTGTGTTCTCATGTGCCTCATTAAAATGCTGTGCTGATAGAAATTTTTCTTGCAAACCTTGCAACTATACGGTCTTTCGCCTGTATGTATTCTGGTGTGAATTTTGAGAGTTCCGCGATCACCAAACTTCTTGTCGCAAGTCTGACATTGCCAAATTTTCTCCCCTGTGTGGGTTCTACGATGCCTGTTGAGGTGTACCTTCAGCTTGAAACCCTTCCCACATAAATTACAAGAAAATAATTCCGGATTTTCCGTATGTTTGCATTTAATATGACTCATTAAAGCCGGTTTTTGTGCAAACATAGCACTGCAGAATTCGCAAACAAAAGGTTTTTCGCCAGTGTGCGTCCGTTCATGGAGTTTTAGGGCTCCTGAGTGAATAAAATTCTTGCCACACGTCAAGCAGGTGTATGGTTTGCTCCCAACGTGGATTTTACTGTGTACATCCAGATTTCCTTGAGTTCTAAAATCAATTAGTTAGATAATTTAAATTACAGTAAAAACGGTTTACCTGAAAAATTTCTCGCAGCGAGTGCATTTGTAGGGCCGTTTATCTGAATGTGTTCGTCCATGAATTTGAAGGGATTGCTTTACAGCAAAACCTTTATTGCAAATTTCACAACAAAACGGTTTAATTCCAGTGTGCACCGCTTGATGCATCATAAGACGCGACCTTATCTTAAAGATTTTATTACAAAATTCGCATGTTAGTGATTCTTTAGCTTTTCTAGATGCAGTGGGGTTTTTACTATAAAGAGATTCTAATTGTTCTTGAGCAATACGTCTCTTATCTTCCACACTTAATTCAGGCACAAATAAAAATTCTTCTTTGACTGCCACAAGCAATATTTCTTCTTTAGGTGCACTGTTAGAATCAATTAGGTTGCTTAAATTTCCATCACTATCTTCTATTAAATTGATGCATTTGTGCTCTAATAATTCTGGGGTAGGTTTTCTGATTTTTGGTTTTTTACTACAAAGAGATTGTAATTGTTCTTGAGCAATACGTCTCTTATCTTCCACACTTAATTCAGGTACAAATGAAAATTCTTCTTTGACTGCATCAAGCAAAATTTCTTCTTTAGGTGCATAGCTAGAATCAGTTAGGGTGCTTAAGTTTCCATCACTATCTTCTATTAAATCAATGCATTCTTGCTCTAACAGTTCTTGGGCTCGGCGTAGATTGAAGTCAGACTCAATAACAGTTTTTCGAAATTCACAAAAATTGCTCAATTTCTCAGAGCAAGACGAACATATGGTTTTGGGTAAGGAGTCTTCCTCAATTATCTATAAAAAAGCTATTTGATGTAAAAGTTGGGAGAAACTGAACAATTTGTGTTACCGTTATTGGGGCCAGTTGCATCAAGACCTCTGATAGGAGTTGATTTTCGCTATTCTGCGTAAACACGTTGGTAGTTGCCTCATCCGGCTCCACCTTAAGGGAACAAGTTCGGCACTTCAACTCCATGAGAATACAAGTGTAATAAGAACAAGTAGATTATTTAGTCTCAAGTCTAACAGAATAGGTCAGAATTAGTCGACCTGACTTCTTGTGTCAATAAGAAACACGTGTATGTGGATAACAACAACAACAAGAAACGTATTTATAACCTCACAAATTCACAATTCCTTTCTTATAAAATGTTTGACAGACCCCTTTCCGTTTCTCAGTGTTGCCAATAGTTCAGATTTAAATTCTACTAGGTACGAAATTTAAATCTACAAGATTTTTTTCAATTGTGAATAGGTAAATTGGCGTTATTAAATGTAAGTAATTTTTAATTTCATATTTTACTAGGATAGAATTTACTTTCATATCACAGAAATAGGTAGGGGGCATCGGATGTAGGTACAGTCGAAAAACTTGCGGCGAAACTTCCACTGAAACAACGCATTTACTGCTTTTCTCCGAGAATAACTGGATACTAGTATACAGGATCTTTAGAGAGAACCGCCAGTGCTTAAAAGCATATTTTTAATAGAGCTACTAATTCAAAATTTTGCACAAATAAACTTTATTTAATGCAGTATAATATGGCGTCATTGCCTGGCTTGTAATTAATTTCATACACCGTCGAGACACTATAAAGTGTTGGTCTAAAATTAAAAAAAAAATTTCTTACTATTACGGATGTAATAAAAATACACCACCACCAAATACACGTTCCTGATATTAAAAGTTTGAAATTTTTAATTGAAGTATTATTTATTGTAATTTTAAGAAATTTCTTATGGCTTTAGCCGTTTTTTAGGGAACACCCTATATACCGATCTTCAACGTAAACTAATCTTTTATTTTTCTGCAGCTGCGTTTGGGTGGTACCTCTCCACATGTTTCAGCAAATGGTGGGAATACGGAAACCTCTTCTCACAGACTGTGCAAGGGTAGGGCTTCTCCCCCGTATGTGTTCTCATATGCCTCGTTAAAATGCCGCATTGATAGAAAGTCTTCTTGCAAACCTTGCAACTATACGGTCTTTCGCCTGTATGTATTCTGGTGTGGATTTTGAGAGTACTGCTTTTCACAAACTTCTTGTCGCAAGTCTGGCATTGCCAAATTTTCTCCCCCGTGTGGGTTCTACGATGCCTGGTAAGGAGTTCCTTAAGCTTGAAACCCTTCCCACATAAGTTACAAGAAAATAATTCCGGATTTTCCGTATGTTTGCATTTAATATGTTTCATTAAAGATGAACTTTGTGCAAACATAATACTGCAGAATTCGCAAACAAAAGGTTTTTCGCCAGTATGCGTCCGTGCATGGTGTTTTAGAGTGTTTGAGTGCAAAAAACTCTTGCCACACGTCAAGCAGATGTATGATTTGTTCCCTACGTGAATCTTACTGTGTACATTCAGATGTCCTTGAGTTCTAAAATCAATTAGTTAGATAATTTAAATTACATTAAAAATGGTTTACTTGAAAAATTTCTCGCATTGAGTACATTTGTAGGGTCGTTCATCCGAATGTGTTAGTGCATGAACTTTGAGGAGTTGCTTTGTCGCAAAACCTTTATTGCAAATTTCACAACGAAACGGTTTAATTCCAGTGTGCACCGCTTCATGTATTATAAGACGCGACCTTTTCTTGAAGATTTTATTACAAAATTCGCATGTTAGTACCTCTTTAGCTTCTCTAGATGCAGTAGTTTTTTTCAATTTTGTTTTTTTACTACAAAGAGATTCCAATTGTTCTTCAGCAATCCGTATCTTATCCTCCACACTTAATTCAGGTACAAATAAAAATTCTTCTTTGACTGCATCAAGCAAAATTTCTTCTTTAAGTGCATAGCTAGAATCAGTTAGGGTGCTAATGTTTCCATCACTATCTTCTATTAAATCGATGCATTCTTGCTCAAACAGTTCTTGGGCTCGGCGTAGATTGAAGTCAGACTCAATAACAGTTTTTCGAAATTCACAAAAATCGCTCAATTTCTCAGAGCAAGACGAACATATAGTTTTGGGTAAGGAGTCTTCCTCAATTATCTACAAAAAAGCGATTTGATGTAAAAGTAGGAAGAAACTGAACAATTTGCGTTACCGTTATTGGGGCCAGTTTCATCAAGACCTCTGATAGGAGTTGATTTTCGCTATTCAGCGTAAACACGTTGGTAGTAGCCTCATCGGGCTCCACCTTAACAGAACAAGTTCGGCACTTCAATTCCATGAAAATACAAGTGTAATACGAACAAGTAAATTATTTAGTCTTAAGTCTAACAGAATAGGTCAGAATTAGTCAACCTGACTTCTTGCGTCAATAAGAAACACGTAACAAGAAACGTATTTATAACCTCACAAATTCACAATTCTGTATTCCTCCATTATAAAATGTTTAACAAACTCCCTTCCCTATGCTTTCCGTTTCCCAGTGTTGCCAACAGTTCAGATTAAAATTCTACTAGGTGGGAAATTTAAATCTACAAGATTTTTTTTCAATTGGGAATAGGTAAATAGGCGTTATTAAATGTAAGTAATTTTTGATTTAATATTTTACTAGAACAGAATTTACTTTCAAATCACAGAAATAGGTAACTTGTAATTATTTTCATACGCCGTCGACACTATAGTTGGTCTGAAATAAAAAAAAAAAATTCTTACTATTACGTCTGTAATACCACCAAATACACGTTTTTAATATTATAAGTTTAAATTTTTTAATTGAAGTATTATTTATTGTAATTTTAATAAGTTTCTTAAAATTTTGAGGGATTTATAACAAGACGGCTTTATTCGGCGCACTTGAAAATTTTACAAGAAATCCAACGTAATAATGACAAACATGTTAATTATTTTGTTGCATATTAAACCAAATTTATTTTTGTAGACATTATTGCATTCAGACAAAAATGCTCAATCAAGCCAAATAAAAAAATACGTTTTTATTTGGAAAAAAATGAACGTCGTTTGACATTAAAGTTAGTATGTATTTAAAAAAAATCACGATTAAGGCCACCTTGTCGTTTTTAAAGAATAATTTCCAAAGGTTTCTTATTTATTCAAATATGATATTAAATAACAGAGTTATGGCTTGAGGCGTTTTAGGGAACACCCTATATACCGATCTTCAACACAAACTAATCTTTTATTTTTCTGCAGCTGCGTCTGGGTGGTATCTCTCCACATGTTTCAGCAAGTGGTGGGAATATGGAAACCTCTTCTCACAGATCGTGCAAGGGTAGGGCTTCTCTCCCGTGTGTGTTCTCATGTGCCTGGTTAAAATGCTGCCATGATAAAAGGACTTCTTGCAAATCTTGCAACTATACGGTCTTTCGCCCGTATGTATTCTGGTGTGGATTTTGAGAATTGCGCGATCACCAAATTTCTTGCCGCAAGTCTGACATTGGCAAATTTTCTCCCTTGTGTGGGTTCTACGATGCCTACTGAGGAATTCCTTAAGCTTGAAACCCTTCCCACATAAATTACAAGAAAATAATTCCGGATTTTCCGTATGTTTGCATTTAATATGACTCATTAAAGCCGGTTTTTGTGCAAACATAGCACTGCAGAATTCGCAAACAAAAGGTTTTTCGCCAGTATGCGTCCGTTCATGCAGTTTTAAGGCTCCTGACTGAATAAAATTCTTGCCACACGTCAAGCAGGTGTATGGTTTGTTCCCTACGTGGATTTTACTGTGTACATCCAGATTCCCTTGAGATCTAAAATCAATTAATTAGATAATTTAAATTACATTAAAAATGGTTTACTTGAAAAATTTCTCGCAGCGAGTACATTTGTAGGGTCGTTCATCCGAATGTGTTAGTGCATGAACTTTGAGGGATTGCTTGGCAGCAAAACCTTTATTGCAAATTTCACAACAAAACGATTTAATTCCAGTGTGCACCGCTTGATGCATCATAAGACGCGACCTTTTCTTGAAGATTTTATTACAAAATTCGCATGTTAGTGACTCTTTAGCTTCTCTAAATGCAGTAGGTTCTTTGAATTTTGGTTTTGCTTCTCTAGATGCAGCAGGTTTTTTGAATTTTGGTTTTTTACTATAAAGAGATTCTAATTGTTCTTGAGCAATCCGTATCTTATCCTCCACACTTAATTCAGGTACAAATGAAAATTCTTCTTTAACTGCATCGAGCAAAATTTCTTCTTTAGGTGCATAGCTAGAATCAGTTAGGGTGGTGCTTAAGTTTCCATCACTATCTTCTATTAAATCGATGCATTCTTGCTCTAACAGTTCTTGGGCTCGGCGCAGATTGAAGTCAGACTCAATAACAGTTTTTCGAAATTCACAAAAATTGCTCAATTTCTTAGTGCAAAGTGAACATATGGTTTTGGGTAAGGAGTCTTCCTCAATTATCTACAAAAAAAACAATTTAATGTAAAAGTTTGGAGAAACTGAACAATTTGCGTTACCGTTATTGGGGCCAGTTGCATCAAGACCTCTGATAGGAGTTGATTTTCGCTATTCTGCGTAAACACGTTGGTAGAAGCCTCATCGGGCTCCACCTTAACAGAACAAGTTCGGCACTTCAACTCCATGAGAATACAAGTGTAATAAGAACAAGTAAATTATTTAGCCTTAAGTCGACCTGACTACTTGCGTCAATAAGAAACACGTGTATGTGGATCACAACAACAACAAGAAACGTATTTATAACCTCACAAATTCACAATTCCTCCACCATGAAATGTTTTGACAAACCCCATTCTCCCTTCTTTCTGTTTAGCAGTGTTGCCAATAGTTCAGATTTAAATTCTACTAGGTAGGAAATTTGAATCACAAGATTTTCTTTCAATTGTGAATAGGTAAATGCGGGTTATTAAAAGTAAGTAATTTTCAATTTCATATTTTACTAGGACAGAATTTACTTTTATATCATAGAAATATGTATGGAGGTACTTTTTAAGTAGGTAGGGCTTCAGTGAAACCAAGACATAAATTGTGGGTAGCCACAAAAGTACTTGGTAAACGATAAATAACTTCTTTAGAAATACGTTTTTAAGGGCCGGCGGCTCTCTCTAGAAGACCTATAAAAAGAAAACAATAATATTTTATTAAAAATTTACTTTTAATGAGATTAAAATTTTTCTTTTAAAAATTAAATAACTGTATAGAATAAGAATAAACATGTAAAATAAGTGGACTCAGTGTTAAATTACGATAATTAGCAATTTACCTTGCTTTAGATGAGATGGAAATCTTGATTTTAAGGTGTATAGAAAAACAATAAATAACAATTCCTATTTCCCACGCGACAAATGTGGATTGATGCCCAGTTTCTTGAAAGATCATTAACGTAATACTGGTTTAATGGTTCATTAAGAAACTGAGTCTTTATTTCTAAATAGTTTGATGGCCTCCATTATCAATTGTTTCCTTCAATCGTTGAGTTATGGAGGCCACTAATCTTTCACAAACATGAAGTGTGAAGGATTGCTTTACAGTAAAAACTTTATTGCAAACTTTACAGCAAAACGATTTAATTCGACGCGACCTTTCTTGAAGATTTTATTACAAAATTCGGACGTTAGTAAATCTTTAGCTTCTCTAGGTGCAGTATATTTTCTGATTTTTGGCTTTTTACTAAAATGAGATTCTAATTGTTCTTGAGCAATACGTATCTTATCCTCCACGCTTAATTCAGATACAAATGAAAATTCTTCTTTGACTGCCACAAGCAAAATTTCTTCTTTAGAATCAGTTAGGGTGCTTAAGTTTTCATCCCCATCTTCTGTTAAATCGATGCATTCTTGCTCTAATCTAATAATTCTGGGGTAGGTTTTACGATTTTTGGCCTTTTACTATAAAGAGATTCTAATTGTTCTTCAGCAATACGTATCTTATCCTCCACGCTTAATTCAGGTACACATGAAAATTCTTCTTTGACTGGAAGAAGCAAAATTTCTTTTTTAGGTGCATAGCTAGAATCAGTTAGGGTGCTTAACTTTATCACTACCTTCTATTAAATCGATGCATTCTTGCTCTAACAGTTCTTGGGCTCGCCGTAGGTTGAAGTCAGACTCAATAATAGTTTTTCGAAATTCACAAAAAATGCTCAATTTCTTAGTGCAAAGCGAACATATGGTTTTGGGTAAGGAGTCTTCCTCAATTATCTACAAAAAAGCAATTTGATGTAAAAGTTGGGAGAAACTGAACAATTTGAGTTACCGTTATTGGGACCAGTTTCATCAAGACCTCTGATAGGGGTTCATTTTCGCTATTCAGCGTAAATACGTTGGTAGTTGCCTCATCCGGCTCTACCTTAAGGGAACAAGTTCGGCACTTCAACTCCATGCAAATACAAATGTAATAAGAACAAGTAAATTATTTAGATTTAAGTCGAACAGGTTAAAATTGGTCGACCTGACACACTTCTTGCGTCAATAAGAACTAACAAAACAAGAAGCGTGTTTATAACCTCACTACCTCACAAATTCACAATTCTTCCATCTTGAAATTTTTTGACAAACCCCCTCTCCTCTGTTTAGCAGTGCTACCAACAGTTCATACTTATATTCTACTAGGTAAAAAATTTAAATCTATAAGATTCTTCTTCAATTGCGCCTTAATGTGCCTTATTAGAAGTAAGCAATTTTTAATTTCATAATTTACTGCTAGGGCAGTATTTACTTTCAATCATAAAAATAGCAAAAAACGAGCATAATGGTGATAATGGCTGATCGGGGTCACGTGATAGCAAGCCATTGGCGTTCTAAAAAAATTTAGCCAAGGGTGAGCAATATTCGCACCATTTGCCTTTCTGCTATAAAAAATAAAGTTCAGAGAATGGCATTGCTAAAACTGTTTAAAAAAAAAAAAAACTAACAGTAAAGACAATTTTAATTTTATCTCAATCATGAAGATGATGAACATTTCAACTAGCGTCTACCTTTATTGGTGTTTCAACTAAAACGCCAACATTTCTTCTTACTTCGAATAGTTAGTGGTGGTGCGTACGTAACAAATTCCTGAAGGCATGTTAACTCTATCCACCTTCCCCGAGAATAATCGTTCAGCTTCCTCATCCTTAACAGTCGGCAAAATCATGACCTTTTCACCGGGCTAAAATTTTAGTTTAGTCATTACCTCAAGTGGTACCTGTTTGACTCATTACCGTCCAATTTGCAGGAGTAGCAACTTGAGGAACCCTATCAACCAGCTGTAGCGAATCGATCACTCTTAGAATTTCGCTAAGACCGCAAAGAAAACTTTTAATTTTGTCATTTACGATAATAAAACAAAACTTACTCAACATTGCGACCAGTAGATTGGGGATATTGCATCGATAGCCTCAATACGTGCTTAGGATCGATGATATAGAGGGCTCTAACTGTTAACGCCCGGTTCTTGTCGTTTTTGTGATGTTCATCGATCATGTCCAGTAGAACGGCCAAGTCTCGACTCTCATCAGCGATAATGGGATACGGGAACTCTCCGGGAATATCCAGACAATACGACTTGATATCATTGACCCAATCGACGTGGTCCTTCAGTTTATCGCAGGAATGGGCCAACAACTTGACGTTTCTCTTGGCGAAAAAGGGTTGGTGCACGGCGATGCGGCCGAGTTCCGTGGTGCAGACAGGTGTGAAGTCGGCAGGATGCGAAAACAGAACAACCCATCTAAAAATTACTTACAATACTGTACGGAATTTGATTGTTACTTACTTGTCGCCTTGCCAGTCGTAGAACTGGATGGGACCTTGGGTGGTTTCCGCTTTGAAGTTGGGGACAACGTCGCCTAATCGAAGCCGCATTTTCGTGAGGAATACTCGAATTGTTGGAGAAAGTCAGCTTATATGTGGAGAAAGTCGGTGGCAAAATTTATTCTTGAGAGGAGTGTCGGGGGCCACTCGAAAACAAGATAACCCTTGGGCGGGGCACTGATTAAAAGCCGTTTCACAACAAGGACCGGTGGAATAAGAGCCACAACTGTAACAAAATACAACATTTTATCAAAACAATTTTAATGGGACTTTTCAAGAACTGAAGAGAACTGTTTTAACTATTTATTTATTTTTAGGTGACTGTTTGGAAAAAAAAATTACTCATTTCACATCAATCACAGGTGAATAAAGGGTTAAATGCTGTTTCGTAGTGTTAAGTAATTATGACCATGTCTCCAGGCAGAGTCAATAGACCTGCTTTTATGAAGAGCCAAAAATAGCGATATGAACGACGAAAAATATTAATTCCCACTAGGGTTGGAACCTCCCTTATAGTGGCAAATTTTGTGGTGTAGTCGGCTTCGGTGACGGGGTGCTCTGGAACCGGGGTGGTTTCGCACAAAACTAGGGGATCTTGTACAGACTCAACTATGCGACTGTCCCTTGCAAGGGTTGTAAGAGAAGTAAGTTGTGACTTAACGGTGGAAACTGGAAGAGAAGAGCCAGATGGATGCTGACCACCACCCTTCACCACGTCACATGGGTCCCACCCTGGGGGGAATTCAAACGCGATCGCGAGCATGCAACTAAACTATTTGTTCTTATAGTAAACTAACCTAAAGAAAACAAACTAACTATACCGGGTGTTTCAACGAGAACCGCCGGAGCCAAATTGCGTATTTCTAATGGAGTTAAAAATTTTAAATTTGGCAGAAATAAAGTATAATTCATGCCCTACAAGATGGCATTATCGTTTTTTTCTTTTTTTAAACGGTGTGAGTTTTTACTTTCGATCGCGATTTCATATCAAAATGTTCACTTCATCTCTTTGATTTTCTTCAAGCTCATGATCACGACTTCCAAGATTGATAACGAGCAACTGAAATATTTTTATATCAAACCATAATTGAATTAAATGGATTTTTAAATTTCAGCCCTCAGGGGATTTTTTGATTGACAGATGACAATTTTGGGGCGCCAGTTTTGCGGATAACCGCATTAGGTTTTATGATGGTCTCTGCACTGCAAAGATCTTTGAGTAGGTACCGCTTTTAAGTCATAAATAACCGAACCGTTTAGGCGGTCTTTCTCACCAAATTTGACTGCTTCAATAAAGGAGTCGTGTCATAAATTTGTCAAAATCCCGTGAACTTCTTAAAAACACAATTAGGGATACTTCAACTACAAATTTCAAATTTTTAACAACAGGAACGTATACGTGGCGGTATTACGAACATAATAATAATAAAAAAAATTATTGAAAATTTCTGAAAAAGCACATTATAGCGTCCCGACGGCGCATGGAATTAACTACGGACCAACCAACGATGCCACATTGTAGCGCATTTATTAAAGTTTATTTCTGCCAAATTTCAAATTTTTAACTCCATTAGAAATCCTCAATTTGGCACCGGCAGTTCTCGTTGAAACACCCGGTATAAAAAAAAGAAAAATGAACTAATTATCTAAGTGAGGGTACCGAACAAATGCTCTATTTCTATTATTTTTTTAAAATTTTTTTTTACTAGGGCAATAGACTAAAGTTTATTGCCCCTACCAGTTGTTATTAGTGTAATAAAGTTTTGCAAACAACAACAACAATTAAGGTATTTATAATGAAGAACCCTAGAGATGCTCGAGCAATATATTTTTATTGCCCGTGAATTAATTTAACCAAATGCTTTCTAATAAACATAATGCCAACATATAATTATCGCCACTTAAGTTGGAAGTGGAGGGTCATAAGCCACGTGCTATCAACAGCTTCAAATGAATCCAGTTGGCTGTCAGCGCGCGTGAAATTCAGTTTGAATCCGCCACCCCTCAAGTTCCCACCTCGCTTCCAACTTAGAAAAATCAAAAACCGTCCAACCATCATCAGCAATAGAAAAGTCGAAAAAAGACGAAAAAGTTGCGGTACCAGTTAACATTCCCAACGTACTGTCTAACCCGCACACATATCATTGACATCAGTGCGATAGTAAACAGTATAATTCGCTCTCCATTTTAATTAAAACCATTGTGCTAAGGCATCGTATGATTAAAGTGAACTTGAACGCAGCCAAGAAGCCGTTGTAAATATTCGAGTTGGTGCCTCTCTCGAGACGGACTCCCAGTGATGTAGATAGTGCGAATTGGGAGCGAATCAAACAGTGTCGTAATGACTAAAAAAATTCTGTGCTTTTGCCTTCTCGGTGAGTTGAGACCAGCAACAAACAGTTTGATTACGATGCGGCGCTAATTGCGTCAATTGGGCCACGTCCAAGACGACTCGAAGATTTGAACCGACCTCCATCGATATTTTATTGTTTTACAACAATCAAAGATTAATTTAAAAAAAAATCTGTTAGTGGCACGGAAACCCACTACTACCAAGGCCTCTCTTTGTCCAACAGTTTCAATAACAAAATTTCTAAAACAACAAAAAACCGGACGCGTCCTCCGATTCATACGCAAATCCAGGAAGCGGTTAACAGTGCGGCAATTTTTTTTTTGGGCGCGAATCGGAAAATTTCTTCGAGCGGGGGTGCGCGCCCTTTACGGGGCGCATTAGCTAAATTAACGATAATTTTCCACCGGCCCATCCGGCGGCAAGGAGGCTATTTGAAGCGATGGGAAATGACGGGACCCGAATTGGGTGTGGCGGTGTACCGGCGTCGCACTTGTACACGCCGTCGGGGTCCGCACCCCACGTGTTAACATGATAGGCGCCGAAAGGGACGACGTGTAGCCCGGTGTTATGGCCTAATTGATTGTTATTCCCGTAACCCGCACCCACCTCGTTTTTCACGGGTTCGAGTCGACGAGATGGATGGCCTTGCAAAAATTTCAATTGGTAAAGTGGGTGATCGCAAATTTAACAGCGATTGACAAACGGGACGCGCAAACTCGCAAAAAGTTCGGGTTGGTCAAGTCCAAAATTGCGAAGGGGACGAATTTTTCCCGGCCCTAGTCGCCGCCCCTGAGCCAGCTGGTACAGCTGGTAGCAAAGGAAACCGGACCAACTCTGCGCGCTGTTGTCCTCAGTTCTCCTCTAAACAAGGGCGGGGAGAATGGACGGTATATACAGAGTGACCCTAATACAGCCACCCTTCTTGCACCAAATTGTGACCGCTTCATATTGAACACCCAAACTTTGCGGGTCTTTTATTCATTCGTTCTCCGTTTGTGCAATAAACAATTCCATGTAGTACAACTACGTGCGTAATTATTTAAATAAGTCAATTTTGCGGTTTTACCAAATAAAGCAATTTACTGCTAAATTAGTGACCCTCTCAATTGAGTCACTTTAAAATCGCTAAAATTCACGGATACGCCGAAATTGTTAATGGGTATGGAAGCGTTGGGTCACACGTAGACAACAACCCAAACTTGGCTTGAGTGGAACAACAATAGACCGCAGATTTCATTAATTAATAATCGGTCTTCGAGCGGATATCATGCGATCTTTAGTCTCTCCACATAATTTTTATTCCCGTCGAAATGCCGAGAACTAATGGGAGGTTGCGTGAGGCACGAACTAAGTAATAGATCGAAATTAACGAACAGTCATCAAACGAACGTCTGACCATTCGTTATTGCACTTTATAAATCCAAGCTAAACACCCAACGTTTGGGGTGAAACGGTTCAATACTCTTAACAAGTTTAAAGTGACGTGGCCGTCAATATTTTTCCATAATTTTGGCTTGTATTGACCCCTTTGCCAGTGAGCCTCAATCCTTAAGAACTTAAAAGCTAATTTTCAGCGTTGCCTAGCAACCTCAATTAGCATTGCTTCGTGACGTCACTTCGCAATCTGCGCAACTCAACTTGAAATCGGGCCCTGACTGTCTATTGTGTATAAAAATATGTCTATCTTTGAAATTTGGTATCTCAATGTTCCTTATTGATTGTTGCAGGGCTCCTCCACCTCCACCACGTATTCGCTGTGAAAATCACCAGTCTGGACGTCCCCAGATATGCCTGGGACCCGGTCATTTTTAACTGTCGGTACAGCCTGGAAGGTGACGATAAATTCTACGCCGTCAAATGGTACAAGGACAATGTGGAGTTCTTCCGGTGCTTAGCCAACGGTACCGTCCACGAGTTTCCTCTTCAAGACATCAAACTGTACTATGAAGGAACCTCGCAACCTGGCGCCTGCTACTTCCAACTCATCCCCTTGTCTACCACCAAAAGCGGCGGAGAATATATGTGTGAAGTGAGCCTAGATTGGCCCACATTCAAAACAGTAACGGCCGCTTCTCGGGTCGTTATTAAAGAACCCCCCAGAGTGGTTGTGACGCAAACCGAGGCAATAATTGAACCAGGTATTACACCCTCATGACAATTTTTCGATAATAAATCGCTTTTTTTACAGAAGTAAAAACAGTCCCAATTACACACAGCAAAGGTAAGATTTGATTAAAGAAAAAAAGTTACTCTTTGAATTTTTTTCAGGATCAACACAATCCCTGAACCAAATCTTCACATTTGTCGCAATTTGTATATTATGTATCGTTACATAAAATTATTCTTTAGAAAAGTTTTGTCTCAAATTATTTAACCTTTTTGAACCACCCCGACGTGACGTCACAGTACCAACTACCGATCCGACCGGTAGTTCCGCGTAACCGCCTAACCTCGATTAATGACATTTGACATAACCTGAAAATTTGACATTTGTTGTAGGTTATAGAAGCAGTATTATCGGCCGAAAATGAACAGTTTGCTCCGGAATCTCACGAAATTTCCCAAAAGCGGCGCCTCCCGCGCCTGTTTGTCGTCTCAGAAATCCCCCTTAGACGACGATAAAGCGCTTGGAGTCCCCGAGAAGATGGAGGTAGAACCGGTGAAGTACAGCCCCAGAGACGTAACGAAGGAAGACATGCAATGGAGGACCCCTTGGCACCAGAACGAAGGTGAATACTACAGCGCTTTAAGAGCGATGTACTCGGAGGATAACCAGACAAACATGATGAAACTAATCCAAACTCCCGTCAACTTGTCTCCAACGGCGATCAAAAAGTGGTGGGTTAACAGGCGCGAATCCACCGAAGCTATGTTGCAAATGTACCTGCCGGAACGTAATCAAACTTTGGGCAACGAACTGGCCGCAGCGCATTTTGTGGTGCATCGAGGTGGAGCTGTTAAGTTTTTTGGACAAGACAACTGGGTGAAAGCCGACAAGTACAATAATTATACTCTACCGAGATTTTTCGAACCCGATAAAGTACTGGAAGCGATCGACTGTAGCGATATGAATTTGTATTATGAGGGGTTGGCGAATTTTCGGAATTTGAAGGAGGTGGAATGGCTCAGTTTTAATGGCGTTCAAAAGTTGGACGATTGGTTCTTGGATAGGATAAGTAACGTGTTTAGTCACAGTTTGGTGTATTTGGATCTGAGGAATTGCCCGAAATACACAGAGAGGGGGCTGGGGGCGCTCTACAAAATGGACAAATTGAAAATTTTGTGTCTTGATGATATGCTCATGACGACTAGGTTTGAGATGACTTGTCTTATGTTGCAGGAAATTATGCCAGATTTAGATATTAGAGTTGGTGAATAAATGCGGGCTCTTCTCTGTAAAGTAATTTAATAAGCGAATAATAATTATACTTATAGTTGCTAATTTTTTTATTTCTATGATTCCCAGCCGGAGACATTAATTGCAAAGAAAGAACAATAGAAGCAAACATTTGCGTAAAATGTAGGGTGATAAAAATAAAAATTAATTTAAAAAATGCTCCTGCACGCAGGCAACCAGTAATACACTTGTGTATTTAGCAAAGCGCTAATAAATAGAATTTTGAATTTCTGATGTTAAAATTAAAAACAATTAAGTAATTAGAACTTTTGTTCTAATCTTGATAATTTTTTATCAATTTTGATACTATGGAAAAAACACACGCGTCAAGTGAAGCGTGAAAAATCAATACCAACCACCTTTCAGACTGCATCAAGATGATGACGTTCTTATAAAACTTAGTTCTAACAATTTTATTTTTAAATTTTGTATCGCTTAATTATATTGTCTGATTTGAATAAATAATACTTATAAATCTCAGATTTTTGAATAAAATTGAAAATGTGTAAGGGTTTCAAAAAAAGGGAGAGCCCAGGGTAACTAATTAGTTCAAAAAGCTTCACCACTGGAAGCTGAAAGAACTGAAGAAAGGTGTAGGATTCCAAGACAATTACTTCAAGAAGGGCATTGATCCATTTTCTCTTCCTAAAGCACAAGATCAAAGAGTTTCCGGCCGGACCTCAGACAGGATCTTCCAATGGACTGCACTCTCCGCCTCTTCCTTCCTTTCTTCGTTTTCGCCATAAAAGTTGAAACTTCCTGCAACAATCAACAGTAAGAATTTCCCAGTCAAATTGTAACTCATTTAACACTGGCACAATGTGCAAGCAAGAAAAATCTTCAGCAAGCACGATGGAAGCTCAGCTCCAACGTCTTGTCTGTGTCTGCTTCAGTCTTCATCCAGCGTGGCAAGTACTTGGCATCAATGCTGTTTGCGTTCTAAATTTCCCTTCCAATTCTGGAGCTTCTATTCAACCCTCTGCAAGTTCACGGTTGCGGTTGTTACCTTGGGGAGAGGAGGTGGTGGTTGGAGCTTTAACCCTGAATCGGCCAAGAAATTCAGCATAATTGTATTTTTAGTTTCGTGGTCACATCATGATCCCGGAAGCCACACAAAGAGACCTTTAAATTAAGCAAAAATCCACCGGAACGGAGAAACAAACACCATCACCTGGGTGGGGACGACTGCGAACACGTTCAGCGTGCAACAGGTGACTGTCAGTCGCCGGTAAACGCCGCGAGCGTCTACTATGCCGCCACTATCCTCCATCTAACACATGTTTCGTAGTGCATCCCGCCATTACCGTATCCACCAATAATACAAACCGGAATTAAAAAAAAGTTCTAAACAACACCTCGAACGGTATCACAAACACTAACAAAAAGTGTTTTTACTATTTCTTACATCAGTGTTGTATCACAAATACTATTAAAAGTGTTGTTCCCATTTCTTACATCAGTGTTATGATCAACAATTGGTGTCTCCAATTAAAAAAGTGACAGTGGTGATTAGGGGTTGTGAGTGTTGCAGATTTTGTTATGGACCTAATGGGATTAAGGCCGATTTGAAGGTGAGTCAGATGGCTAATTACGGGAGTTGCAACATTATCTTCCATTATCAGTGATTGTTATTTATCGATAAGAAATCGGCGAAATCAAAATTTTCATTAACTTAATCACCGCGGCACTCGATTTATCAGTAATTGCGTCAGCATCCAATGGTAAAATTTTCGGGCCTAGAGTATCCCAATAACAATAACTGGGCAAGGGCCCAGTCCACAAGTAAAACCATAAGCAACGAGGAAGTGAAGGACCTCTTCTTGGGGGTTGCGCAGAAAGGTCAGTGGGAACCATAGGCAACGAGAAAGTGAAGGATTAACAATCTCTTCTTAGGGGTTGCGCAGGAAGGTCAGTGGATGCGAAATTGTTAAGTTGACTGGGTGGCAAATAAAATTCGGCCAATTTACTGGCTGGACCGTGCGTTGAAGTGTTGGATCCGCGTCCTGCTGCGCTGGTAGATGGGTGGCTGTGTGTTGATCTTTGTCGTCAATTATGGAACGTTGCGCAAGCAATTGTCGACTTGGACGCCACTATTATGCCCGATAATGTCTTCGGAATCATCATTTTAACACCTACGTTGTCGTTAGAACCGGCGCAGGTTCAAGTCAGGTCAAACGTTTCGCAAAAATCCACCGGGCTCCTCGATCCGAGTAAAAGTAGATTTGTAATTAATTAAAGTCAGAAGATTCGTTGCGCCACGGAAGAGACCCGATCTTCGGAGGCACACAAAGAGGTGTCAGAAATAGCGGAAGTGCTCCGATCTTATCCCATCCTAATGGCGTTAGGCAATTTTGCGATTATAATTAAAAATTGTGAGCCACAACCGACCGGATGCGGGCATTAACAACAACTGTTCGATAGCGGCCCAAATATTTGCGTTTGATAGCAAAAGGACAAACATTGCGCTAGTAGGCTCGCGCGCTCCGCAGAGGAACTTTATCGAAATTTAAAAAAATTACTCATCAGGGGTTGTAATCGGCTTTTCTGCATTCAAATCCGTAATCAATTCGACGCTAGAATAAATAGTTTCTTATAAAATTAGAAAAATTACTAAGTTTCGATTTCTTATAATATTCAAACTCTTGTAACTTTTGAACGGGCAGACTTACATCAAATCCAAATACATCAAATTACTCCATTTCACAAAGGCTATCGAATGCTGTATGAACAAAAATTGTAAGTCTTATAATAAAGAAGTTGAAATTTGCAATTTAGGTCGATTTTGGCGAAAATTTTGAATTGAAACATTCGAACGGTCATATCTTAAAAAGTACGACTTGTACAGGGAAACTACGGTCAGATTCGTGTTAAGCGGTTTGAAATCTATACGATGAAGTCATAAAATCAATGTAAAAAATTTCAATATTTTCGACTTTTTTTTTCTACCCCAATCGATACAAATTCGAAATTTTTTTAAAATCGACATCGTTGCACCTAAAGGCTGAAAATAAGCGTTTTCTTATGTAATCGGCTTTCCTGAATTCAAATCCGTAATCAATTCGACGCTAGAATAAATAGATTTCTTATAAAATTAGAAAAGCCACCAAGTTTCGATTTCTTATAATATTCAAACTCTTGTAACTTTTGAACGGGCAGACTTACATCAAATCCAAATGCATCGAATTTCTTCATTTCACAAAAGCTATCGAATGCTATATGAACAAAAATTGTAAGTCTAATAATAAAGAAGTTGAAATTTGCAATTTAGGTCGATTTTGGCGAAAATTTTGAATTAAAACATTCGAACAGTCATATCTTAAAAAGTACGACTTGTACAGGAAAACTACGGTCAGATTCGTGTTACGCGGTTCGAAATCTATACGATTAAGTCATAAAATCGATGTAAAAAATTTTAATATTTTCGACTTTTTTTTTCCACCCCAATCGATAGAAATTCGAAAAATTTCTAAAATCGACATCGTTGCACCTAAGGGCTGGAAATCAGCGTTTTCTTGAATAATCGGCCTTCCTGAACTTAAATCCGTAATCAATACGACGCTAGAATAAATAGATTTCTTATAAAATTTAAAAAACCATTAATTTTCGATTTCTCTTAATATTCAAACTCTTGTAACTTTTCAACGGATAGACTTACATCAAATCCAAATACATCAAATTTCTCCATTTCACAAAGGCTATCGAATGCTGTATGAACAAAAATTGTAAGTCTTATAATAAAGAAGTTGAAATTTGCAATTTAGGTCGATTTTGGCGAAAATTTTGAATTGAAACATTCGAACGATCATATCTTAAAAAGTACGACTTGTACAGGAAAACTACGGTCAGATTCGTGTTAAGCGGTTCAAAATCTATAAGATTAAGTCATAAAATCGATGTAAAAAATTTCAATATTTTCGACTTTTTTTTCTACCCCAATCGATAGAAATTCGAAAAATTCCTTAAATCGACATCGTTGCACCTAAAGGCTGGAAATAAACGTTTTCTTATGTAATCGGCTTTCCTGAATTCAAATCCGTAATCAATTCGACACTAGATTAAATAGATTTTTTTATAAAATTAGAAAAACCACGATTTCTTATAATATTCAAACTCTTGTAACTTTTGAACGAACAGACTTACATCAAATCCAAATATACATCAAATTTCTCCATTTCACAAAAGCTATCGAATGCTATATGAAAATACAAAAATCGTAAGTGTAGGCATTGGGTCAAGTGAATTCCTCGAAGACGGTTCCTCTTTATAACAAAGGAAACTAAGATAAAATTGTCACACAAAAATATCGTGACGTCACATGGTTGCATAATACAAAAAACTCTTGTTACGCCCTGTAGTAAATTTACGCCTCATTGCCGGACCGATCTTCAACAATCTTCTACAATCGTAACTGTTTTGGAAGTCTCCATTCGGAGGATCCCGCAACTCTTGCGTTGCGTCCAGCTAAATATGGGCGCCTATTCAGCATCTCCCATCATTTGACATATTAATTGTTTCCTGTCCGGGACCTCTCAATTTCGTTACCGTTACCGCATTAATTGGATGTATTTTAATTATGGACCTGGAGTCCGGTTGGAGCAGCGACCATCAAAACACAACAAAAGTCACAATATTGACGCCGGTAACGGCTCACCAATTCAATTTCCCATCATCATGTGCCGTCATTTCATTCCAATTCAATTTCTTCCGTTCGGAATCTGAAGCGCTGAAAGCGAGCAGTTTCGCACATAAAATCTGAAACAATATGGTCTACAGTTATGGTTCGCGTTGTACGTTTAAAAGTAACAGTGAATTTATGCGCGTAATAACACGTTGGAAGAACACCGGGTACGCTGCCGGTCGTTGTTGTTGGTAACGAGGACTCATTTCGAACGAGCCACCAACAGCAGCTGGAGAAAAACGGGAAGACCATCCTGTGCATAATACCCCATTTACACTCAGCCACTGCCGCTGCTACTCGCGCTGCCCGCTGTCCTGCGTCCAAAATACCGCCACCGAAGGGAGCATAGTGGCAGCGGCAGCGGCAGGGGCAGCGGGAGTGATGTATTCACATACTCGCGCTGCCCACTTCCCTGCCCAATTCCCTGCTCACTGCCACGGAAGTGAGCTGAGTGTAAATGTAAGATGAAAAGTACTGACGATTGGTAGCGGAATGGCGGCTACCTCTCGTTGTTTTACAGCCCAATTACCCCGAGTTGCCATTGTTTTTGCTCCATTAACTCGGCCTACGCCAACGTTGTTCGTTATTATTAATTAATTCAGTTATCGACTGTCGATTCCCTGCGCCACTGCGCTGTTTGTTGTCGATTTTCAATTGTTACCGGCTAATTCAAGGATGTGAGGAACGGTCGCGATTGTTGCTTTTCCACAACTTCACGGTAGTTGCTTCTATTTCTAGTTATCAATAACGAACGTCTCGAATTAAGCGCTTAATAACAACAAGACTTCCGTCCTAGATAGACCCGTTCTTTATTTCACTTTTTATTCCATTTCGAAAGGAGCGGGAAGAGAAAAGATTTTCGCTCAACAAATTAGGATAAACGGTGATAATCGTCATGTCCGGACCCGAACCCATTCATCACCATACGGTCCACGAGGAGGCGGAACCCCACGCGCCAACGTCGAAAGATGAAAGAGGCGCTGGAGGAGTTGGTCGCCTTCAAAAAATTACTCTATTGATCCCTTTGAGGTCTTCAAGTCACTTGCCAACTCCAATGCGCTACACCCTCGCCGCATAGACGAAAATTGATTTCTCTACTTTCTCCAAATTGGTCTCTTAATAGACTCGGCCATCGATCGACTAGAAGCACGCGTCGCTTTTATGTCGAGCACTAGAAAACTGCACAATTCTATGTACAACAACGACGTTTAACCTTAATCCGTCCCAAATGGCACAAATAATCTCGTTTTACGATTTTTTCGCTTCTTGTAATAACTATCCGCTCGATCGCTTCCCGTTAATAAGTTTCGCCGGTCGGTGTAACAAAAATGTTTGTTCTTGTTCCTTTCGGTATTTCCCTCTAATGATGGCTTTTTGTTCCGCAACGCGACCGCAACGGAGCCGCGATGACTCTCGAATTATTTGCTCTACATCGAACCGACGATTCCATTATTTTTACCAGTTAAGTAATTTCGGGCCGCTGATCACTTAAGAACAGACTGGCACCGACAGCCGCCAATTAAACCCCATTTCGCTCCTCCACCAGGCCAGAAATTGACATATCGACCAAAGAGCCGATTGCGCGAGAAACAAACATTCAATCCATCCACCCCATCCTCGCTCGTGAATCGCGTTGCGCATATAGCTGTTCGGTACCCTCATTTAGATAAGGCTTTTTTGGTGGGCGGAATGTTCGGCACCCTCACTTAGATAATTAGTTATTTTTTTTCTAATACTTACTTTGTTTTCTTTAGGTTAGTTTACTATAAGAACAAATAGTTTAGTTGTATGCTCGCGATCGCGTTGAAATTTCTCCCAGGTTGGAACCCACGTGACGTGGTGAAGGGTGGTGGTCAAGAAGCATCCATCTTGAACTTCCTGTCCACCCTTAGCACACTCACACTTTTAATTAAAAACGTAATCTATGGATGTTTACATAATATAATTCCTCAAGTCTCATCAATGCTCCGTCCACTGCACAACTAAGGGTTGCTGCGGCTCCAAACTCTTCAGATGTTGAGGGTTAGTTGTGAAGCACGTATCTAATTGGTCATCATCGCGGTCCATTTTCGAGGCAAGTGCTAACTAAGTGGCATGGTAAACAGACCAGCGGTAGTTGCAAGGTTGCTGGACAAATATGTGTCACTGTCACTTGGCAAATATGCATCGCAACGAGACAATCACGTTGTTAGATGTCTAGCGGATGTGCGAAGACGGGAAGTTCCGTCAAAAACCAAGCGTTACTAATTATTTCTCACAAATTTGCGGATTGCGCATCAGGGCCGGCTTCGCACGCTCCTCGAGAGCAGCGACACCAAAACGAAGAGCCGGCTGTCTTCCATCGAGATCTGTAAGGAACCGGATCATCGATATGAAACCTGGAAAAATACCGCGTCAAGGCAATTGCAACTAATTGAAACGCCTAACTTGAAATCGGGCCCTAATAAGTCTGCTGATGCATCAAACGTTTCAATCCTTTTGTCATCTTCTGTCTTGTAGTTAGATGTAGATTGTAGAAGCTACAATCAGCTCTCCCACTTTACAACTTTGCTGATCTTGAAGAAGAAACTCTTCCACTTTGCAACTTGCTGATCTTGAAGAAGAAACTCTTCCACTTTACAACTTGCTGATCTTGAAAAAGAAACTTTTCCACTTTGCACCTTGCTGATCTTGAAGAAGAAACTCTTCCACTTTGCAACTTGCTGATCCTGAAGAAGAAATTAGCAGGTTCACCTAGTGATGCCTCAGCATTTTCATTCGTCACCTTATAGCCTGTGACTAGAAGCTCCAATTGGTTCTTCCATCTTGCAACTTCCAGATCTTTTGTTGAGCAGCAGTCAATCCTCCTACACGTTATTTCTCGAATGGTAGCACACACCTAAGTTGCTAGTTGGAGCTGACAATTCTTGCTCTTCACTCAAACGTCTAGTAAATATTAGCAAAAGATATTTCTCTAGGCCGGCCCTGCCGAATGAAAATCTCACGGCCAGTCAAGATCTCGCATGCTAGTTCCCTCGGACAATTATCTCCAGTCGCGGCAAAAATTTTCTCGAAGCAACCGACGAAATAAGTGTGGGTAACTCTGCATTAAAACTGTCATAAAGGAGAATGATAGACATGACGGTAATCTCCAAGATTAATGTTTACATAAAATCTTACAGCTTTTGTTGATAGCCGTGGTTCTTCTCACGCCCAAATAATTAGCGTTGACGCTCGTTTGCGCACAGAAAAATGCGTACTACCTCCTACACCTCGCCGAACTAGGAACGGTTACTTCTTTGTAGAAAGTCGTACGTGCATAGTGGCAAATTGGAGACTTTCGCGTGGTCAAACACACACCATGCAAACAAAACAGCGAGAAACCAACAATGGCCACATGTCGATACGAATTAGGGCGCTGTTACTATTAGCGGCCGGGTGCGCCTCGCGGCTCGGTTTTGGGACCAATCTTATCATTCGAGGGCGATCGAAAGCGTTGTTAGTAGGCGCCGCAGGCGCCGGTTTGGTGCCCAAGATTACCATTTTGGGTTGAATCTCGAGAAAACTGTTTTTTGCTTCTAACGACCAGAATTTATCGCCTTTTCCAAATTAGAAAGTAGTCGTTTTTTGTCGCGTCTAATTAGACAATTTGTTTAATTGATGTCGTCCGTTGGACGGACGCCGGTGTTTTGCACGAAACGCGAAAATGACCGGTTGTTACGTAATCAAAGGCCGTGACCTTCCTTATCGACGTTTCATGAATATTTTACGCACAGTGGTAATCGGTACCATTAACAATTTTACGCATCCATTATTATATCATGGCGGCCGCGACCGCACTGATGCAAGCAAAATCAAATACGAAAGCCCGATTCGCTCTATTCTATTAGGTTGACCACAAACGAAAGTTATTGATGAAAGTCGCGCTTCGAAAGGAAATAAAAGTTGTAAGAAGAGTTGACGGTATTTGCAGTTCTCGAGGAATAATATGGCCGAAGTTTTATTGGAAGATTAAATTGGCCGAAAATTGTCGCTTTATTGTTGTGCGGTTTTGTTATTGCGTCTAAAAGGCCAACTACTTTCAAATTTAATTAACCGAAAGTGGACCAGTCCAGTGCTGCTGGACAATTCTAATTCGCTCCACCGATAGTACCTACTCGCCAATTGAGGCTCAACCCCCCAGTTTGGACCATTAAGGACATTTCGTTAATTCATCATCTGGAATCCGTTAATTTCTCTCGTAGGCAGGTGGTACTCCTAGGAGTGCTACTTGGACTTCCACAAGTACTGCAAACGTTGGAACTGCTCCGACGACTTAGCTCGACCACAAGTGAGCTGGTAGCCTTCAATTTCTTATCGATAGTGCTCAATTATTATGTCAGAGCCTAACTGATGGTCAGCTTCCTCGATCGTTTCATCTAAAGACCTAACCCTCATAAAGATGAGCCTAATGGTGGTACTCTGGAAAAACCTTGATCTCCGCTCAGCTGTTCGGCCGGTTATTATTTCAAATCCCGGGCCATTAACGGCGATCGGTCGAAAGTAAACTCTTGATTACACGTCGGACATCAACACAATCACTTTCACAAAAAAACGTTCTTTGACCCCGCTGAAAGTTACCGTTGCGCTCAATTGATCCTATCAATAATTCCGTTGTAGATTGTGGAATTGGCCATAAAACGTTTCCGACGCTTGATCAACCTCCAAAGGTCGTCACCAGACAGGTTTCGGGACCATTAACGTCCGAGCAAAATCCTACTGTTGATTGCAATAAGGTGCAACAAACACCAAGGCGACGCGGTCATCCTTGGCATAGATTAGCCACATAATGAGAGCGAGATGAGTGCTTCGATTTTGACAACAGTCAAACCTACGTGGTATGCCAACCAAAACAAATCCTTTATCGACGGTCTTGATCTTCGAGGCAAATTATCGGTTAATTAACAATCAAACACCTGATCGTAGGTAGAGAATGCTTTTCGGCTCCACAACGTCCATCAACCTACGAGGTTTTTGACGGTGGCCCACAGCGCGGGTTGCCAAACGTCTATAAATTACAACATCCTGCATCCTGTTTGTTGATTAGTGATAGCGCCTTCTCAACGGGTTTTTCGCAAAAAAAATTGATCCCGTTTTTGGTCGGTCACAAACATAACCCTGCAGCGCTTGACGGTGAAGTGAACACTTTTCTTCAGGTGGTACCGGGAGAATTACCAGGTGGTCGTCTTCGGTGGAAGAATAGATTGCGTGCCTTCTGTCCCGTGCTTATGAAATGCCCACAATTATCTTCGCGGGCCGCTCTCGTAATCTAATAACCTGTTTGCATTGATCTTTGTGTCAATGGATGAATCACTGTGATTAACTGTTAATTTTTATTTGCATTGTACGGGTAAATTAAGTGCTATTTGCATTAAATTGTAGGCAATGCGTGTGGTTGAGCAACAACAAGGTAAATTTTATGGGAGCTTCCACGAAGAGCCAGCCCAGAGACCTCATCAGAGGCAGACACTTAGGGAGTAGGAGTTTCCAAAACGTTTTGATTTCATTTTTGTGTGCAGAAAGGTTATCAATTTTTATGTTGCTGACCGTATCAAAAAAATTTAAATAAATCAGTAAGAAGTTAAACAAAAGTTTATAATTAAAGAGGCATACGTATCTATCATGGCTCAGAAACTATTAATATTCCTTGCACCAGTATATTGACATATCACTAGGTAGGTATAAAAAATTCTACATGAGCACAAGAAAACACTATGATTCTGATCAACCAGGGTATTAAAGAAGTCTTGCAAGGAGCGACACATATCATGGCTCAGAAGTGAGAAATGAGGTTTTAGAAGTTCTCTCTATTAATTTACAAAAATATAAATTGCTCAGAACAACAAAGACTCCGTTGATGATATAAGAGCCACGTATACCTACCATGCCTCAGGAACCAAAAATATTCCTCCCATCAGTAAATTGACCTATTACTAGGCATAAAGATTTTATTCTATATGAGCTTGAGGCAACGTTATGATCCTGATCAGCAATGCCAATGAAGAAGTCTTGCAAGAAGCTACACATACCAGGGCTCAAAAGAGAGAAATGAGATTCTAGAAGTATTCTCTCTATTAAGTTATTAACATTCTAGTGTTTTACAAAAATCTAAATAGAACGCTATTGTTCAGAACAACAAAGACTCCGTTGATGATATAAGAGCCACGTATACCTACCATGCCTCAGGAACCAAAAATATTCCTCCCATCAGTAAATTGACCTATTACTAGGCATAAAGATTTTATTCTATATGAGCTTGAGGCAACGTTATGATCCTGATCAGCAATGCCAATGAAGAAGTCTTGCAAGAAGCTACACATACCAGGGCTCAAAAGAGAGAAATGAGATTCTAGAAGTATTCTTTCTATTAAGTTATTAACATCCTAGTGTTTTACAAAAATCTAAATAGAACGCTATTGTTCAGAACAACAAAGACTCCGTTGATGATATAAGAGCCACGTATACCTACCATGCCTCAGGAACCAAAAATATTCCTCCCATCAGTAAATTGACCTATTACTAGGCATAGAGATTTTATTCTATATGAGCTTGAGGCAACGTTATGATCCTGATCAGCAATGCCAATGAAGAAGTCTTGCAAGAAGCTACACATACCAGGGCTCAGGAGAGAGAAATGAGATTCTAGAAGTATTCTCTCTATTAAGTTATTAACATCCTAGTGTTTTACAAAAATCTAAATAGAACAACGCCATTGCTCAGAATAACAACGGCAGTTGATGATAGGAAAGCTACATATACCTACCATGCCTCAGGAACCAAGTATGCCTTCCATGAGCATATTGACATATTACTAGGCATAGAAAATTCTACATGAGCATGAGACAGCACTACAGTCCTGATAAGTAATGCCATTGAAGAAGACTTGCAAGGAGCTACACATACCAAGATTCAGGCTTTTTCAAACTTTTGTTCACTCAACACTTTCCACTTCCGCCAACTAATTGCTCATTTACGTTTCTCCTTGGAAAATGTGTCTCTGTCAGTGGCGTGCGTGCACGTTGAGCAATTGCCGGTGTCCGTTTATTCAGATGATGCGGTTTCACATTTTCCGGAAGCCCATCCAAGCGTACCAATCACCTTGAAGATACTCTGTATTCCGCAGCGAACATCGCAGTTTCCTCGACCGAAACTCGCCAACCATATGAAAAGCGTCTTGACGTAAATTACCATAATACACTTTCGTCTCTTTCCCCGACTTTCTAGTTGCGATTTTTCCGAGTTTCGAGTTGAACACTTCATTTGCTGGGCATCGAGGGAAACAAAGAACGAATTAACTCGTACTGTATAGGTACATGAAAGCACCGTACCTACACGCATAAAACAAACAAGCGATAAATTACCGAGCCGTGTGGGTTTAGTGAGCAGTTAGAGGAGTCAATTCGAGAAAACTGCCTTCTATTGGTGAGTTAGGTCTGGTGGAGTTGCAGGAATTCGCATCGCGGTCGTTTCGCGAAAATAATAAAAGGGAAGAGATTAATTATTGGCCGCGACACGGTGATTTATTCGAGTCGAGAACGCAAGATCAACACAGTTGGTGCTCAACCTTGCAACTATGAAGTAAATTGAGCGTAGCGCGCAACTGACCCCGCTGGAGGATCACACGACCAACACCATTTTCGAACAGAAGACCGAGATGATTTTCGTACCTCTTTTAGGAAATGTGATTCATGCAACAACCCGCTTAATTATTGTTGTAAACACAGGAAGTAACTGATCGTGTTGCTTTTGTTTTCGGTACTTTCGAATAGGATATGTTAACCGTGAGCCGTACCGTGACTGGGTGTCTTGTGTCTTCACGGTGGCGATTAATCAAGAACGTTGTCGGAAAATTGACTTGGGACAAGTAACCAAATCTGGGTTGGATACCCACGCGACTCGCCACCAATTGCCGGACACTTGGTGGAGAATTCGATATTTGTGCGATCTCTCGAACGCGGTTCCGCACTGATCTGGTGCAAGTTCACCAGGTAGATGAAAGGTGTAGGAGGCTGTTGAACTCGGCTTGTCTATCGGTATTCAGTGGGCTGGTATTGTTTCAGCATCGGTGGGCGGCTCTCACAAATTGTTACCAGTCGCTGTACACGAGCCCCAACAACCAAAGGGTTGCAAAAACCTTCAGTACCAAAACCAAAGGTCACGTAAAGCGCGAGGTTGAGGTTGACCAATTTGGAAGATTCTTTTCTACTGTTATAGATACCCTTTAGAGAAATGGGAGAGTTTTCGCTATTTTAGGCTTCTTCTACAGTCACCTCTCCGTAGGCAATTTAGGATCAAGTGACCAAGGTGAAGGACCCGCGACTCGTTCCCAGTCTCCTTGCGGCCCAAACGAAAGTAATTCGAAAGGCATTTCTTTATGCTCACTTACCATCAGGTTGGCGAGGCAAAAACGGCAAATCGGTGGTAGATCGCTATCTCCTCTTGGGTATCATGTTACGAAGATTTCTGGTCAATTAGCTGCCGGATTGTCTTTAACTTTAACATAAGAGCTTCCTTGTGACTCGCTAATTGTCATCGACCACTCGTTAGATTGTTCAAAGACCGTTCAAAATGATGGCCGATCCATTTGGTCGTAGGCCGTGTCCGGTGCGCGACCGTGTGAACTGTCTACAGGTGCGTGAATTTCCTTCCGCACCCTGTTGCTTTTCGGTTAACGCGCCCCCTTTGAATATTTATAGCAACATGTGCAACGTGATGGCTTTTATTGTTCCCACCAGGATGCCGGATAGCAACATCAACTGCAATTTTGTTTTGCAACAGAAGAACCACAACCGCAATAGGAATAGGGGTCAAAAGTCTTATGCCCAAAATAATGTCAAAGACCTTAGCAAGGTTCACCACAAAGAGAAAGGTCTTTCCAACTCCTAATAAATATTTGTCAAATAGCTACAAGTATTTGGCAAATATCTAAAATTTATTAGGAACCTTATTAGGAGTTGAAGAGTCCTAAATTTGTTTCCAAAATTTGGCAACAATGAGTGGAGCTTTTATTAATTATAGACATTGACAAGCATTACGAGTCTTCGAAGGGCTGAAAATGGGAAGGGTTAGGGTCCAAATTTATTGACTCATCGTGCGCCAGTTACCAGTTACCAGCTATGGGAGCATTTTAAAAGGCAATTGTTAATTTAGCGGGTTACGTAAGGCGCCCCCGCATCTGCGCCGGTCCCGCCGAAAAACCTTTTTATTTTTATTATCTTTCCAGTGATACGGCCGTCGCGCCCACAAACTCCGAACAAAGGCGTGACTCACCTCAGGGTGAACGATGCAACTTCCTGAAATTATTTTTGTCGCTTCTAGATCCCCAACGTCGGCCTCCTACGCACTCCTCACTCCGGAGATTTCAACGCAACGTCATTGCGCCGCCCCTAATTTGCGGACTTGCATTAAAACGACGACGACGACGGCGCCTCCGGCCGCGTCCATATTTGGCAAACCACTCGACCCAATTAGGTCCTGACAGAATTCCGAAAGTGAAATTACAATGAAGTTTTCGAACGAGGCGGCGCTGTTGATGGAGGCGTAGGCGAAGAAATCGAACGTGTGGCCGCTGGTGGCGATTCATTCAAAATTGCTGTTTTAAAACGCGATTTGCATAATTTTCGCGTTTATTGTTGTGTAATTTTCACGGTGATGTTGATGGATTGCCGCCGAATTTAATTGGGGATTTTACGTGAACCTACTGAACTAATTAGCGTGGAGTCCGGGGCGCTCTTCGAGACGCGGAATCGTGAAACGCTCCACCGACCGTGACGGAACATCCATCTGACGTCCAGTTTTGGCCCAAAAAATGTTTTATGTAATTGCCGATTTGGGGGCTCGAATTATGAGACTTGGTGGGGCCAAATACGGCGATTTCTGGCGTAATCGCGCATTTTTGGAACCGCTGGATGTGTTACGTATGTAGGTATGTACGTGCACCATTTTGGTAACTAGTCGTTGACTATGTTATATTCGACGCGATAAGCCCGCAAATTAAAAATAACGAAAACGCACGTCAATAGAGATAAATGGAGGACCAGCGCGGTTGCCCACTCGTTGCCGCAAAAAGAGTTGGATAATTTTTTTGACAGCAATAGCCTTTGTTCGAATTGTTCAATCTGGCAGGATTGGAGTCCCAAAGTCGTCCAAATTTCTAACGCTGAAACAAAAATCATAATTTTTTAACAAACTTGGAGCCAAAAAATTTGTCCCGACATTCAAAATTTTTGAATATTCTCGAATTTTTAAAACCAACATTATAGCTGTTCGATTAACCTTTAGCGGCCTGTAAGGTTTCTAGGACTTCCAGAAGTCTTAAGGGTTTTTGAAATTTTGATTGACGACTAATCTCCGGAGGTTTTCGAGCCGCTGGATAAGTTGTAGTGACCATTGTCTCGTTCAGCGAGGCGGCATTGGCCGCACACTTCGGCATCTGCGACAAATTGCACTTACATGCGATCGTTAGATGCGTAACTCGAAACCCATCGCCTAGATTTTTCCCAACTCCTCGACGGCATACACCACTTTGCGAAGAATGCAGAACCTCGCTCTATGTACTCCTTAATTGGCATCATAGATTGTCAAGAGCGCTACTCGCCATGCACAATCAGCTCGCCTCAAAAAAGGACAAACAAGAAAGAAATTTTACGACCGCAGAGTTGTCGATTGGCCAAAGGGAGTCAGATGTCGTAAAAACCGTGATCGGAGACGTGGGATTTCGGTTAACCAACAGAAGTCGTGGTTTAATCGGCATTTTTGCCGCAAACAAAATAGACTGCACGTCCAAACTCGTGATCGTCGTATTCTCGACGGGTTTGCACAGTCCGTGGTCGAACGTGAGAGCAAATACATGACCGCACCACAACTGTACCAACAACCGAACGTCTCGACTACAAATCAGAATTGCGGAATCGACCAAACAAGTCCTAAGAACTTCGGCCCAAAACACTGGCGACCTTGAAACGACACGATGTACAGTGGCGAGCAAAAAATTAGGCACAACTCGTGAAGCGAAATCGGCTATTTTAAAGTTGTGTGAAACGGGCTGTAGAAGTGCCGTATTGGACCCCAGGAAATTATCGCCCAATGGTACTACGGGTAATAAATATTTATTTTGTTTAAAGTTTATACCTACCCCAAAGGTTAAGGGCAGCAAATCGCCTGGAAACGGGTGGGCCGTCCTACCGAATGGAGGTGGTTTAAACTGGGAAGAACCACCGTTCCTAATTTTTTGCTCGCCACTGTACATCTCGAAGATTGACGATTCCTCGTCTAATTCGACGATTTGCGCCACTTTTTCCGTGGTTCGCGTAAATTGCGCGAATAACCCAGAATTGCCCGGTTTTGACGAGGTCGGTGCTTAATGTAGATTAAGTGGTCAGTTGTAATTAGAGGAGTCGGCAAACAAGGCGTTTTCCAGCCATGGCAATGCATCTCGCATACGAAACAGCAAACCTACTTTTAAGTGTTACGGCCGTCCGAGTGCATCCATGAATTCAACCATGTTTCCCCATTACGACCGCAAACTGGATATTGTTCCGGTTAATACCTAACGACAAAACCTGCGACCAGTTTCCGGACATTCGGCACGTTACTGGACGAAGAAGCAGCTCGAATAGCAACTACCCCACTTCTGTTCTAAATATAGAAGAAATGCATCGGGTATAAATAATTCTCTATCTATAAGAACATAATTCATCCGTAATTACTGCTGTTCCCTAATTGAAGGCAAGCTGTGGGGTAATTGCGGTTTGCTGAAAAATGTCCAGTGCTTCAAACTGGTAGTTGTAGCTGCCCAGCGCAATCCACAGAATTACTTTTATATGTTCGGCCTGCTGCGCTTGATGCCCATCATTTGCCATCACTTACGATGATTGGCGCGGTCTGGAATTTTAGACCAGTTGGCATCTGCCAATTGAGTTCTGCACAATTGAAAGGATGAAATCGAGGGGTAAATCGCTGGCCTCAAACTGTACACCATAATTCCTTTTTATAAAAATAATCCCCACAATTCATCAATAACTCCCTTATTTTGTAATAAATCCCCAGAACTCTTTAAAACCCTCGGAATTCCTCCACATCTTCCATAACTCCTCCAGAATTCTTGATAATTCCTTATTAATTCCCATAATTCATGTAGAATTGCAGGGAATTATTAGGAATTTGTCACGTTTTGTCAGTAATGAAAATTAAATGCGTTCTACGGTTATCTAAAGTAATTTATTTATACCTAAAAGCAAATTCAATATTCGGAGAACAAAAATCAAAAAACAACAATTTGAGTATTGAAGCAAAAATTAAATACAATTTATCTCAATTTTCATTCATTTTCATGTGTTCATACGTTTTGGAAATTTTCTCGAACGTATCATCATCCAACTCAAATGGTTCGACGTCCGTTGCAAATTTAATTGGGCCATAGAATATATACTGACGTTCAACAATCGCAATATCCCGTTTAATTTTCGGTCACGCAAACCTTCTATTCTGGTTCCTATCCTTCTGTAAGAACTTAATTTTGAAAATTTTTTCTGACGCCTCCCCGTCAATAATTTCCACAATTTTGCCAAGATATCACGGTTTTTAGTAGTAAACTGCATAAAATCTCTCACAGTCAATAACTACTCTTTTGATCTCAATTTCGGTACTTTGTGTTTCAACTTTCTTTTTTAAAGGTGCCCCACTGAGTACATGATTTACCCCATCCTCAACATTGTCCGACGAGTAACTAGGTACTTCGTTATCTACATAATCAGAAAATGTCTCAGTGTCCGTACTATCGGCATATGTAACATGGGTATCAATCAGCTTCTGATGATTCAGAATCATCTGACGTTTCATTTTTTAATGATTTTTTATATTTAGCGCTCCGACTTGATTTGTAATTTTTGGTGCATTTTACCTTGCCCTTGTACTTATATGACTTCGAGCATGACTTACACTGTAACTTCTTCTGCGATGCTTTGGTGTTATTAATAAATCTTCGTAGTCGATCTGTGCTGATCCTACCTTTTGTTTCTCCCAAGAGCCAGCATAACGAAGATTTTTTAATAACAACCGACTTTCCACCTCTGCGCATGACTCTGCGCATGCGCATAGGCCAGTAGTTTTGCAGCAAGAAAAAATAAATCCCATGTAATTCCCGCAACATCTCTAATAAATCTCCGTAATTTCAAATAAATCCCCATAATTCCGGATAATTCCCATTAACTCCCAATAAATCCTACTAAGTAAAAATAAATCCCCGAAATTCCTGTAATTCCTGGATGGTGTACACCATAATTCCTCAGCGGTTTACCCCTCGGATAAAATATAGAACAAATCCTTGTTTCTGGAAAATGATTGGGTTGTCAAAAACCATCGAATGAAGTTGCTCCTGTCTCTCCTGACGGTGAGGACATGCGGTGGTGCCGCATTCTCCAAAAGCTGGGTCTTCTTTTGGAAGCGCAGTTTAACACTTCTTGCGGTACTTGTAATGGGTTTATTAAAGACAGCTGTTTGCAGCGCGACTGTCGAAACTAAGATCTTATCGCGACCGTTGCGTTTAACTGTCTTTTACTCGTTAACAATTTTTATTGTGCAGTTGACGCAATTAACAAATTAAATTAGCGCAAATTCTCCAAGAACCTCGTAAAATTCCGCCTTAATTGCACAACCCAACTGACCCGTATTCTCTAAAAATTAACCCTCTTCAGCCAACGTTTATTCGAAATTAAGTTTTCATAACGAGTTTGTTTACACGACTCGGCTCAACTGTGCCATCACTAATTAATTAGTTTAGTGTAATTAAGGGGCACATCAGAGGCGGCGATGCTCAACTACACAGCATTGTCAGAATTGAAGTTACAGCTATCTCGTGGGTTTTCACTTCGTGTCCTGTACGCAGGTAAGGAGAAAAATTTGCTTGTTACGGACGAAAATGGATCGAAACACCATTGGATTTTATTACGTCATAACAATTTCGAGCATGCAATGTACAATGCAGCAATTTTTGTCGCATGTCATATTATGGATCGAAGGCAGTTGCCTGGTAATGTGATGCATGCATAATTGCGGACGGTCCGTCAAGTTGGCGTCGATTTTTCCGACACAACCACCCCGACACTTTCATGCCTTCCAATTCCGCCATCTTGAAAAGTGGCGACAATAGACTATTTCATCCCTTACAAACAACACAACTATCAGTTTTTCTGTAGAAACAGTTACTATGTGCAACACCGTTAGGTTCAGTTGCACCCCGTAAACTTGGGGGAGTTACTATTGTTGCCCAGACATTTGATGGGCAAGACCTTATCAACGTCAGTTGAATCGAAAATAAATTTCTTTGGTAAACTGGAGTAACTGGATCCTGGATCTCAATGGTTGCCATATTGTTCTTGATTAAGGCAAATTTTTCTAACAAATTCCAAGACAGAACACGTTCCAACTTGACCAAACAGCATCGAGTGGCTGAGCCTCCAAGGGTTTGCGAAGGATTGGAGAAGTATTGACAATGTTCGAAAGAGCCTCCACAGGGTTGCGAAGACGTGACGAGGTATTGGCAACGTTTGAAATTTAATGGTTGCTCTGTCTAGGAGCCTTTAGGGGTGGCTCGCCGCAGTATAGGTAGTAATTACAAATTAGGCAGGTGTTAAAACCGAAAACAGGGAATGAGCCGAATGACAGATGTTCAGAGTGACAGACCATCGCCACCACCTTCCGGAACCGGCCAAGGCGTCGTCGTCCGCATGTGGGCACCAACACCTGACGGAATCCACCTGTACAGTAAAATTCGATGATTGCCCCGGCGATCCAGCTGCTGCCCCCCGGATCTGGCCTATCCTCGCCCAGACCATCGTCGGCCCTCGGTCGAAATTTCGAAAAAACTTAGTCGTTGTTGTTGGTGCGGTGGTGGTGTCGGGGCGCCGTTGCATGACGGCAACTTCCGGCGTCGAGCTCGCCTTGACTGGACGTCGTCAGTGCGCTTGCGTCGCCGTTGCCAGGCGTTACGTGCATTGTTGAAACATTTGAATACCGACGTCAAAGTTGCCACCTTGATCCTTACAGTTTTCACGTGAATTTCAGTGGTTTCAGTTCTGTGCCGCCATCATCAGCAGGAAGAACGATCCTGTCTGCCATCGAACCAGCTGCGGAACCGATCGCGATTCGAGACACTTTCGATCCGTTTCAATTACGCGACTCATTCTCAACGGGAATTAACGCCGATATTTCGAAAATGGCCGCGACCGCCGACCGGAACCGCAAAAACGTAAACAAATCGCGCGGCGGGAACGCGAAAAAACGGCAACCCCGCGGAGCGCCGTTGCCGCTTCTTCGTTAACGCGACCAACAGCGTTTTGCATCGACTCTTAATTGGTAAAAACAATTAGCTCTCTGCGTGTATTACCTTGTTTACGTAATTGTACACGGCACTGGGTCGTATGGGAAAGCTTCGCCTAAAACAATGGCGCCAAATTAACGTAACAATCGTCCGGTCCGGCAGAACGTTTAAAAAACGATTCGTGCAGTGGCAGCCCGCAAAAATTGTCACGCGAAGCGTTACGTATTTTTATTGGGAGCGTCGATAACTGTCAACTGTCATTGCGGGACGCCACTGCACTCTAGCGTTTTTTGTGGCCAGTAGCGCGGCATCTGGGGCACCTGGGGCGCCCGCGTAATTAACGATATCTGTCTGCCGTCCAGCTGAAAATCGCAATTATCTCCCCCTCGTTTCCACCCCCTGCATGCGTTTCAAGCTCCTTGGTCGCGTTGAATTTTTCATGATGCCCGAAATCGGGGTAAATCACGCGAACTGCCGCAACGGCCCCCTTGTCCCACTTGGGCAAAGTTCACGTGGTGTTATCGCGTGAAAATCAATGGAAAAGGTTGTCGGGTATCGATCGAAATCGCCCCATCGGCCAAAAAGCATCAAGAACAGACACCCCCGTGTTGCGTCACAACCGCCTTCGAGCATCTTTCGATCGACTGGTGGTGCAACTGTTTCGTGACTTGGTGACGTCACTTGGGTGATTGTTGCCGCTGATTAAGTTTGGACGTGCGTGCACCTGAACATTTTTGAATTCAGGGCGGTCTTTAATCTATGACTTGCGCTCTATCAGGTGCAACGCTATAGGTGAACGGGGGTCAGGCCGCAGTTATAGTCCGCAATTTGTGCTGAGATTTTCTAAATTTAACTGGATTCGAGGTAAAAATTGAGTTTATTGCCGTAACTCGGCTATTAGAGCTCTGGCGAAA
Source organism: Schizotus pectinicornis (assembly GCA_951805265.1). Classification (NCBI taxonomy): domain Eukaryota; kingdom Metazoa; phylum Arthropoda; class Insecta; order Coleoptera; family Pyrochroidae; genus Schizotus; species Schizotus pectinicornis. The sequence goes on from OX638203.1 coordinate 20,542,721, forward strand.
AAATTTGCGGGTATCGAAATTGACGGGCAGGCAATTCTCTACAAGAAAGGTAATTATAAAAAGTTGCGTGGAAGCATTGGTTTCGTCCCAAATCACTTATCTAACTAAGAGATCGGGTGCCAAAATTTTTTTTTTTGTTGGATTGCGGCGCGGTAATTTCACACCAGCCCACGTGAAACAAAAGATTAACACTAAATTTTGTTTAGTATAGGAAATTTGTAAGACACGAGTCGACTGAAACGACGACACGATTTCCAGTTATGTCACGCATTACTTAGATTTAATCGATTTTTTAACGAAAAGTTTATTGCTTCCTTTCCTTTGACTCTCCTATTAAGTGTCTGTTATCTTTACTGCTTACACTTAGCTTGGCAGTTAAATTTGCCACAATTACTAATATTATTTAGAGATTTCCGTTCACAAACAACCCGTTATATTGAAGATGGTGATATTTGGAAAAAAAATCAATAATGAAGCCGAAAGAAGTAACAACTTAAGGCTAGATGATGAAGATAAGACACTTTACAGCCTCTGGTACGTCGTACCTTCCCTTCCTTGTTATTTTTTATTACTCTTCAAATCAAATTTTTTATACCCATTGCTTAAAAACCACAGTTAGTTAAAGAAAAATGGCGATTCCCCCATTTGACGAAACAATAGCTTCCACGACACTTTCTCACTATCTTTTTCGCTTCTTAACTTTTTCGGTAGCGTTACAAAAGTACAAAAGTGACGTCACAGCGGCCATATCGATATTCTTTTTTCGATTATTTTCTTGGGTAACGTTTGCTCAATTCCCAGATTTTTTTCCACAACTCGATCTCTTCTGTCAAATTGATTTTGCAGCGGTTATTGCGAGAAAGTGCAACAGTTATGACTTGGGCGGTGATTAAAGTTACGCAAACCATGATCTGGGTTATTTATAAATCTGGTTCGTTTGCCTGCAAGTTACCGACTTTCCGGAATAGCAGCGCGAAAAAGCTGACAGACCAAAACTTTTGTGGTTTGTTCAAAATTTATAGTCCAAGAAGCTGACTTGTCACGATCTCCTCGAAGTTTCAAGGATATCGCGACAGCACGGTCATTTTCGAGGGAACGGCATTAACCCTACGTAACCTCGATATCACAATCAGAAAAGGACGTTTCAAGGAACCTTCTGTTCCACTTGTCTGTTGTGAACCACCAAGTTGGTCGAGGTTCTAAGCTGCTGAACTAGCAACTAAGAGTAGATGCAAATAATGTTATTGTGAATAGCAGCAGAATGTCCAGCTTGAAAGATGATTCAGGTGGCTGTAAAGCTGTATAAAGTGTTTTGGCTGTTCGCCAGTGGCGTACTCTACCGCGTAGTGCTATAATTCAGGAGAAATGAGTAAATATTTTTCTATTCTCATGCATAATGGGCGACTTGAAAATTGGAACCCTGACGCATCTGAACTTTGACCTCGCCGTCTCTACCGCATGGAACTTTAAAAAAAAATTTCTTGACTTTCCATATGCACTTAAGTTATCCGTTTCACTATTACCTTCTATGCTCGCTCAAAGTCTCTTAAAAACTTCTGCCTAAATTAGGTTGTGAGTAAAGTCAGCCAAACCACCCTCAAAATTACACAAAATTGCAGTTTTAAAAAGAGAAAAATATGCAGTTTAAAACCAACGTCGCCATGTACCTGAATTGGGTGCTGACATGTAATAAATTTATAGGAAACGTATTTTGCGAGATATTTTGTAAAAATAAAGAAGAGAGTTCACAACATACAAATTGACGACCAGACTGAAACCACATGACAAAATCAATATCGAGTTACGGATAATAGCCGTCTTTTTCCAGGAACAGAGTCAACCCTAGCTTGACAACAACACAACCCCTAATTTTTTTTAAGTATCCTGCCACAATTTTTTCCGAATACAAGGGGGTTGACTAAATTTAGCCTGCGTACGGGAATATCACCTAAATTAATTGCTTTAAACAATTTTTTTCTGTATGCAGTTGGAGTATTATAGCAGTGCCGGGACCAGGAGCGGGCCCGCCCACATAATCGGACTCGTCTAAATTGTTTGTCTCGTTAAATTATTAAACTCTAGGTGCATACGTCCAGACGGCACCGACGACGTCCCCGGCGCTCTTCTTACGGACCTTGGCACTGGAAGAATTCACAGATTGCGTTCGAATCGTGATTCTTTTAATGCCATATTTCGTGGGAAGGTCCATCGCTGATAGCGCTTACCTCAACGCCCACGCCAAAAAAGACAAACCGTTCATTATCCCATCCATATCTCTTTGTGTTGAATCAACAATCACCCATGCCGCTTTTGTTTGAATCTTATTTGTGTGCAGACATCGTAACTTGATCAAGAACCGGCCATCTCACGTTGTAAATTCCCCATGTCTCAGTTGTTTATTGTAAGCGACAACGGCACAGGAGATCATCCAAGGAGCCATAAATTCAGCATTTTGAAACAGTTTTCCGGAAAGTGGCTTGTGCAAAAATACTGCACTGGGATCCCCGACAAAGCGTTTCGACCGCGTCGCTTCAAAGCGACCGAAAATCTTCAATGTCGACCGAGTCGACTTGCATTTCTATCGGTTAAACAGAGAGTTCCGAGAGGCTATCGCTTTTTTTGGGTCGAAACGCTTTGTTGGGGATCCCAGTGCTGGAAATGTGGGCGAGAGTCGAGAGCGTCGTTCAATTTGGCTAAGTAGCCAGAATTCGGTTGTCGAGCCGAATCGGGCACAAAAAGCAGGAAATCGAATTTGTTGCGTCCACGACTGTAATCTGAAGGGTCATTTGTGCCGATCGGCCTGTAATAGAATCGCCATTACCTGTAATTTTTCATGCCCCAAAACATGTCTCTGGGTAATTTGTCGAGTGTTAGCCACGATCGATGTGCGGTTGAGGCAGCCGGAACTAATTGTACTGTTCATATTTGGATGAATAAAGGTTTTGTGAATCGTAACTCGTCTTGTTTGTTTTTGCCACTTCGCCGCCGAACGATTGATTGACGGAAAGAAACCATTGTCGGGTTTATTGATTGCGCCAGTCGCCTCCGGGACCATTGGGCAATTCGCGCCGCGTCACCACGGTACGGTACCATTCCCAATTGTACGCGCGAAGAAAAATTGACGTGCTCGGACGCCGCCAGCGAATTCCAGAAGAACCTCCGATTAATGGCCGACGACTCGCGTGACTACCGCTAAATTAATTTACGAGTAACTGTCAAAAATCAATATTGATCAGGAAGGACTGTAATTTCGCAGGAGGAAATTTGTCGCAAATTGAGGCAATGAGCACTTCTACATCGATTTGACGCGCAATTGCACTGTCATCAATTTTCCTCGGTTCAAAAAAAAAAATTGTCAACGTGCAAACATCAACGAATTAACAACAAAAAGTGGCTAGTCTATATTTTTAATAACAATAAGTAGAGGCAGTTTGCAACACCGAAGACAACTGAGCTGAACAACAAGGACTTTGACCACGAAGCCTCAGCAGATAGAGGAGGCTGCCTGGGTACCTACTCTTTTGCTTCTCGCTTTACTAAGGGTCTGAAAGCTCAACAAACTTTCCAGAATCCAGAAAGTTAGGCGGCAGGTGTTCTAGAAGATTTTAGAAATTTTAACTAAGAGTTCGAAATTTATCCTAATTCCATAATTTGAACCCTTGAACTTTAAACTGTTATGCCAGCTTTGCATAATAATGTTTGTTAATATAGACTTCTATTTTTTGTGCTGAGCAACTTCTGAGCGAAAGAAAAAAATTCGCAGCCTGTGCAGAAAAGTTTAAGTGGAAGAAGAAAAATATAGTAGATATTCGAGTTTAAGAGAGAAAGAACAACTTTAGTTAAAGAGCCATTCACGTCAGTCAGGTTCCTACCCTTAAAAATATTACTGTGCCAAAATTGGAAAAATTGCTTAGTGTCTCTAAACCAATGGAGTTATTACTTATTTTGTTTATACTAAAGTTATATCGGTTTAACTGAAATATAGTGCGTCTCACCACTATAAGTCTCTTAAATTTCAAACGCCGGAGCAAAGATGTGCGACTACGAGGTCAAAGAAAAGGGTAAAACATTGACCTATGACCTGATGAAAACATATGCCGTAGCTAAATTTTCGCTCTTAGCAGCTCAAGAGGTCAATCTTCGTAAAAGAAACTTTAGATATGTAGTTAATACTACAAATAAAATAGTTTTTCATTTCGAACAATGTGTGTTTGTGAAATTGCAGCCTGAGGTTTGCGTGGTGTACCGGAAGTCCAATTTCTCCAAAATTTCTTTCCGCGACCCCAACCAAGCTCTCATATGCGATGATTGCCCGCCATTGTTGCGATATTCGGCGGATTTGAGGCCTTGCTCCAACAAAACCGACTTTCTAAGCAATTTTGTCAACGCGCTGTAAATTGTATAAGGACATAATTAAAGCGGACATAAACCATTTCCAGACCATAATTGTTGGGTAACGCTTCGATTGCCTCATGAATTATTAACAACATTCATTCCACAAACAACAATTATATCGCTATAGATAATTCAGGAAAACAAAAAAATTATAACTGACGCCCAAATCGGGTTGAGGCAACAAACTAATTAATTCTGAACTAACACGAAAATTCTGGGGCACTATAGTTGCAACCCTTGCGACCAAAAACCAAATCTATCTCTTCCGCGTTGGGATTGTGGAAGTGGCGATGAAGACGTTTGGCTCGAGGCATAAATAATAAGTAATCTAGGCCTAGGCGATCGAATCGAAACTAGTTGTATTTAGTGGAACGCGTGAGGGTTGGCTGTCACGCGATTCTATGGTCTTATCGCAAACTGCGCTTAATTATATTGGGGAAAAAGATATCGAAGGCAGCTAGGATTGTTATCCGCAAGTCCGGCTCCAACAACATTTTTTGTTTGGACCTAGAACTCGTGTTGCCGCTACTACCCCTTCGTGACGCATTAATCATAACCCCACATTCATCAAGTCTAGCCGATTTTCAATTGGGACGTCGCCATAATGAGAATTTAAGTAGAAATCGTTGTTCGAGCAAAGATCACGAATGTTAACAACAGTTCTAAAATCAACTTTACTGTTTCGTTCCATGTTCCTCCAAAATATATTTCGCAGTTGAAGTTTGATTGTATTTTTGCTCCAGGATCAAAATTCTAGTTACGCAGGTCAATGGGGATCTGGTTGTCGACTTCGCGAGACTTCTCTATCGTCCTTTGCGACCTCGAGCCGCAGTTTACATTTACAGTTACCATTAAACTGCCATCAATCAAAGCAACGTATCTTCATTTCCTATCTGCTCGGTGAAGTTGCAGCCGCAGTAACCGCAGCGGCCGAGAGTCCCGAGAAAACGCCGATAAATTCCCCAAAGTGGTCGTACGTTCCGTTGAATTAAACATAACTGCAGGTGAAAATGACTGTTGTTTGCCATAATGCGACATTGGCATGTGAGGAACAACATAATGGTCCAACGTGACTTCGTCTCTCTTTATAACAATGTCGTGGCACGCGGTGAAATTTTTTTTTTAACTTCTTCACGTTGGACGCGATTTCACTTCAGACTTTCCTCCGGTAGGCCCTCTTGTTTGGTTTTGTCGTCGCCAGAACGAATATTGACCAGGTGTCCAACTTCGATCAGACAAGCCGCGACGAGGTCACCGGAGAAGGCAAGGCCGTCTCTGGAACTTAGTCACTCTGCCAGTGAAGGTGCTGGCTAAATCCTCTTTTTGCAACAGTTTTTTTCGTGGGCCAGCATCTATTGATTTTAATTTTTTACGGTAAAGCGACCTAAGGGAAGTCCAGAAAAGTAAAATAGGGGGTTTCGGTGTAGGATATGGGGGGGGAGGGGGTCTGAAACGATAACGAAAAAATGAAATCAACGGGGATCCAGAAAAACTTAAATCAACACTTATTCGCTTTTGGTGGATAATTCATGGGCTTAAGCTTTCTTCTAACAAAGAATTGATAAATTTTAGAAGTTTTTGCTTATAGGGGACTACACAAAACATCCTAAGTTCTGAACAAGGTGTCGCATTGAAACAGTTTCCAGTTGCCTGGAAAAAACTAAATCTACTTTTTTTAAGAAAAAATTACCATTACAGTAAATATATTAGTTATTTTTTTACAAGTTTCTATGTTATAATTATCATATGGTTGAGGATCAGAATTTCTTGCAAAATTGGCTTAAAGAGACAAAATGAGCAAGACGTAGGTTAAGTTGAACTACTTTCTATATTTAATTTAGTATTAAGCATTTATGACTCTTTGATGAACTTTCTCAAGGATACGCAGTATAAGAAATTATAAGTTATGAACGAGGGGTAAACCGCTGAGGAATTATAGTGTACACCATCCAAGAATTACAGGAATTTTGGGGATTTATTTTTACTTAGTAGGATTTATTGGGAGTTAATGGGAATTATCCGGAATTATGGGGATTTATTTGAAATTACGGGGATTTATTAGAGATGTTGCAAGAATTACATGAGATTTATTTTTTCTTGCTGCAAAACTACTGGCCTCTGCGCATGCGCAGAGGTGGAAAGTCGGTTGTTTTTAAAAAATCTTCGTTATGCTGGCTCTTGGGAGAAACAAAAGGTAGGGTCAGCACAGATCGACTACGAAGATTCATTAATAACACCAAAGCATCGCAGAAGAAGTTACGGTGTAAGTCATGCTCGAAGTCATATAAGTACAAGGGCAAGGTAAAATGCACCAAAAATTACAAATCAAGTCGGAGCGCTAAATATAAAAAATCATTAAAAAATGAAACGTCAGATGATTCTGAATCATCAGAAGCTGATTGAGACCCATGTTACATATGCCGATAGTACGGACACTGAGACATTTTCTGATTATGTAGATAACGAAGTACCCAGTTACTCGTCGGACAATGTTGAGGATGGGGTAAATCATGTACTCAGTGGGGCACCTTTAAAAAAGAAAGTTGAAACGCAAAGTACCGAAATTGAGATCAAAAGAGTAGTTATTGACTGTGAGAGATTTTATGCAGTTTACTACTAAAAACCGTGATATCATGGCAAAATTGTGAAAATTATTGACGGGGAGGCGTCAGAAAAAATTTTCAAAATTAAGTTCTTACAGAAGGATAGGAAGCAGAATAGAAGATTTGCGTGACCGAAAATTAAACAGGACATTGCGATTGTTGAACGTCAGTATATATTCTATGGCCCAATTAAATTTGCAACGAACGTCGAACCATTTCAGTTGGATGATGATACGTTCGAGAAAATTTCCAAAACGTATGAACACATGAAACTAAATGAAGATTGAGATAAATTGTTTTCAATTTTTGCTTCAATACTCAAATTTTTGTTTTTTAATTTTTGTTCTCCGAATATTGTTCTTAATTTGCTCTTGGGTATAAATAAATTACTTTAGATAACCGTAGAACGCATTAAATTTTCATTACTGACAAAACGTGACAAATTCCTAACAATTCCCTGGAATTCTACATGAATTATGGGAATTAATAAGGAATTATCAAGAATTCTGGAGGAGTTATGGAAGATGTGGAGGAATTCCGAGGGTTTTCAAGAGTTCTGGGGATTTATTACAAAATAAGGGAATTATTGATGAATTGTGGGGATTATTTTTATGAAAAGGAATTATGGCGTACAGTTTGAGGCCAGCGGTAAACTCCTCGGTTATGAACTAGGAGTCTGAGAAGTCATATTGAAATAGTTCCTATTTAGGCAACTTTTTATTTGGATCTTCCACCATTTGTCAACTTTCTACATTTTGGTAAATTGCTTGGAAAACTGCTTAAGAGACCAAAATGAACGAATTAAGACGTCTTCCTGAATACTATACGTTTTAAAAAAAAATTATGGTAAAGATTTTTGATAGACTCTTTGAAAGTTGGAGCAGAAGGGATATTTGCGTGCAGTCATGAGAGCCGTATAAAAAAATTAATGACTTCCACGGCTGTAAAAGACATAATTACGAAATTGCTACCTAAAAATCTAACGACCTTCCTGCAATTCGTGAAATATGCAGGTTTTTACTGCTGCCAGCCCCTTCTACATCAAACTCCACCTATTTACAGCCTCATTTGCAGCAATTCACAATTAAATGATAACGAGCCGGTTAATATCCCCGCAATTGGGTCGTAAAGGTCAAACCGCCACCGAAAGTGACTTTCCGATAAGCCCGAACTTTCTTGGTGCACGACTCAATTTTCCGCGATAATCCAACAAAAAAAGTAAAAGTTTCGTCGAGCTAGTTCACGAACCTGGCGGGTTTCCTCGACTTTCGGACAATGCCGCCGGTTCGAGTACCCATCGAGTTACATAAATAAGACAATTATATGCTAATTCGGCGCAAAGGAAAAAGTGTAGCAAATAGCGTTAACACATTGTTTAATCACGGCGTCGCGGTCTGTTTCTCGGCGATTCCGTGCAAGGTGCAAGAAGTGTGAATGTAAAGCACCAAAATCGATATGCAATGAATATTAAAACAGGAACACGCCGTAGCAATTATTTGCATGGTCGAGATGATTGATTGTGATTTTTTTTTCGGGTGCCATAAACCGACCGAAAATGTCGTTTCTTGAACGTAATCCCATAAAAATTTCGCACACGGCTGAATCTCGATCGTAAAACGCCGAAATTGCCGTTACCTCCATCGGCTGGAACAACTTAGGATGACGGTTAACGTGTCTGTTACCGATGAGCTTCTCGCTATTGTTGTCGGATTACGTAAAAAGTTTGATTTCGTTTTTCAGATGAGTCCCATCGAGAACGTCGTGCCCAATTTGGTGGACGCTTCCGCCCATCAGCAGCGGAACAAGCAGGACCGGTCCAGGGACCTCTTCGGAGTCCAACTAGAAGTAAGTTGCAGATCCCAAAAATTGCCCAAATCCACCAAATCGAAGAGGCCCAGAAATGGGCTTCAAATTCTACAGTTTGAAGAATAATCTGCTACGATTGATTCATCGAGGTTCAAAGAGTTCTTCAAAGCGCATCTTTGGCCGTTTCGGCTGAAACATGCCAACCCGGCCCATTTTGAGAAAAGTTTCGCAAAAATTGCGATTAAAACGGCCGTATTTAATTAGCGTGTACTTATTTTTCTGGGGGTGTAATTGGGTGAAAGAGTTCGGCCTCCGCTGCGGCCTTTCCTGCTGTCGCAGAGATTATTATGCAGTTACCGGACGCGCAATCCCGGAGAACGGCCGTAAATAGTAGTTGTTATATACAAACAGAATAAATTGTTATGATTAGCAATAAGTCCTGTTACTTGGACTTGTTCACGCCGTCTTGACTAATTAAAATGCACAAATAATGAAATTAATTATTGTATCGCTATGTGCTTGGCACCATTTTCAGCAAAAGTCGTAGGTAATATAATGGAATGGTTCATCAAGATAAATGAGGAGAAACATCACAGGACGGGCGTTATTTGATAGAACACGATCGCAATTAGTTTGAGAAAAATTCCATCAGTGTGGGTTACGCGTGAAATTCATTAAAAAAAATAATAGCAGCGTCTCTAATCAGACATGCTTGTTAAAATCGCGTAATTTTCCCGGAATTAAAATTAAATTTTCGCAAAAACAAAGTTCGGCGAGGTTGGGCAATAAAGAGAAACAATTGATTGCCTTAGATATTTCCAAATTGCGTAACGTTAAAAATGTAAAAAAATGCCGATTTTCGTCGAGTTGCACAAAAATGGTAGTTACAGTGCAGGAGTCCAATAAAACTAAGATTTAATTGCGTAATTAGCAATATTCAACTGGTTTATAGTGGTTACGCTTCATCCCATGCCATAATCCTCACGCCGATAAGCACAATAAAATTTTATTACGCGGCTTAATGAAGCAAACTACTTTCTATGAGCAGCGCGAGTAGACAATGGCGAATCAACTGGACACCTACCTATGGGTGTTTTCTCATCAACGCTCCTCTGCCATGTGGGTGGATGTGTCGAAAATCCGCCTAATTATCGCATTCCCCGATTACCCAACATGTTGAGTAATTATTTCACTCATCCAATCCTGGGTTAGTGTTACTCCACGAAAAGGCTACAAGATGGGGCGTCATCCTCGAACCTTCCCAAACAACTGTCAGTGGTACTTTTGTCTTTTATAATAAAAAAATAGGGTCTTTATCTAATTGCATCCTGACGTGTTTTGTGCTTTAACTGAGTCCTAGATCCTCAATACTCACCAGTTTTAACCCCTTGTCACTATTACCATATTGTATGATACTGGGGTGAGAAATAACTTGGTTTACTTGTTTGTAATCAAAATCTTTAGCACAACGGGGTGGCTTACAGCTCGATAATTACCTATGCAAATGTTTTGTTGAGGTAAATACCACCCCTGAGGGTCCCCACGAAGGATAGCATCAATTTCCAGTTTACATGAGAACCCTTTTATTGCCCAATTTTTTATTGTCCATTAACTTCTTTCCTGGTGCACCCGTAAAAATTTTACGACTACCAGCCGAAGTACAGATAACTACCTAAGTAAATTTCTCGCTTTTCCTCCTCCACCCCTAATCAATATCGCCCTAATTGCACATTATGAGAACCCCACCAGCGGCTTATTAATTGATCCAATTCCTCCATTCATCGGCGTGCAGTTTCCCATCCAACTTTTCCGTGTCAATAACCAAATTGATTTTCCCGGCTAAACCTAGGCATTCTGCTTCATCGATTATTTTCCGGTTCCAGCCGGTTTTTCCGGGCAATCAATGCCCGTTCATGTGTTTGTATTCGTTGCCTGGCGACGCTTTCGTGGTTTTAAACATTACAGTGCGGAAGAGACTTTTCTTTTTGTTGTCGTTTTCTTTCTCTACCAATAATGCGGCACCGCAGCTATTCGGACCTTATCCAGATCCTCGATTAGATCGCAATCATCGCTGTGCCACGATTTTCCTACTTTCCACCCTAATTTCCTGCAGTTTCCCTCTCGGTGCCGGCGAAGAGGAGGGGGCGGCCCGATGGCGGAAAGGTGATGTTTTCGGTCGTAAAACGGAACACAATGGCGAATTAGAATTGATAAAGACGGGTAATTGCGCCGAACATCCTCAAGAGTCGAGGAGAGATAGCATCCGAGGTCTTGCCGGCGAGGTTTATCAATCACATGCTCGAGCAGCATTTAAATAAATTTGCATTCGGGCCTTTGTTCCGACGCTGTGTGCAAGGAAATTATTGTAATGCCGCAAAATATGGCGGAGATGGGCGTAAAACAAACAAAGCAATTATTGACGGGCATTATCGAAACGACGCAAACACCGACGATTAGGCGAAAAACAACAATAATTACGACAACAAAACTCGCAGGGCGCCCCTCTGGCAACAACCAGTAAATTGAGCCTTATATTAAATATTATATTAAATATAAGGCTCACGCCTCGAGGCGTGAGCAAAATTTTGCGAAAAGCTTTGGTGGTCGACACAATACTGCAATGGCGCAAATGGCGGAGGCGCCGGGTGAATTTCAATCACCTTCGCCTTAGTTTCAAGCCCTCAGTACCGGAGTAGCGTAAATTTTTGAATCGGTGGTAAACAGTCACCACCCCAATAATTGTGGTTTGTCGAACTCGGGTCAAAGTAGTATTTCTGGACGAAGACGTCGCTGCAATTTCCTGGTGAACTCGTCGGGTTCGTGGAAGCGAGTGCTACGGGGCGACGTCGCCACAGGGTCGATTCCTTTTGGTTAGGCGGCTAACAAGAAACTCCGAAACGTGGGGCGATTGCGAAAAAATTTCGTTGTGGAGTCGCGCGGTAATTAGAAATTCATGCAACAACTGTTGACGTAACGTTTCTTTTGAACTTTTGCAAATGCCAATCTGTCGAGTACAGAGGACTTTTCAGGCGGTAATTGGCGGCAATCTTCGCGTCCGCAGCGTGATTTTTTCAAACGAAGATTGATACCCTCACGCGATACGTTGCCTTGGCAGCAAGAAGAAAATTTAACGCTAACCTAATTGGTCATTGAGCCGGGTGAACGGTAGCTGGTAATTGACGATGAAAATAAATAAATTTTCTAGTTGCGTGCCCTAATTTTGGGCGGCTATTGTTTAAATTTCGGTCGTTATTAGAAATGTTGCGGCAGTAAAGAGGGGAATTTATGGAATTGGTCGGCGGATTTAATCTAAATGCTGACCTTTTCTAAATTTACTGATACTGCTGAATTTTGGTAGTTACACAAATTACGTAATTGCGGTTCTAACTTTGTATCACTATATGAGCCAACGGCCAACGCAGGTCCAAAACAGGTGAGCATTAGAAGAGTCCACGCAAATCGCTTTTGTTATCTGATCCTAAAATGATCTCCCCATCGGAATCCGGCAAGAATCTGCAACTTTGCTTGAAGGTTCAACTCCTATCCAATATCAAACAATATCAGGTTTGAAATAAATCTCAAGCCGGTAGCAATTTAAGTCAATCGAAGCTTTATCCTATATTCTGCTTCTGCCTCTCTGTTCTGTTATCAATTAAAGAAATGGCTCGTTAACTGTGAGAACCTTAAGTTGATGTGGTCGGCCACCACGTACAAAGCATAGCAACGATTTACTCCCAGACAACAAAGTTTTGATCTTCTTCCCAATGTTGTTTTGACCTTAACACATTCATTGGTGTGTAGTTGAAAGCATAGTCTTAATTGCATCCTTATACATTTGCATTGACATCGTTATCTCACTTATTATTTGCAAACTCTCTTCATTTTCAATAAACCCCACCACATACTATTCTAGGTTGCAGCTGGTTGCAATTCAGAAACTGTAAAATTAAATTCTAAGAAATGCTGTTCATCACCAAGAGTGCAGAGATAGGTCAGTAAATGTAAACAAACATACTGGTTTGTTTATTATGGCACTGGCATTACAACTTTCATTACCTGACCAAACCCGCTGGGGGAATAATGCGCTCCACGACTCACCGCTGCAACCTGATCTTACAGCTGTTATTACTCCATCAAAGTAATGATCAATTTTATTACGTAACAAACCATAAATTTCCGTTCTCTCACCACCCAAGTAATACCTTATAGAAACATTTCAAGCAAGATCTATTACTTTCCATTTTTATTGTCGAATTTGCTTACGGTAGCTAGGCAACCCAATATACTGCCCGGTAATAATTGCCTAAATTCTCAGGTGACGAGTCTGCTCTTGGAGGCCCAACGTCGCAAACTCGCCGTCCTCCAGAAAGAGCTGCAAGTGGCTCTGGAAGAAGGCGGCTCAATCAAAGCCAAAGAACACCAGAAACAAGAGCTATTAGTTGCCATAACGTAAGTAGAACAATCAATAAAAACGCATAGTTGAAACAAGTCGCGCCATCTCGTGTCAAATAACATCGATGTATGTTTGGTTGCAGACGCATCCAGGCGCAGCACGACCACCTCGACAAGGAGTACCGCGAACATGCGTTGGGGGCGCTACTGTCAGCGAACACTAGAGGATCCGGCAAGGTTGGTTTATATCTTGACTGATTATTTAATCAGGCTTTGTAATTCCTCAAATTACGAAAATTATCGCCGCTTACGTAATTAAACGACTTAAGTAACGGTTTAGTAAACAATTATGTAGCTATTGTTTGAACGTGATTCAGCAGCTAATTGTTAATTTTCCTCTAGTTTTTTCCGTTTTGTCATCAAGCCTTCGAGCGGAGGTCGCACCGTGGGCCGAGATTCCTTCATAATTCAGCAGAATTGGTGACCTCTGCGTCCCTTACATTATTAAAGCTTTAACTTAAACTTATAGGTGACCATTAAATCGCCCCTAGTAACATAAATTCTAGGACGCTCAAGTTAGGGCGAAATCGACATTTGCGACTAAATTTGATATTTCTTTAATATAACCGTTGATTGAGATATTTATCAACGCTGCAAATAATACGAGAATGCTAAAAGGAGTGTAGGGCAAGTCCGGCAAGTGGACGCGCTTTCGGGCAACAATGGGGCGGCGAGGCGCCCTTTGTAGCCTTGTTAGGGGTAGCACAAAGGGTGCGTCGATAGGGACAAGTGTCAATGAACTCGCGTATTCTCGACGACATTAACGCCAACCCAACAATAATAACAACAATTCCTCTTGAACGCCACCATCTGCTTCGTCTGATTCCCGAACGCGCTAACCTCGTCTCGTCATCCCCCGATAAGCGTATCGAACGCGACGCCATGCGCCGCCAAGCGTCGTCTTATCCAACTTGTTTTGTAAGGGAGTCAACCCCAACATCGCAACGTGTTTGTTAGTGTGGTAATACTGACGGCCGACGTGAAATTGTAAATAAACCCGAAAAACAAAAAATGAAGTGACATCGAGGTTTCTGCTGGCTAGATCGAGATGTGAGGTGGTTAACATGCAGGAGTGTAAACCGGAGAAACCTAAAATCGGGCCTAAACCGACGATCGCGTCTAAACCCAAAGTCGTGCCGCCCGTTAATGTGAGAAGTCAGCGCGTAATTAGGGATGACAAAACCCCAATTTCCGCACCTGTCCGCAGACCGCAGGAATACCGGAGCAAGGACGCGGCAAGGTCCCAGGATAAACGGCAGGACTACCGGGAAGTGTTCACGCAATCGTCAGAAACCTACCAGTTTAGTGTCGAAACCAAATACGACGAATACTCAGCGACCTACGTTAGCGAAAAATGTGATAAATTTAGCACTAATTACGAAACCTACAAAAATGTAGAAGAGGCGCCACCAAAAGCTCCCAGTTCCCCCAGCACGGTTTGCTGCAGCATCCTCTCCAACGCCACCACAGATTGCTGCGGAATAATCAACGCCAACAAGAAGGAGTTGAACGGCAAAACCATGACAAAATTGGATTCGGTAGATTCGAACTCTTCTGATTCCGGCGGTTTCAAAGACTTCGTCCAGTTGGACATAGTTAAGAAATTACCAGAAAACGAAATCCACCATCAACATCAACGAAACGCCTCGCAACCCGACGCTAATCCAGAACCTCGCCTCCACCCCCCCTATCAGAGAAAAATTTCTCAACCTGAAGTCGCAACGTTCGGCCATTTCCGCAACACTTCTGATCACCTTCAAGGTCAGAAAGGTTTCGTGGCGAACGCGCAAGCTTTGGCGCAATTCCTTCCGCAAACCGAACAGAAAATCTTGCAACACAAGGAGGACAATTTCCGACAGCAAATCGCCAAATTCAACATCCCCCAAAAGAGCGACGACACCAAACCGAAGCCGAAACCTCAAATCATACCGCACAGCCAGTTCCAGCAGTCCACCAAGAAACTCGAGGAACTCCTATCGCAACGTTTCGAAAAAGACAAAGTCCGGAGAGGTCCCAACTGTTTGATTGACGGCGAGTCCAGTCAGGACGTCGACCAGAAATTGTCGGTGCAGAAGCAGATGCAGCAGAAGCTGCAGGCGGACTTGCAGCAAACCGTCAAGCAAATTCAAGAAATACAAAGCATCGAACTGAGACTGCCCCAGAACCGGAAGTGGAACGAGGTTGGTTTCTTTTTAATTATAATGTCGGTGTTCAGCACGTGGTTCCTTGTTGCATTTCGATGGAAAGTTATAATTGCGATACTCGGCTAATGGAAGTTGAAAAGGTGGTACCGCTGTTGGTTGTTGTTGTTATGCAACCGTGACGTCACGTTTGATCCGGTAGTGCCGGTGCTAGATTTAATCACCGCTTATTAACGTTATGTAAGTGTGATTTATAGCGAATCAGTAATGTCGAGTCGACTGGCCATTAATCAAAGTCCAAAAACTTAATTAGGACTGCCTTCAAAAATGGCGAAGCGCCGTTGAATTAATCGCTCCCATGACAATTTTATGCTTGTGAAGCATTTACGAAGTGATACCGACAGTCATTTGTTCAGAATCATGGAAACTACTCAGAGCAAAAAGTCTTAAAAAAGAAACGGTTCTAGAGTCCCAATTAGTAGTGGAAACTTCTTCAAGCTTCAGGAGTAAGATAATTTCTTTTAGTTGGGAAGAGAGGGTCACTCTGTGTATCAACTATGCGCTATCTAAAGAAACTTTATTCTAATGATATTCAGGAGTATGAAGCACTCACCTTACCCTCTTTTCTTACAAATTCGGTACCGTTGGCTAATCAGCTACTTTCCTGACTTTCGAGAGTCTCGCTAGTATGTATGTTGTTTACGTTTTTGCTTCACTCGTCATGTGGATTAGATGCATACGTTATTAGATTAGCCAACTCTCAGGTATTTGCTCATCAAATTATTTATCTGAAAAATTAGTGACCCAATTTAATTCATTTAACCGGGCGAACGTCACAGCGTCACTGCAAGATTTATCAAACCGACGCGTGCAGCTAATGGAGTCTTATCACAAAACAAATAAATAAAAAGAACATAAATTTTATTAAAACTCTGCGCGTTTTCCATTGTTTTTCTACATTTATGTAAATAACCAAAAATCAATAAGGTGCGAGGAAGGGGCGTGGCATGTTTTGCCGAAAGTGACGTCATCAACAATTACCATTATCGCTATCGCCAATGTTGCAACAATTGACACTTAATCGCCGTGTTTCGTAATAACTTAATTGATAGGAGCATTGAAGCAACTTGATATATTATGTAGGTTGGAGTGGCAATTCAGATTTACAAAAATAAATTGACAGTAGTGAACTAGCCGGCTTTTGGGTAATTTCCAAAATGACGTCAGCGCAGATTTGAAACTTGCTAATTGAAATAATTGGGGCGACTTGCGGTTTCATTAATCCATGTCGGTTGCGTTACCTTGGTGAAATGTTGGAAAAGTAAAAAATTGAAGACGCAGTGAGGTCATACGCAGCCATTTCTGTAAATTAATGAGTTATTCCGGTCGTGTCATTATTAATGTTGAAACCTTGAAAGTTCAAGTTGACTCTAGTTATTATAATTTTTACTAATGGTCTTTGAATAGAGGTAGGCCGAGTCAATCTCGACTCCATTAATTATTATTAGGCCATAAGCAAGTAGCGCGCATCCTGTATGCACGCACTTATCTTGTCAGTCAAAATCTAAACTTTAGACTCCCTAATTTCACTTAAGTGGCCACTCGGCGTCGCGAAACAGTGGCAGGCGGAGAGAATAAAGAACTCCGAGTTAGCTCTGCGGTTGAAACAAATCTAGCAAAAATGCTATTCAGGTAGCCGAATGTTGAAAATTGCTACAAAACGTCACGTGGTACGTCACGTACGGTACGTGGTGCGCTGCGGAATGTGTAAAAAAAATAGAATCCGGCAGCAGTTGTTTGTCAGAAAAGTTTCTTTTGGGGGGTTCTGTAACAAAACGTGCTAATTCCGTCAGCAAACACTTTTGGACTGGTCGATACATTTGCGGCTCGAATTACTGTCAATGACTTTATTTGTGAACCCACCCTTCCTCTCTGTAAACTGTCGTTTTAATTGACGTCATATCAAACGTTTCGCGAGCAGACAGTTCGAGTTTCCTCCTACTGCTGATTGCTGCGTTCGCTCTTTGAAGTCTGGCTGGTTGATGCCTACCTGGAACTGCAGGGCTTTACCAATTAATTTAGGGACCTCCGGGTTTTGGCCCTCGAGATAATCTGTTCGAATTTAATTAAGCAGTTGCATCAAACTCGTTGGTCGTGTAATCCGGCAGCCTTTGAGGACCTAATAAACAATTTCAAATATGGATCGGTTTCGCTGCACAGATGCAAGATGTTGGCGTGCCAGTAATTAATTTCGGCGACTATTGGACCGTACTTGCCAAATTTTCAAATAAGCGAGGTTTGCTTTCACCAAACAGTGACGCCTCCCTGGAAGTTTCGCTGCAGGCTGCAAGGGTGAAGCAAAACCGAGGAAGACGCAGCCGGCAGAACTTTTTTTCCTGGGCGGCAAAGGAGAAACTGCAATTGACTTATTTGCGAGACAACCAGCACCTTCCTCCAGTCTGGAAGATGGATTTTAAGACCTCTCCCCTCATTATCGCATCAGTCAATTTGTTGTGTTTGGTGTTTCGGTCGTCACATCTCTTCCTTGGAGCAATTTTATCAATCGGAGGGTCACGAGGACCGCCAAACCAAAGTAATCGACTTATTGCCAATTTTCTTTGGTAGTAGCTGCATGGAAGAGGTTAATTTCAATTTGTAAATTTCAAGTGACCGCATACAGTGGCCTAGTGGTGTGACAAATAACGCAATCTCCTCTAGTTTGTTATTTTTAACTTATCAAGTTGTAAGTTATTTAGTATTCTCATTCTCTATGCATTTCGACCGATGATTTCGTCACGTAAACCGCAGAATTAACACTAATCGCCGTTATTTACGTCCTTTCCTAAATGTCGTAAAGCATCACTGAAGCGTGAGTAATTAGTTATCCGACATCTTTTCGAGTTTGTTGGTCCATAGAAAGTTTCTCCCCTTTTCGTTTTCTGCTTATCACAGCCACAGCTTTCTCGTTCCAGTTTTTGTTCTCCATAAAACTTGGCAGACGAGACGCGATCCAATCTCGATCAGACAACAGTATAGAAAAACAATCGATTAGTAAGGAGGGGGAAAGTTAGGGTGCTGACCAAAAATATTTAGCAGCAATGTAGCGTGCTGAGAAACTTGGGAGAGATTTTCGCTTTCCACTTACTTGAAGGTTTAATCAGCGGTCTGTAACTAAACTGCAATTAATCTAATATAAGGTATCAAAGAGGCGCCAATTCTGAAGTTCGCAGAAATGGCCCCAATTAATAATAATGATACCCTTTAGGGCAAACTGTACACAACTGCAATAAGCTGTCTATTCTCAAAGTTTGGTTCATCTTAAGAGAGGAACAGTTATTTTTTTCCATTTTGGGAGAGTAGGAGACACTTGGTTCCACACTTGTAAAGTTTTGGTGACTTGCTTATGATTTGTCGGGTTAGTTTACAAAAGTAAGTAAATTTCTGCCAAATTTTAAAATTTTGTAAAGGTTGGCATCCGAGGGGTAAACCGCTGAAACTGTACACCATAATTCCTTTTCATAAAAATAATCCCCACAATTCATCAATAATTCCCTTATTTTGTAATAAATCCCCAGAACTCTTGAAAACCCTCGGAATTCCTCCACATCTTCCATAACTCCTCCAGAATTCTTGATAATTCCTTATTAATTCCCATAATTCATGTAGAATTCCAGGGAATTATTAGGAATTTGTCACGTTTTGTCAGTAATGAAAATTTAATGCGTTCTACGGTTATCTAAAGTAATTTATTTATACCTAAGAGCAAATTAAGAACAATATTCGGAGAACAAAAATTAAAAAACAACAATTTGAGTATTGAAGCAAAAATTAAATACAATTTATCTCAATTTTCATTCATTCTCATGTGTTCATACGTTTTGGAAATTTTCTCGAACGTATCATCATCCAACTCAAATGGTTCGACGTCCGTTGCAAATTTAATTGGGCCATAGAATATATACTGACGTTCAACAATCGCAATGTCCCGTTTAATTTTCGGTCACGCAAACCTTCTATTCTGCTTCCTATCCTTCTGTAAGAACTTAATTTTGAAAATTTCACCTGACGCCTCCCCGTCAATAATTTCCACAATTTTGCCAAGATACCACCGTTCTTAGTAGTAAACTGCATAAAATCTTTTGCAGTCAATAACTACTCTGTTGGTCTCAATTTCGATACTTTGCATTTCAACTTTTTTTTTTAAAGGTGCCCCACTGAGTACATACCCCATTCTCAACATTGTCCGACGAGTAACTGGGTACTTCGTTATCTACATAATCAGAAAATGTCTCAGTGTCCGTACTATCAGCATATGTAACATGGGTGTCAGCTGCTGATGATTCAGAATCATCTGACGTTTCATTTTTTAATGATTTTTTATATTTAGCGCTCCGACTTGATTTGTAATTTTTGGTGCATTTTACCTTGCCCTTGTACTTATATGACTTCGAGCATGACTTACACTGTAACTTCTTCTGCGATGCTTTGGTGTTATCAATGAATCTTTGTAGTCGATCTGTGCTGACCCTGCCTTTTGTTTCTCCCAAGAGCCAGCATAACGAAGATTTTTTAATAACAACCGACTTTCCACCTCTGTGCATGCGCAGAGGCCAGTAGATTTGCAGCAAGAAAAAATAAATTCCATGTAATTCCCGCAACATCTCTAATAAATTCTCATAATTCCGGATAATTCCCATTAACTCCCAATAAATCCTACTAAGTAAAAATAAATCCCCGAAATTCCTGTAACTCCTGGATGGTGTACACCATCATTCCTCAGCGGTTGGCATCCAAGTCCCAAAATCTTGGCGCAAGCGCTCTTTGCACATCAACTTTTGTAATATCATTGACTTCGGAACCAGAACAAATATATGGCAAGTCGTTTAACTATTTATGTATTCTCTCTATAGGTATCAATGTGTCATTTTAATTCCATTATATTCTTATGCCACCTGCGATAATAATAATCATGTGATCTCCCTTAAGGAAAACACAATTTTTGTGCCTTTTTGATTTATTGAATATGCATTTCTATGTCACTTAGGATGTTCTTGCGTTATTTTTATTTAAATTTTGTTGTGTATTTTTCTTGCAATTGAATTAATGTCATTTGAATTTATCATTACAGATGTATTTTTATTTTTAAATTCGGTTATGTTATAGGTAATTTAATAACTATAATGATAATTTCATAATTGTCCTATCGAAAACGAGGCCCTGGTGGCTGGGCCCCTTGATGACGCTGTTTAAATGCCCGGCTGACCTGATTATCTAATTTTCTAGTTACTTGTAAACAAATAACAAAAAGCACTTACCTTCTTGATGTTAACATCTGTCAAAATTGTGAAATTGTGGTGGATCCTGACGAATGCTTCTTGTTTCAGAGCAACAGGAGTCAGCCGGCGATCGGCCTCAAGCACACGCCGAAATCGCGGGTAAGTCACTTAACTCATTGTCAATCAATCAAGTCACAAAAATGACATTTCGTCTCGCCAACCGACCAAAACAAACAAGAACGGAAACTCCGTGATCATCGGGCGTCTCTCTCGCGCCCGTTTCCCGATTATGCATCAGCGGCGCTGGCTGCGTCCGCGTAGTGATGGCGGTGGCAACTGAACAAAAATGACTCATTCCGTCAGTTGCACGGTGTCTGCGGAAGCGTACGTTGCGTTTCTTCCCGTTTGAGAGCGGCGTCCAGAATTGTTTGTAAACAACAGCTGAAAATTAGTGGCGTTTTTGTGGTTACGGGGGTGGAAAGCGGGAGTGGTGGTCGCGTTCTGCGATCTGACGTTGGCGTCAATTTGGTGGTTTTGTGTTTGTTGCTGAAAAACTCGGATGGCCGTGGCGGCCCCGGCGATTTGATTTTCAGTGGTGCAGGAGAGGCGGGAAGTTGAAATCTCACAGGTATTTATTTATTTTGCGGCCGTTTCTGCGAACGGAACTTTCGTAACGGTTCGGTGTTGTTTTTTGTTGTTTTCGATTGAAGCAAGTCACGACGGAGGTCGGTTTGTAGGTGTTATTAATTATACGGACGGAGAAAGTTCCGGGCACATATTGTACTTACGTTACATGCAACCGGGATTCTCGATCGTTTGCCCTGACGTTCAGCCGGTCTCGGTGCAGATAAAGAACAAATAAAACAAGAAACTACCTGTATACCTGTTTCGGTTTATAGGTTAGGTTTTTACCGCGACCAACTCCATGCGCGGGCCTTTTAACCGATAAAAACAGAGCTTTATTCACCTTGAACTTCCAGAACGCAACCTAAAGGGCCCCGTGAACCCGTTTTTTTATGCTGCTCGCGTCTGCACCCTCGTTTGTTTCTGATGATTCTCCCACGACGACGAGCTACACACGAGTGTCACTTTTTTTAATCATAAATTTCTGGGCCTACTGGGATTAATTACCAACAAGCGACAAGCGCCCAGCCCACTCAGTTTTCCGACTTGAAGCACCGAATTTTGAGATAAAATGTTAAAATCTTCATAAAAAAGTACGAGTTGCACATAAAATCTGTCGCAAGATTCATGTTAATCGGTTCAAAATCTACAAAAATTAGTCAATATTTTTGACTTTTTTCTCTGGGTCAACTTATTGATGAGAAATGGATTTCAATTTTTCGGTTTTTTTCTTACTCCAATCGACAGAAATTTGAATAATTTTCAAAATTGTTATCTATTATCCATCCAGTTTTATTATGGATTCGACCTTCTTGACTTCTTGACAAATTTGATGTCAATTTGGTCATACAGGGTGTTTCAACGAGAACCGCTGGTGCCAAATTGCGTATTTCCAATGGAGTTAAAAATTTGAAATTTGGCAGAAATAAACTATAATTAATGCACTACAAGATGACATTATCGTTTTTTTTTTTTTTAGTTTTTAAACGATGTGAGTTTTTACTTTCGATCGCAATTTTATATCGAAATATTCACTTCATCTCTTTGATTTTCTTCAAGCTCATGATCATGACCTGCAAGATTGATACGAGTAATTGAAATATTTTTGTATCAAACCGTTATTGAATTACATGGATTTTTAAATTTCAGCGCTGAGGGAATTTTTGATTGACTGCATGAAAGCTTTGTGGCCCTTTACCTTGCGGCTAACCACATTAGATTTTATGATGGTCTCTGTATTGCAAAGGTCTTTGAGTAGGTACCGCTTTTAAGTCAT
This sequence comes from Schizotus pectinicornis, assembly GCA_951805265.1. Lineage (NCBI taxonomy): Eukaryota > Metazoa > Arthropoda > Insecta > Coleoptera > Pyrochroidae > Schizotus > Schizotus pectinicornis. Next base: position 20,565,294 of record OX638203.1, read on the forward strand.
AAATAAGCGAACCGTTTAGGCGGTCTTTGTCATGAAATTTGACTGCTTCAATAAAGGAGTCGTGTCATAAATTCGTTAAAATTTAGCTAACTTCTTAAAAACACAATTAGCAATACTTCAACTACATATTTCAAATTTTTAACAACAGGAACGTATACCTGGCGGTATTACGAACATATTAATAATAAAAAATATATATTGAAAATTTCTGAAAAAGCTTTTTATGGCGTCCCGACGACGCGTGGAATTAATTATAGACCAAACAACGACGCCACATTGTAGCGCATTTATTAAAGTTTATTGCTGCCCAATTTCAAATTTTTAACTCTATTGGAAATACGCAATTTAGCACCGGCGGTTCTCGTTGAAACACCCGGTATAATAGATAGATTTCTTGTGAATTTTGAAAAACTTCAAAAGCTACGATTTTTTCTAATTTTCAAACTCTTGTAACATTTGAATGAATAAAGTTACAATTAATCACAGTAATTTGTGTTTTGCTGGCTATTATTGAAAGTTGCAAGAATGAAAATGGTGACGTTTAAAATAAAAAAGTAGACATTTTCTATTTTGGCGAGTCAAATTTTTGAAATCGTCAAATCTTAAAAATTACCGCCGGGTTTGTATTAAACGGCAAAAAATCTACAAGAATAGGGCATAAAATCGGTTTTTAAAATTTCAAAATTCTTTAAAAAAATGTACGTCAGTCGCTAAAAATTTCTCAAAATTCAGAAATCGTTATTGTTCTTTCAGAAGTGGGACAATGGGGTACTTGCCTCATGTTTGGGAAATAGAATATTTAGAAAATGTAGGCGATTTCATTAGACCCGTATTTTTTTTATTTGGTTCTAGGGTCAATATTACGTCCAGAATTAATTTTTTAATTTTTGGAGTGGGAGATTTGTGACGTAGGCGATCCCGGCTCAACGTAGTTCTCAAAAATATTGTATGATGGCGCTTTACTCAGATTTAGTAGTAGTAGTTTAGTAGCCAAAAACAAGAGTCTATTCAATATAGGTGTGAGTCTTGGATACGGGGATCCAATACGTCATCAAAAACAAAAATTGCAAATATTTACAAAAATATGGAATAAAAAATAGGAAAAAAAATATTTAAGCCTCTTTTAGTTGTTTGCATGCATCTAGAGAATAAAAAGTGCAATATTTTTTTTAGGCAAGTACCCCATTACCGTTTTACCATGGATCCGATCTTTAAAAATGTCGTCCCTTATGCTTGGATATTCCAAAGTCCATAACAATTTTATGAATGTTTTTAATTATTTTTGGCATTTAGGCGATCCAAGTATCGTGGGATTAAAGTTGAGGGCAAAGGCCATTAAACTTGGTGGACGCGTTACAAAAATGTATCCAGACGCGAGGTGTGAAGTCGAAGGCATTTTGGCACGCCCTAAGTGCGAAGTGAGCCTTGAGACAGATCGTCTGATGGACGAATTTAACCTCGGTGATCTCACGTGTCGTAGGTGGTTGTTTGCGTCATTTTAGCGATTTGTTTTTGATTTTTTGGGATCGCATAACGGATTGCTTTTATTGCGGCCAATTATCGACCAACTCGGGGGGCCAAGTGGGTTTGTTGTGTATGTATAGGTATGTACGATCAAAGCAAACTATCGAGTAGTTTCATCACCGGCCATTTCGGGTTGTTTGGTTTGATTGGCGCTTTAACCCGATCACCGATTACAAGCCCACGATTCCGTGTTTGTTAAACAAACAGGCGTCCATTTTCGACACCTGTAAGTCTATTATAATAGGCGGCTCGTGAGGGCGAACTTTGAGCCAGAGTCGACATCCAAAATGATGTCAGACTGGCTGTCGACTCATATTAATCATAACACGTGCCGCAATCTGTAGGATGCCTGACACATCTTGGTCACTTTGAACCCGACCAAAGGGATTCAACGGACTGATAAGTTTTGCGCCACAATCCCCAATTAAGTGCAGATGAAAGAACAATCTCTAGGCTAGAGTTTAGTAAAGTGGCGGAGAAGAAGTGCTCCTCTTATATGAATTTACTTTTTGCTGCAGTAGGCAAGAGGGGATCAGTATGTAGGGTTTAGCCTCATGATCCTGTTTTTACCTTTTCACGGTGTCAAAGAAATGAGGATACTGGAGCTACGTTGTTCACATATATTGCAAGAGAGGATGGACAATTGTCTACGCTTCAATGGTCACAAGATGAAGAGTATCAGAACTTCAATTCCGACAACGTTACAACTATTTCGAAATTATACAGCGTTCTCAGTTTGTAGAAGATCTTTTCATCCACAGTGTCGTTGCATCGTACGACGTCGAGTTTGAGGTTATGGAATGACTGAGGAGTATAATTTGATGGAAACCAAGGGGCAATTCGACGTGGACAACTCTTTATGGCGACATGGAACCGGTTCATGGGTTGTTACCTCAAGTGTGGCGAAACCCCCTAGGACTCGGCCATACATGTTCTTGCGGAGATATCGGACAAGTTCAAGTGTGCGATTCCGCATTGCTTTGGATCGGTCGTGTTCCCAGTACCTTTCGAAAATATTGCAGTTCCGCGTCCATTGTTCCGACAACAATACCATATTTATGTAGTGGCCGGTCTTTGTACGGCACCGTCTTGCCGTATTTTAATCAATTCAAACGGCGTAAATAGTGCTCCGAAGTATCTTTATGGGCGATTAGCAACGCATTTGTTGCACATTCCGCCTCGTTTATGCTCTTCCACAAGCAAAGAACTTAACATAAAACGCTATCGCAATCACTTTCCCGCCACGATTCAATGTCAGTTGGAAAATTTCTAGAAATTGTGCGATTTCTGAAGACAAAAATGGTTGAAAGGAAATTCTAATCACGAAACTAGGACTAGTTGTGGATTCGATAGACGGGTGCTAGACAATGATAAAATTTGTTGTTGACCCGGTGTCGTTGGCCCCCAAATCGATACTCCAAATGACACGAACTTGTTGGGTAATATATCAAATTCCTGCGACGGGATGTCCTTCGAGTTGATTGCTCGAAAACGAACGTGGCTCCAGTTTTTTGGACCAGCACTGCGATCCCGGCCTTCGATGCAGTTACCAAGCCAACCTGTGCACAAAGTCCTCATTTCACGTGTTGCATATTTAATTGGATACTTGTTCTAGTGGAACAAGTGCCTTGATAAAGTTGGAACTTGAATGCCAGGCAGTTGCCCCTGATGAATATTTGAACAGATGAACCGACTACCAAGTCCTTGAACGATTAAGGCGAAAACTAAAAACTCTCCCGACAGTTTTCATCACCAGTTGCTTCTCCGATGTAAATCCCATCAGATCGATATCTCCATCCGATAAATTGCAGATGTCCAAGCCTGAAACGGATTGCCGACTTCCTGCGGACATCTCGTAACGTTTTGCGCAATCCATGCGAGGCCATCAGGTGCGAAATTTTCCACAGAGAGGAGAATATCGGGTTGCCTGGTTGAATTTCAGGAATTAATTGGCGCTGCCATGTTGATTTTTTTTTCGTCAGTCAATTAAAACAGAGACGGCGCCATTAGGCGTGTCGCTCCAGAAGCGACGGCTGCTGTAACCCGAAACCGTTTTTTCAGTAGCGATTTACCCTCGACGTGTTGGTAGGTGATATTTCAGGCGGGGAAGGGGGGACGGGGAGAGAGCGTAAGTGAATTGCTTCTTTGTCCCAAGTAACAAATTTGTTCCAGGCCGAAGGACCGGACTGTTAATTTTGATTACTAGACTCCATTACGGCCACTATATGTAGTGACAGGGAGAATGCGGGGCAATGTTTCAACCGAAGGGCAGAAGAAGGGTTACCTGTGGCTCATTTGTATAACTGTCATAAATCCTTTGGGTGGACAAATATCCTTAATGTTGGGAGGTGAAAGGCATTGAACAGGGAAGGTTGGTTTTTTGCGTCAAAAAATCGAGGCCTCTCAGACTTGAAGTCTTCAAAGTCTGCCAACGGATTGGCTGGCCGACGTTTTCTGGACAAGCTCAAGAAACGTAAACTCAAGTTATGGAGTGGAACTGGTAGTGTACACCTCATATCATAACTACCTATACGCATTACATAAACCGAGCTCGTGGAAGCTATAAAACATCACGAGAAGAACTTGCAGCACTGGTTCATGAACCCGAGCCTGAAGTCAACCGGCTCTTCCGCAGTCTATAATTAATGTCCCGCTTCTCGAGTCCACCCTCTCGATGTAGTTTTCATTCCACGCGAAGAGGTGCTTTGTACCACTGAAATACACCAACAGTTGTGCATCGGTTCGTTTTACGAAAGCACTAAAGCATCAAGTGCGCGGCTGAACTTAAATTTAGAAAACTCAACTATTGCAGTTTCACCTGGAAACCCGAATTTAGTTTTGGCAAGTTCCCACAATAACTCTTGCCTCGTTTCGTCCGGAGCCGAAGATGAAACGATGAATACGTTAATTAACGGTATTCGTCTATTTTCAGGGTCTTGCAGGGGAGTTCTGAACGTTCCGGAAATTTGCAACAATTTTTCTTCTAGACTTCACGTCTGCTTGCAACTTCCAGCAATAACTTCTAGTCTTGCTAGAACTTGCACAATGCAATGGCCGAACAGACCGTTGGCAATGGCAAATAGGTCGATGCTTCAATTGTGTGCCATCTAGGAAGCGCGGTCCAGCGACTTCAATTTAGTGATACGAAACGTGCTGTATGCACCAGGTCGCCGGTGTTGGTGCGAAAACTACTATCATTGTGTTGTTCCATGTTAATGGCGACGGGCACGTGTGAGATACATGGGTTTTTGTATGCGGCATCCTTGTTGCGTTTGGAGGTGGGAATTATGCTTATGAGGCAATTATGAGCACGTTTTCCTTGAGATCTGGTCAATCATGATCTTGAAAGTATAACTGAATAACACGTTGTCTTATTGTGGCTCATTAGCATCGAGGAACGCAAAACGTGCCATAAATTAATTGTTGCCAAGACTATTAGCGAAATTGCAAGTTGTCGCATCAATTAGCGAAGGAAGAAGCGGCAATTGGCCGTCGTTACGATAGGGATCGTTTATTCTGGAATTGAGGCCGGGAGAGGCGATGGCGATTTTGCACTCCATTAGTCGCGTCCGCTGCTGCAGTTGAGACAGTTATCATGATTCCAGCCGGAAGATGTGTCGGATCTGTTTTGCGTCAGTTTTTCAACGAGGTATCAAATGGGAACTATCGGATCGTTGGCGCCCAGTGACACTTGATCCCCGGCCGGATCGCTGTCTGCACGACTCCAGCCCCTCGCAGATTTGCCAAAATCTTGGAACCATCTGGCGCCTTCAGGGTGGTGATGCAGACCCATGTTCTCATTTTTTGAACGAGGAGGGAAACTTTGTTTCTCTCCCTCACTTAAATTATTCGATGTCAATACGAAGCACTTCTTATCGCTATTGATACCTACTGATCGGAACTTTGCAAGGTATCAGTATATACCTACTGTCCAATCAAGTTCTTGGAACAACTCTGGGCTTCCTTATTGAAGTTTTAGCCAAATTTTTATGAAACACTTATCAAGGGGAAGACCCACGTTGGGCGACACTTCTTCGGTGGAACCCCAAAGTTTACAACCAACATTGTAGCATTCGTGGTGCTTGTTTTCGGCATGGCGGCGCCTTTGCCACATGTTGCGTAGCCTCGCATGGTCGATTCCCCAGTATTGTTTTTTTCACACGTGACTCACAGAGGCCTACTCACATTGGCAACGGCCTCTTCGCTCTGAATTTACAATAAGCAACGAGTGAATCATCGATAAACAGTGGCGATTCCAAGTTCATGATCATGGAGTGAGCTCTCGATGTCGTTGCGCTTTGAATTATGCATTATCGCAAATTCCGTAATCATCTAAGTTGGTTGCGATAATGCAGCCGGTTCACTAACACAATGCCGTCCACAGACACATTTTCCTTATCGCATGTCGCACGTTACGTAACGGCTATCGTAGTTCTGGACAAATTAGTTCAATTAAAGACTTTCATTGGCTTGACCCGTTCACCCAAAATTAATACCAACGCTTCCTATATGTCGTAATGGTCTAGATTCACGCTTTGTTTATCGGACGTTTAAACATTTGACTGAACGGTTGTGTTTTTATTTGACTCGCGAGGCGTGAGTCGGTTCCGGAGGAATGCGATAATGTACTGAATGTTTACGGGGATTTCCTAGTATTGTCAGTTTGAAACCGTCAACAGGTCGCTATCTGACTGATAACACCCAAAGGTGGCGCAGTTTTGATATGTCACCAGTTTTACCCTCAGTAGCAACTTGATCTGACACTCATTCTCTTTTTAAATTTTGCTCAGGTGAGTTGAGCACTTCCAATCTATTGTTCTGAGCGGACCATAATTGACTCTTGACATCCCCGTCAAACTTGGCCTTTGTAGTTTCGATCGGGTTGATGGTTGATGTCTTTTGCTTATTTCTTTAGTTTTTTGTTCGAGGATCTTGCGCGCGATAGAATGCGTATTGACTTGGCGAGGCTGCCTCGCGGGGGACGGCTCGCCCGCAAAGTCGATACCTGCTTTTGGCGCGAGGCCGCCGCGGGTTGTCGGATTTCGGCGATGCTGCCGCTACGTGCAGACAGAACGGTGCCCTTCGACTTCTTCGAGAATTGAATCGCACTCTTCCACAAACCGCTGTCGCTCGTTTTTTGTATTTGGACGTGTTCTGCAACTGAATTGAGCCAACTCCTGCGTCCTGACACCTCGCCAGCTGCAGGAACATCTGCAAAATTACCACTGCTGGCTTTTAAATCACGCCATGCTAATTACGCTGGCCGACAGTGTCGCAGGTCCAAAGAACCCGCGATTCGTCAAGCTTCGAAATCGATTGGATGTTAATAGCGCAGAGTCCATAAATAAAAATTTCGGACGTTTATGGGTCTTGTGTGGCTACAATGTAAGCTTTTCGATTACCATAGTAAATTGAAGCGTTTTTCGCGCGCTTGATCGTCAATCGGCGGGCTTTATTCTCAAGTGGTCCGTAAACTTTTTCGTCTGGCGGATTCCATGTACTTACAAACGCCACTCTTGATTCATTACGAACTTAACCTCTTGATGTTTGTTTATTAAAGGATGTACTTTTATCATGTTGCGTCTTTTCTTCCGCTCTGTTTACACGCTATAAAGTCTAATAAATCCTTCGGCGATTGGAACGTTTCCAATAGCGTGGCGCTTCCGTAAATGCAAGAAATTTGCATCGACCCCGGAACGTGCTGGCTGGCGCTTCTTCCCCCATTAAAGTTAATCACATCAACTTCCACATCGTTTCGTCGCGTCCCGTAATCGTCAAACCCTTTTGTTTTACGGCTCTCGCAGCAAATTTCTAACTCACCAACTTGCCCGATATGTTTAATAATGCAGCAAGGTTTGATTGCCTGTCCTCATTTCGAAGGGTCCGGGAGTCCTCGACAGCATCTCCTATTATTAGCATTGCCCTTGACATAGGAAGGCTCCATGCCAAGTCGCGATCGATGCCGCGCCCCCAGAATCTCTCCAATTACTACTCTTTGAACATTTGATTTGCGAATGCGAACGGCTCCAGAGTCTTGTTCCCAAAAAGTTCAGTCCAGTCCAAGAGTATCATTGATTTGGTAAAGCTATGTAACTGCAGACAAATAATTCTGGTTAGCGAGTAGAGCCTAAAGAAAATAATCGAATGAAGAACTGTTTAGTGACCATCGCGGACTCGTTGGTCGCGTTTCGGAGGGGGACGCAGCCCTTATTTCCCTGTATAGAAATCTCTACGTGACGCCCTTCTTTCATGCAGACCTGCAATTAATCGTAATCCTTCTCTGCGATCAATCTCGAGGAATATCCGCCGGCAACAAAGGCCGCGAGACGAGGGTCATCCCTCTTGCACTTGATGGATGCGCCATATTTTCGCGGAGTTGGAGGGTTGATGCACTCATCCAAGTAAGTATCGATGACTCACATTTAGGGGAAATTTTCTTAGGGTAAAGACGAGGGTGAATGCCAGCAGAAAACGCTATTGCGTCGTTTCAGCTGCCTTGACGTGACAATTGCCATCAAATTCTTTCGGCCTGTCGAGACTTTTTAATATTTCTTTCTTAAACATGGAAAATGCGGCGGTTATGCTCACGAAAACGATCCAATAAAGCGCGAGGTCGCCATTAATTTTATGCAACGGGGTGATTTCGACTTGGATTTATGAAGGGAGGAAAAGTGACGGAGGAGGTTCGGGCTCGGTGACAAGTCTAATCGAGCGACAGCGTTTCCAATAAGGTTGAACGTTGTTAAGTGTTCGGAATTAAATTGCCAGATCGGCTAGGGCTATTAGGGCAGTTTCATTGCGGTTTTACGGCCCTTCTGCTCTCTTGCACCAGGAATAGTGAACGAGTGATCAATAATCCAGGCAGCGGCTGCTGCATGCGTTGTTGCATAGTGCATAGGTGTGTGGGAACTACAGGCACTAAAACCTGCAGAATTTGCCCCTGTTTCTAGCTCTGCCATCAGCTACAAGCAAATCTTTCTTTTGTTAGTGTTACTAGTGTTAAAATCGTAGTTGAGGGAAGATAGGGAGGATTAACATAGAAAAATTAGGTGGCTTCACGCGGGGAGAGCGTCAGAGATCTATGGAGCCAACGGTCCGGGAGTCAAAAGTCTGATTCTCGGCGAGCGCGGTTTAGACCTTTCTCTGCTTCAAGTCTTCTAACAATCTGTTTCCAAGTTTGGCTTTTGCCATCAATATTGATATCTTTTATCATCTTGTCAATGTCTTTAGACTCTTGGTAAAGTTGTGACGATACGGGATCGGGTGGTTGCAGGCCAATTTTACACTTCTCCTGTTTTTGAACCACGTTGTGGTGGATTGAAAGTTAGGTTAAATCTTCCCTTCGCGGCCGATGGTGCTGGGCTTGAGGACTCGCACCGCTTTGTGGAAATGTCGCAATGGCTCGCATGGATCGGTAGTCGTGGAAACGTGGTTTGTGCAACGAAATGTTAGGTCATATTACCATACAAATGAAAGGTCCAAGGAAGTCATCGATTATTTGCGAGCGAAATGCATAATTCAAGCGATAAATGATGCGATCGTGATATGCAAATCTTGTAGATGCCGAGTCGTTGATGACTTAAAACCGACGAAACCTCTCCATTTCGGTCGTTGCACTCGTTTGTTTATTTTGCGAGCTCTTTAATGTTGGATGCCGTCTCGAAGACCGCGGCAGGTGCTCCAACAAACCGCACGCCCAGACTAAGTAATCAATTTTCCATTACGGGGCTCAGTATCAGTGAAATATGACACTTCCGATAAGTTAATCAAAGTGCTTTCAAGAGCGGCGATACTGCAAAGAGGCGTTATCGTTTTACTTGAAGTTTTGAGAAATTGCTCGGTGGCTGGTTAGAAACTGCTCTATTTTAATCCAACCGAGAAAGGTCAGCAATATCAAAATTGGTTTATAGTGTTTTTATGTCATACTTATATTTATACAACCAGTCTTGTTAAGACTTTACGACGGAGCAACTTTCATGTAGAAGCGTCGCAAAAACAAAATTGCGATCGTCGCAACGCAATTACTCCAGTTTCTAACGACCGACCGCAAGGAGGTGATTGCTGAAATTTAATTTGGCGCCCAACCCGTAGCCGGCCGATTTAGAAGTAAAACACGGCCGAATACGTGAATTTGCTGGTAATCGAGAGCTTATCGGTTCGTAAAGAGGCACGTAGAGGACTACATAGCCGCAACGTCACGTAAACAACAATAATAGTTGCGCGACAAATTCGTTCCGTGCAGTGAACGAGGCCCCCTGATTGGAATTGTTTACGTTCGGATGCGCAATTCCGTGTGAACGATGCGAAATTTGTTCAGTGTCATCGTGCCGTGACTTATCGCCGCTCGCTCCATCTGTCGCCGGCGTGAATCTGCTTAATTAATGTTGAATGAAGAAGCGGCGCGATTGCTCGGTTATCTTCCGTCCGGCGACAATATAATGTAATTAATTGCTTTTTAAATTGTAAAAGGCTTTTGTTGACGAATCTAGATGTTGATGGATTGATCGAGTTGCTTTATGGTAATCCCCCTGGCGCTGGCAACGAGGCGGTCGCTCAAGCCCACGACACTTCGCCGGGAGACGGCGTGGAGCTATTTGAATAACTGCCGCTGTTTAATTCTATTAGGAAGTTTCGCCAAAGCAGTGTCGAATGAAAGGTAATCGGATTCGTTGCAAGATTCACGTGAAGGCGTCGGTTTGCTGCAACGACGCCGGCCAATTTACATCAACATCAAAGGACAACACTTCGACAAGATCGGGTTAGACTCGCAAAGTAGGGGACGATCATTAAAGTTAAATTGAGATGAGAACAACGGCTGAATGAGAAGACCAGACAGGGCCCATTTTTCAAACGTTTGTATGAGAGAGAAATCAACGCGAGCCTTTTGCAGATGCAGGCGACGTACGACGCACTTCTTCGACGTTTGCTGAAATCTGTTCGTGGCGCATCTGCGTTTGCAGGACGTACCGTAGCGCACGACATTTTCAACTGTGGTCCAAAACAAATTGCCTCTATGTGAACGGTTGAAGTGGCACCGGGATTCCTTGAATGTGGGTGGCGACGTGGTTTCCGATATCCTGCTGGTTTGCGAGGATCAACATGTGGCTAAGGCAGATTTGGGCGACGCGACAGAAGCTGGAGGAGCGACTACTGGGAAATGTTATTGCGATTTTCCGAGCGGATCGCATTTCTTTCGGGGTAAAACCGCCGATCCCGGCAGTCGCGCTGACATTTAACATTCCGTCCAATGAAAAGGAAGTGTCACGATGGCAATCTCTGCGACGTCAAAGCAAACAAACGACAGTCCAGGAAATTGCTTCTATAGATAACCGTGCGGAGCACTCAAGTCTCGTATTAAAAAGGGTTTTATACGAGGAGATGGTTGTAAATTTGTCGTCGCTTATTAGGGAGTCGCCACCCTCACGACTTTTTTTTCGACCTACCATCACTTGGGGGCTTCGTTCCACATGTTCAGCGGCACCAAGGGTGCCTGTTTTTACTACGTCACCTCTTGAGTCGCTTTATATTGATTTTTCTCCATGCATTCTGGACCCGCCCGACGATGCATTATTCCCTGCGGCTCCGGCAATCAACTCCCTGTCCTCTCCAGACGCTTCCAGGTTTATTTTCTTTTCGGCGCCGGCACATTTACTTTCCTCCCGGCTAGTCGCCGTGTTTACCGAGACAACAAGAAGTGTCGATTTTTTTGCCTAAAGATAGGGTTTCCTGAAATCGGACCTTGGTAACGTGCGATAAGGGAGCGATTCATCAGAGGGTGTCTCGTCACGGAACTAGACGATCGCTCAGATGTAAATGTTGTCAGGTTAGGCTCGAATTTATATCTCGTTACGACGTCGCCCTGTCGGAATAGTCAATTAATGGGAATTGTCTTCTTCCCCTATTGTTTCCAGCACGTGGCTGACGCGTTTAATTTCCATTTAGACCACGTGAAGGCGAGCCTTAATTCAATCAACGCAGTGATTAATGACTGGTAGGACAACACTCCCAGTTATTAACCACGTTAATAGAAACTGCACCAAGAAACTAATGAATAGAAGAAGGTAGATCTCGGGGGTCTTCATCAATTCTTCCGACAGCTGCCCGAAATAGGTCGAATCCTCGAGTTAATGTCGTGGGCGGTGAAAATGGTGCCTATTAATATCTTACACATTACGCATTCTCCTTGATCCGTTGTAGTACAAGGCGAGAACGGTTTCGAATGTGAAGGAACTGTGCACGTTTTTCAAATGCAACCAGCCACGTCCTCGTGTCTTTAGCGCGTAATGAGTCGACCCGACCATGTGGTGGTGCTCCGCATTGCCAAAACGCGCCACTTTTTTCGCCGCCATATCGATTTCACTCTTCCTCGTTTTTACGCTTCAATGCCGTCATCACTCTCTACTAGTTAAATTGCTACAAATTGCACCATTAGCGCAATTCACGTAAATGAAGCGGAACTAGCGTTATGACCGACCATCAGCTTTGACTAAACAATTCATCAATCACGCCACTGAGCCAGTTCGCCCGATTTCAAAGCGGCCACTAATCCTCTTCGGCCACATGTCCTCACGTCGACAGTTTCGACCATCCGAAGGGCTGTTCGAACAGTCAAAAGTTTGTTACATAGAACGTGAAAACGTTTCGGATCAGGAATGCGTGCGAGAGGTGAGAACCAGACCTGCCACTTGTTCATTGATCCTTCTCAGTATTGGCGATGTTGGCTTCTTTGGCGATGATACGGGATCTCGATGGCCGTCCTATGGTGAATTAATGCGAAAAAATGTTGCTAGTTGCTTTCGCAATGTATTCACGAGGCACTACACCACGGCTTTGTGTGCCTTGAGAATTGAATATCGCAGGAGGAACTGATTCAAGGAAACATCAAGAAAATTAGCTTGATCAATTATTCATTTCAAGATGGTTCAGCAATCATGAAGTGCATTTTGGGGCTACCAGCCATCGCATCTTAACTAACGATCTTCAGGTTTTTCTCGAATATGTTAACGGTAGTGAAGCTTTAAAACTGCAGATCAGATAACGAAACAATAAACTGCAGGAGAGGGCTGCTCAAAAACAAGTAGGAAAAAGAGGAGATCGAACCGCAAAAGAGACTCAGATCAAATTTGTACAGATGATTACTATGTGGATCATATTTCTCATCTACCTCTATCACCAACCTCAGCCCCTTATTGTTTGTACTTGGGTGCATGCTTGCAAAAAGGGGTCATTTGTAGATGAGTATTTAGAGGCTTTTTATTCGGGGCCTTCATTGTAGAGTCGAAACTGACTTCACGTTAAAGATGGTAAATGGAAGTGCGTCACTATTGGAAGACGAAACTTTGGATGGGGATCAGTTTTTGGCAATTGCAGTCCGGTTCGATTGCGAGAAGTGAAAGACCGAATCGAAGAACTTCCTGTAACTTGGTAACGCATTAAGGTCGTGGTCGGTCCATAGGAGATTGTGTGGATGTTCCATCCTTGGAGTGACCTTTATTACGCAACTGTTACGCCATTAGCTTCGCAACATCTGTCTCCAACAAGCTGTCTTCTGTGAAACGCGAGCCTCGCCAAGTGCGACGTCCGCCATCCAATTTGCTCATCATAGGTGCATCCATTATTCGTCCGCGTTACTGGATGAACTGTTGCGTTATCTCCGGCGACACCTCATTTGTTTGGTCACCTTCAGGACGAAATTGAATTTTTCCTTCGGTCTTCACCTTTGAAAGCGCTTAATGATGTTGTTCGATTGTCGTCTCGCATTTTAATTAAGAGCGAGCGTGTTTGTTGTAACTAGGCAGGCACTTTCACGTTCGGACTTTCACACTTGACCAACGTTACTTGGATACTTCCTACTTCTCCGGCAATTTCCCAAGAATGCAACGAAGGAAATCGAACTCAATGGTCCTTGTCTCTTGCGAGCTCCACGATCAAAAACCGTGCAGAATCGCCGGTCGAGCTGAACTTCCTCTCGTTTTGTGCAAGAAACCCGCGAAATTGAACCGCGCTGATTCATCGAAATGGCGCCGGAAAGGTCCCGAGGGCATTGCCATTTTCCAGCAATGTTAGGTATCCTCCAGGTTATTCGTGGTCATAATTGAAACTACCTACGCAAGGTCGGACGTGATTGCTCGTTTATTTTATCGGGTTCAGGGCAAATAATCGGCAAATTGCTTCTAGATCGTCAGCGAGGACCTTGGCGGACTGTCGCGAAGATGAGCGCTTCCGTTGGTAATTAGAGAAAATGGCGCTCAATCGCCTCCAAGCAGGAAACCATCAAGAAGAAACGCTTTTGTTTCGTTTAACTAGTTCTTAGCTGTCGCAAGTGGCTTTGTGTTGCAACAAACACGTCTTCGATTAGTACGCCAGATTTCCTAATCCGTGAAGCTTCTCGCACCTGCGTCGGGTGTTGGACACAAAGAGGTGAGCAAACCAGCAAACGAGCCTTCCTTTAATCAACATTGTTGTTTATGCGAGCTCGCCTTGATCTCTCGAGCTGATCAATGAACAACAAATAGCTGGATTCCCAGAGTCAGCGGCGGGATATCTTTTTGCTCGAGAAGCTGTTGTTTGTTTTTTCAGCGTTTCCCTCGGTTGATCTGCTCAAAGCGGCCTCGAGCCGAACAAATCGCGAATTTTCCAAGAACCGGCGATTTTCATCATGGGCCAATGCCTCGAACGGGAGTTTAACTAATCGCTATTAGCTACGGGGTCTGACAGAGCACCTACCATAGGGACCATGCGCTCCAAAGACTGTATATTGCAATTGCAATGCGCAGTGGTCGTGCTGTAACCACTTTTGTCCAGGAACATCCTGCAGTTCCTCAACGTTCGTAAGCCTTAGCTCGTCGGGGCGGGGGTGAAGGGAGGATGAACCGTAGCACCGCTGAAGGAGGCTAATTGGGAAAGGTGTCGAGCTTCTCTGCAGAACGTCTCTTTACATAACAAATTAGGCTAATGTTTTGCGATTTCAGCAAGCAACTCAACAATGCTGTTCGGAACGTGCTAAATATTACTTGTAGTGAAACAATGCCGGCTCCTGATGACAACTGAAATATCTTGGCAATTATTTAGTGTAATTACCAGAACAAGCCCCCGGTTTGTTTAGTTTCATTCTGGTGATTAAAGCAGCGACCGAAATACCAACAAGACGAGTCAACTACCTGAATTAGCCGCAAATCCTTAATTAATATTAAAATTACGCAAGACTCGCCCGCAAAATTACCGTCGTTCTCGTTAGATCGACCGCAATGGAGACTTGGTGGGATCCGAAAGGAAAATCTGCTGATAACAGAGACACCATCGCTTTGTATGTAGAAAGTGGGCGGTAAAGTCCGGAAATTGAAGTTCCGGAAACGTTGCTTAATAACTGCATTATGTCGAATGTTCGTTTGGCCGACGGATTTTTCGCCATTCAGTTTGATTGATTCCTTCTTTCCGGTCAGCCGCATGTAAAGCTCGCATTTACGTAACGTTCCTATACGTCGTCCGCTGATGTTGAACTGGAAAATTAAAACTATTCCTGATGAGAGTTTCGTTCTGGACGTAATTGAAGACGGGAGCCGCACTGATGGCCGGAAGGCAATTGATCCCGCAATAATTCACAGATTTGGCCGGCGGCCAGCAAAATCGTAGTAAACGTCGCTTGATACGCAGAGACACCGTGAAGAGCTTTTCAGTTGGCGCCACGCATATCGGGGTTCAAGCTCCTCGATTGAGGTTTGAGGGTCCCGCTCCGTTGGATCAGTTCCTTCCAGGAAGACAATCTGGCCATCTCTTCGGACGTCGCAGTTGAACCTTCGGGAATAGATCATAATATTCTGGAGTCCTTTTCCACTATATTAAAAAGGCAGTTTGCCGTCTCGCTAGCATCTCGGTGTTTCTAACTAAATGACGATGCAGCGTAGCTGCTGCGGGTCTTGATGGTTTGGGGTCTAGTTTTCTTTATAGAGTGTATCTGCAGCTGTAGATCAATTCACCGTGTCTGATTTAGATCCTTATCCAGCACAATAAAACTTATCACCTTTATGTCCGGTGTGGTTTGGTTGTCTCCATGCCAGGTGCGCTGGACGTTCAAAGTGTTTTGATGGGAAGCTGGAATTGAAGAACTAGATTGTGCCCACTACGACTATTGAAATATCGGTCGTAGCCCCGATTTATGGTGATTGCTCCTATTTCAGTCCGGCGATCTGTGTTCTGTTCTCGTGGCAAATTTATGATGGGAGTCAGCCGCCTTGGTCAATTAATATTCCTGTAATAGGTCTTAAATATCACTTACGCGAATTGATGTGATGGGGAAACCGCGCAAAGACAAGGCGTAGTAAATTAGACCAGTGCCCGCTTTGCTGGTAGTTCCGGCGCTGGAAAATCCCCGCAATTGGTGGCAGTTTCCGCGGGATGGCGTCGGAATTCGCGGAGGCGCCGTTACCTAATAACTTCCACACTTTCGCTATTTGTTGGCAATGTCGATAAAAAGTCCGTTAGTGCGGATTGCGTCACGAAATCGAATTATCGATGCAAGACAAACGGTGATTTCGCGCCACTGATATTTGGACCTACCTTGCATAACGGGTGTGCCCCGCCCTGTAATTTTTCTCAATCCGGCCCACGTTGTTTGTTAAAAAGTCGACGAGTTTTGCAATTCCAAGCAAATTCGATATTACGGTCACGTTTCGATTGAAAATTTTCAATCAAAGTCTTCAAATCGTCTTAACTCAAAAAGTACGACTTGTACAAAGAAACTACGGGCAGATTTGTGTTCAGCGGTTCAAAATCTACAAGAATAAGTCATAAAATCGATGTAAAAAATTTCAATATTTTTGACTTTTTTTTCTACCCCAATCGATAGAAATTCGAAGAAATTCTAAAATCGACATCGTTGCTACAACGGGTTAAAAGTTGAGGTTTTCTTGTGTAAGCGATTTCTCTGAAATCAAATCTGAACTGAATTTGACTCTATAACTGATAGATTTCTTATAAATTTCCAAAAACCACCCAAGTCTATTTTTTGCCAATTTTCAAATGCTTGTAGCTTTTCAACGGAAACACTTATATCGTGTCGAGATACATCAAATTTATCCGTATTTCAGAGGCTATCGAATGGCGCAAGAATGAAAAACTTACGCCTTATAATAAGAAAGTTGATTTTTGCGATTTTGGTCGATTTTGATGAAAATTTTGAATTAAAGTCTTCAAATCGTCATAACTCAAAAAGTACGACTTGTACAAAGAAACTACTACCAGATTTGTGTTTAGCGGTTCAAAATCCACAAGAATAAGTCATAAAATCGATGTAAAAAATTTCAATATTTTCGACTTTTTTTTTCTACCCCAATCGATAGAAATTCGAAAAAATTCTAAAATCGACATCGTTGCTACAACGGGTTAAAAGTTGAGGTTTTCTTGTGTAAGCGATCTCTCTGAAATCAAATCTGAACTGAATTTGACTCTATAACTGATAGATTTCTTATAAATTTCCAAAAAGCACCAAAGTCTATTTTTTGCCAATTTTCAAATGCTTGTAGCTTTTAAACGGAAACACTTATATCGTGTCGAGATACATCAAATTTATCCGTATTTCAGAGGCTATCGAATGGCGCAAGAATGAAAAACTTACGCCTTATAATAAGAAAGTTGATTTTTGCGATTTTGGTCGATTTTGATGAAATTTTTGAATCAAAGTCTTCAAATCATCATAACTCAAAAAGTACGACGTGTAGAAAGAAACTACGGCCAGATTTGTGTTCAGCGGTTCAAAATCTACAAGAATAAGTCAAAAAATCGATGTAAAAAATTTCAATATTTTTGACTTTTTGTTTCTACCCTAATCGATAGAAATTCGAAAAAATCCTAAAATGGGGTACTTGCCTAAAAAAAATATTGCACTTTTTATTCTCTAGATGCATGCAAATAACTAAAATAGGCTTAAATATTTTTTTCCCATTTTTTTTATTTCATATTTTCGTAGATATTTGCAATTTTTGTCTTTGGTGACGTCATTGGCCCCCGTATCTAAGACTCACACCTATATTGAATAGACTCTTATTTTTGGCTACTATGCTGCGCTGCTAGCAGAGGGCGCCATATTTTTTACATTGGATCGGCATTCGATTTATATGGAATCTGAGTAAAGCGCCATCATACGATTTCTTTGAGAACTACGTCGAGCTGGGGTCGCTTACGTCACAAATCTCCCACTCCAAAAATTAAAAATTTAATTTTGGGCGTAATATTGACTCTAAAACCAAATAAAAAAATACGGGTCTAATGAAATCGCCTACATTTTCTAAATATTATATTTCCCAAACATGAGGCAAGTACCCCATTGACATTGTTGCTACAAGGGCCTGGAGGTTGACGTTTTCTTGTGCAATCGCCTTCTCTGAGATCAAATCTGAATTCAATTTGACTCTAGAACCGATAGATTTCTTGTAAATTTCCAAAAACCACCAAAGTCTATTTTTTGCCAACTTTCAAATTCTTGTAGCTTTTGAACGGAGATACATCAAGATACATCAAATTTATCCGTATTTCAGATTTCAGAGGCTATCGAATGGCGCAAGAATGAAAAACCTACGCCTTATAATAAGAAAGTTGATTTTTGCGATTTTAGTCGATTTTGACGAAAATATTTAAAAATTACTAAAAATAGCGGGTGTGGTTTTTTAAAAGCGTCTTGACACGAGTCGTTTTGTTAAACGCTCCCACCAATTAAATTTATTGACGTAGCACCTACTACTCTCTGGTGGAGGCGCGACGAGAGACATTATTGTGCGAGACTTGAGTTGGTCTAAAATTAACCGGAATAGATGGCGGGATCCATTTCGATAAGTCAAATAATAACGGATTTAGGAAAAAGGCTCGACGAAAGTTCGAGTGACAACATAAAGCAGTTAGCTTCTGGCTGTTTGTCATTGAGTCGTGTTAACGGATTTCTGAATGAAATTGCGACCCACGCAAACTAATTCTGGATTTTTCGAGTAGATTACAGCTATTACAGCGGACGAAAGGGGGAGCGGTAATGGAAACGAGATTGTAATGGTAGTGTCTGTTTGCACCTGGCAAAATAAAGCAATGCCAGTTACCCATTACTTAATTGGCCGTACGGGCAGCTGCGGCTCGTATCCGCTTTTTTGTTGCTTTTTAAAAAAAAATTAGCCACTAAATCAGCCTAAAAAAAATTTTGCACTTTTTATTCTCTAGATGCATGCAAATAACTCAAAGAGGCTTAAATATTTATTTCTCTTTTTTTTTATTTTTTATTTTTGTAAATATTTGCAATTTTTGCTTTTGATGACGCATTGGACCCCCGTATCCAAGACTCACACCTGTATTGAATGGACTCTTGTTTTTGGGTACTATGCTGCTCTGCTACCAGAGTGCGGGACATGTGTACAGCGGATTGACATTCGATTTATAAATAGAACGCAAGCAATCTGAGTAAAGCGCCATCATACGATTTCTTTTAGAGCTACGCCGTGCAGGGGCCGACTACGTCACAAATTTCCCACTCCAAAAATTAAACAAATAATTCTGGGCGTAATATTGACCCTAGAACCAAATAATAAAATACGGGTCTAATGAAATCGCCTACATTTTCTAAATATTATATTTCCTAAACATGGGGCCAGTACTTCATTCGCCGGTGAAACTCGTACTTAGGTTTTTAACCAGATCCACGGTTTTCTAAACAAAGAGGAAACTCCGGCGGGTTTCCAGTTATGGCGGAAACCCCGGCCGCACATGCCTCCACAACGCAAGCTTGTCCAACAAACTTGATTTCTGTTTATTCCGCGGTTATGCGGTTGCCCGCCGTTAATTATTGAACATAAATATAGACTAATCTCATTTTACTAACTCGCCCAGAAATGTCAATGGACTCTGAACGGTTTTAGTAGTTCTCCAGGAGTTGTCGCTCTCGAATCCAATTATCGTGACTTGCTTCATCGAACAAAAACGCCCCGACCGATGAGTCCTCCAAGTTACCATTGTTCCCTCCCAACATAGGATGGACGACCCGGAGATCCAGGAAACGGTCGAGTCGATCCTGGGCAAGGGCGCCAAAGTGGTCGATTGCGAAAAGAAGTCCTCCATCAAAGAAGAGGAAGTTTTGTTCATCAACGGCATGCCGGTGACTTTGGAGGGTCGCGACGGTCTCGCCATCAAACAAGCCCTGTTGACCGGTCAAGTCCCCCCGTGCGACCTTCTCAACACCCTCCTTATCAAAACCGGCATTTTGAAAGCGCCAGTCAAACTCGACACCTCATTGAGTGTCAAATCGACTACCGTCACCAAAGAAGAAGTGACGGTTTCCAGAGACGGCAAAGTTGTGGACGAGAGAAGTCGCGAAACTAAAGAACAAAACTTCTACACCAGTGCCATATCTGAAGTGTTCGAACCGATCAAACTTATCCCGACAGCGGAACTTTTGGGGGGCAAGTACCGGGGGAAGTACGGCGAAAACGGAAAGTTTTCCGACAATAACGGCTACGAAACCGGCAGTGATGGCAAGTTCGAATCGAGTTCGAGTGCGTCGAGTTGCGAATCGGACGGACCGGGGGGCTATCAACCCAAAAGCTGTCTCAGCAAAGATTCGGGACACTTGAGCAACTCGGCGTCGACCAATAAAGCGGGATGCACGCCGAGTTCGGCGGACTCGATGAGCTCCCTGGACGAGACTGATTTTGCGACGGAGCAAATGGGGAGGTGCGCGCCCTTCAACGGCAACGGCTACCGCAACGGATTCGTAAGTACAGTCCGCTAGATGTGCGCCAATAACGGGCGCTATTATGGTAAAAGTTACAACTAGTTGCAAAAGAAACCGGACGGAGCCTCGGGTCTACCAATTTTATGGAAAATGAAAAGTCTGCTTCATCAAGCATTTCGGACCGTTTTGAAACCTTTTATTTTCCGTAAGATTGGTAGACCCGAGGGTTTGTCCGGTTCTTTTGCAACTAGCTGTACGCACTTACGTTATTGACTGAGTGCTGCTGGATTATTGCGGATCAACCTCGATGTGTTGTTGTTTTTACCACCACATGTATGTACTATGTCAACACATGAATCTCATGCTTGATTCTTTATGGGTCGTATTTAACAGGCTACCAAATTTACCGAATATTTTCATACAAAAAAATACTTTTATTTCCCAAAAATACTAAATGCTCACCAAAATTAAGAAAATACATAATCTTAAAGCGACTACCAAATATTGACATAATGCTGGCCTCTTATATATTTTGTTCGTCAAAATAACTTTTGTTGACCAAAAATACTAAATGTTCACCAAATTTTATTCCGCATTTAATTCTAACATAATACCCAGATATTTAATTTTCGACAGTGTCTTATATTATTTACCAGTTAAAAATACTATTTGTTGATCAAAAATACACAAGCAATAAAATGTTGTGCAAATGGTAAATAATTTTATGCAAAATTATAGATGTAGATGTGCTAGGGCAAGGAAAATAAGAGTAGAAATAGAAGTGGTTTGCACAAAAAAAGATATTGATTTCCGTAATATATAAATGCTTTGCTGTAATTGGCTTGCATTATGTAAAACGTAAAACTTCTTTTAGTGGTAATTTCTAATCGTGCTTTAAAAAAAAAATACAGGGCTCTGAACTTACCTTGTACAAAACTTTTTTCGCGTGCCTCTTGTCTGGAAGCGCAAGCGGCAAGAAGAGATGCGCGAGCATATTTCATTTTTGGAGTAATAGAATAATTATTTGACGCACAAATAGTTTTTTTGAGAAACACTAAATATAAATGGATAGCGCGAATATTTATTATGTACAGCACGGACGCGTAACTTGAGCGTTCTAAATTTGGTGAACATTTAGTAAAATTGATGGACGTATAGAATTTAAAATGTAAGCAATGGTAAAACAATACGCAGCATAGTTATTTTAGTGGTGATGTTCTCATTTTCTGATGTAGAATAATTTGGGTTTCATTTAGATTTTTTGATGCTCATTAAATTTTCTGGTGGACAGTGCAAGGGATGTATGGTTTAATTTAGTGTACATTATATTTGTTCCCATTCTTTATTTGTTTAATCAATTTGTTTGTTTCCGTTTGGTATTATTGTGAAAACTAGGCGTTCGAGACGCGGTCAGGGTCGTGATTAAGGGTGTCGATGCGCCCTTGCGCTTATCCTGCAACGTGTTCTTTTGCTTTACTGAACTGCGAAAGTTGCATCAAACAAGCAGAAAATCCCAACATTGGCAAAACAGGATAATTTTCCAGTCGCATTTTCCTCAAATAACTGGAGCTCATCTGCACGCGTTCTGTTTGTGGGATATCAAAATTTTATTGCGACACCACGTGTAAACAACGTCGTAGTGCGAGCTATCCCTATTTACGCCGAAAATAAAAATTGTACGTCATCGGTTGGGAAATTTCAGAAATTCCCGTGCTTTTCCCTGGATAATTTATGCCAAGGTCGCGATTGTTTTAAAAACGTTTTGTTTACAGAATAAGAGTCCCGCGTGATCAACATTGCATCCACCTTGAGTGTTACAGTTGTGAAATTTTTTCCGGACTTGTTTGTTTTGAAAGTCGGGTCATTTTTGTGACAAATTGTCGTTGGCTTTGTTGTAGTTGCCAATCACGCCCACGAGCTTGTTCCCCGGTTTAATTGTGCGATTTGTTATTTTTAGCCCACCATTTTTGGGACCGTCGCCTCCGACCTCACGCCGAAAGACTGTTCAAATCGAAGGGTAAGTTCAGTTGATTGGGGTAGGGTGCTGCACGTATTGTCTGGGTTCGGGTGGAATTCAACGCGAAGATGAAGAGCACTAAAGGAAGCTAAAGAGGAAACAACAACCAACCACTGGAAACCTAACAACTAACTAGATTGGGAAATCTATTGTTTTGCGCAAAAAGTAGTGATCTCCTTCCTAAAATAGTTTTTAGTAGTCAACCAAGATAACTTAAGTGAGCTGGGGGTGTATCGACCTACTAAAGATTACATATTTGATAATTACTTACATATGTCAGAGTTAGAGTAGTAGTTGAACTGCCCATATGTTAACTTCTTGTAGTGTTTGACTCACACTAATGATTAACCTTTTCTAACTCCAGAGCTTGCCGCAAACGCCTCAACCTAAAAGCTTCTCCGCCGCCTACAATGGCGAAGCGGGCCAGGAGATCGCGTCCGAGCCCGGCTTGCAGCAAGACAACGTAAACCCGACCAGAAGCCGCCTCCAGCCCGCATTCTAACCGCGAATTTAATTTTGCAGGCCCTGGTTTACCGCGACGGCAACCTCCTGTCTGGTTCTTTGGAAGCCCTCATCCAGCACATGGTTCCCACCGACACCTACTACCCGGATCGAGCCTACTTATTTGCGTTTCTATTGTCCTCCCGTCTCTTCATCAAACCGCACGATTTACTCGCAAGGGTCAAGACTCTTTGTGAGACGCAGCAGGGTTTCGGCAGTACGAACAGTGCAACCTCACTTCCGGGCCAGACGAAATTCACCGAACATTTGGTGCAGTTGCTGGCCGAATGGACGGAGACATTTCCGTACGATTTCAGGTAAAATCGCTACAACCCCCTCGATTCAATTTTTTTTTAATAGTTGTGTTATCCGCAGAGATGAAAGGGTGATGCAACACGTTCGAACTATAACGCAGCAGTGCTGCAACATCAACTCGAGTCTTCGCGCTAACGTTTCTTCGATGCTCCACAACTTACTCCAGCGATTGACGGCTCTCGAATCCTACGAAAGAACCCTGGATTTGTCCTCGCAACCCCAAGACGAGAATTGCACTGATATTTCGGAAGTTTGTCCGAGGCCGGCGGTTTTAGCGCAACAACTCACCCACATGGAGTTGGAGAGGTTGTCGTTTATAGGGCCGGAAGAGTTTGTGCAAGCTTTTGCTAAAGAGAATCCGCATCTAGAAACTTCGTTCAAAGACATGAAGAAGACGCATAATTTAGAGCAGTACGTCCAGTGGTTTAATAGACTGAGCTACTTTGTAGCAACCCAAGTTTGTAAAGTAAGTCGGGTAGTTTTTCGGTGGTTGAAGGTTAATCGGCGATTTTTAGTACCAAAAGAAGAAGCAGCGGGTCAGGGTTGTGGAGTTTTGGATAGAAACAGGGCGAGAGTGCTTCAATATTGGAAACTTCAACAGTTTGATGGCGATAATAGCGGGACTAAACATGTCGCCGATCTCCAGGCTGAAGAAAACGGTAGGTTCGCGTTTCGGTCCAGAAATTGCATCTAAAAGCTCGTTAAACTTCACGCAGTTGTCAACAACTAATATTACGTTATTCTAAATTTAACTTCTTTTTGATGGGGACTTGGTTGCAACAGTAGTTTTGAAAAAGTTCCTGCGGGAAATCGCCAGATGATTCTAATTGTGGTTCTTGAACAAATAACTCTTTCGCAGTGGAACAAGATCCATTCGGGCAAGTTCGCCATCCTGGAGCACCAGATGGACCCCAGCAGCAACTTCAGCAGCTACCGGAGCACCTTGAAGGCGGCGATGTGGCGGAGCCACGGCGCCAAGGACCAACGCCAGAGGATTGTCATTCCGTTTTTCAGTCTTTTGGTCAAGGATCTGTACTTTCTCAACCAGGGCTGCTCGAATAAGTAGGTGGCGTTGGCGCTTGTTGGGGCCGCTAGTAATTTGTCGTTTCAGACTCCCCAACGGTCATATTAACTTTGAGAAGTTCTGGCAGTTGGCCAAGCAAGTCACCGAGTTCATGGCGTGGAAGCAGGTGACTTGTCCGTTCGAAAAGGACCTCAAAGTTATCTCGGTGCTGCAACACGGCCCGATTCTCAACGAAAACGCCCTAGCTCTAGCCAGTTTCGAGTGCGAACCGCCCGAGAACAACCAGGAGAAGGAGAGGTGCAAAACTTTGAAGGCCGATAGTTCTGCGACTTAATGCTAGGTTTTTGGAATGTACAAAGTTTATTTTTTAATAACCAGTTTTTATTGTAACCACTCATTTGTAAATAGTTCGTTTTTGTACAGCTTCTTTAATTTTTATCTCAACTCGCCAGCGAGAACTTCCTAATAGAAATGGATATTTATGTTTACAATACTTATTGTGATTTTAATAGCTCTGTAAGGATAATTTTAGTTCAAACCATGCACAATTTTAGTACCTACTTAAACTTTGCGAAATTGCGCAACTTGCCATTTCAACCCACGGCAAATTAGAACGGCAACGTTGTAGATTTGCGCGTTACTTTTGAAAATTGCCATTGTCGAGTATTCCGCCTGATTTTAGCTTTAATGATTTTCGAGCAAATTTGATATACTTAGTCAGAAGATTGGAAGCGCCCACGTATTTTTAAAATTTTGTACCTATTGATAATGTTTTATACCTCAATGTTTTTACATACATTTATAACAATGTACTTAACATATTGACCAACGTATTAACAGTATTTAATCTAAATTTCTTAGTATTTATGCGTCAGGAATTTGATCACATTTGTTATGAACATTGCCATTACACCCTGCACCATTTTATTATTGTATTGTAATGTGATTATGTGGGTAACATACTGACGTGCGACAGATGTGATTACTTCGATCTGCGTCCTAGAATTGTACAAGTTGCTTCGCCTCACCGCAACGCGATATTAAACAACTCAAAAAGACTTAATCTATCAGTATTCTAGTCATTAGGTATAAATGCATCGCTAATTACACTATTCTATGTTGTATTGTAGTTATTTATAAAATGTATAAATTATTTGTATTGTATGGAATTGTTTTATGTATAAACCCTATTAAAATAGCAACTGAATTTTTCTTGTGAGCCCTCCTCAGGAAGACTTCAATGAAGTGTTCTCTTGCATCACAAGTTGCAACTTAATTAACTATAACACTTGAGAGAATGATTTCAATGAAAATGTTTAATGCCAGTTTGCCATAAAGACATCAGTGAACGGGATAAAATAGATAAGGCGAGTCTTCCGTTGTGATAAGGCGAGTGGTGTGTCTTGTCTTCGCTCTGGGGTTGAAATTTCCCGGGCAATAAGTGACTGTGGTCGACTGGTCGGCAATACAGGCACCTGCTGTAGTTACAACTCCACTATCTATGACTGTCAGATCAGAGTGAAATTTGCTTGGATTTGCTCAGAAAATGTGTTTTCGCGCTTAGTGGCGGCCCCTTACAGCACCCAAACTTTCGGCATATGTGCCCCTGATCCCCCACAATCTCCCCGACTTAGCGCTTTTAGAAAAATTTATGTGAGATGGGTAACGTGCACGCTTTCGGCTCGAATCCGCCCCCACCGCCCCCCGGCACGGATTTTCCCAAGACCCCCAAAACCGACGACATCGAGAACCCGGGCCCCTTGGAGGAGATCCACACCAAATGCAAAAGTTAGTCGTCGGTCTTAACCTCACTTTTCTAATTCGCGAATTCTCAGATATATTCCCGACGAATTTTGAGGGGGCGAGAGTCATGCTGACGCGAGGTCTCAGCAATCACTTCCAGATTTCGCACACCATCAACATGAGTTCGATAACGCCCAGTGGATACAGGTTTGGGGCAACGTACGTAGGGACAAAACAAATTTCACCCAGTGAAGCCTATCCAATCCTCCTCGGCGACATTGACCCTTCCGGCAACCTCAACGCTACAATCATTCATCAATTGGCCCCGAAACTGCAGGCGAAGTTTGGAGCTCAAGTAAATAGACGCTAAGTTTTGATGTTGGAAATAACGTTTTTCGGCAGGTCCAAAATTCCAAGTTCACTGTAGGCCAAGTCACTTTGAATTATAAAGGGTCCGACTACACTGCCAGTATGACCGTAGCAAATCCCGATATAATTTCCGGTTCTGGAGTTATGGTCCTTCATTACCTTCAAGCTGTAACCCCCAGACTAGCCTTAGGATCTGAATTAGCCTATCAGAAGGGGCCCGGAATTCCGGGAGGCGAGATCGCGTTATTGAGTGCCGCCGCCAAGTAAGTCGCAAATTTTGGCAAAGTTTTGTCGTTAAAGAAAAATTTAAGGTACACTACGGAAAACGTGCAAATTTCTGGAACTCTGGGAGTGTCAGGCGTGCATTTATGCTACTACCAAAAAGCCAGTAGCCAATTGCAGATTGGCGTTGAACTTGAGGCGAACCCCCGAATGCAGGAATCTGTCGCGTCAATTGGCTATCAAGTAGACTTGCCAAAAAGTGAAATTGTTTTTAAAGGTCAGTTGGGTTCAAAATTCGATTTAAGCTTATTTTGGGTTTGTTGCAGGCCACGTGGACTCGAATTGGTCGGTTGGTGCGGTTCTAGAGAAAAAACTGGCTCCCCTCCCCTTCACGTTAGCGTTAAGCGGTCTTTTGAACCACAATAAAAATCAATTTAGGCTTGGAGTCGGCATTCTAATCGGATAATCACTATCGTGATCGTTTTAAATTCATTGCCCGTTAGAAAATGCGCATTTCACATTATGTTGTAACGTTCCTAATAAAATGTTGCAGTTTTTTTACGTCAATTAATGTTTTTGTCTGGTCCGCCATATATCATTAATTTGTTGTAGTTAGCCTTTTAACGTAATTAAGTTGTTATCGCAATTATTTGACATAAGTTAAACGACAGGCATGTGTTGAGCACATACGTGATTTTATTTATGTGGAGAACATATTTTTCAAACAAACTTCTTTATTGTGTTTGAAAGCCTGTTACATTATTGTTATATTTTTTACAACAACTTTAGAACATTGTACATTAGAGAGTAAATACATTGTTGACACTTAAGACATTTTAGAGTTCTTAATTTGTTGATAGTTAATACTCTTCTTTGGGAAGGAGGGGGGTCAGACTAAGCCGATTAATTAATTGAATTTGTTGTGATTCCATTTCAGATTGTTCAAATGAAACTCTTTTTCGGTGGTATGAAAACGCTTCACATTTGGATTAAAATGTGGAAATCGCACCCAATTGGTAAAATAATTTTTCTGGGACACCTTCAAAAATGTCTTTCTTTTTAACATGTCATGAGCAGCTTTAACCTTTTTAAATACATCACCTTTTGTGACTTGCAAATTCCAAGGCGACATTAATGTACAGTAAATTATTTTGCCAAAACATACTTTCAGGTATTAGAAAAGTAGGCAACGAGGAGATGAAAACTAGACTATTAAAACCAAGCCTAAGTTAGTAAATCTTGATGCGACCATGTTGGTAGAAATCTTGCCATGGATCTAAAACTCGAGAAATCTGGGAGACAAAAAGTAAATGTTAAACCAATTGTTCATATATTGGAAAATTAAAACATTGTTGACATGACGGATCTAATCTTAAATAATTATTTTCTAGGTCTACCTGCCCCCTTCTTCCCCCCTGAAACTTGTTTGTCCTTGCTTCTACTGCTCAAGAGCGGGTGGATTTCTGAAAGAAAAATTATCAACTTTTTTTACCACTAACCTGGTAACTAACCGGCATCGCTCGTGCTCTCCAGAGGAACGTCGTAGGACTTGTACTTTTTCTTTTTCGCCAATGGCTGTCCATTACCTGGGTTGGCCGGTGGTAAATTTGTGTCGGCGGGCGTCCAAACATCTTCCGGATCTTCAATCTACTCAAATTTTGGTTATTAGGGCTAAATCATCGGAGCTCTACAATACCTCGGGGGCTATTGGTAGGAACTGCAGACATCCGGTGTTTTCGTTTTCTTCGTCTGAACTGCAGAAGGCCGGAACTGGTTCGACTGCGCACACGTCCACTTCTAAATCGGTGTCTTCTTTATCGTCGCCGCCACTGGCCACTGACTTGTCTTCGTCGGTGATGTCGAATTCACTTTCTTTTTCGTCGTATTCGACGTTTTCGTCGAGCTCTTTGAAGTCGGGAGCGAACGCCGACCAGTTCTCCACTTGGTTTTGGGCCCAGACACTCACGACGCCTTCAAAGACAAAAACGTCAGAAATTAAGACCGCCCACCCTGTAGATAAAGTTCAGGAGGTGTCGTACACAAACACTTGTTGGCGCTTTATGACTCTTGTTCTTGGCTACTATGCTGCGCTGCTACTAGAGTGCGCGACATGTGTACAGCGGATTGGCATTGGATTTATAAATAGGACGTAAGCAATCTGAGTAAAGCGCCATCATACGATTTCTTTTAGAACTACGCCGTGCAGGGGCCGGCTACGTCACAAATCTCCCACTCCAAAAATTAAAAAATTAGTTCTGGGCGTAATATTAACACTAGAACCAAATAAAATAATACGGGTCTAATGAAATCGCCTACATTTTCTAAATATTATATTTCCCAAACATGAGGCAAGTATCCCTCCTTACTTAGACCTGTTATCAGCTATTTGGTTCCTTACCAGAAGAAATGCTGGCTATAATGGGGCGAACTGGATGCCACGCAACGTCCAACAACAACTCCCCTTTGGTGCCATGAAGAATCTTAACTAAATTTCCAATGGATTTTTCCCAAACATACAGAGCATGCTGTCTTGCAGATCCAGCGCAGATATACTCGCCATCTCCAGAGAAGCAGCACTTCTTCCACATTGTCCTAAAGAATTTTAAACAACTTAGTAAAGACACCCTTCACAAGGGTGAAGGGAGCCCTTTTCATGATTTTAGTGGAAACGACCCTTACTTATTGACCAGATCCTGTAACTTTTGAATGGGTTCTGGTTCCCCATCTCGCCCACAAGCCAAAACTTCTTTACTATCATACACTCTGATGACTCTGTCCGCGGTATTTATCAAGAAGCAACTAAAAACGCAGTCATTTTGAATGATTATTGATTTAAAAACAATTAAGAAACTTACTCGCCCCTTCTGGCAAACTCAATACTTTTGACGGCAGTGGCGCTTGAGGTTCCTATAACTGTCCTAAAACTCGCCTTAACTTCAAGGGTTCTGGAATCCAGCACCAACACTTTTCCTTTAGCGTTGCCTGTATAAACATAATCACCTCGCCTATCAAATGAAGCTGCAATATTCAAATCGCCCTAAAATCACTATTTATTATTAACTCCCCCAAAATGACAAAAAAATTACATCATCGTCGATTGGAACGACTTTGTGACTTCCATTGGTATCAACCAAAACCGCAGCATGTCTCATAGGGCACACCAGCAATCTTTCCATACTCCTCGGCTCAAACTGAACCCTCAATACAGGACACGGAAACCTGTATTTTTGTTCACATTCGCCCAGAAGAATGTCCCAAATGCAGACGGTGTTGTCTGTTGAGGCTGACGCTATCTTATGACCGGATCTGGACCAGCTAATGCTGCAAACTGGGTGAACATGAGCCGAAATGACTTTAGCAATGCCTCGAGTCAAAAAATCCCAAATCACTATCCGACCATCGTTGCAACCAACCGCCAGAAGCGTGCCTCGCTTGTTAAAGGCACAAGTTACCGCTATAGAGAGCGAATCGAGAGTACCATCAAACTCCTCGGGATAGTTTTGCCCAAATGATTCTAAATAGAGCAAAATTAAAAAGTAAAGTCAGAGAGTGGCACTTACATACCCAACAGTTCTAAATTCATTGCGGAGAGTCACAACGCGGCGTAAACGCCCCAAAAAAGTTGTTATTGTCAAAAAGCTAAGGTTATGTGCCAAAATTGTTTGTGATTGCTACTTGCAATCAACCACTGCTATTTTCGTTAAGTTTAGAGTCAGAAAGTTCAAGTATTTGCTTGGGTGTTTGTAGAAAAGTTAAAGGTACCAATTGCATGTCCAGAAATCCCTAAAATATCACCAACGTTGCTGTCAAACGTTCAAATATGGCAACTGACAGAACAAACGACACAAAAATGTCAGACGAAGAGCACGTGGAGGACGTCGAAATTTCGACAGAAACCGAATTGAAGCCTTCAAAAAGTGGTTCAGTTACTTTCCCCAACGAAAACAAGTATGGCCATATCAGAAATAAACTTGTGCGAAACCAGCAGTTCCAGAAAGCGAAGAGAGAAAAGAAGAAGGTTTGTAGGTTATGTTGACAATCAGTTGCTAATTTAGAGTTTTAGGCGAAAAAGCTCGAAAAACGGCAGCGTAAAGTAGAAGGAGCCCCCAAACAGGTGCCTCATACGATCGAGAGTTTGCGAGAAAAGGACGAAACTACTATCAATGATTTAGCCGCTGAGGAAAATGAGCTGGTCCGTCAAGATTTGGAGAGTGATGAGTTCAATGAGTACTACAAACAGTCATACGAGCCCAAAGTGTTGATTACCTATGCGGATAATCCGATGCGAGTACGTTAATAATTTTTAAAAGTGAGGTTAGGTTTTTAAAGCAATTTGTTGCAGAAAACGCGGATTTTTGGACGAGAGCTGCTCAGGATTATCCCCAATTCGGTTTCGTTGTTTCGAAACAGGTCCGGTGTTAAGAAAATCGTTCAAAGCGCCATAAAGAAAGATTTCACTGATGTGTTGGTGATCAATGAAAACCGCAAAGAGCCCAACGGACTTTTGGTGATTCACTTACCTAATGGTCCAACGGCACATTTCAAAATTAGCAATGCAAAAATAACAACAGAATTGCGAAAGAACCATAAGGACATAACCGCGCATCGCCCCGAAGTGATCTTGAATAATTTCACAACTCGCTTGGGGAACACCGTGTCGCGTATGTTAGGCGCCCTCTTCCACTACGACCCCGAATTCGTTGGTCAGAGAGCGGTCACTTTCCACAACCAACGTGACTATATATTTTTCCGCCACTACAGGTAAGAGTTGGGTTAGCTTTAAAAATTTTATTTGATGTAACAATTTTATAGATACGGCTTTGATAGTGAGGGTAAGAAGGCGAGATTGAAGGAGTTGGGTCCTAGGTTTACGTTAAAGTTGCGGTCTCTTCAAAAGGGGACTTTTGACAGCAAGTACGGTCAGTATGAGTGGATTATTGATGGACGTCGGCACTCAATGGAAACAAGCAGAAGGAAGTTTAACTTGTAACTTAGTTTCTTTGTTAATAAATCAATTTGTGTAAATTATTGAGAATTTTGTTTGGTGGAGGCGCTTGGTCCGGTCCTGTTTAATTAGTGTCAGGTGTTTGCGCCAGGTGGCGCTGCCCGCTTATTTCAAATAAAACAACATGGCGGTGTTGAGCCTGTTTTTCTGTCACTTCAAACTAATTTTAACAATATCAAATTGCAACAAATTTGAATGAGTTCGGTCGCGTTACGGAAAATTAGCGGTCGCAGTGTAGTGCAGTGCTGTGTTGTTGAGGAATTTCTAATATTACCCCGAACCCGCCGTCCATTAATTTTTGTTTTGGTGCTATTTAAAACTGGAAGAAAACTATAAAGGAACGGGAAATTCACGGTAAGAGTCTCCAGTTCGTCGTAAATTTTGATTGTTGTGGCTTTTCCATTCAGAATTCGGCCCAAATCGCGAAATTGGGCGGAAAATCGGCGATTTTTCGATAGCTTTGGCGTGGTCGCGCTTTTCCCGATTCGTTTGTTATTGTTGTTGTTTGTGGCGTTTGGTCCGACTGCTATCAACAATTACAGCTTTCCCGAGTGACATAACCTTTAAGCAGTCATCCAACTAGTCTGACAGGTGTACACGTGCGTTCCACGAGCAGTACCGAGCTGGGCAGGCGCATCGCTTTTAAAATGCCTGGCTAGATTTTACCGTAATCAAGCAGGCATTGCCGATACACCTGCTGGAGTAGTTGTTCGCTATTATTTACAACGTTCGTAATTACATTAACGTCAGAAGAGCGCGAGGGGCCGCCATGGTCGACAATGACCCCTTTAAACTGCTCGCAATGCCCCCAAACCCCCAAGAATCGCAGTAATGCCAGCTTTTAGCGGGCACGACTGACCACGCCTCCAAAATTGACAGTTCTTGTGTTGACGTCTACGGGACGTGGCCGGGGCACCCCCAACACCCAACATTGCCCGATGCCCAGAAGAAACTGACCAAAATTGTTTAAACATTCAAAATGTTTTCTGATTCAGGCATTTCCATTGTTGACAATTAATTTTTTGAATAAAAATTGGAAGAAGTTCTTTTGTTTCACAGCTTTCTAATAAAACGTCAGAAAAAAAAGAATCGTCAATGAGTAGGCTCTGCTGGATCAAAGCAGAGCAGAAACTTAACCCTGGAAAACGTTAACGTTTGAAACGTCATGTTATGTAATTTATAGTCCAGGAAGAAGTCTTAGGTAATGGTTTACAATGCCCACTTTTCGCTTTTTGGGGCGTTTTTTTTTTGGAAACCATCGTGAAACATTATTATAATGCCATTTTAAGCAATAAAATGTTGTGCAAACGATAAATAATTTTATACAAAATTTATAGATGTAGATGTGCTAGGGCAAAGAAAATAAGAGTAAAAATAGAAGTGGTTTGCACAAAAAAAGATATTGATTTTTGTAATGTACACATGGTGAGGAATGCTTTGGTGCGAGGGGTAAACCGCTGGCCTCAAACTGTACACCATAATTCCTTTTCATAAAAATAATCCCCACAATTCATCAATAATTTCCTTATTTTGTAATAAATCCTCAGAACTCTTGAAAACCCTCGGAATTCCTCCACATCTTCCATAACTCCTCCAGAAACCTTGATAATTCCTTATTAATTCCCATAATTCATGTAGAATTCCAGGTAATTATTAGGAATTTGTCACGTTTTGTCAGTAATGTAAATTAAATGCGTTCTACGGTTATCTAAAGTAATTTATTTATACTCAAGAGCAAATTAAGAACAATATTCGGAGAAAAAAAATTAAAAAACAAAAATTTGAGTATTGAAGCAAAAATTGAATACAATTTATCTCAATTTTCATTCATTTTCATGTGTTCATACGTTTTGGAAATTTTCTCAAACGTATCATCATCCAACTCAAATGGTTCGACGTCCGTTGCAAATTTAATTGTGCCATAGAATATATACTGACGTTCAACAATCGCAATGTCCCGTTTAATTTTCAGTCCCGCAAACCTTCTATTCTGCTTCCTATCCTTCTGTAAGAACTTAATTTTGAAAATTTTACCTGACGCCTCCCCGTCAATAATTTCCACAATTTTGCCAAGATACCAGCGTTCTTAGTAGTAAACTGCATAAAATCTCTTGCAGTCAATAACTTCTCTTTTGGTCTCAATTTCGGTACTTTGCGTTTCAACTTTCTTTTTTAAAGGTGCCCCACTGAGTACATGATTTACCCCATCCTCAACATTGTCCGACGAGTAACTGGGTACTTCGTTATCTACATAATCAGAAAATGTCTCAGTGTCCGTACTATCGGCATATGTAACATGGGTATCAATCAGCTTCTGATGATTCAGAATCATCTGACGTTTCATTTTTTAATGATTTTTTATATTTAGCGCTCCGACTTGATTTGTAATTTTTGGTGCATTTTACCTTGCCCTTGTACTTATATGACTTTGAGCATGACTTACACTGTAACTTCTTCTGCGATGCTTTGGTGTTATTAATGAATCTTCGTAGTCGATCTGTGCTGACCCTACCTTTTGTTTCTCCCAAGAGCCAGCTTAACGAAGATTTTTTAATAACAACCGACTTTCCACCTCTGCGCATGAGCAGAGGCCAGTAGTTTTGCAGCAAGAAAAAATAAATCCCATGTAATTCCCGCAACATCTCTAATCAATCTCCGTAATTTCAAATAAATCCCCATAATTCCGGATAATTTCCATTAACTCCCAATAAATTCTACTAAGTAAAAATAAGTCTCCGAAATTCCTGTAATTCCTCAGCGGTTTACCTTTCGCTTTGGTGTAATTAGTTTTTTGAAAATTTTCTTCTTTCACTTCTTCTTTAGACCTAGTAACTAGATTCACTTTTGTTTATTTTTGTGCCTGTAATTAATTCGAAGATCGATCTACTTTCCAGTTATTAGATTTTTGGGGAACGTGCCAGTTTCCTGTTCCGGGAAAACTCGTATCCGTCTGTTCGTGTCGTCCTTGCATTCTGCTTCTCGCCGTAATGGCCACTAAATTATTCCGACGCCCTTACTTTTATAACTCGCTTTTTTATCGGATTGCAAAACCACCCCTCTATTTACTCCTTCGGAGATTTATAGGAGCAGGACATGGAACATTTTTTATTGGGAATAATTGATGAGAGCACCGGTTGGCGTGCGTTATTGGATAATGCGGGGGTAGCAGTGCAGTTGTTTCCCAACCCCGTAGATTACAGAGTTGCTTTGATGTTGACAACACAAATGCCAGAATCGATAAAGAAACAATGATTTAACGTCGTGATTGCTTTTCCGTAATCGCAACATTACCAACCAAGTTGAACTCCTGGAACGGTTCAATGGGAATGGCAAAGTATAGCAGCACTGTAAAACGGGTCGTTAGGAAGAATGAGTTTGTGATAAGACGAAGATTTGACCAGATTCGAAAGCTGCGGCCAGTGGCATAACTTCAGCAAAAGGGGGGCAGACTACTAAGGAGCTCACAAAGCCTAGTTCTAATACCCCGTTTACACTCAGCTCACTGCTGTGGCAGTGAGCAGGGAAGTAGGCAGCGCGAGTATGTAGACGGGTCACTCGCGTTGTCACTGCCGCATGCTCATGCCCATGCCCATGCCCATGCTCCTTTCGGTGGCGGTATTTTGGACGGAAGTCAAAGGACTGACAGCACTGCAGGTCGCACTATCTGCCGACGCGACAATTTCAACGTTCTTCATTGGCGGAGAGTTGACGTCAATGAGTGTGGAGGGCTGAATGTAAACGCTAACTTGCTTGGAAGGCTGCCGCGGGAGTATTTAGGGAAGGACAGCGGGCAGCGCGAGTAGCAGCGGCAATGGTGGCTGAGTGTAAATGGGGTATTAGAGTGAAAGAAGCCTTGATTGTCCCGGGGTGAAGTTGGGACTCTCGCTCCGGGCTGCGCCTCTTCCTCTCGCAAAGTGTGCCGTGTTGGTGCTAATTACCTCCGCGGACATCAAAGCCGCCTGGATGGCTAGCGTGCCGGCGTAATAACGGAGGCGGCGTATCTAGGCCGGACGTAAATCACTCGGCCGCTCCTCGCCACCGTCGCAATACGCCACTGTTTGCCGGGTTGCGGCTGGTCCTGGCTCTTTTCAAGGGTAATAACAACAAGAACAACCTCCTGTTATGGTGGCAGATCGCCCGTTTCGACAACGGTTCGCGTTATCGCCTCGATTGGACGTTTGCGTGATCGCTTTCCTCCCTCCGCCAATGACGATTCA
This sequence comes from Schizotus pectinicornis, assembly GCA_951805265.1. NCBI lineage: Eukaryota > Metazoa > Arthropoda > Insecta > Coleoptera > Pyrochroidae > Schizotus > Schizotus pectinicornis. The sequence goes on from OX638203.1 coordinate 20,600,934, forward strand.
ATCGAACCGACCTCCACGGGTCGGAGTCGCGGTGGTCGATCGCGGAGGCGGCCACGACAACGAGACGTGGTGATCCTCGAAATCGGAAAGCCATCATCAACGTCGGACTGCACGCTTCGCTTCGAAAACTGCGCCGTTTACGTGGTCCATTAGTCTGAAACAAAAGATCGGTTCGCGGTAAGCTGCGGTTTCATGGGCCGGTGGCGCCGCTTTTGGCGGGTGCCGCAATCATGGTTCAACTCCTCTAATTAACGGCGACAGCTGCCCTTGCCGCCCCCGGCGAAGAAACGACGAAATCGAAAGGAAGGATAGGGCTGCAGAACGGAATTGGTCATCCCTGTTGAGCGGACACCGTGTCTTCCTTACTGTTGCTTGGTCAATGCCCGCTCACCTTTCCCTTGTTAAGTAAACTGTGGTGATTTCGGACATGCAACAGGCGGGTGCTGGCCAAATTTTATGAGGTAACATGAGGTAGCGAGACTTCCTACTCATTATCTCGACCAACGTCCAGAGTAATTGCCAGACCTCCCAGGATAGCCGGTAGCGTTGGTGAAATTTGGCGAAATCGTTTTTGGCATCTGCTCGCGAGAAGGTCTGATAAGGGAGAGTTCGTGCGCTGGTGGCTATTCTGCATGCTCGTTATAGAGCGGAAGACCGGCAATTAGCGGTATTGAGCGGCGACAATTAAAGGGCGTTCGCTTCGTTAAAAATCGAATTGTTTACCCCCCGGTTTACGTCGTTTCCAACAAAAATAATGGTAATAACGGATTGTCCTTTCCGATTGCGTGGGATAAAGGCGGCTGTTTCAGTGCGTGCACATTCCCATGAAACGGTGGCAAAGACCTGCCTCGATTATGCCCCGACTTCACCCCTTAATGGGCGGCCGGTGGAGAATGCCGCTTATTGATAAGTCACGACGCTGATAAATCGCCCAGAACTCTCGACTGCATAATCGCGAATCGATATGGTGCAACCGGGAGATGTAAAGAGGGAAATCGCAACAGTTGCACTTACATATGTACCGGCATATACTATTCCGCACTCACTTGTTTAATATGTATGATGCATCCAGTCATTACCCAATTATGGTAAAGAAGCGTTAGCATTTTGTGTCGTGTCTTGAAGGAAAAGTTACAATTGAGCTTATCACACGCTAAATCTACCGTACTAATTGTTGTTATTATACGTCTAATTAGTACTTTTTCACGATTTTCAGGGAATCAACGAGACCATGGCCGCCGAGTCTTCACGCCGTTGCGAGGTAACTCTTCCACCAGTGTTACGTAGCCGATACCTAAAACGCCATAGCGTCTGTTCCTCCGTAAAACCGACGATTTGGTTCGAAGGCTCGAAGGTATCTTTATGTGGCGGAAATCATTATAATGACGTTGTATAGGGTACAACGTTTACACGCAATCCGGGGGTATTTTTAACCGCATCTATGCACTTGTGGCATCTTTTTATGGCGCAGATGCGCTATAAGATCAAGCCAACACAGTCAACCCTTCGTTTCCACGTTTTCGAAAATAGACCCAATCTTCCGGGAAGACAAATTCCCTTAACAAAATGCGGCCTGATAAAGATGTTGCACCTTTACCCTATTTAGAAGAACAGTTTCTCATGAGCCTTCCGGAGTTAGCCCTTCATAAACGAAAAGAGCGATTAACGTCTTCACGCAATTGATCCTTTCGGAAGCTTTATCCTCTGTTTTGATCATCCTGGAAGATTCTGCGAAGGGCCAAATTTTGCCAAAAACCGAAATTGAGGCACAGTGGCGAAGTGATCTTCTGGAAGCTTTATCACGTGATGCATTAATGGGCCTGGAGCATAATGGGAAGTTGTGATATTAGTGCCAGCTTTACTGCTCGCCCTGGCAGGTAAGTGAGAACAATGTACACTAACAGATTGGTTGGAGGCGGTCCTGTTGTTGCAAACAAGAAGTTGCGTCCCGGCCGTGAATCGCTGGACCTCCTTTGACGTCTTTGTGGTCACCGGGTGAATTGTCGGACCCCCGGACTGACCGGAACCATGAATGAAATTCCACAACTTCCCTTTCACCTTCCGCCTCTTGTTGTTGGACGTCAAGGTAGGTCCGGCCGTGTGGGATCGTAGTAAGTGCTTAAGCTATAGGTACTGACTGGCGGCGCTTGTTTATGGATTGTGCATGGGTGTCTCCGGCGTACATACACGAAGAACGTACAGACGGAATGAATGAGTCATTCACGGGTTGGCCGACATCGGACGGCGCGTCTGCGGAGGATAGTGGGCTCCGAGTCCTCTCATCAACAGTCCGGTGCACGACTCGCGAGGATATCCGCCGCCCAGGCCGCCTCACGTCCCGTGTCGGTAATCACCACTTTAGTCTTTAGTGTTTTGACACTGGTCATAACGCAATTGCTAGGACTGCGCGATATATGGTTTCGACGGATATCTTGCGCTGGATGAAGGAACGATTGTGGAGTTTGGAGGATAAAGAAGAATATACCACGCGCGGATAAGCCGACACAATACCGGTAATGATACGTTGCATTGACGCAAAGCGGAAGAAGAGGTGTTCATTTATAATATCGTCGGTACGGGCTCGACCGCCCGAACAAGTAAAAACTTGTCCCGAGAGACGGAATGGGACCGTTCCCGACATCACCTGCCTGATGCGGCGAACAAGACTTGCGTTTCTGCGGTCCATTGAAGTCGCAAGGGATAGAGAGACTCGCTCGTTAGAACTACTCTTAATTGAAATATTATTATGTTGCAGTTGCAGTCAAGAATATGGCTACCGAGAGAAGAAAGCATGGTGCTTGTGCTTACGAAGGATCAGCGCTTTGTAAGGTGACTTCAGGTCAGTTTCTAGAAACGACGTAGCCCAGAAGAGCCCAACTAACGATAGTGTTTGGAATGAATATATAATTAAGAGCTACAGGAACATGATGTAGAAGCATTTTGCTAAGAAAGATCTAAGAAGATCTCTTTAGTCGCAGTTCGGAAAGGCTAGAGAAAGCCAAACGAATCCTCTGCAATCTACAAACTACAATTGTGCTTAGATGGGAAAAATTTAGATTGTAACTAAAATGGCATTAAGTTTGAGTTGGCTTCTATTATAATCTATCCTGCTACTCATAATAATATGATTGTAGTCTGCACTACTTAACATCTCAACATAGTCAGTCTATGTCAAGTTTTATGCGAAGTGCCGAATGTCATCGTATAGAGCGCCAGGAGATAGCTGCATTAAATTAGATGAGCATTCTCCTGAGCCCTTTCCTTTTGTCCAATTAACTTTTTCTTTGCTAATTTTGCTCAAAAATTTAGCACCATGCCCACACAGTGGAAGGAGTTTTTTTGAGCTAGTTAGCATGGGCTCTGGACAGAACGAGACTGACTGACCTGTCGTTGATCCTTAATAATACAGACATAACCTATTCTGACTCGTTTAACAGCATTTGAAGGAAGAAATAAGGTTCCGAGTAAAAAGACGGATGATTTTAGATATATCCAATGAGTTGAGAGTTATAATTGGTTGTTTGGGTTGAGAAGGGGGTGTGCTGTAGCAACTCCTGCAGGTCTTCGGGAAGGTTGGCTGTCGCGGGATGGAGCTCGCTGCAATGGGGATGATGCCGTTGCTGTCTGGGCCATCCGCTTTTCGGCACTGCTGTGGTGGCGGTCCGGAATTGGGGCGACCCGCAGACCTGAAGTGCTGTTGTGGATTTGAAAGCGGCGTTGTTCCTTTCTGCCAACCGCACGCCTCTTCCGGTTCCAATTTAAATTGGAGCTGATGGTCTTTATTTGAGAGGTTATCGCGTTGATATGGTGTTTGTTCGGCGGGTTTCGCGCAGCTGTTTCGTGATTTTTTCGTGACCGTCCTCTTGGACCTGGTCCATCGCTTGTCACCGAGAGGCGGATGCGATGGCTTCCTATAGTCAAACGGTCGGTTCGCGTCGCGACGTGCATGTTATAATGAAAGTGAGAGAGGTCTCATCATATCCGCCGTTTCGCTAAAAATAGCGTCGCATCACGATTATGACGGAAATTTGGAAATTATGCTCTGCAGCTCCACATTGGGGGATGATGACGTGAGCAGGTAGAGGAAAGCGGAAGATGGTCGTAACGCCACGTGCACACGTGCTGCGGACCCGACTTGCATCTGTCTCTACTTACTAATACACAGTTAGACACTTCAAATCCACTCACATGTGCTTCGCAATTATACGCAGGGCCCACATGTTCGCGTATCCTTTTCTTCTGATGCTGTTTTCCTCAAGGTGTGCCGCGCCGTTCGTCATCCGGTCACCGCAGACGCGTGTCTGGAGGAGGAAACAACGGATAAGCTCCAACACTGGTTGCGGCCAATTCAATACCATCACGATTGTATCGATTGGTTAGGGGATTTTTTGCGTGATGCACCTTGGATAAGTGTACAGTTGCAGCGGAACGCCGAAGGCTGCCTCAATTTTGCCAACAATTGCTTTTGAGGAAACACCATGTAATCTCGTTACCTTACCCAACAAGTATGTCGCGATTTTTTCATCTATTGTCGTTGCGCATTCAATTATCGTTGCGACAGTTCCATAAGCTCAATTTGCCTTATCTCCATCGCACAACGCGAAATCGACTCGAACGAACCCTTTCTAAAATATTCATAGCGTCTCGAGGGTGCGTCTCCGCTTAACTGATACTTATCGTCTCGGAGAGAGGGTGTTTTGTGATCTACCTGTTTCGATAAAAAAAAATATTAATTTTAAACCAAATTGTGTTTCACTTCAGGTGTGTCCTATTCACGATCGATTAGACGACCGCCGGTTATCGCCAGACGAATCGCAGCTTGAAGGCGAAAACGGGGCCCCTCAATTAAGGCGTTTTTTTCTCTTCGGTTAACTTAACCTCCCCGTTCGGAGGTTTTTTGGCATTTCGCCCCTTTCGAGTTTTTTCTTTCTTTCGAGGGGAGTGTATCGGCTTACGGGAAACCGCACGCGTCGTTTACACGGCTTTTTGTCAGTTTTGACAAATTCTGACTGGGTAAATAGGAAGGAGCTGTCTCTCCAATTGCGACTTCCTTATAACCAGGTTTTTTTAGTGGCGCAGTGTATAAATTACGCGGCTTTAGAAGCAATTTTCCCCAAATTCCCGCTGGAAATAAATCACCCTTGCAGAAGCAGCATGAATATACAGTTAAAAATACATCAGATTTGACAAATTTACGAGACAAGATCTTGGTTGTTTCCATCGATCAGATTATGAAATTGCTGGGGTATTGGCCTCTTCCAAAATTCCTCGGTTAATTCCAGTTTTTTCGATAGGGTGCTACTTTGGTTCTCGTTTAGAATTAGAAGCTTCCTAAACTGAAAAGAAAAGTTTTGCGCTCAACACTATTACTCAGTAAAAGTAAAAGCAACGATGTAGTTGTAGGTAAGCTGTAGAGTGCAGCTAGTAGATATACAGTGTGATCAATAAAACTTATGATCAAGGCAACTTTGCAATCGCAATTAGACATCACGTGGTTACTGGCCGATCACTGTCACTTGAGTTGTCATCTATTTGAGGAAGAAGATTTGTCAAACTGGGTGGGAAAAGTTAGGTTATAATGATTAACTGTTCATGGAAACGTAAGAAAGAGTTCGGAGAATTGATAACGGTGTACCTGGAAGGGGGTGGTAAATGCCTCATCGGACATGGGGTTTTTGCGGACGGGCCTGGAAGGCCGTGTGTAACGTGTGGATAGTGATCGGAAGATGTAATTGATGGATGGCGCTGCCATCGCTATAAATAAGCTCCAAGTATAGTCGATTCCGGCCGACTACCGGGTACCCACTGGGCTCTTGGTAGTTTACGGGTTATTCACGCGTTAAAATTAAGACGGACCAGTCACGGAACAACTAGAAATAGACTCGTCCTAATCTTGATTGAACAAGTGTAACAAATTTAACCGGACTCACCCACAACGACACTATCTGCCTCCTTGTCTGGTCGGCTGTCCGCCGTGTGTTGCTAAGCGAATTGCCAACGGCAGTCCGAGCAAATGGGTTTAAAACACGGAAAAGTCTCGGACTAATTGAAATTATCAATAAGTCACCTTTACGTCCGTTGGTTAATGGACGGCGTTGGTTGCTTTTTGGGCTGATAACGATTTAGGTCGACTTAAATGAAGCTTTATTAAACCAAAAACGTCAATGTTACTTCTGGACTTGGCGTCTTAAAAAACAGGGTAGAATCCTACAAATTTAGCTGTTTTCCCGATAACAACCTTTGAACCAGAGAAAAATGTGAATCACCGGCGGGGTTCGAACCTACAGCCCGTCCGCCCTCCGCTCTCGAATTCGGGATGCACTAACCACTGTGCCACGGGGCTCACGTACTTTCTCTCTGTTCAACCCTGCTCTCAACTCTCTCGAGTTCCCAATCGTCTCAACACAAAAGAAAACAACCGAAAAAAAATTTGGCGTCTTTAAACTGACTTTTGGTCCTTACTGACCGTTATTCCGGAGTTTCCTTAAAATAGCTCGATGCCAGTGGTCTTGAATAATCATCGTTGCATAATTGAACGGAGTAGGCACGTAATCGAAAAATTTAATGAGCTCGTGTACGCTTTATGATTAATGGTGTGACGATACTGACCCGGTGTAGGTAAATATGCAAAATCGACCTGATTGTGGCGATAATCCGGCAAGGAATGTGCATATTCACCATCTGCATCCAGGATGTCGCTATTTGCATTTTTGTTAATTCTGGAGTGTGTTTGACTGGAAACAACAATTATTTCGGGTGCAACATTTTAACTCAAGTCAATGCGAGGATGAGTTCATTAGCTTGGCGGTTCACACTGATGCGTCGAAGTTGGCATTATTGCGAGTGTCCAATGCAGCGAATTCCCATACGAAAATACCAAATGGGGTTATTTACTCGACGCCTTTCGACAAGCCAACAATGCACTCGAACCGAACGAAATTCAATTACGTACGTACAAGGAAGATTAACAACACTTTTGCCTACCGGGTGAGAAGAAACCCATGTGTAATAAAAATCAACATGTCATGGACGGAACTTTTACCATTCTAATGGAACCACCAATCGCAGGAAGGAAAGAATTTGTACGTACGTCACATTAAATTGGGCAGACGTTGCGATAAAAGGAAGGTCACTCTATTTGCCACGAATGGAAAATGCAATTTTGGTATTAGGTGTAAGGCCGTGGTGGTTACTCTTGTAATTTACCACGGAAGCCAGCACAACCTCCACGTCATACCAAATTGAACAGGGTACAGATGTAGCATTGTAATAGACTGAACATTAACAATGAAACAAAAAATCACTTCCACTCATACAAATTGATTAACGCATGCAATGGCGTTTTGGCAGCAGTCTGTCCGTATGGAAGTCATTGAAAATTTTGCTCTTCCGCTCCTGATGGGTGGTGATCTTGTTGGGGTCATGTTGGGAGTGTGACCGTTTCAGCATCGCTAATTTCGTGTATTAGAGCTGCGATAGTAACTTGAGTCGCTGCCCCTAACAGCTGCCGCCGGTGCAACATCCGCACACGCCATACTCTCCTTCATCCCTTGCACACCTACAACGTTCCGGGCGGCGCGGCGCGGGGGGCGAGGGGTGACGCGTCTGCCAACGCGTCTTATCGTCACATCTTTAAAGTTTTTATTTCGTTAACGGGGCGACTTTTGGGTTGTTTCGGCATGTCGCGGGTCAAAGAGTCGCGATCCCCGAAAACTCCAGGTGTCGCGTCGGATCGTTGGCAACAATCACGACGTCTACGGTTACCGTTGGTCTAGGAGATCTCTCGGATCAAGGCTGGATGTCTATAGAGTTCGGGGTTCCATTAAAAATAGTTTTGGCCCGGCTTGATATCAGTCGCTGCTTTTGAGAGGAGAGCAAGGAGCGACACTTTATGGCAGACACCTTGTGCCACTTCCGAATGTTGGTGGGTGTCGGGTTTCGGTTTACGATGTTTGCACGGTGACAGATGCTGTTGGTGGCGCGTTGCTGATGCTTATTCTATTTTACTTTTATAAACTATCCAGTGTCACGGCTTGTTCCGCTGCCTCCATTCGCTACAATTGTCTCTTTGCCACCACACGTAAATAATAAATATCCACGGTAGTTTCGATAATGGGACCGTTGTGGTGGTGCGCACAAAGCCCCCGTTTTCGCTAATCAAACGCAACTGCAACGAGGGCCACAATTGAAGGTGTTTTGTCATCCGGTCGGACAGTAGGGAAGGATTAGGTGTGTTGGAGGGCAGATTCGGTCATCAAGCCCACATGACAAATTGTGTCGTTAATTCGATAATGCCGACCGGGCCTGATCCCTTAATGGACTTCGCCGGCCCTCACCTGTACGGGAGTTTCGCCCCAAACGTAGGGGTTGTTGGGGCGTGCACGCCCCGCTGGTCAATCACAGAGGCCGTCACAACACATGAATGCCATCGATGTTGTTCACGGATAACTCAATTTGCCGTTTAGTTAGCCCCAATTTGCCATCAATTCCGGGGCCTTTGACGCACCCGAACTGCATTGCGGGCAGGTGGTGCCAAATTGCAACAACGCAGTAATTGGCCCAGTTCGCCTACTTGTGCCGTTTATTTTCTAACTTTTTGAAAGGCATAAGCCGGCGCTGAAAGCTGCGACCACTACTTAAGAGAGTTCCTTCTTACCCTTTTGCTTTCAACCCTTATTGTCGACGAGGACTTTTGGAGATTTGCCACTGCTGAAGTAATCCCACTTCTGCGACATACTGACCTCCAACCACATCAACTTATGTTCAGTTTGGCCGTACCAAAAGATCCGAGAAATGCGCCATTTTAGGCTCATTGGATCTATTTAGACCTATGACCCCCATGTTGGTTTTAATTTTTTTCTAGGTAAGGGCTGTTGACGTAAAGCCTGCAAAACTTTATTGCTATAATGATTAATGCAGCTATCAATTTCCTGCAGCATATTTTCACGCCGAGGGCTACAAAAGGCATATAGCGTGACGTCACAATCACAATATCGATTCGCTCGAAAAGTTTAGGTCTTGTGTTAGGGATTCAGGCCCGATGCTCGTTTCTTCTCCAAGGGCTAAGTTTAGCCCGATCTCGCATCCTGACCCGGTGACCCGGTGCGTCGTGTCGACGCACTTCCTGCTCGCTAATGGCTCGGTCACCCTCTGGAGTATTTCGGGCCCGTCGTCTCCTAACCGGTGTTTCTTCGACTTGTTGTGGTGGTTTCCGTCCGATTCCTGACCACATGTTCGGTGGGTGCTTTGGCGGCGACGGCGGTGGTGGTGGTGACTCGACGATTTAATTTCCAAGTCGTGGCTGCGAGGGCGCTTTATGAGTTTGAAAATCAATAAACACGTGCCAATCGGCGTGTTTTATGTCGAGGGGCGGCTGATTTATGAGTTTTTGTTGATGCAGGAGCACTTCCGCGAGTATGGCGAACGCAGGCTCGGTTGCCGCGTTTCAAAAGTCTCGGTACGTCGCAGGAAATCAAAATAGTCGAGCCAGCAGGATGTTTGTAGATGTTATGGAAGATAAAAGAGGGTCTATTGGGTGTTGTTACGATACATTAACCAACTTATGATGAGGTTGAAATTTAATTCCAAATTTATTTTCAACCTCATCGTAAGTTGGTTCATATTTAAAGATCCCACTTCTGACTGCTGATCCGATCATTACCAAAATGATCGGATCAGCAGTCAGAAGTGGGATCTTTAAATATGAACCAGCTTATGATGGGGTTGAAATTAAATTTGGAATTAAATTTCAACTTCTGACTGTTGATCCGATCATTACCAAAATGATCGGATGAGCAGTCAGAAGTGGGATTTTGAAATATTCGAAGGACATGCGGTCGTTACCGGGACCCATCAGTTGATTCGTTCGTTCGGTGAAATTGGGGAAATTTTTCTTAATCACCCCAGTAAGGGTTTGCTGCTGGATGGCTGAGGGAAGGAGGCAATCCTGTCGGAAGCGAAAAAGTCACGTTTTCGAAAATTTGCGACCAGATTAGGCAATTTAACTAATGGCGGTCTAACATTTATTTGACTCAACCAGGAATTTGGTCCGAACTGTGTGCAAGTCGCGTATTAAGCGGCACTTAGCCTAAGTGGTAAATTCCTTCATCATCGAATTAACACCTAATTTCGCCGTTAGCTCAACTGATAAACGGCGGCGTTTACCCGAGATACAACCGGACAGCGCGGTTTTACTCTCATTAATGGTCCCATGTGGTAAATAGATGATAACTCTGGCGTTTTGCGGACGTGTTCGTAGCGCCACTCGTTCCTCTTCTCGGAACGCTCTTTGTGGACAATCAAAAATCATAGTGGTACCGTTAGACACGCGTCGGGCCTGTAAAGAGTAGATAAGTAGATTCGGAAAGGTCCTTTTCGGAATTCAGGGGCGAGCAGACAGATTACATGATAATACGGCCTCGGATTATTGGGCTTATCTAGATCTCTTCTCGGCGTTGGATTCGTCTCACTTTCAATTTACACAAAACTTTTACAATGGCCCCACCGGGCCGAGCGCTATCGTCAGCATTTATCAGTGTGGTCCGACAACAAACAACCGGGAGCGAGGGGGCCGGATAAAAAGCAATACACCTAATCTGGAGGCGTTCCGTCTATTTGTCAAAACTGATGTGTTGTTACTGGTCTTAAGGGTCACTTGATCAACCTCAATCAAACTTGCGATAGAAATTTTCAAAAAATGTTTTGCACAGATATTTTAGTTGCGGCGGTTGGCGGCAGCAATGAGCTGTGGGGGGTTTTCATTGTGTAGTTTGAGTGATTGTTCTTTCTCCCTTAATCGAGAAATCGTCAATTAAGCCCGTTCGACTAATTACCCAAGAAGAAGGAATGTTAATGCAATTACTAGTTGGAACTGTGCGAACACGCACGTCACGACCAGGGGTGGGTATTGGGGCGTCCGCCATTTAATCAAGTTATTAGCCTTTTCGTACAATTGCCCCGACGACCTTGGCGGAGGGGCTTCAGTGTCCTTTTAATAACGAGCTCTCGGAAACGCGTACCGAATTTATTGGTGGCCACGCCATCGCCAATTTGGACCGTAATTGTAATTCCGGAGTTCCCATTAGGGCTCCTCCGGAGAGGGCGGCGGTATATCCATCAGAATTTTTGCACGTCGACCGCCGCCTCGCACAGACCGACCCGAATCGATATACGAACAAAACTAGTTCATTCGCTTTTGCATAATTTATGTCATGAATAAACAATGTCACGCACCGCGACAATTTATAAAAGAATTATTGGAGAAAGGACCACCTAGTTACAGGGTCGACACGCTAATATTCGGCGAACATCGATCAATCAAGAAATTCCTTCGATACCGATGGAATTCGGGCGAGATTCGTGGAAAACGCGACAAACCCATTGGCTGATGTGATGGCGAAATTCGCATTACCGACAATGACGCGGGGTTGTTGGTGCGGATGAGGCGGATAATAAGTGCGGATCCGGTCCTGGTTAACCGGACCCGACGACTCGTGCCTAATTTGACCGGCAATGATGATTGTGCTTCCGGAGCAGCGCCCTCCCGGCAAGGTAACCCATTGACTGAGTTACCTCCGGGCGCTCTTCGCATCCACGTCCGATGTGGAGGACGCGCATTTTCGGGCCCTGCATGACAATTTCACCACAGCCGAGGACGCCGCCGTGAAGGTCGCCCGAACCGCGACCACCTCGTTCGCCATATCTGGACTTCCGCCTTCCCAGCCCAAATGCGCCATCGAGATCTTCTCTTGTTTCCAGTTCAATTCCTTGGAAGCGTTCCGTCCTCAAACGGTAAGTATCCACCCCCTCTCAAGAAATTAAAAGTTATTCCAAGACGAATATGGAAGTTCAGCACTTGAAAAAAGGCAGAAACTTTTTGTGCAATAATTAGTTGTGTTAGCCTGGAGTTGTAAAAAGCTGTTTGGTAAGGCACCGCTGACTAACAATTGAGCATTGAACCATTGAGCAGCACCTGTCGCCGCCACGGGCACCTGCTGGCGGATGCAATCTACCTCTTGGTAGTTGGCTGATAACGCGCCGGTCGTGATAAGGGTCTCCAGCCCGCGATTACGTCCCAAGAAGGCGACGAATCCCTATAAGGCGATGCCTGCAACCGCCTTCGACAAGTTCGCGCTTCGAATCGAATATTTCAACACCGTCTCCGTCGGTATTGTTCAGGTGTCACTTCGGTTGGCCCACGATTGCTTTTGACGAACATAGTCATGGTAGTTGGTTAGATACGGAACGTGTGGGTTGAAAAACACACGGTGGACGCGATGAAGGCTATTAATACGGGATAATTTCCAATCAATTAGGTTCTGGAGGGTGGGGAGAGGGTGCAACTGTTCGCGGACGGAGGCCATGTGGCGAGGAAGGCGCTGCAACGTTAGCATCAGCAACGCCACGCGCCTACCTGATGATGGCCGTCTCGATTAAGCCACCAGACGAAAATGAAGCGGCGGGCAATCAGGGGAGAAATTGCCCCTCGGACCACTGACCACCTCACGCTGCTGCACTGCGAACATGAGACGGGCCAAGACAGCGATTTGGGGTCAGAGACCGAAAGTGAAGGGGTGAAGGACCGACCACCATTGGACACCTGCTGACGCTTCTGGGGATGACCATAGGTCAAGGAAGGATGAGATTGTTGACAATTTTGATCTAGAGCTTCTAGATATTTTAGACGGAAAATTCTAGAAATACTGTGGCGAAGGAACACCTGATGGTCACATATCAAGTGGTGAAGTCGGTGATCTAAAAGACGACCGATGTTCTTTGTGGTTCTATATTTGCCTTTGAACGCCATGAAAGACCCTTTGGCGAGAGTCAAGACGCGGTGGTGGCTGTTGCGGCGTAATAAAACTCGCTGTTTATGGTCGCTCCATGTGGGTACGCACCTCCGGTCGGGGGTGGCTTCGTCCTCGCCTCCTCGCCGTGTTTGAGCAGGTGTATTTGCAAGCAGTGATCCGCGCGGCCGCCCGCCAGCTGTCACCGTGACTGCGTCCGCCACCACATCAACTTCATCATCCTCCGTAGATTGATTACTCGCACAGAAGGACCGACCCGACCGCAGAACTGATCGAGTTTTTTTTTTCTTTTTGGTTGCTTTGTCTAATTTTTAAATTTAATAGGGGAAAGTTGTCTGAGGCAAGAGTGAAACTGCGTGCATGCGTGGGGATGTTGTGGGTTGTTGGTTGGAGGCGCGTGGTGGCCGCGTGCCGACACCCATGGGGATTCGGCTCTAATAGCAGGGACAGCTGGTCCATTTCTTCCAGAAGGGTCGGGAGTCGGCAGGTCAGAGGGCACCGGGCCACCGTGACTTACGTCGGACTGTCTGGGGCTGCACCTGGCTCCTGTCTGTTACTAATAATGCACCACCGACTAACAGCTAAACTATGCAGTCGACTTCCTCAATGTCTCCACGACTACCGATGAAAGCCTTGCGGGAAGTTTCAAAGGCTCCAATCAGCAAAGTACCAGTAGGGAAGATCATACTGTAGAAAGTGGATTCTGGCGGAGAAGTTGCTTGGGTTAGAACAGTTTGTTCAGTTTGTCCACCTTATTAAGGTAATTTTTTTAATTTTTCAGAAGTTGTCCATGTAATCCAATATTAATACTGATTGCAGAGAAAGTGCCCAGCGTTTCTTCCAGAACTTTTGATGGGGGTCTCAAGAGTCGACGCATGCTAGACGGGGCTTAAAACCGGCGCCCAAACTAATGAGAGCTGGAATGAAAATGGCCGGAATAACTGCACGAGAAGTAACAAGACCCCGCCCAGTCTGATGAAAAAACTCATGTTTTTGCTGGTAAAACGCGCGAGTTACCCTTGAAACGCCGATTTTCCGTGAAACATGGCCGAACCGTTCAGGAGATAACGAACGATGAATAATTCACCCCCGACCTGCTCCTGCTTTTTTCCAGTTTAATCTACATTTAGAACGAATTCTACATGTTTATAGGACACGAAATCTAATGTCACCGATCAATATTCTCTCGGTTCGATAAGCGGCCAGACATCGCTGTTCACCGTGACTAAAACCCCACGGACCTCCATAAGGGGTTGTGCCAAAGACGGGGTCCACGACAAGTTGCGTGTGCTCTGAACGAAAGGCGAACCCTCATGGAAAAATCCATCTCGACCATAACTTACTATGGGGGCAGTCATGTGTTGTATCGAATAAATCACGAACCAACTCCATATTCATGACGGCGCGAAGAAAGCCCGGGGAGCGAGACCAGCGGCGTAGACGGAAGGGCACCGAGCAGCAGACTCAGCCCAACGCTTCATCGTCTAGGTATCAACCATGATCAGTTTGATCCATTCTAAGAAGTGGAATACGAGGAAAGTGACTGAATGCCAAATAGCAGTCCATTCACCTGATCACCTATCTTCTAACTGATGCAATCAACAGTTATTTTGACTCACTACCATTAGAACTGAGCCATTTGAGGAAACGATCTCCCGTTCTTTGAGATAATCGTTAATCCATTCTTAGAAATTTTACAATTCCACTAGGGATAAAAAGAGTAACGCTACGAAAATGAAAGTGTCTTTCTTTCTGCCTCTTTGGGTCACTCATTTCTTAAAGTAGGGCAGTTAACTGTTCCCTTTGGTCCTTCGAGACTAACATCAGGGTAGTTTACCTAAAGGTTTCGTGATTAATCGTGCTTGAGAGCACGCCCCTGCAAAACAGGATGATGCAGCAGGAGAATAATAACATAACGACACGTGCACGTCATCGCAATAAAGAGTATGGACTATCTAATATTTGCATACGGCCACCACATTATAGAAGGATAATTATTCGTCTGCGGAGCGAAGATTATAATCACTCCAATTACCGGAGACTGTAAATCGTAGTAGTAGGTACATGAGCAAAAACTCGACCACACTAATTACCGAAGCCACTATAATGGAGGTGTATTTAGCGGATTGTAAACGCTTGGCGTCTATGTGACTGAATTAACCCGCGGCGATTAGAAACTGTAACAGTGCTGCTTTAATAAGCCGTGGAGGTTAATTAACCAAATCGATGATAGAAGGGAATTAATTGCAACATTACCGCGATTTTTTGCCTGGTGATATAAATAACACGTGTTGGTTAGCTAACACGGGTGGTCCATGGAGGAAACTTGCACGTGCCCCTTTCTCGAGAGGGTATCAGTTCACTTCGATGCGATTGATAGGTGGCGTCGCAGAAGGGAAGTCTCTTTTTAATCCTGCAGTATTAATTACGATATGGAAATTTCGCTGTGATAAGAACAAGTGGAGGGAACAGTTAGCGAGGAAAATATCTGAGTGGTGCGCCGACGAGATCATTGGCAGAACCGAATTTCAACATTTATGAAATTTATGAAGAGCTATCTAAGACAATAGACATTATGAATATTCATCAGCACTTCAGTTTATGATGTATGGTCCCCACTAAAATCGTAATGGATTGAATGGGAATGTTGAAGTTTTATGCGAAATTATAACTTTTCTTATTGTCTTTCCGAATCATAGTTAAACTAAAAGTGCTACTTAAAATGCTATAATTTGGACCTTTCACATGTTGGTAGTTGTTTACTGATTGCGAATCGAAATCTTAACGAGGCTCGATGGAAATCTTGAGAGCTACGAATTTTGCTCACTGATGATATCTGCTGAGAGAGTGAAGGTTATGCTCGACTCTGAGGAGGGCAAGGTCATGAAGTCGGAAGGCAGAGAGATGATGGTACTTGAAAACCAAGAGCATGGGATACTATATTATCGTATGCTAAGTTTGGTGACAATTTTGTGGATGGAAACAAATTTTGGTTTTATAGAAATCTCAACAAGCAATAGTGTGGATTGAAACCGGAGGACCATACAATGGGTGTCACAAAGAGGAATAGTAACATCTGCAAGCAGAATCAAGGAACAGGAACACTTTGAGAAGAGATGACGGATAAATAACCAACAACTCCTTGGGGTCGAAATTTGAAATATGTAGGTAGAGAAGATTTGTTGGAGTGAGCACTGTTCTAATAAGCAATTGCGACGTTGATCAGTATGGAATGGACTATAACTCATGAAGCGTTGGTCCCACCAATCTGGAGATGTGTTCTTTAGTGGCCAATTGTCTTATTTTTCTTTATCAGCTATACCTGTGTTTCTGAGAAGATCAAATTTTCTGGGAGAAGATTACATGACATAGGGAGATTTAAGACAAAACTTTATTGAGGACCCTTCCAAGAGAGGGTGCCATCTTCTTGGAGATAATTGCAAGGAAATAGAAACCTTTTTTCTCTTTGAAATGGATGTCTCTATTATTTCTACTGGTTATCTTGAACGTAGTTGGCAAGTTGGAGTGAGGGGTTGGTTGGCGGCCGGAGGATGACGTGGGGTTCACTGCCGATTCCTGCTGTACGTTGTCACTGGTGTCTGGCGTAATAATTGCCGGAGCAGCACTTTTGACGTTGTAATGGACGAGTCGGACGCCACGGCCTGATGCTGGCAATGCGCCACGGCGATCGGTCGTCACGGTCTCTGGCTTTTTCATGCTTGGGAAGGTTTAATTAAAATTGAACTTGAACATCAGAATTGTAGATTTAAACATACATGAACCAGATGTGGCGGTGTTGCGCGTATTCTCCGCCACTTGACCGTACCGCTGCCGCGAAGAAGCGCATTTTCGAATCTGGCACGTGCAACAAACCTTTTAGGGCCATTGTGGAGAGGAAGCAAGTAGTAGCTCGTTTTTCACTTACTTAACCAATCCGTGTCCCGCGTCAATTCCACTTGGAATCAACAAACCCACAAAGTACCTACTGCCCGAGCGCTTCCGGACGCAAGCCTCCAACGGCAGTACCGCCAACATCATAGGCAGTACTCGCGTTGTGTTTACGGACTTATGATTCTGTACCACATTTGCATCGTAACTTACATCGTTTAGCGGTATAATCGTTGCCATTAACAGATACTATTTAAAGAGCTTACCTGAAGAGGCAGGTTATTGCTACGTGCTTACTCACGGAGGTGGTCGACGAGTACGCGCTTAAACGTCTAACGAGCCGATTTTGTTATTTTCGCAATTACAGATCTCAAGAATGTTACCGATGTGCTTCCAAAAATCGCATGAATATTCAAAGCAATTTGCATGGTTCGAAAATATGGCGGCGCCGTAACGGTTCACACATTGCTATGGAAATTCATGGAGCATTTACAAGTGAAATTTGGGAAAATCGCATAATCCCACAGTAAAAAGGAAAATCGTTTCGTTTCAAGCAAACAAAAGTTGAGTGTGGTCAAGTCAACACGCTAATCAGCAGTTGAGTTGAAAATGTTGATTTTTAACTATTTTTTTTTTTTTTGTAAACTAGAGGATGAATAAATTTTAAACAAATTGCTACTAATACTTTTCATTAGCGGCCGTGATCTTTATTGCTCTATTTTACATTAGCTTAATGGTTATTATAGGTAGTAAAATTACGGGGAATAAGAAAACGATGAATAACGCCCGAGTTAGAAGAAGGCGAGGGAAGGCCGAGAAAAGAAATTTTCTTGCGCTTTGCATGCAAACATCGCGGTTTCTACTTAATTCAGAACTTTTTTCGAAACGGAAACGCATAAAACCGTTCGTGTTCGTAACGCAATAACATTTTTTTATCTCGTCACTTTTGCTGAAAAAAGTTGTAAAACTTTAATGGCGGCCACGCATGCGGATTAATAACTCTATAAAAGTCTGGAGGCCAGAAGCGCCTAAATACTGGAAGTTCAAGCGGGACACGTAGGTCGGTTCCGTTCAAGAGGTCACGGCTCGTAGGTACTATGATATGTCTTGCGTACCAGGGAAGTACAAGCAGGCGCAATTCGGAGTAAGAAGGAAATTGTGACGAGAACGTCAAAGCACAACGGACAGATTCAATACCTAGAATTCACGGAAGGCAGACAGTAGGAGAGGATGAAATGTCTCCAAGGAGTAGATCTAATTGTGTAACTGCACTGACTATGAGACTTACCTTGCAATCTTGTAGTAATGAAATGAGAAAATTACAGTTGATCGGAAGCAAGTGTTCTTCCCTGTGTAATAAAGAATGGGAAATTTGCCATTGCCTCTTTTTTATTCATAACTTGGCAATTGCGTTCTCGACTACAACGCCATCACTGGCTGTCTGTAATTTTGTTTTTATAAATGACGGAATCTGGATGAAATATTGAACGTGTAGCGGGTAAATAGAGGACAACCCTCATTACCCCTTATCGATTCGAACAACAAAACTAATTCGATTAATGGTCCAATTCTCGTAGTTTGTTGGGATTTATCAATAATTCAACTAGTCCACTCACAGTCAATAAGGCAACGCGTCCAGCTCATTACTTACCATTTCAGCGGTTTCACGCACGATAATTACTGTTTTATGAAACGCGGTTAACGTCGATGTTAACGAGTTTAATGCAAATTTTACATAACAATTACGAGACCAATTACGAAATATACAACTACCTACATACAACAGTTCAATTTAAAGTAAAGCAATTATCTTGCAACTACATATAACCTGCCAGGATTAAATGTGACTGTTTTCCCACACGGCCAGCAATAATTTAGCATTTTGTCTGAACGGACGTGTGCATGTTTGAATAAAGTTCCGTAACTGTTACTATCGAGTTTAAACGATCCAATAAATTTCCAATGAAGTGCAATTTCAGTACAGAGGATTTCCCGCCGCACATTTGCAAGAAATTGTGTTACACACATCAGTGTTGCTGATTGCCGGCCATTTAATAATGCTCGGTGTGTAGTCTTTAAAAGCATTTCCAAAGTGATTCATCACCGTCTATATCTACAATGAATATAAAATCAGTTCACACGTCACTTCGCCATTGTGTTGAAAATGCACTTGCCAAGGAACATTAATAACTGAGCTTCTTGCACTTCCGCGCAAACACCCGGAGAAAGGCAAACTTTGAAGGCAATGGACGGTTCGGTTCCTCGCCGACGAATCGCTAATTACGAACAGAATCGACACATGAAAAATGCAAATTCGTACAACCAAAGTTTCACGTCCAACAGTCTACCCATTCAACACTCAGGGGAAAAAGCGGAGTTCTGCCAGCATTCATTAGTGGTCCAGGAGGGTGGAGAATGAAGACGGGAAGAACCAGCTCAATCTTGTTCATTGCTCTAATATTTGGAGTTAGAAGATGTTTGCCATTTCTCTGAATTGTCAAGAGACTGGAAGTGAATTAAAGAATCGTTTATCGAGACTGGAAATGAGTTATGGCCTCTATAGAATCGAATTGTAGACGCTGGGAATGAGTTCGAGACTGGGAATGAGTTGTATAGACTCTGGGAATGGGTTAGACTAAAAATGATTTATAGAGACTGGGAATGAGTTGGATAGACTCTGGGAATGAGTTAGACTAAAAATGATTTATAGAGACTGGGAATGAGTTTGAGACTGGGTGTAAGTTTTAGACAGGGCAAATGCGATGTAGACTCTAGGAATGAGTTATAGAATCTGGAAATGAGTTCGGGACTGTAAATGGGTTACACAGAATAAGAAATGAGTTTTGGAGACTGGAAATAAATTATAAACTTTAGGAATAAGTTATAGACGCTAGGAATGAGTTCGAGACTGGGAATGAGTTACAGAGGCTGGGAATGAGTTATATGAGTTTGGGATTGGGAATAAATTTTACAGAATGCGAATGAGTTAGACACTGGGAAAGAGATATAGAGACCGGTAATGAACAGATTCTAGGGACGAGTTATAAAACCTGGGAATGAGTTTGAGACTGGAAATGGGTTGCATAGACTGAAAATGAGTTCTACAGACTGGGAATGAGTTTGAAACTGCGAAAGAGAAATGAATATATTGTAAAATAGAAAAATGAAAGAAAATACGAAGTGGGAACCGAAAATAAATTTTAATATGCTTTATTGCTACCGTCAAACTATGTAGACCTGAGATGCCATTGGTTTCTCAAAGCCAGTATACGAGCCAAACTGGAAATTGAGACAAATTAACAATTTGTAACTTATTAACATCGATTTAAGAGGCCACCCTTAATCTCTTAGTGGGCCCTATGAATTAGGTACATGTAGTGACGAATACTGTATTGTCCCATAAATTTTACATTGTATGATGAATCCATTAAAAGTAAAGGTAAAGAAATGAAACAATTCTTAATGGCTCCTATTAATAGCATTGTCCTCAGAAAGAGGATTACACTTCTCTGGTGTCTAAAAGAGGAGTTGCATGGAAGGATGAGGAGTTAACGTCCTATAACTGCTATTGTTGGTGGACGACAACTTAGGTGTAGCTTCTAAAAATACAACCGCATTCTTTAGGTATGCCGTGTGAAAAAAGCCGATCTGCTGCGCTTTAGTGATCGGTGATTACGGATCTGCTCCGACCTAAAAAGGGCGGATAAGTGCTGACGCGTCCCGCTCTAATGAATGACAATCATTTCACAACGCATGCAAATCACCGACGGTACTCAGAAGCGATTACGTGGTACGACAAACAGATGTGTTAAATTCAATAATGGGCGATATCCTTCCGAAGCGGCGCCCCGAGATAACGCGTCCCATTATCACGATGACGTCCAGCGTCCAGCCCGCAGGACGTGATTGTCGCAATTGGGGCCTCCCGGGCGTCACGTTTAATAACAAACCCAATTGCCGTCGGTGACTCACATCACCACGTTAACACATAATTCACCATCATGCAAATCTCGACCTAGAACCATCCTCGAAAAATTCCAAGCAAAAAGTGATTGATTCCCGAACTGGCAAATGAGCCGCGCCACAAAAAGCAACAAAGCAACCAGCGCTCTTCTCAAGAGATTTACTTTTCATTGACAAGTCTGAGGTGTGCGTACGGCAGTGGAGGGATTAGGCGTGTGAATGGGCGGCTTTTTTGTCAGCTTTTCCGCATATTTCGAGTTCTTAGGTGCAGTAATCCAATTCGGCCATTACACCCGTTAAAACCCGCGCCACTATACCTACTTAGTGGTAGTTTTTCAAATAGCCACTACAGGCCAATTTTCGCCGCCACCACCTTCAATAACAAGTCCTGCTTCAGCCCTAGTTGTTTGGGCGCAAGGGGACGAAAGTTTCCAAAGAACGAGGCGATTCTGTCAAAGGGATTAAACGGGACAAAGTGTCAGCGGGGGACGCGAAGTGAATTACGATAAACACTACAAAAATGCAAACAATGCGACTCCTCACCTTTAGGTAAACTCAGACGTGTTTATTTTAGTCATCGATAGTAATTGACAGGTATTCCCGGGAAGATGTATCTATAGTAATACCGCCTGGCCCCCACGTAAATTGATATACCTATACCTATAGAGAGTTTCGCTAAAACTACGACATTCCTGGCGGCAGTAAAACAATTTGTCATTCTCAATAACGCATTCGGAGAAAATGTCACAAGAACGAGTACCGCAATGTTAATGCGAGCCCCGTATTCCGGGTCACGTTCCGGTCGGCCCTCCCAGAAGATCCCCCGTCGCAATAAGGGCCATTGTGTGCTAACAACCAGGTGAGGGCCGTTAAATTCGGCCACCGGCCAATCCTCAGCATCACCTGACAACATCACCGAGGAGAGCTCCGCGGCCAAGTGTCTGATGTTTGTCGCCGAAATCTATCTAAGCAAACAAAAATCGTTATCTGCCTAATTTACATAGGGTGACCCTCCTTGATTGCGTCAATTGACTGAAATACCCATTGTGAATGAGGAGAGGAGACGACGCCGCGCTGGATTTTACGGTTTCCACCGAAATTACCTGTTGTCCTGCCTTATTAGGTATTTGGGTAATTTAGGTGATTTGTTGAAATTCTGCTCTCATCCGCTATTGTGTTGTTATGCTTTCGGAATGAAGAAGTTATTGGTGGACACATTTTTGGCGAATGTTGTTGAACCGCGAGGGGACCATTTATTTTATAAATTATTGTTATTCAACTACATATGGACTTTCTTTTTGACGCGACTTGATATGCTGTTGCTAACTCTAGTTTGCGGCCAGTTAGCATAAAATTGTTGCGAAATTTGGCACAGGTCCGTCTGGACTCTACATTAAGATTCACGGCCAAGAAACAGGCGAATTGCGTTGCGAAATTCAAACTGATGGTAAACGTACTTATGTAACGTTTCTATTGTTTGTGGCAGTTGTTGCGCAATTTTTACGCCGCGAAAGGTATTTAAGGGTGTCAAAGGAGTTGGCATCAAAGGGTGTTAAATGGCGCCGGGTCGGAATAATATTTTTCCACACAGGAAACGATCCCCATGAGTTGCTTTGAATGGAGATTAGAAGCTTTGAGTATTGCAAACTTCTAACAATGTCGATTGAAGGAAAAATACAATGTAAATAGGGTTTTATAACATATTCCACCTTCTTGCTTCCAAATATTAACTCACTTTGACTATAGATATTTTTGTTGATAACTTTTCCAAATTTGCAAAAGTTTCAAGTTAATAATTGAAAAAGAAAGTGACAGAAGGTATTGATTTAGGTGTCATGAAACTCAAAATGAAGACTTAATCAGTCGACTCACTTCTCTCGCACTTAATAATGAATCAAATTACTCTAATCAATTTAGTACTACTCCCGCCATATTAATCTGAACGTCTTGAAATAGCTGTGTGAGTAAGGCTTTTAAAATCCCATATTGTTATAAACTGACGAAGCCTAGGTGGAAGCCCGTTGCAATCTAACAAAAACTTGGCAAATTCTGCTTCTCAGCTTTCATCGTCGTTTAGATTAAAATGGCGGGAGTACTAGTAGTATTGCAGGGAAATTATCTACTGTTTTACAGCGTTTCCCCAGGCACCAGACGATTAGTGAAAAGTTTATCAAGTTTTGCGGAGCTATACTACACTAGATTAAACTATACATCCCTTGCACTGTCCACCAGAAAATTTAATGAGCATCAAAAAATCTAAATGAAACCCAAATTATTATACATCAGAAAATGAGAACATCACCACTAAAATAACTATGCTGCGTATTGTTTTACCAATGCTTACATTTTAAATTCCATATGTCTATCAATTTTACTAAATGTTCACCAAATTTAGAACGCTCAAGTTACGCGTCCGTGCTGTACATAATAAATATTCGCGCTATCCATTTATATTTAGTGTTTCTCAAAAAAACTATTTGTGCGGCAAATAATTATTCTATTACTCCAAAAATAAAATATGCTTGCCATCTCTCCTTGCCGCTTGCGCTTCCAGACAAGAGGCACGCGATAAAAGTTTTGTACAAGGTCAGTTCAGGGCCCTGTAATTTTTTTTTAAAAGCACGATTAGAAATTACCACTAAATGAAGTTTTACGTTTTACATAATGCAAGCCAATTACAGCAAAGCATTTATATATTACGGAAATCAATATCTTTTTTTGTGCAAACCACTTCTATTTTTACTCTTATTTTTCTTGTCCTAGCACATCTACATCTATAATTTTGCATAAAATTATTTACCATTTGCACAACATTTTATTGCTTGTGTATTTTTGATCAACAAATAGTATTTTTAACTGCTAAATAATATAAGACACTGTCGAAAATTAAATATCTGGGTATTATGTTAGAAGTAAATGCGGAATAAAATTTGGTGAACATTTAGTATTTATGGTCAACAAAAGTTATTTTGGCGAACAAAATATATAAGAGGCCAGCATTATGTCAATATTTGGTTGTCGCTTTAAGATTATGTATTTTCTTAATTTTGGTGAGCATTTAGTATTTTTGGGAAATGAAAGTATTTTTTTGTATGAAAATATTGGGTAAATTTGGTAGACTGTTAAATACGACCCAATAATAATTAACGAAGTCTGGAAACTTTTTTTTTCCTTCGAACGACAGTTCCTGCGGAGGGGTCCTGCCGGGCGAAATCCGGCGATTCCGGCCCTCCCTTCTCAGGTGCCGCGACAATTATTGCACTTTCTTTCCGAGTGTCGCGTCGTCTCGGCTCGGCCGCCCTCGGCTTTCGGTCATGGCATGCTGTTCTCCGGGCCGTCAGTTCATGCACATCGCTTCTGTTGTTCGGTTCGTTCGCGCCCCCCGTTCCCGTTCTCACGGATGTTTTTTCGCAAACCGAACACTAATCCGCCCGCTTTTTAATTGGCTTGACCGCGATTTTACCGATTCGACCACCCCGCCGCTCCCACCCAAAACCATCCCCAGTTTTTCCCCCAGTGCAAGTGCTATTCGTTTTTTTTTTTTTTTGGAGTTTTGCGGAATTTTCGCCCGACCGAAAGTTTTGTTTCAATTTTTCTTTTTCGTCGCCATGACGATTTGTGACGCCTGAAAATTGTGCTGCGAGATCCGATCCGTTTTGCCGGTGTGTGATGTTTTTCACAAACAGACGGAGTGCTATGGAATTTTTATTCAATGTGAGCTTTATTGGACCACCTTCATGTTACTGAGATCCTTTCAATGTAGGTATTCGTAGGTGGTTTGGATGTGTTCGTGTTCGTTTTCCACTGACACTTGGAGGCCCGGGCCGAACCTATTTTGTTAACTCATCCACTAGTTCTAATATCGCGATCACAAGTCACAACATGTTAATTGTTTATGCGTTATTATTGTTAAATTAGCGGCTGCCGTCTCGAAACGTTTCATCACTTGCGTAATCTCCGCGGCCGACCTCCACAAATCCTTGCAACACCGAAAAAAAAAAAACAATCACAAGTTGGTTTTTTTTCAAACAAACTTTTTGCGTCCCGCACCCAATCGATGTGTTGTCTCTTAATTAAAAATCGAGCCACTTAACGTTAAGTCACCCACCATCGCAACTGTTAAGCGGGGATTACTTAACGAATCGTGGGCCCGAATTGCGTCGCTTTTGAGGTTATTTTCCTTTTATTCTCGTAATTAATTGAAGACACCGTTGTGAAATAATTAAAATAAAATTCTGTTACTCCGAGCGGAAAATGTTGTACAAAAGTTTTTATATTGCTTTTACCGCGGTAATTAAGTAAAAGAAAGTTCGCTCTTTTGACGAGTTAACAACCTCTAAATCGGGCGGTTTTCGTTTGGGGAATTTGTCGGATTTTTCGCGTGAAAATCGCCGAAATTCGACGGGCACGCCGCTCGTTATTCACCAGCGGATGAAAATAGACGTTTGGTTGAAACAAATTTCACTATGAATCACATGCATATTTGCATAATTGTGGTGAAATTTTGGACAATACCTGGATGTAATAGGGGAGAATTATTATTAGAATGGAGATTTTCTTTAATAATGTTTGGCTCGACTTCCGCGTTTTTATGTTCGTAATAAATTTATTTGGGGCTCAACTGCTCCAATAATAATAATAATGTTAAGTAATTCACCAACATTGATCCAAGTTTAACTTTAATCCAAATTCTGGCCAGCCATCTCAAAATTCTACGCGGTTTTAGGTGATTTACTGTCAAAAATGGACCCCTAGTTTCAAAACAAAATTTTGTTCGGTTTTTGGGCCGCAAATAATTAATTTTAATAAATTTAATTAAGAAACAATATGAGGTTTAAATAAAAAACTAACACGACCTTGCAAGCAATTCAGATTTTTTTTTTTTATTATCTACTTACTTAACCGATATTAATGCCCTCTTCTCTGAGATTGAATTTTTATTAATTATTTTAGTCCGTGTTTTAGTAGGTACACTCGCGAGCAATATTTAAGGCATGACTCGTGGAGCGAAATCGGCGATTTTGAAGTTGTGTGAATCGAGCTGTGGGGGTGGTTGTGGCAGCAGACCTGATAGTCTGTCCTATTGGACTACAGCAAATCCTTATCGCCCAATGGTGTTATGGATAATAAATATTTATTTTCTTTGCTACCCCAATGGTTACCTTCCTCCCTTTTGCCTGGCCGCAAATCACTTGGAAGTGGGTGGGTCCCTTTCCATCTTACCGAATAAAGCTGGTTTACACTGGGAAGAAACACCGTGCCTTAAATATTGCTCGCGAGGGTACTTCACCATCGTACGCAAATAAAAAGTACAAATTTTAAATTTTTATAAATTGTCGATATCTTGATAAAACACCGTGAAAATTTCAAACTGGTTATTGATGTTCAAGATGCCACATAAATGAAGTTTTAAGATGTAATCGACTCTGTGAAATCAAATTTGAACTCTATTTAACTGTACAATAATTAAGAGATTTTTTACAAATTTGCAAAATCTTTAAATTTTGAATGGAGATCAAGTTACATCAAATTAATCAGAACGAAATAAATAATCAATATCTTGAAATATTTTTTATTTTTATTACCCCAATCGATAGAAACTCGAAAAAATTTCAAAATTATTATGGATTCGACCTTTTTGAATTCAAATCTGAACTCAATTTGGCCATGTAACCCACATTTTTTTTGTAAATTTACAAAAATCTCAAAATTATGATTTTTTCCAATATTCAAAAGGTTGTAACTTTTAAATGGACGAAGTTATATTGACTCCGATTATATCAAACCAATCTTTGTTTTAGTGGCTATCAGAAGCTGCAAGTTTGAGAAGCCTGAAGCTTAAAATACAAAAGTCGAGATGTTTAATTTTGACGAAAATCGCACGACACTGAAAAGTAGCCAATAGAAAAATAGAATTCGGTGTCATTTCTATGACAATGTAAAAATGTCTTGGAAATTTTTGCATCTTGCATAAAATTAATGAGTGGAAATTATTTCAGCCAATCAAAATCATTTATTTATTAATAATGACATAATAGACCAATGTCTGTGTCGTTGCGATTTTCTTACCGAATATGCCCTCGTGCATTGATTAATATCCGGAAATTTGATTCTCATGCATTTCCAAAACATAATTAATAATAATTAAATAATAATAATAATTAATAATAATTAGCCTTCGTGTTCCACTCGGGCTAATTAATACGTTTTGGAAATGCATTCGAAAAAATTTCCGGAAATAATCCATGCACTAGGGATATTATAAGTGAAAATTTCCTGGCAAAATGATAAAAAATTCTAATATTTTTGAGGGTTGAGTAGGTGTTGCGTTCATCTAAAGATGGATTTTTCAAGATGCATTTTTAAGTTTATTTATCCAACATTTGATGGTAGATAGGTGCTTACGTCGTAGAATTGTTAGAAATACGCAGAAATATTGTTCTACCTATCAATTGACAGACCGAGAACCTATAGATTACGATTTTGTATAATTGCAGTGCATTAACAGAATGAGAGTAACGGTGAAGATTTCCGCACAAAACAATTGTTCGACGCGTATCTGTCATCAGATGCCGAAGTAATTGATGCTAAATTTATTTTGATTTTCCACGGCTCGTCATTATTCCAAATTTTTTCTGTTTCAAAAATCACTTTACTAGGAAACTCCCTATCGAAGCGAGACAAGAGTTCATTTTCGTCGTAAGTAAGTTACTGTAAAATTTTATATCCTTGGGTTAAACAATGAGAAAATCTACATACAGATATTTTCTCCGCCTCCATCACCCATCAGTTCGTAAATGACAACATTTAGAAATTTGGGCGACAGGAAAAAAGACAAGATAGTAATAAACGGTGGCACTAATAATGAATAATTAATAAGTAAATTTAAATTTACCGTTTTATTTCTTTTATTCTCGCTTTTAGTTACTTTAGCAACGAATAGTGTACAAACTGCAAGATAATATGGAATTGTTTTTTCTGCGCCAAGTATGTGTAAAACTGCTAAATTGTCTGACTTTTAACTTGCAGATCTACTTTGACGAAATTACTTTATTATGTCGTTACAATTAAATCCAGCGGATTTTAATTACTGTGAGAAAAGAATGTACCTAGCTGAGAAAAATTTACTAAAATTGTCGACAAACCGCAATTTTAACAGCAGACGTCATCAGTAAACCCCAAGTATAGTTTTTACGCTTTTTTTAACAATTAATTATTGAAAAAGTTCCTCGTTTGGAATTTGCTCCATGGCTCGAGTGCATAAACTCTGGCGCCTTTGTTTGTGCAGCTAATATTTTCAATAATGCACCATAAGTTCGAGTTCTCGTCGCGGAACAGGTGTCGTAAATATTCGCGTGTCAATGTGTGCAAAGCTTGCAAATAGGAGATTTTGTAAAGCAAATTACATCGTTATCTAATCTGCATTCTTTAAAATCGTCATCGTGACCGCCCGCCGCTTCGCCGTCTCCGTCATAAAATTGTCAACAAAAATCTTCTTTGTCCCAAACCAGACCAACGTAGGTACTTACCTAGATACCTAAAAAATTTTGCAACATTTCAAACTTTTTGTTTCAAGTGAAAGTCGTCAAACATCAACGTGGTGCGTGCGTGCCCCAGTTCCTCCGCCGATAATGGTCTTTATCCGCTATTGGTTTGGTATTTGATTGACGCGGCCGTATTTGCCTTCAATACCGATCGTCGATATGTCCCATTGAATCACCATCTCTTTGTTTACCATTGAACTGTGAAACGTTCCCACAGCCTTGACGGAGCCGGCCAGAAGGACTTTTCACCGATGGCGGGGCGCCGGTGTGTTTGTTCTCTCGGAGGAGCCGACCTCCGGGTCGTGAACGCAGCTTTAACAACGATTAATTTGTCGACCGTCGTTGTTACCAGTCATCGGTTTTTTGGTTGGCGACGAAAAAGGCCCAAAATCCCCAAAAGAAACCCGCAAAACTTCGGTAATTACGAAATTTCGGCGGTCCATGAGAAACTATGCAGATGATGATGATGACCAAAAACGTGACGGTGGTCAAAACGAAATTAAAAGAACCCAATTTCGGTTTGGGTGATGGCGTAACTTCGACTTTCCTAATTTTAACGCAAATCGAATTTGTTGTCTGGTATCTGGATCTAGTGCATGAGCTGGCGGCGATTACCGCTGTTTTCTGCGAGAAATTTCTGGGGAATGCGGATTTTCCCGCATTACTGGGAACGCTCTGGAAAAGCTGCAGCAAGGTTTGCAAGCGGCAGATTGACGTTCACACGGCATTTAATTACGGCCTCATTAATTATACGAACCTGATTTGATTAAAGATTAATTGATGTTTTATGCAGCCGCACTCTTTTTTCGACTATTGTTGGCGATAATAGAATGCAATTAAATAATTAAATGACGGAGCCCCCGCGTTTTTGCGCAGTTTTTCCAGCAGCCGACCTGCAGAAAATGCCGAGACTGGGGGGTGCGTGTGTATTAATTTTTGCATTAAAGTTCGAAGTGATGAAATCGCACCCACATAATCAACATACCCAGTGTCACGTTACCTGGCAAATTTCGCGTAGCGCTTTGAAAACGCCTGCCCTGCATTGCGGGCTCTGATTTGGAGGCCCCATTGTATAACGCGAACACGCAACCGATTCCTTCCTTGATGTGTGTCTCTGTGTCATTATACATTAGCATATTTGGCCGTACCCGGCACAGTAATAACCCGCAACTTTATTTACGTAATCGCGATGTTATCGCCGGGAATCAAAAGCGACGCCGCTGATGATGACGGCGACGGTCGCCGCTTTTGATTCTTCGGACCGCAACAATTATTATCGGACGACACCTGTCCGATTAGTGGTACCTACCTACCCGGGGGGGTTGGCCGAGCTAGAGGGCTTAATGTTTGTTTGTTTTCAGTGGCGCACGTGATGTGGCCGGCATGGGGCCATCCCGCCGAGGCGGCGGCGGCGGCGAGCCCCCTGCCTCTCGTCCTCCGGTGCCTGGCGCAAGCACTCGCCACCGGCTTCCACCGCTTCCTAGCAAGATTTTCAGGTCAGTAACCCCGACGTTTACCGTACATGGCCCCTCATTAGGAGACGCCAATGACATAATTAATTTCCGATCAAACGGTTCGGCGAGCAATCGGCGTTTTCGAAAAGTCGCAAAAATCTGACCCTGCAATAATTTCGCGACAGATCGGAGCCACCGTTGACCGCCGGGTTCCGCCATCATCGGCTTAATTGAAGAACTCGCGATGATGGTACTTACTACTTACTATACAGTTGACGCTACCTCCGAATTGATGATGGTGTTGGTCTTTTTCGAAAAAAGTTTTACCTCGGACGGTTAGCTGAAGGAAATCCGGAAAGCTCGAAAAAATCATATGTAATCGTGACTTCCGGCGAACGTATTAAACAACATCGGCTTCCGTTATTTGTATGCAATGCGCTGGCGATGACGTTTAATCGATTGAAAAATCAATTTAACACCACAAACCAACAACTGTTATGGCGATGGTTATCTAATTTATTATTACCTCCCGTTCTTGATGCTCCATTGATAATTTACAAGCGCCCTTGCGTTCAACCAGGTGGCAGGACTTGGTTAACACTTTGGAACTTGGTTTCGAACCTATTAGCAATTCTAGTGCACTAGCTCCCTATTGACAGTGGAATTTGACATAAACTAAAGTTAATGTCTGCAGATGAATCAAGACGCGCGGCAGCGTTGCTGCCGCCTGCCTTAAGTACCCCTACCTCCCAGAACAGCGGGAATTTCGAACTGTTTGATCCCGACCTTGACACGACAGTTATTGGGTCCCATCCGCCCAGCACACCTCCCCAATTGTATAATTTAATCTTTCTGGTCTCACTCCCAACTCTATTTCCTTCAATTTTTTCCAACTTTGATGAAAGGGGTTGCTCAATTTCTATTTTGATTTCGGGGCCTTTTTTGAGATATCTTATCGTTGGCTGCGTTCAGTTTGTTCTGCTGATATTTCTGGCTGCAGCATCTTGGGTCTTGTTGTTTTAGATGGGCCGGGACCGCAGGCACGCGTGAGCGGCGCCTCCCACACCGTTCCTGCAATTGGACACTTCCTTTCCAAATTACGTACGCACACACACTCACGTACCGTCGGCCCAGTTGTGTGGACCACCGCTTAATTATCCAGTTACTCCGCCGTAAATGTCTTAAATTCGTCGTCGCCGCGTGCTCATTCATGACGACCTCCATCTCGCAACGATGGGAAGCCGTCAATTTGCGAATTATCACTAAATTTTTCACACAACATCCGCGTGGTGGTGGTGGTGTGTACTGCACCACCCATTTCCCATTTGATTCGAACCGTCTTGGATCACTCCGTATTTTTAGACGGTGAAGCGTTTAAGAGAACGAATTATCACTCTCGTAAACTTTGCCCAGATCCGGCGCCTACATGGTATCCTTTCGACTTCAACGCTGTCACCTTAATTAAAATACTGGAAGTTCCGCCAACGAAGAGATATGTGGGAAAAATCGGACTCCAGAGCCAAATACGGGGCCGTTATGTCACCCGGTGAGGCAACGTTTGCCCCTAAACATAAAGATTACGCAGTCAGTAAGTACGAGAATTTGGCACCCACACGATACCAAAGTACCAAAACAAAACAAGAGCGATGGTAGAATTCGTTTTTTGAGAGAGTTTCTATGATCTACGGTGTTGGTGGCGCCAGCCATTTGTCCGAACGCTTCACCTGGACCTCGACTGCTCCGCCGACGCCGGACGCTGGAAGGCCCCGTCGTGGCCGCCGCGCGTCTCTTATTAATTGGAAGCGACCTCGCAGGTGATAACGATCGCACGTATGAATGAGCATCGGCATCATGTCTGAACTTGCGGTCGGCTCGTGAAAGTTGCGTAACAATTCCTTCGTCGTCGGGTGGTTCGCGTTTTCCTTTCTTCGAGCCGGATTCCGGTCGGATCGGAATGGAGTCGAACCCGCCGGGGCAGCGGTGTCGAAACGAGAGCACCTCGTCTGGGCTGCAGAGGCTGAGATGACGACGACGTGGGGGCCGCGAGAGGAGGTATCTACGCGTTACGCGGTAGTGGGTGGTCTCTCTGGCGCGGCTCACACATATTCAAGTCTAGCGCTGGCGGCAAGGACGCGAACGAAGAGTCCACTAGGTAAACACAACGGCGGCTTCTTCGGGTGCCCTGCCAATTACCGGCCGACGGACGTCGCGCGTCGCACCCGCAGCACCACCACCAAAAGGTCAAGATTGCTCTCGGCAAATGCATCAGGGTCGCGGCTGACCTGGGGGTTGGACCAAATTTTGAGTTAATGATGCTTGAAAAAGTGTAGAAGCTTTTTTTGAAAAACCAATCATATTTTATTTCATTAGATTTCTCCATTTTGTGCAATCTGGAAAACTGATGGTGGTGACCAAGTGAAAGCTTGGATTTGCGATATAGGTAACTACTTCCAAGCGGTTGACGCCACCACCTGTCCGCGACCACTTAGTCCTCGTATCGCGTGGAATAGTATAGACATCCCTGCCCTAACATTGTTCCTCAGCTCGAAACGTCAGAAGTGGAATTTTTGACCAACTTCACATTACCATCTGTAGATTTTTTTTAAATGGTTGAACCCTTTGTCCTGAGTGCCCTGTGGCTGGATAGCGTGGAAAAATGTTGGACTCGTTCGGTAAGCGATCTCTGCCCCACTTCTGAACGTACTTACCCTCATGGGAGTCGTATTTATTTATCTTACTCATTCCGGCCGTGTTTAACGCCTTGTTTCTGGCCCAGCACGATAAATCACTTGATTATTAACAAATCCTGGTCTGTTGGGCGTCGAGTCGGGCAGGTCTTGTCTGTTTCGGCTTTATTTCTGAATTTTTCTCCGCTGATGTCACTGTAGGAAGGTTCCGATCGCCCCCTGTCCCGGACTTTGGCGCACAGAATCCGAATAACAGATTGTTCGTGTTGCCTGACTTGAACTAAACACTTGCTCAAATTTATTGTCAGAAAACAATTAAGATTTGTTGGTGAGATGTTCAGGCCGCGTGACCAAATAGTCCGGTGCCGTTTATATTCAAATGTGCGCCCACACTTTGGCATAACTTACAGCACCAGTCTCGCTTTTAAATCGGGTGGCACGTCCATCATCATCCAGCCTCTTGTGTTGATCCTGCCATGGTGGCATCCACGAAAAATTGTTAATTGGTACTTCGAAGTGACACGTACGGAAAGAGACCTAATCTTGCCATCTTGCCTCTTGCGAAAATTTGACTGAATGTTTTTTTGCTCTATTTGCGAGTGAAAGACTTGCGGTGTTCGATAATTCACTTTCATTGTTCTGCTATTGAGGCACAATGGAAACGTAATTGACTTTTGTGTTAAGAGAAACTTGTTTTGCTTGGATTTAATTGTTCTCAGATTTTTAGCCGTATCACTTTCAACGCAAATCCGGCGGAACGACAGTAGTCTCAGGCCAGCAGTCATTAGAACAAAACGCCATCGACCAGGTTTGGGGGTTAATTGTTAACCTCTCTAAAATTAAACCGAGGTATAAACTGCGTAAATCCTCCTTCGACAACTTCAGCGGTTTATCCTAGCGGCTTGATCGGTAATCGCGCAGCAGCAATTGGGGTGAACCTTGGTAGGCTACTGGGGTTCGATAGATTCCAAATGCATCCACCACTATGATTAGGTTAGCCTTTGAACCGAGGAGGACCGGAGTGGAGGTTAATCGTTCGAGTTAAATGTCAATTAAAGCCATTAGGAGGATCTCGGATGGAGCTGAATTTTCGGGCCGAATGTGACTAATGGTTCTGGGTTCGTTTGTGCTCGTTTTTCGGTGCGGTTCCTCTTGCAACTTTTTTCCGCGCTTACTCGCCTAATCTGGGATCTCGGCAGTCTGATGAGAATGCAATTCTAGATTAAGGTAGCCGCAAATAATCCGGCATGGCCAAACTGGCAGCTATTCGGATTCGGTCAGTAGGTAAACGGGACGAGTCGAATGAACTTGAGCGAATTAAAACAAGGAAAATTGCAAATGAACCCACCGAAAACAATCGAGAACTGGACCCACGCCTTGCTAATTAGAACCGATCTTGTTCGAATCGATCGAGATCTTATCAGACCGTGGCGAAGAATTATAACCATCACAAGCGAACTGTTTTTTTTCCGACTTTTTCCGCCATCACCACAGAGAACCAGAAGTGTCCATGTTTGAATAGCGCCGCGATTTTCGACACGGCCGAACGGTCGCGCCGTCTCACACTTCATTACCGCGCGTCTTTGTGTAAATGAGGAATTTTCATCGTCCCGAAAACGCCACAATGCCGTCGAAATTAACGTGTGAAATTCCTGCCGATGGCGGCGACGGCGGCAGCAGCAGCGTTCGTTGTCGTGACGCCTTCCCGAACCCGGTAATGAATTTAATAATTACTCGAGAGCAATAAAACGCACACTTTTAAAACAACGGGGGCGACGTTGCCGCGTGCTCGCGCGGTCAAAACCCCAATTCCAAAGGCGATTATTACACCTCCAAAAACACCCGGATCGCTATCTGGACGCAATGTGTTACCGAAAATGACGCGTGCATGACACGAAGTGTCAGAGGGCGATCGATCACGTCGCGAACGTATAGACGCGGCTTTAGCGGGCGTAAAGAAATTTGCATCGACCGACGGAAAAAATTTCTTGGTGTATAATTAGTCGGAAAATATGCAATAGGCAGCGTCATGCGCTCCTCAATTATTTAGAGCGAAATTGGTTCCGGTCGGACGGAAAAATCGAGTGGCGCCCCTTTCATGATAATACGGGGTTAATTTTTAATCAACCGAACATTGAATCGCGTTATTAACTCCTGATTTCCTTTTGGCCGGGTGCGGCAGTCCAGGGAAATTTGCCGTTTGTCTTCCGGTCACTTGGGTTTTGTAGCTAATTCCTGTCGAATTTCAGCGTTTAGCCTTCGGTCCACATGACGTTTTGTGTTCAGTCTCCAGTCCGCAAACGTGTCACTCCTCGCAATGTTTTTGCCGTAGTTTACTTTCCAGTTTGATCGGGCCTATTGAGTTCCAGAGTAGGAATTCTTAGAGTAAATTTGGATGGATGTGATTGAATAAGCCCATCGTCCCATTGGTTTCTAGAAGTACCAAATGGCGTCCTCTTATTTTTCCATTTTCTAAATTGTCCAAAATCGCCAGTCAGGATGGTCTGGCAAATATGTAACTCAACATTTCGACTTTCTTGCTGTTCGCCACTTTCCTCCATCTGCACAACTTGGGCATTCACCTGTTAACGACGTGTATATGGGCACAGTTCATGCAAATTGCTCATGCCTCGTTAAGTCCTAAAACGTCGGCATTAGAGGTCCTTCAGGTAATGACATCCTGATTGTTTATGGTCCGGCCGCATTTATCAGCGACGGATCACCTGACGATTGTGTAAACAAATAGGCCCATTATGCTGTCAACTGGAGATGGTCGCGAAAAAGGAAAATGCCTGGATTATTTTAAGAAATGCCGTCACGAACACACAACAGAGGGACGCAGTTCAGCTCAAGTTGGCATTGACATTAAATCGTTTTACCTACAGATCCACTGCCTACATGCCCCGTGTTACGTGAGAGAAAAAACGCTTCGACGTATTAAGAAGCGGCGGCAATCGGCCAGAAAACCAGGACCGGACCGATTCGGTCATTTTGCGATTGCCCTGGGTCGTGTCCAGTCTCCAGTCCGCGAAGCGTTTTTAGTTTAGTCTTCGGTCCGCGTCTTTGCGTCCGATCGAAATTTTCTTTGACTGCCTCTTCTGAGAGTTAGATTGGACCATTGTCCAGTTGTCGAACAACCCCGTATTTTGGGATACGTCACCACGAACGAGGCGGATCTTTTTTCACGTTTCCAAATCGAATTACCAGGTGGGTACAAGACGCAATTTTGTTCGAGCTCCATAAAGAACTCATTGTCTAACGCCGCGTCATATATCACTGGAACGTTTTATGGCTGATCGACCAATAAACGTCGAGAAAATGAACTGAATTACCTTCTACACTAACGCACCGCATTGAATAATTCAAAAACAGTAGGAGGCAAGTGTGGGCCATAATATAGTGTTCGACAACATATCCGAGGATTAAAAGTGCATTTAAATTAAATGCAAAACGCCCGGACGACAACGTATCTACCACGCTCGATTTTCACTCGTCTTACCCATCGGCCAGGGCGCGCTTTCTAGCTGTTATCGATAACCTAATTGCACCTGGTGGAAGTTGTGGCTGTTACGATAAGGGCGAGCTGTAGGTAATCAGTCGTCCCGTCTCTTAATGCGTTTTTAACATCATTCACTCACCGAGGGTTGACACGGCATGAGGTCTGTAAGTTTCAGATCTTTATGCCATCACATTACGACAATTTGTAGATAACGTCAACTTGGTATGCCCGAAATTTTTCCTCTTGTTAATCAGTCAAGTCATTGGTTGATGGCGATTCTCGTTCGGATGCTGAAAGGCGGAGTAAACGTAGATCAACAATATCTATAACTCTCGTGCTTGAAGCTAAAAGTGGGGAAGTTAGGTCGGTGCCGGCCATATGCGCTGAAAGCTGCTGGGTCCGGGTTCCTTCGAAATATTGTGTGGCAATACGTTTTGCTGCGCGCCTCTTGGTTTCTCGTTTTGCAATTGACGGCTTGATTTGGAACGCGGCGGAGTTGTGTAAATGGCGGTTTCGGCGGACAACCAGGAACCTCTCTCATTGTCTGTCGAGATGGCTGGCGAAATCACGAAACGTCGCATAGAGTCCTTCCCACACGGGCCTCGCCCTCTTCGGTTCAACGGCAGACCTCCTTATCGTCCATGGCACCGTCGAAATTACGACGAGCCGTCGCAATTAGCGCGCCGTACCATAAAGGCATGCACGGAAACGATTTTAATAACTCCTCGGTAAAACGGCGTCCGTTTATCTCTTCAGACCGTCCGTCACAATAGAAAGACACCACACCGAACGGGAATAGCGTTCACGCCGCCATTGTGGACCGTCACACGAGCGTACAAACCATCGCCTAATTACCGCTAATTAGCGCCGAATTCGACAATGCCCCCTGGTACCCGGTTACGTTTCAGGAATGACGATTACACCGGCTAAACGCGCAATTACCGAACGACTTATCTCTCATCTAGATAATTCCCAGATAAAATCCGTCACTCTTACGGACTTTTCCCGTAATTAATAAGGAAAAACGCGGGCGACAGCGGCCGCTCGTTTAAAAAACCATAAAAAGGCGACCGAAAAGTTTTACGACGCCATTAAACGACGCGGAAAAAACGATGGTGAGGCGAGGGTCTAGGCGACCCCCACGGCGACACGAGGGGCGTTCGCCAAGCTCAACGGCATCCACGCCGGCCAACTCGCAAATCAGATCGACGCGACCAATTTAGTGACAAGTTAGCAAGATCTCAAATGTTCGACTTAAACGTTGGCTGATGGCCCGAAAGACGTTCAGGTCACTCGCAGTTTCTTTTGGTTGTGTCTTCGTCTTGGACCTGCGACGATGATGTTGTGGACAAGTAGCGCCGATGGCGATAGCGCTCTGTCTGGATTAATTGCATTGGTGCGATGTTAATCGTCTCGCAGCGGAGCTTATTAAGTGCATTATGGCTCATAGAGAGAACGCGTAATTGCGCTAGCCTCCGGGAGGATTTGCATACTTCAGCGTAAATAATTTGCAACGACGCCAATAGCACAGCGGCCCTATTGTACGCTGGAGCGGAGAAAAGTAGAAGTAACTGTACCGGCGAAGAAAGAGAATACTAACGAGGTGGTCGTTAAGAAGCGCACCTGGAAGATGGCTCTTCCTCTGTGTCTACGACATCCAGATCCTCATCTAAGGTCTTGACAGTTGATAGTGTGGAGCGAAGGGAGAAAAAGAGAGTGTGATACATGGTGAATTTCCTAATATAGAAGAAACGAGTACTGCGAGGGATAGAAGCCGTCAGTTCCACTGGCGTAAAAAGCCATCGAATTTAGCGCAGTTTAATTGAATTAAAGCGACATTATCCGAGAATCTACGGCGATAAGATAATTAAACAATTATGAACCATAATGAGCGAGGAGCGCGCTTTTAAACGGTAAAACATGAATGTGTGAATCCGGGCCTGAAATAATGAATGAAGAAAAAAACTATAGTCGAAATTAATTACTGTTCACAATAGACGCGAGAGACATAAATTTAATGGTAATGATGCGAATCTCGAAACTTCACTGTTCCAACAACAATTAAACAAACAAATGCGCAGACCGGCATAGATTGTTCGTGTAACTTCGCTTTCATTTGCGCCTGCGCTGTTTTGCTCTCTGTGACCATATTATGTTTTTCCGATTTCTAAACACGGCGTTAACTATCGGCGAGAGTTCACGACAACCCTTTAGAAAAAGTGTCATGACGCTCGATTACGAAAATTTTGGTCCGTCTTGGTTGAATATGGTACCACGCGGCAATAGTCTGCCAGACGCTTACTTATCTCGAACCGTTAATTAAACATTCACACCAGTTCAAAGATGCGTCAGTCATTTGGATAAGATAACACCCGACCTGTCGATGACGTTTCCCACGTTTGACGATGATCGTCTGGAGACGTCAAATCGTTTCTGAAAAATCAACTGTTGAACTGATGATGGCGCGATTTTGGTAGCCAATAAAGTAATACATAACTACATACATAATGGAGCAGGATGAAGATCTCTTTGCTTTGCACATATGTATTTTAATTGCACGCTCTAACATAACTTAGGGCGATAAGGCAAGAGAAGGCGACCTCAAGGAATTTTTTCTCACCAGTTCATAAAGAAATCAAATCAACAATCGTGTGAATGCAGCGTAAACGCCGCTTAACTTCGCAATAGTACAGTGCAAAGTTCGAGTAATGTAATGAGTTGCACAACGATTGTCTAACAAAAATCGTCATCAGCCCAAAACGACCAACAACAAACAGTTGCAGCGTCAATGGCCGATCACCTAATGTAGAATAAGATTATTTCAGTGTCAACCAATGAGGTTAGGATTACGCCGATAATACGGCTAGTAGCCGGACAGAAGGTGTCGCTCAATTACGCGCTATCTGGTTTTATCTTGCGGCGTTTGATGGGGGGGTCGGTCGCGGCGACACCTTTCGGGTTGAGGACTGCTGTGGACTGCCGCATCGCCGTCCGAATCCCGTGTAATCTTAATTGAGGCGAAGCCCCGGCCTGAGTAAACACGCCGCGGCATTTTCTCCTCCATTTGCTTAATTAAGTAATCTGATAAAACGGCGGGAATAAAGGATGTCGTGCTGTTTGGAGACCTCCGTTCCGCCCGTCCGATCGTCCGTGTCATCGCACATTCAACCTGTCTTTATATCCAGTGATTGCTGCACGCGAATGGTCTCGTCAAAGAACTAATCGAAGGCGCAAACTTGATGCTCAACAGCTCAACCCCCCCGACCGCCACGGGGTGGAGGCGGACCCGCGACGAGTTTTTCATCATGCATTCAATTTACATGGTTAAGTCGACAGTTTGTTTGTTGCCTGTAATAGCTTCACTTTCGTTCGACTCGACCTCGATCAAATTTTCCATTTTTGTAACGCCGCCAAAAAATTATCAGGTTATCACGGTGAGCAGTTATTTGGCCTTTTTTGTGCGTTGTAGTTTTTTATTGCAAAAGTTATCAACGAGCTAAACTGTCGTTGCGGAAAAAAGGGTAGAAGCGGTCTGCTCAGTCCTCTGGATACTCGAAACTGAATCCCCAATTATGGTTAAGACATCCCTCAATCTCCCAGATAAACTGTTCTCAATCAAGTTGCCGTCTTATCGGCCGTAAAGTTCTATATTGATAAATTTGGCCGGTTTATGTGACAAGTTCGGGATTTACGGGTCGAAGGGAAGTTTGTTGCGTCGTGGTTGTGACGTAGGGGGCGGCGTCGAAATTTATTCGCGTCGACGAGATTTTCCACGAAAACAGAATCGTTAAAGCCGATACGCGGCGAATGCATAAAAAGTAATACTACCCCCTCCGTCATCTGATTTGGGGCA
Source organism: Schizotus pectinicornis (assembly GCA_951805265.1). Classification (NCBI taxonomy): domain Eukaryota; kingdom Metazoa; phylum Arthropoda; class Insecta; order Coleoptera; family Pyrochroidae; genus Schizotus; species Schizotus pectinicornis. Next base: position 20,640,628 of record OX638203.1, read on the forward strand.
CGCCACCACCGCCAAAGCAACCAAAGGGTTCGTTGACCCAAAAACACAATCTCGAATGGACGATAGCTCGCACAGTGTAGTAGGGAAACCCCTCAAACGCGTCCGGCCGGCCCGGAAACCTCGAGAAGAAACGCGAAAGACGAAATGAAAATGAAGATGTTGCACAAGTGTCATTTTTTTTCTTATTCCAGCTTAAAAGGAGAGAGTTTTTTTATTGCGAGTGTGTTTATGGTTTTTTTGAGCAAAAAATCGCGCCTGCCGTCGAGATAAAAATACACTTCAGTAACGGTATTTTTACCACTAGCAGACACTTATCTAACTGGATTTGCGTTCGCGAAGTTTTTGCATTTCTAAAATAATTTCTGGACTATTTTCGACTTTTGTTTTTGTTAATTTTTGTTTTTGTTTTTGTTGCAGGTCGAAGACGACACTTATATCGATATCATCGAAAGTACCCGCCACCTTGGGCCTTCTTAGTTTTAGTGTTAGCGTCTTCTTTATTTAGTATAGTCGGTAAGTGTGTTTTTATCTTTACCATTAAGATTTTACGATTAGGTACATCGTTCGCCACTCGGTGGCAGGGGATCGATGCAAAATGAACGTTCCCCAAAGATTAATGCCGAGTAACTTTTTCCGTGCCCCATCCAGGAAATGGCGCTCGTTATTTATCGAAGTCCCCCCTTTATCGACCAAACTCCACTTACATAAGTGGCTAATACAGAATCCCCCCGCGCTACTCACGTCCATCTCGAAAATTGAGCCAAAGAAATTTCTGACTTTACCGACCTGTAGGTATAGTATTTCTGGTTTTGGCAATGGCCACCCTGTATATTCGCGAACCGCCTTAATTGCCCAAATTAACGAAATTCCGACCTTATTGTGTCTGGCGTCCCGTTCCTGGCCGGCTGCCAAAGTGGCGTCCCCGGCGTCACTTTATCCTATTTATGCATTTCCGATCCTTGCGGCGGCACGAGCCGTTCTTCCTGTCTATCGTGTTACTACACCCCCACCTGGCGGCGGCGCGTACAACCAACTAACCGCTCATTTGCATGCCGCTCATTATTATGCATTTTTCTCCGATTTTAGGTATGGCGTGCATGATATTTTCGCCCATCTCGTTGAACATGCACGTAAGACGGGACGCACGTAACGTGTCGTTAACCGAGATCTCCTCTCGTTCTATTTCTGCCGTCCCTGTAATTTAGGTCTTGGCTACTTTGTACTCTATTTTTATAAGAAAGTGAAAGTTCTAATGGACTCTTGTTTCCGCTACGCGAGCCGACTTGATGACGTTGCCATCGACGTCCATTTTTGTCGGGGAGTCGTAAAAATTCAAATAGAGAGCGGCTCCCGGAATTCCCGGAGTGGACGCCAGACTAAAATGACGATAACTGAGTCCGAATCGGGGGGGAAATAAAGAGATGCGTGACCTCGTTCCGGGATTTCATCATTATTTTGTGCAATTTTTACTTCAACCTATCTAGTCACTTCGGGCGAATCAAACGGGATCGTTCGTGAACGAACGATTGAATTAAACGATACTCTATGAACTTGAATGATGATGTTATCACTAACATCGCTCGATCTAATCTACTGGACCGCCAGTCGACAATAATTAATATCGCTAATATAATTCAAAAGTCGGGATAATTAGTTTCAGGCCAAATTTTCCTGTGATAACGCATCAGACAGGAAGACTTTAATATGACACTGACTCACTGCATCGTCATTTTAAGCACTGCTATAATTATTTTGGGTTATTGTCGGACCGGGTTCGGAGTGTGAACATAGAAACTTCACTTTTCGGGACGGGGAATCAGTTCCAAGCAATACAAGTAAAATGAACGGTTCGGAACGATGATCGGCTCTGTCCGATTCGTTCATACAATGTTTACAATGTGTACAATGTTTAGTTCAAAATTTTTGCAAGAAAATATAGGCGAGTCTAAAACGTGATTTGTAATGCATTTATAATAAAAAAGTAAAAATGTTTGAGTTTCACCCAAAATTTTGGATACCGGGTGTTTCAACGAGAACCGCCGGTGCCAAATTGCGTATTTCTGATGGAGTTAAAAATTTGAAATTTGGCAGAATCAAACCATAATTCATGCACTACAAGATGACATTATCGTTTTTTTCTTTTTTTAAACGGTGTGAGTTTTTACTTCCGATCGCGATTTCATATCGAAATATTCACTTCATCTCTTTGATTTTCTTCAAGCTCATGATTACGACCTCCAAAGTTGATAACGAGCAATTGAAATATTTTTATATCCAACCGTTATTGAATTACATGGATTTTTAAATTTCAGCCTTCAGGGGATTTTTTGATTGACAGATGACACTTTTGTGGCGCCAGTTTTTTGGATAACCGCATTAGGTTTTATGATGGTCTCTGCACTGCAAAGATCTTTGGGTACGTACCGCTTTTAAGTCATAAATAACCGAACCGTTTAGGCGGTTTTTATGACCAAATTTGACTGCTTCAATAAAGCAGCCGTGTTATAAATTCGTCAAAATCCCATGAACTTTTCAAAAACACAATTAGGGATACTTCAACTACAAATTTCAAATTTTTAACAACAGGAACGTATACCGGGCGGTATTACTAAGATAATAATAATAAAAAAATTATTGAAAATTTCTGAAGGTCATGGTTTACTTTCACTCGTCACCATGTATACATTACGAAAATCAGTATCTTTTCTTGTGCAAACTACTTTTATTTTTACTCATTTTCCTTGCCCTAGCACATCTTTTTTTTTTCCTATAAATTTTGCACAAAATTATTTATCATTTGCACAACATTTTATTGCTCAAAATGGCATTCTAATGATGTTTTAGGATGGTTTCCAAAAAAAAAACAGCACAAAAAGCGAAGAGTGGAAATTGTAAACAATTACCGCGCATTCATTAAAGTTTATTTCTGCCAAATTTGAAATTTTTAACTCCATTAGAAATACGCAATTTGACACCTGCGGTTTTCGTTGAAACACCCGGTATGGCCCAAAACGTAGAAAAATGAGTCATAAAGTCCATGTCAAAATCTTCAAATTTTTTATTGTTTTTAAATTTTTCTCCTTTCCGTTTTGCTTCTTTCGCCCATTTAGTACTTTTGGTCCAGCGGTCCTTGTGGCCGGTTTCTGTCGGGATCCGTTCGGCTTCGGCCTCCTTGGGCCACTCGGTCTTCGGGGTTCAGGGGTGGTGCAGTTTCGGTTGGTTTCTGCCGGTAATTGCAGATGATGCGATAATTCCTTGGGGATGCGAATAAAGGCAATTTGGCTCTCCGTCCCCGTCACATTGTTCTCGTCAAGTGCCGAATTAAAGCCGGCTCGGGCACAACAAACAAACTCTCGGGGTGTAATAACGGCCGATTGTTCGATCGCCCCGGTTTTCTCCTGCAAGGAAACACAATGCTCTCCGGAATCCATACAAAACAGAACGCGCGGTACACAATTGCACGCGATCCGTCTCTCGATACGCCCCGGAACGTCTTGGAGTTCGGATGGGACGCTCGCTATCGAGGGTGGATCCGACGTTGCCAGTCCTTTTTTCATCCCCCCAACTTGCGGTTAGTACTTATACTTCTTGAATGTCGAGTACGGAGTCGAGATTGAGGTGTGCTTTGGGGTCGCTTAATTACGTCTCAAGGCCGCAACGGATTATGCAGCTGTTTGGTCGATAAATTATCAGTTTCGTTTGATCTCCCTGCAATGTTTCCATATTGCATGACGTACGGGGGGGTGTTCGGAGCAGCAGGACTTCGTCATTTATATACCCATATCGATGGTGGCAATTCGCGTCATGGTTTTTCGCGACCGGCGACGCAATTTCTCTTCGAGTTTGTCGTGTAGGCTCACGGTTTAACATTTTCGACTGGTGTTGTCATGCGATTTCCTCGTTCTCGATCTATCCGAACGGGTTCAACGGCACCATGGTCCGCGTTCAACCTTTGACGGGCGAAAGGGAAAAAAGCGTAATAAAGAGCGCCGGTCGCTGGTCGGGGCCCTTTCCGTGATACCTACAGCGGTTATTTGGTCGGATAAAATCGCCGAGAATTACCAGAATTTTGCGAGGATTGACACGAAACGCGGGGCCTCATGTCGTGAACGATTTCCATTTTTATGGTGATCGTGCCAAATATCGTTTGTTCGTTCGACCAACTCAACTTTTGCAACTGTGTTTGTTTGTGTGTGTTTTTCGTTCTTGGGGTCTCGCTGAAGGATGTGCCAGGACTTGGCTGCGTGAACCGGCTAGACCGATAAATTCCGTGTTGACATTGAGGCATGGACGAGGCTTGTTTATCAAAGTGTCTCAACCGTTTAGGGGACGTCTTCAATCCTCGTCGTCTCATCGCTGGCCACTCGACGCCTCAATCGTCCCAACTCTTCTCTCTTTTGCTCCAATTACGAATTGTAGGCCTTCTAATAACATTCGTTCGTTATAGTAATCACCTGCATGTTAACAAAAAAGAAAAGAATTTTTTAGCCGTTAATCTTCTTTAACGAGGTTATTTTTCTGCAAGATGTCAAATTTGGTCATTTACAGCTTGAAAATTGCTTTAAAATCCTCCTGACCAGAAACTTGCATTTTTGCCAACACTTATTTGAAGGGAAATAAATATATGGAGAAATTATTACCATCGTTAATGAAAAAATAGCTTCAACCCACTTCAATAACTACCTACTACTTTTTTGGTGTTGAAAGACAAAATTGCTTTAAGAAGGGCGAGGAATACAGGGGAAACTGAGACAATAGATAGAGAGAAAATTGGGGGATTGCGGGAAACTGAAAAATATGTAGTAAGAGACCAGAATACAGATTGCCAAAGAGATAAAGAAGAGGTTTACATAGCAATACTAGACCATAAGAAAGGAAAATGAACTACATGGAAAATGTATAGAGAATGCTGAGGAAAAAATAATTTATGAAAATAAAGAAGAAATTTAAAAATATATATAAAATGGCTAATGAGAGACATTACAAAAAATTAATACCCAAATAAGCAACATAAATGAAAAACAACTTTTGCCATCAAAAATAATAATATAACCAAAACCCCCTTGGGATGGTAGTTTTCGCTCTGTAATTTACTTGAAAAAATCCTGGTCATTGTTGACGTCTTCGGTCTCGGGTCATTTGGCCCTTGTTAATTGTGTTTCGTGTTGATTGCGATTTACGTGCGTTGCGTAACCCATTTAATGTTGCTGCTCGGTATTTGACACGCGTTAGTGCATGTTGACCGTAGTTAACCTCTTGAAGAGGGCTTGTTAATCTCGCGGTGTTCGTTGCGCTCGCGATAATGTGATGGAGGACTCCTGCTAGGAAACTTCCTGGTTTGTCTCACTTGTCACCGGCGAATATCCCGTCTGCTATTTTCTCGGAATTACATCGAATCTTATTGTGTCGTTTTGTTTATTTAGCGATTGTCGGTGACGGAATGACTTGAAGATCCGAAACAAATTACATAACGACGTGTCTCTTGTCTTACCTGCTTGCGTCCTGCAAATCTTCTTATGGCATTGCACAAGTAATTTTCTTTCTTCATTTACATAACTATTCGTTATTTATGTTGCTTCCTTCACTTGGGGGTCTTCCTAGAAAATTTAATAAAAAATTTGGTTTTGACTTCATTTTTCACTCTTTTCTCAACTTCTTTTCATACATTATTTATCTAGCGCGGTCTATGTTTTTTTTTGTTTTTTCCCTGATCGTAGTAGTTATTCGAGCAACCCCCTTTAAATGTCAATACCCTTGCCGTCTACTGGGTCAAGGTCACAACTATTGTATAATGCAAAACCAAAAGATTTATCATCCACTTACTTCAACTCTGGGAAATTGGGATTGTGCTGGCAGAACGAAGCGTGCACGGGGGTGTTTAAGGAGTTGAGCGATTTTACCCTGTTGAATAATGTAATGGGTAATTTTTAATTGTAGGTGCTTTCCAGAAGTTCATAAAATTTTCAAAGGATCGGCGTTCAGTTATTAGCCGTCTTCTTACGATCATCCGCCGATTAATGGCGGTATTGTTAAATAAATGACCGGTTATCTGTTGGATGGAGAAAAGTTCTTCAAGCCGACGTCATTTTTCTAATTCCCTCTTAAATAAATAATTGATCCGTTATTGCTCAGAAGTCGTTGAACAACATCGATATCCTCTATAGGTTAACGGTCTGGTGATCGCAAATTTTAATTATTGAATCCCTGTTTCGTCCGTTGCTCCATAAATGCGTCGTGGATAAAGGAAAAAAAAACAACAACCGTAGTACTACTGTGGCGTCACGGTTTGCGACCCCATCTTCCATCATCAACGCCGATGCCGATGTATTAATACGATAATTAATTATGTATGATTTCGATACGGTCTCTTGACACCATACTCGCTATGACTCGCGGCCATATACAGTCGCGAATTAATTCGGCGCTAAACAGCCGGCTTCTGGGGGGCGTCGGGACCGGGGGCCAAGGCTGTTAATTTTATTTATTTTTAATTCGGCGTCGCGCGAAAACGGGGAAAAAAGTGAAAACTGCATGCCATGCGAACTTTCTTGAGAACGTGCAACTAGGAAGCGGTGAGAGAATTTTAATTCGAAAAGTTAATTGGGCGAGATTGATGTAGCGATACCGAAAACATACTGTACGCCTTTTAATTTTGAAATTTAAGATGTTGTAGTTGATACCGTGATAATATTAATACATTTTTAAAGCGCGATAGTTTGAACGGCGGCGGTTTATGGCCGGATGGCACGAACTCTGTCGCGGCCTCCTCGACGAGTGGCGGCGGCGGCGGCGGCGCTAAAATAATTTTGTGAATAACGTGAGGCGTATTTATCGAAATTGGCGGAGGAAAACCGCGTGGCTCGCCTTCGAATCGACCGTTCCGCCACGCAACCCGCATTTAATTCCTGCTACCATACCAGTTACAACAAACATTATGACCGCACCGTTATTTCGCAGTAAATTAATAGATTTGCTATTATAACAGTTACCACGGCGTTGAAACGAAGAATTCGACGCATTTTACACATTCTTCACATCTCTCCACGCATGATCGCCGCACAACGGCCCGGAAAAAAGAACAATGCGAAGAAGATCGTAGTAGGGGTGGGAAAAGGGAAGAAGCGAAAAAGTGAACTTGGTCGCCCTTTGTTCACGTTACTTGCTCGTTACGCAAACAATGCGACAATTAACAAGCAATTAGCCGTGCTAAACACCGCAACCTCGCCGTCTTGATCTCGAACACAAAAGAAAAACTGGAACGGCTTCATCATTGAGAATGACATTCGCGACCGGACAAATCCACCTCGGGAGGTGTACGGTTGAGGAGTAGCGGCGATTCGCGCAAACTTTGAAGAAGCGAACATTCCGCCCACCAAAATCGACGTTGTCGCCGTTGTGAATTTTTGAAAAGAATCGGCCGAATTCGCCACTCGCAGACTTCAAATCGAGTTGGCGCCTGTTTTTTTTCCCGAAAAAGCCCAACCTTAATTTATTTACGCAAGAACCGAACGATGATGCGTAATTATTGTGAAAACGCCGACCGTGAATCGTGAATAATCGAAGATTAAATCCTCGAAACTCTTTTGGATGGCGGCGGCGGCGACGGGCAAAAAGTGGATTTCCACTCGGTCGATTTGGCAAATTAACAACAAACATCGCGCCGCAGGCCATCTGTGCCCCCGGTGTGCGGTGCGTTACACCCACCGAAGTCGGTCTTCCTCTTGGTATCTGTTGCCGGTATGCAATTATCGACGGGCAATGACAACATTGACGTACTAATCGGTCCGCACGGTCGTGTAGACAGGATAATTTCACAGCGCCCGCCCGCAACACATCATCGGGTTTTTTCGGCGACTTCTTTTGGGGTCCTCATGGGAGACGGTGATGATGGTGCTTTATGTACGTGATGGTAATTCCGCCGATGCGACTTCGCCGCCGCGGTTTTTTCGCCGATCGAGATCACCAACCACCCTCCAATTTAACCACGCCCCGACCCCATTACCTTGTCAGCAACTAAATAGCTTCCACTAGTAGGTACTCCAAGAAACGATTGAGGGAATAAAGCCGAGACGTTACTGATGCAAGTGAAAATAGAGAGGAATTAGAAACGCATGATTTAAGATGGGATAAATTCCTAAAATTTCGGAAAGGAATGACCATGATCTCCAATGGAGAGTTTGGATCGGGTGAAGGCTCGAAGAGGTCGAGTGCCCGAAATGCTTTTGGGGTCCGTCGCTCAATGCGGAGAATGGTGGAAGTTGTGCTCGGCGAGTTTGGTGATTACATGTTCGCTGAAAATTGGCGGCTGGAAGTTGGAGTAGTGCTAAGTGGCCGCAATCGGTGTCATTGTTGCAGGGGATGGGTCCGTGCGTGATTGCAGCGGTGCTGCCGTGATTTGGGCCGAGGCGCGTTTTAATTGGGCGCAATGCGTGTTATTAGAGGACTTTGTTCCAGCTTTCCCGAAATTCGGTCGATTATCGTCGGTGGGGCATTGCGAATGGAGAGGATAATTTCACGGTCTTGTGGCGGCTCATGAAATCCGTAATCCGCGGCCAGAAGTCGCTTTGGTGCACGCAATTCCGCCGAGAAGAATGTTGTTACGCTTAAACATTCTCTCTCGAAGAATAATTAATAATCGCAGGTGGGGGGGGGAGGTTGGTAGGTATTAGAAATTTCCGATGACCATCACCGTTCAGAATGGTTCCAAAGTAGAAGAACCGTACCGGCAGGACCACCGAGGTCGTCGTCGGTACGAATCAAACAAGATGAAATATCGCGTGATAAATAAAATAGAACCGCGCCCGACAAAACCTATGTGGTTGGGAGAAGAGACTGAGGAGCTTCTTGGTGGAACCGAACTGTTGTTGCAGCATGCCGTCCTCCTTAACAAGGACCACCTACTACTGCCGCGTCCGATTACAGGTCCGGATCCGCTCTAATTACTCCATCAGGCACAAATCACGGGGGGCTGGTGCTTTCTCTGACCGTCGCCGCGATCCGTAATTAATTAAAGCGAAAATGTGGGCCGGCTTGCCGGTGACGATTGAGAGGGACGTTTTTTGCACACCTTCAATCTTGTTTGTCATCGGCGGTGGTCCCCTCGTCAAAGACCTTGCCGGATTCTCAGTGTTTATCCAAGGCGCCGTCGATCGGTCAGAAGCATCTCCATCCACCACGACCCAACAGGAGAGAGGTAGGTGATGTTCCGTCAAAGACGGCGGCGGCGAAAAAGCGAACGTGTGCACCTGAACGACGACGGATCATCGTCGGCGGTGCCGTTCCACGGACGGGACGGCACCCACACAGGAGAACAGACAAATTCGAATTCTTCATTACCAGTCACGTTTCCGCCGTAAAAGGCAAGCATCACCGAATTGTTGGCATTTATAACGTCGGAATTTTTATTGTGAAAGGTGCGTGATGTATTAGGAGACACGATGTTTAGATTCTAAAGCGAGCCGTTTCGCGGCAATGGCACCTTTTGGAGACTGGTGCCATAACTCACCGCAATTTCGGTGTTTAGCACGACAATATTAACGGCGACCGGCCCGAAGACTGACACCATCAAGGAGTAAGAAGCAAGAGTTTCCAAAATCTATCATAGGTGATGGTGGTAGTGGGTGCCGGTGCTACAAAGATTAATTATTTGCGGATTGATGAAGACGTGGAGGAATGCCAGTTGTCGGGAGCGACAATTCCGTCTCATCATCATCACCTTCTTCGAAATCGGGTGATGGTGCGCTTTATGAGACTTTATCGTAATAAAGCTCCATCTTGACCACACCGACGCCTAAATCGCTGTTCATCATCAACAGTCGATTTCTGGGAAGTGCCGATTGATGCGCGAGAGATCTTTTCTCTCGGTGGCGACTTCGACATGCGTGCCTTCGTCTCAATTGGTATTGTCGGCGTTGTCCGTGGGATATCCGACGAGATGAAGATGAGGTGGTGTGTGGTGGATTAACTCGTTAAGGTGACAACGGCGGCCGGTCGGATGCAGGAATGCGAGACGACGAGAGCTTAGCTCTCTTCGGTTTAATGGAATCGCTCTCCGTCAACAGTTAAAACACAATTACGGGACCGGGGTGGTAATTGCCCGGCACCGGGTGGCGTGAGAACATCACTGCCGGTGTTCTTCGACGGCGGCGCTCTAATTTATGACCGGCTGTCAATGCGATCGGGCGGCGATCGCTCCTCACTCCTCCACTTTATTACCTGACCGGCCGACGCAACCTCCGACGTTTACGGCCTCAATACCAATCCGAAGACGGTGTCTTATCAATTAATTAGGCGAAGGCTCGATCGGCGCTGGGGTCTTCTACGAGAGGATTTCTTCGAAACCCAGGAGTTGTGCTCCTCTTCGCGGCAGTCACGTTGTTTTTCTTCTGGACCAGTTTGGGAAGAAGTACGGTTGTTTGTGGCGACAGGTACGCGAAGAGCGTTTACTGCTGCTCATAAACGCGCCGCGGTTCCATGTTTTGTTTTCATTCAATGTCCCTCTGTGGGCGCGCTACAGGAAGTCCGTAAAACCGCTGTGCAGTATTAACGAGACAAGTTTATGGCGGATAATTAGGACGGCCTCTATAAAATCTAATTATGACTTACAATTATTACTCCTTCTAACATCAGTTTTTATTAATGATGCGAAATCGAGGGGTAAACCGCTGAGGAATTATGGTGTACACCATCCAGGAATTACAGAAATTTCGGGGATTTATTTTTACTTAGTAGGATTTATTGGGAGTCAATGGGAATTATCCGGAATTATGGGGATTTATTTGAAATTAGGGAGATTTATTAGAGATGTTGCGGGAATTACATGGGATTTATTTTTTCTTGATGCAAAACTACGGGCCTCTGCTCATGCGCAGAGGCATGCGCAGAGGTGGAAAGTCGGTTGTTATTAAAAAATCTTCGTTATGCTGGCTCTTGGGAGAAACAAAAGGTAGGGTCAGCACAGATCGACTACGAAGATTCATTAATAACACCAAAGCATCGCAGAAGAAGTTGCAGTGTAAGTCATGCTCGAAGTCATATAAGTACAAGGGCAAGGTAAAATGCACCAAAAATTACAAATCAAGTCGGAGCGCTAAATATAAAAAATCATTAAAAAATGAAACGTCAGATGATTCTGAATCATCAGAAGCTGATTCATACCCATGTTACATATGTCGATAGTACGGACACTGAGACATTTTCTGATTATGTAGATAACGAAGTACCTAGTTACTCGTCGGACAATGTTGAGGATGGGGTAAATCATGTACTCAGTGGGGCACCTTTAAAAAAGAAAGTTGAAACGCAAAGTACCGAAATTGAAACCAAAAGAGTAGTTATTGACTGCAAGAGATTTTATGCAGTTTACTACTATAAGAGCGGTGGTATCTTAGCAAAATTGTTGAAATTATTGACGGGGAGGCGTCAGGTGAAATTTTCAAAATTAAGTTCTTACAGAAGAATAGGAAGCAGAATAGAAGGTTTGCGTGACCGAAAATTAAACGGGACATTGCGATTGTTGAACGTCAGTATATATTCTATGGCCCAATTAAATTTGCAACGGACGTCGAACCATTTGAGTTGGATGATGATACGTTCGAGAAAATTTCCAAAACGTATAAACACATGAAAATGAATGAAAATTGAGATAAATTGTATTTAATTTTTGCTTCAATACTCAAATTTTTGTTTTTTAATTTTTTTTCTCCGAATATTGTTCTTAATTTGCTCTTGGGTATAAATAAATTACTTTAGATAACCGGAGAACGCATTTAATTTACATTACTGACAAAACGTGACAAATTCCTAATAATTCCCTGGAATTCTACAAGAATTATGGGAATTAATAAGGAATTATCAAGAATTCTGGAGGAGTTATGGAAGATGTGGAGGAATTTCGAGGGTTTTCAAGAGTTCTGGGGATTTATTACAAAATAAGGGAATTATTGATGAATTGTGGGGATTATTTTTATGAAAAGGAATTATGGTGTACAGTTTGAGGTCAGCGGTTTACCCCTCGTGCGAAATGGAAAGATCGCGACATCTTTTATTGGGTAAGGGGTGAAGGTAACTAATTGAGTTGAAATTGTCGGAATTTGAAAGCGATGTTTGTCCGGAGATCTCGTAAATCTGGCCGGATCGTTATTGAAGAAAAAAAAAGAAACAAGAACACCTTCGACACGTCAGATCAGACACCCGACGACTCTCTTGATGTTATCGTTTATAACGAATTACGACCGGTGACGACGGCGGCGGCTACTCATTAGAAAGTCGCCGCCGTTGCCGTGTCGACTTGGTGACGAATCGTCGGACGTTAATCTTGTCCGATTTACCTGTTGATTGATCGATGGTCCCGAACGAAAGCCCCCGACCCCACACCCAAGAAGGACTCGTGAGGACCCACACAAGACATCATCGGGAGACCGGTGCCGGAGAAGAGTTGAGATTTGTCCAACGTCCAACGGCCAAGAGAGCAAACGCAAATGTGACCGCAGGGGAAGGTTATTTGATTACCTACCAGTGTTTGCGGAACAATTCATCTTTACGTCAGTTTTCGACAAATGGATCAATTTCAACTCGACTTACGTCTGGCATAGTGGGCGGAGCAGCGCAAATCGGTTGCGCTTAATTTCAACTGCAAAATGCAACTTACCACGGATTTAATTTAGCGCCGATATTTACGAAATTGAAACGAATTTGACATTTTACAAAAGCGTCAAGTTCGGTCAGCATTGTTCTACTTTGACTTAATTCGATGTAAGTCGGGCGTCTCAGTGAAATAAGGAGTTAAAATAAAGAAACGGAGTAAAGCCGGCGCAACTCGAGCTGAAATTGACCTAAAGCAGAATATGTGGAGCAATGTTGGTCGTGATGTGTCGATTTGCTTGGCGAATAGTTTGCCGAACATTTGGGCGAATATCGCATGTGTGGCGCCAGCTCAAGATCGACTTGGGACTATTCTTGTGGTGGGTGATTGCCGATCGCGCTCTAATTGGATTAATTGGGGCTCCGATTGTCGACGTGGGAAGTTTCCTGGAGGCCCGTTGGCCCCCACGTTTTAATTGCGGGTTAATAGCCCGTCTTGGAAGTTTTGTGGGTCGCGCGGTGGGGCGGCAACTAGATCAGCGGGATGATGCGCGCGGAAGGTTCACGGGAGAGAAAGTGACGATGAGATCGTTTGGACCTCGGTCAACCGGCATACTTCTTCTACACATCCAGCAGACGAATCGGCCGTAACGGGTCTCGGAAGAGAAAACATGTGTTAGCCGGCGGCGACGAAACTACCAACAAGAAGAGTAGCATCCGAGCCAAAGCACACTCACACCAACCAGACAGGTCGCGTTTATGAATGAAACGCGACATCACACATGGACGCGGACGCGCGGGAATGTCATTGAGCGAACACCGGAGAGTCTCGCTGCTGCACCCGCGCGCTACTCCTCCACCCCGCCGCCGCCGTCCTCCTCGTCCATTCATCCACCTACGTCGCTTCCGGTCGCCGTGCTCCTCCGGCCGGTTTTCGGCAGAAAGTGCGGAAATCGAGACGCGGCAGGATTTCGAAATTGGGGGCTTCCTGCCTGACTGTCTGCCACCGCCGCGACTGCTGACGGTTCAGACGGCGGGGTGGCTGCGCGGTGGCTACCGAACTGCCCTCCCCGGCTGGACGGGTAAATCACTGACAAAACGGACACTTCCTCCTGTGCGGTCACGGTGGCGGCGCTAGGTGGGACACGTCATTTCCCCTTCCGGCGGCCAGATGCTCGCGGTGTACGCACCTGTGCCACTCGGCCAAGGGGGGACCGCCACTGGACACTGGACGACGCCGAGATGAAACTTTCAAGTCCGCGACCGGACTAAAGGCCTGACCATACAAACTAACGGGATAAGTTACGATTTTTGGGATTTTTTTGGACGCTGATGAAACCGAATTTGCTTTTCTCGTTGATCTGTGACTCGACCATTTAATTTAGTTACTTTTCTTTGTTAATAACTTAAACATCTATATAACGTTGCTCCCGCTTCAGCTGCATGCTTTATTATTTTAAGTAAAGAAAATTCGGCGCTGTCATGTGGGATTGGCCTTAATGGCAGTGGAAATTTGGTTGCGTCGCGGCGCCGTCGTCGGACCTGGGAGGTCGGCGGTGGGTTCGGGCCGGTCGTGGAAAGCGCTAAATGCAGATCTGTCTCGTGGTCGGAATGCCGGACAGAGGCCGCGGAGTCTTCCGGCGTCGCGGCTATTTTCAGGCAAGGTCGCAGACGTCTAGACCGACGGCGACGACGTCCCGACGTCTGTACATGCAGTTCGCGGTGCATATTCGACACGTTGGTGAAATTTGCGCGACACGCCTCTTGTGTCGAGTCCCCTCGAAGAGTCCATTGAACCGTTATCGGTTGTTTGATGAGCAAACAAATCGAGAATTAAGGAAGGCTCAAGTTATTATTTGGTTAGTTTGAGGACGCACGTCTGATGGCTGATAATGTACACACACACACACACGCATCTAGCGGGTTATTTTCGAACTATTTATACTGCTATTTATCGGATGAATAGATAAAATCGCGGCGTTGGCTTTGATTTGATTTGGACGAACGCACAAGCTTGCGCTGGAAAAATTAAGTCACTTGATGGTATTTATTTGCTTACAAATACACGATACACGTGCCGATGTTTACATAACTGAACCCCGATATTGATACGTTCAACTCATAGCTACCATTTGATACTCAAACTATTTACATTTTGGCTCGTTAGCCGTTCTTACGACTCGTGCGCTGGCCCGCTACAAGAACAAAACATCACGACTTTCACCAGTACCGACAGAAATTACTGACGTCATTGGCTCAGGAACGGTAACTCGCACAAACGTACGGGCAAACATCGACAAGCTTACCGTGTTTTTTGGATTTGGCAAGAACTTATTGATGACAGCTTCAAAACAAATCAAGAGTGTTGTGGGAAAATTTGCTAATTTATTATTTCATTTCCAAAGTTTTTTTTTTTCATAGATGACATGACCTTTTTTAAAGAACCTCTTGGGGGTCGAGCATTTGCCTATTGTTAACACTACACTGCTTTTTTTGACCCGCTACCTTCAAAAGTGCCTAAGATCTGAGGAGGGCATGTCTAAAGGTGCGAGGCTGCCTCGCGCGGCTCGCAAAGCGACACCCGCTTCTGGCGCGAGGCCGCCTCAGCTGGGTCTCGTTGACCCGACGCCGTCGCGATGTGAGCCGCGTCTTGTCGCTTTTTAGCTATCTTGCAAGATGCAAGAAATGATTGGCAATTAATTAAATTGCGGCTAGCGCTGCCTCGTACATTTGCCGAGCATTTTTGTTCCGAGGCAGCCTCGCAAAGTCGATACGCACTTCTATTAGTTGTGATGTAAATGGCCGAATTAGTGATGACAGATGTAACGTCGCTGCGAACCAATCGGGACGTCCTAATGGTTGGGATTTTCTATTTTTATGAAGTGCTTCGGTTTCAATTAAATATTATAAATCGAATCACCTCTCCTGCTCGTCTATCAATCTTGTGTGTCGAGGCGCGCGCGTTGACAGTGGTCGCTTTGATTAATGGCGCACCGTCGTTAATGCAAAGAGGGCGGACTGTGAGTGATCAGTTTTTACATATGAAATGCACAATTTCCAACAATAGCGTTACTCGATCGCGCAATCATAAACCGTAAAAAAAATTGAATAATAATTTAACGTTTTAAGTAAGTTTGTTTTTAATTAAGCAACTGTAGATTTTAGAAGGCTCATGAATGTATAATGGGAAAATTCCGATGCATCTCGGTACTTTTACACACATTGCAAAGTGGAAAGTTTGACGGGACGTCACACAGGTACGTTCTCTCTAATACGTATACCTAAGGTATTTAGTGTCATTTTAGTTTAAAATATCGATAACGTTATTTACTTACGTAGGTACTTTGTGTTTTTATTGTTACCTGTGTATAACGTTATAATATTCACGTTTTTACTGGGAGGCCGTAAAAATGTTGGATGTATAACAGCAGTTTCAAGGCCTGGCGCAACATTCGACCACCTAACCCGTTTACCATACCGTGAATCCGCCGAGTTGGTGCAAAAATAGATCCAACTGCCAGAAATGCAGAGTGACAGATAAATAAATCGCCAGTCCGGGCCCCAAATCCAGCGCCAACATAGAAACAGATTCCCGCGCTATGTTATTCCAATTGCTTGGTTAGGTGATTTATCTCTTCTAAACACAGAGCAGAAGTTCCTCACTGCTTTTAATGTTGTCCCTGTTGGCGAGAATAATGCAGCAAAGTTACTGTTTAGAAACCGGTTGTTGCTTAAAACTGGGCTTTTAGGTCGGTACCGGCCACCTGTATAGTGAAAATGGATTAGGTTTGTTCAGATAGACATTAAAAACAAAAGTACTAGTTAATGAAAGCTTCTTTTTGAAATTTTGGACTGGCGTCTTAAACTAGGTACTTCCTTTTTTGCGTTGGGCATCCAGTGCTGAGGTCGTGAAGTAAAGTAAAGAGTCGACGACGTTGCGGTTGGCTCATGGTCGTTCGGATCAAGTCGTTAATTAATTAAAATCTAATTATCTACGAAAGAAACCGCTAGTGTGGGTGCAAGAGTCTGAAAACGGCTCAGGAAGAGAGTTTCGGTTCCGTTTCGCGCATCGGTCAGTCGAGATTTTGCGGTTTATTCACATTTCCGGCGGGTTAGCGCGCCGACATGCCAACTCTCTTCATTGTGCTGCACCTTGTTGAACAGCCGCAAATACTTTTAAGTATAAAGCGTGCGTAAGTATATTGTGCGCAAATTTCAACTGGCAACAATTATTATTGTTATAACATAGGAACTGGTGTGTGGTTGTTGGTTGGGACGCGGACGTTCGCGTGGGAAAAGTTTCCGACTTTCGCTTTCGATTGTGGGTCGGTACCAATTGAAATCGAAAATGATTCGACGTCCAGCATCCGGCCTGGGTCTCGATCGAGCACTCGTCGCGGTATCGAATGGCAGAAAAACGACATGATACCTGAGAAATCCCGTAAGGCCCTCCGGTGCATTAATTCGTAGCATTAATCGCGAGAATTTGCACGAGACGAGCTTTCGTTTTCGTTCAGTTTCCGGTCCGCGTCCGCTTGCGACGTATTTAGTCTGCGGTCCGCATGCCGCGTCCGTTTCCGCGTTTGTCGTCGCAATTTCCGATTTGAGAGCGCCAGTTGGAAAACTGTGTGAAAAATTCGATTTGGCCCGGTCGCATTCCTGAGGCCGCCGCCGCGGTGGCGGACCGATCGGAGGCAGGTAGTCGCGCGTAAAATTAATCAAACCGCTCACAAATCACCGTCTAATAACAGAGCGCCGTATTGGAGAGCGCGCGGTCGTATGAATTTTTATTGGTCTGATTACCGAACGGGCATTTTTTCGTTGATTACGGCCCGAGGCGCCCTCCTTGTAAAAATTAAATGCCGCCCGAGTCCTCGACGCATCATGCCGCGCCATCATCGTCGTCAAAGTGGATTACGGCTTAATCTAGTCATCGGGCTGAATGACGTGCATTATGCCGAGAAAGAATACGCGTATGCACGTCAACCCTCCCTCGGTTTTGGCGGATGGTTCATTGTGCCGGTCCTGCACCCCGTGAAATTCACAACAAAACTATCAACTATCAGGGTGGCGGGGACGGTTTCATGTGTCAACATGTTGTGCCATTTCGGACTATTATGGCGATATCATATTTTAGTTAAGGGTGAGAGAGGGTATTTGATGAATAGGAGTATTATAGGGAACGTGCAAATTGAGCAGTGATTTCGTCAAAATGCTGAAATTAACGCGTTCAGTTGGCGGTCCGCGCTTTGCTAAAACGTTCAGTCGCCGGTCCGCGCTTCGCTGAAACGTTCAGTCGCCGGTCCGCGCTTCGTTAAAACGTTCAGTCGCCGGTCCGCGCTTCGCTGAAACGTTCAGTCGCCGGTCCGCGCTTCGCTGAAACGTTCAGTCGCCGGTCCGCGCTTCGCTGAAACGTGTTCAGTCGCCGGTCCGCGCTTCGTTGCAACTGCAGTCCGTATAATTGCTCAATATGGCCATTAACCTTGAAAGCCGATGGTTTCTGATCATATGTGTTTCCCCCAGACCGGCATCCCACTAATAAGCGAAGAAGTCAATTTTGCTATCGCTCCCTTGTAAAAGGGAAGCGTTTTTTTAATAACGTAATGGCGTCGTGCAACAGATGCTGTTTGGGCGCGTAAACCCGAGGGGCCTTCGCCCGTTAACGAGATCACATGTAGTATTCCTTGTAACTTGTACAGTGATACGGCCTTGTCGGACGCCGCCCCCGTTACACACGAAGGTGTTTCACAATTGCGGTCGACGTTAATTATGGTAATTTTCGTCGCGACGCGTGCTGTAAGTTATCCATCGACGACCATATGCCCGAAAAAAAAAAAGTTTCAAATTAACCGAACTGGCGGTGTGGGTATCTTATAAAAATGTAAGGCGTCCGGGGGCCCGCGTCGGTGTTGTATTGACGAGGACCATATGGCACCCTCGCGGTCTAGAATATCCGTATAGTAAACCCGAGTTCTATTGTGTGCGTGGACCACCGGTCATCCCGAACAGGAGCCGGTCCACCCCATTGTTATGACCAAACTTTCCAATAAGTCCGATGAAAAGGCCCGCTCATTGCCGGGATTAATGGATCAATCGGGCTCGCCTCGTGGGGGCGCTTTATTAAGCCGATTGCCATCAGGGAAGCAACGCGACCCTTTTGTGTCGAAGACCATAATGTTTTGGCGAAATTTGCAACCATCTTTCCTTATTATTAATCCAACGGAGGGAGGTATGCGTGCTCCTACTAAACTGAGTTATAGCGCGAGATCTCCAATCGTAAATGTTGGTACTTTACAACTGTCGTAACGGGATAAATGGTCATGTCGTGATTAATTAACGTTTGGACTGCAATCATCTTTATTTCTTCATGTTGACATTTTTGTTTCATCATTTCTACTTTTGAACGGTGAACCAGTGGCGCCTCCTGGTTTTAATTCCCGTGACCAATAGCGCGTTGCTCATTGCTCCAATAACCATCAGTTTCTGTCCAAATAGGTCGTTGATCATTCAAAACCATTCCATTTCCTGATGGGTGCATTCGGCACGCGACCTGCCACATCTACCACCCGTAGCGAACGGTTGCGGATTTGATTCGCATCTGTTCCTCGGGGGTTGCTGTTTTTTCGCTCTCCAATTTTTTTTTTTTTAAGTTATTGTCATCAACTCCGGTACCTAATGTTTTTTTTTTTTGTGTCTTGTTGCAGATGCGTGTTCGTCACGCACCACGCCGAAACCGAGGCCCCCAGCACCGACTGCACGGCCGAACATCACATTCCACACGTACGAATGTCCGCCGGCGTACGCGGCCTGGTACTGCCTTAACGGAGCGACGTGCTTCACCGTCAAAATTGGCGATTCCCTCCTATACAATTGCGAGTGAGTATTTCCACCATTCATCCACGTTGGTACTATCGATTTGAATGGAGGGAAGCGAGCACGTGACGCTATGCAACAATTTCTTATTGAACTTACCGAAAGTGTTTCGCAGCACTCGTGTATAATTGGTTGCCTACATACAATCAGTAAATTCTAAAATTTATTTGTATATGCAAGGAAACAACGATTGCAGATTGAAAATAAGTACAGTCAGTGTCATCTCTTTAGTCCCCTAAATTGTAAAGCAATCGAATAAGTTGCGACACACGTAGTTGGCCCCTCTACACTTTCGTAAGGATCTTGCTGAGGTTTTTTTTTTAGGCGCTTGGCGTCTGCCTCGAAATTATGTTTGGCCGTGTGGCGTCGCCAAAATTTATAACGTAACGAAGTATAAATTATAAATTAATGCCATAATTGTTGCCCCACGTTGTACCTTACGTTAAGTTACAATAACAATAATACAAAGCAATTGCCGTCATTAGTAATGTACGACGTGTAATTAGCTTAGCACGCCGCTTCGCTTTCGTGCAACTAGATACTCAAATATTCAAAATTGACGAGCACGTCTGAATTAGACGAATTGTATGTATTTACGGGTCTCCTAACCACATGTTATTGTTGCTAATTTACGTGAGGAGTAATTTTATGCAGCCGAGTGATCAATACGACAATGTGATATTTTGTTGCAGATGTGCAGAAGGTTACATGGGTCCTAGATGTGAATACAAAGATTTGGACGGTTCGTATTTGCGTAAGTAGTTTTGGTCCTTGGAGCCGGATGATGATTGAAGATGTTCGTTTTTTTGCAGCGTCACAGCGAAGGTACATGTTGGAGACGGCGAGCATAGCCGGTGGGGCGACGATAGCCGTCTTTCTAGTAGTTATCCTATGCATCGTGGTGTACTTGCACTACACCCGGCGCACCAAGACGACCCGGACGGGGTCGGACTGCATCGACGGGCAAGGCGCCCCGTTGCACACTCCGACGTTCGGCACCCGATGGCGGACGAGTCCGGTGGCGGACGTGCCGGTGGGGGTGCAGGATGGGGGCGGCGATTCCAAGGAGGTCGGTTGGAACGTGATCAGGTCGCAGCAGCGCTACACGCTGCCCTCCATCAATCGCGACGTGTGCAGTGCATAGCTGGACTGCTATTGAAATTAACAGTGATGTCGGCTTTAATTGTGTATGGAAATTAGAGACTAAATTTATACCTTGTATAAAAAGTTAATACAGGAGTGAGTAGCACTTTGTTATACGCAGCTTTGCTATTTATTAACTTATTTTTATTTGTATTCACACTGTGCGGCTTATTTCTGCAAGTTTGTCAATACTTTGGCAGCAAGTTTACGAATAAATTAATGTTGGAGAGTCTTAACATTAGAAGGTCTCGTTATTACTATTTTTCTAGTACATATTTGTTCAGTCTCGGGCGAAGCGGCGCTGACGTAACCTCAGTTTTTGGGCGTTACGGGAGTGCGGTGATCGCCGTTCAGTTACAGTCCGGTCCTCGAAATGTTTATTCGAAATTGTACGAAATGCAATCGGTTTGCGTTGTTTTGGCAGGCTCTGCCACGACTTTTGCGTCCTCTCAGCGAACAGAACTGTATTTATTAAACAGTGTATTGTACAGCAAGTCTGATATATGTAAGTCTGAACTTTAAGTTATATAAGTTATTTAAAAAAATGTATATAGGTACCTCTCCGAGGTATTTTAACAGAAGCAATTGTATAAATACGCATTGAGTATGTTTTGAACTATTGTGCAGATGAATGGTTTTTAAATTTTCCTTTTTACTTTGTTGAAATATTACATTCCCGGATGTATTCGTTTATTCAGAACCTCGCTAACACGTGTTGTTGTTGTTAAATTGTTGATTTAATTAGTGATTTTTATGTCGGATTTATTGATAAGTGCCGGTTCGAACAGGTCGCGGATACTTGCAAACAGTACAGTACACCAAACCATTTTAGTGGTTTCACGCGCTATCAATAATTTATCGTACCACCGATAATCAAATTATATTCTGTTGTATAAATGTAGATATACAGTAACTTATTCCAATAACGAATGCGCCGCCATTCGCTATTATTGGCAATAATCAAATGTAATTTAGTAAGTTAAATATTTATAATAAGCACTTGGTTCCTAACTTATTGAAGTAAATAAACATTTCGTATTATTTTAGAAAACAGTGTTCCTAACACCGAAACCACAACCATCTCCAACTCTGCTGCAACAATAACTATTTCACACAACGAGTATTCTAACGTCACTCCCGGGGCGATGATGCTTGTGGCTTCGGTGTCAGGCTGAATGTCTATTTGCCAGTTGTTGATACCGTAAATCGATTAAGGTTTACATCCCAAACCAAAGCCCATGGATGCTTTCGGTACAGCCCCGGACCGATCGTCGTTATACCATTGTCTTTTCGCTATATTATTTAAGCTGCTTTACCTTGACGCGTCCGAACAGGTTGTACCGAGCTCATTGTTGTCAGACTTCAAGTATTACGATCATTAATATATTCATAGTTCCCCCTTCGTAAGCGTTCATTCTCCTACGCCCGCTCCCAAGCGTAGTTTTAATTTGGCGTCAACTTTTATTTTTGTCTAAAAATCTGTATATAATTTTGAACAAATGTTAGAATACTTGTTTATTATTTTCACATAATATGTAATGAATAAAAACAATAATAAAAAATATTATGCTACACGGCTTTCCATTGGCCCCGTTGATTCACTCTACCGAACTTTGGTTCTTACAACTTTTACCGAGTGTTCAGGCGTAAAGATGAAATCACTACTAGTAACGCCCCTTCAAAAAAAAAAAAAAATAATAATAATAAGAACTTTCCTCTCCCCAGAAGGGCCCGAAACTTCAATTTCATCAACAGAGCGAATCGTAATATTTATCATGTATTTATTAGGTATAATAAAATTAAATAAACGAAAACGATTCATAGTTTTATTTATGTGGGCACAGGAAATTAATTATTAGTAATATGATTTTCCAACAAGAACACATTCTTTTGGATAATTGCAATTTCAGTCAATTAATAATAATTATAATTCATTTCTTCAATCAATGACAATGCTTAAAATATTTGATTTTTAATTTTAAATATACATTTAAAAAACGGTAGAAGCCTTAAAAAAGGGTTGTATTTTGAAGGGGCCTTACTAGTGGTCATGATTAGTAGTAATATCTATTTTACAAGAAGTGCAGTTACGTTGGTCGGCAATTGACGCCAGAACCGCATGCGTGACGCCACAGTTGCAGTTAGCAGCTAATTTGACGGGGGCTTAGTAAAACAAAAAATCTTTAACAAACATTACAAATCAAAAGCTAATTGGTCAATGCCATAATTGACCTCTTCAGTTTCTCCCGTTGTTTCCTCTTCTTTTGGCCCTTCTTTTTCTCCAATGTGGCGTCCCTGAACAACTGGACCCCTTCAGCGGCCTCTATTTCCTTTTGCATAAACATCATGGCGTATAAATTGTACCCAACCAAGTCCTAGAAAACATTTTCGCAATTGCCCGAAATTGTTACATTACCTAATCGACTTACTCTCAATTCGTGGACTTTACTAAAGGCTATCTTCTGCAATTGTTTCAAGGTCCCTAATAAGCTGTGATTGGCAACAATAGGGGCGTGGTGTAATTTCAACAAAAACATCACAATTTTGCAAACCAACTCGGTATTGTCGCCTCTAGCGACCAAAGCGGGCAAAGTTTGAACAACTTCGCACACCGAAGCAAACGGCAGGAGCAATAACGTTTCCTCCAAATCGCTGCAAAATTTCAAAATTAGCGAAAAACGGCAATTAGAAAAAATCAATCACCTGGCCCGAATCCTTTTGATTGTTTCAAGGAGAAAATCGTCGGGAGTTGAAACATTGAGGGCCAACATCAACAGCGGTGGTTGAGGCAACGGTAAGGGTTGGCTTGAAGCCGATTGCAACGCGGCGTGTTCCGCCAGTTGCTCCCTGAACTTTTCGCAAATTTCCAAACATTCCAGAATACTTTCGGCCTACTCAAACACACCAATCAACACAATAATCACAAAACAAATTAGTCGCGAAATTACCCCTTTTTCGCTGCCAATAGTTTTTTTAGAGGGCAAATTTAGGCCCGGTCGTCCCGGAATTACGGTTTCTTCCCCCGTCGCGAGACCTTCCTGCTGCTCCCTTTCCTCCTCCTCTTCGTCCTGCAGCACCAAAGTCTGATCGGATTTTTCGTAAAGTCTCAAAACGCGGTCGGAGCCACTCGACACCACGAACTCGCCACTCGGACTGACCGCCATCGCCCACGCTTCGCCAACGTGACCCTAAACCAACCAATAACTAAAAAATTGATTGTTTTTATAAAAAAACTCACTTGCAGAGTGATGATCTTGTTGAATTTGTCGCCATCCCACTCTTTGACTTTACCGTCCTTCCCGCTGGTGAAAAAGTAATGGGTGCGAGGGACAAATTGGAGGGTGGTGACGGAATCGTCGTGGGCGAAGATGCTCTTGTGGCAATCGCCGAAGTCCATCCCCCAAATTTTCACGTTGCGATCAGCGGAGCCGGTTGCGATCAAAGCGGAATCCGAGGAGATGTCCATGCACAAAACGGGGAGTTTGTGGCCGTACAGGGAGAGAAAGAACTGAAATTTTCAGAAAAAAGTTGTAGTGGCGCAAAAAGTGATGTAACAGCTTCACCTTGAAAGTGTCGAGGAAGAATATTTTTACGGTGGAGTCCAGAAGAGCGACCGCCACGAACTTCGCGTTGGGCGAAATTTTGACGCCCAGGACGCTGTCGTCCAGAGTGAGAGTCCTGAGGTGGACGAGCGACAGAACTTTGGCTTTGCTGTCGCTTTTCTCGTCGGCGATCAGCTCGAATTGCCAGAACTTGACGGTCTTGTCGCCGCCGCCAGTAACGCAACCCCTCTGCAACCGAACAAGTGAATTTGCGATAATCGAAAAAACAATCGGGTTACTAGATCGGGAGTGATGCAAATCGACCAGAGTTCCGACGTGTGGGCGGGAATTTCCTCCAGAACGTCCCCGACGGAGATGTCGATGATTAGGAGAGTTCCGTCCTTCAGTCCCGCCAAGGCATGGCGGTCTCCGGGCACGAAGGCCGTTGATAACACGTAGCTAATGGGGGGGAAAAAATTTATGCAGAATTTTTTCGACGATAATTGAGCGATTAAATTTAATTTATAATGGCAGCTCGACTAATGCTATCTCGCGCCGTATTTCACGAATTTTAGCACGCCAGGTTTCAACGGCTGGATATCAGTGACGATTGTAGCCAATCAAAAGCTCATGAGAGATTAGGTTGAAGCGGGAGCGCTACATGCCAAGTCTAAATTAAGACTGAATTTAAATAAAATTCGAAATAAACGTCAATTATAGCAAATTATAGAGAGCAAAAGACATTTTTAGACTAAGACGATAATGGAATAATGATTTTGTGGCGATTTTAACGCATTTTACAACTTCCGCGCGATAAAAAAATTACAATTACAAAAAATCAGTTTTAATTTAATATAACTAGCAACGGTGTCCTTTATTGAGAGTAGTCTTTGACGGTGATTATTTTATTGTCCTCGCCCTCAATTCATCAAGACCCGCGGCGGTCACGCCGCCGTCGCTTAATATTCTTATCTTGAGCGCACTGTCTAAAAATTTTGCACTTGATAAACTTTCCTGGCATGCCCATTAGAAGATGGCCCCCGCCAATTTGTTGTACCGTCATTGTCACCAATAACTTACCCAGTGGTGATGGTCCGCAGACAGGTCTGTGTGGGTCTATTCCAGACCTTGACGGCCTCCCCGCTGCCGGAAAGCACAACTAAATTATCGCTACTAAAACTAACGGCCCTAACTTCGCTGTGATGCCCGTGACTCTGGATTGACCTCAAACATTTTGGTTCGGCACCTTTCTCGATGGTTTGAATCGAATACAACTCGACCGTGTTATTCCCCAAATTCGTCGCCACCCTCAACTCTCCCCCATTTCCTAAGACCAAATCAAGACTTTTGGGTTTATTTGCAATTTTAATCGTAACTAATCGTTTCACTTCGTCCCTCAAATTCAGTTCAATACGGTCTGAACTGGCTTGATCCCCAGCGCCCTCTCTGGAAAAAAAAATTAATTGTGGCGATCTTTGATTAAATTTGTTGCAACAACCACCTCTCCTTCTTACGGTCTTTTTTTTGTCTCTTCTTGAGTCTAACTTGAGCCTCGCTGTCTGAGCAAAAATAGAAAAGTTCCAGTTGCCAATCGGTGCCGTGGCACCCAATTACTTGGCCGCTAGCGTCGCTATACATGGAAACGACTCGACCTTTGCCGCTACGCAATAAAGAACCCGCCTTATGGCATTGCAGAGGGTGCTAAGATTTTACGATAATCAATAAAAATTATTAAGATTTTTGAAAATTACCGTTGGGTCATCTGCGTCGTCTAAATCGACTAGTTCTAAAGTGCTTGCTAGATGTTTGACTGGGTTTTGGTTTTCCGCATCGCCGTCTCTTTGGGATAACTTCCACACTCTCAATTCGGCGTCTCCGCAGCCAGTGACGAGGTACTGGTCGTCTTTCATCAAAGCTAAGCCCCAAATCTGCAATTTGGTTTTTAATTAACGCCGAAATTGCTCGATTTCAAAAACTTACTTCTGTTCTATGGCCTATTAAAGTTTTGAAGCAATGGTGAGTGTCAAGGTCCCAGAATTTCACTAAACTGTCTTTTGAGGACGAAATGAGGATTGGCTGTTGGGCCATGAAAGCGAGCTGGGTGATGGGGCCCTTGTGTCCCGTTAATCTGCACAACCCGGTTTCAGCCACTGTATCCCACACAATGACGTCAGAGTCCTGTTGAGAAAATATTTAGAATTTTGACACTCGAGCAAATTGATTTTCAAAAGAGGGTCTTTTAGGTAAGGCAAACTATATGTACAAAAAGTTGTAATATTCAAAAAACTCATGTTGAATTTTTGAGGTTATGTCACTATTTTTCCAAATATTTTCGAAATAAACGTGACAACACGTTATAAACGCAACAAAACTTAGTTGGGTATATATACTTTTGATCCGGAGGCCAGTTTATGCCCGAAACTGTCAAAGGCGAGAGTCGTGACTTCTGATCGATGTCCAGAAAATATGCTGATGATTTCCGCAGATTTCAGGTCGTAAATTTGCACGTTTCCATCGGAATAGCCGGCCGCCAAGTGCCTCTTGTTGGGGCTGGCGCTTATTGAAGTCACCACGGCTTTTTCTCCAGGTAAAACTTGAGCCTGAAAATATTTTTTAGAAAAAGTTTCAACCAATTACCAACGTACCTTTTCGCCCAGCCTCAAGTCCCAGATGATAATGTGCTCGCAGGCCCCCACGGCCACAAAACGCCCCTCTTGGCCCTCCAAAGTAACAAATTTCACATTGCAGTTTTGGCTGGCGATTATGTTGAAGTTTCCGGCCGGGACGTACCGCAAATACTGCTTGGTTAACCCCATTTTTTCAAATCATTAAATTAGACTATTCGCACGATTTTTGTTGTGATCTAAACACACGTGTGCAATTACAAGACAACATAACCACAAATAATAAAACCTAACATAACCTCAATTATTAGTGCGGATTTAGTTAGTGGGAGGCCGATAATACAGACAGCTGCAGCACTTGCCTGAGTAATATAGGTTTCTTCTTTTGCTACCCTTTTGTTAAATAAAGTGTTGGTAAAGCAGGTACCTGCAATGGCCCGCCAAAATTTGAAAACTACAAGGCAAACTCAAGAAGTTGAAAGACACGAATTAAGCACGTTTATTTATTAAATAATCTAGGGCAAATACAAAATATATATTTAAAACTACCCTATATACAGCTAATCAGTAGAATATGTGTACTTATTGTCTGATATGAACATGGCAGTAAATGGCCTCATATTTCAAATTTGAGATCGTTGACCCCGATAAAACATAAATAAATTGATCCATATGTATAAATTTACACACGTTGTTAATATACAAACATTAAAGCCTTCCGTGTTTAAATATTGCTCGAAAACTATAATTACACTTTTAATATCACAATATACATTTGATACAATACATCTTATATAAAAGAGTCGCCTTATCTAAGCTTAACTGTAAAAACGCGCAGCCATATCAAATACGACAGGCAGTCTTTGAACTATTGAATCATTTGTAAATATCTGTTTTCTTCGAGCAAGGAACTAAGTGACGACGTCATATCGTTAACGACCATATTCGAGCTAGTGCCATCCCCGCATTTCGCCAACGGATGCGTACTACTGCTAACCATTTCCGAATTCGTCACCCACGACTGGCAATTTTGCACATACTCCAACGTTCTTTGATACGTATCCTGTCTCATCCCTAACGGTTGCACGGTAGTTCCGGTCGTGGACGGCTGTTGATTCACAACACCAGGTGACATTTGCGACTGGCTAATATCCTTACATTGAATCTCACTATTACTGTTACATTGCTGATGAAAACACTTTTGAGGATGATTGTATAAATTTTTGCGACAATTGCAGTTGTTGCATTGAGGCACGCATTGGTTGTTGTAAGGTTGTTGTTGGTAACAGGAGGCTTGATTGTAGTGGGCGCAAGGTCGACTCATTTGGGCCTGTTGAGGTTGGTTCATCATTTCAGTAGGAGCGGGTGCCGCCATCGCTGGTGATGGTAATGGTTCGTTCATGTTAGTGACGCAGTTGTAAGACGGAGTTTGGATCGGTTGGTAACCGTTGCCGCAACCGTAGGTGTTAACTGGTTTGTTGGAAGAACAGCCGTTGGGGATGTAACCGTTGGGATTGGGGCTACACATTTGGTAGTTGTGATTGCCGCATTGACCCCCGGACGTTGTCGACATCGCCGAACCCATGTAGCTATTGTTAATTTGCATTTGTGGACGGCAGTTGTAATCATTGGGGTTCTGGGAGTTGTGGCAAACATTGTGGTGGTCATTTTGTTGTTGGGGCATTTGACTGTTGTGACATTGCCGATTTTGGCCGTTATCCCAACCATGTTGCATGTAACATATGCCGTGGCTCATTGGCCTGTTGTTGTAACACTGGCTTTGTTGCATCATTTGGCTGTTGTGCATCATATTAGGACCTGGGTTGTGTTGCATCATGTTGCAGTTCTGATTGGGCTGCTGCATCATTTGATTGGCTCCGGGTGACATCATTTGACACCGCATTGGAGACATCAACATTTGATTCATGTTCGAAGCGGGAGAGGATGCCATTTGGTTCGTGCTAGGCGCCGGCGACAATAAAGGATTTGCAATAGTTCCAAAATTCGAACCCGGCGATGGCATTACTTGGTTGAAATTAGCAGGTGAAGGCATCATGTGGTTCATGTTACCCGCCGGCGACCCCATCATCTGGTTCATGTTACCGGCAGGCGACCCCATCATTTGGTTCAAATTGCCCGCCGGAGAAGGCATCATTTGGTTCAACGTGCCCGCTGGTGAGGGCATCATTTGGTTGAAATTGGCGGAAGGCGGACTCATTAGGTTACCCGGCGACATCAGTTGGTTCATTGTGCCGGTTGGCGACAGAACGCTTCGAGGCGACGCCAGCACTTGGTTTAGGGGTGGCGAAGGTAGAATTTGCCTCACACTCTGGGGCGACGGCATGGCTTGACTCGGACTGGGTAACGGTTTCGGTGCTGCAGATTCCGACCAGCTCATTGCGGTAAAATCTGGATTTTGGTCAGCGACCTGGTTCAAGTAATGAACCATCTCGTCGGGTATCACCAGTTTGTTTTCCACCATCTCACCCTCCCCAACTTCGTCCAGCACCACCGCTTGGTTGGGATGAAGCTCCGAAGAACTGACGGTACCCTTCAACGGCGACAGGGTAACGGAAGCGGGACGAGGGGGCGGACTCTTCCTGTCAGTGAGAGTGTGACAAGGTTCCGACCTTCTTCGAGTGTCCGCGTTGCTCGTCGTGGTCGTCGCTGGAAAATTACTGGTCATCCACGTCTGTTGCATGGCCGTTTGCTGCAACGAGGCGTTCTGGGTCTGAAACAAGATATTAATTATTATATTAAATTAATTCAAAAATCATCCCAATCGAGATTGGTAAAATGGGAAGTCTGAAGAGAGTGCAAGAACTCACCTGAAGAACTAGATTGCTGCTGCCGCTGTTGGCCTTATTATTATTGTTAGGAACTCCTTGTAGCCTTTGCAGTTGTCCTGCAAGTAAGTGCGAAGGTGGTGAAGGCGGAATGCAGATCCCTCCAGTAGTGGCCGTGGACAATTGACTGGACCTCCTCGAGCTGCCGGCGGAAATGGGGTCGTAAAAGGAACCCGGCGCGATCCCCGGCCTCATACTGGATGCCTAAAACAACGAATGAGCCCAAATTCAATTGATTCGAGAAGCCAAATAATTACCTGAGACGCCAAGCTACTCTTTCTGCTAGCATCGGTGCTCCTCATACTGCCATAGAAGGAGCTGCAAGTAGAATTG
The DNA here is from genome assembly GCA_951805265.1 of Schizotus pectinicornis. Lineage (NCBI taxonomy): Eukaryota > Metazoa > Arthropoda > Insecta > Coleoptera > Pyrochroidae > Schizotus > Schizotus pectinicornis. The sequence continues at coordinate 20,670,571 of OX638203.1, forward strand.
CTGTCCCTCCTGATTTGGGCTGGTGTATTACCGGGGGGTTGTAGCCTCTGCTGTAGGTCGGTGAACTGCGTCTTGGATTGGGGACCCGTCGTCGCACCTTCCATTTTCAGGTCGTTTATCCTCTTATTCAAATCGGTTATACCGATATTCTTGCGTTGCGCTGGGGTCATAACTGTGAGGTTGGCGGCGGGCTTCGTCTGAACTCGAGATTTCAAACGCACCCTCGAAGGTCTGTCGCCCACCGCCACGCCGCCCCGCTCCGACCCGATGCCCACCATCGCACGCAGCACCACGGGCAGGTCGTCGATCTGGAAACCGCAAATTGACAATAAAACAACTGACCCTTCACAATTAAACGGTCTTCAGCAATTTGCATATATAAAATAATAATAAAATAAATAACAAAAAATAAAATAATAAATAAATAATAAAATAATAATAAAATATATAAAATTGACAGTTGACGAGTGTTTGTGGTCATATGACAAAGATGTGGAAACTGGCTACCGTTAATGATTGTGAAATTACCTCGAGGTCCTCTGCATCGTAGGGCCAGGCTGGGTCGTCGATGGGTCCGTTTCTTGGCGCGTTCGTCCCCAAATCGCCAACGAAATCGTCGTTGCAACCACCCGCCAACTGCGTGGCGCCCAGAGGACTGCCCTGTTGCTGCTGGCCGGGAGAATTGACGTCCGACTGAAATATCGCAAAATTAAACAACCGAACCGACGTAAACCACCATCCAAACTACCTCCGACTTGATGCTGGGACTGCTGAGACTTGCTGTTTTGTGGCTCTGCATGTCTTCGCTTCGCGGACTCGAATCCAAACCAGCAGGACCGTCTTCAGGACCCCCGTCGTTACCTTTATGCTTTTTCTTGGCGTAAAAGTCCGTGCCATGTACGGTTTTGACGTGTTTCCTCAACGAACTGGGATCGGTGTATCGTTTGGTGCAACCGGGAGCCTTACACACGTACGGTTTCTACAAATCGACGATAACAACACCACAATTAAACCAAACTACTTACGCAGTTCCTAATTTCGTGTTAGCAATTGAGGAAATGACCGATCGTTAATTAGGCGAAAGGGCAAGAAAGCGCGACTCACCTCGTTACTGTGGGTTCGGTTCTGGTGCTTCGCCCTATCGGACGCGTTACTAAACGCTTTTGAACAGCCGGGGTACTCGCAGGTGTAGGGTTTTTCCCCCGTGTGAGATCTTAAGTGTGTTTTTAAGTTTTCTAACCTAGAGTAGGCCTTGACACAGCCCTCGAACTAAAACGGGAAATTAGCAAAAAATTTTGCGACAAATTTTGATAATTACCGTGCATTTGTGGGGTTTTTCGCCTGTATGCCGCCTCATGTGCACCACCAACATGTACTGCGCTTTGAAAGGTTTCTCGGCCCTCGAGCAGCCTTCCCACCGGCAAACGAAAGACTTTTTGTTGGCGTGTATGTGGTCGTTGTTGATGTGCTGTTGATAAATGGTTGTTCTGAGCAACTGTTTGTCGGGGTGAAGATTGCCGTTTTACCTTAACCAGTTCGTCTTGCGTTTGAAATTCGGTGGCGCAATCCTTCCAATGGCAGTTCGTTTCGATGAAGTCGCCAGGCTCGTCTTTGAGATCGGTTGGGTCGCCTTGCGCGTCATTCGCCACGCCACCACTGACTGAATTGACCGACGGTTCTTTCTTGATTTTCAACTTCCTCGCGTCCGCCTCCATTTGCGCTAACGTGCCGCTCTCAGCCTTTTTTCTTTCATTTAGAACCTAGAAGCGCCAGAAAATTTAAAAAAATATTTTTGGGGCGCCTCGGTCAACCTACATCAGTCTTGGTAATGTTGTGCGAAACGTGAAGCGGGTGGTGTCCTAAAGAGTACATGGTGTGGGGCGGCCCTGCGGGCGGTAGGGGCAGGAGTGATCCGGCACTGCGCATCAAGTGGGCCTGCAGCTGGAGGTGCATGTCGGGGTGCATGTTGAACGCGGGACTTATCGCTCCGGCGGACAAATGACCGTACGACCCGCTGGCACTCGACGACCTCGAACCATTGACTATGGACGCCAGGGAGTTGGGGGAGAACCGGATCATCGAGTTGATGTCCAGGGAGTCCGAGTACGGGGAGGAGGACAGCGCCCTCTTCCGGGACTGCCGTATGCTGCCAGGACGAGGGCTGTTCAAGCGAGAACCTGTCAACAAAAAAAGACATTTAGTCGGGGCGAAGAACATAAAGCAAAACAGCAACGTCCACCAACCTTGGAGGCGCAATTATTTTGTCTTTGCGCTGAAAGCGCCCATCATCAAATGGCTTTTGAATGTGAGCAAAGAAACGTTAATGGAGTTGGCAAATTGGGGATCGAGGCTTACCGTCTAGGCTGAAGGGGAACTCGCTGCTGGCCAGGGTGGAGGAGGGGTGCAGCTCGGAGAGCCCCCTGGCGGCGAGGTATTCGGGTGACAGTCCTAAACCTGGAACAAACCTAGAATTAGCCAGCTGAAAACGGCTCAATTTCGAGGGATGGCGGCGCCAGACGTGGCTTAAATATAGACAGCAGTGGCAATAATTGCGTCCAAGACGTTTTAAAAAAACCGAAACGACGACACTCCGAAATAACGCACGATTTACTTTGAAACTTATGTTTCCTCTGGCGATAAAAAACGTCGACTATCAGTCAAAATTTCGACGCAGAAGCGTAGAGAAAGGAAATAGTTATTTGTGTAAAAAGAGCGCCACGGTTAGGTGGTGTCGCATTCGAGGGAGAACGACGGCAAAACGAGGACGGGAGGCTGCTTGACGGATTAGCATATGAAATGGGATAATTTAAACGTACGACTGTAATTAATGAGCCTGGCTTGTTGACGGTCCCGGGGCTATCGATCAATCTGAGCGACCCACGGCTAACCAGGCGGACACGAGCTGCTCCTCGAACAGGACTTTTCAGGCAGACTTCAAGGAGCCACGAACAAACAAGGTCCACCGACATGTCAAGCGATCGAGCTCACCGCTCAAACAACGATTTGGTCTGATCTTTAGAAGAAAATTTCTCGTCCAGGCCAGGGTGTCAAAATCTTCAATTTCGGTCCCGGCGCTTTTGCCGTCAGACCCGTTGCGGACGAATTGGGGCCATTTTCCAAGATGGCGACAAAATTTGGGAGCTATCGAACTGTGGTTTCTGCGGGTCCTTTTGGCGCTGGCAGTTCGTTTGGTCGATTGTACATATGCGTGACGTGTGTTGTGGTGCCCACGTTTAAAATTATCCCGTCGGACCAACGCGCAACAACATAATGAACTGAAAATAGCGAGGGCAACGGTTCATTAAGTAAATCGTCAAAGATCCCAACACTTCTGCCACCACAACCTACATCTGGTTCTAATGAAGAGCACCGTGGTCTTCGTCGCCTGGAAATCGCTTTGTTCCGGCCAACGAAGAAGACGTCGATGGCCTAACCAGATGGTGTCCGGAGGATGATGAACGCGCGAATTCCGAAGAAAGCTTCTATAAATATACGGCCGCTAGCCAAGATTGATGCCGGAGACGAGGACGCTTTCGACTTCAAAGCGCGTTCTAGTGACCACTTCACAGGTTCCGTGGCAGTTATCTTTTTAACAATCGCCCGTAAAAAGTGCTTGGATGCGATTGAACCAACAGCTTTACGACGGGGTTGGAAACATACCGTTGAACTGCTGTACGCATCTGGTTAGGTGAAATATATTACGGCCGTAATCTATTTTCGTTCGCATCAAACGGTCTTGTTCAGCTGAAGGAGGATCCAATTCTCGCCAGATCTACTTTGTGGCTAGCTCCCTACGCCCTCGGTGCCCCAAGTCGCGGCTGTTCCCCAAAGGTCTTTTGCCAAAGACCTTTGGGCTATGCTGAATGCTGAATTTGGACGTCACCTGGTCATAAAGTTTGTTGTTAATAAACCTGGTTGCCGGATCACCGTCGAGGATTGGGTAGAAACTTGCAACAAACAGTTGTGTCGACGGGCGTTTATAAGGAGCAAGCGAAAACAAACATCGACGTTATGTGTAAATAAACAGGAGCGATTTCAATATTCCAGAATAAACAAACACGTCTCTCTGCGAAAATAAATCATTAAGTCCCGGTGCAGTCCCCCGACACTACCGAGGCCTGAGTAAAGCCTCGTCATAACTGCACCAAGTGTGATGATTGTGTTTAGAAGACAATATAAAATGTGAAGTATATTTATAATGCGAGGATGCGGGTCGAAAAAACCCGCATCAACATCCGGCGTTGTCGTCACTCCGCTGCCATTGTGCTGATGCGTTTCCTCGATGGTCACTTATTCGGCGATTTGGATGATTCTGGTCGGTTTCAGTTGGATTACGGTTATTTGAGCGTGTGGATTACCATAATTTTTAATAGAGGCAGATATGAAGGCACTCTCATCGATAAAATGGTCATTTTATTGCGGCCGGCCATGTTTGGAATCAAGCTGGGAGAACGTTGGGTCTCGTTTTATTAGATATTAAAGTATCGGACGGCCCCGGTTATAAAAATGACATCGGGGACGTTTATGGCTCCCGATTTTATCAGTGGACCGGCGAGAACGTAGCGGAATTGGGGCCCATCAAGTCTTCATTAAAAAGTCTTAACTAAAGAATTTCAATCGTCGTGATACGATCAAGTTCGTATTTGGAATTTATGGCACTATTCAAATAACAAGCAATAACAAGCCGTCGTCGTTCACTGGCCGCGAAACAAAGAAATCGCGCCATAAAGGGACCATTTCGCCATATGCGAATCGCCACAATTTCAATTTGATGTTTGCGATCCGCCTCTCCGAAATTACCCTCGATGGGAGTCAAATGCTTCGTCCCTATCCACACACTGAACTTTACACTAATACAGGTTCATCAAAATTATTGAACGTGACATTAGCGAATCATTTCGCCATAAGCGCATTTGACGATTGACAACTATCAGTGGCGTCAAAGAGTACTGATAAGGGCACGTTCACCCATTTCAGATGATCAAACGTCAAAAAATTCTCAAATGGTAAATTGTAGCTGTAGACATTTCTGAAAGATTGTTCAACTTTCGAACTTCACGTTGACAATGAAAATTGGCCGCATAACTGGAGCACTGGTGGGCCATCCAACAAAGGGTGTCAATTAGTGTCACCTGAACTTTCTAGTCCAACGAAGAAGGCTAACGCTACCATAAGAGGTTGACGGAATTCCGTCCTGTTAGTATAATTTCTCGCTAACTTCAAACCCGTATTCCACCCCCTCAATTCGTTAAAGCAATCACACCCACCCATCGTCCAACCGTTTCCTATCAACAACTATTTAATTGCCACGTAACTTCGTACCAAATCCTCTTGTCTTGTGTTACTCCAATTTTTCCCCGCTTACCGTGTATCGAGCTGGCGGTGGAATGCTGCAGGGAGTACAGGTACTCCATGTGGGGCGGGAGACGATAGGCCGGGTGCAGTTCCCGTCCCAAAAGCTGGAGACCGCTTCCCGGACTTCCGCTCACTCTGAAAAACGCAAAAGAAACTAAATTAAAAAGAGTGTTGACGAAATCAATCGATCGATCGGTCAAGAGTGGGTGAGGGAATCTCATTATCGATAAGAGGACTTGATTCTACGTTGGTTTTTAAATGGCAAACACCCACTGCGGTCCGATTCGACTGCACTGATAACGATAAGGCGATGTGAGGGTTCCTGATCGTGGAACGGTTGGCAGTATCTTAATCTTCATTGGTACGTCCAACGCGAAAAATTGCCGAACAAATGTGTGAAAAGCGAATTAATTGAATAAGAAGCAATAACGCAGAGTAATGGATTATTTATTAACAAGTGTTCAGTTTCTTGGATGAAGCTAATAGAGGGACAACAAAACGAAAGCACGTGCGCATAGTTAGTGCATGTTAATCGAAGACCTAACTTCACTTGACAATACAAGCGCAGAATGAATCGTTAGCGCAAACATGGCATCCCGCATTAATAATAATGGTACACACTATGGTTTCTTGGAAGAAACGATAACGATCAATTAATACGAATCATCAAAGTTACCTCATAGTGTGCTGCCATAACTAACAATATACACCATTGACGACGAATCAATTGAGTCGCTAAATTATACAGTTGAAGCAATTCAAAGTTTTCATCTGCCTCTTCCCCTAAAAAGTGGTTGAAGCGGACCGCAAACTAAACGCGTAAGCGGTTGATGCGATGCGTACCGAGGATTGAACGTATTGGTCGGTTGATCTGACCATTTTTACAATTTCAAGCAGTGCGTGCAATAAAGTGGTCAATTTTAGTGACGTGACAGCGGTTTAGAGTATCTCGTCGGGTTCGTTACGAATAATGAATTTCCATCTGTGGATTACTACACTAAAAAGAAAACCTGAATTGATCGCATGTTTCCTTCCGGAGCCTACGTAGGGTTTAACATAATATGAATCTATAGGTTACAACTCCCACTCGTTTTGACCCATAGTGTGGTCGAAAGGTGAAATTGATCACTCCGCCATTAAAACAGTCCCGGGGGTGACGTCCACGCGGTTATTTATAAGCGCAATAAACCGCTTTCCGTTACGTAAATATTCATTACATTAAAAATTCCTCGGCCGATGTCGATGGAGTATTCAAAAAATAAAACATCATCTGCCCGATATAAAAGCCAACAAGCTTTTACGACGGAATAATAAAAATGTAATCCAGACTGCCTCACCACTGCACCGCGCTTTCTGTCTTCGGCCTCGCGTTCGTTCGCACCTTACCAGTGGGTGTTTTGTACAGTTGTGGCGGATAAAGGAGTGAATAATTTGACAATTTGTATACATCCACCTTTATGAGTACTCAATCGGACCGGACCGTGTTTGTTTGTTTATGCAAGAGAGAAGACGAACCAACCCAGCCAGCTCCAAAATTCACAATAACATGGCCCCATTGCCGGTTTCACAAACAACGCATCAGTCAATCGGAGAGTTCGTCAGTAACATCGCGGAATCGCTCCCCAACAGTAGAAGACACTACACCCCGCCCCACTTCAATCGGACGCATCGGTCTAATATTGGCGTGCTAACGTGTTTAATCTGCGGTCCGCATCAATTAATCTTGGTCGTCAAAATCTTCTCTGAGTTTTAAATGTATTGGGACGGTAACGTTTGGTCGTGAAGGCTTCTTTCGCCGCTAATTAAAACCAGCGCAGCGGATCCGCTCTGGTGCAAGTAATTTGAATTAATTATCGTAGAATCGTGCACGTCGTCCGTGTGTGCGTTATACATATTCAAACTTGCGCTAGAGTCGCATTTGCATGGAACACGGTCAATCTGAGCCGGTCTGTTAAGGTGTGGGACAGACTTATAAACCGTATCTGGTACCGACGCGGCTACTGCAGTCCCGCCTTCTAAATTAAAATCATAAACCTACATGTCATAAATAATCATAACGAAAGCGGCGACGCAAGCAGGAAATGCAGTCGTAACGCTGAAACTGACTCGCATATCCAAGTAATCCGGCCATTCAGGCGCACCAGCAAAGATAACTTATGTCGTAACTCCGCGCACAGTCAAGTTTAATAATAATTGTTCGCGGTAACAGCACTCATATTCTGGTTTATGGCAAAAATTGCGTTCTTATACGATCCATCTTTCCAAGACGTTCTCAGTTACAAGAGTGGCTATTAGCGAGTGATTGCCTGGAACTTGTCCGTCATTACCACGATGATTCAGCAGCCCTGTTTGGAGCGCTTTATTCAGTGATAAATAATAACAATTAACTACAAGATGCAAATCAGCTACTTATCTGGACTCGGACACGTTGCGCTACCTTTAGAGGCGCGACCAAATAGGCAACAAAATTAATTTAAATCACCACAATACCGACCGCAACAAAGGCGCTAATTTTTCAGCCACCATCCACGGTTGCGTTACGTCAACCTCTACACTCAGATTCACGCCACCCACCAAATATTATAGATCTAAACAGCGAAATTTAGGTCGGTACCGGTCGGTCAACTTCATATATCGGAAAGGTTCAACATATTGTGTCGGTTGTCTGATTAATGTTGTGGTAATCCTGTACACAGGTCAAATCGCACATTAACACGAAATTGACTTTTATTTATTGCTTTTATTGTTGTTGCCAGCTCGATCTGATGCGGTTTTCGCGATCTGCCCACGTGCCACGTTTTTCATTAACTTGTACAATAATAAACTGATTGAACACTTGCTCGATTATAAGCCATCAATTGGCGGGCTCACGTCTTCGACTAAGTGCCTGGCCAATTCAAAAAACAATCGTTCATGTTTCGTAACGCTCACTTTTTCAATGTTTGGCATTATCAGAAACTAAATTCTAAAGCATGGATAGATGAAACCGAAGAATTAGCATCAATGGTGATGAAGACAGCTCTCACTGTCTTCACGTCGATCTTTCCCTTCTAGTTGGTCTTTTGCGACGAGACAGAAGTTATTCTTCTAGATCGTGGTTAACCGAGCTGGTCAATTTTGTTCATATTAACACAATAAAGATGCTACCGCAAATCTCTTCCACAACGTGGCTAGATCGATCGATGCCATTCTAGAACCACAAGATGTAACTTAGTAGCAGCAATCACAATAAGTGATTCCCGACTGCAGGTACCCATTTTCAGCCGGATCATCAGCAAGTCTCCTCGCGTAATTCACCGGTGCGATAAAATACACCAAGTAATTGGCACTGACTACAATACTCGGTGGTGTCGTGAACGGTTCAATCTACCTAAAGCGATCGCTGAATTAAATATTCATGAATGGAGTTGCACCGAGCCTGGTTTCAAATCGCATTCTCGACCAGGAGTCGAAAAAGTTCAAGAGCGATTTGGTAATCGACGTCATTGAGGCGACAACGTGGTAGCACTCCCTCTGACTTGAGAGTCAAGTTATCAGTGGCGATTTATCAGAATCAGCAAGACAAACAGAAGATGACGGACGTCAGGAGGATCCTTCAGAGATATAGAAATATAGACGGTTACTCAGGAAAATGTTTTCGTCGGTACAAGTTTTCTGCTTCCCCCTCTCTCCCCGTTTCTCATTAGAAGCTGCATCATCTTCGATGGTGTTTCTAACGAGCTGGTGCCGGAGCCAATGACTCGGTGATTGAGGAAGGTCCCCGCCATGGGTCGTACATGTCAATTAATCGAAATTTATCTTCAGTGGCGGGTTTGCAGCGCTTCTCTCTAAATATGAGGTTATTTAACGAGACCATAAACAGTTTACATGCGAGAACCGGTGGAAAAGAGCGTGACAGTGCCAGCGAAGGCGCCCGCAAAATCAGAACACCTACAGTCTCCCCCATAAACGACGAAACGTCCACTAACAAGTGTGAATTGTTTATCAACACCGCGACCTCTAACCCGACCATGCACAACTCGTTCTTCCAGTTGCGTAAATATAGATTGAACTTTATATTGAATTATAAAGGCAAAGCGCAAAATTGAATCCTGTTAACATTCCAATAGTTATTGCAGTTCTAGAACAAAAGCTTCTTTGACTATTTAAAATATCTATATTGTTAACGGCCGATGGCCGGTCGAACACGTAAACTTGCCAACATGTAAAAGTCGAGGATTGCGCTGGACCATTGGGAGACAGCACAGGGAGCTGTCGATGTGGTGCAAAACTCCGCCAGTCCGCTGCAACGCAATCAGATACCGAGAGCTTGAGTATGCCAATTAACGCAAAGTGACCCACCCTCGTGTTAAACTATTCCTGCTGTGCCTCACGTGACCGTAGGTGTTAATAGGAGCTTATCGCCGACGGTTCTGGTCTTCCACATTCGTTGTAAGGACGCGGCCAGAGTTACGACCCGCATAATTAAAACATTCTTCTTTCGTCCTCTCCCGCGCCTCCGCGCCCGATCACCAACCAAAATCCGAGCCATTTTGCGGAAACCAATAACCACTTTTCTACTGTTTGTCCACTACAGGTTCATAATTGAGCCCCATCAATAACGCGGACAATATCTAACAGATCTTTTTGATCACTCAATAATTTCTAAGAAGGGGGTTGATCTGGAGGATTGTTCGGTTCGCGGCGATTCGGGCGAATTTAGTCTTCGGTTCGCACAATTTCAATTGCGGCCGCTGCGCGCTTCAGCGAGCCGTTGCGGAAGAATGTGCGGCTCGGTCCGATGGGTTGCTCGATAGCCCGCTGTATTTATCAAATCAATTATTATGGGTGTTTGAAGGATACGGACGTGAATTGTGGCTTGTAGTGGGCGAGCTGGCGTACCACCTGCCGATAAAAGATTGCAGCCTTAGTAGAATCCTCTGTTCGATAGAATCTAACATCGCTCGTTCATTTCACACAGCGCCGCAGCCGTTTATCTTGCCTTCATTCCGTCCTTTCGCTCCGTTTTCCAAATTAGAAGCCAGGCCATCGCCGAACCCGTTTCTGCTTCGTAATCATGGATTTTTTTCCGACTTGCCGATGCACGTTCCATGAAAACTGACAACAGTTGCGTGACAGAATCGAGGAAGAATCCGCGTAGCCCCCACGGGACAATTCCGTCGACAAATCCCGACACATGTCGCATTGACAAGTCGTTGAAAGCGGAACAGTCCGAGACACGAAACAATGAGACACGAGACGATTAATAAAAAGTATATATCGCGAGTTTCCTCGGGGAATTCTCGCCTGTCGTTGATAGATGGAGAAATTTTTCATGGCGAAGCGTCTCTCTTGACCGAAAATAAAACAGCAAGTGACGGAGCTTTAAATGATGATGAAGTTACAAAATCCGGTTTCTCGGAGAGGGTATAATAAAGTCGTTAATCATAGCGCGCTTAGAACCTGCCCCCCGATATCCGATCTGGCTTATAAAGTTTATTTAAATTTATAATTATTCCCTCTAATCTTGATCGAGCTCCGCGCTCCGAGGAGGCCGGTACTCTATTATCTAATTCAAATTTCTGGCCGCCACAGCCCTCATCTCAGTCGTCTCATCTCTCCTCTGCGTCAAACGCCTTGAAATACGCTATTCCTTCATTTGAAGATATATTCCAAAAGGCAGAACTGCGACAACCACTTGTTACATACTAAAAGCAAAGCTCGATTCAATAGAGTTTAGCATAGTGCCAGTCAGTTTAATATGAAAATAAATTCGATTGCGCAGTTGTGAACCGTGAGCTTCGTGTGGTAACTTCCTTGACGCTTCGGTCGTCACATCGTGATCTTCCTTAAAAGACAATTGTTCCGACACTTAATATTCTGTTCCGTATAGCACAACATCTCTTTGTCGAAATATCCAGTACTTCCGACAATTGTCTCTACTCTTTATAGACCTGTTTTGACGTTTCCGTTATTCTGACAATAAAAGCAAAACTTGCTCGCCCTGTGCTTCTTTGAGTAGGACAAGTTGTATAACTTGTAAATACATAAGTGAGGTGGCTGGCGCCTAATGTCAATCCCTAAATATACAATTATCCATATTGCACATACCATGCCATGTTCATCAAAAATCAAAGAGTTATATCCAGTGTAGCTAAATTCTCGGTTTTTAGAGCCAACTGTCTGGGGGTTAAGATAGTTATAAAGTTGGGTCTCTTTCTTGGCATTCCTCGATGTCGCAAGTGTCGCGTCTCGGTTTGAACGGCTGCGTGGAGGCCGGCCAAGTGCTAATGGATTTTAAAGAACTGGCATTAACACTTCTGACCCGAGGCAACGTAATCTCGAGTAATCTAAGTTATATGGCGATTTTCAACAACACGTAGCGGAGACGCTACTGCTCCTCTGAAGGAGCAAAAGAACTGGAACCTTCGGCTATTGTAGGGGTGCTAAAAACCGGAGAAAGCGGACCCGAGACCCGAATGTCATTCTGGGCCGGTTGGAGTGAAACTCTTTGTCGTCCCAGCTCTTTACCTGGGCGCGTTGGTAAATTCCGGCTATAACATCCAAATAAAATGCGATAATTTTATTCAAAAGCGCCAAAGCACGGGCAGGTGGTTGCATTTTTGTTTAATTAGAGTCAGGAAACACGTTTCGGCCGAGGCCGAGTTAATTAGAACGTTTCGGGAATTTCTCGGACGTTTGGAAAGCTTGCCGCGACCAATTTAATGGAGTAATAACATCAACATCAAGTCTTGTTTGTTTACGCACTCCGGCGATAATTTACTGGCCGGTTCCGATATTTAACATCGATCCCTCGATCCCGGGAATTATTATTATTAAACCTAATTGCCCTGGTTCATTACGCTCTTCGGATCGCGTGAGCCCCAATTCAAGTGGTGTCCTCAATCGAACGTCTCTTGCCGCCACCCATTCAACTTACTGGTATCCATATAAGAGTTACTTTCTTGATTCCTCGTTTAAATCCCAAACACGCCACTGAAGAGCGTCGAAAAATCACAATCACTTTCGTTGACTAGACTGAAGAAGACGCACCAAAAAGGCGGATTATCACAATTCTCACAACAACCACCACAACGTCCACGTGTTGTCAATTTCACGACGCCGCCAACACCCCGGCCGTAATCGCGGCGGATGCCATAGCATCGCGGTGAGCAAAAGATTGAATCGGCGCCGAGTATGATGTAGGGAGGCTCAAGTCAAACTGAAGTTGGTGTTCACTGAGGAGCTGGTCGGGAGGAGAGGCCGACCACCCATGCCGCTAGACCAATCTCTGCTCAGAATGTCTTATTCCCGGACCGACAATATAATAAAACACAATCACGACGAAATAAGACCGCGAGGATGATTGAGCCGTGGATTGCGGGCCGCTGGGGGCTCTCTTCTCTTCGCAAGATGGCCGAGGAGGCGAGCTACGTGCGCCGGATGACAGAACTAATGATGCCGACTCGCAATTTAGGACCGGCCGGTGCGTTATTAGCGGCCGCCGTCCCGAGCCGCACGCAAAATTACACAAACCGACGACTTTATCCGCACAACAAACTGGAGAGCAAAAGAAATAAGTTGGCCGGAAACGTTCAGATCGCGGTCCAATTCGATGGGAGACGTTCAGGCTGCGGTCCGCATCGACCGAAAACGTTCAGGCTGCGGTCCGCATCGACCGAAAACGTTCAGGATGCGGTCCGCATCGACCGAAAACGTTCAAGATGCGGTCCGCATCGGTTGAAGCCGTTCAGGCTGCGGTCCGCATCGGTCGAAAACGTTCAGGCTGCGGTCCGCATCGGTGGAAAACGTTCAGGCTGCGGTCCGCATCGGTCGAAAACGTTCAGGCTGCGGTCCGCATCGGTCGAAATGGTTTAGGCTGAGGGCCCACCGCCGGAAAATTTTCAGGCTTCAGGAACGGAAGACTAACAGCCGACACTTGTCACTGATCGATGCAAAACTAGTCGTTGTAATGGTGTGATACTCTCAATAAAAGTCTACAACAAAGTTTCTATTGCCACTTCTGCTCACAAATCCAAATGTATGCATTCTAACGGTTCTAATACTTTACCCTCTTAATTGGGCGAATCTGCGGCAGATAAATCAGATTAATTATCCAACTGTTGACGCTGTAACTGTTTTGGGCGGTTTCCTTTTCCTGCGTCGAAATTAATAACCGCGTTTCCACAACTTATGCAAAACACTTCTCTCAAATTAACAGAACAAAGCGGGCGCGCCGGCATAAGTCCCTCGTGCGAGAGTCCTTTGTTCGAAATTTGCATCGTCCCGTTCTCCCCGCTGCCCCCGCCAAATTCCAGTTCTAAATCGTTTTTTTGGCTGGTCTCGGGTTGTTTGTATAACAGGTGGCGATGGAAACCGTACATTAAAATTGGATCAAGAGAGTTAATTTGTTTTCGGCTTCGCTGACTGCTTCTGTAATTAATTTACATGGGCCGCACGTTTAATGATGAACCGCGGGACGATTTCTTAAATTGTCACTTGAAAGGTGAGGTCGACGACGGTGCGTCACCACTGCTGATGGCTATTGGAACATCGCGGTAATTGGGAGAAGGCCTGGCTCGGTAAAGGGGCTAAAAAGGTAAACAAAAAAGTAATTAATCACGGCCGATTTCTAAAGTATGAATGTAGATGTAGACACTCCGTTATTAATTGACCCGTAACTAAATTTATGGCCGTTTAATATTGATTATTAGGAGATCTTATCAATAAATTAATTTTGTAATTTATATTTTAGGTAATGAGTGGTGTGGCCGCAGACCTCTTGCTCTAGGTCCTCTATGTTAATTCGAAAGTTGCATTAGCTCGGCCGCTAATTACTGGAGGAAAACAGTTCCATTGTTCATCGTCGAAATTCTTGGGTAATTGCTTAATTAATCGCGTTGTCGGGAGAAGGACGGTAGCTTATTTACATTCGAAAAGCAATGCCCCCGAAAAGGAAACCGCGTGTCATTGACTAATACGAGGGCCGAAAAAAAAGAACACGTGTTAATTCATTTATACATGCGCGCATCTGTTGTTGAACTGAATTCCCGACGTTATCGTGCGATCGAAAATGCGTTAAAAACTTGGATATTCGCTAATTACAGTCAAGTTGAGACGTTTCCCCAGCGGCCATACAGTAATTGACAACAAAAACTCCTACGTGTCGGAAAAAAAAACGATTGCTGTTATGATTTATCGCTGGGTGTATTAAGATGGGCAGGTGCGATGATGGCATTTCAAAATTAATTTCGTAATCAAGACAGCGAAATAAATCAAATTAGGCAAGCTAATTAAAAGTCGAAATTTTCATTTCCACCGATCGTGATTGAGCCGTGTATCCAATAATGACTCAATCACAATTACGGACAATAATAATAGATTTTTGGCATCGCCGAGCCAACTCGAGAATCGGCATCAGCTCAGTGCAATCAAGCCATCTAATGTAATTGAGATATGAGGATCGACCAGCCCGAGTCTTGTGGTATCTCCCAGAGGTTGTGGTTACATGGGCGGTCTCCGACCACGATCCCGAAACCCGTAATTGCGGCAATTTTGTTTTCTCATACTTCATTTCGTTCGGTGTGCTCGTTTTGCTTATCACGGCGTTCGCTTGCTTGATGACGCCTTTCGGCTTGTTCTGATGGCTTTTCGTGAGCCATTCCTCGACATTACCGCCCTATAAACAAGTGTTTAAGACCGAACACAAATTAAGCAATCCGCCAACGAAAGAATGCGCCTCGAGTGCCCCGACCCGCGACCATTAACACTTATTTCGTCTAACACCAGGAGCCTCTCCATCTCTAAGCTCAAATAGTCAGTTGCCCCCAACCAGCCTCGGAGGACGACAGCGGAACTAACAAAAGTTATAAACGCAGATTTACGGCGCATGCACGTACACAATAAAAGAACCATTAAATAGCAATCACAACAACGTAAATGGGCGCCTCTAACGACAGTTAACGTGATTAAGGCGAGTATTTGGTCAGCGCTTGCAGCGTTCAAACGATCACTTTCATGCCGTAAGGTCGGCGTCACGGCTTCCCTCCAGGGTTCACTCCGCTCCAACCCCAAAACCGGCCCAGCAGAAAATCCTGGAGAGTCAATACACCTGTTCCTCGATAGGTTAGAGATAGAGGCACTCTTCAATGTCTAGATCGAAAGTTCAGAAATTCCTCCATCATCACCTGGACTACCCATCAGTCAGGCTGACTAACAAACAAAAAAAAGGGAACGTCTGCTATTAGTAAGTACTAAACTGTAGGAGAGACATATCTACCCCCTGGAATAAGCAGAATTACTACAGCAAACAGTGGGAAACTAACAAGAGACGAAAGTCGGACAATGCGATGACTTGGACGGAAATGAAAGAACCTTCCAGTTTACAAGGTGAATACACAATACATATACAAACATGTTCCCGATTGCCCCTGCATCCATCTAGTAAGAGACGCACGTGTAGAGATCAAAGAAGTCAACATCTTCATGCGCTATTAATCCTTGACTATACTTATCAGAACTTGACAGTCAGGACTTACTCTTGTCACCAGGAATTCTAGTGCTGTCTACTAAAAGGTCTATAGCTAGTTGCATAAGAAAGCAGACGCGCCCGGCAAAGCGCAAGGTGTCCGGTTCGTTTAGCAACTATCTGTACTTACCTACCTACAAGTATAGGTGCCCAGGACTAAGACCTTTGTTTCTCACCAAGCAACCAAAACAACATTGGAGCTATCGTTGTCACCCTTAAGTTGTCCAAACCAAAGTAATAAACTCCGGAAGAACCTTTCGCTGAGAGTGCATATGGTGACTTTGTTGGGGCGACGAGAAATCGAGCGCGACATTGAGCGGATGGCTTTCCGATGTCCGATTGAGGGTCACCTGTGCCCTGTGACTGTGAAGGTCGGGAGCTGGTGGGGTTCGAAGTCCCGTCGGAGGCGAGCCAGCAACCCCGCGGTATCACGATAGCCGTGAGTTATAGAGGATGGATTTCAGGTCCATAAATCGTGCACATCCCCGGCTCGAGATACCATCTGACCTCCAGATACAAACAGAACACGCCCACGAGATTCTAGACAACTAAATCAGTTACCTTTGGATAAGCTGCAATCGGCTCGAATGAGATGCATGGACACGGCGAGCAAGCTCTCAGCCGGACGCCGAACACTACCAAGCCCTAATCCTTTCAGTCAACAATTTAACGTTTCGGTAGAGAGAGATTTCGTCGGGCCGGGAGTGGAGGAAGAAGATATCAAGGGGAGTTGGAAAATTCATGTTTCGCCCGTAATCTGAGATCGAGCAACTGCACAAACGAGTACCTTCCACACGTGTCATAAAGCAAGCTCGCTCTAGTCGTCTCGAGCCGAAGGCGCATCTTGAATTATTTATTAAGTGATTAATTCGTTACTTGTTTTACCCTTGCCGAGCCGCTATGGTGAAAACGCTGACATCATTTCACTACACCATCGATTTGCATTCGCGACCACATCCTGTTTCGGTAAAAAATCACGTAGGTGTTCGATTCATATCAATATTAATAAATAATCCAATTCCTATTGGTCGCGTGGAAGTTGTGTTAACGCGACACCAATGTTGTAATATGTTAATAGTGCTATCGGTTGGTCGCAAATCGTTGATTTTATAGCACCATCACCGACGGGAACTGCAATAACGAGCCAACGGCCTCAATTTCAGAAGAACGAACTTGGACTTTTTAGTGTAATTAAGTCTCAAACCCCGTAATTGGCTTTGTTTTAGTTTAATGTCCAGAAGCGGTTCGATGATGAGTTTCGAGGATTTACGACTGCTCAAATTGTTCAAATAAATATAACTTCATCGCGGCTACAACAGTTTTTGTTAAGCTCGAAACAAAGGATACCAATGGCCTCTAAACGAGGAGCTTTTTCAGCCGATTCTGGATGTTTTATTCATTGCGCCTTGGTGAATGCGCCTCGGTCCAACTGATGAGGACCCAGCCTTTTCGACTCTAACCAAAAAACTCGCCGGTACCCACTCCTGGAAATTCTAACGCATCTAGACCGGCGGTTTTAGAAAAACTCCTATTACGTTCCCATAACACTTGCAATAAACATGTTGGCCAATAAACCGCGAATAAATTTCCATCTTCCCGGTTTTTCCCCCGTAATGAGCGATTACTATGTTTTTTTTTTCGGCATCACTTCCAGTTAAGCTCGGCGAGGCAATAACTTGTCTAGAATGCGCTTTGTGAAAAACCGTCGTGCATGTAAGTAAGGCCCGCTGTGAATCGAACTAACAAAATCATGCGGCTATATCTATTAGAGAGCGATCAAAGCGCCCGCGATGGAAACTAGTTTGGACTCGCCGTGATAACCGGTCGGATGTGCGTCTAACGGAAGCGAGTCGAAACTGATTTCCGAAATTTTTACCCAGATTGGGCCGAATTATTTATTGCCTTAATTGGACAGCGACGCGGTAATTAGCAGCTGGAAAAATTGGACGAGAATACAAATTGACAGGTCGCCCCGCTCGACCATTAATTGTCTTCACAACCGAACGGCGATGAAGAAACCGAAAACTATACAGCGGAACAAGTGTTCGACTAATTGAAGAACGACGCAAAAAGTGAATGAAAGAAGAGTCTCTTTCGATCGAAGGAGACTCTCGGATCTTCCTCCTCGGCTCGGTTGCCGCTTCTTGGCAATGCTGGCGTTAACGATTATTAAGAGCAAACATGCGAGATGTGCTCGCGTTAGCGGTAATTGTCGTTTATGGGTCTGGCCAGATTATTACCCTTGTAACTCGTTCTCAGTGCTCGCGGTTGTTCGCTGATACGCATCGGTCCGGCAACTCGAGATCCGATCATCAGATAATGAGTGTTTTGATTCAATGCTGTATTCATTCCGACGAATAAATAACTGAATGTCTCAATTGCGCTCTTTGTTGCGGCCGGGACCCTTCGTCCCAGGAAAATCCTTGCTGCTCGCCGATGGTGCGGACACGTGACTTCCTAGTAAAGTGGGCGGCGATGTTCGTGCCAGTTCCTGTGTCCTTTCCAACGACTACGTGGTATCCCTTTCAAGTGGCCCATAGACTAATTGTCATTGCCAACCATGACCGCGAAACAAAAGATCACATGATACGAATAGTGATAAGATAGCATCTACACCGCAGCACAGCACGATTGTTTCATAACAAACGGACAAAGCTCAGTGGCTGCGTGTTAATTTTTCATCTTGCCCGTTCGTATGACAGCCGCATAGGAAAACGAGATGGGCATCGGATAACGACGAGGAGCGCTTCCAAACTTAGCAACCATTACGTGGGATCAGAGGCGACATCGGTAATTCCGACGCGCCTTGCCCCTCCAACCACCCGAAACTGCTTCAAGAGAATTGAAGCCTTCATTAACCAAGAGTAATCCGCATGCGCCATTTACCCCTGCACGCGGACCGGATACTAAACGCAAACGATCAGTCCGAACCAAATTTCACCAATTCCATCAAAATAATCGAACTCTACTAAATAGCGTATGGACGATGGACACCAAGTATTCCTTCCTCTAAACTAAAGAATTCGCTGAATCAGAACCTAGAACTGATGGCATCATCTCGCCCCTGTTGACGTTGTTAGTAAAATCTGTTGCGCCCCGGAGATTGGCGATAATGGGAAAGTTCGATGGGTGGATGGGGATGGGGGCTAGGGACATGTCCGCTGACAGCCCATCAAGGTAGCGACAGCGGCGTTTGGCTATGTATACACGGGCGATTTTCACCTGGTTCGCGGAGACGCAATTAAGGCCCGAATGCCATCAGGTAGATAATAGACCCATTGTTACGGCATTCCCCGGCTGTTGCGTCCGAATATCAATTCGAGTAAAAAGCTTGTTGTTGGATATCTACAAGTCGAGTCTGGACCCGTAATTGGCTGCATGCTGCCTGAGTACAAATTGTCCGGTTTTGCCAATCTTGGCGAGCACGTCTGGATCGGGGACCTGCGTTAATTTTTGTTCGTGCCTCCGATTGATTGATTGGCTTCCATCTCGGGCCAATGCAGTTTTTTCTCCCCAGCAAAGCGTCCGCTCCCACAGCAGAAACCATCGCTGAAGGAAAATCAACGATCCACCACTAACACTTTCAGAGTCTTGTTAGAACTTGCAAGAATGCTGCTGCTAAGCGATCATGCGTTAGTCGGTTTAAACTTTAAACTATGTTTATCGATCGCTTAAGATAACCTGCTCTTATAAGTGAGCGCATATTAGACTGACCACGTTAATAAGCCCTAAGTAGGTCAGTGATCCGTAACACCGTAAGAACCAACATCGCAGTGACATATTAATTAATGGAGCACCTCGGCGACTGAGTTCTAAATCATTTCAGGTTAAGATACTATTGCATCTAAGTAGCTTTGTCGGGCTCAGCTTGATTTAGGGCTGATAAGCGCGATTAATTCTGTCACCATAACTTACGACAACTGTTGTACATACTTGATTTGTTTATGTGCAGTCCGACCGCCCTAACACGCTACTTCAAAATCTTGGCTTGCAGCCGCTAAAGTTGGCTTCATCGCCGAATTCCGTTGCGATAATTCTTTGTTTACCGGAAACGTCACTTCTCGACACGAATACCAAGTCGCCTTATCCTCTTGATTGATCGCCTTCGAACAATGTCGGCTTGAGAAACGACAACAATCGCAACAACTTACGTCGCACGTCCCCTCAGACAACGCGAGCTTAATTAGCGCCATTGTCGACAGTCATTTGGAAAGGATAACCACGGGTTTCGCACCACACTTCATGTCAACGGCCATTCGGATCGGATTTTTCGACCGTAAAAGTTATTTACGACGGGATCTGAGACTCATCAAGCCTCATCATCTGGCGTTCTAATGAACCGGCCACTTTTTCGAGATTCCTAATTGAGATCTCGCGTCGAAATTTTTGCCACATCAACAGCATCACAAAAACCTTCCTAACCGTCGATGTCTCATCCTGTCATAAAAGAAAGATTCAGTTTTGCATCAATTGGTTGGCGTTTAGTCTTCGGTACGCCCCTATATTTCGGCTGTGTAATCCGGATAATAGAAATGGGAGTCTGGTGTTGTGATCCGGGCTGCAGCAATAAATAGCTTGAGACCTCTAGTGCTGCGTCACTCCCGATCAACCGGATATCAACAGGAGCCAGATGCTTTATTAGCCAGTAAATCCCGACATTGTTTCTGATTTGATTCGAGCAGTAAATAATTCTAAAACGACACTTTGGGGGCTGATACGTGCGTGTTTTTCGCAACGATCTCGCGATGTGAGGTTGGGTCGTAATTCACGACGGTGACATATAAACAAACCCCGGTAATTCATATTCGGCATTAATGTTCTCCGTATTAGGTTCGAATGCTAAATGTAAACCGCTCTAACAACCGATTTAATGGCGCATTCAACACTGTCCCTAGACCGATGTCGTGGCATTATGACGATTTTATGGGCACCTCGACGATGGGTTGCCATTAAATCTAATTAATAACTCATCGATGCCGTAATAACGTTCGCATTATAATAGACGGGGATTATGTAAATAAAACGCAATGTCAGGTAACGTGATAATTCTTCTTCCTAAACGTAAAGCAAGTTATTCCTTCGAAGCCGTAATGCCGGGTTATTAACCATCAGCATTAACATATTCATAGTGTCGATGAAGCTCAGCTCTTCAACTGTGTGAATGTGTCTATAAATTCTAAGGTAATGGCCGGCTTTGCCATCGGGATAACTATCTAATTAAAAGTTTTCAAAACTTGCGCGCTAACGAGTCTACTGTTCCATCCAAATGACTGCTCCGTATTGTGATCAACAAACACAGAATCTGCCAGATTCGATAGAAAAATTTCTTACTGAACCGAACAATTTTCCAATTCACGTTTATTTGTTCGAGTTTATGATCCGGAAAGAGCTCTTAACATTGAAAACAAACAATAATGAAAAAGCACGTTATTTTATAAACGCGTTATAACCGACGGTAGCCGTATGACTAAAAGGTAATCGACAAAAAGAAGCCTCTAGATACGTTAACAGATGGCCCTGTCATCTCAACAGAAAGCATGCATGCGTTTGTAAGATTATCACGCTAGATTTAAGCCGTCCCGGCTTGAGAAGCGACAGTGAGTTATTATTAATTACGCAAGGACATTCCAGAGGCTTTTTAAGAGAAGCCCACCAAACGAAATCATTAACAAACTTCTTCAACCGTGTTTCACAGACGATTTACAGAGTCGTCGTGGCGACGACCAGAACGACTCAATCCAGATTTGCGCGTGAACCCCATTAACGTCCAAAATCGACAACTGAACCACTTTGAAAATACTGAGTGTAACGATGATCGATCCGGACCGAAGACTGAACGATTCGAAAATCTTGCGGACCGAAGACTGAACGATTCGAAAATCTTGCGGACCGAAGACTGAACGATTCGAAAATCTTGCGGACCGGAGACTGAACCGATCGAAAATCGATGTAGACTGAACACTGCACTGAACGAACTGATAGTCGAACGCGGATTGGATGGACACTAACGAACTAATACGTAATTGATGCCGATTGAAAATTGGAGGAACAGCGAAATGATAATTGATGCGGACCGCAGACCGAACAGGAAACGAATCATATGGTCGTGGTTCGCCGGCTAATGACTCGTTTACAAAAATTGGATGTTCAACGCTTAATCTTTACGCGTGAAATTGTAAAGGTCGCACCCAGCGAGCTTCTTGGGCCGCGTTTCACGTTTCACGGACAATTTACGGAATCGTCGCCGGTGCAATGAATGGATCCCGGTGCTTTTCGCGTGGAAACGGCGAGGTCTTAGTGCAACTCCGACGCTGAGAAACAAACAGACCGGTTCGAATGCAACACAATACGAACGCAACACAACATAAACAAACTCGACGGCCGTAAAGAATTAAAATTCGCACATGCGGCACGATCGCCGTATTTTAAGTTAACCGTGTTGTGATATTTACATTTTCAAACTGCATGCTCCGTCGAACTCGAGGCTTTCAACGCTTGTCGTTTTGCCTTCGGCCGCAAAAACAGATTTTTGCCGAATCATGGCCATAAACAGCCCTTAAGTGCTTCTGGGAAGGACCCGGTCCCTCGACCCTTCGACATTTTTCGCGCCTTCAACCAACAAATAAATATCCGCAACTCATCCGACTTCTTCGTTGTGATTCAATAGTCTTGCGTCGAAAATTATGTAATCAGTTTACGAGATGACCAACGTTGAACGTTATAATGAGAGGCGAAGTGAAAGTTTTTATTGGAAAACTGACTGGACAGAGGCAAATGAACGAGAAGAGATTTATTGCTGATATCATTCACTGTGGCACGTCAATTAGTTCATATGTTATCAGTTCATTGGTGTGGTTCTTCGGATTATCCACGAAAAAACTGCGGTAATTAATTTCATCCGATAACCCATCCATTGTGACGGAATGTTTCAGGGCAACGTTGTTTAATAACATTTCTTCTACCATTGTCTGCCAGAGACCTTCACAGAACTATTCTGCAATATTTATCGCGCATGTAGTTTATAGCGTTGCCACACCGATATTGTGCCTTTAGGAGCCGTAATTTTCAGAGTTTTATCCAATGGTTTTCTTGTTGAACGCACAGTAGTGTTACTTGTACGGAAACAGTTTCTACCTTTCTAATCCCGGAATTATAACTGACCACACCTCAAGTTGTGCGATTCATACGTGTCAGTTACCTACTTGTTGAAAAGGCAGATATGAAGAAAATAGGAGAGTAACATAATATTTCGTCCGACTCTCTTCGGTGTTTAATCTGCAGTCCGCGCGATTGCGGACCGGAAACTGAACACACTGGAGGGGTAGCGCAATGTGAACCGGAAACTTGAAGTGCTGGAAAAGCGGGAAATAAACACATTGTAATGACGGTGTGTTTGAAATGGCGCCGCCATAACACTATCGATCTATCACGTTTCGTTTACAAACAAACCGGCCAAAAAAAGTTGCCGCCCGCCGCCGACATGTTTAATAAATAGTTTCCACGTTCATAAAACAGCGACATATGGTGGTTTACTGTCAGAATGACATATTTACGTGTTAATTTACGAAAACACACAACTAACCCCTTGAGGGAGCGACACCCGAGCATAATTAGCTGACACACAGGAGTCCCCAGCACTTTGAGCGCTCACGTGCGGTGCAAATTGAAAATCCCTTGCATGCCGTCCGGGGTTCAATTGAACCACTTGATCGCTTAATTAAGCAGAAATTACCGTGAACGTTAAATTTCCATGTAAACGGCCGCGCGACCCGTCAATTTAGAATTTCAAATTACGCAAAGCCGCGATTAAGACGAGGTTTTTATCCAAGCATTTATTTCCATCACCGCAGGTTAATTTATGACTTGGTCGGGCAGACGCGGCGATAAAATTTGAAACTCGATACGAAAATTTATCTCTGCACGCGGCCCGGACGCGTTCGATTTGAATAAATCGTAATTACTTCGTTGGGCGCTCCGCAATTAACAACGACAAACGCGCCGATCAAATTCGACTTCGGTTGACAATAATTGGACGTCTTCGAAACCGGCGCCCAATAAATCCACGTGGGCAGATCGTAAAAAATTTAATTGATTGAAAATCCGGCAGGTGACCATCTTCCAGTGGGTGTACTAGTCCTTGCAACATAAATTTGTGACAAAACAGCCGTTTTCGAGATAGCCTCCTAACGGAAACGTCGCCGGTTCGGCCGTAAAGTACTGAAACACTTTACCATAAACGGCTCAATTCCCATCGAGTCTGGGCTTCCTCGAAAAGCTCGCCTCTCCAACAACACTTTACCAGTACCGTATGGTTCACGTCACGATTTAGAACAAATAAGTTATTTTATGGGACAGGGACGTTCACGGGAAGTCAGCGGGAGGCGCAGCCCTAAGCACCACATATTTCACCGGCCAGAACAGATACTGGATTCTTCACTAGCAACACTCGCATCTCCGGAATCGGTCTCAAATTACACTCACCGAAGACCCAGGCGAGACCGGCACGGCATAATCAGAACAGCGGTACTCACCTGGAAAAAAGATCAACATTAACATCAAAGCTCACTAATTGCAGCGACATCAACACCGCCTCGTACTTAGGTCATCGGCAGTAAGGTGGAAGTTGGGAACAATTAGGTAACATAACATAACCTCAAACTCAAATGTCGGTATTATTCTTCCACAAGTGACAACTTGAAACGCTGATGGTAGCATGAGCAGGTCGTCAATTCAATGCCTATCCAAATATTCAAGTAACTTACATATAAAACTAGACTATAGCATCTATAGATATATGGGTAGAATATACTAATCGATGATTGATTCTCGATTCTAATATACACCTTGTAGAAGTGACGTCACAGCACTACATCCAAACATGGAAAGGACGTGTCTTCCTTCCCTACCTCCAGGACCAAAAAACGAGGACCTTCGACCTCTCCTGGTCTTGCTGTTGCTGCGCCTTGAGTGTTATCTCTCTTGTTCGTCCAGTGACAGTACTGGTTCTGTGTTGCAGTTGGCCCCAAAACTCCATGCAAACTGCAGTCGTCTCGAATTTCGCAGTCGGCTTTTTGCCGATGAGCAAGGCTCCTTTAAGTAGTGATTGTCTCCGCCAAGACCCGGACGATAAAGAACGACTCCTTCGTCTGTCGGCGTTCCCAGGAACTGACACATCAATTAAGCTAGAGATCCCGTCGGAAAAAATCAAAACATCAACTATAAACATTCAACAGTTCTTGCCGGGGGTTTTTTCGCAACGCGGCAGTCATTTTGGTCACAGACGTTACCATAAAATTTTACGAGCCGCGTTGCGCTGCTCCGACCAAGACAATAAAGCGAGCTCCGGGGACCAGAACAGCCGGAGGAGGCCGAGATTGCCCACAGAAGGCAGCGGCGCGCACGGCCAACCACCTTCCGACAAGCGCCCTCCGCCAGAAAGACAGCGACAGAAATTTAAGCGATCATCAATAAACAAACGTTCAGCGTCTAAGCTCATTGACGTTGTAAGTAGGAATTCAATGAAAATTGGCGGTTCCCAACTTACATTTCTGGACGATGAGGTGGCTGCCGGGTCGAAAGAAGAAAATACAGATGACAATTCAGATAATTTTTCTATGTAGCCCGTTCAGCGCTCATTTGTCTGACTTAACCAAGTTTCACCTAGAATCTGAACTGTGGCGATCACCAAGATGAGTGAAAGCCAAGCGAGCCCGTTCAGCTTCCAATGATGACATTGATGATCCTATGTAATTCGTTCAGTCTCCAGTCCGCATCGACGATCCTTATACGTAACGCGTTCAGTCTTCAGTCCGCAGCGATGATCCTTATACGTAACGCGTTCAGTCTTCAGTCCGCATAGAATTCCCTACGTAATCTATTTCTATTATTTGGTTCAGGTGATTAAATTGACGAGTGCCCAATAGTCTCTTCCAATGCCAACAGAACTTTCAAGTGACAACCTGCTGTTGAGAGTTGACACAAATATAAATATAGCTTCTGGTGTGAAGCCGATGTAGGTGATGCGATCATCCTTATGGATGGCCCGCTGCACCGAACTTTGGGCTCGGATTTGCATCGGGCAGGTACGTTGAGTCTGATTTAATATGGAATTTAGATAGTTGCTGACGCGACCCGCGACGTTGGATGTTCATTGCTAGTCCGGTCCCATCAGCGCCATATCTCAACACACACTTAAGATTTCACGCAATAAATTTGCCGCGAATGACTGCAACGCCCGCTCCTTTTCAGATTAAGCTATTTATACACCGCATCCACAATAATATCGAGATTTACTGCCAATGTGTTGGTTGCACTGCGACAAAGTCTGGACTTGGCCGGCAACGCTACTAATAACATACAAATTGTTTTTTAACTTGGGCCGATAACCCCTCAACCCAGACCGTAATATTAACGCCATTATCGTTCAATTAAAACCCATAAATAGTATATCTCTCAATTATCTCGGCTTTTCAATTGTGTCGCTCGATGCCCGTTTAAAAAGAGACACGAAACGAAAGTAGTGCTGCGCTGCTACTGTATTGTAGTATAAATAAACGTGTGTACAATATGACCCGATATGTAAACTTTACACTGCGGCGCTTGGTTCAATATTTATATTTGCGGTGTATTCAAATTTACTTTGACAGATACGCATGCACACCACTCGAGATTAGGTGCTTAGTGTTGTTTGTTTCCACGAGGTGTTAAATGTTTGTTTTCGTTAATACGCCGGTGCCAATTCTCGACGTTTGTAATTTGTAGCCGTACTCTAGATTGTCCAGTATTGGTGCTAACAAACGGTGTACGGGGCCGAAGGAAGCGGCGGTTTCGGTGCCCGACCAACGTTAATAGGCACATCCTTTCGCTTGAAGACTAGTTTTATTACCATCAATTATCGAGCCAAGGAAGGGATTAAGTGCCTTTTTCACGATATCGTAAAAGGACGTTTTTGCGTTTTATTAGTTGGGTACATTTACCTGTTTTTGTGGTTGTTCTGAAATTTCAAGAAGGCAACTTATAAATAATTCACGCGATACCAGTTTTTCTGCGCGTTGAGGTCTTGCTGTACCGAAACACATGTAGGAACGACGCCGCATTAATAAGCTACCGAGTCGGTAATCCCGCACTTGCAGAGGACTCTCTCGGGTAATATAATATTTAACTAACTTGCTTTAACGGATGATTTACACCGGTCGTATATTATATTTCAGGAGTGGTTTTACCAGTCAGGCAGCGCGCTGTTTGTACTCAAATTAATTAATTCATCGGCCCGAATTATAAAAAATAATAATAATAAATTTGCCGGTCAAGTCCACTGTCGAAGGAATAATTACCCACGATACGTATAAGTCATACCAAGAAATTGATAAAGAAGATGGATGGCCGCGCGAATTTTAATGAAATCTCATTAAAAAGCTAATCTAAAACGGACATACATGCCCGACATGATTGATGCACTCCAGAGCACTCCGACTTGCCGTTTCCACGACAATTTCGCGCTCTTCAAGTCTTCGACCACTCCAAGTCCACCCGAACCCCAGCCGGCGGTCGACAGCGCCGCCTACTTCTCAGTTCGCGTTCCTCGGGGGGCAATCAGAAGTGGGACTACTACTATTTTACCAGAATTTGCCCTATGTAAAACTGATTCGCGTCGCACCTACAGCAGTCGGGTGTGAACTTCGGTGAACAAACAACTTACTCTTGAGTTTTAGTTGCTTAGTTGAAATTTGACTAATTGGGTGGTTGTGGCGATTGTAGAGGAGCCCTTGCCCGAGGCAGCCGTTGGAGGTGGTCACCGCGAGGTAATGACCTGGTCCTGGCGATTATCAAGTGATCCAATTTATATGTCTTCATAAAACTGGCTCGGCGGAATTGTAAAACCGCTCTTAATGATAACATTTAAATGCGAACGGGAACCTCGACAATCATTTACCAGTGGCGGTGGCAAAAAGTGCGATACGCAGACGGCCACGTTAATTGCTCCGGCTTGAGCCAATTACGCGACCACATCTTCTCTGAAAATGTCGCGGAGGCAAAAAGAAAACGGCATTGTTAGTTGGTTTTATTTAGTGAGGACCCAGTCGTTTCGTCCAGTCAGCGAGGAAAGTGTTTGCACGCGAACTGTAAATTAGTTGGATGGAACGGCATCGGGATCAAAGCGGTGCAGAAACAATCACAAATCATCGGGTAAGAAGACTCGGTCCAAGATTAGAAGATAGACATTCGAAATATGCGTAATTTATTGGCGCATAAAACCGTCCGACGATTTCTGGTACCAATCATAAAAATTCCATCGGATGGCAGTCTTCGGTGGTGTAATGTGAAGAGATACAAAATTTCGACAACACCTGATCGGTCATAAAACAGAGTAAACATTTAGAGTTGATATTGAGATGTAAATTGGTCACCGGACGCTCTTAGTGTTAATGCGTGTGTTTGTAGAACTTGATTCCATAATAGAGCCGCATTCCTGGGCTCGGAGGAGAGCAGCAGTGACGACACAACCGAACCATTGAAATTATGGGAGGTTACCGGAGTATAAGCGGAGTCAAACAACTCAAAACTCTCATGTGAACATAATTAAGATATATGCGAAAAGGACCGACCTCGTTAAAATTCATGGAAAATTACGGCTTTACGACCACGGTTTACGGCCATCGATGGGAATTCGCAGACTAATTAGGACAAGGCGCGCGCTCTCGGCACTCAACGTTTTGAGGCACCCCGACCCCCGCCGCAACCGTAAACACCTTAACCACAAAATTTGGAGGGCCCTGCACCAAGCAGGAGATCCCAAAATAGGTCGCGTTCTATGTCCCCAACCACATCCAGAGTTTAAATCGATGCACCTATAAGTAGTTTTGAGGTTAACTTTTCAGTTTGGACTGAGCCATCCATCTTGGTCCATAGTTCAAATGTCAGCTGAAAATAATTTTGATTTAACGTCAACTAAACATCCGGTTCACTTGGGCCTCCTAAGTCCTGATCTTCCTTTTGCTTGACCAACAGTTTAGAGTGCACGAGAATGCGTGTTTGAAGCAAACTTCGGAAAACCTTTTTCTCTACATTTAATGATCCTACCTATTGGTAAACATCACGTGATGAAGAAGTTACTCAATTTGACAAACAAATGTTGCTTTACTGAACCACACTACAATTATTAGCCTCTAGAT
This sequence comes from Schizotus pectinicornis, assembly GCA_951805265.1. NCBI lineage: Eukaryota > Metazoa > Arthropoda > Insecta > Coleoptera > Pyrochroidae > Schizotus > Schizotus pectinicornis. The sequence goes on from OX638203.1 coordinate 20,699,605, forward strand.
GCAAGAAGCATCATCCGGTGATTAGTTACAATTTAAATTATCGTTAGAATCACTCCAAGTTGTCGAGATAACACCAAAACTGCTACAACTTGAAAACTGTTGTTGCGCCGATACTTTTTGGGAGTGGTTGGGCTTTCCCAACGGTTTATTTATCGCGATGATTAGAAGATACAAATTCAAAGTGTCGGACTGGTCCGTTGGAAACTGGAAAGGTCGGGTGAGTTCCGCTTTGCAATTCGGACAAGAACTCCAGTGGCCATCGCTTCGGCCCGTCCGGACAGCCGTTCTTTTATTTTCTAACGAAACTGCGATTGATATATAGACATGTCCGAAAGAATGCGGCTGACAGTACAAAGCTACGGACATCGTGACAAAAACCAGCCCAATCACGGCGGTACACGGGACGACGGGGAGGCGAAACGCCCGATCACCGTGGTATTGACAGGACAATCCGACTGATAAATGGACACTCAGTATGTTCAGGTATGACTGGCGAACCAGACAACTGGCATACACCTGCGTGAATACAGAGAGTACGGTGTGTGAGAAAAAAAAATTACTCGCGATGCGATGGCGTTACGTAACCAACGATAACCATTGGGAATAACTAGCCGTGATAAATCATCGAGCCAATAACCTAAGTGGGAAACGAGGATCACCACCAATTTTCACGGGAACACCAATCAGTTTTCGAACGCTCCCGGGGCAGGAGACCCTCAGGGTTCTACGCACTCTACTTGTCGCCACAACAATTGGAATATGAGAGCGCCGGATAAAGGCCATCGACACGCGGATGCTGCATGGATTGTTTCAGGCAGCACCTGCACCGACCCGAGCAGTAGATCTATCAGCCCTTCGCCCCCTACATTTTTAAACCAAGTAGATGACGCTTTTGTAGATAGGGATAAATTTTCAAGATTAATTATAAGGGTAAAGTCACAATAACGCTTCGAATGTATTCGTGTTTAGGCTGCGGTCCGCATCGTGCTTCAAACGTGTTTACGTTTAGTCTCCGGTCCGCATCGGGGTTTTCGAAGTTAGTTTCAAACGTTGTATTTTTATTCACTCCTTTATACTTACGTTCAGTGTTGGTACTCCTCGAGTTAGACTACAGAAGATGGCTTTTCGGTAGATATGCAAAACTTGGTTTCTTTCCTTGGACTGGTGTGATTGTCGTTGTTCTTGTGGCGGTGGTGGAGGGAATGTTGGGCGGCCGATGGGACATTCCTGCGGGTTGGTGGCATTGTTGCGGTTCGAGTTTTTGGCCCTGCATAGCGGCGTGGTGTTTTGATCGTCTCGTCCGTTGTTCATGTCGACGTATCCCCGAGTTGTCGGCCGGTAAAAACGGGAACAACCGTACCGGCCTAGTACACGTTTCGTCGTCGACTCGCCGTATATTATCCCGGATTGACGCACCGATGTGTGCTCGCCGATTATTTTTGAGAACTACATTCCCGTTGGTATGTCTTTATGCTGCCATTGCACATAACGACGATTTATACGCATCGAGTGGTCGCTGAAAAAAGTTGTTTCACTCGATTTTTTCGTGTTCTCGTTTTATGCTCGTTTGTTGTTGTGTGCATGCGACGGTTTTACTTATTAGGCGGCCGACTGGTGAAAAACGCTCCCTATTTGCGGCGTTATAGTTTTATTATACATCTGAACTACTTCGATTTCGTATAAGAAGAAGTCATAAGAATTAATTGCGATCGGCCAGCGGAATAATGCATAGAGCGCCGTTCCACAAAGACCCTTTCTCGAGAGAGGGCAATAAAAACATATTGCCGATGCGATGGCTGAATATTTTTACAACTTTATTACACTTTGAGCGGCGTAAATTTTTGTCGTAAAAATTTAAATAAAAATGTAAATTTTCCAAAGTCGCGGCCCGGCATTTTAATGGAGCCTGTCCACGGCCAAAGTCGCAATCGCGTCTTGTCATAACAGAGCGATGTGTGGTCTTATTGATATTCCGGAACAAAAAATCGGAAGGAAGCCCGATAACAATGCATCGTTTACAACATTGATTGTTCCTATCGCCGGCAATGGCGTAACCAAGAGGCGGGAGTGGGACCACAAAAATCGGCCGATTCTTAAGACACTCAATAAAGGAAAAATTTTGCACATTTTCCCCGGAATGCTGACCAACACCGCCGCCTTCTGAGTGTCAAAGAAACTTTCCAATCGCGGCCAAAAGCCGAGATGCGTCCAGTGAGTCTCGATAATGTGATTGCTACGGTTGGAGGGCGTGGGTGTGAAATTTCGATTAGCGAGTGACTTCTTGACAATACCAACGCGGAACTTGATCATAAATCCATAATTCGCGGCTCGTTCACGTTATCTCGACCATTGTCGCGGCGTGGGATCGGGCGAGTCTTGATCGATCATCGATGGCAAGTAGTTGAGAACCAATCAATGTTTCACCTCGACCAAACACAATGCTCCATTTCACATGTGCATCTGTGTTTCGAATGGTCTTTCTGGATGTAATAATTGAAACATAATAAGCTGTAAAGCCATTGTCCGCGGCCTATGCGGAAGACCAACAATACACCTAATCATAATCGATTTAACAGTCAATATGCCAAGTGCTCTTCGGCTCTGGTAGGTGTTTTAATAGGTAGATAGCGAAATAATTACACACGACATTTGTTTACATTGAAAAGCCGTAGGCTGGTGACAATCGGCAATAAACCGCGTGGGCTCGTCTCGAACCCGGTCCGTAACTTTTATTGTCTCTCCATCTCCGCCGATTGTTGCTAGCAAAGTGCCGAATCATTGGATATTGTTCGGCTTTTAGCCAGCAGTTCTTTTGATCACTCGACTGGGAATTCTTTTTATGTCTCAATAGCGGCGGCGCTGTCACAACTCTTTTGCACGATTTTCGCGTCGCATTCCAACTATTCCCGCAGTTTCCGAGGAAAAAAAAAACCTTCAATTGCGTCGAAATCGACAACAAAAAGATGTAGAAATGAAAAGAACTAGTGAAGCTCGTCGGACTGGAAGAAAGAACCTTGACCACGTTGGGCCGCCCTAAAGCCCGGGACCTGTCCGACGGACGGAGCACAATGGGGATCATGAGTTTGTTGAAATCCGAAAGATTTCGAGAACGATGCGTCAATGTTGCGTGCTGTCGCGGTCGGGAGAAGAGGGATTGTTCGGGCCCTATTCACGAGTCTCGGGGCTACCTTTAACGAGGTCGTTAAATGTTTGTTATTTCGGATGTTCCGGTCCTAAATCCCTAAATATATCGAATCGCGGAAAATCCAGAGCAATGAATGGTTATTTATGGCAGCAGGGGAAGAGGCATCAATGGTAGTGACGTGACAGGAGAAGGAAGTGGTTCTCGACAGTTTTATGGCAGATAAGAGTCGTTTGCGGACAATTTTCTCATCTGGGAAGCTGCGTTGTCAAAACGTGCAGATTAGAGAAACGAAAGGGCCCGGAGAAAAAACACTACCATGCTGAAGAGACAGATTTGCCAGATCTAAAGATTGCGAGAAGCTTAGCAGCTTTCAAACAGAAGTGTAACTGAATAGAAGTACCTGGGCGTAAATCCTAATCTAATATTGATAAAGTCTCAAGCCTGGCTGACTGACATTAAGCACCTACGTGTTGGTTTTCAATGCAAAGTATGGACGAGAATGGTGCTTTCAACATTAAGCAATTGTACTAATAATATTTTTGCGCTCGGTTATTTCGAAACGAGGTTAGCCTCAATTAGCGCACTTGAGATTCGCCAGCAAGGTTAAGGTTTATCATACTTAAACTATCCCCTCGCAAATCACGATTTGGACCCATTCCAAAAATAATTCGAGCACGGTCCACAGTTGCATTGACAATGCGAGCCCTCTCAACCAGATCCTCTAAGATGGGAAGGTAAAAAAATAACATTGAAAATTACTTTCCTTTCTGACAAATGAAAAACAAAGACCTATCCATCTGGGTTTAATTTTTTTGGAAATTTTTGTCATACATATTAAGACGTAAATATGGTTTGCATTTAAACTGTAAAGAACTCTTCATAAACTCTCCTTTCAAAATTAGAAAAAAAAAATTATAATAATAAATTATAAATAATGTACGTAAGTATATGTGTTTTACGAATGACGCATCTTGAAGCCATAACCATTTTTCGCCATCAGCAAGACTGTCTGCATTTAGAAAGGGTTGAATAATAACAGAATCTTTACTTGGATCTAATTACTTAATGCTAGAATCTCGATAAGTATTCAGAAGACTTACAACCAAAGAGTGGACAATGGAGCAAGAAAGAAGAAAGGGTCATCAGAACGCAGCATCAAAGATATAGTGCTGCCCTGCGACGTGCAACATCCCATCTACCAGAATTGAAATTAACATATCCACCAAGTCCTTTTCTTAAAAAAATGAATTAAAGAAAACAAATAAAAAGTACCGATAAAAGAACAGAATTTATCAGCATAGATCTTCTGTTATTTGTGAAGAATACCAACTTTCAAAGTTTTCTAAATACTCTTTCTAGAAAGTTAGCTAGAAAGTGTCAATTATTGTTTTAGCGTCCTGGTGCAGATGCAGATGTCGACATAGAGATGTGATGCAAAGAACCTAACTCTAATTGCTGATGTTAGGATATCTTCAACTAGATGGGTTCAGGTAGAGTTGATGTTAGTGTTGTTTTCTGGCAAGAACCGCAAGGAGGGTTAGAGGGATGATGGCAGATTCAGCGATTGCCTAATTGCTCGTCGCAGCGGTCCACCACCGACCGGGCTACGTCTTGGTGGCGGTGACACTCACCCTGGCGGCGCTGGATGGTGGAAGGGCGTTCCTGGGGGCTGCATCCTGGGGTCCCACACGTACCGTCCCTCGTGGGTGCGTTGATCCACCGGTAGGGGCGCGTGGAAGGCGGCAAAAGCCGACGGAAACTGTAGCGGTAGACCTGCGGACATGGCGGCTTGAAAATCCGCCTCTTTTTCGGGCATGGCACTGGTCACATCACTGAATTACGTCACTTCGAACTCGGTCCTTTCGATTGATCAAAACGACGTCTCAATCAACGACCGGCAACGTCTTGTTGGAAACGGCCCGGCGCCGTTATCCATCCGCATCGCGACGGATTTTCCAAAAATTCAACTTGTTGATCGAACTTTCTAAAGATCAAACACCCGGTCGCGTCGTTGTCACCATAATTTTTTGTTTCGGTTTTGTTTTTATCCAAGGCACTTGGGGGTTACTTCACGGGGTGGCACTGCGGAAGGCACATGCTTAGTTCGTTAATAGGTGGAGTACGACACAGTCTGCGTATTGACTACGGACAACTAACTAGAGTAGAGGCAGGCGAGCAGTTGACAGGCAGGCCTTACAACTCAACTAACGAGTGTGGGAGAAGGGGGCCCGGGGAGGGGCCTAAGCCAGACCGACTGCGAGGGAATGGACTCGCATTCTATGCTCTCTTAGCCGGGCAGCGGCGGCGCGCCAACCGCATCCGGGGGCCGCCCCGGAAACACACTCAAAATATGTTGAAGATATTTTAACAGAAATTTTTTTACCCGCGATCATTAACTATGTTGAAGAGGACATGACTTTCAAAATATTTTTGCAATTATTTCAAATTAAACTTGGTATAAAATTATTATCGAACATAGTTATATTCCTACTTCATCTATTCTTAGTATAGGTATATGTACCTACTACTATTTTTATTTCTTCCATATTTTATATCGTATAAACAGATAAATTGGGGCAAATCTGCGCGTGTGGGCAAAGAGTACTGGAGGCAACGTAAGCAGATCTTCGAGGGTCGAGTTTCTCGTTCCGATAAGAATATCTAGGGACAAGACCTCAAGTACTGGAGGCAAAGTGAACTGTGCGTCAACGGTGGCTTGATAAGTCACGCGTCAAACTGCGGCTCGACAAGTCATGAGAAGCCACCTTAAAGGGCAGACAATTTTCTGGATGCTTGATTGCTTTGAGCTTTAAATTTGGTCACTTCGTGAGCGCTAATTGTCCGGAGGTCATTTGAGCAATTAGGTGCTTGAGGTCACTAAATGAGGAACAGCCTCTGGGTGTCCGCACTAGGAATTGTGAGTAGTCAGTTAGCACCCTGAATTGGGAGTTGTGATTTCGTTGCGTGTTTGTTTGTGTTTGTGATTATGGTGGGCCGGGCATCCTCCGCCACTGGATCGTCGAGAATGCCTCTACTAACTTCATTAATGCCGGCGAGTGCGACGGTCGCCGGGTGGCGGCCGGGTGAGAGCGAGATGGGGCGAGGTCGGACCGCTCCGACACTTTGGGGCACCGCTTATAATTTTACTAAATTAGCGTTTTTTTGTGGCCGAAATAATAACAAGGCGTCTTTACAAACATCTGGTTGAAATATAAAATACCTATCATGACAAAATTCCCGAAACCTGCCTCGATCCCCGGATTTAATGTGTTAATTTACATTCGGATTTTTCTATACGTGTTTATTTAGGAGAGGATTTTTTACAAGAAATGCCTGGCGTGGCCCCTGGCCGCTCGTAAATATTTGCCTACATTGTAATTAAAACTTTTAATTTTACCGCCCTGTTAATTTATTGACGTATCAATTTCTACCGTTCCCATCATCGACGTCGCCACGACAGTTCCGGGGGTTCACTGAACAGTTGAACAAAATCGAAGACCTTGAGGATCGTAATTACGAAATCAACAAGGTGTCAATTTCGGGGATTGTCCTCAAAAACAGCGTGGAAAATCTGGAACGTCTCAATTCACTAAGAATAAAACTGCACGGGTTTCGGATTCGGTGACGTAATTTCCGTATAATTCAAATCTTTTTTTCCATTCATCGCGACCGTAACCACGATCCGTACAATTCGGGCCCCAAAAAACGCTCAAAAGCCGTCCTGCGGTCCGGCGATGAGTTTTTCACAAATCTTAATTTAAATGTTTACAAAAGCATTACAGGAATTTCCTCGAAAACCGCTGATGTAACGAGACTCGCCACGCCAAGAAAACCGCCACCAGAGGGCGTCGAAGCCGAAACGTAGGAGTATATTCAGTTTCTTCTCGAGCGATAAAGTAAATAGAAATATTGTTCGAACCGGGTCCAGCCGGACAAAGCCCAAACTCATAGCGTTGGACGAAGAAGCCAACGTTGCGGATGACCTCTAAGGCGCGAGAAAGAAGAAGACGACCGACCCAGCGGGCAGTGGAGTGAAAGAACCTGCATCCAAATTCCATAGGACCTACCTCGTCCCACCTCGCTTGCCACCAGCATCCCAACGACCATCGTCTTCCAACGACCGGCAAAAGCGCAATTTCGCTCGATCCCGTCCTCAACTGCCGAGAAGCGCGGCATAGATAGTTGGAACGAGGTGGAGGCGCAGATCAAAAAAGAAGAACAACGGCCGTAGTCGAGTGTAGAAGATTGGGTTGACCTTGAATACATAAATGAAGTTATTAAGACATTAGGCGGTCGTGGCCACACTCGTTCGCCTCGCTTGAATTATATTATTATATCTCTCAGCAAAATCACGGGAGCTATATCTAATTTACTGGATGGATTAATTATAGGAAACATGGGCCCTGTCACATTCTAACTGCGTCGTCGCCGAAGTGGGTTTGATGGCCCCGGCGTCAAGTACCTACCTGGGGAACGGCCCTCGGGGGATCTCTCCTCTTCTTCGATTGTTCGAGGATACGGCCGTGATTCGGAAGAATTATCATTTTTTATGCACGGGGGGTTCGGTCGGTGTACCTGCAACCTACTATCTGCCCACATCGTGGTATTGTTGGTTATGTAATCGGTATTATGAGGACCGTCATTATCGGGGAATTGAGGAAGGGGACCGAAATAACTTCATTGTGGAACCACCGCGGAATTGGAACAGAAATTGGCCACGTTATTAACAAGACCGGGCAGCGGCTACCAGGTAGCGGCAAGGGTTGCCGCTGATGATGGCGCTGAAAGACATCTTCCTTAACCCAATTGTTAAGACATGCGGAAGACAAAAAACACACAGAACCTTATGACTGAAGAGAAACAAAAGAAACAAAATAAGAATTTTTTTTTAACTCTTTTGTCTCATTCTTTTCTTTTATTAGATACGTCATTTCTTCACTTTATCCAAATTTAAAGTTGGTCACTATTTTCTCCAAAAACTTTTTTATCTTCATCTGTGGCTTCAAATTTTGTTTTGTTGATTTTTTTTGCCACTTACCAACTTCTTCTCATTATATTGCATTTATTTGTCTTTATAGGTATCTTCTCATAATCTGCCTTAAGGTATTTCTGTTTCGTTCGTAAGTTGTAGTTTCGTTTTATTTTATTTTTTCAACTTTTTTCTCTTTGCTAGTGTCTACCTATATTCTTAGTAATTTCTTCTGGTTTCTTCATGATTTTTTTCTCTTCTTCTCAGTTCTTCGTCATCCCCTCATAAATTAATAAAATCGTGAACGTCTCGGGAGTGATTTATTAATTACCTAATTAGAGTGTGGCGCTTGGCACTAGCTTACGTTGCGCAACAGCAATTGTTTAAAACCTCCTAAACTGCCTGGCCCACGTTATTTGAACCGTCACTTCCACAACCTTAAATCACCACCACGTCAAGTTAATCAACGAAACACTTCTTGATTTTCTTAAAAACTCTATTAGAATTCCATCTCGCATTAACGCAACAAATTAGTTGAAATTTATGAAAGGAAGCTGGCCGTTTTATCACCCATCGACTTTGATTATTCTGAACAATTAAAACGTTGCCGGTTTATTGCTCCACCAACAACCCAAGAACAACAACAAAAAAAAATTAACTAGTTTTGCCTTCCGTCGCCACTTTTTGCCAACCGCACAAAACTATCAATTTGACGTTGCCAGAGCTCGGTCTAATTGGTATCGAAGAAGCGATACCAAGACATCGGGCCAATGGTGGTGTTTCCTTTGTGTCTCAACAGCGACACCCACTTAAAAGTCGAAGTAAAGCGGCGTTCACGCGATGTCGCGCAAAAGATATAGGAAAACCGGATCGTATAGGCGTACCAAACTCGATCTGTTACAACAATAAGATAGGTCACACGAACCCGGAGTTACTGGGAAAGTAAAGACGATTGGTCCCCGATGACGTGTTAAAAATAACGTAATTGAGACATTTTCGGTTATTTATTAGCACACCTTGCGCAAGAGGGCCGCAGGGGCGGACCGGAACGAACGCTTTACGGACCTAGCACCGCAACGTCAACATAACGCCAGGTTATCTGGGGGCATCACAAATTGGGGTTCCAAAGACCAGCCGCAGTGCAGCAGGCGTGGCCACTAATGATGTCATAGATATGGAAGATCCCCGCAGCGGTTCAATCGAGGCTTGTGGCTAAGGGCGCAAGCGCGTTCACCTGTCATTTGGGAAGACCTGACTTTAATTCCCGGGATCGTCTAACCTAACCACGAGTTGTTCAGGGGGTTCCCACGTTAGTCAATTTGGGATAAACCATGGGCCCTACTGCAAGGGTTGGAGCTGCTATTCTACCTAACCATACCAAACAGCTTATACCATCTCAACCGCTTTGAAGCAAAGAGTGCATTTTATTTGAGCTAACAGTCCACCAGATATATTTTATCGTGGCAGTTATAGCGCCTCAAGTTTGACTATGCTTGAATGCAACTCTGGCAGATCGTACTGACATTTCAACCAGTATGTAGCACAATAAACAGTTTTGCACTTGAGCACGTGCGTGGCATCGCTGTTCGAATTTGGGATTCAGGTTATCCCACTTAACACCTGACAGTCTGATGTAGTCGATCTTTAGATGGCTGGAACCTAAAGTTCGAAGCAATGTTCAAAAAGAGGATGGTTGGAAGGTCGTCCGATATCTCCGATAGCCATAGCAAGAATTGTCTTTGGTCATGAGAATCCGAAGTCTCCCGTCGGCGCGCTCGAGGCTCATGTTCAGGTTGTTTATTTAGCGTTGCTAACTTGCGGACAGATCCTCGGTGTCTATTTACGCGATGACGAACTGTGAATGATGGGCCATCTACTGAGCCGTCAAAATTTGGCGAGTATCAGTTACCGAAGAAACTATGAATAATTTAACAGCGGTGCTCGACGCTCGAAAGCCGTGTCTTTCGTCGGAATTACAAACGCGATAGACATCTTCGGATCGATGTTGGCAACCAACATACAGAGCGAAACTTTGGAGATGACGCCGTACATGCTGGTCGAGTGCGGACGTTTCATGTTTTGACGAATCTACCATGCCGCTTGTCACATTTAAAATGTATCAGGCCATCAATCTGTACCATTCGCGACTGTGAAGAAAGCCGACTAACAACCTGTAACAGTCGCGCATGAACGAGGACGATTAAGCTGTATACAGCGGCCAACAATCCGAAATGGACAATGCACAAGGGAATGCTGAGAAATTCCGATTCCTGCAAAGCGAAGAAACCAACAAGCACCGATAGCGACACCGGAAAGGAAAAGCGGCAACTTCAGCTCTTCAGCCGCAGAAGACCATAATATATAGTTAGGGATGAATTCTCGGTCTTAGTCTCATGAACAGTATACAGTCCAACCAAATTCAACAAGTTCTTCGGTTAGTTATGGAATATGAAGCCTCATCGTCTAGTTCATCCACTATATGTCATCGAGCTTGAGACATTGGCTTCTTTCTGGTGTCTGAAGCTTGAGGTGTGGTGAGTTCGATCTGGTAATTCTCTGTTTGCAACACAAATGTTCCGTCGTGTTGGACTGGTCGAAAATTTCTGGAATAGTTGGATTGGCCGTTTGCGATTGAGATCTGTGACGCAACATTTCTTCGATAAATTCGGCTCCCATCATCAGCGGGCATTTCAGAATTGTAAATCCGGTACTAACAAGGAGCCATAAAAATAATCGGCGGACATGTTTATGATTATGATAGTTAGAAGACACGAGTGATTAGGCGAGGACGCTGCGGGCTACCAGTGTGGAGTCGCGGAACCCAAGAAGTAAATAACTAACTCAATTCCGAACAAGGCGAGTTTCAGCGCGGATATGGAAATCGCCACGGAGTCAAACTGCCAATCCCGGACCATTGTCAGTATGAAGCCATCTCCATTCCACCCGGAGCGACCCAACTCTTACGATTTCCGATGCATTTACGTATGCTAATAGAGTCATGCCGTAGCTGGTACCAACACGCGCGAATACAAGACGTTTCTTCATTTTTGAAGAGCGTTCATCTTCGCTGCGGTTTTAAAACGACGGAGAAGACTCTCTGGAACAAAATCGGTTTGACAGCGTGTCGACGAAAAGATGGGCGCAATTAACACTTCGAGGAGTGTGAATTTTTTAAGATTAACTTTATTGCATGTCGGATTGTTGCTAATTAAGAGGAATTCACGTGATGGTCAGACCGCTCGGCCGCAGACCCTCGAAGGCCAAAAGCTCGGTCGTTTGCCTTAGCGTGCGCGCCAAATGCAAATTGTGTCTTCATTAGCGATCGCAGCTCCGATTAGGACCCTCCGACCCGGCCGGACCCCAGCCCGGCCGACCCAATCACCGCCACCACGTCCAAGGGACCTCTCCATCCCAACCAACAGCACTAAACAAAACAGGGAGAGATAAACCAACACCGACCTGATGGCTTTGCAGCAGAAACTTAATTAGCAAATCTAGCGCAGATCTCGCTATTGCGCAGCTCCAACTCTTTAACTACCCTTGTTCGTTGAAGTTTAAGTAGTGAGATTATGTGTGAAGGACGAGGTAACTACAGCTCCATAACAGAAGGTGACCAAGATCATGAAGCCGTTTTCTTTTTCGCACTCGATTATCACAAAGAGGCCGATGATCGGAGATCCGCGATTTGTTAGGCAAAGTTTCCGCCCTCGGCTGGACGTCCAGTGTGGAAGAGGAGCGTCCCTGGAAGCGGGTCGAACATAATCACCACCATTAGCTCGTCTAGGTGTATGAGAAACAAGCATAACGACACTCTGACTAGCTTTTAATGAGCGGTTTCGTACACGAAACTTGTAAAAATGATGTTTGAAAAGCGCGGTTATTAATTTTCCCTGCTCACGTTTACACGTCGGTCCGCTTTTGTCTTCGGCTTCTAGCAATCTATTTTAATAGGTCCAAGAGCCGGGCCTTGTTAGCTCCGACGATGAAGAGATTGCGAAACCACGACGCCATCAATCACGCTTTCGTTTTTTTGATAGGTGCCGTTGATGATCTGGGGGTCCATCGGCCATATCCAACATCCGCCCGAAATTTCCAACCGTGCATAATCGATTAATTACGTATCAAGAGGTAGCGTGATCGTAATAACACCGCTAGTGCCGCGTTTACGCTATTAATAAGCCAGTACCAGCATTGTTAAGGAGAACGATCGGAGAGGAAAGACGTTTAGTTAAACATTGCGTGCATTCAAACCATTAAAGCAGTAGCTCAATCTGCATATTGGGAATGACTAATGAGCGATGCTCGCTAAGGCACCTTAACGACAGCCCCAAAGTTTCCCGATTGCGTAATGCTCGATCGAGCAATTCAACCGCAATCACCGGTAATGCAGGACCTTAAGTCGCCTCATCAACGGCCTGCGATGAATGTTAACGGCTCATTAACTCAACACGATTGCAAATTTTATATAGGTACGCCCGCGTAAGATGTGCTCTTGAGTAACTCTATTCATAATTAAGTCAATATCCAGTGTGAAATTATTTACAAATGTAATTGGTCGCGAAGAAGTTTACAACCAATGTTATTAGCTGATTAGGTTTAATGCAACCGCGACATGGGCGGAAATGGGCCGGTGCAACTCCAAGCCCAAAAGAAAATCGCTTAACATACTTCTACAAATCGGGGAGAGTACAGTCGCCGTCATTGAAGAAGCCCAGGGTGAAGTGAAATTCATTCCAACTTACGGTGTGCTTGAAGCTGTTTATAATTTAAAACTGAAATGTGTCGCTCTATTTCGACTAATCTTAGTTCACTTGCGCGGTTCTCAAACAAACTGTACCCCGTGGTTTAGCTTGGTTGCAAATGTAACGTAATTTAGAATGAATTTTGCTTCACCCTGTGCTTCTTCAATGACGGCGACTGTACATAAGCAAAGATGCGTCTTCTTCCTAATTCTCATTTTGGAACACTTGTTTATCACATTTGAGCTCAATACGTTTCGTCTGCGGTTCGCAGCGTCTTATTGGCGATCAATCCGTTCAGTCTGCGGTCCTCATCGTTAATTGGGAACCCTCCGTTTAGTTTCCGGTCCGCGTCGTTTTATTCTGCGAATTGATTGAGATTAAGAGACTTACCTCCTCAATGCAAGTGCCACATTGAGACTTGCGGCTACTGGCCGGTGTTGGCCGGCCGGGCCCCGATACCGATCGCTCCGGCCCCTCCGACAGCTCTGGGCAATTACTACAAATTTTCGGACAGTTCCTACGTGCAACTTTGCGAGTTAACCGGGCGATTTCGTGTCGAAATTTTACCTGGCCGCTCGTTAGGCCGGTGCCACAGACGTCTTCTGACCATTTCGAGATGCGATTGCGGCTATACGAGAAAGTTGTATCGTTACCTATGGGGGAGCGGCAATAAATATATCACGGTGTTTACTACAAAGGCGAAAAATTCTTTTATGCTGCCGGAAAGTTTCTGAATAGACGTTAGATGCGGCTACCCTCATGCTTAAAGGATGCGATTGTTCGAGCGAGAGCTCGGTTTTCAGACTCATGCTGCTCGTGGACCGTGAAAATGGATTATTATACTAATTCGTTTGGTTATTTTACGGATAATCATGGGATGACTCCGTTTGGAGCACTTCGATTGACATGACAATCATTATCGTCGAGTTCCTCTAACCTGTGACGATGAGGGGCCAAATTAGATGGCGGTTCGTCTAATTTAGTTCTAGCAGCGCTAATGAGGGTCGGTTGGGCCATGATCACGTAGTCTACGGCGATTGCGATCAGTTGCGTGAACGTTGCAATTTGCGTCGGAACAGGATTTGCATTAATTGTCAAATTTCCAGAGGCTAAATTGCTTAATAGTCCCGTCCGCGAGCCAAGACACGCTTTCTTCGTTTTGGTCCTTACAAGCAGGTGTGCCGGTCTTCATTATCCTTTGAATGACTCTATACTTCACCTGATTGCTCTATCACACACATGCTGCTTCGAGTTCCGAACCCGTCTTCTTCGGTACCTCCGCTGAAAGGGTTAACTAACAACTTTGCCTCGTGTGCTGATCTCAAAACAGCCAAATCGTGCTGGTGTTATTTTGCAAAGCATTTCAATGAGGTGTCGGTTGACTGAGACGAGAAAATTATATACCATCAAGCACCGACGGGCGTCTTTCTCGGAATAGACTTTTATTATCGGGCATAGGCGGGAGAATTCGCTGTTTGTGGGATTATTAAGATGTTACGTAACTCGATTTGATGGATAAATTATGACGCAACCGAGTTATCTGTCTAATCAGATTATGAGCATCTAGCTTATGGCGAAAACCAAGAGCAGTTCCGTCACATTCTAAAAATAAATTAGAGGGCAACGTTACTAAAATTTTTTCCTCTAAAACGCAGACTTTGAAAGTGGCTGCAAATATTACGGACATCTTAAGATTGTGTGTGGCTCTCATCTTTCGAGATTTATTCATTGACCAAAGAAATAAAAAAGGAGTCAAAAAAATTTCATGAATCTTTAATAGATGTAAAATGTGTAATTTGCAATGTTCTGCATATTTAATATTTTGTTTATTACCTTTCCTTCAACACTTTGGCGTCCGCCTTGGGAGCGAGATTTGTGGATAATTTACCGTTTCCCTCCATCTGTCATTTTCATCCTGTCGGTCAGTCAACGAAATAAATCTATTATTTCTAATTATATTCGTCATAAATAATATTAATGAGCTCGTTTACCAAGTTGAAGAGTCGCATTTTAATGGACACGCAGCTAGCGGTTGTCCCGCTTCCATGCATGCGAATTACAAACGTTTAAGAAAATTTTAATAAAATATTTTATTGAAAGTCTGACAAATCTGCGATGAACACTGAAGACGGGTAGTTATGTCACAGAACTTTCGGCATTGAGCAGATCGATCTGCGTTCCGCAAGACTCAGCCCTGCGTCCCCTAATCTTTTATACAACGTGCATACTCTGGAGACATGTTCACCAAAGGCAAGACAAAAATCAACTGATTCAATTCGCAAACGACACGTCCGTCATTGTTACCCGTAAGAACTCCATGAAGAAGGGTCCAGTAAATCGAAATCTATAGTTAGATAGATAAAGATTTGAAGAACTGAGGTGCTAAAGTACCCTCTAAAGAAAATCAAACCAAAGATCTTTTCTGGAAATCATTCACTCTTGATAGTGATCAGGTTACCAACCATAGAGGAGTTTCCTGAAAACTCTGATGGCGAATTAATCCTTGGCACTTAGCCTGGCGGACGTTCTTCGGGAGGTTGGGTCTCGGGGATTCTGTGATGACGGTTATCCTGCATGACATCGGTCCCGCTGCGACCGCCATCCGCTTCACCATAATCCATCCGCCTTGGACCTAAGCGCTCTCTGTTGGCGATTATGGTTTCGTTGTCGCGGTGTTATCCCCAGGTGGACTGTGGTCCTGCGGCGCGCAAATCGCCACGGCCGCGTTGCCTCCGGTGCCTGGGCTATCGTACCTACCACACAAGGAATGCGTGTGAGCCCGTTAGTAAAAGGCTGGCGGGGTCGCGCCCATGACAGGGTGTAATATATAACGTCCTCAACAAACAGCGCCCGGTCCTCCCACCGCTCGAGATCTTCATCTTCGCCGCCACAGCTGGTTCCATTCCAAGAACGAGTACCTGTAACCCGGGGCCGAGCGAGACCGCGCGAGTCGATCATCGCACACCGAATCGAGATGATCTCGCGTCATAACTTGGACCCATCGAGATACTTTACAATTTCATAAATCCGGTGTAATTGCCGACCAGTCGTCCGAACGACCCACCCCGCCCAAATCGCAGCCCACCGGACCCCCTCACCCCAACCAATAACCAAAAACCTTGTTGCGTCACGTTCTGTGGAATTAAATTTGTATTATCTCACCAGGACACTTTTATCGACAACAGCTTGAAATTGAAGCAATTGCGGAAATTTCTTTGTGGCAGTGACCGCTTAGAGCTCGGAGGACACTAACGCTACTGGGACTAGGTGGTGCTAGCTCCAGAAACCTCCGATGGCGGCGCAGCAGTTGCAGGACGTGAGCGCCGCTTTGGGGTTTGTCGCTTGCTCGGGCGTTGGGGTCGCCGGTCCGTGGCCGCTCCATTGTGGCTCGGTGTCGTGTTGGCGCATAAGTAAATCAATGCAATGAACCGTTGGAGATGTTAGACCGAAACGTCGCAACAATAAGATAAACTTAAATTGAACCTTTTAACAATTTGAACTTGTATTCATATCGCTGTTACCCTTTCTATCTGAAAGTGTTAATAAAGCCTTTAATTCAGTTCGGCCTAGATTTGTGTGTCTGTTGATCAAGTCGAGAATTGCGCAAAACTTAGAAACGGCCCTCGACAACAAATCTGCCGATATGTCTCAAGACTTCGGGGCCGGTGCAGCGTGCGAACTCTGCTATAATGACTACATTACCTTTACGATTGAACCATGAGCGTGCTTAACGCGCCGACAAACGCGCTGAAAAACGCAAGTAAATACGTGTAACTCGATTACGGTCACCTGCTGGAAAAGTGGCCGGCCAAAGCAGTTGTCGGGTGAATATGTGACGGACATGTCGACGTCTTTGTCTGGATGGTGGCGGTGATAATGGGCTGCGAGATGGAGTTGCAAGTTTATTATTATTTTTGCGATTTGACGCGAGTCCTTTGTGACTCGCACCCGATGCCAACGAGTGAGCCGTCAACGCATCGCGATCCCATTGTGGAGGAATTTGACGAAACGTACCGAGGAAAACCGTGCAGGACGCAGGTGTTGAATTGAAGAGACGCGATTATTGACTGACGACGGGTTTAAGTAAGTCCCGCCATTTGTCGAGGCGTGTCCCGGTGTTGTTTATCGGCCCTGAACATCGAGATTAAGTCATAAAGACGCGAGAGCCGCCGATATGGGACGCTACTCAACCACATCAACTATTCCACAACGCCGCAATAGCCTCTTCCGTCGGTCATAGGCCCAGCGTCTCCACCGACTCGGAGGCGGATGGTACTCGGTGCCCAGAGCCAGATCCTCATACCCCAGAACCAGCATCAGCTTCCATTCTTCATCTACTTCTCCTTTTATTGCTCATCCCCATTATTATTTCATTGATAAGAACTTTGCAAAAACTAAAAGAAAAAATAACCGTAAAGCAGTCAGGCGTAATTTATTCTTACGATTCACAAATGAAACCATTTTCATGCAGCATCTGTACCTCCTGGTCACACGTGGAATCCGTACATTCTTTTTTACGAAAATTCAAAAATTCAAGATAAAAAAGTTCTAGGAACGACCGAATGGTCGTTTGCGGCGGAAGCGCCGTCAATATAAAGGGCCTAAATAAGTGACTCTGCCCCCGGTTTCCAGGTAAGCCGTCATTTTCGAAAAGCGAGAATGAATGGCCTCTTGGCACATTTGGGGCCGGGAGGCCCCTAAACGTTTCCTCATAAAGGGAAGAACTGACTCTTCTCTCGACGATTGTTGTGCCACTTTTGTTTGTCCGATCTTGATGTCTTTGGACGTGTCCGTCCTTTGTTTCGTTAACATACTTTATTGAATTCCCATCACCGTCGGTTCTCTTAACGACCATCCATTTCGCTCGAGCCATATTTCGTTTCGCCATGGGCGCGTCCGCAAATGACTATGCAAATACCCTATTAATAACTTTTCGGTTGGTACCGGCGCGATGCCAACGTAAAAATAATTAAAGCTACACCCCGAAAAGGATTTAGATAAATGTTTCAATTACCGTCACGCCACTGAAGCTATCCCGAATACATTTTCGTATTTAGACTCGCATCCATCATAACAACGCAACTAAATTGAAAGTTGGAGCTTTGACGACCCCGGGTTAATTAATCCGGGTTACGCACCTGTCCCGATGATATAGAAGCGGCACAATCAAATCGTAAATCTGTAAATAACTATTCTCGCCGCCACGGTCGGTAGTAATTAGATAAAACGGGGTTTAAGGAACTAGGCTATAACTGTAATAATTGGGTGTGTGGGTCTGGACAGGTGATTCTGGATTCGAGGAAGCGATCGCTCAAAGAGGCGTCGGACGACCACCGAATACCTGTGAGGAATTGCACACAAACACCGTGTTTGTCCGTAATTTATCGGGATTGGGCCAATAACAATAAATTCACCACCATACTGGGGCCGAGGACGTCATCGACCTACCTTTTTTTCGGCCCGACTACAATTAACCTGGAGATTTACGTATCCACATTAATTTTGGTTTATCGCCAATAATTAAGGTCCTGGTGCCTGGTCGGTGCCGATCTTAGGGTTGATGCGATAAAAATAGTTTAATATGGAGGTATTTCTCGATATTAGCTTTAATTAGCAATTATTTTACGCCGGTCTGATAAAGGTAATGATAATGCGATGTTAATAATGCTAACCGCTGGTAGCATTATCACGAGCGAGTCGTTCAACTGGTTCGTTAGCTCGACTTCAGATAACTTAATTAAGTCGGAATCCGGGGGAAAACTGAAAAAAGCTCCTTCAACTTAAATCGCCGATTTTGCTTCAGGAGTCGTGCCTTAAATATTGCTCGCGAGTGTACCATCTACAATGCAAGTACCTAAATGAATCTAAGAAGAGGTTAGAAGCACCTAAACATTTGAAAGTTCCGTAGCGCTGAATGATGGATGATCCTGGCTCTATACTGTATAAGACCACAACTTTAGGTTAAGATTATGAAATTCGTGTTATTGAAGCTCGACGACATATTTTTACCGAATTAAGTGCTACCCACCTTGTTCTTGTCCGGCCTCGAAACCGCACAAAGCTGTTTGTTCTGTTTATGTAGTGTTAAACGTTGAAACCGAGGAATGTCCTGAAAGGCGAAACTGCGGTTTAGTCTGCGCCACAACTAAGTAAGTGTAACAAATGACTTCTCGAGACCGTCGGGTCATTATGACAATAATTTCGGTCGCAAATGCGTGCAAGTACGTGTTAACGACTCTTCCTTTGGTTCTTGGTTTGGTCTGTCCCCCAGCTGGCGACGACGGTGTTGGCGTGGACGAACTGAGTCCGATGGCCGCCATAGGTAGGTGCACACACATACAGACTCGCTCCGAAAACGACTTAAGACATTTTAGCGATTTATTTTTATTTTTCATTCGCGGTCTGTTTTTACTGTTTTGGTAAACTGAAACTGGAGTCGTTTAGGCAACTTGAGCATGCAACACGAAACGGTGGCGGTGATAAATACGGCAGGGGCGCTGAAACTGGTTTCAGCACCGACGGGCCGCTTTCGGGAATTCGTCCGATTTATGATAAGCACGAATTGAGTCGCCGACAACGCCACTTTGCCCCAAGAAATACCCACAACGAGTTCTGCTTCTTCCATTTTTTCCCCAGTTTTCGTTAGTTTTGCAACTTTCCTCCGTTCTTCTAGTCTCATGTTGCCTTTCATTTCTCCATTCTTTACTTTTTTTGTTACGGTAGGTACGGTTCCTTCCTCAATCTTTTGACTCTTCTAACAACATCCTTCTTTTTCTATTTTCTCCTCGTTTTGAACATTAGATCTCTGATATTCTTTATCGTAAGAATCCTTTCATTACATTTACGAAATGATGAACAAATGTCTTATCTTTCGCTTCTCATTTTCTTCCATCCAAATATCTTCCTTTTTCTTTGCTCTTCTTTCTTTCTTCCTTTCTTCCTTTC
Source organism: Schizotus pectinicornis (assembly GCA_951805265.1). NCBI lineage: Eukaryota > Metazoa > Arthropoda > Insecta > Coleoptera > Pyrochroidae > Schizotus > Schizotus pectinicornis. The sequence goes on from OX638203.1 coordinate 20,719,406, forward strand.
TTCCTCATCCCATCTTTCTTATCGTTTTACTTCTTCTTAACTTGCACATTTTATGCCAATTCTGTAACTTCTTCTTTCAGCATTTTATCTCCTTGTGTCTTCGTATTTTTTCTAGACTTCTTCCCCCGTAAATGCAATATGTCTATAATTTACAGTGGTTGTCTTCGAGTTTTAGTCGGAGTTCTCTATTTCTTGGTAGTTCTGGTGGGCGGTGATGGGGTGCCCATTCCCCCCAATTACGGCCTCCATAGAACCGCGAGCGCCGCTCGTACATCATAAATAGTAATAATTGGCATCAACAAACACACGATTCGGGTCCGCTCACCTCTTCGTGTAATTATATTTAAAAATTTCCAAACGTAATTTATATTGATGTGTTCCTGAATTGAACCAAGTTATAAAGCTGTCAGCGATGATTGATAATCTCTAACTACACAGTGAGCAGCGAACGGATCGCTTCACCTGCACCGCGAGCCGTGCAAGTCGAGTGCGACCACTTCACGGGCCCCAATGCGCGATTTACATTGTAATCATCGGGCAATCACGACTCTCTCTCTGAATCCTATCTCCCGACGTTATTTAGTGCGTCGTCAGCCGAGCCCCACCGTGGGATCCGGTTCGGAGGACCGGGCTCTTAATTGCACGTTGACACGGCGATCAATCCAACCTCCTCTCTTCCCAAAACGAAAAATTCTATCTTTGAGGACGCCAAGTCTTCTTCAACAAAACTATTTGTAGTATTCCATCAGTAATTATTGCGGTCAGATTTTCGAGAGCTAATTTTTTAATTTTTGAAAATTCGTTTAGTGCTTCGAAGGGCGGAATTTGGCTGCGAATTCGAAGACGCTCCTCGGGGATTGCGACGAACGTGAAGGCGCGAGGTTAAAGGTACAACGTGTTAATAGGTGCAATTCCACAACGTTATTGGCGGCCTCGCTGGAGTCTGTCTCATCGTCTAGGCGCTATAAATCTCTTGGCTCGCGGTTGTTCCACCAAGACAATGACAAGTACGAAAGGAATTGTTGACAGGCCTGGGATGTGTATACACGGTCGTGCCGACGCCGACCTAGGAGCGCAATTAATGCCAGCTTCTAATTACGGAAACCTACCTCGGCACTGCCTCTTCCCACGCCTCTTCCCACTGCCACTTGCTTTTGCAGCCCTTCTTCATCACCGCTTTCAATTCTCATAAAAGTGAGAAAAATTCTTTATTACTATTACTTCTTAAGGTCGAAAATACTACAATTTATTACGTTTCGCAGTCTGAATATGGCTCTGCCGTCTATCGTCTACTATCAGAAAGAGGTGGTACATTTTGCAAAATTCGTGGGCGGTTAGCCCAAGTCTACGATAGTTCGAAAGTGCGACTAACAGTGAAACTGGAAGAGCGAGATTGATATTGGTAGCACTCGTTAGTGTTGGTTCTAGCCTAGCAGAAGACAAACGAATATCGTATCCAATTTCTTCTGTGTCTCTTTGGGCTCGCTTGCCTGGTGCTGCTGGCTTCTGGTGGAGATCTGGAATGGATCGCCGCCCATAACTCATTGGGTCATTATGTCGGAAGTCGGTGTGAAGATGGCTATCGTCGGCCACGATTTCCAGTTCCTGACACCGAACAATGCTCGCCTTATTGCTTAATAAACGGATTAGCCCGCTACCGGTCTCCAATTACCATATAATTAAGAGGTGCTCTCATAACGAGCGTACCGCCGATAAATATCGCAAAGAGCGCAGGCGACCGCTTCAATTTTTCAGAGAATTTGTCCGCTACCGAAATTGCCCTCTTTTTGGTCTTGGACCGGTTCGGACAGCCTTGAAATCTGCAAGTTTATTTTTGCCGGCTTCCACAACATCAAATTTCAATTAGCTGAAGCGTTCTGATAGAGCCCAGAAATTTCGACATCTGATTGTAACACGATACAGGCAACAGGAACATGGCCGCGCTTCTGCATCTGAACTATCGTGTGACAAAGCAACGTTTCCGCTACATATGGTGCCAAAAGTGATTTGTCAATGTTTGGAAACAAGTGACGAGTTTTCACGCGGCCCTAATTGCCCCATCGCCGCTCCAATCCCGACCTCTTTGTTTCTACCAAATTAACATTAACTCTTCTTGGTCTCCAGTCTCAACTCTTTAGCCCAGCGGTTCTTTGTCCGCTGAGGGAGGAAATGAACGGTGACTGCTATAATTAGACGGTGCAGCGTTAAAAATGCTGTCTACGCATATGCCAAGTGACAACTTGTTTACGATTTTCGACATGTGTTTCGACTTCCTGGCCCGTCGATGGCCATTTTTCATTTCTGCAAGTCTCGTTGGGCGGACTGATTTACGTTTCTTCGCCCGCCATAATTGATAGGTTCTTGCGCCGAATTCGGAAAGTAGCGCTAGGATAGTCGCCATTGTATCAACGGAGCTTGCGTCATGACCCATTCAAGAGCTTAAGGGCTTACTAAATCTCCGTAATTGAATAGGGGCATCATTATTCTCCCCACATGTTGATGTGTATAATGACGAGGAGCGGCGCACCCTATTAGCACGTGGGAAACCACCAAACAAGACCTGCCCCGTCCCTATCTCGGGGTGACTGATGGACTCGTCACGTCCCTAATTATCCCGCCGTCGCGATTAATTTCGAATTGACAACGAAACTTCTTCGTTGTTGTGCGAAGATCGAGGCGAGTGAGACATCAACTTGACCGGTTCTAGTTTTTCCCTATAATGACCGGCGTGTTTGGATAGCAACACTATTATCAAGATAATGTGTACGTGGTGCGTCATCTGCCCACGTACATCCTCGATTCCGGACACGGTGCGTACCCCGGAGTGACTTCGGATCGGATCGGGACCCTCCCTCCGTATCAAACTAGTTTGTAATTGTCAGGATTGTCGGCCGTTAATAGGCGGTTGCGGCACTGGATAACGCGGGGGAAGCGATGAGAGACCGTCATCAGTCTGACGTTCAAGTCCGAGAGAACCATCAACCTCCGAAGACAAGTCAACACGAGAACGCCAAAGGAGCTCACCTTTAGAAGACCTCGTCGTTGTGAAGACTCCAACAGACACCTCCAAAGACAATTCAACAAGATAACGCCAAAGGAACGTATCTTCAAGAAGACCTCGTTGTCGTGGAGACTCAAACAGGCACTTCCAAAGACAATTCAACAAGATAACGCCAAAGGAACGTATTTTTAAGAAGACCTCGTTGTCGTGGAGACTCCAACAGGCACCTCCAAAGACAATTCAACACGAGAACGCCAAAGGAACGAACCTTTAGAAGACCTCGTCGTTGTGGAGACTCCAGCAGATACCTTCAAAGACAATTCAACACGAAAACGCCAAAGGAATGAACCTCAAAATCAGAAGACTTTGTCGTAGTAGAAACTGCAACAGAGAAACTGTTAATTAACACATTACTTCTGCGGAAGAGTGGCAAAATTATTGACTTACAAGGCCGAAAATGCTCAGATCAGATAGATCTCTCACAAAGTCTTCAGATCTGTGGACTGTGGCTTGTGGCTGTGATAATCTACATGTCTTCTGTTAGAGAATTGAAATTTCCAGAAGGTGCCAGAGGCAGCCACTACAGAAATAGAATTTTTTCTAATTTACAAAATTTCTAATTCTTTCTTCAGGGGACGGCAATGTAGGCACTCTGGTGCTTGTTTTTGATCTTGGAGGAGCGGGCCGGGTGAGCAGGTCGATTGGCGGCCCGGCGAGACCCTTGGTGGTGTTAATTTACGAGTGTGTCGATTGCGGTCGAAAACGGTGGTCGAACGGCTTACAAACCTTTCGGTAACCGAATCCCTCGACACGTATCAAATTCCACCTGTCGAATTAATTCAGCGAAAAGCCAGCCTTACCACGGTAAGCCGATTACGAATTTTGTCGCCCGCTTAATCACAATAAAACCAATCGAAGATCCAGTTTTTTCATCCGGTCCGGCAACAAAACGCGAAACGCGAATTAAACAACACAAAAACAAAATTGAACGGCGCCTCACATTGCAAAAACGAAATTGTTATCATCATCCCGAGACCTTCGGAGTTTCTTTGTCGACCTGCCACGCCATTCGAAATTACCAACCTCATCCAGTTCTCATCCTGACACAATAACCTTTTTTCGGCCGCCGTGAAATCGACGGAAAAGCGAGAAGGGGCCGAAGACGTCGCTTCAGGTGCCACGGTGCCATTTCGACTCGTTAGTTAGGGCCGTCAATTTCGGGGATTGTTACGTAATTATGATCATCGGGTCGGCGGTAATTGTGCGCGCGGTTTCATCACGGGGATCCGTCGCTAAACGCTGAAAAATTGCCGTAAACGCTCCAACGATTCAATCCTGATAAAGCATAAAGAGTCAATTACCGGAGGGAATAAAATTTGAGCACGAATGCACTAAAAATACGCTTCGAGCTAGCAGCGCATTGCTTTGTGTGGCTAATTCGAAACGCACGGCTGCGCACGTTTGATTACTGTGTTTTCCCTCTAAATACGTCTAATCATCGCGTCTTCTTCTATCTCCGAGCAATTACCGAGTCTGTTCATTAGCTCCAGGAAGATAACTTAATACAATCATCGCCGTCTCGATGGGTAAACATGGGACGGGAACCGCGACTTTCCGGACACCAACCCGATGATCGACCCAGAAAAATTACCGGAACAGAACGCTCAGCACCCAGAAGCCGAAGCTTACCCCAATCAGGAAAACAACAACAAACTTATCACCGAAGAGTAGAGGATTCCAGATTCCAGTCCTTAAACGGTTAGGTTACAATTTGGCCGGCTGAGCATCCCCGCCTACCCACAAGTAACTTGGCATTCAAAATTGTAAAAAAGTTGACAATAAAGTTGCAACTTTTTTTATACCGTTGTACGCAGAAAATTTTTCAGATTACGGCGGTCTCTTCAGAATTTCGAAATTTTGATTTCTGGGGCCGTAGTATTTCGTAAAAATGCAACAGCCAAGTTGATTCATGGAATATCTCCCTTGCCTCAGATAATTTTCAACAAAATACTACGGCCTAGAAATCAAAATTTCAAAATTCTGAAGAGACCGCCGTAATCTGAAAAATTTTCTGCGTTCAACGGTATAAAAAAAGTTGCAGTTTTATTGTCAACTTTATTACAATTTTGAATGAATCACCGTGTAGACGAGCACGGGGTGGACCAAAAAACTTCAAAATTTTTTGAAAAGTAGTTCTTAATGGTTCGATCATATCCTCGGAAGCTCAAATTCAAATCTTTTATCGTTTGGGCGGGAAAAATTTGACCACAAGGGATGGTCCACCCGGTATATTATATAAATATCGGGTCGTATTTAACAGTCTACCAAATTTACCCAATATTTTCATACAAAAAAATACTTTCATTACCCAAAACTAAAATTAAGAAAATACATAATCTTTTTTAGCGTCAACCAAATATTGACATAATGCTGGCCTCTTATACCGGATGTTCATTTTGAGAGGAAACGGGCATTTTTTCCTAAACTTACCACTTCATAAAAATTTTTTTTAATGAGAGCTATTTTACAAAATACAGTCTTCTTAAATATGCTTTTCAACATTTTTTATTCACTTGTCGTTTAATCAGAAATGATATCAACTTTATTATTTCAAATAGCAACACATAATTTTTTTACCAATTTCTGGTTGATAAATTAATTCTGAATCCAGCGATGTATTACAAAGGGGTTGTTGTATAAGAAAAATTTTGAGAAAAATGACTAAATGTGAAATTACAATTTGCGGCACAGCCTTACTTGATAATGTCACGTCGAGACACAGGTAAGAAATAAGATAGAGCGATTATGGAATTATTGTTGAATGCAAATGACATTGACATTGACAGTTACAAAAAATTGAGGTTTCTGCTCGATTTTGAACAATAAGACTCCGTTAACGCTGTTTGGAGGAGATGTGCATGTGTATGGAACAAAGTGGAATGCAGTTCGAACATTTATTTTAAAGCCATATCATTTGCATTCAACAATAATTCCATAATCGCTCTATCTTATTTTTTACCTGTGTCTCGGCGTGAGAACTTTTACATTATCAAGTAAGGCTGTGCCGAAAATTGTAATTTCGCATTCAGTCATTTTTCTCAGAATTTTTCTTATACAACAACCTCTTTGTAATACATATTGTTGGATTCAGAATTAAATTATCTACCAGAAATTGCTAAAAAAATAATGTGTTGCCATTTGAAATAACAAAGTTGATATTATTTCTGATTAAATGACAAGTGAATAAAAATATTGAAAAGCATATTCGAGAAGACTGTATTTTGTACAATAGCTTCCATTATAAACTTTTTTTATAAAGTGTATAGTTTAGCAGAAAATGCCCGCTTCCTCTCAAAATGAACACCCGGTATATTTTGTTCGCCAAAATAACTTTTGTTGACCATAAATACTAAATGTTTACCAAATTTTATTCCGCATTTAATTCTAACATAATACCCAGATATTTAATTTTCGACAGTGTCTTATATTATTTAGCAGTTAAAAATACACAAGCAATAAAATGTTGTGCAAATGGTAAATAATTTTATGCAAAATTACAAATGTAGATGTGCTAGGGCAAGGAAAATAAGAGTAAAAATAGAAGTGGTTTGCACAAAAAAGATACTGATTTCCGTAATATATAAATGTTTTGCTGTAATTGACTTGCATTATGCAAAACGTAAAACTTCTTTTAGTGGTAATTTTTAATGGTGCTTTTAAAAAAAAATTACAGGCCCCTGAACTGACCTTGTACAAAACTTTTTTCGCGTGACTCTTGTCTGGAAGCGCAAGCGGCAAGGAGAGATGCGCGAGCATATTTTATTTTTGGAGTAATAGAATAATTATTTGACGCACAAATAGTTTTTTTGAGAAACACTAAATATAAATGGATAACGCGAATATTTATTATGTAGATACAGCACGGACGCGTAACTTGAGCGTTCTAAATTTGGTAAACATTTAGTAAAATTAATAGACATATAGAATTTAAAATGTGAGCAATGGTAAAACCATACGCAGCATAGTTATTTTAGTGGTGATGTTCTTATTTTCTGATGTATAATAATTTGGGTTTTATTTAAAATTTTTGATGTTCATTAAATTTTCTGGTCGACAGTGCAAGGGATGTATGGTTTAATTTGGTGTACATTATATTTGTTCCCAGAAATATCTCAATCAGCGCTGGACGTTACTATCATCAGCGGAAGTGGGACGTGTAAATAGAGACTATGAAAAAAATTCAAGGCCCGTTTAGGGTTGTTGAATATGCAGATTATCAGATTTGGCTCCTTGCGACCTCCAATTATCTTCATTTTCGATGCAATATTAGTTAGGGATTGGGGGCATCCTTTGGTTTTCGGTTTGGACTTTGCGGTCGCTTGGGGCCGCTGTGTGGACAAAGGGCGGAGGCTTAGCCGTCGTCCGCCATGTTGGCAGTGGCGGCACAAAGGGCGGCAGTCGCGGCGGTTCGAGAGGGATGCGTACGGGATCAAGTCGGAGAATTTATGGTTATAATCCGCTTTGCACAAATTAGCTGTTAATCTTTCACAGTGGTCGCGTTTCTCGCATGGACTCACACTCAGAATGCCGGCTGTCGGTGGCTCAATACTAATCACACAGAGGCCATTATGTTGCGACGTTGCCATCATCCCAACGGGGATGATTCCGGACAAGAAACCGAATTTTTTGTCGTTGCGAATCGTTACAGCGAGTCGATTTCCATTAAAAAGCTCCACCGACCATCGTCCAAGAGGCGAGTTAGAAAAACTTGCAACTGGCGGTCGTAATGTTTAATTTAATTATTGGTGGCATCTCGTCGCAAGTCTTGCCGGTTTCCGTTATAATTGCCCCGGTTCTAATTAACTTAATTATTTCTTTTACGGCAACCGATCATCAGAAGACGGCGTAAGTAAAACATCATAATCGTTATTGACAGTCGACATGCGAACGAGGAATTTATCAGACTTCACCGGGTGGCGAGTCAAAATAATTAATGCCAAGTCGAAAACTGTTGCCGCGAAATTTATAGGGCTGACCCCCGGGTCCGCGGCGGTTGGAGGCTAGAAATAGCCAACTCCACCACGAGCTGGTGGGCAACTAAATTATACTTAGCCGGGGCTGGATACCTGCTACATAGTTGCCGAGGATGGAAGGCTTCCGCCGCTCTATGTCATAATTAAGACGACAAATGAAAATAGTTAAACTTGGCAAAAGTTACCACTTCCACCTCCCAATCGTCAATTGGCAGTTCACTTCTGGATCCAATAGGAATAGGACAATAGGAGAGTAGAAAGTTAATTGGCAATTCTTCAGAAATTCGGTTCAACTGACGGCGCCGACCTTGAGGCCCAACTTTCGTGCTGCGATTAGGGGGCCCTCGCGGGGCTCTTTGATAAGGATCCGTTTTTGTTTCTCTTGTATTTTTTCTCGTGGTTGGCGTGATCGCCGCCACTTCTTTGACGACCTCCGTCGCTTTCGTGCGGCTCGATAGCGCCTCTTCGTCCAAATTGGGCCTGGCAGGATATGACTCCCATCGCTGGCATTTCCTAGATAAGTAGGCCGTTGCGTGGACAAAAAACCTCTCTTGGTCTTCAGTTCGGCGTCGGCTCTTTATTCGTGTTAACCATAAATTAAGTTGTTACCGATATCGTGATGGCGAGGTCCAGTTCAAGGATGACGTCCGATGGCTTTGAGGAAGGGGGCGAGGTGATTTTATTGTTTTAATTGTTGTATACCTGGATCGGTTCTGGGAAATTGAGAGATTTGGTTGAGTTGAACGGGGGGATAAGGCACAAAGGATTCGTAGGTGGGCCGTTGCCACACGTTCAAATCGATCCTGCGGTTCAGATAAAAGATATCGACGAGCGGCGGGAAACCGTAATTAGAGGCCCGCAATTTCGCGTGTCGGTGCTGCTGGTTGGACGCACAACCTCCAGCACCACCAACGAGGGACGCGACCGGATTAACACGTCAGGATCGACCGCGAGACCCTCCAAAGACCGGCGGATCAGCAGGAAAATCTTTTGCCGAAGCGTTGAGTGGTTTGACAATATAAAAGATGGCTGACTGATGGATACCTCTTCTCTAAGATCAGATTGTCAATCTTCTGATTTAGGTGTGCGTGTTGTGGAGGGGGCCGGGGGTGAGGTTGGCGGCGGTTTTGAGAAAAGCGTCGTTATTATTGTTTACGATCTTGTTATCGTCACAGGCTGGCATTGTAAAAGGAAGCAACTTCATTAGATGTTGTCCACTTAGAAACGGTAATGGTGCCCCGATAAAAATGTAACATGTGTTCCGAGCACGTAATAACAGCCGCTACTATGTGTACCGCACTTGTACCTCGTTATTTTCTATTACACTGAAACTGAAGGTACAAGAAAAACAATCCTAAGCACCACCGCAACAAGTCATCGATTACGCCACGTCCGCCATATATTCCGAATCATTAGTCTGCAATTAGTTATAATTTATTACTAGAAGGAAGATGAAAACCGTGAACAGCACCCATTGAGATTCTGCCGACAGCTTTCTTCGTTATGACCAACCAACCCGAGTTAACGCTTGAAATGGCAGAGAAACAGAATTGCGCCAGTTCCGAAGGCAAGCGACGTTGACAAAAAAGAAAAAAAATTAAGGAGCCGCCCGAAAAGTATTTTGATTTGATTTTAATTTTTTTACTTTTAGTTTTTCGTTTTATTACTTCTTTTTACATTTTTGAATTTTTGTATTGCGAATTTTGTCCTTGATTCGTATTAATTTAGTCAGGTGTTTTACCGGTTAATATTGAAAAGAACCATCATGGTCTCTTAAGATAAAATTACCATTTTTATAATAATATTTTTTTAATCCTTAATAAAATCTTAGATATCTGTGGTGCCTCCACCATTCAAATTTATTTAATAGTTAAAGCAATTTATATTCACGTCTTTAATGATTAGAGGTATTTGCTATCTGTCTTCGTTCGGAAAAGATTTTTAGTCTTTCTTTTGATATACAGTGGCGAGCAAAAAATAAGGCGCAATGTTTCTTCCCAGTGTGAACCAGCTCCAGCGGATAGGATGGGCAGGGCATTGCGACCTACCCATTTTTAGGTAATTTGCTGCCGGGCGAGGGAGGCGGGTGCCCTTTGGTAGATATGAACTCCAAGCGGAATAAATATTATTACCCGTAGCATCATTGGGCGATAAAAATTTCCCAGGGTTCAATACGGCAGACCGGCAGGTTTCGTTGACACAGTTACTCCTACAAGTCGTTTTACACACCTTCAAAATCGCCAATTTCCCTTCACGAGTTGTGCCTAATTTTATGCTAGTCACTGTACCTATCTATCCGAGTATTTAGAAACAGCAGAAAATTGTCATAATTTCTTTTTACAAATTTTAATGTATGAAATTGGATCTGAAAAACTCCACTATACAAATTTTTATTAGATCTAATGTCCGGTTATGGCGTAGGAGATTGCTGCCCACCCTGTATATCTCACAAACTTTCATTAGATCTAAGGTCCGGCTATGGTCTATGAGTTTGCTGCCCACCCTGTATATCTTACTACCACGCCCAATTATCATACTTAAGGTTTAAAAAAAATTGTACTTACAGTGCGGGTTGGTCGTCACGATCATTTTAGGTCACTTCGCGACAAATTGCGGCCAAATTCTGGTCAATTACGACGATTTCTGCAAAAATTTCCGCCATTTTGACGTAACCACTCTCAATCCCTTACATCTAGTAGCTGTCACTTTTACGTAGTACTCAGTCAAAACTAATTCCGTGTCCGTAACAGCAATTAATATTTTAAATCAACGTAATTTGTAGCTGACTACATTAAGAAAATTTTCCCGTAATTTTGGAAGCCATTATATGATCTCAGACTTTGTAATTAAATAAAGAGCCTGCATTGTTGGGGTGGCAGAACAGGATTTGACTAACCACCGCGCAAAAAATCTTACCTACTAGATTACGCAGTTGATACTGACCTGTGCGGTTTCGTCTAAAATAGAGAAAATGGGGTAAAAATTGCCGAAATTCCCTGTAGTGGACTAATAGTGGTTAACTAAGTGGTAAAGTAGACTATCAATCAACGCTAATAGTGCGATTGTGGTAATTTGTCTAGGTGTTTGAGATCAACTCGAATTTGTTGATTTTTTTAAGGTTAGTGACAAAATTATTTGTAATTCGACCGAAATGGCTGCAAATCGGGGTTTTATTGTTGCAAACATTATTTTTCATCCAATCTGATTCAGAACTTGAGACTTTTCTCAAAAATTAGCAAATTAATATTATTTGGAGTCACCAGTGACACGCACCTGTATTAGGTTGGTAATTGTTATAATTGTGTCAAGACGTTTTTGAAGGATGACATGTACCTACCCTGATTGTCATCAATTAATAATTATGCAGCGTTCTAATTTAAATTTGCTAAAGTTTGACGTAAAACAGTGAAGTGGAAACGATCGTCAGTGATAACGTTGAAGGGATTGTGTCAACTTTGCAAATTTTCGAGTTTTTTTGAGAATTTTCTTCAACTCGCCCGTTATTTCAGGTTAGTGTTGCAAAATGTTAACAACTTGACCTCTATTTCGCCAATTACGGGGTTTGGTTGTTTTCATTACGGTTCTGTGGCTAATTTGACCAACAATCAAACCATTTTTCGCAAAAATTGTAAAGAAAATAATTTCGAGGTTATTGACCCGAAGCTCTTATCAAGTCAAGACGGCTTCGACTGATGACGTTCCACTACCCCGCGCTCTAGATTAATAATTTTAATAATTACTAACTAATAATTAACAACTAGAGTCACTATTTTTGGCAGCAAACCAATTTTTAAACCGGTCGAAACTAACAGAAAAAATTATAACTAAACAAGTTATTAATTTATTACAACTGGGAAAATAGCGAAATTTTACATCTGTCAACTTGGGTTAATGGCAGTGTCAACTGTCAATTATTCAGAAATGACGTACGGTTGACAGTTTCGTTCTACTCACATTATGGGTTTAGCAAAGGCCGTATGTCGTTGCTTGACATGTTGCAAATACCCCAACCCTAACTTTTGACACAAGCAAAATCCGAATTTTGCATTAGGTATGTACACTCGGCCAATTAAGTAATGGACAGGGGGTGCACAAATAATCTACGTTTACCACATTATCATCCAGTATAACGTAGAGAAAGTTGACAATTTATGATTTCCTATGCTTTTCTAATATCTTCTACAAGTTTCTCTATGTTACACTTGATGATAACATGAGAAAAGTAAATTATTTGCGAACTCCTTGTGCATTACTTAATTGGCCGGGTGTACATACTGTTTCCAAGTTTACCATTTACCAAAGGAAAGACGCGCTTAAAAAAATAATAAGTAAGATTTTTTTTCACAAAATTGTTATCAATTTTTTACAGTCAATTACAATTACATAATATATTAACTAATTTGATCAGAAATCAGTATTAGTTATCCAATTGATAAAGAATTATTTCAATAAAAAGTGTAAAAAGTACCGTTTGTAAGGTAATAATAATATAATATAATAAATAAGTATGTAATACAAGGAGTAGTAACTTGACAATTGAGAATGTAAACAAATCGTAAGACTATTTAATTTTTTTACTGAAAGATGTGTAGTTAGTGAAAAATGTGTAAAATGGATAAGACACCCCAAATTTAGATTTTCTGAGAGTGCCCGCTCCCGAAGAGAGAAATTTTCCGGAGTTTTTTTCGAATTTAGGTTGCACTTTCCCACAGGATCGATCCGGTTCGTAAATCATTGGCGGTCCGCCGATTAAATCGGCAATTATTCAGAGCCGCCCGTCAACGTATATTATTGAATATAATTGAGTCATTTTGGTAGATTGCATCAAACATGAACCGGCCATCATTTAACGTCCGACAACTTAACAACCCGAGGTACAGTTTCGGCGAGACCTTTTATTTTTCCAAATACCGGTCGGGACGGCAGCGGCGTTTTATTAAAATTTTGGTCGGGCCCCACCAGCGGCGGCAACAAGCACGTTGCGTGCCAGAAATTGAATAAAGGTCGTTATACCGGAGAGAGCGCAAACTAAAAACTCATTACCACATCAATAACAAATTAATTAGCGATTGTCTTGGGCCGAGTACCCCGACGCCTCGCCGGCCCCAATCCCCAAAATTCAAAGAAAATAATCCAAGCCCCGCGTTGAGTTGGTCATAGTTCCATATTCGCGTATGGTCGTCGATGAAAATTGTTGTTGGCGAGGTGGAGAGTCATCGCGTTCGATTACGGCCTCGTGGTGGATGAATGGGTCCTTTGTGGAAATTTCCAAAGCGACTCCTCGCTGTTCCAAAAACGAAAACAAAGCGCTAGCACGCTGGTATTGTCGGCAATCGCAATTAAATTGTTGTGCAGCGTCGGAATTTCGAAGAGATAGGGCGTAACTCTCCAACCCTTCGCCAGGTATTCAAACGGACCTTTCAATACTTTCGCACTTGGTTGATTTTTCACAATTCCCCATAAATCACCGACGAGGCTGAGCTGCGTCCAACGTATTCCGCACGTTCTAAAACAATCAGCGATTCCATTTGCATGCGACTTAAATTTGTTGTGATTTCATCCGGACAACAATGGCCGTGACATGTGCTCCGCCTAAATATATTATTTATGTTTCGTTGCACTCGAATTAATTGTTTTCTTGCGGAGGTGCTGCCAGCGGGTCGTTAATAACGACGTTTCGATTATGAGGCCGCGACGGTTTTGGTTTGGAGCTCGTTGCGAAATCGCCGTCGAACCGTGGGATATTGAGAGATCGACCGACCCTCCGCAACCCCGTTTGCCGTAATCCCTTAATCCGCGTGTTCGCGGCCGACTTTGCTTGTTTCCCTCACGCATCAACCGACCCTGCATCGACACCGTTAACATATTACACATAATCCTGCCATACGATGACAGCTGGCTCGCTCCATCCACCTGGCACCGGCAACCATAGAGAAAGAAATTGATGCTCCGCGAGAAACTTGACCACGACCCGACGAAGTCATCTTTTGAGCCTCCACTCTGTTCGGAGAGTCTTGCCATCTTTTCCGCCAAGTTTCAACCCCATCCAGAAAATGGCATCTACCCATTGGTGTAAGTGTTTAGTATTGTCATTGATCATTTTGCTGTTAGAAGAAAATATCCTTTCTCCGAGGCATTTCTTTAGGCTTTGGAACATGAATAAATGACCAGGATCTACGTTGATAAGGATAGTTGAACAACTGCTGATGAGCCTAAGAACCGAGGGGTAAACCGCTGAGGAATTACCATACAGGAATTTCGGGAATTTATTTTTAATTAGTAGGATTTATTGGGAGTTAATGGGAATTATCCGGAATTATGGGGATTTATTTTTTCTTGCTGCAAAACTACTGGCCTATGCGCATGCGCAGAGGCATGCGCAGAGGTGGGAATTCGGTTGTTATTAAAAAATCTTTGTTATGCTGGCTCTTGGGAGAAACAAAAGGTAGGGTCAGCACAGATCGACTACGAAGATTCATTAATAACACCAAAGCATCGCAGAAGAAGTTACAGTGTAAGTCATGCTCGAAGTCATATAAGTACAAGGGCAAGGTAAAATGCACCAAAAATTACAAATCAAGTCGAAACGCTAAATATAAAAAATCATTAAAAAATAAAACGTCAGATGATTCTGAATCATTAGAAGCTGATTGATACCTATGTTACATATGCCGATAGTACGGACACTGAGACATTTTCTGATGATGTAGATAACGAAGTACCCAGTTACTCGTCCGACAATATTGAGGATGGGGTAAATCATGTACTCAGTGGGGCACCTTTAAAAAAGAAAGTTGAAACGCAAAGTACCGAAATGGAGACCAAAAGAGTAGTTATTGACTGCAAGAGATTTAATGCAATTTACTACTAAGAACGGTGGTATCTTGGCAAAATTGTGGAAATTATTGACGGGAAGGCGTCAGGTGAAATTTTCAAAATTAAGTTCTTACAGAAGGATAGGAAGCAGAATAGAAAGTTTGCGTGACCGAAAATTAAACGGGACATTGCGATTGTTGAACGTCAGTATATATTCTATGGCCCAATTAAATTTGCAACGGACGTCGAACCATTTCAGTTGGATGATGATACGTTCGAGAAAATTTTCAAAACGTATAAACACATAAAAATGAATGAAAATTGAGATAAATTGTATTTAATTTTTGCTTCAATACTCAAATTTTTGTTTTTTAATTTTTGTTCTCCGAATATTGTTCTTAATTTGCTCTTGGGTATAAATAAATTACTTTAGATAACCGTAGAACGCATTTAATTTTTATTACTGACAAAACGTGACAAATTCCTAATAATTCCCTGGAATTCTACATGAATTATGGGAATTAATAAAGAATTATCAAGAATTCTGGAGGAGTTATGAAAGATGTGGAGAAATTCCGAGGGTTTTCAAGAGTTCTGGGGATTTATTACAAAATAAGGGAATTATTGATGAATTGTGGGGATTATTTTTATAAAAAGGAATTATGGTGTACAGTTTGAGGTCAGCGGTTTACCCCTCGAAAAACAATATCCAAAACCAAATGGAAATTGTCATTCTTTTTCTCTTAATAACACCTCTTGATAACTCTTATTCCAACTGGTGGACGTTTCCTCTCCGTTGTCTTCTTTGGAGGGCTTGCAAACAGAACCATGCAGCAACCAAATCTGGGATTAATTTGGAAAATAGTGGTGGATAGTTTGTGTGTCGTCTTTATGCCACTTATCTTAAATTAAGCGATAGCCGTTGAATTGGCGATGGAAAGCTCGTCTCCTCGTCGCATACTAAACAAGATATTACTGCGTAATTTTTGGTAGCAGAGTTTCGCCGCTGGAGGCGAAATCGAAGACCGCCCTTTCATCTTGCATTCCAGCGTCCGAAATCTTGAGACGAGTCTTGGTCAATTCTCGAGTTCGCATGACGGTCCATCTCTTCGGCAATAGAATGATTAGGTATGTAAATATGGCCCAGTCGAAACGAAACCGGCCCGCATTTTGAGGTCTTCTTTTTGGACGATGCGGTCTCACGTAGGTATGTAATTTTCCGACCCCGTTTGCAATCCCGATAATAGTCTATTATCTGCTAAATCATCGTTTCCATTATTTGTGACCAAACCGAACCTCTAGGTATATAATTGTCTCTCCACAGGAAGTCATTATTGGGATTTGGTGATGCGCACATCTGGCTCCCTGCAACACGCGCTGCTTGTCCAAGAAAAAAAATTGCGCTTAATAACCCAACTCTTTGATCTAGCAACGCAATTATCGCTATTTCGTCGTAATGAATTTCCCTCGATGTAATTCAGGTGGGATCGGTCTGTTGTGACAGTTGGCGCGACGTCCGTCTTTATAAATAACGCTAACGAGATCGCGGTGAGGATGTTGAGGAAATGGAACGATGGCCGAGGCGGCGCAGAAACAAATTAAAAATTTACTGCTTTCGGGGGGTTATGGAGAGCGACCGCAAGAGGTGGGGCAGTTAACGAGAAACTCGTAAATAAGCCGGATTGGGTCCCTCGAAATTATCTCGTCTCGGCCACCTAAATGGCCGAGGTGGGGTATTTTAATTTCACGTTGCCTGCCCGCCGATGGGTACAAGAAACTAATTTGTATTTTTATTACCGCAGACCATAGACACCCACCAGGCAACGATATTCACAAGTCGGGGATAGTAATTAAAAAGGCTTCGGAGGTTCGGACAGGTTCACGCCGAGCTCGGGGCCGCCAGAAAACGAAAACACGATAGGACAGGACTCGTCTAGCTCGTTAATGATTTTAATCATTATTCATGAAATTAGGGAGCGACAGCCATCATCATCGCCGGAATTGAAGGTAGGTGTCGACCACGTAAAGCATCCTCAAGACTTGATGGGCGGGCAAAAAACGGAAATTTTGATCCCACAATGAAGAGGACCGAAGTGTCAGCAATGGTGAAGCAAATTGCAGCAGCGTTGGAGCAATTTGAGGGAAATCTCATTGATCGACTAACATTAATTGGGTGCTATAGGCAACCAACTATACTTTCGACCCTCCACAATTATTTCTTTTCCCTTCAATCAATTGTTTTAAGGTCTCACTAACTATGTCTTGACTTGAATTGAAACATTGTCTATTCAAAGTTAACTAATTTTATTAATTAAATATAATTTATTTTTTAGAAACTAAAATTTCTGCGCCTCTCAGTATTGTGCACCTATCTTATTGAAAGGATTGAGGAGTTGTGAAAGTTGTTTAATAATGCTCCATGTTTTACATATGCTGTAATTATAGTTTTCAAGTAATTGAAGACAGAAAATTATTTCTATAAACTGGAAGAGCTGCTTTTTGAAAACCGACTAATTATAGTGGACGTGAAATTTACGAAGTGGCTAATTTTCTTGGAATTTTCTGGACTTGGGTTGGGAAGACGCCTGGGTTGCTTTGATCAAACTCTTATAAATTTTTCCTTCCAGGTGGAGCCCGGGGTCTTCGGCCGCGACCCCGAGATGGCTTATTTACGACCGTGCACCCGTATGTAAATCACGTAGATCCAGACAAGCTGAGGTCAAGTCGGGCTTAGAAAAGAGTCGCGTTCGAGCTTCCAGATTAGATGATATCTCCATTTAACCGCTTCTGTGACGCGTAGGTCGTACCGGTTTACATTACGTTTATTGCAGTAGCCACACTCGACACACCAGAGAATGCGTGCATCTCTTGTAATGCGATATTATTATGCCAGAGAAATACGACGTATAACCCTCGCTTGCCTTATCTAAGCCCGTTCTTCTAGATCTAGATGACAAGTGGTGGCCGTCTTCGTCGTGGAATTCTTCGAACCGCTTCTTTTGTCCGTTGCTTTTGTCGGTTTTTGTTCCATCGTCGAGGAATCGGTTAATAACGTCGTTGATTCCGCGGTTCACGGTTAATTAGGAGTTTTATAGCGCCAGGAGTGCTTTCGTGGCCGGTGCCGGAGCGAAGGCGGGGACGATAAGCTCCGGAGGTTGGCATTGGTCGGACTGGTGGCCAGGTGTGCCATGCTCGGCCCCTCGACTGATTTGTTACCTGTCGCTCGAGATCATCGCCGTGCGATGCTCATTGATGTCTCTATCTCGATTTCCAAGTTGAAGGCAACCAAGTGGACACCAAGCAACGAGTCCGGTCAGTTCAAAGTTCGAACCATAATTAGCGAACAAAAAACCATTTGCGTTGGAGCTTTCAAGCGCCGCCATCCGGACTATCGTCAGTTTCACACGTGAGCCATTGCAGCATCTTCACAAGCTAATTAAGCTCGGCGGCCAAGTAAAGTAGTCATAATACGTCACCATTTGAACAATTTTTACCTTCTCTTGATGAAGGTCGCAATATGAAGACCAAAATGTCAACGTAAAATCGCAATTTTTTAAATTTTAGTTTGAAAAGCATGTTTAAAGCTCACACTATAGATAAGCATATGTACGACGCACTTTCCTTTATCATTTTATTTTGATTTCCGAGCACATCTTTTCTCAGCAACATGGTAAACAAAAACAAAGAACTTTAAACATTATATTAATATCAATAGTAAAATACATCAGAAGAAAAATATTTCAGTGCTAAAGGTAAAAATTAAATTTCCCCTCGGGAAAATCACATTAAAATTGCTTTTAACATAATGAGAGATTAAAATAATTAAGCTGTAACATTACACCTGTTAAGGCTTGGGTACTCCAGCAACAATGCCGCTTTCAATTCCGCAGTGATCTTGTCCTCTGAGTATCTTGAATAGACCATCATCGCCCCAGTCGGAGTTCCAAGAGTTCGCGATCAACCAGTAGGGGGTGCCCTGTTCGGTTCCCCATCCCAGGATCCTTATAGCGTGACCTCCCAACATTCCACCCGTAACATGTTGGTAAACACCTAAAAGCCAAACCAAAGAAACATAGAAACGCTTCGAAATTTAAATTACCGCTTTTGTAGCTTAGAAAATCTTCATAAACGCTGAAAGCTCCCTCAACGGGTCCATTAGTGAAAATCTCTTTCATAATTTGCGTCTCATCACTCATAATAGAATAAGCCGACGCGCCAAAGCGCAAGTCTTTGTTATAGGGAATTCTGTAATATTTATCGCACTGTCTCTTGCAGGCTGGAGTTTTATTTTCCTCGCCATTGCAAGAAGGACGCGATCCGTTGACGTGGTGTTCGCAAGGCGGGATCTCGTACGGTCTGCAGCTCTAGAGAGAAAGTAGTAAAATTTTTGAAAAAACAATCCTCAAAATTACTTGATGAGTTCCGTAACTGCCTCCTGAAACTAGTCCATTTCGAACCCAATAGTGCCAAGCCGCTCCTGGAAACCCGCCATTGCAGCCCATTCCGCAACTGGCACAGCACGAAACCAAATCATCCGCTGACACCTTAAAATTAATGCTGCCCCTCGATTGTATACAAATTCGATCTGACATAGCTTCAACAGCCCCAAAAGCCTGCAAAATTTCGTTACTACAAAAAATTATCGCTGTTGCGCATTACCCAACATGACCCGCACGATCCTTGATCTCTGACTTCGCTTATCGTGGGGCAATAGTACCATTGTTGGCGAGCATCGAAGTTTTCTGGAAGCGGAGCGCCATCCAGATTATGAATTAGGAGTGAAGGCATATGGTATTTGCTGTGGGGGTGGACGCCCATGAGCCGGCGAATGTAGGACATGGGGAGGTTTTCGGGGAAGTTTCGCCCAGCTTTCCAGGTCGACTGTTGTTCATTGATCGAATGGATGAACTCTTTCGACAAAGGGTGGACGGATAAGGAGGTAGCGACAGTCGCCAGGACTCCAACTACGAAGAGCAGGGCCCTCATTTTCAACTGTTAAACTCCAATTGTCGTTTCAAGAACTGCGTGTAAGAGAATTAGGGGTAATTTGGACAGAAATATTGATTTACCTTAAACGCTGACGACTGACCGCACTACACTGGTTTCGTACCAAGACTAATTTAATTTAGCTTGAGTCACAAAAATACCGCATCTATTTGAACAGTCACGATAACAGAACACGCACAACAAAGTTATAATTATTGTTTATTTACATTTGTTGATGTTTAACATGTGATGTGTCACAGCAAACGATTGCGATTACAGTGCCACCTGTGCGTCAATACTCTAATCACTGATGTTGTAGAATGCGGATAAAAGATATCTACTTGTGTGTCCAAGCATGGCTTATCTTTATAGGATTTAAAGGATTAAATGCTTTCAATTTTATTTCAACACTATTTTGAAACTTGATACGGTTCTTGTGCTTAAAAGTGTAGCTGTATTAATATAAATTTTTATTCGCGGAAGTTCCGGCTTTTCTCACATGAGCGCTGCAGTTCTTTAGGCGCCAAGTTCAATTTGAGTCGTCGCGACGTCATCCTCTTCCCAAAACCTGACCGGTAGCCTAATTTCCAACCGCAACATGCTGAGGTGACCTCAACATCTTTGCAGTGACTCACCTCATTCATTCGATGATATAAAAGTGTTCCTAGAATAAAGTTGGTTTACCAATGCAGCGTGCTACAATGATAAAAATAATCTGATGACTACTTCTCACCATGCATCTTGTGATAATTATCTCAAAATGATAAAAGTCGCACCCACTTACAGATTATTTTTGACTCTATAAGAACAAACCTTTCGAAAATAAATTTAGTGCTTCCTAATCAGACAGCCCAAATATGCAAGTTCTTTTTCTCTTCGGGTTAACGTTGATGTCGTCGGGGTGTTGGGCAGAGCCCGCCAGACTCCTATCCCAAGACTTCATCGACGAAATCAACAGCAAACAATCAACGTGGATAGCAGGGCGAAACTTTCCAGAAACCACGACAATAGAATACTTACGCAACCTCAACGGCCTTTTGGGCCCTCACCGCGACCCCAGTTTCACCCCCGAAGTAGTCAAGCACCGCAACGGAATCGCATTACCTGAGAATTTCGACGGAAGAGAAGCTTGGCCGTATTGCGAATCTTTGAACGATATCAGAGACCAAGGAGAATGTGGGGGCTGTTGGGTAACTATTTTAGTAGCAAGTTAGGAAAGAACTAAAACCGTTATAATTAGGCGTTTGGTGCTGCTGAATCTATGACGGACCGTTTGTGCATCCACACTAACGGCGGCACTAAATTCACGTTTTCAGCCGAAGATCTGATGACTTGTTGCACTAATTGTGGCTTTGGATGCACAGGAGGTTACCTGTTAGAAGCTTGGCAGTTCTGGAATACCACCGGGATAGTTTCTGGAGGAGAAGTCGGTTCTGACAAAGTGAGTAGTTTTCTTGAACCAACACCAGGTATCTACTGAGAACAATCTTTAGGGTTGCCGGCCTTTTGACCAAAACGCTTACGATTCTGGGGAAACACCTCTTTGCAACCCCTCTTGCATCGACACTCACGAAATCTCCTACGAAGACGACAAACATTTTGGGGTTTCCGCCTACCAAGTCGCCAGTACAGTGGAAGATATCCAAACAGAAATTCTCATGAATGGACCCGTTGAAGCTACTTTTCTTGTCTACGAGGATCTCTATGTTTATCAATCGGGTAATTTACTGCGCGAGTGGTTCAAGTTTTTAATTAAAATTATTTAGGAGTTTACCAACACGTGAGTGGCGAAAAAATAAGATACCACGGCATTAAGTTGATTGGTTGGGGGATAGAAGAGGGAGTCCCATATTGGTTAATAGCCAACTCCTGGGGAACCGGCTGGGGAATGGGGGGTTTCTACAAATCGCTGAGAGGCGAAAACCACTGCGCTGTTGAACAAGGAGTGTATGCTGGAATGCCCAACATCTTCTGAGCTAAAAGTGGAGCTGTAACTGAAATATTTGGGTAAAAGAATAACAAATTACAAGTACTTGCACTCAGTTTCTTTATCCCCCCTCGAAGTGCTGAGGACAAACTTTTGATTTTATTATTATACAGAAGGCCGAAGTAATAACGTTAGGCTTGTGTTTTGGTATTCTCTATTAACAGTGGTACACTAGATTGGATAAGAATAAGTTCTGGCATAAACAATCTTAAGGTTTTGGTCTCATCTTAGGTTGTTGCTCTGAATTGCTTCAGAGGATGGGATGGGCGCTCATAACATAAATTTCGATGTTGCACTCGTTGCGGCCACGAAGAATTTTGAAATAACCACCCTCACCCCATGTGGTGCCCCAAGAGCTAGCAGCTAACCAAAATGGAACATTGTCTTCTATTCCCCATCCCAAAATCTTCACTGTGTAAAGGCCGACAGAATCGCCGACTGTCTTTCTATAAACTCCTAAAAGATCAGAAAATTTTGAGACATCCAAAAATAAAAATTGTAGGTTAGTACCGCTCTTATAACTTAAGAAATCTTCATACACAGTAACCACCGAAACCACAGGACCATTCACCATGATTTCAGTCTTTATCTGTTCTTCAAGGGGTGGAATTTGGTAAACAAGACCTGTTGTCAGGTCTTCAAAGTAATCTCTTTTAGAATTACTATCACAGTGAAGGACACATTGGTGGGTTACTCGAGTCCCATTGACGCAGGATCTCGGGGCTGCAATATCACAGGGCGGAACTGTGTAAGATTTACAACCCTAAATGCACAAACTGGAATTACTGAGCCATATTATCATAATAGTTGATTAATTTAATTATGCTAATTATTTATCAAGTCTACAAAAAAATTAACTCACAATTCCGGAGCCATAATCTCCTCCTGTGACGATACCCTTATTGAGCCATTGTTGCCAAGCAATTTCCACATAGTATCCTTCACATCCACAACTTGTTCCAACATCATTGCAATAGTCAAAGCAACTCAACAGGTCTTCAACCGAAACAGTGATAGGTAGAACTCCTTTCGAAACTATACAAATTCTATCACTGATGACCGCAGCTGGGGCTATAGCCTTAGTAGAGAAAAATTAATTCGAGTAGTTAGAAGATAACTTTTTACCCAAGTAGACGCGCAATCACCTTGGTTCCAAATTTTTCTAATTGAATCGCATTCCGGCCATTCCTCTCTAGCATCGAAGATTTCCGGAGTTGCGATTATAGAATGTTGTTTAATGGGAAACTCAAACTCTCTATCTTTACCCTTTGATTTGGTCCGAATGCGCCCAATAAGTCGACGAATTTCGTCCATGGAAGTGTTCACGTGGAAGTTTCTTCCGGCCTTCCATCCCAATTGTTTGGAGTTGATGTAGTCAATAAACTCATCTGATAGGGGATGATGACTGAAATTTTGTAAAGTCAAAGAAGTTACACTCAAGATAACAGCGCAGATTAGGGAGAGTTTCATGTTGTGCCACACCCACAACAGCGAAAATAGGATATCAAAGTGGAGCCGGCTAGACAAAACGAATCAAGCTATTATGCTAATTTCCAAAGGTAATAACGTATCAGTGCATATGGGATACGTAAGTAAATAATATTGGCGATAAGATAAAAGTAACGATTTTTTATTTAACGAGAAATGTTCTTACACTGCATAGATTTGTGGGTAGTCACAAAAAAATTAGGAGTCTCCCCCCTATCTTTCAGTCATGACTGCTTAACTAAAGGGCGAGCAGCAAGTTATATGGAGGATTAAGACTTTTATTTTTATTCCAAATTGAAATTACAATTAAATCCCCACTAATGATTCTTTGCTACAATAACTAAGTTCTGGAAACCTTGGGATAGGTTCACAAAATTGGATCAGCTCCCGTAGCAAAACTTTCGATGCTGCACTCGTCTTGTCCACGGAGAATTTTAAAGTATCCCTTGTTACCCCATTGAGAATTCCAGGAGTTTGCAGCCAACCAATAAGGTTTGTCGTCCTCAATGCCCCATCCCAGAATTTTAACAGCGTGAATGCCAATAAACTCCCCTGTGGTATGATGGTAAACTCCTAAAAACTATCACTGTTAGGATGAAATTATTTTTCCATGTTACTGTACCGCTCTTATAATTCAAAAAATCTGAGTGCATGATAAACACAGCTTCTATGGGTCCTTTAGTCATAATTTCAATCTTTAGCTGCTCTTCGTCTTGCTCTGGTAGGTTGTAGGCAAGACCTGTAGTTAGATCTTCTTCATAAATTCTCCTGGAGCTGTTATCACACTGCCGATAGCATTCAGGTGTTTCATATCCTTCAGGATTGCATCCCTCATATGAATCATTTCCAGCTGTGTGATTACACGGCGGAATCGAGTAAAATTTGCAACCCTGTTGGTAGATGATAAAAAACAATTTTAAGTTAAACCTTAACTTACTTCCCCAGAACCATAGCTTCCACCTGTAACTATACCAAAATCTCTCCAATAACTCCAAGCATTATCCGCGAAACTACCCCCACAGCCGCACGGCAGAAAAACCGTGCACTCATTGCAAGTTAACAGGTCTTCAGCTGAAACTTTTATTGGAAGAGTTCCTTTAGTTAGGATACAAATTCTGTCGCTCATTACTGCAACGGCTGCCATAACCTGGTCAAAACTTTAATTGTGTGGGAATTTTCAAAATTTTTGACTTACCCAATCCGAAGCACATTCACCTTGGTCTTGGATTTCTCCAATGGAGGCGCATCTCCGCCATTGTTCTCTTGCGTCAAAATTAGGTGGAGTCGGGGTTTTTGGATGAACTTTTGTGGGAAAGCTCGATCTTGCACCTTTCTCCCTCTGGATGACTCCTGCGAGTCTTCGGAGGTACCTCACCGGTGTGTCTACGTCGAAGTTTCTTCCCGCTCTCCATGCTGACTGTTGGTTGTTGATGGAGTCGATGAAGTCGTCTGTTAGTGGGTTCACTTTGAGGTCTTGTGAAGATGTGAAAGCAAGAGTCAAAATGATAACGTTGAGAAAAATCTTCATTTTTAGAAGAATAACGAATTCGGGATTTTTTAGAAGAGGTGGTTAAAGCTAATAACAGTTAAACGCCCGAAACCGTTTCAACTATAGGTAATTGTCCGGAGTTGTGTAAATAATGATAACAAATTGTTGATTGGCTGAATACCTACTACAACAAGATGATAATCAAGCATCGATTTTGGAAACAAATTAGGGTTCATTACTAAAACTGCAATGAGTAGGTCAATTAGGCAGCAATAGATAAATATAATTAACAACAAAGATTTATTTTTAGCAACAAGTATAATTTTGTGTCTTTTGCCCTTATTTCGGAATTCCAGCGGTGACCTCGAATTCGATGCCGCACTCGTTGCTGCCTCTCAAAATCTTGAAGTAACCAGCATCACCCCATTCGGCATTCCAGGAATTAGCCACCAACCAGTAGGGAGTATCATCTTCAACTCCCCAGCCCAAAATTTTGACAGCATGTCCCCCCAGGTATTCCCCAGAAACGTGTTGGTACACCCCTAAAATTCTCCAATTAATTTGAAAAATTTAAAAATAGAAAAAGTCACCAGATTTGTAGTTGACAAAATCTTCATAAACGTCATAGGCAGCCTCAACGGGTCCATTGGCGGCAATTTCCGTCCTGATTTGCTCCTCGAGAACATCAACGTAGTAAGAAGAACCGCTAGTGAAATCTTCCGTGTACACTTCTGCGGCACCATCATCGCAGGTGGCGACGCATTCGGGGGTGGGTCTAATACCGCCACAAGGAGGAAGAGTTCCGTTGACGTGGTGGTCGCATGGTGGCATCGAGTAAGTTTTGCAACCCTAAACGAATTTAGTTTTTAGGGAGTTGTGGAAGTTTTTCGACTCACAATTCCGGATCCGTAGGGGCCTCCAGTCACGATTCCCGTGCTGGACCAGTAATCCCAAGCGATATCAGGCCAACCACCTTCGCATCCAAAACCGCAATCCCAACAGCAAGTGAGGAGATCTTCAGCTGAAACGCTCACTTGGATTTCGGCGTTGGAACTAATGCAGATTCTGTCGCTCATAGCCTCAACTGCGCCAAAAGCCTGTAAGAAAAAAATTGTTGATTTGAGGGTTGAAAGGAATGGAGGGTTACCCAGCAAGATCCGCATTCGGCTTGATCGCGGATTTCTCCGATGATGGCAGCGCATTCCGGCCAGTTTTCGCGAGCGTCGAAGGTGTCAGGGGCGTTGGGTTCGGGGTAGATTTTGATCGGGAGTCTGGATCTGGTTGTGCCTTCTTTTCTGGGAAGCACACCCATGAGGCCACGGATCTTGGACATTGGAGTTTCGGGATCGAAGTTTCTTCCGGCTTTCCACGTCGATTGCTTGCTGTTGATCGAGTTGATAAACTCGTCGGACAAGGGGTGCAGCTTGACCTCGGCCGAGGACAGGGCGGCAATTGCCATAAGAGCGGAGCAGAAGAGCAAACACTTCATCTTTCTGCAAAGGAGTCAATGGTCCTTACAAAATTTATCATTGTAAATTTTGTTACTCCAACTGATTGTTTCTTTAACGTATGCATAGTTAAACTGTGCGTTAAAGGATAATCATTCTTAGAAGTTAAAACGAGTTATACTTACGTTGTTTCTACTGGGAGAACACTAAGAAACTGATCATTCAAAAGAAATGGCAAGCTCTTATAGATTGTTGAAAATTTAAATTGTCACATTGGTAACTGTTATCTCTCATTGTGTAAAAAAATAGAAGATATGGCAAGTATTTTTCAAAATCATCTACTTGATCTAATCTAGAAACTATTGTTTTAGCTACCTATAACCAGTTTTTGACTCGAGTAGGCTCTTCTCTTCCCAAGTCTTACCCAAAGATTGTAATATGTATGTAGGTTTAGTTATATTGTTGAGACAGTCGGCCATTAATGTAGGTAGGTACAAATACTCTCTTGCTATCACAAATAGTTTAGGAATAAAATATGTTTGGTGTCGTCCCCGAGCCATCAAGACCCGCAGCAACCACGCTGCTGCCTCATTTAGGTACTTCAATTCCATAAATATCGAGAGGAAAGCGAGAGAGAAAGCTACGTTTTAGTGCAGTGAACTATATTAGCCATTGCTAAAGAAATTAAAGGCCTTTTATCTTAATTGTAAAATCACTTAAAATCAAAATAATAAGTGACACTTATGAAAATGGTTAAGAATATTGATGGACAACATAACCATTTAAATAGATTACAGAGTTCTATAATAAAAACAACTTAGTTCAGTTTGATTTTTAATTATTGCAGGTTTAATAACACTTGTTTATTGCTTGTATCAAATATAAGTACACAAGTACTTAAAGACTTTGTTACTATCTTGCTTCGATTTTGTCCTTAACTAACATATTTTATTAGACTAATAATATATTCTTGCCAGCTAATTACAGGTTTCTATTTCTAATAAAAATTGTGGTTGAAAATAATGAGGAAGTTAGGCAGGAATTCCGGCAGTAATTTCGCCCTCGATTCCGCACTCGTTCGCGCCCCTCAAAATCTTGAAATAACCAGCATCGCCCCATTCGGCGTTCCAAGAGTTAGCAACTAGCCAATAGGGAGTACCGTCCTCTTCACCCCATCCCAAAATTTTAACAGCGTGGCCTCCCAAGTAGTCTCCGCTTGTGTATTGGTAAACACCTAAAATTCGATAATTACTACCAAAATCAAGCTCCTGATTTCAAAATTCTAGTTAACCTGATTTGTAACTAAGAAAGTCTTCGTAGACGTCATAAGCAGCCTCCACTGGACCATTGGCCGCAATTTCAGTTCTGATCTGTTCTTCGTCTGAATCGACGTAGTACGAGGAGCCAGTGGTGAAATCTTCAGAGTAAGTAGCGGTTGATTCTTCGTCGCAGGCAGCAACGCATTCGGGAGTGTCTTGAATGTCGCCGCAAGGAGGAAGAGTCCCGTTGACGTGATGGTCGCAAGGATGCAACGAGTAAGTTTTGCAACCCTACAAGTGTTACTGGTTTAGAAAAAAAATAAAACCAAAATTTTACTTACGATTCCTGATCCGTATCCTCCCCCTGTTACGATTCCAGTGTTGGACCAGTAGTCCCAAGCGACATCGGGCCAACCTCCTTCGCATCCAAAGCCGCACTCCCAGCAACAAGTTAGCAGGTCTTGAGCAGAAACGCTGAGTTGAATTTGAGCGTTTGAGGTGATGCAAATTCTGTCACTCATCGCTTCAACGGCTCCAAAGGCCTACAAGAAGTTTTTCGGTTAATCAAATTCAAAAATTAATTGTTGTTAGTTACCCAACAAGATCCGCATTCAGCTTGGTCTCGGATTTCCCCAATAACAGCGGCGCAATCTGGCCAGTTCTCCCTAGCGTCGAAGCTTTCAGGGGCGGCGACTTTAGGGTGGATCTTGGTGGGGAGTCTGGACCTGGTGGTGCCTTCTTTCCTGGGAAGAACACCCATTAGGCCGCGGATTTGGGACATTGGCGTTTTAGGGTCGAAGTTCCTTCCAGCCTTCCACGTCGATTGCTTGTTGTTGATCGAAGTGATGAACTCGTCGGACAAGGGGTGAAGCTTGACCTTGGCCGAAGACAGGGAAACGGCCGCCATGACAGCAGCACACAAAAGTAAGCACTTCATTTTTCCTGCAACAGTGACAATAGGAAGTTCCTCTAAGAGCCAAAAGAATTGTCACAAAAAGCTTCCAACTTCACTTTTACGTGTCTTTAAGATTAATGCAATCAATACTTACTTTTTTGATTGAGAAAAATTGCAAAACTGAGACAGTTGAGGAGGTGAAAGCCTTTTATATCATTGCCTCCTCCAAAATTTGATTGCAGTTTCTTATCGAGTAGGTACTCTTCTTTCTTTATCAACTACAATAGATGTACTGACTATTTCTATGGATCACATCCTGCACTTAGATCTTCTCGTCTATAGTTTCTTTTCTGAAGTCTAAAAAGTAAGAAGAGGCGACAAGAAAACAGTTTTAAATTTGGGGGTGCTTAAGAAGGGGTGCGCCGACGTTACTATTGACCCCAATTCGATACAAATCATCAAATTTTCTGAAACTTGTAGTCTTTTGCCATCAACCACAATAAATCAAAAAGTTGGCCTTTTTTCTACAAGCTCTCAAACTTCCAAAGAAAACTTTGTAGATTTTCAGAAATTTTGAACCGACCCCTGTAAGTTTGGTGATAAAAGTGTAGCTTCGAGAAATGGGCTCGAGGGTTTAAATGTGCAAACTTCCCAGATTCTTCGGTGGTGGCCCTTGGCGGCAGCTGTAAGCTTTGCGGTTGTTCCTCTTTGCGGGTGACGATGCTGGACCTCGGAGGCTGCGTTCGAACTGCGCGCCGCATCTCGCCGAAAGCTCAGTGAATTCGGACCACCGTCGTGACGTCACTGCGACGTCGTTATCGATCTCTTAACCGCGTGTACAACAGAAAGCCCCGAAAAGCTCCAGTACACGGTTCGGTGCAACGTCCAGTGCCAAAAATCCAGCGAGATCCCGTCTTCCCGGAGCATCCTGTTCGCCGACAGGACCATGGCGGTGGTCGACGTCAAAAAGCGTGGATGTGTCTTTCAGTGAAGCCCGCCAACGAGCCTCGCTTCCCAATTACGGGCTACCTCGCTGTTTTAGTGCGGTAAGTACACGATCGTCCCGATTTTCAATCGGAAATCCCGCAGGACCCGGCCACAATCCCGGCTGCTACAGACGGAATTATTTATACCCGCAATGCGAAATCGCGACTCGACCGCCGTAAAATACTAAAACCAAACTTCTGGAGGCTCTCGCGGTGTCTTTACGTGAAAATGGAATTTATCGGGGACAAAAGCTCAATCGGTGTTATTTTCTAATCTTGAAATTGTTAATTGAGAATTGTTGAGAGAAACAAAGAGGTTCGGGGGAGGAAAACGTTTTGCTTTGGGAAAATCGTAAATCGTTTTGTCGCTTTATGAGTGGCGCTTGAGTGTTATTTAGGACACTTCAATCGTGATTTGTTGGTTTGTTTTTCTTTTTTAATTTTTCAACAATGATTATCACAAAATCTTCAGATTTGACAGGTTGCGATAATATCGAAACAACAATCGAAATCTGGTGGTTTCGAGAGTCTGAAGTGTTCTAGACTTCTCGAGGATTACAGGTGTTTGGAAATAATCTTGGTCAATCATCACGTAATCTCAAAATCTGGTGATTTCTGGCAATCGAGATAACAATACAAAGAAACCAAAGTTGAAATAATTACATCAAACAATCAAAACATCCGAAAGTCATTAGTCCAAAAGTGGCATTTGTTTCTAAAACACCCTGTATATTTTTTTAATGTACTCAATCAATTATTACCGTATAACGACATGGTGGTAGGTGGTGGTGGTAAATAAAGAACCCATCTTTTAGATCTAATCAAGTACCAAGCGGTATAACCAGGATTTTCTAATTTTTGCAGGATACAGTGGCTGCCTATAGTACCTCTAGAAGTTTGATTGTTTTTAAACTACCCTCGTACATCAAGCAAGTTAGCCCGTAATTTGATTAAATTTTTTGACGTGAAATCGCAGAAAGGGTTAATTACAAGCGGCATCTTTAATTTCGTCAAAAGCAAAATGTAATTTCAGCCATTTTTATTTAATTAAAATATTATTTAATTAAATTTGAATGAATTTATCTCCATAATCAACCTATAGAACAAAACCATCTAAATTAGTGTTTACTGCAATAACAAGTACATGCATTCAGTAGCGGACAATGTCATCGGTCATTTGTTGCATTTAGTTGCATTGACCCAACTCGGCGATGTTCAATTTTGTACCTAACTAACAATTTTTGTTGCAAGGTGATGTTGCTTCTGGCCGGGCCCCGGCGGCCGTCGTCGGAAGCCCCTCGTTACCGGGGTATTCCCCGTCGGTGCCGGGCCGTCGGCGATTAGATCCACCGGAAGCGCTTTCCTCCAGCCTCCCTTATCGGTCCCGATCAATCCCGTTAACGCTATTACCGGATTAATTTAATTACCGATAAAGTCGGAGAGGAAGGTTAAAGATACGTGGAAATGCCGAAAATAGCCGGGTTATCTACATCGGCGTGAATACTAACCTGACCTAACACGCCTCGCCGCTCTTATTTACTTAGGTGTCGGATACGAAGGGCCAATTGAGCATCTAATTCTAATTAAAAGCGGATGATGTGGGGGGAAGGGCCGCGGGAATTCCCCGTGCGTTACACACTGCGACGAGTTTTTATTGCCATCGGCCTGTTTATGGGGCGGCTCGACCTGGTGAATTTATTACAACATCACCTGGTGCGTGGAGGCACCATATCGCGGCCCGCCGTGTTTACCGCCGTATCGTAAAACGAATTTATCGGAGTCGCCAGCAAAAACGCGTTGAGGGCCAAAATGAACGGCGGCGGTGAGCCCCAAAACTGCCAACTCCAAAATTCGGACGTGGAAACAATAAAGGGATCACACTACCTGTTTTCCGATAAGACTGCTTACTCAAAGTTGTTTGGTTTATTTGCGGAAACAGGTTGTACAAAAATAAACCATTTTTTTCTGTAAGGCGGGTTTAAGTAAGTACCAAGAGGTATCTTATCTCTGAAGTACCTATGCCTACTTAATTAAGAGCTTCTTGTAAACAACTTTTCCACGTGGGTGTTTTTGTGCTTTGTTTATAATCCGCTTTGAAAGCATCACTTATTCACTTATCGCATTACTTTGACCGAATTTCAAAATAATTTACTCTAGGGGGTGCGTTATTGATTTGAGAGTGCCCAACGGGAGATCATTTATCAAATTTACGTCGTACGCCATGTAGAGTGTTACTTTTATTAAGCTCGCACATTCATCTTACTGCGTCAACAAGCTGGATATTTATGTCCATAAAAAGGAATAAAAAAATTGGCTGACATAGTAACAACTTCTAAAGTAGGCTTAGGATAGGCAACCAATTATACACCTGATTCAATGCTGAACACAAATGGCGGAGGTGCCGGGTGAATATCGCGATATAAAAATTTATAAAAAATTAACAAATTAACTTGAACCAATGCTAATTTTTTCTTAAATATGCTATGATTAACTCTGTTCAGGGACCTAGAAACTAACTCCGTAAGCTGTATGACACCTAGTTTAAAACTTTTTCTTGCACTCATGACAATTACAGTCCATTAGTTAAAAAAGTATGGCGGTTTCCAATCGTATCTCTTCAGGACTGTACGGTTTCGATTTAGCGGCAATATTGCTTCCTATTATAATGTTAAATTAACCGGTGTCGATGGGACACGCGTCCGATTTGTCACGGCACGATAACGCTCATTGTCGCCGCCACCCAAATCTGGGCTAATTAATGGGCAGGGAAAGGCTTCGATTCTGGCGACCGCTGTTATCGGCGGTGGTTCAATTTTCCGGATTCCCGTCCCCATCGGCGGATTCCAAAACGTTTTCCGATTTGTCGCAGACAAAAATTGTTTTTGCACGCCCGACCTACTTCGGCGCTTATTTGACTCCGCATCTGGGATGGTAAGGGTGCGCGTTTCTTTAAACCGGAAAGGGATTATCGACGCGATTAGCACCGGAAAGAGGCGCGTTAATTAACGAAAAATTTAGCAACCCCTGCTTCATCGGGCAATGATTACAGTCAGCGGATTAAGGCGAAAAATTTATTAAACTTAATCGATTTTTTGCAGGGCTGGCAGAGGTAAATTTATAAAGTCCAGATTCCCAATAGCATTTTGTAACACAAGCTACTGGGAAGTTTCGGTCGTAATTTTGCAACGTTCCCCCAAATGAACGGTTTGCTTGCCGTGGCGCGACTCCTCCCGTCAAAAGGTGTCGAAGTGACGACAATGGCGGTTCTTCGGCCTCTCCTCGAAGGTGGGGTCGGTGGAGGATGTCGCCGGGTGCACGTGTGGTTAATTAAAAAGCTGTTGTCTCGAGAGCTTACAGACTTTGTTGTTGATGAATTTCGTTGTGGTAGGTTGAGTAACGTTGGTGTTCGGAGGTTAACAAGTTCAATTAATTTCGCAGGGTAACCGCTTGTCAATTAAACAAACTGCCAAGACGACAAATTGTTGCACAAAGTTAATTACGAACATCGAAACAAATAAGTGTCCAGACCGGCGTTGCAGGCATTTTCAAGAGTAGCGTGAGTGGAACCCCACAATGAACCTAAAATTTTTGACTTATTACCGCCCACGCAAGTTCATGGATAAATAGGGGGCAAACTTTGGTTTCTTAATTAGCAACTTGCGCGGTTTCTTTGCCACGCAGGTGGATAAAGTACCGCGGCAAAAAGCGAGCTTTTGATTAAACTCTTTTGTAGAGCCGAAAGCTCCAGTTTCAACAGGGAGGATTTCAAGAAGTTGGGCGTAATTCGCTAAGTGATTAGAAATTATCATTTAGTCATTAATAAAATTAAGGGCGGAATTTCGAGCCCTCCATCAGTCACGAGCTTTGCGCGGACAAGTTGAGATAAAATCGAGCAAAATCGCGAAGTTGGGGGAAATTTTGATGGTTTGGGGGCTCATTGGAGATGGTAACTTTGCAACGCAATAAAATTATTTCGCGTCGACGGTCTCTTCATCAAAACACTTTTCGCTTTGTGTGCTTTCACTGGTTAAACAGTCATATAATAACAGAGCGCAATCCGGTAATTTAGGGGCGAGCCGGAACTTTTCAGAAAAAACAATCAACCATATCGACCAAGCCAGAGCACCTCTTTACGTCACAGTTACTACGACCCAAAATTAGCAGAAACAAAACCGTAAAGCTCCCAATTTTCAAAACTTCAACCCTTAAATTTTCGGGAATTTTTGAACTAAATTTGCCCCCGGAAATTTCCTATTTAATTCTTTCAAACTGAAAGTTTTTGAGAAAAATCGCCGTCCTCGTGTCGGTGTGTGGGAGGGGTTGGGTTGGTGGCGTTCCCTCCGCCGAGTCTTGACGTGGGTGCTGGCGGCCCCTTTCGATATCCCGGTGTTATCGGATTATCGTGGTTAATTCTGCTGTTTAAGTTCGTTAACTGTTTGTTTGCAGGGGGTGTGATGTGGTTGACTGGAGGGGGGCGCGCGGGGGGCAGCTAGCGGCGTGGGAGCCCCCCGGCCCCAGCATGACGCGCGCTAGAGAATGAAGAAGCAAAACGTTCGCACGCTATCTCTTATCGTTTGCACCTTCACGTACCTGCTGATCGGCGCCGCCGTCTTCGACTCCCTCGAATCGAAAACAGAGAACCAGCGCAAAGTCGTCCTGCAAGGTAACTACCCCCTAAGGTTCCAGGAAACTGAACCCACATAGGAGGAGGGCTTTGAGGGCGAAAACAATTTAACTGAGTTAAAAAATATTTCTTTACAGTTTTGGCTGTCGAGCAGCGGAGCAGCTTCAAATTATTATGTCGCAGTTTTAAAGAAATGTGTTGTGTAACATTGGGCAGTTGCGTAAGGGGCTCGTGTGACTTGTGGAAGTTGCGATCCGCCACCGGAGCGAGTTGGCACTTTTTAATTGAGTTCTGCCGGGCCTCTAAATCTCTTTTATTGGCCCGACCGTCTGTTCTGAGACTCGCTTTCCCTTTCAGAAATCCAAGCAATAGTTAGAAGGAAATACAACATAAGCGACGAGGATTTCCGGATAATGGAAACCGTCGTCCTGAAATCCGAACCGCACAGGGCCGGACAGCAATGGAAATTCACCGGGGCTTTCTACTACGCCACGACCGTGCTGACGACCATCGGCTACGGCCACTCGACACCCAGCACCATAGCCGGCAAACTCTTCACCATGTGCTACGCCATGATCGGCATCCCTCTGGGGCTTGTCATGTTCCAGAGCATCGGCGAACGGGTCAACAGGTTGAGCAGGTAAACCTCCATTTCGTTCCTTATTCCAAAGCGACATTCCAACGACCGTTTGCAGCGTGATAATTCGGTCGGTGAAGTCTTCGCTGCATTGCCGCCAAACGGCGGCCTCCGAGCTGGACCTCATCTGCGTCGTCACGACGCTGAGCTCGTTGACCATTGCCGGTGGAGCAGCCGCCTTCTCTCGATACGAAGGCTGGAGCTACTTCGATTCGGTTTATTACTGCTTCATCACGCTAACTACTATAGGATTCGGTGACATGGTAAGTCCATTAAATCCGCTGCATTACCTATCAACCAAAACTCGACGCTTCCATTATACGATACGACGACGCCAAAATCGATACGGAGACGCTTCTTCTTATTTAAGTACCTACTGCAGGTTATTAAAATTAATTTCCTCCACTCCCGACGCCAGATTCGAGTAATTACAACTAATACCAGATGGACGTCCTATCTAGAGGGTTGGTTGGGGTTTAATTGGGGTCTTGAGAAGTTGGAGCGCCCTCGGTTTCAAGATTTGTGTTTTCAGGTAGCGCTCCAGAAAGACAATGCTCTTAGCAAAAAACCGGAGTACGTCATGTTTGCTCTCATCTTCATCTTGTTCGGCTTGGCCATCGTGGCGGCTTCTCTCAACTTGCTGGTGCTCCGTTTCGTCACAATGAACACTGAGGACGAGCGGAGGGACGAAGCGCAAGCGATGCAGGTGCGTCACTGATTCCTGAAACGTTGGAAAAGTTTTCTGTTGTATCGACAACAATAAGTTTTGAATTTAAAGAAAAATTCTAGTTGCTAACTTTGTGGGTTTGCAGGCGCTGGCTGGGGCCGTCCGTCTGGAGGGTGACGTCATCACAGCGAACGGTTCGATTCTGAGTGGTCAGCTGGGCCACCACTGTACAGAAACTACGTCATTGGATGACGATGATACCTCCGTGTGTTCTTGTCCTTGTGGCTGTTTTACTCCGAACAGTAGGCACAGGTGGTGAGGGTCTCTCTGCGACGAGTCTGGTGGTATAATTGTTTGTTGCAGGTTCACAGTGCGCAGATCGCCCACGCAAATCAGACATCTACTTCCGGTCCTGCCGATGCACGAGCTTCACCTTCCCCAAGGGCCAATTCTGCCCCCACCGGCGATATACCCCAACCACAGGGCTTCGATCTGATCTCCCGGGGCATGAGCCTACATGTTCAATGTGATACGTAAAAACTAGATAACAGTAATCAATTCGAACGAAAGCTAGTGGTTTTTAATCATCGATTGTGTGAAAGATGACAATTACCGTAAAACTAACGCACTAACCGAAACGTCTTATGAAAAAGCATGAAAGCACAAATCGATATTAATTTATGTTGGGGTGAATAGGTTGTCCGGGTTACTTTTGTGCTTTGGCAAGGGATGGCCGAAACTTTTTAAGTCTCGACCAACCGTTGCGTCCATCTCGTCAACACTCCATTTTGATGTGATTTTGGTGTTACTTATCATCGGAAGCTCTTCCTTTTTGCATTATTTGCTGTTTGTTTCAACCTCTTGTTAAAAAGATTTGAGGCCAAGCACAACGGTCTGGCCAAATTCGGGATCAAATTGATGTAGTTGCTCTCTTCGGCGGCCGCCCTCTCCACCTTTGCGGACCAAGATCCTCCAACCACCAAATCTGAGTCTCCAATTCATTCCGAGTGTTGGGTCACAACTTTATCGACGTGCTAGCGCTATTAACGACGAAATGGGCTAACATAAATCGGCCCAAATTGCAAAAATCGCAAGTATTGGGGTAAATAACCATACTTCGATCATTGGGAAAACCAGTAGAGTTCTAAAACCGAAGTTATCGGGTCGTAGAGCTATATTCAATTTTATATCCCTATCGCGTCGATAAAGCTGTGCCAAAGAGCTTGACCCTTGCGGATTAAATTTATTTTTTCTGCGTCTTCCTTTTTGGAGGAGACTCGGCAAACGTGAAGAGGCGGGCTCCGCTTGTTCTTCCGTTTCGTCCAAATCCCCAGCTCTTCTACTGGAATGCCAAAACTGTACGTGGTGCTTCCTTAAACAATGCTTTTGCCACAGTAAGCTCGAGGGCCTCGACACTGAAAGTGTGAGGAAGTCTGCCGTACGCGTTTTGATTGTAGGGCAGGCTTCCGAGGTGCATTGTAAATAATCAGACTGCATTGTACATACTCCAAGTACTGAACTAGTCATTTAATAGGTTTCGTTTTACCGCCATATGTAGAATTTTGATAAAGTCGTTTTAAAGAAAGAACATCTCTAAACTAATTGAAATTCGGGGTTGTGGAGCTGACGCGATTTTAGGCCTAATAACATTAAAATAAATAGACAATTTACATATTAGTAGATTTTACACTTTTACCACAGAACGTTGACGCGTAGGTAGATAGTGCGATTTCTAAAATTTAATTCACTTCTGTACTTCGACGAATTGTTCTTTCTGTTAAAACCGATCGTCTAACTATTACTTTTGACTCATAGAACGTAATTATATAATTAAAAATGTGTCAACCGTTTGAAATGTTACCTATTAATTAAGCTTGTTTTATTGAATAATTGCTAAATGGTTTAGATAGGTTAAAATTACTGTAAATACCAACAACACAACTGGAAGAATTCTAGACCGTAAAGGAGTACCTATACATAGTTCTTTCCTCCTTTTGCCAGAGGCTCAAAAGGAAAAATATTTGAGCGCAACGCCAACAACTTCAATTAACGTTTTGTTGTTACAGTAACACATTGAAACTCTCCTCTCACACTAAAAATCATCCCCGTAACTGCCAATGATAGTTTCTTCATCTGAATGTTTGCATGTTGGACCCGCGTAGAAGAATCGAGTTATGTAGCAGTTTCAATTTTGATTTCCCCAGCTAAGGGGCTCTAAAAGGACCATGTGTAACCGACCTTTTACCGAAGTGACGAGAAAACACCAGGGTAGTGGTTATCAGGCGGAGACGCTTGAGTTGTCGTGTCGCATTCTGTAAAACAATTTTAAAACACCGAATTAAAAGAACTGACTCAATTGAAATCTATCTAAACTTCTATTTAAGCTGCATAGATAGAACTTGTAAATAATTAAGAATTTTTAATAAGGAAAACTAAACTGACGTGTATGCATTTTAAACCACATGTGTACTGCCAATTATGAATTTGTTTTTATTAAAAGAAAAAAAATACGCTTGTTTCATTTTGAACTAGCAACTTTCAACAGTCTAGACTCTAGTTGCCCAATATATTATGGGAAAGGCACAATAGATATTTAACAATGTAACTGGCTCAACTAGTTTTTTCTCTTTGGGGGTGGCTGAGAGAAAAACAATAAACCTTTTTAAAAATTTATTATTACACAATTCTTAATGAATTAAACCATCCTTCTGAGGAGTTCATTGATTTTGTTCTCCCTGTTTCCAAAGTCACCACCTTCCACATAGTGGTTGGTCTTCTTGCGCCATCCTCCAGTGGGTGTGTTTAGCTGCAAAAATTCAAAAGTTATCACCCCAAAGTTTCAAAAATTAAAAAAAAAATGTTTCCTGCGTTTCCAACTCCTTATGTCAATAGCATTTGTCCATAGGAAGGATATAACAGGTATTAATCTCCCAATATCCTCAGACATGTCGCAATTAAACTAAACCACATGTACTAACAACGATATTGGGTCCTTCTTCAAAAATTCTTCTACTCACCTTGAAGGGCCACAAGAAGTTTGAGGCGTACTTGAACCTGGGACCGACAGTGAAGATTTCATGAATCAAATCCTCTGTGCAAATAATGTCAGATTTGCCCAGTCGGTTCTCGATGATTTCGTTGCTGGTTATTGGGACGCGTTGACCCTTAACTTTGGCAAAACCTCTCTTGTAAATCAGCTCGCGTACCGACTTCAAATTCGGGTACCCCCAAGTGATGTAAGGCTCGCAGATCCTCAACATGTTGATCGTGGCCTTGTTCAACTTGACGAAAACGCCGTTGTTGATTTGGAGCAAACGGAACAGTTTGAGGACCTTGCGCACCTTAGGCGCCACCTTGTTGATACTGCACAAAAAAAATTAGGTTAAACACGCTTGTAAACATTTAAATTAGTAATTGCGGTTTAATTGAGATCGGAACGCTTATTAGAATAGTTGCAATAGAATTAACAAATCACGTTTAGAGAAAAAATCACATTTAAAAAAGTGGGGTTATGTCAACTGTTTGCCACTTGAAACTTTGTAGAAACTTGTTGTTCCTGCTTTTTCGGTACAAGTGGCTTAAATGCTTTTGGACAGCATGGAAAATGGGATGTTTTAATAAACAAACAGGCCATTATGGATTTGTCCAATGGTAAAACTGGTCTCCACTCACCCCCTGATACGGATGACGAAGGCTAAAGTGGACTCTGCGGGCACATAGAAGTTCCCTCTCGTCTTCGCTTGGCGGACGAGCCTGATTTCATCGCGTTCCTTCAATCTGTACTCCTTAACGTAGCTTTCCGCACGTTTGAAAATTTCCTTGCGTTTCTTAATGTGCTCGGACTTCTTCTTGATGGCCGTTTGGAGCCGCTTCGCCCTGTACGCATCGCGCCGTTTGCGGTGCTTCAAAACGGCCTCGGGCACCGCGGGCAAGCCCTTGACTGTCTTCGGTTTCGGAGCCCTACAACAAACAACCCCTCAGTACAACACCGCAACGAAAACAATGGGAAAATAACCGTAATTTTGACGTGGGACAAAAATTTTACGGAACAACAAAACGATGAACAAAGCCTTTATAAAGCCTGATTTAATTTATTGATAAATATAGCAACAATTGGAGGATGATTCAAAAATAAGAAAAATATTATGTACTTACGTCGGAGCCATGCTAGAACTTCACGGAGAAAGGAACTAACTTCGTACCAACCATAAAATCAAACAAGTTCCAATACTAACCAGGGATACCAACCAAACGCAGCGCACGAGTACCAATCTAAAATTTAAATTTGTAAATAGTTCAAAAATTAAAAATTGATTATGTATTACAATTGTTGTAAAAATGCCGCAATTTAGTAAAACTTGCGATAATGTTTAATGCGCTTTGAGAATCTAGTTAATAATTTTAAGTAAATTAAGCAAAAATTTATTCTAGTGTCAAGGGCAGCGTGACACGTGACCGTGACAGCCCACACTCTTTTTTTCACCCACGTGCTTTTGACGTATCGACAGCAAGTTTTTACCACGTTTTTGAATTTTTATAACAAACTTTTGGAAAACACAATTAGAAATGATAATAGACGATCCATTTAACGCTGCAAATTCAGGTAAATGCCCAAAACTGGCTTATGCCCAACCCATTTTTCTAATGTTGATTTTAAGTTAATTATAACCTCAAAATTTTCTACAGAATGCAACATAACTGAATTAGTGCGAGAGTTAAAACAAAAAGGAGCCGGAAATGGGGACAGAACCACTCTTGCGGCAGGTGTTATTGATTCGCTTCAGTCTCCAGCCACTCAGCTTTATTTCAGACATAACTTAAGTGAACATTGTGAAGTGTTGGCGCTCTTAATTGAAGAAACCAATGAGGATCAATTCGTCTATTTGTTGAAGAACAAGGAGGTTTTTACCAAGTTTCTAGTAGCGAGAAATGATTTCCAGAAGGAGTTTTTTGCAACATTGCTACTTCCTTTGGTCAAGAATGTCATCAAGTTTGGGGGCAAAACCAAAATTGTTGAAGCAACCTCCAAACTCCTGCGGAAGGTTGTTTGAGGCTTTTTCTAATCATAATCTAATTTGTTTGATTTTAGTGCATTTTCAACAACAATTTCACGTCGTTTCAGTGCTTCCTAGGAGGGCATTCAAAAAGTGTCTGTTCAGACAATCACTCAATTTGCAAAACCTTGATAAAGTCCCTAACTCAGATCTATGAATTCAACGGTCAGGAAGCTAGTTGCGGATTTAAGTTAATTTTCGACTCTTTTTGCAAGGCCTACAATAATTTTGAGCTAATTTACAAAATGTTTGTGATAATTGTAGAAATTTTAGGCTTTCAAGTAAAGGAGCA
Source organism: Schizotus pectinicornis (assembly GCA_951805265.1). NCBI lineage: Eukaryota > Metazoa > Arthropoda > Insecta > Coleoptera > Pyrochroidae > Schizotus > Schizotus pectinicornis. The sequence goes on from OX638203.1 coordinate 20,760,068, forward strand.
GTTTAATTTAAACAAAATTGTAAAAGCGCCAGTCCCGGACGTGTTTTTACCAAAATCCTTAGAGGTACTAAGCGAGATTTTTGGTGTTGTTGCAACTTTGAAAACTTATCCAAATTGTAGCATTAACGACATCTCCTTTGCCGACTTTGTTCAGAATTTACTCAAGTCTGTTTTGGGTTCGTGCAAATTTCCAAATCGCCAATGCTACCAATTAGTGGCGAAAACAATAGAAATTAACCCTCTGATAATCGAATCGCTATTAACCGAAATTATCACCTTCTCAATGCTAGCTGACAACAGGGAGCTGGCCAGAGAGTACGAAGATGTCATGATTAAAATGTTTGAAGTTTTTTCGAAATTGAGGCGCGTTCAAAATTTAGTTTCAGTAATGATTGGGATCAGCCAGTCAAATTTAGTTGATAGATACATTAAAATTCACTACGAATTTAGGGGAAAGTCTGAAATCCGTGAGTCAACTGTTTTTGAATTCGATGTTGATTTGGCTTTGTCTCCGAAAATTTTGAGTTTTTTTACAACGTGTCTCGTTAATTTAACAAGCTGGCAAGTGGTGGGTCTGTTTAAAACCCTCGTGTTTCACTTGGCCGAGGGATTGGAAGAATTTCCGGAAGGCGAAGAAGGTGGTTGCGGTTGAAAAATAAATCTTGCAAATAATAATAATAATTTTCAGATTCTAAATTGATTTTTGTCGAGGTTCTGAGCACTTTGACTTGTTGCTTATTGTCGACTGTGCGAATCGCTGAACACACGGTTACTTCTGAAGTTGTCGCAAAATTCGTATGGAGCCTGGAGGACCTCAGGACGCTGCTCGGAAGATTCGGCACAATTCTCCTGCACAGGGAGCACGTAAGTAACTCGGGCGCCACGTAATTTTGTCAGTTACGGTTTTCGGTTTCTAGAACCACGCTTTGATGAATTCCTTCCTGAATGTTTGCTACAACTGGGCTGAAATTTACATGGTCATCGCTTGCTACTCCACCAGTGACGAGATGAAGCTCAAGACGACAATTGACAACGATTTTTCGTCGTGCAATTTGGTGTATTTGCACTCTTACCTAAGCGGGGAGCAGTGGTGCTTGATCGCGGAGAGAATTTCCAACTTCGGCGAAAAGCCTTGCAAGGAAATCATGGTTAGTCGCCGGAAAGACCCGTTAACCCCGGATTTGGCGCTTTGTTTTCGCAGTTTTCAGAATTTTTTTTAAGAAAAGTTACGTCTGGCAAATTTATATATACAGGGTGAGACCCTAACTTTTATGGCGATATTTTTCCCGCCAGAATCGAAAATTCTCAATTTTTATTTAATATCAAGTAAACAATAACAAGTACGTCAAATGTTATTGTTCTCTTGAAATAAGCCCTAGCTGGGGTTGTAATTTGGCCACTCTTAAATAGGTGAGATTTGCATACTTATTCTGAACACACTGTATAGATTGTAATAATTTTGAGTCATAGGGATGACGTCACTTATGTAAGAGAATAGGAAGGTTTATAATTAGAGAAGAAGTTCGTTGCGTGGCGTAGTGGGTTGACGCTTCAGGTCTGAACTGGGATATCATTGGTTCGGTTCCCGGTGCGGTCCGACACTTTTTCTCTGGTTTAAAATCTTTCTTAACAAGATTATTAAAAAAATGTGCTTTGCTAGGTAGGTATCAATTTTTTAGCCGACCTGATTTTGCTATAAAAAAACTAAAAAAATTAAGCGGAGTGTGCGAACTCACCTTTTTTTCGGCCTTGGCCCCTTGACCCGCTATTATGAGAGCGACTGATCCCTGAACTCTCATAATTCATACAGCTCTTGTTCTAAAAATAATTTTTAACAAATTTGTTGGGTGTCAGACGTAGAAGCTGTGAACAACGCAAATTCGGGGTTAGGCGGTTGAGGGCCGGTCTGCGGCTGGAAATGGCCGACCTTGCCCCAATTTTGGTCACTTCCTCACCCGGTGTGTTACAGCAAAAACTCTACGTGCAGAAGTTGCGCGCAGCGTTGCTTTTTGGGGCCGAAACGCGCGAAGAGATGGTCGGCCCCATCGTCAAGACTCTGTCTGAAAACTTCGATGAGGACTGCATGGAGATATTCGTCGACAAATTCGTGGTTAACAACATTCTCCCTAAAACGCCGACCAGTTTCTTGATAAAATTGTCAGAAGTGTTGTTGAAAAAATTAACAACCGGCGCCGCGATAAAACAACACATCTACGACAGTCAGTTGATGACCAACGGAAGTGTTTGCGTGATTTTTTCGAAAATCGCCAAATTACTCAAGCAGAAACGCAAACACGACGAGGCGACCGTAAAGAAAACTTTATTTGCGAGAATTGTGGCGATTTTGCCGGAAAATGTGTTTTTGGATGGCGGAATCGAGGAGAGTTTTCCAAAAATTGTGGAAATTTTGGCAAACCAACAGGAGAGCAGAATTGACTTAAAGATCAACAGTGAGCAAATTACGAGTTACTTGGAGGCGTTGAGGAAGTTGCCCGTCATTTTCTGCCCGGAAAACGCCCGGAAGTTGTTACTTTTGGCGCTTTTTGGCTTACATAGAGATATTAGGGGCAGTAATTGCGAAATTGACGTAACAACCACTTGCGAAAATATCGTTATTGGTGGGTTTTGTTGACAAAAATTCCAATTATTTTACGTTTTTTTATTTTAGGAATTGCCCAAAATAGTAAATTTACGTTCCTTGATGTTGTGGAAGCGCAGTTTTTAGTGCGGCTTATCGTCAATAATTTTGTCAAATTCGACAATTTGCTTTCTTGTTTTGTTGATAACGTTTTCAAAAGTAACGAGGCCATTGAACAGTTTCGACCCGGTGTCGAGTATTTAACGAAGAACCTTAAGGACCCTCGCTGTTTGAAATGTGGAGTCATCATTCTGAATCACGCAACAAAGGTAAGGAGTGACGTCATTAGCTCCCTAGCGCAATCAATATTGCAATATAATACTGGACCAGTTGACAAAGCCACGACATCATATTAGACACAACATTCTTTTTTGATATTATACGTCAGTTGTCAAGACATCATATTATACACAACATTTTTTTTTTTTGATATTATACGCGTTGGAAGTCGTGACGTCAGCTGTTGAAGCCGACCTTATAAACTTTTAATATTTTTTACAGGCAAGAAAATCGAAGATATCAGCAGAGGCGAAAGGCTTATGCGTACAATACCAATCAGCAATTTATGCTAAAATAGTGAAACTGGCGAAACGTCCTGGGGACCATTTAGTGAAGCCTTATGCTCTTGCTTTAAAACACTTCGTCTCGCAAGGACCAAGCGAGAGTTTAGAAGCTTTAAAAACGCACCTAAATGATTACACCGAGTTCTGTTTTACCAATTTGTGCAAAGACAATTTGAAAGGCGTTTTACTGCTGCTTAGCACGGTTTTGCACAACAAATCAACATTAGGCGACATTAAGGACGATTTCACTTTGAGGGTTTGGAACAGTTTAAAGACCGTTACCGTTGCTAGCGAAATTGTGGATGACTATTCACAACTCATCGTGCTAACAACTTCCCTAATCCCTGGCGAACAATTCTCGAACATAACCACGGACCTGCTTGAAATTACGGTAAGCACCTCGTAGATGAAGGAAACTCCACATTTTGCAACAAACTCTAATAACGCAATTACAATTTTAAGGAGTCATCCATCAACGCGGGTAACTTTGGCGATTTATTCAACCATTTGAGGACTTGGGGCGGAATTCTGTCCTCGAACTTCAACCCCGTCAAAACGGGCATTCTCCAGGAGGCCTTGGAATGTTTGTCGCGCTCATTAATCACGGCCACGAAACACTACAACAAACCCTTATTCGAGGAAATTACCGAATTTCTAGTCTTAATCATCCGGACCCGCCAGGTAATAGTCTCTTGTCATGGCACCGTCGATTCAACGTCATTTTGCAGCTGCCTCTCACCCCCGCGATCTTGGATTTGTTAATCTTGGACGTGTCGATACTGATGAGTGCCGCAACCGGCGCGAATTTTGTCGATATTTTCAATTTAAGCATAAAAGTGATGGATAATTTACTGAAACACAGGAACGCGTTGATCATGGACAGATTACCGCCGTATTTGCAACAGTACAGGGTATTGTTGAAGGAATTGGGGGCGCAGAGCAACTCCGATTTGGAGCTGGGCCAAAACGATGTGCAGAAATTGGCGGATTGCGCCCAACTGCTAGAGAGGATCACCCAGTCGTTGGTGCTGAACGTCAAAGATGTCATGAGGATATCGCCGTACTTGATGGCGGATATTCTAGCGGTTTATGAAGCCGTCACTCTTTATCCAGCGGTCAAGGTAATTTTTGGTTCAAATATGTTAAGGGTAGTTTGGTCGACAATAGTTTGTTATTGTGGAGCTAATTAATGGAGATAACGATAACGGTTTTTTCAGCTCCACTTAAACAACTGCATGTACAGTTTGATGTCGCTGTACGACCAGCATGCAGTGGCGTACCTGATGAGAGTGCTGAGCGACGCCTCGACCGAAATTTTCAAGATAATGTACGACAACTACAAGAAGTATTATAGGTTCACGGGAAAAGTGTGATTTGTGAAAATAAATAGTTTTAGTTTTTTCTATTTTGTAACAAATCTGCTACCGTTATGAAAATTGTCGGCAAGGTCATGATTGTCAAGAGTTTTTTTTCTTCGTTTAAAAGTAAGTACATCGTCATTGATGGTTGTGCCACACAAACATGTCATAATAATTAAGTATAAGTTATGAATAACATTAATGAGTCATCCAATCATGAGTTACGATAATAACAATAACAGTTTTATTCCAACAAATTGAACCTAGAGCATCCTCCCACGGGTTCACAAATTCTTCCTTTATGGCGTCACGGAAGTAATTATTTGAGAAATCTGAAAATTAACATTTTAATGGTACAGTGGGCGCCACATAACATAACGAGTCAAGTTGCGAGTGAATTTGGTGGAGGCGCCGGGACGGTTACTTCGCCTCGAAAATCAATAAAGTTCTTGTATAAATTTGCTCCATTGCCGCAGTGGACAAAAGTGGCACAAAAGTTTTATAGAGCTTGCATTTCAGCCATAAATCATCTTGCCGGAAGCAGCGCCAGTAATATTTCCATCACTTTAGTGCTCTGAAATGATTCGAAACTTTAAGTTCTTGTGTAATGCAGTACGAGGTGGTGCATTACCAAGAAATTATTAGTTCTAACTACAAACTGAAAAACTTTTATGAAAAAGGCGTCAAATGTGGCGTTTTAAGGCCGTGAAATGTCCGTAGAAGCGTCAAGTGTTTTGAGTCTCTAAATACAATGTCAGAAGATATAGTAAAGTTTGCAAAGCAAAACTTGGATAAGCGGCACGTTCAGCCATTCTGTCTGACCCTGTATATGGTTGCACCAAGACTCAATTAAGTGTTCAAAAGACTAATTTGTAGATAGTGTCTTATCGGGTTGATTTTCGCTAGTTCTTGCGTGGGAGGCCCAAAACAAATTAACTCTCAGATGTACTGTTCGATTCGATACCGAAAGTCGAACGGATGTGGGTTTAGAAGTGATTATTTGACTCAATTTCCACTTCCCATAATTATTCTAATTATTGTGGGATATTGGTCGTGGATATCACCTTTGAATGGGAACAGGACCGGACCACCGACGTTTTGGGTGCCAATTTTAGTTTCTAATTTTCCTGCTAACAAGAACAAGAAACAAAGAAGAATAAGTAGAGCACATATGTGGGTACCTACTGGTCCCCAGACGTATAAATAAAAAAATCAATAAGTAGTAACAAAGTTGGACCTTCAGTTGAAAATAAAACTTTGTCAACTGGTACGGTTTTTATGCCGGAAACCTATTTATTTCCATACCTTAAATTATGGATCTGGTTTGAAATTTGAATGTCGATCCATGCCCACATTTAGCCAGTCCGCGTAAACTTAAGAGATTTCTACAAACAACTGCGCTATTGTATGGTGTAAAAAAATTATAATTTAAAAGCTCTTAGTAGAGGCCCAAGAACGAAGCACCACCCTAGTCCAGAAAGAACATAAAGAAGCAGAAGCAGCTCATTTGTAAAGAGAAGATCTCAAGTTCTTCTTGTTAGTCTGTCATCACGATGGAAAGATCGGCCTTAGAGTGAAAATCTCCCTACGTCATAGCTTCAGGTCGAAATACTTTCAGATGTTTCAAAGCGGGTGCAGGTGAGTTCAACAGTAGATGGACAGGACAAAAACTTGTGATTCATTATATTTATTTGCGCAACTACTGGCGTAACGAACAAAAGCCACGTCGCCAATTCACCTCATGAATAGCTTTCCACGTGCATTGAGTATGCATGAATCAGGATGACCCTCATCAACCCATGGCACCACGTGACCTTCCTAAACATTCTAGAATTTCCATGCTGACGCTCCTTCCCATCTCTCCAGACTCAACCTCAGACCGGGAGAAATGCAGGTTCTTCCATTAATTTTTTTCGCGGTCTCTTCCTCACTATCCTCAGATTGGTCATATCTAGGTGGGCTCATCACCAGATCGAGACTCGCCGGTGACTTTGGTGCGAGATTTAGACATGATCGCAGTCCTTATTAAATTCTTGGCTTGGAGGCGATCAGATGAGTCACGATAACGCAAGAACGTACCAAGAAGTCGGTCGCATGTTTTTGGGAGTGACTAGATAAACGAGAGGAGCCCCTCTCTTTGATGGTGGCCGAAACCGCGGATTAGAACGCGCAAACGTGAACATTTATAGAACGTCTTCTCGAGCGGCGACGTAGTCAGTTTGAATTGTCGAGTTGTGAGAGGTGTTCAGGTGTTATTTCGTCAATTTCCACCAACATGCCTATCGGTAAGTAACAACGCCCACGACCCAACAGCGGAAACCGCGATAACACCCGGAAAACTTCAGAAATTCTCTCTAATCAATATTAACGGGAAAAAATCGGGGATTTGTTTTTGTCATTGGCTTCTTCGCCGGTGACAACAACTTTCGCCACGTATTGAAAGATCACTGATTGGAAGTGAATGTTACGGTGGGCGCTATTTTCTTTTTTGGTATTTTTGGTCGCGAGGTCGTTAAAAATGGGTTCGTTGCATGTCGTGATTTTTGGTATTGCCCAGATTTGAGTGGCGGCGGCACGCCCATTACTGGCGACCTCTGGGTTCACTTGACCATTACTGCATCGCATAACTACTTGCCTATTTTTAGAACTGTTGTCATCGTTATTTAATACCGTGTAACCGATGTCGCCTCAATTTTTCAACCTATTTATCGCTCAATGGTGCTAGGACGGCTTGGCAAGCAATTTTGATAAAGAGCTCCAGAAGTGGGTCACAGCCAATCCGGCCGGTGATGCTGCCCTGCAAGGATATTGCTCTCCCTGCAGTAGAGCGCGCGTTAGAACCGTTATCGTTTTTCTCGCCGACTGATAACTTTTTTCCCAAAAATTAATTTTGTTTTGCACCATTTTCGACCTCATTCATAGTGGTCATGACCTAGCTCAATACTTGTAAGTGATGGCGTATTGTCAACTTCTTCTTGGGCAGCTTTTAAGTGACTCTACGTACTTGGAAGCGCCGTCTAGCGGATCAGCATACTAACTACCTTCGACCTTGGGATGAGTCTGACGTCACAAACTCACCTCTGAGTATTTTGTTTAACCAACACTATCACACAAGAATGTCAATAGACCCTCAAGAATCGTTTCAAAGAAGAAGTTATAGTTAAAAATAGTCAAATTGCCCGACCAATCAGAAGTTGTCTGCTCCTAAAAATAACTTTATGTTTTTATTTTGGTATTTTGAATGACCCTAATCAATCCCCAAACCCTTTGGAAGATATGTCGAGATTCTTCAATGCAGACCTCTGTTGAAATTTGGTGTCTGTAGAATGGTGTGAAAATCTGATCCACTGCCCTAGAATCTCACTGTCTTGTTTTCTGCATCCAATGGGTCATTAGTCATCAGTCCTCAAGATGCATTGAGGTGATCTCCAAATCGCCCAAGGAACCGCACCGGTGTAGTTTATTTCGCTTTTTGCCAGAGCTCTCCTCAACTTCCTGACACTTGTCGCTCTTCTTTCTTGTTTAACCCATGGTAAATGTGAGGAAGAACAGAAATAGATCCACCTCACCACGCTACGAATGCACATAGTAATCAAATTACAAGGTTGACTTGATTTGCGCCAATTCAGCTAATTCATCGAGCTTAATTAATGAATGTCCTTTGTATAGCGACGATTTTCCGCTCAGTTCCAGCAAAAAGTCCACCGCTTTTCTTGTGGAACTCCTCAGTCATCCGGGTGAAAGCAAAAATCTGGCATAAAGCAAATATAAGCTTTAGATACTATAATAGACGAGTCCAACTATTTGAAAAATGTTGGTCCAGTTCAATTATAGAACGTTCTTCTATTTAAAAACATCTGTCCGCAAGCTGCGAACAAATCCAGCAATTGAATATGCACGCCATCGTGCTGGCTTCCTTGTGCGGCCCATGACGCCAGTTTTGTACCATTGAACCCAATTCTACGTTTCGCATTTTAATTTCAATGCAAATTAACTGAACCGTCACCAGGTACTCAGATAATTACCCCGCCCACTTCCGGAGAAGCTCCTCTTCCGCCAGAAGACCTCATCAGCCAGCATCAATTTTTCTGTTTTTTTTTTATTTTTCTCTCGAGTAAAATTGTTGTCGTCATTACTATGCTAATGTTGTTGTTTACTCGGTTGTCACGTGGACAGGTGTAATTAACAGCAAACAAGGTGCGTTGCTTAACGGTGTTGCAACAACCGAATCTGGCGATGATGTAACGCCGCACTATAACAAGATTCAAAATCAATGATGACCTTCCCCTTATGGCGCCAGACGTGAAGGAGTCGAAGAGGGACACAGTGACGTGTCAAACATGACATCGACCAATAATCACGAAAATTCTCCATAAAATCACAACTAACCACGCGACCACCTCCGAAACGTGGAAGAATCCTACATACCAACCCCATGCGCGATTTATGAGGCTGCTGTAAAAAATTCCGATAAAAGTAATGGCCGCGGGTGGCGACAATGCGCAGAGGAGGAAGTGGATTATATAGAACAACTAGGTCGGGTTACGTGTATAAAAGTTTCCCCAATTAGTTTTTTGCCGGGAAATTGCGTATCGATTCGCCCCGAAATGAGTTTCGATTTGAAAAAAAAAACGTCTGTGGGGGTGGGTCGTGTCCCGAAATGCAGGACCGTTGCGGTGGACCTCGGGAGATTAGCGAGATTCTTATTAACGTTCCTTTTTTTTCAGAGTTGGAAACCGAGGACCGGCTGGAGTACACCTTCTTCCCGAACTCCTCCGGACTGGTGCAGTTCCGGGTCCGCGCTCCCAATGACGCTCACGTCGCCCTGAGCCCGTCGGCCTCCGAAACGAACCCCATGTACGAGATCTTCATTGGCGGTTGGGGCAACTCCAAGTCGGTGATCCGCAAAAACCGCTCGAAACCCGACGTCGCCGAAGCGCCAACTCCCGGCTTCCTCAACCCCGACGAGTTCCGGGGCTTCTGGGTGCGTTGGGAGAACGGCAACATCTCCGCCGGCCGCGAAGGCGAAGCCACCCCCTTCATCAATTTCACCGATTACGAACGCGTCCCGATCGAGTACATCGGCGTTTGCACCGGATGGGGCGCGAACGGTTCCTGGATTATCGAGGAGGCGAGGGGTGGCGGTGGCGGGTACGCCGCGCCAGCCCCGTCGGCTCCGGCCGGATACGGAGGACAGGTCTGCTGGGTGGCGGCCGGTAACGGAAGTGTTCCTCCGCGGGCTTTTTCGGGCGGTGAAGATAACGGGGAGCCGTTGTACGTGGCCAGAGCCAACTTCAATGGAGCGCTGATTCCCGGAAAATTGGTGGCTAGTCACGGGTGCGCTTACGTTCCCTGGGGAGGTGTCGAGAACGCCGTCCATGATTACGAGATTCTTTGCGATTTCGGGGGGAGGTGGCTGGCGTGCAGCGGCGCTAACATTCCTCCTAACGCGATCGCCGCCGGGCAGTCCGAAGATGGGGAGCCTCTGTACGTTGGCAGGGTCGTCCACGATGGCTGTCTCACCGTCGGGAAAGTGCAACCCAGCCATGGGGTTCTCTACATACCGTATGGCGGCAACGAAATGGGCTTCCAGGATTACGAGATTTTGGTACAATAGTTGGAGTGAAGAGCTGACCCTTTCTAACCGCTTTCACTACGTTGCTGCCTGGATTCCAATCCGTATTTACTGAACGTTAAAACATAGAAAAGCTATAGATCGCACTGTTGTGGCTTCTAGGTGCCTTATAGAGTGTACCTTTATGAAGTGTATTATTTTTGTATAATGTAATCGATATACCTAGCGATATTGAACCACAACAATGTGGTTGTTCAAGTTGATATTTGTATGTCTTGGGATTTATTTATTTCGAACGATTCTGTTGTGGCGGCCAGACCGTTTTTTTGTATAAGTATTTGGTTTTAAGTAATAAATTTTTATTCGTCACCACACCATTTGATTTCAAGAAACCCTCTTTACTTTACTTTGATTCCATGGAATCTGCTTTGGTGTCTTCAGTTCGACTCATTAGAAATAGTAAGTGCGCCATTCCTCACCCATGACCTACAGTTACATTACGTAGGTCCAACCTGTTGGTCAGAAGTTAAAGCTACATCAATAGTATGGCTTCTAGGCCCTATCATTGAACTCCATTTAGTTCAATGAGCCCTATCTACTAATTATACTAAAAAGAATTCAACCCTTTCAAAAAAGTTATAACGGGTACTTTAAGGTTAACTCCATGGACTTGTAGCTTCCAATCGTCGAGCGTTCCTGGAACTGCAAGTTTATTTAAAAGCCACAACAATTTAAAATGAGCACATTTCTGATTACCAAGCAGAGGATAAAGTCGTCCCAATATTATTGTTTCGCCACCCACCTGACCGCAGCCAGTCTCGCTCCTTATCACCCGATTCCTCTAATTCTGCGGTTTCCCAGCAGGAAACTTGGTACAACAGCAATTAGAACAGGAAATTAGCAATTAATTTATCTTCCTTCCCCAACGCCCCAACTTTCATTCGTACTTTTTCTCCTGTTCGAGCCAGTCGCGTTAATTCTTCAAATAGCCTCATCTTCGACCAACTGAGCGCCAAGATGTCCCAGAACTTGCAGGTAGAGCTCATCTACCTCTACCCCAAAGAAAACTCGAAACCCCACAAAACCGACAAGTTCGAATTGGTCCACGATGCGGACGCCCCTGTTCCCATTCTGCGCCGGGGGTTGAAATTCACGATGGCGGTTCGCTTCGCGGGACGGCAATACGAAAAGGGCGCAGACAAAGTTCGTCTGATCTTCAGTTTTGGTAATAATCAATTTTGTTGTTGTCTAGCTTATGAGGGCGATTTCAGGACCATCCCCCAACCCCGTCAAGGGCACCCAAGGAATCGCCATGCTGGATTCAACAAAACGCCGAATCGAAGACAGCAAATTTTGGGGCGCAAACATCCTCGATTTTGGCGAAGACAGTTTAACTCTTGAAGTATCAAGTTTGTCGATAACCACAACGTTTTTAACCCCCAAATTTGCAGGTTTTTTCTCCAACCACAACTCCTGTAGGAATTTGGAAACTACAAGTGGAGACGAGTCAAGTCAATTCGACTTTACCACCCAGCACTTTCGAGTACGAAAACGATTTTTACATCCTCTTCAACCCTTGGAATTGTCGTATGTTACTAATGTTTCTCTTGCGGCCTTTCTTCTCCACACTTTTTGTACTTAGATGATTTGGTCTATATGCCGCAAGAAAGGGATTTGGACGAGTACGTTTTGACGGACGTTGGTAAAATTTGGGTGGGTCCTTACGGCACCAGCAAAGGTCGCGAATGGGTTTTCGGCCAATTCGACGCTTGCGTCCTCCCCGCGGCCATGTCGATGCTGGAATCTTCAGGAATGGCCCCGGCCACCCGAGGAGACCCCATCACCATGACCCGGATCATCTCCAAAATGGTCAATAGCAACGACGATGATGGGGTCCTGGTCGGGCGATGGGACGGCGAATACGACGATGGTACAGCCCCATCGGCCTGGACGGGATCCGTTCCCATCCTCCAGCAGTACTTGGACACGCAATCACCAGTCAATTACGGGCAATGCTGGGTGTTTGCCGGTGTGGTAACGGCAAGTCAGTACTTTTTTTTAGTTGCTAGAAACTCTTTACCCATTTTTATTTCGGTAGTTTGTCGCGCCCTTGGAATACCATCAAGGGTCGTAACTAACTTGGTTTCGGCCCATGACGCCAACTGCACCTTAACTGTCGACAAATACTACAACCCCAACAACGAGGAAATGGAGTTTGATCCCAACAACCCAATGGGGGAAGACTCCGTTTGGAACTACCATGTCTGGAATGACGTATGGATGGCGCGTCCGGATCTACCTCCAGGTTTTGGTGTTTTCTGCAATTACTTTTGTCAATACTAATTGATTGAAGGTTACGGAGGTTGGCAAGCCATTGACGCTACCCCTCAAGAAACTTCTTACGGTTTTTACCAGTGCGGTCCCGCGTCCTTGGAGGCCATCAAGAAGGGGCAAGTAGGGTACAATTACGATGTCGCTTTTATGGTGGCTTCCGTCAATGCCGACGTGATGCGTTGGAAGCAAGACGCGACCCAGCCAATGGGTTACTCCAAAATCTATTGCAACAAATACCAGTAATCACTAGTTTTTTCGTGAAACTTCCAGTAATTATTGGGGATTTCAGCATTGGGCGGTTCATCTTGACCAAGCAACCCTTCATTTTCGATCCTAATGGCGACAAGGACAGGGAGGTAATCACGAATCAGTACAAAGCAGTTGAAGGAACGGAAGCGGAACGCATGTCACTTTTCAACGCGGTTCGAGGAACGGAACTGGCAAAAAGGTGTTTTTTTTTTAGTTCTATTACTCTTTCGTTACTTCTGTGAATTTCAGTTTCTTTTCTTTGCCCGATCCCGGCTTGGAGGATGTTGAGTTCGATCTGGAGGAGTTGGAGAAAATTAAGATTGGAGAAGGATTCTGCTTGATCATCAAAATCAAGAATAAGAGCGACAAGTTGCGCACTATCAAAGCGATTTTATCTGCTGGTAGCGTTTTCTACAACGGCGTTAAGGCCAGTTTGATCAAGAAAACTGAAGGGGAGTTCAAGCTGAAACCAAAATCGGGTAAATAATAGAAATCGAACGACGACAAGTTTCTAATTGTTTCAACAGTTGAAACTTTGAGGATGACCGTTAAAGCTGACGAGTACCTGGACAAGTTGGTCGAGTACTGCAACATGAAGCTCTACGCCATAGCTTCAGTGCTTGAAACCCGCCAGACTTGGGCCGACGAAGACGACTTCCAAGTGTTGAAGCCCAACATAGACATAAGGGTGAGAATTTTCTCATTACCTACTTGTGGCGCAAACAAATTGCCGTCGAAAGACTAGTTCAGTTGTGATGTCTTTGAATTTCAAGGTTCCGACTGAAATTCCCGTTGGAAGACCCACCACCATCACACTACGGTTCGTAAATCCGCTCAAAAAGGTACTGACCCAATGCAAGTTTAACATATCGGGACCTACTTTGCTGAGGAACCAAATTATTCGCTACAGCGACGTAAAACCTGGCGCTTTGGTCAAAATTAACGCGGACATAGTTCCGAGAGCCGCAGGCGAGCAGAAGTTGGTCGCCACCTTCTCCTCCAAGGAGCTGGTGGACATCACCGGGTCCGCGAAGGTGGACGTCTTTGATGACGAAGAGTAATCGTTACTGTTTCGTAACCATAAACACATTTACTTATTCATACTGTAGTTTAGTTTGTATCGTTTACAACAATACGTTTTATTTTATGAAATTTTTTTGTATTATTGCTTAATCAATAAAAGTGAAATGTAAATTGGTTCTGTTCAATTTCAACTTTTGCTTTGCCGAATTCTACCAACTCTGGCACGAGCTAATGTCGGTGTTTCGAAAAGCGGTTAACAGACTTTAACGCCACTCACAGTTGGCAAGCGTCAAACGCGCGTCTTAAGAAAACAAATAAAAATAATTTTGTTCAACATGGCAAGACGTCACGTTCAACCATTCTGGATGCTGTAGATACGTCAGTAAGTTTCAAGTGACGGATGCAACCACATTTTATAATTTTGTAGGCAACCCCTACTGAAGGTAAATTTTATTAGTCGTTCACACGTAACATTGATAACAAAGCTATACATATAGTAAATATAATATTTAAAATCTTACGCCAATATAATAACATGGTGGTAGTTTTTGTCAACAGTGACAATATGCCCGTTTGCAGTAAGTTTCAAGCCGCAACAGCGAGACACCTAAAAAGCAAGTTAAAACCACGTAGCCAAGAAGGGGGCTCACCTTAATGAAGGGACATCTAAAATCGGCGATAAAAGCGCCGTACTTGGAAAAAACAGCGACGTGAAAATAGTTCCCGTGGGAGTCCCCAACTAGAATCTCCCCGGTGGGGGCCACGTCGATACCGTTAGGAAAACTAACAATTTGCTTATTGCCAATTTTGCGTAAAAAAACACCCTCCAAGTTAACAACCACAATACTGTGCCCCTTGAAGTCGCACACGTACAGCTCGTCACCTAAATTCCCAAAAAAAGTTAGTCGAAAACGCGAACTAACCAGCGTTACCAACTGCGACGATGTCGGACGGTTCTTCCATGAAACCCTTGCAGTCGATCGATCGCAAAAAGTCGTTGCGACCGATCACGAAGATCGTCGGTTTAACGCTGTCGACGACAACTATTTCTTCGTTTGCCGTCACGGTAATCCCCGCCACGATATCGATGAACTGTATGTAGATCTTCTTGAAGAAGCTGCCGTCCTCCGAGAAAACCTGCATGCGAGAACGGCCGAAGCCGCGGTCGCACACCACGTACTTGCGCTGGATCGGCAACACCGCCACCTTTCGGGGATGCCACAAGTGGCCGTCGTGGCGACCGCCCACCCCGAATTGAAACTTGAACACCCCCGACTTGTCGAAGATCTAAATCAGAAGGTTGTGAAAACGAAGAAGTTCAGCACTGGGATCCCCGACAAAGCGTTTCGACCGCGTCGCTTTCAAAGCGACCAAAAAAAAAAAAAAACGATAGCCTCTCGGAACTCTCTGCTTAACCAATAGAAATGCAAGTTGTCTCGGTCGACATTGAAGCTTTTCGGTCGCTTTGGAAGCGACGCGGTCGAAACGCTTTGTCGGGGATCCCAGTGCTGATTTTGTTATAGTGCAGAAGGCAGTGGAGCTGGAGAATTTAAGGTCTCTAAAGCGTATTGCGAGGATGGAGAATGGTGCTATAGTTTTGAGGTTTTGGCTCCTTGTTAAGTTAAAATTGTGTCAATTATCTCGCTATTATTATGAAGTTGCTGGTTAGGGTAGTTTTCACTATTTTATCCCACCATTGTTTGTCATACCTGCACGCGATGGTTCAAACTGTCCGCTACGACGATACTATCGTTAAAGCCCAAGCAAAATCCGTGCGGCGACTGAAACTGTCCCTTACCGGCCCCCCTTTGCCCAAACGTTTTGTAAATTTGCATTTCCATTTGGTTGGAACCGTAACGGGGATTATTGGGATCTAAGTCAAGGGTTTCTACCGAAGGATCGGGATAAGCCACGACTCCGTTACGTGGAGACAAAGGACTTATATCAGGTTCAGGTAGGTTATTACAACCGCTGGTTAACTCATCTACAAGCATAGGAAATACAACAAATGAGGGGTTGATGGGACGAGGACCGAATCAACCGGACATCAACGGCTAAAAACTTACCATTCTTCAAGAGGATTTTGGCAATTTCGCTAACAAGCAGGTTGTTGGCGTTGAAAAAGGAGGCGTCTTGGGCGGTTACCAAACATTGTTCGGGCTCTTCGCCCAACGGAAAGATCTTGTGGGTCTGAAAACAGACCATGTGCTTATGGGCCTGCTCGCAGAAATGGCACAGAGATTTGTTGCAGGTGTAACAGCAGGTCGTTGATGGGTTCTGGCGGGTACACAAAGTGCACAATGACGACATCCACGAAGCTTCGCCGTTCGGTCTGGAAGCCATTGCCTATCAACCTAATAGACAAAATTTAAAAGGCTGCCATCCGGGTCGCAACAAAGAAAGATTGTTCATAAAATATGGTGAAATATTGAAAAAGAAAGTAGAAATAAGTAACTTGCCGTGATCAGATGATTTAATTGCAACAAACAATTGCTGAATCTCATCAATGGTCGTCGAAGGAGGCGAGGCAAAATTTAAAAACAATTGCTAGCCAATGCTCAGACCACGTGACTATACGCAAACTGCGCAAACTCAGGAATCAATTTTGGGTACAAAATACGAACTTGAGAAATGGGTCTCGCTAAAGATTAATTTCGGCTCCATTATTAATTATCAATTCAATATAACATCCATGGACAAAAAACACAAATTTTGATTTTCAACAAATTGAGGTTAGTTCAAAAAAAACTTACCGGCAAAATACTTTCGATGGTAGAACACTGTTCCTAATCTAAACACAAAGAGGATTTGTTATAGTTATTGATTACGGAGAGCCGTAGAGAACGAACCGATTAAAGAACTTAGAAAACCGAAAAAACCGTTGTTTCTTGTTGTTTAAAGAAAACAATAAACCATAGTACCGGAAAAAAAGTAAAGATGGCGCCACATACAGCGTTTCCTGTTGTACACCCACTTTATTGAAAATGAAACACTTGAATCACTGGTTTGACTGATTGGCAACATTGTAGACTGAAAAAGTCATTTAGTGCCGGCATTCGGGTCGGTTCGGTTAAGCTCGGTGCTTTCGATCCTACCAGACCTTGCTATGCACTCTACAATGTTGCCAAATTAGTCAAACCAGAGATTCAACTGTTTCATTTTCAAATAATCGCTGTACATACCTAAACGTCATCATGTAATGTCAATTATATAGGTCAACGCTCCAATTACATGATGGGTCATGTGACCTTTGTAAATATGTGATAATTGCCGAGCAGATAATTGTCGCAAATATGTAATCAAATTTTTCTCGCCGTTACAATGTAGAATAGCGCAAACAATGCGAATCAACAGGTTCGGCGAGTTCCCTAAACGTCAACCAATACTAACCTCAAATTCCAGATTGTGTTCGAAAAAGTCTTATTTGCTCTCCTGGTCGATATTGACAGCACTGTTAGTTTTCTACAACGAATTCCTCGCGTACACCCTCAACAAATCGAGATGGCTCGAACCCAAATGCGTGAACCGGCAGGACTGCACGAAAATCCTCCTAGTAGCGGACCCCCAGATCATCGGAATCTACCAACGGGACCCGCCCCAACCCCGTTTTCTCGTCCCTTTTACCATATTCGATAGCGACATGTACTTGATCAAAACTTACTGGCGGGCTTTCAATTTTGTGAAGCCGGATCTGGTTGTATTTTTGGGTGATTTAACAGATGAGGGTTCCAGTGCTGATGACGGCGAATTCTACGGGTACGTCAGGCGACTTTTTAATATTTTTCTAGAAAAAGGAACATCTCAAGTTAGGGTAAGTCACTCTGCTATTATTTAAAACTAGCGAAATCAAGGGTTCTTTTTAGCACATATGGTTACCAGGTGACAATGATATTGGCGGTGAGGATTTCGAGAAAGTTTCCGTACCGAAACTCAAGCGATTTGAGAGAGCTTTTCAGCAACCCGACTTAATTTCTTACAAAAACATAACTTTTTTTAAAATAAACCGCTTAATTAAAACAATTCCCATTTTCAAAGACACGCGGGAATTTTATGACACCAGCAAAATTTTTATTGGTTTAAGCCACATGCCACTAATCTTCATGCCGTCGCTTTTTGTGGAAAAAGTTAGTTTTTCTCGTAAATTAACTAAACTAAAACGCCATTTTGCAGGTGTTATCGAAAATGCTGCCCCAAGTTCTATTTTCTGGACACGAACACAAATCCATGATAGTGAGCACGGATGCCTTACTGCGCCAAGACCGCCAGATCGTTCCTGTAACTCCCGACAATAACGCCGTTTTTGAGTACACCCTCGGGGCTACTGACATGTACGAATTTATTGTCCCCACGTGCTCTTACCGCATGGGCACAGATAAAATCG
The DNA here is from genome assembly GCA_951805265.1 of Schizotus pectinicornis. Taxonomy (NCBI): domain Eukaryota; kingdom Metazoa; phylum Arthropoda; class Insecta; order Coleoptera; family Pyrochroidae; genus Schizotus; species Schizotus pectinicornis. The sequence continues at coordinate 20,778,189 of OX638203.1, forward strand.
GTTTCGGTTACGCCGTTCTTGGTGCGTACCTCCCTAATTTAATTGAAAACTGATTATTTTTGTTGCAGAAAGAAACGAAATACGTTACACGGTGCTGTGGTCCCCGTCCCGCTTCCCACAACTGCGAAGCTATTTACTCCTAGTGTCGTGTTTTGTTTTTTGTACTTGCGTTATTTTTATTAGCTTTTGCTGCAGAAGAGCTATACCTTGGGGGCTGCGTCGTAAGTACCTGATGAAAGTACAAACTATTCTTGGTGTTTAGAGATGTAAAAAAAAATTAAGAGTTGCTATACAAATTACGCCTCTTTAATGCGAGTACAACTACAAATTACGTTGGTAGCACTGATTCCAAGTATCGAGGAATCGTTTGCGACTCTATTATTGTTTAATTTGAAATATTGCCGCTTGCATGTACAGTTGTCTGCTTTGATAATGTCCAGTCGCGGGTCACCTTCATGCCTTTTTTCTTCTCAATCTAGCTACCTATGTCTATTTTGATGACTGACAAAACCTAAAGCGGCCAAAGGCGATTAGACATTCTTAAAGGTGACTACTGTACGTGATATCAAAATAAAAAAATGAACGGATAAGGGCAAGTAGCGTGATAAGCGGGAATGGGAAAGCGATTGATTCCTTTTGCTGCTATAGTGAATCAACCGATGCAATTGGGTGGAGATGTGAGAGATGTAGGGTGGACTAACTACCATAGGATAATGTACCAAGCAGGTAAAGGGACATTCAACCTAAGAAAGGTATTGGAGACCGCCGATAGTGAACTTCAAAGTGCGCTGTTATACCATCCCGTTCCATTATTAACAGCGAGTAAGGGCGGTTAGTTGGGTGGATGAATTTTAGAAATGATCAACGACATGCTTCGCGGAGCAGACAAATTTGGACCGTTTGTAGCAGACTTTTTTAAAATAAAATTATGCTTATTTCTGCAACTTTTAAAAAATTTAAACAATTGCATTGTGATAGTATTGTGTTTATTTCTAATTTCAGCTACACTTTCATTTGGGAAAATTTAAAAAAAAAGATACATTTAATGAAATATCTTTAAGCAGAATCGGTTGAATCACTTAGCTGACTCACCCTGTATAACCAAAGCTGCTGATCTCAAACCCTATGTCGCTACTCGTCCTTTTATATCCATGTGTGATTGAAACAATCAGTATACATGTAGTTAATTGATGCTGTTGTTTATTAATGTTAAATTAGGAGTTTTCAATATTGTGTGTGGAAGGAAAGGGGAGCTATGCGAAATTAGTTAAGTTAGCAAAGAGCCCCTTTCTCCAATTAATACATTCCTGCGTTGAACCTGGTCAACGACGATGCGTTGCGTAGTTGATTAGCAAAGATTGATATCGTCGAAAAATCTACCGTCCTTTAAGCACTTTTTTAGTTAAATATACAAGTTTAAGAAATGTTGCTGCAGTCAGTGCGTGTTGTGCACTGAAGTTGATAGTTTATGTAGAAACATCTATTAGTGTAGTAAGTAAAATAACGATTATGTTGACGTCATAGACCACGTCCCTGATCAAGCTCAATTGTTGTGGCAAAAATTTGACTGGCTGTCTAATTTTAAGTTTTCAATTAGGGTGCCAAGTTTTTAAATGTTAAGCATAAAAAATGACACATTATGTAGATTAGGGATTTCAGGTAGTGTTTCCGTTTTATTGTGATTATTGCTATGGTTTTTTACAATTTCATATGAAGCAAGCAGGTTGTATATGCTGCGCATGCGCAACTACCGCCCGATGACAAATTGAGATTAGCAAATATTTTGCTAATATCGCCTACTTAAACAGGGTTTTGAGTATTACTGACCCACCAATTAAATCTATAGCAGTCAGCAGGTAGCTCTAGTTAAGGACACAGAGTACTTTAAATTTAAGAATTTGTGTTCATTTGCCACAGCAGCACCTCTGTGAGGGCGAAGCCTTATCTGTATCCTAGTTCAAACTTATTTTACTATAACAAATAGTTACGTGTAGCATGTTGAACCATGCGACAATCAAAATGTAGCATTTTTCTTCTCAAAGCGGCTAATATTCCATGTTGTCATTCCTTAACGCGGAGCTGCAATTTGTAGTGTTATTTTTACGACTTAACTGCAATGTAATGTTGTAGACCAACAAAAAGTCTAGAATAATTATACAAAATTTTTGTTGTTTTTTTAGGTTTTAAGAAAATTGGATTTTATTACATCAGAACCTGTAGCCAAATAAACTTTTAACAGTTTCACTTGTTATTTATAACCATATGCCTTTTCTGTAGTTACTCGGGGAGTGGGAGCCAAAGGAAGGTGCAAGTTGTTAAACATAACATCTTTCTTCAATCTTTATGTTGCCTGAATGTATGTACAACAGAGTAGATAACTATAATAGAAATTATATGAAAGCGAATAATTTTATCTCAAAATAAAATAGATAATAATATCACTAATTGTTAACATTCAAATCAGTCGCGTAATTAACACAGCAATCAACAGTAATAAAACAATGCGCTACATCAATAATGAGTTACATATCTAGAGAATGAAAAACACGTTACGTTTATACAAACAAATGGAGATCGCCACCCAAACGGCCGTCCCCCACAAATTCATTAGCAAATAAGCGCCGTGCGTTTCGCTAGTGGGAGTCCAAGCAAAGGGAAACGTGTTCTTAAATAACTCGTGACCTACGTACAAAACGATCGCGTTCATGCCGGGGTAGAAGAACGGGCGCCCTCCCCACTTTCTCAATATATCGACCAGAACAAACAACGTCGTCTGGATAATGAACGCCATTCCGGACAACACCAGCACAAACGATAAAGACCACAACTGTTTGTTCAGCGGAATCAGGCCGTCGTCCTGTTTGAACTCGCAGAGGGCGCCACCGACGAGAGCCTAAAATTTACCGATTTACAACTTCAGCCTCTCCCAAAAATTGCCAAGTTGACTCCACACTTACCGAAATTACGCCCCAGATGACCCAGCGGATCACCTTAGCCTTCACATTTTGATAGGTGTTTAGGGTGCGGCCGGCCTGGACCCCCAAATACACCGTCAGCACCGACGTCAACGTTCCCAACAACCCTAAAACATGATTAAATTTGAAATTTAAAAATGGCGTTCAAGCCGTACCGACGTCAACGTCTCCAACAACCCTAAAACACGCGCAGATTGGAATTAAATTTGAAATTTAAAAATTGCGTTCAAGCTAAGAAGTTTCAAGACTGGCGAAGCGTCAGCAATTGTTACACAATAAACTGCCATTTTGTTAGATTCGTCCTGGCGCCTACCTTCTGGGTCAAAATAGAGGACCGTCTCGTAGATCTTCTGGCAAGCCGGAGTTTTATACATGTGTTCCCCGAATATCTGTCTGTCAATGTACCCGGCGACACCCCCCGTGCAGTTGAGGTATTTCCCCCCTAAATCGAGTCCCCCGGGCCCCAAATAGCCCCTCCCGCACCCCGGAACGTCGGCGAGAAACGTCACGCAAGTGTGTATGACCACCAGTGACGTCACAATGATCCATTGGGGCCACGCCACGAGAACGTCGTGAACGCACGAGATGTTCTAAAACAAAACTCGATAACGTTCGTCGACAAAGAAATTGCGTTACCTCGAGCTCAGTTCGTTTGGTGAAGGCGATTTCCAACATGGCAACAATTAAGTAAGTGATGCCCAATCTTTGGAGGACCCCGGGAAACCGTAATGAGGCGATGGTCGACAGGTTCTTGTTGGAATTTATCACGATTCCTAGTAAAATTAAAATGAGGGCGCGTCGGATCACGGCGAAAACTAGTTGGCGACGGGGGACGCCGCGACGCAGTTTGGCTTGAAGCGAAACGCTCAAGGAAACGCCCATCAACCAAAGAAACCTGGAGGAAAAACTTTAGATCTTCGGTTTGCGGTTTTTGGGAAATTACCAAGGGAAAACTAGGTCGGCTACGGTGATTCCGTTCCATACTGAGTGTTTGAAAAACCAGTATTGACCGCCTCCGTAGTTGACGAATATCATCACAATTATGCAGAAGCCGCGGAAGACATCGATTGACTTGATCCGGTGCGGGTGCTTCCGGACTGTTGGTGTTCGTTCGATCACTAGGGGCGTCCCCGCCGAAGATCCCCCCAAATCCTGAAATAACCAGCTCTAAAATAGTTTCGATTTTTTCAAATGGGGGGAAAATTTTTCTCACATTTTCAATATCCGAGTGCCACGTAACGAACCGCCTCAGCCGCCCTGAATTCTTGTAAATGCACTTAACCATGTACCAAAACGTGCCGAAACAGAACAACACTATAAAAGCGGTTAAAATTGCTGCAAAGAATTTGTTAAAAAAAGAACTAACTTCCGGGGAATATTTACGTAAATAGGCGTTATCCGCGGGTTCCTTGATGTACGTTTGTGAGCATTTCCGGGTGATATTCCACCCGTAGCGGTAATGTTCGTAAAAGAGATTCTCAAAACTGAAAGGGCGCAAATAACAAAAAACATTTGACAAATATTTACGCTTCCTCACTTGCAGGCAATATTGCTTTCGGTGGTGTAGCGCAGGTTCATTGGGGACCTCGTCGAGACCAACACGGAGGTGTTGGCTTGGGGCCCAACTACCGTAACGTTAGTCGGGTCGCATTTGTGGCATTCTGCGTACTGTCCCACGATCGTGACGACTTCATCGAGGTAGTTTCTTATGTCGATGCAGGCTTCGTCGTAGACGAGATTCGGGTCGCGTTGCAAACACTTTTCCACGTTCTTGAACAACATTGTGCTTTGTTGGAAAGTTGTGCGCAACAGGGAAATTACGCCATTTGTTTCAGATTAATTTTCTTTTCAACTTGTTTGAATATCGAGCGTTGTCTTCGAGATAACGAAGATTTAGCCGAGAGTAAACTTCGAGAATTTGTTGACAATTATTCGGGGCAAACCCACCAATTTGAGGACTTTGGGCCGCACAAACAAAACGTCATATGATGACAATCACAACATGACTCATTGGGTCCATTGTTGCCAACCGTACAGGATCTCTGCTGAATTTGGTACAGACTATCCTCCGTTATGTGGCCAAAACTTAAAACTAGTGAGTCACTAGAAAACTTAGGAGAGCAATTTAGTAGCAAAGTCAGGTAAATAATTAAATTTTTTCAATTAATTCTCTCATAAAAAATTTGTAATGTGGTGACATTTATATCTCAATTGTTGGTAGTTCTGCTTTAGACCAACTTTTATTTTGGTTGTCAGTGGCGTACCTACCATAAATTCCAAAAATATTCTTAAAATCAAAGAATTCTCCAACAATTCACATTTACCACCAGAAATGACCTAATGGCCCATAAAGAAAAACTGAAGCCGCTTGAATAGCTGTTATTTATTAAAATAGTTGAAAATACGACGTTATTGCTGTTAACTATGCAATGTTAAAGATAAGATAACAATATAGTAGAATACCAAGCTACACGAAATAAAATCCGGTTAAAATATCATAGTTACTGGCGAGGCGGCAAATTGTAGCCGTGCTGCGGCGAGGGTTGCGTGTAAGTTTTCGAATATGGATTTGTCTGCCCTTGTTGATACACCCCTGGCGGGGGGTGCCCGTACTGCTGCGTGGGGTACGTGACACTGCTCTGCTGCGGATTGGAATAAGCGTTGGAGTTGGGGACTTGCGACGGATCCACCGCCGGCTGTCCATACCTAAAACGTGATGTCAGAAAAAAAATTGGCGCAATCCCAAGAACTCACCCGGCGTAAGAGTATTGCTGCTGGGCATATGGCATGTTGGTGTACTGCACCGGATATCCCCCGGTCGAGGTCCTGTTGTAATAATCGCTTAAATTATGGTGACTCCCGGTGGAAGAAGGGACTGATTGGGGAATTTGGTTGGTCCCTTGTGCTACCGGCACTGACTGAGGTCGATTCATGTCGCTTGTGGGCGGCGTTGGGGTCGGTTGGGGCACCTCTTTCTGCTCCTCGTTGCCATTGACTTGAACCTTGTCTTTGAGTGGGTCAAATTCGCTCGAATTCACCTTGTTCAGGGGGTTGTTCGCCCCGTTTACGTCACCTGAAGGTCTCGCTTCCGGCTCTAGCAAACACTACAGTTAAATCGTTATTTACACCTAAATGGGTGATACCTGGAGCGGGAGCGGCGGGGGCAACTTCCTGAATTTCCAGCGAATCCAGCAATTGGTTAACATGGTTTCTGATTGCCCGCAGTTGCTGTTTCAATTTAATCACGTCGCTTTGCGAAATCACACTAGTTGTCTCGGTTTTAGTATCACCCATTAATAGTATTTGCAGCTTAAGGATCCGGCTGCATTGGATAGCAAAGGAGAGATCTGAGCTGTCAAATATTGTAATGAGATCGCCATCTGCAAAATGAGTTAGTTGAAACGTTGACCTTATCGTTGGAATGCGTCGCATATTTGACACTCTTTAATTGGGGCGTTTCGAAAGGGTCTTAATTAGATTAGCAGCATACCCTCGTCCTTGTACTTGATGGTTATGTCGTCGTTTGCCGATAATTTGCCCCGAAACACTCTTTGCATCATCAAAACGAGTTCATCGTACGTGATTGCTTCATTATGTATGGAAATTCGACGAATATCATCCCCCAGTTGGACTTTTATGATTAATTTGCCGCTCAGGTCTAGCTCGCTTTTCGAGTCCATACTTGCAGCGGGCCCACTTGAAAACTCACTGGATTGTAGCTAGGCCGGCCCTGAACGAGCACACAACGTAATTTCGTACTCACAACCGATCAAAATAAGATGATAAGAAAAAACTTGCAAGGATTAAACTTCGGCGAGTTGTCAAACAGATGTCAATGAACTGCTTGAACTGTCAACAGGGTTGTCAGTATCAGTTGTCAAGCGACGGCCGCCAACAGCAGATCTGCAAATGTTACTAGAGCGAATTAAAATTAAGTTTAAATTTAAAATTTAAATTTAATTCAGGAATTATTAATCTTAATTATTTGCTTTCAATTCTTCAATCGGGCTATTTAAAAAAAATTATTATTCATTTTAGATAGATTTTCTTGCTAATTTTAATTTATCTTCACGTTGGTACTGCAATTGTTTACGTCCGGCAAGGGACGCAAATTTGTTGTTTAATTGCTAATTACTGTATTAACAACAACTTAAAGCCGCATTTGGCTTGGAATGAGCGTGGATGTGATGCGGAAATGTGAGTGAACACTTTAAAAGTTCAAAACTCGAAATTTTTAACCCTAACCTCACTTCCAGCCCCCAACATGAAATCCAATAAAGAAGACGAAAACGGGGCCGAACCTTCAGCCCCCATCTCCAAAAAGGGCATTTTGACGTCGTTCAAAACCGGCAAGTCGATGGAAATTCCAGATTCCGATATTGTAAGTTTTGCACATTTCAAGGTTATTTAATGCGACCCCTCGTTTTCAGTTGGGACGTTGTCGCTTCGTTTCTGAATTCGAGAAACTTAACAGGATCGGAGAGGGTACTTACGGCATCGTTTGTACGTTGTAATTAACAATTTGCCACTTTTATCTAAACAATGTCTTCTTTAGATCGCGCCAAAGACACGATTTCTGACAAAATTGTAGCGCTAAAAAAAGTGCGGATGGACAGGGAACGTGACGGAATTCCAGTCAGCAGTTTGAGGGAGATTCAAGTGTTATTGCGCTGCCGACACGAAAATATTGTCCACTTAAAAGAAGTAGTTGTAGGAAGAAGTTTGGAAAGGTACCGATTTTTTTTTTTAATTTTTCCGAAATAACAATTTCTTTCTGTAGCATTTTTCTGGCAATGGAGTATTGCGAACAAGATTTAGCCTCCCTTCTGGACAACATGCAAGCGCCGTTTACTGAATCCCAAGTCAAGTGCATAATGCTTCAAGTTTTGAGAGGATTGCGATATTTGCACCACAATTTTGTCGTGCATCGAGACTTGAAAGTTTCCAACCTGTTAATGACCGATAAGGGTTGCGTCAAAATTGGTAAGTTTTTCTTTTAGTCAAAAACAGCGGTAATAAATTGTGTTCCTTAGCGGATTTTGGACTGGCTCGTTGGTTTGGGGTTCCCCTGCGTCCGATGACCCCTCACGTGGTCACATTATGGTACCGGGCCCCCGAATTGCTCCTTCAAGCGCCCACTCAAACCACCAGTGTTGATATGTGGGCTGCTGGTTGCATTTTGGGAGAACTCCTTGGCCACAAACCATTACTACCGGGACGTTCCGAAATTCAACAACTTGAGCTCATAGTTGATTTGCTGGGTATTTAGGTTCAATTGTCGAAGTTTTTGGTTAATGAAAAAAATTTTAGGAACTCCTTCCGACGCAATTTGGCCGGGTTTTAGTGAACTTCCTGCTCTAGAGAATTATTCCCTGAAGCAGCAACCGTACAATAACTTGAAGCAACGCTTTCCTTGGCTGTCAGCTGCTGGTTTACGGTTGTTAAACTTTTTGTTCATGTATGATCCTAAAAAGCGTGCTACAGCCGAAGAGTGCTTGCAGAGCAGCTATTTCAAGGAACCGCCATTGCGTAAGTTAAAACACGAAGATTTTACGGCAATTTTAAAATTAAATAATTGCAGCTTGCGATCCCAAGTTAATGCCGACGTTCCCCCAGCACAGGAACATTAAGGGTGGCAAGAGTTCAGCGCCCTCAGACAGCGGCAACACTGGCGCTGGAGACCAAACCAACAATTTGCCCGCTATTTCGGATTTAGTAAGTTTTTTTCTGGTTTGTTAAGTTATTAATTGTTTTTTTGCAGTTGGGCTCGTTAGTTAAGAAACGACGAATTGAGTAAATTTACTTGACCAAGTTTTGTGAGAAACAATTAATGTTGATTTAAGTGAGTTTTCTGTAATAAAAGTATTGACAAGCAGCCAAAAGTTCTCGCCAATTTTATTTTGTCTTAATTAACTGATTAAGTTGAAATTATCGAAAAATCTCACGAGTATTACATGTTTGCTAGTACGGTTCTGTACGGTCGAAGGTCGGATAACAGAAACAGGGAATTTCGCTGTTCTATTGGTAGTAGTGCTGCAGAGTTTGTACTAGATTTGGAACATCATTACCAATACAACAACGAAATTCCCTACTTACGTTAGTAAAATTTCTACTAAATACTAGCAAAAAATGTATTATATTAAAAAGTATTGTAATTTTTTGGTAAATAATTAATTTTTGATAGCGGCTTTTTTTAAAATTTGGTACCCTCGTGATATAGAAAATTATGACAACAAAAACTAGAAAGAATAAATCAATCCGTGACTATTATTATTATTATTTACTTATAAGAAAAATGTAGATATTCGTAAAAATTATCAAAATGCAATGTATTGAAGAAACATGCCGGATCTAATGTAAGTTAGATCTTAACTGTTGGCAGCACTGAGTGGCAACATTTCTCCCCTAGATAATTTCACCATTTGTCTTCGCCGCGACGTTATAAAACGTAAATGTTAACGCGTGGTAAATTCCAAAATAAACTCGTTATTTTAGTATTTTGTACAGAAGAGAGTCCTAACTATTACTATAATGCTCTTAAACAGCTAACACAACGTTTTGTTTGCCAATCTGCAACGTCAGCCCCCATTTTCTGAACTTATTTTCCAGCCGGTGTTTGAGGTTATATCGACTTTGCCGCAAATAATCGGTGTCCAGCATGGAAACAACCAAGGAAACAACCATGAATTTCAGTGCAATCAAGCAGAAAATAATAAAAACCGAGTAAGTATTTTCTTAAAATCCGGGCATGTTCTGGTGCTGCATTTATATCAAAATGATTTTACCTAACCTCACTTTTTGTGCAAATACAAATTTTTACTTTTCACTTGTAATGCAATTCGGTTTTCTCATTAATGCTTAATTTATTTCAGCGAGATCCTCCAGAAGTTTCAGGAAAAGATCGAAGAGGTGACGAAATTGCAGAAAGCACTAACGTTCAAAGATGCCGAAATAAAAAAATTAACTCTGGAAAATGACCGGCTGTCTTACAATAGCAATAATTACGAAGCTTTATTAACCGAACATTCAACCTTAAAGAGGGAGACCGTTCGGTTAGAAAAAGAATATCATGACACAATCAACACTTTACAAATAAAATTGCAAACGGCAAATCAGGAGTTGGAGATCAGCACAGTTCATCCGCGTAATTCTCCCAAGTCCAAAAGGAACGTTGATGAAGAATTTGAGAAGTTGAGGGAATCTTACAACAAACTACAGGCGGATTTTGAAGATTTACAAGTAACATCCGCCCTGGTTAATGAAAAATTAAACCTTCCCAAAGAAGAGAATAAGAAAATCAAGGAGGACCGGGTGAAGTTTGCGCAAGAAAACGCGAAGTTGAAGGAAAAGATTGGGGCGCTGACAAAACTGAAAAGTAATCAAGAATTGGAGACCTATGAATTGAAGAAGCAGCTTCATGACTTTAAATATTTGGAGGTACAGTTGGTAAGGTAATAACGATAATAATAGTAACAAAAATATTTTAGGACGATTTTGCGAAATTGGGGAAATTAGAAGAACAATTGAAAGAAACACAAAAACAGTTGGAGGAAGCAAAAGGGCAACGTCAAGAAAATCGTGTTATATTGGAAACCTTGCATGCTGAAGTTGCAACTTTGAAAACGAAAAATTTCAAATTGGTGAAAGAGAATGAGGAATTTGAGAACAAATTTTTGCTTGTGCGTCAAAATGAAGGAAGAATTGAGGAGTTAAAGGAACAACTGGAAATGACCGCAAAACATAACGAAACCTTAATTCAGGACAATGAGAGATTGGCTCAAACATTGGACGAATTTAAGGCAGAAAATTTAGAATTACAGAACAAATTGAGGAATGACGCCGCAAGCCCCAGTGACAGTTACATTAGGGAAATATGCGAAGAAATGAAGAAGACTACAATTCTTATTTCACCGGTAGAAGACGATATTAGTGAGTTTTTCTCTTTAAGTTGGCTAGTAATACTAAAAAAAATTTTGTAGGTGAAGATTTGATGTTACCACCCCCAAGTGTTCCAGTAATCACAATTACTCCACCCACCCCAATTCTCACCAACAATAAAGAATTTACTTCCAGTGGATCATTTTCGATTTCCAGTGATGTCAACGTTGTAAAGCAAAAAGTCAAGAGGAGAATCAGAAGAGTTAAGAAAAAGAAGAAGGTCGACTTGTTGGCAACTCTGCGAGCTTTGAAGAAGGCCAACATTAATTTCACCATTAGCAGCTCCGATATAGTTTCGCCTTTGCATTTCCACCACAACTCCCGCTCTTCCAGCAGATCGCGTCCATCAACTTGCAGTGAAGCTCCACGCGTGCTAAACCTAAAACAAGAAAGCAAATACGTGTACAAAGAGTTGAGTTGTAGTGCGGATTGCTGCAGTGGCAAATCGTATATGGTGCTGCAAAATGATGACGAAGATGGGCCTTTGTTGGGCTTTTTGGACATAAAAAGCGAAAATTCTACTGTTGACGCGCCTGTTTTAGGTGCGAGTGAAGAGTACTGCCGCAAACTAAGAAACTTTGGGAAACGACGCGAACAGAAAAAGGATGTAGGTAAAGGAAATGTGATTAAAGGGAAAAAATACGCCGAAAAGAGAATGGAAACGAATCGTTTAGAGCAAGCTCTATCAAGTTTCGAGTTGGTTGATCAAAATCCTTTGTTAGCTAATTACGACCCTATTTTTTCGACTGTTTCAAATGATAACTTCGCATTAAGACCCCCAACTTCATTACCTAATAGCCTAGTGTCAACTTCGCCACGTGACACGACGTTAACGGGTGAAACTTCATCAAATAGATGCTTAGAAGGCCTTGAACCCTCTACGTCAAAATGTGAGTCGGATTTACAACCCCGAACTTCGGACAGATTAAGCTTAGGATCAACGCGACAAGCAAAAAGATTGTCTCATTCAACAATGTCAATTTCTTCGAAAAGATTTTCTACATCAATGTCAACTTCAAAAATAACTAGTAGATTGCCTGCGACCGAGCCAGCATTGTTAACTTCATCAAAGCGGTGCCAGGTACAGTTGTCAATGTCAACTTCTTCAACGAAGTTGCTTGCATCCGAACCAACAATGTCAACTTCACCAGAGAAGTTGGTTGCATCTGTGTCAACCATGTCAACTTCAGCAGAAAATTTAACAGTACCAACCTCTTCTTCAGAGTCAACTTCTTTAAAGTTGTCTACATCAACAGTGTCAACTTCACTAACTAGAGCCTCTACTTCGGGATTAACAATGTTAAATGTATCAGAGAAGTTGACTACTCCAGAAGTAATATTTGATACATTACCAGAAGGGTTGTCTTCTTCTGAAGTTGTCGTGCCAAGTTTGTCGGAAACATCGCCCGTGTCAACTTCATTCAAAGAGTTGTTTGGGGACGACTTGTCGCCGACAACTTCGAAAAAATCATGTAAGCGGAAATTGACGCGGTTTAATGCAAAATCACGTTTGCGTACTTTTGATTCGTTTCATCAAAATTTACCTTTTGAAAGCGATAAAATATGTGATAATGAAACTGACAATGGCCCGGATGGGCACAAATCGGTTACATCGAGGCCTCTTGTCGAAACAGAAAACTTATCTGAACTACCGCATCTGGTGATTGGAACGCGAAAATCTCCGAGAACACCAAAACCAATCAAAACTGGACCGGAGGTTCCATTAATTAGTGAAAAGGGCACCAACAGCCCCACGTATAGGGATCCTGTAGCGATAAAAAAACGAATTGCGCGTACACCCACCGAAATTAGTACAAGTGTTGCAAAATTGAACTTAACAAGAACATCGCCGCGTAAACGCGCGTTTAAAAAACCAATTTGTGCCCGAGGGCGGGGTGCTAAATTGGTAACTTTGCCGGCGCCTGACGCTAGCGCCGATCCAGACAAAGTTGAGGAATATCCCGTTTTTGGGGCGCAATTGTTGGATTTGGGGGGTGGAATCGACTTTGCCAAACCCAGATTTGGGGAGACGAATCCAGAAGTGTCTGCGTCTGAAGAGGTTGGTTCAGATTGTAAGGGGGGTGACGAGGTTGGGTCAGATTGTCCTGCATCGCCGCCACCAGTTGAGCACAGCTATTCCGCAGCCGCGCCTAAGATCATACCATTGGAATTGTTAAGTCCGCCGCTGCCTACCGCTGGCGTAGAAACAGACGAAACCGAAGAATTGGCAATTGGAGTCAACGACGGTAACCCCAGTTTTGGGGTAATTGAAGCTACAAATACAGATTCAGGGTTGTGTGTATCTGAAGATAGTGATTCAGAAGATTCTCAAGCATCATGGATAGACGAGGATGAGTTAGAAGGTCCTCTGTCACCGCCATCAGTTGAACAAAGCGAGGGCGCAGCCACGCTGAAGAAAATACCATTAGAAAAGATTGAAACAATGCCACCAAGTAAGTATAGCTTTCAATATCTTTGTTGCGTTTATTTCTAACCTCAGCTAAAAATATACTCTTATTTGAAAAAATTAAACAAAAATTGATACATTTAATTAATTATCTTTAAGCTGACTCACCCTGTATACAGGGTGGGGCAATAGTGCGTCCGACTTCGATAGCTTGACTTCTATGATAGGTAGAAATTTAATTTCAAAACACGAATAAACTAAAGAAAGAAGTCTATAACTGGAAATTATTTTTGAACATACAGGGTGAGCCCAGACAATTATACAGGGGCAAGTGACATTATTCAATCCAATATTATTGCTGACTATTTCCATACCACTTGGATGTAGCAATTTTTTTTGTTCAAATAATGGCATCTGCAAATGCATGTTAAAAAAATCACTACAGTCACAATTATGAGTTCTAAGAAAAAATTATGTAAAGACTAGTTAGGAAACATCTGTAGAATATCTTTGAATCGTTTTAACTCTTGAAAAATTACACAGGGTGGCTAAATTTTATTTTTCAATTTAGAACTTTTTGAATCTAATTTTTTTTATTTGTTCAAATGGAACACCCTGTATATTTTTTAACGATATGATGTAGAGACAAAAAACCAACATTTTTTGTATGTACATTCCTATGGCTATTTGTAACCATTTTCGATTTATCGCTCAATAATTACAAAATTCAAGAATAATCCTAAAAAATTAGATGGTTTTTCAAATTACTCGACAGATAAAATGGTAATAAGTGCTCCAGATGTTTTGTTTATAAAAACAGTATAAGTTTTTTTAGTAAGTTCACTTTATGTTTGTATCTTGATCAATTTTGAATTTTATATTATCCGACAAGAAATACACTTTTATCGCAGTTACCTGTCGTCAGTTGTCATTTTTGAAACATTTGAAGTTTTTTGTAAAGTTATTTGGAAAACGATCTAATTTTTTAGGATTATTCTTGAAGTTTGTAATTATTTGGCGATATTTTGAAAATGGTTACAAATAGCCATAGGAGTGTGCATACAAAAAATGTTCGTTTTTAGTTTCTACATCATATTGTTAAAAAATATACAGGCTGTTCTATTTAAAAAAATGAAGAAAATTAAATTCAAAAAGTTCTAAATTGAAAAATTAAATTTAGCTACCCTGTGTAATTTTTCAAAAGTTAAAATAGATCAAGGACATTCCACAGATGTTTCCTAACTAGTCTTTACATAATTTTTTCTTACAACTCATAATTGTGACTAGTGATTTTTCTAACATGCAACTGCAAATGCCATTATTTGAACAAAAAAAATCGCTACAACCAAGTTGTTTGGAAATAGTCAGCAATAATATTGGATTGAAAAGAGTCTAGAGAAAGGCTCTGAAAAATCTTCTTTTACACACCACATTCCATTTAAAAAAAGTCACTCGCCCCTGTATAATTGTCTTGGCTCACCCTGTATGTTCAAAAATAATTTTCGGTTATAGACTTCTTTCTCTAGTTTATCTGTGTTTTTAAATCAAATTTTTACCCATCATAGAACTCAAGCTATCGAAGTCGGACGCACTATTGTACGCCTTGTATATATCGGTATACCGGGTGTCTCAACGAGAACCGCCGGTGCTTTTTTGCGTATTTCCAATGGAGTTAAAAATTTGAAATTTGGCAGAAATAAACTATAATTAATGCACTACAAGATGACATTATCATTTTCTTCTTTTTTTAAATGGTGTGAGTTTTTACTTTGGATCGCGATTTCATATCGAAATATTCACCTCATCTCTTTGATTTTCTTCAAGCTCATGATCACGACCTCCAAGATTGATAACCATTAATTGAAATATTTTTATATCAAACCGTTATTGAATTACATGGATTTTTAAATTTCAGCCCTCAGGGGATTTTTTGATTGACAGATGCCATTTTTGGGGCGCCAGTTTTGCGGATAACCGCATTAGGTTTTATAATGGTCTCACCATTGCAAATATCTTTGAGTAGGTACCGCTTTTAAGTCATAAATAACCGAACCGTTTACGCCTCATTGTCATGAAATTTTACTGGTTCAGTAAAGCAGTCGTGTCATAAATTCGTCAAAATCCCGCGAACTTCTTAAAAACACAATTAGCGATAATTTCACTACAAATTTCAAATTTTTAACAACAGGAACGTATACCTGGCGGTATTACGAACATAATAATAATAAAAAAATATATTGAAAATTTCTGAAAAAGCACTTTATGGCGTCCCGACGGCGCATGGAATTAATTATAAAGCAAACAACGACGCCACATTGTAGCGCATCCATTAAAGTTTATTTCTGCCAAATTTCAAATTTTTAACTCCATTGGAAATACGCAAAAAGGCACCGGCGGTTTTCGTTGAGACACCCGGTATATCGCAGAAGTACAATAATTTTTTTTCTCAGGCAAAGTCGTGGCTCTGCTACAAAAACTAATTAACTACTCGAAAGAAGAGAAAGCTCTCGACGAGGTGGTAGGTCAATTCTTAGGTGAAGAGCCCGCGTTCATAGCAGAGTAAGTTGTTGAAAATTACAGTTTCCTGTTTTATCGTCTTCTTCTTCCAGAGTTATCCTCGAGAGAATATCGGAAGATTACCACGATAAACCTGACAACGTGCACGAGACCCCTCACGCGCCACTCTTGACGGAAACGCAACGAATCATGCTCGGTTTCATGTTGAGACTCGAGAAGAACAATGTCAAAACTATTGACCATTTCCTCCTTCTCGCCGAACGTGAATTGTTGACTTGCAAGGATTTAGAGCCGATGGGGCCCATAACCAGACTCTACATGGCCATTTGCAAACTCAAAAAGGATTTACACAGAATGCGACGATTGTGTTGCGAAGTTTTCTATTTTTGTGGCGATCTCGCTTTGCCTTTCTTCTACACCGTTTTAACTTCTTGGACCGAAGTACTGCCACATGCAATCGAAGGTAGTAAATGAGAAAGTAGTTACAATAAATTTGGTGTTGTTTTTTTTTTTTTTTGAACAGATGTTCCGTTGGCGAGGGTGTTGGTGCAACTTATCCACATGAAGAACTGCAATACGCCTGGCTATAATTCGATGCCTTTGCGGGATTTGCTGGGGAAATTCTATAGATACCCCATGGAGAGGTGGAGTAGTGACGAACTTTTTCAGGAATTATTTGACAGATACCAAAGTAAAAAAATATTTGCTTTTTTTCCCGGGAATTTACGTTGTTTTTTGCAGGAAATCCCGTGAGATCGTCGGATTTTGCGCTACTGCTGCTTTGTAAACACCACCCAGAAAAGTGGGTGCATGACAAAATCCATCAATGTTTCAAACCGTTTGTCGACAAAATTACGACAGACAATTTTAAAGCTACTGTGATCATTTTAGTAGGTAATTTAAGCCATAGATTTAGTAAAACGTCGGAGTTTCATAGCGGCATTAGGGAATGGTTTAGAAGTCTCATTGGAGGTAAGAGGGAGATCTGAAGATAATCAGGGTTTATTAAATCGCCAATTTACAGAAAACACCACGGACGTCGTCAAGAGGAGCGTCTATTTATGCTTAAACAGGCTTGGAAGAACCGCCTAGCGAATTCTAGTTACTATTCAATAAATTAATAAAATAAAGTGTAGGTGTTTCTCTGACCCAAACATCGAATATGGCGATTTTCCCCTATTATTGTTAATGCGCATGCGCTGTCCGCACTAGTTTCAAATTCTATAAAGACTGCGAGATCTTCCCGAATTTTATTAGGCTTATTTACATAACAATATACAACGAACTGCTCATTCTGCTGACATAACGAATTCAACCTCTGCAGTTCTCATCATATTCGATTGATTTAGAGAAAATTTATTTGAAGTTGACGGCTTCCCCGATTCTCTTGTGTGGAAAAGTGGTCCACGGGTCGCAACTTCTGATTTGCTTTTCTAAATCGTTGGAGTAGATATCGGCGGTCAATTCCTCAAACGGAATCTCTTTGTCAGCTTTCGCTTTCTTTGTAGCATCGTCGACGACTTGGCGAATCTCGTGGTCAATGGCCTAAAACAACATAGTCAAAAAAAATTGGTTAAAGTCCACAAACACTTTTTCCGTACTTTTAGTTCATCTGCAGTGACGAGATTGGTCGTGGTAATCTTTTCTTTGAAAGAAGTGATCGGGTCTCTGGTTTGGCGCACTTCCTGAATCTCGTCGCGCGTCCTGTAACTCGTTCCCGGATCGGACATGGAATGCCCGGAATACCTACATAACACAATAAAGCGTCCTTTTTTCGTGGCGGAGACTGACCAATTACCTGTAGGTGGCCGTTTCGAGCACGATGGGCCCCTTCCCGGTGGCGCAATGGTTAACCGCGTACCTCGCCGCTTCCCTAACGGCCAACACGTCCATACCGTCGACCCAAATTCCGGGAACTACGTCGCCCCTGGTGTAGTAAGCGGTGTTGGCGGCCGCCCTCTCGGCGCTGGTTCCCATGCCGTAACCGTTGTTTTCGCAAACGAAAATGCACGGGATGTTCCACAATTTCGCCATATTGAACACTTCAAAAATTTGGCCTTGATTAGCGGCGCCGTCTCCGTACAAAGACACGCAAACCCCGTCGGTTCCCTTGTACTTGGCGGCTAACGCAATACCAACTCCGAGGGGCACCTAGGAAAAATTTGCAAGTAGTTAAGAATTTTAATTGGGGGGTTAGTTACCTGCGCCCCCACAATGCCATTTCCGCCATAGAAGTTTTCGGTGTACATGTGCATGGAGCCGCCTTTGCCACGGGCGCAGCCGCTTTGGCGGCCGCAGAGCTCCCCGAGTACCCCCAAGTGCGGAACCCCCATCAGCCAGGTCCAGCCGTGGGCCCGGTAGGCCGTTATGACCGCGTCGTGGGGCCTCAAAGCCGCTTTAATGCCGACGGCGACGGCTTCTTGGCCGGAATATAAGTGGCAGAAGCCGCGAATGATTTTTTCTTTGTACAAATTACCCGCGCTGGTTTCCATTCGGCGAATAGTGTGCATTTCCGTGTAGAATTTGAGAGCGTCATCGCGGGATAGAGTTGCTGAAGTTGAAGGACCTTGTTCGAGTTTGTGCAGGCGGAAAGCCTGAAAATTGCGGTTTAAATTTTGAGTCGTCCCAGGTGGTGGTGGTAAAGACTCACTTTCGTTTCAAAGCTGGCTTCGGTGGCGAAGTTGTTCTTCGAGGTGGAAATCAAGCCCAGAGCTTTCTGGAAATTAAATTGTTAACAACTGGTGATTGAAATTGCCAATTGGGTTTACAGTGAAGAAATTTCTGCGGATAACTTTAGTCATTGCAGGGAAATCGATAGCGTTTAGACCTTAGTTTAACCTTGTCTGAACCCCGGCTGAACATGTGCCAAATATCGATTTAAGGGAATACTCACATTTTGGGTTAGCACCTTGCGGCCGAAGGTTTTCGCACAATTTGGCAACATTTTAGAGCTTTTTTTCGAAATTTGAACCGAGAAGTTGCCCTACGATGTCCTTTGGTGTTGGTTATGGAAAGGTCATTCGCGCAATCGGCGCTCTTCGGACGTTACGACACACGTTCCGCCCCATTCACTCGCATAAGATTAGAAGAAGATAAAAGTAATGGCGTAAGTTTGTCGACGATAAATTGAACATGTGATCTTGACAGCTGTCACTGTGGTGCGAAGAAACTTTCCAATTTTCTTCAAAAATTGATTACAATAAGAGGAAAAGAGTGTAAGTGAAGCAAAAACAGAGTCGTAAACACTTATTTTATTACACGACTGACTATTTTTAGAAGCATTTACTTCTACATTACGTGGCTATTTTAACCTCAAAAATTTCTAAACCAAATTAAAATTCCTTTTATTTGAGTATATTTTTATTAAAAAGTCGTTTTATAAAATTCATATAAATGCAAAAGGGACTTGTACAGAGATCTGCGCTAAATGCGTGAAAGTTCAATCAACTTTACGTCTCTCATTAAAAAACTGCCCTTACAGCCCTTACTACTTTTGGCAAATCTTACGTACATTTAAAACTAAACAGTCATTACATAAAGTTTTATATTACACAGTTAGAGGCCCTTGGTCCTGAACATCATTTCCGGTAAGCTAGTCTTGCCCACTGCCAAAGACATTTTAAAAGTCTCCAATAATTAATTCTTTGGCACAGCTTTTAATTCAAAAATGATTATTAAAAACTTAACTGAAACATGTTTCTTTTCTAATGTGCGAGGTGGCACGATTAAGAAAATCTGAAATGCGATGAAACTTTCTTCTTGTGTTGAGATTATGTGCGCCAATGCAAACAGCGCATGCGTAAAGTAATAAATTACTAATCAGTGGAGTGGTGACTTCATTTTTTAATCTTTATATGACAACCACTCATAACTTAATGGAATTGGAAAAATTCACCAATTCTCTTAAGATTCACTAGAAAGAACATTCGTCCGACGACACGTGTTGATTGTCTCCAGTTCAAATAATAATATTCAATAATAGTAAATATTCAAATAAAGCTTAATCAGATTGTTCCCAAAAAAAGGGGTTAACTCGGTAGTGTTAATAGTTCAAATCATCATGGTAAACAGAAAATTTAAATTTACTACAAAAGAATTTGTGGAAGTTGACCAGGCGACCAGTAATCTCCATTAGCCCGCTACAATAGTACAATAATCTTGTTGTAAATAAATACATGAATAATGAGTAATTAAATGAACGTCGTAGGTCAAGGTTTAATGTGATGATTTAGTTCCTACCAATCAGCGATGAGGAAGTCCTCGTCATGATTGTTCTCAATGAAAGGCGGCATCTACAACTATTTATGCCATTGAACTCTATTTAGGTCGCTCCACTGGAGTAAACCAACACGTGTCGTTCAGTTAAAAAACCAAAAAACAATGAATAAAAACTACTCAATAATAAATAAAAAATCTCCCAAAAATGTGATGTTGTTGGCAACAACCAACTATGCCCTGCACAGTCGAATTACAACCTTTCGGTTCTAATACTGCTTCATCTTCTACAAGTCGTTTTCGGTTATCAATTTGACTTCACCGTTATTCTTCGTCGTGACGACATCCTTGACAACCACCGGATTAAGCGCCATTTCTTCATCAGCTCCCGTTTTCTCTTCCTTCGATTTTCTGCACAAAAACCCAAAACAGTCGAAAAACCAGCAAAAGAAATTAACACTCACTTTCCGAAAGCCTCGCCCTCTTCGATCGTTTCCGGCAGTTTCTTGTTGAGGGTCTCCGGCAGCACCAGGGAGAGAACGCCGCCGATCAACGCCAGCAAACCGAAGATAATCAGGGGGAGCGGCCCCCAAATTTTACCCTAAAATTCGTTTTTTGTTTACTCTATCCGTAATTGCGACAATTAGTTAAGGGTAAAAGTTGCGCGTACCATGACGTTGATGTAGGGTGCAGCTATGGAGCCGACACGGGCGCAAGTCGAGCCAGCTCCGAGTCCCGCGTTTCTTATTACAGTCGGGAATTGTTCCGTGGAAAAAATGTAAACTGCCCCGTAGCTGGCGGTGATCGCTAATTTTCCGATCATGGCTAACGTCACCACTAACCATTGCTGACCTTCAACAAAAACAATTGTGTAATTATTGTGGGTTGCGGAAGAGGCGACAATTACTGTGAGGGATGGCCATAGTGAGCAGGAGAGCCAGGCCGGCCGTAATCATACACCCGCACATGATTATCTTCCTCCCCCACCGGTTGAGAGTAAACATCAAAAATATGTAAGCGGGAATCTCAACTGCCCCTGAGATAACGAAGTTGATGTAAGGGTCGCCGGCCAAATTATTGGTGTTCCAGGAGAGACCGTAGTAAGTTATGTTGTTGGCGAACCTGGAAGTTAGATTAGTTTTTAACAAATAAAGTTGATAGCAGCCAAAAAAAATTACCAATCAAACAATATGATGAGGGAGCGCTTCCGCAAGTTCGGATATCTGAATATGTCCAAGACCGTCGCTTGTTTTTCATTTGGGTCGGCGGGCGGTTTCGATTCTTCAACTAACAAACTGTCCAACTGTTCGTCAGTTACCGTCAAATTGTTCTTTTTGGCCGCAAAGTGGATGATTTTCTTGGCCTCTGAAATGCGGTTCTTGTTGATTAACCACCTGGCCGACTCGGGGATGCACCTTCAAAAAGCAAAAGGGATGCTTTAAAGAAGTCTCGGGCAGTAACGACTCGTCAAAATTGATAAAAACAAAAGAATTTTCTTTGAAATTTTCCTTCAAGTTTCTTCATTAAAGTAACATAACAATTTGTTTGGAGTAGCGACGCAAATATTATTATATATGGCAGGTAGGTATACATTGTGGAGGCATAAAAATGGCACATTTTCTCTAATGTCAGATAAGAACTTAGGCCAATAACCTTTCTGATTTAACTTTATATCAATGGGGTCACTAACTACTAAATATGGCATCTAACTAAGTGTACTGTGCCCTTTTTAATAATAATTTTTCGAGTGTTGTAATTTCCTCTAACTAATAGCTCTTAAGACATTCCATTAACTGAACAACGTTGCCAAATAGGTAATGTGTTATATCAGGTTGACTTGTTATGGTTCTACTTCGTAATCTAGAAAATTGCCTTGTTAGTTATGCAATGTTTACTATATCGACTTTAATTGTTAATTATAGTTATTGCTATCAATGCAATAAAAGTTCAACGCTGATTCAACCATCAATTTTTCCTTATCTTAATCGTACAGTGTTGCCTGAATAATATCAGTTTTTTCAGATTGTATGTACACCCGGATGATCTGTAAATGAAACTCTTGAATCGCTGGTTTGGCTGATTTGGCAACATTGTAGACTGGTCTGGTAAGATCGAAGGCACCGAACCGACTTTGCCCGGCGTTCGGGTCGGTTCGGTGCCTTCGATCTTACCAGACCAGTCTACAATGTTGCCAAATCAGCCAAACCAGCGATTCAAGAGTCTCATTTACAGATCATCCGGGTGTACATATTTTAGGACCTCATAGAAGTCTGTGGCTCAGTTTTGTCCAATTAAGAACTATTACTATTATCTGAAGGATTTTTAATCTCTTCGCGCGTTCACCAATGTCCTTCAGCTTCAAAGAAACTAGTTTTGAGTTGCATGAATTACCGCTGAGGAATTGGGGAGCTGCCAATTCTTGTTGGAACTTACCACCAGTAGCAGAAGAACACTAAACCGGGAATGGTCAAAGCCAGCTGAAGATTCCTCCAGTCCGTAATATAAAAAGCAAACAACGCAGTCAACATATAACCCCCCGAAAAAAACATATGACAAATGGTTCCTGCGATCAAGCGTTTTGAAGGTCCGACCATTTCCAGGGCTAAAATCAAATTTTTCGAAAAAAAAAAAACTAAATACTTAAACGCAGAATTTTTTACCAATGACATAAGCGACCAGGAAGACTCCCGAAGTTGTCGCCCCCACAATGGCTCTAGCCAGGGTGAACGACCAAAATTCCGGGGCAAACGCCGCTATCATTCCGAAAACGACCTGAACTACCAGCGAAATAAAAAATATCAACTTCCTTCCGTACCTAAAATTTCAAATTACAATGTGTTGTTGCTACGACCAAAGTTGGTACCTGTCGGACAACTCGCCGAATATTAACGACCCCAGCATGACCCCGACCATGAAAAGGGCATTGCCTGTCGCTATCATGTACGTTTTTTCGCAAGTCAATTGCCACTGAAAAAATAACAAATGAAACCAATTTATTAGGCAATAGTTTAATGTTTTCATAATGAACCGGAAATGGTATCTTGCTACTCGACTTACTTCTATTACGGCCGTGTGCCCGTATACGTCGTGGTCGTAGATAAACCCGTCACACTTTCTCGTGTCATTATTTCCGTCGTATATTTGGCACGACGACCATTTCTTCTGCAAGGGGTCCCAAGGGTACCATTTACTGAAAACATCTTCGTCCAAATGGTAGCTGGCGTTCGGAGATTCCTCCGCTAGCTGGCACCTAACAAAAAAAAAATATTACTCATTATTTTCCCAGACTAATCTAATCTAATCTAATTAATGCTGCTGTAGCTTATTAACATGGTCTCCCCATCACCAAATCAACAGCAATTGCGGTAATTAAGCCGCTACTGACTGATAATAGTTAACGCCAAGCAATTCGGCCAAATTTACAAGACCTCTTTTCAACTATTGGCCAATCAGTGGCGTCTCGTAGTTGGTCCTTGGGGTGACCAAAGCTTTCCTTCTTACCGGTACGCTGGTTCCGCAATTAGGAACACGTTTCCCAATTTGTGAAAGGCGCAAAGTATGGCGGGAAGGCACAGCAAGAAGTAGATCCGTCTTTGGTATCTGCCAAAGCCCCCCACCAGCGGGACTATGTCATCGTATCCCATTTCTTTTTACTGGAACAAGAAACAAATTAGAGAAAAAGTTTAGTAATATGCCGGGATAAGGTAAAGGGAAGATGGCAGCAATTTACCTAGGATGGAAAATTTGAGACTGTACCAATGTTTCTTTGAGGGCGAAAGGTAAGGAGCTCTCCGTAACGGGGGAGTGGCTTCGACTTGTGCGCATCGCAGTCCCAAGTGCCAACAGCTAACCTGACCGTATCGTAGTGAAAAATAGGGCCAGCAGGGTCCAGCTACTTTTGAAACTAGCTGTACCTGCACCTCGGCGCTAGGACAGGAAACGCGGAGGTGTCAAAGGTTATCTCGTGTTAATGGTGTGACCCCCTTATCAAGATGCATTCAATAGAGCGGGAATCGTCAAGTTACGGGAAGTGATAACCGTGTTTCAAAGGCAGGCCGGGAAAAAGAAAATTGGGAGTTAAGAAGAGTCGCTCTTTGTGATTAAATTGCGATATATTGTTCAATTGAAGAGTCCGGCCCTGAACTTCCTTTATCTATAATTAACTGGAATCTGCCTTACATTAATACTAAAGAAACTTGTTGACGGATCTATTTAATATAGAATAATCGTTTTATGCGATTATAGATAAAGACTATAAATAACTTCGGTAAAGAAAGGAAAACCGAAAGCAAAATTGGAAAGTTTTAAAAAGTAACTCCTTTGTTTCAAACTTTAGTAAATAGTTGGCTGTGCCATAAAGATCAACGCCGCCTCTGCTCGACGTGTTAGGTGTTTTAATTAATGTTGTGGTTGTTGTTAGTTAATTCTGATTATTTTATCTTGACAAACGAAGTCATTAGGCATGAAGACCGACGAAATTGAATTTACTACTTTATTTATCCACTGTTGGTATAAAAATTGGCGATGCGTTGTAAAAACGACAAAAGCGTGCTCATGTTGTGTGTTAAAGGCAATTTACATAATGTGAATGTGTGTGATTATGAGGCGTGACGGACAAGCACCCACAAGCACCGGCATGTCTAATTCAAAAACGGGGCCTAAAATCAAATTTAGCGCCACCGTCGTTGCTTAGCAACGACCAACGGCGGCGCCCCGCCGCCTACGACCGCGACGACTTGACTAATTCAAAAGCGAAACCAAAAAAAAAAAACAAAAGACAATCGGCTTTTTCGAAATTCCAAAACTCACCAATTTGACGACAAACAAACACTTGCGTCGCGACGTGCCTCTGAACGAACACACGTTACGGGTCTATACTCTATATCAGGGTTACTGAATCGTCCATTCCGGTTTCCGCTCGTTTCAGCACTGGCCGAAACACAATGAAGTTGTTTGGACCACTGGAGTAGTCACACCACGGGGCTCATGCGCGATGACAACATGTGCGAATTTCGGTCTTTTTACGCGCCGCAACGGACGACGTTCCTTGGGGATGATTTGGTATAAGTCGACCCTGTTGCTGGAAATTAGGTTAGAACACGATTGGTCCTCCCCACCCCAAACCAACCAGTTAATTAAACGTTAATAACCACGTTTTACGTGACAATTGCGAATAGTTGTGTTTGAATTAAAATTGGGCCGTCAAGGGATGGTTTTTGTTTATTTTGCAGACTTTGAAATTTCGGCGAAATCTTTGAGGACTGCTGTTTCGGCTGCAGAAGCCTGAATTACCGGCCTAATTACCAACGCGATCTTTATTGCTCTTTTGATTGTCCCATATCGCCATCTTTGTTTTTGAACTCGCGCTAGCGCGGCAAACAAGCAATTTTAGATCTTACGCGGTCACGGTTTTGAGACTAGATTCCCGGATTGACGGGCAATTGCGGCAGGAGGAACAATATTGATTTCTGTCAATTGCAACAGTGACGAAGTGTTGGGGTGTTATGGTCCAGATTCCAGAAAAGTTGCTTAGAATCCCGTAAAATGATTTAGAAGTAATCAAGTGACCGATCACAAGAACGTCCTGGGTGAGTACTTCCGCGTTCAATTGTTTTACATTTGAAAATCACGGCCCACTTGCCCTTTTCGGTACCATTTAGAACGCCCATATGGTTTTACGGTTCTCCAGTGGCCTAAATGCGGATTTTGGCGATACATAAGATTGACCCATTTATTTTTTGAATTTTAGGCGAGAATGTCGGCCGCCGGGACGCCTTCTACGGACCCTTGGGTCATTTTGGCCCGGGAAAGAGCGCGATACGAAGAACAGTTTAAATCATTGAAACCCGTCAATGGGGTGGTGACGGGGGACCAAGCCAAGGGGTTCTTTCTGCAGTCCCAGCTACCGCCTCTAGTGCTTGGACAAATATGGTGAGTCACCTGCAAAACTCGCGATAAATTTGCGATAACTGAGCTGTACGTCACGTTATTGAGCATGGGGGTCATAAATCAACTGTGGGCCTGCTCATGTGAACAGGAGAATCCGTTCAACAGATTCTCGACGCCTACATCGCTATTGATTGATTCACAACTTACAGTACCTACCCCTAATTTTGGATTTTCCTGGATCCCTTGTTGCCTATAAAAGAATTTTTTGTTTTTAGGGCTCTCGCCGACACGGACGCCGACGGTAAAATGGACGTGAACGAATTCTCGATAGCCTGCAAACTCATCAACCTAAAACTCCGAAATTTTGAGATCCCCAAAGGTCTTCCC
This sequence comes from Schizotus pectinicornis, assembly GCA_951805265.1. NCBI lineage: Eukaryota > Metazoa > Arthropoda > Insecta > Coleoptera > Pyrochroidae > Schizotus > Schizotus pectinicornis. The sequence continues at coordinate 20,804,517 of OX638203.1, forward strand.
CCATCTCTATTAGCTTCTCTAAAAACCAACACACCCCCCGCCATACCGCCTCTCCCTAACGCATCTTTGATCAACGCGCCCCCTCGCCCCGAACCCCCGAAACCGGCGGCCTTAATCAACCAGGTACCGCCCACCCAAGCTATGGTATCCAACCTCAACAGCAGCATGATGGGCCAACCGATGATGGTGGCCCCTCAACAAGTTATGGCAATCCCTCCACAGCAAATTGTGGGAGTTCCTCCTCAACAAGTTGTCGGCATTGCCCCGCAATTAATGCAGGGGATTCCCACGGGAATTGTCCCTCCCATGCCGAATACCGTAGTTCCGTTGCCGCCCTTGTTGGGATTGGGATCGGGAGGTTACGGCGGAGGAATCCCGCCGCTAGTTGCGCAAGGGCCCGCAGTGGCGCCACTGGTTGCGCCTCCGCACGCTTCGCCAGTGGCGGCGGCTCCTGCAGGACCAGGCGCCACCAGCACTCCTAGATCTAGCGTCAGTTTGGAAAAAACAGCTTCGATAGAGTCATTGTAAGTTACGAAAACAATGGAACTGCGAGTTTATAGTTTTGTTTCTATTAAGGCAAGCGGATTGGGCGATTCCGCACCAAACTAAACTAAAATACACTCAGATGTTCAACACGAACGACAGGACGAGGTCCGGGTTTTTGTCCGGAGCACAAGCCAGGAACGTTATGGTTCAGACGAAACTGCCCCAAAATATTTTAGCACAAATTTGGTAAGTTTCAGGGGTTGATGGAAATTCGGTTGTAACCGTCGGTTTTAGGGGTCTCGCCGATATGGATTCCGATGGGCGTTTGGGGTGTGAAGAGTTCGTGTTGGCGCTCCATTTGTGTGAGCAGGCCTCTCTCGGCATCCCGCCACCTGCCAAACTACCCCCCGAGCTAATACCGCCGTCTTTCAGACGAGTAACGAGAACCGCGTCGATTTCTAGTCAAGGAAGCGCTCCGCCCGAACAGGACCCCGCTTCCACTCTGCTTCAAAGTACGCGAACTTTTTGTCGTTAATTTTGTAATTTCCACAATATTTCAGCTTCATTCGAAGATAAGCGCAAGGAGAATTTTGAGAAAGGTCAAGCGGAACTGGAGAGAAGACGGAAGACACTGTTGGACCAACAACGCAAAGAAGCCGAAGAGAGGGAGAGGAAGGAAAGAGAGGAGATCGAAAGGAGGGAGAAAGCTCGACAAGAAGCCGAGAGGAAAAGAGTGGAGGAACTTGAGCGGCAGATGCGCGAGCAACAGGAGCTGGAGCGCCAGAAGGAGGAGGAGAGGAAGCGGCAAGCCGATCAGAGGGAGACAGCCCGAAGGTGACTACCCCTGATCCAGCCAATTTTGTGTTTTTTTTTTCATCTTATTTTAACGCTCTTGTTTCTTTGTGGAAGCCATTTATGTTACTATTTATGTTTATGTGTATACAGGGTGGCACAAAAGGAACCGCCAGCGCCTAAAACCGTATTTCTAATAGAGTTACAAATTTAGAATTTCGCACAAATAAACTATAATTAATGCGCTAAAATATGTCATTGTCTGGTTTATAATTAATTTCATACGCCGCCGGGACGCTATAAAGTGTTCTGGTCAGAAATTTTTAATATATTTTTCTTATTGGGTTCTTGAAACCGCCATTTCTGACAAGGAGAGTAATTTTATAACAATGACGCCTAAATGCTTATGACCAGGTGTAAGGTGCACTGAAAACAATGTACTGCTATAAATATAAATGGTGGGTAGCCACAAAGGCACTCGGTTAACGACCCATAGAAATGTACTCTTGAGGGTTGAAATTTAAAAATCCATTTAATTTAATAGCCGCTTGATATATGAAAATATTAAAGTGTATTATTTGATCCAATTTCTGTATTGTTCTCTTAGGGAGATGGAGCGTCAACGGCAGCTCGAATGGGAGAAGCAGCGCCTGCAGGAGCTCCAACAGCAACGCCAAAGAGAGCAGGAGAACGTTTTGCGGCTGAAAGCGAAAAACCAAAGTTTAACCATCGAACTGTCGTCTGTAAACGACCAAGTGAAGGAGCTGTCGCAGAAGATATGCGACACTCGATTGGGCGTTTCCAACGTGAAAACGACCATTGACGGAATGCGCTCGACCAGAGACTCTCAAATGCAAGAAATGTCTCAGCTTAAGAACAAACTCAAGGAGCAAAATACGAAACTTCTCGCTTTATCACAAGAAAAAGTCAAATTGGAAGCGAAAAACAAAATGAACACGCAAATCGGTACGCAAGATGCCGAACAGGCGCGAATAGCATTCGAAAACAAAGACATCACCATCAAGAACCTTCGAGAGAAACTCGAGGATATGCAACAACAAATCGACGGCAAACTCAAAGATATCGAGAACAACAATTCGCAATTGGTTGAATTGAAAACGCAACTGACTGAGTTGGTTCGAGAATGCGAAGGGTTGTACGAAGTGTACGAGGTGAAGAGAGATAAAGTGTTGGAGATGAAGAACTCGAATAGGAATCTGGATTACGGTTCAGCTTGGAAGACCAACGATGAGTGGGGCAATACCGCCACTCAGGCCACCGCCGATTGGCCGGCCGAACCCGATTGGGGCACGACGCCAGTTGTGACGTCAGTGGTCAGCAACGACGTCCAGCTGGTCACCGGAATCGTCAAGTACCGGGCGCTGTACGAGTTCGTTGCCCGGAACAACGACGAGATATCTTTCCAACCCGGAGATATTATCAATGTAAGTCCCTAAAGTGGACTCAAGGAGTTCTGAGAACGCGCCAAAAAAATTACAAATTTTGACTTATATAAGTTTATCGAACCGTTATTTCACTTAATTGTCGACTGCGACTGCGCGTTTCGAGTGGTGTCATTGTAGAAGTTGAAGGTCACCAAAGTGGCGCCCTCTTCTTCCCAACATTTGACATTAGGCTAACCCCTTGTGTTATATAAACTGCTAATCTATTTGAGTCATTTTAAAACGGAGTAAAAATAAGAAAAAAATTTAATCTGAAGAGCCATGAAAAATTACTTTTAGAAAAGAGGGCGACACTGCGCCCTAAATCTTTCCCGTTAGTAAATCCAGGTCCCGGTAATAGCGCATCCGACTTTCAGGTGCCCACCAAGCAAACCGGCGAGCCCGGTTGGTTGGCCGGCGAGATCCGCGGCCACACCGGCTGGTTCCCGGAGTCCTACGTAGAGCCCCTCGACGGTGTCGGTGTTAGAGATTCCCTTGTTACCGACGCCTACGTCGAAGACGCCGAAACGACACGATTAGAGTGAGTTCACCCGTCCCCAGTCTCCCTATATTACCGAAAATTTTCAGGGGAATCGCCGAAGTTCCCGAAATGACCGAACCAGTCCCAGTTGTTGTCCCCGAACCGGAACCGGTGGCGACCCCCCAAGAAGTTGAACCCTCCGAAACCGTCGAGTACTACATCTCCAACTACCCCTACCAATCGCAGGAACAAGGCGATTTAACTTTCAACGCCGGCGAGGTGATTATGGTGGTGAAGAAGGATGGGGATTGGTGGACAGGAAAAATTGGGGATACAATCGGGATATTTCCGAGCAATTACGTGCAAAAAGTCGACGTGGTAAGTGCTTTGAATGTGTTTGCTTTGTACCAACGCTGTTTGTGCAGAATTCCGGTACTAACACCAGCAGTGCTGCCGCCAATGCCGCTATTAACGCTGTGGATAACGCGCAAATGGATAACGAGGTGTCCCAAATCATCGAAAGCAAAATGCCCGACAAACCCTTCGACCCGTCGATAACCTCGAATACTCAGGTTTGTTAGTAGCGCCTTGAGTTTTGTACAATAAAAATTTTTGTTTCGCATTTTTTTTACGTACACCTTTTCCGCTTGTTTTGCACGCCTCCTCTGACTTGTTTTCCGTTTCGTTTAATATCCGGCGTTATTTTAGACCTTGAAAGGCAAAAAGCCGGAAATTGCTTCGGTTATCGCGCCCTACCAGGCCACCAGCACCGAACAATTGTCGTTAGCCCGGGGCCAACTCATCATGATTCGGAAAAAGACCGACTCCGGCTGGTGGGAAGGCGAGTTGCAAGCCAAGGGCCGGAAGCGACAGGTGGGCTGGTTTCCGGCTAGTTACGTCAAGGTGATGAACAGTAGCGGGAAAATCAGCGGAAGAAGCACCCCGGTTTCTACTACTAGAATTCAACAGGAAATCGTCATCGGTAATCTCGCCCCAAAGCCACCCTCGCAAATATCGCATTGTCCGATTTCAGACAAAGTTATCGCCTTATTCCCCTACACCGCTGGCAATCCGGACGAGTTGAGCTTCGCCAAAGACGACATAATCAGTGTTACGGCGCGGGAAGAGGAGGCCTGGTGGAGGGGGGAACTCAACGGCGTTTCCGGTTTGTTTCCCAGCAATTACGTGGCGTCACTCCAGCAACAATGTGAGTAAATTTTAGTTGTGGCACCCTCATTTGTTCATCACACTGGTTGTTTTGTAGGAACATGACAGCACCCATCCTACCATACGAAGCTGAATAGTCGGATTTATAGAAATGTTAGACTTTATAGATATAAAAATTACTCAGAATGTATGTGTATTCCAGATGTAGATACTCTTTGTTTGGCTGCCTGTTTTAACGAGATAGCTTCAGGAAAATGTTATTCCAAGAAATTGCGTTCGATTTAGCCCCCAATTGCGCTCTTCTTCATCTTGTTAAAATGGGGCAAAATTAAATGTGACCACGAATTAAAACTTACCAACGATTTTTGTTATGAATATGTGATTATTTTGCTCAGTTTTACTGTACGTTTTTAAAATATTTTTTGTTTTTATTTTACTACTCCAGTGAGTTTGGTAGGGTGGGAGTTGTTTTACGGTAAGATTTTTTTAAATACTTTTTAACTAGCGTTAAGTTCTCATGTTGATACCCCAACTACACCCTACTAAACTACACCGAGCAGTTACTAAGTTGACTTTGTTGCAGAATCTTTATTACTTAAGTGTCCATTGTTAGGTATAAGAGACAATTATTATTTTCACGCAATACTTTCCAGTTTCGTTCCTAGACACTGTTATGTAGTTTAAAGCGATATTTCGTTATCAATACTCAATAATTCTAAAATGTGAATGTATTGCATCATTAAAATATACCACGGCCAGAATAAACTGTGTTGTTAGTTCACACCGCATTTTTCTAAACCGGCCCAACAGACGAGGACCTGTCCAAAAACAGGTCCCAGTGATGGTGCAACTTTTATGAAGACATTTTTCCCACCAGTAGAACTATTAAATAAAAGCCAAAATCGAAGATTCCACTTTATTTAAGATCAAGTCAAATGTTATTGTTCTATTGAAATAAGCCCTAGCTGGGGTACCTTCCTTGTAATTTGACTTAAGACACCACTCTCCAAATAAGTCTATGCTTAACATCCTGGTCACACGGTATAACCAACCTAGAGGCCGTGGCAGCAATTTTTGTAGATCTGCTTATCTATATTTAGGCAAATTATTGTTTAAATCATAAACAGAAACTAGCAGTAAGTTACCATTACTGTTGCTTAGCGCATTCCGGGAGCAAGCGTCGCCAGGAGTCCATCAGGGAGTTCATCCAAACCGAAAAGGCGTACGTGGACGACATGTCCATCGTGCACGAAGTTTTCGAGCTGCCCCTCAAGAAGAGCGGCATCGTCGGTAAAGATGACATCGACCGCATCTTCGTCAACTGGCAGGACATTCTCCAGTGCAATCGAATTTTTTTTGCGGAATTGCAGACCTGGAGCTCTTCCGGTAGCGATAATATCGGAGACGTCATCAGGAGAAACGTAGGTTTTACTTTCTTTTTAGGCGGTTTTGTCATTGAAGGCTTTTCAGTTGCAAAACATGAGAGCTTACGAGACCTTCTGCGGAAAGCAGCTAGATAGCGCCGCTCTGCTGCAGAAACTGACTGAAACATCGACTGCTTTTCGGGAATTAGTCAAAAGGTGCCAAAATCACGTGGCGACCAAAGGGATGCCGCTGTCGTCGTTCTTGATTAAGCCGATGCAACGAATCACGCGCTATCCGCTGCTGATCGGCAAAATTATTGAAAACACCCCCGAGGATCACCCAGGTTGGTAGTTGGTACCCCCCGAATGTATATAGAACACGGGGTGTTGCGCTAAAGTTTATATGTAGTTATGTACATACCAAGCGAAATTTGTAAAGTTCGGACTATTTTCAGACCACGAGCTGCTCCAAGGAGCGCTGCGAAGCGCCGAAAAATTCGTGAATGACATCAACGAGACGGTGAGACAAAAGGAAAACCAGGAGCGCTACGATTGGTTGCAACGCAGCGTTCAAAACGACTTAAACATAGTTTTCGATAGCGAAACCAATAAGTTGGGCCACAGGAAACTGATCCATTTCGGGGTTTTGAGCAAAGTAATTTCGTTTTACGGCAACTTTAACTCAGAATTTTAGCGTGATTTTTCAGGTGAAGAGCGGTAAAGAATTGATCGGTTTCCTCTTCAACGACTTCTTCTTCTTGATCCAACCCAGCAAGAGTTTAGGTACACAATTCACATTCCAAAGAAACAATAATATAAGTTACAAAGTTTATAAGCAAGTGAGTTAGAGGTAGAAGACGCTGTTTTGGAAATTATCGAAACGATTTTGCAGCCAATCCTGATTCAAGACCTGGCGTTTAGTCGGGAAAGCACCGATCACGTGGAGCAGGGCACCGATTCGAATCGCGTTTTGAAGCTGCAGGACAACAAAAACAAGTATAACTTGAGTCTGTTGACGCCCACAGTTAACGAGTGCAGTTTGTGGGTCAAGCGTATCGACAGTGCCAAAGAGATTTACGCCAAAATCGATTCGTTGTCGCAGAATCGACCCAAGACCAGTAAGTCGCTAAAAGGGGCTTTTGTAACAGCGGCACTAAAAGATTTAATTTACACGAGCCGCCACTGGCCAGCATCATTATCTTATACACTTTCAGACCCCCGGAAGTCAGTAAAGTTTTTATTGCAAAAATTAAACAGCGTTGGTTTCAGTTGGTCAAATATTTACAACAAACTTCACAAGTGAAGGTGGGCACGCTGGCGAGCCCTCCATGATTAGTGCGATAAGCTAAAATACCAGCTTTAGATGTCTTTGGACACATGCGACGGTTATGTGGGTACGCCACTGATTTAAGAGTTACTGTTCTACCTGCAACTGCAATTTGCGCCATTGCCTATGTCCATTGCTTGCCTTCACTTATGAATCTTCGTGCATTTTACGAAAGCTAACAGCGCATGCGCTCTACAGGGAGTTTTGTGTGTCAGTGCGCCTGCGCTGTCGGCACTGGCGCTTACATACACTTAGCAATTTTGGTGGTTTGGGGGTAACTGTGGTGTCGTGGATATCATGCCGGTACTTACTGGTGCTTTGTTTTGTGTGCAGAGCCCCACTTGGGGAAATCGTGCGGCCGCCTTCTTGTACTTGTGCAAAAGGGGAAACGCTTTGTGTCGTCGGGTAAGCCCTAATTACATTATGCATGCATTTCAGTTCATTTTGCCGGTCTTTGGCTTACTGTGACCGCCATTGAGGCCACTGAGCTTTACAGAAACGACGATGTGCTCAGAAAGAGGAAAGGTATACAGCCGTAGGGGCACCGTCCTTTTTGGCTGTTTCCGTTTTTTTTAACTTTTGCTTGTCACGATCAGGTAAACCGCACAGCGATAACGTCTACTGCAAGGTCACGTTGGGCAGCCACAGTCAGCAGACCGATTTAGCCAAAGACAGCTCCGTCAACGGAAACCCTCCGCAGAACGCCATCCCCGTCGTTCCCAGTCTCGTGTGGAACTACAGTATGCAGTTCCAGTTGAGGAATCTCGAAAGCGAAAACCTCACTTTCGTCGTGTATGGACTCAATTTGTATTGTCCGGACGGTATGGCCAATCACTAAGAAGCATGTGTGACGTCACGTCATAAGTACACCTATGTCCAGAAATGGCAATATGTTTATTTTGACTGACAGTGACTCGCACATAGGTTTGAACTTGCCATGCTTGCTCTGTATTGACGATTTCGTTGCAGAGTTTCTAGGGCGTGCTGAGTTGAAGGTTATTGATATACTGCGGGAGTCGCAGAACACCAACGGTCCAATCACCAAGAAGTTAATTTTACATCAAGTGGAATCTGGCGAGATCGTCGTCAAGTTAGATTTACACGTGTTCAATCACTAAACGTTGTTATTCGAATAACGAATCAAATTATTAGGTACCTAATTGTTGTTTACACAATTTACATGTTACGTTATATACAATGTTTTTGTATTTTTCTATTGTTATGTAATTCATACTATTAACTTGCTAACAATTTATTGTAATCTATAGAGATATTTATAAGAGTAATTTTAAAGCTGAAGCGGTGCTTTCAGTTACTCAATTAATTGCGGACTATTGTCGGCTGTGTTCTAAATGAAAGCACTAGGGTTCTACATACTTCAAAACCCACTGCTCACTCGCAATTCTACAATAATTTAACTCTCTTTGGGTTCTACATGACAATGTTGATGTGCAAAAATTAGCTGCGTAGCGCTTAGGGATGTCGCAAACCAGTGATTGCAATAAAATTTACACAACAATTTCCTTGCTTAAGTATACAAATTGGTCCACCATTCCTGAACGCCCCAACATTTGCTTCATGTATTCATCAACACGCAGAATAACGTTCATTACCGCCGAAATAATTTTTCAAACACCAAAAAATAAAAAAAGATGAATTATTAGGGGTAGTTAGTAGCAGTGGCTTGCGTTACCAATTTGGAATTAACACGTGCAAATATGGTGTGGGTACCGTGAAAAAACTTTACTAGGTATTTAAATAAAAATATATTAAGAGAGTACTTTAATAAATAAATAAATTACTTAGGCTATGACTTACAGTCTAAACAGGACAATTATTGGTACAAAATTAACATTTTAGGAAGTCTTGCAGTCTGTTAATCAACTCTTATCTAAACTATTCTAATCGTGAGCGTCCATCCGCGGCACTTCACGATTTCCCCACCAACCACCACTGCCCCTCTCAATTTCCTATTCCTCCCTCTCCCCCACGTCCCCTTTGTCTTTAAGTTGAGGTTCTTCCGGGAAGCTGTAGATAGGTTTGAAACCGCCCTCTAGTTGCGGTTTGAAATTTTCGATGTCGAACTCACTGGTGGTTGCCAGAGGAAGAGTCGTGACTTCCGCCACTTCCGTCGTTGTTTTGTTCCTGTCCCTAACGACGGCCCATCCTTGCGACATGGAATCAACGCTGACGCTCGCTTGGAAGGGTGCTTGGAAATCCAGTTGGGGAACGGCGGGAGTTTCGACGTCGCTTTTATGATTAAAAGTGTCCTCGGGATAACGTTGCTGGTTCCTGTTGTTGTTGATCTCCAGTTGGGGGTGAGTGTGCATGACGGCACTCACTGTGAATTCGCTGTCGGGTTTTCCGTGACCAGTTTCGACGGTGTCGACAGTTCCTGGTCGGATTTCTGGAATAACGGGACTGCCGTAATTGGGCATTGAATACTTATCGTCGTAGTTGTCGTGGGGTTCCGTTGGGGTGTAAGCAACCGCTATTGGTTTTTCGGTGTAAGTTTTCAAAGTAACCGAAATTTGGTTCAGGGGTTGTTTCGCTCCTGTTACTATGCGGGATTCGAGGTTTTCGCCGACAGTATTCCATTGGTTGCCGGAAAATTCAGGTTCTTCCCCGAATTTAGCCGGAGCAGGTTCGTCTAAATTATTGCCGTTGTTTGAGGGCGTCTCGGGAACTGCGGGGTTTAAAATTGACGGATCCGGCCTTTCTAGAGGGTAGGGAAAATCGGACTTGATTGGGAAATTAGAGGGGCGCGGATGAGGCTTTAAAATAGGAGCATCGTTGCGATCCTTAGGGTTCAAAATCGGGTTTTGTTCGTAATTAAAATCTTGGTTAATTTTAGAGGGTGGCAAAGGCAATTCCGCTCTAGTTCCTATAACTACACTCTCCTTTTTGTTAGAATCAATAACGTCCAACTTGATTGGAGGAGTGTTAACTGGATAAACCACGTAAAGGGGCTTGTCGGTACCTTCTTTAATCCCCTCAGATGCTGGACCTTCAACATCTTTTTTTTCAGACTTTTTCGCTTGGATCATCTGAAGAGTCTCCACGTCTCCTTCAACATTCCCCACTCTTCGATTAGCCATCACCACTTTAGGGGGTGTCTGGTAATAGAATTGCTCTTGAGGCGTCATCTGTTTTGGGGGTCCTTCATTGATGATTCGGTCTTCCGCTATTTGAGGTCTCCCTTCCATGGGAGGAGGCGGCGGAATTTTTCTTAACCCATGTAAATTTTTTGGTGGCGGTGGGGGTTGCAACTTTTCGAAAAACCCAACCGGTCGATTCGAAGGCCGTTCCAACAACGGTTGCCGGTTCAAATAATGATGCGGAACATTTGGCCCCATATTGGGTCTAAATTGGGGCAAAATGTTGGGCAAATTATCGATTCTTTTATACGCATGTTCTGGGGGTGGTCGTGGGGGCCTCACATACTCAGGTTTTCCGCTATAGAAGTGCCCAGGTCTCGGGTCCCATGGCGGCCTAGGTCTGTCAACCCTAGATGGCGCCACCACTTCCTTTTCTTTAGGAGGCGTCAAATCACTGGGTAATTGATGGTACATTGGTTTCGAATTTAATTTCAAAACTTCCCTACTAGGAGGGGGTGGTACCAAATTCGCTACTTCCGGTTCCTTGTCATCCGGGAACACAACTTTAGGTCCTGTACCTTTAGGAAACTCGATTTTGGTGTCGTCGATTTCCAGCTTTTCATCAACCACTTGTCCAGGCACTTGCTTGATGCCATTAACCGGAACCCCTATCGCCAAAGAAGCTTCTGAATGCTTCTGGGGTTGAATAGTAACAGCACTTCCGGTACCGACAGCGAAATTTTGAACCGGTTTATAAACTTCAGCAGTCACTTGACTATGGACCTTCTGGTAATGGTCAGAAGTCGGTGGAGTTTTGTAAATTTCAGAATTCTGGGGGTTCTTGTAAAGTTCAGGTGACGCTTCAACGCTGTAACTAACACTATCTTTACCGTATTCCTGTCCATACAGGGGTCTGAAAGGGTTGCTGTCGTACGGGCTCTCTTTCAAGGAAGTCGCGACGTTTTGGTGATGGCCCACAACGAAAGAAACCGTGTCTTGGTCGGGCGCTATATGAATATTGCTGGTACTGGGGGGCTTTTGGACGGGTTTATCGAAACTAAAGGGTTTGGGGATGACTTTTTCGTTGTTCAACTGTTCACGCAAGTTCTGGGTTGCAACTATGATCGGTTGGTGGTTGTTCAAACTGGTCACGTGGTTCTCGCCAAGAGGCAGCGAAGTGACTTTGGCAGTAGTCGAAGTAGTTTCTGTCGAAGAAACTATCGTTTTGTTATCTTCCTCTTCATAATCTTCGTAATCAAATTTAGTTTTATTCATTGGGGCAACACTAGTAACTTTTGGGGTAGTAGTTGAAACTGGAGCTACCGTTACCGTATTACTCACAGTCACTCTGGCAGGTTTACTTTCAACTGCTGCGTTATCGTCGGCATACTCTTCGTATTCGTAGGAAGATTCAATCCCCATGTTGGAACCCGATAGAACATTTGGACCTGCGTGGGAATTGGGGTAGTGGGGGGTAGTAAACGAAGTTTTCTCCGTTTTAGTTTCAGTCTCGTACTTGTTCTTGTTAACGGGCAAGTTCTGGAAGAGGGGTGGCGGTTTAGTTTTTTCAGTGGGAGCAACCGTTTCGTCATAATCCCCGAAAAGTTGCTCGAAAAGACTCATGGTTTTTTTCGTCGTTGTTGGTGGCGCCCTCGTCGTTAAATATATGCTACTAACACTTTTGGTGGTCAAGTAAATTTCGCTGGGTTTCGGCCGCTCAGTGGCGTCGTAATAATCAAAATCTTCGTGGAAACTGGGGTGGCCCATCCCGGAGTTCATCAGATTCGGCACTTGAGACGTTAAATAAACTTGACTGGTGCTTCTCTGACTCGTTGTGGTACTTGGAGTGGTACTTTGGGTTGTTGGAACTTTTTTGGTGGTGCTGAAATAAGTAGGGTTGCTTCCGGGTTTCTGCGTGGAACTCTTAACGTTATAGTCTTTGTGGTTGTGGAACTTGTTGACGTTCCCTTGGATTTTCGTGTTGGCGTAAGAACTGGAAATCAGGGGGTAGACGTACTTGTCCGAGTTGTACTTGACTGGTAAGTTGAGGAAATCGTGGAAGTTCGGGGTTAGTTGGTTGACATCGCTGGGTCTGTGACTCCCCAAACTCCCGTCTTTCCTGTCGATGTTCGCTTTATCGTACAGGTCAGAACTGGGTTCTTCGTCCACGTAGTCGTAGAAGTCCTCATCCAGCTTCAAAGAGGGAGTTTTGCTGTCGAAATCGATGCGACCAGTTAAAGGGTCTTTCTCCAAGTAGAACGGTTTCCCCTTATTGAAGATATTTTCGGGAAGATTGTAGCCCGGGAGGACCAGAGGGGAAGGATCCGGGATTTCTTCGGAATCTCGTCCTTCAGTTTTTTGCTGCAAAAACATTTTCGAATTAGACCAGTAACCTCAGAGGCGCTAGTTACCAATTTACCGTGAAATTGGTAGTTTCCTCGACGAAGCTTCCATTTTGCGCCGCTATCACTGCAGTGGCGTTGGTATCGCTGTTGTCCAAGTGGCCCCCCATAAGGGCCGCCGCTTCCGCTAGGGCGCTATGGTACAAATGGATTGTCGGCACCGAGATGACGATCTTGATGATGGTTAAGACCACGTATTTGAGCTCCATGGTGTCTGCAAAAACAACACTAATAAACAACGACGTCATTTTTAATTTTGGCTCTTTTGACACATATTCGTAGCCCAAAGAACCAGTAAACTACATCGGAGGCGTTCTAACGGTTCGTGCGGCTAAGTCGCGTCGGGTTTGGACTATTCAGCATTTGCATGACCATTTTTTGGTCCCGTTAACGCTCCTTGTGGATCTGGTGCGCATTCCTCGACCATTTTTTCGCGACCTTAGCACCAGCAACTGTTTTTGTTCGGTCGAAGTGGAGCAATGGGGCTCCGACACTTGTTCCAAACGACGGGTTATTCAAATTTTTTACTTTCTCCCATTTTTTTTCTTTAATAAACGATGCTAACGGTCGTGATTAATAAGTTATTTACTCAGCTGGACATTTCTAGTGAATCCCCAGCAATGTCAGTGGAGTAGGTTACAACTGCAATTCCCAACAATAACGAAAACCGATTTGTATATTAACAATGTTAATAATTAATAAAGCCTGGTTCACACCGCATTAGGCCAAAATCACGTCATGGCAGCGCGGATTTCCAACAAACAGATGGTAAAAATTGGGCCAAAACCACGAGAACCATTGTTAGCTGTTTATTAAACATTACGAATCTACCAACAAAGATTATTGCAACAATTAACAATTCAAAGACCAGTTCCACAGTAGCACTAAAAGTGAGGTTAAATTTCCCAAGTTACTGCAATTTTCGCACTAACGCGTTGCATGTTATCTTTAAACGGTCGCACCGGTCCGCTCTTCCGGCTTTTGTGTAACTGTTGTCTTTTATGGATAGATAATTGTTTGCAATCGCTGGGTGCCGTTGCTCGTGAGGATGGGATGCTGAGAATTGTGATGTCGTGGATGGTTCTTCTTGTTGTGTTGGTATAATTAAAGGCTCCTTTTACTTCCTGATGGGTAAGTAAGTGGGTCAACAGACTCGAGCAAGGTGATCACGCAACCTTGACCAAGCTAAGCGCCTTAACATGTTTGGAAGCACACCTTTAATGCTGTCTCCCGTTAGTTTACACCTACAATTCGAAATTCCGGGCCGGACTGATGTGTCACACCACAACAGAGACTGCGGGACCCAATTAGAAGAAATTTCTTACAAGAACAAAAAAAAATAGTAATTGTGTCGCAAGGTGACTCGAACTCAAAGCAGTAATTTGCGATTTAGAATGTCTTTTAACGAATGTACATTTTGTGCATTGTTCATCACATTAATTGCCGACTCATACATATGTATGTGGCCGACTAAAAAATGGCAGTCCGTTTGAGTCAAAGATAAGTCATCTCGGAGGGAAACTGGAGAACAAATATTGGCCTCAAACAAATAGTCGCAATAAAAATGTAAATAGAGTCCAACAAGGCCTGGGAGTGTAAAAAGCGTCAAGGTTTGCATAGTTTGCAATCTTTAGTGTAATTACATAAATATTGAGCATTTTTGGGCAAATTTAGATAATTTCAGTCCTGACCTGCACCGGAAGTTCGCTTTTAATTTGCTAAAAAAATTAAATTTAAGCAAATTTAAAATTAGTATTATTTTCTAAGGAAAACTTATTGAGAAAATTCTGCTTCCCAAACCCCAAATGTTATTACACTGCTCACCTAAAATTTCGGGCTAATCCAGCGGCGACTAAATTGTCATTTCTTTGGCGCAACCAAATCGGTCCACTCACTCTCACCCTAGGACTCCAGAAATTCCCGATTGTCCTGTTTATGTCGATTTGAAATTAAAACGCGACTATTCCATGTTTCCGTGCTGGTTTCTCTGGAGGCGTCGCGTCGGCTCCACTGTTGCGGATGCAGGAAGAAACGCTGTGACCTGCGATGACGAGGAAGTGCCAACTAAACTAACGTTCACTAATCGATCAAGAACTTCACCGAGAACGAAAACTATCCGAATGACCAGCTTTTTACTGCAGCCAGCTCTTACTCAGTCCAAGCCGGTAAAGCCAGTGACGTACCGGGAGCAACCGAAGAAAGTTGTTGGATCCGCAAAGAAAAGTTGCGTCGAGAACGCGGAGACTTTGCAGAATTTTCCAGAATTCGAAGAAGAAATTAGGGAAAGTCACCGAATGGGTTTGGGGCTTTAAGGAGGGAGTCCGGTCGGGGACTTGGCCCCTTTCTTCCACGCCTATGCCGCGATTCTACGGTACTTGCAGTAGGCTTTTGAGTACTGTTATACAGCCGGAGGCCCAACCTGATATATCATTATCGGCTTCAGTTATTACTCCATTTAACTAATTACCATCCACTTCATTACAGCGCAATTTCACGTTAACTGAAGTAACTGATCTCCGTTAAGAAAACTCAATTCACTAGGTCAATTTTTGGTTTCGTAACACCTAAAGTGCTGCTCACGCTTGCTTACAGCGCAATTAACTATTTATGTAGGTACCCCAATTAAACTTAAAACAAACAAATTTGTTGTTAAACTTTTTCTTCTTTTTTTATTAATTTAATTATTTAAGCACGTGGCGGCGTGATTGTTATAACTTTGCGGAAGTTCATTCGCATTCAGTTGACCTTATTAAACAAAGAGCCAAACTGATTCATTGTCGGACGAATAAGTGGGCCGTTGACTTGTTGTACCTGATGGCTAAAAGTGCCCCAATCAGGAGCGTCGCTTTCATAATTTTGACGAAAAACTCGCTTTTTTGGTTGTTAAAATTGCAGTCGGTCCCGTTATTAAACGTTAATGATGCGTTTTTTGGTCATCGCCTGTTTAAGGCTTCATTTGCCACTATTTAATGCAACTCGGTCTTGATGGTTTAATTAATGTTTGCAAATAAAGGAATTTCGCAAAACGGTACATTAATAGCAAAGTTGGGCATGTTTGCTGTGTAGATTAGAGGTGGGTTAGGTCAGAAACTAATAAGGTGACGTGAATTGCACGGAAACTATAACGCTTCAACGGTAGTATAGAAGGAGGTGCAGGTCAACGACTAATGACAAATAGGAGAAAGGACATGGGTGAAGGAATAATGTTAGATGTTTAATACTTTGACTGTGGTCTTCGCAAATTTGTTGCAAACGATTTGTTAATAAATACACTTGGAGTAATTATCACCTTGGTATCATAATTTATTACGGTTGTTGTTGCCGAGTTAAAATATTCTGGCAACAAAAGTACACGTGTGGAAATTGGTAAAAATGTGGAGGAAATGAAAAAAATCAGAAAGAAAGATGGTAATGCACAATACGATTGAAGAACTTAAATAAAAGGTAGTACATCAAAAAAGAAAACTAGAAGGTAAAGGCAGGAACTGTCCACTCTTAAGCAACTAACGAGAAGAAGAGACGAGGGGAAAGTGAGAGCAGAGGAGTAAATCCTAAAACAACAACTATTTATCTTAAGAATGTTCATTGTTGATGTTACATTGACTTTAGGGTTGTTGAGTAATATGTGCAATATATTTCTTTCCAGTTTGATAACACATATCTGGTCTACCAAAACCTGTTACCCACATATTTTACATGCCCTTGTAAATATTGTTAGTAGTAGTAGTGCTGGGTCACACCTGTCCCTAAAATTCCATAATCGATTTTGTGACTGCACCATTTTAGGTCACCGGCAATAATGAATGCGGTACCTAGACAATGCCAATTGTGCTGAATTGGTAATATTTGACTTCAGAAAGGACGTTGACATAATTAATCACAATACCTTGATTTTAATTGGCAAAATTGTAAATTGTAAATAAAAAAGAGTTTGCGGCACAGACGAGTTAATTTCCAAAGACCATGTCTTAAAGACAATAAGCATAATTATTTAAGTCAACTAGTGGATTCTCGTTCTTGACTAGTACATTCTCAAAAACAACTTTGCGTCTCCAACTTAAAACTTGTTAATCTGTAAAAGCAACAAAGCGTTTTAATTACATAGCATCGTTTATGCCACTGTAACAAATATAATTTGGGAACTGTAGCAAGATTTTTATTTCAAAACAGCCTGAACAACTAATAGAGGTAGTTATGCAACTAAACATACATCAGAAGGACATCAAAGAATGTCCAAGATGACTCTAATTTTTTTATTAACCATTTTAATAGGTACATAATGTTGTATTGTTTTGTTTTTTGTTCATAGTAAAGTACCATTACTTATTGAATAATAAAAACTTGATCATGTATGCTGAGGAAGCCTTTTTAAAAAATTGCATTATAAGCGATATTTACTGATTTATTTATTAAATAATAATTAGATCGAAAAAATTGCTGATTTAGGGTATATGCATGTGTAATAGGTACCTAATAAATAAACGCTTAGATGGTCCACAATTGAGAAACTTTTTTGCCGTTTTACATTTTTATGACGCAATTCTCCCGGCGCCTCCGCCAAATGTAACAGTAGCTTCAAAAGACATTCGATCCGACACATTCTTCATAATGGAACTAGAACTTTTTCAAACACATTTCGTTTTACGTCAAGTCTCTTTATGTTTACACAGACTAGTTAAATTTTGACAGCTCAATGTTATTATTCTACAAACTTCGTAGTAATATTACTTATGTTTTCTGCTGCATGAGGTATTAATAAGACATGTTAAAACAAAGTTGACGTCAGATATCGCCTTTACATCCTCGATAAAAATAGTTTTTAGAAAGATAACGATTTATTTCTAAATTCAAGAAGTAATTACTCTATTGTTTAATTAGATTACGCTTTATCTATTTATATTTATGAATGAGGTGTCCGATTACATTTTGGAAAATCGCCGGTTTGTTCTGTGCAGCTAGACCGTTATTAAAATGTTAAACGACCAAATCGGCTATTTTGAGATTTAGTGGATAAAACGCTACAAGAGGGAGGCGTGACGAATTTCTACGAATTTCGCACGGAGGTGCCTTTGGGGAATTGACGAAATCTATAACAACGTAACGAAGAACCTTTAGTCTATACTCAAGAGAAAGTAGTAACAAGACAGGCAGAAGAATTTTTATCAATTACAAGACAGTGTTATACTATTTGACTTGCATACGCAATGAGCAACGCGCTGTTCAGACAACCCTGGAAAAGCTGGAAAGTTTTATAATTTTTGTGCAAAATTTGCTTGAACTGTTTTCACTGTCCCAAAATCAGTTTAACTTTCTTCTTTGTCCGAGCACTTAGGGCAGATTACGTTAACTTTTATTTAACATTACATTGGAATTGTTGTCAGAAATCTAATGGTTTTAGCTCTTCGCTGCTAACTTTCCAGGTGTCGATTTCGAACAGCGGTCGCGATCAGCCCGGACAACAACAGCACCAGAGTAGTTATTGCTTGCAGATTTATGCACGTCCGCTGCCAATTCAGGTATAAATATTTACACTTCCAGTCCGTTTAGTGCAAAATTACAAGAATAATAAACCGTTTAATTACGAACTAATCAGTTCGAGAAAATACCCGCGGAGGTAGTCCAATAATAATTCAGCGCTGGTCTAAAATTAAATTGTCTCTGACTGTCCAAGCCGGAGTCCGTTTGCTCTTTCAGTTGCGCTGCAAGTCCTGAGAGTTAAAGATCCGCTCCTGTAACAGTGACAGTAACGCAAAAAACTCAACCACCGACTAAATCAGTGAAAGTGTTTGTGGATCCACCAATTTTTTTCCCCCCAAAATCTTGCAATTGCGTTTTTGGCCAGCAAATAATTGAAAGGAAAAATTCGAAATAATTAGCGACAACGAAGGTTTTTCCCCCAAAATCTCGTAATTGCGTTTTGGTCAGTAACTAATTGACGGGAAAAATTGCAAATAATTAACAACAACGAAGGTAAACAATGCAACGATAAAAGTCGACAAATTCGGAGGGCCCACACATTGGAAGCGCTTAGGTAGCGAGCGTAGGAGGAGATTGGCATCTCACCGCGAAGTTTTGGCGAAGATAATTGCGATTTTTCACATTAAAGTAATTGCGTGAGTGCACGGGGATCATTTGTTGTGCTTCGCTTAGGAAGGTGGGAACGGAAATTCCTCCTACTCGAACAACATAAGTTTACCTCCCCAAGTTTGAGTGTGAAGTTCTTGACCATGTTGACGTTTTTCTCCGAAAATGGATAGCCACAATTTGAGAATAGGGGTGAAGAAGCATGAAGAGTTGAAAACGCAGTGAACAAAAGCGTAAGTGTTTTTCTTTTGCTGATTACACTGCATAAACCTTTTATTATTACTGGTTTTGTCCAAATTAGCACTGGGATCCCCAACAAAGCGTTTCCACCGCGTCGCTTCCAAAGCGACCAAAAAAAAAAAAAAACGATAGCCTCTTGGAACTATCTCTTTAACCGATAGAAATACAAGTCGACTCGGTCGACATTAACGCTTTTCAGTCGCTTAGGAAGCGACGCGTCGAAACGCTTTGTCGGGAATCCCAGTGCTGGTCCAACAAGAAATGTTGCGAGCTTTGCCTCCCTGGACTAGTTTGTGATAATTCTGAGTTAGGGTTATAGTGGCAACTGTTTGCAACTGTTTATTGATTCCCTTCAAATGTTTAGAATGTTGCTCTGGTGGTCCAAATCACGAACATTTATAACCAGCGGATAATTGCTTACATCATAGAAACACTTTTCAGAATCAACGCAATATTGCACTTCCGCTGTGGAATTCGCGATAAATCACTCAAAATTCCGCTTGGTACCTTGCCAAACCAATTACTTTTATTCCCCAAGAAAGAACGCCATCAAGGTTGCTCAAAACGCTCATAAAAAATTGTAGTTAAATCTAAAAGAAAAATTCGATTGACGCATCTAAAACACGTCGCGTCTTCAGGGCCGACCAAGTAAATTTGATCGTTCAAAATTAATACGAAAACTCTAAAACCGCCACAAAACAGCTGCACTTATATTTAGCAGTACCACCGCAAATTAGCGCAATCCCAAAATCCTATCTGAGTCTTTGTTGATCCAGGTGATGGAAGCGGGTGTTGATCCCGCGTTTTTGAAGATAAGTCAATAAAACTCAACAACAATAATTAATTAGAAGTTTGTAAACAGCAATCGGCTAACCACCTCTCTTGGCCAATTCTCAAACTGAACGCGTCAAACTTTTGGCAGATACCTGGTGACTCATGCAAAAACCTTCTCCTAAGACGCTTGTATTTATTTGTCTAAAATTATCCCGGATGAGAGCCCGTGATTTTCGTCGCATTGCAGGTGCGTGATGGACGAAATCAAGGACCCGTCTCAGCAACTCCTGGAGTCCTCCAGGTTCTGGATACAGAGGGTCTTCGTGCCCATTCTGGTCTGCATCGGGGTCGCCGGCAACACCGTCACCGTCATGGTCCTCACCAGGTCAGTCTCAAAATCGCCCCCGTAGAACAGGAGTTTCTCTATAATTTACCGTAATCGTGTCTTAAAGTGAAACTTGGGGTCTGAGATAATTTAGAGTCAAAAATTGGTTCGGACCCCTTGTCTGCATTTTTGCTAGCAACAGAAACCTCACAATTTTTTTTTAAATATGTAGGTACTTGAAGGATAAGTATACCAATCCCACTTAGAGAACTACATATACGTCATTAGAAAGCTGCGCGAATAATCTCTACCAGTGGCGTAACATGCAACATTGCTAATGAAGCAGTGGACCATTTGGCAAATGTACGACACTGGCTTGTTATCATAGTCCCCAGTCTCCA
Organism: Schizotus pectinicornis; assembly: GCA_951805265.1. NCBI lineage: Eukaryota > Metazoa > Arthropoda > Insecta > Coleoptera > Pyrochroidae > Schizotus > Schizotus pectinicornis. The sequence goes on from OX638203.1 coordinate 20,824,900, forward strand.
GTACTAATTTTTGAGTGAACGGCGCTGATGTTGCTCAAGTGCACATGATGACGTATATTATGTAGTTCTCTAGTGGGACTGCTATGCAAAGCGGCGAGTGTCAATTGAAGTAATGAGGAGAATAAAGTGAAAGATGGAAACCGAACACAACTTCTTTACTTGAAGGCGTGAAGATAAAGAATTGTTAACGTCTGGAAGAGGATTTAATTACATTTTTGTCGTCAGCTCCCAGCTCAAATTTTGTTGCGCTTCTTGTCGAACACGGAGAAAAGGAGATCACTCTTGACCCTTTAATAGTCTCTTGCCGCAAGTGGTTGTTGAGCTGAGAGCCGATTGCTTCGTCTGAATTGCATAAGATTTGATGTAGCCGAGGTTATTTCAGGAGACGGATGAGATGTTCCACCAACATTTACTTAACCGCCCTGGCAGTGGCCGATGTGGTCTATCTCCTGTTTGTCTTCGCCTTGTCCTTCAGCCACTACAGCAACATTCACGATAAGAGATACGAGCTTTATTGGAGATTCTACGGCCTTGTCCATTGGCTCTGCGACGCAGCTAGTAAGCAAACAGTTCCATTAATTTCATTACCAATTAAATCCCTATTCGGAATTCCTTCCGGTCCACAATAACTTGACGCATTTTTACTACTGCTTACGGCGTACATAGGATGTTTTACGATGGTAATTTGGACGATAAAGAGCTTCCGTTCGATCAGCTAGATCTTATTTTCGAAAATTTTTAATTATCGATAAATGTTGTTTGTATTAGCTGTCATTTATGAATATTATTTTAGCAAACTGCTTGGGAACTAGCCAAGTTTACACAATGCCAATGATATATGATTTATTTTTGAGCTTGTGGCGCATACACGTCAGCTGTGACGAAGATACGGGAACAGAGGAGCGACAACCTGAGGGGGTTTAAAAATCTGCAAGTAAATAGGTCGATGCGCTTAGAAACTAACATTATCAATAAAGTTAAAGTTCAAGAGCTACAAGTAAATTAGTCTTTGTCAATTTAGCCTTTTAGATACAAGTATCACTTTAAAGACCCATCCTTAATGCAAGTACACTTGCCTCACCAAAAGGCTTTAACTACTTTCCAAATTAGTAGGCAACCCTCAATACTCTGTAGCAACTTAATTTACACCTAAATTTTGAACCAAGAGCTCAAGTTTTTGGTATTTTCCATCACATTAGCAGGGTTGATTGTAGAAAGGTTCTATAATTATATAAAATGTTTCACTTTTATCCTTTTCACCTCCACCTTCCGCATTGGCAACCTACTATAGTCTGACCTTGACTTAAATATAAACTTGCCACCAGAAATTTGCCACCACGAAACTATTAAATTAAAGTACCCAAGACACGCAGGTGCTTCGAGACCTCGTTAATTTTTCTTAGTTATATCTTAGTGTTCACTTCCTTGTGTTTTTTTTTGTAGGCAGCACGTCCGTGTGGTTGACAGTTTCCTTCACTCTCGAGCGCTACATCGCCGTGTGCCACCCCATCAAAGGCAAAGTTTTGTGCACCGAGAACCGCGCCAAGAGCATCATCGTGATAGTGGCCATCTTCTGCATCCTGACCACGGCTTCCACCACTTTCGAGTACCAGCTCACTCTCAACGAGACTTGCGTAATCCGCAATTGCAGCATTGAAGAGCTAAAATCCATGCAGCAACCCACTGGTAATTCATTGCACAACACCACCATTCATTATCTGCCAGACCATAATATAGTAGTAACGAATCTGCAACGTCACGCCGTCGAATTCGATCATCCCCAGTTAGTTAACGAGATCTTTTCAAACTTACAACCGAAACTCAATCGCATCCTCCCGTTGAACTGCACCGCACATCCCCACATCATCTACGTACCCTTCTATCCTCCACCAATCAACCTGACCGATTCCATCAAACGTAATGGTAATCTTATAGAAAGTGAAGGCGGTAAAACTAGGAACAAACCGACGGACGACGACGACAAGAACGTCACGAATTTCGAAAGATTGATCGAAAATAGGGACAACAGCTCGGAGAACGGCACCTGCTGCACCAAGAAGTTCATCGTCGGCACGGAACCCACCAACTTGGGCAATAACGAGACCTACCAGGCGATCATCCAGTGGTACTCCGCCATTTGCTTCGTGCTACTGCCGCTGGTTCTCATAGCGACCTTCAATTGTTTCCTGATACACGCCGTGTACAACTCCCAGAAGAGGAGGCGGAAGATGACCAATTCGCAGGTGAGAGCCGGAACTCCTTGGCAGTGGCGCCTCCTAGAAACTTCCGAACCTCCAACTCCCACGTTCGAGTTGTTTAGTTACTGGGAGATCGCCAAAATTTTGGCCAGGAAGTCCACCAAACACTCCCGTTTTCTTCTTCTTTGATATCCTGCATCGTAATGAGGGTAATTGGAAAGATCAAGAATTTGTGCAGGTGCTACCTGTAAATTTTTAAATCTTAGAAATTTTACCTCCGTCGATAGGAGTTGGAAAGACTTCCAAAATTGCTATGATTACTCCTCCTACACGAAGAAATTATTGGTGTATCGCAGAATTGATCTTCTGTCTTTCAATTTGAACTTTATTTGGAGGCGCCCTTGCCATGGGGTCTGGTCGTGCTTCCAAACTAGATGCAGGTCATTTTCAGTTCTTGTTGTTGCAGGAAACGGTGTCGATGTCCAACGAGAACCGCATCACCATTATGCTGATCGGCGTGGTGATCCTCTTCCTGCTGTGTCAGACGCCCACCGCGTCGCTCCTGATCTTCAACAGCTTCCACACCTTGAAAACATCGACTGAAGTGAACGTAGTACGCTGTAATTTCCCTCATCCCCTTTGTCGCTTCCCCGAATTAATCTGATGACTTTCTAGCGTTAGGCAACATATTCAATTTTCTCGTTACGGTAAATGCCGCTTGTAACTTCTTGCTGTACTGTGTGTTGTCGAAAAAGTACCGAACCACGTTCCGATCGCTCTTTTTCGAACGCAAAAAGAACCGCCAAGACACTTTGGCGCTGTCGTCGACCAGAAGCAGGAACTCGCAACGGTTCTGTAATTCGTTTAAGCACGGCCTAAGAAGAAACATTTCCGAATACCACACTCCAAGAAACTTGGAGGTAACTATATATTTCTTTAATAAGGGGGAATATGTAAATACCTACAACTTCAACGTAAGGGCTTGAAACTTGAGAGGAGCTTTATCCGTTCTTCTAATATTGGTAATTGTTTTTACTTCCACAGAATTCGCTAACGACAGCTTTAACGGCCAGTTGGACTAACGGCGGACAATCGACGTTTGTTGATAAATAGCAATTCTTCTTACGAGACCAATGTTGTCAGCAAACAAGCGTCGATCCATTGCGTGTGCCCAAATTACGTAACCCTTAACGCAATTAACCACGTGTATGTTGGGCTGCCTATATTGTAGGATGAACAGAATACCGGCCTATATTAGGTTGGCTGTCGCATGACTAAAAATGTTGCTAGCACTAAGATTTATATTAATCACCTATTGGTCACTTCGTGCAATTGTTCTAACGTATAAAATTAAGATTTAAAAAATGAGTACTTACACTTTAGTGAGTAATGGCTCGAATGCAACTACTAAACTAAAAATTAATGTTATCCTAAGTAGCTCAAGAACACAATTGTTTCGAAAAAGCTGGCTCAAGGGGGTTGCATTCGTAAATAGTTCCATTTTGTGGGTGAATATCGAGATCGAAGTGCTCTGGATTGCGTGGATCATGATTTATGATAACATTGCGACAATTATGAAGGTTTGTAACAAAATGGTCTTTGTGATTGTTTCAGACACAAAGTTTGACGGCAATTCCTCGATCTAAGTCTCTGATCACAAGGCAGATCGGAAAGGCCCGATCGACGGACTTGAATTTCTAAACTATATTAGTTTACCCTTTCCACTATCATGTATAATACATGCAGTTAAGATTAGAGTTAAGGCACTAATTCTATTGATAAAGTGTAACAATAAAGAGTTATTTTGCAAGATCCCCTTCAACAATTTTTCTTGACCCCGAGTGTTTATTCACAACAACCTTCTAAATCGGAAACAATTGCCCAAAATGCTTCTTGGCGCCGATCAATCTAAATTTTAATTTGGCAAATTTCCTGCACTTTGTCGAATCCTGCAAGTTCACTTGCGACACCTGCAGAACCTGCTGGTGATTGTTTTGGAGTGCAGCGCCGTTTTACCGCCCACACCTGGACCACTACGTCTGCGCTTTCGCTTCTTTACCTACGCGCTGACATTTGAACAGCGTCCAGCGAGTTGCTCTGAGAATAGCACATGAACAAGTCTTCGGTCCACGAAACCAGTGCCGAGTGCATGTGCGTGTTACAGGATACCCAACAACTTTAGCAATCATCGGTGAGTTTCCGAAACAAAAAAAACCAACCCCTTGACCTCGAAATTGCCAGAGTTATCAGTATCGACCCAAACTTTCGGCAAAGCCGAAGATAACGGTTCAAATTTTTGCAACATTGATTATTAACAAATTTTTTAATAGCGTTTTCAACAAACAAACGAGCTTTGTTATTGATGTTAGTGCAGAGGTTTAGTGTCTGCATCCGTTTTGCAAAATTGCAAAATTTTCGCCCACCACTCACTTAACCAGCGCCTATTTATTAATTTTACCTTGAGTCGCGTTATGTAACTTGACCATTTATTGTCGTTTTTCTAGATTTGAGTCTTGTCGCGGTAAAATTTCTATCCCGCCAGCACTTTCACACGATTTAGTGGCGAAATTCTCGAAAAGCGCCAGCTATACGGTTTCCTGTTATCCAAACAAATTTAGAATGCTAAACATGTGGTAACTCATTTGTATTATGGCGTGTCTATTTTCCGGATAATTTAAATAAACGGGCGAAGCCCGGACCGGGTATCTAAATTGCCGAGAAACTACGAAAATTTCCAAGTCAACTAGTTGAGTAGGGAGGATGAATAAATCTGTCGTCAGGACCATCATTGTCATCGATCCGGGCGAGCCATTAATAAAGGGCCGTATTTTTATAATGGAAAGGGGAGGTGACGATAAAAACCAGGATGTGGGTGTAGAACTTCCCGTTTGCCCTCTGCGAGCTTATTTGGCTGATCAGGCGGCACCTGGCTCGCGAAATTTCTTCGTTAACTTTAATTTCGTCGAAAATAAGCGTGAAAACTTGGCAGCTTCGTGCTTCGCAGAATAAACAAGAAAATCTGTATTACCTACTAATTTTTAATTACTCGTAACGCAATTGTGGCGAAGTTTTGCAAAACTTTCGAGTCGTAAACACCAAATTCAATGAATTCTTGAGTTGAAGAGAGCTAAAAATATCCCTAGTTCGAATAAATAGATGGCATATTTTTTATTTTGCTTCGGGGCCATGCGCCAGATCCAGAATTAGTAATGACAGATTAATTATTGAGCTATGGAGCCACATGCAGTTTAACCCCGACCGTTTAATCGGCGTTAATTGACCAGCGGTCTGAACACACAAGCCAAGACCAAACCTGCGAACAGCAAATTACAGCTCCCAACCCAACAACAAACTATTTCTATTTTTTTTAAATTTAAATTCATTCTAACTAACATTCTTAAATTATGCCTCTTTTCCAAAATTGTGTATTGTAGTAACATAAAATGTCGAAGAACATCATTAACCTTCTTCAGTGATATAGTTTGTATTCTTTTACCTAATGTTAACCAAGGACCTTACTTCTAGTAGATGGTCTTTGCCTAAACAATTCGCCCAAAATTATTCATATTCCTTTTCCACCATGTGCCACTCAATTCTCTTCATCATCTTCATCTGACCTTTTCATTGGAGACTCTTTTTATTTTCTAGTACTTCTTTATTGCGCTCTTCAAATGGTTATCCTCATTGTTATTTGCAAGTGATCCCTTACTTTCTGGTAATGTTGAGTTCTGTTGTCGGAATCTGCCAACCCAGCTCCGGTCCAGATAACCGTAGGAAATGGCAATTAACTTGTGCAGGTACAGATAACGATTTGTCAAACACAAAAAGAGACGTTGCCCTCGCCAGTTCTCAGGAGAGCAAACACTTGGACAATTCGTGTAAACACCTGAAGGCAAAAAAGAAATACCGAAATGGCGCTTGTGTCAATATCGAGATCATACGCTAATTGAGGCCGCCTCACCATTCGAACTTGAGCGTGACGTTCCTAGCCACAACCTTTAATCTCCTTTGCTTCAAATCCACCAGTTAATAAGCACAACCTTGCGAGAAAAAAATTTCAACAAACCCAACATCTGTTAATGACCCCTCCATAAACAAGTGAAAGTAATCAACATCCGTCACAAGATCTAGAAACAAACGAAAAATTTTTGATGACCCCCGTTCGTCTGGAAAGAAACGAGGAATCGTTTGGGGCCATTACTAGATTGGGTCGTGCAGGTGTCTGGAAGGTGGGGTTTCCGATAAAACCGCCGGCGAAGCCGGATCGTGTATTGATTGTAGTTTTGCGGTATTCAGGAATTGACAGAATTGCATTCCACTAGGTGGACTGCTGGAGGAGAGCGTGGCATCGCGAGTTCGATTGTTTCTTCGCGGTATTGGCGGGGGGCAGGTGAACCATAGTGGGCGGCCTTCACACCGTCTCCGTGTCTCCGGCGACGTCGTGGTTGCTATATTTGGTTAGGTCATTCGTGCCGATCGTTTGCAACGCGTAGGGTTTTGACCATATGTCGCCCGTTGCACCCGAATCGCCGACGTCCACGAAATTTTAATAGCGAAACAAACAACTCGACAGGATATTGCAGCAGGTGGGGGAGGAATAAATAATTATATGTACCTGCAACAGAAATTTGTTTCGCAGAAATGAGCACCAGCTAGAGATAACAAAGAATCTCTTACCCATTGGGGGTTTGAAAAAGTCATGATGGCTCTAACTTCAACAAATGATCCCTTATCCATTGAGGGTGTCTGATGTAATTTGAGTTAAAAAGTCATGATGGCTCTAACTTCTGCAACGAAAGCTATGGAACCAGCAGATGCTGAAACCAACGGTTGGCACAAACCGCTACTAAGATCGGTAATTGGTTAGTACTACGACACAACCCTCTATGGCACATAGGTACAAGTATTCAGTTAGATATTTCACTTTTAAGGAGGTGCTTAACGATTACATAATAATTGGTCCCTGTGTAAGCATGAGAGGATGATAAGGTACATTTTAAGTACCCAAACGCAATAAATATCTTAAATTGATTGCCTTATCTGGTCTCAAAGCATCAAAAAGTTTTGCGTTATACATAATTCATCTTTCTAGATTCAAACCCAAATTTAGCGATTATAATTAATTGCTGGCATTTTTTTAAGTGAACTTTTAAAAACAATTACTGGTCAGACACAAAGACCCAAATTTTAAGATTTCAGCTATTATGTTTTATACGAGGCCATAAATTGCGTTGTTGACAAACTGTCTTGGTTTCCCTGATAACAACAAAAACACTCGATACAAAAGTGCAAAATTTTCAGTTGATCGTCTATTTTAGCACGATGACATCAGAGTCGCGTTATGCATCAAAACTTGAAATTCGTATTCTAAATCAACCTCAAAACTGAATACGTAATGCCATTTGAAATGCAGATTGGAAGAGCAACTGGTTTTAGTTTCAGTGTGTCCGTAGCCTCGCACCACGTGTGTTTTAGTTCTTCGTGGCTTTCTCGGAGGGGTTGCCGCCCATAAAACGTATCCATCCTGCACGTGCTACTTGTAGAAGTAAGTTAACCATGTGGTCCGTGCTCAAAATTTACATTAGAGGTGTTGAGGAGTCGAACTTCACGTCCAAATGCTGCTAACACGCAACCGGTGTTTGTTTAACGCTTCCTAATCGGACCCAACACCCAATCAAAACAAAGACCCACGAAGAAGGCAAAAACGCACCCTTCCTGTTCCTAGTGTTACGCTCTCCTCCCACATTTTTTTTTGATTGCGTGACAGTCGTTTCATTAATTTAACCCACTAGCACTAGAACTAGAAAATCATGACGTAATCTGTGTTGGTTTGGTATGCAGATACCTATAGTAATAAAACTCGTAAACATTGCTCAGGTGATAGTGATGTTGTCCACGTGGGTGGTGGTTCGGAAAATCGACCAAGGAGCTACGTCACTGGTCCATTAATTGACGACCCGTACTAGAAAGGAAATTGCGATAACATGATGAATCGTCGGTTTTCCAACTGCAAGTGTCCCAAATCGACTTCCTGTTGTTCCCAATAACTCGGGGCGATCCGGTCCTGGATGCGCCGACGTGATGCAGCGGGGTCTCCTGCATTTCGCAGACGGGGTCTATTTCTGAAACTGACCCAGATCAGTCCCATTAACGACAGGCGCCATTCCCCAGTTTTTGATAACAAACGTGCCTAAATTCGTCATTTTCTCGACCATCATCGTGGAAACTACGCGCTAAATCTATGCATTATCCTTTATTATTATTCACTGAAGCGCTCGACTCTTAACAATGACACCAAGAGGAGCCTTTATGTTGATCGAATCAATTTTCGGCAATTTGGCGATTTACTGGTTGCCTATGCGCCCGGATTGATTGATTCCAAGGATTTGTTAAAAGGATAATTGATGGACGTTACTGGGCTAAGGTCGGATTGGGGCCGCCATAAAACCCCTTTTATGGACGAGCATCGAAGAACCTTGACCGCTTTCGTCGATTCGCTGGAAGACCATCGCAAACACCGACGTTCATTGAGTGACGTCACTGACGGGCGATTTCGCAACAGAGGAAGCCTTATAAGACCGTGGCGCCTGCTTTTTTCGGATAAACGGGATAAATCAACAATTTCTGGAAGACCCGACCACGGCGATATGCTAATGGCTCCGTATGCAAAATTGCATCGCATGTTGTGGTGACTTCACTGCACTTAAGTGCTGAATTTATTGGCCATTGTGCAAGCTGCAATCAACGTCCATTGAATCATAATTAAATTTAGCTGTGGCGATAATGAAAACAGCAAAGAAGCGACCCTCGCGTTTTTCTAACTAATTCTTCGACTTCTTCCAGGTTAACAACCCCCAAAAATGTCCACAGTAGAACGAAAGGAGTATCAGGAAACGAAGATTATGCGGACGGTATCGCCTGTGCGCAACTTTCGCAACTCCAACCAAAACCTAGCCGAATTCGACCACAATCTCGACTACATGCTCGAAGACTTGCAGAACTCCGTTTCGAGACCCGGAAGTTCTCTAGGTCATTCAACGTCTCGAAACATGAACACCCTGGATTCGACCAGGACCAACTCCCTTAACCGCTTCGCCAACGTGAAAGCGTCAAATCCCTTGGAGTACTCGTCAGACGACGCTTACAACTATACGGTAATGTTACTTTTTGGTTGTTAAAAATCGCTAATAGGGGCTTTGCAGTCGCCCGATGGAAGTAAACGTGTGACTGGATACAAAAAAGAGAGTTACTCTTACAAAACTTCGGGAGGAGGGACGGGACCACCCGAAAAAGCCAGGATGCAGAACAGCATCAATCAGCTGGATTCGCTTCTGGACGATTTGCAACAAGTTAAGAACTCGACGTATTCCCACAGTGAGTTGATTGTTTGAAAAAGTGTTTTGTGTCCATGCCTGAATCACGGGATATTTATAAAGGCGTTTGTTTTGCAGACTCTTATAATAACACTGGCGCGGATCCAGATTTTCAGTAAGTAGATCTCGTTTTATTCGCCCATAATCCTACAAATACGAACTTATTAGGGGCAACACGACCTCCTCCACCAAGAGGACGGTCAACAGAGAACTCCAATACGGCGACACCCCCAGGTCCACCTCCAGGAGCCGCACCCTGGAGCGCGCCGAGCGCGAGAGCTCCCTCACCAGGGACCTCCAGTACACCAGCGAAGGTGGGCAAAGTTTATGACCTGTAAAACTACTGATTTTGCCATTATTTCGTTTAAAACTACGGAAAAAAGTTTTTTACAAAAATTCCTCGAGTTCCAAGGGGTCGTTTGGCTTCCTAGTCTTTTGGAATTGCGACTAATACGATTTTTCCTCGAGTTACTTTGGTGTAATGCAAGTTTGACTCGTGGTTGCAGGCACGTACGGGGATTTGAGGCCGATCCGCAGCATTTCCCCAGCTCCCTCTTCCCGGACTTCGACGTTGTCCAAGAAGAAGGAAGTGACCAACGTGCACTCGTATCCGATGGAGGTCGTCGAAACATCAACCCCTGACATTAATCCCGAAATTTTGGCCCATCTGGACCCCAATCTCCACCCTCCCGGTAACACTAAAGTTACCACTACCATCAAAACTTACACTTACGAAATTCCTGGATCCGGTCCTTATCCAACAACTCTCGACACTTCTGTAGAATCAGACAAGTTCGTCTACTCTCCGAACCAATCGCAGTCGACCCCCAGCAAAAGTTTCGTTTATAAAAAGGTCGAAAATAAAGAGAATACCATCAATGTGCAAGAACCTGGGTGGGACCATAAGGTGTATAGAGACGTAACTGATACTACTAGTTACCAGCCATATAACAAGCCAGCACCCCCTGGTGGTCACACTTTGGTTAAAGAAACTGTGACTACCCGCAACTACCAACCTGGGTATTCCCCCGATATTCCGCCATCGAACCAAACTTACATCTATAACGAATCTGTTACTACTAAGAATGTTAATGGGAACAGTTACCCTAGAGCTAATCCTCCCCCAAGGCACGAAACGTATATTGTTGAAGAAAAACGTAACAATATCGTGACTAATAGGAATCAAACCCATCCCAACGATAGGGATTACCCTGTCAGAAGCACCCCTCCTCCTTCCAAGGAAACTTACATAATTAAAGAAATCCATGATACCAACACCATCAATAACTCTACGTATCCTGATAACAGGAGTTATCCGCCTCAAACTACCTACATTAAGGAAATCCACGACACAAGACATAACACTAATGTGAATCACGCGTACCCTAACGGTTACCCCCCGAACGAACCCAACAAAACTGTGGTTTACAGACATGAATCTCACACCACAAACAACTATGGTCCTGGAGGAAAACCTCCAAATGACGTGGAATCTTTCGAACCCAGAAACCCTCCCTACAGGAAACCCAACGAACCCGTCAATATCCAGTATAAATATAAATCAGAAAGTACCACAACTAACAATTATAAAGCCGGGTATCCCCCTGGTGACGAGACCCAAGCTCTGCTCCCCAAACCCTTCCCCACCGACGGCCATCCAGATGGGCCGCCGAAGAGACTGGACGAACTCATGGCTAACATCGGGCATGAAGTTAGTATCGAAATGACTGCTACGTTTTAACCCTCCATTTTTTTTTTTTGGAGAGTTGCAAAAAAATTCTTTTGTTTCAGCCCCCAAATAGCCCGTACAACGCCAGCTTTAACGCTCATGAGCACGAGTTGGTACAGAAAAAAAAGATTGACACGTTGAAGCAGCAGAACGCTGAAGCTGAAGACCTTCAGAAAAAAGAGCCGGTGCTGAGGAGCAAAAACGTTTCTGGACCCCCGGTTTACTACCCCCCGGGGCACGAAATGTTCGCCAAAAAGGAGGAGGCGGCGGCGGCGTGGAGAGCCGAAGTAAGATCTCTAAATTTAGTTTAGAGCCAAACCACTGAACTTAGAAAACTTTAAAGAACTGACCATATTTTTTTACCTCAAAGATTTCAGTTCGTCCTTTTTTTATTTAAGTTATCAACTGACGGTTATTGATACTAATTTAATTATTACAGGGAGGCTACGCCAAGGAGTCTGGTAAATACCAATACGAAGCGGAGAGCAAAAGCAAGTCAAAGAGCAGCTCAGGCGCGGCCATTGTCCCCGTTTGTCTACCCTTATGCTGCGGCTTGCCCTGCACTATCATCTAATTAGCTCAACTCGATTTATAACAAATTCTCGAATGGTGCCTTAATGTTTCATATACCTCATCAGTGCCGTAGGGAATCTTACAACTAATACTTTAATAAATAATAGCCATGTTTTTGTATTATTTAACTGTAATTGTAAATAAGACTATTTGGTATCAACAGCTTTAAGGTCTGTAAAATACTTGTGTTAATTTAAGAGTAAGAACTGTGCAGTAAAACAACTTGAGTTTATTCACTTGACTAATTCTTGCCCATTAACAACTGTATAAATGTAAAATTATATTTTATTATAAAATAAACGTTAAGTATTTACACTTTTACTTCTTTCCTGTACCAAACCTAACAAAACGCAATCAGCTTCCAGCAATGTCAAGTCTTTCTCAAAACCCAAAAATTTCGAAGACAACTCCAAATCTTTAACTAACAGTCTCACTCTAGCTCCCCTCACATAGCTACAAAAAAATAATTAAAAATTCTTCACCAAACCCCGAACACTTACCTTTCGTTTTTCTTGGGCTTGGGACAAACGCAGTGAAATTTCCACCCGAAATCCACGTACAAATCGTTGTCGACCACATGAAAAATTCGGCCTATCACCACTTTCCCTTCAGGGTCCCCCATCTAAAAATTTCAATCAACTTGAAACCAAAAATTCATACAACAACTTACGTCCATCAATTTCGAGTTCCGCAATAACGCTGCAAATGTTTGTGGTGGTTCCTGGCTTTCAACCTCCTTAATAGCCTCGAATTTGTCAAATGCCTGAGCGTAACCCCCTTGTTTAGTGTCACGGGAATTATCGTCGGTCACTTCAGTTGACATTAGTTTCTGGCAACAAAGCGCCGTCACCGGCGTTAAATTGCTGCCGAATTTGGCGCTTATTCGGCGTAATAGGGCCATTTTTACTAAACTTCAACTTTGGGGGCCAAAAGCAGATTCTAACCTAAAAATTGCCGCTTAGCGTGAAGTTGGCGCGATTGCGTCATGTTAACAAACGTGACGCAAATTTTTGAATTCTTACGTAATTTTTTAAATAATTGTCAAATTGCCCAAATCAGCAAAAATCAAAACTAAAAAGAATACAAATGTTTTCGTTCCGTAACTGCTTAAGGCGCAAATTATATAATTATTATTAATGAGTTTTGGGTGTCGCTAAGTTGCCTAATTTGACAACTGTCAATGTTTGCGTCAACTTCACGTGAACGGTGGAGCGAATTTTATTTTTAACCTTTCAAGAAATTTTCGTTGATTTTCGCGTGATTCCTCAAAAGACCTGAAATGGCATCAGCGGGCGAAACACGGGTCTCCCTTTGCGGCAAATTAGGGCTCAAACCGCTGACGTGTCAAAATGTTCTCTTCTATTACGCCCCGGTGCAAGGGGTGGTCAGCTACACCTCATTGTCCATAAACGTCATGAACCCCTCGTTAGTCCTAAGGTAAGGTGTTGTCGAGCAATTATCTCAATTAACCCCCGACTTTCAGGCTGTTCCCCCGCAAGGACATCACCAATATTTTACTGGTCAACACTCTGGTCGGAGCTGGACTGTACTTGTATAATAGACCGCATTTAAGCACCTTACCGAAGAGGGAACGCATTGCCTACAGGTAAAAGAGGTGTTGGGGTTAATTTGATTTTATGTGGTTATTTTGCAGCGCATTTGGAGCAGTTACATTTTCACTAGGTTCAGTATTGATCTGGGCTATACTTAGAAGCGCAGTGCCTGATTGCGTGCCTCTGTGCACCCTCTGCGGGATCGGTTCAGGTCTTGCGATGATCAAAATCGGGCGTAGCTATGTTGACCACGTAGATTCGCTAGTTAAAAAGTAATTTAAGCAGACTTCTGTTTGTAACCACCTTTAATAAATACGCTAATAGTTACCCAAAGTATCTTATTGTAGTTGTAGATTTGGCAGTTAGCTTAACAAGTAAGAAAAGGTCTCATCACCAGTTTAATTGAATTAACAATAGTAATAATTTTATAAATATTGGTTGATTAGGGTAGTTGTAGCTTGACATCTATTTTTGGCAATAATATTGCCGGCGCCTCCACCATTTATATGAAGGGTCAAAAATTGAAGTTACGCGTCAATTTTGGCAGGACAAGGTGTATTTAAGCAACTGAACTAAATTTTCTTCCCTAAAAATCTGCAATGAAGAAATTACCAACTTTCAGGGTGGAAACTTGACCAAATGGCAGATGATGCTAACTACACCAATCCAGATCTTGAACAATTGGAATTGTTGGAGTTTTGCCACTTATTCTGCTTCACTGCAGGTTTGCAGGGTAGACTGGCATATTTCCTCATGTCTTTCCACGCGGTCAACCCCTATATTTTCAGCAGGTAACTCCACCCCCCTACTCTCAATTGTTGTATTAACTTAATTTTGCAGCATTTGCAGTTACGACCCTTCAACCGTTTTATACGCAAACATGGTTTATGGGGTGGGTGTCATGATTCTCTGGAGGCCCGCCATGCACCCCTTAGGCTTCCTCCACAGGGCGTCGTTCGGGTAGCGTAAACCGTTTCGTTAGCCACTAATCGTTTATGATTTCAGTATTTTAGGGTCTTTAATGTTCAACCATTCGAGCATGTCCGTCTATAATTGGCTGGTTGAGCATTTTTCTCATCGGCCCTGCCTTTTGACGTTTCTGGGCTTCATTAGTGGAAGAGTTATGATGATGTATTTGCTAGCGTTTTTGTACCATTTTGACAGAACCAGGGGGCGCCGTAACAGAATCGATTCCCAATTCGAGGACATTTACCGCTAAGAAGTTCTCCTTTCAAATAGTTTTATTTCTCTAATAACTCAATGACTATGTACAAAAATTAAAACTTAAATCATCAGGCAAGTGGAACGTTAACATAAAGCACCATCACAGTTTTTGTTATCTTCACTTTTTCGTTTGGAAAAGTTTGTTTCGAATTTCGCGCCGAAGGCGGTATGCGGGAATCCCCGCATTGGTCCCCAAATTCAATTTTTTCTCACGAACCGATTCTCTTTGCCACCGGCAGTCACGAACCGGATTTTTCGTTACGAAATGGTGGTTGGAAATCAATGGGTGTGGTGCTCGTGGTGGCCGTGGCCGTGGGAATGGGACTCGCCGTGACTGTGCTCATGTCCAGCTGAAAAAGAGAAACAGGGGATAAGTAAGTAGTAAAAATAGTAATGGTTAATTGTTGATGGAATTCAAAACCGGTTTCGGCAAAGGTAGAAAAAAATTAATCATAAAACTTGGCGCAATTTGTAATTTTCTCTTCCCACCCGACATCAATTATTGTAAACAACTGTAGGTACCTACACTTTCGCAAATACATGTCCGCCTCGTAAACCTTGACTTCTAATTGGTTTTTTGCTATGAAAGCTCCGCAATTTAGATTGGAGAATTGAAACCGCTATTTACAGTTTTGCTTTTTTAATTAATCGGTTTTATCGCTTGTAAATACATATCGTGGCTTATTGGTGAAAACGTTGGTTGTTGTATGCTTGAATTAAATAACTCGAGTCACCTAATTGGAGAAAAGACAAATTTGAGTTGACGTTGGTAAACTCGTTTCGCCAAGATAACGTGATATTGACCTCAGGGTGTTGTTGTTTTTGTTTTTTTCTACCCATGCATAATGCATCAAGATAAGTGCTTGCATAACATTGATTGGCCCAAATTGTAAATGCTGAAGTTTATAACTAAAAAGTTGAAATTTTCAATCTTGAAGAAATAAATGAGATAAAGTAGAATTTTTCTAATAACTCCACAATCGCATAAAACTGTCGCAATGCCGGCTGCAATCAGCTACAACCCGCGTATTGTATCAATTGTCTCTTTAGAGTCTTTTTTACTTACAGAGAACGACAAGCTTATCCGAGTTATCTTCGACGCGGCGTGTTTCAGTGGATCTAAGCGCGTGGTCGACTGGTACGCCTCCGATGGTGTCTCATTCTTATTCACTAAAGTGAGTGAGACGAGACTATGCACCACTTTAGTGAAAATCTGCTGTCTCGTTTATTTTAGTGAATTATATAAGACACCAAGGAGGGTGCTATTTAAGGGGCGCAGCTAACCTACACCCACTAAAGCACCACACGTTGAGAATAACTCAGAAACGTGGTTTTCTGCAAGCAATAGATACAGCTGATAAGAGACTTGTTGCAGCGCGTGCATTCTGACAGTTTTATGCGATCGTGGAGTTGTTAGAAAAAATCTACTATATCTCAAAATTAGCGCTTCAGATTCAAAAACTACTGTTCTACTAAATGGACCGAAATTTAAAAGAAATAACCATAAAATCTATTTAAAAAATTTTAATATGTGTTGCCCATGAACGATCAATGACCGTCGCTTTTGGTAGGTAGACATGTACCGTTCTGCCAAAATTACGTATTAGAGACGGTCACTTTTGGTATATGCGACACCTGAATTTTGATCGGATCTCTTACGACCAAAGAAAAGTGACTGACCGCGCTGACCTTCACATAGAAGCACCAACTTTTGCTTTTATGCACACCGTGGTTCCGGCATACCCTACTTTCTACCCGGTCAAACCAATAGAAAATCCAACATCGATAAATCCTTCCTGGGAAGAGCACTCAACCACCAATCTTTGAAAAACTTTCTAAACGACATTTTTTCCCAAAAAGCCACCTTTCTACGAATTAGTTTCGACTCCTGTCTCCGGTTTCTTCACGTCAAGGTAAGAAGTAAATCACCATTACCACATCGATTCTTTTTCGTGACAATTTCAGTGCCTTTCGAATCGCATAAAGACGTGGAGCATTGAAACTGGGACAAAGCAATCGAAATCATCGCCAAAAAGAGGCAAATTTTGCAACACGGACTTGTGACGCAACACCTTTTATTTGAGTGCTAAAGTGCAGAGGAGAGGCGGAGAAATTGAAGATATTGCTTAAAGGAGCAATCAAGAAGAATGGGAGATCGATAGGATTTTTACTAGGACCATGATAACTAGGACCAACCAACAGCGCAATCACGACCTGCAACAGAAAAAACCGCCCTCGGAGGATTTTCGCTAAATCGCCCTTATTAAACAAAACGACGTAAATAATAATAATTTTTTTTTTTTAAATTTGGTTGGTCGTTCCGAGGGTATTTGGGCTCCCCTAAGCGACGCCACCCACGTTCCTGATTGCTTCTTCCTGTCGCAGCAGCGCGTGGCCTCAATGGAACGTCGCTGTCACGTTGCAAAATCATCAGTTTGGTCGCCGGTTTCTCCGATCGCTAATTAGGCGATTATTTTTGTAGGAAATTGTTTATTAAAAAGAGCAGTGAATGCCAGTTCCGGCTGAAAATCGGAAGTTCAACGTACCCGCCGATGCTACTTACAAACCGAATTGATAAGCAATTAACCAAAATTAGTCATAGCTAACGTGCACGTTGGACGCGGTCAAGATTTCTAATTCCTCGTCAGTATAACAGTGACAGTGACACCAATTAGGCTGCAACTCTTTAGGAACTGCCGTTAGGAGCAATTAGCTCTAAAAATAGACGACTCGAGGGAGCAGCCCCCAACATATGCTTTTCAACAAGAGCCAGACAGAGAAAGTGTATGGTAGAGAATGTAGGGTAGTGTAGATAGTCAGGGACTTCTGTGACTTTAATTTGGACAGGGCGCTTAGCCAAAATTTTTGTGCCTTTGGTTAAGTTTTTCTCCAAAGTTTTTCTATGACATAAGAAGAGAAATTTTTGGAGGCCAATGGTCAATGGATGTCATTGGTAAAGAGTTCGGTTAGATCCGTCTGAGTGCAGACATTTTTTTTTAATGGTTGGTCATCTAATATTGCACCAAAACCCATCGGCACTCCATGCCATTGAAACTCTTACATAACAACACTCAACTTTCTGCATTTTTTAGATAACATTCCATAGCTGTGCTTGATGACCGAGGTAATGACTGCTTAATTCCGCGAAATCACCACACGAAACTAACGTAGAAAGCAAAAGCGTACTATTCCACCGGCTTCGGCTTAAGAGTTTAAGGTACTCACTTAGAACTTGTAATGAGAACATGACTCCAAATCCAGCTAAGATCGCGAGGAGTTGCCAAACGCCGCAATGCTGATTGCCTCGCTCCCTGGCCAACACCTCAAAGAAGACCACGTAGAGGAGGGTTCCAGCCGCCATCCCTTGCAGCACCAAAGAGGTGACGTCCTCGTGGCTGTTCTCGGCCTCGCTCAGGATCAAACCAGCACCGATACCTAAGAAGAGAGAAGAGACCAGATAGAACAACAAAACATACCTAACTTAAGAAATAGTAAAAATAATGTAAAAGAAAATTATTTTTATATAACAAAGTCATATGGCTGCTATGTGTTTCATGGAGATCGCGTCAAGTGTTTTTGACGTAAAAGTAACTTTAGAAACTAACTGCTAAAAGAAGAAGAAAAAAGATTAAACTAGTTCACTTACCTATTGGGGTGACTATGGCGAAGGTGCCTATGTAGAGGACCACCAGCAGGGTCCTGGTGCTGGAAGTGACTAGTTCCACGCCGACGCAGAAAGCTATGACTAGTTTATGGGTCGCGATGGCCGCGAACAAGTACCAAACTTTCTGGACGCTCCCTTCCAACCCCACCGCCAACCCCTCAAATACCGCGTGAAAGCTCAGCGCCAACACCGCCAACAAGCCACTGAAGGAGTTCTTCAAAGCGGCGTCGATATGGCTGTGAGAATGCGACTGTTTCTCGCAATTGATGGTGGTCTGGGAGTTGAGCAACTCTTTGTTGGAGTTGCAAATGTAACTGATGCCGCTTGCGTCATCCGACTTGTTCAAAGTGGCTCGGGGAATGGTGAAGTGCTTGTTCTTCGGCGTGAACCTCCCCGATAGTCTTCGCGGCAACACGTCGTCTTCCAGTTTCTGACGCAAGAACAAATGCACCACCTCCTCGATGAGGTACACGAAGAAGAAACCGACGCAAAAAATTAGTTCTGACATCGAAATGCCGTGGCCGATTACGGGAATTTTGTTGTGAGCTTCCAGGTGGAGGAAGCCCTCGCGCACTTCCGGTTGTAAATGGAGGAAAGTCGTGAATAACAAAACGCCACCACCGAAACACAGAAGGAGGGAAATCAGCAAGTTCTTGTCGCCGTCCACTGATTTGATGTTGATGAGTTTGGTGAGTTTGATGGGCAAGATGCCGATGGTGAAGGAGGCGACGCCGAGGACCGTCATGGCGACCACTTTCGCCAGCATCAAGTCGTTGGCTTCCTCGGTCCTCGTCGCGTTTCTCGACACTTCTTCCATTTTTGCGAGGCAGATTTGGGCTCAGGACCGGATCAACAGGGCATGCCTCAAGAACTAAAAGAAAAAATAGACTTTTTGAGTGGATCAATTTTGCTGTACTTTCAAGAAAATAGACTTCTTGAGTGGTGGTGAAGACTTTATATCTATAGATAGATTTTTCTGTTCTTTCAATTGATGACTAGATTTTTTTGATTAACGAAGAGCTTAAAACAAAATTCTTGAACCTTGTCAAGAGTTGGAATGTGAACATTGCTGCTGTAAAAAAGGTCCCGAGAAGACCCAGGTATTGCTCTAATTGGGAAAGTTAAATTAACTGGAGCCATCACTCAGAGACCCTCGTGGCTGAATGGTTTTCTCGGAATTCTGCACCAAACGTGAAAAACCAGACTGAAAGTATGTTGGCTGCAATTTTAATAAGCAATTGGCGGCGCGGCCCGTCTGTGAGGAATATTTTCAACATTGCCGCCCAGAGAACGCAAACTGCTTCTACGTGGACTGCCTAAAATAGCGAGGTCGACCGTAATTTGCATGCACACATCTCCATGTAATGCCGCATGTAATGTCGCATGCTGCGATGGAGTAATAGCAATTGACGAAGAACCAGACCAAAAGTCAGAAAACTGATCCGCCAAAAGATCAAAAGTTGTGATGCGGGAATCCCCGGTTGTAATACCAACCCAAATTTTTTCAACAAAAATATCCCTAAATTTCGGAAAAAATTTATAGAAGGCGCAACACATTTACGTATACCAACCCAAATTATTTTCAACAAAAATATCCCCAAATTTCAAAAAAAAAATTAAATTTAACGAAATTAGAAAGCATTTACGTTCTCTAAGAAGAAAACACTTGAGATTGCAAAAGCAGTAAAGGCACAGGTCCAACTGGTTAGCCAATAATTGATAATTTAATATTCCAATAGATGGAGAAACTCTTTTAGCGATACATCCGCCCGCCATTAATATTACAAAAATAATTTTGAGAAAGTGAATTTTGTTATGTAACAAGTTTTCATTGTTTACAAACAGAAGTCTGAACCTAGACAAAGTTTGCCAAGATTTAACAACCGCAATGTCGCAGTTTTGCAGAAATTTCTTGTTAACTACTATATATGTACTCTTATTCTAGAATTACCAAACTCCTACTGTCATCGACCTACGTAGCAGTTAGTCTTTACTTCACTTGAACTAATGTAGAAAACTTCCAATGTTTTCAAAAATTTAAAAAAATTAAGGGTGCTTTATCTTTACTTTCGTCAGCCCTCTCAGTTTGCCCCATTTACTCTCTTACAACTTTCTGTGTTTTAGTCCTCGAGCGGGCACCTGAGCACGATAAGTAACCTGTACCAACGTCTACGTCTGAGTCTCTTATTATTAACCGTCACATGGGCGGTCACGCGAAAAGCGTAGTTTTGTGTAAGGCAATTACCAGAGGAAGTTTACCGTCAATTCAGAAACCTTCCACGATCGCAGGAGCAGGATGCAGGAGCTAACACAATGGGGCCCGATAATTGCTCCTATTACCTGTGAATATTGTCGTCAACCTTGAGGACGGCATTAACCATAAAATTAAAACTGGATTTTTTAAACACTCAATTACCGCTTGGGGCGCTCGTAAATTGGACGCTGCATGACCGCAACCCCGATTACCGACCACCTATATCTGATAGCCCAAATTGCAACCATTACGGCCACTTGAAACTGAGCGGCGCTTAATTTTTAAGCAGTTGCACTGACCCAGTTTGCAAATTTTAAATCGTCGAGGAAGGCCACCAAATCAAAATCATGACCACTTTTTAGTTCAATTAAATTAATAAATTTTCCGAGAGTTGAATCGGAAAATTCGCGAAAATTCGAGGCTCGCCGGTGGTCAAAAGTTAGGAGCTTTCTAATCGATGCGTCCGAACAGGAAACGTGTTCTATAAAAGTTGTTTAGTACCGCTGGTGCAATTTTCTTTTTTTGGCGATTGAACTTGAATTTTAATTAGCAACATAAATCAATTTGGTCCGGTGATTCAGATGTTGGTAAACACCGTTTAGGGGAAACCGTGCAACCCGAAATTCTTGCGGAAAACCGCAAATTCGGCGAGGTCCCACCTTGACCAACGAAACCGGAAAATTGAACCCCCCTATATGCTATAAATTTTTAATTTTTTCCTCTATCCTACCAGGGCCCAACCAGCAAGTCTTCGCAAAGAAAACACTTACGAAATTTTTTCAAATAAAATAAAGTTAATAATTAATTAAAATAATTAAATTAATTAAAATAATTAATAAAGCTAGTGGCTGACTAAAAATTTTGTTCTAATTATTAATTATTGTTAAAATTTTTGTCTGTCCGATTCTTCCCAGTTCAACCAACTTTAGGACCTTTATCTTACCTGTTGCTTCTACACTCTGACCCACATTCTAATGATTAAAAAAAATTACCTCTTTTTTAGGCCGATAGGCAGAGGCGTCCGCACCACGTTTTACTCCACCATCACCGAAACCGTCGCGCTTTTTTTTTGCGTTCGCGTTAATGTGGACGTTGCGGCGAGTCGTTGAAGACTGAAGAGAAAGGACGCCGACATTTACATTATTATATGTGCAGTGACTGGAAAAATGTTATGCGTGCCAGTGCACCGCCGTTTGGCTATCCGATAAGTGTGAGTCAGGGGAAACACCGCCGCCAAGTGGAGGACGGGGGCATTAGCTCGCGCCCCCAATTTTCTCCGGGAAACCCCCCAGCAGAGCAAAGAGAAAACAAAGAGAACTTTTGAACAAACAGCGCAAGATGTAATAAAAAAATAAAAATAAAATACGCATTTAGAAAGACGGACATGTAATGGACGATAAGGTGACAGGTCGTTATTGTTGTTATTTATTTTTAATGTTGTTATAAAACTTAACGCTTTATTTTTAGTTATTACAAGATTGGGTGTTGTTTAAAAAAGAAACTTGAGTTGTTTTTACGTCGAAAATGGTCGTTATTTCGATAATATTTTTATTGCAATCGTAAAAATTGTGACAATAGAACAATGAGACTTAATTAACCATAACGTTTTTGAAGATATTAATTAAAAAATTACCGCTGCAAATCCAAAGTTGGTAATAATGTTCGCAAATTGGCTGGCGGGCAGCAAACTACCATCACAAAGACCAGATCTTTAAATAATCATAAAGTAAGGAAGCAGGAATTTCTAAGGCCAAGTTTTGCAAATAAAACAAAAACTGTTTAAATTTTTTGCAGACAGATACCAGCATTATTATAAAACACACGACGTAACCTTCCCCCTCTCACCGTTTTTGTGTCCATCAGCGAAATGACTCAGACTCTTTGATTTCTTCTTATTTCATTGTTGTTAGCGATCGCCGATTCCTTGAAGCCTTGACCCAGCAGGCCGTAAGTAGAGACAAAAATTTTTGGCCACATTCGTGGTTTCCGCAAGGTTCTAGTCCTTGTTCTTGTTAATACCGAAATTGTCGGTACCTACAGGATAACTCCGCTTTGAACGAGGTCGCTTATGTTAATTTCATTGTTAATGCCAGAGCGGTCTCATGAACGTATCTTACATCTGGAAATGATAGTAAAACAGGTTTCGATTGAACTTTCAAAGATTTATCGACGTTCAAAAAGATGACCGATGGACCGAAATGCACTGCTGGACTGATGCAACAAATCCGGGATCATTCAATGTTAAGAACCCAAACGAAAAGCAATTGCGGTTTTAAATGGAATTTCAATTTGCAAATTAGTCTTGAAAAAAAGTGGAATCACGCGTTTTCAATGACTCAATTCCTGCCGGCTGGGAATTTACCTATTAATTGCAAATGTCTCTCGTGCCATACTTATGACGCCAAAAGCTATGCTAATAGCTAATGGAGGAATTAAGGGTACGGATGAAATGAACTGTCGACACTATGACCAAATATAAATATTTATTTAGATTGGTCGTCGTTCAAGCTCATCTTCCTCGTTCTGAAAAAAATTGAGAGAAAGGAAGTGTTTTAAAAAAAATAACTTATTACAACAAAGTAAGGGCGTGATAGAAGGGTTATATGGTGATGAAACTTCCCATAATAACACATCACCACAGACGAGGAAAATATCACAATTGGTCAAAACATAATCCTTTATGAATGAAGATAGAGCGGAAGCAATTAGTTGCGAGTGATGCTAATTCCATGAAATTTTCGAGAGGAAATACTCTGGATGCAAACAATAAATAACGGAAAGTTTGGTAGTCCTCAACCAATGGGGGCCCCAAGGGCGGGGGCAAATGGTCAAACGCTTACCCAAAATAAGATTTTGTTTTTTGGTTTAAGGATTGTAGGTATAGGTAGTTAAAAAAAAATCCTAATTTCTGAACTAGGTGTCCTATTAAAATAGTTCCTAGCTGCTTAGAGAGAGCCAATTGTAGTTTACTTGGAAAAAAATTATCCTTTGTCTTAAGAAAAATTACAATTGTTTACATTTTATTTGTCATTTTTTTATCAATTTTTATGGTATGATCCGCATCTGGTTACTTCACCATTCGTCTACTTTATAAAATTGCAATAATTGTTTCTCAAGGAATTGCTCAGATAGGTAAAATAAAGAAAATCTAAATTTTTGTTAATAACCGGCTTGTGCTAGTTTAACGCACTTTTTGACCCCATTCCAATCTTCCAAATTACCTACCTAACTCCTATCACTCACGGTTTGCTCTAAGTGTCGAATCATAATGACCATAAAGTTATAATCACTACCAACATTACGAAATCTGAAATTGATAAATAAAACATTGTGCAAACATTACGACACGCAATGTACTTGACACGAGACACAACAAACAAACAGCCGGAGGAACAAGCACAATGCAACAATTAAAAAATAAGTAAATAACCTGCATTGATTGAGGTGCAATTCTCAAGAGGAACTAATGTGTCGAAAGATTGACCTAAAAGCGGTTGAATCGCGGTTACTGAGCGAAATCTCGACAAAAGTCCTAATTCTAGATCAGTTTCCGACATATTGTAAGATTTGTCAATAATTATACGCAATCCTTGTGGCAATTGCCTTTCACGTTCACTCTAAACCTAAACACCAGAATTCCTTCAACACATTCCCTCGAGCGATTTGCGCAGGTAAATGCTCCAAATTTGGTGCAAAAATGGGAGATTTTTTCAAAAAGTCAAGACTACTTTCTGCAATTGCTTGCTGTTTCAGTATTGGCAGTATTGTTGCTAAATCGAGTTTCTTTCGTAGATTTAGTGCGACGATAGCATAGTTTTTAATCGGTTTTTGCATTTGTTATTAATCGCTCAACTGGGCGAGAACACAATAATTATTGTCCTGGATAAGCGAAAGTTTGAGGATAAGCAACAGGTGTTACTCATTATTCGCCCTGAATTAATTGTTGCAAGAGCTGGATCAAAGGAGAAGTCATCAGATCAAAAGCAAAATAAATAGTTCAAATGGCCCTTGATTGTTGCTGTAAAGAAATGATTTTTTCATTCTAAAAGATTCTGAAGAAGCTGTCAAAAGTTTTTTGTAACTTTTTCAAAATCTACTGGAGTAGAATGTCTTCAAGTGTTCGTGTTGTACCATTTATTTTTCTGTTATAGTAAATATTGGTAATAATGTTATAATTTGAGGTGGGTGTTGTTTATTTTTGTCTGCAGTTTATTAACCTTGGCGAGAACTTGCTGATATTTTATGTTAATTCTGCCTGCTGGCTTCTGAAGTGGAGGTCACCGAATGGTACGAAACTGTAACACCTACCTCTAATGCCAAACTACTGTTTGATCAAGGTGAACTAATTAGAGACAAATAAACGCGCATTCTTCAGACCCCCACCGTAACGTCAACAGAGCCGGTACCACTCTATTGTACGCCCCTGCGTTCACAATTTAATAATTATTCCAAACAGCAAGACTAAACCAGGAATGCCGATGAGGACCCGTAGAAAGCTAAGCTAAGATGATTCATCGAACGTCATCGAAAAGGTCATTGCTTTAGTTTGTTATTGTTTTAGTTTCTTAGAAAAATTCTACAGCTTTCTATTTGCCGTCGGTTTAAAAAAAAAAAAAAAACTCCGAACCCGGATCCGACCCATCACGAGATTTTTGCTTCAAGTCCAAAACTCCGGTTCGACCGTCCGGTTGACGTAAAAACTTACCAGGAAGATCTTTTCCAGGAAAAGATACCACGCAGAGGTCGCCCACGGCACCATCACGACGCCCATTACGACGACATTTACACGGATCTTTATATGGAAAATTGCAGCTGTACGGGAAGTCATACATCCATTCATGAATTCCTTCGATGATTGACATTATTAATTATTAATATTGACTCGCATACCTACAGGGAATTCTACCGCTGCGGCAACAGATCCCATTCAGAACCTAGAAGAATTGCGTTCCAGAGGAAACTCTACAGCGTTTAGGGTTAGATCCCCTCCAGTATCTTCACCGACAAGGAAGTTTCGCAGTTTTTGGAGCAATTTTGGCTAATGAGGGGTTTTGACCTGGACACGCTGTGTAGTCCAGGGAGTTATTAGCAATTCTGCCCGGAGACGCAATTGCTATTTTCGTAAGACTCCTAAAAAGGCAGTCGTCGACGAGATGCTATTAGATAATTTTGTTGCTGCAGTTGAGAAATTCATCTTCATTTAGTATCGCGGAGCTGCTGGATTAATGTCGTTCTAAGACGCCCACTCGACGAATCCAATTAAAAGTACAATTGTGTCCTTCCTTTTTTACAAAAGATGTGGGATTCACTTAGCGTACTGGCGACAATGCGCATTGACACGTCCGTTCTGGGCTGTGAAAGGGAAAAACCAAACAATAAAAAGTCATGAAGGTTATTAAGTCAATTTCTACGCAAATTTTTTCTTTCCATCATAATCTGCTGTAGAAATTTTTAACGATTCAAAGCAATTGAGATTGGTAACTTTCTTCGCCTTCATAATAAGACTGTGGATATTTAAAATAAAATTGAAGGAAAGGAAGATCGCTAAGGAAAGTAAAGATGCAACAGTGTGGCGTAATATTTGACAGCACACACTTATTTGGTTGGAAAATAGACCTGTGCTAACAGAAAGCACTTTCTTTTCATAAATTTTCTAATTTTAACACTTAAGTCGATCATTATAGTTCATATTATTTAATGAATTAATTAATATTAACGACTTTGCTACAATTTTATTGTTGTTGCAAATAATTATTAAAAAAGACACGTGGCACATGATAACTTTAGTCTAATCTGATCGTTTCTGAATACAGAAACTTTTTTTCAAATAAAACCTAGCAATTTAGTCCACTTCTTATCAAATCAGCTTCTAATCAGCAATCTATTCTAATCCTCTAAATTCTAAATAACTTACGCGCAGATAACTGTGAACGTTATAAATATTGCTCTATTAGGAAGCACAACTTGAAATCTCTAACAACAACAACAATTGACATTAATTACTAAGAACCAATATGTTTATCTGCATCAGAGATTCCGAGATCAAAGTGTAATTCGTCGAAAATTACATTCGACAACTTACAGTTTATCAAAAAGTTATCACCTTATCTTCGACGATCAAATGAGGAATTTCCAGCAAAAATTAAAAACTACCTCCAGACCGTATTATTGTCAACATTGCCGAGACGTCGACATCAGTGTCACAACGGACGCCACTGACCTCACTGAGACTTTTTATTAGTTACTTCACTATTTACAAGCAAATATTTACGCCAACTGGTTAGAACTCAAATTGTAGATCTCGTTTGGCTAACAATGATCTAAGTAAATCTTTTGCGGCATTTCTGTGATCATTTGAGATAATTTGGTCCATTTTTGGTACTTTTACTTAGTGCTGAGGGGAAAAACACCAATTAAAGTCATGGAATTATTGTGTACCAGTCTGTATTTGTTGATTGATTACAATGGCCTGGATTTCCATAAACGTTATCAGGTTTTCTATGCAATCATACTTTGAACTGGTGGTACCGGCAAAAGTGATTGTCTAATTGTAGCAGCGCATTATCGACAAACGTGCCGGAAATTAATTACTCGACAATTTTTTACTAAATTTAATTATTTAAATAATAATAATATTGTGGTTGTAAAAAAGAAATTGCTTGCGAGGTGGCTAATGGAAAAAAATTTATTCAAAATGGAGGGAGAGCATGTAAGAGTCAGCGTCCTCTGTTGGGAGATTCTTGTATGTCTCAGTTAGAGATGGGAGAACTGAAGCAAAATAATTAAATAAAACGTAGCAACTACTGGACTCCGCTACTAATTTACTAGTTAAAGAAAAAAAATTATATAGTGATTCTTGTAAATAAAAAAATATTTGGGGACGTGGAGGAACTCAGTATTTTGGAACTTATTTCTAAACTGGTTAGTTGCCTCTTTGTTGTAATGGTACTGATGCACTAATTTTCCATAGACTTAATAACAATAGATTGACCGTCCAAACAACTGTAAGCACCACGAGAAAGTTTCACGTGTGGGTGAATAACCATCGATAAGCTTCAGTCAAGTAGCAACAACGTTATCTTCCTCTCCCAATAAAACAGAACTAAAAATAATTTATTTATTGCATAAACGTAAGACCTAACATAATAAAAAACCCTAAAAACACCGCGAAGAATTGCCTAAGTCCCCCCTTCCTCTCCGTCCTGAGTATCTCGAAGAACACAACATACAGTAAGGTTCCTGACGCAAGTCCTTGCAGCACGACCGAGGGCAGTTTCGTCGACCCTTCCCCATTTTTACTGATTAACATTCCAACCCCAATTCCCATAGGACTAACTATAGCAAACGTAAACACGTAAATCACCACCAAGTAAACCCTCATACCTGACGTCACTAATTCGATTCCGATACAAAACGCTATAACGAGCTTGTGGGCACTAACAGCACCAAACATGTACCAAACCTTACTGCTTGACGTTTCCAACCCCACAGCGAGACCTTCAAACAACTCGTGCACCGACAACGCCAGAACAATCAGCAACCCCCTAATCGTTTTGATTGCCGTATCTTCGACCTCTCCCCCGAAGTGACTGTGGTCGTGGTCGTGATTGTGGTCGGATTTCTTGTCTTGGTCGCACATGATTACCGGAGATTCTAACGATTTCTTTTCGTAATCGCTTTTCGAGCTTTCTTGGCGTTTGTGGAGGTAGAAGTGGACGCACTCCTCGACGAAGTACATTGTGAAGAACCCCACGCACATCAACAGTTCTGCGTAGTGAAGATCACTTTCGGGAATGTAGTCGAGTTCGTTGATTCTCTCGCCGACTTCCGGGAGGAGATGGAGGAACGTGGTGCAGAGCAACACTCCGCCCCCGAAACAGAGGAGGAGTTTGACATAAATGTTGTTTTTGGCGTCGGAGTCCCATTTGAGGCATCTGGCCAGGAGAATTGGAAGCGAACCGAGACTCATGGAGGCGGTGAAGAGGACGCACATCGCCACCGTTTTGGCGGTCATTACGGGGTCGTCGGCGGACATGGTGGTTGTGAAAATTTTGTTTACTCACTCGTTGTTATGATGATCAAGTGCGGACGAGTCCTATCCATTGAGACTCTAAGAACAACTACGGTGTTGTCGAGGATTTTATCGAAAATCGATCAAGTGGTGACTGGGTGATGGGGGAATCATCTTGAAATATCGAAAGGTACTAATTAGATTGGTTTGTTTGTTGAAAATTATCTCGAAAACAGTGGCGGCGCATCCCGGTGCCGAAAACAATAACACAGTGACGTCGCGATAACCCCGTTATCTCCGGCCCTTTGCAAATCGCGACAACTTTCCTGATTAGCGCAGAAACTGCAGCTTGACTGAAAGTGCACCACAACTGGACGTCAATTGAAATTTAGTTGGAATGTGTGGACATCGCTTTAAATTCTCCAAATCCCTTTCGCACCAAAACTCAAATCAGCCGCTAATTAATTTCGGCGGTAATGTGTTTATTCACTGATTATTCAGGAATTAAGTATTCCCAATATTTATTGGAAAAGTTGGCTACCTTGCTGCCAAATTTTTATCTATTATCGATAAATTATTATTATAGACATAAGGAAACGGCGATACCAATCAGGAGCAATCAAAACTGATCAATGATAAACAGTTATTTCAAAGTTGTGATAATGTCGTGTGCACTATGTATATCTTATCCATTATTTTGGCAATGTAACGTAACTTCTGGTATAGTAGAATTTTTCTAACAACTTTACGGTCGCACAAAACTGACAGAATTTTGGCTGAAACCAGCTGCAAGACGCGTATTAACCGTCTCTCTTACTCACAGATAATGATAATTCGGATAACCTTGCCGTTTTTTGCGAGCAATAGAGACAATCGGCAATACACTTGTTGCAGGTTGTACGTTATGACAGTTTTATGTGATCGTGGAGTTGTTAGAAAAATTCTGCTATAACCTTGTTTACTAAGCTAGGGTTTGGCGGTTTATCTTAAAAAAGATGCTATCAAAACATGTTGTGGAAAAAGTTACAGTTGAGAGATTTTACTCAATTACTTTGACACCAAATGGGAGACTAGAAAAAGACAACTTTTTTAGTACGCAATTGATGATTATGCTACGGATAGAAATTGATAGCTTTAAACTTTGTTCGATCTTTTGAACAGACTTAGGACTTGAGTATCGCTTGTCTATTGGTTTAACAAATCTTCCATATGTTTTTTAAATACGACAAAATTGGCTTTAACGCAGCAATCCGGAACTGTGTCGTCATTTATGAGACATGCAAACATTAATCTATGAAGTGTTTTAATGATTGGGGAGAAGGTTTTGATAAAGTTTGGAGATACCGATCTTCCTACTAACAAAGACTTAGTTTGTTTAAAGAAGGAGGAAGTTGAACGCCGGCCTCGAAGTTTGCACCTGTCATTCATTACAACAATGAACATTTTCGTTATTTTAAGCAGATATCACGTTTCTATATATAAGTGCAACCTTGTCTAATGGATTCCTAATCAACATACTCATCATTTGTGGTATGCCACAAAGCAACCATTGAATTCACAACCAGACAGAGAAAAGAACAATTGATAAACAATAGAGGGAGTATTAAAGTTGTTGTAATAAAAATATTGAAAGAAATGAGAAAGAGAAATAATTGGGAATCAGCAGAACTCTATCAACAAACGTAAAAAAATTGGTTTGGCAAAAT
Organism: Schizotus pectinicornis; assembly: GCA_951805265.1. NCBI lineage: Eukaryota > Metazoa > Arthropoda > Insecta > Coleoptera > Pyrochroidae > Schizotus > Schizotus pectinicornis. The sequence goes on from OX638203.1 coordinate 20,855,185, forward strand.
GTTTCTGTGTATGGAATAAGGTGAAGATGGGTCCCTTTTTCGAGCCTTGCGGCGCTCTCGTTGCGGTTATATTTAGAACCATTGAGAAATCCTTAGCTTTTTAACTTGTAGTAGAATCAAAGATAAGATTAATGTGAGTTTATTTATAGTTATTTTCTTGTTTTGCCAAAGAAAAGAGACTGAGAAGACAGGTCTGAGTACTATTGAAACTAATTTTCTAAGACCTGTCAAAATTTTGAATGATAAATCACAGATCCGAATTATATCGCCAATAAAGTATTGGGTCCCTAACGCATACCTAGTTAATAGACCTCGTTATGCTTTGAAATAGGTGTTTAACTTGACCACTTGACGTTTCTAGCATCATAATTTCAAACTTTTTATTGCTACATAAATCAGATGCTGTACTTGCTACATGAAGATGTGCGTCAACAAAGAGGAGTAATCGATAAGAAGAACTTTAAAGGAAAGAAAAGAAGAAAAATGTTGGTGAAAAAATGTAAATACAAAAATTTATTAATTAAAAAAAAATTATTTGGATAGGTCCTTCAATATCAATCTTATAAGAGCTTGAAAGATTCCTCCACTTTCCAACTAATCACTCAGTACTTATTACAGTTTGACTTGTAATTGCTATAACAAGGTTAAGTTATGAAAGTTCGTCTCTTACGTAGGTAGAACACTTGAGATGAGAATACCTAACAAAGAGAGCCACGGAGACTGATACTCCAAAATATATCTAGCAATCAACTGCGATAACGTTATTGCATTATTATTATAAATTATAACAAATTTGAGAAAATTTGTCTATTGCTTAACGTACTGTAACTACTTAAATAACTTCTGTAGCTAAAGCAGAACCATTTAGAGAACTACACATACGCCATCATGCGCACTTGAACAAAATCAGTCAAATTAGAACTGATGGGGGGTGTTCGCGCGCTATGACACCAAGCCAGTGTCGTACGTTCACCAAGTCGTCTTTGTTTTGCTACCAATGGCATGTTACGCCACTGCTAGAAATTATTTCCTTCTCTTCCTGCTGACGCATGTGTAGTTCTTTAAGCGGTTTCACTTTACAACTGTTGAGAAGAAACAATGAGGCAATATTAAACACCCATCATCAGTCTCCTATAAGAGTAATACATAACATAATAATAAATCCCAGCAAGACCGCAAAATATTGCCTGATCCCGCTCTTCCTCTCAGTCCTGAGTATTTCGAAGAAAACCACGTACAGTAGAGTCCCGGAGGCGAGTCCTTGTAGCAGCACTGACGGTACTTGCGTCGAAGACTCGTTGTCTTTGCTGACCGCCATTCCGATCCCGATGCCCATCGGGCTGACCACGGCAAAAGTGAAAACGTAAATCACCACCAATAAAGTCTTCATTCCTGAAGTTACCAACTCAACCCCAATGCAGAAAGCAATCACGAGTTTGTGGGCACTGACAGCTCCGAACATGTACCAAACGTGTCCGGGCGACGACTCCAACCCCACCGCTAAACCCTCAAAAAGTTCGTGAACAGACAAAGCCAAAACCACCAACAACCCCCGGAGAGTGGCTATAGCGCCGTCAACCGGCGGCAAGTGGCTGTGTCCGGCGTGGTCGTGGTCTTCTACTTGTTGTTTGGTGATGGAAAATTTTGGGTTTTCCAGCGAGTGCTCGAGGTTCTTGGCGTTGAGTTCTGATAGAGTGGCGGAAAATTTGAACGAAGGTCTCTTGCTGGCGTTTTCTCTTTTGTGGATGTAAACGTGGGCGCATTCTTCGACGAAATACATGACGAAGAAGCCGATGCACATTAAGGTTTCTGCTAGAGGTAAACCGATGTCGGGTAAGTCTTCAAGTTCTTCGATGTTCTTCGCCACTTCTGGCAGTAAATGGAGGAAGGTTGTGCAGAGTAGAACGCCGCCTCCTAGACAGAGGAGAAGTTGGACGACTAGATTGTTTTGGGGGGATGACGCGTCCCATTTGAACCATTTGGAAAGCTTGATGGGGACGGTGCCGAGAGTCATGGATGCGCAGAAGAGGACGACCATCGCCACCGATTTTGCGGTGATGGTGTCGCCGGAGGTATCGCCGCTTTCACCCATTTTTGAGGTTCTACTGAAAGAGAAAATTGTTGTTAGGTCTAGTTAGAGCTGGAGTGAGGAAACTTACGAGGCGGTGTGGCAATATCAAAATTCTTTCTTGCAATATCGGTTTTGGGGACTTCAATTGAATGAAGTTTCTGATGCAACACGCATTTATACTTGGGCTTTTGAAGTGGCAATTTCTTTGGTGGGGGTAGAATTACAAAAAAAAATTAAGATATGCCACTCCTCTTGCAAAATGAAGTGGCGTCATCCGGACCACCAATCGAGTTAAATATCTAATTTCCTGTATAAAAATGTTTTATGGACGTAGTTCAGTTTACCTAATAATAATGTCTACTATTATGTCTTTCTTAAAAGTGAATGGAGGGTAAATTAGAATTTTTTTCTTCTTCAGAGAGAACCACCTGCAAATGGCTCCCCAAAAATCTGTCCCACAGAACGAGTTTTCTTGCTCTTAGATAAAATAAGGTTCGCTGGGACTTACCAATGTTGGGAAATTTTTTTCCTAAGGCTATGATATCGATATGGAACGTGTCAGCGATTCCTCGCAACTGACACAAACCTCACATAACAGTTGCATCTAAATGAGAGGATTAATTCCTGATTTACGACTTTTATTGTGGGGATTTTCTGTCGAGTGCGCTCTCGATCAAAGCACCAGATAAGTACCTGCATGTCAGATTTATTGATTGATTAACGATTGCAGATCTAGCATAATAAGAACCTGGTCATTAGTCCAATGTTTGAAGAAGCGCCCTCAGTTTTTAGTTCTCTTCCTTCAAGAATGCAATATTTTATTATCAGAGAATCTATTAACTTACTCCAGTCCTCTATTTTTACTGGACGCGATTTTTTAACAAGTCACAAATTTAGTGATTTTTTGCAAATAATGCAATTTAGTAATAGTCATTTCAGAGATTTGAACTGATGATGTTGCGTAAGTAGTTTCATAAGTTTCTAGCATGCCATGAGTCACTCTTAGAAATTTTGAAAATCTTCCTAACAACAGATAATAGATTTAATAAGAAGAAAGAACACATCAGTATTGAGATAAATTAGTTTAACTCTTCGCTCTCTCCCTCTCTCCTCTTGAAACCTTTTTGTTGCTGTTACTCTTTCCTAACATAGTTCAGACTTAATCTCCCTTCTGACTTCTGATGAGTTAACGGTTTAGTTGAGAAATCCGGCAGATTAATGTTTCCAAATTGGAGTAACCGGGTAAAGCATAGCTTAGACGTGCACGATTCCAAACCTCAAGTGACTAGATAATGACTAACCGCAAATAGTCAAACAATTACGCTTCTTATCATATTGTCGAGTATCTTTAACTAACCTCTTTACCGTTTGTCTCTACTTAAGCAGCTAATACAAAAGTAAATTCCAAAAATGTTTTAGTCAACTTGGACTACTGACCCCAATTGTTCACTAACAATTATTGACGTCAATGATGATAATTGCGAGATCCACCAGAGAAAACATGTTGTTTTATTAACTTGAAAAAAATTATAGTAAAACTTTATTTTTGTTTTTGACAAAAAATCAAAGAATAAAAAGTACTAAAGCTAGTTACTGAACGTTACTTGAGATGGTGACGCCGGTACTTGTACGTGTAAATATTTTTCCATATTTAATTTGGTTATTAATTGGTTAAACTGACTGTGAGCATGATTTGAACGTGGTCGGTAAACAAGTCACTTGACCTGTGACTTGAGTCAGTGGCGTGACTGAAATTAAGCTGGCGTCTAAATTAAGCTTTAAACCTTTTGACAGTACAATAAGCTGGTTATCAGTAATAAGTATCAAGAATATTGTTGTCTTACTAATAGATTGTAATCGTTAACATCTACATGTATTTGATTTTTTTGGATAGGTACTTCAATATTTAAGACTTAAGACGTAAATGTCAGTTGGACAAGCTTTGCATGATTAACTTAAGATAGTAAGAGTGGTCAAAAATTTCGAATCTTGAGAGCAAAGAAATTATGAATTAGTGTTCTTTGATTAAAAGAAACTTATGCAAGCCGCCAATTGTTACAAATTATATTGGGATTACTGCTTCTTATGCAGTATGCTTCTAATTAGTTTAGCTTAATAATGCACATATCTGTTGAGATTAACATTCAAATAATCTTTACATAATTTTGGTTCTAATTAAATTTTATTGTCAAATCGTGTAAAGTCTAGACGAGAAAAACTGTAAGGTCAAGGATTTGTTTTTTTTAAATAAGTCAGTAGTGGTCTCCCTTTCCTAAAATTTTCAAAAGAATTTAGTAAATGTTGGACGTTTAGTTCAAAGTTGTGAACCCACTTTTTGCCCTCTGATCACTCAGTCCAGAATTTTCTATTCACAAAAGAGATCCGAGGTATTTTGAGGGACATTGAGATCCAATAATTATGCCAATTTTTTTTTAATAGCTATATTCAATATTTTGACCATTTCTGCATCTCTTCTCAACCGTGAATCTATCAGTAGATAATTGGTAGATTTTGTAAAGTGATTTAAACTCAAAAATTGTTTCAAATTACTTTCAAAAGTTTTTCGACAGCCCACTAAACTCACTGTCTAAACATATCTACTAATAAGGTAGGTACTGTGCCTACAAAGCTGAAACGACCCAACGTATTAAATTTAATAACAGTTGAAGAAGCTTGAACATGAGTTAAATCGTATATCTACCGAAGAGAAGAGTAAAATTGTGATGCTATTTTTGGCCCCATTGTTTTTCCCCTGAACCTGAAGTATTCTCAAGTTCCTTCCACAAAGTAACTTGCAGATGGATTATCGGTGTAAAATGAGCCTTGAGATTATTGTTTGTTAAGGATGTGCACACGGCCGCACAGTAAGGAATTCGTTCGCCATAGAAACAAAATACTTAGCACAGTTCAACAGTTTATCTAATGGCGATTTGTGACTACTGCGACTATAGAATAATAATTCCCACAAGAAAACTACTTCCTCCAACCACCTATCAAATAGTATACGGTAGGTATCTACAGTATACTATTTGACTATTTTTATGTGTAATCTTAACACTATTAAAGATTGAATTTATTTTATTTATATTGGATAACTATGCTTTTTGACAATTATTTTGTATCTATTTAAGTATTTACTATGCCAATAGTTACTTTCGGGACATCAGAAATGTAGACATCCCTCCACAAGGAAATAAGCAATGTTTCTGTGTAGGTGTCCGATTCAGGGCAAGCTTAGCCCTAGGATATGTGTTAAGTAGCTAACAGAAGGTAAAAGTGATATTTATTCCAAAACCAAGGTGTGATACCTACGCTCTGGCTAAATCTTTCGAACTTCTAAAAGCCTAACATCATTCTCCGGGAAACCTTGAAGCGTCTGATTGATGGACATATCAGGGCCGATATTAATGAAATCATTACATCGAAATTGCTATTTCTACTAGTTAATCCTATAAGATTTGCAGGAACGAAGTTACAAAATACCAGGTGGATATCATGGAAGACTTTCACTCATAGAGGAAGCCATTAACAACAGTTATCTTGAGTCTGTCAGCAGCAGGGGGTGCTGGAAAAGTTTCAATACTCCAACGTCGCCAAATTTGATTATGAGACATCAATTGGCGCTACGTTGCTGTGATGATTATAAAGAGGAGAGACCATTTGAAATATGGCGAAAAGAGATAAAACTTCTCACCACAGCTTATCTATATGCCAACTGCGGTTAAAGTTTTGGTTTGACATTGACTAGGACTTACACCAATTTTATAGAAAACATATTTTTTAGATAATAGCTCATGTGATACTTAAAATTAGAGAAAAAGCCTAAAATCTACAAGAGGTCGGCAACCAGTAATACAGCATCCCTAGGGTTGCTAAAATTCAAATTGCACATGCGCAAATATGCTGATTGCGGCGCCCTCTATCTCTATACTTGTGCACTTGTGTTTACGTTTGTTTACGTCAGTTTGCGTTTTCAAATTTGTGAGAGCGCCAAAATGGAAGTAGATAACACCCAAAACGACAACCCTAATGAGAAACAGCCTCCGAAGAAGGGCCGTCGCCGCAAGAAGCAGCTCTACTCCTCAATTTTACAACAAATGGAGTTTTACTTCAGCGATTCTAACCTCACAAAAGACCGTCTTTTATCGCAATTGATGCAAGAAAGCCCTTGTAAGTAGTCTTTTTGTCTAACTTGCAGATAGTGACTGTCTTTATTCTAGATGTCGATTTAGAAGTATTTTTGAAATTCAACAAAATCGCCAAATTGACCACCAACCTTGAGGATATTCGAAGAGCGGTAAAAAACTCAACTTTAATTGAGTTATCAGAAGACCAATCGGGCATTTGTCGCAAAGAACCAGTCAAGGTTAAAACGAATGTTGACGAATGCACTGTTTATGTAGAGCACTTAAAATCAGAAGCCACCCATGACTGGGTCAAGTCTCTATTTTCAGAGTTTGGGAAGGTAGTTTACGTTTCAATTCCTAAATACAAACACACCAAAGCAATTAAAGGTTTCGCATTTGTTGAATTTGATACTGAGCAAGAGGCCCAAAGCGCCTTGAACTTTTTTGAAAGTATTGGCAATAAAATGCCGTCAAACGCTGAACCCGAAAAATTGTGCAGTATTGCAACTTTCGAGGGCAATCCCGAAGCTGGCGAGGAAGAAAATGCGAGCAAAAAACGCCGACTTGATGAAGTTGAAGATGGCAAGGAGGACGAAAAATGTAAAAAAGTTAAAGTTGAAGGCGAATTGGACAATGAGGGTAAAAGAAAGAAGAAATTGAAGAAGGAGCAAAAGAAGAAAACTTACATCAAGGAGCTTGGGTTGCAAGTCTTGTCAAAGTAAGTTGCTAAAAGAACAAAATGACATTTTCTCGATTTCTTAATTTGTTTACAGGAAAGAATGGAAAAAGATGAGGAACCGTTACTTGGACATGCAACGAAAAAAGATGCAAGAATTCAAGCAGCATTTGTACAAAGCGCGGTTGGCGCAGCCAAATTATGATGATAAAACGAAAAAGACCGGAGAACCGCCCGAACCCAAAGAAACAATTGAAAAAGCGCCTCCTAAGTTGGAGTTTGTTAGTGGAGTTGTGGTAAGAATCAAGTTACCTGAACCGTGCCCAGACGCAAAAAAGTTGAAGGTGAGCAAAATGACAATAATTGCAGATCTCTGCAACTATTTTAATTACAGGGTGAACTTAAGGGTGGTTCTGCTGAAATTAAGTTCGTGGACATCCCATTACCGGCAGGAAGTGAAGTAATTCACGTTAGATTTAATAGTAATAAAGGGGCTCAAGATTTTTGCGCGCAAGAGGGCAACGGGGAACGAGCGATTCTCGAGGGGGATGAAGAAAAAGCGTATTGGGACAAACTTCTCCTAGACAGAGATGTTAAGTTCAAAAAGTCCGTAAAGAAGCAGCGGGGGCGGGACAAACTCAGGAAAAAGGCCAACAAGTTAATGGTGACGCACATTAAGTTTGATGAATAAGCGTGTAGGTAAGGAATGTTAAAAAAATAATTATAAAACAATTTTATTGATTATTTACATTGTTTCGATTGTACAACGTCAATGAAAAAAATTTGCTAAAAAAATACATCGCGTTTAAAGGGTTTTCTGTATTGTAACAATTCAAATTCTTAAAACCTGCAGCACTCCCACCCAATGTTCAAACATTGTTCGATCCTTATCAAATAATGGTATTTTCTGAAATGTGGTTTTCTACCAGCGACCGCCTCCTCCTCTGCCACCGCCACCGCGTCCTCCAAAGCCGCCACCTCTGCCTCCGCCTCCTCGATTGCCGAAGCCTCCGCCACCACGTCCACCTCCTCGGCCTCCAAATCCGCCCCCTCCTCTACCGCCAAAACCGCCTCGTCCTCCACCCCGGCCACCCCCACGTCCGCCACCTCTTCCTCCACGTTTCTGAACTGAACCAGGAGGTTTTGGTAAAAACCTCTGCAACGGCAGCAATTTCGCTGGGTCTATAAATAACTGAAGCAAAATTTTAGAAGAAAAAAAATTTCAAAAAAACAACTTACTTTTTGGTTCTTTTTAAAAGATTCAGCTTTAATATTCTCGCTCAGTCGAATCGTTACATAGTAATCCCTCAAATTGCCAAAAATCTCGTCGATTTTCCCTATTTGTTCCATATTTTCCAAATAGATGGGGGCGTTGAAAAACGGAACATCTTCGATCTCCACCTTAGCGACCAAATCGCCCTCGACGGGGTAATTGAAGTAGCCCAAAGGAATCACTCTTTCGGGGGGACCTTGATCAAAATTGCGGCCTCCACCTCGACCCCCGCCCCCAAAACTGTTGCGATTCCCGAAACCGCGACCGCCGCCACGACCCCCAAAGCCTCCACCGCCGCGGCCTCCAAAACCACCGCCGCCACCACGGCCCCCGAAACCTCCACCGCCGCCCCGGCCACGAAACGACATTATTTACGCAGGAACTCGGTAAAATTCACCAAACTTTAGTAACGACAGTTGTTTACTGGCAACACACGTGGTTCAACACAAAACCATAACCTCAACTCCTCAAGCAAGAAGTAAGCAAGCACTGCCAAGCCAAGGTTAGAATCAGTATGACCAATAGTTGAAATGCAGAATGCCCTAGATCTGCAAAACTTGGGGTTTCTACTGCGTTGGCAACACTGCACTCTGAATTTAAAAAAAATAATATTATTACTGAATAAGTTACATAACAAGTTTTATGTAATATAGCATGTATTAAGTGACAAAACCACGTAATTTGTTTCAATAGGCCACAAAAAAACAATTAAAAAATATTATTTTATTGATATGGGCCACTGAGGGAACATTTAGATCAGTTAATTGGAACACAACCTCATGTAGTCACAAGTTGTCCAGTGGTTCAAAAACCACGTGTTGATTTTCTGTTTCTAGTATCAACATAACAACTCTGATAACATATAACTTAATTTACATTGATAGTGTGGATTTCAAGAAAAAAGGCACACATTTGATTTAATTGACCTACCCCTACAGATCTGAAACGTTAACATTCCTTTCCTTCTGCAGGTACACAATATCTAACATGCGACGTGTACACGTCATACCCTAGCGAAATTAAGTTGTCATATAAAACTCTGTACCTCAAAGGTATAAAATAAAAATTGACAAACTGAGCTGGAGGCCAAACCACCCATTCGGCAACGTACAGTCTCCAGGCCTTCTTTCGAATTTCTTCGGAAATCTCGCGTCTTCCTTGCCGTTCCAGCAATCCCACAACCACAAACATTGTCGCGATCGTAATTGGTGAACACACAACTTGGTCAATAACAATTTTTTTAAACACTGTCCGAAGGTGATATCCGGGATATCTCTTATCGAGAAACCGGTACCAGTAGTGGCAAATCACTCCTATGCTAAGTCCAGAAAGTGACATGTTCCTGGTCCTTGTTTTATCCCACGTTTCCAGGTCGTGATGCAGGATTTCGTATCGCTGCTCCAGTATGTCGCCTAGACCCGACAACGACACGGAAATCGCCACATTTGTGTATAGGAGATATTTGTTGGCAAAGCCAGTGCCGAACCAATTCGTGAATTTTGGAATAAACTTCGTTTTGACTGATTTTACCGCATTGATGTATGCAGTCATTTCCAAAATCTTAGGTTATGTGTTATGTCATTCAGTTACTTAATAATTTTAGGTTATGATTTTAGCACTAAAATCCCCAGATCTTAGAGTAAGCGCGCAAATTCAAACAATTTTCGAAAAACTTGTAATTCGCAACTTTTACAAACTAATAGATTCCCTACAATTTACCGATGAACGCGTCGTGATTTGTTAAGGTCGCCACAAGACCGTCCTCGTTTTTAACATTGGTCAAGTCTTTGTAGTCAATAATTTGATGAAACTTTGTGGTCATTTTGCCCCCAACCGCGTCAATTATTGCGTTTCCAGCGCAAATATCCCACTTTTTAATAGCAGTTATGTGAAGATAAGCGTCTACCTCCCCCGTCGCAACCTTCAAAGCTTTATAACCTGCAAGTTTGCAATAATTAACAGGTAACTTAGAGAAATTACGTCACCAGCTCCAGCTGCAATAACCAGTTCGTAATTTTGAAACCCCTTTTTTAGGACGTTTTCAATTGGGCCACTGTGGGACCTCGATATGATTATTCTCGTTTTTTCGTCTTCGCGTTTCTGAAATTAAGTTTTTTTTAGTCTGAAATGGGATTAAAACAGTTTTACCAAAGGGACCAAATCAGGTGATTTAGCTCTCCCAACCCAGGCCCATGAAGTTGTTTTAGAAAAGGGTCTATGGATAATTCCAATCAGTGGTTTGCCTCTTACCGCCACACACACCATTGTGGTAACATAATCGTATAGTTTTTCTAAAAAAACAATGGTATAGTCTAGAACTACGCATTTAAACTATCTAAGTACCGGTGTATTCATGTGTGGCATCTAAGGGATCGATCCAAACAGTAATATCGCTCTGATTTTCCCATTGGTCGTCTAAATCACTAATGGGATCTTTACTTTTTGAAAAATCGATTGCTTGTTTTGGGTCACACTCAGTTTTTGCTTCTTCAGAAATCACAGTTAGGTCAGGGTATGAGTGTTTTAACGTCCCCATTATGGAGCAGTGCGATAGGAAGTCGGCGGTTGTTACTCTATCTTCCATTCCTTCTTTGGTCAAACCTTTGCTTTTGATAGCAAGATTGTCTTTGGTTGCAACAACCTCGATGCCGCCGTTTTCGGCGGCTTTTAGGGCAACTTTCAAAAGGTGGCTCAGGTTGATTTTGGGCTTTGAAGACAAGGTCCAAGTGGAGTTATTGGTTGCCATGTAAATGAAGAAGATCAAGAAGGCGCCACAAATGAGGCAAACCCCAGTTTTGTTCAAGTGGATAACGCCACCCAAATTCATGGTTTTGATGGTTAAGTTGAGAGATTCATGACGTTTTGGGCCTGAAATTCAACCGTTTCAGAATGGTTTATTCATAGATGAGTTGGCGATATGGAAATTGAGGCATTTGATGGTAATGGAAGTAAAGTGGGGAATTTTCAGATGATGATGAGGTTAATAAATACCTTGACCCAAAAGAAATTGTTAACAACTAGTAATTAGAGCTTGTGATAGTTTTTACATCTATTTTAAATCATTATTGTGATGATCTTTATCTTCAATAACACACGTGAAGTGAGCGAAACGTAAACGTCAAACTCAAGGTCGTTGAAGTCAAGCAAGATCGACAGAGGCGTGTAATCAATCACTTTATTGAAGGGGCTTCTTGGCACCTTTGCAAACTAAATTTAACGTTCAGTTACACATAGCTAATGCGCTGTTAATGATTTGTTAGCGCTCTTACCTAAATTTCGTTAAGCGAGAATAAGTTGTCAACCTGACGTATTTTTAATTTTTTTGATTGTTTTTAAGTAATTAATAAAATAATGGAAAAAAGAACTAGGTGTGAGTGGACTTATTAATAGTTATTTATTTCATTAACTTATTTGAGGATACGACAAAGAGTGAATCTACTCAAATCTAGAGTGGTAACATACCTCCATGGTGGTAACCTTCGGATCTAACCTAAAAAGTGACGTTTCCTTATCTGTTAAAGTGTCAAGGTCATGTGTCAAAATTAATGGCGTTTCTTACTCTGTTTGCTTTGCAATAAGATTTTGTTGTTAGCTGATAAGAATAGATTGGCCGTGCCCCCGCTCGTCCGTCTTCAGATCCGCCCATGTGCGTAGTGACTTCACAATCCAATTATTTACTTTTTCCGCAGCAGACAGCCATGGCGATGCCTTTATCGTCCGTAAACTGAAGGTAACGGCGACCCTCACGGTCTGGTCGCGCTTGTCAGGTAGGTTCTCTAAAAGCCACTAGTGCTAATTTACCCGTTAATTATCGTCACTGTTTGGCACAGCTGGAATTATTTTATCTATGATGAAAAGTTAATTTCAAAATGGCAGGAATGTCACCATCAGAGGTGAGTAATTTGTTAATTTGCCCCAACGGACCCCTGTATTGTTTGTTTGTATTAGCGGAGACTACAAAAGGAGCTAATGTCGCTCATGAAGGAGCCCCCACCAGGGGTCGCAGTTGACTTTGACCTCGCCGAGCAAAACCTATTACAGTAAGTAGTCAGGCAGTGCCAAAACTTGAATAACGCTAGAATTTAGCTGGATCATCAATATGGAGGGGGCCTCCGGCACGTTATACGAAGGGGAGCGGTTCCAACTTCAGTTCAAATTTAGCAACAAATACCCTTTTGATTCTCCAGAGGTACCCAACACAGCCAGTCCAGCCAAGTTACGTCCAATGGGGCAAAACGTCCCACACGACAATATTGGGATATCCTCATTATTGGGACATTTTACCCCGATAATTGGTTGACGAACAGAATCAAACAATAATTCTCCTTGAAAGAAATCAGTTGCATCTTTTTCAACCACATTAGGCCCCCCAATGAGTATTAGATAAATCAATATACCAGTTGCAAACTCGATTTTATAGTCCTGCGCGTTTACTACCTGACAGTGGCAACTTAAGAAATTTTTCTAGACAAAATTGCCTGTTTTGGTTTAACATTTTTAAGCAATTAGCCCGTTTCTCTATTGTTCTAACTTGGCTGGACTCGTAGCCCAAACTCCGACTAATTTCAGTATTTCAGGTCACTTTCGTAGGTAATAACATTCCAGTTCATCCACACATTTATAGCAACGGACACATTTGTCTCTCTATATTAACAGACGATTGGTCCCCGGCGTTATCTGTGCAATCTGTTTGTCTTTCCATTGTTTCCATGCTCAGTAGCTGTAAAGAGAAGGTAACGCCCCCTTCAGTATCGCCGTTTGCGATTTAACTATGAATTTGTTGCAGCAAAGACCGCCAGATAACGCTTTTTACGTAAAAACTTGCAATAAGAATCCAAAGAAAACGAAGTGGTGGTACCATGGTAATTACTTTGCCAATTTTCTGTTGGTTTTGTCGCTAATTCTGCTGTTTCAGATGATTCTGTTTGAAATTATTTTACTTATGATCGTGTGTGATTTAATTTTTTATGTTAGACTGCTGGATACAGCCTTTGTTAGTTTTAAATTTTGAGTAGATTTTTATTTATTACTACTAAGCCGCCGATTTATATTGTCTAACTTAGACTTACATTCAAGGATTTAAAATAGTGCCTCTCGAAACAGTTACGTTTTAATAAAATGAATGCGTTGACGGTTTGGAGTTTCGGTCCTGCGTAATTTTAGAGGTAATGTTGTTACAACTTAGATATCGCAATGTATCTATTCTAAGTAAATCGTGATGTATATTAAGTTTTGTTGTCATTTTCAATCCTTGAGTGCTCCACCACAACACTACTGACGGGTACAACACAACTTTTCTTTAACCAGATTTAGGTAAGGTAACGGAGCTGAACCAGAGGCACCATAAAGTCACTAGATTATCCGCTACGCTTCTAAAGGTAACGCCAGTCAAGTTTAACTTTTGTAAGAGATGGCATAAAAAAAAACATTAGAAGCGTAGCGGATAATCTAGTGACCTCAGAGGCACCACCGAGAACAGCGCCATCTACCCTTCTCTACCGAAAGGCACTGACTTGAAGAGAAAAAACATTGAATACTTTCCAAGACCATTTTTTTACGGTCTCTTTGGGTTAAACTGTGTATTGAGCAAGCGCATCCTATTTCTTTAAACAGTAGCAAAAAGTTAATAACTTGTTACTTAGACGGAAAGCTGCCAAAATGTGGAAATTTTGATACTTAAAAAATTAAAAGCAGACAATTTGTGATAGGGTGGATTACACCCTGTCAATCAAGTAGTGGTGAAAGAAATGAATGCAATTTTTTGATAATTTGGAATCAATTTTTTATTTGACCTTATTTATCCTTGTGATTAAGAAAATTATCAAGTATGTTGCGTTTGTTTTTGGTTCGGATAGTTTACAGTCTGGTTTATTGTCAATAAACAGAAGTCTTACTTGATTATTCTTATTATTTTGGCCATACCAAACAATTTTATAATAAATTAATTTATGGTTTTAGCCATAATTAAGAAAAATCAATCAAAGGGGGAGGGTTTTGTAAATGTTGACTTCGTTCTCTGGTGGTTGCCGCGCAATATTGAATGTCTAGGGCTTCCCCTAGTTACGTAAAATCCCCAGCTATTGGCACCTCGTTCCAACAATCTTGTTACGAGTTACAGCGTTGCCACTTTTCCCGTGCAAAATTTTCCGATTATCTGGATTGAACGTTGTAATTTATTAAATTTTGGAATATTCTAATAACGAAACTTGGCCCAAAACCTGCATTTGTTGTTGAACTTTGGTAGAATATGCAGAAATCGCCAACCCTCAAGCCAATGCTAAAGTAGTTTGAACGATAAAGTGTCACGTGTTTGAGTCATTATGGACGAGTCAATTTTGTGTTCGCTGCATTATGGCTGCATTTAAGGTGATACAGCTGAAGTGCAGTGACTGCTAAAGCTTTTCGGTTTGCTTTTTCTATTATTTTGGTTGGTTATTTCGTGAAAATGCAACCCTCGGGTAGTGGCAGAGCGGGTTATCGAGGGAGAGGCAACGTGAACTGGAGGAACCCCCAAGGTTAATATTTATCGTTTTTATGTGCTTCCCCGAAGTCTAAATATATAGGTATTTTGACACATCTGGCACGCTCACTGCGTTTTATCCTAACCTCAATATTTTTGAGTTAAACCGTAGTTAAATATTAAATTGATTATCCTCTTTGAGTAGGTGGAGTAGAATAAAGAATGTTATCAGCTGTTTCTACTTTACTCACATTATTTGTGTTGTTCGCGATAAAGCATTCAGCCCTATTGCGTATCCAAGATGTTTGGCATAACAAGGGTATTTGCCATTAGAATGTGACCGGTGGTCACGGTCATATTCTAATGGCAAACACCCCTGTTATACCAAACATCTTGGATAGGCAATAGGGCTGATTATCTCATTTATGTCATGTGGAGTTATGGCGATGGCGAGTCTGATCTAGAGTTCGGTTCGCATTTTTTTTTTTTATCAGCATTACAGCATTGTTTAGTCTGTTATCTGATATCTTTGTTTTTATGTATCTGAAATGTAGACAATTGAGTGGCCAGTGGCAGCTCGTGGGTTGTTGAGCAGTTGTCATTAAAATCCCTTTAAATTGATGGAGTGGTGACACACTCCTTAGACCACAACCCTAATAACATTGTTTATACATAAACAATGCTAACAAGTAAAATCGTAAAGGCTCGATCGCCAACAGTCAGTCAGTCCGGAGCGTCCCATTCCCTGTTTTCCTTGTCCGTTTCCTCACTACTTCCCCTCGTCTAACCGCACTTATCGTGAATATTTATTTCGCTAAGGGGAATGAGTCACGGCCACGCATGTTGCTTTTGCTAATAAGGCTAACATCCAACAAAAAAAGTCGTTACAACATTTTGCCATTTTTTAACTAATTTCCTATGAGAATTTGACATTAAAGTTGCTATTGAAAAAAACACTTTGTAGAGTTTTTAAAGAATAATTTCCAAAAGTTTTTTGGGTAATTGTTTACAATGTCCACTTTTCGCTTTTTGCGGCGTTTTTTTTGGAAACCATCGTGAAACATCATTATAATGCCATTTTGAGCAATGAAATGTTGTGCAAATGAAAAATAATTTTATGCAAAATCTATAGAAAAATAAGAAAAAAAAAAGATGTGCTAGGGCAAGAAAAATAAGAGTAAAAATAAAGTAGTTTGCACAAAAAAAGATATTGATTTTCGTAATGTATACATGGTGACGAATGCGTTGGTGTAATTAGTTTTTTGAAAATCGAAGAGTGGGTAAAGTAAACAATGACCGTTTTTTGTTCTTTCAAATCGGAAAATAAAAAACGAAGAAACGGCGTTTTTTAGGAACCACCCTGTATACGTTTGCTTGTTTCCGTTTACAGGTCGTAACCTTGAAGGAAGGCCCAATTTCCACCGTGGAAGAGGACGGGCTAATTTCAACCCGCGCAACTTTAATCAAAGTGGCGCAAATTTCAACTCCGAGAGGCCCAATTATGACGAACAAGGAAACAGTTTCAACCGTGGCAGAGGTAACTTGAGGTGGCAACGTGGAGGCAGCTCAAGAGGGGGCCACAACAACCCTAATCAGCATCCCAGAACCATGGGGTTCCGCTACTTGCAAACTCTGCTGGACGAAGAACCCGAGCAACTTTCCGTGAAGTTGCAAAGCGACCGGCGCGGTTTCAACGACTTACTACGAACAGACATGTCCAACGACTTTATAATTCTTGTAATTAGAGTATTGAGAAAAGTTTGCGATTCGCCGTTTAACGACTCAAAATATCAAGTCTTGCACACTGCCTTCAATGAACATTTTGTTAAAGCCTTGATAACTTACTTGGCGCTTTTACCAATGCAAGGTACGAAAGAACGAAAGCAGAACGTTTTTTTCTGGGAGGATTCCAACCAATTCTGGAATAACTTGATCGAAATCGGTAGAGATTTACTTACGACAACTCCGACTTTTGCTTGCGTTGCCCTTCCTGATGTTATTAACGCTTTGAAAGTCACCATTCCTAGTTTTGAAGCGCAACACCAAATGCATGTTTCGGACGAGATCAAGGAGAAGGTTGATAAGTTGTTGAAAGAGGTGAAGGTTATGGCCGTGAAGGAGACGGAAAAGAAAGCTAAGTCACAATTGGGGTTGTGCGCAGACGAGGAACCTCCTAATGATTTTAGGGAAATCAGCGTTTACCCCAACCCTCTGGAGGTTGTCGGCGAACGGACGTTTTTAAGGCCCAATGTGATTGAAGGCCCTTACAAAAACGTTAATCATTACTTAGACGTCCAGTTCAGATTGTTGCGCGAAGACTTCGTCAGGCCTTTGAGAGAGGGGGTCGTCAATTATCTTTTCCAAACCAAGAGAAAATTGGAAAATATTAAAATTTACAAAAAAATTCATTTTCTGAACCCCGAAACCGTCAACGAAAGCTTCTGCATTCGAATTCGGTTCAATTTTACCAAAATAAAAGGCTCGTTTAAATTCGAAAAGTCCAAGAGGTTCATGCACGGCTGCCTCCTATGCTTCACTCCAGATAACTTTAGAAATATTTTTTTCGGTAAAGTTTGCAACCGAAAAGTTGAAGATCTCGAAAAGGGGGAGTTATTGGTGGGTTTCGACAGCAATCCGCGCGTTCTTTACTTGCGCGACTACTTGATGGTAGAGTGTAGCGTCTACTTCGAGCCCTACTACCACGTGTTAAGCGTCCTCCAAACAATGCCCGAAGACAATTTTCCAATGGAAAAGTACTTAATTCAAGTCGACCCTTCGGTGCGACCCCCCAAATACTTGACTCCTGCTATTGTTTACACAGTTGAACGGCACGAATTTAACGCTCTACAGTGGCCTGACCGAAACTTTTACGGTTTGAACGAATCTCAGCAAGAGGCGTTCAAAGCCGCCATGACCCAAGACTTCACCTTGATCCAAGGCCCCCCGGGTACCGGCAAAACTTTTCTGGGCCTCAAAATCGCAATCACCCTTCTTCGCAACCACGAGGCTTGGTTCGAGCGCTCCCCAATGTTGGTCGTTTGTTTCACCAACCACGCCCTCGACCAGTTCTTGGAGGGTTTACTTTCCTGCACTCAAGAAATCATCCGCGTAGGGGGACAGTCGAAGAACGAAAATTTGCAAAAGTTCAACTTGAGAAGCAGGAGGATTCGCTTTGACGATGCCGTAATTGGGCATAAGTTAGCCATGCAACGCTGTGTCTCTGAAATTGGTCAAGCTACAGAAACTTTGAAATTCCTGGAAAGTTTCAGGGGCGTGGTGAGATTTGAGGTTTTTGAGCAGGTTATTACCAATTATCAAGCGACTTGGTTTTCTAGAGCTAATTATGATAACATCACTGATTGGCTGTTTGGAGGGCGCGAGCGAGGGCGCGAGACTTTGGGAAATAGGGGAAATGAAGACAACGGTGTGGCTGTGGTTGCTGAGCAACTAAACAATTTACGGGTTGGCGAGGGGAATGAAAGCGGTGATGAGGACTCTTCGGATGATGGACACGAAGAAGAAAACCATTTTAACGATGACTTTCTCGCCGAAATGTTTGAAAATGTGCAGGAGCTAAATTGCAGCCGCTCTTTGATCACCTTGGGTTATATTGGCAAGAAGATAGACCAAGGGAGCAGCCTTTTAAGGCTTTATGAACAAAACGAGTTCCCAGACCTAGAAACTATAGTTATGATGGAGCAACTACGACTGGAGTTAGTGAAGCTAACCGACGACCACAACTACTTGCAGGTACCTAATGTGATTGTCACTTGTCAGAGTTGTACTATGTATGAAGCTTGCTTCTTGCTTTGTTATAAAAAGAATAGTTAGAAGGAGCCCTCCGTCTCTAATTATTGCGAGATCAAGAATGCCTGCAGTTGTGACAGAGCCAAAAATCCTGGGAATAGTGGTTCGTTCACAACCAATACAGTTGTCTAAACATTATTATTTATTACATAACTTTACAGTAGCTAATGATGTAGAGTAATAGTTTCTAACAAATAATGGGATTATGGACACAAAAAGTATGTTCCTACAAAATATCCCAATTTATAAAACTAGAAGCATACCCCTGGGTATATTTTCCCACTTCTGATCTAATGTTGTCCTCATTTCGTAGTGATTAGTAATAATACAAATACTATTTTCACGTTGTTCAATTATTTTGGCAGATAATGCGAACCCATATTACAAGTGTAGGCCCGGCTATTGGCTGTATATACTTTGGTTTTTCTTAAGAAAAGAGAATGCACCAATGAGCTGGTTTCTTTTGTAGTGAAGTTTTCTCTCGAGCCCTTCACTTTTACAGCATGTATTTGGGCTCTTAACATGTGGAACGTTGCAGATGAGGTTGGCTGAGGGATGTAAGCACCGCCTGCAGCCCAGAACTCCCAGGAACGTCGATCTGGACAACCCCAATAACATGCGGCCTGACGATCGCTGGATCCTCTACTTCTACTGGGTGAGCTTGTACGAACTGAAGATGCGGGAGAAACTCGATATTCTGGATAGAGATTTTCGCACCAAGTACCGCATTTACGAAGAAATGCGCAAAATCGAAGACACCAAAGCGATGAAGAGCGTTTTAGTGGTGGGAATGACAACCACTTGCGCTGCTCGCTTAAGATCAACTCTGCAATCCCTAAAAAGTCCCATAGTGATCGTGGAAGAAGCCGCGGAAGTTTTGGAGGCGCACATTGTGACCGCCCTGACGCCCCATTGTCAACAATTGATCCTGATCGGTGACCACCAACAATTGAAACCAAACACTGCCAACTATACCATCGAGAAAAAGTACCAATTAGGCATAAGTTTGTTCGAGAGAATGGTAATTAACAAGATCCAATGTTTCACTCTCAACGTTCAACACAGGATGCGTCCTGAGATTTCTTGTTTGATCCGGCCTACGATTTACCCTTTCTTGATTGACCACGAGTCCGTTATGAACAGACCGCAAATTAAAGGTGTAGACAATTGCCTCTTCTTTGTCGACCACAAGGAGCGCGAGCAAGAGTGCGAGGGCGCTAGCAAGAAAAATCTGCACGAATCGACTTTTTTGATTAACTTTGCCCGACATTTGATCCTCAACGGGTATAAGGCCGAAAATATTACGATTTTGGCGGCGTATTTGGGCCAAATGTTCGAAATACAGCGAGCGAAAAAACTTGATAGGGACTTGTTACAAGACGTTAGAGTGTCGGTTTTGGACAACTACCAAGGGGAAGAATGCGACATCATTTTGTTGTCGTTGGTAAGGAGCAACGAAGAGGGCAAAATCGGGTTTTTGTCAATTGAAAACCGGGTTTGTGTCGCTCTTTCCCGTGCGAGAAACGGCATGTACGTCATTGGAAACATGAAGCAACTTTGCGACAAATCCGAGGTAAAACTCAACTTTTCCGGACTTATTTTCAAAATTTTCTTTTAGTTGTGGGGCAAAATTAGGACGTCATTGCGGGAGCAAGACGCGATAGGCGCCGAACTCTCTTTGCGTTGTCAGGTCCATCCATTGACCGTCACTAGAGTTAAGTGCGGTGACGACTTCAATGCAATTTCCGAAGGGGGTTGCAGCCAGATATGCAACAGTGACCTGCCTTGTGGCCACAAATGCGCCGTGTTGTGTCACGTGAAAGACAGAGCTCACGTCACCTACAAATGCCGGCTACAATGCGAAAAGTGGGTAATTTCGGCGTAGTCAGAAACGGAACTAATTTTTTTTTTCAGGAAACTATGCACGGAAAACAAAAACCATATTTGCCAAAAAATGTGTTTCGAAGATTGCGGCTATTGCAAGTATCCAGTTATTCGTCAACTGGACTGCGGCCATGCCGTCGAATTAGAGTGTTTCCGAGATCCCCATAAAGTCGACTGTGTCGTACTCGTAACCACGAAATTGCCTTGCGGCCACGAAGCCGAAAAGCCGTGTTACATAGACGCTCAAATATTCAAATGTCCGCATCCTTGCGAGAGTAAAGTGGAGCCTTGTGGACATGCATGCGCGTTACGGTGCCACGCTCGCAAGGATCCCGACCATTTACAGGTAATTAGGACTTCACCTCCAGTCTCCACGCAATTTCTTTGCGATAAAATAAATTAAGATTTCTGAAAATATTTTAATGTAATGGATCAATTTCAACTCAACTTACGCCTGGCAAAGTAGGCGGAGCAGCGCAAATCGGTTGCGCTCAATTTCAAGTGCAAAATGCAAGTTGCCACGATTAAATTTAGCGTCGATATTTGACAATAACGTCAAGTTACGTCGGCGTTGGTCTTTTTTGGCTTAATGCTTTTAAATCAAAATCGAAAGTTTCAGTTTTTGTTTAACAGTAAATTTGTCAAATATTATTGTTCTATTGAAATAAGCCTTAACTGGGTTGATTTTCTTGTAGTTTGACCATCTGCGGGTTAAAGAAGGGGAAAGGGGCTCCATTTCTACTTACATTGCATGTTCCTATTGTCAAATCCTCTTAGATTGCTTTATGACTTTTTTCTTTGTAGTACAAATGCACGAAGCCTTGTGCCAAATACCAAAAGAATTGCAGTCTCCAAATCGAGACTCACACATGTCCCAAGCTCTGCTACGAAGATTGCTCTGAGTGCGAAATAGTCGTTAAGAAGAATCGTACCGTTTGTCCTCACGTGTACAATGTTCCTTGCAACTCGGACGTTGACGCCATTAATTGCGTTAAGCCTTGCACGAAACTTTTAGGTTGCGGCCATAAGTGTAAAAGTTTCTGCAATGAACCTTGTGGTAAATGTACAGTTAAAGTAGGTGTAGTTTTTTGCGATTTGGAGAAACTACTATGGGTGTTTGTAGGTGGACAAGAAGGCGTCGTTATGCAACCACAGCGTTAAGGCGATTTGTTCCGAAGAGCCCCAACGCAAGAACTGTAACAGGAAGTGCCCGTTACAACTGTCTTGCGGACATCCCTGCACCACCAAATGCAATGAGCCCTGCACCATTAACTGTAAAGTTAATGTGGCGTATTCCGTCGCAGGAAAATGCGGGCACACCATTAAGGAAGTGCCATGTTACTTGAGAAAATCAGGTAAGGTTTATCTTTCGGATGAGGTGCGCAACATGGAACCGTTAATTGCCAGCTTCAATAACATTTACGTCATAGCATGGCAGGCACTAGAGTTCTCGGCCATAGTGTAGCCCATATTAACACTCTTAGTTATACGCTCTCAGAAAAAAATGCCGCGGTTACACAAGAAGACCCGTTTAAACAAAAAATTAGCTCGCATAGTGTTACAACGTTCACTTTTTCAGGAGTAGACGACAGCGACACTTTGATGAAGTTCTGCACGTCGCCGTGTCAGGTGGGGCTGAAATGCGGCCATCCATGTTCCGGAACTTGCGGCGAGTGCTTCCAAGGTCGCATCCACAAGCGCTGCTCGGAAAAGTGCGGGGTTCCCCTGGTCTGCGATCACGAATGCCCCGAGCCCTGTCGCGAAGCTTGCAAGCCTTGCAAGTTACCTTGTCCTTACCGATGCATCCACAGCGCCTGTCGCAAAAAATGCGGGGAACCCTGCACCCCTTGCAAAGAACGCTGCGCCAGACGCTGCGAACATCAAATCTGTACCGGTTATTGCGGCGCTATCTGCAAAGTACCCCCATGCGAACAACCTTGCCAAGTCCAACTTGGTTGCGGACACGTCTGCGCCGGATTCTGTGCAGATCCTTGTCCGCCATGCCGGGTTTGTAACGAAGAAGTTTCGGAAATCTTCTTCGGCACCGAAGATGAGGAAGACGCTAGATTCGTGTTGTTGAGAGATTGCGGACACGTCGTTGAGAACAGCGGGATGGAGAATTGGTTGAAACAAAACGAGGAACAGATTAGCTACAAGGTTTGTCCTAAATGCAAGACAGCAATCAAGACCACGCAGCGGTACAGCGATTATATTAAACGAGCCATGCAAGAAGTCTCGCTAGTGAAACTGAAGATGAACGGCACGCCAAAGGAAAATGAAGAAGAACGCAAAGAGTTGCTCCGAAAAGTGGCTACAGCAAAAAGCGTGCACAGCCTTCTCAGCTTATGTAAGCGGCTAGTATAATCATCAAATTTAATCTATTTTGTTAGTTATTCCTAAGGCGCGTTAAAGAATAATTTTAATTCTCTGATTTGATCAGAGGAGGTCAATTTCAAGTTAATCGTTTTAACTATCTCGCAATTGTTTGAGGGTAGCTCGTCGGCCTTGACTTCCCACCTCTCAAGTTGCAAAGTTAACGACCAACTTCAAGTTGACCCCTTTAGTTATAGTTGATAGTAATTAATTCTGGTTACTTCCAGTTTGTCCTTCAGTGGGTCGGGTGCTGGTCGTGCTGGAAGAGCGCCTTCAAGTGACCCGCAAAAACAAAAATCAACCCATAAACCGGCTCAATTTGAACGCGATCACTGCCAAAATGCAAATAATGGAGCAAATCCTCGACATGTGTTGTAACTCAAAGGTGAAGATCGCTCACTCTAAAGAGTTGTTTTTGTCTCAAGTCAAATTAATATCAAACGTGTTGCTTCGCGAGTCCGATTCTGTCACGAACCAAGAGATTGACGATATTCAAAGAGAACTGCAACGTCTCCACTTGATCGTTCAATACAGTCAACTCAGACAATCAGAAAATTTTCGAAGTTTCACCAACGATGAGGTCCGACGATGTACTGAGGAAGTCGATCGCTGCACTTCAAGTCTTGCGGTCTTTACTGATGAAAATGAGGGTACATTCACAGCTGCCTTACAAAGATTGAATAAAGCAATTCAATCCAGCTCCGTTATTACTGCAGCGGAACGGAAAACAATAGTAGCTGCCATGGGTTTACAGAAAGGTCACTGGTTCAAGTGTCCAAATGGACATCCATACGCAATTGGAGAATGCGGTGGTGCTATGCAGGTGTCGAAATGTTTTTGTGGAGCCGCAATTGGGGGTACTCAGCACCGATTGCTACACGATAATGCGGTGGCAACTGAAATGGACGGAGCTGTACATGGGGCATGGTCTCTTGCTGCCAACATGAACAATTACCACTTGTAATTGCGACAACATTGTTAATAGTTTACATTTTTATATTATAATTGTTTCAATTTGTATAAACATAAGGGTTCTGAACCATCCTTCAGTGCATTGAAGAGTATTTCTTTAAACCTCAGCATCTCCTCATGGTATAAAAATGAGAATTTCTTTTTTAGCTTTTGTTATAAAAAAATAATTAATGAACAATTTTGACGAACAAAGTCGGTTAGTATAGTATTCATTGTTTATACATTATATAAACAATGGTATAACATTGATCTAAAATCAAATTTAAATCTTCCGCATTTACCTCAATCCTGCTCTTCGCGCCAAGATGTCGTCACCGTTCTACTTTCTTTCCCTTCCGTCGCCATCGCTCTACTTCTGTCAACTGTCACTTTGACTTTGACAGAAGCCTGCTGTGTTTTTACGTGTTCTCAAGTTCGAGGATGAAGTAAACATTAACCCGTTGGAAGTTCCGTAAAATCGCCGAAACATGGTTTTAGCAGACTTGGGCCGTAAAATTACGGCCGCCTTGCACTCGTTGAGCAAGGCAACCATCATCAACGAAGAGGTAAACCCCACCAGCTGTTTTCTAGGTTAGACCCTGCACCCTCTGAATTTCAGGCTCTAAATGCTATGCTCAAGCAAATATGCGCGGCTCTCCTCGAAGCCGACGTCAACATTCGTCTCGTAAAGAAATTGCGCGAAAACGTGAGGGCGGTGATTGATTTTGAGGAGATGGCCGGAGGTTTGAATAAACGTCGCATGATCCAGAGCGCCGTTTTCAAGGAACTTGTTAAGGTGCTATCAAAATACTGAACGTAATGGCGTTTTTAAGGCGCGAGTTTCAGTTGGTGGACCCCGGAGTGAAGCCCTTCCAACCGCTCAAAGGCAAGGCCAACGTCATCATGTTTGTTGGACTGCAAGGGTCCGGCAAGACCACTACTTGTACAAAACTCGCCTACCATTACCAGAGGAAGAACTGGAAGTCGTGTCTCGTTTGCGCTGACACTTTCAGAGCTGGCGCGTATGACCAAGTCAAACAGAACTGCACCAAAGCCAGAATACCCTTCTATGGCAGGTAACTCACAAACACCCCCAGAAACGTACACCAAATAAAATAAAGAGAATTTGCCACTAACGTGAAAGAATTTTTGTTAATTGGTGCGTTGCGGTTAGTGGTTTGAATGCATTGTAATTTTTTTACTAGAATAATACGCTGTTTTTTTATTTTAGTTACACAGAGGTGGATCCGGTCGTCATCGCTCAGGATGGCGTTGACATGTTCAAGAAAGAAGGCTTTGAGATTATCATTGTAGATACTAGCGGAAGACACAAGCAGGAGGAGTCATTGTTTGAAGAAATGTTGGCCGTTGCCAAAGCTGTTGTATGCATTGAAAATTATCCGTTAACCTTCCTCTTTCTAATTTTTTTTAAATTTCAGAATCCCGATAATATAGTTTTCGTAATGGACGCCACAATTGGGCAGGCCTGTGAGGCCCAAGCCAAAGCCTTCAAGGAGAAGGTCGACATAGGATCTGTTATTATTACGAAATTAGACGGCCATGCCAAGGGTGGAGGCGCCCTTAGTGCGTAAGTTAAAAAACATTTAATTAGTTAATCAGTCAGATTGGTTGACTTCTGACCCTTTATTTGAATGCGTTGATGGTGACCAGTTTTGTTCTATCAGGGTGGCTGCCACCAACAGTCCCATCATATACATCGGAACCGGCGAACACATAGATGCTTTGGAGCCCTTCAAGACTAAACCTTTCATTAGCAAATTATTGGGAATGGGAGATATCGAGGGTTTGATAGATAAGGTCAGCGAGTTGAAGCTGGACGACAACGAGGAGCTGCTGGAGAAAATTAAACACGGACAATTCACTCTTAGGGACATGTACGAACAGTTCCAGAACATCATGAAAATGGGTCCGTTCTCCCAAATTATGGCAAGTTTAGTTTTTTCCACATGCATTTTTTTATGTTGAAAATTTAAACAGGGGATGATTCCTGGATTTAGTCAAGACTTCATGTCGAAAGGCAGCGAACAGGAGTCCATGTCCCGTTTAAAGAGATTGATGACGATCATGGACAGCATGAATGATTATGAGCTTGATAGTAGAGATGGCGCTAAAACGTTTTCCAAACAAAATGGACGCGTCATTAGAGTTGCGCAAGGTTCAGGCGTTACAGGTACCTACAATCATCCCAATTTCCAGTGAGCAGGCCATAAAAACTGCGCGCAAAGATTAAAAAAAAACAATTGTTTAATTTTTTTTACAATATTGACGACTCAACAAAATAATACTCGTTGACTTGTTTTTGGGACTTTTTCACTGGATCTTGCTTGAGTGCCAATTTTGCTAAAACTCACTATTAAACTTTTCCAGAGAGAGAAGTGAAAGAACTAATTACGCAATACACTAAATTTGCTGCTGTTGTTAAGAAGATGGGAGGCATCAAGGGTCTCTTTAAGGGCGGTGATATGGCAAAGAACGTGAATCCGACGCAAATGGCCAAGTTGAACCAACAAATGGCTAAAATGATGGATCCAAGAGTTCTGAACCAGATGGGCGGCATGACTGGACTCCAGAATATGATGAGGCAACTTCAGGCAGGCGCCGCCGGAGGCTTGGGGGGCCTAGGCAATCTTATGGGAGGCAAATAGGGATTAGAGGAAGTGTATAATAATAGTAAATGAAAAAATCGTTTTTGTCAAGTTTTTATATAACAATAAAGTTCAAAAGAGAAAGCGACACTGTTTCGTATTTATTTCGTCTTATAGATTATATTAAAATTCAAGGCGCATGCGCAAGAGTTCTGCCTTCCATCTGCTATACTCCTATACAATTTTAAATAGAAATTAGAAAAAAATAATTCTTTATTTAACTAATACAAACTGACGCTAACGCAAAAAGGTTTTATGGCACGCTGTTGGTGTTTTATCAATACTTATATTTATGTTTTGATTTAAACTCTTCCATCCTCTCACTGTAGTCTTTCTCAATCAGTTCCATCTAAAAAAATAACTAAAAGCTTATTTCAATCAAACACCGAGTTTACCTCTCTTTTGCTTCGGTTCATTTTAGTGGTGATGCTTTTTACTCTCTTGTGGCATTTCTTTTCAACGTCCGCGTATGTCACAATACAGTCTCCGAGGAGATTCTCCCATTTTCTGTTCATCACCTGCAATTGTAGTAATTTATTGATTACCGCTTCACTGGCACCGCACATCATGAAAAGTTTGGAAAAAACTGAAATAAGACAGCATGCTGAATAAATACCTCTAAATTGGCCTTTGCCTGGTCCGCCATTTCTTTATACTTGTCCAGTTGAGGCGAAATATGTTTTCTATAGACTTCAAATTCTTTGGCAACTCCTACTCTCTGTCTCCTCAACTCTGCGTTGTCATCCTCCAACGCCATCACTTTCTGTCCACATTCCGCCAACACCGCGGACAGCTGTTGGCGGTAAATCCCATCTTGCTCCTTCAACTTATCGACCTCTTTTGCATAAACCTCGGCACTTTGCTTAAGTACTCTTTTGTACTTCGCCTCGATGTCCTGGATTCTCTTTAAGCTCTCCGCTTGCAAATTCTCGCGCAACGCCAATTCAGATTTGAGCAGTTCGGCTTGCAGAAGCTTTTGAAACGTTTCAGAACTGGAAACCGCGTCAAACTCCTGCTCGGCCTCCTTCAGCGGCTTGGACAAATTCCACCTAACGTCCTTGTCGCCATTCTCCCCAAGTTGCTTCTGTAAATCGATCGTTTCTTGTCTGGCTTCGTTCAACTGTTTCTGGGTTTCCGCCAATTGTTGCTCCAAAGCAATTTTGTTTGATTGAATGGTTTTCAAGCAGTTCTCGCGATCGGCCAGTTCGCGTTGAACTTTTTCGAGATTATCACCCAACTCCTCGTTTTTAGACTGTAAATCGGTGACGGTTTGTTTAGATTCTGCCAACTCGTCCCGCCGTGTTATCAGTTGGTACTCCAAAGCGAACTTTTCACCCTCCAACATCGTTTTAGCGTTCGTTAACTCTTCTAGTTTTTCGGTCAAAACCAGTTCGTTTTCTAATTGTTCGCAATTTTTGGCAACGTTGAAAAAATCGCTCAGAATTCCCTCCCACTCTTGAAGATTCTCCTCGATGGCGGCTTTCTCCATTTGGGAGTCTCGCAATAACTCTTGGAACTTCTTCATTTTGTTCCTCAATTTTCCAACAATCACCAAACAGTTCTTTTCGTTATCACCGCCGTTACTTTTGTGCAACTCCAACTGTTTCATGACTAACTTCAATTGTTCTTTGACTTGTCCGTACTCGGACTTTAACGACTTAAACTCTTCCGGATCCGCTTGCAGTTGAGACCTGTTGAGCTTCAAGCAAACTTCCCTCAATTTCGCCTCGAGCTTCTCGTTCTCATCCCTCAATTGCAGCTCGGATTTCTTGGTTTCGTCAACTAATTCCTGAAGACTCTTTATCTCGCTTTCGGACCGCTTCAAATCGTCTTTGACCATAGCGAGAATTTCATCGAAGTTTTCTTTGTCGCTCGAATTTTGCCGGAGTTGATTTTTTTCCGACAACTGCGTTCGTAGCTCTTCAATTGTGCGCTCGGCTTCCCTCAAATCGTTGCTCATCTTTTCCAACTGAGGAAGACTGTATCTGGTGGATAAGTTCTGGATATCTGTGCGGGTTTGTTGGAGCATTTCTTCAATTTTTTCACGGGACTCTTTGTTAATTAGGTGCAAACTTTTGATTTCTTGATTTCGCTCAGTTAGGACCGCCTGGCAGTCCCGGAGCTGCTTCTGAATCGCCACAAACTGGAGCTCGTGTTCTTTAACGTCTGAAATATTGCTCGAGGATATAAAAGAGAGGTTTGGCGGTTTCAATGACTTACTGCAAGAGCTGATTCCGTTGATTGGCATGTTGTTGATTAGTTCCCTGAATTCGAACAGCTCATTCATGTCCGTTTCGTAAAACCTGAAAAATCAAGTTAATCGGTCTTATGCAAGTCGCTTAAGGAGAGATGTTTTTTTTAATTCTTGAAATTTGTATTAAAAAAAATGCAATGTAATAAAAAAATTGTTCGAAAATTAAAACAAATTACTGAATTTAAAAACTCATTCGAGTTCCTAGTAACAAATTCTACATCTACATGCAAAAACCAACTTTTCTTAGTGCTCAGATCAATACTTGTAAATGACTCACTGGTCGGTACTGCAGTTTCCTGTTTAATGAATAGTACAGCATCCGACCACACAACGCGTAACTTTTACTTAGGGATCTTAAAATACTTATTATGCACCTTAACTTTGCTTGAACGCTGCGCATTTCAATGTCCTTGTCCAGCAGCATTCTCTTTAATTTCTCCAAATGCACCATCAAAGTTTTGTTGTCCTAAAAAAGTTGTTCAGTTTTCCATCAAAAATGTAGACAACATTAAATTACCATTGGTTCCGTTCCCGAAGTATTGAAAGATGAATCGGTCTTAGCTTCCAATTGTTTGAGCCTCTCTAAAAACAATTATTAATGGCTCTTTATAAGTTAGCGCGGTAATTACCTTTGAAATGATCACTTTCCCTCTTGATCGCTTCTCCTAACGTAAACAGATCCTTGCACTGTTGTTGAGAGCTCTGCAACTTTTTCGACAAACCCACTATCGTCAAATTATTTTCTTGATCGGTCTCGGCCTTATTCTTTATTAAATTCCTCAAGTCCTCCTCTAGACGAGTCTTCGCTTGATCCTAAAAATAATATTTAGATCTAACTCGTTATAATCGAGTTACCTACTAAAATTTGCAATTTTCTCGATTGTTCCTCAACAAGATTTTCCAGCTTTTCAACCTGATCACTGTGGGCTTTCTGGAGTTCATCAAACTTGAAATTGCGCGCCCCCACGTTGAAAGGGTTGCTCTCCAGCTGTTTTAATTGTAGTTCATTTACTGTAGAACTATAAGAGCAGATTTCGATTTTCAACTGTAAATAGCAAATTTTATTGATAACTTCAAAAAATTAGTTGCAAATTATACCTGGTCAACAGTTTTTTGAAGAGCTTCAATTTCATTATCTTTAACGCTCAAGTTTTGTTTGTATTTATTAATAACATCAGTCTTCTCCACTGCAAGAACAAAATTTAGCGCTAATTAGGTTTAATAATTATCCCCAAACCTAGTAAACTCTCCAGATTAGTCAACGACAGCTGGAGATGTCGAATTTCCGCTTCAGAAAGCGTAACCTTGTTCTTCAACACATTAATTTCTTTTGCCTTCTCCGCTTGATAGTTGCTAAACTCTTCGCGCAGACTATTAATTTCCCTCATTCTCACTTCGTAGAGAACCTTCAGTTGATCATTGGGATTAACATCTCGGTAATTTTGCGTAATTTCCTTCAAGGCTGAAGAGTGATTGCCTATTGAATTCCTACTAGAATCAAACTTGTAATTCAACGTATTGCCTGGTTCGCCCCCATCGAACGAAACGTTCGTCGATGAATTAATGGTGCTGTCATCGTACTTGAAAGCATGGATTCCATCGGACAATAGGTCCTCCAGCTAGAAAAGCAAATTTAATTCAAACGTAAGAAAAATGGTCAAATTGCCTCTTCTTGTCGTCGCTTTTGTTCCTCGATTTCTTCATCTTCCTCTTGACTGCGGGGGTTGTCAAGCGCCAAAGGCGCCCCTTGGAAGAGGTTCGTGTTGGAACTGTCCATCATTAGCTGGGCTAATTTACCTAATTGAAACCCGGGAAAATTTGCACAAATTGTTTACCATAACCTCAAAATAAAAGTTAGGCGAACGTAGCGCCACCACTCCCCCGTTCCCCCGTGGAGGATTTGAAAACAGCCGATAAAGGCGTAATTGCGGTGTTGCCACATTGCTTCCAACAAAAAAAAATGATTAAGGGTTGGTTAGAAAAAATTAGTAAACCTATTTTTGTGTTAAGCTGTTGTCTTGAAACGGAACTGTATACCAAAGTAATGTAAATTCTTATTACTTTATTTCCGTCATTTATTTTTAAAAAAACCCTTTTTTATTGCATAAGGGCCGGATTTACAAAAGGACGTTATTCCAGGTATAACGCTATTCCGAAAACTTGTGATAAGGGGTGGTTTACATACCCTCGGTCCACAGTTTATACCTGCGTTTATCATATCCGCCTATCGGAAAAGCCCATTTAATTCGAGTTATTCCGGAATAGCGTTATACCTGGAATATTCCGTGTTTGTAAAACCGGGCCTAAGTTAATAATAATTTATTATCATGATATCATGCTGGTTACTTGACTGAATTGACTGTTTATTTATCATGAGCTTAGAAATTAGTTTTAACATAAACATAAAAAAATTTTTGGCAAAATTAAGCAATGCTGCTTAGCTAACTCCAGCCTGCAGATACAGAAGGAGAGTCTGTAAATTTAAGGAGTCTTTTAAGAGTTTGAAATTAATTGTTATGGTTTTAGGAGACAACCACCTGAAGATACATAATTCGAAATCCATTTGTCTATTGTGGCGCCTCCCCTATTAAACGTAGGAAGGAGGAAAGTTCTAAGCTTGTTTGAGCCACCCTTATACCGTAGAAAATCAATAAATGCGGGCTCAAAAGAAAACTTGATCAAAATCAATAAACCGTTCAAGTTTGAATGCCTACATTAGCTCGTTATTTCAAGGTCTTGTTGAGATGTATGTTGTATACATTCTGTTGCCAAGGCGCTTTTTCCCTCCTCTTCCTCTACGTTTATCTTTAGACTAGGAAGAGCTGTTATTTGGTATCGGCGCAGTAGCATAGCAAGCTATTAAACAGGCATTCAACTAACCAGAACCGGCATTCAATCAACAAGTTGGTGTTGAGTGTTAACTGTGGATCACTCAAAAACTCGAAAACAAACACTTAGTATTTTTTTCTCTATTCAGAACATCACCCTCTAATAATTACTTGGTAAGTAACTCAATAATTATGTGGCAGTAAAATTATTTTCCTCTTCAATAAAATTACATGGTAATGGTTGTAAAATAGTTGCTTAACTGCTTTTAGATATCTTTTTGCCATTGTCATTTATTCAGATCTTCAGAGTCCTTTTAGATAAAATTTATCGTGTTAATTAATTAAAATCAATCTTTAGTGTTAGCGGTTTACCTAATTCGTATAATAGAAGAATGGAATTACTCTTGCATAGTGACCCCGTCACATAGAATCAATTTTTTTCTAGTATAATCATCCCCCACCCTTTCTGACTCAACCAGTCAAACTAAAATTTGTAGTTTTTTTATGGTTTGAAACGAAACTTCTAAAAACCACCCCAAGCGACATAAATTTTCTCAGAGTTCTATTGGTGCTGCTTCTTTAATATGCAAATTTTAATCTAAATAGTGTCATAGATGAACCGCAAAAAGACTAACAATACAAACAGTAATAAAAATTTAATAATGTTATTAAAGTTTCTCTTGATTTCTACGGGTTGAGCACCCTGATAAGCTAAAAAAATGTTAACCAAGATTACGCAAAATTACATAAATGATCCACGCCCAAACATGACCTGAAGTTGTAATCACAATTATGTAAGTATGTACAATATTATCTGTACATGGAAACGTGTAAAGTTTTGTTTAAACTAAATGAGTTATGTATAACTTAAACTTAAAGGCTCAGAGAGACACTAAAATTCAACAGTTATGAGCTTGCTTGCTTCTCTATTTGGACAAAGTTTTCAAAATTTTTCGAAATTTTTAATAAAAGTGTATAGTTCAAAATAAATAAATGAACCAAAGAAGTAGATACCTAAGTGGTAGCTACTTAAAATTCCCCTTTGCTTTGTATACAATCACTTATGTAACAAAGTGTGGGACTCCAAAAGCTAAAAATAGCACCGTTGTGAGTTGTCCTCCAAATTTGATTAATATCATTTTCCTAGAAATTTCGAATTTCTTCTGCTTATAAATTGTTTGTGATAAAATTGATAGATAAGGGTTATTTGTACATATAGCTATTTTTAAAATCACTTCTCATTGTGACAACACATTAGACCCAGATGACGATTACACGCACTTTTTATAATCAACTAGCCCACTAAAGCATTCTGCCAATGAAAAAATCTAAATCTGGCTCCTAAATAATTCTAGCCTTGAATTCAGTACGAGTGTTACTTCCTTTAATATTAGCATTAGTCAGCCCAAATAATTGCGAGTTAAATAATCGCGTTATAAATTCATAAGGACAAAACTGTTTTCTACATTTCCCTTATTAAATTCGATGATGGGCGTTTTGTTTGCAAAGCTTTTCCCGATAACGTCATAACACCATTCAACACTCAAAGGCAAAATCTTCCATTATCAGTACCGCGTTGATAAAATCCTAATAAATAGTTCGTGTACTTCTGTGTTTAAAAAAACACCCAAAAAGCAAATAAATAACATCTTCAAGACAGTTTAGCGGAATTACGATTTTTTAATCTAAGAAAAATTGCCAGGTAACTTATCAAGTGTTTACCACTCCAGAATGGCACAATAATTACTCTACTTCAAGTTAATTGCCCCCTTCAAGAGAAGAAATATTATCACGTAACAAAGCGGGCCCATTTAAATGAGTATATGCCCAAATAAGTTATCAAAATTCGGGTGGTAATTTTTAATTGATAACAAATTACTATGCCTATGGTCTGTTCGCTAAATACATGAGAGAAAAGAAAGGTATTACTAGAGCGACCGATTGACACTCGTAAAATGCTTAAATATTATCAATCACTTGTCATCCCTCATCCCAGTGAATTATGGGCGAAATGGAGGGTGCTGGTATTAAGCGGACCAGAAAAGCGATTAATATTTTCAATACCAATGGTACTGTCCATGCTTCACTAGAACCTCAACTTCAGTTTTTTATTACAGAAATGGCTCCCTCATACAAATTGACCTACTTTGGAGTGGAAGCTCTTGGTGAACCTATCCGGTTCCTCCTCAGCTACGGCGGCATCGACTTTGAAGATGTCCGCTTCACCGACGCTGAATGGCCTAAAATAAAACCAAGTAACAATGCTCCGTACTTAAAGAAAAACTTGTTAAAAAAAATTGTTTGCAGCCACCCCTTTCGGTCAAGTTCCAATTTTGGAGCACAATGGCAAAGTTGCTAATCAAAGCCTTGCCATTACCAGATACGCAGGAAGGATAGTGAAACTCGCTGGCAAAAACGAATGGGAAGACCTGGAAATCGACGCTATCGTCGACACTATCAACGATTTGCGCTTAAGTAAATCCTTCTCAAATTAATCGAACCGAAGTTAATTAATTTTTATAGAAATTGCGCTGTACAGTTACGAAAGCGACCCGGCCATCAAGGAGTCGCGCAAGGGACCGCTGATCAAAGAAACCATTCCTTATTACTTGGAGCGTATCGATGCGGTGGTCAAGAAGAACAACGGCTACCTAGCGTTGGGACGCGTAAGAACTGTTTTGTAAGTTTTGCGATTTTTGCTCTATTTTAGATTTTTAGTTGACTTGGGCCGATCTATTCTTCGTTGGTATATTGAAATATTTGAGTTTCATGGTTGGAAGCGACATTATCGCCAACTATCCCAATTTGGTCGGTTTGAGAAAGACCGTTTTGGAGCTACCCGCCCTCAAGGGCTGGCTCGAGAAGCGCCCCAAGACCGACCATTAAGACAGGCGCAGGAAACAGTGGCCGCTATTCCTACATTTATCTGCTTTAATATGTTGTACCAATAAACATTTACTCACAATTTGCTTCTTCCTTCCGAACGTAGACAAAAATCAGTTCTTGAAAAGCGTAGAGAAGTGTTTTGACAAATGGCTTGAATGTGGGTCAGTCCATTTTAAAGTGGTTTGAATGAGTTTTAGGGTCACGATGGTATCGCTACGTAGTTTCATGTTGTAAATGATGGATGAAGTAAGGATTGCAGCAACACTGTTTTGGGTAAATGTACACCATACATTTATTTCGGAAATAAATATAATTAATACAGAAGCAACCATTTCTACATGATGTAATAGTTCCATATCGGGTAAGCATATTGTGTATGTATATATTAAATATATTATGTACCTATAAAGATAAAATTTCACAAGTAACCAACTGTGACGGAAAAGTTTTAGTACCTCAAAGACAAAGCTCTGTCCGCACCTGAAGAGACAACAAAACAAAGATTCCGGAGTTTTCCCTTGAAACGTGGACGCGTTTCAAGCGGAAAAACCGTGACTCTAGGCACTAGTCGAAAGGCTAAAAATAATTCACTGGATTCGAGCTGCTCCCTCATCTACCTAAGCAGAATTGCGTAATATATAATATATTCTTCAAATTTTTCTCAAACGTCATCCTAATTAGAACACTGTCAGCAATTTATAAATATACCTAAATCTTAGAATCTCACAACTTTAAACATTGGTCGTTTCGATAAAATGTAATTGTGGAATTGAAGACGATCAACGATCAACCCGTGGCAGCGCATCAATTATTATTATTATTATTAATTATTACATGAAACACCGGTGAAACAGCAGGTTGGAAACGATTCGCAATTGTCCAATTCGGACCGATTAAGTAACAAAAGTAAGTCTTTGTCTAGTGAGGATTTCTCTCCTCAGTCATGAACTGGTCCAGCACGTTCTGCATCGACTCGCGCATCTCCTCCTCGCAGCGGCCGCCAGAATTGAAGGCCTGCGTCACCGTCCTCAAAGTCCGGGTGATCCTGAAAAGCCATCAATCAGTTTTAGCCGCCACTTTAAAATCGTACTCTAGACCGCCAAACCCACAAAATTTAAAAAGACTGTCTAAAACACGAATTTAATTTTAAAAATATTAAATTCAGTGAATAAAATAAACTCGGTGACGTCACTACCTATAACATTGTTTCTGCTTTAATTGAGCTAGTGAAGAGAGACTGGTGACTTACTTGGCTCCGGTCACTGGATCGATTTCTTCTGATACTGTCTCGGTGTATTGGGGTTGATCTTGATGGTAGAAGTCTTCTACAGAAACAAGGCGTGTCAACATGGGGATAATTAAGAGTGGATTAGTTCACCTGACAATTCATGGGTTAGTCAGTTAAGTTATAAATTAGTGAATTTGGTTAATGAATCGATCAACATAAACATTTATTGACAATATACAATCGACATCGATCAAAGGCTGTATACAATGAGCCGTAACCCATAAATTGTGTACAGCACAATCGAAGAAAAAAACACATGCTAAATCTTTCTGTACGAAAAGAACTAAAGCCAAAGAGACTGAAATCGCAAGCCAAAAGGTCTCGAAATCAAAGCAGTTCTTTGCATACAGAGACCGGTGTTAAATGCAAGCAAGTCTGTAAGTGTCAAAAGTATAATTTTTCGTCATGCCTCATTGTAACATTTCTCGGCCCGGATCACTTTGTAGACTTACCCGTTCATTTATTTATTTGTTTCGTTTAAAAGCTCTAAATTTACTATGAATGAACAATGACGGTCGAATTGTGATGAGTCTCAAGGCGCGATTCAAAGTTTCTGATGGTGAGTGTGTGGACGTGGTGTATCGATGAATAAAAATGCAATTTTGCATACCGTGAGTCAGTATTGTGCGAGCAGTGCCAACACGATCATGCTGGTTGCCAATGCAACAACCGACCACACTAGAGGGGAAAGAGCATGCCAGGTCTCTAAGGAACATTTGGATGCTGAGCAACAACAAACAGTTAATGCACGTCATTGTCGCAACCATCGAAATTAACATTAACGCGAAGAAGCAACTACGCCAGTCGCAAAGCGATAGAACGTCAAGTTATTGGGTTAATGTTAATTTGAATGGTTAGACATCTAAAAGTAAAACAAGACATCATTATCAAATGTTAACTAACTAAACTAGACATCATGCAACTGCAAAATAAGTCGGTAGAGTCTAACTGCAGTTAAAGTTCTCGTTACAAGTTCAAGTTATTCGTTAGATAGGAGACGACGATGCTTAAGAGGCCACTCCAATTGGGTCCATTGGGACGCTTAACTGTGGTACGTGGAAAATTACTCAAAGTGGCCTCCTAAAAATGTCGCCTTAAGACAACTGCGGCTTAGTTTAGCGTTATTGTATTACGAAATATTAAGTAAAAACGTTAAGAATGTTAATATTAAGCAGATTTCTCTTCAGATTGAGCAGAACAATTTAGGCAAAAGAACTGGAACCAGTTAAAACACGTTCAATACACATGCGGTACCTACTATAATTCCTTATTACTGCATAAGCACTATTATTGCTCATTGCACTATTGTTCATTTGACTCAAAGCTAGTAACTGCCAGTTACTATGATTTACTGAAAACCATGCAAAGAACTGTTAATGGGCCATGAAGCGACCAGCCTTAGTCTGAAAGGCAGCAACGCTGATAACCGTCAAAGAGTGAACAAAAACAATAATTAATAAACCGTCAATGCAATGTAAATCGTGATTAAATTTAGAAAGTTGTCTACAGCAAATTATCTTTGTGCAACCGCCAGCAAGTTTTACTAAAATCTCTGCCCAAGATCAAAATTTGGTCCTAACTTAGTTAATTAAATTAATTCTTCAAATCAGACAACAACCACTTTACGTAAAAACTTTGACAAAGATTTCCTTTCGCCTTCTCAACATTCAAATGTTGTGATAGAACAAAACGTCGACCCCAAAATTTGCTGTTTTAACGCGGTAAAATTTTGCTTAATATAATTTTTCGTTTACGTACAATCAAAAAATCAAAAAATAGATAAAAACCGAATTATTGTCTAAATACTCTAAACTGTCTACTCTACGGAAAGTTAGGTATCTAGTAAAGCGCTTCAAGCTTCGAACAACAGCCATACATACCTGATTCGCTCTCGCTCAGTTCCGCCCCTTCTTCGTGAAGCGCCACATCAGAACCACTGGAACTGCCAACGGTTCTGATGCTGGTCTTCTTCAAGATACCCTTCAAAGGCGGGCTCGTCGGACTGTCGTCGTCCGAGTCCGAATCGAGCGTACTGCTCTTGGTCGACACCCTCGACACCGGCGAAACCATCGTCGTTTCGACCACCCGAACCGAAGTCGGAGAAATCACAGTCCGTTCCGGCGAGACAATCCTCGTCGTTTCCGTTCGCAAAACGGGAATTTTACTTTTCGGCGATACCTCGTACCTTTCCGTAATTTCTGTCGGCGATAACGTTTCGGTATGTAAAACGGGTATTTTGCTCTTGACCTTCTCAGAAGGGGACTCGCTAGTGATTCGAGTCACTGTCGTTTTCACGATGGGATCGGTAGTTATCGTTCTTATTACAGTTTCGTTGTTATCGTCCCAATTGACGTCTTGAGATAACTTTACAAATTCTTTCAAAGGATCTTTCGAATGCTTCTTAATCGTTTTCACTTTACTGCCTTTGGCTGTCACGGGGATTTTGCTTAATAAATCGTCGTCAGTTGGCGAAACCGATTCCCGGCCGTCGTAACCAAACAATAAGTCTATATCTTTTTCCTTCTCGATAACTTGTCGAGGTTTCGGTAGAGGAATCGAACTTCGATTAGGACTCTTCAAATCAAAGCAAATTTCCTTATTATTAGCTTCACCGTCATCGAGTGCGAAACCTATATTTCGATCAATCACGTATTCAGCGCCATCTAGGGTGTTGTTTGTGAACAACCGAAAAGGGTCTTGTTCTTTCATCGATTTACAAACTCCGTCTTCGCAAAGAGCGAAACCGATTTCTCTTGTGATAGTTCGGTCATTAGCGCCATCTCTTAGAGGCGTCAAGGGACTACTAACCTCGTTTTCGAGAAACTTGAAGGCTTCTTCACTTTTTTGTTGCGCGTTCGAAATCGAATCGTCCTTCAAACTCTCCAAATTATCCAGAGAATCCTCGGTGACATTCAAACAATCGTCCAAACTGTCGCCGGCTTCTTTCGGACTGTTCTTAAGATCGTTAACCACAAATTCGGCTTCTCGAATGACGTCGTTGAGTTGAGTCTCGACGACTTCTTTGATATCGTTTCCGTCATCTACAACTTTTCTCTTCAAATTGATGCTATCTAGATCGATGGTTTTGGAAATGTGATCGTCTTTTCTGCTCGGAATTATTATGTCTTCTTGCGGCAGGAAGTCGTTGCGTTCTTGGTGAAGGAACGTGAGGGTGTCGCTGACGTTGCGTTTTAGCAACGCGATAGGGTCGACAGTGACGTCGTTGTGCGCAAGCGCCGAAGATTTCAAAGGTGTGGAAGTTGCTAATTCTTCTAAAGGTGCGCTGAATCCTTTTGAAATAATTCAAAATAAAATCTACTATAGAGAAACAAGCAATTGCTATGTGCTACAGTTAAGAGGATGTGAATGCAAATTAAAAAACAGTGCTACACTATGCTACGAAACCCAGGGTGCTGCCGACACTCTACACCTTGCAAGTATGCGGAAGTAAAAAGCGAAATATTAAAATGGGCATGACTACTCGTGTTATAATGATACAATGTACAACTAGATGTCGCCACTCAATTCACTAGAGTGTACATTTTAAATCGGTCTAAGTTGACAGGTGAACAAAGTACCCAAACAAATTTCAACAGTCAATTACAACTGTTAAAATGAGGCAACTTTTGATCAGTCACCTTAAACCAGTTTAAAATTTAAACCTTTTTAGTGAATCCGGGAATAAAATTCTCTGAAGAGGTGATATTGAAGCGCCATTTTGCACCCAAATCAACACGTTAAGATTCTTAACAGGCCCAAAATCGAATTGGACACAACATGGCGGCAGTAGTTCTCAATTAAAAAAACGGACTGGCGCCCGCACTCTCAATTTCTTGATCAGCAAACATAATAATAACAAAGCACATCGACTGCCGGATCCGACTTACGTTGCGTCGAATTGACTTCGTTCAACAGGTTGGCTTCTTTGTCGAACTGGATCTCTATCGGGCTCGAAGGTGGCGTATTGGCGTTCGTGTCGATTTTCGCTTTAGGAGTCGACTGCAACTTGCCGAACTGTTGTGCGATTTCCTCGAACATCACCTCGTTGGCGTTAGGACTCACTGTTCGGTTGTCCAATCGGTTCTCGGGCGACATTTCTTTCTTGTACGACAAAAAGTCGCTGAGTGTATCAGTCAAGTCTTTATCGGTCGAATTTTGATTTTGGACATCAACTAGAGAAGGTTGAAACATTAAATTTGGCGGCAAGAAGACGAGGAAGCTTACCGCTCCTCTCGCTGACGTCGAGGTCTTCTTGGCTGACCTTAAACTTCTTGCTGATGCTGATTTCGCGTCTCAAAGAAGTGTCTCGGGAAGGCCCCAATTCGTCTCGGAGGGTATCGAAGCCGGATTGGTCGAGTCTCACTCGAGCCAAAGCCGCTTCCATATCGTCAGTGACGAGTTCTACGTTACAGATGCACTTGTTGACGATGTCTTGACGGCCGATTTTTTTCAGCGCTAATTCTAACGTATTGCCTAGAAAAAGCGGTTATAACCTCACTTTTAATGCTTTTCAAACTAACCTGTCGCTTTATTAGCTTTCTGCCGCAACCAAAGTCTGAACATTATCATGGCTTGTTGGGGGTTGTTGTTCGGGAACTCCTCCTGGATCAAAGCTATATCAGAAGGAGGTATATCGAGCTCCGCGGCCAATTTGACCCAATCATTGTCCAACAAATTGCAAATGTCTGATAACCTGAAGTCGGCCCGGTGGATGGCGTCCGGTTTACCTGTAACGTCAACTTTTAATCACCTGAGTTCAAAATTCACCCTTAACCGCCATTCCTCTTAGTTAAGTATTGTAAATCCTAGTTATTTAGTAAGTGTACTTACTTATGCCTCCGTGATGCAAAAAGCTGTGGTCGATGTCAAGAGACAGCAAGTCGGATTGGGAATCTCGGTCTGGAAGGATGTCTTTGGGCACGACCAGGTTGAGGGTGCACAAGGGCGTTTGGGTGGGTTCTCCCTTGGCCACTTTGGAATCGCTCATGAAAATTATGCGTCCCACAGGTTCCTCATCCTGCAACCGACCAATTATTGATGGTGGTCGACTTTTGAAGAAGCAACTTACAGGATCCCGAAGACGCATCGTAAATGCCAGCCGATTCTCTTTGAAAGCTTTGAATCCCAACTGAGGCTGGTCACCAGATTGCAAAACGGGAACTAGATTCCCGGCAAATTCCATGAAGACGTCTTTGTTTTCGAGAACCTCAATATCTCGACTTTTGGCGATTTCAACGAAATGTTCTTGATGCTCCAATGTCTTGTCTTCCTTATCGTCAGTCATACAAAAAACTCGAATCCTCGATTCCAGCAGACTCACCCTTTTGGCGAAAACCACGAATTTTGCCATAAAAGGTACATGGGCCGCCTATAATTTGATTTTTTACCAAAAACACGTAACAATTGAAGAACCTAATTACCTGCATGTACAGTTCTGTTGCCATTTTAGCAGCATCAGAAACATTTCGGCAGTCCATCAACCAAAAGCGGGCAGAAACCGTCGTGGTGAAAGAGACGCAATCTTTCACAAAAGTTAAGGGAGTTGACCCGGTCACGTCTTCCCAAATCGCTTTGTTCTGTCCCCCTAGACACAGTTCTCGTCATAAAGGGAATAACTAGCTTATAAGATAGCGTAAAATAAAGTTTCGCAAAACAAATTTATCATGAAGTATTTCAAACAACAGAAATTTGAAGCTGATAAAGTCGCTAACCTTTCAAATGGTCGCATCACCTAAATGAATCGAGCTTTAGTCAGGTCCATGCGACGCTACTGTATGGAGACAATAATAACAAAAGATTGTGCGATAAAGAAAACAATAATGGCTTGAAAAAGCTAGAAAAACTGTTACTGGAACTAAATTTTACCTGATTTAGTTCCTATTGAAGCGGGAATATCAAAATAATAGTTTGCAACAGTAAGGACGACATTTACACAGTAAGTACAATAAGACATGCTCATAGTGGTGTTGACAGAATAGCCGCTTCAATCCAACAATAATTTTGATCACTTCAGAGCTAACCGAAGAATCAAACTTAGCCTAAGGTGAACATCGACGCAGTTGTAGGTCTCTACACAACTTCTTCACAGACAAAAACTAGATTAGCACCCGTGACTTTAATCTTTTACATAAGTGCAATAAATTTTGTCACAATAGTAATGTGATTTATTTTCAGATCCGCTTCTGTTCTTGAGTTCTTTTCCCTTCTTTAAAATTTATGAACCGCCCATACTTAAATATTGCGCGTACCTGTGATAGAGCACAACAACCGCAAGGTCGGTGCTGACCCGGAGTACTGGTTGATCATCCCTTGCGAGTGCGCTCTGGGGGCGGGCATGCTCAGGGTGATAGCTTTGTGAAACTTGCGCCTTCTCGGTTCCACGGTTACGATGGGAGAAACGGCAACGCCGTGCCCTAATAATTTGGCAACTAGGTCAGGCTCGATAGCTTGTGCCTAAAACAATTAACTTTAACATTCTTTGAAGCCTCAATAAAACCAAAACTCACTTGAAGACCGACTCGAATTTTTTTCGTGAGTGCATTCGAAGGGAAGACCGCCTGAACCAGTGGTACTGCACTACTGGACACAGTACCACCATCAGGACCTATAGCGTGCACCTCTTGTCGAATCCTCGAAACCACAGCGAAATAATGGGGGAAGTCGTTCGTCAAG
Organism: Schizotus pectinicornis; assembly: GCA_951805265.1. Lineage (NCBI taxonomy): Eukaryota > Metazoa > Arthropoda > Insecta > Coleoptera > Pyrochroidae > Schizotus > Schizotus pectinicornis. The sequence goes on from OX638203.1 coordinate 20,897,401, forward strand.
ATTCTCGTAATGCGATTCGTGTGAAGATCTTCGATTTGGCTCAATTCTGTAATTCGATCAGCAATCAGTAACAGTCGACCGATTTTAGATGAATGAAGCAAGAACCTTCGCCGTCAAAACTGTGATTCAAAACGTCCTGGATAGCTTCTTCATGTCCTTCCAGCATGTGCTCCTTCCAAGTTTCGCCGTTATCAGACCGCAGAACCACGATTTCACGCTGCTTTCCTCGCAACGACGCAAAGTGAGGAACTTCGATGATAACAGGTCTGGAAAAATAGAGTTAACTTGTTTTCGCGACCGAAATAGCGGCGCTAACCCCAAAAATTTGGCGCCGACAGGTCCAAGTTCAAGAAGTCGACTGGCCAAAGCCTCTCCCTCCATCAAGGGAGGCGGATTGGGAGTGCGCTGGGGTCTGACGTAGCGACAGGTAATTCTCGTGGGGCTTCCGGCGCATCGGGGGGGCACTATGACGCGAACCCCCGAGTGACGACAGCCTCTCATGGCGCCACCGCGCGCGTCCACCAGGAACGAAACCAAGAAACTGCACAAGCAACGGAAAATTATTTTCTTCGTTATTCGAGTTGTCGAACTAGATCCCAAAATTTGTTGTTACTGATTATCGAAAACTGTTAAACCAAAAGTTGCCAATCAATACCACAACATGCCGTCAGTGATTTTCAGACTTGAGCAAAAATCGAAAAAGTGCAACTAAAAATCGAAATCGCCATAATTACAATACGTACATTTTTTACGCCAAATTTGTTATGTGAGAATTTTTCGAAAACTATAAACAGTTAAAGCTACCGGTGAAGCATCCTTTATGTATGTACACTATACAAGTAACTTACTTTTTCCAACTGGGAACACTGTAGACACAACAAGAACAACAAACAAAACGGTTAGTTCGCCATTTATCCAAACATTTTTATTGAGGTACTCGATTTGATAACTAGCGGGCAATCCTCAATAAAACAAGCAACCGCTTTAACTTCACTCAGGTCGGCTTGAAGTTGAAGTCGAAAAGCTACTATTTACAGACTAGATCCACACAAATAGTAAGAACCTATGTACAAATGCAGGAACAGGTGTTAAGCTAGGTATACCAATTAATAAACCCCATTAGCTCTAGATTTCTATTTACAAGTTGGTCACACGTGTTAGTGTGGTGCTGCATTCGGTGCGTTAATCCGGTACTGGGAGTACCGATAAAATGGTACCTTTCTCTGCATAGACCAGATCCTTGACTTCTGGGACCCAGAAGGTTCAATGAGTGCTCTAGATCGGACCACTCTTGTCTGCATAAGCTTTAAATACATACACACTAACTACTTGGTAACACTCTAGCATACTAGTACGGGGAACTTTACACATCAAGACAGTTTGGGCGGAGCGGCACTAAAAGGGGCCCAAGGACCGAAAACCAAAGTTTCCTCATCATTTACAATGAACACCATGAATGCCGCTTCGAAACAATAGACTAACGGAGAGAGTGGCGATTATGAAATGGAACACCGTGAAACTTCAAAAGGTAGAATTTAAAGGTAAAATAGTTTAAAGAAAGTGCGCGAAATTGTAACTTTATCGCCGAATTGCAAAAAGTTTATTATTAATCTTAGCTTGTCGAAGATTTTGCAGAAAAAAGAGCGCTTGCGACGGTTCCCAAGCATGCATCGCCACCCACAAAGACAAAGAAACAACATTTACTTGGCTACACCTCTAAATTGTTTGCAGCTTCGACCGAATCACTTTGAGAAAAGTACAATTGAAACATTCAAAACACAAGTGCGCTGGCCTTTCGCCATTAATACTTAAGATGCACTCTAGAAAACAAAGAAAAATCTAAGTAATAAGCCAAATAAAGCGATAAGAAGCCGCGCGACGTAATTTTGAAACAAACTGTCTTGATTGGTTTTTGTAAGATATTAAGATATTCACAGTTGACTTTAACCAAAGGTTTATTCACTTCTGTTATTGAAAAGCGTCTAAAAACTCAGTTTTAGCACACGGCTCGTTTAATTTAAGCTCCTTCTATTATCAATGAATTGAAAAAACGAAACGCAAAGCGTGGGTGGAGGCGCTTACCCAACTGTGATTGGTTGTCGGTTGATATCGACGTTATCGGGAGCTGAGTAAACGTTGGTGGAGTAATATTCCTTGACGTGAGAGGGGTTGATGATAAGCTCATTGCTTATTTGTGAGGGAGCTGCAAAATCAACATTGACACCTTCGATTTAGCGATCCGTTACGCCAACTTACCCATCGAGTTTCGGTAATCGTTCTTCTCGTCCCTCGTTACGTCCATACGCATTGAATCGTCCCCGAGAGACTTCATGTCGTCGACTGTCATGTACTTGTATTGTTGCTGATCGCCCAATAAAGGATCCTCACCTAGCCAGACGCAAAAACAAATGAAACTATCCCGCCAAGTTTCCAGCAACACATGCAGGCCGTTGGTGAGAGACAAGAATGCTTACATCAACCAGTCTCTCATCACCGGCAGTTTCGCTACAACTTCCCGTACAGGAAGACGTCATTGAAAATATCGATTTAACGTGGTATCGAAATTTTCAACGGCTGTGGGGAAAATTAGATCCCGATTCTTGGAGAGAAGGTAAAGACAGAATACTCCAAGGCGTGAAACCAAGTTGCTACTTTCGGTTAGGGTAAAGACATAAGCTAAAAAAAGCTACGATGTGTTAAGACAGGTGGGGACTTACGTGTGTAGGTCATGTGTCCCTGGTAGAAGGGTAGATAGACGTGCTGAGCATGCGTTGGTCGACCGTAAGCCATGGGCGGTTCGTCCACTCCGCCTGCATGCAACAACCACCACCACCCTTAGCGCATTCACGCTGACTTTATGGTCGCAATGACAATGCCCCCCAAACTACGTCACAACGTCGCCCGCAGTTAATAACATTAATCTACCAGTAGCAAAAATAACCAAAATGAGCTCGAAAATGATACGGGGCAGGGCAAAAGTTCGACGCAAAAGAAGGAAGGAGAATAACGAGTGGCGCGGCAGGGGAGAAGGATGCAATCCTGAGAGCAGAAACTCGTTAACTTCGTTCATTGAAAGCAAAATTCTTCCCGTCACATTATGTCATGACTGTTTTAGTCATCCAGAATTATAGAACGTGACGTCAGAGTACCATTAGCTATGTTAAACAAAACTTAGTTCCAAATTAGAAGCGCATTTGACGGTTGACAATAGTCAGTGTCGTCAAAGGCATTTTCTAATGCCATTCTGGATTACCACGAAACGACCATGAATGAGAGAGAAGCGTAAAACGCGTTTGGAACTCAAAAAGATTTAATTTTCATAACAAACCATATGTTAAAAATTAAAATTATTGAAAAAGCGTCTTTCCAGTCTCCCCTACCTTTGATCACCGCCCCCTTTCGCAAAGCCTGCTCAACATTTAACTAACACAACAAAAAGTTAAAACAAACAAGGTTAATAATTTTTGTTTATTTCTCCAACAAAAAAATTGTCGCCTCAAACTACCCAACTCACCTCCTTCATCTTCGGAGTCCGACATGAAAGTTTCTTGCATAGCTTCCGGCGCCACAACTTTATATTTTTCTTCGATATTAACAGTGGTCGTGGTGGTGACGTTCGTTTCAGTAACCACCTTCAATTCTTCAACAACACTGATGTATCCCAACTTATTAGCGATACCCAGCGCAGTTTGGCCGTTCTGCAATCATCTAATCAAAAAAAGTCGCAACTAAACAATTTACAACCACTTACATTCGTTAACGCGTTGGGATCGGCTTTGTTCTTTAACAACAAACTAATAACAAGAACGTGACCTTGTTGGGCGGCTTGATGAAGAGGGGTGTAACCGGCACTGGTTACCGGATTGACTTCAGCGCCTTGTTCAATCAACAAACGGACCAAGTTGACGTGGCCGTGATGACAAGCGACGTGGAGCGGAGTGTAGCCCGCTTTTGTTTGGACGTTCTTTTGAGCACCGGCCCTAAGCAGCAGTTGGGCAACAGGGGCGCGATCTTCTTGGGCGCACAAATGCAAGGGAGTGAGACCGTTCTTGGCCGCGTGGTTCGGGTCGGCTTGGTGCTCCAAGAGGAGCGAGGACATGTCGGAGTGGCCCTCTTGAGAACTGAGATGCAAAGGAGTGAAGCCTGCTTTGGATTCGACGTCGGCTTGGGCCCCGTATTCCAACAAAGTGGTCGCGATGTCCATCTGATAAAAATTAAATAAATACCAAAACCAGAAATGAGGGTCCTTACACGAAGCTTGCGTTTGCAAAAGATACACCACTCGCGAGTTAGTTCTTAAGTTAGTAGTACCATTTTTATTCAAGGGGGGCTAATAGTACCTGGTTCTTGCGCGCTGCTATGTGGAGAGGCGTATGCCCGTTTTTGGCTACAGCATGTGGCGACGCCCCCTTGTCCAGCAACAACAACGCCACCGGTTGGTGGTCGTAGTGCGCCGCCACGTGGAGCGGCGTTACTCCGTTTTTGCCCTGAGCGTCGGCAGGAGCGTCTCTTTGCAGCAACAATCTGGCTACGTTCAAGTGGCCGTATTTTGACGCTAGATGGAGCGGGGTAAACCCTTTTTTTGTGGTCGCCGACAGATCGGCTCCGTTATCCAACAAAACTGAAGCGACCTATCGAAATAATTAATTAAAATTTACAAATTAACCTCAACCAAAATTAACCTCTTCTTGGCCTTCTTTAGCTGCGATGTGTAAAGGTGTGTATAAATCTTTAGTGGTTGCGTGGGGCTGAGCACCGTGTTGCAAAAGCAACATGACAATGTCGACGTTGCCAAGTCGCGATGCTACGTGCAGGGGAGTTTGTTCTTCTCTAGCTCGCGCATCCACAGCAGCGCCATTTCTTAGAAGTATTCTTATTATATCAGTCTGGAATTTCGGGGTGAATCAAAGCGACTTTTTGGGAGTTCGGGATTACCTGGTTGGCTCTAGCAGCTAGATGAAGAGGAGTTTCACCTCGCACTGTCGGAATGTCGGGACTAGCGTCGTGTTGAAGAAGATAAATTACTATGTTCATGCACCCCATGAAACTAGCCACGTGGAGGGGTGTCAACCCGCTTTCAGTAGTAGCGCCTATACCTGCTCATCAAAATTAAAATTAGAATTTAACAATAATAAATTTTTTTTAACCTTATCAATCAACTCATAAATGAGGAATCAACCGTTCAAGGCCAAGTTAGAACTTACTTGCACCATGCTTCAGTAACAGTTCCACCATTTTGATCCTGTTCTTCTTGCAAGCGATGTGAAGCGGCGTGAACCCGTTCAAAGCCCTGGCGTTGGGGTCTGCGCCTCGATCCAGTAGCAACTTTGCTACCCGAACGTGACCGCAATGAGCCGCTACGTGAAGAGCTGTCAAATAATCAACAGTGACCTCATCGACGGGGGCTCCGTGATAAAGCAAAATTCTAGCAGCATCCACGTGCTCCCCTTGCGCTGCCATATGAAGAGGTGCCAACCCGTTCTACAATTAATATTTTAGTAAAAACCGGCAGTTGAGAGCGAAACTACCTTAGTTTTCGCATGCATTGGAGCCCCGTTCTCGAGTAACATATCGACGACTTGATCGTGTCCCGATCTAGCTGCACAATGTAGCGGCGTTAATCCGTCGCGCGTCTTCGCCTGTATATCCGCTCCCTTAGCCACCAACAACGTCACCATGTTGATTTTGCCCCACTTGCTCGCCACGTGTAACGGGGTGATATTGTGTTTGGCGGTGTAATTGACATCGGCACCCTTGTCGTAAAGTAACGACGCAACTTTATCGTTGCCGTAATGAGCAGCGATATGAAGAGGTGTGAAGCCGCTCTTAGACGTGACGTCCGGATTGTGCTCGTTCTGGAACAATTAAACGATGTCATTATGCGGGCGCAGGTTAAACAAACTGGTAGTACTTGTAGGAGGAGAGCTGCCGCTTTGACGTCGTCTTTCTTGGCGGCGATATGGAGAGCCGGAAGCCGCACTTTGCCTCTGGTGTCGTTCTCCAAGAGGACCGCCACCACTTTGTCGTGGCCTTGCTGCATCGCCACCGCCAACGGGGTGAAGCCGTCCTGAAATTCAACCCCCACGTTACAGCATCTGAATAGCATGCAATTTCTTGAATAGGATCCTCGAGTACGCCTAAAGGGTGCGAGTGACGTCGTCACTGGCAAAGGTTTTATTCCTCGTCTGTTACTCAACAATTACGGTAGTTTAGAGCCGATGAATGTAAACATCGGCTTGATTAGTGACTCGTGTAACCAAATACGTCATTGTTGGAGAGAAGTTGATGGAAACCATATGGGATAAGACACTGAGGTGGTAGCTAAAGAATTTCTTTTTTTTGCAATTAAAATTAGTACTCGATTCAAGTGGAAAACTTGACGACATGTTTACTACAAGCATTAATCGCCACAAGTTACGTCAACATTTACATTGGGAAGTTTAAAAATAGTTGCGAGGAGCAGCGAAGCGTTTTAGTGGTGGTTTTTTGACGTCGCGTTATGGATTTAAATTTGGGTCGACACCCTAAAGTAAACTTGACCTACACAGCGACAGGTAAGTCAAACCGACTTAAGTACTATAACGATGTCAAGTATTGTGGCCTTAACTGTGCAAGTATAATTAGTCTTTATTGAAGCGTAATCAGTTTTATTAAAAACACTTTGGAATGTTTTCATCACGAAAAAAGTTAATGTCGTCGAATTAGAGTTTTAGTGTTGGCATCTAATCGGCTATCAAAATAAGAAGTTTACGGGGAAAAAAGTTAAGCGGTTAATAAAGTTTTTTCTTAATAATTACATAGAAACAACCAATGAGATTCCAGTGGCGAAATTTCAAAATTTAGCCCTCCCAGCAAAACTCAATTGGATCCTTATGAAATTATTTATTTGTCGTCAATAGAAAAAAATTGAAAGAGTGAAGATAGGTGGGGGGTTTGGGCCCTCTAGCGGCGTACAACTTAGCTACCTTAATAAAAAGCTGCCGCGTTGGTCTGAGTTCTCATTTCTAATTGTTATATAGTTTTCTCGCCCCATTACAAATGTACATGTTTCTTTGATCTAATTTTCTTATGATTGTTTTCGGAAACAATTTGTAAACCTGCCCTGCCCATTGAAAATAAATAGCTACACAACTAATGATCAAAATTGATGTTAAAATGAAAGGTCCATGGCCCTCACCTCCGTGGCCAAGGTCTGGTTGGCTCCTTTGGACAACAGATACTTGACGACCCCATCGTGGTTCTCTTGGGCGGCCATGTAGAGCGGGGTGAACCCATTTTGAGATTGCACGTTCAACGAGGCATTCTGTTGGACCAGCAACCGCACGATTTCTTCTTGTCCGGCTGCAAAACAGAATAGCGGTGGTGTAAAAACAACAAAATCGCATTTCGACGTGTAACAGCCGAGAATCCAGCAATTACCGCAACAATCAGAGCGTAACTTCCTGCTTTTTCAGGTTCGAAACCAAAATCGCCACTCGGATGTCGTCGCTCGAAAACAACGAATTCGTTACACCTACACCAAAAAAATCGTCGCGTTGTGGAAAAGCAGCAACTCACCCAAGGAAGCGATGTGCAGGGCGGTGTTGCCCTTTTTCGTCGCTGCATCCACTATGGCCCCCCGTTTCAGGAGCTCCCTGGCTATCTCCACGTGGCCATCTTTAGCTGCCAGGTGAAGGGCGTTCAAACCGTTCTGAAATTTCGACAATAACAATTTAACACCGTCGCTTTCCCAGACCCGCAGCATTTTATTGTTCTCGGCCGAGATGGGAAACTATTTTGGAGAAACTGCAGTTTTGTGGATGTGAAACTTTACTCTTTCAAATAGTGACAATCATTGTTTTGGCCTCAAAAATTCCTCCCTGAAGAGCATGAAAGCAAGAAGTAATAAAATGGGCATTACAGTCGCTTCTAATTCTTCTCTTCCATCTTCCTCACCTAACACTTGGTAGTTGAAATGACATGAACTTTACCCTAGTCTACCATTCGAGGCTTATCAATCACGAAAGCACGTAACATAAAAGATATCCATTTAGGGGGTCCCAAAATGCAGGGGTAAAATAAAACTGTTATCAAAACATTTTCTTGAAAGATGTGGGATGATTCAACGATTATCAGAAGAGTTTTTTGAGTCGACGCTTAAATCTTCAGAACGTTAATTTGCGATTCCTCCGACTCCTGCTGTTCCCTAATGTGTCCTTGAACCTCGACTGCTTCGAGTTTCTCCCCTAATCTCAGCGTCACCCTTCGCATTGAAATCAAGGCACGCCATTCTTCCGTCGTTTGCTCGACTGAAATTTAATCAAATGATGAACCATCTAATAAATGTCCCACAGCTGCCTCCAGACGTGAGCATTGGGGTTGCCAAGCAAAACTGCGTTTTCTACCCTAAAGCTTACTCATCCAGCATCATAGACAATCACGTCACGTTTCCAGAACCCTTGTCGGTAAATTTTCGGCGGTAAACAAGAATATTTGTGACCAGACTTTTGTCCGGCAGATAACCTCAAACGAAACTTTTTCGATAACCCCGATCTTACCGCATTGGAGGTGTTGATGTCGCGGACCGTTCCCGAATCCAAATATTCCTGGATTTTGTCCAGTTGTCCGGCTCTGGCCGCCCTCAAGAAGGCCGTGTTGGGGTCCGTCTGCAACAATCAACACGCGTTTTAACAATAAAATAAGCCACAATTCGTTCCGTTTAACGTTAAGTGTTGAATGGGCAATTCGACATTCTTACGCCGTCGTAATCGGCCTAATAATCACATTTCGGCAGCGGACATGCAACCACTACAACAGTTTTTCGACAACGTCCATTCACAATTCAATCGATTCAAAAGGGTGGATCGAACGGACTTTCGTCGCATTAGCCACGAATAGCTCGAGAGGATTCAAGTCGAGCCGACCGCTGGAGTTCCTCGACACTCCGCGAATTTACCCCCATCGAAACTTTATGAAAATTTAAGGCTAAGAAGAATGTTTTACGGGTTGCTTCAACCCTTACAAAAATTCATATGACGCGGAAGTTGAAAAATACAACGATTGAACTTAACCTACTGGAACAAAAATAACTATGTAATTTGTTGTAAATTCGAAGAAAAATGATGTTTCACTTATTTGTTGGTGTATTTACATGCATAAACTTATGAGAAGTGAACATTTTAAATGACTCACGCTGTATACATAATATTTATTTTACTTCTTAGTACTACACCACATTATCCGTTATAGCACTGGACTGACTAGTTTTATAATTCAGACAATTTGTTAAGATGATCCCGAAAGATATATTATGATGTTGCTCTCATTGCGTCACTAATCTCGGTCGTCATGAAGAGCGATTAATGAAAACACGTAATTATAAATACAGTTAGCGTGGAACTACCACGTTTCGGATTGTTAATGGGCAAAAAACGTTACAATGCCAGCCGTACGAACATTCACTGTTAACGAAGAGACAAAAACTTTGTTCATAATTATGTGCATAGAGACAATGACGCGGATTGACGTCAGTTCGTTGCGTTTTGGTATTTTTCCAAAGCTTCCTCTTATGACAGTAGCTGCTGGTACCTTGCACTTAAATGCAATTATGATAAAAACAACGTCAGTATTAAAAAGATATTGCACTGTCACCGTATTGTAACCGTATAGAATCACACTCAAGGTTGTTATTACTCGTAGTACATTTATGGAGCAAATATGGAAAATAATGTAAAAACCAAATGATTGATGTTGAAATTGTAAATAATGGAAAGAACTGAAGGAAGGAAAGCATATTGGATCTGGACCAGTGAATAAAGACGATACAAGATCTCATCAAATTTCATGAACCAAAATCGAGCGACCAGTTACAAATATTTGTTGAACTTTAAAGATTTCCATTTTAAATTTTTCTGCTACCAGCAAAGGACGGTCAAAGACAAGAACGATTTTCTGGGGATTATGTTAAAAATCTGAATAAACTGTTGAAGTTTTTAGAGCTGCAATAGATACGTTAATTATATACAAAAGTCAGTTTCACAATGGTAGTTATAAAAATAAGCACTCGTAAATTTTCCCAGATTGCAAGAGGAACACGCTGTAAAACACAGAAGCAGTCAAAGCCGCTAATAAAACCAAACGAAATAAACAATAAAAATGATGGGACAGTGAAACCAAAAACTTATAGAAACAAGAAATGCGATTACATTTTTTGTAAACTTTTTGTTTTCAATATTCAAAAATTTGATAAGTTATTAAACGTTGATATAGTTGACCAATTATGAGCAGGTAGCTTTAATCTCGCCATCAATTTCAGTAGGAGCCGTCAATAGCGCTTTAAAGTGCTTCACAAAGAGACAGTGACTTCCCCCAATATTGGGGTAGGTGCAAAATTTTAATAGAATCAGACACTCCGTTGGCATCATTAACGCTCCCTACCTGGAACGTGTAACAATTTCGACAAATTGGCTTTTCATTGGAACCGTGGAAAATAGGAAAAGCGACATGGAAAATGCGCAACTGTTCCCTCATTGCGGCCTCCTCGCTACAGCGCCGGGGATGGAATTGATTTTTCTCTCCCAACCCGCCACCCAGTATTCAGTTCACATTGAACTTGCTTAAAGTGGGACGATTAAGGGATTTACCGACATGACAGCCCCGATCCACACACTCAAGAGATAAACGTAACTTCATTCAAGAGCGGGAAGCTCTTGATTATCGCCACCAACAAAATTGGTTTCCAATCTAACGGTGATTTTTCGTGAACAACTCCAATTAGGGAGTCACGTAATAGATTTGTTGCGTACGAATCGGAATTATTTTTACCATCATTATGCAGGCGGGGTTTTGAGTGGATTGAATTGAACCAACTGGTGCTGGACGAATACAAAAATACTGCCGCTAGAGTCTTGGTTTGGAGGTAGTGGTAATAGTCAACAGTCATGGACGGGACTTACTCTACGTCCCCCCTTTTCAGGTGGTAATTAATGCAACGGCTAGTTTCTTCGCCCTTTGTGCAGAACTGTTGCTTGCACAAAAGACCATTATGCAGTCTGCGCTTTTTTGACCGCTTCGACTGAATAGCAACGCTTTCGGAACGTAGGAGGATTAGCCGTGACCTCTCCGGATGGGCGTGCCTTCGCATGATACCACCGTGTGGAATCATTAAATATTTAAGGCAAAAATGACACTATCATCTTTGTCGCGGCCACGGCGGCACCCCAAAACGCAGGTCAACTCTTCACTGCAAAGCAAACGGCTCCTTTCTTAGAAGCTTCTAAAAACTTTTGCTCAACCCACATGACAATAATAAAGGTTCGTCTTTAAAACCTTTGTACATTGACGTTACAATTTTAATGTTAATGAATCAAGAGTGAAATTTGGTTTGAATAAACAGGTAATAGTGTCTCACGTTGAGCCAGACCGGTCCGAGGCTTTATCGGTCCTATAACTTTATCTCTAGTTCCATAAACCAGGCGTAAAAACTGTAATCGTGCTGACCTAGTTAGGAGGTGTAAAGACTGTAAAGTTACCAATAAGTTCAAATTTTCACTACTTTAGGTGTTCACGAAAATTGTTTCTGGTGCAGAGATTAGAGATTTGCCATAGAGCGCGCTCCGCGCGAGCGCCACCTGGTGGAATTCCGGTGGGCCGCGTAAAACCGGATCGGAACGAGTTGTTCTTCTGCTGGATTCGACGGTGATGTGTGACGTCCGTTTCTGGTGGGTTCTTGGGGAACTTTCTCCGGGTTTGGGACCGCTGCGAAATCACTTGCTCGAAACAATATGATAGCAGAGGATGTCGGCAATGAAGCAAAAATGTCGCGGGCAGCAAGTGGAACCAATTATCCGGCTATACCGGGTACCAACTGAAACTAAACTACCATGAACCCGACACAGTTATATTCCGAGAATAAACGTGGAAATCCGATGCTGCTGCTGTTGCACACGATTATTCACACTTTTTCTCGGCCGGAATTTTAATTGAATTCGCTTCGAACGGCCCATTTATCCGTCATTCAGGCAGACGTTACCGAGATGAAGGACAGAGGAGGCTTCAGGTCCAGATCGGAGGAAAAGTTAGAGATCATCGAGCAAGTTTCAGTTGTTAAATGTCAGTGCCATGAGTTATCTGTGAGATAATCTTGATACAACGATTAAGTGCACACTATTGTTTTCCAGAATCAGCTTTTGCTATGTCAGCAAGCTTCAAGAGAAAGCCACCAATGAATTCTGGTTTTAAGATTTTTCTTAAAAAATTAAAGTGGTCCTCTTTCTTCACCTATATCTTCGTTTTCATCAATATCATTTATTGCTTCCTTTTTATAAACCAAGTAATTTAAGAATGAAAAAGACCAAAACGTAAAGTTCACTCATTTCTTTCGCCTGTTTTTTGAAAAATCAAAACTTAGATGATTCCTTCCCTACCCTACGGCCATAAAATATAACAGACGTGTCTTCGTCAGCGGTGAACTCCCGGCGACTCCAATCCTAGACCTATCGGAGCAAATGACGTGAAGCTTCCAAAAAGTGAAATTGCTCCAACCTCCCCCTGAAGGGTGGCTGTTCGACAAACAGCTCGATTTGTCGAATACTGCGGAAGGGTGTTTTTCCCATTACCGGACTTCATAAGGAGCGGGAGTCGGGGTGGAAAATCGTTGACTAGATAAAGTTGTTAAGTAAAGCTTACTGAAACCAATTGGGTTGATCCCGGAGCAAATTCGTTTTGTAAAATTGGTCCTGTGACGCGTTAAAAAGGTTGAATGGCGCCGCTTAGCCAACTCCCGGCGGAAACTCCGGTTTCATCCCCTAATGGAATAAGTGTGACCGGCCATACCCGCAACTTTAGCACCTCCAAAAGAGAGAAGTGAATTTAATTGGGGCAATCTGCCGAACATCTCAATCTTTTCACCTTTTTCAAGAGATTTATTCCTAAATTTCTTCCTCTAGGAAATTATGCATACAAGGATACGGGCGATTTGATTTCTGCACTGCAACATTGTGGTAATTCAGAGAAATTGTGTCATCTCTTCAAATTTACGCCCTTGACTCGTAAATTTTGATGTGTTATCATAATGGTCATCACGCTGACCTCATCTCGGGCAGTAACTCGTCCTTGGCGTTTATTAAGGTTTCGCCTCTCATCATGCAGCAACATGTATCTATGTTATTACATCAAAGCCGAATTTTGCGTTATTACATGCCTACGTAATTGAGGTGCGACCCGTGTATAACGAACGGGATCCTTCCATTCACGGTTTTGTGCACACATCCCTTAATAGTGGTTCCCGCCAAAGCTGTTGAAAGGGATCGATCCGGCGAGCTTCCTCACTCTCCCGTCCTGACCTGGCCGTGTTTAACCCACTTTTGTGCCCCATTTGGACGTCGCGTCGCCGCTTCGTCCCCTTTCACGTATTAGAGAAACTCCTCAGATACACTAGAACCAGGAACAAATACGAAACGTTCCATCAACGAGTTAAGACTTTTTCCAGAGCCAGTTAGACTTGTCCGAACGGAGTTCTCCGTTAGCAGGACCATATTTCACCACGAGATCGACGACGACACCAAACAACTTTATTACGTTTAAGAAAAATCAGTGCAAACAGCAAGTAAATTGAAGTTTTCTTGCGGCGGCTTCGAAACAAATTTATTTTCGTCTCCTCTCAGTCAAAGTTTGTTTCGTGCTGCAGGAATCACAGTTGGAGAACGGGATGCACTCATATCATTCGTGCCTCTAGAGGAACACTTTCATCCATCTGTCAGGATCAGCTGCCGCTGTCATTAGGCACTCCATCGCTATCTCTTGGTGTCGTTTATGATGATGTGTGATAACACCTAAACGACACTACATTCCAAACGTTCGCTGAGAAATCAAAACCATTTACTCGCACAACAGCCGCTACTCCCCGTCTCCCTCAGCATCCTGAGTGTCATTTTTCATGCCAGTTATTGTTGTTGCTTACTTTAAGTTAATTGTGACACTAAAGTTTAGAAACGTTAAATGACTTCTGTCATCAGTAGGATTAGATATGGGTCATATGGAGCTAGCTAGTAACTATTGTGTTGAGACTACTGGTGTTAAGTAGGGTACCAACATAAAAGTTACTAAAAAAAGTCACTAGAAATTGAAACTCTTGCAAATAGACTTTCGTTATTAGTTATTCAGCAAATTTATAACGTCATCCTGTTATGAATTATGATCGCATGTTGTTGTTTATCACTTACTTACATAATGCAGCTATTGTTTTCTCACTTTTGCCAACTTCGAGAGCCGTAAATTAGGCCATTTAACCGCGTTTAAATTTCAAAAATTTAGTGCCACAAAGCTGAAAGTAGCAGGCCGCTGGGTAATTTTGTTATAATTATTTAATCATTAACTGCTGCGTTTAATTAACGCACATAAAGTGAAGACAAGAGCTTCCTCTAGTAAAGTCGTAAACTTCCATAATAACATTTTACAGCTATACGTTCACATCACGTACACAGTTTCCATGTGATGTACAGAAAAAAAATTACGACATATACCGGCTGTAAAAACGCGATAAAAACGAAAGATCGCACCGCTTTATATTCGTATAACATAACGAGGATGACATAAAAAGTGAAAGCTGCGTTTTGGCACTAGCCGAGTAAAAGTGCATTTACCCCCAGAAGTTTAGTAACAGTTCGCCAGTTCGAGCATTAATTAGAATTACGCAAGTGTTGCCAACACATGGACACTTTTAGAAACATTGGAAGATCGACTGATATTGGACCGAGATGGCATAGATAGTTATCACCAATAGCTAACTGCTCGTTGTGGTTGTGGTCGCGTAATCCAATCCAAACAACTTTATCATTGCGGCTACACAATATGCAACCTTATCTATTGTTGGAGGAAGGCTGACAGCGCCCTCCTTTCCAACTTTCCTTCTAGGGGAGTGTTTGAGCTCCAAGGCATACTCCAAAATTGACGTCACGAAGCAAACAGTGATTAAAATACAAAATAATATTACAAAAAAAAAGTTGATGCGGTCATAAGCCTGAGTGATCTAATCTATAGAATGGGGTACTTGCCTCATGTTTGGGAAATATAATATTTAGAAAATGTAGGCGATTTCATTAGACCCGTATTTTTTTATTTGGTTCTAGGGTCAATATTACGCCCAGAATTAATTTTTTAATTTTTGGAGTGGGAGATTTGTGACGTAAGCGACCCCAACTCGACGTAGTTCTGAAAGAAATCGTATGATGGCGCTTTACTCAGATTCCATATAAGTCGATAGCCGATCCGATGTAAAAATGTGGCGCCCTCTGCTAGCAACGCAGCATAGTAGCCAAAAACAAGAGTCTATTCAATATAGATGTGAGTCTTAGATACGGGGATCGATGACGTCACCAAAAACAAAAATTGCACATATCTACAAAAATATGGAATAAAAAAAATGAGGAAAAAAATATTTAAGCCTTTTTTAGTTATTTGCATGCATCTAGAGAAAGTGCAATATTTTTTTTAGGCAAGTACCCCATTGCAATTGCATCCAAAATTGAAATTTTTTGGAAACTATACCTACACCGGAACTGTGGTATCTTCCAAATTACAGGTGCGTGGAATTGAACCTTGACTTTTCGACCCGTTTCGCTCTATGACATAACATGCTTAAATATACCTAACTCATTAAAGGTAATTGCGTTAATTAAGAAATTATTTTGGCGATCACTTTCGATTGGCGGCGTAATCGGCTGATTACTGGATGAACAATGGTTGCGGACAAGTGATTTACGACTGATGCGTGTTCGAGACCTTGCGCTTTTATTATTTTAGCTAAATATGGCATGTGGGCGGGTAAGATTTAAATAATTCATAGAAACGGAGGCGTCAATTTACTATCGGAAGACGTAGTTTTGTTGATTGCGTAATTTTTATTGTACACGGCGATTCCGTATGCGTTAATTCATGTCTCCTCTCAATTATCTAGATTCTAGATTCGATCTAGACTAGATAAAGCCACTTGAGGAATCCCGTCCGTTGATAACCTTGGATTTCATTTGCTGATCACTTTTCCCAAAAAAACGCACCGAAGTACGCACAATGACAAGTTAATTGAGGTATCTGTTCAGCTACTAAATTTTCTTCTTGTTCAGGAAACTGTATACAGTTTCCTGAACAAGAAAAACATTTTCTCTAGGCTCCAGATGTGTCCCCGTGTGACTACTGGGTTTTCTACAACATTACACAGAAATTTTAGAAAAAATGTTGGACGAACTTTGAAACATAAAGTATTGCAACTTCAAAATTATTTCCTTATTTGGGCATAAGCGACAATGTTGGTTGTTGAATAACTGTTTCGTTATTTAACAAGACAATTTTTACAAGGCTGCGTCGACCGGCTCGGAATATGTAGGTATACACCGGTTATGTTGAAGAAGAAAAAAATACAAAAAAAAATATATTATATGGACGATGTTAGCTGTTCAAGGCTATGTTAGAATTAATTGGCATCGGATCTTTTAACAGAACGTTACGACCATCCTGATAAGTTGTAGCTTGAAGCATTGGCACAGTTCTTTTTGTTATAAAATTGCGGTAAAACACAAGACAATGACGTATTGCTTTGCGACTCTTAGCAAGGTCCTAAAAAATTAAAGACAAAATGTTTGATAATTAAAAAAACAACTGGCGGTATGTTATCTTGAAACCAATGACTTCAAAAAGCTTTCGCTTTATCAATAATATCGTAAATCTATTGTTTCGTTCGAAAATAAAATTGAACAATATGTTCCGTCACTGCTTTTTTTTTCTTATTTTTTCGGACAACTAAGAACGTTCCTCAGTTGAAACATTGATGAGAATAACTGCGTCGCCATGTTTCGAAAGAGACCATCTTGAACACATACAATGCACATTTTTGTATCGTATTACAGAACAATGACGTCTTCAGAGACGCGCACATGGAGGAGTACGTAAGCACGTGTCTCTGCGGATATTTTTAATGTGCTCGTGAAACTGAACCATTTATTATAAAATTATTGATAATAAAAGCAGAGTGAGTTGGGGATATCGTCGTACTCATCGCACCCCGAAGGGGACTTTAATGCCCGTTATCCGTAGACAGAATAGACATCTCGAGACCAATTTTTAGCTCAGAATGCAAATCATAGCAGCAAAAATCCTATTTATTTCGAGTTGTGTAGTTTTCAACGCTACAGACCACCCCCAAAGTAACAACGCATCTCGTTGATGTCCTTGTCTTTCTCGGCGAGCAAGAGAGACGATCGACAGCACGTCATGTTGCAGCTGATTGCGGTGGACGTTGCTTAACATTTTTATGACTTCCTGGCAGTCACTTAAAAATCTAACTCTACCTGCCAAGTCTTTAGCACAATTCTTATTTCATCAAGAGGAACTTTGAGAACTATCTATAAATACGAGAAATTTGGTATTCTACCACTCAGAGAAATAAAGCAGATTTTTTCACTATGACGGTCAACGGAGGACCTGAATCTAAAATCTCTTTCCTGTCGAAGTGTGAATAATTAAAAAGGTGTAGTTTATGTGTTCACAGTACAAGTGAAAAGTTTACATTTTAGCACCTGGATGTGGGGAAAACAATTCCGGAAAGAATGGCCGTCGTGCGGGTAAATACACTATAGGGGTGAAAAGTTGTTTTGGCGTTTGTGGGCATGGGTCAAAAATCGGGCGCTTGTGAGCATTAATTTTTAATTCTCTTCGGGCTGCCTCCGTTCAGCTGCCATCCCTTCTCGATGTGTCAAACGGTTCCGAAACATTTAAAATACATTTGACTTTATTCTTATCAGTTGATCCTCCGCATATCAATCGTGATTATTATTCGGGGACGTTCCGACCCCTGACTTGAGGAAAGTGTTTCCTTCCTGCTGGCCCGCTGCGTGGAGTCCTCTGATCGCGGATGCTCGATGATAACAATTAGGTCAATTACTAATTAACGAGTAGTTAGTCGGCTTGCACGCTCTCCCATATTCTTCTCGTCCACCGCCAAAACCTAATTCAATTACTGGTGAGTACTGGTGATCGATAGTAACTGGGCAATTCCGCCACAAGATCCTCACTGTTGTTTATTCATTTGAAAACCGATGAGAAAGTGCACGATCCTCCTGAATGTTTCGAATAGCGTGCATGCGATCTTTTCTTCTTTACTACTTGCTCTAGTCTCTGGATCTCGGTGCGGCAAAAAATTGATCCACTAGACATGTGGGTCAATTGCCAGGCATTCTCGGGCCAACGCGTAGACGACGTGGACGGTGACTCAGAAGATGCTCAGGTCTTGACCGCAAATGCTTCAAACGCCATCATCAAAATTCGAGCCGCATCTCGCTCTAAAATAGTGGGAGCGTCAATTGTCATTCAAATGGTCGCCATTGGTCAACATTCGCAAAAAAGAATCGTCGTGACGTTGTCAATATTTGTCCAGAACCTTGGACAGTTTCGTTTCGACAAATACTTGCCGTTTTTTTCTTTAATTGAAATCCAATACTCGACCCAGTTTTCGAGATGACAGGCAAGGATGCTGGAAGATCATCAAAAAAATTTTTATGTCAGAGGAAATGGAGCTTGAGCAAAGAGTAGAGGAGAGAGGAGAACCTGATAACCACAAATGAAATCGTTTCCTCGTTACAGGTGTAACCAAGTCCACTATCTACTACTACTACCATAAGCTTTCCTTCCGGAGTGGAACGTGGAATGCCGGTTTCCGACAAACCGTCCACATGCAGTTGAAAGCGAAATCCGCTCTTGTTATCTTTGACATTGCGTTAAGTAACATTAGTCAATAGATTTCTGCATGGAGGGAGTGTAAATAATGGGAATTTACCTGAATTGTTCTATAGCCACAAGTTTTCTGGGGAGATGGTCCTTGTTCTCCTAACATTGCCAGTGTCAAGAGCTCATCTCCCAGCTGTAATCTTGTCGCTCAATTAAAACAACATTACTCATTCGTTTAAAAATATTATCAAAGATCACATAACGTGAACTTAAAAATACCGGCGTTACCACATTAGTCGCCATTATAGAAATGTTTGTCCGTTTTAAAATGCAAATATATGCCCGCAGTGACATCACCGCGGCTAAAATGCATTACATAGCTTTAACCATTACGACAGCGACCTTCCAATATCTACATACGTAAACTAACAACCCAATCGGGTTTTCCGGCAATTTGAGGGCGCCCTAATGAGCAACATCACCCAGTTTTGCGGCAATTTTTTAATTACAAATAAGCAATTAGTTTTGAACCGACAAGTTGTTAAAACGCTTCGTTAACCCCGAATTCGTAAATTTCCATCTTTTTGAAACCCAATTTCGTCTTTTTTCCAACAAAAATGCCGAAACATGGAACAATATTGATCTTTTGCGATTACAACAATTATTGCCAATATTCAATATTATTGTTGTAATCGCCAAAGGTGGGGCGTTATCAACAAAATTTGCATTGTCCTGGATCCTAGTTGGCCTCGGCCAGTTTGACGTTAGCTGTCAAGATCTTAGCGACCCCAAATTTTCCCGTTTTTGTCCGTGACTCATGTTGTGGCTCGATAGTTTTCGGCCGCTTTGGGGGTAGTTTCCCTAATTAATTGGACGCTTCACATGTTGCACCCTTGTCGCGTCGTCCTTGGCGCAATTACGTCATTTGTGTCATCGTTTTAATCAACTTGTCACAATGCCTGCGGTAACTCGATGTAAATTTGTAAAATTGCGCCAGTGGCGTCGCGAGCTTTTCATAAATTTCGCTTTTCACGTCCCGTGTGGCGGCCAATCAACTCGGCGAAGTTTTCTAAAATTAACCGTCAAAATAAAAGCACCACCGGCGCGTTATTACGGTAAACCGTAAATCATTTATGTCATGTGCCCCCTCGGTTCTTGACTGGGGTCGGTTGTGTTTGCGTAATTTACGTCGTTTACAATTATCGGTGCCCGGTGCCATTAAAGAGCGGCTCAGGGGGCCGGCCAGCTGTTGGTATTTACCTGTTTTCCGGCTCTGGGCAGGGTTTCCATGTTGGTGCCGTTGACCACCGGCGCCTTTTCCTGGGCAACACCCCCGTTCGGGGTGCTCCCGTTGCCTAAAGCCATTGCCGTTCGTAAATTTGCACCGGTTTATCCTGAGTTGACGCCACTGGTGTCACAGCACAACGGTTCATCCGCACACTCCGGACACCAAGAACATTTCATTAAACGCGGCCTTTTCACTTATTTGTTGACGATAATGAGCGGTTATTTATTAACACCGACACGAACACCACGAAAATCGAGGTTGATATGAGGTTTTTTGCCACTGTTGGCCGCTTTTGCGCTCGAACTAGAATTCGCCACAGACGCAGTTGGCGTCTTTTTCTAGCGCGCAAAAATCGGACGGGATCACGTATGTCGCGAGTTGACGCGGGTGCGGCCGCAATAGCGCAAGCGCGCCCCAGCGGTTCCCAACAATTTAACCCTTTTTTCCTTCCAAGTGATGCCGTTATCTTCGTAGCGAGTAGCAACCCCTTCGTATTTGAATTAATCAATTAATATATATGAAGTTTAACATACTCTTCAACTAATCTAAGTTCTAAGTTTTGAAAAAAAATTGATACAAATTATCAATTCTTAGCAGGCCCCTAGGCAGAATATACATGTAGAAGGGAGCATGGGGGCAAAAATTTTTTTACGACCCTATGTGTCTTTTTTTAATTTTGAAGACACTTCTGGCAATTTCCAGCCAATCATGTTAACGAGCGTCCCTAAATGTTTACCATTTAATTTAAAAATTCATAAAAATGCTCCACTGCTTTCCTAAAATAATTTTAGATTTTGTTTTTAAATCTCGACAAAATTTTAATAATTTAACTATGATCATTTACTTTTCACCAATGATCAATTTGCCGAAAACTTCGACCACCTACTACGCTATTACCCTAAATATGATAAAGTTGAATAATAAGTTGCAAATTTTGGCAATCAGCGAGCCGCCTGTTCGCATTTCAACGCTAATTAATTGTTTCCGAAAACAAATCTCTTTTGATGTTTACCAGTCGGTGCCCTCTTCTCTCGTTGGTCGGATTAGCAAGACGATAAAGTAGATAATGGTCAGTTTAATTTGGTGTATGCGGTCATACAATTAAAGAGGTGACATCATGGTACATAAAAAGTGGTGTTAAAGTTGTCCCATACAAAAATGATTTAAACGTAATAAACATTGACTCGAAACGATAGTGCTCTAGCAGTAGCGGCGCCAGCGGGGGGCGGCCGGTGGGGCTACGTAATAAATTTTATTACCCGGGCGGATCGCAATATTTCTCGTTTGCCGGAGAAGATAACTGACACAAAAGCGATAAGGCCTAATATTATTAATAATAAATAACAACTTAAATCTTGGGTGTCAACATATTTCTCTAATTTAATCATGCCTCATTGAATGAGCTCTGAGCTTTGATGAGGTGAGTTGCTATGTCCATTATTACTAGTCAGAATTCACATAGATATTAGACCCATCGCCATCCAGTCAGTCGAAGGTAATGAAAATAAGTTACATCTATCATTAAATTATTCTATGTCTATTATTAGTGTTGACAATGCCAACTCAACTAAGATATCATATTGATTACAATTTCTGCAACATATAGTTACACGCAGCATCTAGGATGGCACTTCCGCTAGATCAACAATATAGAAATCGCGTCTTTTCGGGTAATAGATGACTGATGACTAACTCCCTCGTTTCTCCCTAAGCACTTATTTGTTGAAGGTCTAGATTCTGAACGGTCGACTTAATTTTCCCGAAAGCTGTTTGCTCATCTCGTTCCCGGAATCCCGACATCCATCGGAAAATTCCTCCAAACCCATATCCGATTTTAATTAAAACTCCTCGTTGTCGAATGTTTATAGCGAATTACTGCCGTTTCCAATGTCAACCCGCGAACAAACTTAATAATACACCGGAAGAACGGACATTTGATTCCGAGTACCCAACAATATAACATGTCATTTTCAGATTATATAACCCCATGCATTCACGGTCATGGTGGTTGATGCGTCTTCATTCCGCGCATGTTTTTAGCTATATAAACTAATTATTCCCCATAGCATATCGTTTATTGTCGCAATCGCCCAGAATCCATCGGAATGTCCCTCAAGCTCGTCATTGTTTGCTGCCTGGCTATCATCCTCATAGACGCAGCTCTAGGGGTAAGAACACTTAGATCCTCCGAACAAACCTCCTAAGTAATGTTTTTTCTTACGTTTAGGCACCGTATCCAAAAACCGAAGACGAGTTTGTGAAGAGCTTCGTTAAATTCCTCGAACAGGACAAGGAGTTGTCGGCAGGACTCCATAGAGCTAGTGAAGGGGAACACCGAGTTGTAGCAAGACAGAAGAGACAAGCCGAGGATGATGGCATGGATGATGAACAAGACGTCGATCTTGGGCCCAAAGAACCGGGGTTCTTCGATAGGGCGGCCAAATTCGTGATGGAAGTCCTCCAGAGATTTCTCAAATGGATTAATACGGATAATTAAGCAGGGCGCCAAGGATGCCGTCAAGAGCTTCATTTTAAGCTCGATTTTCGGATAAATAACTGTATCTTAGGTAATTCTCTTCCGTCCGTGTGGCTCAATAACAATGAATAAATAATAATTTTTCTCACAAAGTGGCTCATTTACATAATCCTTATAAAACTTTTGGATAAATTTTAAGAAAATACATCAATGAATCGCTAACAATTGGTTGATATAAAAATATTTTTCAATCGATGCCGTACATGCATTGGACCTTCATTTACATTATTGCTCATCTTTATGTGCCACAAGAATTTTTTTTTAATGTGTTCTACCAACCAGCCTAATCTGGTTATGGGGCAACGACATTTCTAGGCCTATTATGTAGTTTAGTTAACTGCTTAAATCTTTTTTAATTATTATGCTTGATTGCTGAAGACAATAATTATTGGCTCCTCGGTGCCAGTTCTAGAACACCAATTTGAACTTTTGGGTTTTGGTCTTATTGTGGGATGAAGGGTAGTCGCCATTCAGAACGTTTGGTGTTATTATCTGGCAAAAGTTGTCTTCCCAGTGGGATTCGGGATAATGAGCCGTTTTGGAAAGGTGGATCAAAAGACACCCCTTGCGCTACTGTGGCAAAGGTCAAGGTTTCCCTAATTTGATGACAACTGTCGGGTGCTCCGTTGACCACAACGCACCTACGGATTAGTCACTCCCAATTGAACAAATAATCAACAAAAATTGGCAGGAAATGATGTTCTGAAAAATGGATAAACAAAACAGAAACTATTAATTTTCTGTAAGAATGATCGCATGCGAAAACATGCAATTACTGACGAAAGAAGGACAACGTCGGCAGGTTTATTATAAAAGAAAAATATTGTAATTTCGTCGAGATTCGATAAGTGCTCGTCAAATAAGAAACATTGCGGGCCTCCTGACGCAGAATGAGATTGGTGTTGTTGTGTATGTTGGGTGGTTTTAAAGTGCTATCACTAGTTAACTAGCTAATAAATTGATTAGGGTGATGAATGATTAATGTAACATTTTAGGCGTACGCAGAGGAATGCGACAGCCCTGAAGAATGGAAAGTGAAACAAGACTACTGTTGGACAGCGGAAGTGGAAATTGTCGATAGGGTGAAGCAAACGTCGAAAAGTGTGCTGAATTTCGTCAAGAAGAAAGTGGGGATCGGGATGGTGGACGAAGAAAACCTACCGCAGAAGGTCGGGATTACTACGATTTTGATTACGTAACTAAACAAGTTGGTTTCAGTGCGAGTACTATGCGTGCATCTTCCAACAGCTACACTTGGTAAGAAGGAAAGTCAGGAGAAACTTAGTTTTTCTCGAAACTTTTTGACTTACTAGGCAATTTTATGAACTTCCTCTTTGTCTCAGCTTAATGGCAAAAGTTACCCAGTCTATGAAAATATCAAAGAATGGCTGCAGAAGCGCGCAACTTTCAACCAAGCGATTGAAGGCATAAAGCAGCTCGATAAGTGCAACGATGCTCTTACAAAAAGCATGAGTGAGTATACATCACACGATATGCATAGAAGAAACGCAAAGAAAGACTGAACACAACTCAAAAAGTTTCTATGACTTCAGCCTTGGTTTAAAGCAAATTTTTGTGAAAGAAATGAAATATTTTTCAGTGAACGAAGTGGTTTTCAAAGCGGACGCTATGGATGGCGAACAAGAATCTGATTCTGCATCGGAACAAAGCAGCTGCGAAATAGCCGCTGAATTCATGAAATGTTTGGCTCAAAATCAAGAGGTTTGTATTTTCAACGTCATTTTACTTGTTAAAAAGTGGTTTTCCAGTGCCCAGTCTTCCAATATCCTTGAGTTAAGTATTAAGTAATGTTTACCAACTAGTTATCATGGATTGTCACCATAAAATCAATAAAATTATTGCATAACCCAACGCTGAAAGTTTATTCAGTGGCAAACTGCTACTGTTGTTTGTAGTAAGTTGAGCGGCTGAAAAAATGCGAATCGCCTACAAACTAGAAGAATGTGCGCTAGCATAGGGACATTCCATTCTTCCCTCCTTTTTCCCCATTGGTCAACTCAGCTGCAACTGACATACAAGAGACTTCAATGCAACAAGAAAAAAAAATATTGAGACCTTTGAGTTTACCTCATCAAGTACAAAGATTTATAAAATATGGAACTTCTCCAACACAATGTGCTGTGCTTAAATTTGTAAAATATATTATCAGAACCTGTGTGGTACTTGGCGAGGAATAAACCAATATGCGTTGAACAGATGTTCTAATTATTAGAAAAGAGCACAAGTGTAAGAGTTATCAAATTTATTTAGAAACACTTAAACATATATGGAAGGATGTTAACTCCATACCAAGGCCTGCACTCGCGATGTTCAGTTTATTGTGTACCACATACATAAGATCATTGCAAAACTCTGACGGTAAGTACCTGCTACACAATAGAGTGTTCGGCACAGTTGACTTTCCACCTCACTGAAAAATAAAAACAAAACATTAGCTTGAAACAGACAACTATTTTTCAAAATTGTTAAAAAAAAATCAAGCAAAATCAATTGATGGCATAGTAAATTTAAACGTCAAACAGTTATTAAAGCGTTAGTTATATTTACACTCAAATTTGCAACCTTATTGGTTAAAACTTCTTTCTACAAAGTTCCTCATGATTTCCATAAAATGTGGCGTGGATTTTGACCACTAGAAAAGCTTCTAGAAATCATGAAACTTTTTGCTCTATAAAGACCGCATTCTTGAAAGTATCTACTTTGTATAAATCAAGAGAAACTTTAAAACCTTTTCTAGAAACTATGTTTAAATAGAAAATTGACTCTAGTTGACATAAACTCGAGAATGCGGGCTCAGGTGTAAACATAAGTTACACATTGGTGAAAAGCTTTCAAGAAAACAACTCTGATCACACCAGAAAACCAATGCCAAAATATACCCAAGTGGAAATAATTAAGAAGAAAGTTATTTCTTTCCTCCCTGAAAAGAAATAAAATAGATGAAACAAAGTTAAGAACCAACTGGATCCCAATAATTAAGTTACCCATGTAATAATCAAGAGAAGCTTGACAAATAATTTCAATTACCTTTTTGGCGGCAGCCCCCACTTTGGTCTTCTTGGTGCCTCTAACTTTCTTCATCCTATTTTTGCGTTCCTTGCGCTGTTTACGAGTCTGTTGTTTCTTTTCGTACAACCCGTGACGGGCAAGCCTGTGTTTGGGTTCAAATTTTTTCGCAAAATCTAGCGTGTCATAGATCAGAGCGAAACCGGTAGACTTGCCGCCACCGAAGTTCGTCAAGAAACCGAACACGAACACCACATCGGGAGTCACCTGAAAGAAACGGTCAGCGAGCCGCTTCACAGCAAAAACAAAACACTCACTTTGTACATTTTAGCCAATTTTTCCCTGATGTCCGATTTTTTCACGGACGGTTGGCCGGGATGCAGGACATCAACCACCATTTGTTTGCGACACAACAACCTGTTGGTCATGAATTTGCGGGTGCGAATCGTTGCCGTTCCTTCGGACTGAAACAGAAATGGCCATTTTGAGGTTAGGATCGAGGCAAGGGTCAGGGCACGAAAACAACGCCATGTGGGGGAAATTTGGCGAAAACAATTCGAGGGAAATAACGCGAGAGGGTTTTAGGGCGACTTGAATCCGCCTAAACAGAAATATTGCAGGTTACCATGCTGGAGGTTAGGTCAGTTTGATGGATTGTAGCACTGTTATTATTGAGTTGTAACCAAATATTTGAATGATACTTTGCTAGTTACACGTTAAATAAGTCAAATTTTGGGTGTTTTTGTAAAAATATTGTTCGATGATTGAAGAAAATAGAGATTTTTTGCACGTACCATTTTGATTGCTTACTTCACCACACGAAAAGAGTGGCGCCGTTGACAAACGTTGATAAAGTGTACTAAAGAAAGTAAACACTGCGCTTGCGCGTGAACTACTTGGATCTATTTGCTCTACGGCGGTCATTGGGAGTCTTTAGAACTACAAATAGGCATTTTATTCAAAAATTTTGCCACCAAAACTGAAAATTTCCGTTCATACTAGCGCCTGAAATTTATGCAGCTAACATTACGTAATTGAATTTCCAACTAAATGAGGAGACTACTCTGCATTCATGGAGCATCTTCCTCTTTGCCCCTTCTTCCTTCTTGTTTCCGATTTGACGTCATTTTACCTACTGATAACGAAGCGCCGAATCCACTGCGCGTACTCCTCTTTTACCTTTGTTTCCTTTGTTTGAAACTCGCGTGTTGTTCCGAACTTCGAAGTTTACAAGTTTAGTTTATTCTTGATTCGTCCGCTTAGCTAACTTAACGAAAATCGAAGAATGGAAGTGGGTAAAGATGTGGCCGGAAAAGGCGATGTGCAAGACGGCAACCATATCACAATAAAATGTTTGGGCAATGGCAATGGCAACAACGAGACCGACTCCAAGCACATGGACGAGGGCGATGCTTTGGGCAACAGGAGGTAAATAAAGAAATAATTTTTGAGCCCCAAACAACTTGTTCTTCTCAGACCGAATTACGGTGGCGACATCATTGCCCGCATGCCCACCGAGAGATTCGCCTCGCACTACAAAATGGACCACCCATTTCGGGGAATAGCTCTTATTTTCAACCATGAACACTTCACAGTTCCGAATTTAAAGCGCCGGGCTGGAACCGAGCAAGACCGCAACAACCTTGAGCAAGTCCTCAAAGCTTTGGGTTTCGACGTTCGGGTCTATCAGGACCTCAAGCATGACGATCTTTTTGGCCAAATCAGATTAGGTAGGTATTAGCTGATTATCTGATAAGCGTTAAATTGATCAATTCTTTCTTTTTATAATCTCAACAATGGGTAATCTCATGCCATGTGTCATTAATTGTCAAAATGGGAATAACTTTCAAGGTGAGGGTTATCCACAATTGGATCAAGGAAACTTTGCCTTCATCCAATCAATAGCTGCAGTTAGTTACAACAAATGTGGTAGAAAAAGACTTATTTTAGCAGATTCTCCAAAAATCCCGATGCGGAATTTTTTTTTAATGTCTTAGGGCAAGGAAAGCATAGGGAAAGGTAAGGAGGATGGGCAACACAAAATTCATGATTTGCCCAGCCCCATCTTCCTCTATGTCATACCTTGCCCTAAGATATTTGTAAATTTCCAGCAAAAATTTCTTGATAATTGAAGAAGGCGCTAATTGGAAAAGTACCCATTCTTGTTGTAATCATGATCAAAAGTTATGAAAAGCTAGGGGTGGAAACCAATGTAGTGTATGCTATGCAAACTCTTCCAATTTCCGGACTTTAACAGTTCAGAGCCTGTGGTACAGATGGCGCGTTTCCCACTTTTGTTATCACCAACGCTTCCGCTTTTTTTTACGACGGCACTTTCTCAAAAGGGTGTTATGGTAGGCGGCAAGAACAGAATTTGATGATGTAGATCAAAGATCCGTTGATCCAACTATACTTGATGTAGATTGATATAGAAATATAGATGAACCAGATTACATGCAGTTGATAATAACAACATTTTTAGTTGCCGAGCACGACCACAGCGACTACGACTGTTTGTGCATCTCCGTGTTGACTCATGGAGATGAGGGCATCCTCTATGCCAAGGACACCCAATACAAAACCGAATCTTTATGGAACAAGTTCACGGGGGATCGCTGCCCCACTCTCGCCGGTAACCCTTACAACCGCCTCAACTTATTACCATCAAACTTTTTTTAGGAAAACCGAAACTCTTCTTTTTCCAAGCTTGTCAAGGCGACAAACTCGATGGCGGTGTCATTTTATCTTCGAGAACTGAAACTGACGGCCACAACGTCCATTATCATCCGATCCCTCGCGAAGCCGACTTCCTCTTGGTCTATTCAACGGTTAAAGGTAGTCGGAAACTTCTTTTTGTTTCTTTAAATAAATAACAATTTTTGCGACTAACACAAATCGCTTTTCACTGGTGCACTTTAGGTTATTATTCATGGCGTAATACTACTCGAGGTTCATGGTTCATCCAAGCGTTGTGCGAAGAACTGAAAACTAGGGCTTTCGAAGTGGATCTGCTGACCATTATGACTTATGTATCGCAACGTGTGGCCTTTGATTACGAGAGCAACGTTCCCGACCAGCCGATCATGCACAAACAGAAGCAAATTCCCTGCGTCATGAGCATGTTGACTAGACTGATCCAGTTCAACCGAATTGGGTAGGGGAAAGTGGTTTTCTCAATTTTAATTTAAATTTTTCCTTCCTTCTCCTACTATTTACTTTTAATTGTGTAACATTTCCGACAACTTTGGTTGCTTTATTTACGTGATTTACGTCGTCTGTTGTTGCTGTGTTTTAGATGTAATTTGTATATAAGCGACGCTATTTTTCTAATGGGATTCCTAATAGGTGTAGGGACTTTGGGGCAATTTCATTGTACTGCAACTATGTGTTCTGAAAACTGCCAAATTTTAGCGATGATCTCAATAATTTTTAATTCGTTTTTCTAGATCGGAAACTAATGCAATTGTCCAAAAAGATAAGAAGTCTAAGAGTAAGTTTAGTGGATTTTTCCATAGCGGAGGGAAATCGTAATTTTGTTTTTATTGAGCGGACCGTTTACCTTAAGATTTTTAGTAAATTTTATATTAGGCAAATATTTTGATTCAGCATGTCCTGTTGCGTTCAAACATTACTTAAGCAATAGTTTGATTCAATTGAATAGAATTAGGCATCTATATCTCGTTGAAAGCTCGGCTCACGGGAAGTGAAGCCGCTTCGTATTGTAGGGAACTTGTGTATAAAGCAGTACACAACGATGTGCCATTTGTCTTTCAAAATGTGTCTTGTTCTCGAACTTGAAGAACCATATTTTATTGTAAGTAATTTTAGCTTTTTATCTATATACATTGCCATTATTATAGAATTTTACTGTAAAATACGTAAGTTACAATATAACGTGATGTACATTTCTCTATTTACATGACTTTACAACGTGATGTTCATAATATGGAACGCATTATATCCCATATCAAAATCAGCATTTTTCTTTCCCCGCTTCTACTTCCACTTAAAGTTTTTATCAAGATTCAGGTAAACCCAAGGGGAACTGGCAAACCGATATAGTTACGCTTGGACGGTGATATCCAGTAGAGGGCGTCACTATAAGACTTGGTTTTGTAGACATTTACACTCAGTCATTGAATTGGACATGCGCATTAGAGCACTTGTACCTTGCATTTTCTGTGCAAAAGATGGCGCCACGATATATTCAAGCTTGATTCTGTTCAGAGCGACATACTCTTTTTGATTGTAAATGAGCGTTTGCTCGTAGAACGAGATGTTTCGAACATGGAAGTGTTTGTTTAGCAAAATGAAAGTGGATAGTGTTAATGTCGCAACTTTCATTTTTGCGTCTTTACAAAGTTGCGGTAGATAATTACAAATTATTAAAAAGCTTCCTAGTGATAAGTCGCGGTTGTTTACTTTCTTTTTGCCGCGAGCTGTAGGCCAGCAATCAAATTATTTGTGATGTAAGCGGGCGCGGAATAGAACTGCAGAAGTTAACAAGATATATACATTTTATTAAAAAATTATTTTACATAATTTAAAAATAGAGCTAGTTATAATATCACATTTCTGATGTGGATATTACACGTGACACCCACTTAAGTGTAGAACAGAATCTTAACTTGCCCATTATTAAGAAAAAAACCGACATTCTTTACATCTTTGTATAAAATATCCACAGTTAGGCACGTATTCTTTAGTTTCTATTTTGGCCGTTTCTCTAAAACCTACTCACAACCTTGCAACTAAGGTGAAAAATTATGCAAATCCTAATAAAATCAAACAATAAAACTTCCAACTACGCCAATAACTATCACGCAACAACTCCGGATGAAAATTTAATACTATTGCACTCAACTGAAATTTTTAAAGCACCTGTTATTAAATTTTCATAGAGCTGCCAAAAACTTAAGATTAATGAGCCTAAGTTCTATAAGGTTTACATGGTAAAGTCTAGTAGTAACTACAGAAGGACCATTGATACAATGTCCTTTTAACCCTTAATCGATGCGCGGATTAAGACTCCTTTGCAACAAAACAAATAAATAAAGCACGGTACAACACGTCACGAAAAGGAACAATACTTGAACAGAAATTAGCAGTGATATGTTGAAGATAAATAAAGCCACTTTATAACTGTCATGGAAATTAATCGAGTCATCTTCCAGGAATGTTGTGGCGAACATCGCCACCAGATTTTCGACAACTGATAACAGGCGAAATGGCAGCAGCAACCCCTGTGTTCGTTACAAAGTCTTTTTTCCTTTTATTAAATAACAAACTTAACAACGGTAATACTTAAGTCACAGCCTACCCTCCCCGATTTGATAGGTTAGTATAGATCTTCGCCGTTCTCCATGTTGGACAACAGCGTCTTCTTATCGTCGTTTTTGGCCTGCAAACACCTCAACTTTGGCGGGTCGAAGCAAGGCTGCAACAAATAGAACGAATAGAAATAACCAAAAGCGCCCTCTACAACGAGAGACTTACCGTTTCACAAACGTTCATGTTGCAACAATTTTCGATTGTGATTTCGCACTGTTCCGTTGAAGGCTGTGGTCTGTAAGTAAGCGGAGTGACGTTCTTGTTGACTATGATGCGCTTCTTTATCCTAGGCCGGCGTTTAGTTGAGCAAGTACAGACCGCCAGGATGATTATGATGACTATCATTATGAACATGATGCATGACAGAACCAGGAAGGCCGGATCCTGGAAATGGGCGAAAAACACCGGGTGCTGCTCTTCAGACAGTTTCTCCGCCGATGTCGTGTTGGACTTGGTAATGGTAAAGGAACCTCGCACACATCTGAAAAAATTTTTTTTATTCGTATGCCGAAAACTTTGAACATACCACGAGTAGGCAATGAGGAAGTGATTTACCTGCATATGAAGTCGTCATTTTCGGAGACCAACTCGTCGTTTTGGCGAAGTTCGCAGAACGACCTGCAAATATCCACGATTTCCCCGCTGTTCTCGCACCTGCCGCCCCCGAAGCCCGGCTTACAAGTGCAGGTGGGTATCGAGGTTCTTCCCGAGGAACTCGTGCAGACACCGTCGTTCAAGCAGAACCCATCGCACATGTCCCTCTCGCACCTGCTCCCTGCGAACCCCCTCAGGCAATGGCATTGAGGATAGCCCAACGAGGACAAATGACAGTCGCCATGAACGCAAAAATTGTGACACAACTGAATTTCGCAGGACCTGCCAGTGAAGCCCCTCCGACATTTACAAGCCTTCCCCACCAACTCTCCATCGTTCAAACAAATCACCGCCGTCTCAACAACGTCGGAAACCCTCTTGAACACTTCAACGGTGGACTCGTTGTAACGTTTGATGGCTTGAGTCAGCTCTTTACAGTCAGGCAAGGTGGTAATTTGGATGTTTTTCGTGACGATCCCCAAAGGTTTCTCGTCGAAATCTCGCAATCGTTCGGGAATCGAATTGGGGTCGTATTTTGATATTCTCCATAACGCGTTGTTGTTGACGTCGGTCCAGTAGATGGCGGTGTCGTCGACGGCGACGCCGAAAGGTTTCGAGTGGGTGCCTTCAAACACGATTTCGCGTTCTTTGCCTTCGAGATTTGTGCTTTCGATTCGGTAGTAAATGCCTTCTCGCATGTCGGCCCAGTAGATACGTTGAGATCGGTAATCGACGGCGACGCCTCGGGGATGGTGCAAGTCAGAGTCCACCAGCACCTCGCGGTGCGAGCCGTCAAGTCGCGCACGCTCGATAGTCGGCTTGTTCATATTGGAGTTCGTCCAGTAAATGTACCTGCAACCAAAAAAAAATTGGATAAGTTCCGTTATTTTATTTCGCGTAATTGTCTCATGTTTGAGAAATTTAATTTTTAGAAAATGTAGGCGATTTCATTAGACCCCTATTTTAATTTTTTCCTAGGGTTAATATTGCGCCCAGAATTAATTTTTTAATTTCTGAAGTGGGAGATTGTGAAGTAGTTTTAAAAGAAACATATGATAGCGCCACTCAAAAATCTCAATCTCAATTCGCCTGCACATGTGGCGCACTCTAATGGCAGAGCAGCACAGTAGCCAAAGCGAGAATCCATTCAATATAGGTGTGAGTCTTGGATATATGGGACAAATACGTCATCAATAACAACATTTGGAAATATTAACGAAAAAATGACACAAAAAAAAATGGGAATTTTGTTTAAGCCTCTTTTAGTTATTTGCATACCTCTAGAGATTAAAAAAAGAGATATTTTTTTAGGCAGCTGGCGCTTCGATTGAAACATGGATAGTTGCTAGGTTTTCTGGACATGGGTGAAAGTGCCCGTATTTGCGGTTGGGGTGGTGACGACCCTTGACTTACCGTTGGCACACGTCGACGGCGACGTCTTGAGGGTTCTCGTCGGTGAACGCGAGGAGTATTTTGGATCCGCGACTCGTGTCGTTCAGGTACAAATAATTAATGGTTTTGTTGACAGAATCGGTCCAGTACAAAACGTCTGAGATGGGATCTATGGCTAATCCCTAAAATCAGATTTTTGAGCAAACACTTTCGGAGAATCGCCACCGTCCTTACTTGAACGTCATCTGGAAGATCTTCTACGATGGGTGTAATATCAGTCTCTTTGGTAAGTTGGACAGTGAAGATGGTATCGTTCATTTGGTCCATGTCGCTGACCACAAATTGGTGTCGGATATTGTCGAAGGTCAACGCTTTGAGTTTGCTGAATTGTTGAAAAGTTGAGCCTATTAGGGATCCGTTCGAAAGCAGGAGCTCTATTTGGTCGTTTATCACGACGGCGATGTCTGCAAACAGAAAGAGGACAACTTTTAAACTTGGAGTTTGGTCAAGATGAACGAATTAAAATGGACCTTGACTGATTTACCTTTCTTACGCAAGAGTTTAATTGTATGGAAAGACATGCAAAACTTTTCACAGTCACCCAAGCGATTGTGCGATATGCGTTCATTGCAGTGACTTGAAAGCATCAACAATTTTTTTCCTTCTTAAGAACAATGGACATTTACCCAAGAAATCAGTTGCTTTTCATGCACGGCATAGTACCAAACCCAGTTAAAAAATTCAAATTTTACACCCAAATTGATCTGAAGAAGTGAGACTACTCGAACGGGAGGAAATTTTTGAGAGGAGAGGACCCTAACCTCCCCGCATCTTCTTGAGTACAGTGGCGGTCATATAAAAGTTAACGGTAACATTGAATTGAGAACTTGTAAAGTGCTTATTTCTTGGTTAAGGATTAAGGGCCGCACATTTTTACAGTATATAGTTTATATAAGGCCCCAAGACACGACTTGTTAATAAGCCCGATCCCACAGGTAACACGGTACCATTTTAGCCAAAATTTGCTTCAGGTCGTCTACTTTTATGTGGCCGCCACTGTACAATAATTGTAAAGGTACTCTTGAATGAACGACCAGAAATGAATTACAAAGTAGGACTTCATAAAAGTATCCTTATTATCCTTTCAACTTTCTTACCTGCCACTTTTATATACGAGGCAGGCAGCAATAATTCTTTACTCAATGCCGTGCAGTTCAAGAGTTATAGTAGTAGTTTTACTATAGTGATTATAATGTAGTTTACAATGACAATAACTTTTTTTGATAACGTAAAACGCCCCTTTATGGCTGACTTAAAATCAGTTTTTTATCTTTAATTAACAACTTCGTTAAATTCCTGAACAACAGGAAGTGCCATTCAAATAAGGCGAATAAATGCGAAACAATTGCTAGCAATCGAACGTACTTGGGCTAGTTAGGACATTTGAACCGGAAATGGCGAAAATTTTGGTCGGTCGCCCATCGAAATCGATAAAAAAACCGTTTACCCAAATATCCGGGCTTCTTTCACTTCTAACAAAAGTAACAGTTTGACAACCTAAATTTCAAGATCCCCAACCTGTTCAGCGGAGAGATATTGCGAATCTGAATCAAGATGACACCGATGTGTCAATAGGTAACGACACCCGGCAAAATATTTACTTTAGCGGATAATCTATTGTCCCGAATTGACATTTTCAACTGCTGTCGTCAAGTTGTAGTTGAAACGACGCAACAACTTGCACAATTTCCCATTGTTCGACGAAAATCGCTGAGAGACGATCAAAATTATTGTGTGATGTAAGCAAGCCAACAAATTTTATTATCGTCGTCATTACGGAACATTCCGGTGGGTAAATAAACGAAGTGCGCGAATTCAAATGGAGACGCGTGCGCGGCCCCCAAAAGCTTGGAATCGATCAACCACGTGGTGGTCGACGTGCAGACGGTCACGTACGCAACTGTAACGTAAACTGCAAGTCAAAGCTCTCGAGCATTTTTCAGTTGGGTAATAGGATAAGAAAATGCAAGCAGGTCGTCTTTTGTATCTCTTGTAGTCTTGTATTGTAACAACAACCGGATGAATCAACTGTTACCGTTCGGAGGACGTCACGGAATTCCGGGGGAATTCCCGAGATTTTCAGGAAAATCCTGAAAATCGCCCGGTACCTCGGCGGAGAGCTGAAGCTCAAGGATTTGTCGAAGTGGCGATAACGCGGATTTATCAGTGTACATCTGCTCAAATCACTATTAATAAGTACTTTCATTCCGATTTGTCATGTCTTTTGAGTGTGATGGTTATTGGTTGGTATGGTACAGAAGAGGCACTCAAAATTTGACAATATAAATGACTTTATCATCGTTGGCATTGACATTGTTCCAACCGCAAGGCAAACAAGACTAAATCGAACATCATTTTTGCTTTTACTCCACATATTATGCAAATAGAGAGGAGTTGTAACGAAAAAGTGTAACATTCCGGCGAATTAGAACGCCGACCTTGATATAGCCAAGTAATGAATGAGGCGTAAGGCTTATTGTATTGTTAATTGTGTTTTTTAATTAGGACGAAAGTTTATGAACAACGACAACGATTTAATTCAAAGCGACGTAAGTACGGCCGAGTTACCCAGGCAGCGTTCCTCGGAAGACTCCCCGCTTCCGCACTGACAGGCGGCGGTACACATTTTGTACGTGCTTAATGACCGAATTCCAAATCGATGTCGCAAAACAAGCGATAAACCTTATTTTTAGGAACTATTGGTAACACGACCATCCTGACAGGAACTTCGCTCTCGAAGTTCAGGGTCGTTCCCTGCAAAACGCAGTCATTACCTTCCTTGCTTTCCACAATTTGGAACTTTTAAATTCGTTCGCCTGATTTTCCTCCTTTTAAATCATTTCACACCCCGTCTGATGTCTACAACGCACAGACGTGCAAAAAGGAGTGATTAAATCTCTTAACTTCCCGTCTGATGATTATAACACGCAGACGTTTAAAGTGAAAACCAAATTCTTTTAATTTTCCGTCTAAGCCCTAAAGCACATCGACGTGTAATTCAATGATTTTTCAGGTTCCGTCTGATGACTACATCATGCAGACGTTAAAAGTCAAACTCTTTAATTTTTCCGTCTAATGTCTAAAGCACATAGACGTGTGACTCGATGTCTTTTCAAGTTCCGTCTGATGACCACCGCATGCAGACATTTCAAAGTCGAAACTCAAATTCTTTTAATTTTCCGTCTAATGACTAAAGCACATAGACGTGTAATTCAAGGGTCTTTCAGGTTCCGTCTGATGACTACAGCACGCAGACGTTTCAAAGTCAAAACTCAAATTCTTTTAGGTTTCCGTCTAATGACTAAAGCACATAGACGTGTAATTCAAGGGTTTTTCAGGTTCCGTCTGATGACTACAGCACGCAGACGTTTCAAAGTCAAAACTCAAATTCTTTTAGGTTTCCGTCTAATGACTAAAGCACATAGACGTGTAATTCAAGGGTTTTTCAGGTTCCGTCTGATGACTACAGCACGCAGACGTTTCAAAGTCAAAACTCAAATTCTTTTAGGTTTCCGTCTAATGACTAAAGCACATAGACGTGTAATTCAAGGGTTTTTCAGGTTCCGTCTGATGACTACAGCACGCAGACGTTTCAAAGCCAAAATTCAAATTCTTTTAAATTCCCGTTTGATGACGTTAAAAGTCAAAATTTAAATTCTTTTAAATTCCCGTTTGATGACTTTAGCACGCAAACGTAAATCAGAGTCAACGGTACAATTACCCTGCCACTCACCTTTAAACATCTGTGTCCTGCACTTCCGACTCCAAAAAGTCGAGCAGTTGTTCCATTTCGCAGGCTACTGACCATTCGGCAGGCCAAAGCCTCAGTTGCTCCTTGGCAGCTTTGGTGATGGCATTCTTTCCCAAACGTCTGATTTCATACCGACCTTCCGGCGTGACACTGACAATTTCATACGGTCCCATAAACTCGTACTTCAACTTGCTTTTATGCATTGTCGAGTCACGATGCATCAGTACGATGTCTCCGACTTTGTACTGAACCGTATCCCTCCGCTTGGTGTTTGCCTTGTTCGGGTCGCTGGAAGTTGCATTAAGGGCTTTTCGCACCTTTTCACGATCGGCATTGAGATTCCTTATTGGACGGATATCTTCAGACAGATGTTGAACCACAGTTTGTACCAGTGGAGTGGACGACTCAATACCCAACAACGCCTGGAGGGGCGTAATGCCAATGGTGTTGTGAACGGTAGTGTTTAGTACCAATTGGATTTTCCACAACTGCTTCGCCCATTCTGACTGAACAGTAGTCTCGATTCTAATCAGATTCATGATTGTCCTCATGTATCGTTCTACCTGTCCATTTCCTCTGTGAACATCGGGAGTGACAAAATGGTAGTTCACACCCCAGATGTCAAGGTAACGAGTGACCTCCAAATTTTGAAAATTACGTCCGGCATCAGTAACAATTCTCTTTGGAGTACCGAAAAGAGAGAAGAATTGTTGAAACTTCTCTTTGGTTTCATGAGAGGTCAGAGTTTTCAAAGGTATCAGCAAGCAATACTTCGTGAACGCGTCAACAAACACAAGCACGTGTTTATGACCCTCAGCCGTGGCTACAAGAGGTCCCAAACAATCGGCATGTATGGTGTGTAATGGTTCATCCGGCTTTGGCATTGACTGAATATATCCCTGTAATGGTCCGGTACGAGTCTTCTTGACTGTACACAGGAGACAATGTTTGCAGTAATTGGTTACAAAATTACGCATTCGCGGAAACCAAAAGTGTTGCCGTATAGAGTGGAGTGTCTTGTCGGCACCAAGGTGGCATTGTTCATCGTGAAAAATTCGGAGGAGACCTAATCGGTTTTGTCGCGGCACAAACCAGCGCAACAATTTCGTTCCATCAGCTTGAACTTCCTGATGCAACAGCATCCCGTCTTTTTCAACATACTGATTCGAATCGATTTCACCTCTTCGTAATTTTTCCAGAATGTCTTGAACCTCTGCATTCCCTCTTTGTGCGATGCGAAGCCAATCGCTATGAGCTACCCGACGTACAACCGGATTCCTGCTCAAATAGTCCACGTGTGCCAGACTACTGCCTTTTCGGTATACAAGTGTAAAATTAAAGTCTTGCATATAGGACCACCATCTAGCTACTCGGGGAATTAATGTCTTTTTGTTCGCTGTTGATTTCACGGCATTGCAATCAGTCACGATTGTGAACTGGATGCCCAATAGATAAACTCGATAATACTTGAGCGAATTTACAATCGCAAGCGTTTCTAATTCATACGAATGGTAGTTGGTTTCGGCTGGAGTTGTACGTTTGCTGAAGTAGCCGATCACTCGAGTTTGTCCCTCATTTTTTTGCAAAAGAATACCTCCATACCCTATCGAACTCGCGTCCGTATGGAGCTCCGTGGGTAGATCTGGGTCAAAAACAGCGAGGAGAGGGCCGGAAGTTAAATGGTTAATTATTGTCTCTCGGGCTTCTTGTTGTTCTTTGTTCCAAAAAAACGGTTCCCCGCTTTTTGTCAATTTTGTGATACACGCCGTTAACACAGCAAAACTCGGGATAAACTTGCGAAAATATCCCGCCAAGCCCATGAACTGCCGTACCTGCTTGACATTCTTAGGTATTGGGGAATGAGTTAACGCCTGTATTTTCCGGGTATCCGGACGAACACCCTCTGCCGAAATCTCCCTTCCGAGGTATTCAATTTTTGTTTGCAAAAATTTACATTTAATGATGTTCAAGGAAAATCCTGCTGCTTTTAGGGCTGTTAGAACCTTCTGAAGAGATTCGATTCCCTCGTCAACCGTTACGGACGGTATCATCTAGATACACCAGCGCAATTGTATCTTTCAAACTACCCAACGCATTAAATACTGCCCGCTGAAAGACGGCAGGAGCGTTGGCAAGACCAAAGGGCATTCTTAAGTAATCATAATGCCCATCTGGGGTTAAAAATCCAGTCTTTTCAATTGAATCTTCGTGCACCGGAATTTGATGAAACCCTGACGCCATGTCAAGTGAGGTGTAATATTTTGCTTTTCCTAATCGATCTATTTGAGAATCAATTAGTGGTAAGGGGTAGCGATCCTTGACTGTGTGAGCATTTAGCTCGCGGTAGTCGACACACATTCGATAAGCGCCTTCCTTCTTTCTTACAAGCAAAATCGGACTGGCATATGGTGACTCACTAGGACGTATAATGTTATTTTCGAGTAGTTCGCCAACGATCCCTCGCACAGCTGCACATTCGGCAATGGAAAGACGCGGTGGCGGTCGATTAACTATGTGATCATCGACCAACCTTATGCGTAAACTAGCGGTAGTGATCGCAGGCACCGCATACCCGGTCGTTATCATGTCCGAAAATTTTCCCAACAAGGAAACGATCAGATCAGCAAATTCATCGGGTACCACGTATGCTTGCTGTGGCAACCCCTCAAACACTCGAAGAATTCCCGGAACTCGTTTTCGAATAACTTTTGACCCGTCTTGATCAGTAAGCGTTGCTAATTCGGGATCCTGATACAAATTATTGCCAATCAGCACATCGAAATCTAAAATGTCCGAAATCAGAGATACGTCGGAGCCGGTGTCAATTAATCCATTCAGACTAATTCCGTCAATCAAAACTTCCGTAGGGGTGGCGGTTTTCCCTATCGTGCATAAAAGTACTTTACGCCTCTCTTCAATGGCATTTTTGGTGAAACATTTGTCCGCGGTATGCCCCGCTTTAGCACAAAAAGCGCACACCGTTTTGCCATCAGTTGACGTGCTTGGTTTTGCCTGCGAGTCAGCAGGTTTGCCTGCTTTCGAAAAAGCACGATTCCCGGAGCGACACTGTCGACGCAAATGTCCTAATTTACCGCAATTATGGCACTTAGCGGCCGATTTTTCCTGTCCTGGTGCACCGAATTTACGCTTAGAAACCGGTTCACCAGAGTCCGGCGTCCGCGCTCTTTTCGTAAAAGTCGACAAATACGCTAATAAGTCCGGAATTGTCTTACAATCACGTGTCATTGCCGCGTCCCTAACATGTGATTCCTTTATCCCGTACACAACTAATTCAACGAGGTCAGCATTGTTCCACGTAACCCGCAAATTCTTCAATAACGCGGTCTTTTTGTGCACGTATACGTCATAAGTGTTACAAGAGCTGCTATCGTAAACAGCAGCTTCCCAAAACAACCGGCCTAAATTGCGACGCGGGGGAAAAGCATCGGCAAATTCGCGCTTAAAAGTTTGCCAATCACGTACCTCAGGTGTCCATTCATCATACCACTTTTTCGCATTGTGTAACAAAAAGCGTCCAATTCTCGCCAAGGATTCGACGTCCGACCACTCAAAGGCCACCTTGACCTCCTCAACCTGAGCCAACCACCTGACGGCCTCATCCCTGTCCGGGTGGAAGATGGGCAGATCCACCTGGTCCGGTGGCGGTCTGTTGGACTTGATCGCCTTTACCAGCTGAGCCAACAACGCTTCCATTGCGCGAACTTAACTTGCCACCCACGCACGCACTCAAATTATTAGGGAAAAAACGCACTTTAACAGTTGCTTTTAATTGTGGATTTGAGAGCAATCCCACTTCTGATGTTAATTGTGTTTTTTAATTAGGACGAAAGTTTATGAACAACGACAACGATTTAATTCAAAGCGACGTAAGTACGGCCGAGTTACCCAGGCAGCGTTCCTCGGAAGACTCCCCGCTTCCGCACTGACAGGCGGCGGTACACATTTTGTACGTGCTTAATGACCGAATTCCAAATCGATGTCGCAAAACAAGCGATAAACCTTATTTTTAGCAACTATTGGTAACAGTATAATATGCTTCGTAGTAATCGGTAACTGATAAAAAGTTGCATCAGAGTCCCTTATCAGTTTAGGCTACGAGGTTTGTTATGTCATCCTTGATGCATTGTTAATTGTTTCGTTAATTTATCTCGGTATCTATCTCTGCTGATACCGCCGGGCGTCCAACACCCAGTTACCCAGTTTTTCTTAATTACGCCCCGGGTTTACATTTATTTCGCCCAAGGAGAGTTTTAGGACTTTATGGTTCTAGTTGAGGCAAAGGTGCAATAACCAACCCTCCTCCCAGCTCGACAATAAATCTTTTTTAATCCAACACTAGGTTTACTGCGGGGCGGGCGGAAGTAGTGCGCGTGAGGTCATGTGAACGTACCCTAATTAGCAATCGAAGGCGAAAATGGTGACACGGTTAGTTCCGCAGATGCTGCCCTGGAGGGTCGTTTTCCGATCTGTTTCGATCCGATTTCCTCACTGTCGAAGGTTCAAGATTTGACATTGGCGGTAAAAAAACAATTGAACTTCCTTTTACTGATGACGTTGTCTAGAGATTTTTTGCCCTGCATAAATAATTTATTAATTTTACGCGCACCACTGCATTCCTGATAATTGGCCTTGTAATAAATACAAAGCCCCATTATCGAAAAAAAAAAACGGGAGCAAATTCGGGGAATTGAACCGTAACCGAAATTTTTGCAAAAAATTAGTATCTCCCCTACTTTGGTTCTTTGACGTCAAGGGAAGAACCTTTTTGAGACTCGAGATTTTTATTTAACCTCTTCTATCTCCCCTCTTTTGATACATTTTTACAGGGGGCTTAGAGAAAGTTGCCAAAGCTCCCCAAAAAACGTGGTATCTTCTACTGGTCTTGTATGATGCGAAAATTTACAGGTGTTTAGGTAAAATTAAGCGACGAAACCAGAAATCGGGACCTTGACATGTGTTTGCAGAAATTCAATTTGGAGGAGATTAATCTCTTTTTTATTGATAACGTCGCATACTTGATTTAATTTTAACGTACATCACGACGTTTGTTTCGAGTGAATTAATTGTATCTCTTATTTTTGTGTCCAGTGCCAGTTAATAATAGCTTGATTGGATTATCGGTTTTGAGATTAGACCACCGGCGTTAAAAATCATAACCGTAACCGCGACGCAAATTGGTATATCGCATAAGTAGAATGCAAATGAGACCTCAACAAACAAAAACAA
This sequence comes from Schizotus pectinicornis, assembly GCA_951805265.1. Taxonomy (NCBI): domain Eukaryota; kingdom Metazoa; phylum Arthropoda; class Insecta; order Coleoptera; family Pyrochroidae; genus Schizotus; species Schizotus pectinicornis. Next base: position 20,939,323 of record OX638203.1, read on the forward strand.
TTGAATTGGACAATTACACCACGTCCATGGAGTGAACCACTGCCATATTGAACCCGTAAATACGCGTGTATAAATTGATTAACTTCAATAATTGTTCTTAAACTAGGCGTCAGATACGTTTTCGGTTGTCTACAAAAACAATGATCGAGGTTATTTGGGAATTATGTGTCGATGTTTAGTCATGACTCGATTCGGGAAAAACTGCTTACGTCTAGAGCATCAATTTGGATATTTTGTTAAATTTAATAGGTGATCTACTTAAAAAGTTGAATAAATCGTAAAAATTGGTGGCAAAACTAGTACCACAAAAATTTCTTCTCCTTGATTACACACCGAGCTATGAATCACTCATTCAGCTACTTTTTGAAGTAGCTGAGTAAAAACGCAGGTAAGAAATTAAACGTCTGGGTTAAACCCGAAAATAAATATTTCATTCTTTTCAATTTGAAACTCGAAATTTTTATTTAGTCTCTCCCATCTCCCCTCTTTTGATATATTTTTGCAGAGAATTGAAATTTGAACTCAAATTCGCCCTAGAAACGATTGATCTTGTAAATTGCCAAGAACTAGAAAATGGCGATTTCTACAATTTTCAAATCCTTCAAATCCAAATATTTTCGACTTTTTTTTTCTTATAATATTCAAACTCTTGTAACTTTTGAACAGACTTATATCAAATCCAAATATATCAAATTTCTCCATTTCACAAAAGCTACCGAATGCGATATGAACAAAAATCGTAAGTCTAATAATAAAGAAGTTGAAATTTGCAATTTAGGTCGATTTTGTCGAAAATTTTGAATTGAAACATTCGAACGGTCATATCTTAAAAAGTACGACTTGTACAGAGAAACTACAGTCAGATTCGTGTTAAGCGGTTCGAAATCTATAAGATTAGGTCATAAGATCGATGTAAAAAATTTCAATATTTTCGACTTTTTTCTTCTACCCCAATTGACAGAAATTCGAAAAATTCCTAAAATCGACATCGTTGGACCTAAAGGCTGGCAATAAGCGTTTTCTTATGTAATCGGCTTTTCTGAATTCAAATCCGTAATCAATTCGACGCTAGAATAAATAGATTTATTCCCACCTCATAATGAGGGAATAAAGTGCCACTTTATTACCGGGGAATAAAGTAAAAAAAATGCCGATCCTAACATAAATAAACTCGTTTCCATAATAACCGTCAACCAATTTCATTTAGGTATCTGTCAATTATAACAATTATTTCTTCTCTAATTTATTATTATTAACTTAAACGGTTGGGAAGAAAGTTTTGTATGCATCTCTGGAATAAACATCGTTAATCCCTCGAATGAAAATGCCCTCGGCTTCGCCTCGTGCATTACTTACATTCTCGGGATTAAAATCGGTGTTTATTCCCTTGATACATAAATAACTATTCTTATAAAATTAGAAAAACCACAAAGTTTCGATTTCTTATAATATTCAAACACTTGTAACTTTTGAACGGACAGACTTACATCAAATCCAAATACATCAAATTTCCCCATTTCACAAAAGCTATCAAATACTATATGAACAAAAATCGTAAGTCTAATAATAAGAAAGTTGAAATTTGCAATTTAGGTCGATTTTGACGAAAATTTGTAACTTTTCAATGGAAAAACTTATATTAAATCAAGATACAACAAATTAATCAATAATGTGGCTATCGACAGCTGTAAGAATGAGAAGGATAAAGCCTATAATCAAAAAGTTGAAATTTTTAATTTTGAAAAAGAAAAGCAGAATGTTCAAATCTCATATCTTCAAAAGTACGAGTTGCACATAAAAATTGCCGCCAGATTCGTGTTAAGCGACCCAAAACCTACAAGAATAAGTCATAAAATCGATGTCGAAAATTTCAGATTTTTTGACTTTTTTTCTACCCCAATCGATAAAAATTCGAAAAATTTCCAAAAACATTAGAAACGATGTTTATGATATTCAGACTAGCGCAATTTAAAAATAGGCTCAATCTGCCGATACTATTAATTGATTTTAATTGAATTTTAAAAATCTTCAAAATTGCAAATTTTCAAAAAAATCAAAAATGCACCATTTTTGAAAAGTTTAAATATCTTTAATAAAATTACAGTAATTTAATGGATAAAGGTCTCTATCTAAGAATAACTATTGCTTCTTTATCAAATCAAATACTGATTCACGGTTCACTCAAGAGATGTTCATACCTACTTGTTGACGTTAAATATAAAAATCCCGAAATCAACTTATTGAATTGCCTTACCAATAATACCAATAGCAGGATTTCACGTGGAATTGCTATACAATCGTATTTGATGATGATATTATGTTTGGGTTTGGGGAAGATAATATTTTAATTTTAGAAATCATGTGACGGAACGGAACGTCACTGACCTTCCGTACATCCGATGGAACACTTTCGGATGTTCTCAGAGAAAACAGTAACATTCTATAAATAAAAATCAAATCCACATTTTTTTTTAAATTTCACTTGCTACAAAAAGTCAGTCAATTATCAATTATTGACGTAGAACCAAAATAGAAAAACCACTGAAGTGCCCAAAGCATAAAACTTCTTTTTGTTTCTCAACTATAGTAATCGTAGGTGGCTGTTACGAGGACTCTAGATTTAAAAAAAGTTCCATTCGTTTTATTGGCCAGATCGCAAACAATTTATGTAACCCAGTTACGCCAAAAACAAATGACAATTTTCGTTGAAACTAGCGACGAAAAGAACGTTTGAATAATCGCAAATATTTGTGATAGTGGCCAGAATAGTGGTACATAATAAATTGGGGACTCAGCGACCGCAACCACACCAGGAATTATATTAAACCGTTCAGTGTTATGCAACCAATAATGTAGTGGCTGATTATATTCCAACTAAAAATATGGAAACCGTGAATTAAATGCGGCTATTATTGCCGTTCTAGGTCTTATTTGCGTTACCGAGGTGTACGTGACGACGGCGCTCGGGCCCATGGCGCGCGAAATCGGCATGCAATTAACACGTTCAATTTGCTCGACTTACCCCAGTCTTGATTTTCGTTTTGGCCGCTGACGACCTGAAGAACTAAAAGCATAACACCCAATTTGCCAACCATTTTGTCTAAAATTAATTTAAGTACTAAATTACAAGTTCGATCAGCACTACCATCAAGGCACGTGAAAGCTCACTGCGCCGCCCACTTCGATTGCGTATACTGCACGAACAACAGCGGCACGGCGAGACTGGCGAGAGAGACACGAGGCGGCTGTTTTTAGTGCGGTTTGACAGTTGGGCTGCGTGTGCGTATTGCGACCGTGGCTCCGCTACCTCCATAAGCGTGGCTCAAGACACAACTAATATAACCTTCAACGAACGAAAATCAGTTTGGGGCCTTTCGGGATTTATGATTTACGATCGGGCAAACTACTTTAGAAAATCGACCTTTATTGTGACCATTGTAAACGTTGACCAAAGCTCCAAACATGACCTGCAAAATTTTGTGGTTTACATAAAAGTCATTTTGATTATTGGGCCAGCTGTAAATCAACTTAAGACGAGTTCAATAAAGCAACAGCTTTATTATGGCAGGCCGTTTTACTATTTAGTTTCTATGGGTATCAATGTGTCATTTTCCTATGCCATTTGCAATAATAATAAGGGGAATATATAATTGCACTTTCCAAAAAATTTTCCAACTTTGTGCCAATAAACTTTAAAATAGCAAAATCACACTTTACATTAGGTAAAGTGTAACTTGAAGCTTACCCACTACAAAATGATAGAATCGCATTTCGAATTGGGTACACTTAAGCTTTAACTCTACCTCCTATAAAATGAGAGAATGGCACTTTGCACTGAGCACAATTAAACTTTAAGCCCAACCACTATAAAATGACAAGATTGCACTTTGATTGGGAACATTTTATTAGTAAAGTACAAACGGGGGAATATATTATAACACTTTGGAAAATTATACTTACATTGTGCCAATAAACTAAGCTTTAACTCTACACCCTATAAAATGAGAGAATGGCACTTTGCACTACTAGCGGTTAGATACCGCCGCCAGTCTACGGCCATTCCCGCTGATAGAATATAGCGTCACTGAGGTTAAAGTGCCGTTAATGCGCGCACAACGCGCAAGTGGTGTCATCACAGGAGACGAGACTGTACAAAGATCGAACACGCTTTGACTAGTGAGGTCGATAGAGCCGTGGAAAACAGGTTGCGCACCAATGGACAGCCTTCGGGTTCAAATACTCGTTCAAACGATACTTTTTCTTGGGAAAAAGAAGTTCTACGTAAGGTCAGTTCAGGGCCCTGTAATTTTTTTTTTAAAAGCACGATTAAAAATTACTACTTGAAAAGAACTTTTCTAATCTTTTTCCTTGCCCTAACACACTGAAGTGCCGTCATATGGATTAACGGCACTTTAACAGGCGCCGTTTGACGGTACTTTAGCGCCAGCGATATAGCTTTGATTGGATAATTTTTTGGAAAAAAGAAGTGTTACGTAAGGTCAGTTCAGGGCCCTGTATTTTCTTTTTAAAAGCACGATTAAAAATTACTATTTGAAAAGAACTTTTCTAATCTTTTTCTTTGTATCATTTTATAGTGGGTAAGCTTCAAGTTACACTTTACCTAATGCAAAGTGTGATTTTGCCATTTTATAGTTTATTGGCACAAAGTTAGAAGAATTTTCCAAAGTGCAATAATATATTTTTAACATTATTTTGGTTTATTTTAAAGTGTATAAAATTCTAACCCGTTTATATTTACGTTTCAAAGTGATATGTATCGGTTTTTCGTGCAAACCGTATTTAAAGAGTGTGTTAAAATACTTTAAAGTGCATTTTCTTTCTTCAAAGTGGAAGACTATTACTCTAAGTTATTGCTATTATTTTCATGTTGTAACAGATTTTATACTAAGCTAACGCTATTTTTTCAAAGTGCGTTTTCTTTATCAAAAGTTTATTTATAAAAGTTATTTTTCTGTGTTTTACCTTTTATAAAAGTTTGAAATAGTTTTTTAATGCTTATTCACTTCTTTTTAACGTTATTTTGGTCTATTTTGAAGTGCAAGAAATTCCAACCCTAATAATAATCACGTTACTTCCTTTAAGGAAAATACAATTTCCATTCCAAATTAAAACTTAAATATTTTTTTTTATTTTAAATTACCTAGTGAAATATATAAAACCCATTGCTCCCTTTGAAAAATTTTAATATTTTTCTTAACAATGGGCGTCCCCTCGAGCTAAACCTTGACGAGTCGCTAATGGTGACATCTACGCACGCGCTGTTTGTGGCGCACTCCGTTTGATTTGACATGACCATGACACACTCGATTCCGCTCGGTTTGTCACATATTTTAGGGTAGTTTTTCATATTTCGCCAGACATTTTGGTCGTTTGTGATAATTTACGGACAATTAGTGAGTGAAAGTGTGTCGGAAATCGTCGCAGATAGGGTAAGTAACTCGACGTTTGATCGAACAACCTTTACAAGCCCGCAATGCCGATACAACCTGTTGTTTTAAATTGAGGTTATGTACGTCAAAACAGTGCGATTTTACTCAATTTTTTTTAATTGAATAAAGACTTTTCTAATTACACACGGGTGTTGTGAATTATTTTCAGTTGTATTTTGTACGATGCAATATTGGTGCAACTGTCGACGGTTTTGGACACAGTTGGAAGGGTGCAAAAAATGTGAGGGGTGAAGTGAGTGCTAATTTTTCAGTACCTAGTGGATGGATAGATTGCAGAGGAAGTGGAAGCGAAGTTGGGAAAAGCCGGTTACCTCAATGTTAATGTCTCCTTAAGAACGGTGAGTTTTTCTTAATTTTTTTAACCTAACCAAATAGCTCATACCTAATACCATTGTAGATAGATAATGTTGCCCATTTTGAATACTCGAAATACTCAATAATCTACGTTAATCCTTGTAATCCCCAAAATGCGATTATTGTATTTTGATGAAGTAGCAAAGCCTCTTTTGTGAATCTCTATCTCTCCATGACAACAAAGTACTTGAGTGGCTACCACGGAGGGGTTAAAAAGTCATCAGATAATTAAATTGTTTACCAATCACTTGCAGATGATGCAGATGCAGACAGTCATTTGGATTTAGCTATGGACCAATCAAGTCTACTTGATATCAAGTCCAGATCGCTTGTTTATGACCATAACTGTTTGTTAGGTGGTGATTTGGCCCTGCACTCTCTGCAAACGTCGATGATCTTTTACGCAAGTTCCCGAAGAGCACATGAAGGTGGAAATCTTCAAGAATTTCTAAGTTATTACTTTCAGTCTCTGTAGACGGTAGTGACTTTGATGACCTTTGAACTGAAAAATTTATCTACAATTTTTCTTGGAATGCATATCCTTAACGATATCAGATCATGAATTCTGAGGGTGGGTTATAATAGCAATTAGTATAAAGTCTGCACTTTAGTGGAATTCTGAGTGTCCAAATATTTGGTCCAAACCTATAGTAACAGCGTCTGCGCATTGAGTTCATAAACCACGTGGGTTCATTATGTTAATCCCAATTTTCCAACGTTTTCTAAATATAGAGTTTTGCATTTAACGGTCGCAATCAAGTATTCGGTGCATCGCGTTCGATTCAATTTTATCAATATAAATACATTGTGTTTTTATCATGTGAGTCACTTGAGTACATAATCCTCGTTATTAAGTAAGCTTAATAGAGTATAGGTGGGTTCAAACTTTAGGAACTGTTATTCAATCAATAATTTTTAATTTCATTTAAGACATAAAACCATTAAAAACGTATTTTTGAAGTTAACACCACGTGACACTCCTGAAACTGAGAATTTTTAATCTTGGAAGCGAAGATGCAACCAACAATACACGCGGCCAATGCGATTGCCTACCCACCCGCTCGTCCTGGCGGTTCAAAGAGATCGGGAGGTGCCCTAAGGCCCTTGAAGACATTTTTTTTTTTTTTGGTCCGCCTCGATAAATTTTGGCCGTGAGTTAACTTCCGTTTGACGATTTTCCCACCGACTGCCTCCATTATCCCGGTATTGTTCGGGATAAAAGGGAGGGTCGGGGGGTGCGATTAACCACTTCTCGCCGCTTTGCACCTACCCACATCTGTTCGGTATCGGCGGTACGTTAGCATTTAAAGCCGCATTAAACACGTAACCGTACACCGGAATCCCCCTATGAAGTCCTCCATCACAGCGCTGAAAAATATCCTGACATATGCGCGACGACGCCGCCTCCATCGCTCCCGTACGGCGACGACGACCACAAGCTGCGCACGTTAGATCTCCTGTCAGTAGCCCCGAACTGTTTTAAAGTGCATTTAACACGCGTTTAAAGCTCGTTTTTCTTTTTTTTTCATTAGTTGAATCGCGTCGAACGGTCCGTGTTTTACTTCTTGGTTGTGGTGGTTGTTTTTGGATTTCCAGGTGTTTTCTTGTGTTTTTTTTTTTTTTTTTTGGATTTAACTACTGAACTACAAGTAAGTTGAATTCAGCTGTGTATGCGCTTTGTGGCAATTTGTGTAAAGTAAAGAGCGTTGGTGGCTCCTAATTCGGTTTGCTTTAACTCATTTCAACTCAATGATCGTTTGAATTATTGCCCGGGTCTTAATGAACGCTTTTATTGTCGGCCTCGGGGGGTTTAACAACATTTGTGTCGTCACGAATTCAAAAATAAGTCCAAGGAGCACGTCGGAGATCTACTAATAATTTTAGAACAAACTTCAGAATGAAACGGAAATGTTGGGGGGCACATAAAGCTTCGATTGTTTTTTCGCAAAACTTAAATGCGGTAGGTGAATCTGTCACTTCTTTGGGATATTTCTGGCCCGGGATCGTTGGCATTGCCATTTCAATTTATCCGCTCGAAATCTAAAACTGGAATACCGTAAACGTGTTGTCTAGTTTCAAAAATCTACAAAGCGACGTTATTCCTATGAAATGGGTTTTTTGGACGTCATAATTTGTTTATGTGGGATGTCGGAAACCCTCCCCTCTTGGTCTTCATACGTCAAAGCTCAGTCTTGATAAATTTTCCATTAATTTGACTGAACTACGAATATTAATTCACGTGGTTATCAGCCTCTCATTTTTTCAATCAGATTGATGGCACAGAATTTGATAGTTCCGAGCTGTCGAATCTACGGGGTGTTTCAATAAAGACGAGAGAAATATAACTGAAAAAAAAATAACTGAACTGACTGAAAGTTCTGACGTCATCCGCTTGATAGGCATAGAACTTATTGGGATAAGTATATGGAGCATAATAAAATTTGGTTGAAAATGAGAATAAAAATATTTGACTCTAATGAAAAAATAAAAAGTTTGTGCTCTTACAGATTGAGATGTTGCTTCTGGCGTCGAACACCCTGTATGAACAAGTGCAGTGATTATTTTTTATTGTTTGCTATCAGTGGATAACAGTTGACTGTTATCTCCTAAAGAATGCTCGCCCTGTAACCCATAATAGCAACATTTACTTTTATGACTGATCCATGTCAGTGTAATAATAATAATTCTTTCCTGTCTTTTGTTTAGAAACTTATGATAAAACTCTTTCAGTATGGTCATTTATCGTACATACCTTTGTTAAAATATTTACAAGTTTTGTTTTGGCTCCTTGTAATATATTATCTTAAAATGTTATGGTTCACCTAGTGGTTCACTTTTCGAAAAGTGCATCTGAAGTTCTGCTGCCTTTGAGTAGCGACTAATCAGTCAAATTAGTCGCAAATCTGAAGGCCGTGGTGATTGACATTATGTAATTAGAACGATTGTTAAGGTAACAATAGTAATAGGTAGGTATACACTCTTTCGTTAATGTTATTTTATTCATAGGAAGAGGTCAAAATGCGGGGAAAGCAGTAAAATTTGCGAGTTTATTGACCATCAGTCTAGAGCAGGGGCGGCGCCGGGTCTAATGACTAGATCATCATTTTCGTGGTAAAAATTCAAATCTTTATTTAGGATCTTCAACACTTTTCTATCAATCTCTTTTTTCACTTTTTTTATACCATACTTAATTTTTATTATTTTTGCTGGCGACACTTTAAACTCCTTAGCTCAATTCTTTGCTTCAATTGTGTCTATTTAAAAGGCTTTGATTCTGCCATTACCTTTTCAACGATAGCTGTTATCGTAATGCCCCGACCATGTGCGGAAGGAAGCACTTAACGTCTTATTGAGTGTCTAATTAACGTTTAACACTGTGCCTTTGTTTAGTCTACAAGTGGTGGAAGAGTTAATACTGGGAAACTTTGTGGAATTGTGACATGGCTGCCGAAAACAATCGTTAGAACAAATTAATTTTCAACGACAACCCATGCGTCATAAGCTCAGTTGCCCCGCAGATAAATATATTAACCCGTTAAGAAATTATGACGCCACGTGATTTAAGGTGGTTCTAATTTGGTCCGCATCCTATCCTCTCGGAAATCAAGTTTGAGATTGGGACCATGTGTGTTGTCGCTCGTTTCATGCTTCGTTCCGTCAATCAAGTCAAGATAGGACGGCATGAACTCGTTAATTAACGATAACACCGATTATGGGTTGTTGACCATTTTGTTAGTTTTTTTCTACCATAGCACCATGACTGTCTTGGGATTCAGCAGTGGAGGGGGTGTCGCAAACGATAACCTCGTTTCGTTGCGTTGAACTATTATGCGTAATGTAGGTAAATAGCAATTAAGGCATTAACGAGGAATATAAAGAGGAATGCGACGGTTGATAGCAGAAGTGGTGGAGTAATCTTTGAGCAATTATTGCCGTAATCGTAGGATAAGTGAAAGTGACGCGACACGTTTGTTGAGGTTCATGAATTCTTAAATTTTGAGCGGGCAAGAAAATTTCATTGTGTGGACTAGATGTGCAATGTTCTAAAAAATCATATGAAAGTGTAAAGGAGGATGAGTTTGGAATTTGCGAAACTTTCAAGAAGTTCCGATAATTTTGAAGAAATATAGAAATTGGAAATGAAGAGGGGGTGCAGATACCGCCTCACCAAGAATTTTGAAAAATTGGAGGCGCCGAACGACTTTTAATAGCAAATTTGAAGAAAGTTGTTGAATCAAAAACTTTATCTAAAGAGGAGACTAATCGATGCAGGGGCCACATCCTTGTGGTACAGGTAACAAAATCATCTTTAGTCAGAGTCTTTGGTTTTGAAGTTCTCCAGGTTCGTTTTTTGAATTGGGCCAATGCATGGTCTTTGGTACAGTTGTTGCATTGCTTTGCACTTGGTTACATTGTTTACAAATGAAGTTTGGTCACATCATGTCTTAAAAATAATTTCACGTCCAACAATTTTGTCATTGCCCAAATACGTGGATGGTTTTTATTGACACTTAAAAAATTGTCACATTTAACTGTACCGAAGAGTCGTTAAGCTCGTGTTTCGGGTGGATATCGAAATAGATTTTATCACCACCAAGAGATATTTTGGAAGTGCATAAAGCAAATTGGATGCATCTTCTCTCAGTTAAGCGTCAACGTTCACGGTCATCTACGTGGAAATAGAATCGTCTGTGGCAACAAATTAGTTTGTTGAGTGGATTAGAGCAGTTTCTATTATTAACACCCTCACCTTTACTTAAAATATCGTGATTCATTTGTGTGTCTTTTTTATTACGCTGAACAAGAATTTTTCTTCTACTCAAGAACGACCACTTTTACCTCCCGTTCTCAATAATTTAGAAAAATCAAAATTCCGGCCCTGTCATCCCTCTAAGCTAAGTAGTTTTTGATGTTGATGGCCGGATGTCAAATTTCACGTCAATGTCAGGTGGAATTGTTTATGACCCAAAAGCTTTTATTCTTGTGAAAATTTGAGGCTACCGATTGTAGTCGTAGGACGGATCTTTGAATGTGCAGAAGAAAAATTGCGAAATCTCGTCCAGGAAAAAGTGTCAAAAATTCGTCGCCCTTTATTATTCGAAACATTTTAGAAACTAGACCACCGCCGGGAAACAGGAGCTTAATTATCGCTTATCGACTCCCGGATCGGTCGCAGCCGGAAGCTTTCAGGGGATGGTCCGTGTTCTGTCGGAGGGAAACAGGCCACCAACCCCCAAGGCAGTGTCTGCGTCCGAGGGAATGCTCCGGGGTGGGGCAGTAGAAAGCTAATCGTCATAGCGTGCCCAACAACGAAGGCGCGGACGGGACGGACCCAGAACTCAACGGAAAGCCGCCGTGTTTCGACCGCAACAGGTGCATAATAATATTTGACGGCACCTCGACGAAGACTTGTGTTTCGTGTTTGGTTCGATTCCGCAATTTTTAAAAGGAAAGTGCAGTTTTGGCGACAGTATGTGGCGAAATACTGGCACACTTTGCGGTTGAACGGATTTTAGGAAAAAGCTCGCGACAAAAAGCTTTTCCAGTGGCGGATTTGGTTGTAATGCGGAAAATTGTGGGTGCGTTTTCACTGTTTTACGACCACTGGAATCAATATTAGAGGCAGTTGTGGATGTAATCAAGGAAAATGCCGCTCAGTACAGTTTGCGTCAGCGTAAGTTCTTTTTTCTTCAATAATAATTATTGTTAAGATTTCTCTACGTTTTTTACATTCATATTTATCATTGAGGTCGTGGTTGAATAAAATTTTCCACTAAATGCACAACAAAGATTAAAAAGGATAATTGTTTAATTGCACTAATTGTTGCAGAAAATTAGCAGCGTTTCACCTAAAATTGAAGCGATTTTAATCACGTGGTAGCTCAATGACCATCTTTGTAGTATCTACCTATTAATAGTTGGATAAAAGAGATATCGCGTTATTAAACTGAAACACTTCTTTTTTATTACGACCATTCCGTTTATTTATAATTTTGATTGCTTCTGGTGGGGACATAGTAGATAGGGCCGGGGGGGTCATCAATTTAACATCAAACACTTTTAGAGGCTCTTCAAGTCTTATAATAGTCTTGATAATAGGCTTTATTTGACATACCGTGTCAAATACTAATATTGGCCTCAACAATAAATTTAGACCCCAATTTTGAAAAACTAATTACCTTTCGGTTTCTGTTTCTCCGCGGCTCAATTACGTGTAATTAGTGCCGCGGCCAATTTCGGTGAAACTCAGTTAATTATCGTTCATTAATCAAAGAGATTCGGTCGTTATTTTCGCACATTGGGTCGCGAAGACTCCGGATATCGCCGCCACTCATCTGCATAATGACGTAAATTATTCAGTCGTAAGTAGTTTTGAATCTAGGTAGGTCGTTGATTAAATTTACGGTCCGGCCCGCCTTTCGCTAAGTAATTAGCGTTGCGTGTGCACCCCTTTAGTTATCACGTGTGGGGCTTGTTGGAGAGGAGAAAAAAAAATGAGATCGCGATCACCTCGTTCGTTTCTTTGGACGCCGAAAGAGAGAGACGAGGACAATTTCGAGTCGCCGGAGGCGGTGAAATTAAAAACAGAATAAATATTCCGTAACCTCTCCTAACCTTGTTTTATGTAGGTACTGCATGAAAATGCGGTATATAAAATTATCCCGTATTAACTAAATAGTGTTTACACACAATAGAAAGAAAGTCGACCGGATCGAAAAGTGTATTGTGGTCGAATTATTAGCGAAAATCTTCCCAAGATTATCCGAGTTCAATTGGAAAAAAGAAATTTTATCCATCATCATCCATCATTGAATGGAAGGTTTAGCGCGAATTTAATTTAGTTGTGGGAAAGGTGAGGTGTGCAAAATCGTGATTGGGGAGTTATTATGGATCTGGGTTTGTTCATAGAAATTGTTTCCGTCGAATAACTGCAGAAATCTGGTTGACCTAGAGATAGTTAGATGACTTGACCCAATATGGCCGAGTTGTTAAAAGTTGAGCTAAACTGTGTTGAAGGAACACGAAACACGGGCATTGTATGATAATCGGACCTTTACCAAATTTCGAAATTTCAGCCCAACCCCGCAATCTGCAATGTTAAGTTAGACTCTACGAATTTTTTTTGCGGTCCTACACTCGACGAAATTCGTGTGCTTCAACGGGTTCACGGTTATTATTCAACAATATCCAATTATTATTGATTATTATAAACAAGCGTTATGAATAGCAATAAATCCATATAACATAACAGCTTTCTCAATCAAGTTTTTCTAAAGTATTTAACGAAACGTGACTGTAAAAAGCGTATGACTGAGTTGCTCAAGGTAGTTATTTTGCCACATAGTTGATCACGGTTAAAAGTTTGATTGGCATGTTAATAATGGTTAGAACATTTTCTCGTCCAGGGCTGACGATGAAACTGCAATTGAAATTTTGTTAAAATTAGAAATTTTCTTGAAATCCGTCTCGAAGGACCATCTTGCTGAAACAACCTCAATAGACTTTGAATCATCCCAGTGCTGCCTTGTAAAAACTTTTCTAAGGGTCAAATCTTGTATTTTTTTGCAATGTTGTGCTGGGTCTGGTTGTTCGTGTGACTATATCAAGTTAGTTTGTTTGTTTGGTCATCTAGTTCAAGGTAGGCGGAGAATTCCAAACGCGGTACAAATTTCAAGTACAACGCAACAATTAAATTTATGCGTCGCACGTGCGCACCTGGAGGATTGGCGGGATGTTGGGCGGCTTGTTCGGACAACGTGACTTGCTATCACGGATCACATCGGACATTTAATACACCTTGAATGACAATATTGTTTGTCTACCTGCAAGTATTTCCTTTTGTTTTCCTAAAGTTTTACGACTTAAAACTTTGAGTTTTGACCCATCAAAAGGAAAAAACAATAAAAAAAGGGTAATATTCATTTGGTGTTTGTTGGCAAGGTTATACACGGTATACCAACACCCACTCCTTTAATGATGGATCTTCCATAAAAACAACGTGGGTTAGTTGTGGCATATTTTACATATTATGTACTTTTTGTCACATTTTATTAACCTTTTTTCACTCATTGTCGTTTCAGTTTCTCGTTTAAATGAATTTATTACCATTTTTCACCTCTTTCACTTTTCCAATTTCTCTTTTAACGAATTTATTATCATTTTTTAACTTTTATTTCATTGTTCGCAAGATCACTTGCCGCATAATGCATTAAACCGCCGTGTTTTCTCATACGGATCTTTGATGCCAAACGTGTTCTCTTCACACATTCGTCGTTGTGTTCCTCTCGTTGATTTCCTACAAGTGCTTGGACGGGAAATATCTATTTCAAATCTTTTTAAAAACTGCACCTTGAAATTTCATTGCAACTACAGATCGTGTTCCAAAAATACATTTGACACATGCTGCGAGGGGCGGACCCGCCAAAAATGGAGACAATCATAAATAACCATCGACTAGATTCGTGTTTCTGCAGGATTTCCCATGGTTAGACAACAATGGAAATGTGGGTACATCGCACTTTAATTACGTAACGTCTGAATGTGTCACACTTCGCAACGTTTGTGGGCAAGAAACTCTTCGTGAAGGTTAAGGTGAGGTATGAGAGACGCTGTCTCTGATTGCTTCCGGATTTTAAACGTCGAGTTATTCAATTTTGAAGTAAGGAAGTTGTAGCGCTACGCCGGCGTGTCTTAGTTGTGGTCCTTCGAGCCGGATCCAGTTGGGCCCGAGAAGCCGCAAATTCGACGAAGAGGTTCCTCGTTAGCGCGTAATGGGAGTTAAATGGTGCTTCATGAATAATTCAGTGATCTAACAGATTGCCCGTCTCTGTGCCGGTGTTCTTGTCAATGGAGGAGCTAACGTCTCGTTTTGTAACACTTTTGATCACGTATATATTTAACCCGGTTTATTTTTATCGTGATGGCTGGCGATTCCTAGACTGTTTTCATTAATATCTTTAAATAACATTCGCCATATCCGTTTTCTTGTTAGAAATCGATGGAGATCGCTTCATTTACTACAAATTTCCAGCGCGTATTTACGAGTGTTTCGATTCGTTTGGCAGGAATTTCAAATATTCTTAATATTATGAAATTTATGTCGGCGGAATAGATTTTTATTATCGGCTAACACAAGTCGAGCGTTGCGCCAAGAAAATCTGGAACCAATAATTTTCGTTTTTATCTCATCGCCACTACAAGGTCACGGCCTTTCAACCATAAATTCAATTAGCTTGGACACTTTTCGTATCGCCATCATTATTAATTAATTAAGTAGTTGGGAGAATGGTCGGAAAATTTAAATGGAAGTTGTTGTAACCACCAGCCAAATGAACACTTTAACGACCGCAACTACCACGTTAGTTTCCTGCTGGATAATAACGCAAATTAAACGAAACGGCTCCAATAAACCGCCAGAAACAACCTATTTAGTGTCACTTAAACAGGTCACGGTGTTCTTCCGAAAACACCATTCAAACAACAAATCGATTGCGAAATGAAGTTGTCGACTTTAGTAGGTTAGTCGGAATCTCTCCGCGTGTTCTATATCGCGATCCGTAAAACCTTCCTCAGTATTCCTAGGGCTTCGCGGTTACGTGGGTGTTTTGTCTCTCCATTGTTTTTTCGCATGGCGTCAGCAACAACGACACGGCACACGGCAATTACACTATGGAAATGTACCATTAATTTCTTCGCATTGTCCAGTGAAAGTGGTGGTGTTTGCAAATCATCGTGATGCTGGCTAATTAAGGGGGCTATTTACGTAAGAGATCGAGATCTTATCGCGGTCTTACGTGCCGGATGTGTTAAGCGGTTTGGTGGAAGTGAAATTTTGGATGTAGGCCCGGCCTGGACCAACCTAGGCAATTAAAGGTACCGAGGAATTTAGACGGTCAATCCCAAAGTTTTTCATCAAATTTTTGTTTGTAATTTGCCTATACATTTTTGAAATAAATGAAGCTTTAGTAACAAATTTCTGTGACCAATTCTTGATGTTTTAGTTAGCATGTCAAGCTTTTGGAACCTTAGAAAAGTGTTAGTTGTTGGTAGGTGGACTGTCTAGTAAATGGTAAAAACCTACCACCTACCTTTCGTTATCGTCCAGGTAATTTGGTGACTTAATTACCTTTAACTTCCCGCAAATTACACAGGATACAGATGTTGCTTTGTGTCCCACCACAGTAACTTCTTCTTTCATTAACGTCGAAATATAAAATGCAATAGGTCACACGATTGTATGGAAATTTCGGAGCGAAACGACACTTATTAAGGTTCATAACTTTACATAAATTCCGTTGTTTTAAGTTGCATGACATTACGAATAAATTAAACATCGGCAAGGTTTACAATTATTATCCAGCCAAGGTCGACACTTATTACCTAGATAAGTACTTCATACACAGCTGCATACTTTGAAATGTCGTATCTCAAAATTAACGTTTTGCTCTTGGAAACCAGAATTAGATTTGTACTAAATGCACCGATATCTACAAGAGTACGTTATAAAATTAATGTTGAAAATGTCAATATTTTGGACTTTTTTTCTAACTCGACCGATAAAAGTTTTAAATCTTCAAAAAGTACAAGTTGCACATAAAGAATACCGCCAGATAAGCCAGATTTATGTTAAGCTGTTCAAAATCTACAAGAATAAGAAGTCATAAAATCGATGTCAAAAATTTCAGTATTTTTGTCTTTTTCCTCTGGGCCAACCCCTTGATGAAAAAAGGGTAAAAATTCTAAAATTGTTATGGTTGTCCCAGATGCCACATAAACGATGTTCTTTGAGGTAGTACTCCTTGGAGTCCAAATCTCAACTCTATTTGACTATGCAAGTGATCGATTTTTTACAAAATCAAAAAAAAAAAAAACATAAAAATTAAAAACAATTTTTTTTTGCAAAATCCTTAAAATTAGCATTTTTTCTAAGTTCGAAAGAAACTTATGTGGAATCAGGATGCGTCAAATTAATCAATGTTTTAGTGGCTGTCGAGAGCTTCAAGAATAAGAGGTCAAATTCATGTCCTTGGGTTCACCTCAATTATCTATCTAGACTTGGTTTTTTGTTTCCAATTGACGTTATTGTTATGTTTTCGTAACACATGGATTAATTTTTTATTAGGAATTTTTGTTACATAAATGCGTTAACAACGTAATTATTCCAGTCGTTACGTCATGTTACTTCCTTGGGTTTGGGAAAGAAATTTTACAACACTTCGACAATTCGATGAAGCCTTGGGAATTTACTCAGCTGAGTTATGTAACTAATTAATTAATTTGGATTCGCGGAAACAATTGCCGTTTTCAGCATATCACTGCGCTGTCAAAACAGTGAGGTTGAGCTACTGAGGGGTTGAGACGTTTTGTCAGGACATCTAACAATATATTTTATCAGTTTTACTTTGACTAAGGTCGTGGGTGGGGTGTTCAAGACTTTTGGTTCAGTTAACAAATAATAAGATTTCTGTTTCTGTAAACAATCGTAGCTATTGAGAGAATGGCCAAATATTAGCACAATTGGACACAATGACCGATTGTCAGTTTTGCAGATCCGCTAACGGCGCCGCCTTAATTATTTTTACCGCTTCATGTATGATCTATATTTGCTCCCGCTTGTAAAACATGGCGTCGTCCATACTAAATACTCTCTGAAAATAGATTTGAAGTAGGTAAAGATGTGTTCTAATCTCTCACTAGTAAATTATGGTGCATTATCTATCCAAACATTGTTCGTTGCCTAAAAATAGCCAATTCGAGTCTAATTACGCTTTTTTTTCTCCACAGACCGTAACCAGCCGGCCTCGCGCCTGGTCCTCATATTCCAACATCCGTGCCAAAGATGTTCAACTGAAAAGCATGAACAGCGCCGAAGAAATCTACAAATACAAGGAACCTAACGACAATTGCTACTCCCCAACTCTATCGAGAAGACTCCTAGGCTACGGCTACGATCTCCCTGAGAAATCACCGAAGAAGGAAAAAAAGTGGTCAATCAGCAGCTTGTTCCGCAAGAAGAAGAAGGAAGAGTCGGAGACCAGCAGCGATGAAGACCCGAAAAAGGGGTTCCTCGGCAGAAAAAAGAGGAAATCGGACAAGAAACGAAAACCCAAAACCGTAGGAACGTTCGACCATGTTGTCATACCTCGCAATTTGAACGGTTATAATAGGGAAGAGGGGGGAATTTTCTCGGACCCTTCGGGGGGTTTCAATAGTTACGTGGGTAGAGCCTTACCGAAAGTCACTCAAGAAAACAAGAACTCTATGAAAATCAGTCGCGAATCTCTCGATGATCTTAACAATTCTAGGGTTAGTATTGGGTCGGCAGACAGCGCCAGGAAGAGCCGAAAAGGCTTGGCTAAAGTCCGAGCCGAAGTCAGGAGATCTAACCTGAAACTTGACAGCAGTTCTGATGAGGACTCCCAAAGATCCGCTTCATCTTCGAGATTACGGAGCGACGAAAGCTTAACCAGAGAAGGTTCGTTTAGTCGCAGGTCGAGAGCTGCAAGAACCGAAAGGTACTTGAGGAGACAATCAAAAGATGGGGAGAAAGATTTTCCTCGATCGTCAAAATCTGACGTGGAAAATTCTTATTTAAACTGGAAATTGTCCGATGACAGTAACAGGTCCCTGAGCCGAAGTCCCTTAGTTCCTGCCAAATTGAAAACGAAAACTTCTTATTCTAGTTTGTCGTCGCAGTCGCCTAGTATTTCTGGACTATCAACTATTCCTCCTAGTCACGCGAGCCATAGCAAAATCAGGGTTAGTAACTCAACTAGCAACCCTTCTTATAAGCCACCTTTGTCTATGAACGATTATAATTATGGCTCGAGAAAATTGCCTTACGACAATTACCTCAATAATCAACGCAGCATCTCTTGCGACTCTAACATACATAAGGCTGCTTCATCCGAGATGGGTCCTGGTATCATTCATGCGCAATTGCCTCTGGGAAAACCTACCTACCGGCAAAGGAGCGTTACCATGATCGATCCTTTTCAAGTTAGCTCAGCTCAATCAAGACAACCACCTCCACCCCCACCACGCGATCCAAAGAGATTAGTAACTGCTCAATTTTACGATAACGGTAGGCCGACTACTTACTATTTCGACAATACGGGACAGATGCGGTCGAAATCCTTCCATACGTCTCAACCAAAGCACCAAATGCTCCAAACCAAAAAGTACAGCTTTAACTTGCTCCCTAGCGCCAGATCTACCTCAGAGGACCATCTTTCGCATAACTCCAACATTCAGCTAACACCTAGACCGTCTTCGACGACACCAGAAGCTAATTTGGCAAAAAATCCTGATGCCAAACGCGATAATTACAGCTACTTAACTGACAAAAAGCCGAGGAGTAGAAGACCTATTTTCATCACCAACTCGACCAATGCCAATTCAAACGAAAAAAGTGAAGCTAAGAAAGCGTTGGAGTTTTGGAAACAAAAAGATAAGGAAGGAAGTATCTACTATTTCCAAGAGAAGGCGAAAGCTAGGAAATCCAACAGTCCCCAAATGTTCACGAGTCAAACTCACGTGCAGACCCAAGTCTTCCTACCGAGTGTCCTCCAAAACGACATTAACTCGGATAATTTAGCCAATTCCACTGACAGTTTAACAGTTAATGATGCCATCAGACCGCCGAGTCCCTTTAAAACAATTTCGCCGAAACTTGTCACTAAACCGGATCAATCCAGTCTCGACGACGATGATAGGGAGGAAATTAAGCGAAAATCGTCGAATTTGGAAGAAGCTCTGGACGAGTTAGAAGCGATTTACAATAGTTTGAGGTTAGGTGATGAGGATCTGTTGGAGAGAGCTGAACAGCGAGAGAAAGATGCGGCCGCGCAAAAATTGAAAGACAGCAACTACACGATTTGGGGAGGCTCCAGAGGGACGCTTAGCGATTCTAGTTTTAGCTACGAACCTTTTGATTCTGTTGATTCGCCAAGGCGCAAGAGGTTATCTCGGAGGTCTCAAACGATTGATCGTCGCGCTGACGACATGGCTTATAGGAAATTGAACAAAGAGAGGTCGACTACCATTAACGATCCTCAATCGGTTATCTCGAAACTTAGCTATCTGCAAACT
The DNA here is from genome assembly GCA_951805265.1 of Schizotus pectinicornis. NCBI lineage: Eukaryota > Metazoa > Arthropoda > Insecta > Coleoptera > Pyrochroidae > Schizotus > Schizotus pectinicornis. The sequence continues at coordinate 20,959,239 of OX638203.1, forward strand.
TCGCCGGTTTACGGTAAGGAGATCGTTAGTGATTTTGAGGTTTACAACAAGAAATGCAAGGAGCCTGACGTAACTTTAGATGATGTTGTGTACAGGAATGTTAAGTATGCCAACAACAATCCTAAAGTGGTCGAGCCGCAGCCACCTTTTGGAATTCCTATAGGCCCTATCGCTTTGGCTGCCAACAGCGATTACCTTCACGCCGTCCCTGATGATATCCCGAGACCCTCGTTTAAACCCAGGAAGATTCCTGACGTGGTCAAAGACGATCTGGCTTTCCGCAACTTACGGAAGGATTCTAGCAAAGAACCAGCGTTGCCCCCTCTGTCGCCTGACGATCTCAAAAACAATAATTCCGTCGAACCTGCGAGATTCGATTTGAACAATTTAAAGAAGAAGAGGGCGGTTCGATCGTTATCCGCCAACATAGGTAGCTTGATCAACAAAGACGTCCTGGCTAGAGGGTTGGAGAAACACAAAAATAATAACGTAGAGAACGAGTTTAGAACTCTAACCGACATCGCGGACGCTATGGAGATTGCGCGGCAAGTTCTCAAAGAGAAAGAGGATAAAATCAACAACACCAGAAGAGCTTTCTTGAGTGATACCGACACCAACAACGTTGACAACGGTAATAGTTACGGCAAATTAACCGAAAGCAGGTTAAATTTCTTAAATAGTCTAAACAGTCCGGTACTGCAAAGGAAGGATAATTGCTCGACGGATTATCTTCATTCGAAACCCCCTAGAGGTTTGACGCCAGACAGGAAATCGCCAAGATCTCCCAAAGAATCAACTCCGATCCCCCTATCACCTCTCGAAGAGAAATCGAGGAACCAACCGGAACTTCGCAATCCTTCTTTTGATGATCTCCTAACAGCTTTGGCGACGGAAGCTCGAGAAACTAGCGAGAGGATCACTAAGGAACTCGAAGAGTTTGAGGATGGTCCTAGTGAGGTCGACAAGCAGTTGTTCGATATTGACGCGGTTTCGGAACGGGCGAAATTGTGTAAAAAATTGCTGGAAGGGGTTGTGGACAGTACCGCGATGACCCCCGTTGAGGAAGTGGAGCAAATCGAACCAATCGCCGCGGAGTCGTTGGCCAACATCGTGCTGACGCGTGAGGATTCTAAGGAAGAAAAAGTTCCGGATGTCGCTCCGGAATCGGATCATGATTACGAAAATTTAATTTCCGACAAAGAACTGAACATCGACGAGAACGTCGAGAAATGCACGTCTCCTTTCGAAGAGCACAAAGCCGAGTTAATCGCGAGCTTCCAAGAACTGAAGAAAAACGTCGATTTGGACATCGAAGAGTTGGTTCGGAATAAGGCGGGCGAAGCTGATGGAAGTAAAGTTAATGATGATAGAAACGGGGTTGCAGGTGAGGAGTGTGTTGGTGTGTTAGACAACCCCATTTCCTTGCCCGAGGAATGTGCCTGTGTTGAAGCGCCACCAAGTAACAATTTTAATCAAAAAGCTTACTTGTTGTCTAACTGTGATATAGTCGATAGTTCCCAGTCGGATTGCGACGAATTGGAATCGTTGGCCAGCCTGAAATCGCCGAAATTAGTTCTTGAAACGTCGAAATTCTCGTCCGGCAAAGACGAGAATAGACGGATTCTCGAAAATCAGTCGTTGATTTGCCGCGATTTGCCAGGGACGTCGCGGAGGGGTTCAGAATTGAGGGAACAGGGGCACATTCTTGATGGCGGCCGAAAACCGTGCCCTAACTGGTACCGCGACCCGGCAAAAGTGGCTGTTGCATGCACCTACGGACTTGCATGCTCTCATCAACTGGCTTCCCTAGATCTTGTCGCTGTTTTAGGGATTTTATTTGCTGTCCTCTCATTGATTGCCGCTTTGTTTTTTTAGCATGTTTTGTCAAATATTTATTGTGTTTTTTTTTGTAATTTGATTACCTACCTACTTAATTTTATCCATACATTACTCGGAATGCGTTTTAATGCCAAATAGTAGTTTTAACAATGTAATATTTGTACAGGATCTTATCGTAAGTTTTAGGCTTAAATAAACATATTCAAAATTATCGCTCCAGTATTATTTAAAAATTGCACCGCTGCAAAGCAAACCAAACACCACAACCTGCAAGTGAAACATGTATGTTTAGTTAGGCAACCAAATTTACACCATGCAATCCCCAGATTATTGCTTGATCGAGTGAGTACCATTAGTGTTTCTGTTATGCTTAATGTCATCTTATTCCACGCTTAACCCGACCGTTTCTTAACCCAAGCACTGACGTGTTTCTTGCACCAAAGCCACTAGTCACCTTTAGTTTAGACTTTTAGCGTTAGTGACGTTGTGTTTGATTATAGGTATACTGTAACGCCGTCACCCACTCCCATTACTACCGGCAACCAACTTCAGGTAACTGCCAACGTTTCTGCCAGCTAACAACCCTCTTCCATCACCACCACCATCACAGATTATACTTTTTAAGCAATAATCGGGGATAGTTTGCCAATTGATGTAGTTTTGTTGAGTCCGACTCGATGTTATGTCTGTACACATCTGTATTCTTGGTTGCCTAACTCGACCAACAATTTGTAATATTCTCACTTTCGCTTTAAACAAAAATTAATGTTTCCGTATATTGTTTAATTTATTGTTGATATTAGTTATTCAAATAAATATTTATTTACTTAAATTGTTTCTCATTGTCTCGCGGCGGGTGTGGAAGTTTCCTGAATTCAGGATAAAATTGTGCGGATTGCAGCTGAAATGGAAAACTGTAAAAATAGCAAAATAATGAATTTGAACAAGTGCAAAAACTGTTGAACGTCATTTGAACTTGAATGTTGCCAAGAAATTTGCATAGAAAAATGTAAAATGTTGAGAAATTGAAGTTTTGTTCGCCGACGAAATTGTTGTATGATCTAGTATTAAGAAAAATAATTCGGAAGTCAATAACAACAATAACTGAAAACATAAAAATTTATTTTTTGTTAAATGGCCGCCGCGTGGTTACCGTTTACATAAAATAAAAATAGATGTGTGTAATGTAGGTACAAAAATAAATGGTTTTAAAACAAACTGCTGTCTGTAGAGAAAATACGTTTCAAATTATTAATTCCTGGTAATCTCTATAAAAGTCGAGGTCATAAGAAATAACGTAAAACCTCAAATTGTAAATATTTCTACGCAACCACTTTCTTCGTTCAACAGCTTTGGTCCAACAGTCCCCTTGTTAACTGAAGACCACTGTATATCGTGGCTTCTTTGTTGGACACTTGAAAGTAGATTTGTACAATACCGACAGTAAACTTTGTTACACTGCGGAAAAACGAGAATGTTGACTTTTGAACCTGTAATTCGAGAAGGTTAAATCAGCAGCGGTCATTGGTGTTATTTTCAAGAATATTTTCTAGTAGCTTCGATTTAGATGTGAACCTTATGCAAAATTGCTCTACTTTGTTGGCATCGTTTGATCTCAGCCATACACCTGCTATTACCCCGTGCAAACAAATGGCGTTTTACTGGAGAGTTAATTGCTTGCCAATTTGCATGCTCGGATACCGCTAAGAAATCGCTCAATTGGCATAATCGAGCATCAGGTAGGCATTACCTCTAAACACACCTTTCTACTTGGGAGGAATGCTGTAGCAGAAACCATTGACCACTGGAGTTCCGGTTGAAAGCAACTTGTTTATCTTATTGCTCGTTATGAATGTTATGATGTAATTACACGGCGCAACTTATTGTACCGTAAAGACACGAAACAATTACACTCAAAGCAACCAAAATGATACCAAGTAGGCCTTAGACCCTCTCGACTCTAGGACCCTAGAGCCTACTTGATTTTTAAAATTTGCCAAGTAGTCCTCAACAAGAGTTTTCAGGCGCCAACAAATATGTCGTTAATTAATTAATCGTGTGATTCGGGCAATAGCTTTTGTCTTTACTTCTTTATCTTCTTCATTTCGTCGTTGCCGACAAAGGTGCCGCTGCCGCTTTGATTCTGGCTAACGTTGGCGGGTCCAATCAAACGAGGAAGTGTTATCGCTTCCGTTTCCAGATAAGCGACGAGTTCCATGTTATAAACAAATCCGCAAATAAAATGTTAACCTTTCTTTACATGCTCTTGTGAGCTTTCTCATTGGTGTTGGGTGAGTCAGCGCGGGCATGACGAAATGCATGCCAAGAGCCACAGGTTGGTTTCTGTACTGTCACTTCGCGCGTGCTTCTGTTTCGGTCCGCTCATCCCATTAGCTGGCATCTCAGGATAGCATCTCGCGTGCCCAAAGTGCGATCGGTGATCGCGAGTGCATCTTTGTGTTATTGTCACCGTTAGTGCATTTCTTGAGGATTTCAATTGCAACGGGAAAATAAAATGTGAGTTCGCTATTATAAGTAAAAAAATTATCACGACTCCTCGCTGCTATCATTTTCATTACGTGCAGAGATAAACTGCACTTGGTGCTATCGTTCAATCTGTTTTGTTTGCGTTTCGCCAAATCTTAATCAATTGATACCGGTGCAGGGCGAAGTTAATTACTAGTTTTGGCTCGAAATTTGGCCGAAGGCGAAATCTTGAGTTTCTTCGATCTTTTTAATTCGCCGGAAAAAATATTTTTATTGCCTGTTTATGATAATGTGAGCACCGTATAATTCAACTGGGCAATAACGAGTTGGCTTTGAGAATTCCGTGAGCAGGTAGGCCGCTTTACCGTTTTCGTTAATTATTATTAATCTGCACCTGATGGTTTTGTTGTCGGATTTGTTGTATAAGAAATTGGTTTGAGATCGATGCAATGAGTCAGACTCACCCACGTCGATGTTGTTACAAAATCGTGGCTTTTTTGATGTTGTGAAGGTACTCGGAAATCGATAGGAATTTATTGTGTTTAATTAAGATGATGTTAAGTGTGGGCGTGTGATGGGCGTTGTGAACTCTATTTTGAAATAATTGTGTTGGATTTGTTTTCTTTGGCAAATCGAAGCAGATGAAGCGATAACAGCCGTACTTGGATCAACAAGGCCAGACCGTCAATACGCATTATTAAACGAGAGATTTGTTCATTGCCCCATTTGGGGCAATTGTGCGGTTGATGAGGGTGAATTCTGTACGATTGTGATAAGTCATTGTCTGGGCATTAAATTTTTTTTCCAAAATTGGTTGCTTCATCAAGATACAATGTTGTGTTTTGTGTTTTTGAAAAACTTTCATGACACAGTTTGGGACTGCCCTACGATATAGAAAAATTTTGGATGCTGTTGATTTGTTCACGGAATTGGTGGTTGTTACTTTGGGGTAAGTTATCTCAGTTACAGGACAGTTTTGTGGAAGTTGAGCGGTAAACATTTGTTAGGAGTCGTTGCCACTTTGAAAATGTTGTCATGTAATCGCAAATAACGGAAACAGATATACATACAACAAAACTATGACAAAAACTCAGATAAATAAATAAGAATAGGAAAAAATAACCACATGGAACTTATGTACATTATGTTAACTCCATTTTAACAACCGTGTTATCACAGCACAGGACATGATAGTTCTTAGATATTTTGTTTTGAGTACACTGAATCAATCAACTACAAGGGTATTGGTTTTGCTCTATAGTAGGCAAAGAGGCCTTTTTTAACATATAAATTTTTTCAATTCAGCAAATGGGTCAAGGTTACAAGTTGCATGTCATTGGCACCTTGAACTTTTTTCAAATTTTTCTTATTACAATTTTTTAAATCAACGTTATTGAGACGACTTCGCGGAATCCTTATTACGATTCCTGCGCCTTTTACATAATCGCGCAGTCCTTTTGGAGAGCTTTATTGTAACTTGTATGCTCACGGTCACCTGCTTACAGAGTGCTGGCTTTGTTTATTTTTTTACAATGAATGTCATACACGAGTACAATCGTTACAATCAAGGAAGTCACTTTATTTTTAATACGCCATTACTGTGGACGTGTGCAGACAGTGTTATTATCAAACACCGAAGCAGATGGCCAATAACAAACAAGAACTTTGTATCTTGCCAATTTAAATTATCCACGTCCACACCTATCAAAAGATTCTAATAAAGAAATCGTAGGGAGAGCCAAGTAGTTTTCGGCTGTCTTGTAAAAATTAAATTATGGCAAAACTGCCAGTAATTGAGGATGAGACAGTCACCCTCGATGTGAATAATCAATCATAGGATGGGTTTCGACGTTTGCTTCTTTTGAAAGAAACGTGAAGGTTTAGCAACTTGTTGAACGTCCACGCAATCTTTCACGTCCATTATTTTTAATTTAGTGATAGACGCTTTATCTTTAGGCGTTGGACAACTGCAATTGAGAGAGGTGGCGCAACTGCAATAATTTCCATTTCATCAACCGTTTAATCTTCTAAATCGGTGTTGCAACACTTTGACTTTTGCAGAATTTTTGGAAAATTTTCAAAGTAAACATTTATTTATAGGTTGACCCGGGTTCCAACTATATGGGTGGATACAATGATCTCCCATAAATATAGCCTGGTAAATGTTAGTTAGGTGACTTTGAATAATTAAGTTAATTTTGGCAATTTTGTTGAGTTGATCTGTACCATCTGAATTTTTGGATGTCTCATATAGAAGCTTCAAACGTAAGCTTTAGATCGTCACTTCTTTACTGTAACTATTCACTATTTAAAATTTGGATTTTTAAATGTTATTTTTTTTTAATCATCGCTTCACTATCTTACTTTGATCAGCATTTACAACTAGCAAATTTCAAAAATAATTTTTTTAAGTTTTAGCAACTGCCCTCCTGTTTCAATATTTACTTTAGGAAAACTAGGTATTACATCAATGTTTTCAGCAATACATAATGTAATTTTTAAACTAACCCTGCAAACAAATTACAAAGAAAGCCACTTTTGTAGTGTATGCTGCGTTGATGTGCAGTATTGACTGCATGCAGTTAATTTGTGTGCGATGCCAATGAAACGTTATATTAATATATCGGTATTGCACGGGTTTATGCACTACTGTGCTACCTACATTGTAGTTAAGACATATTCTGTGCACTCTTAAGATGTTTCGAAAGAAGAGCTACATCACGTTCTTTGCTGAACTCAAAGGTATTAATTCGTTTATCCCTGTACGGCAAGTATCTTTTTTTATCTTTCCAATGTACTTTTATCTATACTTGGTCTCGTATCTGGGTAACTTGATTTAATAATTTTTCCCACAATTTGAACTACATAATTGCTTGTAGAAGATAAGGATTAAGTGCAAACAATGACAAAGTGTTGGTAATGCCGTATTTATTTTTTAGTTTAGAGTCGATAATGGTGCTCAATGGTTTCCATAATGGTTTACTACGTTGGCTGTGCTCGTTGTCCGGTGTTAATTAATAATTGCCAAGTATCATGCATCAGACTGGTATATTATAATAGAATAAAAGTACAACGAGGTTGAAATTAATGAGAAGTCTGATCATTCGGCTGAAGGTGTGCAACGTATAGCGACTATTTGCAAAAGTAACCAAGTAACTGTAGTAGTTAGTCGTAGACATGAACATGAAAGATATGAACCAATTGGGTATGTGGCACCATTTTTTTTTTATTTCGATTGATTTGGTGCCACCTTCTATTAAGTTACGAAATATTTTAGAGTTTCGTCTTTCTCTAAAAATTTCGAAAAGTATCGACCAAAAATTTTTTAATTGTTCGACTTGGGATTTTCGGCCGAATCCACAAAATCGCCTCGACGGCCAACCCATAGCATTCCATTCTAAATGCATACATTTACTTGCAGGTAAACATTCGCCAAGACGCTCACGTTCTCGCTTACCTCGATGGCTACGACCTCATTCCTGCGGAAGCTTATCAGATCCTTCGGCGACCATGTCTGAGGGCCAGGAGACCAGGGCGGAACGCATCGCCCGCTACAAAGAGGAACGTCGAAGACAGCTGGCCGTCCAATTCGACGTCCACAGCGATCCTTCCAAAAAGAAGAACAAGGACTCGAGCGGTTCGGAAGGACCACGAGCCACGCGGGCCTCTCGCCTCAGGGCCGCAGTCTCCACCCAAGAAAACGGACCAAATCCAGCTCAAGCCACCGACGCAACGGAGGTAAAGAACCTGTGGTCGTTGCGTAATTATTTCACCTGGCAGGAGTTGATTGGGAAAATTGTACCGCAAGATCCGAATATTTATTGTTTTTATTGTTGTTGGATAAGGTTTGAACAATTTGCTAATGTGCTTGATTGACGGTTGTAGATCGGTTTGGTGCATTCATTGAGCCCTAGATGGCGACTGGCGAGGCCTGGGTGAGTTACGAGGCCGCCGTTGATTCGGATATCCATGTAAGGGGTTCCGACCAGACAATTCATGAATCAGCACCTGTCGAGAAGGCCGAGTTGCACCGGGTGATCAAAAATTTCTACCGACTTTTGGCAACAGAGCTAAATTCCGACAATTTTTTTTTTTCTAAATTTACAATTTTTTTATATTAATTTTTAACTGTTATAGGTACGTACTTACAAATGTCAGTGAAAAAGTTAAACCTTTGTTAAGGTGAAGAACGTATAAAATTTAGCTATTTTAGCTACTCATTGTTGCTAATTTTGCACTAAAGTAGTAGTACGAGAAAAAAGCACGCGACTGCGGCGACGAACCGTAGTAACAATTTTTTTTAAAAACAAATAGCAGAATGTGTGTTTGTAATGAGTAAAGCGCCATGATGCATCATGGACGAAAATTTCGCGGTGCATGAGCGCGACCCAACGCTGCCAGGCCAGTGGTCCGTGATGGTCATCACACCAGAATCGCTCCTTTTGTAGCAGCGGGTGTGCGTGTGTGGTGAAGCTGTTCTCTCATCTTTTGTCTATTAAACCGAAAATAACTTATTTTATTGATACGCAAGCCATTGACCCGCGTCTTTGTGGCGGTTTACGTTTTTATTTACACCTTACTCTTCAATTCCGAATCTTGCGGTCGTCAAAAACTAAACTAAATCCAATTCATGCCACCGCAATTAATTTTTTCGATAATTCCAGAGACTCCCCACCCCTGCCGAAGAACAAACCGCAACCAAGCGCGGGGAACGTGACAAAAGCAGCAAACGCAAATCAAATCTGAACCGGGCCTTAAACTGCGAAGAAGTTCCCAACTGCGACTCGAGCGGTAAGTTTTGTTCGAGTGTCAAAAAGTTTGCTCGTTATCGATTGCTGGACCATAGTCTTATCTTGGGTGAACACTCTGGACGTTTCATTCATTCTTTTCTGAATTTCTGAAGATCCGCACCTGTTCGTTACCCTTAGACGGGAGTCATAGCAACCGTCTAGACCAGACTACATTTCCAGCTTTTCCCTAGTAATTGGGATTCAGCTGTTTACTCCTATTCGCAGAAATGTTTTAAAGTCTAGATATCCAATTTGCATCTTAAAATTGGATGAAATTTAGCACAAGCCAAATGGTGAAGATTTATTTTAGAAATGACAGTTGCAGATTTACATTTTTAAAATTTTTTGACAGTACTGCAACAACCCTTTGGGAGTCTTGCATCAAAAATGTCCTATTTACGTATTACTCATCTTGAGTTTTTTTTCCAGATGACGTTAAAGCTCGCCGCCGCCGGAGGCGCTTCTTTCCGTCAGAAGTGCTCAATCAGCCGATAAAGGAAATCAGCTCAAACGATGAAAGAGTTAAGAGCGACGCAAGCCTAACTGCCTCAACCTTGAGTCAATCCTCTTTATCCCAAGTCGCTTCTCCTAAAACCCCTTCTCGTCGCTCAGAACTCAGTATTCACATGGAAAACGCCCGCAAAGGTATAGCGCCCTCTTACTCGGAAATGGGGAAGTTTAGGCCGTTGACGAAAAGGCCCGCCACGTCGAGTCCCAAGCCATCGAAAAGCTCCACGTCAGATAATTCCCACTCCGACAGGGACGCTTCTAAAGACGCAACGCGTCGAAAGCCGAGTCATTTAGAAAAAAGCACAACGCCCAAAAACAAAAGCAATTCGGACAACGACGTAGTTAGACTTACCCGCAACACCGCCAAAAGAATGGAAGAACTGACCGCGCTCACTAAAGAAACATTGGCGAGGGTCGAGAAATTGACCACCAAAGCCAAGGAATCACCGAAAGTGACGAAGAAACCTCTCGGCAGTAGTCCCGTTAAACAAGTCAACGATTCGAAACGAAATCTTCCGTTTTCGATTCTGAAAAAGAAATCGATCGAAGAGCCAATTTTGGAAACCGTGCCAAATCCAGCTCCAGTCTCAATTTTGAAGCGCAAGGTCTCCCAGGAAGACCACGTACGATCCGAGGGTGCTTCGTCAACGCACACGCCTCCAGTAACGTTTTCGCCTAGCGTAGTGGAACCCGCCACCACGAACCGCAAACAGGGAATACTGAAGAAGCGGCGTAGTTTAGACGAATCGCAAGTGATGCGCCACAGGTCTTGTAGTCCCGATGTCGCCAATAAAGCGGCGGATTCCCGGTCGATCCTCAAAAATCAACGCAGGTCTTCTCTGGAGGAATTGAGGAGGATACAGTCACCGGAAGCTCAGTTGCACAGTATTCTAAAAAGGAAAACTTCTCGCAACGAAGAGGACGATCATTCTCTCAATTCGCCGCAGGGAATTTTGAAACGGAGATCGGGCGCTAGCAGTGCTGGTTCCACGGGGAGCACCCCTCACGTTTCTATTACCACGGCCGTTATTTTGGCTGCCGCTGGCGGTGCTGAGATGATTCTAGAATCGGACGCGGTCAAACCGATTTTGAAGAAGAAGAGTTTTTCGGAAGAACACTCGTATTATAGCGAGAGTAATCATTCCGAGACGCCGAGGCCGATTTTGAAGAAAAAATCCAGCACTGACACCGATGATTGTGATGATAGACCGAAAAGGCCTATTTTGAAATTGTCTAGGAATTCGATTGATAGAGATAGTGATAGTGGAGAGGGTAGAAGTTTTTCTAGTTTAAAACATATGGCGAGTGAAAACGAATGTGATGTTAAAACGATATTGAGGCAGAATTGTGAGGCGGCCGCGCTTAAACCTAGACTGTCGTTTTGTAATGAGCGCAATGGTGGAGATGATAACGAGACTGTTAGGAGATCGAGAAGGTCTAACACCATTTGTTCGGATTTTACCGTCAACTCGAGGTTAGAGAGGAAAGAGGAGGATAGAGATTTAAGGAAACCTAGGCCGTTGTCGGTGTTCGATCTCGTTATGAGTTTCGAGAGTTCCACCTCCACGGGGGCCATTCCTAAGAAATCTAGCATGAAAAGGAATAGCGACAGATACAAGACGCAGCCAGTCACTTCAAATGAACTGGAAGCCAGGTAATATTTATTTCGTTTTTCTCTAGTCCTACTAGTAGTTATTGACCTCAGGGAATATTCTATATGATGGAAAATTCTTCATTCCAGAAATTTATCCTAAAAAATGTGACTAATATACGGTTGCATGAATGGTTGAGCTTTGGCTATTATTGCAATTAATTTTCAAAAATCAAAGGCTTAGCTAAGGTGGCTGACCGATGCACCTAAAACGTCCACGTAGTCTCCGCTACTGAAAGTCGACGACTTTGATATTATTCTAATGTTTATTTATAAAGTGTTGGAAGTGTCTCGTTTACGTGGGCCCACCCTGTATGGCGATTGCTGGTCCGTTGCTGGTACCATGTGGAGAGAACCACTTGTTACTATAGTTTCGCGCGCTTATAGCTTAGAGCGTCATGAGTTATTTGCTAATGATCTCCGCAGCAGCATTTTACTTTCTTTGTCAGTCTGCTATCAAAATAACCCTCGAGCCTGAAGGAACGAAAGTTCGACCATTTAATTTTAGCGTTTCCGCACGCCAGTTGCACGTACCGCAAATAGCCTGATGCACTTTGTTGATGATTGTTGTAAATTTTCGCCAACGATCCGCCACAGTTGTTTTCTCGATAGTTACGATTTTGAGAATTTTCTATTGATTTTGTTGCCAAAAGTGTTGGCTAAAATTAGATTTACTGCTTTACCAAGCCTTACAGTAGGTGTCGAGACATCGCAAAAGCCACTTTGTGCTCCCCACGTTGTGTTATTAATTGACAACCAGATTGATCGGTAAGTAGCATTTGCCACAAAACTCTTACCAGATATCGTTAAAGTTCATCGACGCGTTTACAGGGTCGATTTAGGTCACACGCCACTTGCAATCTGCAACGTCCTACACCGACTTAAAAATAAACCCCGATTTAATTCAAGTTGTTTTTTTTTTTTGTCAACAGCCTGAATTTGGTGAGGATACCGCAACTTCCGAAAGTCCGCTCGCCCGATTCCAATTTTTTGCTCAACTTCACCTCGTCTCTGGAGAATGACAGCGACTTGAACGGGTTCTTGTCGTCGTTTCATAACACGAGTCCGGATAGTGGCGTTTGTGGCAAAATGTCGTCCGATTCGGCCTTCCAATCACTAGGGGACGGGTTAGAGTTGGACCAGGATGACGCGTCGCCAGAGGTCTCCATAAAACCGCACAAACTCGAGCCCAGCAAACTGGAGATGCAAATGAAGGCCATCGCCGAAGAGGCCAAAAACAAGAAACTTGGAAAAGGTAACTTTTTGGAGTTTTTAGTTTTTTTTTTTATCAACAATAATTTTCAGGTAATGCGGGCGTTCAGAAGTATCGAAATCGTCGATCGACTGCTGCCGAGAGCTCGCGCTTCTCCACCCAACCGGTCACCTTCGACGAGGTCCAGGAGGCGGCGAGGATCAACAAGAACTCGGAAGATTCCGGGGGTAAGCAACTGATTGTTTGCCGGTTGAGGATTGTTCATGTTTATAATTTTTTTCTGTTTGCTTGTTTTTTTATTAGACGAGGCCGATCCCTCCAACTTAAGTTTGTTCGAGAGGATTAAACTGTTTAACGTCAAGGTGGATGAGAATAGAGCGCAAAAAAGGGACGTTCCTAGACGTCGCATAAATCGGTTTCAGACCCAGCCCGTTACCTCAGATGAAGTCAACACTGCACGCTGCATCCCTCCCACCCAAGCTTTAGGTGTGGATTTGTAAATATTTTTACTACGGTTGTCAATAGATTCCCATCATCTCCTGACGCTTTGCATGGCTTTGTAGTCTTACAGTTGACGATATGTCAACATAACTGTCCCAATTCTATGTAACGGGCTCTCACTTACTATACTATGTGAACCATGCGGTCGAGTGACTGACTAATTTGTAAAACTGTGATGGTTGGTTCAGCATGAATCAAGTTTTCAGAAACAATACTTTAAAAATTAAAGTTCTGAAAAAGATAAGGCCACATTGTCATTAAAGATGATATCGGTCCTGCACCAGATTTTCATGAAATGCTCATTGCATCTGAAACATCTTATAATTGACCAATCACCAGTAGTGGTGTTGAGTATTCGTTATTGTCAGTGTCAATGTCACGTAGATGATTTCGTCAGTCTTCAAATCTAAATTTTATGACAACAATGACGTGATTCCTCCCGACACATGGGCGAGCGACCTCAGCGCCACTATCGAGTTTTATTTCCGCCAAATTGTCCTCGAGTCGGTATTAACGTAGTTTCATTCATAGAGACGCCCTAACAACTATTTTCTCAAGTAGAAATTAACCCAACTTTGTGTAGTTAGAGGCCGAGAAACCAGGGCGGTCGCAGTAGCGATTACGATTGCGGTCGGCTAACCGCCACCGCGCTGGTTCAAACCAACCTTTACAGAACAAAACGTCGTAAATTCTTGTAATTCATTAAATTGGCTTTTGTAGATGACGACTGTGACAGGTTCTCCGGCGAACGCCGCGGCATTTTGAAATCGAACTCGTCGGCGTCGCGCCGCAGCGGCGACTCGTCCCCTTCACTACCCAAATCTGCCCTGAAAAAACGCGACTCCTTCACGCGCTTCTCTTCGAAAACAGAAATATCCGACATCACCTACGACGAGGGTATTTCCTGCAACGATTCCGGTTCGGATTCGGAAATCGCGAGCGTTTCGTTCACCCCCAAGAACGTCGATGACAAAACGGCGACTAGGAGCGAGAATCGCAGACTGGGCAAGTCGAACAGCGACACCACTTCCGACGGGGAATCGTCCGGAGGGCGGGAAGTCAGGAGCATCTTCAAGAACGACCACAAGTTGAAAGTCAAGTAAGTTATAGTTTGGTTAGTAGGTTTCTTTTGTTTGGTTCTAATGGCGGCTATTTAGGAGTGTTGACAATAGCATTTCGGCTCTTCGAAAAAGTGGTCGAGCGAAGAAGGTGATGGCCCAATTAACGCAACGAAGAACAATGAACCTAGTAAAACGCATAAATTATAGGTATTTAAAGTGACAATCGAAGATATTGAGCGCGTTTAACACAATGGGTGGCGCACTCATTTGCTGGGAACATGATTATGACAATTACATGTTGAGTTATCTTTTGTTCGGCCAGGAAGGTGTTCCGTTACGTTGTTTAGTATAAATTGTTTTACGGCAGGTAGTCGTTTTGTGGTGTTAATTACTAACGGTGTCGAGTTTTCACTTTTTCCGTGTCGTACACGAGCTGGGGATTAATTGCTAATTCGGAACAATTATCCATATTTGACGCGAAGCGAAAGTGAACAACCAGACGAGAGCCGGTTGCTGAGATGATCAATCCTAGCGTATCTCAATGTTAGCCCTTCGTTGCTGATAATGTTCGGAACTGTCTAGGACGGTTGAAAGAATTTTCTGGCGATTTGCTGGACCTGTCAGAAATTCTTCAATAATAAAAAAAGTTTACAAGGATAAATTATAAAAAGTAATATCGAGGGTCGGTCATTAACTACGAGTCACGAAACTTATTTATATGTTAAGTTTTTCACAACTAAAAACTATCTAGTAGAATACTTTAATTGCCCGCACTTATTGCGGTTATCGAGCTGGGTTGAATGTTTATGACGCAGGTGCAAATTGGTGGTTATTGCCCAAACGGCCACTTCTCTAAAGAATTGACTTGGCCCCAGTCACCGTTGCAAATGCGTTGGGCGTTTGTGTCTTGAAGAAGCTTCGTACAGGGATTACATCTAGCGATTTCTCTTAGGCTACACCGTTAATTACCTTGGATTTTTCAGGAATTAATCAGGTAAGATTGCTGAACGTTAACGGCAGCAAAGCCGAGTAGGTGCGGGTTTATTAGCCTTTGATTCGACCTGAAGAGGTAGTTTAGCACCCAGGAAGCGATGATGGTCGTTTTATTTACTGCGTATTGGCGTCGAAGTTCTCGCTACTATTTACAACTTCGTTGCGAACTTTGTCGAGTTTCCATAATACTTTCACTACGGATAATAAGATTTCTTACACCTAATTCTGCAAGGTTAAATCAGTGGTCGTAAACTATCTCGTAACTTATTTAATAACCACCTTGCTTTCTTGGAATAATTGAAAATCCTTGTGAGCTGATTAATAAGCTGGAGCAACATCCTGATTCTGAAGGAAATATGGCCGGTATCGGAACGTGGTCGTTTCTTTAGTTATTGAGTAACGATTATCCATTATTCACGCCATGTGTGCGGATCAGTGTCGAAACGGCGAGCTCGTGATCAAATGGCATTTAAAAGTGCAAGTCGCTTTGTGGAAAATTGTTCTGGGAACGAAGATGATATTAAATTAAAGATAACTACACCGAAGGCTTGTCTGAGATAAAGCGGACATTTGGGATCGTGATTGTTCCCATGAACAAACCCAAGCATTATTGTTTGTGATGCCATTTTAAACAGCAAATGTCTTGTACGATGCTATCGGTCGTAGTATCAAATCCAGTTTTGAATCTCGTACGCGCAGGTCCACCAACAATAGGCGATCAGAATTTCGTTAAAATTTCTCTAAAACTTGACAGATTTACTAAAAATAGATTTATTTTGACAGTTGTAATGATTTGGAAAACTTGTGGATAGCCTAGCCATTTATCTGTCAGCTTAGATCGGCTTAAAATTTAAACCCTTTAGTCAATCCTATAGTTTCTTAATCTTTTCCAAAAATTTCAAATAGCAGGGAATGGGTTCTGCAAATCCGATCAATGCCCTTCTTACAAAACAGGTAACCACAGAGTCAGACAGTAGGACCCATGTGCCCCGCTAGGTACAGCTACCAGAAAAATCTATGGGTCGATATTTCTACTTATTGACAAAGAACTGGTTCAAAAATTTTATTTCAAAAAAGTTTTATGACGCCTATAGAGTTGCGGCATCTGCGGCTTGTTTACACACTCTTAGAAGTCACATTTACATTAAAAGTCATAGTTACATTGATGAAGTTTTCCAGTTTGGGCTTGAGGAGTCGCCCCTTAAATTCTTCCGGTAGCTGTACAGTTTTTTTTGAAAGAAGAAGAGAGATAAGGGTGGTTTCTTTTGCAACTGACCGTACTACCCCCACACCACCTACACCCCTCAGTAAATAAATAGGCTTCGCTGCACGTGCTTTTTTTACTTTTTGGTCGTTCTTCTTACCATTACCATCTTGTTTGGTGTCTTAAGTGGAGGTCTTTGGTGTTTCAGCAACAGTTTTGCAATTGTGAAAAGTGACATTCATTGTTCAATCTTCATATTACCGAAGAAATGTTTCCGAGAAATCCACTTCAAGTGTGTTGGCCACCTAGGTAATTGGTTACAATAGGATGCTAATTTTATTTAAATTATTTCAAGAAAATCGCTAGTTTTTTTGTTCCATAAATTTTCACCCAACGATTTTTTATTGAAAGAACTGGTGCTGTAGCTCTTCTGTTCACTGGTTGAACTTTGCGTTCTTTTCGTTGTTCCATCTTGCGGTGCCTTGTTTGAATAGAACAACAGCCAAAGCATTGGCTCAAAAATTGAAACTAAATAGTTTCTTCTTCGGAAAACTCTCTGGTCGTTCACCTCGGTCTACTTTTGGTTCGGAGTGCGTTATCAAACCCTTATCTGCCGGTTAAACCCCGGTCTCTCTTTTCAATTAAATTTGCCTAATTAAAACTAACAATCGAATTTGATGCGGCGTGACGTGAATCTTGCAGTATTGATTGTTAGCTGTTACAATAATGCCCTTCGGGTGTAGTGAAACTGTGCCGCGCCGGTATCATCCATACCTTCGGCTCGGTGCAATAGTAGGGCCCCCCATAGTCGCACTCGGACACCAAGAGCGCTTTATAAAGTTGTACAAACGATTTTAGTTCATATTCAGCCTTCCGAACGCGCTAGTCGCGTCACTAATTCAGTGCGCGTTCGGCATTGCAGCTGCCAGTACCTGGTACATTATCAACATGAGTTAGTCGATTGTGAAGACGTCAAACTACACGAGTTTTTTTTTGCCAGTTATGAAACTAACCCAAAAATTTGCTTCGCCGTCAATTAATTAGGGTACGTAATTCTATGATTAATTAGTAAAGAATTATTGTTACGACATAACTGTGTGCTTAAATGTAGTAAAGAGCAATGAATAATTTTATTCGCTTTAGACTCGACTTAAGTCGTTAAGCTTTAATAATTGCAGTTGCATCGGGCGACTGCATGGATTAAAAGAGCTCATTTAAATGCAGCTCGCAACTTAAATAGATACAAGTTGAATCGCTTTGAGCTACAAGACATCAATCAATAATGTAGTAACGTAATATTTTTAACTCCTCCACCAATAATCGATATTGCTGTTCAACTTAAATTGTTTAGGCAAAAAACGAAATTTGCTTATCCACATGCTCAAGTTGCCCGATTTGTTTATTTTTTGCTTAAGTGAATCATACCTTTCACTCGATTATCTCCATTAAGATTAAAACTTTCTAACTGTGCTCATCTATAATTTTTATTACTTTCAAGTGTTTATTAAAGTGATGTAACAATTTAGAATCACATTGATATGAAGGTTGTTGCGAATCGCACTATCGTTAAATTTTTTGCCAATCATTTATTTATTAATTTATCTCCTCGTATCTCCATTTATGTTTATTTGATGGGTTACGTAAACACTTGTGCATTATCTCCAGCATTCTAGTGTTATCTAAACGTTTTTGAGAACTGGCTCTCCCTTCGATTCGATAAATTTATTTTGTAATATTGGGATTTCGGTGTCGTCCCTGACCCATGACATTGTTAACGTACGTAGAAAACGGTTTCGCTATTGGTAAGCAACTAGTGCAGTGTCAAAATGTTCGGCACGCAAGACACGGAACTGCACTAACATCATCGAACTTTCCCATTGGCTGTTAGTTACCCTTTACGACGCGAATAATAGCGGCAGACAGGACGAAGGGCGCCAGACTGCAAACTTTTCGGGATGTGTACGCGATCAATAACGTCATTCTCATCATGTTTCGTTTGGGGTGTAGGTGAGGTGCAGATGTGACGTCACAGCTGACGCCGTCGCTGACTTTTTTCGCCCGCTTTAACGCTCCATTAGTTAACGTGACTCCATCAAATGGTAGGGTTCACGACCTTAGACGAGGCGTCTTCTATTTTTAGTCCGGCCCTAGACCGAGTTTATTAAGGTCGCAACCGTGGCCTTTGTGGAACTCCCCTTGCAGGAAGGGTTCGCGACCAAGTTCTCGCTGGCGCTAACAACCCCAATAATTAAGCACTGTTCTCCCTGCCGTAGGGCTGTTTGTCTTCAATCACAACGGGTGCATTCTGATTTTAATATCTCAGTAGCGGATGTTCTTTCTCTTTTGGTCAAATGGTTAAATATTTATTTTTATCCAATAATTCTGGAGAATTTATTGTAGCGTTAAATTGACTTGGGCATGGGTGATATTTTTCTGCCATCTTTGTTTTCCTAGTGACTTGACCTAATTCATCACCCTCTCTGTTAGATAGGACAGATTTTACCAAGCCCCCGTTATGCCCTCCGTTCTCTCCCAATTATAAAAGTTTTAGGATCCGGTGTCATCCCTTTCTAGGATTTGTTACGTTCTAGCTTCCAACATCAAAAGTGGAATATTAGGCTAGATAAGGTGGCCTTAATCAAGACGTTGGTGTCGGTTTATGTGCCTAAAATGGCGTGCAGCATCTGTTTTTCTCATCTTAATTTGACTATAGATAGAGCATATAGTTGGTCATCTGTTCTGCATGGAAAGATCTCCTCTAGGCCTCTTGATGAAGATGTTTGAGCTATAATTAGATTTGAAGTAAACTGAGCAATGAAGCTTCTAGACAAAGCGAAGGTAACCCCCTCGGCGGGCTGGTGAACGGTTATTTAAGGAAATGGCGTCGAAACGATTTTGTCTAATTGCGACCTTGCATGTCGTTGAAATTCGCCTCGATTTCGCAGTGTTCCACTCGTTTAATTAATTAACCGCGTGCCCACGTTATCTCTTCGATCCAGGTAGATCTCGAGGTAGACCTATAGTTGGTGTCGGTACGCCACTGCCGGTTACAAAACCGTAAATTATGCAACTCGTCGTGTCAATAAAGAACCTTCTTTCCTTTCGTCTTTTGTTGCTTTTCATCCATTATTCCAGCTGACCTCGCTTCGGACTTTTCTCAACTATTTTCGATGACACGTCGCATTTTTTTCCAGTCTTTAGTTTCTCGGTAGAGATTTTTTCCGGTGTACGACGAAGAACGGCTTAATTAGTTATGCTGGAAGGACGGCACGTGAAAAGTATAAACTCGAAGCTCGCTCTTTGTTCCTTGAAAATTTCCCGCATAATCTGAAGTTAAAGCACCGAAAAATTAGCACCTATTGCTTGTTTTGACAGGTTATCGCGCACCTGTGTGTGTATAGACCTGGTGTTTGTTTTTAAAAGAGCCATCTGTCGGAATTGCCGTAAATGTTAGTGGTCTTTGTTGCAGGCAAGCGTTGGAGAGCGTCCTGTCCAAAAGCAGGAGTCAGGGTGTTGTGGGGGATGAAATTGAGTCGACGAACCGCAAAACCACTTCTTCCATACTACGACGGTCACAGACGCATTCGGCGATGCCTCGGACTATAGCGGAACTGCAGGCGAAGCTTCAGCAGAGCGGAGAATCGGGGTGGAAGAAGAGGGCGCAGCAGAACAACGATGAGATCAGCTTCTTAAAAGACAAAAATAAGTACAACGTAAGTGGTTTTCGAAAAGAACTAGAGTCCCAACTTTGTCAGTACCGCTTTTTAAAAATTATTTTGAGTCAGTTCAAAACTTAGTGGTCTTGATGTAACCTCAAGACTTTTATTTTTGGTATTTGAGGGAATTAAAAGTAAAGCAAAAAGGAAGCTTCTTCAAGCTCCGATAATGAAGATAGGCGCCGGTGCCGGAGGATGGGCGGGGGCAGCCCGAGTTTTCCGAGCGATTAAGCTTACTCTAACCGGCAATTAGATTGAATTGCCGGTATTACAGCCGCAATTTCGCGGCACCGACATAGAAAGGTAGAGCTCTATAATTTTCTTGCATAAAGTCCGATTGTTTCTGATAAGATAAAGTTGTATCGCCATAATTCGTGATTCAATCGCGAATGAGCAACTATGTAAGTCTTGCTTCTTCCGTAATCAACATGGAAGATGTCGTTGAAAATTCTTTGACCTTACCACCGGAGGGCGCTTCTAAAAACACAAATTTGAAGGTAACTAATGTAAACAAAACCAAGTTTGTGTTGATAACTGAACCTCGTTGAATAACATCGCTGTATCAAATACATGCCACATACCTTCTGTGTTTGCGTAAAGCGTGAATCACCCGGTCTTCTTGTAAACCGTCCATGACCCGCTTGATGTTATCTGCAATAGTCATAATCTCCCAGTCGCGATCAATTTTTTGTTTCGTCGATCAGTATCTACGTCATTGTTGTTAATTGGTCGTTAATATTTGGTCGCTCCGAAATTTGGAACTTGGCTGCCCCACTTTTCTCCATTGTCGATTTTTGCCATTATCGGTGTCAAGCTGGCCTTAATGCGTCGCCCGATATGGCGGTAATGGTTCTTCTGAATATGGTAAAAGCCGCTGGTCCAATCAACTCCTGAAAGGTAACCGACATTGTAACTGTGTCCGGTGTCGCGGTGAGCTTGCGATATTGCAGCCGGAAGCTTCTATCGTCTTCCTCCGAAAATAACTTATCACTCATCATCGTCACAATAGAACGAGTAAGCGACAGTACGCAAAAGAGATCTAAGTGGCTCGTTAGCGGGAGTGGTGCACTTTCAATTTGTTGAAAATTATTAACGTTCATTAATAACAAAACAGTTTCGAGAGTCCGCTTAATATTAATTGAGTCGCTAGTGCGCAAACGGAACTCGTGCCAACTGCGCGTGTTGTCGTTTCACTGCGGGAGAACTTAATCGTGACGTGAATTATGCTCGAAATACTCTTAGCAATTTTAGTTGTTGTGGTTTTATGTTATTTGTGGTGCCGTCAACAGGATGAGCTGTCGGAAAAATCGATTTTGGCTCTCAAGAAAGATGAACTGGACGCTTCGGCGAAGCAATGGAAGAGTCGCGTGGAAAAGCCGGACGCGGAGAAATTCTCCGTTGCTGGACGCATGGACAAGAGCAAGGACGGTAGTACTTTGCCCATCAATATCCAGCCGGTCGATAAGAACAAGAGGACGCCGCAGGCCAAGAGATTCAAGGGTAGAGAAGGTTAGTAGTAATGTTTAATGGGCGCGAAGAGCTTTCTCTGACATAAGTCACGCCTTTCAAGCGCTAAAAACGCTCAACCATCTCATGCAAATGGGCCGAGGATAGGTGGTGCGGTACTATCGCAAACAATTTATATTAATGCCGGATAGTAGAATGAAGCAAAACAGATAATAAAATAATAATAGACTGTTAAAGAAAATAATACAGTAGAGCCTCGATAACGACAGGAATTAATTTTAAGCGATACTTTTCTATAGTTACACAACAGATAACTTTTACTCGTTTTAATTTTTTTGTTTATTTATTTGAAGAAACTATTAAAAACTTGCATTTTCGTAACAACCCGCTGCCTGCCTTCAAATGTTTTTTTTTAGGTTGTTAATTACGCTGACTAATCTTTTAAATTTTCTTTTCAGGTTCGGACTCTTCATCTACTCCAGTTTCTCCTGACAAGAGCCGCCACCTCGAGCTGACTCGCAGTTACTCGGTCCCGGACCCCGATCAAACTCGACCAGGTAGTCACGAATTGCCCGAAGTGTCGCCATTTGTTCTAATTTTTGTTCAATTGCAGGTGCCGAAGCAACCGCAAAATTCTCGGGCCGTACCGTTTTAGTTTCGAGACCCGACGATTTCACGTTCAAAAATTTCTACAAGAGCATCGAAGAAACTAGCATCACCAGTCAGCGCCTTGACGTGTCTTTAGACGATTTCGATGCCGTCACCCGTCACTCGCTTTTGGTCCAAAAGAAGAACATTCAGGTCCAGAGGAGGCGGGGAGCTTCGAAAAACCCCATCAAAGCTTTAGCGTCACGCACCGACATCTCCGACGAGTACACGGAGGTCATCACAGGTGTCGCCGAGAGAGAGAAAAAAAGACTGAACATAGAGAAATGTGAGTCACCTGAAAGTAATCGGGCTAATCTATAATTTCTACGCTAGTCTTAGCGTGTTGGTTGCTTCTATAATAAAAGTTTTGATGGTTGGTAATGCAGTTTTCTGTGCTAGTCTTAGCGTGTTGGTTGCTTCTATGATAGAAGTTTTGGTGGTCGGTAATGCAGTTTTCTGTACTGATGTGGTTGTTCCAGTGGCCAAGAATTCGAATTTGGCTGTGGAAGCGCTGGCCGGGCTGGCTAGCAAAGAGGACTTCACCGCCGTGGCCTTGAAGAAATCGTCGTCGGTTTCAGCACTAGTGCCCTTCAAGGACGTCATGTTGTTGCAGGTCAAGGGGCGACGTCACGTTCAAACTCGCCTAGTTGAGCCTAAAGTTTCGAGCATCAACGAAGGCGACAATTTCATCCTGGTAACCGGAAGTTCTTTGTACAACTACATCGGAGCTTTTGCCAACATAATCGAGCAGTCCCGCGCCCTAGACGTGGTCAACCACATTCAACAAACCGGCGATTTGGGTTGTAAAGTCGACGAAGTTATCACTGTTAGTGCCGAAAACAGTTCATCGCCAACCAAACAGGTCCAGAATTTCTGGAAATTGTTGGGCTCATCATCCACCGATTTCACCGACGCCGGTAATCCGACCGAGGACGAAATTTATGAAAGTAACATCCTTTCGACCAACATGATTTACAAGTTGGAGGATGATGAGCTGGTTCCTTGGGATGAGTATTGGGGGGTTATTCCAAAAATAGAAATGCTGCAATCAACTCGAGTGATAGTTTTCGATTTCGGCTCTGAAATGTACGTTTGGAGCGGCAAAGTTGCGTCTCTAGACAAGAAAAAGCGCGCCCTCAAACTCGCCAAAGAACTTTGGGACGAGGGTTACAACTACTCCGAATGCAGCATCTGTCCTCTTAACGTTGCGTCGATCCTCGGCGATCGGCCAGCCGAGAAGGTCGAAGTAAAATCTTCGAATCGGCCAAATTGGGCTCTGTTTGCCAAAATAACGCAACATCGCGAAACTATTTTGTTCAAAGAGAAGTTCCTGGATTGGCCCGATTTTTCTCGAGTTATCCGCATTAAGGGTGACGAGACCGACAAATCCGTCGATCCTTCTTACGATATTCAACCCTGCAACGTTGAAGAGATGCTGAAGCAAAACAAGAGTGAGCCCGACCTCGTCGTTGAGGGTCACCATTTGGGCAGGGGCGCTAGTTATTTCGACGAAGAAACGAAAAGACTGTTTGAATTTGATACTGTAGATATTACTGCTTGGAGAATCCTCGAGAATCATTCGGAGAAACTCGGTGATAGTTCTGTTTCACATTTTTACGATGGTGATAGTTACATAATTAGGTGGAATTACAGAATGACTGTGAAGGGTAGGGATTTGAGCGGAAAACCTTCCAAACACGCACAAGCGGGTAGGAACAGATGCATTTACTTCTGTTGGCAAGGCTCCAACGCTTCTATTAACGAAAAGGGTTACGCTGCTCTATTAACAGTTGAACTCGATAACGAGAAAGCTCCCCAAATTAGGGTTGTTCAAGGTTCGGAACCCGCTGCATTTTTGAGACTCTTCAACGGCTCGATGGTTGTGCACAAGGGTAAAAGGGATGATCCTGAAAATTTCGAGAAACCTCGTCTTTTTATGATCAAAGGAGAAGTAGAGAGTGAAGTATCTCTTATAGAGGTACCGTGCGAACTTAAGCAACTCAGAAGTAGAACTTGTTTTATCCTCGTCGATTCTGAGGAAATGTTCATTTGGTATGGTGCAAAATCCAGTAATCAATCCAAAAAAGTTGCTAAACGCGTCGCTGACGGAATCATGAAGCAGAAGTCAGTTGAATTTTCTCTTGATGATGAGGTCGAAATTATTGAGGTGGAGGAAGGGGAGGAACCTCGGGAATTCTTTGATATTATCGGGAACGAAGCGAATTCCTACTTTTCGTTGTTGGGCAAGAATTTCGATTACGATTTCAACATCAGACTGTTCAACCTTAGCAGCATATCAGGAACTTTTAAAGCCACCGAAGTCGTTTGTCCCTACAGAAGTGAACATTCTAGTCCATACCCATTTCTGCAATCGGAACTTTACTCTGCTAGTCAACCTGGTGAGTTACCGTTGCCGCCCACTATTTCAACTTTATTAATCTCAATTTTTGTTTTAGCATTATTTTTAATAGATAACCATCACGAATTATGGCTGTGGCAAGGTTGGTGGCCGGAAACGGAAGAGAACGTGGAATTGAGTGATCAAACCGGCTCGGGAGCTGTGCGATGGCAAGTCGAACGTAAAGTTGCCATGCAAACGGCTGTCGACTACTGGAAGAAGTCTCACAGCGGCGACGAGTCGGTGCCGGCGTACTTAGTTTGGGCAGGCCTCGAACCTCTGGAATTCAAAAACCTTTTTTCCAATTGGGTCGAAAGGGAAGATGTGGCCGAGCTTAACTTAATGGTTTGTTTTGCGATTGAATTTTAATTTTATGATAATCAATTTTGTCGTAGGAGGGGAGAAAGAGGGATGCGAAATTGTCGGTCGAAAAACAGCTGGCTCTTCTCTCGAGAACTACTTATCCTCTGGCTGAGCTGCTGCAGCGACCTCTACCTGAAGGCGTCGATCCTACGCATTTAGAAATTTATTTATCACCAGAAGACTTCCACGAGCTTTTGTCCATGACTAAAGAGGAGTTTCAGAAACTTCCCATGTGGAAGCAAACGGCGATGAAGAAGGAGAAGGGACTTTTTTGACCTATGCTTACTTTGTTGTTAGACAAACTGGACCGTCTTTTCAGTGGATGTTTTAATTCTGTCAAGTCTATTAATTTTATTTGAAAGTTATGTAATTTTTAGTCTTCTTTGTCAAAATTATTTATTGTTTTATGCTGATTTTTTTATACGTGAAAAAGCTGATGGCCTTTCATACAAATATTTTTATAAACTAGTAGCTTTCATACAAATTCTTTTGTCTGGATACACCTACAATAAAACTGCCAGTTGTTATTTGTACTTAAATTTTTGACAATTAGTTTCTTTTTGTGTAGAAGAATAAATTAATAGTGTCTGTGATTAGGCTTTTGTATTTATGTTGATAAATCATAATATATGCTGTTATCGTGTTAGCGTTGAATAAGAGGTGCCTTGTTATCAACGGAATTGAACGCGCTCCGACGATGAGTTGCCAACATTTTCTAGTCTTTATGATCTTTTGGGCACTGCATTTTTATTTTGATATATCTAGTGTAACACTAATATCTACCGCCTTACTAACGTTTCTTCAGTGTTTGTGAAGGGGTGTCCTTACAGCAATATTCTAAGTACGTTGTTTTCATACGCTGTGTACGTACACACCATAACAGGCTTTTGTACTAAATTTTAAACCGTATTTATAGTTACATTGTTGTGAACGTTCAGTGTTTTGTACATAACTTTGCAATTAATAAAATATTTTCAGTAAATTATTCATCCAGGTGGCGATCTCTTTTCCAGCCCTTCCAACTGAACGTGGCGTAGTTTTGCAAAAACAAATAGTTGGTAGCTCGCTCGAGACAAAACTGCCAAATTACGGCGCTATTTTCTCATTTCATCCCCGCAGCAGTCTCAGGTAGAGTTGCGTGATTATTCATGGTCGCGTTTAACAAGTTTCATGTAACGTCAGAAGTTTCTGTACACACTATAAATCACGGCGGGGTGATTTTATTCATATTTAAGACTTGCTGAGCGCTTCAGAGATTGATTGCGGACATGTGCCGCAACAAAGCTATCATCAGTAAATGCACTACAGTGCCGAGAAGCATCTGCTTCTATTCGATTTTCTGTCGCCTCTGCCCGATTTATTGATGTATAAATCAGCACTTACAGTGATATATTTCAAAATAATGTCGTTAATTTTGGACGGCGGCCCTCGCGAATAATTGATGGAAAAATTTTCGCCAGGAAATCTTATTTGCATAGAAGATTTGTGTATCGGGGGAATTTAAATCTAATTTTGCCGGTTTAGGGGATTTGGGAAACAATCAATTGCCATAAAGTAATTCGGTGTTAAAACCCACCGGCTTAATGGCGGTCGAGAATATTTCATTTTGCCCGAGTTCTTAGCGAGCAATTTGTAAGTTTGCCGCGCCACCCAAGGTAAACACCCATTGAAAATGGTTTGGTTCAAACGAATCGCTCCTTTCATCAGAAAGGAAAATTCAAACAAGAGGGCGCGCATCAGATTGTCCATTTGCATAATTTCCGACAAGAGACAAGGAAAAACAAGTTTACAAGATGATAAGAAATATACATAACAACTAATTAGGAATTTTTACAATAAAATAATACCTAACCAGATTAAGAATTAAAAAACCCAAAGATGAGACGATTGCAAAGATGAAATTTTATGTGTCGATTTTAGTTCTTTGTGTCAGTTTTCCAAATTCCGCCGTATTCTTCCCAAGATCCGCATTTTGGCAATAAGAGGGCTTTTGGCGTCTTGGGCTTTTATTTCTCCGGCCACAATGGCGGGAAGGCATTGCAACAAAAAGGGAAACCTCATCAAGCTTAAAATAAACAAGGGCCTCCCCGTGAACGTGACAATATGTTCTTATAGCGAGTAATTTCCTGACTGGCATCAATACTGAAGCTCATCACTCATATCGTAACAAATCGATTCATCGGGGAAATTCTCCCTAACCATTTTGGAAATCACTCCGATAATTTCACGCAAATAAAGTGAAACGGTAACGCCCGATAATGATGGCGCGTTTACGAAAAATGCTCGGGACAAAAGCCAATTTAACTATCGGCACGATTTTTGTTCAACATCAACAAAGCCGGCATGTTTGTGCGCCTATTCAAATATGGACTGTATATCATGCGAATGAAATTGCAAAATGCAGTTACTAGCGAAGCCAAATCGACCTACCTGCCAACGAAACAAGATTCTTTCAACAGGGAAGCGATCGATGCAATTTATATTAATAACAATGTTTGTTCATGCGTTGGCACAAAGGATAAAACAAACATAGAACCTCATTACAAATAAATCCGAATGTGTCCCGCGATACTAAAATCGACACGTTAATTAATCGCGTTTGGCAAATACCGAAATAATGATACCATTACAATTTGTTGGTTCACTTCCGAAATTTTCCTCTCAACGATCGGGGACAATGCAGAAAAAGTGCGACTGCCGTTTTATTTAATTTTTCTCCGACGAAATGAATAAATTACCGCCTAAATTACAACGATAATTTTTTACATTCTGGCGCTACGCATAACGAGCTTAATATTTTTTGTTCGTTTGAAACGAACGGACTTATTATATTGCCCCGAAAATCTTTATGGAACGCAGCACACTCGTTTACGACGTTTAATTTGCATTTTTTTTTTCTGAAAAGAAAACGGCCCAGGACGCAACTAATGCCCCTAAATTCATTTTTGTATTGTTATGCCCGGGATTAATATTAATACGGGAATTCACAGCGCATTAGCTTTTCGCGTTTATAGTTTTATGGGTGACCGACAATATTTTTCGAAGCGCTCCGGGAAATATTGCTTTTTTACTCGGCTGAAACCTAATAAAATTCACAAGGTTTGCCGGACAAACTCGCAGCGAAATTGATTTATTGCGAATCGTCTCATAAGACCGCGCTATACGTTTTAGCCCCTGTTTCGAATTGCACAGAATTAAACATCTTAAATTAAACCGAAAACATTTTATAATTATAATGCCTTGACATAGACAGAGGGCATGATACACATATTCTACTTTTTTGTTGCTGTTGATCCAGACTTTACAGATTTCTTTAATTTTCTTATTAAAGGTATTTGTAAGAACGTTCAACCTTACGCAGCAATTTTCTTGACGACAATTCTCTCTTTACCATCACTTGGATAAAAAATCGAGGTTTTATAGAACAATGCAAGATTTGGCCTAGTGGTCAGGTCAAAATAAGGTGTGGTATAGGACTAAGACCAAGAGATGGCGTTTCTTTTCTTTGTATAATGGTATAAGTTTACGAATTTGTACTTTGACGTGAGCGCAAAGATGGCGCTGTCTGTTAAAACTCACCAGTGTTTCACAGCCAACTAGTTATAAATAAGACCACAAAACTCGAATTTGACAAGATCATACTTCACAGGATCATTTCTGTAGTATATCTTCACATACTCTCTACTCAAACGTAGAGTTGTTGAAACCGCGATGACGAGTTGCAGTTTCGTGCCCTGAGCGTGAGGCAGATTTGACGCGAACCCTTCGGGTTTGCGTCGAGTCATCGAGGATCGTTCGCCCCAGGTTTCGGCCTGGGTTTACGGGTGCGGAGCAGTCTGAGCGGCCCTTTTAACTAAAACAAACATATTCTCTCAATTTAGCCATTTTATTAAAGTTAATGATTATTGGTATTAATAATAATCAGGTGACTCATTTTTACAACCATTTTGAAACCTCTTGTCGGCTTGAGGTCGCAGTGTCGCAGTGCAGAGCAGTCTGAGCGTCTTCTTTTTGATCAATCAATTGAAACAATGATCGTTGCATACGATCAAAGAAAAGAAACGTAAAATAAACTAACAATTTAACTACCTATCGCTCCAATTGGGCAGATTAAAGAGGTAACACAAAAGCTTGCAGGGCGCTTGAGCTGGAGATGTAGGTAGGTGACATAAACAATGTCCAGAGTGCGCTATAGCTATAGGTGTCCGCCAGACAATGGCCCCGAGTCTTAAACGGCCATCGCACTCCCTCCACTTGTTTTATCCTGTTTCGTAATTCTGTCTAAGTTATAATAGTCCGGCAGCTTAATTGAATTGATCCTGAGTCAAGTGCTCAAGAATTACTATGCAAAGTTGTAATTGCGAGCAGTTACATATGAGCAACATTAATCCAAATATCCCGATTCCAGAGCGTCCCTTCCGGGTTCCGGTCCCGGAGCGACAACGGCCGGTCCTCGCGAAGCAGTCATTTGTTTTAATTACTAAAACAGAAACAAGAATCTGCGGTCTCCGCCGGCCGGACCTTACCCTATTAATCATCCCTCACCGCCGTGTCGCACTCACATTTTCGTTCGCAATTGCGCCACTATTGAATTCGACCCGTTCAACGTATGTGGGTGATTAAATCGTCGCTTCAAATCGGTCGTTTAGAGCCGGAAAGACGGGAGCGAGGTTGTAGTGATAACGGCGATATTGCGATATTATGATAAATTTAAATAAGCAGGGGTGCGCTGTTGACTTCTGGGGCGGGGGTTAATAATAAAGTTGTTGTAAATTGTGAATTGTGATAACGGCAGTCCGGGGACTGCAGGTGTAATCTGCCGCCTCAGGGTCTGTAGCGAAGTTTGCCTAAATCGTTAAATCCTGTTCAGAAACTTTACATACTGATAGATCTGTTTCGCCTCAGCGCTACCTTGAACACCTCATACGCTCCTCCTTTTCTTCATTATTTTTTCATTAAAACTTCCCGAGGCTCCGGATTTGAATGGAAAATGTTAGCCGGGAATTCAATTTATTTTCAATTATGACGACAGGGCCTGTGTTTGGATTTAATTGACACTTAACTCGGCAAGAGATCATTCCGGAAAATCAGGCGGAATTGCGGACCGACAACAAATAAAGCATAACAAACAATAATACCGCTGCCCCCCAATTATTTAATTAAATACAGGGTAATAGTTTCCTTGCGCCTCGGGGTAGGCAGCCAACTCTACACTAGCGATGCACTAGTGTAGTGAATGTTTATTGCAACCGAGTGCTAATCCAGTTGTCAATCTGGCAAAGGCGGCTAATGAAGTCTGATTCTGGTAGTGGATGTTGGGCGATAAATTTTGGGAAAAAGGGTCGTGTTGTTTTGACGTGCCGAGCCCTTCTAGTGGAGAAATGTATTTACTCGCGTCTCTTCTGCGCCCTCGTATAATTACATTTGGGCCTTTTCAGCGTTACGGTAATTACACGCTAATGAACTGAAATCAAAGCAAAATTAAACGAGTTGCGAAGAAACCCGCCGCCTCTTTGACAGGTGTACTTGTTAAAAGAAAAATAGGGATGTTGCCTAAAAAAATAAAATTGGACGCTAATTGCGAATTCAGGACGTTTACGTGAAAATTGGAATTCCAACAGTCAAATTGCAAAACATTAATATGAGTGCTGGGTCTCCGAACAGTGCCTATTACCTGACGTCAGGAATAATTAATGATGTGCTTTTATCTCAGCCATTCCCCAAATTGAGATGTCGTCATTTCTGTCGTGCCGGCATTACAAAATGAAGCGGCCATTTCCATCACCATTATACTTTGCAGTTCATTATTCATATAAAATTAATCTTTACGACTACTTGCCGTAATCGCAACTTGCTCCACCGCCACTTCTTAGGGGCATCGCGCAATTGGCCGCAAAAAGTCAGAGCGCGCCAAGCCAACACCACCTCACCTTTGTGTAAATCATTAGAAATTATTATTAATTATTAATTACACATAAAAAACGTCGTGCGTAGTATGTAACGATCTAACAAGAGTCTATCGAATCAAAACCTCATTAGTTGATATTGATATCTCTAATTAATATTAATATTTTTGATTGGCGAGATAAAGTTTAGGAACAAATATAATGCACACCAAATTAAACCATACATTCCTTGCACTGTCCACCAGAAAATTTAATGAGCATCAAAAAATTTAAATGAGCCATCAGACATCATTATACATCAGACAAGACGCACGCGAAAAAAGTTTTGTACAAGGTCAGTTCGGGGTCCTGCAATTTTTTTTTAAAGCACGATTAGAAATTACCACTAAAAGAAGTTTTACGTTTTACATAATGCAAGCAAATTACAGCAAAGCATTTATATATTACGGAAATCAATATCTTTTTTTGTGCAAACCACTTCTATTTTTACTCTTATTTTCCTTGCCCAGCACAACTACATCTATAATTTTGCATAAAATTATTTACCATTTGCACAACATTTTATTGCTTGTGTATTTTTGATCAACAAATAGTTTTTTTAGCTGCTAAATAATATAAGACACTGTCGAAAATTAAATATCTGGGTATTATGTTAGAATTAAATGCGGAATAAAATTTGGTGAACATTTGGTATTTATGGTCAACAAAAGTTATTTTGGCGAACAAAATATATAAGAGGCCAGCATTATGTCAATATTTGGTTGTCGCTTTAAGATTATGTATTTTCTTAATTTTGGTGAGCATTTAGTATTTTTGGGAAATAAAAGTATTTTTTTGTATGAAAATATTGGGTAAATTTGGTAGACTGTTAAATACGACCCATAAAGTTTTACGAAAACATTTTATTATTGATTGTGGACTCGTACCACGAGATGGCGTTGCCTCCTGTAACTCGCTATTTGCTTCAGGTTAAGGTTAGACCAGCACTAACATAGAAGATGGCGATGCTTGCTAAAACTCTCTAACTTTTCAAATCCAAGCATGTAGATGAAAGAAGAACTGAAAAAACCTAGTTTCGGCAAGATTATTCTTCACAGGATCATTTCTGCAGTATATCTTTGCAAACTCTCTATCCAAACGTAGAGTTTTTTTATTTGGTCAAAGTTAGGTTTGGCTGGGGGAGATCGTTCGAAATTTCGTCCGCGACAATCAAAATTTCTCTCTATTGTTAATAATCCCTCGCGCCGTCCTCCCGGCGCAACATATTGAAATGGATGAGGGGACAAAGAGAAGGGAAAATAAATAAGTAACCGGGGCCCGAAAGTAATCTGATTAGGGCGCAAATGGCGGATGCGCCGGGTGACAGCAACGCATAACGCGCGTAGGTGGATGTTAGGGAGGAAAATTCTAAATGAGCGCCGGGTTTGGAACCGTCGACACCTTAAGGGCGTTAGCGTGAAAAACAGTTTAATCTCAACGTTTTTGGACAACAAGGGCGAACAATTACGCCACGTGTATTGGCAAGCGCCATAAATCACCCCGTTAACATGACTTAAATCATTGTAATTACATCTAAGGTCTTACATTATTCCGTTCGAAGTCGTGAAAAAGCCGAGGTGTACCAAGATTTATAGCCGACAATAGAGTCTGCGATTGGTTTCAGCGGTTGCCAAAAACATTTCTCGCTCTAAGCATTAAGACTTGCTGGCTGGGGAGGGAACAAATTGCACAGAACACATTTGACGATGATTTAACACGAACGTCTGACGCCGTGAAAAGGATTTTGTTAAAATTGTTTTGTTAACGAACGTTATCTCGCCCCTTCTACCGCAGACAATTAAAATTCATACTTTCTTTTAATTAGTTAATTAGCGGTTGTTTAGTAGGTGGTAACGAAATTTTAACGAGTATTTAACTCGCGCCATTATTCCCGGACCTCGGCCGGCCTCACCGGCGAAATCTTTGGACTCCCGAAGAGGATTTGGGGCCGTTCCCGGAAATCTTCGACAAAGCCGGAAAAAGTGATAATTCCCGGTGGAAACACTCTTGTAAAGTTTTATGCGGGGCATAAATTTGATCAACGTTATTAGCATACGTTTATGAACTTTACAATCCGTAAACGAGTCGGCTATTCTCTGAGGCAGCTTGTTTCTCGCAATTGCCGTGCATTGTGCGAATGCAAAGCAGTCGCTGCTCTTCTTTATAAGCAAACTAAAAACTTTTCCTTAGCATAAGCATAAAGATGTTAGTATAATGAGGACGGATCAGGCCCCGCACATAAAAGAGTTCCGTATTTATTATTCACCTTCTTCCTTTTCGTTACGTGCTCCCGCTTCTTTTACGGCCTTTTCTGTTTAATTGGGAGTTCCTGGTCGTTCGAACGGGAATAAAATATAATGATAGCCGCAATTCGGAAGCTATTACGGTTATTGCCTACCAATTTCTAACAACTACCTAGCGGTTTAAATCCGGGATCCCAGGAGCGATCGACGCCTGCAACGGGAGCATTTGCGAATTTAAAGCTGCAACAAGAACCTCAACCAATCAAGGAAATTGGAAATTTTCCAATGGCCAAAATTTAATCTATAATTTAATGAAGAGACACTTGTATGTTCTAGTAATTGACCTGCATGCAGTACATAAATAGATTTCTTATAAAATTAGAGAAACCACTTATAATATTCAAACTCTTGGAACTTTTGAACGGGCAAACTTACATCAAATCCAAATACATCAAATTACTCCATTTCACCAAAGCTATCGAATGCTATATAAACAATAATCGTAAGTCTAATAATAAAGAAGTTGAAATTTGCAATTTAGGTCGATTTTGACAAAAGCTTTGAATTGAAACATTTGAACAATCATATCTTAAAAAGTACGGCTTCTACAGGGAAACTACGGTCAGATTCGTGTTAAGCGGTTCGAAATCTATGAGATTAAGTCATAAAATCAATGTAAAAAATTTCAATATTTTCGACTTTTTTTTTCTACCCCAATCGATAGAAATTCGAAAAATTTCTAAAATCGATATCGTTGCACCTAAAGGCTGGAAATAAGCATTTTCTCATGTAATCGGCATTCCTGAACACAAATCGGTAATAAATTCGACGCGAGAATAAATAGATTTCTTATAAAATTAAAAAAACCACTAAGTTTCGATTTCTTATAATATTCAAACTCTTGTAAATTTTGATCGGGCAGACTTACATCAAATTGAAATACATCAAATTTCTCCATTTTACAAAAGCTATCGAATGCTATATGAACAAAAATTGTAAGTCTAATAATAAAGAAGTTGAAATTTGCAATTTAGGTCGATTTTGACGATAATTTTGAATTGAAACATTCAAACGATCATATCTTAAAAAGTACGACTTGTACAGGGAAACCACGGTCAGATTCGTGTTAAGCGGTCCAAAATCTATAAGATTAAGTCATAAAATCGATGTAAAAATTTCAATATTTTCGACTTTCTATTTTTATTCGAAAAATTTCTAAAATCGACATCGTTGCACCTGAAGGTTGGAAATAAACGTTTTCTTATGTAATCGGTATTCCTGAACTCAAATCCGTAATCAATTCGACGCTAGAATACATAGTAAATTGATACACATCCATCTATTGTATGTTATTATGTCGATAATTACCTCTCTTTGTGTCTAATTTCCAATTTGGTCATTGCCAATATTAGATGTGACGACAACAAAATTAGGCAATTAGTAGCGCATTGTAATAGTATTAACTAAGCACAATTTTTAGTAAACCTCCCATATTGCCAATAATTAATGCAGGTGATAGATGCACCAAAGGCTGCATGTGATTGCTTCTTTCTGTCTTGTCCATGAGGTCTGGTCAACTTGGTACTTGCTAGGAATTCATTTTTTAGACAATCCAGTAGCCGGATCCTGGAAAAAGCGATTGCGACCGAGTCGCTTCTAAGCAACCGAAAACGGTTGCTTTGGATAGATATCAGCCGAGTCGCAATTGGTTAAACAGAGAGTTCCGAGAGGCTATCGCATTTTTTGGTGTGCCGAAGGTGCATCCCTATGAATGGCATTGGTAGATGACGGCTTAGGGGCTGGATTTTCAAATATTTTCAGGTACAAGTGGAAGGGTTATAGCCTCCGGCACCCAAGTTTACCTGTATTTGGTAGAAACCGTTTCTACAACTCCAAAGGTGCTGCTTTAAAAGCGATTCTTCGGATATTGCATATTTATCGTTATTTGGAGATTAACAAGAAGTTTTTAAATAATCTTTATCTTGTTGTTCATAATATGTACCAATATTATTACTTTTGTAGGTAAAATATAACAATTTTCATTTCCGAAACCACTTTTAAATGATCTCTAGATTATTTGAATTTCTTCATCAAAACGTGCTTGCAAATTTTACAAAATCTTAATGTCGACAAACATTTTAATTATTTCCTTGAATAAACGTTATATCCCAGTCAACTTGGACATTTGTAATTACATTCAGAAAAAATATCTGTAAACAAAAGTCCTAGATACAATCGTACCATAAAGTATGTTTCTATACCAAAATAATATCCTCCACAAATTTTGTTACATTTATAATAATTTGTTGGATTCATAATATACAGTAGCTTATATTCTAACTCTGTCAGATTGAAACGCAAGTTTGAATTCATACGCATATCTCAATTTTTGTATACATAGTGTCCCGGAATAACTGTTACAAACTTAAGAGGCGGATATAAAATCAAAAAATTAAACGGCTTTTCTTAATAAACATGTTCTCGAAAACGGTTGATAACGGAGGAAGAGTTCTTGAAAATTGTCGTAACTCTTGACTCTTATGATCAATTTTTCCGAATGTTTGCACATGTACTACTGAATTAAGTTATCATGTATCGTTGGTATCTATTTTGATGAAAATCGCACGGCACCGAAAAGTAGCCAATAGAAAAATAGAATTCGATGTCGTTTCTATGACAATGTAAAAATTTCCTGGAAATGTTTGCACCTTGCATGAAATTAATAAGTGGAAATTATTTCAGCCAATCAAAATCATTTATTTATTAATAATGACATCATAATGATATAATGGACCAATGTCTCTGTCGTTGCGATTTTCACTTATAATATCCCTCCTAGTAAGTGCATTGATTATTTTCGGAAATTTTATTCTCATGCATGTTCCACTCGAGCTAATTAATACGTTTTAAAAATGCATTCGAAAAAATAAAACTTGTGGTCCACGAGGTTTACGTTCACGATACTTAGGTTAGGTAGTTTGAAAATTCAGTCTTTTCACCTTAACAAATTGCTGAAAAGTGATTGGTTTCGCATTTTTGAAAAGATCCTCCCCTAAACCCCTTCCCTCCAAAGCGACCGAAATCGTAAAGATAGCGACTCGATCGCAATCGCTTTTTCCAGGATCTCTACACAGGGGTTTAGTTTTTAGGAAGTGTCTTCATAGAAAAGATTATCTAGCGCCCCATTCTTCATAAGCATACCTGCACCATTTTCACCCTCTTCACTCTTCCACTATTTTCTTATCATTTTCGTATCGCCGTTTATGCTTATTAAAATCCTTTTGTGCTCATTTTTTTTTCACTCAACTTTTGTTTGTAGGTGTCAAAAATTGTTGTACATAATCCAACGTTACTATTATTAGGTCAGAACTAAAATGAATCAAAAATGGTAGAGGCGCTGAGCGAGTTCCTTTCGACTATTCCTTTTGGTTGTTTACCTAGAGATTCACCGTCCAACCGCTTCCGGTCTTTCCGGCAATACGTACCGGACGTCACGTAATGCAATCCAGCAACGCGGCAATACGGGTATCGCTGCCCGAAGTGGTCGATTTGTATGTAGTTACGATATCTGGGGTGCGGAATTACGTGCATGTCGGTGCTTGGCGATTGTTGGGCTTTGAGAAAACTTCCGAATGAAATAGTTGCATAAACTCCAAGAAATATCGTTGGGAATTCCGGGGAGTCGGTTGATACAACGTGAAGGATGAGGACGAGCGTTCTTTGAGCGTTTTCAAGTTAAAAAACACTTTTGACGTTCGGAATTGATTCCGAAACGTGCCCGACAATAAACCCTTTTGGCAAGCATATTTCCGATGCTGAACACACTCATAAAAAGTTTAAAGGGCGAATCTCTCTTTCTGGTCGGGTCACTCCTCGCTCCGATTGCTCTTGTATTCTTGAAAGGCGCCACGTCGGATTTCGCGCTCACCTTTTGCTAGGTCCGGAAGAGCCGACCGTATAATGGCCGAAGTGGCAAGTTGTAACGCCCCTGGGAAACCCGTGTTATTCTCGTATGTATGCCACGTCAGCAACTCCAGGCGCCGGATCACTAGATTACAATATGTTCCGGGACCACTCCACCTGTCAGTGGCAGCGGAGAGCCCGATACTTTGTTGCCTATTGTATTGTCACGAATGACGGCTTTAAGTGCTAAAGCGGCGAGGCTGGCACTATGTTGAATTTACACCTGTATTGTGTTTATTTCGGTGTAGGCCGACGCTCGGTTTGCCACCGGAAGATCCTTGAATTGTGGCTATGACGGAGGCTAACGAAGTTTGATGGGTTGCGATGAGGAATTGGCCCATTGTTCAAACATACGCCGCTTCTTCACACGCAGCACCTCCAAATCTGTACCAGCCAACAAAATTATTCACGTGCGACGTCAATTAATCGCAAATCCCCCATTTCGTTCTTGAGCCCCGACCACAGGACTAAAACAGCAACAATTATACGGACGCCCATCCACCTCGGGGAAGCAAAAGACTTACCAACAAATATTCAGCCAGTTACTTCTTTAAACTAAATTAAATTTTTTTAACATTAACGTTTTCAAGCTGACCGCTTCTGTCAAATTTGAAGTAGTTAGCTGCGATTCTCACGCGCATGTGCGATGAGGGTAAAAGAACAATTGCTTGATTTGTAAAATGTCGTAATAGTGAGCGTCGCTTTTGCTGGTGTTTTGCGAAGTTTTAGTGTTTCTCCTCAATTTATTAACCCTCGCTATCCTACAATCAAGTCAGTGTCAATTTCCACAACTTTCTATAACGGTATCTCAATTCCAAGTACCTTAAAAACATTAAAATAAATCTTTTTAGTTCTAATGTCAAAAACTCTTAATTCTAACCCCCTCCCATCGTCTGTCATTTGAGGCTTGTAACAAAATCTTTGAGAATTAGGTAGTGTTTTAGAAAATTTTGAAGTTTTTGTGAAAGTTTCTCCGCATCTTTACTTCTGCAAGACGATTCTGGATCCAATGTTAAGCACGTAAGTGTCAATCAAGATTATCAACGCAAACATGATTCCTCGCCGTAGAAATAAGTTATGAGGATGTTAGAGGTCTGAAGGCTCTATCTCTAGTCAGGAGTTTCACAAACTAATAGGGATTTATGGATTAAGTAAATTTTGGCACCAATGGTAAAGATTCCGGAGTTTTACTGATTTAATAACCTCACTTAGTTCATTAATTTTTTCAAGCTCGCCGCTCCTGGCAAATTTGAAGTAGATAGTTGGCTGTGATTCTCACGTGAGGTAAAACAATTGCTTGACTTGACAATAATTGAAATGTAAAATTGCTCGTCGTTTTTTTGATTCTTGTCGATGTTTTGCAAATTTTCAGTGTTCCTCCTCAATGTATTGACTCTCCCAACCCTAAATTGCACGTTACAATTAATCGAGGGGTAAACCGCTGGCCTTAAACTGTACACCATAATTCCTTTTCATAAAAATAATCCCCACAATTCATCAATAATTTCCTTATTTTGTAATAATTCCCCAGAACTCTTGAAAACCCTCGGAATTCCTCCACATCTTCCATAATTCTTCCAGAATTCTTGATAATTCCTTATTAATTTCCATAATTCATGTAGAATTACAGAGAATTATTAGGAATTTGTCACGTTTTGTCAGTAATGAAAATTAAATGCGTTCTAAAGTTATCTAAAGTAATTTATTTATACCCAAGAGCAAATTAAGAACAATATTCGGAGAACAAAAATTAAAAAACAAAAATTTGAGTATTGAAGCAAAAATTAAATACAATTTATCTCAATTTTCATTCATTTTCATGTGTTCATACGTTTAGGAAATTTTCTCGAACGTATCATCATCCAACTCAAATGGTTCGACGTCTGTTGCAAATTTTATTGGGCCATAGAATATATACTGACGTTCAACAATCGCAATGTCCCGTTTAATTTTTGGTCACGCAAACCTCATATTCTGCTTCCTATCCTTCTGTAAGAACTTAATTTTGAAAATTTTACCTGACGCCTCCCCGTGAATAATTTCCACAATTTTGCCAAAATACCACCGTTCTTAGTAGTAAACTGCATAAAATCTCTTGCAGTCAATAACTACTCTTTTGGTCTCAATTTGGGTAATTTGCGTTTCAACTTTCTTTTTTAAAGGTGCCCCACTGAGTACATGATTTACCCCATCCTCAACATTGTCCGACAAGTAACTAGGTACTTCGTTATCTACATAATCAGAAAATGTCTCAGTGTCCGTACTATCGGCATATGTAACATGGGTATCAATCAGCTTCTGATGATTCAGAATCATCTAACGTTTCATTTTTTAATAATTTTTTATATTTAGCGCTCCGACTTGATTTGTAATTTTTGGTGCATTTTACCTTGCCCTTGTACTTATATGACTTTGAGCATGACTTACACTGTAACTTCTTCTGCGATGCTTTGGTGTTATTAACGAATCTTCGTAGTCGATCTGTGCTGACCCTACCTTTTGTTTCTCCCAAGAGCCAGCATAACAAAGATTTTTTAATAACAACCGACTTCCCACCTCTGCGCATGCCTCTGCGCATGAGCAAAGGTCAGTAGTTTTGCAGCAAGAAAAAATAAATCTCATGTAATTCCTGCAACATCTTTAATGAATCCCTGTAATTTCAAATAAATCCCCATAATTCCGGATAATTCCCATTAACTTCCAATAAATCCTACTAAGTAAAAATAAATCCCCGAAATTCCTGTAATTCCTGGATGGTGTACACAATAATTCCTCAGCGGTTTACCCCTTGCAATTAATAAGAGCCAACTTTGATAATTTTTAATTTTGATTTTCTCTTACAGGCCATCCAGTGAGCAGTGCAATGGGTAAGTCAGATTTATAACAACGAAGAGGAACGAAAGATGGCGGTCCCCAAATTTTCCTGTTATTTTCAATTGATGAAGAATTTGTGCTTGCGTCTCAGAAGAAAACATCAAATGACCTGCCAATACGTGGGCGTAAAACTGTTGTTTTCGTAGTAGGTACTTATTACTTTTATTATCTTTGACTGATTGCCGCTTAAATTTATACTTTTCGCGTTGCAGTAATTTTTATTATTAGTGACACTCATGTCGTCTTGTACTGGAGCTTAGTTGCACACAATGCGGAATTGCGCGATTGTCCGGCGTTGTCAAAAATAATTGACTGTAGAAGTTTTGTGTTGTCCGCCATGTCCGCTGTAACTGCCAGAGGAAGTCCGGCGAGGGCGTAAAAACTCCATAACCTCGCATTACAAACAAACGAGTTTCTCCCCAAAAAGTTCGCTTCAAAAGTGTCAGCGCGTATTAGCTTTAGTATCCCTGAAAATATAAGCTCGTTCGTTTCGAGGACGTCTACAAAATGGATATGTTAAAGAGCATGAATATTTCACTAAAATGCAGGGCGCGCGTTAACGAGCCGAGTGGGGGCCTTTACGGCCGTGCTGATGCCTTTTTAAAACAGAACCGCCCCACCGACAAATACGCAAATTGTACGTGTGGTAATGGCGATAGAATAGTTGACCAAAGGTCAGACGCGACCGGGACTCGAACCCTTTGAACCGGCCCGTTCGTCTGGAAGTTTGACCACTTCAATTGAAATACTCCTGTTGAAGCAATGGTCATGCAAATACCTTTCGACAAACATTTACACAGTTAGTTAAACAGTAACAAAATGGCATATTATAGGCGATTCATGCCCTCGAATTGGTGGTTTGGAGATCTAACAGTTATCGATTTCAATTAATAAATGTATGTATGCGCCCAACACCGGGTTAAAAGGGGGCGGTTAAAAATTTAACATATGCGGATCAAACTCCGAAGTTGTGAAACTTTGATCGTTCCCTCAGGTCTATTGATTTCATTAAAACGTTAAATTCATGCCGATTGCATTAGCGCGAATAATTTCGGGAAGTTGCCGGAGTTTCCCGGCCCAAGTTTCCACATTTCTATTAAAATGAGAGCTCGAGACGAATACATGGAAATCCTTGCCCGACTCGAATCGCACATTACGAAGAACACTAGAGAAGAACAGGTAATTTCTAGGATATTATGGACCAGCTGCAACTTGTCGAACTAATTCATTCACTCTTCCTTCTTCGTTATCCAATCCCGAGCTTTGGTTGGAGCAAAGAGGGCGCGAACAAAATTTTACCCCGAACGCGAGACGCACTCATTTCAATTATCCGGCCTTTGCCAAATCTCCCAAATCTTCTAACGCTAATCAGAATTGGTGATTGAAATCACCATTATTGTCAAATATCCAGTTGTCCAGTCTCTAATTGCAGTCACCTCCGGTTGTTTCCGTGTAAAATTCTATTTTATTAATTATCTATCTATGTTAGTGAGAATTTGTCTCAGTGGTGGCTCAGTTTGGTGGGAAAATGTCTGTGCAAATTTTTACTTCTTTAGTCAAAGTGGCCTTCGTGCAGCTGCTAGGATAGACAAGCCGTCGAGTGATGAATGGCCAAAAATTGCCTTCATCAAGTTACCCCTCAAGAATTGTCGTAATTGTCGCTTTGCTTTAAACTAATTGCTGTTGTTCTTGACACGATAATGATTAAACTTTTGATTCGTGATGTACTTTAAAGAGGACGAGATGTACTTACAAAGCGTGATAAATGGTTAAAATTTATTTTCAACTATACCAACTCGGAAAGAATGCTCCAACGTTCCTAGAAGCTAATAACCAACAAAGGAGTTGTCTTTCGCGCCCTAAATCCTAAGCTTTCGGCCCGTTCCCTCCTGCCTTCTCTCGTGAGCCGAAAATTAAAATTTGGGCCTGGAAAAGTTGTTCCGACAAAAGCTTGCACAGAACAAAGGTTTTTCAGTCAATAAAATCAAGATAAACACAAAGCAGCCCTCGTCTTTCATTTGAAAATTAATAAATAGGGCCATTAATTAATAATTGCGAGGTAATCCGAAGCAAATTAAATCGACATTCATTTCGCATCGAAAACTCGGCCTCCGGAGACGACAAGCATTTCGATGTAATTGAAGACATCGGGCATTAAGAAAGGGCGATAAAATTTTAATTAAAGTGCTTCCCATTAAAAACTGCGATGCTTTCTATAAAATTTTATTCGTGCAGCGATCACGACTGGGAAATTACCGAGCTGGAAATGGGCGATTGAAAGAAATGTGGTGACTATTTTTAACTTTTATTATTTTCGCTTTAACAAATAAAAGTATCAACAAATCACAAACCTTTATGTTTAGGGGATTAATGATAATAATACCTTATGTATCACAGCAATTACAAAGTTATTCCTTGAATAAAGTATACAACCAAAGTGACGACCAACATTTAAGATACGATATGAATATTTGATTTGTCGTTATGAGGTAAACGGATGTCTAAAATATCTCGGAAAATCAACCGAAGGGCTCGGGGCGGTAGGAAAAATAACCTCGTCGAACGGTTTTGTATGGAATCAATAAGTTGAGGAGATCAGTCTGCATTACGAGTAGCTCGGGTTTGAGTGTGCACGTCACAAAAACACGGATCACAATCGAACCCAAATTTTAAGCTTCCAGCTTCGATCCACATAGTTATATGAGCGAGAACGTCGTTTAAGAGATTTCACTTTCAACATTCCACGGACTTAGACCTTGAGCCTCAGACAACAAGGAGTAGGTTTCTGCACCAAAGTTAATTAATTGACATAGAAATCTTTTTATGTTAAATTTTTGTCTAAAGAGCTGATTTACATTTTCGCTAAGTTGATAGACGTTTCTAGAATCCAAGTCAAGGTTGTTCTTGGAGAAGATTTCTTGCCGCAGCCACGTTCCTTGAGAGAAATTGACTTCGGTCCTAATGTTAGAAAAAAAGTTATGTCTTGGCCCAAACGATCAGATTTACTAGAGACACTTAAAAACAGTACATTTTTACTTGAACGGCTTGAATTGAAATTTTTTGCGATTAACAAGTGCGAAAAAGAACCATACTTTTTTTGTTGTTTTACAAATTAACAGTAGGAAGACGGCTAAAGGAGCCTCCTGTGTTCCCCAAGACAAGACCTAGTCTAGTTTGATCGGGGTCGCTTTGATTTCCGCCACTTTGATTCCGATCTCGTAATGCAGCCCGTCCCTTGGCCAAGGGTGCCCTAGGGGAGTTTTAGAATATCCTCGGGTCGGAGCTCATCCCCCGTCATACCGCGCTGCCCGAATAGCTCAACGTGTTCGCCCTCTTATTCCCAAAATCGGAGAAGCCGGTGTCCGGCGTTTGGAAAGTCTCGATCTTGACGCACTTCTTGCGCGCCCTTTGATGCTGCAAAGTCTTACTTTTCGAACAATACCCACTGGAACTGTTCGAACTCGAGCTTCCAATCTCCGCCACCCCCAGAAATCCTTGATGCAACGTCGCCCCCGGATGCGGCATCGTCCCGTACTTGTTGGCCGGCAGATTCGAGTACGTCGGCACCGGCGCCGTCGAATGGTTCTTGATAGTGATAGGGATGGTTTGACCGGCCAACGAATTCGCTCCTCCATAGTTCTGTTCGATAACACCAGAAATTAAAGCACTAGTGTTCAAATCGGTCACCGCGAACTCCACACACTTGTTGGTGGTGCACACGTCTGGTGGTGTTTTGTTGAGAAGAGGACCGCATTCGGTCTCGTATTTGGGACGGTCTGTAGCTATGGCGTCGTATTGTTGACGAGGTGGTGGACCGGCGTGACGCACCAGGTATTCGCTGGAGAGACGCTGGTGTTCCCGGAGTTTACGTTCGGCTCCCGGGACCATCTCGCGCACCTGAAACGTTACAGAACGGATGAGGGGTTTGGGGATGATGGTGGTGGTGGCGCCGCCACTACCGACAACGCATTCAGAAACGTTTAAGTTGTAAAGAAATCGCGCCGGGTGGCGGTGTATCGAATGATTAAGTAAAACATTCCGGATGGAGACGGTTCAA
Organism: Schizotus pectinicornis; assembly: GCA_951805265.1. Classification (NCBI taxonomy): domain Eukaryota; kingdom Metazoa; phylum Arthropoda; class Insecta; order Coleoptera; family Pyrochroidae; genus Schizotus; species Schizotus pectinicornis. Next base: position 21,003,162 of record OX638203.1, read on the forward strand.
AAGAACGGTGTCGAGGGAGGGCGTTGCGCTGGGCTATTAAATATTAACGCTTCTGAAAACGTTTAGAAAGCGTGCAAATTTTCCCGCTTGGGGACATTCATTTGAGCCGGCGAACAATCTGCGAGAGTGACGAAAGCAAACGAGGTGTTGCAGTCAACCAGATAGCTCTTAAGGTGACGTAGTCGCTGCTATATGAAAAGTAGACTGAATAAGATTAAAAAATTTAAGAAATATTTACTCTGTGTGGCTCATAAAGTTTTAAATAAATAGTTGCTCAAATACAAGAACAAACTGTAAAGATTGAAAGGTAACAAAAAATAATCAAAAAGTGTCAACTATTTTCAAAGTGTATGAAATTTTTCCAAATTTAAAAAATTTGTAAATTTTGAATCAACAAATCAAATTACATTAATCAAGTTTTTCCGTTAATCGGAAGTTAGCGTTATACTATTTTTAATTTGGCTGTGCACAAGTGACAAGTCATGAAGAAATTAATAGGTATCAATTATTGTAACACATTAAAACTGAATCTATAGCAGGATGATGTTTCTAAATAAATACTTTCAGAAGGCCAAATTTAATGAATTATTTGAAATGCAATATTATGGAGAAGTGTATTTTTGCCAGTGCAATGACGAGAGTAAAAGAAAACATTTGAGCTAGAATAATGCTCCGCTTGGAATTAACTTTAATTGTATTTGTTAGTAGTGCAAATTTTGCTCCGGCAACGTTAATTTCCATTGTTATTAATTGCAAACGCCCACGGAACGGCGACTGGCGGAGAGCGATCACCGTTTCTTCCTTTTTAAAGCGCATTTAAACTTTTGCAATTAAAATTTCATGGCTGCCGTAACTCGCCTTTAAGAAGTGCATCCCTTACGTCACTGGCGTAATTTTTCCCCCGGACTATACGTACCGAGGGGGTCTCAATTAACGACGGAATAAATGACGTTACCGCGTTTCCTCCGAGTAAATAAGACGGAATGAAATAAAAACCCACCATTTCATCGACTGAAGGAAATCTGTTTAGATATCCGGAAAGAGAGAAGGCCGCCGCCATTTTGGTCATAATAAAAGCTGCTCCCGCAGTGAAGAAACACCATCCGTAACGGTAGTCGTAGACGGGGCCGGAGGGGGGCTCCTTGTGATATTGTGTTATTTCCATCAGAGTGTCTGACAGAGCAGATGCAAAAACCACCAGACCCGTTCCCAAAGAAAGCCCTGAAACAAAAAGATTATCTGGCTGTAGAATGAGGCGATGTCATAGTCGGAAACAATACGACGAATGCCGTGCGCAGTATTTCTAAAGGAAATTTCAGACTACACAGGAATGTTTTCGAATAGTTTCGCAGTAATTTGTTAGGGTTCCTTTAACGCGGAGTTAAGATATCTTTAGTAGGATGTAAACTAATTAATCACTTGACGAAATTGCGGCGGCTCCTGTATTGTGTTTTTACCCGCAACTGCATTCAACGGGGGTTTTATTGTTGAAACTTCGGCAAAGACCGAAAGGTTTCAAGTCCGCCGGACAAATCGCCGAGAACCAGGACAGCAACATCCTGCAATATAAGAACGAACCGAAAAAATCAATCAAAATAACTTCATCGCGCATGTAGCTGAAATATTAACGCGAGATTTCCGCAAGTTTCACATTACCCGAAACAGCAACATTTCAGCAACTCCGATAACTTTTCGGAAGATTTTCTGACACAGACGCAAGATTCGTCAAGTTAACCCAAGTTAACTAACGCAATTTTGGCGTTGTGACACAGACTGCCAAGGCCCTCGCATCCATAAATGAGCAGCAGCTTTCGTGCCAACCAGCAATTTAATATTTTAGCAAAATTTTCTAAGTTATATCGTCCTCTTAGAATGTTAACTGTTTTCTTGTTATATCTGTATAAAGTTCGACTTTCAATGATCTCCTTCATTTCTAAATCTAATACTTGAGCAACTTTAGAATTAATTTCAAAAATTAATTGCTTGCTTCTGGGGGTGTCCGGCCACACCCCATAAGGTGATTTTAGCCACGACCAAACCGACTGCCATATTTTTCCATCCCTAGTCAAGGAACGACCGACATGGATTAATTTCCAAAGAGATATTGGTTTCGCGGCCGCCTTTCCGTTAACTCTGCGAAAAATCCCGCTTTCGACTCTTAAAAAGTGGTTGTCCAAATCCGCTCCTGTAACTTCGAGCATTTATGTCCGATCATGCGGTATAAAATTTTGACGTCAGCGACGTAAAGCTCTGGCTGTCGCCCCCAAAACGACGTCCTAAAAATAGTTTCTGCAAATAACGCCCTAGTGACGTGACGGCTATGGATCGGCCATCCGATATTATCGCATGTTAAAATTCGAGAGTAGTTTTTGTCTAGTAATTTAGCTGTTGTCATCCTGCATCATACATCTTGTGCTGTCAAACGTGAAAGCTTTTTTTATATTTCGTAGCATGCTCCGCGCCGTACGTGTACAGAAAGCTGAAGTGAATAACGAGTAAAGAGCTTTCGCAGCTTTTTTACCAAATCTATTTGCCGCAAAAAAATAAATAGGGCGACAATCCTGTAATGCAGCCGGCTTCTATCGGGACACGAAGAGACGTACGAAAACGAATTACGCTACTTATCGCGACGTTACGCGAAAACATCACAACCCTTTGTTGGGGCAATTGCTATTGACGTGATCAAATCGTGCGTATTCGAATGAATCCGTCACTTTAACGGGTTATTTTAATTGCCGGCGCTGACGCAAAGGTAAATGTTTAACTGGCCATTTAACGCATTAGTTTGCATTATAAATCACAAAGTACGGCTGACCGTTTAATTTGCAGTTTCCGACTCACAAAATACGGAATTTCAATAAAATTGACCGAACGCGACGTGTTCTCCTGATCAGGATTGATCAGCAAAAGAAATTTTTCAAAAAAAGAAATAAAACCTTTTGGCAAACTTTTGCAAGTTTTATCTAAACGACAATGACCCATAATCAACAATATCTTTAAGTGATATAATTTTTTTTAACTCCAAAGAACGTTACTAGGTCGTGAATGGTAGTTTCATAATAGCCAACATTAAAAACATCAAAAAAAATTAAACAAACAAGCGGTTTATCGGTTTTTGATTTGTTACATATTTGCTTTTGCTGTTGCTTAATTGAATCGAAGCAGCTTAGTGTTAAGTCTTTGGATAATTAAAACTTTATTGAACAGTTATAACAAGGACTCGACAATTAACAACGCGTAATCGCCTCTTGTACGTCGGTGGTCTCGTTGACTCTGCTCTCTCGTCGTCGTCTCTCGCCCAGATCCGCGCCGGTCACTCTCGCCCTCTTTCGCCAGGGCTCGGGCGGGAGTCACCTGTTCCCGTGATCTGAGGAACCCCAGCCTCATGGTTGTTCCCAATAGTCGGCCATCCTGACCAGGGATTTGTCCTCAAATGCCAACTCTGAAATTGAATAACAGTCAGTACTTTCAAAGAAATTGAGGCGGAGTTTTTTTTTTTTTAAATTTCGAAGGGTTTTTCTTTCGAATATTATGAATTATGGCTCCTTGATTTATGTCGTGGATTCACTTGACTCGAAGATATGTAATTAACTCGAAGATTTACTCGGACATCAACAATGATCTCGAAGATTTACTCGGAGATCAACAATTAGCTCGAAGATTTACTCGGAGATCAACAATTAGCTCGACGATTTACTCGGAGATCAACAATTAGCTCGAAGATTTACTCGGAGATCAACAATTAGCTCGAAGATTTACTCGAAGATCAACAATTAGCTCGAAGATTTACTCGGAGATCAACAATTAGCTCGAAGATTTACTCGAAGATCAACAATTAGCTCGAAGATTTACTCGGAGATCAACAATTAGCTCGAAGATTTACTCGGAGATCAACAATTAGCTCGAAGATTTACTCGAAGATCAACAATTAGCTCGAAGATTTACTCGAAGATCAACAATTAGCTCGAAGATTTACTCGGAGATCAACAATTAGCTCGAAGATTTACTCGGAGATCAACAATTAGCTCGAAGATTTACTCGGAGATCAACAATTAGCTCGAAGATTTACTCGGAGATCAACAATTAGCTCGAAGATTTACTCGAAGATCAACAATTAGCTCGAAGATTTACTCGAAGATCAACAATTAGCTCGAAGATTTACTCGGAGATCAACAATTAGCTCGAAGATTTACTCGAAGATCAACAATTAGCTCGAAGATTTACTCGGAGATCAACAATTAGCTCGAAGATTTACTCGGAGATCAACAATTAGCTCGAAGATTTACTCGAAGATCAACAATTAGCTCGAAGATTTACTCGGAGATCAACAATTAGCTCGAAGATTTATGCTTAAACAAAAACGAAGTGAGTGCTTATCTTACCAGGCGTCGAGGTCTGTACGAGGAGTAAAGGGCTTCAAATGTTCGACGCAGATGATGCCTTGGTAACGACGTTGGGTCCGGTCGGAGCCAATTTCTTCTTGAACTCGATAACGGTCGTTTGTCAGGACTTCTGCGATGTTGAATGGGCCTTTAAATTTCGGGCGAAGTTTCTTGCTATTTCCGTCCGCAGGTTGATTTGTGATTTGTACCAACACTTTATCCCCGACTTTGTACTGCGGAGCTGCAATTCGCTTCCGATTAAAATGCGCATTTTGGGCTTGGCGGTTTTGTTCGAGGTTATACGTGACTTGCTCCCGAAGGCGAGTAACATCAATAGTAGGTGTTTCATAAACAGATTGGACAAAGCGGTCCCCTTCTGTAGCCAACTTGGTACCAAAGAAAACTTCGCTCGGTACTGCTTTTGTCGTGGTATTTATAGTGGAGTTGATTCCCAGCTGAATTTTAGGAATATTGACGTCCCATTCATCGGTGCTCATCTTTGCTCCCATGGAGTTTACGGCGTCAAGAATCGTGCGGTTGAATCGCTCGACTTGTCCATTTGCGCGAGGCATGGCGACGGCCGTAGTGTGATGAAAAATGCCATTTCGGCTACAATACTCCCGAAGTTTCTTGGACACGAAAGCTTTTCCGAGGTCAGAAATTATTCGTCGTGGGGAACCAAAAATTGCTTGTAGTTTCTTTAGCTCTCGAATAACCGGCGTTGCCTTTGTACTAGGCGTGGGGCGGATAAAAGTAAATTTCGAGAAGGCATCAACTATTACCAGTAAATATTTGTTTTTCTTTTTGGTCGTGATGAATGGACCGACGTGATCTAAATGGAGAGTATGATACGGTCGTGCATGTTTTGGAATTGAAAATAGAAAACCCTGCTTTTTCCCACTTTTATTTTTGTAATATTGGCAATTTAGGCATGATTCAATATATTTTTTTGTAAAATTTCTCATCCGCGGGAACCAGTATCTGTCTTGCAAGCGATGCAAAGTCTTTTCAACCGAGAAATGACCCAATTCGTCGTGGTTTGCCTGAAGGATTTGCCATCTACAGTTCTTAGGGACAACCCAGCGACGACCTCGATTTGTTAATTTAAACAAACGTCCTGCTCTTACATCAAAGGTATTAAATAATTCTTTATTTTCCTCCCTATCGCCTGACATGATTATATTTTTAATCTTCATAAGTTCGGGGTCCCTACTCTGAACTGTTGTTAACCAGTCGCCGTCTGAGATGAACATTACCGTCTCTTGGGTTTCAGCCGCGGGATTAGGCGGTGGGTTACGGCTCAGGGCATCAACATGATGCATTTGGGTCCCTGACTTGTGGATTATATTAAATTTAAATTCCTGTAAATACAAGACCCACCGACCAATACGGGGACTGACGTCTTTTTTGGTGATGGTACTGCGCACCGCGGTACAATCGGTTTTAATGGTAAACTCGACATTGAGGAGATAGCTTCGAAATTTGCGCGTACACTCGATTACCGCCAAAAGCTCGAGCTCGAAGGAATGGTATTTCTTTTCTATCACGGTCGTTTGCCGACTATAAAAAGCAACGGGTTGTTCGCCCTTTCCTGTTAACTGTATCAAAATACCACCGAGACCGTCGCGACTAGCGTCAGTATACAAAATCGTTGGTAGGTTAGGGTCAAAAATTATTAAAATTGGTTGATTCGTAATTAGGTTTTTGAAATAGTTTACTGTTTCGGTGTGCTTATCTTCCCAAACCCATTTTGCGTCCTTTTTCAGCAACTGCGTCAGAATACTCGCTTTATTTGCAAATTTGTATATGAATTTCTTGAAGTAACTGACCAAGCCAAGAAATTGACGCAACTGATGAACCGTGCGTGGTACGGGAAAGTCCCTGACAGCCTGTAATTTGTGAGTTCCCGGACGAATTCCATTTTCATCTATTTCGTAGCCCAGAAAAGTTATTTTCGTTTGCAGAAATTTGCATTTAGATAATTTCAAAGTTGCATTGTTTTGCTTAAGAATTTTGAACACGTCCGCTAAAATTTTTAGCCCCTCTTCTTCAGTTTTTGTGGCGATTAAAATATCATCTAAGTAAATGATAATTTTGTCAAACCGTAAATTCTTAAACATAGTGTGCATAACCCTTTGAAAAATTGCGGGGGCGTTAACTAACCCGAAGGGCATCCGCAAATATTCGAACTGCCCGTCCGGTGTTACAAAGGCGGTTTTCTTAACTGCGTCGGGAGCGAGGGCAATTTGGTGATACCCAGACGCAAAATCCAGGCTCGTGAAGTACCGGCATCCTTTGAGGCGGTCGATAAGGTCGTCGATACGCGGCAGAGGGTACCGGTCCTTGATAGTGATTGAATTTAGAGCGCGATAGTCGACGCAAAGACGTTTGTCTCCATCTGGTTTGTTAACAAGTATTATCGGACTCGCGTAGGGTGAACAGCTTTCTTGGATTACGCCAGCTTGTGTTAATTCAACAATTTTGCATCGCACAATCTTTCGGTCGCTTTCTGAAAGGCGATATGGGTTACGGGAAATCGGGGCTTTCGAGGTCAAGTTTATTTCCATGGGAACACAGTTAATCTTACCTAATTGTATTGGTGACGCATGAAAACAATCGCGATAACTTTGGGTTAAGTTTTCAATGGTATTTATTTTCAGGGGTTCTTTGGGGTCCCTATTCTTTTGAGCTGATGTAAAGTTTAGATGGCTGCCTTCCCGATAATAATTGACATTAGGATGCTCGGTAAAGTTTCGACCAATTAAACAGGGTGCGTCACCCAAAAGAGCGTCTTCGATGACGTAGAATCGGCACGGTAAACTAACTTCATCGATGGTTACAGTGGTGTCGATTGCTTCGGAGATATCAATTCCTGCTCCTAAAAATCCGGTCAGGGATACCGACCTGCCCAAATTGAACACGTTCCGAAGAAGATTAAGCTCCCGTAAGACGCTTACCTCAATTATAGAGCAGTCGCTCCCGAAATCTATAAAAGCCGTTGAAACCTTTTGTTTGTTAATTTGGATAGACTTAAAAAATTTATTTCGTGGTGAGCTGTCGATTTTATTTATTTGTTTTGACTCCGACGATTTCATACGTTTGAAACAATTGATGGCGTAGTGTCCTGGGCTTTTACAGTAAGAGCACACAGTCGCGTTCTGTTTAGCAAAACAATTTTGTTTTTTGTGGCCTGGCCTACCGCAGTTAAAACATTTAACGACTTTGTGTTCCTCGCCCGACCTTGAGACAGTATTGGTTGGGTTGGTTTTCGGCACGTCCGGTCTGCAGTCCCGCAAGTATCCAGCGAGCACGTTCAAGTCGCGGGTATTTGACGCCGTTACCGCTGATGCAATTGCAGGGTCGTCGATGGCCCCCAACAGAAGAGAAATTTTATCCTCCACCGAAAAATTTACTCGCAGCTTATCTATTATTGCCAAATGCTCGAAATAAAAAGAATAAAGAGATTCCCCTGTTTTGGGGCGGTGATTTGCAACATCCATAAAAAGCCTATACGTATTTTTTTTAACTTGGAAAGTGGGTAAAAGAATTTCTTTCCATTGCTCCCACGACAGAGTGGCCCACCCTACTTGGGTTTTAGTAAAACTTTTATACCAACTTGCCGCCGTCTCCTTTAGTTTATTTAAAGCCTGGAGTTTTGTAAAATTATCATCCCAACTAAAACAGCGTGCATTTTCGTCGATGATATCAATCCATTCCGTTACGTTATCAATTTTCGGATCGAATTCCGGAATAATATTAAGCAACATTGAATCTGGCTGATGCCCGCGAAAAATGTTGGTACTCACGGCGCTACCACTTGACCCTTCTCGATGTTTACTATGACCCCGACGGTTTTTGAGAAATGCTGCCTTAGGCCGGGGTGATTTAGACACCGACGTGGAAGACGTCGAAGAAGGAGACGACGAAGGGCTTCGTCGCTTTCGGTGATGAGCACGATGTTTCCGTTTTGGTTTAGTTGAAGGGGTACGACTCGGTGACGTAGATGAAGTCGAAGAGCTTGAGGACACCCTCCGTGCTTTCCTTCTTGGCATGCTTTTTGCCTCGCTGACCACCACACTAACAGTTTTTGGAACACACCAACAGTTTTTGGGACACCGCTGTTGCGTCAGCGCGACCCGGAAAATTATCGTTTTCGTCTTCTTTTTCCGTGCTTAATGTTTTTTTTTTGCCCGGACGAGGTTAGATCCCACTTCTGATGTTAAGTCTTTGGATAATTAAAACTTTATTGAACAGTTATAACAAGGACTCGACAATTAACAACGCGTAATCGCCTCTTGTACGTCGGTGGTCTCGTTGACTCTGCTCTCTCGTCGTCGTCTCTCGCCCAGATCCGCGCCGGTCACTCTCGCCCTCTTTCGCCAGGGCTCGGGCGGGAGTCACCTGTTCCCGTGATCTGAGGAACCCCAGCCTCATGGTTGTTCCCAATATTAGTTACGTCAACGTAAATTTCGTTGCAAAGATTGCTTAATTATTTAAATAATTACTGAATTAAAAGTGCGGCAGTTTAAAGATAAACCGATTTGTACAATGGGCTTTGGGGTCGCTAATGACGTAGTTAGGTGAGTCGCTATTTTTTTCGCTGACGCCTATTCTCTGTTCTAATTGCTTCGTCGGCTGCGTTCGTAGGCACAATCTGAAAACGTGAATGCTTTTCTCTCGAATCCGGACTTTGTTCTCGTCCGAGATTATTTTGTTGCTAAATATGCAGATTTTATTGAAATTTTCGCGGAGCCGCTAACGACCAAATTGTTCTCGAAACGAAATTTTCTTTTCAATTAGTTATTCAGAAAAATTTAAAGTTCGCGTATCAGCTCGGTTTTAAGTTAAATCAACAAATGACAGCGTGGCAGAAGCTGGCGTCAAAGGATGCTACGCCCCTGGATTGTTATCATTCGATTTAGGGAATTTGAATCGGTGTTACAGGGCCAGGAGAATTGAGCTCTCTGTAATAACAATAAACCGTTTAAAAGATAAGGAGAAAAGGCAAAACCGACTAGGGAATCAAGTAAGTAGGATAAGGGAGATGTAGGTGTGCTGGAGGAGTACAGGGGTGGCGGTTAGAAGCGGAAAAAGACTTTGTAATGATATTTTTGCCATTTTCAATAGTCAACTTAGTCTTTTGAAATCTTCTCGAAACGAAACCATTGTTTCATACCTACAATTATTAAGCATCCAAGTTTCCGGGACAAGAATCAAAATCCGTTGAATTTTCGAATCAAAATTAACATCTTTTGAGTTTTTTATATTAAATGTCGAAAATTTTGAAACTCTCAATTAGCTTGTGAGTTTAGCGTTTAAATTTTGGAATGGAAATGAACTGGTAGAAATGGGGTAAATTTGCGCCCCGTCTCCCGGCCGTGAGCAATTGCCGTTTGTCTTCGGTCCGGCGACTTGCGACATGATCCAGATTGCGGCCCCGCCGGGTCCCGCCCACCTATCCCTCGGGTCATAGTTTTTGTCATAAAGGGCTCATCGGCGATGTCGGGCGTAATCTTCAATTTGTCAAGTGTCGTCGCGAATCCCTCTAAAAATTAGCGCTTGACTAGTCCGGTTCAATATTGCTTGAAAACTGCCAGGTCGGATAGGAAAAGAAATACAAGAAAAGCATAGTAAATCTCTAAATCCTCGCGGTAAATCCTCCTCGCTCGCAGTGGCCACACCTAAGCTCCCGCACAACTTATCAAAGCTCAACCCGGAAACCTGAAAGGCGACTCGCCTCTATTTTATGCTCATATAATTTTAAACTCGCTTCTTTAATTACGCCGCTTCCAGACGTTTGAGTCGAATGTTTGAGGACTAATAAAAGCGATTAGGGAGCCAAGGCTTTATTTTCGCCTTTTTCGCCGGCATTAGGGCCAATTAACCCACTTATTTAATCGGATCTCTCTACGCCGCATCCGGTCGCTGAATTTGTGTGTCGTTAAACAAGTCGTCGTTCGTGCTCGAATTATTATTTTAACATGCAAACAATCGTCGGCTGGAATTAAATTCAACTTACCTCCTAAAATGAAAAAGCCGCAGGCTATTATTGTTTTATTGTCGCTGTTACAGTGGCCGAGCAGGGCAAAGAAGGACGCTAGTAATAGCAGAATTATCGCCGATCCAGTTAGAATTGTGCATGACCTGAAAGCAAAAGGTACACGTTACCCTGGTGACAAAACGAACAAATACGTAAATGTATGAAGGAGGGACAAGAGTTGCACGGTAGACCTGCGCCAGTACACCAAAAACAAAATACGATGCTCTCGACCCTCTTGGTCCCAAAATATGAATCCGATTTGATTTTTATCATCTCAACAATGAACGAGATTTTCAGAATGCGTTATAGTGGCCGCTATTTTGAAAATAGTATTCTTGCTGTCAGCAAAGGTGTAGCAATTAAATTTCAGAAATTGGGGCACGTATCTTTTTACGACTTTATTATACACAAAGCACTGCTGCCGGTTGCATAATTTATGACCTGAAATTATCAGAGAACCCTCAGAACTTTGCTAGTTTTAAACCGTAGTAAATGTCAACATTCAACTTTTACTGTATTTAATGCTTCGCTCACTTGAGAGGAACCGAAACCAACAATGGCTTTGTCCCACACATCTAGCACGACTCCTTTGTTTCAAGGGCCATATTGAAAATGGGTTGCTCAGAAACACTGGGTGTTTCCTCGGGGAACGTAGCGTGCTGCGAGAATTATTTTACCACGATAGTGGACTGGCTTAAATAGAGATTGGCTCCACTAATTTCAGTTTCATGTACAACATGAAAGAATTTGTTTGAAAAGTTAAATTCAACCTAATCCGTTTTTAATAATAATTCGTGCCAACATTTTTAATACTCCAGAGCTTTCCTATTCTTCTTATTCTCTTCTTTAGAAATTCTGTGTGCGTTTTAATGTAAGATGTTGTTATTCAGAAGCTCAATTTTCCCTTTTCAATAATCTTGAAATTTCAAAAAAATTTATACAAATAGACTTAATAAAGTTTTGTTGATACTCCTAAGAACAGCAACAATATTTTTGTTTTTCTCCTTTAGATTGATTAAAATTTGAAACTTGTTATAAAAGGTTTCGGTTAAAACGTGCTGTACTGAAGTCAAGTTGGGCTCATCGTGGAGTTACCTAAATAATGTGTGCCAAATCGCCGCCGTCAGTTGCTTATTTGGGCAAAGTTTAAACTATCAAAGTTCCAATCTATTCCAAGTTCCATCATCACCAACTTGCTTTAACTTGGTCGATGGTTAGTTAGTAACTCCTCATAAAAACCACAGTGCGATTGTTCCATCCTCGAGATCCTGAGGGTATCGAACGGCCGCCACCTCCCCTCATCACCAGAGATTTCGTTTGGCGCCCGCCCCTCTCTGCCATCAAGCATTTTACTGTTAATTTTACGTTTCCGTCGAATTGCACCGGCAACAATAATAAAATAAAGAATTTTTTACTGTTTTTGTAAACGCAGCGAACAATTCCGCGATGTTTTTAATAGACCATCATTTCAACTTTTCACAATATGCATTATTCAGTTTTACGGCGGGTCGCGATTCCGCCCTTTCCAGTAATATAAACTATATGTTTATGTAAATATCGAAAGAGAACCTCCACGGCTGGCGTGACAACCATTAATTTCCGGAGACGGAATCGACCGACCGGCAATATAACTTATAAATTATCATTTTATATGTTTATAATATCCGAAATTGGGCCGTATCCGCTATCGGCTTAACTTATCTATTTTAGTGGACCTCCGAGAGTCTGATAGTGTTTATAATTGAAATATGTGACGTTTATATAAGAGAAACGTCGTGCGGTCTTCATTGCGTGCCCTGAGCGTTTAGCCGTGACAAATTGGTTTCGGGCTTCTTCTGAAAGACGCCCCTCATCTTCACCTGGATATTAAATAAATACACGGACAAGAACGGCGAGATTTCGCACCGAGATAAAGCGGCCACGAGATCGATTTTGCCGAAACGGATACTTTTACAAAACATCGTAATTAATTTAAACTTCGGCGAGATTCACCCGGCGCATCCGCCAATTGTTACCGCGACAACACAGTCGCGGACGCACGCTAATTCAACATTCGTACCCGAGAGAGTTCTTAAGGGAGTTGTGGCGTCTGAAGAGGACTCAAGTGCACCATTTTAAGCTAAACATCCCGCCAACATCACTCAGAGGACAAAGAACTTGTTGTTGCATGCGGTACTCTAAAAAACATTGACTCCAGATCTCGAGGTTTGCTCAAAAAATGTTAATTTTAGCTATTCAAGATTTTTTTAGTTCTGAAATAGTGGTCGTCCTAAAATAGTTTTTCTCAACACAAAAAATTATCTCCTTCTCCAATTTTCAGTTTTTAATGAATTTTTATAGGTATTATGCTTTTGCCTCATCAATTTTTCTTTTATAGCTAATTTTTTGTTTTTTTCTCAATTTCTGATCACCCTTCTTTAAAGAAGCTGAAAACTGGTTGCTGCCAATGTTGATACTATTTTACTTATTTAGTAAAAACTTTTAAACATTTTTTGACGCGTCTTCTCTCTTCATAAAATGTGTACAAAAAACTCTAAAAAAGTTATTATTAAAGATTGGTATTTTGGCAAATTTCGAGGTTGATTGTGATAACGCAACCGATACCTGCTTCAGTGTTTGAGCAAGCAACTCTAGTACAACCGATTTCCCCTGGAGTCATGGAGGAAGCGTTCATGTTCAGTGAAAATATGTAATCCCGAAAGAGGTAAAATGGAAATTAGTTACACGGGCAACGGAAAAGTGGCTTCTCCTCTAGGGAAAAAGTGTGCTTCTAAATTTATCTGCATGCGAATTAACATTTTGTAAAAAGACCAAGTCGCCCACATAAATATTTACGAGACGAACTGCATTAGCACCATCTTTGTTGAATTGTATCATCATTCGCATTCACCTCGCTACTTAGTTTTGCATAAAGAAGAAACCGATTTATTCGCAAACACAAGATAAACGTGGTCAGAGTGTAGTCGCGAAAGCTTCTGGGATCCTAACCGAGTCGTGATGATTGGCGAAACAAGCAGAAGTAGTCTGGAAAGGAGACCGGACTGAACCTAATCAAATGTCTGTCAAACGTAATTCGTTGCCTCCATGAATTTATCTATGATTTGTGTGGCGCAAGCTGAAGAGGGTAAAGCTGGAGAGAATTAGATGGCAAGAGCGATATCATAAATGGCACGATAAACTTCTCCGCTCACCTTCCCGGTCTTTCCTCATTTAAAATTTAAATTCTTTCCCCTAATCTCACCTTTCCTTATTTATTCCCTCATAATACAGTCTAGTCTTGCTTATTCCTCTAATGATTTTCACAGCAACACCAACTTGTCTTGGTTCTTCGGGGGTTAAACGGTCCGACCACGAATCTGTCGCCACTTATTATTTAACGATTTTTCACAACGTTTCTAAACGAACCAACGACCATTTCGGGTGACGCTATCGATATTCTCTATATTTCGCAACCAACTTTTCGATATTACGGCCGCAATAAAATTAACAAACACGCCTCGTAAATTTTTACGACGCCGTTTATCCGCCACACTTTTACTGGTTTTTTCCACAGCGTGATGGGGGCGAATTGATTTTTGCGGATTTAAATTAGGTTTGTTGCGCTTCAACTTTTTTGGGACAAGTCGAGAAGAGCCCCTTAATCCCAATACAATTTCCCGGCTTTGCGATATTGTACGAAAAACGTCATGCATCCACTTAACTTTTTCACGCGACACTTACCCGGATGGGGTCTAATTTCGGGACATTTTCACGTCTGCACGCCCGACAGCACATAAAGTTTGCGTCATAACTTGCAGTGCGGACGATAAGCCGCCACTAACACGTCCGTTTCTTCACGGTGGCAGAAGGATAGACAATGCCGAAATGTGCAATCAAGGGCCGAAGGTTGCGACAACCTCCGGCGGGCCTATAAAGTTCCAAAATCTTGGTGCAATTAATTTCCGTTTTTACTGCGTTGGTCGGGGGAAAATTACAATTTTCTCGACGTTTCTGGATTCGCAATAAAACATAAAGATAACAGTTGAAAAGGGAATTTATTAATAGAGGAAAAATTTATTGCTGAGGCCTAGACGCTCTTGAAGCTTGACCCCTGGAACTACTAGTCAAAATTTGCGGAAACTGTAACTTTGATTCGAGTGCCAATTACTTCAAGTTGGAACTTGGATAAGAATTTGGCTGGCTTGTGTGGATATTGACCGCCTCGGCACTTGGAAGCTTCATTGTGGGCTTCCGCAGACCAGTCGATGGATTTGCGCCAATATTTTGTCGAGGGTGAGGCATTTGGACCGAGAAGCGTAGTTTAAAACGGCGATGATATATGCAGTCGCGTTATTTAGTTGCCAGTTTCTGGTGAATTGCGAGCTTTCCCCATCTGGAGTCCGTAGGTTTTATCCGCTCTCAAGATTGCCGCTTTAATTACCACGCACTATAAATTCAAATTGGGTCGAAATCGGCAATTTCTTCGGGTTGTTGTGTGTTAAAAAGGCGCTGTTTATTGGCTTCCAAGCTGTTATACCATATTCCACCCTACAATTTCCCGGCTAAATCCCAAGTTTGATGGAAATATAATTCACGCGTGTAGCTGTAAAGTTATTACGGAGAGGATTCAGTCGCGACGGCTAAACAGGATTCGGCCGTATAGCTCTAAACTTATTCCAAAGTTAACTTGGAGTTTCTCTTACGTAGTATGAAAAGGGGATTGCAGAAATATGAACAAGTTAATATTATAAGTTACCCCCGACTTTCAGATGTCTTTAATAGCTTTAGCCTACGGTTTCATTTACATAGATATCTTCAGCTCAATGACGCGGCGCTTACATAAACCTACCGCCATCATCCCCAATATCCGCAATTTTCGTCGCTCTAACAACAATTCACCCAACCACCCGCAATCTCGATTTAATTACTTTCATGAGCTTTCTTATAATTCTTGCGTCTAAGAAGAACTCTTTTGTCCCTTATCTCGGAGCTTTATTCCCGGCTGCTAACGGCGTTAGTCCTGATACAGTTAGACCAAATCCGGTAACAATGTTTCTAGGAAGTTATAAGCCAAAAACTTTACGGCTCCGGGATGGTTAACACGAACTAGCGCCCGGCGTGTGATTAAATTCAAGCTTATTATATTTTGATTCAACTGTGAACAATTTAATTACACGGACATGTAAGTTTGACCACCAGGTCCCCGGAAACTCCATCAACGACATAATACACTCGATAATTACGGAAGGGCCAAACCTCTTGATCTCCCCGAGCGACTGTTAAAACTTGCACTGCGTAATTGTATCGCACAAGTTTCGGACCAGGACTGAATCATTGCCGGATGAACATCCTTTCAATTATTCGGGACAAACAGGAAACGGAAGCGAGAAACTCTTGTCGATGAGGCGTCGAACTAAGGTGGCAGAACTAGATTTATTGAATGCCAGCGGAGAAATAACGATTCTGGTTAAAGATGTCCATTTAATTGTTGAGGGATGACAAAACTTTGATTATTGTTTTGGGACGTTGTGCGGGTGGATTAGGGTTTAGGAATGAAACGATTAAATTTCAGTCTCACCGACTTTCTTTGATGCGGCAACTTCCGGTAAATATTTTACGGTTGGTGGTGACTGAAGGGTTAGCGAAATCTTGTCAATCACACAAGTCTCATTGCACCCCTTCGTCGACTTAAAATCTTGTCAATCACACAAGTCTTGTTGCACCCCTCCGTCGACTTAATTTATTTAAATTTTAATGTTACGTTGGTAATTTTTTTTATTGTTTCTGTTAATTTCGATTGATGTCGGTGTTTTTCCCGGCGCATCCGCCATTTGCAGCGGCGAGCACGATAATTACGGAACCTTTTCCCCGTAACTAATTAAGCGTCGTCGTGCGACTCGGTCTAAAAATGTAAATTGTGCCCGGCACATGTAAAGCTTCTCCATTGTAATTAAGATTTATGGCATCCAAGTTGGGCGAAAAGTGACTTCTCCCAGACTCCGTCAGTTCATCCCACATATTTTATTACTTGCCGACTTGCCGTCAGTTTAAATAAATTAGCTCGGTCTCCACTACTTTTGAAAACAGCCACCAAACAAACCGGCGACGTGCCGCTAACGCCTTGTTTTCTCAGCGCATTAATCCCGAAATCTGGCGCAGGACGATTTCGTTCGTTAACGGGATCGATCGGTCAGTTCTGGACCCGGTCATAATTTTATTAGAGCAGCCAAGGAGGAAAGAGTTGTCGGAAACCGCTATCGGACCGTTGAATTTCCAGAGCAGAAAGTTAAGCATCTCCCCGAGCGTCGCCGGAGCCTCCACGACCCACTAAGTCATTTGTTATAATTACTAAACCAAAAACAAGGAATGGTCTCCCTCCGCAGGTTTTATCTCGCAATTTATCGTCGTGCGCTACTCCTATTTCCCACATTCTACAAATCCCGCTCGCCACAATTTAGTTCTTTTTATCCCGGATAATGTAATATTATGTTGTACGGTAAATCTTGGTTCGCGTTAAAAATGTATATTTTTCCGGGAGCGAACACTTGAATGGGCTCGTTACGACGTAACCTCAAGGTGCGGATGTTTACACGGTCGTAGCGTTAATGGGACACTTCCGGAATGGTAACAAAGACAATGGCGACGCGGAAACAGTAATAAAACACTACAGGACTAATTACTTAGGAGCGACTTTGGTCAAATAACAGGAATTCTGGACGCTGCCGCGACCTTTAAATTACAAACTTTGCCGAATTACGTCGGACGACCGCATTTGGAAGCTAAACCCTTTTTAACGTCCAACTTTTTCCCTTCCTCAAGGTCGCACCAACAGGAATCATCATATCGCATCCACTTTTCACCGTGTCTTGCAAAATTTCTCCCTCTACCTGCATCTTCCAGAAACTGTTTGCGTTCGTCCAGATCGAGCCTCTAACAACTCTCTTCCCGTTCTATTAAGGGAGCTCTACATTTTTCTCTTTGAATAATTTTTGAATCTTCACTCTGTTTCTATTTGTGCCAATTTGTGTACATTTGGAACTTCTTGAAGGAAATGCGAAGGCAAAGCAATAATCAGAACACTAAACAAAAAGGTGAATGAAAAGGCAACGGTGACTGCAATGGTGATTGTTGGCGCTACCAAATGATTGCTTGCTCGTTGTTTCATATGAATTCATTACAAGTTGAAATATTACAATGTTTCTTGTTATTTTGTCTAGTTGTTGCTGTGATTGCTCTCTTGTTATTTTCTATAAACTAATAATTCTAACAATGATCATGCAAATGGTGATCTGTTGCGCTAGTTGCACTTTTTGCTAATATTGAGTTTCACCGGAAGCCGGCGCTGATGGCCCCCTTCTTCTGGCAGTCCGAGTTTAGTTCAGTCAATAATACGTGATTGATTTGGGCCGGATCCGGCCCGATATTTGCAGAGATTGCCAGACAACATCGTCATTATCAACTTACTACGAGTCCGTTATTTGCCGCTATTAAATTACGCCGTGACTGGGACAAGAAATATGAAAGGGCCGGAAACAGTTGGGGCAACTTCTCTTTGTAACTTAATAATTAAATTTAGGTAAACAAGGAAGTTGTGGTGAATTTGTAGCGCATCTTTTTCAGTCTATTCCACTGTTTCGACGGCGGCGGGGATGAAGTTACGGCGTTTCATGAGCCTATTACGCAACTAATTCAGTTAACCTTAAGCAGATAACCGAAACTTTGCTCACCACGTAATAATTGTTATGAATTTTAATATTACACAGTCACGCAAGCGAGTGAGATCCGTTATGGAGATTTGGCGTCAACGATGCGCCCGGGTAATAAATCAGGATTTGACGCGTCAAAGGATCGGAATTAGAATATTTTCGTGGTTTCGACGATTTTCCACGAACGGTCTTCATTTATCCACGTTGACATCGACGAGTCCGGGAAAAATTAATGTTCTTCTCAACGGTAATGAACAGATTTTTTCCGACTGGTTTATTTCCTATGAAGCGTTTACTTAACAACGCGCATCCACCCTTAATGAACCCTGTTTACAGCGCGGCACAGGGCCTGAATTGTTATAAATTGACAAAAGAGACGTCAAGTAATAAAAGTCTTACGATAACATTAATAAATCTTAAAGATAAATAGTATCTGGGCATCATTTATTACAAAAGTGAAAAATAAGAGGAAAAGTCTCGCGACACTAATTGTCGTGCATGAAGATGAATGATGTTCAAGTTTTGATTCGCGTTCACATTGAAATTTAAGACGCGTTTTTTCCACGTGCTCGTTAATTATAGCTAAACTGTCGTAAATACGAAACGGCCCTATCTCCTAGCCGACAATCACTCATCCCGTTGCCGGTTGGTAGAGAGAAAAATTGCGCCAACAACGCCAGATACTTTCAACACAATGGCGAGCTTTTAAGGTAACGTAACCTTCTCCGGGTATTTAAGGGAAATAGTTGGGAAATTGAAAGATGGCGAGACAGCACCGTGTTTTTCCGTTATCTCGACTTATTGGATCAGGTGCAGCTAAGCTCTTGTTGCACCGCTAGGTCGCGGAAAGCTCTATTTGCAGATAAACATACAAAAAGTTTAATCTAGAATATGCGGGGCGCAGTTTTGATTTTTTTGCGGCAAAACCCAGCAAATATTTGGACAAGCAACTAATTATTTGTTATGTTTCGTGTTCAAGCGCGAAAGGTTGAGAAATCGAATTTTATTTACCCTCCATCGAGTGTAATAATTTAGTATTTTTGAAATAAGTATAATGTGCAGCAACAAACTACCTACCATGATGTATCGATTTGAGTAGAAAGGCGGTGGAACGTGGAAAGATTAACAATTTATCACTTGGCACGTCAAGCACTAACTTTGGAAGTTCTTGCAGATTTCTCTTTACGATACGGCCCACCGAGAAACTATATCAGGCAAGTTGAAAATTGCTTTTGTACGTACGTCCGGGCGATTCCGTATTAAAAATATTACAATAAATCATTACGAATATTTACAAGATCGCCGGTCTCAAGACGCTAAAGGCAGTTTATCATCCTAAAATATTTCCCTCATAAACTCTTGCATAAACCGGCAACATCCTTCTTTTGCTAATCGTAATAATTCACGAGGAAATCTTAAGATACCGTGTACCGAACTTTGGATCCGCAATTTTCCTCCTTTGTGGCCACACAGTTACGCAGGCCCCACTTCGGCTCCGTGGCCACAACGTCACCAGTAACGAAAAAGTGGCCACGTTATGACGAGAAATTAATCAATTAGCCGCAAGTTCAGCTTCAGATATCAAGTGGCTGTCTATAGAAAGTTGAATGCTGATATTTCTTAGTAATCAAACTTTTTCCCATCAACCAATGAAGCTTCAAAAGCTTAAATTAAAGAAACTTCTTACTATGAGAACTTTAAATCTATTGCGTAGACCACAACTGTTGTGCTCTGCAAAGCAGATTTCAACTTTGGTTGAGAATTGACAAGATAACTGGTAATTTTGGCAAAAATAGAAATAAAGATGTAAATACCCATAAAATCTGAACTGCATGTAAAAAGTGTTTTGGTATTACGAGTTCTCGAAAGCCAAGTGGCACAACTTTTTACTCTGTTTACGCACAAGTAGAAATAAAGTTCGACTTTGTTTACTTCGTTGTCCCGAGTTTACGCTATCTTAAAAAAATATTTTTAAGAGGAAAGTCTGCTTGCGGTTACTCTTTACACCAGTCGTTTCTCACTAATGGTTTTTACAGGTCTAATGATGGCACGAAAAGGGATCTACTAAGGAAGTCTTTTGTTGCTTGCAAATTTATGAGGCGCATCGTAATGTAGTCGAGAATTCTAATAAGCAACATCAGTTATTCCAAAGTAGCAGCTTGATACAAAAATTCAGAAAAGTATCTGGAAAGCTGGTCTTCATGGAAAAGATAACTAATATGAGTCTCGCGATAAGATTATTCAGAATCAAATATTTTTCATAAGAGATCCCGTCGAACGTTGAGTGTTTTGTGGGGCAAGCCAAGTCGCGTTTATTCTCAGCAAAATGCGCATAAAAATCAACTCCTCTTCTCGCCAAGCACGAAACTTTTTCCAAATAACTTCTAAATAGATTTCTATTCGGACCGGCGGTAATCCGAGAAAAAAGCTCCGATTCTCAAACTAAGCTCCTGCAGTAGGTACGGACGTAAAATTTGAATCTCCGCTGCGAGGCGACACCGTTAATATTCAAGACGGGTGAATAATTGATGGGGGCAATAGAGGGCGTTAATGCGCGCCACTGACCTCATGTGTGTGATGAAGGTTTGGGCGAGGTCTACTGGCGTCCACACGCCGAGGTCGGTGTGGGCCACTTCGTCCCAGCCGGAGTACTTGACTAGAGAGCAGGCGGGCGCTGGATTTGCTGCAACAAGATATTCGGATTAATGCATATTCATGTCCTGCTAAACGCGTATACTAATTAGGGATCCACCTACATGTCGCTTTTATGCATTCAGCACTGTGTTCATTTTCATTTTGCAAATGGAAGTGGACCACACACTTTTGTCGTCTCCATTGTTTCGACCGGGACAAATTGCCCGTTACTGCATAATCGCACAATTACTTCGGCGCCAATTTAAATATTGCGGGCGGGGCAGGCCGCAGGAACAAAAAAATTTTTCACCTCCCCCGACAGCGCGATCAGAATCACTTCGGGTTTTGGAGGAATGCGCCGCAATTAAGGCTGCAATGCTTTGTTCCAGGGAATCCACCATGCGCTTGACTTTGACGAAATTCAAATGCATGCTGTCAAAGCTTCGCAGAAAGGTTTTCTCACATCATCAAATAGGGTTGTAAAAAAATGGAAAAAAGTTATTCAAATAATGGCAGAAACGCAGAAACTTGAATTGTAGAATTTTTTTTTTAGACGTTTAATAAAATTTTACCAGGTTGTGGTCCATCAGTCACATGCCATAGTGTTCTAAGAATCAATAGGATTAGTTTAACATAAAAATAACAGTATGGTAGAGAGATTTAACCATAGAAGAAATGTAAGCCGCTGTCCAGAATTAAATTTTTGACTTCCAAATCGTCGACTTAGATCTGACACACTCTCTCTCCGTCCCACCAGTCACCTAATTTTTCCACTTTCGACCACGACGATTCTAACAGTATACAGGGTGATTCACGTAGCCCGTGGATTAAAAGTTTTTTAACTTCCAGTTAAATTAGAAATTTGAAACTTGGAAGGCAGTCATAATCAGTCATGCTCATTTTATCTAAAATATTTTGAGCTCTCCAGCTATACAGGCTGTGCCAAAAGTCGGTATCAACTTTCTTATTTTAAATGGAAACGTATCATTTTTTCTACATGGTTTGCTTGGTCTTTCAACTCTGAGTTTTCATAACATTTGTTATGTGAACTTATCTGACAATTTTTGGCATTATGTTAATTTATGTGAAAAAATTGTCGATGTAGTAGCTTACAAAGAAATTCGTATCTGGCAGACGGTTCTGAATTTATGAAAGCCAATTTATAAAGTACTTAGTTCGAAGTCCAGACTAACTTCTGATATCTTAATGGTGGTTCCATTTTGTACCATATGGGCGCAGACAATTTTCAAATATTGCAACCAAGAATGGTTAAGAAGTCATTTTTTTCAAATAGCACTTATTAATTTTTTTTGCACCATTTGATAGAAAATTGTATTTCAGGATGAGTTACTTAAGCATTTCCTATATCTAACTTGATCCCCTATCAAATTAAAAAATAAAATCCAGAAATTCCATCAATTTTGCCGAAAGATTTTTTTGGTTTTTCAAGTATTGCATGGAAACAAAAAACAATTGCAACAATTTAATTATGAAATGAATACCTTATTAATTTTATAAAACAACAACAATAACAAAGACTATCAAGAACCATTTTAACTAAATTCTAATGTAAATGTTCAATGTGAGCACAATTTTGATTACTACATTCTATTATTCTATTTTTAGCAGATTGTTTAGCTCTTCTAATTTCGTTAGGGTCAAGACTGTCGAATGCTGTTATTATTCTCTCTCTCAATTCGTCTATGTTGCAAAGTATAAACTAAATCTTTTATTCGACCCCAAACATAAAAATCTAATGGGGTAAAGTCTGGAGATAATAAGAGCGTTCGACAGTCTTGACCCCAACGAAATTAGAATAGCTAAACAATCTTTTAAAAATAGAATAATAGAATGTAGTAATCAAAATTGTGCTCACAATGAACATTTACATCAGAATTTAGTTAAGACGGTTCTTGATAGTTTTTGTTGTTGTTGCTTCATAAAATTAATAAGGTATTTATTTTATAATTAAATAGTTGCAATTGTCTTTTGTTTCCATATGGCATACTTAAAAAAACAAAAAGTTTCTCGGCAAGACTGATGAAATTTCTGGATTTTAATTTTTAATTTGATAGGGGATGAAGTTAGGTATAGGGAATGCTTAAGTAACTCATCTCAAAATACAATTCTCTATCGAATGGTGCAAAAAAAATCAATAGGTGCCATTTGAATAAAATGACTTTTTGACCATTTTTGGTTGCGATATTTGAAAATTGTTTGGGCCCATATGGTACAAAATGGAACCACCATTAAAATATCAGGAGTTATTCTGGACTTTGAGCTAAGTACTTTAAAAAATGGGCTGCCCGATACGAATTTTTTCATAAGCTACCACTTCGATCATTTTTTTCACATAAATTAACATAATGTCAAAAATTGTCAGCTAAGTTTACATAACAAGTATTACGAAAACTCAGAGTTAGAAGACCAATCGAACCATGTAGAAAAAATGGTACGTTTCTATTTAAAATAAGAAAGTTGATAACGACTTTTGGCACATCCTGTATAGCTAGAGAGCTCAAAATATTTTAGATAGAATGAGCATGACTGATTATGACTGTCTCCCAAGTTTCAAATTTCTAATCCAACTGAAAGTTGAAAAACTTCTAATGCACGGGCTACGTGAATCACCCTGTATAGATACAATATAAAGACTTATAATTTGCACTGTGTTTGCTTCAGGTTTGGGAAAAATTTCAGAAATTAATAAAATGTTTAGGAGAAGCCGGTTTGTTTATCGCAGATGTTGTTTGGCGTGCATTTGATCCGCGAGTTATCGGAATTCCAAAGAGTCTAAAAACACGGCCGGGCTTACATTTCAGTGCCCCGAACTTTGTTGAAAAACCCCTCCATCAGTTTATCAATCGCAATTTAGCTTGTTTAGGTTGTCAAATGCGAGTCGCTTCTGTACGAGCGGCGGGATACTTTGGTATAATGTTACTAGACTTTCGTGTATTATCCCGTGAGGAATTTCCAAGTTGAAGTTACCAAACTCGCTTTCTTTTATTGTATTTTTAATTCGAGCATTGATGTCGGACAAAGAACAAGTCTGAAAAGTCACTTTGATATCGGGATCCTGAAAGTTTTCAAATTAACTCCGTGAAAAGAAGTAAAGGCGAACCGCCAGTAATAAACGGCCCAGTAATTCACCAACTTATTCCGAATTTATTTAACAACATTCCCCAAACGGAATTAAAATAAGCTCGAGGAATTAGCTTAAACGTTTTACAAGGGTTAAGTGGCTATCCGCCGGAAAGCATCTTTTTATTTGAACGGGGACGGGGATATTCAAATTCGTGACGGGATAATTTCGGGATTATGCAATAAGGGGCAATTCTGCCCCGGTCCAGCAACAAAACCGCCAGACACCAACGGCCGGCTCGGCAACACTTGCGCCCCAATCCCCCCCCCCCCCCCCGCAGCATTACCAAAATAAGAAAGTACGCTACTATTATCACTATTTTTTGTAACCGAACCTTTACACCATAGGCAAGAACAATTTCTTCAGAAATAGCTCGTTCACAATACGGTCGGGTGCCTCGTTTCAGGGGTTGTGCGGTTTGCCTAATTTCGATGGGTCGGATTAACTGAAGCTGCCGAGGACCCTCGGCGTACACGACGAAATGGTCGGCAACACGAATCCTAACATCTTGTGGCATTTTTCAATACAGCATAAAGCGATGGTTTCCATAGTAGCTACATGTGGCTTCAGTTATTGTAAAATTAATATTTAGTCTGAAAAGAGGAGGAGGGTCTGAATTCATTCCGTATTGCAAATTTTGCTGAAATTTCTGGGTAAATACGTTTGTCCCTCTTTAGGCGCCGGCTCCTCCAAGGGAATTGGAGGTGACGAAGCCCTTAATCAGGCGCGTTTCCTGAAGCCTAAAAAACCGCCCTTTGTGCTGAAAACACAAACAGCCGCATTTTCAGGCATCAGTTGGTACAGGCTGCATACATTGAGGCGAGCCGAAATGGCAGGAAGGCAGAAATTAACTTTACACATGCCATACATGATGTATGCGCGTGGTCGTGTTATCTGAACAAACTCCGTGAATGGGGATTTATGGCTTTTGTCCCCCCGCGTCTGCCAAGTCCCAACAAAAGTCGACATCAATTTTAACGATAAATTTATTTGTTTCGGATACGTTCTCCAACTTGATAATCGGAACAGTTTATCGTGAAATTTCACTGCATAAATCACCCCGGCCACTGCAAGGAACAATCGGCATTGTCGAGATAGTTGCATATAAATTAGCAATAATCGAGTTGGTTTTAGGTTTCTACGGTATCGAAGCGCGGTGCAATGTAAGCATGAAACGAAACAATGGCCGTATCCAAAATTGTTTGTTCTCTTCAAGAGCCGAGTCTACGGAAACTTTAAAGAAGCTTATTTAGCTGCATTGTACCCGGCTAATTGACTTGAAATATTACATTGAATAGGTATTTAACTGCTCGCGAAATTCGGCAAGACCAAAGCTCAATTTTGTTCGCGCTGCGAGAAACGGATGACAAGTTAAAAATCGACACAATTATCAGCAGCAACTAGGAAACTGAAACAATTTAACATTATGGCGACTGTAGTAGACTAGGGCGAAACCTTGATGACTTTGTTTAAGTTTCGTGGAAATGGCGCGGAAACTAATTCACCTTTTCCCTAGGTATCAACTTGGGGGAGTTAATGCGAAATGTACCGTGATCATCTCGTCGAACCGCCGGCGCTAACACTGCGAAAGCTCTGCTTAACTAATTCTTGGGGCAGCATGTTAAAAAGGTTGGGCAAATATCACGATCGATCGCGATATTGAACAAGCTCCTTTATTTCCTCGGAAAAGCTCTTGTTATAAATAATAGGTTCACGAACCTTTTTGGCTGAATGGACTTTATTTTAATTGGCAATCGACAGAGTTAAATTCCGAACTTTATGAAGTTGGAACAGTTTTATGTTGAAAAGCCGGTAATCTGCCATCAAGGAGCAATTAAGGTGCAAGATTATGGGAGCACTAGCGGGCAATTAGACAAAACTTGCATACAAATTTAATTGGCAATTTTCCTAAACAGGCACGCAAATTTACGCAAATTTATACATGCAACTCTCGGGGATGGGCGACTGTCTGTACCAGTCGCGGTTTTATTCTTGTTTTGTTTTTCCGATGCACTTTTGCAATAAAACCGCCGCGGATATGCGGCCCAATTTCCTGCCGCCACCACCACTGACAGCACTGCCATTTCTAGAAACCGAGACCGACCAGAGAGTCACAAAATCAAACCTATCTACATACGGTTTGGTAAAATCACTGAAGATCGATATGGCAGAAGCTGTTAATTTTTCAGATTATACATTAAAAAAGCTTATTCTTACTTAGAAATCGTCTTCTCTATCGATTCCTTTAGAAGTTCAGACTTGGTTCTAAAAACGAAACTTGAAACCCTTAACCACCCAGAGGCCCCAAAAGTATGTAAGATTTTTTTTTTTATAAGGGATAATTCCCGTGAGTTCATCATATTCAGATGGAGCCTCATCTGTACATTCTACAACCTCAACTTGTCAACTCTCATAACCATGTCAAGATTCTATCTCGAGTTATAATGGCAGGCAGTAATTGTTGAAGAGCGAGCTAGCAAAGTACTGCTGTCCACACTTGAGATTCTTAATATCAGCTGACTCAATTGATCGTCATCGATCCTTCATATCCTTCTATATGGAGCAACTCCTTGTTCAGACATTGTCTTCTAATTTTTAATAATTTGCCCCCAAGCAGAGACGTGTAGAGGGTAGGTAAGTGAAACGTTGTCAGAACGAGATTTTGCCTTTGCAGTGCTTGTATTCGGCACGCTTTAGAAATTTGCAGCTATTGTAGGCGAATTAACATTGTTGCTGCAACCATCAGGTTAAGTTGGCTCGAAACCAATTTCGAGCCAAGCGTTGATTCCCGCACTTCTCCGATTCGCGACATCCTCCCCGTGATTGTAACCTTGCCGGATTTGGGGGGCATCAAGAGATCCGAATGCCTGATGTTCGACAGCAGTCCTCCAGCTTAATTGCGAAAAAATTAGACGCACAAGTGACTGTCGAGGCAAACAAACGTGTTGGCGGGCGGAGGGTGGGCTGCTGTCTCACTTGACACCCCATTGTTTGCCTCGCAGGAGCGGCGGCAATGCCTCGACTTCCGGCCACCCCCCTTCCTCGCTCTCTCCGTTCGTTCCCCATCGAAGTCCTCCTTCTCTCTTCGCTGGAAATATCTAGTTACAGCATCCCATTCCGAGGCGAATAGAAATTTCAAACCGCTTATTCCACCCTCACATGCAGGTATACGGTTTGATAATAACATTGGACGCACGGCGTCGCGTAATAAATAGGTGGCTCGGAGCCGGGATGATATTATCCCGCGCACGTGACCTGGGTGTGAAGGCGGCGCCTTCGGCGTCGTCCCAGTGAACCTCTTCGCGCCGCTCCGGTGCGTCTGCGAGGTTATTAACAACACTTTGCATACAAGTCGTTTAATTTGATTTCGCCCAATTTACAATTCTCAGTTTCGTTATTTTGGCTCGGTGTATTTACACTCGATTCTGTTTCGATGAGGCGGCGAAAAGCTGAGGATGGGGCCGCTCAAGCGCCGACCACCAGTGGCGTACCAACGACGAACATAACTTACTCTGGATGGATATCTTAAATCTCCTACCAATTTTTGGAGTTTTCGATTTAAAATAACTTAGAATTTTGTTTTTTGCTTATGACAAACAATCAAATTATTAAAATTTTCCAGGTCTTGTTGCGTGCGCTTGTTTTGAGTCTCGGGTCTAGGTGAGCTTTCAAATTTCATGTCCATTCACGTAGGGGAGTTCTCTGCTGGTCGCATCGGATTAGTTCCTTTCCGTAAAAATCCGCTTTTTCCATTTAGAGTTCGAAGAACTTGAGCAAATTCCTCGCCAAACGCTTAAGCCGCTTTGTGCCTCGATGGGCCGGTTCGGGGGTGCAATAATTCTGCAACCCTATCGAGAACCCAGCAGCGGTTCGGGTATTTACAAATTCCACCTGCGAAATAGCCGCATTCACCTCGTCGAATATGCGAGCGATTCCTATACACGCGTACATTTATTACGGCCCCATTTGGGCCTCGATTAAATATGATAAAGCCCCAGACACTTTTTCAAATAACTTGTCACTTTGACATGCATTAGATTAACAGGGAGCCGTCACCACCATTATGCGACAGGCGAAATCAAAAATTTAATTATCCTTTTGTACACTCGGGGGCTTTATGAATATTTTAGCAGGTGATCCCGCGCGCTGGGCGGAGATCGCATTTGCAAATTTCGTTTCAATTTTTTTTCTCGAGGGAGGAATTTGGCTCTACTTACGTTCGATAAATAAGTTTTCCTCTGGCACGGCATTGACGACGCGTTTTGCCCTAAAAACTAGAAATTCAGCGCTTGCAATTTTTTCTACGTAATGGGAATGCGCTGCAGGTGGAAATTCAAAGGGCGAAATCCGGGCTTTACAATTGAGACGCTTTAATTAAACGGCGATCACTCGATTCCGATCGTGCACATTTTGAGTTTTCATCGTGGTTTTAGTTTATCGACCCGCCTCCAAGGGCGAAAGGGATAGAGGGCGCGCTTTCTAATTGCAGATGATCATTATCCGTGATGCACGGGTGATATCAATAATGGCCCCAGGGTTCATTCAGGCCGTGATTTGTGTGAAGTTTGAACAGATTGCGATTACTCTGCATTGTTGGAGACTGATTGTTGTGTTTAGCGAAATTTATTTGACATTTTATAAAGGGACCATCGTGTTTGTCCCCAAATTCCTGCCCCCTGTCTAGCAAATATATTATTTATATTGGGAATTTACGGCGGGATGAAATAAACTTTGTTATTTATGACGCCGCGGCGTTTAAGTTATTTATTATTTTGCATCCTGATGAATTATTGCCGGGAGTCAACAACAATTGACTGCGTTATTGCCGAGTTAATCTAGCTAAATAATTCGGCTTTTATTATACCGACTTCGTCGGTGGTTTCCACGTCAAGCAGGTACTAATAACTATTATTACGAGCATTGTTCAAAAATTCTCGCATTTGCATATTCCAGACGCGGAACGCAAATTAAGCAAGAAACAACAGACGTTGCCTCCTCGGCGCCGCTCAATTACTCGAACTGAAGTCGACTTCTTTTCGGTTGCTCCCAACTATTCCACGTTTATTAAGAGAGAGTTAAGCTTATTTCGTCTTATTAAACAGTTTTTCTAAAAAAATCGAACAAATTCTGGCAAACTTTAGAAAATCAAGGTGCCGAGTGCAGGTCATAATAAAAAAATAACAATTAAAGTAGAAAAATAGTAAATTTTTCCTAATAACGCTGCTACAAATACTTTTGCTCAAACATCTACAAACCACTTCAGTAAGGCACATAGCTCAAAGCTTATAATTTTTTTCTATCCATTATCCAAACAAACTCTGAAACTGAAAGGCTCTTTTAATGCCATAAATTTATACCGCTCACGCTTCTAGTTAGAAAATAGCTAAAACTTATTAGAAACACTTAAATTGCGCTGACTTTATTTTTCCGTTGGTATTTCTAAAATTTTTGAATAAAACTTGAGCCGACAAATGGTGGAGGTGCCAGGTGAAAATGATAAGAGGAGCAATTTATTCACGGAAAAATTTGGCGCTCTGCTCGACGCAATTTCGGAAGACAATTTTCATAATTGATTTTAAAACAAACGAATCATTTGGCGGTGTTTGTTTTTAAGATTTACCACCGCGTCCTGGCCCCGTTTCAGCGATTACCATCCTAAACGAACATTTTCCCGGCGAGGGAGGAAAAAGTGTGGCAACTTGGATTCTCGAATTATGGCGCAAGAAACACGCGTCGCGGTCTAAAGTTCAAGTATGCAATTATTGCAATTACGTCTCTAATTGCGGTAACCAGTTCAAAGGAGCGAGGGGGTGCGCCGGCAATGAGAGCTCACGTGCTCCTTAATTAGCGTAATTTGTTTTATGTACTCTGGTCATATAAATTATTCATCTAAGATTAACCACGGGGTGGCGCACTCGGCTCCACAATGCCAAGTTGCCGGGTCCAGGAAACTATTTTCTAACTACCATTAAGATCAAATACAGAAGATAACAACTACAACAAGAATACAAATGTTCCGTCCCCCTTGTATTTATGATTTAACGCTTCCTCCACATTTCACTCGAATATTCCATTAAGTCCGTAAAAGCGTAATTTGATTTCGCAGTGGAAATCAGAAATTAATGAACGCCCCTCCCGATGTGCAACGTGAATACCGATCTGTGCCGGCGAAAAATTTGAATCGCACAGGAATGTCAAATTTACGACGGCATCGATCGTCGGGAAACGCCGGTCAGCACTCCCCAAGTTACTAATTTTTTAATCCATTTTTCACGCCGGAATTGCTCCGAGGAAAACGTGACTCTTATCTAATTGCGGGCACTCTACCAGGAATTGAAAAAATTTCTTCATTACATAGCTGGTAAAAGAAGAAGCGCACCAAAGTACCAATGTCATCAAAGAAGCGCAAATATTTCTCGAAATCCGATTCGAGCGAAAAAAATGAAATAAGGACGTCAGAAAAGCGCAACGAAGTACCAACGTTTTCAAAGCTACGTAAATATTTCAGTGGATACCTCGAAATAAGATCCAAGTGAAGAAAATGAAATAAAGACTCCAGAAGGACGTTGTAGGCGTCTTATTGGTTCAATTTTTTGTCGGCGGCGAAAAGCGTGGAGCTCTTTAGGTTTCTTTGTGTCACAATAAACCACGTAAACCATTATCGTAATTGTCGTTAATGGCGAAAAGAAATCAAAAAATCCCGCTCTTTCTGTGTCATAAAGTGAACGACGACGAGTGTGAAAATGTGGAAAGACATTCTCATCTCGGAATGCCGACGCTCGCTATTAAAACGTGTCAGCCGATGCTGATTAAACCACGCCGCGTCAAAGCATTATCAAGAAACAAAATGAACTTTTTAAATAGAAACTAATGAGACCCGATCTTGGTCTTGATAATAGATCGCTTTTATTTCTTAATGAAGCTTTTATGGAAATAATGACATCTGAAGTTCGACCGAGATAAAGCTACTTCATTAATGAGCCACAGTTCGCCCTGAACAATTTGCATTGCGTCAGCTTGTACAAATATTAAAATTTTTTAAAGGCTCGAATCGCCGGATGGCAGACGATAAAAGGGGGTGTTCTTCATAAACGGGCTCGCCTTATCTACCTTAAATATTCGCACAATTTATATGGAATTTATGTGCAATTAAACCGGTGCGTCACCGCGGCTCCATTTGCATAAGAAGTCCAACCTTTAGCCTCTAATTTCCAATAGTTACGTTATACGGAAATAAGTTGCTTGGCTAATCCATAATAACACACGAGGAAATGTTGAAAGTTATCCGGTTTGAGATGTTAAAATTTTTTGTGAGAATAAATGATAAGCAAAGTTTTGATGACAATTTGCTAGTAAAACTACAACTTTTAATGTCAACGGTAAGGGCTGTTGAAATTGCATTGATAATGACTCCTTTAGATCCTTCTTGGTAATGATCTCCATAACAAATTATAAGTTCTGAACTCGATATTGCACTGGAATAGTTGTGGCTGCCTGGAAAGAACGAACTATTTCTCCATATTCTTACATTCTTAACAGTTTGTTGAAAACTTTTTGGAAAGAAAAAATACCAAATAGGCGAAATTTGCATTTTAGTCAATAAGTTGAGCCATTTTATATTGAGGAATTTATGTAGAATTAAAATTTTCATTTAAAGTTTGTATGAATAAGGAGGTATATTCTTCAGAAAATCATAAGTTCTGAAAACTAGTTATGACATTGAAATAATTTATAGTCCGGAAAGAGCTATAGCAAAAAATACAATTTTCCCAACTCTACTTACCGAAACCAAAGGCAAAGTTGAGGCAGTCGGGGTTGTTCAGCAATTACAGTGACTTTCCTAGAGTTTTTTCTTTTACCAGAATTTAATATCGATTTGATAGAAGTGGATGCAACTTTATTTTCTTTAGCGCAAGAGGAAAGTTGTTTGAAAATTTAATCCAGGAAGCTGGGATTCATTAAGATGGTAGCACAGTGGAAGTGAAGGATTCGTTCAAAATTCAGGAACGCATCAACGTTTCAGATATTCTCACCGTACTAATTGCCGCGAATATCGGTTGGCGTCTGAAAACGCTCGAGCCCGTCAAGCAGTCTCGGTGGTTTTGGCACATTGGCAATTAAAGCAAAAAATTGCACGGGATCACTTTATTAAGCGCAGCGCTGGATTGTTCGCGAATTTTAAATTGAAATTTGGGTAATAAATCAAAACGTCAGGAGTGGATCCGCCCCCGATTGTGCTTTGACTATTTTCGGAGGTGTTGTTCGGTAGGTCTACCGCTCCCCAGACGGGCATTAGCAAAACCCTGAAAGGATACGGCCTCTCCGTATTGATTTTCCCTTTTATTTTTACTTAGCGAACACATTGCCCTGTTGAAGGACTCGATAATTTCCTTGGGGGAGATTTATGAGTTTTGCCGCTATTTTTGCATACCCCGCCGTCGCACACTATTCACAGCCGACTACCCCGAAAGCAATTTGACCCTTGCTATATTAGTTTCTGGGCAGAGTTGGCTCCTGTAACGCGGCCATCCGATTGAAGTTTGCTACGCCCGCCTCATTAAAACCACTTTTCGCGAAGGAATAAGCCGAGACCGAACGCGCTTTTTACGCCGTCACTTTGGCCGAAGAAAAGTATGAAAGAAAAGCCAGCGGACTAACCGCATTGTACTCTTTGATGGGGCAACATCAAAGTGTGCATTAAATGTATTATGTAATAGCTGCCGCTAACTCCCTAAAAGGACTCGCAAACTTCCCGGAAAATAGAAAATAGACAAGGATTTTTCGAAACGCAGATTTCGTTTTCCCGAATGGCGAGGTTAGGTACCTATACATAGTGGCAATCGCTGCAGATGGTTGAGCTGAAAGTTAATTGCGCTTCTAGCGCGAGCTCCACTTGCGAAATTAATATATTGAAATTATGAAAGATATTCTGGGTAATAGGAGATTAAACCGTACCGAGAGATAGTAATTATTAAAATGAGGATAATCCTTATAATCGTGATGAGGGTTCGATAGGGAGTGCCGGTTTATACCGAAATAGGACCTGGAAATTACCCGGAATAATTAGAATCTCATTCCTGCATCCTTCAAGTTCCACAAGAGATGAATAAGTCGAACCCGAAGTAGTTTGTGGTTCAATTATGCAAGAGGATCAGTCCCTCCTGCTTTGTTTCACTTGTCTTTAAAGCCCACACGTCGCTACACTAATAACTTCATTAATGGTTGGCGAAGTCGTTACAAGCACGAGCACAGCTCCAGAACTCCTGAAAAACCCTGAAACGAGGAAATAATTTAGAATATCCGTTTCCTTAAATTTATGGACATTTGATGCGGACTACCCCTCCAGTTTGCACCAAACAACCAAACAATATTAGTCACCGTTCAGAATTGAAAACTATTTTCTGGAACCTTCTTAAGAGATAGAAATCGCGTTTAATCTGAACTGCGGATGGAAAATATCGAACTGTACTTGTAGAATATGTATTAAAGTCCTTGGCTGGGTATCTCGATAAAGATTTATTTTCCGTTTCGGGCGGTTGAAATAGTGTTCAGCTGCAATATTACAATTTTAGTTTTGAGCATGAAAAATACATTGTGGACCGAATGGTCGTCGCTAGCAGGTGAATGGAAAGCCACAAACGTTGTCAGCTTTCGCCGCGATCTGAACGAAGCGTTTTACGGTTGGCCCATTTTCAGCAAACACATGATATTAAAATTGACACACTGCAGTTGACTTTGCATTAAAACTTTATACATTTTGAGTTGAGCCAACATTTACCCAACTACCCTCAGCAAATACTGAAATCGCCCATTCAGCTACCTTTAATTAATTAAAATTGATTGTTTATTCAACCGGAAAAAGAGCACTGCCAGTAATAATTACAGCTGCCACCGTCCGATTTTTGCTTCATTTCAAAAATAAACACGGTTTTAACTTGAGGGCAGATAACGCTTCGGGCTATTTTGGGTCGACCGTCGCGCCAAACATTAGCGGGTAAACAAATCATAACAAACTTGGGAAATTAGGTTAAGTTTAAGATGGATGTCATAAATTTGATGAGACGACATCGAATCCCATTAAACTACCGGAGCAGAAATCCGGAAAGCTTTCCTCGGCCGGGAACTGATGACTTTGGCCCCGGAATTTATAATGTACATCTTGCCAGAAGTACTTGGTATTCCTTTTGTCTAAGATCATTAACCCCGACGAGACAAAATTTTAAATTGAATTTGTTCGGGACTTTCATTAAAACTGTTGACTTTTACCGAGTGAGAACTAGCGCAATTTCGAGGCAGATTGGTGATGTTTAATCCGGCCGCCACACCAACAATTCCGGCAATTAGCTTTGGTAATGGCGAAGAAGGAAAAACGGAGTCTAACCAGGATTTTTCTCGAAGCTGGCGATAATAATTAAGTAGTGCCGACGTTTCCTTTCACCGTTCCGAACGGCTATAGAATTTGCATAGAACGCTTCTGAACCGTTGATAGCTGAAGGGATTTTTCTTCGACGGCACCGAACAAACAAAATCCCTTTCCCCAATTCATTTACTTCCGATTTGGTATAGAAAAAGTTTGCCAAAAGTTTGTTTATACTCGTTTACTTCTTTGCTTTATAATTCTCTTTATGCGCAACCCCTGGAGCTTTCAATGGAGTTGTCAAGTTCCGTGGAGACTTAATTTAAATTTTTTCAGCGCACGCCCGGCACGCAGACACGTGACTCCGTTCTGCACGTGCACTAATTACCGAAAATTTTAAAACTTTAACCACAGAATAGTTTCATGAAAGCGCTTCGGCGCAACATTTTCGTTAATATAGTGCAAATTGCGGTAATAGAGTAGAAACTCATAACTCTTGCCGTTCAAGACTGAAATTTCGCCACAACTGTCACAAACACGTGCTGAACGACCTGAAACGGCGCCAAATTGCGGCTTAATTTTTCCCGGTTGAACCGGCCTCTGCTGAACAGTTGCGGCCAGAGGGTCGTTCGAATTAGCGCTTCCTGCCGTTATTTAGGAATATCGGGAGGTGAATTTCCAAGATTTATGTAATTTTCAAATGTTGCTTAGGTCCTACCTAGAATTGTAACCCGAAAGTTACCTCGACAATTTTTTAAAACCGCGAGGTACGAGCAACAATCGTACAGCAATAAGTTGGAAGTTTATATAGTTTTAGGCGCAGCTGCTGTAAGATTGTGCTGGCGCGGTTCTCGACTGGTAGCGCATCGTTTGAAGGAAATCTTGTTACTCACATATAGAGGAGTTGACCTTTTTGACCGAAGGACAGACCCTCCATAATCCGATACGAAAACTGATGGAAGTGGTGACTTTGGGGTTAGGGAGCGTGACGGGCTCTTTAGTGTAGAGCCAGGAGCTGCTGACGAAGGCGATAAGTAGAGTGGCCAGAGCCAGCAGTCCCCAGAGGACCCCCAATCGGGACAGGGCACCCCGTGACTTGCAGCACATCACAATGCACCACCTTAAGCGAGAACTTTACATTAGATCCGATTCAGGCACCGCGTATTGTGGAAGGAGGTGGAGTGTTTTATGGCACTTATTGTCCTCGCTGAAATATGTCTCGCATCTAACGCCTCGACGACTGGTCCTGTATACATTTCGGTTCATTGTGGAACACACGTTCTACTCGTATATTTGCACGTCGCCTTGGAACAATGGTCGATGAGGAATCCGCCAGGGGGCGCCCATAGCGCCCACCAAGAGCCGAGCATTTTATGAACCTGCAAATAAAGAGGACTTCAGTTAGGGGCACACATCAACGTCAAATCCATTACAGAAAATGTGAAGAGGGGCCAGTCGCTCATTAGTAGCCCGAATGTCCAGGTCTAAATAAAGTAACAAATATGGGGAGATTTTTCAGATAATGTGACAGGACTTCCTGCACATTGAAAACGTTACCGTAACAGTGGCAATGATCTTGATTAAAAATTGAAATAGAAAATTTATGATAAAAAGAAAACTCGATAAAGTTGTTTTGAAATTCCGTTATTTTGTTGTGTACCTACATTACCAGTTTTAAGGTTCGACAGCAAATTGTGTGTTAACACTCTTAAAATATTACGCACTAATTCCGTCCGGGATTTCATTCTATTCCAACGCGGGCGTAAAATAAAGCTTGGTAAACCCTCTAGAAATTATATGTAACCACAATGTGGCTGCTGATAAATTTACGTCATGAAATATTGCTGTGAGCTTTGGTATTAATTGAAATTATGCCTCTCACCTGATTTGAGCGCGTTTTTTTATAGTTTGCGTTGCTGGCAGTTATTACATTCATGTCCTAGTTTAATTAATAACACGTCAATCGTGCTTTTCCAAGTAAATATCTGGAATTAACGTAAAGCCAGGGCCGTTGAACGTCCAATACCAAACTGCCAAACGCACCAATGAATTACATTATTTTATTGTGAAATTAATTTTGTTATTTGTAAAAAGCCAACGAGGTGTCTGTGCCAGGTTACCTATTATTTTATAGTAATGACATGCCAGTGGTTGTTTTTGGCTTTCCAACTCTACGGTACTGAGTTTTTACCTTTCCTTGTCTTCCTTGTCTCAAGCTGTTATACGTACAATCTGAAAAAAATTAGTAGTGTTTGTCTTATCTTAAAAATTAGGCAAAACTGATAAAAATTTAATCAAACTTGTTTCACTTGAATGGGCTTCAAATTAAGCGAAATTTATTAATTTTGATAAGGTTTTTAGTTTTTTTTTAAATAAAATATAGCATAACTTTTGTAGTTTTTTTTTTTGAAAATTCTGTACAATCACTCCTTGAGTCTGAACAGGATTTACTTTTGAGCTTTGGTAGGTGTTGACTGAAAACATATCGTTCACCTTCCTTTTTGTTGTTTGCGTTGGTGGTGATGTTTTGTACGCTTACATTTATTTCCTAGTTTAATTAATATAACGTCAATCGTGCTTTTGCCAGTAAATATTTGGAATTAACGTAAATTCAGACCGTTCAACGTTCAAACTAAACTGCCGAGCACACAAATAAATTACATTATTTTACGGTAAAATTTATTTTATTATTTGCAAAACGTCAACGTTTTTTAATGGAAGGTTACCCATTATTTAATATTGATGATATAATTTGAATTTGCTCCAGCCTTTAAAATTATAAATATTAGTTTTAAACCCAACTAGCATCATCGCAAATCTCTTATTAACTTCGTATTCCTTAAAAACAACTTACTCATAAAATTCTTCTAGAAGTTTTATAAGATAAAAAAAAACGATGTCATGAAAGAAAATGATTAAGTAATTAATTAAATTATAAAAAATCCTTCACCGTTCTCTTGAAATCTGTCAATAATTTCCGATTAAAAGACACAATCTACAGCATTTAAAACAAGTGAAGATTTTGAGTTTAAAATCTATTGTTAAAAACTAATTTCTGATAAGTTTCCGATAGCGGACTTACTTAGAATTCTTGCTTGAATCAGTTTTCCTGTTGTGACCCATGACGGCTGATTGTTTCAAATTGCGGAGCGGGCCGAGCCCGCCCCTGTCAAATGTTTGCTGCCTCTTGCAAAAATTCCCGTCAACGTCACGTCCTTTTTGCCCTCGGCTAAATATTTTACATTAACAAACGCCATTTGGCGTGGGTCCGATATCCAGGCAGAAGGGCAGGTCCATTAAGGTTTTTTGGTTGACAGCGAGCAGCTTCGGACAAGGGTAGGACATACGAATGAAACCTATTAATCTCGGAGAGGTAATTGAGGCGGCATTACACAGTCCATTAGTCCGTGGTGATCTGATACATGCGAACAGCGAGATAAACCCAGATAGGAACATGCGAGCTTTAAAAGGTTCTCGCGTTGAAAAAGCCGTCTTTCGGTTCGATCCGGCGGCGAGCAAGTCTTTCTGCGTTCATTTAAGTAATTTCGTCTCGGGGGGGGCGAAGAAGCCTTAGAAAACGCCATTGTCGTGGGGGATTTCTCGTGACTGAAATTGAACTGGGCGCCGTTAATTTCGGCGGTCGGTCGGTATATATCGCAAAGGTATAAAATTTGAGACTTTTTAATAACAATGATGAAAGACGAGGTGGCGTCGCAGGAGATGATGAAATATTTTTGAGAAATCCGAGGCGGCGTCTAGAGAGCAAATTAAAAACTCGCGATTGAAAATTGTTAATTTATGTGGCGCAGAGCATTTAGTAGAATGCAATTTGAAAGAAAAATGTAGTTTGTAAACGGATGCAATTAGCGGAATACAATGGATGCTTTCAGACTGCAGTGTCAATCTACAAGGCAGCTCATTATTTATTTAACTACGGCACGCTTCAAAGGCTAAATTTATCATTTGTTGCTTTATCACAGCATTTCTCATTAGTTTACAAGCCATTGCACCTATTAAACAAACATATTTAAGTGAAGTCGCCTGAAAGCATCCGCATTTGTGGTTGGTGCGAAATGGTGGATGCGCCGGGAGAATCCTCTCGACACGTAATTTTTACGCAGTTATAAAACTAAATTAGTAAAAACTTGGTTTTAAATCAAAGGGACTTTAGTAGGTCCACAAGTGATTGGGCAGCAATAACAAAAAATTTATTTTTAATTCGGCAATGTTGGGAATATAAATTCCATTTTTACTTGTTGATATTGACGTATCTAATTTAAGCAACCAGTGAACAATTTTAAAAATTGATTAATTTCTCTTTGTAGGAAGAAGCGTCAGATGTGTAGCAAAAAGTATCGCAGCGTCCAATTAAAATAAATTTTTTTAACGGTTAATCCGTTATTTCATATTAATTTCTAACTTCAAATTTTTATTTGTTTTTTCTAAATAGATTGTTCTTATTCAAATTTAAATCAGAGGCATGTTAGTGAGCTGTGTGTTAATACGTATGTTAATAAACAATGTTTGTTTTTGAAGATTTTTAGAAACCTGTTTCGTCACTTTACGATGTTGTGCGGAGACAGATAACGTTATTGTTGATAACTAATGATTAAAGTTGCATTAGTGTTTGTAATTAATTATGCATTAATTTTATTCATTATGCAAAAATGGCTAATAATATTAATGACATAAATTAGAGAATGTGACATGGATTTCAACAAAATAATTGCTGTTACACAAATTAATTAAGTGCGATAAATTACATATGAAGCAAAAACAAATATTGTAATTTGATGTACAAAAAATCAACAAGGGCTTGTCTATAAAGACTGATTGAAGCGCAACATTTGCCCTGCAAAATAATTACTTTAAGCTTTAAGAGAACAGCTTTAATCAGAGGGACTGGAAACGTGGTCTCAAGATTTTAGAAAATGCATTCTGTGGGATTTCCTATCAATGAAGCCGCCATCTACTCACGGGTAATTAGGTTATCCACTGTTAGATGAGGAAATATTAAAAGTGAAGGGTCGCCAATAAAAGAATAAGACCGCTAAAGCACCGTAAATCTGGTTCTTTTCGAAACCCCTACCGGATTACCGGAATCTACCTCACTTTACGAGGTATCTATCGCGGTTTATTGTTCGATAAAAATAATGATTTCAGAAAAACTGACGTAGTACTCTTCCGAGTTGGCCCTAAATCCCTCAATAATTTCAACAGTCAGACGGTGGCGTTTACCTAATCTGTCCCGGTCATCCAAATTGCACGTAACCCATCACGTTTAATGGCCCGATTTCGACGTACGTCTATTGGTCTTTGGTCCGGATCATCAATGTCGCGCACAATGCGATCGGTTCGGACGCGACGACCAGACTGACTCCGGCGTTAAGCCCGGAGTCCGGAGTGGCGGTCGCGCAGCGCGCCGCCGCCCTGAGGCCGGCCATCTATCAACTGGGGAAGTTTTTGCTTTCTAGTCAACATTTTTGATTGCTAATCTTGAACAGACCGAACGTTTGCACATATAGCTCTCGGTTTTTATTACCGGTTGCTCTCGCAAAGAATCCCGGCTTTTATTAGTTTGTTGTTGTCCACGGCGAGGTTTTAATTGTTCGAACGTTTATTTATCGGGGACCGTGACACGTGCCATGCGAGTTAGGGTAATTCGATGGGGAAAATTTCAAGGGTAAAATTTTTTTTTAATGGGTTGTATGAAAAATTCTTTTGTTGAATTTTAGGAAAAGCCATCATTTTTGATATTTTCAAAGTTTTTAAATTTAAGTACTTAACCATAATATTATTTAGCAACAGGCTTTAGAGGACAACGCTGTCAGTTTGATGTCAAAATTTGTCGCGTAAATTAACTTTTGTTCCATAAATTATTAATTATTAATGTTTAATTCACAATTTTAAAACTTTAAAAAAATTGGTAAATTAATTTTTTTTAGTGCTATACGATTATTATATGAATGTTTCTTCAATGATAGGGGGTGGCAAAGTTTCAGTGAAACTTGCAGGATTTGTGTTACGACGGCTGAAGCGAATCATTTAGATTTGGAGCGATTTCCAGTGACAGCGCTACTGTTTGCAGTTATCCTTAATCATTCTTCCGCTTCCTGCGTATGGAATAAGCCTCGCGACTCTATATGTTTTTCTAAATCTGGTTTTTTGCCATGAGCGAGACGCGTTCGATAATCTTCCATAAGCTCTGCTTAAATAAAACGTCGAGTTACTGGAGAATAAGGAAAATAAACCACCGCGCAGATAGGCTTCTTGTCATAGAAATTCACATCTGAAGAAGGCAGTGGCTTGAAGCAATCGGGCGCATCTGGCTTGAGCATGGCGGGCGTTGTCATTTTACCCATGTGTAGAATAAATAGAATAATAAAATAGATATGTCTCTGTCACTGGCTGTTGTCTCAAATTTTTAACGTTTCAAGGCCCCCAGCGTTCTCCTCTCTCGCATCGTTTCCTACACAGAATTCCCGAAGAAAAATGTCGAACGTAGCGGACGCGCGATCCTCGACTAATTCGTGTGACGTACGTTAAGAAATATTGCGATGAATCCGAAACGAGTAGCTGTATTTCAAAATTACTGTATTGACAGGCGATAAATAATGCCGAGCATATTTTCCGTGTTTATAAATTTACGTCATTTATCACGGGCACTAAATATCATAAATAACGGAACGGGCGCGGGCAATGTTTCTTGCAAAAATCCAAATGCGAAATTTGACAAATTGGCAAAGTTTCCTGTTTTTTCCCTTTTTTCTTTTTATTATGGAGTTTACGACAAAAAATTTTCCATTTCCCTACCTTAAAACGGACATCTCGCTCTGCAGTTGGTGTCGTCTGTAGGGAAATACGGAATCCGACAGGGGAAACGCTATGCAAAAATAGATTTGAGTTTGGTTCACTCGCGCCAATTCTCGTCGTTCGTCTTTCGTTGTCTAGCAGGACCTCTCCTGAAAATTTGCCCCCAAAGAAATCGTCAGACGAATTGCGCAAATTTCAGTAGAGCAAACAAGCCGCATATGGAAACGTCACTGAAAGTAAATGTTTTCGACAACGATAATTAACAAAAAGAGAAGAACTTAATAAACTGTGCAAATAATA
Source organism: Schizotus pectinicornis (assembly GCA_951805265.1). Classification (NCBI taxonomy): domain Eukaryota; kingdom Metazoa; phylum Arthropoda; class Insecta; order Coleoptera; family Pyrochroidae; genus Schizotus; species Schizotus pectinicornis. The sequence goes on from OX638203.1 coordinate 21,044,515, forward strand.
AAACTTCCGACTGCCAATCAACCAAATTATGTTGCAGGCTCAGAAGCTCAAAGAACTATTTAGATAAATAAATTCAGGCTTGTAAAATTTTTATTAAGGGCAGAAGGGCCGTTAAGGGTCTAAAATTTTTCCTGCGATTATATTTGATATGGTTGTCCTTTGTTCACGTGCTGAGCGATCGGCTTACACTAAGCGATTTGTCTCCTCAAGTTTCTCCTTTGTCCAAGGCGCAGCGTTTAGGCGGGCTGCACGTTTAGGTGGAGCTTTCCAGGGGCGATATAAATCGTGGCGCAGCGATCGCGCGGAGATTAGTCGCGATTTTTGTTGCTTAATAGACGAGTTAGTGGCGCAGCTGTTACCACCCGATATTTGATACGTCTAAACCCGCAAACCCCAGGAAACGCGCGTTTAAAACACTGGCAGATTGCCACGGCGATATGTCCGCGTATCACCAGGCCGTTTTTTACCGAGCAGCATCTGGACCTGTTGTTGATTGCACTTTGGTAATACGCGCCTCCGAGATATGAGGGCCTGAGTGGCTTTTAGATGTGTTCTTCGAACACTCACTTACATAATTAAGGTTATTGGTATTGTCGGAGAACTTCCTACGAGAAATCGTAAAAGCTTTCACTTTTCCAGCGATCACGAAATTCTCTTATCTTCCTGTCGCCACTTGCTTTTATTGACTACCTATGCTGTATCTGTTTGTTATGGTATGGCGGCGGCAGCAGCGACTTTCCTCCCCGGAGGGAAACCTTCGAAACTAACTCGCAAATTTTGCGCGATTCTCCAAATCGTTTCATGCCGCGTTTTACGATCGTTTTAATGCCACTTAAAACCGCATGGATTTCCGCAAGGAAAATTCCGACGTCCAAAAGGAAATTTCGGTTTAATTGGCAAATTTTGACGGAGCCGCAGAAGCAAAAAACGGCCGATCTAGCGATTATAGGGGAAATAAGAAAATCCGTGATACCTAATTTCCTGATCTGTCTCAGCCAGATCCGTGTTGTTCAATTTCCTTTTTTATCTTGCGCGACTTCTCGTCCGGAAGCGAACAAAAAAGCACGCGTTAAATGCTAAATCAACATTTAACTCAAACTGCCGTCCAAAGACATTAGTAGAGTCCAGAATCGTTCGCACCTTCAAGTTCCAAATAGTTCCCACATTTCAACCTCCAAGTGCGAAAGGAAATCGCAATTTCACGTCCGGTGAACTCTCCCACATGCGCGAGGTCGCGCAGAGACCGAAACTAATTCCGGCTTAGCTTCCTTGGCAAATAATTTATAAACATTGCTTAATTAATTTCGCGTTTTCTGCGAACTTTGCCGGGATAATTCCTGCGGTATTGAGGCGTAATATTGCAAACAATACGTTAAATTTAAGTACGTGGCGTTGACTAACGTTACCAACTTTGCGAGTTTACGATGAGGGTGAAGTGGAGGGCCCTACAATAAGCCTCTGCCTCTTCACTTTGCTCACAATTCTGGGCAAGTTGTGAAATCTGCGACTGTTTAAAGCAAATTAGTCCAAGCAGTGCACTTTGCGCCAACAACCCGCTCTCAGCTGCTGCTTCCGAGTTTTCAAACTGCTAGATGCAATATCAATCACGAGGCCAAGTTTGAATCTTCCGGTTGAATTACCCCCTGTCCGAGCCGAATTAAAATTGTTTTGGTTTGGATTTAGAGCTTCTTTTTAGAGTTCTTTACTCGGTCCGCTAAGCAGGGAGATGCTCCAGACTTTTTCTACTTTACCTAATTGACTCTTTTCTTCTTTAATCCTCTTTCTTTCCCTTTAGCAAGTCGGGCGATTGTTGCAATCTTTTAATTTCGAACAATTGTGGCGAGTAATCTTCAGAAATTAATTAATCAACTCAAGGAATTTTATCAATATTTTATCTCGCTGTCAGTTATTGTTGCATGTTGGCATTTAATTCTTCTTAGTACATAGGCTCGATTCGCAGAAATCACTTGCAGTTAGCTCCACTCAAGTGAAAAGTAAAAGGGGAAAAATGAGTGGGTGAAATATTTGTCTTTTGTTCGGAAGCCACTTTCTATGGAGATTTCATTAAAAGATCTGTTCCTTTATTGCTTTCCAAGGAAATAAGGAAACAATTCCCCGGCATTAATTGTTATAATGAAGTGGACCAATGGCGCACTCCTACACCATATCTCTTGTGAATTCCTACTTGACTTGTTGCTCATTATTCCGCATTTACGGCTTATTAATTACGCATAATAAAACGAAACCGAATCGATTTTACAAAGAAGTGTTTGGAATAAGGAAGGAAGCAAAGGCGTTTTTGGGCAGATTTAATTACTTTTGTGTTTGACACGTTTATGATTAAAGTCTCGTAAACATTTAACAGTTCATTATATTTAACAATCGTGCTTCATAATGTTAATAAACGCTAAAAATCGCAAACTTGCGATGTCGAGCACGAAATTGCGATTTTATTAAAGGCACAACGACAGACGGCTTCTTTAACTGCCGACAGGCAAAGAGATTTGATTGATCCACAATAATATAACGCGATTTCGAGTAAGAACAGCATGACTTTAAGGGAACATAAAAATTACGAGGCAGCAATAATATTTCAAGGGCTTAAATTAAGAAATATAACGACAAATTATCCACACAAAGTCTGCGACTCAAAAACTTTTACTCACAATTGTCTAGCTCAAGTTATTAACAGTGAAGCAAATAATGCCTCTAACTTTGAGTTTTTAAGAAGTTTGTCTAAAGTTTTACAATTTGTTGAAAAATATTGAACGTTGACAAACGGTGGAGGAGTCAGCTAAAAATTAAAAAAAAATTATACAAGAAATTCTAGGATATTGAAAATTTTTGTAAAGAACTTCAACATTTTCGACTTTTTTTTCTTACCCCAACCGATAAAAACTCGAAAACATTTTAAAATCGACATCGTTGCTACAACGGCTTAGAAGTTGACGTTTTCTTGTGTAATCGATTTCTCTAAAATCAAATCAGAACCCAATTTGACTCTACAACTGATAGATTTCTTGTAAATTTCCAAAAACCACCATTTTCTATTTTTAACTAATTTTCAAATGCTTGTAGCTTTTGAACGGAAACACTTATGTCGTAGCAAGATACATCAAGTTTATTCGTATTACACAGACTATCGAACGGTGCAAGAATGAAAATGTTACACCTTATAATAAAAAAGTTGATATTTTCGATTTTGGTCGATTTTGACGAAAATTTTGAACAAAAATCTTCAAATCGTCATTACTCAAAAAGTACGAATTGTACAAAGAAACAACAGTCAGATTCGTGTTCAACGGTTCAAGATCTACAAGAATGAATCATAAAATCTATGTGAAAAATTTCAATATTTTTGACTTTTATTCAACCCTAATGCTTGTCCAAATCGATGGAAATCCAAGTTTTAGAATCGCCATAACTCAAAAAGTACGACGTGTAGAACGAAGCTACGGCCAGATTCGTGTTCAGCGGTTCAAGATCTACAAGAATAAGTCATAAAATCGATGTAAAAAATTTAAATATTTTTGACTTTTTTTTTCTTACCCCAATCGCTAGGAATTCGAAAAAATTCTAAAATCGACATCGTTGCTACAACGGCTTAGAAGTTGACGTCTTCTTGTGTAATCGATCTCTCTGAAATTAAATCTGAACTCAATTTGACTCTATAACTGATAGATTTCTTGTAAATTTCCAAAAACCACCATTTTCAATTTTTATCTAATTTTTAAATGCTTGTAGCTTTTGAACGGAAACACTTATGTCGTAGCGAGATACATCAAGTTTATCCGCATTTCACAGGCTATCGAACGGTGCAAGAATGAAAATTCTACACCTTAAAATAAGAAAGTTGATATTTGCGATTTTGATCGATTTTGGCGAAAATTTTGACGAAAATTTTCAAATCGTCAATACTCAAAAAGTCCGAATTGTACAAAGAAACAACAGTCAGATTCGTGTTCAGTGATTCAAGATCTACAAGAATAAGTCATTAAATCGATGTAAAAAATTTCAATATTTTCGACTTTTTTTTCAATCCTAATGCTTGCCCAAATCGAAAGAAATCCAAGTTTTAGAATCGCCATAACTCAAAAAGTACGACGTGTATAAAGAAGCTACGGCCAGATTCGTGTTCAGCTGTTCAAGATCTACAAGAATAAGTCATAAAATCAATGTAAAAAATTTCAAAATTTTTGACTTTTGTTCAAATCTAATGCTTGTCCAAATCGATAGAAATCCAAGTTTTAGAATCGCCATAACTCAAAAAGTACGACGTGTAGAAAGAAGCTACGGCCAAATTCGTGTTCAGCGGTTCAAGATCTACAAGAATAAGTCATAAAATCGATGTAAAAAATTTCAATATTTTCGACTTTTTTTTCCTACCCCAATCGATAGAAATTCGAAAAAATTCTAAAATCGACATCGTTGCTACAACGGCTTAGAAGTTGACGTCTTCTTGTGTAATCGATCTCTCTGAAATTAAATCTGAACTCAATTTGACTCTATAACTGATAGATTTCTTGTAAATTTCCAAACACCACCATTTTCAATTTTTATCTAATTTTTAAATGCTTGTAGCTTTTGAACGGAAACACTTATGTTGTAGCAAGATACATCAAGTTTGTCCGCATTTCACAGGCTATCGAACGGTGCAAGAATGAAAATCCTACACCTCATAATAAGAAAGTTGATATTTGCGATTTTGATCGATTTTGACGAAAATTTTGAACAAAAATTTTCAAATCGTCATTACTCAAAAAGTCCGAATTGTACAAAGAAACAACAGTCAGATTCGTGTTCAGCGGTTCAAGATCTACAAGAATAAGTCATTACATCGATGTAAAAAATTTCAAAATTTTCGCCTTTTTTTCAATCCTAATGCTTGCCCAAATCGTTGGAAATCCAAGTCTTAGAGTCGCCATAACTCAAAAAGTACGACGTGTAAGAAGAAGCTACGGCCAGATTCTTGTTCAGCGGTTCAAGATCTACAAGAATAAGTCATAAAATCAATGTAAAAAATTTCAAAATTTTTGACTTTTGTTCAAATCTAATGCTTGTCCAAATTGAAAGAAATCCAAGTTTTAGAATCGCCATAACTCAAAAAGTACGACGTGTATAAAGAAGCTACGGCCAAATTCGTGTTCAGCGGTTCAAGATCTACAAGAATAAGTCATAAAATTGATGTAAAAAATTTCAATATTTTCGACTTTTTTTTTCTACCCCAATCGATAGAAATTCGAAAAAATTCTAAAATCGACATCGTTGCTACAACGGCTTAGAAGTTGACGTCTTCTTGTGTAATTGATCTCTCTGAAATTAAATCTGAACTCAATTTGACTCTATAACTGATAGATTTCTTGTAAATTTCCAAAAACCACCATTTTCAATTTTTAACTAATTTTCAAATGCTTGTAGCTTTTGAACGGAAACACTTATGTCGTAGCAAGATACATCAAGTTTATTCGCATTTCACAGGCTATCGAACGGTGCAAGAATGAAGATTCTACACCTTATAATAAGAAAGTTGATATTTGCGATTTTGATCGATTTTGACGAAAATTTTGAACAAAAATTTTCAAATCGTCATTACTCAAAAAGTACGAATTGTACAAAGAAACAACAGTCAGATTCGTGTTCAGTGGTTCAAGATCTACAAGAATAAGTCATTAAATCGATGTAAAAAATTTCAATATTTTCGACTTTTTTTTCAATCCTAATGCTTGCCCAAATCGAAAGAAATCCAAGTTTTAGAATCGCCATAACTCAAAAAGTACGACGTGTATTAAGAAGCTACGGCCAGATTCGTGTTCAGCTGTTCAAGATCTACAAGAATAAGTCATAAAATCAATGTAAAAAATTTCAAAATTTTCGACTTTTTTTTCAATCCTAATGCTTGCCCAAATCGAAAGAAATCCAAGTTTTAGAATCGCCATAACTCAAAAAGTACGACGTGTATAAAGAAGCTACGGCCAGATTCGTGTTCAGCTGTTCAAGATCTACAAGAATAAGTCATAAAATCAATGTAAAAAATTTCAATATTTTCGACTTTTTTTTCAATCCTAATGCTTGCCCAAATCGAAAGAAATCCAAGTTTTAGAATCGCCATAACTCAAAAAGTACGACGTGTATAAAGAAGCTACGGCCAGATTCGTGTTCAGCTGTTCAAGATCTACAAGAATAAGTCATAAAATCAATGTAAAAAATTTCAAAATTTTTGACTTTTGTTCAAATCTAATGCTTGTCCAAATCGATAGAAATCCAAGTTTTAGAATCTCCATAACTCAAAAAGTACGACGTGTAGAAAGAAGCTACGGCCAAATTCGTGTTCAGCGGTTCAAGATCTACAAGAATAAGTCATAAAATCGATGTAAAAAATTTCAATATTTTCGACTTTTTTTTTCTACCCCAATCGATAGAAATTCGAAAAAATTCTAAAATCGACATCGCTGCTACAACGGCTTAGAAGTTGACGTCTTCTTGTGTAATCGATCTCTCTGAAATTAAATCTAAACTCAATTTGACTCTATAACTGATAGATTTCTTGTAAATTTCCAAAAACCACCATTTTCAATTTTTATCTAATTTTTAAATGCTTGTAGCTTTTGAACGGAAACACTTATGTCGTAGCGAGATACATCAAGTTTATCCGCATTTCACAGGCTATCGAACGGTGCAAGAATGAAAATCCTACACCTCATAATAAGAAAGTTGATATTTGCGATTTTGATCGATTTTGACAAAAATTTTGAACGAAAATTTTCAAATCGTCATTACTCAAAAAGTCCGAATTGTACAAAGAAACAACAGTCAGATTCGTGTTCAGCGGTTCAAGATCTACAAGAATAAGTCATTACATCGATGTAAAAAATTTCAATATTTTCGACTTTTTTTTCAATCCTAATGCTTGCCCAAATCGTTGGAAATCCAAGTCTTAGAGTCGCCATAACTCAAAAAGTACGACGTGTAGGAAGAAGCTACGGCCAGATTCGTGTTCAGCGGTTCAAGATCTACAAGAATAAGTCATAAAATCAATGTAAAAAATTTCAAAATTTTTAACTTTTGTTCAAATCTAATGCTTGTCCAAATCGAAAGAAATCCAAGTTTTAGAATCGCCATAACTCAAAAAGTACGACGTGTATAAAGAAGCTACGGCCAGATTCGTGTTCAGCGGTTCAAGATCTACAAGAATAAGTCATAAAATCGAAGTAAAAAATTTCAAAATTTTTGACTTTTGTTCAAATTAATGCTTGTCCAAATCGAAAGAAATCCAAGTTTTAGAATCGCCATAACTCAAAAAGTACGACGTGTATAAAGAAGCTACGGCCAGATTCGTGTTCAGCTGTTCAAGATCTACAAGAATAAGTCATAAAATCAATGTAAAAAATTTCAATATTTTCGACTTTTTTTTCAATCCTAATGCTTGCCCAAATCGAAAGAAATCCAAGTTTTAGAATCGCCATAACTCAAAAAGTACGACGTGTATAAAGAAGCTACGGCCAGATTCGTGTTCAGCTGTTCAAGATCTAAAAGAATAAGTCATAAAATCAATGTAAAAAATTTCAAAATTTTTGACTTTTGTTCAAATCTAATGCTTGTCCAAATTGAAAGAAATCCAAGTTTTAGAATCGCCATAACTCAAAAAGTACGACGTGTAGAAAGAAGCTACGGCCAAATTCGTGTTCAGCGGTTCAAGATCTACAAGAATAAGTCATAAAATTGATGTAAAAATTTTCAATATTTTCGACTTTTTTTTGCTACCCCAATCGATAGAAATTTGAAATTTTTTTAAAATCGACATCGTTGCTACAGCGGCTTAGAAGTTGACGTTTTCTTGTGTAATCGATCTCTCCGAAATCAAATCTGAGCTCAATTTGACTCTATAACTGATAGATTTCTTGTAAATTTCTAAAAACCACCAAATTCTACTTTTATCTAATTTTCAAATGCTTGTAGCTTTTGAACGGAAACACTTATGTCGTAGCGAGATACATCAAGTTTATCCGCATTTCACAGGCTATCGAACGGTGCAAGAATGAAAATCCTACACCTTATAATAAGAAAGTTGATATTTGCGATTTTGATCGATTTTGACGAAAATTTTGAACAAAAATTTTCAAATCGTCATTACTCAAAAAGTACGAATTGTACAAAGAAACAACAGTCAGATTCGTTTTCAGTGGTTCAAGATCTACAAGAATAAGTCATTAAATCGATGTAAAAAATTTCAATATTTTCGACTTTTTTTTCAATCTTAATGCTCGCCCAAATCGAAATAAATCCAAGTTTTAGAATCGCCATAACTCAAAAAGTACGACGTGTATAAAGAAGCTACGGCCAGATTCGTGTTCAGCTGTTCAAGATCCACAAGAATAAGTCATAAAATCAATGTAAAAAATTTCAAAATTTTTGACTTTTGTTCAAATCTAATGCTTGTCCAAATCGAAAGAAATCCAAGTTTTAGAATCGCCATAACTCAAAAAGTACGACGTGTATAAAGAAGCTACGGCCAGATTCGTGTTCAGCGGTTCAAGATCTACAAGAATAAGTCATAAAATCAATGTAAAAAATTTCAAAATTTTTGACTTTTGTTCAAATCTAATGCTTGTCCAAATCGAAAGAAATCCAAGTTTTAGAATCGCCATAACTCAAAAAGTACGACGTGTATAAAGAAGCTACGGCCAGATTCGTGTTCAGCTGTTCAAGATCTACAAGAATAAGTCATAAAATCGATGTAAAAAATTTCAATATTTTCGACTTTTTTTTTCTACCCCAATCGATAGAAATTCGAAAAAATTCTAAAATTGACATCGTTGCTACAACGGCTTAGAAGTTGACGTCTTCTTGTGTAATCGATCTCTCTGAAATTAAATCTAAACTCAATTTGACTCAATAACTGATAGATTTCTTGTAAATTTCCAAAAACCACCATTTTCAATTTTTATCTAATTTTTAAATGCTTGTAGCTTTTGAACGGAAACACTTATGTCGTAGCGAGATACATCAAGTTTATCCGCATTTCACAGGCTATCGAACGGTGCAAGAATGAAAATCCCACACCTTGTAATAAGAAAGTTGATATTTGCGATTTTGATCGATTTTGCCAAAAATTTTGAACGAAAATTTTCAAATCGTCATTACTCAAAAAGTCCGAATTGTACAAAGAAACAACAGTCAGATTCGTGTTCAGCGGTTCAAGATCTACAAGAATAAGTCATTACATCTATGTAAAAAATTTTCAATATTTTCGACTTTTTTTTCAATCCTAATGCTTGCCCAAATCGTTGGAAATCCAAGTCTTAGAGTTGCCATAACTCAAAAAGTACGACGTGTAGGAAGAAGCTACGGCCAGGTTCTTGTTCAGCGGTTCAAGATCTACAAGAATAAGTCATAAAATCAATGTAAAAAATTTCAAAATTTTTGACTTTTGTTCAAATTAATGCTTGTCCAAATCGAAAGAAATCCAAGTTTTAGAATCGCCATAACTCAAAAAGTACGACGTGTATAAAGAAGCTACGGCCAGATTCGTGTTCAGCGGTTCAAGATCTACAAGAATAAGTCATAAAATCAATGAAAAAAATTTCAAAATTTTTGACTTTTGTTCAAATCTAATGCTTGTCCAAATCGATAAAAATCCAAGTTTTAGAATCGCCATAACTCAAAAAGTACGACGTGTATAAAGAAGCTACGGCCAAATTCGTGTTCAGCGGTTCAAGATCTACAAGAATAAGTCATAAAATCGATGTAAAAAATTTCAATATTTTCGACTTTTTTTTCAATCCTAATGCTTGCCCAAATCGATGGAAATCCAAGTCTTAGAGTCGCTATAACTCAAAAAGTACGACGTGTAGGAAGAAGCTACGGCCAGATTCGTGTTCAGCGGTTCAAGACTTACAAGAATAAGTCATAAAATCGATGTAAAAAATTTCAATACTTGCGGCTTTTGTGCAACCCTAATGCTCGCCAAAATCGGTAGAAATCCAAGTCTTTCAATCGCCATAACACAAAAAGTACGACGTGTAGAAAGAAGTTACGGCCTGATTCGTGTTCAGCGGTTCAAGATCTACAAGAATAAGTCATAAAATTGATGTAAAAATTTTCAATATTTTCGACTTTTTTTTGCTACCCCAATCGATAGAAATTTGAAATTTTTTTAAAATCGACATCGTTGCTACAGCGGCTTAGAAGTTGACGTTTTCTTGTGTAATCGATCTCTCCGAAATCAAATCTGAGCTCAATTTGACTCTATAACTGATAGATTTCTTGTAAATTTCTAAAAACCACCAAATTCTACTTTTATCTTATTTTCAAATGCTTGTAGCTTTTGAACGGAGACACTTATGTCGTAGCAAGATACATCAAATTTATCCGTATTTTACAGGCTATCGAACGCTGCAAGAATGAAAATCCTACACCTTATAATAAGAAAGTTGATATTTGCGATTTTGATCGATTTTGACGAAAATTTTGAACAAAAATTTTCAAATCGTCATTACTCAAAAAGTACGAATTGTACAAAGAAACAACAGTCAGATTCGTTTTCAGTGGTTCAAGATCTACAAGAATAAGTCATTAAATCGATGTAAAAAATTTCAATATTTTCGACTTTTTTTTCAATCTTAATGCTCGCCCAAATCGAAATAAATCCAAGTTTTAGAATCGCCATAACTCAAAAAGTACGACGTGTATAAAGAAGCTACGGCCAGATTCGTGTTCAGCTGTTCAAGATCCACAAGAATAAGTCATAAAATCAATGTAAAAAATTTCAAATCTTACGCCTTATAATAAGAAAGTGGATATTTTCGATTTTGGTCGATTTGGACGAAAATTTTGAACAAAAATCTTTAAAGTACTTTAATTTTCTCTATTTCACAAAGGCTATCGAATGCTGTATGAACAAAAATTGTGAGTTTTATAATAAAGAAGTTCAAAAGGAGTAAGGAGGGTAGAATTTTTTTTCGAGTAGCACTTTCACAACATAAAAGAATTGATCCGTTCAGTTTGCTAAATTCGAAAAATGCTTGGGGTATCGCAAGGATAATTTTCTTAATGTTCTACAGGGCACAGCTCAGATTGAGGGGTGGTGTTGCTTCGAGTTTGGGAGCAAACGGTTAAAATTCAAGCATTGCCGAGTGGCAGCACGTTAAGTTTAACAAATCATCTGATATTCGGGTTGCTGCCTAATTTGTTCCCGAACACAAATTCCCTTTTTGCTCTTCTCCCAACTCGCCGTTCCATAGGAGCGCCAAGGGAGGCAGACAACAGAACCGAAAAAGACGTTGAATTAATGGCGCCAGTGACAGGACTCACTTTATAAGCTGTTCGCTCTTGGGGTCTGGATGTCAGAAAGTACTCGTTTCATTGTCTGAGGCCAATATCGACAAGAAAGATTCAATTTATAAAAGAACATAAGCCATCCGGTCATGTGGGACACCTGAGTCCCGGCTTCCTATACACAAACGACACACTTCCATTATCTTCATTGGTGCGGTTGAATTTCGAAAATGGCCGCTTATTGGGGAAAATTGATAACATCAAGCCACTTGTACGTCGACGACAGACGGGACGGTAATGACATTACCTTATCAGGAATTACTGGGACGATTGTATTGTGGAGGTACTCGCACCGGATTACGCGCTCCCTATCTCCCAAACGGAAAGGCATAAAAAGGAATTCCGAGTTTGGTCGCTATACAGTTGTCGTCTGACTTCCTCGGCTGGTAATTGGACATCTGTAAGCAAGAGCGTCACAACCATTTTCTAGATAAAATATGATATCCAGGCCGTACTTTTCACGACGACCTGCTTACGGAAAAGTTAATAATTTGCACGCCAAGTCGAGAAAGAAAACTTTTATTTTTTAACTGTCCCCACATGCAAAGACCGGGGGCGAGAGTACAGCTAATAAGTGCCTGTTTGAAAGTTGTATTGTTGTTTCTGGATCTGCATTGTCGGATATTATGGGATGTGTCGGGCAAGGCAGTTGTGGAAATTTGTACTTGGTGCCGCTTTATTCCAAAGTCATTTTGTCGCTCGCGGAACTCATTTTGGGAAGCGGCAGTCCCGACCGACTTTATTCTATCTGCATTCTGGAAGCGTCTGGCGGAATAAATAAACACAATCGACCATCGGAATTGGGGCGTCCGCCCATGGATGATGGTGTCGCATCGCGGTCCGGCGATCTCTCCCCGTTGACTGCCGCCCATTTTGCATAATTGCGGCCGCTAATGGAATTGGTAAATCACGATGAGCCCGGCAATTCTGTTATTAGAGCCGTCAATTCAGTTCCCACATACACATGTTTTTGATCGACACGACCGATAAATAAACACCGGCGGATGCGTTCCATTAATCAAAACTATTGTAGGAGAGCCGTGATCCTCTCCGCCCCCGACCCCCAACACTTATGCTAATTAATGAGCGACGTCGGGGATCCACCGGTTCATGTATGCAAATGTTGTTAGTTATTAATTACTCGGTTCAGACGAGATTCAAGTACTCCAGTAATTAATTGTGACGGCGGCGCGCTAGTATTGTTCCGGGCCGTGTCGGCGACGTTTTATATTGTATTTCGTCCTGAATTTAACGAGTCGCCTTTTGCAATAAAGGACGGTTTCCACTTTTTACACATCACAAGAACAAATTACGTTGACGCATAAAAATCAAAGCTTTGAAAATACAACTTTTATCTCGGCGACTCATAACGATAACTTCAAAAGATATTCTGCAGAAAATTTCAAAAAGGAAATAAGAAATGCACAGTAATGTGGCACTTCTGAGAGGAGGGTGCTCCAGAAAAATGTGATATGACACGGGATCGCATAGTGCGATGTCACCCGTCGCACATTCGAATTTTGACGCGTCCCCGAAAAATGATATCCTAATGTTGCGAAATACACCCCAGAGGTGAGGGCATTTGCATAATATTTATTTGAAGATGCCCGACGCCACCGCCGTCACCACCGGCGCCTCACCTCACTCAAGACAAGTGATTGATCACCCCCAATAACGACACGGCATTTTTAATTAATTTTTGACATCACGACTATTTTCGAGTCAATATCGTAGATGCAGAAAACTAAAGGGTAAGTTGAGGAGGAGCGACTTGACCTATCAACATCGCGACTTAGTGGTTATTGGGAACGATCGCCACTTTACGTAAAGGTCAAATTTCTGATTATATTACCTGGAGCCGGTGACGGCTTCCAGTTAGTGACCGGCCTTGCAAGCTTGAGACTCGAAAATTTCTTGGCGACGTCCATTCAACCACACGAACTCGAACCGCAACCATGCTTGCGTCAACTTTGCTAACAATTAGTTTAGTGTCGAGTAGTTTAATCGTTTCTGGCTTATCTGGTGGCGGGTCGGGCAAATTCGAGGTGGCTTTCCAGTGGAATTTCATCAATTTCACCTGGCCATCGGCCGCAGCAATGTCCACCTCGGGCTACCGAGCCGGCACCGACGTGATCGCAGGTATTAAAATCTACAAAAAAACGGTCTATTTGGCCCTTCCCCGTTTAAAACCAACATCGAGAGTAACTCTGGCCGCCATCTCTATCGGCGCAAATAAAGAAAATCCACTTCTGTCACCGTATCCCAACTGGGAAATGAATTCGGGATCAACTTGTGATGCCATTCAGAACGTCTTGAGCATGGAAATTGATAAAGACGGCATTATGTGGGTCCTGGATGCTCGGAGAGTCGACAATACTACCAATTGTCCACCGAAAATCATTTTATTAGATTTAAATAATAATGGAAAAGTCGTGGATGAGTTTTTGGTGCCGACCGATTTGTGCCCGCACGATAAGGGCTGTTTCCTCAACGACGTTGTCGTCGATGGCGATTACGCTTATATATCCGATACGACGTCATCAGATCCCGGCATCTTCGTTTACAACAGAAAATTGGCAACTGCATGGAAACTACGAGATAAAACCGTGTTCGGCGACCCGGCCGCTGTACGTTTCACGGCTCAAGGTGTCGAAAATACCGCCATATCCCACATTAACGGAATAGCTTTAACACCAGATTGTGGCGAAGAAAGGACTTTCTACTACATGCCGCAGACTTCTCTGCACATTTTCTCGATAAGTAACTCGATTTTAAAGAATCGATCGATGGCGACACGGGACGATTTGCATGATCTCATTAGCGATGAAGGGACAAAACAAGGACAATCGGGAGGGATGATTTGCGATAGCGATCGCTATATTTATTACGGCATTCTACCGATGGACGCCGTAGGCAGATGGGACACCGCAACGCCCTTAAGCCAGGCGGAAATTGTCGAAAGAAACCACGAGACCATCAGGTGGCCGGACAGCTTTTCCATATACCAGGAACACTTGTACTTGATCACTAACAGCATTTCCAAGTTCTCCAGGTCGGGAATTGATAAGAACGAAATTAACTTTAGAGTGTTGAAACTTCGCACAAACACCAGCAGCTACATTTATTGTTAACGAGTTGTAGGGGCTTTGTTTGTCGAAATTTTAACTGAAATATTACATGGATGAACTAATTGCTCGAATAATTATTAAGAAATATTATTTACTACTACAATAATAAAGTGATGTTTCTTATTATGTATAAATTTAAAAAAAAAAAATTTGGAAAATTTTATTCAACATACGCCTATTTTGATAAAATAACCGTACCTCTATTGGAAAAATTCTGTACATCAATATAATTACAAACTGCATAAATATAAGTTGGAAAACTGCCAAAATTAGAATTCAAGTGAAGAGGTACTAATCTAGATGACCATAATTAGGTATGTAAATAGCTTAGGTGAACTAGAAACTCCGTCGTAGTAGGCATCGATACCATTATGGTATCAAATTTAATATCGCGCAGGTCTGGCCCCTAATGAAACTGTGCAGAACCAGGGGCTGCATTCAAGAATTCGGTTATTGATAAATAATGGAGGAATTTCCATGGCGATAATTGCTCTTTGGTTTGCGGCCTCGCGATTGACTTGCCGGGGCAAGTGGAAATGCTAATGGGGCTTTGCAGTTCCCACAAAATAAATAATGGAAACCCATCTTGCGTTCAAATAAAAAATGCATATTGATCTTATTCAAATTTTAATGAATTTAGAGTCTGTATAAGCTCGGAAGGACAAATAGAATCGTTAGCTTTCAATGTAGTTGAAGTCGTCTGAATATTGCATTTCGTATTCAAGTGAAAATTGCATAATTTATAACAAAATGCAAGGAAAGCGAACGTCCACAGAAAAATTACTGGCAATAACTTCGGATCAATCAAACAAAACTGTTTTAGCAAATTTTTGTTAAATAAAGAGAGCACAAAGAAGCGATCCTCTCAAGGGAGAAATTGCGGAAATGTGTATCCCGAACAACTTCAGCTCGTTGTTTCACATACTGCACGGTCATTGTTTCGTTTTGTTTATGAATTTATTCCCTTGGTGGCGCTTTAAAAGTTTTTTATGAAAAAATACGGATAAACGCTGGAAGTTTTCATCGAGGAATTTTTAACTTTAATAATAGGTAGCGAGTTTCGTGGTGAATTGAGTTGGCAAAGTTTGGCTCTTACAGATGTTAGACCATCCGCTTGAACAAGAATAATGTTGCAAATTTGAGATTATCTCCGCCGAGGCTAAAACAAATAGAAATTTATTCGGATCACATATACACTGCGGAAATGTTTGCAATCGGGAAATGTCAACTGATCTACTTATCTGCTGTCAAAACCAGCTTCTGCTGAAAAACTGCTCACTTTTTTAACAAATCCTTTGTTTCGGTATAAAAATCGCACATTTTTCCTTTTCGGCGAGGACCTTCTGACAAATTGCCCGCCACCGCGAGGTTTCCTTTAATTGCTAAAAATGGGCCGTAAATGCAGGCTTCAGGGTGTGTCAAGAGCCTTCGGCGTAGCCGTTAATTTTTCATGAATGTTTAAATTATGATCCTCAACTGGTGTCGATTTGTCGAATTGTTGAACATCTTAAATAATTACTTCACTTCTTTAATTTCTGCATAATATTATCAGGAGAGATGCGATTTAACAAGGTATGGCATTTTCCTCTAGCTGTGGGACACCGGTATATCTTTCGGGCCGTACTGTTGATTTTACCGACGCAACAAACAAGATAAACTTGGCGTCGTCGAGTTGCAAGGTTGTGTACACTGACATTAAAACAACTTCAGAGAGAACAACGGAGCCGCCTATTTATTTCTCAAGGATTTGCAAGTTTCTTGGGCAGTCATGCATACATTACCCGAATAGCTGGGTTGCTTGACTTTTCAATATCGCATGGTAACATGACGAAAAGGTGTTCACGTGCAGTTGGGCCCTTTCAAAGGATTATCCGGTTAGAGCCCAGGTCCCTGCCTCTGATCTCCTACACGTTTCCATCCGCGTAATGTTTGATATAAAGCTTTTGTGTGTTATGGAACTAAACATTACCATCATCAAGCAAGGCCCCGTGCGTACTCACCTTGCCGGATTACACGCAACGCCAAACCCCGAGCAAAAGTTGCCATTCGCAAGCGGAACCGCGATGATCAGCGTCAAACATCTTTCATCAAGCATTAAAGTCACAACGAGGGTTCAACAAGAATCTATGATTCTAAAATCTATGACCCCCTTAGCTGGACGTAAATAATTATGCGTCTTCAACAAACTATCTAGTAGAAAAGAGGCTGATGGATTGACAGATCTTAAATAATTAAACAATGATATCTAAACCTTGATTATAATTTTTTCCAACAACTTCAACAATAAAGATGGCCAATTTTAAAAATTGCGTCTATTTCATAATTCTTTAAATTGTAAATTAAAGCAATTGATAAAAAGTTGAGTGTTGACTGGTCAGTCACGAGGTTGTGCGAAGCACCAAATAAGACAGGACAAATATCGTGCACTAAATTATAATTGTCGTGTGCAATTCCCAGCTGCCCTCTTTCCGCGTCCGTTGGCAGTTGTAACAATTTATTGTTGTTTGGTTTTATTTGTAGAGCCCGCTTTAATTTATTTTGCGATACCTGTGAGGCGTTCCAGCTTTTACGCCTCTTACAAAACCACAATCTGGAGTGTGTATGTAATTCATTTACGCTCGGACGTGACTGCCGGCGCTTTTATTTTGTTTATAGAAAGAAACCGGAAATTCTTCCATTCAGACGATTCCTGCAAATAATTCCCGACATTATTAACGTCGTCACATTTACATTTAGACGACGTCCTGCAGCAGTTATGTAAATAATTTCCATCATCCTTCAAAGATTGCAACTTGTTAAACGAAGAATTGAAATTATTCCCTCCTCAGATTTGCGGGGGTGGGCCAAGAAACTTTTCGATTTTGTGTCGCTTCGTCCCCGAAACATGGGAGAAGTCAACGGGGAGTGCGTAATTGTATAATTCCGATCAACCCCTGCTAGGAGTCGGCGGCCGATTCCACGCTCGTTTCGCTGACAGATCCGTTAGCCCCTTGCTTCATGTAGCGGAACTAATGGAATTGTTTAAGCCACAGTACATTACAAATCTAATGACCTGGCGATAGAACTTTATACAAGGAAAGTTCGCCACTGGGCCAACAATCATCAGACATTTTTTGTAGTTGAGTTGAGCTTGTTTCATTCGAATCGGAAATGTGGGCCGGAAGTGAACTACTAAATGTTTCGTTAGAGGGATGCGGTTGTTTAACTAAAGAACGGAAGTTGGGGTGCAGCACTCTACTTTTCTACCTTCGGACGAATAAAAACCAGCTTTAGTGGCAGGACCATTGTCAATACCGACACAAATTAAATTTGTAATTAAATTGCGCAAGTGGACGGTCGATGTGCGCTTCCGGTCGGGCTTTCTGCAGGTTCTTCACAAAGCTTTATTTTTGGACCATCAAATCAGTTGAAGTGTCGAATCACGAAATTCCACTGAAATACATTATTTTAATTTGAAATTGCAGACCTGAGCGTCAATTTGGTTCAGGAGACCTCTTTACAGTTGATTTTTGTTATTGGTGCTTCACGCGTTGCCAGTTTAGATCTTCAGTGCACAGCAGATACGTTAGCCCTATGCTCAGTAATCAATCTTTGTATTTAGCTACGACAAATGTTTACTTGAATGCCTTGGGATCGTAAATATCAATATCGATTTTTGGACCAACTTTATTGGGACTTGACCGATACGTACTTGTTCTGTGGATTAAGGAGAAGTTTTCGGCCGTCATCTTTAGTGTTTATAAAGCAAGCGGAGCGATAAGTGCAAAAGTATTGAGGTCCAGTCGAAATAAAATCGGATTATCCCGCTCTCCAGCGATGATTCCCGTTCTCTCCCGGCCCGGTTTCCGCTTGGACGGGTGGTTAATGGCGTTTTTCTCGTTTCCCAACAACCGGAACTGCATCATAATTAACATGGTGCAAGTGCCAGGGGCTCGATTTATTCAAAAGCATCGACTTTTCCGGTAGATTTAGGGCGCAAAGGGAAGAATTTAAATTTCTCGCCGCCCCCACCTCCCCGAGTGAAATGCAAATAAACGTTTGCGGCGTGGGCGGTAATACTAAAACAGTGTGCGGGCCTTTTCATTCCGTTAACCAATGAGTTTGTTAAAAGCGCTTAGTGCAGAGCAGGAATCACTTTAGTTCTTAAATCGAGCTTATCGATCCCCAGATGGCGGTTTGTTGGTTGGTAACCAGGGCCTTTCTCAAAGAAAGGTTACAATTTAGATTCCGCCCTCAGCTGGTTATTGAAGTTTTTCTTGATTTCCCTCGAGCACCATCCTACAATTTACAGAGTGGTTTCGGAATAAATTTTAACTGATTTTTTACCTTTTTTAATATTGGGGGCTTCATCCGAAATTCATTGAATTATTTGCATAATATCGAAGTCTATTTAATTATTATGTTCGTGTTTGCGTCTTTGATCCGTTCGGACGCTGCGGCTTCGGTGACAAATTAATTCGAAATTAATCGCGATCAAAGGCAATGATTGTTGTTGGAGGCGCAGCGGGCACTTTGTCGAACACGGCGATATTTTCGAAACGACGTAAAATTCGAAACTTGTAAAGCTGCGACTTCTACAAATGATTACTCCAATAAATAATGAGAGAGCGGTTTCCAGCCAGGCGGAAATACGAGAACGAGATATTACATTTTTCGCAGATAATATTTTTAACGGCGCGGGAATTGGATATGCGAATTTGATTCGGGAACTTGAGCATTCTGTCAAAATATGGTGAAAAGAATTTATTGAATGTGACAATATAACGGACAGATACTGCGATAAGGACGGAGCTCTGAAGGGAGCCGGGCTCAGAATCAGATACGTTCCGTCGGATTTGCGGTTTTACAAATAATGGACAGTGCCTGTATTTTATTGCGAAATTGATCCGGCGTTCACATAACCGCCGCAGCCCCGAAGGAGTCAACCGGCGAGGATTCGCCCGAACGATCGTCTTCACATTCATCTTCCAAACTATACCAAACCTAATATTAATTAATTAATTACGTTTTGCCACTTAAATCTATTTAATTCACAATATATTACAATTTTTTGAAGAAAATCAATTTTTTTATTTTTATTTAAACACTCAGTAAGCACTTACCTATTTATTACCGCTGGTGAGTTGACTTGGCACTCGTTGCGGAGAGGTCCTAGTGGCGATGAAATTGGCTACTGGGTGCAGGTGGGGCGCGGTCCCGGGCGAAATTGGCGGGGTGCTTGTCAAAAACTGGCAGGGTGAAAATTCGCCTGGTAATTATCCCGTTGTCTCGCAGCCGGTAATTGTCGTCATCGCGTTATTTGCGTCTGCGAAGCGAGCACCTTAATTTAATAACCAAAGCAACGTCTTCGAATGTCAGCCGAATATAAATATAATTAAATTTGTTGCCGCGAAGAACCTCAAATGAGTAATTACGCAGCTTAGTAATTATTCATTATATTTGTTGAGTTGGCAAGAAAACCGCATTGCCGCGAGATGAGCCCCCGGGCTTAGTTAAGTCGACACTAATCAGCACTTATCACCTGAACCCTCCTCGGAGACGTTAAAAGCCCACGACTCATATTAACATTTACGATTCCCACACGACTAAATCCCGGTTAACGTGATGCCCCTAACCCGACACTGTTTTAATCAAAACTAGAATTTCAACAGAACGAACGTTTTTTTTTTTGAATTGTTTTAATAAACGAAATGGCAGCGTAGTTGAAATTTAGAGGTGTCGTTGGTGCCATCGCAACATGTGGCTTTATTTCAAGTGTGACGTAGAGTCGACTGTTTTCCGTAACTTCATACTTTATCTATTTGCGGTGACGGCAGCTGTAACCAACGATCATGCACAATTTCTAGGGAAACTTCCGAGCCCCACTCTCTTATGGACTCGATAATTAATTAATCTACTTAACCTGATAGCGAACGTTCACCAGCTCGTCTCTCTGCTTCGGTATAATTTAACTTTACGGGCCCAAATTGCGAGAAAATTGATTAGCGGCACTACATGGCGATTCTAATATTAAATTTCATGTACCACCTCCAAGAGGCAATTCGATTACTTTCATTTATAGTAAATTTGGACGGCCGCCGATGTGTAGCTCGTAAGTTGCCCGAATGGCCCGACTTTACGAATCTCTTTTAAAGAGTTATTACTCTAAGATAAAGAGTTATTGATTGGAAATAAAAGAAAATTGCCTTATCACAGTTCCTCGGCTTATTGC
This sequence comes from Schizotus pectinicornis, assembly GCA_951805265.1. NCBI lineage: Eukaryota > Metazoa > Arthropoda > Insecta > Coleoptera > Pyrochroidae > Schizotus > Schizotus pectinicornis. The sequence goes on from OX638203.1 coordinate 21,065,188, forward strand.
AGCACGACAAAAATGGTGGAGGCGCCGGGAGAATCGAAGTAATTTTATCAAATTCTGAAAAAAATTGTAATTATTGTACAATAATAATTTAGAGTCAAGTAATCGAATTTTTGATAGTATTAGCAACGAAAAATTTAAAATATTCCGCGGCGTTAAAAACATTAAAAATCAAGAGTTTAAGAACATAAATCTCCCTAAGAGGCAAAAGTAATAAATAAAAAGACTAAATAGGAGACTAAACACGTTAGCAGCAATAACGAAGCGTTTTACAGATTAATTTTACGAAATCGGGATCGTGACGATACAAAATCGATCAACCAAGGGTAGAGATTTGAAAGGGAGCTATTGTTAAAGTTTCTTTTATTAAAGTCCTTGTGAGTTGGGCCGCAAAGTTTTCAATCCAGCCCCAATAACGTCGATTCGAGTAAGTTTCGGTTATTCAAATTACGATTACATGTTCGCAGTCGTCATAACGATAAATGTATTTTAGAATCGATATAATGGTTAGAGAAGTTGCCAAATATTGAAACTGCAATTTATCAACCATTCCTGATAAAGCAAGAATTTATATCTCGATTTGGTCATAATTTATGGTTATTTGAAGTTACAGCAACCTATGACCCGTAGAAGTTTTAAACCGAGTTGGTTAAATAATTTTAACAGTAAGGAGAGCAGATTTCTCCAATCTATTTCTTAGTAATAGTTTTTCTGTCAATTTTCTCTTCTACACAACTACATAAAAACTGGTCTAGTAGTTGGAACAAGTGTCAATTCTCCATTTTATAAGTTGATAAGACTAGAGGGAATGGTTACGACGCAATTGCAATAATACATAAAATTGCGGGTCGCTAATATGAAATAAAAGAAACTTTTTGTATTTGCCTGGAGCGGGACAAAAAACATAACGTAAATGCGACCGTAAAAACGAGGGGCAGCAAAAATGAGAAATTTCCAGCGGCAGAATGATGTTTATAGGAATTCCTGGGCAGTGGCAGCTTCTGCTGCAGCGACCGCATATTTGACCGTCGATAAATTACACTCATATTCACCGAAACACTGGCCGTTATTAATTATGGTACACAGAAACACGACATTATTTATATTAGTTGAAATTCACTTGGCCGATAAATTATTCTTGGCGAATTCCTCCGAGGAATTAAATTTTAAACATCTATTCAAATAATTATTATTGCTGCGGAAACTATTCAAGTTCTGGCGGGCGAATTCCGAGGCGATTGTGTATATAATTTTATGGCTTCACTACACCACGACAGTGGATTAAGGTAAACGGCTGTAAGTGCGATAATGTCGAGTTTCAGTAAAGCATAAACATGCTACGCGCTTAGTTTTATAAAGAACCAATAATTCTTTTTATAGAAATTCTGCACACGTACGCTACGAAATTCTTGAAGCTATCGTAAACTGTCAACGATTTCAAGTTATCTCCTTCGTACACCCTTAGAAAAAAGGAGGACCACTATCGTAGAGTGGAGGCTCGGCGGGGCAGCGACGCCCGGACCCAAGACCCCCCGGTGTCGAGGGACTTTCCGGTGAGAGACGTATCGGCAAAAACAGCGAAGCAGCAAAGAGATCATACGCTTTCAATATCCGATTTGTTCATTGTTGGCAGCGAGTGTACCGCTTCCTGTGTTTCTGTGTTCTTCCCCCTTGCTGTTTTCCACAGAGGCAAGAGCGGAATCACAATATGTTTCAAAAGCGATCGCCACTCAACCCTGTCACTCACCTGAAATATATTGCATTGCTGTTTGTTTGTCCCGAGTCTTACACAATCGATTTGCGAACCAATAAACTATTCGCATCGAGGATAAAGAATCGGAAATTTCTCTACGGGGAAATTGTACAAACATCCATAAGACGAGTTGGCTTCGTCCAGATTTTGATTTTAAAATATTCCCGTCATAAATAAATTGTTTGCCGCCGAAATCCGGATTTTTCAAACATTGCTAAATTGCGCGCTGTAAAATACTGGATGTCAAACGTGTTCCACTAAGATAAGAACTTTTCCGGCCTAAGTTATGTGGGCGTTTTACAAGACTCACAATAAAGTGAACATGCAGAAATTCGTGGCAGACGCGCGTTCGCGTGATCCACACGACAATAAGAATTCGCGATGAAATCTCAATCCTCCGACAAATCTTCCTTACGAACTTCCCCGTTTCTCAATGTAATAACTAGTTTATTAGAGGTAGAGGACGTTAACACCACCTGTCAAAAATGCTAAATTACGGTTCTGGATTCAGACGGTCTAGCAAATTCGGGCATTGAACAGCGCCTGTTCTCCATCAATCCACTCCTTCACATAGTTAGCTCCGAAAAGCTCGTCGACTCCTTTTTGTAACTGCTGCAAGTTAAAATGAGAAAGAAAGTTGCTGCCGAAAAGACGCCTTCATTCATATCGCTGCTGCCATTTCATGAGTCCGTTGTTGCCACGTCCCTTTCGGGGCTGAAACCTCCGATTCCCACTTCTTGTAAATTTCTCGTTAACAATGCAATAGAGTGTTAATGTTACACTAAAAACACTTGATGATGTTGACGCCTTTACGTCGCCTCTCCTGACTGCTGTGGTAGGTCATCAAGGGGTCAACAGTGTTTTTACACTATGCCATAATAAGCAGATTACACGGTTGAGTTGATAATCAACGAGGCAAATAACTACCAGCACTATACACCGGTAACCGGAATATTGCAAAGCTGAGGGTTGCATAACGGTGAAGTGCTCCTATGACGCCACTTGCCCGCTAGTTATAAACATTATCGTCCTCGTAGGGTAGAAAAATGTCAGGATTCATGAGATCATCCGCTTCCGGCTACTGCTCTAGCGATATGGTGCACGGTTTCAGGGAAAAAAACAACTTAAATACATTTATTACTCTGAGTTATCACTTGTACTTAGTGGGACAACGGGTCGTTAATCACGACGTTGCATCGATTTCGCTTGCCAGAAATTCATAACTCTAATTTAATTTGAATGCCGGATTTTTGTTCAGGAGAAATATGCGAATGTAGTTCGAACAGGGGTGAATCTGTTACGGATGAGGCTAAAAGGTATTTTGAATTGATTTAGTTCAGTGCAGGAGCTTTTGTGGCATTAACGTCGAGCAAGGATTGCCAATAGTTTTTAATTTTAAGAAAGTTTTAATTTTTTCTGCACATGACTGTTATTGTTGTATTAGGGACGCCTTAGCTTTTGTTTTTAAACGGAACCAAAAAAGTTGCTTCAATAATTCAGTCCGATGCTAAAGAGATTATTTCTACTTGTAGTCTCTAACAAGAGCAGTTGTTATGCCGACCGCCTTTCTTTTCTTGCCCCTTTATTCGAAATGTCTGCTTGAAATAGCATCCTTATTGATATTTTCATTTGAACATCCAAATAAGATTTACGTGGATTCCTTTGCCCGCAAAACAACGCCCACAGTCTGTGCAGTGGGGTCGTCACAAAAGACACTTTGACATCAACATAAAATGGTCTTTGGTAGAATTGAATTTACGAAACGTTTAACTCGCTCACAAAAAATAAACAGGTGGATACAGCTGAAGAGGTATTTTAATTAAATATAATAACATGATGAGAATTTTTAACTGAAACTTGAATAGAGAGCGTTGTTAACAAAGACTTCCTTGCCTTGTCAAGCTTTTACGAAATTTTAAATAAATTTGGTAAATTGCAAAAAGTCGACAAGTGGTCGAAGACCTGGATAAAAATTATGAGATGATCTAGAACCGACTAACAAATAATTTTATCCCACAGAATTTTTACCGGATTTGCTTGAAGTCATCCGGAGTTTGAGTCGTCTGGAATTATCGGGGTCGTCCGAATTTATTCGAATTTTAACCGGAGTTGCCGGAGTTATTCAAAATTTTCGCTATAGTCGCCCGGAGTTTTAACTGGGGTTGCCCGGAATTTTAACCGCAGTCACCCGGAGACATTCGGAATTTTAACCGGAGTTGCTAGGAGTCAATCAAAATTTTAGGTAAAAAATTTTGGGATACAGCAAAATTTAGTCAGTTTGCTGGAAGCTACTCTGCTGACTCCAAATTTCTACCCCAATTTCCCAGGAGTTTGTTAAGCAGTAAACATTCCTAGTTTTGCTGCATAACCCACGGATAATAGCGCCTCTCGATACTCGTTCATCTCAGTGACTGCACCAGAAGCCGTTTATATGAAAATTGCGGCTGTAACCATCTCGAACCCTTCAGAACGTACCCCTAGGTAATGCTGCATGATAATGCAGCCAGTCTAGTCGCATGTACTACTTTAATATACACGTTCAACTACTTGGCGTGACGAGCACAGCAAAACGGTACAATGCCACGCAATTTCCATATTAGACGCTAAATTAAACTTGTTTAGACTATATGGCTTAAGATAAATCTGGAGACAAGTTTTGGTTCCTCCTCGTAATATTTGGAAGAAATCTGTAGAGCGACGATTCCGGCTGACTGGGTCAGTGAGTAGCGTATGGAAATAGCGTCGCGACGCTTTTAAACGCGTCGCGACACAAAGCAATCGTGGGAAATTCAATATAAAATGGATTCGGACCGTAGTGTAATTTCGGGCGTACTCATTCATCTCAATTCCAAATGGGGGCCGTCGTGCATATCTGAGAGGGATCTACAAAGGACGAAAGAACCGAGATCAGCATAATCGATTAAATTGCTGCTGTGTGGTTTAGTCCTGGCGAGGAGATCGGTGTAAACAGTTCCCCTGACAAGTCCTCGACGGCCCGCCATTAACGGTTGCCCTTTTCCAAACTTTGCGTCATTAATTTTAGTTGTTTGCTATGCAAATCGGAGATAAATAGTTTCGTTGAAGTTGGCAATTGCATGATTTATCGCCCCAAGAAGACAAACCTAGAGCCGTAAATCCCCAGCCAATTACGACCGGCAGCCCGTTATTAATAGAAATAATTTACAACTTTTTCGACAAATAAACAAGGCGAGCCACTTGCTATATGGGGCTGAAAACCGGGCGAGTCAAAGTAACGCTACGAACATTTATATATTGTTATAAAAGTCGCAAACCTTTCCAGAGCAGTTCTGGTCGGGGCCCATATTTCTGTCGGTGCAACATGTTTTTGCCCCGACTCCATGAATCATGTGACGCAGAGTCCCATATAACATACAATATTTCACGGAAATACCGGCCCTATTTTATCCGTAATGTTAGTTACGGAAATTCATCTGGAATCTGTACGGATTGTACATCTGTTGGCAGTTTTTCAGTTCTTACTTTTTAATTGCCGCGGGCAATATGTTGCGCCGTTGGGGCGCCGCCTGGTTCGCTTGCAATAAAATTAAAACTTGCCATAATGTACTCCCGAATTAGGTTTAAAGCACCGTTCGTTTCGACGATATTCTGCAGCTGCTGAGCTTACCCCGGGGGTAATCGTTTCAGGAACTACACGCAAATTTATTCGAGAAGAATAGACACGAGTTTTTGTTGAGTACACCAAGTCGCGCCGAGAACCAACCTGCAACTTTGCGTCTAGGGCTTATTTGCCGCCTTCAGCCTCTTCCTCGGCATAAAATCATCTCCGAAAATCCACGCCACGGCAGCGACATGATCACCCATTTCTTGCCGGTTACCAAAATCTTGCAGCCAAAGAGAATTTACACAACGCCTGAAACTTTATTTGCCACAATTTCAGTTTAGGCCATTTAAATTTTAATGTTACGATTATTTTTGGTTTTACACGAGAGGTTTATTGGGCTGACAATTTTCTAAATTTCGCATTAACGAAATTTCGAACGTGCAATTTCGCCGAATCTTTCCTCACAGCACAGTCAGATGGATTTTCCGTCTCTGGAGGATGGAGACGGATGCGGTCGTGGAAAATATTAATCGTCAGTCGTCCTGGCGGGTTGGACGTTAAAAATTCCTCCTCGTGCAGGCGATGAAACTGTGGCTCCTGTGCAGAGCCTCACTTGAGAAATAATTGTGGCGGTGAGGACGACGTCGTGGCGTGGAAGCGTTATTATTTTCGCAGCTTCCGCCCACGGTCTGATACGGCCCTAATTAGACGCCACCCAGTATCTAGTTGTTTGGAATCTTCTTTGAACCGTGCCTAGTTCGTCGGTAAATTAATTTAAATTTTGTTGGTAAAGATAAGATCTACATCCAAAGTACCCACAAGTGATCACGGTCTGATTTATAATTTATCTAAACTTAAACAAGTTAGGCTGCTCGCAAGTTCCTGATTTAATCAGGGAGACGTCAACAGACAGCACGCCGTCTTGAATATCATTAACCGACAAAGAAAATAGAACAACGGGACGCTTTGTTGCGTCTTCTGCTCGATAATTGGGGAATAACTAGAACGTTTCGATTTGTTTTATTATTGCGAATCCACTGATGTTATTTTGAAACACAATCAACCCCTAACAATCGAACGCGCTTTTTGATGCGGCCGCCGGTGGCGCATTCAAATTTAAACAAACACAATCACGGATTAACAGAGAGCAAGTTTTATTGTATATTCACGAGTCAAGTTAATTTCCGTTTGTAAATTATTGTCGTGATCGTTATTCACACAGGAAATGGTTTATTACTGGAAATTTCATCAAATCCGCCATTGAAATCGGGTTAGAGCAACATCCACCTGCGTTTTCATGGCGCGAAAATTTTATTTATTTAGATTCGATTGAAAATCTTTGCACAATGGCGCATCGCATTCTCGAAAGTTTCTTGTTGTCAGAAGCAGGGAATACGATATAACTTTGGATCGACTGCTGTCGGGTTTCAGATGCTCATGTTTGCAATATACCCTTCTGTATTTGCCGAGGTTTCGAGCGGTTTGGTAAATCCGAGGTGCGAAAGTACAACCTATATTAAAGTTCGGATTAAATCTTAAAGCAGCGTTCCTCAAACTTTTATTATTATTAGTGCCCCAACTTTTAAATCTTGGTACGTTTCTGTTTGCTCCCATTTTTTCTATTTGCTCTCATTTGCCACTAAACTTTTACAACTCGCCATTCTCCATTAAGAAGCTTTCTTCCGTTTTGCAAAGGTACGTATAACCACCAAACTAGAGTTATCAAGGCGGCGCGGCGGAGAAGAAGTAATCGCTGCTTATATGGACCAGTTTTTAACGCAATAACGAATAATTTTTTTATAGCAAATTTTTTTGCGCCAGCATTTGAGGGTTCAGGGGGCGAATCCCACGCTGCCCTAAAAATGGACTCTTGTGCGTTTTTGTTCGGACGGGGAATTATTTTAATTATTGTTAACGGGACAAAGAAACTTGAAGAGGGACGGACATAAATATTTTTTACCTTTATAATAAACGGTACATTATCCCTTTGTTGGATGCACTCGCGCTGGCTCAGCAGATGTGCTTCTCTCATAACTTTCTTTTGAAGAAGTTCATCTGACACCGAGTAATATTTCCAGGAAAACTAACACTTCAGCGTTATTTTTTTGTTGTTCTAAAAGAACGGTCTTGTGCGGGAATAATAATTTCAGTTCAGCAGAGGGCGAGGCGGGTGATTTATAATTAGATATTTCCCCGATGACTCTCTATCTCTTTCGATTCATCCATAGCTCGGTATCGAAAATCACTTTACCACCATCATAGAACGTACCTTCATGATCTTTATTTCTTCAGACTCCATTACCTAGATTGCTTTTAAAGGGGTCGTAAATATTTTACTGTACTTTCCGGATTTTACTTACAATTCGAGCATCTTGGCCACTATTTTACTGCCACTCTCCGATTTCCAAACTTAAATAGCAAGTGTTTTATTAACATTTAAATATTTAATATCATCTGCGGTATGAAAGTTAATATGGCAGCGCATCCAACTCTGCTCAACAAAACTTTCTTTTTGTGCCTTTCGGCATTGAAAGGATTCTGTTCGAAACAAAGGTGTATTAAATAACTGTTTAGCACAATTCATCTTGTTATGAGTAAATTTTAGATGATAATTATTAAACTACTTGATTTTAATTACTCTCTCAACTTTAGTTGAAGCCAACTTCTGCGGTTTACCTTCAAATGACGCTCTTATGGTTTCCGAAATTTAATATAAGAGATGGCTTCAACGCTGCTCCAACAACTAAATTAATTAGATGCAAAATTGCGGCACTGCCGAGATAAATTTCACAGTTAAATGGTTTTAAGTAACCTTACGGCTTTAGCCACAAAAAATGTTAACCGAGAATCAAAGTCTTGACTCCCGGACTCACATCTGAGAATCTCTCTCTCCTAAATTCTTTGTGTTAAACTTTTCTTTCTTTCATCCACGACGACTATGACAGTCATCTCGTAATATTATGCTTGCCGTGCTCTTAGTGTATTAAAGAAAAAAATTACTGCTACTATATAATATCTAACTCACATTTTTTTTTTGAGCCACATATAACTTCTTGCAAAATTCTTTTCTTACGCAAACTTTTTTTAGTCTATACTCTCTCTCGCGCGCGCTTTATAAGTTTTATCGTATCATCTATTGTCACAATGTATTGGGCTAAGAATTTTTTGCCAATTTTTGCCAATCTGCTGGTTGCTGGTCGTGCTAGATCTTGACTTTTCGTAATCTTTTTTCTGCCGCAGCGTGATTTTATTGATTGCGCGCTGTAATTCCTCGACCTCCACTCCTTTCCTCTCGAGACGCTTCTCTTTCATTTGCGCCATCCACGCATCAATTTCAAATTTTGGGACAGATAGATTTTAATAATGGATATTGTCGCAATCTAATTTAGGACCAGATGGCTTTTTCTTAAGTCCCTTTGAAAACAACGTCCCCATTTTAAAAATTTAATTATTCTGTTCGCCGATAAATCGTAATATCCCTTAAAATTAAATAAAATCCCGCGCTCAAAAGCTTAGAAATTGTCAATTATTAAGCTTCTGACGTCCCTTCAGGAATTGCTTTATATTCAGAATGGCGGAAAATTAAAAATTAAAACACGGGAAACAATGAATATATTATTGCTTTTGTTTGGCGCGTTTCCTCCGCAAAATTGTGGTCAAAAATCGATAAGAATTCCGATTCTTCTTTTCCGGTGATAGTTGAGGAATAATTTTAATTAAATTCTAGATTTTTCTCTTTGCTGCCGCTGCCGCCGAATCGTGTTGGTATTTTTAATCTGCGGAAGCAACGCTGTCAGTTATAACGGACGGGTTCGAATTTAATTAAAATTTAAATATTTTGATGAAAAACATTTACAATTTGTTCATTGCGCGTAATTTGAGTTGCGGCGGTGTAAATTTACAACAGAACAAACTCGCGAAATATTTTCGAGGTACGCCCCCCAAAAAAATGTTTCCATTGATTATTTAATTAGGCCCGACATAAGCGGGGCTTCGCCGAAATTTTATCAAAAGCTCACCGAAACCGGCTCGAGCTTTGATGCCTAATTACGCGCAAACTGTCACTAATTAAATTCGGCGGGGGAAAAAAAACAAAAGAAATGCATCCGCGCAGCTTAACAAATCAGTTTCACACTTGTCTTGTCGCAAGTTTTAGAAAGCTGCGTAGTCACTTTTATACCACTTCCTTTCGTTCCGGTACATTAGCCACAATCTGTTTTCAGTTATAGTTCCATTCAACTCGCCGGCCTCCATAACTTTTCCTGAATTACTGCATCCTCGCCCCAACCTAGGTACTTGTTGAACAAATCACGTCCTAGTCACCATCGGCGGAAGAGCCGAATCTTCCGAGAGGTCACCCCATACACGCATTAGTGGCTGCATCATAAGTACGAAAGATTGAAAACTTTCTTTTAGTTGAAAGACCCACAAAAGTTAATTGGGGTTGTTATGGGGTGCATCGACTGACAATCACATTTTTGAGCGATGGATCTTTTAAGAAAAAGGGTTTGTCGTATATTGTAGGAAATTTAGTCATAGAAGAAGACATGAGCATTAGGTTTATTTAGGAAAAATTATGTAAACTTCGTCAACAATTTTTTAGAAATTAATTTTTGTCTCGGTTTTCGAGTTTTGACGCGGAGAATTGGGGAGCTCTCGAGAACAATTCCGATAAGGAGGTGGCATAATTGGGATTTAAATCACGCACTAGCTTTGTTAGCGAGGTAAATGCAAATTTGGTTGACGACGTGTAATTTTAATCTTGGAAATCCCTTTGCGTGCGAGCGTTGTAAAAGTGCGATTTCTGGATTTTCGGGCGCTTTGACGCCGACTGAATTTATTTACACCGATCCTGTTTCAATTGGCAGCTGCGTTTGGCACGATCGCCGTCAATAAGCACTATCAGATTATAACGCCCATCCGCCGTCCTCCCCGTGGCCTTTTGCTGATTACCTGCATTTAGCCGTTCGGAAGCTCCGGATGTCGGCATTATTTGAATTCGATGGCCGATAGATAACTCCGCTCGGAGGTAAATAGCCGACCAGGCTCCGGAACGACGTGGTCAAAGGGTCAATACCGCAATGTTAGAGCTTCACACGGCGGTTTTCTACGAACAAAATTAACTTCCTGCGTTACGTCTGGACCTCGTTAATATAAAAAGAGATCGGAGACCTTCTGTCGCTTGAACGGAATTACCACATTCGACAGAATTTATTGGTCGTCGGTAGAAATTTCAACAAAAATCCAATCCCGGACACCGGAACAGAGCATCGCTCCGTTGTTTATCGGGCAAATTTGTGATTCTTATTCATTTTGTTGGGAGAGAGGCTGTTTAGGGATTAAGCGAGTCGGTGGGTATTTGCATAATCCTTTTATTCTTATTTTCGAGGCGATTTTTATTCTTTTATTTAATTTTGCGGATTTCCCCCCTAATCTGGGTCCCCCAAGATTAATATTTAGTTCACTTCGGGAAACAGCCAGTATTTTTGCAAACAAACGCTTCCTCGTTTAGGGCCGCCAACAAAAGATTTCGCATTGTCGGACAATTTGAACAAGATTGTTGAATTTTTCACCCGGCGCATCCGCCATTTGTGAACTCACACCCACCCACCGGCCGCTTGCGCCCTTATTCTTCAACGTCGCGACAAACTCTTTGTTTATAAAAAAGTTAACTAACATCATCCACCACTCTAGATCTTCAACAGGCTACAGTATTTCCAACCCCCTGCTCAACATCTTAAATAAACTATTATTAGTGTTGCTGTGCTTGTTAATTATTGTTAATCAATTTATATAGTTGCTAAAAATTGCTCAGATTGGTATTTGTGCAACGCTTCTTTCATTTTTTAATTACAATCTCTACCCTCTATACAGCTTCTACTTTTAGTGCAGCAAGCACAGTTTCATATATAAGTAGCTCTACCGTTAATATCGTCAAATTGCAAAAGCATATTATTACAACAGCGGAATTTATTTTGTGAGCTAATTCATAACAAAAACAAAGGACGTTTTAATCCAATTAGGAAGTTCTCTATGTTGATACATGTTTCTGTCCACCACAAAATGCTTATTTGGGACCAACTACACGGTCATAATTATTATGGAAATATGTCTGGTATTTCGACGACATCATTTCGGACCCTTTATGTACCCCGACTGAAATATAAATTCAAATGGCTTTTCGTAAAGGTTTTTAAACATTAGTAACTTTATTTCGGTTCAAATTTGGATTTGCCCTAGCAAAACTGGTAAAGGTTAAATTGGATTTTGAAGCACAACTTGAAACTATTAGAGAAAAAATTAGAAAGGTGAGTTACAGTAAAAGACAACCAAGTTGAAAAAAAATTGTGGTGATTCGAGTCGAGAACTCGCGTTGATTTCAAGTTGCGGTTTGGTGGAGGCGCCGGGTGAATGTCGGCGTCAGCTTGCTGCACTTGTGCAAGATTCAAAATAAAGCCCTCGAAACTCGTCTGAATGTAGTTTGCAGTTTGGAGCCGTAAGAATCCTCGTCTTGTGCTTTTGCGAATTCAACAGCCCCGTCTCGTCAATTGTGAAGCGAACTAATCAACTGTGCCACACAAACTTGTTCCTTTGACTGCGGCCGTAAGTCTGAGTTTCAAATTAAACATCGAGCCATTAGAAGCGTGCTTTACGACATAGTTTTGATAAACTTCAAAGCGACTATCGCAATGTAAAAGATTTCATTACCGTAATCAGTCGCAAATATTAATGTACCTACCTGCTACACAGTTCACTTAGTGAGCACAAAGTTGCAATGGATTCCTGCCAGATTAATATCGGCTTGGTTGGCTGTGGTCCTGCATTGCTGCTGGAAGAGGAGAGGAACCACCCGTTGCAAATTTGCCCGCGACACGCCAAAAACATGCAAATCGACGAATCCGAATCACTGACGTTTAACTCTAACGAGTTTATCTCGAGAATTTTTGAGGCATCTCTGGGCGATTTTATGAAACGTGTTTTATTGCGTCATAAAAGGGAGTATCAGTACGTAAAGGCGGCACCTCACGACGTTATTCTCATCAGTGAAATAACTCGTTCTAATTTCTGCAGCAATGAAGCCGGCACAATATCAAACGGTGAGATTTTACGACTAGAAATTTACATTTAGCCTGAATCATTAACGTTTTACATCTTCCTCCGCGTTCTATTATTTGGGTTGCTACGCAGAAATTTGGCGTTATCGCGAAACAAATTCGGCAAAGGCGAAGGAACGACGGCGGCCCAACAAAAAGGAGAGAGCCCCTGAATAGTTGCAATGGCAGTACTTATCGGTCCCCAGCGGTGGCTATCAACACTACAATGCACGTATTGACCTATTTTATTATTAATACCACACACGTTCCCCTATTCCGGGGAGAGTGCTTTTGTTGAATTATATCTGCGCCGTAATGGATATTCAAATGACATCTGCACTATTTCGTGCTCCCGATGTGTCGATCATGCGCGACTATACTTCCGTGAAGCCGTTATATTTTCATTTTTCTTCTCAATGGCGAGGATTACTGTCGGTAATCCATCATGGCGGATTCTTCGCAAATGCACTATTTTAGCAAGATGTAGCTGGGAGAGTTTATTATTAGCAAAGCCGAATCGAGTGCCGAGGAAACCTAAGTAGAGTTAGAATTCTAAAATTATTGCGCCGATATCCATTTCCATCCTTCCAAAAGGCTTTCAGACTAGAAGCATAGGAAAAATTGCATTTCCGCAGATTCGTTCAAGTTCCCAGTCAACAGTGGCGCGCGTAATTCCTATCGAAACTAAACCGTCAACTACGGGAGATTTCCATTAATATTGCGACTCGCGCAATGTGATGAATGTGATAATAAACATGTTGAGTTTGAAATCAGTGTCGACACATTTTTAATGAAAATCGTGATATTGCAAATGTTTTAATATCCCCAGGTGCATAGCTCTTATTGCACTTAGGGAGGTCCTGAAAGCAACTTCTTTCTAGCTGCTTGTAATTCAACGCCTTTTCAATTATTTTTATTTACTTGCAAAAATTTAAAATCTCTCTAAATTTTTTTTAAAAGATGTTGCAAATTGTACAGCTTTGAATACACAGTTGGGTCAAACCGGTTGCAACTTTTTTGAAACCAAATCTGCAGCTAGTTCGGTGTCTTGACCAATTATCGCTCTTCTCTCGCGACACGAAAGCATAGAGAAAAATGCCGAATTACCCGTAATTTCCATCGCGCAGATCAAAAGCCGGCATGAATTGAGAGCTGAATCGGCCCGTGGCGGCTTTGTTGTTGTAGCGCTGGCCTTTTGTTCTAGGTATCCCGCATCCCCCGGGTTCGTGGGCGGTCTATGATAAAATGCAAGCCCCTTAAATTAGGCCCCCTTAGTGGACTTAACGATGTTTGCCGGGAGTAAACTCAAATAAAACTGATACTTTACCTAACTGAGCCCTCATCTGCGCGACTTATGTTACAAAGTCAATAGCGAGTATCCACTTCCATCAAACTCAAACACAAGTAAATCAGTCCTTGTCTCGTTATGCCCTTAAACACCAACTCGGCTCCTAGAAATTTAATTACGCAACATGATATGGGTACTGTAATCTAGTGGTGTAACATTGTTAGTAAACAAGATTCGAGTGTATGGGGCTGAACAGCGAATATTACCTGATTCTACCGGACTGCATATTATGCAGCGAGGTAGGCAAACTCGGTGATAGATTAACATCTGGACCGATAAAGCCGCCGCTAAATTTGCCATGTCGCCTTCGTATCACGGCAGTTATGTTGACTGAATTAATTACAGTCGCACTTGGGATTTACTGCCAGTGCTGCTATCTACTAATATTGCCGGAAACTGCGGAGGTGCCAACTACGGATGGAAGGCCACAGGAACTCCCTCAATCGTTCGACCAGATGGGCCGAACCAGCAACGCCTCACCTCGACATGGAAATACGCGAGGCAGACGCTTTTATAACAACCCCCGAAGATTAGAGGCAGAAAAGTTTTAAATCCAAGGAAGAATTAAATGCCGCACTTTCAACAAACCATAAAAGTCGCGCAAGAACGTTTTTAAATAGTTACCGAAGTTTCTCGCAAAATTAAAACTTCAAGCGAGGGTTTCTCGTCTATTTTCTTGATATTACCATTAAAGCGTTATTGTTTTGAAGGCAATATAACAACCATAATTTGGATGTCATATATGTACTTAATTGAAATGAAATTCTTTGCTGTGCTTCACTCTATAGACATCTTCCTTGATCTGTCCGTACACAAAACATAGAATTTAATAACTCCACTAATTTGCAATATGATATGATATGAAATGTGTGTGCCAATCGTTAGGGGAAGTTGTGTCTAATGTGTACGAATGAACGACCTCGGGGTCCTTGGCAGTAAAATTTCGTTATAAAAGCTGATACTTACGTGGCGTCATAAAAACATCAGATCAGAATTTTTATATTTATAATACATCGCCATGGAAAGCCTCGAGCAATATTTTCTTGTTTGCATTATCCTTACGAATACTTCCCTATGGACATTGCATTGTCTCGATCCCGACGCGCCGTCCACTGGCATTATGTACGCCAACCCGGAGATTTATCTGGTTGTAATACGCAACTCTCAAATTCGAATCGTCGGTTGAAGTGCCTCAATAATTCGTTTAGTTGCATTTAACCAAAACTAGTCGAGTAACTAAGGGCGAAATCCCAATTTCGCATGCGTTGCGTCCATTTGTCTACGTCGCTTTGACGCGGCAAGGGCTCAAATTTAATTGCATTCTTATTGCTCGGCATATTTACAGTCGAACAAATCCTTTGTGGCAGGAAATTTTCCTGTAAAACGGCAATTATACTTTATTTACTGGTCCCGATCCGGGGTTGGGTAGCACATGTGCTCCGCGCGTCTATTTAGCAAAATGGCGCTTTTATAGGTTTTGCGGCCCCAGTTGTAAAATTCCATGTTAACTCTCTAATTTGATGAAGCAGTAGTTGCTGAATTTTCCGGGAGCACTCGCGGTAGCTGCGCCCGGAAAATCCAGGAATAGATTATGCTTAAAATATAAGAACATATCTCATCGCTGACAGCACTTCACTCCAATATCCGACCCCCGGAGGTTCAGGCCTCAAAGAAATCAATATCTCGTCTAGATTATTATTATATGCGAGTTTGTATTAAGGGTTTTTCTTATTGAATTTGTCGAAGAAATCGGAATTTAAAATCGGAAACTGCACGACTCGCTTCCGCGGGGCGCTTCCAGTCAAATTGTCTTAATCAAGGATTGTTTTCCGAGTGATCGAGTACGCCGCTAGATTGAGGGCGGTTCTCTGCCGTAATGACAGTATGAGTAACCACCACAGTTAACAATTGACAGCCGACATTTTTCAGCGGCAAGATAGGTCCTGAAAAAGCGCGTTTTTCCCCACCCCCGCCGCAACTCGGCGGCGCTGCTGAAAAGTTTTTATAAAATATCGCTTTTAATGACCGGTACGTCGGATTTTTTTAAGTGAGGAATTACGAAAGGATGTAAACTCGCGAAAAATTCACACTACATTTGCTTCGAAATTGCGAAACGACGGGGACCTTGCAAGACTATATAAATTTCCAGAAAATTGTGAAAGTTTCAAACTGTAATGATGTGTAAAAATGAGTGAAGTGTCTGTTTACAGCCGCGTCTCTTGAATGGGATTTCTTGTCATTGTTTCGCTTCTTTCATTACGGCGGGCTCGGGTGCCGGCCCAAATAAAAATCCTTTGTTTAAACTTCGAATTGTCGGACGAAATTGTAATCAGCTTCGTAAAAAGCGCCCGTAAAACTTGCGCCCTTTCAGTTGGCGCGATGCGTCGTCTAATTTTCGTTAAGTCAAAATTACGGTCGAGTCCTCCACTTTGTACCTGACACACGTCCATTTTCTGCATACGTTAAATTTACGACCGGCGGCGTGATTGCATTGAGGCATTGCAGTAATAAAATATATTCCTGGAGAATAAGTTTCAACACACCCGCGAGACTGGAGTCTTTATTTGCACTCACCGTTACGGCCGGGCTCTGGAGTATAAAATTATTAGATTTGTAGCTTAAATCCAGACATACAGGGCATTATTGTGCATTACACTGTAGGAAAGACGAATTTTATTTGTTTTCCTCTCCCGGATTCTCTAGTTGAGCCGCCGCTTTTAAAGCGGGAAATGCAGCCTGCAAAAAATTTTCCTCAACTAATTAATAATGCACGCAGAAGGAAAATGCAGGAAATGAGAGGGCCATCACAACTAATTAACTCAGTGTTGGCAGAGCAGCACTCTATATTAATCAACAAACTATGAATATCCACGCGAAAGTTAGCTCAGTCAATTGCAAAAGACGAGGCTAGATTGAGAACTTTATGGATTGATGTATACGTTAAATGAAGATTGCAGAAGTTGGATTAATTTTTATTTTTCCCCATCTTTACGAATAAGGAATCAACTTTCAAGATTTCTCCTTAACATTCAAACTTGTAATTAAAGCTTTAGACACATTTATTTACTGACTTCTGTAAAAAACACAGCACCTTGTACCGACCACATATTTTTTATTCTAAAATACAAATAAACTTTTTTTAAATTTTATTTCAACGTTAATTAATTTGAATTCACCCGGCGCATCCACCATTTTCACCAAAATCTCAACATTTGAGTTACGACCAAGATTCAAATGGTCCTGCTAACTTGCTGTTCAAGAGAAAGTCTCCAAGAATACTCCTGATCTTGCCTGTTGATGCAGGGCTTGGCTCGTTGTTTTGAGTTGGGAATTTCAATTGAACGTCATTTAGAGTCGACAGTTGCGGTAATTTTGTCACCGTAAGCCCCGAAATAAATCTAAATTACGTCGCTGCCTCTTATTTAGCCAACACCAAATAAATGGAGCAATTGCCTATTTTTCTGCATTAGAGCGCGTTGCCGAGAAGGAGGCACAAGTGGTGACTAATGTTCTTGGTGTCTTATTGCACCGGCAGCCAGATAAATTAATATCCCTCTACAATAATGCCCAACTAACATTAATTCCAATTGCTTCGAACTTACCACTTAACTCTGCAAATCACGTTATAACTTCTTAACGTATAATTGTGTCAAATGAATTTATCGCGTGTTCGCCGGATAATTGAGAGAAATCCTCGCTTTAAAACGTAGTTGCACTTTGTTGCGACATTGATTTAGCGTTACGGTCCGGCTAGTCCGAATAAATATTTATTCGAAGCAAGAACCGTCGTCATCGCTTCCTTAAATATTAACAGTTTTTTCTCTTCCACCAGGAAGAGTGCAGGTTTTGGGGAGCCTGCTGTATCTCATTGCGAGATTTCTCACATCCTCAGATAACGGTACAAGCGAAAGTCGTGGGGGTTTACGCGACGAAATCTGTAGCACCGGGGGTTCCCAGATAAGTGAGACATGAATCTATACACAGTCCAATGAGATTTCCAACGGGTCAGCACATGGCCGTAAATTATATATTTACCGGGCGAGTTCATCCCATCTATTTTATGCTCCTTTCGCTGGGGATGAAGTAGGGAATTCGAAAACAAGAATCTACCAGCCATCGAAATTCCAGTTAGCCCGGATATAATTCGACGAAAGCCGGCCTTAGTTATTTCAAGACGGATGGGGGAGCGGCGGGGGCGGTTTAACTGCCATTTTGGGAATTCGCCGAATTTAAAGCTGACACTTATTTACCGGCTACTTACATAGTTGTAGTTACGATCCTTGCGATATCTGCAGGATTCAAATCGATCCGCCGACACCTGCCAGGATTTAGGGGCTCCCAATGCAAAGTCCGACACCTCTTAACGGGACCGGAGGTTATTACACATCAATTAGGGGGAGAACAAAACTAGCTAATTGCCCATTATAATATTAAAAATAATTTCTTTAGCTCTTTTCAAACATAATGTGGGCAGAAATTTAAGCGGAGAAGAGTAAAGTGCTTAACGTAACAAGAGTACCAGTTTACATAAAAAGGAAAATTGATAGCATTGAACTCACCATTGCAATTTTATTTAAATATGTATAAGTCACGCTATAAAAAAGTTCTCTGCATAAGATTTTATTACGAAGTAATGAATAAGCAGGAATGTTGCAATATGTTTCTAAAAGTAATTTTGAAGCTTTAGAATAAGGGGATTGTCAAAGCAATTCAATACATCGCACGAACATAACGAGAAATCGGCATATTAGATTTTCTTGCGTTTCAGGAAATGTTACCAGTCTCCCAGTTTCACAAAATAGTTTTACTGCTGGCAGTTGCTACTTGAAAGTTTCGCATTTCTACAGTTTGAACCAAGTAAGTGTAATTTTCTTCCTCCATAATAATTGAGGTAACTCCTGCATAATCTCATTTAATTTACTTGCCAATCTTCGGGGGTGCTTTCGGCGGAGTTTAGCGACCAATAGCCCGAGGAATGCGCAACGCCAGTTACCGTTTATGTTTACCCCCAGTAACTTTAGATGGTGTAGCCCGAACTTGAATGAAAAATCTCTTTCGGCTGAGGAATAGTTGCGGAGCAATTTGAGAAGACGCAGTCAAAATTTCGTACTTGCCTCGCGAGCAACAATAACAACTGTTGAATTATCGCCATAATTTGTTAAAATGCTCTCACCTAAATTGGATCGCAGAGTAACCAGTTATTAATAATAATTTGGTGGTAATTTTCCAAAGTGCCATCATCAATCTAAGCCGGGTAGTTACAAATCGCGACGGTCGCCCCGCATATGTCTTCTCAACGTCCGTTGCGTCAGTGTCGATTGAAAATTTTTAATAAACACTCGAAACCGCCAACATGATGCACTACCGCCACCTAATTGTAATAAATCGTGCATCACTCGTGCACCGGTCGGTTATGGAGTGGACTTTAATTGACGCTTCCCCTAATGGAGTTTAATGGTTGTGACAAGTAAGTGATTGCATCGATCGGGTCCTTGTGTAATGGAATACCCTGAATTATTACATCTACATGGTTAATTAAATTACTGGTGCTAATGAGAAATCCGCAAATGTGATTCATAATCAAGCAACTAACTGAAACTATACATCGTCGAACCGCAACGTCGGCCCATCCCCAAAAATTGATGGCGGTAATTTAATATTGCCGCCGCGAAATTTGCCGAAATTATATTTGTTTACGGGCCGAGTGGCTGGGGCGATGTTTCGTAATCTAGACGGGGCGTCGCCCCCATTTTTACTACCTTAACTTTGTTAAATAAGCGTAACGTGATCAAGGTAGTAATGCAAATGCTACAGGGTGTAATTTTATCTGGAATTCATCGGAATACCCAAGCAGTTGGTGATGCCGAAAATGAGATCAGCATTTTGATGGCGTTGGCAATATTTCGCTTAATTTCATAAAATAATTTTACCAATCCCCGGACGTGGCGGCATTGTTGCAATAGGTGTCTCGATTTCGCAGACTACTTACCCCAAGTTGCCACTCTTAATTTAATTCCTATTACCTACTGAAATTCGTTTCAAGCCAGCGGATTAAATTAGCTTCGAACGTGTAATTCGACTGAAACTTAAATAGTCAGATGCGTAGGTCTGCGAGAGACAATGAAATTCAAACGTTACTAATTCCTCTAGGATTTATGTAAAACCCTTAAATACTGATGCAATTTTAATACGTTTGACTGGAATCCGGAGAATCTTTACGTTTCTCCTCAATATACCAGCAACTAAGCCGCTTTAAGCAACGTTCGAATCCGCATAATTAGCGACTAATGAAGTTAATTGACAAAAACCCTTGCCGTCTGAATTATTGATACGCCTCGCAGAGCCCGCGGTCCGAGGCCTCTCCTCTAATTTGCGGCGAATTTAAACTAATATTTCACCGCAGACCGCTTGCGCATTACGTGATGAAATAAATCCGGACTAGCGATATATTTCTTGATATGAAATAACAGCGCGATTGTATTTTAAGTGTATTGCTATCCACGAGGAAGATGTATCGAAATTGGTTTCTTCGATCCACATTTTGCCGGGGCACACATCTACTAATGTTCCGCCGCAATGAAAATAAATAGTGGCGGTTAAATCAACATTCCTTTGTCTCTTCGTTTGCACTAACATTTATTTCACTCGGAGGAATGTTGTTGTAGGCAATTTATTTCATGGGTCACTTCATTCACTCTAGCTTTAAGCTGCTGAATTTTAGAACTGCGCTTCAGCATTATAACGGCGCAAACAAGTTATTTGCCAGGCTGCGCTTTCCGTAGGCACGACCCTCGGGACCTCCTCGCTTTCACATCTAGTTCTTTCAAGTCAGGAAGCAACTAAACGCAGCAAATTAAACACTAATGTGGATCAGCCCTTGAAAATACTTTTTTAATGCAGAAAGGAAAAGTGACCAAACAATTTCATTAACAATTCAGTCTTTAATGAAATAAATTACATCTGTAAGAAGAGTCCCACGGTAATATTTTATTTGGAAATCAAGCAGCGGAAGCTGCTTAGTTTAACGTAAGCAGTCACAAGTGTTGCAAGGATCTATTTCTCACAATTAGCAAATTCGGTTAATATTGCAGATATCATACATTCCCCACGAGCATTACAATAATCTCTCCAGCGAACTGTTAATAACCTTTTAGAAATCCATACAGTTATGACTTGAGATTGAAACAGCTTGCCTCAGTTAGAACTCAATGCTGCAACAAATACTTCAAATGCAATTAGCAGCTTTATGTGGTGTAACTTTAATCAAGCAATAGAGTTGCAAGCAGTTAAACTATTAGAAATTTCCTATGCATCTCGATAGACGGGTTATGGAGCTTAATTTAGAATTTTCTGGAAAATAGTTGCTTGTTGTGTCGCATCCAACTAAAAAGTTTAATGGTTAAAGCCGGCAAAAAGGTTAAAATTCGCGTAAATCTGTTGTAGTTAACAGGGTCGTAAGCATGTGGCGGAAATGTAACTTTACAGTAAGCCGTGTCGTGAAGGAATTGGAAATTGCAAGTATTGACAGCGACACACTTAAAAATCACATTAAAAGCTTATTTGGTACTTCGCGAAAGCTCACTTGGCAGCAACTTTAGCAACACGCATCAACAGTGGAAAATTTGTAACTAATCTCACTTAATCTTTACTACTTGGGTTAACCTCGTGTCATTAGGGGCAAAAAAAAATTTTTGATAAACTGGAATCCTTAGAAAATTCTGCGTGCCCGGGCGCGAATTTCGGCTGATTCGGGTCTCGTACGAGGATTTTACGGTTGCGGTGAGAAATGGTGGAGGCGCCGGGGGAATTCTTTAGTGCGCGCCGTGAAATTTTCCAAACTTTATTACAAACTTTATACAAAATAACAATAAATTTGACTTAAATGGCATACATTTTCTCAAATTCGTCATTCACCCTCTCCTGTTTACGGGGTAATTTCGAAATTATTCATATTGGTAGACCACGTTCGGCCTTTGCGCCTGCCCTCGTTCTCTCTGTTGAGCGGGAACCTCCTAAAAAAGAAATTCGTTAATTCCGCCCGTCTTTCCGTACTTTATTTCTAAAAGCTCGCAAAGAAATGTTAATTTTATCCAAGATTACGCGTGGATCCCGTGAAAACGTCGGGATTGCGAAGCTAAGTATTCCGATTTTTAGTACAGCAAAAATAGAGGTTTTACGAGGCAGTAAAACTTGCAATCTCGCCACCCCAGCTTACATTTTTTTAAGTAAGCGATCTGGGTATATTGAGAAATAAATAGAAAATTCATAAAATTTTCGGGGGTTTCGACACACAAACCTGGTCGTATTGCTGGGGCTGCCTGGCAAATTGTGGCTCCGGCTTCGGGATTTTAACCACGATATCGGTCGGCTGTCTCGTGACCTATAAAAACGAATTAGAGGATTAACACCGGAACTTATCCCACATAGTTATCCGGGCCCAACAGTAGCGCAAATTAATTAATAACAAACAGCAATGTCCGCAATCGACCCGATTCGCATGCGGTAATTAATTAGTTGGCGTTTTCGTGTTTGCTTATTGCCAACTCGAGTAGCGGGAATTGCATGGAAAATTGAGGGCCACGTGTTATATACGGGGAATTATTGTCCGACTCACCTCCGCTTTGAAACCCTCTTTGGGATCGGCCGTGTACGTTACCGTCCTGACGAAACCGTCGGAATCGACGACCGAATAGCTTCCGGTAATTTTGTTGCCTTCTCTTTGTTCTTTGCGGTTCTGGTAGTTGGTGAACTGATCGTCGCTCACGTCGAATCCGAACTGGTAAGAGGGATTGGGCTGAAACGAGCAACAATCATGAATCAAAACGTAAAGTTTTGGTTGCAATCACAAAAATGCCGAGTTCCGGTGGTAACGGAACCGGAACACGATGTGAAGGAGTTACTTATTTTAAAAAGTCACGCGAATACCTACATTGGCAATTTCTCTTCCTTCATTCGACAATATCGATGTCTTTCGGTCCACCAACTTCCCGAAGCTTCGGAGAGCTCTAATGCTAAACCAGATCCGCCGTGAAAATTTATTAGTTTCCGGCAGAGCTGGACCAAAGCTAATTGAGGTGTGGCTTAATGGTGATCTTTGAAGTAAGTTTTACAATGAGAGCACTATTGCATCAAAAGCTACACCTCAACAATATAATGGGCTTCAGAAATTAAATTTTTTTTAACGATTCGTTATTAGCCAAAGAAAAGTAGAAAATGATGATGAAAGCAACAAGTAAATTAAGTTGCCAAATTTTTAGTGATTTGATATTTTTTAGTCTAAAGTTTCGTCGAATTCCTCTCAGAATTATTGGCCGCATTCCATTAATTTTTATCGCGTCAATTAAACGAGGGGTGTCACCGGTGAAAGTGCATCGTTGTGCCCGCTATCCTTTCACAGTGCGGCATCCGTTCCCGATATACGCCGGTGCTCCAATAAATCCTTTAATACCACTAAAACATATGTAAATTTAAAAACACAATCAGCAAAATTGAAAAGCGGCATAAAATCTCGCGGTTCCGTCAATAAAACGCAGCATCCACTACCATTCTGGTCAAATCTAATTTTATGTGAAACGAAATAAAATCGTTGAATAACAGCAAAGCGATTTTTTTCTTCTCCCGGTTTGCGGCACTACAGGGCGAGCTTTGCGACGTTGTTTGAATAGGACGTGACGGCTCCCAATTAATTCGGCGGAGCGTTAGCCTTATTGATACTGCATTAATTACGATTTTAATAACGGACGTTATTGTTTGTTTGAGTCCGTATTTGCATGTTCCCTCGATATGAAATTGTTATTAATTTGCTTTCGAGCTTTCCGCATGGACGACGTTCAAGTTGCGCTCGTTAGAAAAAGTTTTATCGACTTGACATGCGGGTTTCGAACGTGTTGTGCGGGTCAGTGACCTATAACTAAATTGCACTAATTTGCTCGCTTTCGACTCCAAAAGCGACATTCATCTCTTAGGGGCATGTTGCGCAAAAACCTAGGGCCAACGGACGGTAACGGCCGGCCCCAAGGCTGCGAATCCCTAAGCCAACTTCGGAAATATCTCTTGAGGGATTCGCAGCTTTAGTGTCTGGACCACCTTCAAACACTTAGCCAGTGGCTCGTTTAGGGTCAACAGCTTGAGGCAAAGAAATACTTTAAACTCGTGCCTTGGTCGATATCTTTTTTTGAACTATACAAACTTTGGATAGATATGAAGTAAGAACAGCACTAGATGCATTTAGGTCGTTAAAAAATTAAATTTTTTACTTTGCTACAATATTGAAAGACTGCAATTACTATTTTATTGCTCATTTGCCTTCCTGTCTCGCTTAAAAGTTCCAAATTTCTCTCCGACTGGGGCAATAATATGCGGGTGGTTATAGGGTGGTGGTGTGCGGCAGTTCCGGCATTCAGGTATGCACCCAGGTGGCTTGCTTCAATTAAGTCAAAACGTCATATTAACAATTAAGACAGTTATGGGCCTGAAATTAATTAATTCCGGCATGCTTGATTCGAACGCATTCCTAATACATGGCGCTCCAGCCGAACATGAAAGCTCCCTTTATCCTTGGAGTGTTATTGCGGATTACCATTAGAGATTGATTTGGTGTCGTCTCTCGGCTGATACATTTCTGATTGATCAACCGTAATCAAACAATCGACGTAGGGTGATTAGTTTCGTCGCTGTCGTCGCTTCATTCGTCCTAGAATCCAGATGGTAGATCGTCGAAGCTCGAATTCAAGCGTGAATTCGTCGAATGTGTTCTCGCACCAGAAAAAAGACAAACAACGAAGGTACACCTACGGTTTCCACATGCTTTCAACGTCGTTATTTGCGTGCTTGCGGAAGCGTATCCTGTACTCCCGCGTAATTTGTATATTCACGAATACATCTGAGACCTGTCACGATATTAAGCATTTTCTTCTAATTAAGCGGTGTTGACTTGGAAAGGAAAGCGGTGCCGCCGTCGCTCTTGCATCAGTTGAGCGCCATTAATTAGATAGAAATTATTGTTGTTGTTAATTGGAAATTTTTATGTTTAATCTCTCTAACAAAATTAAAAAGTCGGAATTTATCGTCGGAGCAACAATTAAATTTGCCTTCGATGAAATGGAAAGTTGCTGTGAAGATTAATTATACAACAACTGCCTGCAATTTCTGTCACCGTAAAGTAAATTTGCTTAAGCCAATTTGGTACGTTGCTAAATGACAAGGATATTAAAACGTGACTCTTTTTATGTGTAGCGCTGAAAGCGACAACTATTGCGTAGCGGGTTTATCTTGATCTAATCATAATAGTTGTAAGGGAAAGTTACTTAACGACGTGAATGGAAGCGAATCAATGAGTCGATCTAGAAACTAGTTTTGTTCATAATATACAATAGCCTACTTGCATTTCTCGATCAATTACTGTTGACAATTTTTTTCACTCATTGAAGTGAGCACAGAGCATTAAATAGTTGCTACTTGGTCCTAAATTCCTACTTGAAACAAAATTCTTGACTCACGTCGTAATCCTCAGGGCTAGCTTCTTGTTCTTGTGTTTGTTGGGTCTGTTGCTGTTGTTGGGGGGCTGGTCTGTATGTTTGAGGCACGGGTCTGGAGTATCTGGGTTGCTGAGACGCTGTTATGTATTGGGGTTGCTGTTGGGGTTGTTGTAGGGCTAAAGTTTGTCTCCCTAAAGTTTGGGAGGTTGCCTTTCTTTGGGCTGAGGCTATAGCTTCTTGGGCTTGAGCCTGCTGCTGAGCGGCCTGGACCTGCTGCGCGTAATAAGGGCCCCCGCCTTGGGCTGTTTTATAAATCTGAAGTGGAAAGAAAATAAATTCGTTAAAATTGTACTAAATTTTGTTTCTGTAAATAAGTTGCAAAGTTGTCTCATTTTATGGTAGTCGTGAATAATTTAATAAAAAATATATACCGCCGCAAAGTTCCAGGTAGTCAGATTAGACGTTTCAAAGCTTTAATAATTTAACCATTTTCAAGAATAATTCATAGAATTTGAGTAATAATTACAAGCGAGGATCCGAGCCACAGTAAGAAATACTAAACGTTTTGGGCAGCTTTGTAATTTACAGCCCAATAAGGTAGCAACAAGGAATTATCAGTAAGCCTCAACAGTAGATTAGAATATTCACGGCTTTGCTAATCAAACACCTCATCAAAATGTTTCATGTTAGATGTTAGTGAAGATAGTAGTAACAACTGTTGAATAATTACCCAATAAATTTATAAAAGAACTTGGAGGGGTTGTGACCAGCCTACCAAATATTTTTGATGTAAGGCTGAGAATAGAAAGCCCAGCAATTAAACTTTTGGGCACTTGCTGGGATTACTTTTGGCTACGTTGTCCTGAACCTCTGAGTTTAGTCAAGCCCAACATCGAAGTACACAGGCGAATGAAGCACTTGTTTGAATCTTCCTAAACTCACACTGCGGGTGTTTTAAGAGGAATGCCTACTGAGTATTAACGTGAATAAGTAATTGTTGTTTACACTAAGATTGAGAGGCGGAAAATGAAGTTTTTCCCCAAGGAATGCAAAAGATTCAAATTTAAATAAGCGCCCGGAATTTCTTACGTTATGCATACCTTCCGGCACCTTAGAAAGCATTTTATTCCAAAGGTTAAGAATGCTTTTCAGAAAACAATAAATACAATATTTTTAAAACAAAATTGTTTATACGCTTAGACGGTCATCAGAAGCTCCGGGCGGAAGGAAATTAATACGGGCGTAATTACTGCACTATCATCCTTCACATTTTGTAGGGTCAGTAGGTCTCGCCCGAAGCTACATTAATCCATAAATTACCCAAGAGAAGACCACATTTGTAAATGCAGCTCAATGACCCGTTCGCCTTCCAGCTATCGGCATAAAATATCTCCAGAGACCAATTTTTTGTATCAAATTCGACGACAACTGGAGCGTGAATCAAAAAACTTGTTTGTTTTTTTCCCTAAGAAACAATTATCTTTCCCTGTTCGAGTTGTTCCTTAAATGATTCAGCGCCGATTATTTTGTAAGGTAAAATTTTTGGACCGGCGAAAATTGGTTGAAAACTGCCAGATAAAGGTAGGATAAACCAGTTGTTAAATTGCTTGTCGACGTTCGTTCGACACCTCTTCGTAAACTTTCCGAGTGTTTCACGGAGCGAAATAAAAAGATTTTAGTGCCGAATTCTCCAACTTTATTACCTGTCTGTCAACGTTAGTGGACAGCAGAACTTGCTGGATGGGCTGTTTAATTTGAGTGGAGTACTTCTGAAGTCCGGGACTTCTGTCGGTTTCGTAGACCGGCCTCGCCGTTTGGACGGCGACGGCTCCTCCCGAAATATACTGGGGTTGTTGTTGTTGTTGTTGTTGTAAATAAGCTTGGGGTTGTTGTCTGCTGTATTGAACAGCCGGTATCGCTTGGGCACTAACGTATTGGGTGTTGGGGTAAACCGGCTGGGAAACGGGACTCGCAAAACTTGCACCGGCGAAAACCAACAAACTAACCGTTATTAATTCCATTTCGTTACCTAAAAGTATATTCGCACGTCAAAAGCACCAGATAAGGTGGTAACAAGTGCGGATTATTACTAGTATTTATACGTTCGCTTGCCCTACTCTCAAGAAAACTTTCATAGAACCACGGAGAAAGGAGTTGCGCAACCGTAGGGTCGCTGCTGGCATGCAATGTTTCTTCGGTCCTCCGGTCCAGTGGCGGCCACTTACGCCAACTGCCGGCACCAAATTTTATTTGCCGGTTCTTGCGTCACCTGCCAATTACTTTTTATCATATTATCGGCCACGACCACTGCGCAGAATTTACCAAAACTTTTAACTAGCCCTCGACAAGAAGTCCAATTCCTCAACTTTGCCTCGCTCCGCTTGTCCAACCCCGTATGAACTTCTGAAACAAACGGCTGATGTAGTTTTCAACTTCATTACCCTCAACGTTTCTATTTTCGAAAAGTTATTGGTAGAAAAATGCAGTTAAATTTTAACTAAAATTTTTTTTAGAAAGACTTAATTTTGAATGTGTATAAATACAGTTTATTATTTGTTTTTTTTTTTTTTTCGTAAAAACGTTTATTAGTTTCGGTCAGCTCCGAATCTTGGGAATTCGGACAGGGCAAGGGGTCAAGGGGTCGGTAAAAATTTATTAACAGTTAAATCTTATACTATAGAAAATATTTTTCTAGTGTTTCATATTGTTCCACTTTCCTCCCCTTCTAACCTCTTTGCGTATTTAATTATCGATTTCTCGTTTTGCTGTAATTACTTTTAATTGCCTGCGGCCAATCAAATACATACTATTGCAATTTTAGTAGGTAAAAGTATTTAACGATTCGCACTTGACATTGCTTGATTAACTTTCGAGCTTGTCCGTGAACGTTGGTAAAAACTCGTATCTACATTTTGTGCAGATTAGGCTTCGCCATCGGCTTGTTAAGCGTCGGTGGACGTGGAGGCGTGCCCGCAGCTCCCGGTTTTATGCTTTAAAATCTTGTTGCTTTTCCCTTTTATGTTCGTACGATTCCGAAATTTCTGCCCCTATATAGTTATGTGATACATATATAAAAGTTTATTTGAACCGTGAAAAGATAACATCATTGAATATTTTTATCATGCGTCGAGTGATTCTTGTTCGGGAGTCCTTATACTTACCTCAACCCGCATGCATCGCCAAACCCTTTATTATTCCTCGCATCGCCCCGATCCCGATAGCTTTTTTCGGCCAACACTCGAGAGTTATCCGCATTTTAAGTGGACGTCGTAATTCGGAATTAGCAAACGTCCACATATCGGGACCCCGAGTGTGCGCCGCGCTTACCATCACGTTTGTCCTTTATTGAACAATTATACGCTTTTCTTTTATTGTGTAGACCAAATTTGGGGCATTACCCGATTTTAATCTGCTTTTTCTGCATGTCTGCACGTAAACCTTGAATAGTGCTCCGGGGAAATCACAAAAAAACCTCAATAACTCGGGAAGGGTGGAATCTAAATAGCGACCTTTCAGAAAGTAGCTCTGGTTACCTCTCAACCGGCGTCTAGGGATAAATGAATACGATTTACAACCCTAAGTGATTTTCTATGTTCTCAAAATATTTTTATTATTTTTCGGCATTATTTTCAACTAGCCGACGCTATTAAAAACGCCCTCTGGATATAAATTTCGAGTCTGTTGCAAGCCTTTTAGCTAATACGGGAAAGCTCCGAATTTCAAGCGCGCCCAACTCATTTTTCACGGTGAATTTTAAAAAGTAAACTTGATTAATTACAGAGTGTTTGATCACGGAGTTAGCAGGAAACGAAATAACGACTGAACGACGCGAGCCAGCGGCGCATCGTGGTCCAGCGCTCACAACAATTTTATTTTTCCACCAAACTTTTAGAAAAGTCTTTTTAAACTATTTAACGTTCCTTTATTTTCTATTATAGCCATTTTTCTTGCTTTTCACTCTTTTAAAACGAATTATTAAAAATCACCAAGTGGAATTACTCCTTTGTTCGTGTCTTCTGTACAATTGATGGGAAGTTTGTAAATCTTCCTCAGTTGTATTTACCTTTTTTGCGTTTTTTATTATTTTCTTAAACCGTTTGAAATATTTTTGTTTAAGCCACTTTTACTATTTTTGAGTATGTTTATTTAGTCTTTTTTTAAATTTTAATTCACCTTGATTTTCTTGATGCTTGGATTTGCGGTTGCCTCTGGGGAAGAGTTGAGGAACAAGGCCGTTAAAAATTAAGACCCGCTTTGAGTAATTAACGTGAGTCCGGCATAACTATGAAAGTGACTGAGTACTAACTCTCGCAGTAAAGGCTGTTGAACGGCTGGCGGCTACACAATCTTCTTTTGCGACTTTGGAAGCAATGTAGCAAACATGGTGCCGCCTGCATTTGGGATTGGTGTCTTAATTACGAGTTTTACTGTGGGGCTGAGTACATTAAAAGCTCTTCATGACTCTCATCTTACATATGAAATCGCACGACCACAATAAGCGCCTCGCGAATCCCGGATAATGAGTAATAACATCATTTTACAACATTCGAGCCGTGTAGTACGTGTTTATAAAACCGAAATGCATCACCCATGTTACTTCGCATGCAGAACGGCAAAGGAAATAATTTCACCCGGCACATTTCCATGCGAACGCCCTCGAACAAAGGCCTTATTTAAAATTCGACGCGCATTAACGGAAAGTTCGAAATAGGCCTCTTATTTTTTTGCAATATAGGGACGGTGAGCAAGAATAATGGAGTAAGATAATAACTTCGGTTTACTTATCTCGATGGCGGAGAGCTCTAGTACAATTGCTGCGGCTGAGCTGTAAAACCTGCGAGTTATTTTTCCGACTTGATTCACCCGGATTACGCTTTCAAGCTAAATTTCGAGCGAGCTTTGTGAATGATTATCTGTTTTATAAAGCTCTAGTGACGCGCCCCGTGTAATTATAGAGTTTTTGCCGCACATGTCGTGGTTAAAATCAGGCGTTCGTCCAACTAAAAACCACTATCAAGTCGTCACTTTTAATTCCAACGCCGCATTGTTCATAACGAAACCGAATATTGATCAAGTTGGTAAACAAACAACAATTTCAATCAGTCCTCTCAGCAGTTTTTCTTTTTTCGATATTTTTATTTTAACCAAATTCATTGGCTGCCTTGAGAACAATGAAGTGAAACAACGAGGTTTGTTGACTTTGACCCGGATAAACAACATCGTCATTATTTTCGGGACTAAACGGCAGGAATGTTTTTGCGTTCGAACAAACACATCGAACCGAATTAATTGCGACCGAAAAAAATTGCCCCGCTTTTGGAAAGTAACAAACTTTAATTAAGTAATGCGACTTAATCGCTTTCATCTAAAATAATACCCAATTAAACGGGATGTTGCCGTAAAACTACAATAAAAAGAATTTAAAACTTTTTTTAAAGCGAATAAAACGGTCGTTTATTTGAATGTATCTTGAAATTCGCCATCGCTTGTTTTATATCTGGACAAACTGTTCCAATTAAGTTCGCCGTGGAGGTAACTGCGTCGGATTTTGCACAAAACTCGATTCCAGTCGCTTTACATGTCGTTGGTGGGTCGAGTAATAACGCATTAACAAGATGAAAGGCCTCGCTCGTTTAACAACGCAACATAGATAAGTTGCCGAGTTTTAAACTTTACAGCGTTTACTAGAATTCTTCGTATATACCGACTGATAAGGAAACAGAAGCAATAACTTTTTTATTTCTCCCGTTCGCCTCCATTCTGTGATGAGAGGTCTTCCTCCTACACGTAGCGGGAAATTTTGCCGAAAAGGAATATGCCGGGGGGCACTTTAAAATTCATAACGTCGTACTTAAATTTATGGGTCTTATCGGGAAAATTAATAAAATATTTCAGAAATTAGTAAAGTCTGATATAAATTCTGTACTTGCCAAATTTCGGGGATTTCAAGCGTGCCTGAACTTTTTAATAGCTTTGTGTAATTATTGCAACTTTAGAGTGAAATATTAAAGAAATCCCCACGCAGAAAGCGCAATTTATCAAGAATTTTTCCGCCGTTCTGGACTTTGCAACGTCAACTCGGCTCAATAATTTAGACGCAGTTTTACAAATTACAATTTAAAATTGGAGCGTCACCGAAAAAAAAGTTAACGGGAGTAGATATTTACTTTGTCTTTACGAATCTGAAAAGTTGCAATGTCTGTCAAACACACACTAAATGCAACAAAGAGCTTATCGCTAATAGTGTAACAAAAACTTAGAGGGGCGTCATTGACTCGTTAATGGCTCGTTAGCGTTATGCAACCGAGTCGGTCAACGCGCCAAAAAAAATTAGTTATCGGGTCTTTACGTAAAATTTTAAAGCTCGCTCACTTCAAAGTTGATAACATTGTTTGGTGGTTATGTTGACTAGACACTTGAAAATCTCCGTAATTGGTAACTTTTTTCCGAAATCGTTCCTTTCGTGCAATAATAAAAAGCTGATTAGTTCGGCAAACAAATTTTCCTATAAGCGTTGTCGTAAAGCTATCGTCGCGCCATCTACGCCGTTGATTAAGACTCTTGCGATTCCGGCTTGGCCGGATTTAATAGATTTTTTGGCGGGCGGGATTAATTCTGCAAAGGAGCAGGTCGTAACGCGGGCCAATTCATCAAAACTTAAAGCATTTCCTTGCTGTTTAAATCGATATTTCTGCCTTGTTATTACAGGTAAATCATATTTCCGCGTGACACGTAGACAGTGAACTTGGGCAGAATATCAATTTCATTCCTGCTATGTTTCTATACTCAGATGAATAAATAACAAACATTGTATACATTATTCATTCTTCCTTCAACGTTACATTCCGAAATCAATTTTATGTAAAATTTTCGGGATCAGTCCGACTTTTATTTATTTCAACAACGTCCCCATTAAATTTTAAAATTAACAACATAATTTCCGGTCGACCGTTTCGACTGCTCATCATCAATGGCCGGTGACTTAATTGACCGTAAAGCCCGATGAACAATTGGAACTTAATAAAACGCTTCTATAAATGCGGCCTTCATGCGAAATGCTTTGATGGGTAATGAATCAACTCGGGTATAATATTCAGTAAATTAATTTCGTGATGTGTGATTAGGTACCAAACGCGCCCAATTAATAACGTTATAAAACAAATCAGCGAAAGTGGTCGCATTGTTTGGGGTACTGTAAATAACTGCCCTGTGTAAACGAGAACTATTACTGCAAATCTATGTTTACACGCGCCCCCTAAGAACGACGATAAAATTAAACTACATCGATAAAACGAATGGGGGCCGGTGCTGACGCAAAACCGGGTTCCTTTGGGAAATGGTCAGCTGAAATTTCGCTCCCGACTTCTTAATTTTGCGTCCAATGGAAACGATAAAACTTAAATTTTTTTCCCGGCCAATTTCGCATATTATGAAAGCTCGCCTCGCCTGGTAGAGCCAATTAAAAGCGTATCTAGCGGAATTTAATAAGGTTTAATCTTTATATTCAGTGATTAAGGCTTCATTAGTTTCTCTCACGTTATTACACTGCGTTTAGTGGGTAACGAGGACGGTTAAAAACAGAATATTGCGGTACTTAATAAATTTAACTAATTAAACTGTATTTACTGACGGTCCCGGTAAGCTTCTGGGTGGCTGGTTCTTATTCAACGGCGACTTTGTGCAGTCGCTAATGAATTTTTGATGTTTGCACCGGCAAAAAGCGCCGACACTTTCATTGTTTTAGCAAATTTTAATTCGTTTTTGCCCTATCGGGTTAATACTCGCCGCTCCCGCTCCGGCTTTAGCAAGCTGATGCCCGTGAAAATTAATTTTGGAATAGTAGCCGAGACCTTGGAAGCTCCGAAATGCCTATCCGTGACTAAAATGTTTTTAAACAGAATAGACGAGCAGCCATTCGGTTTTCGCCTCAAAGATCTAAAAGGGTTTTTAGTTTTCAGCGCGGAATAAAGAGTGATAAACAAAAAAAAACTAAGTAAAAAAATTAAAATAAATATTAAATCACAAGTTATTGAAATAAAGATTGATTAAGTGTGTTCTCGGTGTTTCAAGAGTTATTACATGCTCTTTGAGACGGTGCAACTTCCACTAAAAACTACTAGTGAAAAAGAGGTAAAAATTCTTGAAGCAAAATTTGTTCGTTTGTTGAGCGATTTTCTTTGAATTCCCCGCTTTTCAATACATCAGCGAATCGGCCGCGTTTCAGTAATTCCTCATTAAGGCGAATGAGTGTCGTAAAACGCGCGTCCTCGTATGGAGCGTGAAATGGAAATTAAAGCTCTCTCGAGTTAATTTTTGCCCTCTTGAAATAATGGCGTGTCCTGCGTTGCCGAGAACCGGGCACATTAGCCTTATTACTCATTACATTTAACGAAATAAATTAGTCGCCGTCGGTGTGTCCCGTTCTAATCTCGCAGATTTTCGCTCTTTAGCACTTTTTCTGGACCTCATTACTTAATGATCCTTTAACGTGGCCGCCGCCTGAGGGCGTAAAGCAAATGCGACTTGGTCGTCCTGTGTGTGCAGAAGGCCGTACGTTTGACCCATGTCGCAGTCACGAGACACTCCAATGGTGGTAATGGTGCGTCTCTTTCATGGCCTGCTGCGATCTCTGGTTCACTGGTTTTGAATGCCGCCAACACGAACGGACGTTTTAGGAAAATGCTCTCCTTTTAAACACAAATCCTGATTGCCTCCGCAAGTCATTTCTGTGCCCGGGAACATATTCGAGGATACTTTAAAGTTTCCACTGTCGCCCTATAAAATGTTTCACAATTTGCTCCGAAAGCTTAGATCTTTGTTAGGCTAGATTTACGAGCGGAATTAAGTGAAATCGCGAGATGACCTAAAATCTTGTTTCGTTCACAACTAGAAGTTACGGGTAATGGAAGTTTCATCGTAATTAACGCGAAGAAAAAGTGAGAGATAAAGATGGATAGTCGAAATTCCTTAACGTGTTAATTTTTTTTTTCTAAGTATAATCCTTTCAGCCGCAACAAAGAGTCTAATGCTGGCCGGATGATGCTGAAAGCGGAGAATGAAGCTTTTATAGACATAACGCTGAATATAACTTAATAAAACTGATATCCAAAAAGTTTGAAAGAAACTTGGCGTCTCTCTGCAAGAGCTCATTTCTTTTGTTTCCATTGAGACTTCGTGCGGGCGGACGAGGACGGTTGTTTTGTGCGACCACTCCATGTTATCATGAAAGGTTTCCAGCTAGCGGAAACTTGGATCCAGTAGTTTCATTTCCTATTATTGTTTTGTATCATCGGCCTCTCTAAAACACATCTATCAGATGGATTTATTTGCTAAAGACCGGAGCTGCTCTCGGAACCGAAGCTTTGTTAATAAGTTGTCGCCGGTGTTACTACCTAGCTGCAGCTTCAAATTACTAAATAACGTTCAACCGAAAAGGAACCTATGCAAAGTCAGTTTACGAAATTAGTCTTCGAGTCTGCCAGCAAAACCACCAACATTATTATCCAATTTTCATCCGCAGAAGGACGTTATTAAACGTTGTGCAGTTTTTTTATTGTCTTTTGTCGTCTTCTTATTGAACGGATAACCCCAAACAATTAAACTTGCTTTAGCCTCCGATCGAGTTGGAAACACTGGCAAGCACTAATTTTGCTCCTCAACCCTCAAATCGCAGGACAAACGGCTGGCTACTGAACGGTTTGAAGTTTAACAGTTTTCAAGAACAAACATTTCAAGAGGCAAACGATAACCAGAGACAACAAGGATGAGGGGCTTCAGGAATAGTTCTAGATTCTGGCAGGAACCAGTACTATACTTTGGCAGTCGCAGTTCTGTGTTTTGCAGGATTGTTTCGAGATTTTTTAAAACTACCTAAAGAAACAAAATAAGAGAAACTTATTTGTCTGTCAAATAAAAAAACACAAGAAGTTCTAATCTATTTGTTCTATTGAAATAGTTTTTAGGTTGCTGAAAAGATCAAATCATTCCCTTTTGACTGGGCTCTCCTGACCCTTGGATAAAAATTTCTTGGTTCTTGGCCATTTTCAAATTTATTTCTGGAAAACGGATTAACATAAAATTTATTGCATTTGACTGCCTGTGACCGGGTTGGAACGGCTTGTTTGGAGCGACGTGTCGCTTAGCCCGAAATAAATAATTAATGAACCAAAATGGTGACGGCCAAGTTTTACCATAATTTCGCTTAAATTGTCCGGGACGCGGCTTAGTAAATAAAACCGGCTAATTTCGCGGATGCAACAAATTACAATTTTCTGCAAGTTCCGTAAATGCCATAGAAGTCGTAATTACATTCTCAAAAGTAGTTGCAAAGTGGAATTTAAAGGGCACATAGATCTCTGTGATCTGCGCTAATCTAAATTACTTAATAACAGTGTCAGGTGGTTTGTAATTAGTGTAATTCCTTGTTCGTATTTGCAATTCCACGGTTTTACCCGTCGCGTCTGATGACAGACGCTTTATCCGACCACCGCATATGCAATTGAAGCTTGCTAACGAACAGCTTAATTCGATAACGTAATAACAAACCGACGACGGCTCAGAGACGCCGCCGCCAGCGGAGAGATGACCACGCAACAAAACCGTGGAGAACCTCGAAAGTTTCATAATCAAGTGTCGCAATGCGATTTCTTAAATTAATGAAACAGAAATCGAAACAATGGTGATTAGAAAGGTGGATTTACGCGGCGCGTCGTTTTGGGAGCTTTTTTCCATTGTGCCGGAGGTTGCACAATTATTATTGTTGCGATGGTGCATATCACCATCCAGGTTGTTGATGGCGGTTGCAAAGTCAAATATTTTCCTGTTCGCCGTTTAATCGCGTGCACAAACAGCGCGAGCGTTTTCCATTCGTTTACCAAGCGGATTCTTTTCGAAGAAAGCTCTTTATTTTAAAGCAGCCGTGCTTGATCTCAATTTCTAAAATTCGAATGTTTTCGTAACACGGTTTGCCTTTTAAGCAAAGCTGACACAAAATGATGTTGAAAAATCACGCCGGGGTCACACTTCTCGTTTACCAAACTTATCCGGGAGTTTGCGAGCCCGTTGAGAATATTGCGCTGAGTGACATATTTAAAGTCGGCAGCCCTGAAATGAGAAATTCAAATTTACTGGTCTTTTCTTTTCGCCATCCGAAAACATATTTCACGAGGTGTGAGTTAATAAACTTAGACGCGGGAATTGAAGAGACATCAAAGAGCGGGCTCGGGGGCGGCGAGTTTCGTTTCTTAAGCGCCCGGAAAAACTGTTTAACGTTTTCGCAGGTAATCGACGCTGCAAATATGGATTTCGAGGGTCGAACGCTAAAAATCGAGAACGGGGCGTTCAATTATCCTCGCCCTAATTAGGATTCTATGCGACTACTGTAAAAGCGGGGTAATAAATTAGGCTGTGATATGTTTATAAGGGACGGGGCTCCAAAACGCTCTAACGACGCTAAACACCATTTGGGATGAGATATCGAGTGAATAATTAAATTACATCGTTTATCAACGATAAAATAAACATTAATTAGCCGCAGCATAAAACGTTTAATTAAAGAAAATTTGTTAGGGGATAACATTTATTTCTCGACTCTCTTTTATAAATCTCCGGAGAATCATTTCGCATTCAGGAGCTCCTTACCCGTTTTAATTCGGTTATTGGCTCCTCCCGCGTCACCTGAACGTCCAAAGATAAAAAGATTAATTCCCTTGTTTACTCCATATCTGTTTGTTTTAAATTCGAGAGACAGTCCGCCGGAAATTAATTACCGCACGTCCCCCGCGAAGGAGCTAATCAAACTGAATAAACACAAAATTACAATTTTTATTACCTAATTTGAAGACAAATTATTCTTTCCGCAGTTTGGAACCGCGCCGAGTAATAAAATTCCTTTGAAAATGTTGATTGAAAAACTTTGAGATATTCAACACAGTAAATTTTAATTTTTGACCAATAAATGAATTTTTCCTGATTTAGCCGAAAGTTGGGTTTCGCGTCCTTTTTTAAATTTATGGATTTCCTGGTCTGAATAACGAAGCTGTCCGTTCGAAATTGTTTTCGTTTTGAACAGCATTTACGGCGGTAATTTCATATGGGAAGGCCAGCGCATTGTCAGATTTTATTTATTGCTTGATTTGCGCGCAATTCCACGGAAACTGCTTCAACTGAAAACTAGTTGCCTCCCTTTTTCACAACACTGCCCAGCCAACCATTATCTACAAGAATTGCTTTTTCATACAGCGCAATAAAAAATACTAAGAAAGGTTTAGAACAGTTTTAAAAGCCCCTTAGATAACTGCAACACTTTTAACACTTAATTCGCGTCCAGCAGTCTACAAATTGTAAATTATTAACTTCAATCTTGTTTTTCGCCACACCTTCATTTCAACCACCAAACGAGTTCGAATTTTATTGCATTATTATGCGAACTTGATTTTATGGCATAACTACTTTTTATTGTTTGAACAATTTAACTGCATTTAATTATTATAAATTCGAGATTTTTTAACAAAAAATTTAAGCCAACAGGTTCCGTAGTGTAGCGGTTATCACGTCTGCTTTACACGCAGAAGGTCCCCGGTTCGATCCCGGGCGGAACCACACAACCTTTTGTTTTTAGTTCAGTTCTCTTAAACATTTGTTTAACGTCCCAAGCATTACGTATAAAATCATTTGTTTTTTTAATTCTTTTTCACGTTATCGCGCCATCAAACCTTACCAAACAGGGAAACTCGTTAGGCAAACTACTGGAAAAAAACGTAAATAAAACAAACATCATTATAAATAATTATCTTTTAACATTGACTATAATTTTAAATCACGCGGCATCAACAGCTACAGTATCATCATCAACGATAGTTCCTTGAACCGGTGTGGGCGAAAGTCCTGCAGGTGCCGGAGCCGCAGGCGGAGCACTAGCAATCCCCCCACCGGGATATTGTCCGGGAGCACCGGGATATTGTCCGGGAGCTCCGGGATATTGCCCGGGCGCTCCGGGGTATTGACCAACGCCTCCGGGATACTGGCCAACTCCGGGAGCACCGGCAACTCCTTCAACGGTTCCCGGATATTGTCCGACTCCGGGAGCACCAGCGACTCCTCCAACAGTACCCGGATATTGTCCAGGAGCCCCTTCACCACTTCCCGGTTGTTGTCCGACTCCTGGAGCACCAGCCACTCCTTCCACAGTTCCTGGATATTGTCCGACTCCGGGAGCACCCGGCACTCCTCCAACGCTTCCTGGATATTGGCCACCTATTCCCGGATAATGTCCGCCGAACACGGGGTTGCTGGCGATGCCGCCGAAAATTCCTCCAGGGTACTGGGCGAATCCGGGGTATTGTCCGGCGATTGGGGTCGAGAATATGGGAGAAGATCCGAAAATGTTTTGGTGGGAGTAAATGGGTTGTTGGGCGTAAAGGGGTTGAGCAATGGTGTTGTGGATGAGGGGAACTTGATGGTGGGTTGTGTAGGTAAGAACTGCGGGAGTGTGGGCTTCGAGGGTGCTGTAAGCGAAATTGTTGCCGCTACGATGAGAGTTGATGATGGAAGTGTCATAACTGGGAGTTTGGACGACAGTTGTGGCTGGAGCGATGCTGCAATGTCCCAGACCAACTCCAAGAACTAAACAAAGAGCGATTGAAAGCTGGAAAAAGAGAAAAAATATAATTGTGACATCATTGAATTATTTATAGGCAACACTAATGAGGCTTTGTTGTGATTTCCAGTTTTTAACAGGGTCCTAAAAACTTGCAATGACCTTGTTGAAGCTAATACGCGCTACAAATTGATTTCGAACCACTGAATTGATTGTCTTGTGTATGTATAAATTATGGAAGATAGAATGTAAGAGTTTGGCCTTGGGAGGAAGTAGGAGGTTTCCATAATTTAGCTGCGAGCAACAAACTTCTTCACCAAAGTTGAGTTTAACATCGATATTTTTTATTTACCAACCTCCTTTTGGCGAAATATGTACATTAAGTTTTGCCAAATCTTAGCAATTTTTTAAAGATCTAAGGAAGCTCGAAGGTTGATTGCCTGTTTATTTTTGTTTGAAATTTGATGCAAATGGCGTTATTTTACATGCAAATCGAACTCCTGTTTCAAGGCGAAGAAGACTAGATACTAAACAGATGTTGCCCGGTAAAAAGGTTAGAGGCACGAAAATGTATTTTTCTTTAATAAGCTGAAATCAAATCTTTCGAGGCTTCCTTGTTGCTCCTGTAAACAGAAAGGGTCGAAATTGCCTATTTATTTAATGAACATTTTGAAATATACTTTTGGGGCGAACAGGTCGCGTTGCTTGGAGCTTCGCGAAGAAGCACTAGAAGTAACTAATTAAAACAAAATAAATCTCCGAAATGAAACAATTACTGGAAGCAATCTGGCCGGGTGTTGAGTTGCTCGAAAAAATTGAATTCATTAGCGATACTAATTAAAGCAACTAAACTCACCTTCATTTTTCGTTGATTTTTCACTTTTTCTAACCGACAGCTATGAAAAATGAATAACACTTTGTCAGAACGCCGAATTGCTTTTATACTCGGCCGCATTAGTTTGCCTCCCTACTCGAAAATACAAATTAATCCAGTAAACATCGTACACGCCTAAACAGGCTTCTGACATTCAATCCATTTCCTCGTCTCGCACGGTCCACTATATTGTTGAACATCATAAATGCGCTGCACATTTTCCGTTTTAACACAAATAATTAGAGCTTTGCTCGTTTTTTGCTCGCGGTCGTTCAATGACGGCCGTTCATTACGATTTGTAAAAGCTTTGGTTTTATTTGAAATTGTCGATATTGTGGCGGTGACAGAATTGCTGCTGTTGGAGCGAGATTTCGGTCCGGTTATTGTCTTCACCACGCCCAATTCAATGTCGATGTGGCGACGTTCAAGGCTACGTTGAGCTCGATGACATTTAAACTTTTCAAAATTAATTGTTTATTACGGACTCCGTGCTAATCAGAAGAGTTATGAAGTGCACGGGGAGATTCACGAAATACGAAGATTGCGCCACCAGCCATCAGCCGCTTAAAAGGACGTTGGAGGCTTTGATTGCATTTTTTGTCGTATTCCAGCCTCAACGCATTCGTTTTACAACAAAAGTTACTAGGGCCTCCAGGAACCTCCCCTCTCCTTTGATATGTACACATGAAGGGAGACATGCGAATGTCCGGAATGGAGAGGAGAATGAGTAGAATTTTTTTTAAGTGTCTTTTTTGAATTTTAATACGTAAAAAATTTAACATGGCCGAAGTTCACAACTGAAACCTGTCAGTCAGTTCAAGCCGTTCATCAGTGAAATCTAGGCATGTAGTACTTAATAGAGGATGGTTTGTGTGAAAAGGCACACAAATCACACATTGCAACAAATTTTAATTTTGATTGTCGTTTTAAATTACTTGCGCATCTCTCCTATTTACCCGATTGGGCTCTCCTGGACTCACCTCTTCACTTACAACAAAATCGAAAGGTCGTAAGTTTTTTCTACTGCAAATTCTAACGTAACTCATGTCATTATTAACTCACGATAATTAAAGTTCAACCTTTTCAATCATCTGTCTCAAATTACAACTTCTGCTTTTTAATATTGCAAGCAAAGTGGTAAATTTCCACCTTGGTAATGAAAAGACAGCTCTAGGGTGCAATAAATCACGCATAGTTAGGAGTATCTAAGAAATAATCTATGCAAATTGAAACTTTTTCTCCTTGAGGTAATTAAATTCTGAATTCGAAATTGGCAGATGTGGCGCTTAATCGTTCCGATTTCTCTCAGGTGACGTCGGTGACGAGGGCGCCACAGGATCGACGGGCCTTCCCCGACAATCCCACAAGATCCAATTTTGCCTGCACTTATCCTCTTTTTTCGCTCCAACCTTCCAAATTACGATTTAACCTCGCTTCGAAAACAATCCGACCAGGGGGTTAAGTCGATTAATTACACTTTTCTGAATAACGCGACATTTTAAAATGGAAAATATTTAAATGAAATTAACGTCGTCGCGATGCCACCTTCAACCGTCACTCCAACCTAATGCAATAATACTGTCCGATGCCGACCCAATTTTCGCGATGATGGATAACTTTAGGTTTCCTTGACATATACCGGGGATCCGCCGCCAATACAATCAATTTATGTTATTGCCAGTCTTATTTACTGCCGGGTGCGCGACGGAAATAATTTTATTCGTCAACGTGGATGCGGACGTAAATTTAAAACGAAACACTTTAAATTTGAAATGGACGCAATTTAAAAACTGAAATTCCAGAGGATGTCGTCGTCATAAATCTCCGCAAAAATGTCAGTTGCACGAATTTAAATACAGCTTCCACGTAAATGTCATGAAATCAAAGAGTATTATCTCGACATCGAGATGCATAACAAGGTGAAACCGCCCGCGATCCGAAATACATTACAAGTCAATCATAAATTAGCTCACAAGAATGACGCAAGATTTTAGAACCCATTATGATTTTCTAAAACGTTTCGCAACGCTGATTTAAGATTCCGAACGCCTTGAATTGTGACAAATGATAAATCAACGTCGTACCACCGTCCAGGTGTTAGCTGCAATTATCTTTGAAGAAATCACAATCTCGGTGTAGATATCTACGAGTCTGGTTCATACAGAAGTTTAGTTGCAAATAGGTAGAGTGTAATATGTTACACCAAGACCACTTCCATTGGATCAACAAATTTAAGCATAAGACACCTAACTAATAACTGAGTACTTACATTATGTTTTCAACTCATTGCCTTTATAAATTGCACGTTTGGGCAGCATTGTCTACTTTTGAAACCATTTAATTATTAACGATAAACTTGTTCTTGTATAAACGTTTAAATAAAAATTAAATTACGAAATAAAATTTGTGAACCAACGTAAAAGTTATTGAAGAAAATTGTTCGTAACTCTTTAACTTTGCCAGGACTTTAAAATAAGTCACAGCTAAAGGTTGACTTCAATTGAATGTCGAGGTCTATGGAAAATTAAATCCTTTCAATTATGTATGTTTATTGGATTGGGCAAATTTTCCTGAAAGACGTACGTGCTACCCTCTCTCGTAAAATTAATGAACAGTAGCAGGAAACTCTTGCTCCTTCTGCTATTGATTTCGTTTTTGGATGCTGCTCCATCTGGCGGCAGCTTGCGCTGGAGTTTGAGTAAAAGCTCGAAGGTTGAAACCTGTTTTACCTCTCCCAAATGAAACGTCGAGAATTCTATTGTAGCAAAGGATGCTATTTACCTCTCAGGACTCGATTCCTTTCAGTTATTGAGGAGAGATGCACTAGGGAGTGTTACCTGCAAATTATTACGAAAGCTTTGGACAAAGTTTTCTAAGTTTTCCATTTCTAATAAATTTCCACGCCGGTTATTTGATTTTTTGTAACGACTTACCCCGACTATTGGTTCTTAAACTTGATAGCTATTGAAGCACATTGCCAAAATTCGTACCGCTTCACTTTGTCGTCT
The DNA here is from genome assembly GCA_951805265.1 of Schizotus pectinicornis. NCBI lineage: Eukaryota > Metazoa > Arthropoda > Insecta > Coleoptera > Pyrochroidae > Schizotus > Schizotus pectinicornis. Next base: position 21,107,919 of record OX638203.1, read on the forward strand.
GCCCTCTTTGTATCTATGTATTTCAATAAAGTGGCGTTTCCGTCCGCGATCCACCTTTCAAACTACTCTAAGAAATTCCATAAAGGTCAATATGCTTTGTATCAAAACATTTTCGTCCAAACCAGAACGTGCGGGCTTGAAAAAGCACTTTGATTCGAGCTCCTCTTTCGCTTTCCATCCAACTTATCTCTATTTGCTCGTAAAATTTTGCATTTTACGTCGAGATCAATCACGGCAGCGTCTCAGACGGGAATCCTCCGGAGAGCCCCCGAAACGACTCATTATTCCCTAATCTGCTCATTGTTATTTAAATTCCGACGAAATTGATGGGTAGCTAAATCAAACCCGGTGACGGCCAATAAGAGAACGCCGAATACCTGTCGGTTGAGGCGTTTCGATAAAACCGATAAATTTTCCGGACGCCAATTATGAGTTTGTTGGCGTAAGTTTTCCGAGGTCTATTGACCGTTTGACGATATATTGCGCATTGATTAAGTGTCAATCGGCTTTGTTTGGGGGCGTAATGGGGATACCCGGAGGCCTGTGCAGTTGCGGTCAGGGCTACTATAGCCACCAGACTCATTCAATATGACCGCTGATTGAAGGGTAATGTAATGACTGCATTATGCGAGTGACCGTCAGACTTACACGGGTGCATTTCATACACAAACATCGGCGGACCGTTTGAATGCTTTGACAGGAGAATTCGAGAATCGTGTTAACAGTATGGGACACTTGCAAGGCTGCCGTAGAGCCAATTTGAAAACAGACCTAATACTAATTACATGATGTTGAACGTGGTGATGTAGTCAATATGCATCGTATAATGATTATGGGTATCTTCTTATTTTCTTGGTTTGAGGTTTACCAGAATAAGTCATAAAATCGATATAGGTGCAAATTTTTTTTTTAGATCGTATTACCAAATTTACCCAACATTTTCATACAAAAAAATACTTTTATTTCCCAAAAATACTAAATGCTCACCAAAATTAAGAAAATACATAATCTTAAAGCGACAACCAAATATTGACATAATGCTGGTCTCTTATATATTTTGTTCGCCAAAATAACTTTTGTTGACCATAAATACTAAATGTTCACCAAATTTTATTCCGCATTTACTTCTAACATAATACCCAGATATTTAATTTTCGACAGTGTCTCATATTATTTAGCAGTTAAAAATACTATTTGTTGATCAAAAATACACAAGCAATAAAATGTTGTGCAAATGGTAAATAATTTTATGCAATATTATAGATGTAGATGTGCTAGGGCAAGGAAAATAAGAGTAAAAATAAAAGTGGTTTGCACAAAAAAATATATTGATTTCCGTAATATATAAATGCTTTGCTGTAATTGGCTTGCATTATGTAAAACGTAAAACTTTTTTTAGTGGTAATTTCTAATCGTGTTTAAAAAAAAAATTACAGGGCTTTGAACTGACCGTGTACAAAACTTTTTTCGCGTGCGTCTTGTCTGGAAGCGCAAGCGGCAAGGAGAGATGCGCGAGCATATCTCATTTTTGGAGTTATAGAATAATTATTTAACGCACAAATAGTTTTTTTGAGAAACACTAAATATAAATGGGTAGCGCGAATATTTATTATGTACAGCACGGACGCGTAACTCGAGCGTTCTAAATTTGGTAAACATTTAGTAAAATTGATCGACATATAGAATTTAAAATGTAAGCAATGGTAAAGCTATACGCAGCATAGTTATTTTGGTGGTGATGTTCTCATTTTTTGATGTATAATAATTTGGATTTCATTTAGAATTTTTAATGTTCATTAAATTTTCTGGTGGACAGTGCAAGGGATGTATGGTTTAATTTGGTGTACATTATATTTGTTCTCTTAAAAAAGTGGTTCCGCCCGGGATCGAACCGGGGACCTTCTACGTGTAAAGCAGACGTGATAACCGCTACACTACGGAACCGTTGAGAACTAAATCTTAAGGTAAAAATTTCGCAGAGAATCAGATCGAAAGTAGAGCAAAAGTAACATTATTAGTTCTAAAAACCAAATTTTCAGTAAGTAATACATTACAAATTTATTTATGCTGTGTTTTGCAAATCGCGACCTTCTTAACAGAGTCCTTGTTAATAATTCCTCAGGTTGTTCTGATGTTACCACAACCATGACTTAATCTATTTAAGCCGTATGTTTTCGGCATCGAAATATTTGCACAGGTTCGGTCTAAAACAACATTAGCTGAACCGTCTAATTCGCGAAAAGTACACACTCTGGGCTATTATCAGAGAGTGGCTGTTCAAATTAACATATTTCTTGTTCGCTGGTTACCCTACTATCAAACGCCTTGGGTTAACAGAACAACCCCCATTCAAAACAATGCCAGGTCACCGGAACTGTTTCGGTTAAATTCCGCTGAATTTATTCCATCCGATTTGCCGGGGCAAAAATCAAATTGTCCGGCGAGGCCGAAAAACGGGGCGGAATATCCCATTAATCGCACAGTATATGGAAAGTGAGAAACCGTGTAATTACGGGCCGAATTAAGTGGTTGATTAAACACCAGCTGATAATTAGGGCGATGTAATGTTGAACGCAACGCGGCCTCTGCCGCATAAGCAACCGATGCAGAACTGGACGTTGTACAATAATTCGGGAAGTGTAGGGGTGGGAAAAGGGGTTGGAATTAATTTCGAGCAATTAGACTTGTTTAATTGCATTTTTGGCCCGTGGGGAGCGGCTTTGGAAAATGTTCCAAACAATAATTAAAAATTAGTTCACAGCCATTGATTGTGATTGATTATGTAGAATTCTTTCTTCAACCGTTTCACATTTTTTGCCTCGTATTTTGTGAGAGAAAAAGACGTAACTTAGTAGAAGTAAAACAACCCCTTATATTTAGGGCTAATGTAGGAAAAAATACAGTTGTCTAAGAATAATCATTTGCCCTTAAAATTTGGTAAAATTGTGGTTCCGCCCGGGATCGAACCGGGGACCTTCTGCGTGTAAAGCAGACGTGATAACCGCTACACTACGGAACCAATTGCTTATCGTTCTTCAGCGAAAAATTCGACGGAAATAAATGATCAAAAGTAGAGCAGTGAAAGGACTTAAGTAGACCTGAGCAACTTGCGGCGCTTGCGAACCACGCATGCAACATAACAAACTTAATTATGGTGATCAGTCATGTGAATTGGTAATACCAACGTCTGTGCATCTGAATAGAATTCGTTGCTTTAATTATCAGTCTTACCTCTTAGATATTGCTTCAATTAGCAAATCAACTAATTAAATTAAAGACATGCAAGCGAACTTTGATGACGACAACGCCGTGTTTACTTCCGACTCGTCAACCCCAATTGCTTTTTGTTCGCCTTCCCGTTTTTCGCCGAGACATTTCGTGGATTGATAGTTATTCTTCTACCAAACGCAGTCATTCCGCCGGCCAATTTCGTGATTTAATTTTTGTTTTAGCGCCGCTTCCTCCCACGCTGCACCAGATAAGCGATGAAAAAGTGCGGCTAAATACAATTCGTCTTCCTGTCTGACTCTTACCCATCTTCTATGTTTACTTGTCGCTCCGAATTAAATTCATCAGTCAGATGACGGCGAATGATTGTTTAATCGCGAGGAAACTGAGCGACGCTCCCGATAAGCTCTCTCCTAAAGGGATTTTTCAAATCGGATTATATTGTTAACGTGAACTTCGGCACGCCGCCGTTTTTGTCGCCAGCGACAACCGTTAATTATTAATTATCGCCGAATTCCGGAGCGAAACTCGAAAATTAACCCCAACTTTTGTCCAGGATCGCTTCTTGGCCGTTTTATTTCGTTCTTGGCACTGAATCTGCTGTGAATCTTAAAAGAGGACGGATCTATGAGTGGCATTCAAAGGAGACACATTGGCGCATTGATAAGACAACTTCGATTATTATCTGCATTGTTTGCGTCTTAACTTGGTTCGTTAGTCGAAACTTTTATCCCGTGTAATTATGTTGCATCCCATGGGTTTTCCTGAATTATTAATGTTCTGAGTCTCGGCGTCAGTTTCATTCCAACTTTGGGGTAATTAAAGTCGCATCCAAACAAACTTAACCTAACGTACGTTCAATCTGGTGGACGGTTTGGGAAACTTCAGCAGAGTGGATGCCGACGACGCGGTTTCGTTATCAGCGCTTTTACTATTTTTAGACTAATCTACGCTATCTATTCGAAGATGTCGAAGAAGTTCAGCAACGAGAAAGTGTCACTTAACTATTTCTCCGTATTTCTCTAAAGCCCATGCAAGTAACGTGAAGACAAGTGAAAGATCTTTTCAAAACTAAAAGGTTCTTAATTTCAGCTATCGCATGTTAGAAATCCTAAAAACGACTGAATTATTTCTTTCTCGTTGTTCTGTCAACTTTGTTACTACTTACTTTAGGCTTATTTTTTTTGAAGAATTTTAGAAACTTTTTTAATTCTGAGCTTTAGAATAACAATAATAGCAATGAAGTGGGCCGCACTAATCTTTACTCATTTTTCAGCAATTTTTTATAATCTCCATTTTACTTACTAAAGGATTTGGTGTCAACTAATTTCGATCTATTTTGCTACTTTTTTTTAACAATTTATTGCGTTTCTATTTATTATATTCTAGCGAAATATTGAAATGATATTTATTATGACGCGAAAAATTTTATTATATTTTACTGTATAGCGCCACATATTTGGCAGATCGAATTCACAATTTGGAAGTTGTCTGGTTCTGATAAAACTTTTTATACTTTAACAAGAATTTGTTTTTCAAGAAGTTACGCTTTAATATAAGTTTTATTGTTGTGCAGACATTACCAGACACATAAAAAATGTAATAAGAAGTAATAACCAAAAACATAATAAAAGCGTGATAACTGAAAAATTCAAAATTACATTGGGCCATGTAAAATTCGAACGGAGGCAGGTTCCGTCAAAATTGGCCACGCTTCAGAACACGCAAGAAGTTCACTTTGTGTAATGTGTGCCGATAAAAATTGCAGGCCGCGTAAACGTCAGCTACAAAGCAGTAATTTTGAATCAAAAGAATTTTAAACAAAACACTAATGGCCCATTACTAATAAAATCCGACTTTATAAGTAGTACGTGCTGTTGAAACTTTGCGGTGGTTGCATTTTTAATATCGGTCTCCCAGAAGCAACGCTGAACTAATTTAGTGAACACCGCTTTACAATTTACGACAAAACTTTCGTTTTTATTCCGAAATTCCGCTGAAGAGCTGCAGCTTTCGCCAGCTTGACCGCATCCGAACGAGATTCAATTCGACGGATGGAAATCAATAAATATCGCCCATCTCGTTACAAGATGGCACAATGTATTGTCACGAAACGGATAACTTTATGTACATAAACATTTTTATAGCGCTGTTTGTCCGAATCTCGGTGAAATCAAAGTCATGAATTATTTGGCAAGTTGTTCCATCCCCAACCATCTCCGCGGGTAGACGCCGCTAAACACAGTCATTCCGATGCACCGCATTATACTTCCACCCTATTTACTGCCAGGGGAGATTTATATCCTTCTTCATCAAAAGATGCATTAAGAATGGCAATTCCTGGCGTTGTTTGCCAATATAGCCAGGAACCCGATCGGTCGTTAAAAAACAATCACCCAATCGCAAGCGTTCATTAACTTTAATCTTCTAGCTGCAACCAGTTTTTTTTTCAGCGTCTAATTTGCTCTAGTCGAGGAATGATGTGTCGTTTTTAATCACTGGCTCGGGGCTCCGGTGGCGAGGGATAATGAGCCAAATCAGGGTAGTTTGCGACAAGATCCTGTTAATTACAATAACAAAGAGGAAATACTTGAACTATAAACTTTGATAACAAATTGGCAGCACCGGGAAAACATGATAGCGCGACCACATTGCAAATTAATCCTGATTAAATGTGAAAACAATTAAGATTAACGGCGCTTGAAACCCGGCTAAATACACGTCAGTTTTGGCTCGCAGATCTTCATTCGCCATTGCAACGGACGAAATTTATATTCCCAACACCATAATGGATTAATTTAGCTGGCTGTAGCTGAAACAGGTACTGGAATAGTGGTTAGTTTTGCAAGGGGAGCGAAACGCGACGGTTTGACTTTGTTGGTTTTGGGTCGGAATTTGAAAATTAAGTGCCAGGACGTGATGGGCGCTGGAACAAACAAGATCAGTTGGTGAAAATTCTTTCAAAACGGAATTGATGACCGCCACATCGAAACAACAGTTGAAACGTACAAATGGCGGAGGCGCCGGGCGAATCAATAGCAATCAAGGCAGTCATTTATTTCCTCGTCTTCTGCCATTGAAAAATTCCCATTTACATGTCCGCACCATAAACTGCCATCAACTTCAATAAACATCGGACGCCAAATTTCTGCATTCTTTGTTTGTTAGTTTTTTTGCTTTAATCATTTCTTAGTGTTAGCGTCACACATTCTCCACAACAATGCTGGAGGCGTCAAAAAGAATTTTTCTTGCGTCTTCTAGTTTTCTTTGAGTAATTTATTAATTATCTCGTAATTACTTGCAAGAAATCTTTAGAACTGTAAAGACTAGTCTGATCTTTATTTAAGATTTAGTTTTTATTAAAACCTCGCCGTACACTTTACTCTTTTTCGTCTTTTCATCAAGTATCTGAGCAGTTAAGAGCAGAATTACTTATTTGCTTGTTGTTTATATAAGCCACAGTTTTAGCCATTCTGGGATCCTTGCATTACATTCGCGAGTTTCATAACGAGTTCAGACTGGTGCCTCACGTATCGATTAAGATATCTACAAATGGTGGATGCGCCGGGTGAATCGGTAAACTCTTCCTTGCAACAGCTGGAGTTATCTTTTTTGCAACTTTTCCATTACCAGTCACTAAACGAAGTTGTTGTTTGCTAGTTTGTATCGAACATGCTTGCTGCAGGAGCCGTCCGGCTTTGAGAAAATATGCAACCCTTGTCGTGGGGATCCGCGTCAAAAATTTGCACTCTGCCTTGCTCTAGCACACATTAAATCTATAAAAGCGACGCTCATCTTCGAAGAACATCACCCTGCATTAGCAATTCAAATAGGCAAAGTTGCAACCCTCCGTTGTGCTTCAACATTCAGGGGAATTTGCCATTCGCATATCTATTTCTAACTTTTGTTTATTAAATTTGTCTGAATACGTAATTTGTTTTGACGCAAAGTCAACAAGGTGAACGTTGCGAAATTTGATTTTCAGATTTGGTGCGTCGCAGACGCGAGGTAATGAGCGGCTTTTGCGACCACCCCTCGTCGACCGAAGTCTTAATATTAGGTAATGCTCGTCGAGCATATGTCGCAAATGTCGTCACGTCCCGACACACCCTAGCGGCCCTAAAGAGCCCCACGTGTCATCTGTACGTCGTTCTCTCCGCTGATATTGGCTCGCTTTGTCAGAAAATGCACTTCCCCGATAACCACTTTTAATATCCCCCTAACCACTGTGTCTTTATAGGTTTCCCTTCCAACTCACATCCGACAACGCCATTTCGGCTCAGCTTCTCGCTATTTCGGGGGAGATTACTTTATTGTACTCACGTAGGTAAGTCACATGAAACCTATTATCCAAGACTCTTTTTTTGCATTTATTCCCCGAAAATCAATTTTTGAAGAGGGCGAAACTTCGGTCGCACAATAGTTAAAACCTATTAGAAAATGCGTTTGTGGGGTCGCGACGTCGTTGTCGTGAAGAGGAACCGGCAAAAAGTGACTAAAAAGCAACCCTTGCAGTTGGAGCACTACCGGCCAAGTGACAAATGGGCAGTTTGGGGTCACGGGTTGAAGTAATTCACCTCAGTGCTCGCGCCGCCACAAACGCACAATCCATTTCAACTCTTTCGGCGACTACAATCGGCTTTAGGGGCAATTGAAAACGCCCGCATTCGCAGAATTTTAATTGGATAAGGAGTGGAACATTAGCTCACTGAACGTCAGAGGCAGAGGGAAACGTGAATATTGTTTCCTTTTACGGTGTAATTGTTTCGGTGTTTTGAACGGGGAAAGCCGGAATCGGTAATCAGTTTGAAATTGCGAAATAAAACCTGCAGAGCTTGGACGACAACAGCATTGCCAACCTCACAGCAAATTACACCTAACAAACTAAGAGGAGAGTATTAACAAAACTTTAAAGGGGCGGTTTCAAATGCACAGCGAGACAGCAACTGCAGCTCGAGCACTGGACCATCAAGAACACCATTAAACCATCTCGTCGAGGGCGCAGAGCTTTACTTTGTGGTCAACGTGCGTTGGTTGGGTTACTTTGGGAGCTAATAATACTAAAGCTTTATTAAAGTTTACATAAAAGCTTTTCGTCCGTTTGAAAACTTTTTGGTTTAGAAATCGAGGCAATTAAATTGACTTTTTTATGTGGACTTCAGTTAGTTAACACTATTACATATATTATTTATAGTGTTGTAGTAGTTTTTTAATTTTTAACTTAATACTATTTCTTTTATTTCTTTCAGTATCTAAAAAGACTTACCTGACTAGTGTCCCAGCATACTGAAGAAAATGTGTTGAAAATAAAACAAGGGACAACAATATAGATTTATATTAATATTAAAATGATATACAATTTAATTGCAACAATTACTGTCTCTAAATTAAACAGGTAATATCAATAATTACATTCGACGGCTGACAACAACATTTATGTTATATTAATGATTACGCTAACAAGTATACTCATCAGTTGGACTAATCTCCATTAATCAAGTCCTAGAGACCGCTGCGTACATTTTACATCCTAATCTATGATACTACAGTTATTATCAATCTAGGTGTATAACAAAATGGACGGTTAATTTCCGAATTATAAAACATACGAAAATAAGAAAATGGACAAAAATTAAAATCAAAAGCGTTATTTACACTTGATTATTTACACAATTCTCCAAACTTACTAAGATAATTGCAGCAGCATAACATCCTATAAAAAGTTAATTATCACAGTCTTTCGATTTTTTTCCGTTTATCCTAATCGCGATTGAGCTGTGAATGGCAGTTCGTCGCTGATGATTAAGTTTGAATAGACAAAATTATGAAGCAATAAGTACAGTAGTAAGTTTGCGTTAAGTTCGAACCATTATTGCACCATCCCAACCACCAGAAGTATGTACAGTTAAGTACGGGGAAAAAGAAACTATACAAATATTGATACTTATCATATAAAATTAGACTTAGAAAAATATCAAAAATCGTGAGCTTATTTACAGTTACCTACGGTCTAATTAACGATAGTTTTAAGACTAGCTTACATTGGCGGATACAAAAATACAGGCCGTTATGATACATTTAGTTTTGATTAAAGCAACTTAGGGTAGCGACTATTCTAGAATGAGAGACGCCGTCCGGTCTGTGCTAGGGTTAGTTTTGCGCAGCTTAATGGTAGCGAAGTTGTTAGACCTGAAAAGACCCAAACCGTGAGTACAAGCATGCGAATAATTTAACTATTTTCTAACGGAGGAATCGAGACCCCAAAGATCGTACCAGGGGCCGTACATGTTGCCGTTATGGGGCGATTTTTCGTCGATTTTCCCCCGGAATTCGTTGTTTTTCAACCGCTTCTGGAGCGTCTCGCCGTACTCGTTCAAGCCGACGTCGGCGGTGGTGGAATTGTTGCTGTTGGTTTTAGTCAGTTTCGTTCGCGGGATAAATTGCCTGTTTTCCACGGCGTCCGAAAGCTCATCGTTGGTCGAATCGTAGTATTTGAGCTTATCGCGCTTTTCCGATTCCGAATTTGATCTCCTGTTATTCGAGATTCTGTTATCTCGGCTATGACGGTCCAAATCCGAATCGGCGCTTTCGTAACTGGGCCTGCTTCGTCTCTCGTTTGAGTTATTGCGTTGGCTGGAATCGGCATAATATCGCCGTTTTTCCTGAGCATTAGGTTCATTATTTCTTTTATTATGATTCTGCGGATAATATTTGTCGGTGCCATCGACCCGCTTTTTATCATCGGAATCGCTCGGGATCCCAAAGGTCTTAAAACTGTGCCTCTTTTCGTTGTACTGGATAACTTCGTCGGCGTTTTCCGAATTCTTCTCGGAACTGTTTCTCAGGTTTTTTTCAACGACAACGTTGTTCTGATTATTGTCTTTATTTGGTGAGAACTTGCTGGTTTTCGACAACTTTTCCAGCTTCTTTCCTATTTCTGCAACGTTAGGAAAATGACTGTCTTTATCCTGATTCACGTTCTGGTCGTCGACCAGGATGCAATCGTAAGGATCATCGCTGGTTATCTCCGATTCCGTCTCGGAATCCGGACCAGACGAATCATTACTGTACTGCTGCAAAATATTCTTTCTATTGACAGTTTTCATCATCAAACCGTCATCGTCGTAAAATTGATCCTTATTGTTCCTGTCGTCGACGTAACCGAAATCTTCGTTGTCCGCATGTCTCGGCGGCAGCGACAATTTCTGTTTCTCCCTGTAACTCGTCGTACGTCTAACGTTATTAACTTGCTCCTTAATTTCGTTTTGTTCCTGATTCGCGTTAATGGTCCTGTCTGAATCGTTGGACCTGTCCCGACTCGGCTTCTTAACCCTGCTCTGACTGTTAAATTTATTTTTCAACTGCAACTTCTTCTCCTCCACATCGACTAAATCGCGGTGTCGCCACAACGACATTCCTTCCAAAATTTCGTTATCCGAACTGTTTTTGCCGAATTTCCAAAACGACTTCGTTCTCTTCACTATGCTCCTTCTTTCTCGCGGCATTTCCGCGTCGTCGGACGCGTAATATTTGTTGTCCACTAGGTTGCCGTGGCTGTTTGATTGTCTGTGGTTTTTCTTCAAAGTGTTATTGTTGCCGTCACTGTTTAAGTGACGGTGTCTGCGGTATCAACGTAAAAAAGCAACATTTAAGCAACGAAACGAAAAAGGTTACGGCCGCCGGACTAGGGTTTACTTCAAAATACTTCCGTAACCACAGGAAATTGTGCTGATGGTGGAAAGCGAGTGGACATGCAAAATTTAAGTTTAGACAGTTTTATTTGGCATTATTAATAGTGCATGTCCAACGAGTGGTTTGAAAAATTATTCCCATATGAGCGGACGTCGAAAATTTGGCGACTGCTGTATCTAAAACAATAAAGTTGTTTAACGGTCTCGTGTGAAACGCAACGAATTTGCGACGGAGCAACGGCAATTTTGAAGTGAGTTGATGGAAATTTGTCAAACACACGTCCAAATTGACTGAAAATGTTCCGTAATAACAGACTATTTTTTGCCTAACCCATTTTTGTCGCCTACTCCGATCGCGACAGTGATTTCCAGAAGCGAATTCAAAGCTTTCTACGGCATTTTTAGTCGATTTGACCACATTTGCATAAAATATTAAGGGTCGAGAAGAAAATGTTTGAGGAACCAAATTAAAAATCTTTATTGAAAATAGCTACTAATTTTTATTAATCGAGGAAAAAACAATAAATGATGCAACTGCTCCTAATTTTTCCTAACTAGCAAAAATTTCTTTTACGTGTTTGGTGATTTCAAAAAATATTATACCTACAGGGTGGGGCAATAGTGCGCCCGAGTTCGATAGCTCGAGTTCTAGGATAAGTAGAAATTTGATTTAAAAACACAGATAAACTAGAGAAAGAAGTCTATAACCGGAAATTATTTTTGAGCATACAGGGTGAGCTAAGACAATTATACAAGGGCAAGTGAGAGTTTTTTAAATGGAATGGGTGTGTAAAAGAAGATTTTTCGGAGGCTTTTTCTAGATTCTTTTCAATCCAATATTATTGCTGACTATTTCCAAACCACTTGGATGTAGCGATTTTTTTTGTTCAAATAATGGCATCTGTAGATGCATGTTAAAAAATCACTACTGTCACAATTGCGACTTCTAAGAAAAAAATATGTAAAGACTACTTAGAAAACATCTGTGGAATGTCTTTGATCCGTTTTAACTTTTGAAAAATTATACAGAGTGGCTAAATTTAATTTTTCAATTTAGAACTTTTTGAATTTAATTTTCTCTATTTTTTCAAATAGAACACCCTGTATGTTTTTTAACGATATGATGTAAAAACTAAAGACAAACATTTTTGTATGCACACCTCTATAGCTATTTGTAACCATTTTCGAGAAATCGCCAAATAATTACAAAATTCGAGAATAATCCTAAAAAATTAGATCGTTTTCCAAATAACTCGACAAAAAACTTCAAATGTTTCAAAATAGACACAAAAATGACAACTGACGACAGGTAACTGCGATAAATGTGTATTTCTTGTCGGATAATATAAAATGTAAAAAATGATCAAGATACAAAGATAAAGTGAACTTACTAAAAAAACTTATGCTGTTTTTATAAACAGAACATCTGGAGCACTTATTACAATTTTATCTGTCGAGTAATTTAAAAAACAATCTAATTATTTAGAATTATTCTTGATTTTTGTAATTATTGGGCGATAAATCGAAAATGGTTACAAATAGCCATAGGGGTGTACAGACAAAAAATGTTTGTATTTAGTTTCTACATCATACCGATAAAAAATATACAGGGTGTTCCATTTAAAAAAATTAAATTCAAAAAGTTCTAAATTAAAAAATTAAATTTAGCCACCCTGTATAATTTTTTAAAAGTTAAAACAATTCAAAGACATTCCACAGTAAAAATAATAATAATAATAACTAGTCTTTACATAATTTTTTCTTAGAACTCTTAATTGTGACTGTAATAATTTTTTTAACATGCACCTGCAAATGCCATTATTTGAACAAAAAAAATCGCTACATCCAAATGGTTTGGAAATAGTCAGCAATAATACTGGATTGAAAAGAGTCTAGGAAAAGGCTCCAAAAAATCTTCTTTTGCATACCACATTCCATTTAAAAAACTCTCATTTGCTCCTGTATAATTGTCTTGGCTCACCCTGTATGTTCAAAAATAATTTCCGATTATAGACTTCTTTCTCTAGTTTATCTGTGTTTTTAAATCAAATTCTTACCTATCATAGAACGCGAGCTATCGAACTCGGGCGCACTATTGCCCCACCCTGTAAATGTATAAACTACTCACCTGTAAAAGAGACTGAAGGAAAGATAAGTTTGTAATATTGGAAACAACGGAAAATATGTTTTAAACCATAAATGTCGCGCCAAATACAATAAGTTTTATGGCTTTAGTCCAAAAGAGAAATCTTTGAAGTAATTTCACTCTATATAATTTCTATCTAATTCACAGCTCAAAAGTACAAATTGATTTTAAGTAGAAATTTCAAGCGATTGCCAAACAATTTTTTCATTATCTAACAAACTGAGCCGAAAATGGCCCGGGAAGCCTCTTCGCTCCCAACTTCCCCAACTTCGCGTCGCTCCGAAAACAGTCTCCAATTCCAAACAATTAAATTTCCTCGAAACTGCCGGTCGACACCGCTCGCCGTGATTGAAGTAAACTCCTAGCCCGCCAGTCCGCCACCAAAACAAAACAAAGAACCCAACCTGGCACACCGAACTTACCGTGCGGGCAATTTAGTTTGTCCCGGAATCGAGTCGTCATCGGAATAATCAATTTCCGGTTGGGGCGGCGGGTCGTTGCTGAACCCGGAATCGTTGCTGCTGTGCAACGATACGTTTCCGACCGGACCGCCGATCTTTCCTCCTTTGGTTTGCAAATGTAACGGCAGCGGGGCGCCCGCCGTCGGTCTGTCCGACCTGGACGGTTGAGGGTGCGTCGAGTAAGCGCCGGACGGTGGCGTCGTGAAGTTGAAACTGGACGCCGACGACTTGATGCCGGTTTGGGAATACGGCGACTGGAATGTGGAGGTGTCGGATTTCGACGTGAAATTAGTACTTTGCGACTGGCTGATGCCGGACTTTTGGTAGGGCAGCGAGGGAGTGGGCACCGGGGCCGGCAGGGCCGGGGGCGGAATGTTGTTAGAACCGATCGCTCGCCGAATCTGAAACCGAGCAATTGGGTAATCGGACCGATCGAACAGTAATCGAAGGCGAGCTCGAGGACCTGTCTGGTCCGCAGAGGAATGTTTCGCTAAAACGAGCGTCGCTTTCAGCATTGATGTGCTCCATACCTTCCGGCCAGGCCGGACTTTAATAATTTTAAAAATTTTCTCCGTCTCTCAATTTTTTTTAATTTTTATTACATAATTGCGAGACCTTATGGAGCAAACAAACAATTGCTTCAAGTGACGCTTAATCCAGCTAAATCAAAAGCAATCTGTCGAAGTACTCAGGCGAGCAGCAAAATAGTTGTACCAAGGGTAATTAATTGGGCTCTAGCGCTACTCTACCTGCTTAGCGTTATTCGAGGACCTATGCAGGTGGAGGGTGTCACCGAACATACGGGGCGCAGGAGCGTCTAGTGTCGAGTTGTTACCGGATGGGGTCCCTGAACCCCCTGGCGACATGGCGGTGCCTCCGTTGGTGGAATTGGAGGTCGGATGAGCTGATGTACTAGTTTCACTCTTGTGGGCGGGCGATCTGGTAAAAGAAATTAATTTATGGCGTTCTCTTGCGACCGCAAATCATTTTCTAGAATCGTTTTTTTAAAATTAAATTTTAACCAGTTTTTGGTTAGCAGCGTCAATATTTCTACAGTTCGAGTTCCGGCGAGATAGAAAATTTATATTAGGCAGGAATCGAGTTTTGTGCAATTTAATCGGAATCGAATGACAAAACCGGAAAATTCAATACCACGATACGATCGTTGCCGCCGATTTAATTACGGCATTTCAGTTGTATAGCAAAACGTTTTTATCTCAAAATACAAAGCCTGCGATGGATTTTAAAAATGTAACAATATCGAAGACATAATCTGAAAGAGTGACATAAAAAACCTAATCCAATTACGTAACTGCCATAAAGCCGAGTAGTGGATATGGTGATGTTCGAGATACGATTCGCGCTTTATGGAGTTTTTGCAAAGCCCCTGAGTAAGTGCTTTCGATAAATTTCGATATCGGAAACAAGGCAAGTTACTTAAAACTCTAAAAACCTCTGTATCCCTCGACAAAATTCGCTGTTGTGGAATGTTCGTGCATTTCCAATCGAATTCCTCTTACTTATGTAAATTTCCGTGATTCAGCAGCAATAACGGAAAATGTGATTGCTAAGTTTTAATTACTTTCCAAAGAAAATATTGCTTGAGTATAGAAATATTTTAAATAAGCTTCCACAAACATTGCAAACAGGAGAGAATAATTTCGACGGAATGGAGTAAAAGTTTTATACGGCAAGGTATTGGAAAACCAACTGAGAGTCAGGATCAATTCATTGCCCTTTAGGGCTTGTGGCTACTTCCAACTAAGTTGTTGTTACTAAATAGCTTTGAGGTTAAATAAAACTTGAAACATCTATTAGGTAACTAATATCTAGAACAATATCTGAAATTAAATCACCCCTGATTAAAGCTGAGTTGTGATAATAACAAGAGAGATCAGCCGTAAGTTTTAGTACCTTATCGCAGCGGTCCACCGAACGTAAAAATATGGTGGATGCGTCGGGTAAAGTGGTAAAAGTAAAAATTGGCATGATGACCTCCAATCGCTGGCAGGAGGGAATGCTAGTAACATAAGCATTAGTGCTTCAAAACTCGTTCTTCTACATCTATCGTTATTTACGATTGTAGTTTACATACTTTTATCCATAAAGTTAAAAATTTTGTTTTAATCTTCACAATTATCAGCGTTGCGTGAACGCCTGGAAGTAATTGCATTTAAAGAAAAAACCGCTACGCTCTCCACTTCTTCCCTCCAAGTTAGATGTGGCGTAAAGATTTCAAATTCACTTGTGGAAACGACGAGGCAGCGGCTCAACTAACCACTAATATCTGATTTAAACCTTAAAGCTTCTTTACGGCTTAACCCCGATAAGAGTTTGTTCACTTCTCTAGTTGAGATTAGACAATTCCGCCGTGATTGAAACCGAAAACTTCATGACGCCTCCGATTGGCCACCATTCACGCTACGTTCAAGAAATCTTAATTAGGAGACCTTTTTTAAACTTTAAAAAAACAGCAACAAAGTAAAAAGTTACAGGGCTTGTTGTGATTAACGAAAAATGTTGACCCTTCAATTATCTCTTTACCTCAACGAGCCGCTCGAACTTAATCCGGCATCGAGTGAACTCGAAAACGGAAATGTACTCACAGGGTGGGATCATCCAGAACTTCTGTATATGCTAATGGGAACCATCCGCTGCATTGTGTTCTCAAGTTTTCCCCAAATTGCCATCCCTTATTTCGCTCTCCTATCAAAGCGATGAGATCTCCTTCAAGAAAACTGAGTTGATTATCTCCACTGGATAAATAAGCGTAAAGGGCCCGGGCCAGTTGGGTATCCCATTGGGGCGGTGGAGGAACTGCCATCGATTTGGGACGGCGACTCGGAGTGTGGCCGTCTACAAACAAACATCGTGACGTCAACTATAATTGGTTTTCTAACAAAAAAATAATATATATCTACCTTGAGCAAGTGAGTGTGTGGAGGAATTCAAGTTGTACTCGGATTTCGCTCTCGATAACGTGGTGACGGGGGAGCCGACATCGCCTATTGAACGGATATCCAAACAGGAGGCGTCCATGCTCTTTGTTTTACGCAACTGGGACGTTATGCTCATGCGATCGTCTTCGAAATTCGGACTTCTGGGGTTCGAGTACAAGTCCTCGTCTTGCCACACCGAAATTTGCTACGACAAATTGAAGGAAGACGATTCATTGCTTGCAATTGTGGGGCGGTTCGCGTCAATTTAACTACCGGGCCCTTGAGCTATTAGGTGGCGACCGAACTCGCAATACTCTGCCAATACAACGAATTGCACAGCAGAACCGAAACTATTTAACGAATTACATAGAGGAATTAAACGGAGAATCTAAAAATAGTTATTTAATGTTGCAGTTAACTAAGCTAACTAAATTAATTCTTTCGAGAACCTATAGATGACTCAATAGCTGAAAGTGGCTGAGAAAAATGGGAGCTTTTGCTCGAGTTTCTACTAAACGTCAAGGTGCCCGCTTGCCGAATTGATACGTAAAACGTCCTCCTCGGTGAACTTCTTACCCTTAATCTGTTGGTGAATATGTTCTCGACTGATTCCGGCAAATACTCCCTGGTTTTAGCTACTTCCGACCATTTGTCCAGGTTTTGTTGATACGCCGTCAATCCTTGGCTGTGATAAGACAAATAGTGCTTGGCCAGCGAGCATTGCCTTTCCAGAACGAACCCGTACCGTCTGCGCTCCTGGGTCATTGCCTGTCAGACACCACCATGACAATATCAAGTTCATTTGAATATAAATTTTCACTCACATTCTTAAGACTCTGCTCGCAGAACGCGTCGAGCTTAGTTTTCTCCTCCTCCAACACTTGCATGTTCTGAAACGAAATAAACGAGCTCATTTAACAGTTCCAAGCTGCACTTTATTTGGTTTTACGCGGCAACGAACCGTGTTGAAACATGAATAAGTTTCGAGAACGACTTTAATAATTGGGGCTAAGGAGCTAACCTTCAGTTCCTTGTCCATTGCCAGGCCTGTTTTCGAAGCGCCTCTCGACTTCTTGCGCTGCTTCTTCATCATCGCCGCCGCTTTGCTGTAGGTTTCGGAGCGCTGCTTGTGTTGCTGTAAAAACCGCTTTTGTTCCGACTAAAAACAAACTTATCTCAGCTCGGTTCATATGAACGAAAAGTTTCCGTCGACATTTAGAGCTTCTCGACTGAATCTTATTACCTGCACAACTTTAGTGTCTTTCTTACCTGCACAACTTTAGTGTCTTTCTCCAGGTTGGTTTCCAGCGGCACCAGGAGGTCGACGTAGAACGCCTTCAGCTGAAAAACCGAAAATTTTACAATTCTGCAACGAAGAGTAGCAAATGAGAATTTGGGGATGGGATGAAGTAGCAAATTTAGCGCTAGCAGTTAACGTGCTCAAATATTCATCCGCAACAAATATTAATTAGCGGCGATTAGGCCAAGTAAATATCATCGGATACGTAAATATTTTTGTTACTGCTGCGTTCGTCGGATATGCAAATATTTTTGGGTCTTTGCGCCGGGGCAAATTATCCGGTTGCTGAAAAATCGCCGTTTCAGGTTTCGCGGGTTTAAAATTTCACGACGTGCCGCCGAGATTCATTACGGGCGTCAACATAAACAAACCGGTGCCAGAATCGATGTCGCTGGCCTCAAGCATGTGCTTGAAAATTGGACTCTTTTTTCGGGGGACCCCCAGCGGGCAATTTGCACCCCTAGCCGAGTAGGCAGTTGTCAGGGTGAGGAGTTATGAGTGTTTTTGTGGTGCGGCGTCGGGCCCCGGTTTGACTGTAATTTTATTCGCGGTTTTATTTAGAATGGCCGCTTCGGAGGACCCGTTCGCGCCCGGACCGGTAACGCAATTATCTGCTGAATTAATTGCTTGCCACCTCGCCTGTTTTAATTTCACTTACCTTTGTACATAGCGAATAAGTGCCGGAATTAATTCACACCGGACAGTTGTCGCCCCAACGGACCCGCATAAAGCACAATTTTTTCAGACATAACTTAATTGGACTGTGCGGCGGGTAAGTGGCAAAAGTACTTACGATATTCATCTGCTGGTCCTGGATCTCCTTGTACACCTCCACAATTTTCATCAGAGCAGCACCTAAAACAGGAACAACAGATGTAGAAAAGTTTTTGTT
The DNA here is from genome assembly GCA_951805265.1 of Schizotus pectinicornis. Taxonomy (NCBI): domain Eukaryota; kingdom Metazoa; phylum Arthropoda; class Insecta; order Coleoptera; family Pyrochroidae; genus Schizotus; species Schizotus pectinicornis. The sequence continues at coordinate 21,126,576 of OX638203.1, forward strand.
TTATGTACTTTTTTTAAATATTTCAGATTCCTAAAATTCTTAGAATCTTGAAAGTAAATTTGAGATTTTTTACTTATTTTAACTACCATTTCTATTTTTTTTATTTCTTTATCTATACTCATAATTTTTTTAAAAAAAATTTTAAACAAACACGCAGCTAATTCTTCTAGTCAATTATTTATTATCAAAAAAATAACTTTTCAGAAAGAGGCGAGTTATTTTGCTAAATTAATCACATTTTTGGCGCGGTTTTCGCCTGCGCCATTACGTCGAGTTTTTTCCGCGCGGCTTCCTGCTGCAGGTGCAAGAAAGTAGAAAAATTTCGTTCGTGTCCAATTATAAAATAATCTTGGATCCTCGCCGCCGTTCCGGCAGCCTTTTAATCTAGCTCAACTCTTAAAAATTCCACCGGCCCATTGTGCAAAGTGCGCTAATCTAATTTGCAACTGGCGCAACGCGGTGGCAGGGCCGTTTCGTTACCAGTTAGCGATGACATAATTTCCTTCAGGTGAGTCTCAAGTAGATGGAGAGACGTTAGGTAAACTTGTCGAGTTACACAAACTGTTCGCGAGCCTCCTCCAAAGTAATCTAATAATCAGGGTGGGTTTATCTCGGCGGCCCCGCTCAAACTTATAGACATTAAACCCCATCCTTTTGGTTAGTCGTAAACACGCTCCTCCTCAAACAATGAACTTCCTCGTCTCTATGTTTATTATTCCGCGACAACTACTTTATTCTGGAAGTGTCGTTCGACTTTTAGAACGGTTCAAACACTACTTGTACTAACAAACTCGCCACGTTATTGTTATTATTATCGTTATAGTTCGTAAAGCGCGATTATCGTTGCGCCACTACTATAACTTTATCGCAAGGTGGTCGTAAAGTGTCGCGGTGATATTAAATTCACCTAGGTATATTTGGAGTAATTCAATCTTTTCGGGGACTGAATACAAATAACAAACGGATACATTCCGGGCGCAAAGTGGCAAACTTGGAGGATTTGAGAGTTCGAGACAGTTATCTCAGAGTTTGTTTTATCCGACCCCGCTATTGAGGCGCTTAAGATTGCGCTCACGCAGATTGGGTTTTAAACACACCCGATTTCTTTAATTGATTTATGGACCATCAAAGCTCCTTCCAGAATTGTCGCGCCTAATTGGGCTCATGACGAAATTACTAGCATCACCCCAATTCCTCACTGGCACAGTTAATTTCTCTGCTTTTAGAAAGTTGCGCCCTAGTCAGGATGAGCTTAAAAAAGAAAAGTTGTAGGGGAGCTAAATTTATCAAAATTAACTTTTTAAATATTGTAGGCGTAACTTTTTGAATTTTTTTTTGTAATTAACGTTATTGACTCCTGGAGACGCTCTGAAGTTTTCAAAACTGCTGCTTTAGAGTTCATGAACAATATTAGAAAGCCGGATGAAGGGTCGCAAAATTGTGAATTTATGCTACATAAAAATGATTGTTAAGCCGGTTCGGGCGTTGGCGGTGGCGGAATTCGGGCGGCGGCGGCATTTATCCTTTCAGACATCCGGCAAAGAATGTGGGAGGTCCTATTTACCTTTTAGCTATACATTAAAGGATCTTATCTTGGTAGTCTACGCACGCTCTCTGTAAGAGAGCGGTGGGAAAGCTTAACAAAACAAAACGGCGATCCGGGAAAAAGCTCTCCGCTTACAAAGTGCGTGCAGTGGCTGCTGAAGAAATGGCCAAATCACTGGGGGAACCGGAACGACCACGTCGGGCCGCCTTCGCAACGAGAACGCAAACCGTCTAATACACTCCAGCATTAAATTGTCTTTACAACGAAATTCATTCGGAAAGATGGGAAAAACTGACGGCCGCCCTTGTGGCTTACGAAATTGAATTTTGTTTGATTTGCGGAAATGACGAGAGCAAAGAGTGCAGTTGAGGCAGCGTCGATGGTAAAATACGAAGACAGCTTAATGCAGATCCAGATGTTGCCGCAATTCGATGCGAGGTACGAATTGTGCTACCAATTCATGTGCATCGGGAGAGAGGCAACTTTTCGGGAAAGTTACAATCCCAGATGCTTTCGCAGTAAAGCGTCATTTGAAATTCAGGCAGCTTCTCGATTTGGATTGTGGGCATTAGAGAACATTAAATATTCATTACTGGAATACCGTAATCAAATCGCCCGAATTTATTGTCTACTTACGGGCTCCTCTACGGTAATGTGCCCCGACGAAAGTCACCGGCAGTCAACTGACAGCAGAAAACTGGACTCATCCAGATGGTAAACAGGTAAAAAATAAATATCTACAAATTCGAGATAATTAATAAAAAGTAGAGCTAGCTGATTAAAGAATAATATTAGCTAAAAAAGTTCTATTTGAGCTTCTTCCTAAATGTCTTGTAGGTAATACTCAACTTTTTAATTTTTTTCTATAACTGCATTACATATTTTGTGGTGTCACTTGGAACTATTTAAGATTGTTTCTGGTGCCTCCACCATTTTTTTCATTTTTCTCATTTTTTTCCATAATAATTATTAGAAGTAGAAGAAATAGAAAATAAAAAAATCAAGAAATTTCCCGATACAAATGTCACTCATGTCATTCATAATGAAGTGTAGTTGTACCTAATAAAACGTTTCCAAAATGTTTTTGCGTTCCGGCATGACACTCGCTCCAATCACGTCCTGTGGGGATAACAAAATCAATAATTTCGTTAATATTGTGCAAATACTTCGTTTGGTGGTTACTGTGTTCACATAAATAATCCCTCGGGTTTCATGTGCGTTCACAAATCTTCCAACGATACCAACAATTATTAGTGCCGTTTCTGTTAAAGCTTTCTGAATTAGTGCCGTTTCTGTTTAAGCTTTCTGACAATCAAACGCGCCTCCGTAGCTTTCAAGTTCCAAGTTTTACGAGACGCTGTGGAGCTTCACCCGGCGCCTCCGCCATTTCTGCACTTGGTTCTGTTCTGTTCCGGATTACCGATCCGGTGCTGGGGATGGTGGTAAATACTTCCGCGAAATTGAGCGCAAAGAGATTGAAAGGTCATTAGCGGTATTGGGCCGAGGTTCACGAAGAGAATTTTTATTGAGGGTAATTACCGCCATAATTTCTCGACTTTTGTTGATAACAAGAACAGAAATTTATTCCCAACAAGTTCAAAACAACTTTCGTATTCTTGGCATCGCTTCCATCCATTAAAGTTATCATCCAAAAAAATACAACTTTAATTTCAAGCCTGCTTTATTTGATAAGTTTCGAGCCTGGCAACGAAATTATACAGGTGGAGAGATACCGCAGTGCCTGTAAAAACAGGAGCGAACCAGGCAACGCCAATGTTGCTATGCAACTCACGAGAAGAGCGACACGTGCACCGCGGGGAACACTTTATGTTGGGGCTTATATGCAAAGTCCGACCCAATCCCACGCCTTTCTGACCATACGGCGACACTTCAAACGATTTTAACCAATTTTTTTCAGGATTAAGCTCGCGCTCTCAACAAATAACTCGATTTCATATGCGGAAGTACGAGTCTGAGCCAATGTCGCACATGCAACGCCTCTCAGTCCGACACCGCAGGGATTTCAAAAAGCCCCGGATTTATGGTGTTTCCGTCAGCCACGCAAACACAGTATTTGATGCAAAACCTAAATATGCCGAGCTCGGAAAGAATTTGTTCGTATTAAAAATACAACGTTGCGAGAGCTTAATTCCGGAAGCGCAGGTCAACGTCTTTGGCCGCTTTCCTCCAGCATCCCTCAAACGCGCCGTTCTCATGAAGTTAGTTATGTCAATATTGCCAAACAATGCAGGGTAGCTCGAATCTCTGTCGCCAATTAATTTTTTTTTATTTATTGAAAAACTCTAGAGGTTGTAAAAATAAATGATTTGGGAAAAAGTTCTAAATTTCAAATTTAAAAGCAATTCTGAAGCTCGACGGTGGTGGCGCGGTGTACAGCAAGTTGTGCAAAAGTTAATTAAGCTATCGGCCACTATCCGCCTCTATCGGCCTAATTAGCATATTTCGGTCCTGCAAAAACTGAAAAACAATCGGGCAGGGCCCGGAGATGCAAATGCGATTTGCGCCCCCTTCCCTGTCCCCTCGCCGGCGTCTCTTTCAATTGCCCCGTCGCATTCACCCTCACTGGCCATCTCTATCACCACCATTAGGCCGCGCTTTCGAGCCCGACCTCCCCTTGTTTGGCAAGTCATTTATTTGCGCCCCGTCGAGTTTCCTTGTTCAAATAGTAACATTTAATGGAATATCGGATGTGATTCGGTGCGCGATTTACTAGGGAAGCTGTCAAAGTAAAGAGCAACACGGCCACTGTTTAATCAGAAAGTTACTTTTAACCCCACGCTCGCAGGATAACCGGTCCTCCGCAGTGGGCATGTTTTCGCTTCAATTATTTACGCAAGGGTGGAAGGACGAAACGGCCAAACGAAAGGGAGTTTTCATGTAAACTTGCCAATTATTGAAGTTGCGTCGAACATCTAATTGGAGCAAGTGCTGTCTGGACAAATTATGAATAAATAACAGGCAGGTCTCTCGGCGTTGGTGTTTTTGGGCTCTTGAGACTTTTTGCATTACCATTAGGCCCCATCTGTAGTATCTAGGTTCATCAGTAAAAGCGGGCATTTTTACCTATGTACGTAAGCTCCTGAAGCGTCTTTCGATTGCTGGGGATTCTTCTCGCTTCGTCTCAAAGCTCGCGAGAGGCCAAAAGCGTCGTGATTACTTTTAGCGTGAATTATAGATAATAATGGACGTTTTTTTGAGAGAGTGGAGGTGTTGGCGCAAGTTCTTTGTTCTTAGCTTCCGATTACTTTGGAGACGTGCCGAATTATTCCCGTTCCCTCGCCTTTACACGGGCTAATTTGCGTTTTCCGTCGCCGGCCGTTTCGCTCCCCCAACTACCCCCGATAGGAACAGAGCGACTTTAACGAAGTTGGAATTTATTTGTCCACTTATCCCGGTAGCAAATTGCTTATTTACATATAAAAAATATTGCGTTAGCTCAACTTAAACGGAATCTTCCGTTGCCGATTTATCACTCATGCAATTTTAACCGAAAGCGATGCATCACTCAGTCAAAACAGTAAATTTTTTATAAGCAAACGCCACCTGAACGCATTCTTGTTGCCGTGCCATCAATCTAAAGTCGGAGCCCGAAACTTAATAACATTGACGAATTGAAAAGTACCTTTGCGCCTATTCATCACGACGGAGTCAAAATGTCAATTTCAGCTGCTTTGCCGCGGTGACAGAAAGTAAATCGTGAATAAACCCGACGGTTTTCAACTATCCAACAGTTCAACAAACTATAAGGTAACTTTTCTAATTACTTCTCTAATCATCGCGAAATTTCTGCTTCGCGTTGCCGGTTGCATGCAAACTAAGCGTAACAGCACCCATCCAATATTGGCTAACGACAAGGAGCACTAGTAAATTGGCACATGCAGGATTATTACCAGATATGTTATACCGGGGGCTTACGCGCTGAGGCCGGGTAATAGCCTTATCCATTCAAATTGACCCACTTAGCTTATCTTAACCTCAAAATCCGTTGTAATAGCGAGAAAATAGGGGTTATCCCGACCCCAAACATGTAATCAACCTTCGGCGAGTACGCCAGCATCTCTCACCATCAAATCCTCTAGATAGGTGAACTTGTACGTAGAAACAAGCTTCTTGCTTAAGATTGTCACGCACACAACTTAATTGTGTACAAATTAGAGCCTCTGTCGAGATTCCAAAGGCGTAGTTAATTAAACTAATTGTTACAGCCGCAACACAGCAACTCATTTTTTGGAAAATTACGTGCAGGCCTCAATTTAACGTAACCGAAACATCGATCGCCGCTAATGGTGAGAATTGGTACGAGTATTAGGATTTAGCTGCTGGCACCGAAGACCGTCTGCCACATTTCCTGCAGACGATGCAGCACTTTCGACAATGCAGTATGCAAGCGGCTTTAATTAGTGGCATGCTCCACCCCAAACTAATCAAATGACGTCAATTGCACAATCCTACCGCAACACATAAATTTAGCGACAATTCCAGTTAATTGAAACATGATTAAACAAGATTTTTAGCAATTCGGGGCACGATTACTACCCAAGCAAGAATTTAAAAAAATGAATTCTACATAGTGTTATATGAGGAAATAAATAATAGAATAGTTATCGTTGGACCTAATAATTGGCTGTTTAGGTTTTAAAGCCAGAAATATCACCTTTTGTTCAATGATAAGAATGTCTTTGAGGCTAATGCAGCGAGCTCCAAGGTGCTAAATGGTGGAGGCGCCGGGTGAATCGTGCGGCCGCGAGAACCGGCAACACTTCTCCGCCGATAATTGCGCCTGTTTCTTCGGCAAAGCGGTTGCCGGTGCAATTTCCAATAAATGGCTGGCAGGAAGCAACCGGTGCACCGGGATGTTCCTGCAGGCGCGCCCAGAAAGTTTATTGGAAATTTCATTTTGATTCAATTTATTTTCTATATTGCTACTTAGTGAGAGGAGGCGTAAATCACGATAAACTCGTTTTAGATTATTGATTAAGCTACCATGTTCGGCGGAGAAGCGGCAAAAAATCTGATTAAACGTCAAGTCAATGGTTCGTTTCTCGTGCTATCGCTGGAAGTTTGCGAGTGTTAAGAGGATCGTAGATTATTTTCCGCAATTTCTATTACAGCCACTCTCGCAGTGTAAAAACTCGAAACAAACGTGCGGCATTAAAAGCCGTTCTTATTATGTTTTGTTCCCTCGGCGTTATGGGGTTCGTTGAAAAGGTCACGCGTTCATCTACTTGGGACTTGGAAAATTTCCGGACCATTTATACGAGTTACCGGAGTCATTTCGGCAAATAACAGTACAGACACTTTTCCGCTAGTCTTCGATGCCATAAATCAGTTTTAGTCGAGAGCCACCCTCAAAGGCGAACCTTTGCGGACGGAGTGAAAGCAATTTGCCAAAACCCGGTAAGAATTTTGATTTAGCCTTATTCCTCTTAAAAGCCGCAATTTGAATATTTTAATAGAGTCAGAAAAAGTGTGCGAAAAGAAAGGACTGATAACACATTTTTTTGTGTGCGGACCGCCAAAACACAACGTAATTTTTTCATGAAACCCCCGAAATTGCCGGAAAATTTTAATTGTGTTTTAATTGCGCAAGATGGCGCTATCGCGGCTCGCTCCCGCGGATTGTTTATAATTCAGCGGGCATGTTCCAATATAAATGTATATAAGGTTACAGGTCGGTTTGAATTTTTATTTACGACGCCTGTCCGGGAATAGAGATTTTGTTTTAAATGATGGAAAAGCCGTTTAGGAGTCCGCGGAAGTTTCGGGGGTTGAGCCGCATCCTGCGGGGTTTCCTGCAACGATACAAATGGCGGCACGTCGCTTATAAAGACCGCTTTTATGAGGCGCCGTTGTTAGTAGTTTTTCCCAATAAACCCTCTATACTTTAGCCTCCCGTCGCGACGCTGCACCGAAACCGTTTGCGTGTTTGTTGAGAGACTCGGATTTAAGTGTAACGGCCCCTTTATGGCGTCCATAAAAAAACACGTTGCACGATAACGCAACGTAAATACAAATGATGGTCTTTGATACGGCGAGTTTTCGATTTCTGCAAAAGTTATGCGGACGAAATCCGAATTAGGTCTGCGGGTTCCCAATTTATTTCCTGCTGAGTAATGTTGGTACGAGGTAATGAGGAACTCGACGGAATTAATTTACTTTTGGAAAAAAAGGTGAGAGTGTAAACAGACGGAGTTTACTTACCGATGTCAGATGATCCTCCCCAGGTTCCCTGCTGAGCTTGCCGAGCCAGTTTGCTGATTGCATCCACGTACATTCGGGATGCTGCGGCAGCACCTGAAAAAATAACCGATCTTTGTGAAATATATGCAACCAGAATCACATCGAGATTTTATGATGACTCCCGCCCACGGATGACTTGACATCCAAACGACGTTGCTCACGCTCAAACAAATTTGGCGAAACTGACGAGTTCGAATTTGTACAAAATATTATAGCATCATTCAAAGATTGCAAAGAATAAGAGAGAAAAAAGCTTAAATAAATTTTTGAATTAAAAAAGTCCTCATGACTCTTCTTCAGATTTGTTTTAATTTTTATACAAATTCCACATTTAAGTCAATTGACTTGATTAAAAAAAAATAGAAAAAACACGAATAGAGAAGATACAGTTGTGCTTGATATCAAACTAAGGACGGGTACAGAATATAATTGCAAAAAAACCTATAAGCAGCCTCCAAGTTCCGTGCTTGTCTCAACCGATAACAGTTCGCTGTTACGACAAGTACGCGCTAAAGGACTAATAAGTATCCTCGACAAATTGTCGGCGTTAATGCCACTCGCAGCATAATTTTACGCGATATAAAGCGGCTGGCACCCACCCGGAATCAGGCGATTCGGGGGCCATTGAGTGTCTCAGAAAATAATAAACATTTCCCCACCGTAACTGCGGTAATGGGCGTTGTGGCGAATAAAACTGCGATAATTTTAATTTATCGTCCGCCTCGCCAACGTATAAAACTTTGGCCGGAATTAGGGCGGCATTCTGTGTTAAAACTGTTTGGATGGCCAATTTCGTTTTAAAGGTGGCGGTAGCGTCGAGTTGGACAGATATTGACTTAACGCCGTCTAGTTGGAACGGGCACGTGTACCGGAGTAAATTACCCCCAGCTATTTGTCATTCCGGTGGCTTAGTTATCATCCAGTCACGCCACTTTTACAATTTAAATTTGGAGTAATGCAATTTATTAAACGGCGCAAAAACAATAAAGCGCGGCCGCAGGGACGAGCACGGGAATAAAGTTGTCACGAGGTTTTGCCCAGAAAACTATTTCTCTCTTGCAGCAAGAGCCGATTAACTTGAACAGAACCTTTTTAGGTAATAGTGTTCTCTTGAATGAAAATTATGGTGAAGACCTGTAAAAATGGTGAAAGTGCCGGATGTGTAATTAAATAATAATATTAAGTCTCGAAAAAATTAACCAATAATGGGTCGAAATGGCGGAGGCGCCGGGTGAATCTGGCTTAACTTCCGTGGTTAAAGTTAGTTGTGCCAAATTTTGGTCGTACGTCGAAATGGTGTTAAGAAAGGGGGTGGCAACTGGGGGTGAGTGGTGTGTTCGGTGGGCTTCTGTCGATGCCGGCGTTGAATCCGCGCGTCAATCGCTCTGCGGCGCTCGAATAATGCGAGCCGTATTTTAGCCCTTTGGCGCCTCACAAAGGCATTCCGTCCGGTCCGCGATTTTTGGTCCGACTGGTCCCGTCCCCTAATCCCCCGATTGTCAAAGTTCTTGCGGCGTAGAAATGAATGCGTTAACGTTATAATGAATGCCGTGGGAACTTGTAATCTAGGATCCAGAGTGACCATTGTCCTAACGAGGTCGTTATCCTTGCAATTGTCCTTGCAAACTACAGCAGTGCGCCGCATAATCCTGGAAGCTCCCTTTGATTTTATTTACGACTATTGCGTTATTACGAGGCCTATCGCTGATGTTCCTCTTGTAACGCGATGCACACAACCCTTTTGTTTTCGTTAAGGTTTTATCCAGCTGTAAGCCGGGCTTTTGTGGTATTGTTCCCGCCAGATTTATGTAGTAGCACCAATTAATAAATTCAAAACGGAGGTTCTTGAATCATCTCGACGCTAATTTATGTCGGAGACGCTTCCAGCAATTATTTTGATATAATGTGGTGTAATGCCCAAATAAATATAAATTGTCGACGCTCAGCCTATAAAGTGACTTATTTACATTCCCGATGCGGCACTTACTTTGTCTAGATGACTTTAATTACCCTAATCTCGGAATGACGCGAATAGCGGGAGAGCTTAATAATGTACACGGGAGAGGGTATATAAATAATTATACGTAACCAAAATCGAGCAACTTTCCTCCACACTTCTCGAGCTAAACTTCGCAACCCGCAATTTTTGGGTGAATTTACATCCGGAAGCGACAACTTTATAGCTGGATGTTAATTCGGCCGTTCGCCTCCCAAAATATTAATTGACCTCGACAATGAAGCGGCGGCAGCTTTTAAACGTAAACATATCAACAGCGACGGTTGTCTTGGCTAATTTGGCAGCTTCCTGGTGATAATGAGAGACGATGGGGATGCGTCAGACGGTGGAACCAACTAAACACCACCCCTGCGCGTGTTAATTCAGTAATTCGAACGCCTAAAGCTGCGGCTGACAGTTGTTTTAGACTCCCGCCGTTTGTGTCGCCATTGTCGCGCCTCTCTCTTCCCTAATTACGATCCTTGATGTTTTATTATGGTTACACGCCATCGTTTACCAGTATTTGCATTCCCATTAAAAACGCTCGGAATTATTGACTCTGACCCTCGATGGACGCTGTTTTTTAATCAACAACTCCCGGTGCTCTCGTCGAAATCGCTCTGATTAACCGCTGAAGTAGGTTTTCGGGGGCGATTTGCATTTTTTAATAAGGCCGACAGGGGTTTAGCGAATATTAAGGATGCTTGTCGGTGAACGGGGGCGGTCGCAAGAAAAACGGGTTCATATCAACCCTTCCGGCGTCTCGCGCTCCCCACAACCAGCTAATCAAGTTGGGAAAATTTAACCATCACTACAATGAAGGAGATAATAATTAAAGTTACTATTTTGCAACTATTTGTAAATTGTTAAGAATTACGGAACACTCTACAATATTGTAAGAACCAACGCTATCCACCTGTAACTATAAAGAAGAGATTGAGATAATGTGCCATTAATTTTTATGGAAGTTGTGAAGGTGTACGCTACTTACTTGCAGACGCACTTGCTTTGCATAATTAATAATCATGTTTGTTACTATATGATAAATTAATTAGCCTGATGCATCCGTTGCAAGGCAGCTGATTAAGGATACGAACAGTCAACCCCTTTAGCACTGTGCAACACCGGAAATAAATGCATCTGTAGACGACATTGTTTTCAGTTATCTCGCAATTTTAGTTGTTCCGTAATTTATTGCCTTCCCCGGTAATTTTCCAATCAACTGTAACAATTAGCGTCCATTAAACAGTATGTTGTGAAAATTACAATAAATTATGGAAATTTATGCAATTTCTGTGGTGTCTTCACAACTCGATCCGTTTGTAGCAAACCCAAATTGTTTTGGATTACCGCGCCGGCAAAATATTTATTATTTTCGACAAAAAACGTGCTTTAATGAAGTTCCGGGATATCTATAAAATTCGCTAATAAATTTTAAATTAATTTTATTACGGTATTGCGCCATGCTCGGACTGAACGCGGCCTCGAAATTGAATAAAAATGAAAACGTAAATACCCCACGTAATTAGTATCGGCCATAAAATCGATGGCAGCGGTATTTCGCAGTTAATGACGACAACAAATTGTTATCGGCCACTTCTTTATATTGGAGCAATTTGTTTCGGGATTTCTTTGTTGTCAAGTTCTCGAAGCAATTTCGGACTTGTTATTAGTCCGCGTCATGCAGTAGCATCTCAATTTAATAGTCTGCTGCGTTATCCGGCAGCACCGTGTTATAGTTTGCACGTTATCCGCACCCACCTCGATAGAATTGAAGGGATTAATAACAGCAACAGCTGACAGCTCGAGCAATAATCTCGCCGTGTTAGTAACGTAGCATTGATTCGAAATAGCGCGAGTGGCGCAATGTTTTTTTTTTTTTTGTTGAAGGCAAAACGGCTGGAATTTTTACACAAAACGCGATCGATGAGAGGTGGAACAAATATAGTCCTCCCCCGAAACTGGGCTGTAATAAACATCGCTCAATTTCCCGAAGACGGTTGATGAGAGGCAACAACAATTTCCTGAAAGAAGGCCTGAAAGAAAGCCGAGGTGCAGCCCCTACTTAAAGCCCTACTTTCCCTTTTTTCATTCCGGAGCCCCGTTTTGTTTACTTGGCAGGCGAAATTAAATTCATCAGTCAGATGATGTCAAATGATTGTTTAATCGACCCCGCTGACGGATGGGCCGGATCCTTCCTTACAATTCATGGGTGGTTCGGCAGGGCCGAGGCCGCACATTCAACAAATCTCGACCACAGTTTATTACGCCCCTAAAACACTATAATAACAATGGCATCATTGCTGTGATAAGATTCGTCAACTCGTTGAAAAAATATTAAATGATTGTTATACGTAGCACTTATTGCAAAATCAATATAACGCAGTAAAACACCCATTTCTTACAATTGTAAGCTTATAAAAGAATAAAACGAGAGTTTGTAACGTTAGCGGGTAAATATTGCATAACTTAAGAGTCCAGTTTGAGCCCCTGCCAAACGACAGAGGATTGACTGGACCCAATGGGGCGTGTGCTCTCTTAACTTTCCACAACAAATGCAGAATGGTCTGGGAGTCTGCGTCTGTCGTGCCAAATGGCGGAGATCTGGCAGATTAGCCGATTTTTTGGTGTCGCCTCCGCCACTGATCCCGGTTTTAAATAACCGCCGAAGACGATTCGGTGCCGATAGTCGCTGGAAAATTTATCGCACTTTGTGACGCGTCGAATAAATTCAGACATGCTTTGCAACGAGTAATTGCATTGTGTAAATTCTAAGCGGCCCTTGCAGGCAGCCAGTCGGGCCTCCCCTAAGAATTCGGTATCATCAGCGACCCCAGCGTCGTAACGCCCCCGCCCTGTCTCTCGAAGCGAGCGGCATATATTTTATCGCTGCTTTTTCATTTCGGGCCGAGTCGAGAAAACTGCTCCCGATGTTATATTCTCCATACAACTTCTTCTGCTCCATTTTTCCTCCTTACGTTACGTACACCATCATCCTCTTTAGCGGCAAGTGTCTCTTATGGGGACGTTTAAATTTTGCACGTTTGTCGGGTGCATCCGACGCCGACGCCAACCGCAATTCGCGCACTTACATAAATAATATCATTACGGAACTGCAGGACCGTATCTAACGTCGTAAACGTATCGTGCATCTGGAATTGCGACTGAATTATGCAACGCACAGAACTTTCCAAGAGAACAAGAAATTGAGTTGCAGGAATAAGAAAGCGTAGCAGGAATTAATTAAACAAATAGGAACGCGACGACAGCTGCATCTACTGCGAGTAAAGCTCTCCTGCATTTTAAATTTTAATTAAGTGCAAAAATTCCAGCGTTTATCACTTTTCAAGCGAGAACCAAAAATGACGATGACTAGGGGAACTGTTTACAATTTTAGGTCGATTTGACCTTTAAGGGAAAATAACTTGGAATAATCGCAAGCACTTTTCAAATTTTACTTCATACATTAAAAACGACGAGCTTAGTTTTTCAAGTTACCGGAGAAACTTTGAAAAAAAAAGATAATTGCACGCAAAAATTTTTCGTTTTCAGTGACTTTTAAGAACAAAATTAGACCAATTATACAGTTGTCGACTGCTATGTTGAAAAATTTCTGGACGCGTTACTGTTACTTCCTTTACTCAAAACATTAACAACACTGGGTTTGAGTGCACGTGTCATTGTTCTCTAAGCTTTAAATAAATATATGTATCTCTTGCATCGACCGGTGCTTACAAACGTAAAAAACGGAAGTTGTCAAATAGAGAACAAGTTGGGAAAAGCTGGCTTAACGGCAATCTGTCGCCTTAGTGCTGTAATTAACGTGCACCACAAAATGTTTGTGGTGGCGTAAATGTTGCGTCTTAATGTTCTTCCTAATTACGATTTAAAACTTGCGGCAGTTTCGTAAAAGAGCGGCGAATTAATTTTTGGTTGGAAAAAGTGGTAATAGTTCGGCAACTCAATTCCGGATTTGTCGGTGATCAATTCAAGTTTAGCGTTGAGCCCGAATTATGCGGTTATGAAAGACGAAATCCCGCGATAAAATCGCATTAAAACTCTCGGACTGCGAAAACAATCTGGGGTGTCCTTTTAGAAAAGTCTGAAATTTATTCAGCAAGATGGTACAGTTGCGCCATTAAAATTTTAACGGGTTTCGGGGAAGGTAAATTTAATAAAACAACTTTTCGACGAAAATTAAACTCTCCTTTATTGCGGATTTTAAGTCGCATTATCTGATGCAGACAAACAAACGATACTTGGAAAGTTTCAAATAAATTACATTTTATGCGTTTGGAAATTAGGAATTAGCACCGGTATATTTCACGTGTAATTGCTGATTGAGTCAAGGTAACAAGTGTTTACGATGCAACTGGCACGATTTAGCTAAAGGCTAATGAAGCCTACGCCTCGTATACTCGTAAAAATGCAGGCACTGTCACCACAAACCTTCAAGTGGGCAAAGCACAAAAAATCATTAAGCGAACGAGAACGAAACTTGTCTCCACCTTCAGACATTCATTTCAACGCCCTCACTCAACACGTCAAAAATATAGTAATAGAAGAATATAAGAATTTTTAAAAGGACGCTCGAGGAATGATGGTAAATATGCGTTGAAGAGACAAAAATTAATATGAAATGTATTGCTGAAGTTTAATGTTATCAGAAGGTTTGAGTGACACGACTGAAACTTAAAAAAGGAGCTTTTTAGAGAATTTGAAAACTTGCTTCAAACGACCCCGAGAGCCTGGAAACGAAAATAACACTCCCATAGTTATGATAGTTTCACGACCTCAATGATGCTAATGTAAACGAGATGCGAGGAGGCAAAGTCCGGGAAGAACTAACTGCATTTCTGCCGCTGGGACTGCATATTGCAGTCCCGGTGGAGGCGTCTACTGAACTAGATGTAAGTAGGATGTAAATGGAATTTGGTCCACCGGCCAAGTTTGGAGTGAGCGCAACTTCAAGACCGCCGCCGACCCTTGATTAAAACTTTGCAGGTACACGTCGAAATAGCCGACAACTCGGCCAAATTTCATTAAAACGGATGCAACCGCGGGTCGATTTGACGTCTTGGTTGGACCCTCCGCATGAAGTGATTCGTATTCTCAAGACTCTTTTCAATCAGGCCGACTTAATTCGATTCCGCCTGATGTATAGTGTTATAACAATGCAGACGTCTAACAAATGGTGAAACTGTGAAAGGAGCGAGTTTCAGTCAACTGGCTGATCTCCGAGATCCATATAAATGAACGTCTGACAGTAGAAGTTGCTCCTCACAGAAAAAAAAAGACTCCGAATTTATTTAAATACATTCCCATCCGTCTATTGAATATCAAAACGGCCTCGAGGTATTTCCCGTCAAATTTGTCACAACTCTGAGCACAGTAAATCCTTCCATAAAAAAACCGTAAGTAATAAAATTCATCGTTTCAATAAAACCAAAAAATTGGCAAGCGCGGAAATAAAACGCCGCCACATTGCACGGAAAGAATTTCTTCCGGAAAACCAATTGTGTTGATAAAACGCCATAAATCTCTACCGCAGCGAATACGAACCCAAATAAAGTCATCGAAGGATAAACATTAATTGCTTCTTATACGACGCGCGCTCTACCAATTACGGGCCAATCCTAAACACAGTTTCGTCCCAATTAGGGGCTGCAACTCGCGCTTCGCATCCAACATAACGCACACTCGCGTAATTTCATTATGTCCGAATTCGTCGTTGAGCACATGCAAAAACAAAAAACTCTCATGTCGTCGCCAGTTGTTGTGTTGTGTTTCGAATAGTTGGCGAGCTTTTTACAACTGCGACACGAGCTTTTGACAAGGGTCGGCGGTTGTTAATAGCGTTAAAGCACGACGCGTTTATTTTTTTACAAGTGATGCGTGTCGAGTTTTAATATCGGCGACATTATTTTTGTGTTGTGTCTTCCGCGTTGATGTGAAAGAACGAAGGGAGAATTAAAATGGCCGTCGGCAATTGCAATTTATCATTCCGAACTCCTCCCGAATTACACCTGCGTTATTGCTTACGTGACATTCCGTAATGAACTCATTTATATGTCGATGAAATTCCGAAATAAAGACTGCAATCGATGACACGATTTCGGACAACTCTTCCGACAACGTGCGGAGGGGCTCACGGGATGTTTCCGGGGCGCGGCAGCTAATGTTGGCGGTGTTTTCGAGAGGGCTGAATTTTAAAAACGGCGGCTTCCAGAAGCCGGCGCGAGAACCTTAATCAATATGCCCCTTAAGCTGCAGTTTGCACAACAATTTACATGGCAGCCAGGACTTTACATTGGAATATTTGATCTAGCGTTGCTTGAACTGTTTCTTTCGTTACGTTCCTGGTGGCTCAGTTGAGAACAATTTGTAAAGCTGGTTTTACTCAAGAATTGTTCTTAAGCTCTCACAATAGTGGGAAGATAAACAGAGAACTCAATAGTTACAGAGTTTTGTTGCAACAACATAAAAGATGTTTTAGAGCTTCGCCTTGGGCGTAATTTCGTTCAAAAAAAAAACGGAAAACGAGAAACAAATAAATTCATTAGCTAGATAAGGCATTAAGCTACATACCGTGCAGAGCTTTGAGGTAGGCTTTTCCCGCGTTGATCATTTGCCTCGCTCCGGGATTAAATTTATCCAGGATGTTCTGCAACAAAAAGGCAACTTATTAGGTTATCGCTGTGGGACTGTTTAACTTTTGTAAGGGATTGTTATGATTAGCCATAAAAATTCAAACGGCTCTATTGACTTTCCGATCTGTTTTCGAGTTGTCGCTGTGGAGTTTTGTAGCCTGGAACAATCGCGTTCCCCCCATTAAATCGGCTCTAAAGCTCTTAAAAGTTTGGAAAACCCGTGAA
This sequence comes from Schizotus pectinicornis, assembly GCA_951805265.1. Classification (NCBI taxonomy): domain Eukaryota; kingdom Metazoa; phylum Arthropoda; class Insecta; order Coleoptera; family Pyrochroidae; genus Schizotus; species Schizotus pectinicornis. The sequence continues at coordinate 21,143,254 of OX638203.1, forward strand.
TATTGCAAGTGATGCCGTTTGCGGAGTAAACATCAATATTGTTCGGTAAAAACTTCCACCGTATTTTAACTAGTTAGGAGTTCGGCAGACAACATGTCCGCCTTATTGCCCGGTCGCCGGCGGCGGCGGCAAGCTCGCCCCCAATAAAAACCTCCTATACACAATGTTTCTTTGCGCCGGGACCCTTTAATGTAAATCCTTATAAATTGGGTAATTTACTCCGTAAGTAATTAAAATATAAAAACCAGACCTTAGCCCTAACGCTCCGAATTTGTAATTAAGATGAGCTTTTGGGGCACTTTTAAGCTTTTTATCCGGATAATTTGGCGATTGCGGCGTGCACTTTAAAGCTTTATTTGCATCCCGACGTTATTTGTTTTGGCTAGCTTCGCTAATAAATATCCGCTCTTAATTTCGTCAATTCGATTGATGGGGCTTCGCAATTTGTGACCGAACTTTGAATCAATCGGACTGAAACCGAGGCGACCCTTTGATACGTCTTTATGATTCCACCGGTTTGTTCCCTATAAAACAAACGGGATCAAACGGGAAAAGCTTGATTAAGACCGCCAACTCATAAATATTTAAAATCGCGTACGGGGGCGCGTTAGGTACAATTTAATAACACCCCAAAAGTGCGGTTAATGGCGGATTAATGCAAATGACTGCAACCGCGACCAGTCCACAAAACGGATTTAACACGTTGTTCGTTGTCTCTTTGGGATGATTGATGCAATTATGCGGCCTCGAAACAACACACTTGATGTCGACGTCGAGTTGGTGAATTAATTGCACGAAGATAAGAAAAGTTAAGACAAAAATTGTATTTTTTTAGAATGAGACTTACAAAATCTTAGAAACGACTCGTAATTTCTAAAACACTTTATTGGAATGTGTCGTGAAATTCTCAACGACTACCTTGCGATACGTGCATCATTGACTTAAATAGGGAGCTTAAGGAAAATAAATTCTGGCGATGTACACGTAAGGTTTAGCGACCCTTCTCTATCCTCTAACTTATTCGTGACTGCCAAATTTTTTCTCTTCCAAACAATGGGCATTGTGAAGCATTTTCGCACGATAATAATTATTGCTAGTGCAATAATTGTTCACTTGGTAGAATTTTATTATCGGGACAAATATGTTCGTTACTTGTGATTGTTCGATCTTCAGTGAAAGTTTTTCTCATAAGCGCTTAAAAGAGAGTACATAGACCTTTGAGAAGCTGTGCCAAAAAATTGGTTGATAGTGGCTACATTCCTGCCTGAACGCCGTAGTGACATCATCGAATAGTTAGGTACCAAAAGTAGTTCTGAATGCAAACGACCTCAAGCTATAAAATCTGCATTCCGACGACTTGCAAAAAGCCACCTGAATAAAAGTATTATTCCATTAGGGTTGGGTTCAAATATGAACGTTCACTTGTTCGGCGGTTACGTAATCTTTTGTTTTACGTAATAAAGATACGTTACTCCGTATTTTACGGCGTGGCTTAATTAGTAGCGTAACTCTCTAATTTTATCACGGACTCTTCTTTATATTTATAACATGATCGCAATCAATTTATGTAACATGACGGAGGAACAATCCGACTTGTTTGCCATCAAACAATTTTCACGCCTGTCTTTCAGGAGCGCTGAAAATATCTAATAGAAAGACTTGCGAAAGCGATTTAGCAATAATTAACAATTACAACTGAAAACAGGTTGGTTGCATTGACCTGTGAACCGTGCGTGTCTTGACGCAATAGTATGAATCGAAGAATGCGTCGTGGGTGCGCAATTCGTAAATCCTCATTTCTATAACCTCATTCGTTCGAAAAGCTGACAGTTCGAACGGTGCCATACGGCGTAATTAGCCCGTAATTACGGGTAATGCCATGGAAATTGTTTCAGCAACAACCGCCTGAAATTTTTAGTCGCATCTGTTTCAGGGTGACATCTGTTGTGGCGCGGTAATTGATGTTGTAAAACACATGTAAAATTGACAAAGCTGCAAGTTTGCGCAAAAGTGCAAGTGAAAATAACCAGTCATTAAATGTTACATAAGACACTTAGTTATGATAATGCACCAAATTGCGAACTGCAACACGTCGTAAAAATGGCGACGAGTTGGGGATGTAATTGCATTTCATTACTGCCGTAAAGAAGCACACCATAACTTCCTGTGACGGATCGCGACGACATAACGGCGTGTTTGCGTTTATTCCGAAAAATAACGCCCGTTCCGACCCGATAACCAGAAGCGACCGCAAATGAATTCGCAAACGTGCAACAGTTTCTTTGCCTCTTCAGAAATCTTTGGATACAGAAAGAAACTGTTTCAAAAAAGTTTAATAACTTCAAAATCTCGGGTGCCAAAAATTGGCACATTTTCTTATTTTTATTGTAGAATCGATTCTATAAATTTTAGTTGTCACGTAATGGCCGCTTATATACAATCCACAACTATCTAATAGGAGCTGCCCGACACCAATGTTGTTATCACTCGTTGCACCAATGACAAAAATCTCGACGTCATTCAGGACTAACTTTGCGGCTGAACGATTGGCTTGATTTCCGCGTTCCAATATTGGCAACAATTTGTATGTCGCAGTCTTGCAGTATTTATCGTCCTCAAAAATCCAGCGGCTCGTTGAGATGCACGTAGTGCTTCTGCGATACTGTTGTAACTGCATTTTTCACGAACAGCTTTAAAAATTCAGCTTCAGCAGATGATAACTGCATTTGCCACGCAAACACTCCCGGACGTTACTTCGAGCTTTTGTTCATGAATCAAGACGTTACCGAATACGTTTTTTTCTTCCAATTTTCAATTACAACGGATCCGCATACTCATCGACCATGACGCAACGTGGTGGCTCCGTACTTTTTCTCCTGCTAATAAAAACATTACCTACGTTAAATGATGACAACGGTAATAAAGCACACATCCATCTCTGTCGCAACGTTCCGAAATTCGCCGCGGTTTCCTTTCACGTTGTAACTTTTAATTTTGAGTCGTGTATTCGTGAAGGCGTCGCTTTCAATGGAGACCGGCAAGTGTGGGTTAACTTTTGAATGTGCCGAATTACTGCGGCGAAGACAAATTGAAATGGGGAAATATGGGAAAGTGTATCGGGTCTTTCCTGCGTCCTCTCCCAGAACCCCCGACATGCCTGTGCTTGACGCTGATAAGGTGCACACCGGGCCCCTATGGCCGTCGGCTGCGGCCGATAAAAAACGCGATTACCTTTATTTGCATACATGAAATATGCCGATGGAATTGTGGGAGGCGAGTTTACAGAAAAAATATTTTCTATGGCATCCGGTCCATTCACAAAGAAAAATTATGCTGAATGTAGTCGAGAAGAGGTCAATGGCTAAATCAAATCGGCAACGTGGTTTTTTGACAACAAAAATTGCCAACTCAAAATTGAAAATTTTATTGCACTGATGGATCGACTGTCGATGAGCTTTAATTGCTTTGAAGCTGAATGCGACGTAAAATTGTGCCGTCGCTCCCAGAAGAAAAAGATCTGTTAGTTGACAGAAACACGACAATCCTTGCTCCACTTATCTTGACTTGAAACTATGAAAAAGTTGATAGCAGCAGGCCCCTTCTAAACAAGCATCTTCAAAGTGCTCTTCCTGAACATCACTGACGCGTTTGATAACGTCTGGTTGTCCATCGTCATAAAAACCGCCCTTCCAAGACTTAGTTTATCGAAAAAATCTCAGAAAGAAGGGTGGAAATTTGTTTCAAAACATTTTGCAAAAATATCCTTTTCTTTTTTGACCTGATTTTAAAATACCCATGTGGGAGTCACCATTTTAATTTCTTTCACAATTTTTTTGTTCTGCTTTGATTGACACTTCTGGGAGGTATCGAAATAGCGTCTGGAGCCGCAACTACATTAAGCCAAATATCAAAGGTGCCTCAACTGAATTCAATAAGACAGTGTCGTAGGCGTAGTCGAGGGTTATCATCGTGTTACACAGACTAGTGGCGCATTCCGTTGTAAAAGGGGCGATAGTAACGCGATACGGGCATTTTTCCCCCATTTTACCGTACAAGAGAGACGACGCCCTACTTTCATACCTCAATAGTTCAACAAAAATATGTGTGCAACCTAGAAACCGGAATAAAAATTGAAAGTGTCCATAATTCCACCGGCTTGTCATTGTTCAAGTACGCTAGTTACTGGCTAGAAAATACGCTGGTAATAAAATTAATTTTACAACCGATATAAACGGTAGTGTTTCGTTCCTTTGTCGTAAATTGTTAATTTATTTTATTCAGAAGGTCGCTACAATAAACGATTTGCATAGCATCACGAATTGTAGGCCCACGTTAGCCTAAAGCCGAATTCCTTTTACTTTTTGTTAAAAACGTACACACAACCTTTCGACGTTAGCGAGTAGCCAGGAGGTCGTAAAAGGAAAGTGATTTTTTCTTCCAAATCGGATAATTGGGAAAAAAGCGGCGTTTTCTTCAATGCGACCTTCGAAATTTACCGGCAATTAGGCGGCATCCTTGACGTTGTCGTAATTTTATTTAATTACGTCCTCAGCTCGTCAATTTTCAATCTCGCACAAAACATCTAAACAGAGTACATGGCGAGATCCCCGTTTGGATGCCAACCTTCACAAGATGAAGTCAATTTGCGAAGCTTTTCGCTAGATTCACGACTGGAGATGGGAAAATTAAGGTTGGCCACCATAATTTTTAGCGATGAAATCTACCTGTTATTAGCTTGATGGAGGATCGAGTTGCGGAGGAATCGAGTTTTTGGGGATTTATTCAGGTGAGCTGTCTAAAGAGTTGTAGTTAGACGCAGCAATTACTCACAGTCGTAAAGCGTGACTTTTATCATAACAAGTTTTGGCCTTCAGCAGATTAAACGTTAATTTTAGGATCCAATTAATAGAATTTAACGGTTCGGTTTTTGCGGAGGAACTACCGAAATAATTACGTTTTTCTGCAAATCAGGCGGTTTCGTTGTTTGATGGTTATTAGAGCTTGGAGGCTGCGGCCAAATATGGCTTTATTATGACCTAACGGCATCTGGGCGATTATTACTAGGAAATCTAAATTTATTCCGTCGACTTTAACGGTAGTTTCACTTTTTCTGCATATTTAATTAGTTGTCTTCACATCATTTTTCAGCTTCACTGGCGACCAAATCGATGACGCGTGGTCAACGGCGTGGCAGTTGATCCCCCATCCGGAACAATATTTGGACCCGTCACCCGCAATTAGCGGTGGTTGGAGTAACCGCAAAAATTTACACCTGACGCCAATATGCCAGATTAATTAGAATATCTGCCAAATAAGAACGGGTAAGTGAAAAAAAAATGGGAACAAATATAATATACACCAAACTAAACCCATACATCCCTTGCACTGTCTACCAGAAAATTTAATGAGCATCAAAAAATCTAAATGAAACCCAAATTATTATACATCAGAAAATGAGAACAGCACTACGAAAATAACTATGTTGCGTATTGTTTTGCCATTGCTTACATTTTAAATTCTATATGTCTATCAATTTTACTAAATGTTCACCAAATTTAGAACGCTCAAGTTACGCGTCAGAGCTGTACATTATAAATATTCGCGCTATCCATTTATATTTAGTGTTTCTCAAAAAAACTATTTGTGCCGCTTGCGCTTCCAGACAAAAGGCACGCGAAAAAAGTTTTGTACAAAGTCAATTCAGGGCCCTGTCATTTTTTTTTTTAAAAAAGGACGATTAGAAATTACCACTAAAAGAAGTTTTACGTTTTACATAATGCAAGCCAATTACAACAAATCATTTATATATTACGGAAATCAATATCTTTTTTGTGCAAACCACTTCTATTTTTGCTCTTATTTTCCTTGCCCTAGCACATCTACATCTATAATTTTGCATAAAATTATTTACCATTTGCACAACATTTTATTGCTTGTGTATTTTTGATCAACAAATAGTATTTTTAACTGCTAAATAATATAAGACACTGTCGAAAATTAAATATCTGGGTATTATGTTAGAATTAAATGCGGAATAAAATTTGGTGAACATTTAGTATTTATGGTCAACAAAAGTTATTTTTGCGAACAAAATATATAAAAGGCCAGCATTATGTCAATATTTGGTTGTCGCTTTAAGATTATGTATTTTCTTAATTTTGGTGAGCATGTAGTATTTTTGGGAAATGAAAGTATTTTTTTGTATGAAAATATTGGGTAAATTTGGTAGTCTGTTAAATACGACCCAAAAAAAATTACAAATTATCATTCAAGTTCATAAAATTTATGGCCTCAATAGAGTTAGAACGTTAAAATGGAAAAGAAATTGTTAGCTTTCAATAACAGAAGATTAGAAATTGTTGTTTCAAAATTTTTTTATTTGGCCTATAGGGTGTTCATCAATCTTTTGAGGTTATTTCAAAAACTTACTCCTGTAGCACCTTCTCTTGTAAGTTAGCTGAGATAAATTTTCATTTTTGCTAGCTTTTTGAGAAAACTTAAAAATTGGAATTTTAAGCGCAACGGTGAAAGCAAAAGTAAGTAAGAGGACAATCAGAGAACGGTGACAAAAAAACAACTATCGTGAAAAGGCAAGATATGGAATATTTTACGGTTAGTGCCAAACAAATTAATAAATATTAAAATTCTCGAGAGTAGAAATATTTTTTTGCATAGATGGCAACAAGAATTATTAACGGTTCTTGTTAGCATGAAAGATTACTGTGATTTGAATTTATCCTTTCCTATTCTTCCGTATAATTTTTTAATTTTAGTTCTTAGTATGGTTTCGACCTCCATTTATTTACCTCCATCCGGATCTGCTGTTTCAATATCCCACAAGTAGTTCAATAGTTCCTCCCGTTTAGGAGCCGCCAGTATTGAGGCCGGCACCGCGAAATAACCGAAACTGGTTGCATTTGATAAAGCAATCATAATAACCGAATAAATTTCTCCTCCAATCTCGCTTTCAGCACTAGGGCTTGGCGCTCCGATTCCGTTTCTCCATCTTCCATTTTTGCCTGTTCCATCGCATGCCTAACCACGTGAACGCAACACAATAAAACAATAAAGTCCCGACGGAGAGGTGTGAAAAGTTGACTTTTTACGTGACATTACATGCAGTCGACGTTCCGTTTTCTTCCGGGTTTTGTATTCCGGGCAACTGGCAAAGCGGCTCCGCTCGATCGGAAACTATTCGATACGCTTTTTGTTACGTGTTTCTTTGTACCAACTGTATTTACCGATTGGATGAATCCCCCCGAATATGTCATGGATGTGCAATACAGGCGAATTATTCATTGGCCGTAACTCACCGGCCGCGACGGCAGCACAAACGACGGTATTGCCCGGAAAAAAAAATTGACGACCCACTCGCCACAGAAGGAATTTGTTCCAGTGGGTTTATCGTAGGTCTGCAAACGGGCCCGAGTGGGATACGTAAACACGGCTTAATGTGGGTCAAGAAGACCGCGACCCGGTGCAAAATAAGAACGATGTTGGTCAATGGAACGCTTCCTACAATCATTTGAATATACAAGCGCGAAGCTGCATGGAGACAATTGCAATTGTTATCGAAGCTGCAGTGAAGGCGAAGCAAATTAACATTAAACTGGCTTGACAGCACTTTGAAGGAATGATCAATAATTGTCCAACACCTCTCAAGGTCTTTATTAATTCCAAAGATAATCGAATGTTTCTCAAAAGTTGCTTAATTTAGATATCGTTAAAACTTTTTCGTTTTTAAACTTGCCGGTATAAGCAGTTATGCCGTGTGTCAATTTGAAAAGTTTCCAACCTTTATATTTCGAGAGCCAAGAAGAAACAAATCCGGGCAACCTTTTTAGAACCCGAGGGGACACCACGCTGCGCTAACTATTACACCCCATCCCTTCTGAAAGTCTCCAGAAACCTCGTATTTTTTTGTCACGTATAAGATCGTTGTTGCGTTGTTATTTCCTAGACGTCTAGGAACAACAATTCGTAAATCGAAATAATAACGTTATTATTTCGATAATAACGTTATTATTTCGATTTACGAATTGTTGTTTGAGACTGTGTTAAGTCAACCGACTGATTTGACTTGGTGCAATCACTTTTTTCTGAACCCATCGACTTAACCGCAGTGTGTGGTCAAAAGTAGAAACCGACTTGTGCCCCAATTCTTATTGTCGCCACCTAAAGCTATTCCACTTATCGGCGGATTCGGCCGATAATTAAAACTTTCACGAAATTGAAAAGCCGAGTTAAATTCCAGTGGCGTAACGTGGCCTCGTAAAATTTGGTCTTTTTGCGCCACTAGAACGTGTTCGCTAAGAGCGAATTGATTTTTTTCACTCGGCGAGATTCCTAACGGGATCAATAGATTATTCCTTGCCTTTGGTCAAATTCAAATTGGTTGTCACAATTGGTTTATTGCAAGTTTCAAACGATTCCGGTTTGTTGAACATCCAACGAGATGATTGCGTCGACAAAATCGATCTCGATTCAAAAATGATTGATTTGTGTTATTGTCGATGACTCTGTTGAGGAATTTTTGCCGGTTTCAGTTATTTATCCGTAATTGCACGATCAAGCTACATTCGTGATTGGTTAATTATAAGGGGTGTACGTGGCAACTTCCCCACTCACCATTCTTATCACGTCCCAACAAAACTCATTAGAGCAGGGGCCCGCCTAAGAAAAGTAAATTCAAATGTAAATTATCTGTCTGACATAGTTATAATAATGGGAGTGGATTTGGGGGGAAAAGGGAAAAGACAAAAGCGTTTCCTAACCGTGCAGGTTGTTCACACTTTCGCTGCTATTGGACGTTTCTTCCAAAGTTTTGGTACAATTCCGGGCGGTAATCGAGTTATGAAAGTGTGAAATATTATGCCAGAATTTAACGGCGTTCGACCGATTACATGCCTTTGCGAGTTTTTTACGGCTTCTTCCAAGTCCTAATTCAATTACGGCTGATTATCAAACAAGCTTGCGTAATTTTTAGAACGCTTGAGAAGGTCGACAGGCCAAAGCAAGTGGTAACAACTGTTTTCTTACAAAGCGTTGATCATTTTCGACTGATTCAATGTTTTCCGCGTTTGGAGATGTCAAGAGATATTTGTTTCTGTCGGAGAGAAGAGGCGGTATCTAGAAACCTGCTGGCATTGAAAGTATTTGGTGTCATCGGTCCTATTAAACCCATTTTCAACACAAGACATTGGCACCTGTTAGAGGGTCAAGGTTGACAGCCTTGAACTCCATCCTGACGTATTCTGATCAGAACAGCAGTTGCATAACATTCAGAGGATGAGACGTAACCATCAAGATTTATTAAAAAATTTTAAATTAAAAATCGATTCTCTTTACTAGCAGCTCTGCAGTAAAAAAAATTAAAAAAATGACAATATTTTGGAAATATTAATAACACAATAAATGGCTGGCTTGTCAACTCATTTCAAAGAAGAAAGTTGGAACGAGAGTGACTATTAACGTAAAAGCTATCGAGTTCACTGATCCGTTTCTTTCAAATTTTTAAAAGGTTTGCAAAAAACAGAGCGCGTTCTACAAATTATTCAAAGCAGCTAACCAAAAAGGTATTGGCTTGGCAGGTCTTCTATTGGCTGATGGAAATCTAACAAGAAACCTATTAGTGACGTCACTTTCGCTATTTCTTAGTGCTAGTAGTGCTTCATAATGGTCCAATCGTGGGTTAATGTTTTAATTGTATTGTAGTCCCCCTAGTTAGTGGGCCCGCCTTGTTATCCTTCCATATTTGGTCGTGACACGAAGACAACCTGTAGCTAGCTCACCTTGTATTGGGCTGAAGAAGATTAAAAAATTGATAGTACCCAGTGGAGTATAATAATAATTGATGATATACCGGTATTATGCCGCTCCCCAACACTTTTGTACTAGCAGCTCCATTTAACAAGCTTATCGTTTTATTGTTGCCTCGGTCAACCTTTAAATAATCCGCTTCGAGATGACCCAGATAAAACGCTCGGAAAAATTCCTATCCTTTTAGCAAACACTCTTTTTCGTCAAATAGCAACTCGAAAACCTGTCCTCCAGGAAGTAACAAAACCGGTGCAGTAAATTTCACTCGCGATAAATTAGTCCAGGTACTCATTTGACCTTTATGGATCTTAGAAATCGGAGCCTGAGAAGTTAGAAATTTTGCAGTTTCACTTTCATGAAGAGTAATGATTTACAATGAATTACCCATCACGTTCTCGAATAATTCTCCTGGCAATTTCCCACTCACCTTGTAGATGCCATCGACGAGCTTGATGAGTTCTTCGGTCTCCATATCGGCGTTGGATTTGTGGCGCACTGTTCGAAATGGGACGTCCTAGTCCATTACCGCAGCCACAGAAAGGTCACAACTCACACACACCAACACCACTCCTCGACACCCAAATCGAATTATCCTCAAACAGTCGAAACTCAAATCGCTCTATTGTTCATGGCAATTTGTTTGGACGTCCATATGCGCGTCGTGCTTAATTGCATGGAGGAAACGACCGAAATTCCAGCCGCCACCGCCGCCCTAACGAAGATGGAACCCCGTGTCGGACCTGCAACGAAACAAATTGATTCAATAACGTCACAAATGAGGGTTGTGAGCAAAGAAATAAAATTCAGTTACATATTGTTAAGTAGTAAAATTAATTTATTAAAAAGATTTAATCGGACAGCCCGCAATTTGTTTAGATTTTCCTTCCCAGCCAAGAGAATTTTTTTTTCAAAGACTATTTTGGGTTTGGTGAGTTTTCTTGTTATTTGGACCCACGAGTCGCCTCTGCGTCTGAGCTGCCTATCGAGCGACATTTTTATGGGGTCCTGAATGATGTTACCATCACGTTTGTCGACAACGTGAAAATCGTGTTAAACTTTCTTGACGGTCCGGTCGCTAGACCACTTTCCAACAATTCAGCGAACTCTCACTGATACCCGCTCCTCCTGGAATAATCTCGGACATAATTGATTAACAACTTTTTGCAGCCTCTAATTGCGTTCAATAACATCGGATCGTTCCGAAGGCAACTTCGGGTTGAACTGTCAATATTTAGGTTTTTAGATCCCGCTTTCTAATTGACTCAAACGGTTTAGGTTTTTTTCCCTAATCAATTTTGCAATTAGCGTTGTTACACCTAATTAGAGGCTAATCCGACCGGATTCAGGTCGATCGAAATTGGTTTTATTAACCGATTCGATTCGCACAACATCGCAATGCGGATGAAACAATGAGACTCCTCGATAACGTCTTGTGCCATAAGTTCGGGGTCTTTAATTAATTATAGGAAAGCTGCCACCAAAGTATGTGGACGCCCATAAAACGCATTGTAAAGGTGCGGTGTAATTGCCGACTTCATTGTATGATAAACGGATTACGTAACAAAAATGCGCTAATTTTTGGCCGGCAAACAAGCGAGAAGGCTATTAAAACATGACCAAGTGTACTTAAGCGCAAAAAACAAACGAACTTTTCAGGTCATGTAACAGCTTGAGCAATTTTGCCACTGAAAATGAAACGTTGAAGGTGTTGTTGAGCGAAACTGGTCTTCGCCACTACTCAATTACTTTTTATGATGCACCGCAAGGAAGTCGGAGGAAATCGCATCTGAAATTTTGCTGAAGGAACTCCAGAGGGCACTTCTAGATGTTTACGTCGAAAAGCGCCAAAGTTTTTCAACTTTTTGCTAATTAAGATGAAAGAATCAAAAGAGCCTTCATACCAAAAATAAAAATAAGGCACCAATAACCATGCACAACCCGTTGATGTAATAATACGGAAAATAAAAGATTTAAACCTCTTGGCTCAAATTGACATGAAAATAGAGAATGTAGCAATCGTTACGTCATGCAAGGTGTAAAGTTTCAAAAATTGATCTGCCATAACTAAAACAGAAGAAAGAAACTGAGGATTAGGCAAAAATTCTCTTGTAAGCCCTTTGTTTGACTTATTTGTTTCTCTTCTCCTCTGTTAGCTGCAGCTCAGCGCATCACTGTTGTCAAATTTAAAAATTCCTCTTTCAACGATTTGGTTTAGATTTTCTCTAACAAGCGCTAACGTCGTTTCTTGGCTCCAGCGACGCGACTTCGTATGATTGCGTTCTTCGATGACTCGCTAGTAAAATTTCCCTACTTTTTATTCAACATGCTAGCGATTTTCAAATGTAACTGCACGTATCTCATCGGGCGCTATCGAAAGTTTGAAATAGCCGAGATTTAAATTGTTTAAAATGAGAATTCCCCCGATTGCAGTTCGATTTGTCCCGCTGTGGGAAAGCTATTAAAATTCATATTTCTCCCCGGTTGCCAGACAAGAAGTACTTACATTGATATTCAGGCGGAAAATCCGCAAGGAAACGAAGAGATCCGCGACGCAAATACGTCCCTAATGCCCGTCCGATTACAGAAAACTAGAGCAGGTAGGTGGTGTTCCTGAAATAATCCGAAGATCTCACGACGTTAATTTCTCACGTCGCCTCTAGATCATAATCGACGAAACTAACGCCATTACCTAAGTTCGCAGTTCAACAACGTAACAACGAACTGAAAATTTATCGTGCGAAAAAAAATTTGGAACCTGCGTCGTAATTTGAAACAAGAGCGCCGTTTTTTTGGGGTTAATCAAATAAGATCAAACGGTCCTGTTTGTGACATTTAATATAATTTTGTTTTTCGGCATAACGTCAAAAGAGTAATTTTATTGTTGACTGGAAAGGGTCCGAACTCTTTCGGAATTAATTCGGAATGTTTGCACGTGGATTAAGCTACGCGCAATCTGCTTTCGAATTTTTCATTTTAAAAATGCGTAATTGTTTGCGAGAAACATTCATCCGCGCAGGGAGAGACTCAAAAGGCTGTTTGGACTATTTGCTTTCGTTTGTTTTACGGGATTTAATAATTTTACTAGTTTGGTTATTCTCGATCTAATTTCCTTTATTGAATTCAATTAAATTAAATTTATAATCAAAAATAAAGAAAAAACGAAACTTTTTTTTTAAATCTGGCAAGGATAGTAATTTCTAACGCGTTCTTAGAAACTCGTTTCCATTGCTAAAAGAATTGTCTGATTGTCTCATGTGCATTAGCGTTGCAGCTTTTGCATCCCATTCCCAATTGCTTTCGTTCAAAAATTTCTATTTAAAGTTGTCGCCAAATCCGGGTAGATTGTCTGGAACTGTGTGAAGTTACCTGCGAACTGCCGTTGGTAATAAAACAGGAAATAGGTTGCTAATACGGGATGTTATAATTAAACTAAACTTGCGAATTTTACTCTGTATAAATCCCGTAATGAAATAAATGTTTTGGGTGCATTGACCCGCATTTATAATTTTAAATCATTTAGCGTTAATATATGCATTTATTCATCATCTGCGGGCGGTAGGTTGCCAATACGTTGGCAAAATAATAAAACGCAGTCTCTCCGAAACCAGGAAGAGTCACTTTGGCCGCGATTATTCTAATTGCAAGCCTTAAGTGTCGGTAATTTCCAGGTAATACACTTTCGCCTCCGATGAACCGTCTCTGGTGCCCTCTTGCTCGCCTCGTTACAAATTATCCGCATTACTTAGCTTCTTGCCTAAGTGTCACTTCTACAGAATAAACATCGGCTACGTGTCAAGGTAATTGATGAAAAGTATGGGAAACCTTGCCTTGAACAACGTTGTTTTTCTTCTCGTTTCCGTTCGAAAATAGAGTGATTTTTCCGTATTTATTGAGTGCAAAATAAGAAAACTGCACAGGAAATTGGCCATCCTCGGTTTTAGAAGTTGCTGCAGTTGACTGTCGGCTTTGCCTCGAAGTTACATCGACGTTTTGCATAAAGTCGAAAGAGATTGTAATTAACCAACGATCCAGGATCATTTTTACGCTGACAAAAGCAGGGTGGGAGCCCGAGGGAGCGTCTGTCTCTCAACTTTGACAAACAAGTAACAACAATTTTTTCTAAAGCGAGCATTAACAAATTTGATTTCAACGTAACCGTCTCAAATCTTGCCGATAAGCAGCTAAAAGAGAAAAGCATAAGTTTTGAGCCATGTGTAGTATGAGAATCTGCTTGGAATGAGCTAATTATAGTCTTTGAAAAAAAAAATTACCATTTACCTAATTTTTTCTATGATTTTTATATTATAACCTTCACTTGACTTCTCCATTTTTCGATCTGTCGTCTTTCTATATTTTGTTGAATTAGTGAGAAATAGGCAATTGGTACTTCAATTAAAACTAATATGTCTTACACTTGGTGTCAGATTAAATTAGTACCTAACTATTTTAAGACTTCTAAAAAAAGTTACAAATCTTTGTTAAAGTGCACACGAAGTTAAAAAATCTTACTTTCACATAATTTTATAAGGATTCTATGATGTCCTACTTACATTTACAAGATTATGGCTTGTTCAGGAAGCCATGGAAAGATTTATTTTTCCCGTAACAGATTTACAGGAGAACTTCAGTCATTACCTCTAGACAAATTGGTAAAAAATGCTTTGATTTTGATCAGTCGTCACAAAATTTCTGTCCTCTCCTCACAAAATTCTTATCACAGGAGTGACTGAATAGACAAATTAACTGAGAAAATTTCAGGTTTTCAGTCAAAATAACGGCTGTAGAATTACTTCTAACAATGCGGCAGGTAAAGTTGCCTAATTCAGAAACGTCTTTGCTTATCTAAACGTTTACAACGAACAACTTGCAATGCAAGCGGCTAATTAGCTAAACGTAATTTCCTTTTCTTTTATTCCGACAGACTTAAATGAAGTTACTCCTGAAAACTGGGATTAATCAAATTAAAGCTGATGATTCGTTTAACTGGCAGTTATTCGAGAATGTTGCGCGAATAACAATTCCGTCGCGACATCTGCATCTTTTTATTTAATAATCGGCGCTTTCTTTTGCCCAAAATCACGTAAGCTACTTTTGTTTTCGCGTAATAGCTACTTTCCCTGTATGCGCGTTAAGTTGGGATTCAGGATGCGTCCCGTACGAAATTGCCTGTTTGATCTCGATATTTACCGGGATTTTCCGCGCACTATTCGCAATCATAATTCCAGGGACGCTATTAACTATAAGTTTTGTCGAGAAATTTGATTCCGTCGTTTCCTCCGAGTCTCCAAGAGTTTCCAGGTTATGGCGACGATTGAACATAAATTTTGTTTGTAGCTTCTTCTAAGCAGAACTCGGCCGGTCTTTTGGGCACCCCGTTTTTATTGCGGCACTTTGACGGAATTAGGTTGCATAATGGATTCTGTCGTGCAGTCGGGATTAAAAAGTTGTTGTTTATGCGGAACTATTTTCCGGCGTGCAGAAAACAAAATTGTTGTAAATTAATTGAAGTGTGGCAAGTAAATTAATTTCGGTCCGGTTGTTTTCAAGGAAATTTATGAATTAATTTAATTTTACTCGGCTATAATATTGCGTTATCGGCATGATGAACTGCGGAAACTCGCCCAGGCAATGGAGGTTCGCGCAGTTTTCCCACAGTTATTACCTCGCCTACCGTTTAAAACGTGCCGACCCATAGCAGAGAGGCAACCTGTTATTTCGAGCGATGGAAATTAATAATGCAGGTGAAGTTATCTGCATTACCTACATCGATCAGAGACTACCAGACCGTTTTATCTTCACAGCATTATTAATCGTCCAAACCAAAGACGGAGAGCCGACCAAAAATCTTCACGTGTAAGCTATATCGATTAGCGTGATATAATGATGGGTCGTATTTAACAGTCTACCAAATTCACTAAATATTTTCATACAAAAAAATACTTTTATTTCCCAAAAATACTAAATGCTCACCAAATTAAGAAAATACATAATCTTAAAGCGACAACCAAATGTTGACATAATGCTAGCCTCTTATATATTTTGTTCGCCAAAATAACTTTTGTTGACCATAAATACTAAATGTTCACCAAATTTTATTCCGCATTTAATTCTAACATAATACCCAGATATTTAATTTCCGACAGTGTTTTATATTATTTAGCAGTTAAAAATACTATTTGTTGATCAAAAATACACAATCAATAAAATGTTGTGCAAATGGTAAATAATTTTATGCAAAATTACAGATGTAGATGTGTTAGGGCAAGAAAAATAAAAGTAAAAATAGAAGTGGTTTACACAAAAAAAGATATTGATTTCCGTAATATATAAATGCTTTGCTGTAATTGGCTTGCATTATGTAAAACGTAAAACTTCTTTTAGTGGTAATTTCTAATCGTACTTTAAAGAAAAAATTACAGGGCCCTGAACTGACCTTGTACAAAACTTTTTTCGCGTGCCTCTTGTCTGGAAGCGCAAGCGGCAAGGAGAGATTCGCGAGCATATTTTATTTTTGGAGTAATAGAATAATTATTTGACGCACAAATAGTTTTTTTGAGAAACATTAAATATAAATGGATAGCGCGAATATTTATTATGTACAGCACGGACGCGTAACTTGAGCGTTCTAAATTTGGTGAACATTTAGTAAAATTGATAGACATATAGAATTTAAAATGTAAGCAATGGCAAAACAATACGCAGCATAGTTATTTTAATGGTAAAGTTCTCATTTTCTGATGTATAATAATTTGGGTTTCATTTAGATTTTTTGATGCTCATTAAATTTTCTGGTGGACAGTGCAAGGGATGTATAGCTTAATTTGGTGTACATTATATTTGTTCCCTATAATGATGATAATGTTGGATCGTAACAGTTTTGAATTGTCTTGTGGCGGATTTTCTCCAACTCGGGGCTTTCGTTACGTGGAATTTCTTCAGGCAAAATTCACTTTCTCGTTGTCTTGAAGCTGCTGCACACAGGATGCATAATACACGATAACCTTACCAAAATTGGCGTAACATTTCCGAAACCCGTCTATTAATGTTTACCAATAATACGAATAGCTGAATTCGTTCGACCTGCAGTGGCATTAAGTAAAAGTCAACGTATTGAAAGAGCTCGTTCGTTTGACCTATACCTTTCAGCGCTTCGCTGATTCGTGAATTGAACGTGTGTGGCGAACTGAAAGTTATGCATTTCGCGACGCCTTCTGTCACCGATGTTAATTGCTTTGTTAACTTACCACCTAATTAAATATCGCCGCGTTCGGCCCAATAATTCCGCCATCATCATGGAAATATCATTTGCATTCGTGTACACCCAACCCTCCGCCGGTTTAATTAAACTTTAAATAAAAGTGCAAACTGCACCTATTAGCCGGCGTCGTATTCCAACTACAACTACAAGAGAAATTTATACGGTGCTTCTAAATTGATTTTAAAACCGAGAACTTATTTGCAGCAACCAGGCCGTTCTGGTAGGGAAACCTCTCGAACGTAATCGGTTTAGATTTGGCACAGTTTAGAGCTTCCGATGACGACCTCGATTGGCTTCCTATTGTAACAAGTTTACTTATTCAACCAATTTTACAACATCTGCACTACGGGCGATTTTGGAATAAACTTAATAAGCGACATGTGGTTAATTGGTCGAGAACTAAAAATTGCACAAATCGGTCGTGACTCCACTTCCAAATTTGTTCAAAGCCAAACAACTTTCTTCAAATTCAGTAAAAATAACAAACACCTAACGAGATAACTCGTTCGTGAACAATGGACAAAACTGACGACTACGAGGACCATTAACCGATATTATGGACGATTTTCATACTTTCTGTTGCTGCCCCTCTTCAACGAGGAAAAAATCTGCCGCTAATTATCGTGACGAATGCAACAATTCTTTGGGTCGTGGAAGATAATTTGTCGAGATCGTGATGAAGTTTTCTCTTAGAGACATCTAGATAGCCGCACTAGAACCCCAAGTAGCGTCGCTTGAAGTAATTGCGGCACAAGCTTTACGTAACATTGACTTAACCCGCTGAACTCGATGAATGGATTGTTGTGCATAAATCGTGCCGAATCCTTCACAATTTTCACATCCTTTTCACTAATAACGATAATTTGGACTCTCGGCCTTGGAAGCCCGTAAAAGTTTTGCTAAAGCGCGTCGCCACACAGGATTAAAAAAGAAGCTGCGTCTAGAAAAGTTTCAAATTAATGGACCTAACGATTACCCTGGCGACAATTGATTTTTTACTCCTCCGCTGAAAATTCATGATTTTTTTTTTCATCTCGGTTAATCCTCTGGGTGGTTGCGTTCACGTGGCCGCCGTTTGAAGGGCTGATAAAAAAGTTGAAAACCACAAAGCGCCCCTCCTGGTTCTCTTGACGGGGTCTATAAATGCCCGCGAGAGTTCCCATCGACACTCAATTCAACAGGACCATTATTCCTTTTGAGTAACAACCCTCAACGACGGACAAATACAAATTTTACAAAAAAAGTGTGGACTGCCGGAATTTGCCTCGTCTTATTACATGCACCTCTGGCGCGACGGTGTTTCACCGGGGGTCGTAAAGTTCCCAACGTCATTTCCCCGAAACTGCCACACATGCCGTAAAGTCCCGAAAAACAATACAACTTTACGTAATTTAATTAAATAAGGCGAGGTTGATCCGGCTACAGTAACGGGGATGTAACTGCAATTAGGCTCTGGGAACGATTTTCTGGGTGAATGCATTTTAGGAGTTTGATCATCAAACCGAAGCTGCTGCGACTTTCACCCACCCCGACTCTTGGCGGCGTGAGTACTTCATTATTTCATTAGCGTTTTCAGCATTCTTCAGCGATTGTTTAGGTATGGCGGTCAATGGGTAGAAAGGCGAATTGCAATCGCGACGAACGACGGATTTTATTAAAACCGTCTCCCTCTCATCATAAACGCGGTCGGTTATTAAGGTAATATTAAAAAGTTACAACTTGAGCAATAAAAGAGAACAAGTCTAACAGACGCGAATTTAGTAGAGCATAAAAATGTTCGTAATATTACTTATATTACGAAATAGTTTATTGGAGTGTCGAAGAGGAGAAGCTGGCTTGCTTGGTCCGATGAACTTCGGCTCGAGAATTAGCGTGTTTATTGCGAACGAGTAAAATTTTAGTTGGATAGTTAATAAAAGTTTGCTGATTGAATTACTCTCGCCGTCTTTATTTACCATCGACGTTCCGATTTACGCAAATATGCGTCTAAAGTTGTTTGACTCGAGTGGAATTTATTTGTCAGTTTTCAGCTGAAACGTCCGAATTTGTTTAGTGCTGTTTTGTTGACTGACTCATTAACAGGAATTACATTAAAACTTATAATAAATTGGATTCTCGACTCATTTTTAGAACGGCTTAGTCACACGTGGATTTGACCAAAGAATCTAGAAAACAAAATAATTATTATTGCTAATTGGAGCTAATTGAAGAAAAGATTCACGGAATTAAAAAATATTTCCACCATTCGATTGAATCCAACTCTCCCGGCGCCTCCGCCATTTCTGACTATTCCAGCAATCGCAACTCCACTTAGCTTATATCTTCAACTCGAAGAGCAAAAAGCGTTAACTAATAATTCAGAGATCTTAGTTGTTTTTTTTTTTGCTCTGTAATGAATTAACAGTTTTGCATAAAATTCCTTATGGAACGTGAAAGAATTCTAAAAGGCTATTTCACCTTTTTATTTTATCTCTCAGAGTTATTTTAGCGAATAATATCCGCTGTTCCAGACTTACCCAAAATATTATAACGTTCGCAGATTTAACAACCATAACACTAAAAACATCCTCAATTGAAGAATATTTTACGTCCATTTTACGGGTCCGTCATAAATTTCAACGTCTTGCTGCGTTTTACGAATAGGTGGTTGCAACATTGCAAAAAGTTTAATCGTCCAAGTTTAAAGCTATTAGCTCAACCCAGATACCCATCGACCGCAATTCGATTATAATTACTTACCCACCGGTTCTATTTCAAGCGCAATATTAAACAATTTAATTAAAACTGTTATTCTCGCCAAATGTCATTGGAATAATCACTGAAAGTTATTATCGTCCGGTGGTAAATTACTGTATGACTGGCAGCCTTGAAGGCGGCAGCAACAAAAATTCTGCAAGCGAGCTTGAAAAGGCGTAGCAGGTTATTCATCGATTCGCTAATGCGTCTATAATTGAATAGGACGTAGATACTCGAAGCCAACCAGTAATTACAAAAATTCTTCAGCAAACAATGAATCGAGCAAAATCCGCGAAACCTTGACGATAAATTTTAAACCGTCAAGTTGGTAATTTAAAATAAGCAACACGATTGCTTGTGGTTGTTAGTTTAAAAGACACAAACTCGGTGGCTGTGTAACCCACATTAGTGTCGCGCTAATTATTGCACGAACGTGTCATAACAGGTAATTAACGACATGAAGGTAAAGTGTAACAATTCCTGGTGGCGTGTCTAAGAGTAGCTGTTAAACAATCGTCGATACCTGCTCGAGACGTTTACAGTGGGATTAATTTAAACAATGGGGTCAGTGCCGATGTCACCGAAGGGGCTCTTGCGAAAACGCAGATGGAGACGGACTATCACTTCTTCGGATTGTTTATTTTCCAATTCGCTCGAGTAGGTCCTTTGTGTCATCGCGAGATTAAAAGGAAAGCGAACGGCAAAGGACGGTGCAGTCGTGTTCAATTTAGCAAACATCAACAACTGATGTATGACGATTCCCCCGATTCCTCCGACGACGGCCTTCGCCAGATGCATTTGCAAAAGAGGTTGCACAATAGTCGCGCGTTGGTATCGCTGCTGGAAAAACTTGATTGCATTTAGCACGAGAACTAGCGGTTTCTGGAGATAATTAATTCAGCTATTGCATTCCAGCAACGCCCTGTAACAGCACCGCCGCTAAGCTAGGAATTCTCAAAGAGGCGCGCTGCCCACAAAGTTTGCTTCATGGCAATAACAAAAACGACACCTCGAAAGGAGACTTTGCCTCAGACCTAGATGCAACTGTTGCTAAAGAGCTACCTAATGACCGCGCTGCTCCATATCTGGGATTTCAACAAGGTCAACTATCGTCACAATTAATAAAGTCTCGTTTCAATTTTCCAAACCCAAAAAGTGATACTAGAAAATTTGGCAAACAAAATTTTAATTTGATATTTTTGCAACATTTTAACTTATTTGCAATTGGTTACAAGAAGCAAATATCATAATATTTTGATGGGTTGAATTATTTTAAAAATCTGGAAGAAGATCAGAAGTATCCCGAAAGCTCTAATCAGGATTATATTCTTCTTATCTCTATTCTAGCGCTTATTTTGTTGTCCTCGATTGTTGTTCATGGCTGTTGGGTCTCGGTAACAAAATGCATCCTTGACTGGCTCCATCATCAATGTTTATCTTGGATGTCCATTTACCGTTGGCTCCTTCTATGCTCGAGCCATTGAAGTTTCTTTTCCGCCTAGACAAGGTTCAGCTTCAATGATGGGGCAAGACGAGTTTTGCAGGTACGAAAAAGCGATTGCTTCGGCAGTCAGGTGCTGAAGTAAATCAGCGCTTTGGACACTAAATTTGAAATTTAAATGTGATCGCTACCAGCAAACGGCATTTTATTAACTCGAGAATTCTACGATAACCGATAACTCTGGGCTAATTTAATTCCACCTTGCCCATATATGCGTTAATTTCCATTAACCGTAACGGGACGAGTTAATAACGCAAAAATTATCAATTTCTCGCCGTTTCAAAGTCAGTTAAATTAAAATTGCACTTTTTGCCCTCTTCGCCGTAATCGAAGAGAAAAAAAGTTGACATTTACTTTCACAACTGCCATTTTTTTCTGCATTTGGCAATTAGGAGTTAATATCGCCGACAAAAAGGTGATGATCTCGACGACTTTCTCTCTCCACAATACGAAAGCTAACGGCTCTGTTAATGTCCATTGACCAAACATTCAATTATTGTTTTGCGGCTACCGAACACGCCTAGGTCTGTGGTCGGTCAAACGCGTTGCGGGCGCGCCAAAAAGAGGAAACAAAATTGTTGTAAATTTTAAAAGTTGATTTTATTGTGTGGCACTGCCGGACAGTCGTGACATTGAAGCGAGGTCGCTAATGCAATTACATTTTTTTCCGTTTTGTCGTCGGTTATTACATAGTGCAGAGACGAACAATGAGATTTGTCTGTGTCGCTTCTTTGCCGGAGTCGACGGGAAATTTGAAATTGCAAACTGTTGAGAGAGACGCCGGCCAAGAGGAAGATGCAGCTCGTGTAAGGTCACACAGCGATTCTGCATATTTTCGAAGAAACGGATTTATTTCAGATTGCATCTGAAGTCGTGAAATAAGGTCGGGTAGTCGAGCGAGGACGATTTGAGTTGCACTTTTGGGTTATTTACAGTTTGATTTGCGAGTTTATCTTGGACGACTATTTGCTGTATGAGGTATTTCACAGTCAATATGCCTGCGGGTGTTGGAATTATGAAGTATCTTCTGCACGAAATGACGCTCCGCGAAGAAATGATCCAGGATGTCGCTGATGATGGAATAAATTACAGTTGAAAGTGTTAACTAGTCGACTACGTAATTGTTGTCATTAATAGTAATTTCATAAAAAAAATTTGATTACCTATTAATCCTCCGTACAAAGTAGCATTTCCTAGACAGCGAGTCAGGATGTATTAAAACGTTGATAACTTACGATTGAAGGTGTGAATTAACGGAAAACATATTTATTGTTAGTAATAAAAATTTGATAAAAACACTTCGATTAGTCTCGTTTTACATTTCATGGTCACTCACACAAGCAATTTTAATTGCAGGTATTGCGGCTGTAATAGAAAACAACATTCATAATTTGACACATCTCCGCAATGAGAATGAGGCTGATAGTCAAGTGTGTAAAATTTTTTATTTCCGTAACAATTAAGCTACCAACGTGCTACAGAAAGGTGTTGTTCAGGAAAAACTTTTTTGGTAATTTTTGTAGAAATAACGTGCGAGTTGTTTATAAAAATAAACAGGCAGCATTAGAAGCAGCGAGAAGATGTATAATTAAGCTTTTCTAAGGGCTTACATCCTCCCATTGACAGATTTTCGAGGATTGTTGAATGATTCAAGATTAAAATCATTATGCGATGTGATCAAATTTCTAGTTAAGAACCAAACACCAGCGAGGGAGGATCCCCAAAATTGCTTCATCATCGTCCTACCCTTACTTTCCCCATAGATTGCCGCTTTGCTATCATTGATCTGATACTAGTTTTCATCTCGTTGCACAACAAGTAATCTTCATTCAAACCTAAGAAACTTTCTTATCTTCTATATTATATTGTCTTATTCATATATTTATGTGGTTACAACACCGTAACCGTAATGTGGTTGGTTCCTTATTTTCCGGATGCACGATTTGTATAAATCTCGTAATATGGTTTGATCATGTATCCAGTTCAAATTTTAACAATTGTCACTCAGCTAATATTCAGATGGTAAAAAATTAACTCTTAACTACATACTCATTCAGAAAATAATCGCTGAAGGTATTGCGTATGCAGAAAAAATTGTAAAATGTTTGTGTACTGACATCGATGATGATATTGATGATGTAGTCGTCCTTCAACATCTCTGAAATCCCACTAATCGCCCCACTCACAAGGATGCAGCAGATCCGCACTGTGCAACTATTTTTCATGTTACCATCTTAATTTTTGACAATGGGAAAATTCAATACCTAACAGTAAAATATTTCCAAGTTCCAAGTCCATTAACCATTTGCAACACTAAATGGTGTCACATTTATTGTGTTTTTTGTAATCTTCTAATTGACGATAAATATAATTTTATTGCTGTTGTTCTGATGAAGGTTGTTTGTGGCAAAGCATCACTCAAAGTCTGGGTTTCAAAAGAGTTGTTATTAGAAATCGTGGAAATGGAAACCAACTTTTCTAGTGACACTTCAGATTGGAACCAACAAACTTTGTTTTCTTATTCGTAAGTTATGCTTGTTCTTTTTTTTCTTCCAGCATCTGCACTTGCAGACGTATCATCAATGTCGTCAAAGTACAAAGAGATGTACTTTATAACCATAGATGTCTTGTATTCATTAGATCCTTAAATAGAATTTGCCGAAGAACGAAAAAAGCTGCTGGAGATTGGAGTTATTTTGCCGGCGCGATCACAAAAAGTTTCATTAACAAATTCCTGGCTGACAATAGCTGTCTCAAGTTTTAATTTAAAAGGCAACAAGTAAACGCAATTATTAGCCAAAGGTGGTCAAGTGTTTCAATAAATTTGTGCAATTTATTTGCATGATACTGCTTTCACTGCACCAAAAAATTATTATTTTATGGCTTTTCGAGAGAAGTGTTATTACTTATCAGCTTTATGCTCCAATTGATTGTAAAAATTGCAATCGACGTTTTGTTGCCAACAATTCCCTTATTTAGATCCAGGTCTAATCAGAATCGGAAAGTTTTTAAATTGTTGGAAAATTATTTGAGAGTTTTATTTTTTGCGCTAAAAAACTACCGTGGTCGTTCTACGAAAAAACGGGGAATGGTGTCCGTTTTCATCGGTTATTATGGGGAACTTGACCAGGAGCTGTCGATATCCGGGCCGTAATTCTGCCGGTAAATCACGTAAACTCCGGCGATGTCCTATTCTGGCCGTCGCCGAACTTTTTTACAACCCCACCAACTTTGTTTAAGTCCCTGATAGCGTTCTCATCTCTTCGCGAAAAAAATTTTGCGAAACTTGCCCAATAAAAGTTAGCAAAGTGCGAAAACCTAGACCGCGCATCTAATAACTCGCGATAATCGCCTCATCACTCAAACCGACACACAACAATATAAAAGATGAACCAACATACCGATAAATCAGGAACCGGAGGCTCCGGGACGGATCGCACCTTGTCACAGGAAGTTCACCAACAAACTCCGCCGCGACGGAGCGCACCCGGAAACGCAACTCACTGCACAGTTCGAAACACACGGAGACGGCGTCCACGAGAGACTGAAACGCGCCTATACCGGAGCACGGAGCACCACGGCACTTTCTAATCGCACCCGCCCAGAACTCGCGCATTGCAGCGTTCCTCATGCGCGCCGTACTTTTAAACGGTTTCGTAGTGTTATGGTGAGGACAAATGGGCAAAAGTTAGAAAAATTACGATAACGCATAGATAAGGGTCTCTTCTGGCATAAGAGTAGCAATGCCGATAGTTTTAGCCTAAACTTGAGGTGTCAAAATTTTGAAACCACCATATTTAACTCGATGACGCAGAACGCAAAATTATGTTTTATTACAACATTTTGGGGGTAGTTTTGAGTGAAGAAACTGCGAACTGCGGTCTAATATTATAGAGGTTGGTACAATGGGATTTTTGGTCGTTATTAAGCGCGTTTGGGGCTATTGTTGGATCGGTTTTGAAAGATCTCTTAATTATTGGGTTAATTTGGGCGCGCCACTTATCGAACGCCCCTCGACGCTCTCGAATCATCTCACCGGTTGAGTAGTCGGCAGTCCGTTATTGTTTTGTTGTGATGTAATTTTATTACACTTATCATCGGTGTAATTGAGTGAGTTATGAAAGTTTCTATCTGATTTAGGCTAGTTATTGTACGAATTAGGCACGCACTTCTCCCATTTCAAATAACTTATTAAATGCTGCTCCGCACTCTGCCTCGGGATTCTCTCATGAATATCGTGCCGTTTCCTTCCCGTGCTTCCTGCACGTTACCGGCAGTCCTCCTGTTCCGCAGGAATTATGCCAAATAATTAGGTCCTTCTGTAATGAGATACCACATTCTCCCAGCCGCGTCTCTGCTTATTTTCGCCGTCTTTTCATCTCGTGTACCTACGGACCATCCGAATCTTCCTTAATTTGGACCGTCATACGTCCGTGTTAGGAGTTGCTTTACGTGTGCCAGAAGGAAGCAACGACTGTAATTAGGAAAAATGCTCGGACGAAAATTAAAAAAACAAAAGTCATTGCTAACTGCAAGGGAAAAAAATTATTAGTGAAAAGCAAAAAAAAAAATATCGATTGTGGCCATGACAAACTACTTTTTGCTGCTGAAAAGCTTCTGTGCCAAAGTGACTCGTCGTTTGACAGAAAAAATCTAGAAAAGCAAAATTTGGGTCTCTTGAAGAAATGTCAGATACAGAAGAGTAGTTGTCTTTAATATGTTTATGAAGCTTCGAGTTTGAGCTCAAACATGCTTCATCAAATGAAGTTTTTCCCTGTTAGTTCCAATGGGCAAGCTCAACATCGCGTTCCAAGTCTGCTATTTTAGCTCATGCTAAATGTGCAGGTTTAAATTAGACACAAAATGTAGGAATTATGTATGAAGGTAATTTGTGGCGCGGAAACGTGCATTGTTACCAAGCATGACTGCAGATTGCGGATGTTACCACTCATTATTATATAAATATTATCTCAAGAAACGTCTTAATTGATGCGGAATTATCCAAGTCCGAAGCCAAATCGACAAAGACAACCACACGTGAAACAAGGACAAGTTCCAGCGATGATTCCATTAATCCATTAAAAGATATACCATCATTGTTTTCCCACGCGTTTAATTAATTTGGTCGTCGACATTTTCGATAATCGCTCGTAAATTTGTAGTTATTCCGCCTCTGGTGAGTTCGATGGTGTCTTCTTGTGAATGGGCAAGTAGAAAGTAAAACGACGCCACTTTCTGAGCTCAAGACTTGAGCCATAGTTATTCCAGTTACTTGCGGATTACTCAAGTGGAGACCCTTTCAAATTGAAATAATATCCTCCATGCGAAGCTTCATTTCGCAACTTTATGTCCGCATAGGGGGTCAACGGCAAAGACCGTCATAAAACGAGACAGTTCCTCCTAGTTACGAAAGTCGTAAATCAGAATTTTCGTGGATTTTCGCGATAACTGCGACTGTTTTATTATAGTCGGCAACAATAATTGTTGTTGATGTTGTGTTTTTAATGAAGTCACTAACGAGTTGTGTTTCGCCCTATTCGTCTGATACTTTCTAACTTCATTAAAACATTTAACCGGTGACCTTCGAAGAGTGAATTCAAACAGTAACCCGAGGCAATCAACAGTCTGTTACGTTCTCGACTCCTACATTCCTCCTTGTGACTGATATTCCGAGGAACGCAATCAAACGGTCGTATTTACATGGAATCGGGAAAAAATCGTTCGGTACAGTTATGAAACGTTAATTATTGTGCAGCCGTGGTCGGGAAAAAATTTACATGGGCGCTCTATGTTGGTGCTTATTAAGAATTCCCCTCGGGTGTTTCATTAATAATAATTGTATTTACCTTGATACCGCCGTTTCCGTTTACCGCGTCAATTGAGTATTCTGTAAATCTGCACTCGCTACATTATTCATCGTTTTTATTTAAATCGCGCCAGGAGATCCAGGCAATGTGTAACCGCCACACGTGAATTCGTCTCACGTTATAATTCTTCAGATTACCGAAGACCTTACGCAACGACAATGCGATTGTTAGCGAGTCGCGTAAACAAAATGCCGAACCTCTTGGAAATTAGTTGGTTCAAGCCAATATTTGCTGGATGTAATTCAACATTCACGGCACCTGAATAATTGAAGAAGCAAATAGCTGGATGGCGGACCCACTGAAGACGCTATTTTCGTCGAAAAATTCATCCGGCAAATCAGAGCTAGGATAGTGTTGGCCGTTAACTTTGTGTGTGAGTGCCGTTGCGTTAGACAACTTAATTAAATTGCTGCCTCCCCGCAAAAACCCTTTGTTTTACGAGGGAATTAAAGAGAAAGGATTAACCGCACCCGTTTACATAACTTGATCGTTTCGAATGAAACGGTATGCGAGCCGCATTCATCCTTCTTCGCTGTCATCGTGCGCTATCGTCCGGAGACTTATCGCCAATTCTCCTCCAATGGAAGTTCCGGTAAAAATTTCGACTTGCTAGGTGAAGGTGCGGCCGATTGGATCGCCACCGATTATGTAAATTAATTGCGCTTAACACAATAACGTGACATTGAAAACGAAGATCAAGGTTGAATTTTGAGTATTGACCAAGACTTCTGGGAATCTTACTCGCGGAAAGTGATGTCCATCAATGTTGGCATGTGTGTTGTTTAAGACGAAAAAAGTAATGGTTTCGGCGGTACAGTTGAAGAAATACGGCTGACCTTTTTGCAATTAATGGGTTTCTAATTAACGTTGAGTCACTTTAGATAATTGATCTTTCGCAACTTTGTTCAACGCTTTTTAAAATCAAAATTTGGTTGCTATAGTTCTTGTTTTTTTTGCCACTTCCATTTTTTGTTTCTCAAGCTTTGGTTTGACCTTCTTTCGTCCTTCTTCGCTTGGACTTTTCTATCCTTCCTCCCTGTCAACCACATTTCTGTTAAATAGACAAAAGACATTTTATTAAAAAATTTAATATACAGGGTGATTTACGTAGCCCGTCCATTAGAAGTTTTTTAACTTCCAGTTGGATTAAAAATTTGAAACTTGGAAGGCAGTCATTATCAGTCATGCTCATTCTATCTAAAATATTTTGAGCTCTCTAGTTATACAGGGTATGCAAAAAATGGGTATCAACTTTCTTATTTTAAATGGAAACATACCATTTTTTCTACATGGTCTAATGGGTCTTCCAACTCTGAGTTTTTATAACATTTGTTATGTAAACTTATTTGACAATTTTTGACATTATGTTAATTTATGTGATAAAAAGGGTCGATGTGGTAGCTTACGAAAAAATTCGTATCTGGCAGACGGTTCAGAATTTATGAAACCTAATTTGTAAAGTGCTTAGTTCAAAGTCCACACTAACTTCTGATGTCTTAATGGTGGTTCCATCTTGTACCATATGGGCGCAGACAATTTTCAAATATCGCAACCAAAAATGGTCAAGAAGTCATTTTTTTCAAATAGCACCTACAGATTTTTTTTACACCATTCTATAGAAAATTGTATTTTGGGATGAGTTAATTAAGCATTCCCTATACCTAACTTCATCCCCTATCAAATTAAAAATTAAAATCCAAAAATTTCATCAATTTTGCACAAGATTTTTTGGTTTTTCAAGTATGCCTTGGAAACAAAAGACAATTGCAACAATTTAATTATGAAATAAATATCTTACTAATTTTATAAAACAACAACAACAAAAACTATCAAGAACCATCTTAACAAAATTCTAATGTAAATGTTCAATGTGAGCATCATTTTAATTACTACATTCTATCATTTTATATCATTGTGTAGCTCTTCTTATTTTGTTGGTGTCAAGACTGTCAAATGCTCTTATTATTCTCCCGCTTAATTTCTTTATGTTGCAAAGTGGTGAAGTATAAACTAAATCTTTTATTCGACCCCAAACATAAAAGTCTAATGAGGTAAGATCTGGAGATAATAAGAGCATTTGACAGTCTTGGTCCCAACGAAATTAAAAGAGGTACACAATCTGTTGAAAATAGATTAATAGAATGTATGTAGTAATCAAAATGGTGCTCACATTGAACACCTACATTAGAATTTTGTTAAGATGGTTCTTGGTAGTTTTTGTTGTTGTTTTTTTTATAAAATTAGTAACATATTCATTTCATAATTAAAATGTTGCAATTGTCTTTTGTTTCCATGGCATACTTGTAAAACTAAAAAAATCTCTTGGCAGGATTGATGGAATTTCTGGATTTTAATTTTTAATTTGATAGGGAATGAAGTTAGGTATAGGGTATGCTTAAGTGACTCATCCCAAAATACAATTTTCTATCGAATGATGTAAAAAAAATCTGTAAATGCTATTTGAAAAAAATGACTTTTTGACCATTTTTGGGTGCGATATTTGAAAATTGTCTGCGCCCATACGGTACAAAATGGAACTACCATTAAGATATCAAAAGTTAGTCTGGACTTCGAACTAAGTACTTTACAAATTGGTTTTCATAAATTCAAAACCGTCTGCCAGATACGAATTTTTTCGTAAGCTACCACATCGACCCTTTTTTTCACATAAATTAACATAATGTCAAAAATTGTCAAATAAGTTTACATAACAAATGTTATAAAAACTCAGAGTTGGAAGACCAATTAGACCATGTAGAAAAAATGATACGTTTCTATTTAAAATAAGAAAGTAGATACCGACTTTTCGCACACCCTGTATAGCTAGAGAGCTCAAAATATTTTAGATAGAATGAGCATGACTGATAATGACTGCCTTCCAAGAATCAAATTTCTAATCTAACTGAAAGTTAAAAAACTTCTAATGGACGGGCTACGTGAATCACCCTGTATACTTACACGTTGTGTTCCACGACTTCTTCATTTCACTCAATCTTATTGGGCATTACTGTCCTAAAGCTGACATTCAACTCTTTTTTTCTCTTAAAGGTATTCTCAACATCACAAACAAAATGTTGGAAGTAAAAAAGATCGAAGAAGATAGAAACAATCAATTCGTTTTTTGTTTTTTTTTTGTTTAATAATATTTAAGGCAATTCTCCCACAAGGAGAATTTCCTCTAAGATACTAGCAATTGTTTCTGTAACAAAGCGATGATTGTTACCCAGATACCAAAAAAAAAAACAAAGGAGCTTTAGTAATTTCTTCTTCCCCAAATTTTAGAGGTGCACCAGAGATGATGGACATATTATTTGCATTTACCTATATTATATTTTAATGATTATATTTAAGGCCGAAACCGCAGCCACTGAACTGAAAGTCAGCCTACTTTCTTCATTTAGTTGATAATGAAGATTGGCTGGTGTGCAATTATCCGGATTAAGCTCGGCGTCTCTTTGGAAATATTGTGTTGACAGGAATTAACTATGCGCCTGACAGCGCGTGAGAAACGAAGGTACTCATCAAACCGCCAAAGGCTCGGAAACGTTTTAGATTCACTTCCTTAGAAGCTTCGTTGCGTGTCTGTCATTCGATTGATTTTTTAATTTGTTGAAAAACTTGTGGCGTTACGTGCACGACTTTGGACAACAGCCACCAAGTTCTCCGGATGTCTGCAGGAGAGCGTCGAAAGTGCTCCTCGTGAGTTAAATGCCAGATAATTTTCTAATGACGAATTGGTCCTCTTCTTGCATCTGTTTCTGTTCAGGGCGATTTCTTTTTGTAAAAGCGAACGATTGTGTATTAATTTTTTCAAATTGGCACTTTAATTAGCCGCGAACAACACGCTTTAATGAGGCTGGACATTAGCGTCGTCTACGTGATATTAATATTGACAGGTTTCTTACAAATTTGAAAGTTGCAAGTTGTGGTCCTAATAAGGTCGCGGCACTAACGATGCGTTCCATCTGTTCTAAACCTTAAACTCTTGCACTCGGAAATCCAACAACAAGTGGGTGTTTAGATGGGGAAACAGTCAATTATTCGTTTCCAGTGTCATGTAAATCGTTTGTCTCACCTTGCCTGTCTGATTACGACAGTAAATAGGTTTCGCCTGTGCCTGTCGACTGATTCCGTTCGTTGACGCTGTTTTCACTCCTAAAACAAGATTCAGGGACTGTCACAGCTTCACGTACTCATAAATGATGCATGTCCTGAGGCTTGCTCCCAACACTTATTCCTGCCTTAAAAGGCAATGATAGCTCACTTCGGATTTTTGTTAAAGCGACCAAATCGCCACTTTCCCTTCGAGTTTTGGTCTATTTAAATTGGCGTCTAATGCAATAGTTTGTTGGGGGTTCTGGCTTGGCACCTCCGTGCCAATTTCGCTCGCATCCGGTCGCCTGCCGGAATCGCAAATTCACAAGTTTGGCGCGGAGCTCCTAACGGTCCATCGAATGCAACTTATGCGACGTTGATTGGAATTTATTGGCTTCCGGGCTCGTATTTCGCGGGCGAATCGACTGCACAACCAATCGGACAACAATGTGCAGCTTTTTTTAGCCGATAAGCCGTAAATTTACATTTAGAGCTGATTTCTTGATAAAGGGTGGCCCGGATCGAGAGTACCTAAATTGAAAGAAAACTGGAGCATCGAGGGCGGAACGGCGACCTTAAAACCATTGATTCTGGCACGATTATCATCAGTTTGGCGTGTTTTCCGCGAAATGTACAATCGCGAATTTATCATTGCCATAATTCTGCTGGACCAGTTTCCTCGCTCCCTTTTCCTCTGTGTTTGTTCGAGTTTTAAATTTAAGATGATAAGTCCGGGGGTCCGAAAAAAAAAACGACGAGACGTCGTAAAAACGTAACTTTATGAGGATGTTAAAGAAGGTACGGTCTATATCACTGCCTCTATGAGAATTTACAGCCAGTTTAGTTCCTGCTGGCATTACTTTATCTCCGAAATAATATTTGTTTCAAATTTCGTCGTAAAGCTCGCCATAAACTAGATTCTGCCGGCCGTGATGATGTGTTTGAGCACCTGGTAATAAACTGCAACACTTTCAAAGTTTTCCGGTTGTAGGAAAATTAGTAGGGAACAAGTTTAAGGTGATCGGAGAAAGGCGAGACGCAGGTCGACAATTACAAATGAAAGGTTAAAAAAGCCTTTTGTTGGTGTTTGCCAGACGTGAAACTTGAAGAAATCTTAAGAGCTTTCTCCCGCAATTTCTGCGTAATGGCTTAAAAGCGAATTTGGCGCTGTCTAATCAACTACTTAAAATATCATTAAATAGTGTAATCGTAAAACGAAATTTTTTGCATTATCCGGGAAAAGAAATGGAACTGTGGCGCAATAGTGCAATAATTATTATAGCTGTGTGATAAAAGCTTTATAGGCGGTCGTATTGAAATTCGATAAATTACTAACGATTTTGGGGAAACTCCACTGATCCGAAACTGAATATGTAATTCGAAAGCAATTTAAGCCGATGAAAATTGTAAATTTTCACGCATAAATCTTCGCCGCTCACAACGTAACTATGGTAGATAGGTCAAGCAATAACTCATAAAGCTTTCGGTAAAAGTGGCATTTTCGGAACAACTTCCGAAAGTGTTTGTCACGTCAATTTTCAGCATTTGCAATTGCCAAGAGTTGTTTCTATCTAACAAACTATCCCTAACACCACCATCGCCCAAGAGAATTTTAAGAGAGGGTCACCTAGAAAAAACTCTAGAGCCAACTTCAAATCTTTCCAGACCAACTGTTGTTTTTTTTTTCTTGTAATCTTATCGTTATTTAGCACTTTGGTAAGCGTGGAGATGGAAAGCGTCTTCGAGGGCGGTTTCGAAAATCCATTGCGATGCGATCGTGTGTTGCTGTAAGTATGGATTGCGCTTCCGTTGCGGATCTGATCTGAGGCCGTTGATTAACAAGGTGAAAGCTTTCAGTATTTGCCTTTATGCCTGCGAAGCGTTTACAAATTAGCCCCATCGTTTGATTCCTGCTGATTTACGAGTCCGCCGGGTGCGTGCGGAGAGATATTCTGAAGAGGGCGAGATCGGTCCAAATTCAATTATGCAGCAATTTGTTTGGATGGTACGAGCTGCAAAGGAGCCCGTGCAGGAGTGTTTGTTTCTTTTTATTTATCAAAGTTCGGGGATCGAGCAAAGTGCGGCGCTTCGGGCGTGTGACCACGCAGCAGGAAGGCATATAAAAATCCAGCTGCGTTCAATGGTGCTCTATCAGTGGCGGTTTGTATGTAAGAGCTGCGGAGCTGCAGAACACATACCGAAATGATCAAAAAAATAAAAATTGATATTTGAACCATAAAAGGTTTAGCATCTTTGTGCATAATTAGAACGGTAGAGGAGAACGGACTTGTAAATTAATATACTGCAACTTATATTGGCCCCGTTACTATAATACTACCATCAATAGCTCTCGATTACTGCAAACTTTAGTTGCCTCGAATGTGTTCACAGCGAGCAATTTCGGCTAAGAAGTGATTTCATTGGTTGGCCGCTCACGTGGTGCTTATGGCACTATAACACAAATTTGTGGCTGCAACAGAAGCAGCGCAATCATTACAAAGCTTGGGTACTTTATTACCAAAACAAATCGAACCTAAACAACCATGACTCTTGAAGAACTAATGCATTCCATCCAACTTCTAATTTCATCTCACGTGTCGTGTGGCTATAACAATATATAGTTTTTGCTAGAAAATAAATTTTCGCGTTTGTACGCGAAAGACAAAATAAATGTTAAAGCATTTGGAAAACCCACTCCTGATTTACAAATAAAAGTGGCAGCTTCTAGTCGACGGAAGGGTTATAATCGACAATTTAATAACTTCCACCGTGAGTCAAATTATACCAGAAATATATAGTAAGTTTTAATTATAAATTCTCAAGTCTTTCCATAAACTACCATGCAGAACACACTAAACTGCAGCTTACGCGCCGCCACTGTGCTCTATATTTCTTAGTTATATCTCGTTGGGTGTCTGGCTATCACATTCTTTCCCCATTTGCTCCCCGTCCTTGGAGTATATTTCATTGTTCCTCCCCCTTTCGTTTTGCTATCTCTCCAGATATTTAGTTATATTTTGGTTTTATGTTCACTTTGAAACTCGAGGTATTCGTTTATATGCAGATATAAGTATTCTCATTCGAGCGTACCCACTCTTGCCGGGAATCATCAAAATATTTTCAGCCGCGTTATTAACATTCCTCGAGGAATTGTTTCTGGGAAATATTGAAATTATTTCGTCGGCATATCATCATAATCAAAAGCGCTTTTCATTTAAAAATCCAATACGCATAAGAATTCTCAAGTTCTACCTTGCCACTCGCGAATAACAATCTAAACGTGCCGATGAAGGGGGCAAAGAACAACCAATTTCGACGGCGGACTCGCTCAACTTTGAATTAATATCGAAATGTAACATTAAAGAGCCATTGACAGGTTCGGTCGTTTTCTGGGCGTGCAGGCGGCAAAACATGATGGAAACTCCGGCAGCTGCAACAAATCTGTTCTCGCTTTCCGGGCGATTCCGGTGACATAACCCGCGTAACAAAACACAGACTCAACTTTTTACAACCCCCAGACGCCTTCTCGCACCCAACGATTTTCTTTCCGCCATCTGCACAACTCGTGCCTCCCAACAAACACCAGATCGAGATGCTCCTCTAAAATTACGATTTAATTAGCAAATTTCGGTCGGTAAGAACTCCTTCCCGGGAGACGAGTTGCTGCTCTTCGGGACATATAACTTATAGCGCGGCGGCGGTTCAAGATTTCTTGATAGCTGAAATTGGGTTACGGAGTTCGTTATTGGAGTGCCTTTCGGGTCGTCATAATTTATCTCCATACTGCCAAGAACGGGTTGGCGTTATTTCGAGATCCGATTGCTACATTTCTTTCGGATCAAGCCGGCGGGCCGGAAACGGAAATCGATGGAACGACGGCCAAAAAGGTGTTTAAGGATGATTTAGAGGCGAGGCACAGATGCTAAACTAGATGATAATCTAATTTGGCGCTTTAGGACAGAACTCGACCCACATCTGGGGGCATTAAAATTGTCTCAACTTAATTTCACGAAATAATTGGCCATTCGCCGCATAGCCGAGTCGGGAAATTTATAATTATCTGACCACCTCCAGGAATTTTGCTTAAAAAAACATTCCTGCCAAATGGAAGCTTTGAGCGACTCATGGGATGTGCGGAAAGGAGGCCGAGGTTCTCTCGCGGATGAAAGAAGTTTCTTACCAAATGTGAAATCAATTTCCGAGCAAAGAAAAAGGTGGAATAATTTCAGTTGCAGCTTTAAATGACCGTTAAGAAAGAAACTTAGTTAAATACAGCATTTACCATACTAAAGAAGGTAGTAAATATTTTGACAGAAATGTTCGTGAAATAAAAATAAAAGAAGTAAATTAAAAAAGGGTCGTATTTAACAGTCTACCAAATTTACCCAATATTTTCATACAAAAAAATACTTTTATTTCCCAAAAATACTAAATGCTCACCAAAATTAAGAAAATACATAATCTTAAAGCGACAAACAAATATTGACATAATGCTGGCTTCTTAAATATTTTGTTCGCTAAAATAACTTTTGTTGACCATAAATACTAAATGTTCACCAAATTTTATTCCGCATTTAATTCTAACATAATACCCAGATATTTAATTTTCGACAGTGTCTTATATTATTTAGCAGTTAAAAATACTATTTGTTGATCAAAAATACACAAGCAATAAAATGTTGTGCAAATGGTAAATAATTTTATGCAAAATTATAGATGTAGATGTGCTAGGGCAAGGAAAATAAGAGCAAAAATAAAAGTGGTTTGCACAAAAAAAAAATATTGATTTTTGTAATATATAAATGCTTTGCTGTAATTTGCTTGCATTATGTAAAACGTAAAACTTCTTTTAGTGGTAACTTCTAATCGTGCTTTTAAAAAAAATTGCAGGGCCCTGAACTGACCTTGTACAAAACTGTTTTCTCGTGCCTCTTGTCTGAAAGCGCAAGCGGCAAGGAGAGATGCGCGAGCATATTTTATTTTTGGAGTAATAGAATAATTATTTGACGCACAAATAGTTTTTTTGAGAAACACTAAATATAAATGGATAGCGCGAATATTTATTATGTACAGCACGGACGCCTAACTTAAGCGTTCTAAATTTGGTGAACATTTAGTAAAATTGATAGACATATTATATTTGTTCCCATTAAAAAACAGGGTGCTTTTTCTACATTTGCAATATTTGGGTGGTTATATTTTTTAATTTTGCTTTTCATCAATAAACTCTATGGCGATAGTGGTAGTTGTCCAATAACGTTAGCAAGAAGCGAATGAGCAGGATGATATCAGGCTAATTGCAATCTGCTCCAAAAGCCACTTTGAGCTGAAATTACTGCGAGAATTGCAATATTCATCGCAGAATCTAACAGTAAGGCTGCGATTTTGTCGAGGAATTCCAGCAACGCTCATTAATCGCTTTCATTTCGATATCTAGCCGTTCTTTCAGATTAAGCAAAGTTCTTGGGGCCGGACCTACAGGATTTCGCTCTTTGCTTACCTCCATAAAGTTGCAGTTAAAACCCAATCTCGCCTTGTTAATGTTTTTTGTGTAATTCGATGGCATTAGCGGAGAGTGCTGATACCTATTGAAATGGTATTTGTTCTAAAACCATCGGCCCTGTTGAATAGTTTTGCAAGTTTCCTAAGCTAACAGGAACTTGGCCGGGCCTGAATTCGGGCGTCGTTAATTAGCCATCGACCCGGCTTTTTTTGATAACCCGATGCCCAGTGGCTTCCGCTTCGAATTATTGATTCGTTATGTAAACAGGAGAGTTCCTGTCCTAAACTAGCATCTGGTCACAATTTTTCGGGTCAGCGCTAAATTTCGTCGGAAAATTTAACGTCGGCCCCGTGTTTACTGGCGCGACACACCTTTTAACTTAACACTATCGGACGGGATCCCCGTTTTTATAACCGTAATAAGCCCGCTTTCGAGATAACACGTCAGAAAGTCGCAAACAATCCGGGAGGCCGATGGAGTTCAGTGTCTCTTCGGCACTTCGACTGTTGTTATCTGATGCAATTTCAATCTGGTTTCGGCTGCAGTGCCGGATTAGCCGGGGGTGGAAAACTACTTCGACCTCGCAGATGCGAGATACGGAATGTGAGCGATCTTCCGGTCGCTGGATCGGAAAATAAATGAACTTACAAAAGCTTAAGCTGTTTTATTCTACGGGTTTGCTTCCGCCAAAGCTAGACACACGCGAAAGTGGCCCTCGCATTGTTTATTCAGTTGCAAGACGCCATTTATAATGAATCTGCTACAATTGAGCCGCCAACTGGAAACAACGTGACGTTTTTCTATTCGGTCGCCCCCAAAGCGCTGTCGACAAAAAAACAACGTGTTAGTTAACCGCGCGCGCAATATAATTACGTTTCCGTCATTCACCGCCGATTTGTTCGGGATAAAAGCGAATATTGTGGCGTTTGTGGAGCCACTGAAATAATGGAAGAATAAGAGAGCAAAACGCAAAAATGCAAGTCACTTGAGAAATGAAAAGGAATCGAGCATCTAGAAACAACCGTCTGGGGAGGGGGAGAGCTACAAAGCGATTTGATCTCTTTCTCTCCGGTCAAACGCTTTGATACAGAAATTGACTCCGGACTTTTCCGCTTTGCTCCGAAACAACTTCGCACGCAGATGCTCGCCGGAAATCAGCCAAATCGACAAGAAAATGTATTTGCAAGTACGATATGAGCGGAAAATGACTATTTTTGAAGAAGAATCTCGATTTGATTCTCACCTGGCTCCTCCGCCATTAGTCGACTTAAAATTGTTTCAGTTTCTTAGGGAAGCGGCTGATGAAGACAAGGGATTTAAACTTTACGTTATTTTTAAATATTTGAGCAATTTTCTATTTATTATCCAGCTACAATTGAAAACTATAAAGTTTGAACCAGCTATCACACTAACAGTTTCTAGCAGTCTGGAAAGGGTCTCTTTAAAAAAAATACCAATTTTTTTAATTTTGTTTGTTAAATTTTCACCTGGCTCCTCCACCATTTGTAACCTTTTTCAAAATTCCTTACAAAATTTTCTTGAAACAGCAAAATAACCAAAACTCAAGTGTTTTTCAAACTCTTACATATAAATTATGAAACAAAATTTTAACTCATTAACTTTTGTAGTTTCATTAACTTTCTCTTGTCTCTAAATTTTATGGAACGGTCGGTGGTATTTTTGTTACAAAATCTGGTGCTTTATACCAAATGTAACACAATAATTTTTAATGTCCCTTGATGTTATTCTCGGAGATTTCATTCAATTCGCACGTATATTTTCGAGTTCAAGTCGACTCTTGTAACTGAGTTGCATACTAAGTCGGCAGCCTTCCTTGACATCACACTTGCTACAAGAGAACGTGACTGTCCGCTCAGGTGCGCCCTAGGATGGATTCGGGCTTTAATTAAATTTCGTCATCTTATCTCAACAATAAACCAACAACAGTTCGCAATGAAAACGACAAGATCGCCGCCGGTACGTTCAGTGATAATAAAAAGATTTAATCCCAATTAGAATAAATGTCACAATCCGATTTGCATCCCCAAGTCGCCTTTAAAAATTGTCAAGATGAGCCGGGCACTTAATAATAATTAAAGCGAAAAACTCGCCTTGAAAATGAAAATGCAAATCGCCGCCTTCTAGATGAATTAAAATCGAGTTTTCACGAAACTTTGTTATATCCGTTCGCTTTCGCGAATTTTTTCCCTCATCTTTAATTATTAAGCAACAATGGAGCAGCGACTTTAATCGCGGTAATGTACAGGGTGAGTATCAGCTCTCAACTTATGGGGCGCTTGAGTTTTCGCAGATAGCGCCCGAGTGCAAAACAAACATATTAACTCGAGGTCCGTTAGGATCTCTTCAAATTCAATTAATTAAAAGACGCTCTCGTAATCGATAAATTACATTACAACAAATTGAGCCGCTCGGGGGTTACGTAACAAGAAATTCGCAAATTATTCATAAAGCGTCCAGATGCGATACCGTGTTAACACGCGCCACCCCTCCGGTTAATTATTAAACAACACAAAAGAAGCGCGCAATTGAATGAAATATCGAGCAGGTGATAGCGGAACAAAGAAATTGGCATGGACGACAACAATATTGCAAAAATGATAAATTGTACGTGATAGAAGCGACAACGTAAATTATTGCAACGTGCAGTTCCCGGAGGATTCAAAATAGTTGCGCTTCTGGAAGTTTTCGTCGTCACTCCTGGAAATTGGGGAAAGGAAAAAAACTCGACTCGGACAGATAATGTGGCAAAGACATTAGTTTCAGCAGTTTAATAACGACAAATAAAGGAGAAGTCATAAAGGAATAACGGACGTGGAAGGTCAATATTAAGGCCAATGTGTCTGCACAATTTCATGTTTGGACCAATTTGGAAGACAGAACAGAAGGAGGGTGGTCGAGTGGAAACCTGGAATGAAAGTGATGAAACACGCGTCGGTATTGAATGGAAAGATAATTGTTCATAATTCAAGTGGCATGATACACCCACAATGCTGCAAAGCGAACGCATATCGAAGATCACAATCATCTCTCTGGTGGTGCTCCAAGTCACTGCACTATTATGTTCGATCAATGCAACGGTGTTAGAAGGGGAGATTTGCGGTGGTACTTATTTCTACCCCTTCAAAAGGGTCAAAGTAATTACATTTGGGATTTTGGTAAAACAATATTTTCTCGAGCAAATCCTCCGTTCCGTGGAACAATTGGAGCTCTAACAACAATAATAGCTCTAAGCAAAATGTCAATTATTAACGATGGAATCAATACATTTAGACGTAAAGATTGATAGATGTATCTAATTCTACAGACATTGAACGAAGCTGTCCTGAGAAGGTTTCTCGTATTGAAATTTGTTGATTTATCGTCTGTTGTCTGAAAACTAATGAAGCCATATATGTATAGTTGTAGGTAACACATGCGATGTAATTTAAGACCTTTTAGTAACGGTGAACAATTTTCAAAATTGCTGTAATCAATTCTGAGTTAACTAAGCGATGCTTTTGTAATATTATTATGAAGGAACTATTTGAATCAATTCACTAGAAACTTTAAAAGTTTTTTTTTTAATATTATTTATCGACTTATTTGTCACAATAATCTTTACGCTTCTTTTAGTTCTTGTGTCAAAATGTTTTTTCTCAAACTTTTTCCCAGAACTTTTAATTTTTTCTTTTTTCCCTACTAATTTGAAGTCCCAAATTTGAAACCGTTCAGAAAGAGCAACTAGCAGAAATCTTATTTCCGTGGACTTCTTGAACTTTTCGACACTCCACTTGTTTGATTGAGCTGCCGACTCTTCTTTAGCGTCTCTGCGTTTCAGTGGATGGTTACGACTAAAAATTGCCGTCCATAAGGAAGTTTGAGGACAAGTGCTTGTCATTTACATAATGAAATAAGGAAGTGGTCCTAAACGTAATAATTTATTCAGGGCATTAAGGGATTAGCGTCTAAGAAAACCCGACAGACGTGGAATGGGTATAATTAGTAGGCAATTACACCGCAGACGCTACTGGCGCTCTGACACGACGTCGGCGTCGATTCCGGCATCACCGGCGACCTATAGCCCTGCGGCCACGGCCGCAATTATCCCCCGAAATGATTGAACTAAACCGGAGCTATCAACGTAACACAATTCGCGCAACTCGATATCCGGTCTAGCCGATCACCGGGAATCGTCCTAGCCCCGACCGGAACTTCCGCTAAACAACGAATCGTAAAACTGATCAAGTCCGGGGGATTTACAGGACCTGTCAGAAATGGCCGGCGATCCGTTCGTTTGCAATAAAGGAGGAAGAGTCCCGAATGCCCGGTTTGCGCCGATGTAAAATGAGACGGCCGCTCATCAACTGGAACAACGAGTCGGTTTAGTGAGTCGTCTTGGAAAACAACGGGAATATCTGGAGGAAAATCGGTTGTTTATGGACGTGGCTCAACCGGAGTTTTAAATATAAATCAAGGTTTAGGTGAGATTGAAGGAACCATAGAATATAAAATTTATCAAAAGTCGGGAGATAAAATTTTATTGTCGTCGTATTTACGACTCGACCTACAAAAAAAAGTAATTTGAGCGCTGCTTTGTTTTTTAAAATAACCCACTGCTGAAAGTGATACGGGGCACTGCACTTCTTCGCCTGGTTAGTTGGAAACCAATTAATTTGGGTGCAGATGATTGTTTCGTCCGTGGTCGTCGGTGGTGGAAAAAACATCTCCGCACCCCTAAAGATATGTTAAGTGACTTATATTGGGGATTGGGGCCGAACGCTGCTGCTGATGCGGCCGAAATGTGAATAGTCGGGCTCTAAATTTCTGTCAAGTTTTCAGGCCGTCGCTGAATCGCAATAAAACGTAATTTTCCCCATTTGCTAATTCGGCTGGCGAGCAGATCGCATAAAAGATAACGAGATCGAATGGAAATGTGAGGAATTCTTTCGCCGTTTCAATAAACTACCCTTGATGTGGCGGAACGATCTCAATAGTGCTCCCCGACAATTACCCCTACCCTGCTGCGGAACAATTTTGCAGGACTGAAAGGCAACTGCGACAAATTTTAGTCGTCTTTGCGAGGAATTACCACAATCACCTGCAATTATTGCACGTGAACCGCCGACTCGGGCCAAATTCCACCCATTCGAGCCCGACAACGCTGAAAGCTGCAACGATAGGTAACTGCGTCCATTGTTCCGGGAATTACGAAAATGGAAATTTTATAACCAGCAAGTTGTCTTAGGTTGATACGTTTTGTGGAAAATGGCGTTGAATTGGCCAACAATTATTAGGGACCCTAATAGAAATTTTTGAAATTGGAGAAATCGCTATTAAATGTGAAG
Organism: Schizotus pectinicornis; assembly: GCA_951805265.1. Lineage (NCBI taxonomy): Eukaryota > Metazoa > Arthropoda > Insecta > Coleoptera > Pyrochroidae > Schizotus > Schizotus pectinicornis. Next base: position 21,185,378 of record OX638203.1, read on the forward strand.
ATGGGAAAAGTAGACGTAACCGTCTCGATTTTTTTTCTCAAGGTATTATGAATCAACGCAACGCGTTTACTCACGATCTACCGTCGATTAAGAAATAGTTCTGAATGATTCACGTACTATTGTAGTTGTTTGTTGGATGAACGTGCCAATTGTGCACCGAAATTCGAAAGGTTGAGTAATTAAGCTTGAAGAGTCACGAATTAAATAAAATGTTAGTGCCAAACTTGCTTCTTCAACTTTGCTGGGGCAAATCTCATTTCAAAAGACACCTAGTCCGTTATTTGAAATTTTGAACGTGACTCCAATAGAGGTGGCTGGTCGAATAGAAATTTAATTAAAATCGCAGATGAGAAGACGTTTTAAAAAATCTATGCAATCAACTCATTGACGTCCTCGCCAATTTCAAAAAAGCAACAGTTTAATTAAACCGTGTCAATTTAAATTTATAGTACATGCCAACATTCTACGGACATTCCTGGACGTCAGGACTTACCAACCTTGAAGCCAGGAATAGTTGAAAACCCCAGTTATGCCGAAAAGGGTTATACCTGAGACCAACTTTGCGATAGCGCCCTTTCAAGTTGCGCCATAATTTGGCAAACAACCGATTGGCGTTGCGCTTATCTGCGATGATTCAATAAATCGAAGCATAAAGGTACGTAATGGTCCGGCCATAGTGTGCAGGCAATGGGCTTGTCTAGCCGGGACAGAAGTCGTTAGCGGCCTGCAGCTCGTTGATATGAACTCAAGCGTACTGATAACAATTTATGTCTATTTGTTATTTGTCGAGTTCCATGTTTGCTCCCCTATTCTCCCCATAAACCTGCTGCATTTCCAGGATGAAATTCTATTTCCCGATACCCCTGCATGTGATGCAATCGGGTTATTTATTAGAAAACTCCGAGACGGGTTCTCCGGAATAAAAATGGCTTATTGTAGGAGACAAGACGAAGAGGTGCAGTTCGAGGCACAACGAACACCACGTTAAAGATTCGTTCAGTTTTCGGTTTTAACTACTAAGTTATCAAAATTATGGTTCTGTAATTAAATTCGGTTCGATGTTGGATAAGTTGGGAAATGTTTGGAAATTCAGTTATAGATTCGAGATACCGAGAACTGAAGGGTAGCTGGTAGAATTAACTACTAACATGGCGTGGAGAATTTGAATTCTGGCTGCATTACGAGGGCTAGAAGGGCTCTAGCCATCGATAGCTTGTCCCGGACTGCATTAACTCTACATAAATATGTAAACAATGTTATGGAAACGCTGGCGCTTAAAATTATAGAATTTACACTTGAATGGTGTAACCCGAGCGTAGACAAGCAAAATCTTGAAGCAATAGAATCTGGGGAAAATGTTCACTTTCCTTAAAGCGCATCAGTATTGATGTTGCTACCAAGAATTTATCGCAATGTTTGAACAATCTTCCGGTTTTGTTAGTTTCTCCAAGGTGCCCGGAGGCGATTTGTTACCTAGCGTAGGATTCGACTGTTATCAACTTAAATTTACACCACCAAAACCGACAGCTTCAACACTCATATATTCATTTTGACTCCGTCTTTATTCCCCAGAGCTATCGTTTTCCATTCTTGTGCTATGTTTTATGAGTGGCATAGTGGCGCAGCAAATGCGAAGACTTACAACCCGCGTCCTCTTGCCCTGGAGTCTGGAATGCAGCCGATAGACCTCGTCCAATTTCAACTGATCACTTTTGCTGAAGAAATAAGGTTTTTGTTATTTAATCGATTGGAAAAACAAGCACTTTTCCCTTTATGTCGTCGAATTAAATTTAACTTTATAGGTAACAACTGTAAAAATAGTTTCAAGTATTACCTTCTCTTTGTTACTTCCGGTTATTGTTATGTATATTAGCGAGACCTTGCTAAAAATATGCTCATACTTATTTCTTCTCTAACAAGAGACAATTTAAGGTCCTGCATCTAATTTGCTCGCTTTATTCCGGGTAATAGAGCTCGGTTAAGAAAATCGCCTCACAAGGACCTCGGAGGCTCCCATCGTTGCGGCTGCCGTTGATGACTGTTGATGGTGGCTGTCAAAATCCGGCGCGAAGCCCCAATAAACTGCACCTGCTGTTATATAAAGTTTTAAAGTTATAGTTATTGCCCAAAAATTTCAACCCTTTACCGTCAGTAATTTTTATTTACAACACCCAATATTAAAGTTTTACAAAATTCCCTTTTCCTCGCTTACAAATTGGAATCAATAGAAGCAACTATCGAGCACGATGGCGATCAATGATCCCTTAAGTCGATGTAAATCTCTTTGATTCCTCCCCTCTAGCTTCTTCGGCTGAGGGGCGGCGGCGGCGCGATTTGTGGGAATGCTGAAATTTGATTTTATGGAATAATATATTACAAACGGCGCACAATTAATCTTGCACTCCTTGCTTTTCCTTAACAGCTACCGCCGCCCCTTGGCCGCTAGCCCTTCCAACATCTCCGAGTATATCAATACAATTTATAACGCGATCCCAACAACAACACTGGAAGAGGGTTAGTATCGACCCAAAATTACGCAGCAATTTTTCAACTTCAAAAGAAAATATCGAGAGTAAATTAAACGGTCTTCTTCGGCGTCACCTCACCTCTAATTCCGACAGTTGGCGATTATCCCTTGCGGACATTCCTGCTTCGCAATCCCTCTGCGCTTCTTCGAAAGCCGACAGCGAAAAACCGACAACTGACCGGATGTGTGTCAGTGCGGTTTTTCAGCTTCAGTTTGTTTAGGCGGAAATGTCTGCGTGGCGAGGTAGATACGACCATTGACAAATTAATAACAGTTTTCGAGACTTACTACTGGTCTTTCGCTATTAAACATCACACTTTCAGTAATGAAAGAGACAAAGAGTTCAATTATCCAAAGCTATAAAATGTAATAGGGAAGAATTAATCTCGAGGAACGCGGCCATAACTTAGGATCAAGTTCATGCATTCGCCGGTTAGTTCCTATTACGAGACGCCGGCTCTCCCAGTCTCCCTGCACGCAGAAATGCCTACTAAATTAGAACGGAACCTATTAGCAGATTGTGTCAGATTACACTTTGAATTGCGAGCTTTTAAATTATTAAATAGCCCGTCGTAGGTTGTGGCACTGGATTCCTTAAATATCGTTGACAAAGGCTTTGCGGAAGGATTTTCGCGAGGGTTCCTCGAATTATTCTTGCACTTTAAGGGGTAATTATTCCGAATAAAGTTTCTTCCAAAAGAAGTTTTAAACTTTTATTTTCTGAAAATCGAACAGTTTTTAACAAACTGATCTACAACCACCCAATTTTGAACGGGAGCAAATATAATGTTACACCAAATTAAACCATACATCCCTTGCACTGTCCACCAGAAAATTTAATGAGCATCAAAAAATCTAAATGAAACCCAAATTATTATACATCAGAAAATGAGAACATCACCACTAAAATAACTATGTTGCGTATTGTTTTACCATTGCTTACATTTTAAATTCTATATGTCTATCAATTTTACTTAATGTTTACCAAATTTAGAACGCTCAAGTTACGCGTCCGTGCTGTACATAATAAATATTCGCGCTATCCATTTATATTTAGTGTTTCTCAAAAAAACTATTTGTGCGCCAAATAATTATTCTATGACTCCAAAAATAAGATATGCTCGCGCATCTCTCCTTGCCGCTTGCGCTTCCAGACAAGAGGCACGCGAAAAAAGCTTTGTACAAAGTCAGTTCAGGGCCCTGTAATTTTTTTTTAAAGCACGATTAGAAATTACCACTAAAAGAAGTTTTACGTTTTACATAATGCAAGCCAATTACAGCAAAGCATTTATATATTACGGAAATCAATATCTTTTTTTGTGCAAACCACTTTTATTTTTACTCTTATTTTCCTTGACCTAGCACATCTACATCTATAATTTTGCATAAAATGATTTACCATTTGCACAACATTATATTACTTATGTTTTTTGGATCAACAAATAGTATTTTTAACTGTTAAATAATATAAGACACTGTCGAAAATTAAATATCTGGGTATTATGTTAGAATTAAATGCGGAATAAAATTTGGTGAACATTTAGTATTTATGGTCAACAAAAGTTATTTTGGCGAACAAAATATATAAGAGGCCAGCATTATGTCAATATTTGTTTGACGCTTTAAGATTATGTATTTTCTTAATTTTGGTGAGCATTTAGTATTTTTAAGAAATGAAAGTATTTTTTTGTATGAAAATATTGGGTAAATTTGGTAGACTGTTAAATACGACTCATTTTGAACTGGCCTGCTGAAACTATGCACATAATATGAAATTATGTGTCTGGTCAAACTATACATTATATGAAACGAGGTTACGTCGCAATGGAAACGTAAAAAAGACTTGTTTGCCGCAAGTCCAATTATGACTAAGAGGAGTGATCAGTGTCCAGAACTTGGTAATGTTTCATTCGGTCCTCAGCTCCACAATCGCATTCCGATCGCCAAATTAACATACAAAACAGGCCTTGGTCTTCCGCATAGGTTCGCCAATAGGTAAGCTGCTATTGCAACGCCTTTATCTAATCAAATTGCGTGACATTCTCGGTGTTTAACCAGCGAGAACTAACATTTTTTACTCTTCCCATTCTTTTCGTCGAATTTTCGGCACGATTCACTGAATTCGACGGGATTAAATAAATTTTCCCCGTTTTTCACACATATCCACCGACATTACATCCGTAAAGCCATCGGACTAGAACGATTTTAGTATTTTTGCGTTACAACAATACGTCAGAAGTATCACGTTCAATTTGTGCAGATCCGATTAACTTTTTCCACCGTCGACTTTTTGGCCGGATTCCATCGCGTTCGCATAAAGCAGCACCAACATACCGAGTTTTCTCAGCAATAAAGTAGCAAACAATTATAAATAAATAAAGGGATTTATCGGAACCGGTGGACGTAACGAACGCGTTGCAGGATAATCGTGAGTACCTGTCTCATAGAAATTGCCAAATAAGTTATTACGAAGACGCAGTAACGTAAGAAAGGACGGTGCGATCTTGATCTCGGACCTAATTCATGTTTCTTTGTGCCTGCTCCTCTGCATTTAAATGTATGAGCTTCAGAGGCGTGTCGTTGATTTATCGTCGACGACGCAACAATTATTCTTGACACTATGCGACCACCAATTTCGCCAATTTAATTTATCGACGAAATTCGTGATGCTGTGTCCGTTTGATGCAATAAACGGAATTGCATTTGTGGCTGCTTTGATGCTCCTGTTATTAAAAGTCGTGATTAATGGAGTGTTGTAATTTGTCTTTGTTACTATAAATTGTCACGCCCAGTTCGCATTGAGGAACTTCGTTATTAATGGGGACCCAGCGAGATTTGGTGTATTTCGATGAAAGTTAATTGCATACAAGGCTTTTTACAAGTGACACTTAATTCTATCCTGGACCGGTATTGACACTTTGTAATTTATCACCACATCTTTGAGGTAAGGCCCAAACAACAACAATAAGGAGGCTAACGAAGAAGGTCAACCAAATCCTTAAACGGCCAATTTAAAATCTACTCTGAAATAACATTTCTAAATGCAACTTTTTAAATAAATATTTCGACAAAACTGACCTCTTGCAACCGAACAACATTCTTCAAATCATTAATTTAGAGATTGTAGGCAATATATTATACAGATTTGTATTATTGATTGCCTACCTTAAGGGGATAAAGAATATTTTAACAGCAATAAAAGCTTGTTTCATCTAAACGAAACGTCGTTGACAGTATTGTTAATTGAAATTGACAAAGTTCAACATAGATTTCCCTATTAATTGAAAATCATGAGCCTGCCACGTCAAATAATTGCCGCTCAAATATTCAATTTATTAAATTTATGATATGGTAGAAAATGAGGTTTCATAAATTATGTAGCTTGAATACCGATATCCCAGTAAAAGGTTGAATCGATTAAAGCCATAATTCCCGTTTTATTTACTATATATCTTTCAAATTTAGCTAATTTAGTAGCATTTTCAGAACCACCACAAAAGGGAAAAGTAGAAGTCAAATTATTGTAGAATTTGGGGTTTGACCATGTGATGATCAATATTACCTTCATCTCTAGTAGATGCCTACTAAACAAATGTAATATGGTTTATGCATAACATTCATGAGCTTTTTGCATTGATTGAGCTTCTGAGAGATTTTGACATGAATTATTAAATTTGTTCGAAGAACACAATGGAGTCATAACCAAAACTCTTCTCCCTTTGTTTTGTAATATTTATTAGCCGCCGTCTGCTCACGCCGAACTCCCAGCCCAGAATATGCGAAATTAAAAATAGTAACTTATGTAAGCGTAATGCGAAATTTATTCCCTTTTTCGCTTATTCCTTAATATTTTATAGCCTAGAAACGAGAAGAAAATGCTCGAAGTCAGACATGGCGCGGGCAAACAAGGCTTAAATTTATCACAAAAGACATATTATCTAAACAGCGCGCTCCCTGTAAGCAAAGAGTGTTCAACGATTCCAGAAATATACAAAACAGGTGGGCGCCGAGACTTGGGCGCATCGGTACGAAAAAAGGGGTCCGTCCAAATATTTGCTTGGAAAATAATTGTATTTGTACAAAGGAACCGTCCCTAGTGCTCCACTTCATGTCGTTAGTCACGATTTTCATTTACCTTAACGTCGTCCTCGTTTCCCTTTCATTAATATTAATGAAAAATGACGGCAACAATGGCATATGGACGTCCCCGCCAACACCTGAGACGGCAACAAAACCGGAATTGTCCCCGTGGTGACATTAATCCCGACATTTACGGGTTGTTGAAATGCCAACTTACATTACGTCCACCGGGGCGAAATGTAACGCAACTCTGTGCAGCCAACCCTGCAGAGAACAAATTTTGTAATTATCAACGTGGAGGGGGCGGCACCGATGCAGGAATCTCTCCCCCGTCGCATTATCTCTTTTATTGTATTACACGCACCTGCCGCGTTGAAATGGTTTTCAAGTCCCGTCGTCGAGCAACTTATTACGTACTAAAGGATAATTTCGTTGAATGCGCCACTTTTTAATTGAAAGAGAGGAAAATTTTTGCGGTTTCATAGGAAAATCGGCGTTTATTGAAGCGTCACCACGTGAAACTAATTGGCATATTGCGGCTGGCTAGAACTTTGTTCGTTTTCGACAGATTACGACAAATTGGGGTGGGAAATGGAAGAAACGCAATTCGGGATGTAACAGTGAAGGGTGGAACAATGAATGAATTATGTTGTTTCCGTAAGAGCAATTTTCTTGAATTATTTCTATTGTTGTGGCGGAGCTGCGCAAGGCGCTTACTTTGTAAAACTCAACTGGATGCGGAACTATTTGGCAATTACAGCAAAGTTTTGTTTTTCCCCGAATGTATTAGGGTTCTTTCAATTGTAACAATGACCCTTTCAGCACGGACCCGGCCGGGAAATTGTCTAACTAAACTTTAAAACACGTATTGCACGTGGCGCTAGCTCCTCGAGCGGCTTTTTACTTTTAGGACCAGAAAATTTGTCGTAAATGACGGTTCGATGTTTTAATAACAGAAATCAAAAGTTTGCGCACTAACAAACGGACCAACAACTTCCTTTTAAAACTCCCACTTCCCTTTTGTTGACATTGACGACAACAGTTGATGCCGAAACATGAGGCGGTGCGAAATGGCGGAGGCGCCGGGCGAATTCAGACTTTCTTGCTTTCAGACTACTCGCTGTTTCTTCATGTTTAAAAATAGTTTTGGGGATGCTTACGGTGGCAGGCAAGGGTGCAAGCAGAAAACTGCTATGACCTAAACCTCCCAACTAAAAAAATCAATTTTTCAAAATTGACCAAAGAACGGGTACTCTTCGATTATGATGGCGGGCTCTACTCCTGAATTTACCTCCGTGTACAATTTTGGAAGTTTTAAGTATGCAGATGGAGTTCGCCCCGTCTTTTTCAAGAAGTTGCAACGTGCTCCGACCTGCTAGCATTCAAATAATTCGGATAATCCCGCGGTAGGGTGTGCCTTTCGGGGGCGGCAACGAGCCGAAAATAGTTGAAATGTTGGCGAGCTTTCACCCGAGCAGGAATTAGCGTGTACGTGGCTGTAAACGTTGAGAGCTCGCTCACTTTTTCTCCTATTTAACGACTGCTTTTCTGAAGAATCGGGCTATTCGCTTTCCCGCGTTAAATCCCAGCAGGCCAATTTTCCCTTTGCCTTCCTGCCATCGGAAAATCCATAACCGGTAACTAACTCGCAGCCTCTCCCGTGATACATGGGCCAGTTGACACGTGAATGGAAACGGATAATGTGAGCGAAAATTGTTTTACTATGTTAAGGGGTTATCACGGCCCAAACACGATCACTCATTCATCATTCCCGGAGGGGACGAAATCGATTTCGTCTCCCCCGACTGAAAATAACCAAAAAAGGCCGGTGTAAGGAGAGTTTGCTTGAATTAATTGAGACCCGTTTGGTAATAATTAGCGTTGCAGACGAGGGTTGATTAACTCTCGTGGTGACGAACAACGGCGCAGGTTTTAATTTAAAACATTGTTGCTCAAAGCGCAAATTTGAGTTGGGTTAGGAGGAGTTTGCATTAATTTGTAAAATATCGCTCATTCTTGTAGTCGAAATGGGGCTGCAATAAAACTGGCATTAACCGGCGGGACTAGAGTACAGAGCACAAAACTGCCACATCACTGAAATGCGGTCCACTTTCCACTGTTGGTAAATAGCGTTGTTTGTGAACAACTCGACAAATGAAATATTTCAGTCATTTGCCATTTCATTAATTACTGGCGTATAGACGGAATGTAATGGAACATAACCGCTCGCTGAAACTACCTGCTCCAGCTCTCACGCAGCCTCTTTCAAACACGAAGCCTTGGCAGCGTCAACCAAAAAAAGAACTCGCAGAGTTATGCAGGCGACAGACAAAATTTAAAAAGCAAAAATTTCAGTTCCAAGCAGGAAATTTAAAAAGTTTTTGTTATAAGCGCGACCTCGGGCGCTTCCTCCAAAAATTAGAGTCTCACATTTTGGTCATCCATCAATAAATAGACTCGCCCCTATTTTCTGCCCATGCCATATTCATCACCTACTCTCCACTTTTCCCTGAAAGTTATTTGCACAAAAAATGCTGCGATTCCAGCAACTGTCCTCAAGCACTCAAATAAAGAGAGTCGATATTTTAGCGCTTCGAGTCGTCTAATTTTGGTGTTGCTCCTGCCTCAGCCGAAATCGTAACGGCACTGTTAATTTAAAGTCCAGCGACGCAACTAATTGTAGCGTTAATGAAAACTCGAATTTACTTAATTAATAATTAACAGACGCAGCTAATTAACCAAATTAACTTCCAAATACTGCGCAATATTTCGATCATCCTGAAAGCCTCCATCTCGCTTCCTTTCAGCTAGCTTCTCACACCGCAGAATGATTTGAGATAAAATTAAAACAAACATTCATCAAGTCTCTGCTTTAATTGGAGACGTGGCAATACCGAAAAAAACAACTTCCCGAAATGTTGACGATATCTTAGGATGCCGCCGTGTCGGCAAATATTCCACACCTTAGAACTTTCCATTTTCCCATCCGGAAAACTCGTCAGAGTTGTAGACGGGTCCGGAAATTATGTGTAAGAGGCAATTTGTTCCCGGCTAATTTTTGATCTGCTACTCGAAATTACAATACTAATAGATTTTACGGTAAATTATGCAGAAAGGCGCAGATGGAAGGTGCAGTCGTTCCGTTTTCGTTCAATCAACCTAAAATACTCTGTTGAACCGTCCTCGAAGATTATTGCAGGCGAGACTCAAGGCAAATTGGGCAGCCACTTCAATCCGAGTTTTCCTCGGATTCGTAAGGGTTACAAACTTCATTAGACATAAAGAATGCCACTCTAAATAGATACCGTCTTACTTCTATTATTGGAGCGACTTTGAGCTAAATGCTGCTATTACCGGAACCTCTTTATCCTCAAAACTACGTCGTCAACAAAATAAGTTCATAGTCAACTTGCATATTCAGGCACAGCAGCTGTTTTTTATTCGCTCGATGCAATTAGTTTCTTGAAGGTTCATTAGGTAGAAAGCTGACGAGTTCCTGGATCAATAGAACTCCTATTTGAGGCCTTCTCGCACGTAGTAGGTACATCCTGTTAATATCTACTCTAAAACGGAAAAGCGACGACGCTTCGATAATCAGGGTATTGTAGAAGTGAGCAACTAATCCTCTGTGATCCATTTCTTCCTGCTACGGCTTCTCAATCAAAAGGATAAGTAGCAAGATTCTCCGACATGGGTTCATGGGTACATGTAAAAAGAAGCAAAGTGGGAATTGCGAAGAATGATATAAAATACGAATAAATGGAACATCAACGACCACTGTACATAGGTCGGGTGAAAGCATGTACATAACGAATGTTAAAAAAAGAACAATTGTGCTCAAGAATGTTAACCAAAAAGTGACACAACAGAAATAAAGTAGTATCAAAGAATAGAAAAAACTATAGAGTCAAGACTGGAAGAAGGTTGATAAACAGTAAAATCCAATTGTATTAACCCTGGATATATATTAATATATTAGTTTGCTAAATTATACAATCTTATGGAAAAATCGTAGTGATTTTAGGCGAATTTGGCTAGTGGCTTCTTTGTGTAGCAATTCAGTCATTGCTAACTCCTAAACGTGAGACGAGACCAGCAGAGAGCATTATGTTCTAGATACACTAGCGCGACCGGCCAAATTCGAAATTAACACAGTGTTAACGGGGCCTCAACGCGTTAATATAGCTATTTACTCATAATATACATAATATTCCAGCTATAAAATACACAAAATCAGATACCGCTTAAGTATTGTAACATGTGCAAATATTCTTTCTATAAAAATATACATACTTAATAATACAATATAAAATACAGAACAATACCTAAAAAAGCGAAACAACAATTAAAATAATAAATACAAATCACTTTGTCGCAAAATTGACAAAATATAGTTACCAACTAACAATTTTCCTCGCATTCTTAGGCATATCTCACTATAATTCACAGATGGAAAAACCTAACTGGTCATGCTTCCGTACTTTCGGCCAGGCGGCCACACCGGAACCTCTGACGATCCAGGGCTTGGTGCTCGCGTGAAAAGAGCATTGGTGATCGAGTCCCGTAGTCTTTCCCTAAAAGTCTTATACTCCATGTCACTGTAGTTTTGGCCAAAATTGAAATCCGCCACCTCGACCACGAATCTGTAATACATACAAACACTGCAATCAAACCGAATTACAATTATTTCCCAAACATACCTCGATCGATTCTGAATGTAGTAAGCCACTCCAAATACAATCAGAACAACCGCCACTAAACTGAACGCCACCGGAACTACAATAACGGACAATTGCGCTTGTTTCTTTGCTAAAACAACAAACAGCGTCAAACAAATTGCCGGCCAAATTACTGTTTGATTGAACCTTTATAAACGGTCACAGTTACGGGGACGACCTTTTTGCCGACTTCATTTTGTATTATTATGATAATTGTGTGCTCCATAGATTCGATCAAGTAGTGCTGAATGGTGAATTCGCACGTTTCCAATTCGTGGGGATATTCGCAAGTTTCATTGCCCGTAACGTTGTACACGCCCTTCATGTAATTGACGCAGTAGTTCAGGTTCTTGGAACCGCGGCATTTTACGTTCAAAGTCAAGAGCTCGCCGTGTTGCAGCCAGTTGTTGCCGGTTACATTAACGTTAGCCACGGGTGCTAGAAATTCAGAATAATTTAGCAAACAACTTTTCATTCTTGTTCAAATTGCTCTGAACAACTACCTAATCAAAATTAATTTTTTTTTTAACTTTTTAAAATTGACACTTTTCAAAATTTACCCACCTTTGACCTGAACTTTTCTGGAAAAATACCCGTAAGTCTTGTTTGGATCAGTTGCAACCGTGGTGCTGTTGCAAACGTAAGGAAACGTCCCAACATACGGTACTAAAGTCCCGTTCACCATAACCATTATTTGAGATTTATTTTGAGCGCTACCCACATCTCTCTTAACAACTGTTTTAACGGTAGTTACAGTTTTCGGGGTAACAGTTGTGGGTTTCGTAACTGGCGCCATTGTGGTAGTGTTGGGTTTAACGGTAGTTGGCGCTACTGTGGTTGAATTTGGTTTAATTGTGGTGGTGGTGGTTGTTGTGGGCGCTACCGTCGTAGGTGGGGGCAACGGGGTAAAATCACCCACCACCAAAGCTTCTACAAAATGACTCTCATCCGGTTTTGTGTAGTTGAACGGAAAAATTAAATCATTCCTGAACCCGTAATAGGTACAGTCCACAAACCAATACGTTAGAACAGTCGGGGCTTTCTTCAAAAATTCAGCATCGGTTTTCTTCAACGTTACGTTGTGAATTACGGTGTCAGCATTGGAAACGTATCCATTACCTCTGGTTGCATTTTTCTGAAGTAAGGCGAGTTCACCGTTTAAAGTTTCTGAAATTTTCAATAATTAAAACTGGGTCTATTGGCGCAAATTTTTCGTTACCTGTTATGTTAAATTCTATCCGTTTTGACCCGATGCCGTAACAGTACACGGCCAAGAGTAATTTGCAGATGGTTACTTGAGCCACATAGGAACCTTGTGCGTAAGTTGTCGCGTTGTACGTTACAACCCAACTATCAATCCCTTTCGATGACTCACTCTATAAAATGAAGGAGTTGAAATCTGTTATCAAATGAAACTGAAACCAGCGACCAACACACCTCTTTTGAGTGAGCAGGTATGGCATTGTCTATCCAACTGTACTTGAAGCTACCAGTGGCGACAGCATGGTTGTCGTTTTCGTATATAACTGCTGTGAATATTATTTGGCCCCCCCTGACGATGGGACCGTCGCTCCATAGATCTATGTTGTATGCAGAAACGGACACTGGACAAAAACAAACAAACGGGTAAAGGGCGATGGCAAATTTTAGGGGTAATATTAACGCATACCTAAACACTGAATTAGTGTTAATATCCGAACGGTGTCCGCGTTTATTTTTTTGCACATAATGCGACCTAATACATTAAATCCATTGATGGAAAATAAAAATCCCAGAAACGTCACTGTCAGTGATAAAAGTCAAAACACAGGTGACATGTAGTGATGCCAACCTCGGAGCTCGGAGGCGCTAACAAGAAAGTCCCTGATGACTCGCGCTAAATTAAAATACTTATGACATCTTCAGCCATTTAGTTGAAACGTTGCAACTAAATGGTCTGCACATTTAGATAAACTATTTAAACTTGTAAAAACTCTAAATTTATTATTAATACGTTCCCAAAAGGTTTTAGTTGCATTAAATAAAGTTTAATAATTCTTTGAAGCTGGCTTTATGTAAGTGGCCCAATACCCCAATAATACATAATAGAGCAGCTTTGGTTATTAATTATTTCTTTATCTTGTGGTTTATTTTTCATTGAAAATTGAATTGTAACTGCCGCGTTTTACTTCAGTCGTTAAAGAGGTGCATAATTTATTAGATTTAAAGTTCCCCTTTGATGAAATGTCTTTGTACTTCTAGAAATTGTTAATAATATTTCGTAATTTACCCAAGTTAGGAAATGATTTAGATGAAATGGTCACTTTAATGCAGTGTAAGTTCTCAACTCTGTCTCAGTCGCATTAGGGCTACCATACCAAAATGAAAGTTTTGTTACTCCTTTTAATTTTTGGAGTAACCTCCAAGATAGCCATTTGCGATACGAGCCCACCTTCTTCTCTTATAGTAAATTATTTACAACACCTGAATGTTCCTTTTTCTTACATCTTTACATGCTGGAACAAATTCGGTAAGCTATTTTACTATGTCGTATAGGCTTTATTCTTTATTTAATTTGCAGAAAGCTTAAAATTAAGCAAAATCTTAAGTAGTTCGGGCATTAGAAGCAGTTTTATTAATTCCAAAGAAAAGTTATGCCACTCCTTAATGGACCAAAACTTAACTTACTACGGCTACGTCCTCGATTTTTCCTGTCCAATATTTCGAGATGTTTTGACGAAGGTGCTAACAATACACAACGAGCAAAACTAAATAAATAAACGTTACCAATTTTTTCAGAGCACAAAGCGCATCAATTTCAGGCTAACAAGACCTTGGTTGGTTGTTGGCGATTTCCAAAGTTTGTCCCCAAATATTTGGAAAAGTCTTTTTAACAATATCAAAATTAGATTGGATTCCAACATAAAAATAGCGCTACCTCTTGGGATCAACAACAGTTTCAAGTTGCTTGACATTTACAATCCAGGCTTCAATTTGGGGGGAGAGACCGTCGTTACAGAAGCTGGATTTTGGAACGGAACTCGACTAACTATGCACAAAACTTCGTCGTTTTACTTAGAAAGAAGGAATATGACTAATGTCACCATACGTTCTGCTAGTGTGGTATGTATTGACCTCAATCATAACTTCTCTTTTGCTTTGGTGTAATATCAAACTTTTAGGTTTTGGAAAATAACCATTCTGGAACTTTTGAGGAGTACATGTTCGACTCACGCCACAAACAACTTGATACGATGAGCAAGTTCCACTATCCGATATTTCTCCTCTTGCAGGACACTCATAACTTTTCGTAAGACGTCAATCACCCATTTGTACATATTTACCTACCTTTGGTTATAGCCATAATTTAACCGTGGTGGAGAAGTGGTTCGGCAATCTACAATCAGGCATCGATGGTGGCGTTGCCAAATTATTATACGAAGATGAGATCGATTTGAGTAGTACCGGAGGATCCCAAAGACCACCAAGGATAGATGTCATCGATTACTTAATGCCATCCTACCATTTTAGGTCAGTTTGAAACTGTAGACTTTCTAGAAGTGATCCAAGAAGATTCAACTTAATAAAAATAGAAAATTGCAGACCTTGCTACATCTTCAGAAACCCTGGAAGCTACAACCCTCTCTCTAACGAATTTCTAAAACCATTTTCCCAAACCATTTGGTACCTAACGGTGGTTGTAGCAACAGTGGTTTGTGTCTCAATCAAGATAACTTACAACATCGAAAGTAAGTTGTTTCGGCCCCGTACGAGATACTCATGGGCTACAGCAATATTGATAACAATTTCGCCACTTTTTCAACAAGGTCTCTTACATCTTTTTGTTTTGCTGAAATGCTGACTCGACCTTTTCCAGGTTCTTCTCTCTTTCCTTCACATTATTCGGGTCGTTGTGTCTTTTTAACGTTACTACTGACGTCGATTCTACTTTACAATTATTACACGTCGAGTATTCTGTCATCTCTCTTAAGCAAATCTCCTTCAGCTTTCCATACTTTGGACGAATTAGGCCATAGCCAACTAGAAATAGGAATCGAAGATTTACCTTACACCATCACTTGGTTCATAATAATGAACGACAGTGATGTCCAGTATATTTACAAGAATAAAGTTTTTCCACGCGGAGCAACTAAACTTAACATTTACCCGCGCGAGGAGGGGATTGCTAAGGTGAAACGGGGAGGTTTTGCTTATCACACGCAACTTGACACTGGTTATCCTATTATTGCCAGAACTTTCGACCAAGACGCTATTTGTGATTTAGCAAATATTCCAATGATTCCCCAAGCTCTCGCCGGGACCATGATCCAGAAAAAGTCGCAATATTATGAACTGTTTCACGTGTCGCTGCGAAAAGCCAAACAAGCCGGGTTGATACACAGAATTTCGATGATTTGGGAGTCGAAACAACCAGAGTGTTTGTCGAATGCTAGAGTCATTCCTGTTGGGATCGATCAGACTTTCATCGCGTTCCTGTGTTTGATGACAGGAATGTTGTTGTCGTTGTTGTTTTTGGTTGTGGAGATAATTTGGGAGAAACTGGACATCGACCTCAAGTTCGCCAAAAGAATGCGTTAGACGACGTTCTGTTTCGCTTGCGCAGTATTTTTATAAAGCACTAGCTTCACTTTTTTCATTCTTTTGCTGTAGTGACGTCATTTGGTAGAAATTTTACTTGATATCTGAATTTAGGAACATGAATGATACAACACCGCCAATAATGATGAGCGACCATCACTTTGATATCAATATAGCTGGAGAGTTGCAACTACCAACAAGATTATGTGATGTCGACTTCTTGACACCAACGTATCACATGAGGTAACTCATTGATTTGCATGAAATTTAAAATGTGTGAAGAGACTATACCGTGTCCAAAACTCACTGACCAGTACGACCAAAACTCGCAACACCTTTGTTCCAAAATTTGACACTAGACCTACTAAAGTCTATCCTGCTTATGGCTCATGGTCAGTTTAGTTAATCTATTTTGTATTTATACTTTTTAGAACTTGCCTCTTCTTCAGAAATCCGATAAAATACGATTTGACGCCTAACGTTTTCTTGAAACCTTTTTCAACCTCCACTTGGATGGCAGTAGTCGCTATGGCAACATTGATTCTTTTGTTGCTAAAAGTTATTGTCCACATTAACAAAAACTTGGTTCCAGAGGAATTGACTTGGACTAGTACAACATTTGCAATTTTTTCTATTATTTGTCAACAAGGTAGGTAAAAAATGAAAAAAAATTGCCTTAATGGTGGGGACAGGAGAGAAGGTGGAAGACCACCTCCTCTCCTGTCCCTCCCCTTTTGCCAAACCGCCACTTTTTTCACCTCTTCTCTCTTCTTGTACCCAATTTTCTCCCATTCCTCCTCAACTAATCCTCAACTTCCTTAACTAATTTTCAACTCCCCCTCCTCCCTCTTCTTTCAATACTTCTTCTCCTCCCTCAACTCCCTCTTTTTCTTCAACTCCCTCTCCTTTCTCTCCTCCCTCAATTCCTTCAACTCCCCCAACTTCTTTTCCTCTTTCTCCTCTCTTCTTATCCTCCTTCCCTTCTTATTCTCCTTCCACTTTTATCCTCCTTTCCCTCCAACCCCTCTAACTCCTCCAGGCTTAATTTACGTTGAGACGTCAACATTCAATCAATAATCATGTTTTTTTTAAGGATCAAATTTACTTCCCAGAAGCTTGCTATTCCTCATTCTCTTGCTGTGGTCGGTTCTGCTGTTCAACTATTACAGTTCCAGCATGGTAGTACTACTTTTAAATTACGCACCTCCAACTTTCCACTCCTTGGAAGAGTTGACTTTGAGATTGGAGATAGAAGTTGATAAAAGAAACTGTTACATAACCCAGTGGCTGAAAAGTGGTAACGTCAGTGACGTAAAACTTTTTAATGCCAAATTAAATGACAACTTTTGCACAATTGAGGAAGCTTTTGCCAGAGTGGCTAGAGGGCACTTCGCTTACTACACTGATTATTCAACTGCTTACGCGATTGTTGGGAAAAAGTTTAAACAAGAAGCACTTTGCGATATGGAGGAATTCAAAATTATTCCTCCAGTTCCTGCAGGATTTGTGCTTCAGAAACGATCACAATTCTTCGAGTTGTTCCAAGTCAGGTAAGTGGGAAATCTGAAGTGGTTCAGGTTGATTCGGTTTTGCAGCTTAAGAAGATTGCATGAAAGGGGTTTGGTGAATCGATTTCAAATGGTTTGGGAAATTAAGCGACCGGATTGTTATTCGAATTCTGAAATAGTTCCTGTAGGACTTGACCAGACTCGCACCGCATTTTTAAGCTTAACAGTAGGCGCCTTGGTGGCAATGTTTTGCCTAATTCTTGAGGTACTTTGGGCCAGGAGAAGTTGGAGAAACATTCAGTTGTAGAAATAAAACCGCAGCTTTATATGATTTACTTTATTATTTTCATCTATATTCATATTGTTAACATTTAACCAATAAAATAAAAAACTATATCAAAATATGGGCATTGGAAATAACAGCAATAATAATAATAATAATAATGCATGTGATGAATAACAAATGTATTCAATGAAAGAGGGCTGGAATATAAACTATATTAAGTAGTAGCACATTAATTAACATTTCTACAAAAATCATCAGATTGAACACAGTATAAAAATGTTTTGATTAACAACCGTTTGTCATGTACGTAAAAACTTGGGGGCTGTTTTGAAACTACACGACTGCAAAAGTGCTAAAATATGGATATGGCACGAAATACATGACAAAAAATTGCGAATTTCGTAATCAAACTACCAGTCTTTTTAACCATTTGTTGCTAACAAATGAGACTAACATTGCAATTCTTGGTGTAAAGGTATTAAAACACCAAAACTGTTCTAGACTAACTCGCTATCTCCGTATACTAAATGATGGCTTTGTACAAAATTATTCACTAGTTTGATAGTTATTACTTGTTTCCAGTTCTCCTCTCGATACACCTTAACTATTTACACACATAACACAAAAGTGCTAACTGCCAGTCACTTACTGTGGAGATATCGTTCAATTTTCCCTCATGTACCTTAGGCAGACAGTATTTTAATGATGTGACCATGTTAAAAATATATCTGACAACTAATTTGATATTTCTTTTACAATATAAAACGCTATCTAAAAATATTTACAAATTTCTAATATGAAATAAAATTTTCTATTTACACAATAACTTATTTCTGCAACAGAAATAATATAGGATCAAGTCAGTTCTATAGAATAACTAAAACTAATCAATTAAGAATGATACACGTCAACCGAAGGCCGTTGTCGGCGGCCTCCGAGTTAAAGCTAAAATCTCGAAATTAACGTGATGTTCAGTCTTGCGGTTACTGTTGCCTCTTTTCTTCTTCCAACATGGCGTCCAGTTCATCGGTCAGATTGGCCAGCATGTTGCCGATGTCGTTGAGGACGTCGGCGGGTTCGGATCTCTGATTTCGGGCACTTGGTTGGCGGTTGGGGGTCGGGGACGGATGAGGCGGCAGGCCCGACCGCGGCTTTGCAGGGGTGTACTCGGCCGGACGGGCGCCCCCCGCGCGGGTCCTGATCGTGCCCGCGTTCTCGTTGGCAAACGGCAGCGAATCTGACTCTGTGCTCGAACTCGACTGCAACATCCAAACCAGCCGTCATTTCAACCAAACCACAACAAAACAAGAGTTTCGAGAGAAACTTTTAAACGACGCCGGCGTTACTCACTTTAAAACTTGCATCGGATCCGTTTCGGTGCTGCAGCGCCAAAGTTTTGATAAGTTCCTGCTCCTCGGCGCCCCACGACTGCGACGAATTCAGCTTGCCGGGCGGGGTGCCCGGGGCCGGCGGCGGAGGTAGCGCCAAATCGCCCTGATTATCCAACGAAATACTTAAACTATCTGAGCTGGGGTAGGCGGGGAGCGGCAGCGGACTCGACGTTTGCACGTGGTGGATCTCCACAGTGGTGGTCTGTTCGTTGCCTTCGCTTTCGACGCGTTTAGGGGGGTTAGGCGGAATTTTCTTGCCCATCATCGGGCTGTATTGTATGTGGTACTTGTTGGTGTCTATCAGATCTCTTGGAAGGGTTTTGTATTGAGGATTCGTGTATTTCTCGGGGTTGAATTGGGGCTTTTCGAAGTCTGGAAAGGTCTCTCTCGCTTTCGCCGCGATCTTGGCGATGGGCCGGGGCCGGATCACGCCTCGGGGACGGGGTAAAGTGCCGCCTCCCTCGTACAGCAGACCCGTTTCGTTCGTCGGGGTGATGTCGCCGTCGTCGTACGATCTCGTCCGCCATCCGATGGGTTGTTGGTAGTAAAACGTTTGGGTGTTTTCCGAGCTGAACGTGTGATGGGTCCGCTCGTTGGGGTCTTCGAGCGACTCGAGGGATTTGCCGCGACCGGTCCGGATCTGCAACAAACCGTTCTAATTGGTCCACTCGTCCAATTTGATTCCATGCAACAACATTCAACTGACCACGTGAAATAGGCGTTTTATTGATAACTTTGAAACTTCTTATCGGAATGGAAGTAAATGAGGCGGAATTTAGAATCCATACCTTGACCGAAAGTTCGTTAATGACAAAAACATGCAGACTGCACAAAGACTGGTATGAGAGATTGGGTGTATACCTTGATGGGGACTATGTCAGTGCAATACATTGGTTGCACGTAGTGTGTGCCGCCGGCGAGTTGTCGAGTCTGGTCGAGCTCCCAGGCCTGGTGGAAAGAACGAAATGTGCTGTGGACTGCGGGGACGCCGGGCGACGGTGGGCCCAAGGGTGCGTGCACCATCACGTCCTTATACACAAACATGCAGCATAAGCAAGGTAGAGCTCAGCACACTCGCGTTGGTGTTTCAACACCATCGACTTGACATTTCACATCGCTTTCGTCATCAACAGAAGCTCTGCGAGTCGTGTTTAGAACTTGGCAAAATTAGGAAACAAACAGAAATAGTGACGGTACGTAAACGAGTGGGACGCATAATACCAATTAATCGTGGCACTACAACGTTAACACTAAAGTGATTTTGGCGAAATTTGATGTGAAACATCACCAAAGACCGAGAACATTCAGTTAAATTTTGAAAATCCTTAAACATGCTCAAACTAAACGATGCAAATCGTTTTATTGACCAAGAGCCGAAACTGGAGTTATCTAAGTGTCGAGCACGGCGTGCTTGACGCAAACACATACCTGTGTGGTGTAAATTCTATTCGAGTCAGTGTTAATTCTCTTTCCCGCTTGAATATCTTTCACTCTCTTAATAGCTAACATGATTTTCTTCTGGTGGCCCAACTTGACGATCCCAAACTCCTCGAGGTCTTCCCAAGCCAGCTGCGTCACGTCATCGACAGTTTGGTAGCCCTGCTCCAGAAACGCCGGATGATATTCTTCTAATCTCAACAGTTGCAGCCACTCTTGCAAGGAACCCTGCCACAACAATAAGTTAACTCGGTGGAAGATGGCGATTTCAGTGACAACTTACTGGTATAAATTCTGGTAAGTTATCGGGCAGATTAAGTTGGGCAATTTCAGCTTTGAGCCTCTTCCGGTGGTTGGGTTTTTTAATTCCTATCGCAGTGAGGTCTTCAGGTGTCATCCTCCCAATTGTAGGTAGATCGTAGCCGGCCCCGACGAAAAGAGGGAAGTACTCGTCGAACTGCAAATCGACCAGCCACGCATGGATAATTTCTTGGTCCTGTCAAAAAAGTTGTAAAATAATTGCCACTCGTTCCCTTGATAATAGTTACAGGAACTCCTTGGTGGATCATTCTTTCGATTGAACCCTTTTCCGAGCCGATCGAACAGGAACTTAGAGAACACCTCGGACTGTTTGAGGACCCTATCGTGCTTCGCCCCGTCGTGCTTAAAGGATGGTACGAGGCTCTTCCGCTATCCAGCGATGCCGTGCTGTGTCTCGATCCAGACCCCGCACTTCCACTGGACGACCCCGGACTGTCCCGCCCTGGAGACTAAAGAAAACTTATTACAACCCAGCATTAAAATGTCGATAAAACAGTTACCTGTGTCATATCGATACCCTGATCTTCCTGTAAGCTGAGTTGATGGTGGTAATAGACGGCGGCCTTGTGGGTGAGGACGCCGCCCGGGGGTGGTTGGCCGGGGAAAGTGAAGGTTGGCGCCGGGAAAATCGGGCCCGGCGATTTTCCCGTGCTGCTGCTGACCGTGCTGCCATAATCCGAATGGTCATCTGCAAGAGGAAAAAAATCGTGAAAGCACGGGTGGTACTTGACAATACGTCGACCCCGTCGCAAAAAGTTCTTCTGCCGACATTCCTCTTCGTAAGATCGAAACGGACACGGCGCCGTTAAAGGTGAAGCGAGTGGTTCTCGACATTGCCTTACCGGGATCCTGCAGATGCTGACAACAGGACGAATGGCAATTTTTCTTGAAAACTAAACACCGCGAGACGTTTTTACATCCTCATTCTTGGGATGGCGCGGGTCAATTCCCAGGGAAAATCGGTCGTTGCAGTTTCCGTCTCTGGCGAAATGGTGACGACGGCGACAATTAACGCGGTCGCCGTTAATTTGGTGCAAATTAATTTACTCAGGACCGTGTCGCCGCCAGGCATCCACCTGAAATTGTTTCCGACTATTTTGTTTGAGTTTTATTGGTAACTGTTCCGGATGGCGGATTTGGCCGAAGGCAGCGCCGTTAGTGCGATTTATATCCTTCTACTGAATTTAAAACAATAGGGGAGTCGGCTATCGCTACTGAGGCAATAATTTAGAATGAGAAGCTTCCAGTCCATTTCATGGACGAGCGATTTCGCGCGAAAGGAAAATATCAAACGATTTTGGTCCATCATCCGTCCTGCTGCCACATCCTCCACCGACGATTTACATAATTGTATGGATAGTTAATTGAAATCTGGCAGTTAATTAAAGCGGTACCCTGGGGAAGTTTGCTTTCGTTTCCAGTAAACACCGCCGACAAGACCTATTCATTACCTCGGTGGCTTGTTCAAAGATATCACAATGCCTGTATTACGTAAATATATACACAAAGGTGACACGTACAAGGCAAGGGGCAGAACCGGAGGCTGCTCGAGGAGCCAAAGAGCATTCACCTGCAAATGAAGGGAAGGCCAAAGGCAAGTCGAAATGGAGGTATGCGGTTAACCCAAATTTAAGACAGTTCCACCTTTTGTGGCTTGTCCATTTATCATGGGGAGTTTGCCACACAAAGATGCGCACAGCTTATTGGCAGTAATCTTAACAACGTAGATGCAGATTTTTAAATAGAGTGGAACGAGGCGCAAGATTTAGTGGCATTAAAATTTACGTTTAATGGTGGGCGTAATAAAACGTACGTGAGTAATAAGTCGTGTCCGAGTTGTCTGGTAGCTTTTGGTGTGACATTATTTATTTTCTCCCTTTTCGCGCAGCAGCATCTGCAGCTTTCCAAATTGATTGTTGGAAGCGAAACTGAGAAGTGGCCACGAAAGTCAACACTTGCGACTGAGGCGCAAAGCGAGGAAATAAAAATGCAGAGGAACGATCTCACCTCGCAGGAACACATCGAAACGACCAGAAGGTCGAGCAAATAATGGTCGAGCCCGGTGGGGTCGAGCCGAGAGTATCCATCCAGAATTGAGTTGTTAAAACACAGTTAAAATAGGTGATCAGGGGATCCAGTGCCAGTGTTAATAACGGAATGTATGCAACCCGTTAAACATGCGTGTCATCGAGGTCACGAAAATATGGTAATTAATTTTTTAACTTCTTACTGTTCTTGTTTCTCTTTTTCGTTTCTCAACTCCTTGAGGCCACCTGAGTCATGTTAAACTGTTTCTTTTTGCATTAGACTTAAAATTGCTATTTTCTAGTGTGGCTTCGTGCAGTTCTCTTGAAATTCTTGCCCCATTTTTGGTTTCTGCATTGTTCTTCCTGACCCACCGTTCAAGATCTCTTGGTTTCCGTGAACAGGGCGTATTGGTGTCGGCTTTCCCGTTCGGTCAAGGATCGAGAATGCCGTCAGGTTATGAGAGTTTCTCCGGTCAATAATTCAATATTGTAAGCCACAAGGCATCGGCCACAAAAGAACCTTGTTAACGGTGGGTTTTGACTCCAGGTAAGGTATCGACAAGAAGAACAAGAACAGGAGTAGTAAAACAGGTTCGCGGTCTTCGGAGATCGCGACGTCTCCCGTGGCAAAAGCAATAGCGGAATTTATCAAATTATTGACTCTGTAATCTAGTTTAACATTTAACAATCCCGACCAGTTCATGGACAGATGCATTTCCTGTCCATGTGTGTTACCGCGATGACAAAATTACTAATAATAACACATGGGCGGCGTATTTATATTACCGGATCAATTGGAAATGCCGAAGATTCTTGTAGTAAACCGTCGAGTTTTTTCCAGCTTTGAGTAAAAATCAAAGTTGCAGCGCCAGAGGGTGTAATTCTTTGTCTGCGAATCTGCCACGTTGACCATGAAACTCTGCCTTGTCAAGAATCTGCCTAAAGGCGGAAAGTGGTCGGAGTGTCCCACCCGATAATTAGCATGACATTATTGAAGTGCATGATGAAGATGTTTTTCGTATTGGCTGCAACTGGAGGTTTAACAACAGATATCCTGTAGGCTCGAGGATAGAAAAATCGTGGCGATTTGCATTCGTTAACCGAGTTTTTGCCTCGTTTCCCACCATCTTGGAAACGCGATAAAAGCGGACGTGAAAAATTCAAAGCTCTAACTACGATTTGAAACGTAGCTGCATGTTTTACGACCAGTGGCGATATTGAAGTGACGACAGCATCAGAAGTGATTGATTGCCGGCATGTCCTGCCACTTGTTTTGCAGCAATATTGAGCCGGATGCGCCACAGATCGGCGAAATTGCCACTCGTCCTCCGCACCACATCTACACACTATTATTGGGGGGTGAACGAGATGAATTTGTTGGTTGACAAAAAAAGCTTTCAAAACGAACCCTTGCATTCATCCTAATATCTGGTGTTAAAAATGCCACTTTACCATCTGGATCCTACCTTTTGCATACGTCCATCCCAAAAAAAAAAAAAAAATTTTTTTACGTAACTCCAAAGAAAGAAGCTGTGTTTGAACTTGCATGAATTATTTGTGGCTGTCGGAGCAGCGCAGATTTGGGTGATAGTTACCTCGTGGTACTCCTGTGGTGTCGGAGGGTGCCAGGAAGCCGGCGTCCTCCGAGGAGGCGTATCCTGCTGATCCGAAGGAGCTGCCGGAGTGCCGGAACTCGTGAGGCACGGCCGGAGGGGCGACCTTTTTGGCGGTAGCCGCCGGCTTCGGTGGCCGGGACATGCCGCCTACTGCAAAAAAACAACACACATTCAGTATTATGCGAACAAAATTTTTCAACAAATCATAGCCGATTATAATCCCATTAGGCGGCAAAAAAAGCGTCGTCATGAATAAAAGATTCGGCTCCTTGAACGATTTGCATACCGTGAAACCCACTTGTCTCAAAATTTTTGTTTACATTCGGTAAACGATTGATTAATTCACTTTCTCTGCTGGGGTTCGTGAAAAATGTTGAGGAAAAATCAAACGGCGCCGTCGTTCTGAAACAGGTGGGCGATGATTACCGAGATTATGACATGAATTTGCCGGTCACAAAACTCTTTGTGATTTTTCTAGCACTTGATGAGTGAAAGGCTGTTATGACAACGGTTGCGGCGCCTCTAACGAGTGTCGCTTTGTCCTGTAATGATCCCGTCACGGCATATCTGCGCTGTATCGGTTTCGATGAAGACATTAAAAAAAGGTAATGAGCGAAGAATAAAAGCTCCGTGTTTCCGGTGATTCAATCGGAAATGCAACGCGCCCTCTAGCGCCAGATTGCGACATGAATATGGAAATCCGGAAACGTTACACGTTCTCAAGACACAGCCGGGTTGTTACGAACGCTTGCAGCATCAATTGAATTCGAATGGGGTAAAGTGAACGATGCCCCGTCGCGATTCTGGAACGTCTGGACCATTTACATATCTAATTGGGTTCGCCAGTCTGGACCGGAATGCCTTCGAGGTTTGCGACGGTGTTTTCTGTCTTATCCAGCCAAATGAACTGAAATTAATTTAATTGATGCATGAACTCGCAGTCAGGCAACTCGGAAAATTGATCGGACCACGTTGGAACAGACAAATTCAGGATTTATTGACCCAGACTTGGATAGGGGCCAGCTTATTACTTTTCGAGAGAAAGAATCATCTGGGTTTGACGCCTGAATTGCCGTAGACTGAACATGGCATTAAAAAAATTCTTAGAAGTAAAAATGCAACCCTTCCTGGGTGAAGAAAAAAAAATTGTACTACACTGGAAAATTCGAGAAATAATGAAGGTTAGCAAACTTTGCAGTCAAAACGGAAGAGCGTTAAGACTTCCATCTGGAAAAACTTAAATTCACCCGGCGCCTCCACCATTTGTGACACGTCACTTTCAACTGTGTTGAAGCCTGATTGCAACATTTCCAGGCATACAAAATGGAAGCTAACAATATTGCACTGATGAACCGACGACATTAGTATACTTCCTGCACATAACATTCCAGAATAGACGAAAAACAACTTTTGCCGCTAACCGTAACTTTCTCCATGTTCCGATTTGCGATTATCCTCTGGGTTCGTGAAAGTGTCGCTCAGTTTGCGGGAATTGTGGTGCTGGAGGCCGCAAAGAATTCGCTCTTCTTCCGGTTTATTGCAGGGGTTGCCCGAATCCGGGCGCTACTTTAAATGGATTATGCAAATTGCCCCCCGTTTCCGAGTTTACTTCATTAAAACGGGCACGTTTTACGAATTAATACCGGCAATCCTGGTCAGTTTTAACAAATTTGCTTTGACGATTCGCCCAACGGAGGAAAGTGGCGGGCAAGGTCGCCTCTGTACGTGGGGCGATTTCAACAAATGTCAATGCCGTCGTCCTGAATGAAACCGTATTGAATAAATTACGATAAAGTGACGCAATTTCGCTTTTTTTTTTTCGTTCTTGAGTTTGCATAATAATCGTGGCGCCAGTCCAGCGACTCGATTTCGATGAACTCCAATTAAAATGGACCGTTGCTAATTTCACGGAAACAATTACACTCATACAGATAGATGAAACTGAGCGTAGATCCTGGAGTGATTCGCTTTGTCCGCGTCCTGCTGCACGGTCCAATCGAGCGCACCTGCGTCGGTTCGCAAGAAAAATTACAGCTTCCGGCCATGGCGGACGGGAGATTTTTCAAAATTAACACAGGAGCAGGAACGCGACAATAGCTGAATGTGTGGGAATGGAGGACTTTAAAAATCGACGAGGTGATGTGGGTGGTTATTTGAAATGTCAACCTGTCCACTACCTGTTTCAGTGAACGTTGTGATAACTCTGTCCAAACACGGCCATTCGACCGTGTAAAACGTCCAATGGTGGAAAGCCCGAGATAAAGCCCGGCGTCTCTTTTTTAGACCCATCGATTTTCTACAAGGGAACAACATTCCTCATCAGCTATTTAATATTAATA
Organism: Schizotus pectinicornis; assembly: GCA_951805265.1. Classification (NCBI taxonomy): domain Eukaryota; kingdom Metazoa; phylum Arthropoda; class Insecta; order Coleoptera; family Pyrochroidae; genus Schizotus; species Schizotus pectinicornis. Next base: position 21,212,206 of record OX638203.1, read on the forward strand.
TCGCTTTGTTTTGATTGTTTTTCGATCGCTGGCGGATTGGAGGACGGTTGATTGAACAGGCTTCAGTTTGACTGCTACTTTACGAAAACGCTTTAATTTTGACCAGCACGACTGCCACTCAAATGAATGGAATCTCCGCATCAATCATTCAGAGTATCTCTTGCGTGATTTTATTTATGACCGGTCCTTTTTTATTTTCCTCCGGCAAATTTAATCGTCGAAACGAAGTCGAGACTGCTCCCTGCTTGCTGGCACGATACGGGAAGGCTTTTAAGGAGTTTTTGAAGGGAAATAATGTCGCGAGGCAGCGTCAAAGCAGCGGAAAGTAACAATTTTCAACGTTTTACATAAACGAAAAGTTACAGTTGCCCGTTCGCAGACGACAAACCGTCTACTTTTTACGAGTGCCTCACAGGGCGGACCAAAGTTATTACCAACTTTTTAAAGAACCCCTTAAATATTGCAAATTCTATTTCGCTTCGCTCCAAAATATTTATTTTCGTTCCAGTCTTCGACTTCATCTAGAAGGTCTCTCTTTATTTTCCCCATTAGTTATGTCAAACTCACTGAAGAGCTTCGGGGGTGCAAATTTGGGCGGCATTGTTTCTGGCAGAAAAGACTTGAATAAACAACCGCAATTTGGTTTTTTGGTCTTTAACCTATCTCGCCTCTTCCTGGCGTCGCCAAGTCAAGAAACTACCCCTTTTCGATAATTTTTTGTTAACACCTGCCCATAGACCGTCAATAGTCTTAAGTCATGGATTGCAAAGGCACAGGCCGTTCTACAATTAAGGCGAAAAGGTGGGCTCACCGATCCTTAATCCGCGACCTACATAGAACCTTGACCAGACGTTATAAACAGTACATTTGACTTCTTTCGCTGACGCTTTGCAACTCCTCAACACATGTTTTTGTTTCTCAAATTGTTATTGTGCCGCTTCCCAACGCGGCCTTTGAACACTTGTTGAACATCTCGCCTTAAAATTAACTACTGTGCAAATTTAAAATTCCACACACAAAAACCGGGAGATAACAAAACACATGGCCGCCACAAAAGTGGTTCTTCGCAAATAAAAATGGGGAATTTGCCTCAGAACCGCAAACGATTGTTCGATTTTTGTGTTATACCTGGGGCTCTCGGAGGGGTACCTCTGGCCGATTCGAAACGGTTGTGGTGATTCTCCCACTGTTTTCGTTGGCGTTATCACCGAGAATGTCAGTGTCATAGAGATGATGAATCGGTCGTGGTTCCACAAGGCCCGCTTGTTAGTGATTAACTAGTTTAATAACCCACACGACCGCCGTTCTAAATCGATTATTGATGGGGGTGCCGTTGTCGCAATCATGCAGACACCAATCTCGGAATTGAGGAGCTTCCACAAAGACGCAACACGCTACCAACAATCACAAGATTGGAATTGTTGATGTTTCAGGCCGAGAATCTCGCACTTATCGCAATCGCAAAAAAACAAGGCCAGAAGAAAACTTATATGGCAGGGAAATGGAAACGTTCTGGCCTTCGACTTTGTGGGAAGCAACTCTTGATGATATGACCAGAAATGTTGGAATCAACCACGTTTTGATTTAATGCTGGCTCAGAATTTAACAAAATTTTGTAACAGATTGTCTTCATGTGTTGAAGACTTCTTGCGTAGGCCCAAAATGGGCAAAGATATAAAAAAAATCGTAGCTCTCCTAAAAATTAGCGGGGGTGGGTGCAGGGTTGCGGCAATTCAGTTTGGCCCCGGAATCGAACTGGGATATCGGGGGCGGTTTTACGGGGGAATTACAATTTAAATTGTGCGCCGGCCCGCCCCATACATATTCATTCCGAAACCGTTTGTGCAATTATGTTATGTTTATGTAGTTTTAGCTCGCTCTGCATGGACTCTACCTTTGTTAAAATGGAATTATTCCTTCGAGACCGGCTTGTTCTCTTTCGCCATAATTAATTTAAATTACCCTGAATTTGTGTCGAGCTCGAATTGCGTGGCGCGACAGACAAAGAAAGAAACGCAAGGGGGTCCTAATTGTGGTGAGTCCGCCCCAAAGGTCGCATCACAACCACATGTCCAGTTATCATATCAAAACCCACCAAGTTAAGTGTTCGCATCACGAATTTTTTATTTAGCTAATTTAACAACGAATTAAAAACGAAATTACCTCCTCGAACGTTAATCATGTCGGACACCACGAGTTTCACTTTACACAACAATCCACCACGGCTTTTGAGAGATAACTAATATCTGGAGTTAAATAACGAACAGTAGTTGGAAGCTTAGAAGACGTCACGCGGGTGCTGCCACAACTTTTTGTCGCACCACTAAAAAACGAAAATAAACATTTAAGTGCTTTAGATCCTGAACAGGCGCTTAGGGAACCACTTTGTCTAAAATCTCCTAGAAACCGAACCGAATAAGTAAGGTGGTTACCTGGCGGGCTGCGGGGTCCACCCCCGCAGCTCCAACGAACCATTGGAATTTCCGGGCTCGCATCGCGCCATTTAGGTTTGTTTGATAAAGTCGTTATACTGGCGCGTAATCAAGTAGAAAACAGCATTCTCTCTTGAAGCTTTGAAAAATCGAAGTCATCTCTATCTCGAAGTGATGGCTCCCATCGCCCGACGCGCATATTTAATTACCACGTCGTAATTAACAACACTGATAAGGAAGGGAACAAGTTATCAATTTGAACGGCGTGATAATAAGTAGTCGCCTCACCTCAATTAGCCAATCTGGGAATCGGGAAGAAGTCGGGCAATTAGCGGCTGACTTGATTGATTCTAATGAACGCGACGCTGGTACAAGCCCAAGACTCAGCTTTTGCGTTTCCTCGAGAAACAACCACTGGTGATTTTGAATCGAAAATGTAACAAAACTATGAATGCCTTATCCACCATCTTATGGCCAGCAATTAATATAAAAGGAGAACAAATATAATGTACACCAAATTGAACCATACATCCCTTGCACTGTTAACCAAAAAATTTAATGAGCATCAAAAAATCTAAATGAAACCCAAATTATTATACATCAGAAAATGATGACCACTAAAATAACTATGCTGCGTATCGTTTTACCATTGCTTACATTTTAAATTCTATACGTCTATCAATTTTACTAAATGTTCACCAAATTTAGAACGCTCAAGTTACGCGTCCGTGCTGTACATAATAAATATTCGCGCTATCCATTTATATTTAGTGTTTCTCAAAAAAACTATTTGTGCGTCAATATTTATTCTATTACTCCAAAAATGAAATATGCTCGCGCATCTCTCCTTGCCGCTTGCGCTTCCAGACAAGAGGCACGCGAAAAAAGTTTTGTACAAGGTCAGTTCAGGGCCTTGTAATTTTTTTTTAAAGCACGATTAGAAATTACCACTAAAAGAAGTTTTACGTTTTACATAATGCAAGCCAATTACAGCAAAGCATTTATATTTTACGGAAATCAATATCTTTTTTTGTGCAAACCACTTCTATTTTTACTCTTATTTTCCTTGCCGTAGCACATCTACATCTATAGTTTTGCATAAAATTATTTACCATTTGCACAACATTTAATTAATTGCTTGTGTATTTTTGATCAACAAATAGTATTTTTAACTGCTAAATAATATAAGACACTGTCGAAAATTAAATATCTGGGTATTATGTTAGAATTAAATACGGAATAAAATTTGGTGAACATTTAGTATTTATGGTCAACAAAAGTTATTTTAGCGAACAAAATATATAAGAGGCCAGCATTATGTCAAAATTTGGTAGTCGCTTTAAGATTATGTATTTTCTGAATTTTGGTGAGCATTTAGTATTTTTGGGAAATAAAAATACTTTTTGTACGAAAATATTGGGTAAATTTGGTAGACTGTTAAATACGACTCATATAAAAACATGATTCGCATTGAGTCATAATAAAAGAAAGAAAGTATTGAGTCTTATGGATTTCAACAATTTAGGGAAAACTGTTGACCTTTTGGCGCACCCTTCCCCAGCGTTATTGATGCGCCTAGGTCCTTTCATCATGCGGCCGTTCGGGTTTGCTTGCATTATGATGGTCTTTTCGAAACCGCGGTCCACACCGATTGTTTTCGCCTGTAATAATCGTAAATCGCCATAACTTATCGCCGACCATTGGACGTTTAGCAAGAAACGAAAGTCGAAATGACTTGGATGCCATTCGATCCGTTCTGTAAATCAAGGGGGCAGACACGCAACAATCAGGAAAAGCCGTAGTCGTAAAGAGCCCCCTAACCTGCAAGTGTTGTGTACTTCGAAGCACCGGCATTAACCGAACCTCCGATATAAAGCGACTAACCGTCTTGTCCCACTGGCTCTTGCCGCATTAAACTCGACATTTCGCTAACTTTGTAGTCTGTTTAGTAACTATTTCATGCGAACAACCGGCGTCCGGCGACGGGACGCTCCATTGTTCCGGGGGAGTCTGCAATGCAGATACGTTACGGTACGGTTGCGATATTGTGTGCAGATAAATTATAGGTGGGTGGAGGGTACGGTTTATAATATTGCCATGCACAAATCATGCAATGTGACGGGTCGTGCTTTACGACGGGATATGAGCCAAGTAGTAGTCCACGGTTTCGAGTTCGACACGCCGGAAAAGTCTTCATATTAGCCTCACGGTCCGCGAACAACTCGCAGATGATGCAGCTGCACGTAGCAACAGATCAAATTCAATCTTGCACTTGCAGTAAATAAATGAGCGAAGTCAGAAACAGGCGCTGCATTCATGCATTATTTAAGGCGACGTGCCCGCAACAAATCCAAAGTATCAGAGACTCCACGTCCACGAACTACTCCCTCACTCACTCTTCGAGAGCAGTCGTGGCAAATTATAACGGGACCCTCCAGACAATTGAGGATAGAAAACTAACTGTCGGTACGCTACAATTTTGTCTCGTTCAATCAGGAATCGAGGCGCTCTTCGTCCACCTACCCACAAGTCATCGAAAGAAGAACCCAAACAACAATGAGATGAATATTCATAAAAGCTGCCCCTTCGCGAATTTTCGGGCGGAGAACCGGTTGATAAAAAATTTTTCTTAGTAAGCTCACCATCGAGGATTTACGTCAATGTAGAAATTTAGTCAGCGCCAATTCCTAGTCTGATGATTCAATAATCGAGTGTTTCCGCGTAAACTCCTCTTCGCACCCAAACAGATAATCGCGCTACAAGCAGCGTTTCCATTGTTCTAAAGGTCAATCTTTTACTGGTTAAAATCGAATTCTTACTGCAGTTTAATCTGTTTACAATTAACGTTCCTCGAACTTTGAAACGTTGGAAACAATGACGAGGAATCAACGACATTAAAATTGTGCCATCAATAAATAAACACTGCGTGCTCGTTCTCGACGAGACAGTCGTCTGTAATTATTTAAGAAATTGCGCCACTTACAATTGAGCAAATTTTTCCAACTGCCGCTCAACACCTTGATGTATCTGTTGATGGTCATCGGTGCGAACGGCGTTTTCTTGTTGAGGTTGCTGTCGGAATGGCTCCTGACCAGGGTGGTTTTGGCGTCCCTCCTCAGCGAGTTCGAATGGGAGATTCGTCGACACTTTTTGTTCGTCGATTTGAGATTCGTCATTTCGATTTCTTCGACGTTAACGATCTCGTCTTCGGCCGGATCGCGAAAACTCAAATACGTAGAGGAGTGCAATCCGTTCTGTTTGCGATAACGGTTGAGGTTGATTTGCGATTTTTTGTTAGGCGGTAAGGGCGGAGGACGGAAACAGATCGTCGCCATTTTTTTTTTACTTCACTTTCTCATCACTCAACTCTGTTTTAGTTCTGAAAATGATTTATAGAAACACGGTAAAAGGGTTGTCGGCTTAATTTAGAGCAGCTGCCAGGTTAATATGTTCTAATTTGAAATATTAGTAATTGCTAGACGGCCGAGAATAGATGTCGAGTTGACAACGCGGAACATGTGTTGCTGGTGATTTACAATTTTGTGGAAACCCGAAAACACTGGTTCCGTTTATCTCGGGGAAATTTCGACGATATGTGTGGTCTTGGAGCAGGAGGGCGGACGTTAATGAGGATTCCACACACGTTACAACTAATGCAGCCATTGTTTTGGGAGATTCAATGGGACCAGCGATAGGTACTGGTGTTTAGAATGGACCTTAATTCGAGCTATTAACATAATAAACACGATTTATGCCGGCACGGACACGAGTAAAATCTAATCAAGCCACTCCTGGGAAACTTTGTTCGGTTTTGGGATGGTCTTTAAAAATTCGTGCTGGTAACGAAACTTAGACAAGCTCGCGTTTGTTTCGAGCTCCATCATCATCGTTCGCGTGTTATTCTTCTCTTTGTATCATCTAATTACCAGGCGTTTTATCGTTCTAATTGAAAGGACCACACTGGGAGAACCCGTTATTAACGCTCTTTGTCAATAGCGGGACGCGAATTGGTCAATAATTACCGGACACTCCGGTTAAAAGTCGGGCGGAAATTTTGTGATTTTAGGCCCTAATTAATTTATGTTTCGCAACTCGACATCAATTTCGCCAATGGATTAAGTTCGAATCGCCAATGATGTGTGGTTACGTCACGGTGATGGTGTTTATCCAGAGGGTATTCTAAAAAAGGATTAGGTATGTGGTCGATGAAGAACAGGTGAATAATTTACATTTGCTAATTATCGGACGTCTATTAACGAACTGGTATTTATGGACCAGATCGAGGCGAAATGTTGTGAAAGGTCGGATTTCTGCAACGATTGAACACGAGGCGCCTCAAGTCGGTTGCGACGACAGAGAAAGCTCCAGTCGAAAAGGCCGCAAGCTCCCGAACTTTTTTTCATTTGCCAACGCGAGTAGAGAACTTTAAAAGTTGCCACAAAATTTGAATACCCATAAGGATTGTTGCGGAACTTTACATCTGGCAATTTTCAAAGAAATTTGTAAAAAAATTAACTGCATACACCCACAATGGCCACCTTTCATTGGCAACTTCTAAAAAACTTTAATCGGTTTGTCGGAAATTTCTCTTACGCTCTACGAGGATTAAAAAATCCAAAATTTGCGTGGAACGTTCGGATATCACGTTACACTGATGACATTTAAAACGCTTCACAGATCAACGAGATGTTTTACGAATTTCTATATTGTCTGAAAATTTGACGTTTAAGATCTCAAATTCCAAATTCGAGACGTACATTTTCGACTTGAGATGAGACATTTGCAAAAATTTATGTTAATCAGAGACCCAATGATTCTGCAAACTTCAATTCACCGTGCAAGGGTTTCATAAGATTGAATAAAGTCTCCGAAATTTTACAACATTTTATGCAACTTCTTGGGATATGAGGTAAAGGACTTGTTAGTTACGTTCAAAGAGTTCAGAGTGGTTCGGCCCTTGATTTCCCGTTGCGACTAAACCACAATTAAAAGCTCGAGTGCAGAGGGGTGGGAAAGCTCTAGGTGCCGTTAAAAGCCTCGCACAGAACAATGAGCTTTTGCAATAATACCTAGTGTAACTTTTCCGGGAAATCGGGAAAATCGCGCCCGCTGCGACCACGATAATAATATTGTAATTTTCACTGACTGCACGCTATATTCCTGCTTTCACGGCTCCAAACGAAGACCACCTACGCGTCTGCAATCGACCACAAATCACTCGACACCGAGCCCGAAAACCCCGCAATTCCGTCTTCGACAACAACAAAACCGTCAAAAGAACCCTTCCGGACGTCACCGGAACCGGTCCCGGACGTTTTTCGGCCCACGCCAAACCGGAAGCTCGCAGAAGCACCCGTGATCCACTAATAGCGGATCGTAGGATCATATGTGCGGAGCGCGACCGATGGACTGACTGCCGTGGAACGTTGCCCGACCTCAAGATATGACTCGCTATCCCGAATCCCACGTGAATATATTGCAACAACAAAACGAAGGAATTCGCCCACCTGTTTGCTCCTTCTCTCTCCGAGGAGGCGACGACAAGTCCGAGCTGCAGCCACGACGGCTTTGCATAATTTCGCGATGGAGGGTTGGCGACGGCGATGGGGCGGCGAGCACGCCCACGCAATTTCGACGTGTGCTTTCAAATCGAAGAGAACGAAAGCCGAAAGGGTTTGTTTAATAAAAAAGGAAACGTAATCAGAGCACGCGATCGCTTGCATAATCAAAAAACGGGGAAGAACGGCGTCGCCTCCCCCAAATTTTAATTAATAGAACCGGCACCGAAACGACGTTTAACGGGGAGTAGGACGCGATTCTTCAATATCTGGGACGATTTATCAAAATTCTGACGCGAGAACTATTAATTTTGGATCGGGGAGGCTCAAAAGGTGCCCTAAAGCGCCGCATTTACTCTAATTACGCGAAGCAGAGCGAAATCTGGGAGTAGAACAGGATAAGCGGGAGGATAATGGTTGTCAATATGGATTTGAGGCCAGTCTTGTTTGTTCGACGTAATGAGGAGGATATTGATGACACGCGGTTGGGTTAATTTTTTTTTTCTTAAGATGTTTTGTGTCACGCAACAATCTCAAAACTGGATGCAGCAGTCGCATCATCGATACATGACCGTAATCACGATAAAATCTCGCATCAAACTGCAGGAAGCTCTTAATAATTTAAATATTATCGACTCGATGAAGCGCCGGGGGCTCAAGTAGCGAGACCTGCTGCTGAAATAAGTATCGAGCAATTTTGAGACACTTTCTCGCAATTTCCTGCCGAACTGGCAAACAGCAAAAAAAACACGCCCATCGAACCAAACTTTCGGTCCATTAGGACCTGTCAAAATGCTCCACGGCACCGACGTTAATTTATTCGACAAAAATTGAGCTCCATATAAGCAGTTGTGCAACATACTTCCGTATGCTGCGAAAAAACGTTCGCCTACTGGGTGAAATAACTGTCGTTTCGTTATTAATTATATCTGATTTATCGAGGGATTAAAAACAAATTAGCGACAATATCGGGAAATACGCTTTCAGGTCGCAACGAAAAGAACTCGCCAAAATGGGGTCGCGGTTAAGAAAATTGCGCCGGCCACTTAGGCCAAGTTAAGTCACTTAAGCTTGTTTGGGGGTATTTTAAAACAACTGGCAGCCACTCGACACGTGTAGTCAATTACCCTCAATGTCGACGCGAATTGTTGGACCCGCACAAATCACTATATTGCAAATCGCAAAACTCAACTGACCGGCCGCCGCGACCGCCACATCTGAAGCCACGTGAACTTGTCCGGTTGCATCGGTTGTTAACTGTGCCGCCGGACGCAACAAATTCTCCGACTCGGCGACGGACGACGATGCATCTCGTGATTGGTCATCAGGAGATCCTTTGTAATGGTTGTTGCGATGGTACAATAACGGAAGGCCGCCAAGGACTGACTGAGCGAGAGAAACCCAGACGCGCCCCCTTGTCCCGAGATAAAAAAGACAGCGGTCCCCAACCGGCAGCGCTACTAAATCAATTCGGGCCAGAACTCGCCGTGCTAATGACAGAACAAAGACATGCAAAAAGCCGGGCTCGCAGTTTCAGACAATCAAATCTAACGAAACGAGAAGGAAGCGAGCTTCTGGGGGCTGGGTGTGCGAACAAAGCTTCAAGGTGCGGTACTTCTGGAACACGTATTTATTAGTTGCACGCGATAGTGGCGGCGTGTAGGATGGACGATGAGGGGAGGTTTTATCAAAAATGTAAACACGTTACAGGAAAAGTTTGTGGAAGGTGTGACGCGATTTATACACAACAACGTCGTTGTAAAGCGTCGTTTTTCACTTTGGGATATGTGGGAGGTGCCGGACCGGGGTCGACGTACCCTGTCATTAGTATGCATATTGGGGCGCTATTCGATTCGGGAACGTCAAACAGCCCTGAATAGCGACCGGGTTGCGCGAATTCACCCAATAATTAATCAAAAACAGCGACTTGTTGGACCTTTTCTGGCCAAATTTCCTCGATTTCTCGCAGCATGTTCTTGGATAAGCGGGTGCTTAAAAAAGTTCTCTGAGGATGCTAGGGTCGCGCTAAGAAGTACAAGTTTGGTTGATGTGATCGAAGATAAGGGTGAGCAGCACTTCCAATTCTCCGTCTGTCAAGAACAGGGCTCGGACAATTATTTCCAACAGAAACTTATCGAGGACATTATGGTTTGTGGGAGCTTTCCGGCCAACTAATTTTCGTGGCGAGCTTTTTATGCCGCGGCTTTCACCCGAATCGCTTGTTCGATTGACGGGCACTCCGATCGGAAACCACGACGATTTACTCGTACACGGAGAGGAGATATTTCCCGAACACAATCATGGACAACATGCGTGATCGTCCGTGTCGACAAGACTAACGAGCTCCTCATTCTGTACATACCGAAACTACTTAAATGGGTGTAGACAATTAAGCCTCGCATCGGTCAGATTTTTATCCGGACAGTGTTGGGGCTTCGAAAACCTGTCACGAACACGCCGATCGATGATAAAACAGTTTCCCATCGCAGCAGTCGCAGCGGACATCAACCGGCAAAGCAGGAGAGAGTTGAGGAAGTCCCTTCGGTTTGGTGAAAAAATTTCCAGATCGAGTCAGAAAACTGAAGGAGAGAGTCGAGGAGGGAAAAATTTCCCGATCGAGTCGAAACCGAAAATAGCTGGGCGTCTTCAGTTTCACGTTGAACCACCGATGGGGTTGGAGGGTCGCAATTGCAAGTCGTGGGGCTCGTAACGGATCTGCTGACTGGATCGCGGGTGGTGCAACCAAATCGGGAATTATCGCGTTTTAATCAGTCGTAATCACGCGTAATCCGTTCATAAGCGTGACATTGGCGTGACTACAACTTGTAGCCGTGAATTTGCAACCGGCATTGTTGGCATTGTCTAGTTGTAGAATCTCGGAGGGTTTCGGAATTTCGCCACGCCATACCTTCATCAAACAGTTTTAACCAACTAATTAATTAAATTCTGCGACTGCGACGCGGAACTGGTCCTAGTTGCAAATTCAGAAAGTTTCGTTCGAATATTAATAGCGTCATTTGATCAATTTCTTGAAGCTTTTTGGTGGCGAAGCGACAGCAAATGTTCCGTGATATTGTTTGGAGCAAGGAGTCTCTTTCGGCTTACACCTCGCCGATGTCGCCGGAATATAAAAAGCGTTATTATGCATGCATCGGAATGATCGAATGGGCACGGGGTCGTTAGGGTGGCTGCTCTAATAGCCCCCGACACACCGCAGGCTCGGCTTGCTAAGGAGCGAGCATTATGAGATTGGTTGACGCTAAATCATGCACTAGCCCTCTGATGAATATTTCATATTCCCCTGGAATATTTCATTCCGACCGAACGTGAACCGGAAGTTAAAACACGGTCCGGGCCGGAAGCTATTTTTATCAACATCTTATTAGTTTAGCCAAATCGGCCGTCTTTGATGTCTGCCATCGCCGCCGTTTGATTCAGGTCCAAATCTAATATCAAAGACTAGACGTTAAACGGCAACTTTACTCGCAAATTTCGTAACTGCCCCCTAATGGTACAGGTTCAACCAGAACCTGTAATGAAATTGTACTGGAAGGAATCGCGGAAAAACTGCGTCATAAATATTTATCGATAGTATTCAGATTAATCGGTTGACAGTCTTGATAGGGCGTAATTTATATATCGTGTCGCATTAATGTTACAGCAATAATTACCCCGCTAGCCTCCCAGCTTATTATCTTGAGTGGGTCGCGTTTAACCGCGCCCTACCCTGCATTAGTCTGGCTCATATTCGACGGTTTTCTTGATGAGGACCATTCAGACGGTCCGCGTCTGATGAATCTCAATACGGGCACTTACCCTAATTTGATTTGAATGCAGACCCTCGACACCCTCTTGCACTTTTTTCAACCCCAATTGAACGCCCAACTCCCAGCACTAGAGCAATACCACCCCAAACTCCCAAATACTTTTCAACTAGACCTATCCCAACGTTTTGTTGCTAAACGTTCGTAAAATTACTGAAAGCTCTTTGCGATCAAGTTTTCGTTGTCACTGGGCTGCCTTTGCTCCAAAATATCGGTTCTGCTGCCCCGGAACCGGGGAAGGGGCTCTTCCCGGAAGGAACCGTTGCATGGGCGAAATTGGTAACTCAAGATTGCGGTGCAGTCGAGGCCTTATTAAAATTGTTAATTAGGCAGCGAAACGCCGTCGGTAATCTATACTTGAAATCGATACGGGCCGAAGCCGGCGTTATTGTTGGCGCAACTCGAAATGACACACGCGCATCTGTTGACCGTTCAATTAAAAGGTTAATTAGGTTTAATCAATATGTTGAGAAAATTGAGCGAGCTCCTCTCGTTTAATTTTCATGTTTGATGAAAATAGAGACGAAACGGCGCGCCCTAATTCCTTAAAGGAGTCGTAACGTGGGCGGATTATTACAACAATTATTTTTAACGAAGAAGTTACACAAAACCTTATTACCGCAAACTTAGCAGTTACACTTGATGTTGAGCAAGCCGAGCACGCATAGGCGGTGCGGCGGTTGTTCCATCTAACCAAGAAAAGGTTTTATGGGGGATTAAAGCATGTTAAAAACGCCGTAACGCGTTTTATGACCAACATTATTAAATTCGAGGCCTAATTCGGCGATCCATCAAAGTTCGTTGTTAAGAAATAAAAAATTCACTATCGAAAACGACGTCAGTTTCATCCCCGTTTCCCCGACGTCTCGCGGCAATTACATTAACTGAGAACACCCGCAGCACATTTATCTTTGAATATCGGAAACGCTCCCAGACGCCGACGACGACGCTCTTCGAACTGCAAAATTTATGATAAATGATAAAAGTTGATGCGAGGCTGTATTAAATGCGTCTAGACTGCTGGCGAAAAATAAGGATAACGTCCTTCCTAGATCAAAGCGAACGCATACAGGAGGTGTCGGAAGACGATTTGAATTCACAATGACTCAGAATCAACCACAAACTCCGAAATTGAAATAAAGTGCTGATGTCTATACATTCATCTTATTGGAGAGCAATATTTCCGAGGAAATGCGAGCTTTCGTTGGGATTTCCGATCTATCATGCGAACGGGAGACGTTATGTATTCCGAGTTTCCGTTATGGCCGTTTTATGCAGAGCCGCACCGCGATGATGGACGCCCAGTCGCCACCTTGCAGCGCTACAGGGTGTCAAACCCGCCACAACTCGAAATTTCGGCGCAATGGACCAATTGCTAATTTGTCTTCAGGTTGGTTGAAGACAAATTAACAACTTTGGAGCTTTAACGGCCACCAGTTTCAATTTTAGTAGAAAAATCTTAATTCTCATGGAAAAAATCCAATAAACTGTTTGAAGGGCGGACGTTTAAGTTCCAAAAAATGGCCAAAGTGCCGGCAGGGATTCTGTGGGAAATTGTGAAAAATGTAACCAAGACTGGCCGACCACCTGAGTTGTGGGCGGAGAACTTCCATTTACGAGCATACGTTGGGCAACGGCTCAGTCTCTTTATCTTGTATCCCTAAACACTATCACACAAGGCATTGTAAACGTTCAAGTTTTTTTAGCACCCTGCCCTGTATGGATCGGTACACATGTACGCGTATTGCCTCCAAGATATTAACCTTTCACATGCCTTGTTTTATGATGTTGATTATGGCCGTACGATCGTTTCTATCCTGCAGTCTATCGTCAGATACCGTCATAATACGAAACTGTCTTTGGTGGCGCAAAGGTGTTAGGTTGACAACAAACACATTAAATAAATATTTGAAATGACGCCTGCACAAATAAAACACAGCCGCGCTGCATAAGTGCATTATAAAACACGTCTCGAAATGCGGCAATGGCGTGCATCATGCAACCATCAGTAATTACAAAGTAACTAACAAAGCGAAGGTCATCTTTAGAAAAAAAAAATCCGGAGAGACGTCAATTTCGAAACGTCACTATTGTCCCAGAACGAAACCAAATATTTTTTATTTATCTGGAAGCTTGAATAAATATGACGGTGGCGTTATTGACTGTCTTGTTGGGATCACGAAAGAAGAGTCTCTTCTAGAAAAATTAAAACGAAATTGCAGAATTTACAAATTGCTTGGCGGATAATGACATCGATGAATTTATGGTAATTATTCCGGCAGCAATTATACCATCAACTGCTGTTTTTGTTGGTTTAATGAGCGATGAAATGGAGTCGGCAAAAACTCCAAGGTCTCCGGCGGAATCCGGCGAAATGGCCAAGGGTGCGCTAATAGGGTCAATCATCCCTGCAAACGCTCGCGAGATTCATAAGCAAAACGTCGTAAATCCCGATAAAGAAAATATGTTGGTGCTTCGACCCTTTTGTTTGGGAGGAAACATAAAAATCCGGGACTGCGTAAAATCGTCAAAAAATGAATAATCGATGAATAACAAAGGATTCTTGGCGAGAAAGGTGCCGTAAGATAAACACTGGTGCCGGAGAAAAAAAAACACTCAGGTTGGACAAGGGTGATGGCGTCTCTTCATTTGTATAACGTAATGTATTCTGTCGGACGTAATAGATTTTTCGATAAAATAATATCCCGGGTCGTGATTGGATCGTGCCGATTTACTTACGACAACAGATCTAGGCGGGATATGTTCCTGATTTGGACAGTCCCGAAGTTCATTGGCCTTACCTGGAAAGAAATTATTTTAGAAATAACGCAATAAATACTTATTCAAATAAGTTTGGGGCAGATAAGACCTGACGCGTTATCGTCGGTTACTCCGTAAACAAGCTTTACGGCCCACTTGCAGCCCAATTTTATTAGCTCACATTAAACAATAAACATAATAATGACGTAATTAAGAGCAAATTATTTCCGCTCGCACTCCACCAAGTTGCGGCACCACCGAAGACACATGTAACGGGACAAAAAGTCATCATAATAAACACAGGTTACGTTAACTCCAGACCAACGCAACCAAAGACAACCGGAGTTGATGACGTAGTCGTAGCGAGATCCAACCCTACCAATTCGCATCTTCAACTATCGTTTTTAGGGGATCGCTGCCCAACAGTCAATGATTTGCAGGTAGATCCTGGATCGTTGCTTCTATCTGGAGGAAGCCTTTGCGCACAGGTGCGGGGTCAAATTTTCCGCAGTAACGCAACCCTCTGCGTAAAAGTAGCGCAACTTTCAAAAAACCCACTTGCATAAACTTCATCTTGCAGTCGGTGCACTCGTGTTGTTTGTGTATGAGAGCATGGGCGTAGAGTTATGCGGTTTGGGCCCAGTTCGCATGCACCTACACGAAAACTGCTTTTTTAAATTCATTGAAGTACAAGTGTCTATTAGTTATCGACAGTCACTGCAAATAGCGATTGCCATTATTCGCGGTGGTACCTTTCGCGACCTCAACCGGCAGGTACTCGCTGTTGGTTATGCCCACAAATCAAATCGGGTATAATTAATTTACGCAATCGAATTAGGACAATTAGGCATAGAGGGAAAAATCGCGTGCCGAACCAGTCCGGAGCTTCCCACGTATTGCAGCAATAACCCCGAAGGTGAGCAACTTGGGTGTCTCCGGCCTCGAGCGACGTAAGCGTTTCGCGAAATGGGTAAAAATTCAAATTCGCCCTGAATACAACGAGATAACGAGGAAAATCGATGGATCTAGCCGTAAAGTTCAATCCGTCGGGATTGGAACGCATAAAACATTTGTTTCATACGAACCCTCACTAGAGCATACCTATCATAAAACACAATCATAAAGTTTTCTTAAAGCCGATACGGTTCGTAATCCCGTTCCAAAGTGAGCATTACAATTTTTACTATCAGCGCACGTCCCAGCTGAAATACCGGGTTTAATTAAAAAACGCCGGGAGACACGACGAAATTCATCAAACCCACCCCCGGCTCGTTGCTGCAACTCCTCCACCGCCCGAGACTGCAACAATTCGGTAGGATAATTAAATTTTTAGCCCCGTTCCGAATCTTGTGTTCGATCCGGGGTCGCGGATTTTTCACGAAAGCTCCCCCGTCATCGCCGCAAATCTGCAAGAATCAACCGGCTAATCGACCTTGGGGGTGGGATTTTGGGGGGTTAGCGATCGCGCGCACGTATGAAGAACTAATTGGCAATTTCCGATAGGCGCGCCTAATAACATCAAACTCCGGGCCATTAAACGAGGTCACTCACTCCTGCAGTACCACGAGGTCGCGTTAACACCGGGTTCGACGATAAATCGCGCAACAACAAATCGAAATTATTAAGTGAAAATTGCGGAATGACGGCAGGTATGCTGGGGCGATAAAATTCCGCCACATTTCCCAAATTGCCGCTGGCGACGGTATAAAGCTGTCAAATCGAACGCGGGGGGTTTTCCTTTATAACCTGAGTTTCGAATTTTAACAATGGAACAAAAATTTGATTAACAGTTAAAAAAAAAACAAAAAAAAGTGCTGAAAAATTAATGGAAACGCGGGAATGTATGCAACCAATTATACGCGGACTGACCATTGTCAACATGCAAATTGGCAAATGTTACTTTACCTATTATGATTGTGTACACCAACCCACCTTTGTTAAGTGCTTATTTTAAAACTTTGACATTTCCGCCCTGCAGAATCGCCAATCCTGTGTTATTTTAGTATTCTGAACTCTGTTGTCGCTGATACGGGTGGTAAAGGTAACAGCAGATGTTAACAGAGACGACTTCCGCATGAGCTTGAACATAATTCATTCAAGTGTTGCAACATCTGCACGTATCAGGCACTGCCGGTCCTTTAATCCGACATTTACGATGAAATAAATTTAGAGCGCCCAAATAGCAGGCAACCAAGTATACACCTAGAAAATGCTGGATCGTTGGAACGGTTGGATTTTTCAAATTCAACACTTGCAACACTTAAAATTGCGTTATTCCAATCGTATAACAGTAGTTAAAAGGAAGGTGGAGAAGAAATTCGTTGAAAATTTAACTGTTAAAATGCTTTCAGGCGGTTAGATTAGAATTGCCTGAAGAAATCTTCACAGTTTATCCCAGGTAAGGATTATGAGTTCACGTTATTATAGGGCAACAATATTCTTCCAAAATACTCGACTTGTCTTATTTGAAGAGAAAATTGGTGGATTGAGATCTGAGGCAGAAATTCAAGAAACTTTTACAAACTGTATTCTCAAGATGAGAAGGTAGAAGTAAGTGGTCGGTTCGAGGAATGAGAAAACGAAAAGGTAATTTACGTTTTATTATGTAACTGGCAAAAAACCATACGTTCTGTTGGCTGCCACAGAAACTGGCTGAAATCTCCAAATAAGGACAGGAAGCGATTTCGATAATCACTATAATTAAGGTGTTTTCACACTATAAAATAAATTTAATCACAAACGAAGCTTTTTATCCTGCCAATTTAAATGGTGACGTGAGAATCGCCATACTTTCTCGCTGGATTTAGGTAAAGAAAAAAATGGTAAAAACACTAAATTAGGTCAACAAAGTCCACGACGAGCACATCACATCATCCGCCTAATTCCGTCGTTTTTATACGGCCATTAACGGGGTCTAAATAAACATTTAATCAATTTTAACGGGGGTTTTAAACGATTTTGTTGCTCCATCTATCGCTGCTCAAACAATCGTCACTTTTTCTCAGGTGGAACGGTTTTCATATAATTGAATAGTTGAAAGACGCTATCAAACTGGATCATGAAAGTGACTGGAATATAAACTGGGAATCAGCCCGCGTAATCCTCAGGAGCAGACGATCGCAATTGTGTGCCGGTTTCATTTATTTCCGTAATCGCCCCCGGACGTGTTGTTCTTTTTACCACGAGGACCGGACAACGACTCGCCTAGCACCACTCCGTCCTAGACCAAGTGACCAAACGAGATTGTGATTGCACCTCGAGATCACGAGATGCTCGCAGACTCTTTGGTTAGCTTTCGTCGAAATTTTGGAACTTCAGCTAGGCGATCGAGCTGATCGCGTGAAGAGTTGTCAGATAACGGTAAGGCGAGGTGTGAGACCACCCTGTATGCACGGTTGTAAATTATGCTCAGTTTTGATTTCTTGCCATGGCGGTCCATGGGATGCCGCAACCGTCGTAGGTATTTACACGAGTCTAAATGTAAATGAAGACATAATTAATAAAACGCCGGCAATAACTTAAAAAAGTGCCGGTCGCCTTTATTGGTTCGGCTTGCGTAACAGTAAAATTTGTGTTAAAACCTCGTAAAAACCTGCACCAAATATCTCCTCCCGTATTTTATCGTTAAGTGCCACAATAATTCCGGCGGTGAAACTCGGAACGTTGCCGCCACAGGAAACGTTTTAATCGATTCGGTTTACATTGTAGGTAGGCGATGTCAAAAATTCGACTGCTGCATTACGTTTCAATTAGGACCGAAATTGTTGCGAACTTAACTGGGATTCGGCGACATTAATGTCAATTAGTCGCGATCGGCCGAAGTTTAGCCCCAAAAACCGGCGGTGATCGCCATTTCGCGTTATGCATAATTCATGCGCGGAAGCGAGGTGCAATTTGGCCTAAATTTGCTGCGAGTGCTTCCTCTTTGCTCGTCAACTCAAAACGGCCGAGATCGAGAGGAAGGAAGCGATTTTACGGCGCTTAATCGAGCGGAGGATTTCCCAAAATAACGTCTCAAAAAAATGCAGAAAGTGTGATCATAATTCTAAAACTCCCGACTCTTGTAAAATCACCAAATTATGTTAAAATTTGATTCAATTCAACCCTTAAATTCTCCAGTTCTAAAGCAGAATCAATTGAGTGTATAGGAGGTGCTGCCCCGTTTTCAGGTGTTCGTCAATTCCGAAAGAGCAAAAAACGGACATTTGCATACAATTCCCATATCATCGATTTGCCCAGGTTCAAGTGGAAAGTAATTACGGGGTTCACCTTGAAACGTGCACTTAAGCCAGCGTAAGCGGTTATTTAAAGCTATCACGCCTGCTGCAGTCCGATTAAAAACTATAGACACACAGGTAATAATAACAGTCATAATAGAACAAATTGACGTCATTTTTATAATAAAACCCGCCTCACGTGGGTCGTTAAAAGCCCGTTTTTGCTTACACATTAAAGCGTTTCTATTTATTTACGTTTTTGGGGCCCTAAATCAACATCCTGCGTCTTTCAGTTTTCACATGGTCGAGTTGGAGGGATGAAACGGGGAGACAACATAAAAAATTAATTTAAGCCAACTTGATACAGTCCGCCAGGTCGGTATCTCTGTTACCGCCAGATCAATTCCGGCTGTCTGCTAGTTGACTGAGTTAGCACGTGGTGGAAATTACAAGCGACCATATGTCGAACGTGACGGCCATAAAGAAGTCCATTCGATCTATTCAGGGTTAATGGTGGAAGTCGGAAAGTTAAAGTCACCCCCGCGATAGTGGTCACGTAAATATCAAAATTCCCCATGAATGCTGGCAATCAGCTTTTTGCCAAAATTCAATCCAAACACCCAAGTTTCAAAGTTATGACGATTTGGGTGATGAGTTTTAACTGTTTTATTGACGCCCTCACCTCGCCGACGACGCTTCGAGTTACCGAGAGGGTCGGTTTATGTGTGGAGAGAGGGTGTGAGATAAGGCCGAGAGCTAAGTTTTACGCGACAACTTTTTAAACGACGTTAAGAGTATCCCGTAATCGAGTTTTCGCTAAATTGCAAAGTTATTGTGAGAACTTGGAGAAAACGGCTTTTTGATTAGTTGCGTGTCCGGTCGTAAATTAAAACTTTCCTGTTAAATGAAATTTTGCTAATTAAATCGGGGCAGAACGTCCCAATCTGCACTCATCGACGACGATTCCGTCCTGCTAGTTGTGTAGTGCCAATTGCGAGAAACCGGTCTCTAAACCGGCAAAACGTGGAATTCGGGGGAGCCAACCCGCTAAATTGATATCGTTAAATAATGAAAGCTCGGGTTAACTAAGTTAGAAGGCGATGGGGCCGACGAGACGCTTTCGCGACGCAGCCAGAAATTAGAACAAAATTTAAGTTGGGAGCTTTCGTAATTCAGCTAAGGCGATTATGCAAATGGCTCGAGGTCCCCGTTCAATTCTTAATTAAACGAAGAGACCGAAAATCTATCTCTTTCAGAACACCTCGCACGACACCCCAAACGGGAGAAGACGCGAAAAATAATTCCGGACACGAAGACCTCTCCACATGATCGGGCAGCTCTAATCAAAGAAGTATTAACAAACGAGGGTAGCGACCGCAAAATATAGGTTAGGACTCACCCCGACAGGATTTGTATCCCCTACAGCACAGATGGCCGAAACTTATTGCAAAGTTTACCGTGAACCTCCCAATGCGGCCAACATTTGTGTTAATAATAATGTCTTTATTACTCTACAGATTAAAATCCAATTATAGGGTAATTGATGCGGCAAAAAATACAAATAAATCAACCTGACTAATTATGAAACTTAAAATTTTGAATTTTGCTCTTAGAGCGGAAATTGCTGATTCGACTTAACCAAATCTGGACCGAAGCAATGCCATCAACCTGGGAACACAATCAGATTAGGCCAAACTGGCCGGGCCCCAAAGCGGCGAGTGCGGACAGAACTCCCATTTGTTGGCGGCGATGCCCTCCCCGATAACGTCCCTGTATATATTTTTAATTAGCAGTTCCGTGCACAAAGGCCGGCTGCAGGGGCTAGGGGGAAAATGGCCGTTTAATTATGCCCAAACTCTATTAGCAATTGACTTGGATCCCGGTTGGATGAGGGTCACGTGTCGGCGTTGTGTGTTTCGCACGGTCTCTGGTGCGGGGGTGGTCCAACCGTGGATGGATGCTGATCCGTACAAGTTGATATCTGGCTGTTCTGCCACCCTTGCAGCCTTGTTCGTTGCGGCATGAGGTCTTTGTGCTGCTTGCTTATTATACATGATGCTCTTTGTGCGCCGGTGATGGAGTATGCCCTCAGAATGCGTGTAGGTGTAAAATGCAAATTGGATATTTCCACTATGATATCGGAAATTATTATGGACCGTTGAGGCGGCCTCGTCTGCTGTAATTAGACGCCAAATAAGTCGAGGGCGCAATTTTTGCCAACATCCAAACAAAACTCGATTAACCTCAAATCGTGGGCGCAGAAGAGAAGTCGGCAGACATTTAAATGGACGAAAGTCGATCAAACCACTTGTGCAACCCCAATTAGAGCACCTGACTGAAATACGCTACAAAGAATACGGTACTTTTTCTGACCGATCGAGCGTAACTACGTCAGCGGTCGACCCTCGAGAAGCTCAAAAGCGCGTGGTTAAAATTTCCTGAACGAGCTTTATTTTCGTTGAAAAGCTTGCGGGCGGGTAACGCCCGGACAATGCTACGCATGGTAATGAATTTTAGAAATGAATGGAACCCTTCGGAATTACGTTAGTAGGTGCGGACCGGTGCGGAATTGATGTTCGCATGGCGTGCACCTCGTGACGTGGGTCACATGCAATCCCCAACAATGCATCGATACCAACGAGCCAAATCCTAATTAAGCTAAGGTCACATCGAGGAATTTGAACACTGCGAAAATCTCGCTGTGCTTATAATAAACTACGAAATAAATCTCAAACCCGATAGAGGTTGGGTCAAGCGTGAAAACACCTCGTGATTCCAATCAAAACCCCGAATTGGGCAAAATCAATTAAAATTACCGACGTTACGCAAAAATTGTTATTAATCAAAAGCTTATTAACGACTTCCGTTCAGTTTGGGGAAATGTGGACCGGAGTGACGACACGCGAGTAGTGAGGGTGTAGCGATCCGGAATATCAATATCAGACCACCCCCGACCACGTACGCAGCCACCTAGTCGCCACCCCCGGGGTCCGTTATATGCGTTACCCGTCGCCGCGTGTGGATTCTCTTCAGTCTATCTTTATTGAACCAAGCCGGAAATATGAACACGACGATAGCAAGTCATGATGAAAGCGCTCCCCGTATCGTCCCGGAATTTTTCACAGTTAATATTCTCTTATTTGAAAGACAACGAGGTGTATGTAAGTACGTGCGAGAAGCGTGCGAGACAATACGGGAAAATTTCGCGTTCCTTTAATCTTTTCGTCAAAGAAATGATTAAAAAACGTGGCACTTCTTAGTTAGAAAGCCCGATGGCGTCAATTGTACAACGTAACTCGAGAGCGGATTGATTTATTCGAAACGTAATTTTCTTCCCCGCCCTTTTGAAGGATCATTTATCACAATCGATACAATGCGCGGCGGTTATGCCGGAATTTTTTTTTTAATATCATGCAAGAAAATTGACCCCCTTCTGTAATAATAGCAATGCCCTCGTAAAACTCTTACGATAACGTCCGTAAAAAAGGAATTTAATATTTCGTAGAACTCGTTGGAACTTTACGACACAAAGCACTAAATTGGGTTTTTTAGAGGCATGAAAATTTCAGGTGTCCGATTGTTGAAAATCGATTAACACTTCATCGGAGGTTCAATCTCAATCACGACGACATTCTTGAAGAACTTTAGCTTATTATCACGTTCCTAGAAGATTATGTCCATTTGCCATCCGCTGCAACGTGAGCTTGGGGACGTTCCAGTATGTGCGTCTCGTCAGGGGTATTACTGAAATTAAATTTATCACCGACGTAAGTACGTGATGACACATAACAGTAGCGTCCAAACATGAAAGAAAAACGTTGCTCGCCGGATTTGCGTCCGAACCTTTTATCCACCAAACAGCAAGGGGTGGTCTAGCAAACGATAAGTCGGGGAAGTGGCAGAATTTCAGCTATTTCCAAAACTACGTGACCGAATAACGTTACAAGTATGTATAGACTAATTCAAAGGGAAGAAGCAGAAGAGCTTACTAACTTTAAATTATTTACTGCAGATAACATCCAATCACCGAAAGAGTAGATCTTGAAGAAGATAAAAGTTACTTAAAAAAAAAGTTTAAACGAAATGGACAAAATAAATTCTGAGCTTTATGGATAACGGTTATGGGAGCGTAAAAATGTACGAAGAAGAGTTTGATGACTACAGCTCGCATGACGAAAATTGTGTTCCCTGCCCCACGTAGCAGGGGTAAAGTTTGCCGTTATGCGAAGATGATTTAATAACAACCTAATTTTTGTTAAATCCGAGATAATCGCGGGTTTTGAAGGAAAGTTTGTGGACCGTGCGATTTGATCCAGTAGGGGCGTTTATCTCGCTTAGGGGTTGCTCGTAGCCGCTTTAAATCGGCCCTTCAATATACATGGGAAATACCGGAGATAAAACAGCGCAGATATCAAGGTAGATATAAAAGCTGTACCTCGACGCTATCTGCCCGCCCTCGCCGGGGACTGAAACCCTCCAGCAAATAAACCATGCATCAAGAGATGCTACAAAAATCCTTTATCTTATCGTAAAAGAACAGGTATAAAACGCGGGAATAATGTAGCGGATGTTTCATTAAATTTTTGATTTTCTCCCCCGCCGGTTTAGAGCGCGAGCATTTTTCAGTTCAGCATTTTGACGTCGTCCTGAAAGTGACAGATGTAATAAAATAAATCCGGGAGAAGGGTAAGAGAAAATAAATCAGACCATGTTTCCCAAGCAAATTCAATTTATTTTCGGGAAAAGCTCTCTAGGAAATAAATAGAAGAGTACCATTCAACAATTCGCTGACGAACAAAAAATCTAATTACGCAGGAAGAGAAAAACCGGCCGGCAAGAAAACCCTCCTGTTTCAGTGCCGAATCAGGAGATTTTCTTTTGATCATTCAACACTCCTTGTCGGAACTTAAGGACGTGAAACCGCGGCGCTTAACCAAAGCAGATGGTTAGAGGGAAGGATAAGAAAGAACCGAGGACGCCTCAGGCGCGCCGAATATCGATTGAAAGCGAAACCGAGAGCAGATGGTGCTTATCTCCTCTTCCCAACTTCCTTTCGGGACGTCCTCTTTAATATTTAAATTATAACCTAACCCCGTTATCAGTGTTTATCGCAACAACTTGACAAATTTCTTCTGCGCTTTAACGGGTTCCACGTAATAAAATTTCCCGGTTGCGCCCGCACCCGGACCGCATTTTAAAATCGCCCCGGCACATCCAGAACTGGATCATCGATAAAACCGGAAACTCGCCTCCTCAAATCAAATTTTTGCCAGTAACTGCCGCCCCGAGACGGCAACCCTCCCGTTACTCGCAGACTTTCTCGAAAATTTTATTAGGGGAAGGGCGGCTTAATTAAACAATTACACCGGAATTTAGGGAAGCGCGCGGATAAGACGCGAAATCACGATAATAAAATTCTGTCGCGCGGAATTTTAAATTCATCCCGTCCTTCATCAATCCTGCTGGAAATAATTAAAAACCCTCTTCCGGCGACACCCCGGAAACGGGACACGTTAAACAACGCACGAGATTCCGGACGATCAATCATTGTTGCTCCTATTTTGACGCAATAACACGCTGTAAATAGTCATTCCGGTCATTATCAATTGTGTGAACGATCGCTTTTGCCACGTCACCCTCCTGCGGCTATTTTTTCTCTGTTTATGAATTTCAGATTTGCCCGTCTCTGGATTTGACAGATGTTACGGGACGGGGGACGCGCCACCCTCCCCCGTTACGCGTTGGTTATTTCCAGGCCGGGCATTTTTCATATTTTCAGACAACATCACGGCTTTTTCTGAAACAAATTGACGGCAACGCTGATGGTTCGGTCATTATCACCAGTTATGACCCTCCGGTAATGGAAGTGGGCTGTTTTAACGGCGGAAACGCGATAAAACCGCCATTTTTCGGTGGAACGCTAATGGTTTTAGTTGTGTCCCTGTATCTCTTCCGAAGGATTTTCGAACTACTACACCCATCAGCCAACGTCAACAACCCAGATAGGAAAAAAATTAGTTGCAGGGAAAAAAATAGAAGCAAACCGTCTGAATCGAAAGGCAACTTGTCCGCTGCGAAGGACGCCATTAAAATCAGTTTATGGTATGGCATGAAGTCATAAATATATATTTCCTAGTTTAGATGGTAGCTTCATCAGTGCTCGGTCAAGAGATACATTTCGATCCATTTGTGAAACGGAAAAACGATTGAACGCAAATTTTAACAAATGGTGGAGGCAGGAAAAGAATCCTAATAGCAATGACGTTCCAGATTTCTAAATTAGACCTTGAAGACCGTCGTGTTAAGGTGCGAAAAGTATATGTCAAATTGTCTTCTTTTGCGTTGCATCTTTCAATTAAGATGGTTGTAACAACTATTAACTAGTTGCAAAGAAGTGAAAGGGTTTTATGTAAAGGAAGTGAATATCTCGAATCTGCACGGTAAATTGAAAAAAGCTACGCACAATACTCTTGAACAAATGGCGGAGGCGCCGGGCGAATTCTTGTACACAAGTAGATATTCGTTGAGGCGGCATCCTCAACTGTTTCAATAATTTCCTCTTCGAACAATCACTAAAGTGGGTCCTCGACATTTTCATGTTTGCGCCGCTATTTGATTTTTTGTTGCTAATAGCAGTAAAGTTTATTAGGCGAAAACACACAAGAGGCCGTCCAAGAGATGATGTTATTAAACCGGCGTACTAAAAAAATTCAATTTGCCCGGCGAGTTGCTATTCAAGTCGCACGAATGCGGGGGAAAATACGTGCGTATTATATTTAAATTAGCCACGAAGGCCCAGTTTTGGGGCCGGCCCGCCAAAATCCCGTCGCAGGATTTATGGAATCTGGCATGACACCTGAAAAGAAAGCAGGAGAGGGTCCCACCTATCGCGTGGTCGCGTGTGAGTTGTAATTGCGTATTTGCGATCCGCGCTGAAACCCCGCAGATGCCGTCGCGACGCCCGCGGGACGCCTACAGACACTCCAGAGACCAGCGGAGGGTTGCCATAACGACTCACCGGAAAGGTCGAAGAAGCTTTTTATGCTTCGTACCTTGTCGAGATTTTTGGAAAGCTTTTCTCGTCAAACTCCCAACACTCACCTGAAACGAAAAACGGAATTAATCAAAATTTCACAACAATCACAAGTTTTTCTTCGAATAAATGGTGGGAGGAAAACAAAAAGGTCGACGTTGCCGCTATTTGAAAGCGAACCGCTGAAGTTGGAGTAATTGCAAAAAAGGCCGTAACCAAACAATGTTTTCGAGTTCACGCAACAGTAACCAGATTGGCAATTATTTTTACAAGACACGCATTAGCAGATATGATCTTGGCAAGTACAGTTAGGGTTTTTTTCGGAGATTAGGTCTGAAAATTGAAACTTTTCAAGGCGAGATCTATCATCACACTTCATTACCTAAACACCTTTTATCAGATTGGCATAACTTGGATTAGCATGAATTTAAATAGGCAGCTGGACTTCTGCCAAGCGACCATCATGGACGAAGCGAAAACCATCAATCATTACTCAAGTTGTTTTGTGGAAATGCCAAATCGGCACCTTTGATTGGTGGCGGAGCACTCGAGGGAAAGTCCCAAATAATTGCTTCGATTAAGTTGTAAAAGCTTCGAATAAGAAACAAATTATATCGGGTGATGAAATTTTTTGTTAATACGGTAAACACAGTCGTAAATTTTGCGGGATATCGCTGCCGATTTCAAGAAAGTCTCAGGTAATTCCAACCTTTTATTGCTGCAGATTGCGATTTTATTATCGCTGTTGCACTAAATCATTGCAGCGGTAAACGCGCGTTCTGGGAATGCCGAGTACATAACTACACGATTTTAAGAGCATTATGATAATGCAATACACCAACAAAACCAGCGTTCTTCAGTTTACACAAAATAAACTCGAGAGGTTCCGGCAAGAGCCAAGTGGGAACCAAGAACCTCGTGAAGATAATGACCGTAGGTGGAATAAAATTTCTTTATATTTTGCAACGCACTTCATCCCTCTAAACTACAAAAAAAAAAACGCGTAATTTCGAAATTTTGGTCAAATTTCATATCGCCGATGCGATATGGTCACGGATCTGCTCAGGGGTGCAGGAAATTGGGGCAAGCGCCCGAAGACCTCCAAAGGTCGTTGTGTTCATCACGTACCTTCTAGGAATTTTTATGCGACCATTAGGGAATTATCTCAGCGGCCGCCCAAAGAAGTTGAAATAAATAACAATCCAATACAAAGAAAACGTGACAATGGCAATGAAATCGAGGATTTATTGTAGGTCCCAACAGAGCCACACGTCCATTCTAAATCCGATTTAATAACACCTAAGCAAGTGTGACAAATTGCCCCTAAACGCTGCGAGGCAATAAAAAGGCAAATTAGGCGGCAAATCACCACACCAACTACAACAGAAAACTATTTTTCGATTACGGAATTGACCCGATTGAGGAGTCAATTTAGTTTCACATGATGGCCGGAGAAACCGGCAGCATAATTTCAATTGCTCGTTCGCGGAGGAAGCAAAGGTTATTACGTGAAACTCACATAAATTACGAATTCAAATTGCAAAATCACTCACCATGTTTGGCGAGCAGAACCATAATAAATCCCGGACTTTTTGCTAAAAGGTCTCGATTCTCGACTCGAACTTTAGATGGAAGAACAGTTTCCGTGAACGCAACAACACCATTGATAATGGAGATGTTATCAAAATACACACCGACCTTTATGGAGAGCGTCTGTTTGCGTTTTATGAGGAACTGTACCGCCGACCAAGCACACGTGCACAGCTTCTTCTCTGGCAACGCACCGTGAACTGCCGTGAAGAACCAAACGAACAAAGCGGACAAGCTGCAAGAGCTCGAGTTTAGTGGCCGGACTCGGATGAGAGAAGGCTCCAATCGGGCAAGGTAACCGTGTTAAGGTCGCAAGCGAGTAGGTGCATTTCAAATCTGCGATACGCGATACGCAACCGGGTCGTTTATCCGACAATTTCGCCCAAAATCGTCCATTAAACCCCGATAACGATCCCGGACCCAACATTCGCCACATCGAAATCTGACTCTCCCCCCAAAACCCTTTTTTCAACCAAACAAAGCCCAACTGTTTCTGAATTAGTTACGTGCTTTCGTGACCAACAAACAACCTTTTTGTTACCTGCAAAAACACCTTATAGTTTCGAGAAGTTGGGGGCCGTAAAACCGCAACGAATAGTTGGCGGAGATAAATCAAAAATTTGATTGAGTTAACTGGAGCGGTTCGGATGATGGGTTCCTCCATGACGTCTCAATTAGGCGTCGGTGGCTAAATCCGCGATTATTAATTTGAGGTTAAGTTCGCTGGCTCTTCATTACTTAACTCTAACTACCGCCATCTGTATCGCCCCCGAAATCCAGACTTGAGCCGTTGGTGATGGCGCGCCAAACGATCGGTAAGTGAAAACGCGATAAATTACAATTCTCTTGTTGCTGTGCAGGAATTAAATAAAACGGCCGTAATGTCATAATGAAATAGTGGCATCATGTGGGATAAATTGAAATTTATACTGCGAGAACGCTACTAGTTCCCCTTTATGAAAGCGCTTAACTATGATAAATGCCGTATTGATTGCGGATAAAGAAAATTGATTCGATTCCTGCACTTCCGACACAGAAGCGCATTGACAGATCCTGACCCGCAATCTCCAACTCACGACTGGGCCAGGCTGATAGCTACAACTTGCTGAAAAAGTTTCAGTGATGGGTGAGACCTTTCGGGACTTATCACTGTTAATCAAATAACATCAGAAAGTTAACATTGACACTACAGAAGAGTTGCTGCTCTGTCTAAAACTAGAGGAAAGAACGTCAGACGACATTTTCTAGATTCAATTTTGACACTTTCTTCTTGAATCTGACGAGTGACGAGACGTTACACAACTTCAGGTTCTTAAAAGAGGGTCATGATTATTTACAGCTGGTTACTGCCAATCTTGAATACGAAAGAGGAGGAAAACAGAAGCTTGGCTGTCATCTTCGAGTTTCAGTTCCTCCACCACGCCCTTTCGGATTTTTGTGCTTCGCCTCATGCAAATTGATGCCATATCTCCGAGCTGATTCGGCACCCACGATCCACTTCGATCCATGACTTGACAGGTCATTAAATTCGCAAAGTAATAATCGAGGTCGCCTCGGCCATATTCACACCGAAAAAAGCTCAAGGCAGGTGTTCCGCAGGTTACGATTTGCTCCTAAAACTCCAACTAATAAGGCAACAAGTCGTTTGCGGCTAATTTTAATTCGAATCCACTACTAGATGATGCGATACCAAAAAACTGGTCTTCAGCCTCAACCGATTTCTTCTTCTTTCAAACGCGGCGCCAACACGGGGAGTGAGACTCTTTAGCTGACGCCAAAGTCTTTTCATGATAGGAACAGCAAAGGTTTTTGGGGGGGTGAGCATTCGCCATCATTGTCTTAGCTAAACGCCACTTTTGATGATGGGAAGTATTTTTCAAAAATCTTTTAATGAAAGTAATTTTTGTTGAACAACCCAACGTTAGGAGCAATGGAGGAAAAGAGCTGGCGACAAAGATGACCAAAGGGAGGCGGTTGGCTGACGAGGTTCGGCCGCTGTGGGTGTCCGCAATTTGCAACTTCGCGAATATAAAATCGTGTGATGAAATGTTGATGGCGTGTACCCCACCGCAGGGGCGCCGTACCGCGTGCAATTACTGTATTTTGTGACGTGATTTCCCCAGAGGTTTCCGTAATTCCGTCCTCCTGAAACATAAAGGTGCGACTTGTCGTCTGTTTAGGTGGCTGATGATAGGCAAGACCTGACGGAGGCGAGTGTTCATGGGACATTTCTCCCTTGGAGCAGACCTTTCAACGGTGATTGATAGATAAACATTTACATAGCCCGGATTGAAAACAAACAAACAGAATGGGAATAACTTCATTTTATCAACTCCAAGACTCGAATCAAGCGAGCAAACAACGATGACGACGAAAGGAACGCGCAGGGGCCGAAGACACCGATTTTATCGCCATCACCAATCTTTCTTCGGTACAACCATCCGGATTTATCCCGGGAGATGGCGAGATATTAAACTATTTCAAGACGGCAACAGAAATAGATTAAACAGAACGGATCAGGTGTCGCCGGTTTAATAACGCTCCTGTTTCACGATCAAGAAGAAAAACGGTCAATAAACCGATGACGCGGCTAATCTCGAGAAATCGAGAGGATTGTCACTTCAAAGCTAAGCTGCGACAAAGCAACGAAACTTCCATCCCATTTTAATGCCACGGTGGGGAAAAAAACGTCAGATTTGGGGGCATTTGACACCCATCATGGCCGCGTGAAGAAACGCGTCAAGTCATAAAAAGGGATAAACATAAATTATGTACTACATGAAAATTTTATGTAATTTTTAAAACGTGGAAAAAGTAAATTTGAGGATATTTTTAGTGAAAAAAGTGAAAAATCCGTGAGGATTAGTTGAGGTGATTCGGGTTTTTGGGTCGCAAGGCAGAGGTCTAATTGCATCCGTTAGAAATTCGGTGCCGGAATCTCGCAATCTTGTGAAAAATCGCAAGTCAATCGATGGCCCCGATACCCATAAAGCGCCGGTTTGCGCTTTGGGCATTAATAAAATTTGACGGCACTTGGCCATTCCGCCACGATTTAAATCGAAGTAACCGGGTTATCTAACAACTTATGCGAGATTTATGCGAAAACCGCCCTCTTCGCCGGACTAATCCGGAGAGTCGCACCAAACAAAATTCGTTTTGTCGCTCCCTCTTTAATTATATCGATCGAGGTATTGAGACGATCGGGAATAATAATTCCCACACTGCGTGTAACCTCTGGATGTGCTAGCGACGTGACGTCGGACATTTTTACGTTGTTTTGTGAGAATAGCACGAATCCCGCGGAGCTAAAGACCGATTTACTGTGCTTACTCTAATGGTGGAACTCGTTATGTTGTGTCTCGTGCTGTACGAACATCAAAAGCGACTGGTCCCTAAACTTTTATTTACCAAAAAATAACAGAGAGAAAAAAAACTACCCCATTGTTCGGGATAGCATCGTGAAATATTACAGAGTCGATTTTATGCCCGTGAAATCACGAGTTACGGCGGCGGGGACTCATTAAAATAATTTTGAACTGGCAATAAAACTTTGGGAGAGTAATTAGGATTTATCTGGCGATCGCACGTCGATTACATGTCGATGCAAATTGCGGATCGTTACAACTTTATGAAGCTGCTCGACCTCGGGGCAATTAAATAAACATCCGGCCTTCCTGGCTCTAAACATGAACTCAATTATATTTTACCATTTATAAGACACAATTAATAATCCCAAACAGTGCTAAAAATCGGGAAGTTTTATTTAGCTTTCTGCAATTGCCGCAGTTCGTGCGGCTCATCCGAGAAGCGAGTCCTGACGTTTTTCAAGAACCATTAACACCTTAACCGGAGTTTCCACAAGAACCGGCAAGGCGCAATGGTTTTCATAAATCCAACTTCTTCTGTCCCATTGCTGATGTGAATATCGCACGAAATCGTCTCCAATTTCCGGTTTTCATCAGAAACGTGCAATAGCGCCCGGCTAGACTCCTTGCTTGCACGTTGCTGAAGAATAATTGAAAATAAATCAGCGCCAGTATGGCGCAGTCAGAGCCAATTTACAGAGGTCATTTCGGTAATGACCAGCGAGCCGAGTTTCGCTCCGAGTTAATTAACCCGCTACGGCGATCCCCACGCCACTTGCCCGTCAACCTCAAAAAACCCCCACGACCCGTCCCCATGCAAACGCATTTCGCACCTAGAAGAGGCCAAAAGTCCAAAAGTTGGAGATTCGCGCCAATAAATTTCGGCCGTGAATGGTTCGTTTAGCTGCGAGGATTATTTATAATTCAAACAGTGCCGCTTACAACGGGACGCTCGTTAGCGTCCCGTTTGGGTGGTTCAAAAATTAAAGCTTGATTGCTTCCATTGATCGATTTCCGCGTTGCGAAAAATCGACGATCAATTCAAATGGGGGCTTTTTCGTGGCCGATAACTGCTGGAGGGTGCATGGTTGGACTGTCTCGTTCGGCCTCAAGAGATATTTGTAATTCAAATTGAAAGGACGTAACGCGGAAAAACTGGTTGGTGGTGGTCGTCGCCAGTTCGTCCCCGTGTCGTCTGCTTCCATCTCTTGCGGCTATTTTGCGGCCCTGCAAGGTTGTATTGTTCCTCTCAGCATGCCACTCGGCTCTAAGAACACTTTTAAAATGTCGTTCTCTAGGATGCTTCACAGGTATAATAGAATCTCATTAGTCTTTCTTTATTTTACGCGCTGCGGTCTGCGTGAGGCAGAGAGAAATGGGGATGGTCGGGGATGGGGGCCTAAAAAACGGGAAACATTACCGTCTCCCACACTTTGTTCGAGGTATTTTGATGGGGATAAATTTCCATAGCGTTTTAAATTTATTTTTTTCGTTCGAGTGAGATTTTTATTTATCTTCTTTACTGTGGACCCACGTAAATGGCGGACTCGTGCAGCAAATTGCATAAGGAACAATTTTGTAATCAGACGCGGTGGGCGAGACACATTCGAGAAAGGAAAAAGAGCCGGTGTCCTTATCTCGTGGTATTGTCCACATCAAAACTATGCCAAATTACAACTGTTGCGGGTCAAAAGGGCAAAAACGGCCAGAAAGTGGCACGCTTGCTGTGATTTTTTCCTTGACGTCTTTTTGTTGAATCTGTTTTTACCTCGAAAGTTCTTTTGGCACCCTGCGATAACAATTTGCGGTGTTGCTGTTTGGCAACTGTGGCGTATGGTAAACACTGCGTTTTTGTTGCAATTGTTATTAAATGGCTCTGGAAGTGGGTCGTTGCGCAAATGTTGCATGACGAAAAAGTGTTACTTGTCGGACCGCCACAATGGTCGTATTTAACAGTCTACCAAATTTACCCAATATTTTCATACAAAAAAATATTTTCATTTCCCAAAAATACTAAATGCTCACCAAAATTAAGAAAATACATAATCTTAAAGCGCCAACCAAATATTGACATAATGCTGGCCTCTTATATATTTTGTTCGCCAAAATAACTTTAGTTGACCATAAATACTAAATGTTCACCAAATTTTATTCCGCATTTAATTCTAACATAGTACCCAGATATTTAATTTTCGACAGTGTCTTATATTATTTAGCAGTTAAAAATACTATTTGTTGATCAAAAATACACAAGCAATAAAATGTTGTGCAAATGGTAAATAATTTTATGCAAAATTATAGATGTAGATGTGCTAGGGCAAGGACAATAAGAGTAAAAATAGTAGTGGTTTGCACAAAAAAAGATATTGATTTCCGTAATATATAAATGCTTTGCTGTAATTGGCTTGCATTATGCAAAACGTAAAACTTATTTTAGTCGTATGTAATTTCTAATCGTGCTTTAAAAAAAAATTACAGGGCCCTGAACTGACCTTGTTCAAAACTTTTTTCGCGGGCCTCTTGTCTGGAAGCGCAAGCGGCAAGGAGAGATGCGCGAGCATATTTCATTTTTGGAGTAATAGAATAATTATTTGTCGCACAAATAGTTTTTTTGAGAAACACTAAATATAAATGGATAGCGCGAATATTTATTATGTACAGCACGGACGCGTAACTTGAGCGTTCTAAATTTGGTGAACATTTAGTAAAATTGATAGACATATAGAATTTAAAATGTAAGCAATGGTAAAACAATACGCAGCATAGTTATTTTAGTAGTGATGTTCTCATTTTCTGACGTATAATAATTTGGGTTTCATTTAGATTTTTTGATGCTCATTAAATTTTCTGGTGGACAGTGCAACGAATGTATGGTTTAATTTGGTGTACATTATATTTGTTCCCGTTTTAAATTGGGACCGTTGACTTTTGGTGGCAAGTAAATTGGAAACGGCTGATAAGCCGAATTTATTAACCTCAACCACACCAACTTAATAAATAATTATTAAGCCCCGCGACGCTTATGACGGTTTTAGATGGTATCAATTTCCTTCCAAGCGATTACATGATAACGAAGAAAACTCAATTAACGCCAGCGAGCTCTGGGGGCCAGGACGCGGTGCAACGTCCCATTGTGTCCCGGCCAATTATCGGCTCCGGGACGTCAAACCAAACTTATTAATAAACATGCAGCCGCCACCGGATGGTGCATTATCCGAAAAAGCTCAAGCCACCAAATTTCCACACGTAAAGCGACAAACCTTCCAAAATGATGGCAGCAACAATACTGCGAATTAATGCCGGCGCAACCGTATAATTCCGACATTACCGCCTCTGGCAGCCAGCAATATCAGGCTCAACTTGCAAATGAACTCGACAATCTTTTTTATCGTCCGTCTTGCAGCCGAGAAAGCTCTTCCGTAAGAATCAATAAAGACATCACTTTCGGGGATTACGGTAGGCGAGTGGATTTCAGAGATGCCCATCAAAATTTGTGACGGACCGTCGACCCCGACAACCGGATCGAGTCCGCCTTTATAGGAAGAGCCTAAATAATAATTAAGTCGCCGGACAATTAACGGATTCCGGACAGTTAGTTACCCGACAATTATGGCAATTTGCAAATCGGCGATAGGTCGCTGGAACAATGGCGATTGCCAACTCGCTCTTGACCGGTTTATCCTGGCTATAATAGTAAAAGCAATAGCGATGTATAATGCAGGAGTTGTCGGTTAAAACGGCGCTCTTTACGATGGTGGAACGTTAGAAGAAGCGTCTGCTGGGCGCCATCAGGAGTCGTGGATTTATGTCGAGTTGCTCTGGTTTAAAGAAATTGCAGCGGTCGCGAAACGCTGTTTATGGACCGGGATTTTTGTATAGATGCGGGATTTGAGGTCGGTGTGGTGACGATTGCCATAAAAAATGATTCAGGAGGGTTTTACGGGCGTCATAAAGCGCTTCAGCTCCGCGCTTATCAAATCAAGGTTTACTTGGCTCGCAACGCGAAATCCGACATAATTTATCGCGAATCAGGTATCTGTGAGTCGTTGACCACACCTCGAACGACATGTTAACATCAAGAGACGAGAGGAGCCTATATTGAGATGAGAAGATACCACGTCCTCCACTAGGTCACCTCAGCCTCACTTATCAAATAAATATCGAACATATCAAATTAACCGGTGTTTCTAAGATAATTGAAAATTATTGAAATCAACTTGAGGGGTAGACTTCTGGGCTACCAAAGTCTACAAAAATTGCCAATTCGTACTTGCAAAGTTTTGTGGATCCGCAAGATCTCCTTCGGGCTGGCAAACTTTTCTCTTACTATAAAGAAACCTTCGGCGTAAAGTTACAAACAATGCGTTGTTTTGCACTTTCCCTTCGCAATCATTATGGTTACAACTATTTTACCTCTATTATTATTGACCAGGTGTCTATTAACGTAATGGAGATTCGATAGATACGTAATTAAATCAATGCCTCCATTTTCCATAATTGTTAATCATCGGAATACTTGAAGCTTTATTGCAAATTGCACGTCGTGCCTATAGGCACATAAAGCATAGGAAGCCGAATAATTTCTGCAACGTAGGTATTTCCTACGAGGATTTTAGAACGGCGCATAAAGGTTCTCGACACTTTTTACGCGTTTACAAGAGCAGTTCGGGGCCTCGTCAAATCTCCGTTAAGTGCCCAACACCATTTGCATCGGAATGGATTATCATTTCTGGGATTAAATGATTGTGGTCGTCGCCGGTCGAGAAACTCACTTTATGACTTGTGTGCAGATGTTGCTACACTTTCGAAATTAGCCACGCCGCACACCATTGACCTTTCCGGTCTCGTCAATTTGTTCACGTTGTGTCCGTACACGTGAATAGGTAGATGGAACCCTCCCCGGCTTTCTCCTCAATACACCTCGACCTCTGCGTTAACAATACGTCATGTACGGGATCGTTTCCGGGTCACCGGAGCACCACCTCTTCTCCGTCATCCAGATTTAACAAGACCCTCTTCGCCGTCTTGCGACCGACGGATCGATGCGGCCTCGGGCCGTAAATAATTGGACAAAAATTAATAAGTCCGGACCCGGAGTAATCTTCGCGCCCTTATTACTCCCGGTCCTTTGTCGGAGCGGCGACATATCTCACCGTCTTTATTGTTATGTTCCGTTGAGTAACGATAATCAACGTGCGTATTACGTAGTTCGCAGGCTCCGCGTAATTGCCCGTCGAAATGTGTAATTTTGCAAATGGACCGTATAAATGTTTAATAGGTGCGTTCGCTGCTGGTTGGTATCTCGCGAATTAGTTCGAGGTTTTGTCCGGTAATGGCGTCTTGGGCAGAAAAATAGACAGGAGTTGGTGGTGGAGCCGGGATTAAAAGAGATATTGCTATTCTTGCAGCGGCCTCGTTAAAAGTTGGGCTTTGAAGAAAATTGACGTTGTTTCGTGCTTCCGCTCAAAGAAAATCCAGAAACGAACGATAAACGCAGAAAAGATCACCGCTAAATGTACTGGAAAGATGGCGTGTCGTAAATAGAGCTTTTTTGGGAGTCGGGAAAAATATTTTGACGTTCTGGATGGTGACGGCGACGTTTCCGGCGAATTTACTCACTTGTCGTCGTGATTAAATAATCACCTGGATTTCAATTTACATTTAGAGAGGGAACCGAGGAAAAACTCCAATAAAATATTCAGAAAGCGCATTGAACAAGACTTGAAACTCCATTTAGATTTAACGTCGAAGATTTAAGGCAAACGCTAACAGAAAAGCAATCTGAAACGACCTGGGGGAACTCTAACCAATGTCCGAAGTTTTCAAACTCATCTCTCTGCTGATGACGTTGGTAGGTCGCAGCTTTGAAATGTTTCCGGACCCACTTGTGAGCGTCTAGACTCGGGACGAGTCATCCTTTACAACTGATACAAATCGTTGCATAATGGCCTTAATCGTCTCTGTCTTCAGGTCTGTCGTTTGGCCTGTTGTCGAGAGGTCCCTCGCCGGAATTAATGGTCCACGCCTCGATTTTTGTGTTAATAGTCGCTTAATTTTCAAAGCCCTTTTATTTGTCATTGTGATTCGGATGATTTATTAATCCATTATTGTTGAAACGAATGATCGATGTCGAGCTGCAAACATCGAAATCCATCAAACTTTCGGCATGTTGGCGAAAATTGTTGCGTTTCGCCCTCCCCATCCCCGGTTGGATGATGTTCTTCTTGTTTGTGTTTCCCCGGATACTTCTCAGTTGCCGACGCTTTTAATTCCGATGAAACCAATCCAACTTTCCTTTTTTCTCGGCAACTTTGCTAATGAAGTTGGCGAGTTGTTTTGAATGGAAACCTTTGAAGTGAGCAGCTCTTCTTGAATAATTTTCTTTATTGTGTTAGCCCTCTGAATAATTCCCTTGGAATTATTTCAGGAGGCGACGCGACAACTCCACAATGGGCCGGGCTGGCGGATTTATCGTTATCAACGGGTTAATTACCATAAATCCAAGAGGCGATATTGTAAATTCGATTGATTTATCGATTCTTTGGCAGGTAGGGTGGCGGCGACCCACGCGACACCTTGCACTGTCTGCAGACGCGATGCCCGCCGATATGGCGATAAGTTAATGTCCGATGTCAGACCGAGGAAAAGGAACGATAAGCGCTATGAAGAGAACAGTGGGCCGACGACTCTCTATATACTTATATAGGAGGGTGAACTAGTGAAATAACGCATTAGCAGTCGTATCGCCCTTTCCCCATCTGACCACTTGGATGCAGACGTGTCTCTTCATACCACAGTTCGATTTCGAGGTGTGGTCAACATCTCCACCGTCTGAATTCGCAATACCTCAAAATGCAGGAAGTGTGGGATTAATATATTTATTAAGAGTTTTGAATTTCGCATAGAGATAGCCATTTCTGAAGCATCATCTAACTTACAAGATCTATCATCTAAACCTTTAGCAATTTTTAATCTTTTGGCATTTGAAAACCTTTGGGGCGACTAGAAGTAAATTCTGCGCACTGTGCAGTAAGTCGAACACCAAATAAGAAAACTTGCGTAACATTCATTTCATTTCCTCCATCACTCAAATACATTAAGTACTAACCCGCCTGAACGCTGTCGGAGACTTTATCTCCGGTTCCCTCAATTAACTTCCTCGTGTTCCAACTTCAGAAGGAGTCCCGCTTCAGTAATTCCACATCCTAATTAAATTAAACACGAAAACGAAAATAAAAGTAACGAGACACAAAATAAAACTGGAAGCCAACGCGCCAACGATCAACATTAATCTCCCGACGAACCACGTAAATCAGAACTTGCGATAAGCCAAGTCGGATGAATTTCACCGTAAGCGTCTTCCAACAGGACGGAAAAAAAAAGAGCGCGGATCCCACGGTTATCAAAATAGGAGATTCGGGTCAACTAGAAGGCGTATAACACTTTTCGAAACCACATGTGCATAGTTTTACCAAAAACGCAATTTCGCCACTGTCCCGACGCGAGAGGGTGTCGCGTGGGTGTCGGGGATTGAAAACGGGGTGGTAAACTAGGGTTCGAGTAACATCTGCGCGATGTGGGCCGGTGACCGTACCACCGGTGGTCGTGTTTGCACTGCATGCACGAGAACTCCTACCGCGTCGTGATCTTCGCCGGTTTCATCTCTGGAAAGTAGCGAGAATTTGCAATGAGATTTCTTCTTCGTTCGCTGCTGATGCATGATGATGTCGTTTATCGGACACATGTCGTAATCCCGACCGGGAAGCTTTCCGGAAGTCGCGCTTGACTGATTGATTTCTTATTCAGGAACTAATGACGTAGCTGCGGGAAACGGGGACGGGGTCGTGTTCCCGACTATTTTCGGAAAACGCACGAATTAGGGAATCGGATAGCAGATTAGTTTTGAGGTCAGAAGAACAATGGCGGTAGGTGGCGGAAACCCACACCGCAAACGAAAATAATGCTGCAACCACCCACGCAACGCAAGTATGGAAAATTAATTGCAATTAATAAAAACAAAAGAGCACATGCAGTTGCGGGAGAAATCCCGCGATTTTTCACCGTCCAGCGCAAAGACAACAGATCACCTCCAGCGAAGGAAGTTGGTCCTTCGAGCCGGATAGTTCGAAACGACAGCTCCACCCCGTGAAAAAATCGCCTCAGTACTGAGTAGTTTCAGCAGTAAAATTCCCGAACACATTATAATCAAAGATATAAAAGCTGCAGCGTTTGTAAATTTTTTGGAAAAAGTTACCGTGAGAAATTTCTGCTTCAATCAAAAAATGTCTGGTCCCCCGCCCCAAATTTTGAGTTAGGGCAGAGTGGGGTCTGGTGGGCGCCGCCCTGTTGGTTTGTTTGCCAAGTCTGAATGAATCTTCGAAACGGGCATTGCATAGTTGCCAACTGGTATCTAGTTTATATGCGATAGGACAAGACTATCGATTATGGGACAACAACTCGAACATAACATAACTATAATAAACATCCGTTGTCTTGTAGCAGTTGAGCGACGAGGAAATGTGGCCCGCAGAATATCAATAAGAGTGCGTCTTGACTGTATTGACAAGTCTCGAGACGAGCTGTTAAGGCTTGTTCACGTCGTTGCGACGGTCGGCCGTCGGTGATTTATGGTCATCTCAATTATTTAATGTTTTCTGAAAACAATTTCTCAAACGAAGACGTTTTTAATGACCCGACCCTCAGACAATGATATCGACGTTAAAACTGTGAGGCGCCACTAAAGTCGCGGTCGATGCCTCCTCCTCCACTCCTGCATCACCACAGCGCCATTGTTACTTCATGTGGCGTTTTGAGCGTCATATCATGTAAAGTCGTACGTTACTTGTAGTAATATATTGTTAGAGTTCCGTGGGGCTTGCATTTTAATAGCTCGACGTGTCAGATTAGAAATTATTACGACTGCCACCAAGTCGAACAAGTCGACGACGAGAACATGCGTGGCGGTTTCACGTCTTTCCGAAAGCCCCTTCCGACATTGTAACATCCCCGAGGCAAGTGGTGCTCGACAGTTGAAATGCACACTACCAGTCTCGAATCCGGGAATAAACGTCATTCACAGTCTGTTCCCGGCATGTTCCATGCAAATAATACACGTGGCAGATAACAACTTGATTGGGCGGACATGGCGCGAATAACATCGAAGAATCGACTTCGTAATAAGGATGCACGACCGGGTTGTTGCCTCACTCGGTAGTTGAGAGCTACCAAGTTTTGACGACTAGATCCGGATCGAACGATATATTTATTACATAATGCAGGTGAGTTGTAAATATATGGTTTATTAATCATGAAACCAGATGATGACCCCAAAGGTTGAGTCGTGACTATGCTACTCTGCTATAGCTCACACTCGGACGCTGATTACAATAGATCATGATCACGTTTCTTGAATAGTATCCTCAATCTGTAACAGTAATGCTAATCAAAAAGCCATCTAAATAAATGAAATTGTTGCTCTTTGTTCGGAGACGACGTTGTTTTCTTAATAATTCCTTCAATCAAACGGGTGATTACGCATCCGGGAGTTGCGTCACCGCGATCGGACGCTGATGGTCCACGTCTGCCATTGTTGAGACAATCAATTTTCGTGGACACTAAAACCCAAAATTACCCCCGATCTGGCAATATTAGGCGAGATGCTTGGGGCTGACTGCATCATTTGCAACTTTGGTGGGCGGAATGCTTCTTCCTTGGCTAGTTAATAATACTCTTCATCAAAACTGCTTTCTTTCTAAGCCGACTGCTAGAACGTTCTAAGCTTCTAAAGAAATTAACTATTTCGTGTGTCGTAGAAAATTGCAACACTTGTTGGTTCAACTAACGTCATCTTCTTTCTATACAGGGAACTTTTCCTCGCACAGTCTTTACTTTCACTTATATTTTGAATACTTAATTTTGGAAACCAGAACCACCCTTCACTTATCGTTTATGATTAACAAAAAAATAAATTGAGTTTTCACTTTTGGTGTTTGCGCGTTGACGTGGTGCCAATTAGAACTATGGACCATCTAATAAGAAGAAAAAATGAACACCGATCGACTTAGCTCTAATATGATTTAGGGAGTTAGAATCTTATTAGCGAATAGTGTGTAACGAGCAAATAACAAACATTTGCGCAATGACGTTGCAACTGTTCCATAAACCAGAACAATAAAATAAATCTGCATAACTGTTCGTCAAACACGTATAGAGGAACTGCATTCACTGTAGCTAATGATAGAATCACGTTTAAGCGCTTAATTATGATTTACCCGCGGTTATTACTCGGATGGGTATTGTTTTAGAAAGTGAATTCCGACAAAATAGCCATTTATAGGCGCCAGTCATAAGTTCACTAGGGTAAAAAAAATTAAACCTTGCCGCTTGCCCGACCAATTAACTACACAATTGTTGCAAGCAACAGTGTGCAACTGCAACCAGAAACTTTCGTTTTACCAGGTGTTCAATTGTAGGAGTAACTTTTTTCAATTCGACACCAGAAGGTTGAGAAGAGTTGAAACTGGTGACGTTGCTCTTCAGTGGGTTTAGCCACCACGCACCGATGACAACCAACAAAAATGTCGACAACGACTTGAGTTTCTAACTTATACCACTCGGCGATGGCAGTATGAAAAATCATTTTCCGGAAAACGGCGTGTTCCACAAACAAAAGTAATCAAGTTATGTTTAGGAGAGGTAAAAAAGGTTGCATCAACATTAGGACGTTACCCACTGTAGAAGTTTGGGTTGAAAAGAGGTTTTGAGAAGAAGAATGACAAAGAAATTGATGCCTCGCCAAAATGACAAACACCAAAACATACCCGACACCCGAACACCTGCATTGTGTTAGCAATGTGATTGACCTTTAAAGGTATTCATGGCGAATTTCCGCCAGTTTCACGTGATGGATACAAAAGTAGCTGAACTTCTACTAAAATTTTCGCAAAACAAAATGGCGCAACTCGTTAAAATTTTCTACTTGAGGCTAGTGCATTCTAATATTTTTTTTGACAAGTTTTTGGAAATCTGGTTGCGTGTTGATATGTACTAATTAAGGCAATCCCAGATACCGCTAGCATGTGATCTTTGCCCAAAGATCTTGGCGTTTCAAGGTTCGTGTTGGTATTGACAAACGGCTTCCGTCAAAAGCGTTTTTTGGCTCCCTGCGTTTTTCTCTATACGTGTCGTTAGCGACACTTTATAAGCGGCCAACGTTTAAAGTAATTTATGGTGCCATAAACCTTTTGAATTGAAAATTAAATTAATTCCCGCACTTGTACGCACCGACATTAACCTTTACTTGTAAGTTCATACAGCAGAGACGACGCTTTTCCTTTCTTCTTGGGTTCGAGTCCTTGATTTTTGTTGCGACCGGATATTATTTTGCACGCCTCTAGTTTTACTTCTTGCTCAATTAACCGAATACAC
Organism: Schizotus pectinicornis; assembly: GCA_951805265.1. NCBI lineage: Eukaryota > Metazoa > Arthropoda > Insecta > Coleoptera > Pyrochroidae > Schizotus > Schizotus pectinicornis. The sequence goes on from OX638203.1 coordinate 21,254,412, forward strand.
TAATTTAAGTGTGCGTTTGTTGGTCTGAACTGGTCGAACCGAGCTGGCAATTAATTAAGCGGAATTATTTCTGGAAACTGTTCCGAGCGACCAATAGCGACACCGAAGCAACAGGTAGGTAGGCGGCGAGCGAGTTTAATTTTAAATTTCTTGGGAAACTCTATGATCGAGAAAATACAATGGTGGCGATCTTAATTGTATTTATAACAAACTGTACGTGGTCTGCCGACGAGATCTCTGATGCAACAAGTACTCCAACAACCTTGGCATTAGCGCTGCAAAAATACGCGCGATGGCACATGTAAATAAAAACGGCCTTGTCGCAGACTTTGCTTTGGATTTGGGCCCATTAATCCCATTGTAAATACGCCAAGAACGTAAGCGACTGAATTAACAATACTTGATTACATTAACGCCGCCACGAAGCTTGATGAAGAGCCAATACCAACAGAACAGCGCGGGGGAAGGAGGGACGACATTGGGTCTTCCAAATCAACAAGGATATCCAGAACGTTTCTCCTATAAACACTTGCCCTTATAACTACCATTTTTATCAATTTGTTCTATCTGCCAGGGCCGATTTCCGATGGTAGATAAAAATTGAATTATTGATGAACTTTCTCGAAACTGAGTGCTAGGAACGAGCTACAAAAAAAATCGTAAGTTGTGAACTAGCTCTCGTACTGAAACAGTTTCCAGCTTGCTAAAAAAAGGAAATCATAATCTTTTTGAGAAAAAATCATCACTTTCCTAACTTTATTCGTTAGGTTGGTATGAATTGTTATATAATGCTTTTCACCCGGCACCTCCACCATTTGTCAACTTTCTACATTTTGCGCCGTAAGTTCTGAACTAGCACTGATACTGCAACAGATTCTAGCTTGCTGAAAAGAGCAAATCGCGATCTCTTTAAGAAAAAAGTCACCATTTGTTTAACTTTAATCGTCATTTTTTTATAAATTTTTATAGTAAGATTTTCACCCGGCACCTCGACCATTTCTCGAGCTTCTGCACTATAAGTCGCTGCATCAAGATCTCGATAGAAAATTACTTAAAAAACTTGTTATGACAGCACAACCGATTCCAGATTTGCTTCGTTTGTTTGTTTTGGGTATTTTTAAATCCTTGCAAAAACACAAAAATTAAAAAAAGAATGAAAAAACATTGTACACAAAGTAAGGTTATATGTTACGTGTTACATGTCACTTATCGATGTAAGACCAATTCTTCTAAAACAAAAGTTCATGTAAACACCCCATTGGTAATATTTAGATGACCTTATAAAACTAATTCCTTCTTCGTTCTTTGTTTAATAGGAAGTACGGACCCGGTTTGATTTTGTGTCTAGTATTTGCTTTTGGTCGATGCTAACGCGGATATGGGTAAACAAAGGCCGCAACCGCGGAAATCGACGTTACGTGGTCATGCATTTCGCAAATTTGCCCGACAAGGTCGCAGAACACCTTATTAAGGTTGTTTGCTCGCCTGTGTGACGCATCGCTCCGTTTTAAAGATGCGCAAAAAAACGCCAGTAATAAAATGAGGTAAAGAATGGCACGCCATCATCAAAGGAACTGTAAATCAACATAATTGATGGTCTAAAAGCAATTAACGACATTAAAAACGGGACAAAATACAGGAAAATCGCTCTTAAAAACTCGCCAACCTTGCCCAATTAAACATGTCCGAAATTTAACGATCATCTTCCGCCCATCCCATGATGGACTTATGGCGGAATCAATTTCAGGTGATGAGGACCCGTCACGTAAATTCGCAACAATAATCTCGTGGATGTCGTCTAAAATACGACAGTCGTAAAATTTTAATAACAAGACCTTTCCTGCGAGGGTGTCGTTCCGGTCATTTGGAATCTTCGCTCCCCCTTCTGGAAAGCATGCAACCGCACGCCGCGGTCTCTTTAAATAAATGATAGGAGACGTAAGTGTGGAAGAGTACTTCGTTATCTTTGGATGGTGGTGGCGTTTCTTGATTAAAATTTCAAGTCTTTGCGGTTTTAGAATCGCGCGTATGGTTAAAGGGGGACGTCACGGGGGCATTATCGGCGTCGGGCCATGACTCTTACGACGCCCCCGTGTATCCAGAAAAATGCCGGCCGTAAATGTCTTCGAAATAATTTAGTGAACGCCACCCCCTGTGGCGTAGTGGCAAATCCCGTTTATTCCGCGATTTTCTCCTGGATGACGACCGCCATTCGCAGGAAATGACGCACAAATAGGGGAATTCCCGTTTCCGGCGGCCCCTCCAGCCGCCATAGACAAGTAGGGGAGGGGGGCACCAGAAGTGACAGTGGAGGCAGAGTTCAGAAGGGTAAGGGCTCCATCAGAAAAGAAGTGGATTAGCGGAAAAACTTTCTACCAGTTTCCTCCACGCAGAGTTCAGAAGGATAAGGGCTCCATTAGAAAAAAAAAATAGATTAGCGGAACAGCTTTCTACCAGTTTCCTCCACATGCAGCCAAGAAGCAACTCAGCTAAACCTAGACCTGACCTGATACTGGGAGAAAAATCTAGAAACGTTGGAGTTCTCATCGGTCTTTCATAGAAATGCTTAAGGGCGACTGAATATCTATTTATGTATTTTTTTCATAAAATAGTTAAATAATAAGCATTTCAATGATAAAACCAAACCAACCAAAAAGGGAACGTTTGGAGCAAGAGTCAATAAAATTTGAACTACGTGCTTGAAGGTATTATCTTTATTATTAATCTGAACTCAAACTATGAGTATGGGTTATCGACCACGACCACGTTACCATAGGCATGTTATGAGCGTCGTCGGGTAGAATTTGTCAACTGATTAGGGGGTCCTCGAGGAGGAGCTGGGGCGAACGAAAGTGAAAAGACGTTGCCGCTCGATGGCCTGACAAAAAAGAGGCGCTTTGAAAGCTCCCAATAAATTATTAACCGGTCTTCATGGCAAGCTTGACGAAGTCTCGAGAGCCCTACAACTCTTGATTAAATTCGTCTCCAAATTAGTCAAACACCCCGTACTTGCCTGCAATTCATTTGAATATTTGATGTCAGGGCCCGGCTCGTCCGAAAATAGTTCCGTAACTAATTAACACAGGAAAATGCCATCTCGAATTGACATCTGCCAAGCGCCAACGGAAGCGGGGTGGAAGTGGCGCTTAAAAAAACAATAACCTAACCAGCTGGATGCACACTTGAGCTCAATTAGAGCCAAAATCAATTGTTATGCTACGAAAATAACGCAATTATCGCGACTGCGAGATGGGAGAACTATAGCCCGCAGGTGGGTAAGTAGAAATCCAGTTCAACCCTAAAAATACGGTCGCTCGATCTTATCGGGCACAAAACTGTAATATTCACGACCATTATAAATTTCGCCGATAACACTCCCGAATGTGGTCATTGAAGGAGTTTCGCTCCAACAAAACCAGTCCCTTGGGATTATCAATTTCATGCCTCTTTGTTTTCGGGTTGGATCATTAGTTTTCTAGTTTCATTTTCAACCTACGTCTAATTAAACACGTTTCGTGCATAGTTTTACGATTAAGTGCCTTCTAGACGAGCGAACTACCACCGATTGTTTCTATTATGTAGATTGAAACAAAAAAAAAAACTCCTTGAAAAGTTGAATGATTCGAAAATTTGACTTGTTAATATATTCAAATCTACTGCTCATTCCGAATCGTATAAATTGAATAACGTGACTGATAATCACCGAGTGTACTTGCAGCGTTGGAACAAATTGCAGCGTAATTAATAAAATTTAGAACGGCGTTGCGGATCATTAAAGCAGAAGCTTTGGCTGCAAAGTAGGAGGATGATGAATAATTTAGGTGCTGGAAGTTTTAAAATCGGGCTGCACAGTTCGCTCGAGTGAGAAACGGGCTGCAAGTGCACAAAACCGCATTCTGGGCCGCATTTTAGCCGAGTCACTACTTCTCCTGCACTTTTCATGTATAAGAAAGCTTCTCCACTGAATCACGTGCCGTCGCAGTTGAGAAAAGCTCGCGGACGGCACTGCTAAGCAGTTGGAGATTGAAATCACTGCGAAGTAGGGTTCGTCCAAAGGCCGCCAGGATAAGTAACTTCATCAGAGGCGGACGTGCCAAATTTAACACTTACAAGAGTCTTGGCGGAAGCGGAACTGGAACTTACCTGGAAAAAAGAAAATTGGTCAATTTCGAAAAAGTAACGGAGTGGTGCAATTGGGTCGAAGTCTTCTGGTGGTGGCGAGCCAAGTCGCAATCGAGATAAATAACGTTGCATAAATATTGAACGACTGGGTAAACTCATGGGATTATGCAAATCCGATGTATGCAGGATCGGCGCAGTCGATAAATCAAGATTTTTCCCATGCACGACTGTTGCAGTTTCGCATTCGAAATTCGAATTGAAACACAATAGCGGACAGAAACAATTACGCCGCCATTAATTAAAATAAAACTGCCAGTCATAAATCAGAGGGGGGCCGCCATAAATTCGTCTCGTTATTTTCTTAATAATTCACGAAGAATGTCACGGCTGAATTTGCATCTAATAAATCCGGCAACCTAGGATATGTCGATAATTGATCACTTTCCGTTGTTGAATTTCGGGTTCTAACGAGGACTTGTCATATCTTGGATTAGAACTGAACAGCTTGCGGCGGAATTTGGTTCGCACGGCAGCGGTCACGCGACCGCCACCGATATTCCCGTCCAGTAACAGAATTACACGTTTCATCACAAAAAAAGGTTGAACTTCCTGGTTACAAGCAGCAGAGTTACATTGTCCCCTCACCAAGTTCGCGTGGAGTCGGCTCTGCCTCAAGCTTCTGAGCGGGTCATCTAACCAAATTGGTGGCCGGCTCCCAACAGACCCATAAAGGTAATTAATTCGGCCCGATTTCACGGGGACGGACCTGAATTAAGAAAATAAATAGTTGTCAGCAGTGGCTTTAAGGCTGCAGAGATCCAGCGGACGCAACCACTTCATCACCTGGCGACATGTTCGCTTAAACACGAATACGTTACGGCCTGATTTAGGAGAACGTTTAATTTCGTGACACGTCATTTACCCCCCGACAATGCCGGCGCAATTTACTGGCTTTATTAACGGAAATTAATTAACAATTGCACCCACACTTCCGGAGGCCGCGCCAACCCCGCCGCCACATCCAAACTAAAATACTAAATAGAAACGGGCAACTGTCCAAAATTTACTTAACTCTCCCAGGTACCGACAAAAAAATTGTAACAGGTTGGACGTTAAAAAGATTGGTGGACGACACTAAAAACGTTGTTCTGTTACATTAATCGTGATGTCCAATTGCAGTTTGCAGAGCGGCTATCTTGATTGTGGTAGACACGTTGGTTTACACGGCGGCTACTAGGAAGTCGAGTTGGTAGAAGAACCGCACCAGTTCTTGCTTATTATAAGAACAGCGTGGATAATGTGTTCGAAATACGGTAACGAGGCTGTAACCGCCTGTTACGTGCCCATCGTATCCAGCAGCTTCCAAACAGCCAGCGCAACATCGCGATCGAAATCAAGGAAATCAGCGAGCAAGGCGGAGGAGCGGAAGATGGAATAGATAAGGGACCGAGGAGGGCAAAGTTGCGACAAAAAACAAGAAAAAATAACGAGCAAAGGGATTAAGAAAACTATCAAATCGCACAAGTAATTTTTAGTAAGGAGGGAGCTAAGTTGCAAATGGTGGAGGCGCCAGATCAACTACAAATATTTTTTTTTGTACAACATAGAAGAAAGTTTAGTTGCAATTTACTCCAGTTACGAACTTCGGTTTTGGAGCTTTTAGAACGACAAATCATAAATTGGACGTTGAAAATTGAAAATTTTACCAGAAAGAGGAGTAACAGGGGGGTTGCAGAATAATTGTTGAATAAAAAAAATAATGTTGGTAGATATATGGGACAAACACGAAATGATTTCGCATAAAATTAAAATCAAACTCTTCTGCATGTTTCTGCAAAAATGTTTCTGACCTAAATTAGTCAACATTCAAAATTAATGGCGTTGCCCCGGAAAAGCGCCGAAACCGGTGTCCACCGATCTAAAAATGGTTTCTCGATTTATTTGTCAGTGCAGTGAAATCAAAATAAAAAAAATTGAAACTTCTTCCAACTGCTAATCTCGGTAATTTCGGTTGGCAATCGACCTAAAACCGAAAGTGGCGACTGCAAATAAAAATATGTAGAACAATTGGCTGCAAAAAGAAGTCTAAATTAAATTGGTAGAAAGGAGCGTAACTTTATGGCGGCCTTTATGATTTAAGGTTGCAACACATTTACACCTATGCTTACACCTACGAGAGCGAGTAACTTAAAACAAATTTTATTAGACATCAAAATTCAAATGTCAGAAAGCTCAAGAAGTTAATAACTTTTGACTGCAGACTTGCCGGTCACTTCACCTCTTGATTGATGATGATCCTCGCCATCGCTTTTGATACCGAAATGAATTTGGAATGATCTGACGTTGCGCCATGTGGAAAACTAAAACCGACTTGCCATAATTACGTCGGTTTCGTTACCATTGCCCAACAACATCGGTTATGACTGATGTCTGATTAATAATGTGCAACCATGACGAATTAATTATTCATTTAACTAGATGGGCTCGGTAGTTTTAACTTTTCGAATGAACCCAATGCCTCGCTGGCAACCGGACGATTCGTCGGATCTTATCGACTCACTTCCGTCAATTTTTCAATCGAAACCACCTTCATGAATTATTTATGGTTATACATGGTGGCTGGACAAATTGATGTACCATTGGCTTACCAATATTTTAAATTTATTCCACTTAGTATTAACTGATTCTAATGGTTTCCTTTAAAGGGCAGCCTTGAACGTCAATTCCAACGGGTTAACTAAACTTTCTACAGGCATTCCCATGTTACTATCAATCAAGCAGGTTCATTGTCTTGTGTCAACTGCCTCGAATCAATTGTGATTCAGGGGATTACCCGGAGGATTACGGGAACGGCCACAAAAACGTCTCGGATCCAGTCGACAATGCTGCAACTGGGATTCGAAACAAATGCCCGGAATTAACATCTTGTGTCTCGTCTGCCGGAGCAGTTTTCGACATCGCACGTTGAAAGCGACAATAAAGTCTACCTACACGTAGGCGAACTGAACGGTAAATCCCGGATTTATGCAGTTGCTTCATCACCCATTTGCCGGTTGTTTTAAGGAGGTGGTGTTTATCTACAGTTTCAGGTGGGCGGTGGGAAACTCTACGGATGGTGGTTCCGGGAATAACCGCTAAATTCCAGGATCCATAACATTTAAGAAAACACGAGCCGAAATCCCAAATTTGGTACTCAGAGACCGTATCAAAACTTATTTCTTTTACGTTTGTAGTGCTTGCGAGATGGGTGCGAAAGAAACAACTTCGGGTTCTTCGGGAAGGCCGGCATTAATTTATGTTTAACTAGGGACCTCGCTAGGGCTCAACTACCCAGTCTAGATTTGGGGTAATATGATAGTTGAAGAGGTCACTTCCCCAAACTTGCGGCGGTCCATCCCTTGCGACGTATTTTCCGACAATAGAGCGGCGATTGCAGTTTGCTGCCCAACTTAGCGATCTGAATGCAAAGCAAATAAGGCATCGGTTGTAAGGCAGCCGGAGTTTCCGCTCCTTATTGACTTCCACTATTTGCAATCGCAGCTCCCCCATTCTTGCCGTTCCAAAATTAAGTAATTTACGATTTGACAAGGGTCTTTTGGTGTCGTTTAATTAAATTGGCAAAAATCAATTCGGCCGGAATCGCTAACACACAGGCTTCATTTTACGACTAAAGAATTTCATTTTGCCCGTGATCCGAGTTTGCCCGTTCCTTTTAGGGAAACACAATATGTCCGGGAGTCGCGCCATCTTTGCTGCGGCTCCGGTTTCCTTGAGTGCGTGAACGTCCTCCAATTGCATCTGTAACTGTGCACATGACAACTTATGATTTAAGGCCATCCGCGGTCCTTACATGGAGAGGCTGCTTTCTTTTCTTGCGGCTTTTTAGACGAGGATTAAATATTGGTTTAAGGCGAGGAATTTTCGTCGACGTGCCAAATCGCATCGAAATTTCACGGGTTTTCGAGTCGGGGCGTAAAACGAAATTACTGCATCAGTCGGGGGCTTTACGTAAATAAGTCGCACATGTTGAGCACATTCGATGTTATGTGCGGGATGAAATATGAAAAATTTTACTTTATTCGGTGCCTACATGAGCGGAAACAGTTTTATAACGCCCGCAGTGGCGGTTCAAGAAACCATGTTGGTGCCTCCATGAGACGGACGTGGAATAATGTATTCGAAAAGAACAACGGCGCCGGGACATTTAGGTTGTTTTTTATTCGGGCCCGAACACGTACTTTGTCTCCCTACGATAAAACAAGGCATAAAACAATCATAACATTATTTAAATGGCTTCGAGACGACCATCACAAATTAATTAACTAACGAGAGGAATCTCGGCCAAATACAGTTAGGCACCATGATGCAATTCTTATTTTTAACACATTCTAAGACCAGTCGAAATTTATTAAAAAATTCCAATTAACCGCGACGCCCACTCAAAATTCTTATGTAAATTCCGGCCACAATAGGCGAAATTTGATAGTTGAGGAAGTCTTTGGCGATTTTCATTGTCGCCGTTTTTTCCGAGCTCGTGGGACCAAAAGCAAAAAGTGTTGGTGCAAATTCGATACGCCACTACCTGTATCTTGAGTTGATTAGAATTTCGATTTTCACGTGAGAACTGACTGGAGGATAACGAGAAATTTAATATTTGCTACGTGAGGACGTTAGGACCGTAAAACCGAAGAAAGCACGTGTTGGACTAATCGACCACGCACTTTATTCGATCGCTATTGTTACAGGTAACTGGTTTTGAAGTGGCACAGCGGAGGGTCGAGGTGAGATACTCCAAGTTCATCCTGGCTTCGAAATTGGAGGAACCACGAGCTTTCTGCCAGAGTAAAATGTCAAAATAGTCAAAAATTTTGAAACCTTCGCCCTTGGTCATCTTCCTTTTGACCAAATTCTAACATCCCTTTGGAAGAATAAAAAATTTGGCATAGTGACTCAAGTGTTAAAAAAATTGATAAATAGTTCAAAGTTCCATTCGAACAACTTATGAGAGATTGGAACTTCAATCTGTAACATCCATCACAAACCCAATAAGCATAGAATTTTTTTTAATGCCTCAATAATATTGTTTCCGAGTGCTTATTTTTGAACATTCAAATCTTAACGAAGTCGGAAGTTGAAGACAATTTTAAAATTTTGGCGTCAGGAAATTTCTAGTTCAAGCTGTCATTTACTTTACTCTCGACTTCTATTTTCTGAAAAAAAAAATACTTTTAACTAATGATTGATCACATAGATAAACTTTGCTTCTATGGCGACATAATTTGTAGTATCGTGTTTGGTAAATAAAAAGTTGGGCAACTACTGTGCATTTTGTGGAACCGTGCGATTGTGAGTGATGGGGCACGAAAAACTCCTCTTGAACGCTGCGAGCAGATAGCTGGCTCGACCTCAGCCCCTGATTAAAAACAGCAGCTGTTGGCCTTTGCGATAATAAAATCGATGGTAAACAAGTCCACAAAACATTATTAGGTTATGATTTAACAACAAATTTCTACACAATGGAATATTTGTACCCCCGCTACAACTACTAACGAGTTCCTCTGATCCGGTTAGCTTATTGCCCTGCAAACCAAGTTCGAAGTTTCAAGACAACGTAACGAATTTTTGGAGCCCGGTTGATGATCCCCGAACAAATTACGGTTAAACATTCCCTGCCAGTAACCCAGAAAAAGTAATTCCGGCATTCCTCCCTGCCACCGTCAATCAGGCGACTGAAGCTTAAAAGAAACCGTAGGGGTTGTAAATGTTGACCTAAAACTCGGACCTTAATCGATTACACTCTCACCCGCCACACCCTTGAATGATTAACGCATAAACAGAGATGTTAAAGAAGAATCGCACCATTTTCCTGTCCTAGTCCAACAATGTTGACGGCAAGAACAACGTTAGTTAATTGATGTTGATCAGCGGAGATTCAATTGTGTCGCTTTTTTCGTCAACGCTAATGCGAGATGAAGGTTTTAGTTTCCTATTTATCTTCGTTCCAGCCCGAGAATAATCATTTCGGGCATAATTACTGTTCGAGACGGTAACGAGGTATAATTTACGAACTGCAGTTAGATGTAAATGACGACCCGAAGAAACACATTAGTTGCGACGCTGATGGTGATGCCAGGCAGTGTCGTTTCCACTAGGTTTTTACGGCCATTATTCCAAATGAAGACAACAGCCCCCGGTGAAAAACACCCCGGCACCCAAGTTTGCAGGAACAAGTCATAGAGCAACATAATGTGTGACTTCTTCAGAAGCTGCCGTTACTATTGTGAGTACTTCAGACAGCACTTTTATGTCTGGCCACCTTTTGATTGACGGTTTTCGGGTGGAGCATCAGGGCTGCTGAGGACGACAAGTTGTGCTCTTGCCAAGATATGGTAATTTTTAGATTCAAAAGACGGAGGTGCATCGATCGCTTCCGCCTCCCGCCCCAACTTTTCGGTACATTAATCTTCGGAATAAAAAGACTGAGACGGATAATTACTAAATTCTCATCTTCTTATTCAGCGACAGAGCGGGTGAGTCAAAGTGATATATCGATGAAGCGGGTAAAATAGGTGGAGCGGGGCGTTTGCATAAAAACCGTCATTAATCTGTGTGAGTTTTTGTTTCGGTCCCATTTTCCCTGGCTAAGCTGGATCCTATCAGCAGTCTGATCCCCGCTTACTCGTCGTCATTAGGATTCTATTACTGGCCAAGATCCTGAGATACATCCAGGAGGTCCCGTGGTCCGGCAGTAAAAACCTCAGCTCCACAGCTTTCGAGTCGTTCCGATGCGATTTCACTTGATTACAAGAGTTCCTAAACGGCCACTTAAGAACCGAGCTTATCCCGGAAAATTTTGCTACCGGGAGACGGGAGAGCCTTTATGCCGATGACCGTAAAAACATCCACGATATTTTATCTGAGACATCGCGCTTCTTGAGCCGTCCGATCGCAGTCATCCTCGTGAAGAGACGGTTTGTTGCAATTCCAAAATGCATTTAACGTGCCGTAAAGTGCCGCGAACGAAGCTTCCGGCGACGTAAAATTAGCCGGCATTCGCGCTGTATAAAACGAAAGGACTATAAAAGTCATCACTCATCAGCCAGTATCCTCAAAGCAAGTACATCAAGTAATTCGCCAACTCATAGTTCAATAGTTCAAGTCGAGGCCGCAGGCCAAGTGCGACAACCACACGAGTGTATTAGGCGCAAAGTCCAATTTTCTTAGCCTTCAAAAGAGTTATAGACTCTTTACCCGTATTAAACTTTACTTTTCCACGGTCTTCGATGAGAAGTAGAGAAGACCCTTTAATTGAACCAATATGTAGCTTCACCCTTGTCGACGATTTTAAAGGGTTTTGCCAGTGGGACAGGCGGGACAAGTTAGCGGGCCCAAAAACGGATGTTGAGCTTGGAGGACTCTTCGGACTTGCTAGGAGGTCTCGGCGTCAGGTCCAATTTAAATCATCGGCGTTGAAATGGCAAATTCGGTGGTGTGAAAAGTTTGGCAAAAACGCTTAATGAGTTGGTGTCGAATGGGCAAAAATAAATCAAGTTTGGAGGCTGTGGTAATTCGCTATTTATTAATACGGCTGTTTAATTAGCCATAAATGTTGAAACGAGGGCTCGACGAAGCCGCAGTTGTTGGTTATTGTGCGTGGATCGGTCAACACATTGATTGTAAAACTGACCAAATGTCAAATTAGTTTTACGTGAATACGCATAATAACAACAGAACTGCATACAGCATCATTGAACGGTGTATGTGCAACATCATTCCGATGTTTGTTCTGTCGTTGCAGTGTTTACAAACGCGACCCCCGAACAGCTAAAAGCGACCTTTATTATTGCCAGCTCTCACGTTTGTTTGCCCCACGCGCGGGGCTCGAATTTTCAATTCGAACCGGGGCCAAGTCAGCAAAAACAATTTACGAACTACATATTCAGGAACCTACATTATCGACACGTCGTTAATCCAGCAAGTTATTACCCACCAATTAAATTCGTAAACTCGACTCATTAACATGAAGAAAAATCAGACTTTGGTCGATAAAAAATCGATCGGTATCATGATGGCCATGTTGTAACTTCCACTTAACGGACTTTATATTACGGCAATTTTTATGTGGCGACAGATGATCCAGAAAACACGTTTTCGTAATTAAATTAATTTTCGCACCCGTCCCGTTTTGTGGAATCGATAGGGGATGATTTAGGGATATGGAACATGCAAAGTTAAAAAGAGCGGAGTCATGGCGCTGTGAACCGGAGGGTGGCCCGAAATTATCGCGCAGCTGTCGGTGGCACGCGGCCGCTCAGCTGCCCCATAATAAATAGATTAGGCGGGCCAAATCGCCGCCCCCCGCTCCAACTCCGATAAACCCCATAGTTCGATTATTTTTTTGGAGAGCTGACAACCAAAGCCATTGACATTTCAAAGTCACCATCGTCAACTTCTGACGGTGCAAGCAACTGGACGGAGCAGGTGCAAGATTTAGTCATCGATATGGTTCGAAATAGGGGGCCCCAAATTAATACACGATTTGACCTGACTTTGTTGTTTCGCGCAACGCAGCGAGTCCAATTCGCGGATCCAGGGATTTGCGTCAGACCTGACCTGACTGAGACCGGATATCTAACTGTTGATTTCCGCGCGTGCGCGTGAACCGGCGCGATTTTCCAGGTTGCTCACCTGCTGATGGCGGCGAGAAAAATTGATGCGACACGCCCACGAAAACGCGACAATAGCACTGGAAGAATGCAGTTTGTGTTGGCGACGTGGCCTAATTGTGGAGGTTTCGACGAGATATTCTTATTAAGCTATGGCATGCAATGCGTGCATCGATCAAGTGATCGTTCCGAAGAATGCGATCCGGTGGGCGCTCGGCAATAATTTAGACTCAAATTTAATAATTATATGTTAATTTCATCCTCGAATTATACGGCAACAATCTTGTCGAGTAAACAACCTAATCTTCTGGTGGTTTTGGCCGCAGACACGTCGTGAACCCAAAACCCCCGTACAAAAATCCAAAACGGTTTGTGATAACATCGACGGGTTAGCGGACCAAAAGGAGAAGAATAAGTAAAAATTTGATTTTGGGTCAACAACCAATCACTAATCCAGCCATAAATAATTGACTCTGCCATAATTATGATCAGTTCAGTGGCGTGATTGGTGATCAATATTTATGGATCACGTGTCTTAAGAGAACTAACGGTTGACATGCACGTCGCCCACAGATACATAGTTGCCATTTAAGCTATATGAAATTTTATATCGACTATAAAATTGCCGGTTCACGAGTGTAACCTTTCGGGCTAATGGCTCTACCCTTATGCAACTCGTCTTATCGCAGACTGTATTAAGTTGTTTTAATTAGCGTGCAGACGGGAGTTTTCTAATCTTTGGCAACAACCTAGAACCTAGATGACCGCCTGACGCCACGCAAAAAACAAGTTTCACCGGGTCGCCAAACTTTTCGGATTATGGCGCATCAGCTTCTTCCGGACCGCAACCACCACCGCAGCAGTTATTCAGTACATTTACCATCCTGTACACAACAACAAATTTACCTTTTTGGCTTCAGCGCACCGATTCGATTTCCCAAAACTATTTTATTACATTTTTCCTTAGATTTTCTGTGAACTAAGGTCACGGTTCGATAGGAACTATAACTTCACATTTTAGTCTCTAGTAAAATCTTTAGTTTCAGTTATTGGCTGTAACTTTTCTCGCCCTGCGAGTTAGAGCCGTATGACACGATACTGATTTTAGTACTAATATTAGTACTGAAAATTTAGTGCTACTACATCCAAAAAATTTGAACCTGTTCTATTTTCTTGTATGCAAGTTGACTTTAATTGGCGCTTAGTGATGCATTTTGTTTTTGTTAAAATTCCCAAACTTGTCCTAAATTCGAAACTGAAACTGCCGAAAAGCTGCGCGCGCAGATTCAGTACTGAAATCAGTACCAAAATCAGTATCGTGTCATACGGCTCTTAGATGGATTTTTTAGGTTAGCCAACTGATTTCTGCTTTGGTGGTGCTTTCAATTGCAAATTGTGCCCTGTCGCCAAGGTCAATCAGTGTTCAGTCATTGATTCGTCAGGTCATGGGAACTTTATTGGGCCGTTTCAGCGAACAATAACGTGATTAGAAATAAACAAGATCACGCCGAATAGCTTTCTGCGCACAATAAGTGGCTTAATAATGGGCTTGTTCATGTGATCTGGCTGCTTTCCTGTCCGAGCCCGGCCTCTTCAAATAAAAACCTCCAACAAAGTGTGCAATTAACGTCATTAATTCTTGATGATGCGCCCACAAACCAGTCGACATGTTTTCTTTACATCACGGAAAAAAAACGACGAGAACAGTCCAACTCACAAGAGAATGGTTTGACATCGTGAATTGTTTGGGATTGTATTTATTATTTAGGGTGACTTTGACTAACGCACTTGTTTTGGTTGGCCTCGTTGACAACACGTCACCAGTCATCTTTATTTGACCAACGTAGTACCTTGATTTGTACCAGGCAAACTTGGTCATGACGTCAGACCGTTCTCCTGCGGGTTAGACTCTACACGCAAATTTTCCACTAATTGATGTATGTTTGCCGGCCAAAAAAAAAAATAGAAGAATGATTAATGAACAAAAGGTGGAAAAAAGAATAATACAGTAATTGATATAACAAATTACTGAGCAATAATTTACGTTATGACATGAAAGGTGTTGGAAGTGTAAAAAAAGAGAAAGCAATAGACAAACAGTCGCGTCAATTACGTAGGTAGCCCAAACAAATTTAGACAACCGAAAGAGCGACTTGGAAAACAGGTCGTTTGGTAATAATTCACGAGAAATATTCGCGGCAACCAATTGATAAGTAATGGACTAATAAATTGGGCAGATAACGCGGCCAGAAATTGATTTGTGGAAGTCGCAACAATGGCGCTTTGCCGGCGAAGTTTGCTGGATTCGAGTTGGAAATAATGACGATTTACCCGTAGCAATTACGAGACGTCAGACAAAGGTGTTTTGTCAAATTTCAATGGGAACAAATATAATGTACACCAAATTAAACCATACATCCCTTGCACTGTCCACCAGAAAATTTAATGAGCATCAAAAATTCTAAATAAAACCCAAATTATTATACATCAGAAAATGAGAACATCACCACTAAAATAACTATGCTGCGTATTGTTTTACCATTGCTTACATTTTAAATTCTATATGTCTATCAATTTTACTAAATGTTCACCAAATTTAGAACGCTCAAGTTACGCTTCCGTGCTGTACATAATAAATATTCGCGCTATCCATTTATATTTAGTGTTTCTCAAAAAAACTATTTGTGCGTCAAATAATTATTCTATTACTCCAAAAATGAAATATGCTCGCGCATCTCTCCTTGCCGCTTGCGCTTCCAGACAAGAGGCCCGCGAAAAAAGTTTTGAACAAGGTCAGTTCAGGGCCCTGTATTTTTTTTTTAAAAGCACGATTAGAAATTACGGCTTAAATAAGTTTTACGTTTTACATAATGCAAGCCAATTACAGCAAAGCATTTATATATTACGGAAATCAATATCTTTTTTTGTGCAAACCATTTCTATTTTTACTCTTATTTTCCTTGCCCTAGCACATCTACATCTGTAATTTTGCATAAAATTATTTACCATTTGCACAACATTTTATTGCTTGTGTATTTTTGATCAACAAATAGTATTTTTAACTGCTAAATAATATAAGACACTGTCGAAAATTAAATATCTGGGTATTATGTTAGAATTAAATGCGGAATAAAATTTGGTGAACATTTAGTATTTATGGTCAACAAAAGTTATTTTGGCGAACAAAATGTATAAGACGCCAGCATTATGTCAATATTTGGTTGTCGCTTTAAGATTATGTATTTTCTTAATTTTGGTGAGCATTTAGTATTTTTGGGAAATGAAAGTATTTTTTTGTATGAAAATATTGGGTAAATTTGGTAGACTGTTAAATACAACCCAATTTCAATTACTGACAGAGATCCACCACACGAAGCTCTCGATCCTGATTTAGAGCGAGAAAGATTTTCTCGATAGAAACTCGATAGAAACATCCTCGGTGGTATGAACCCCAAGTTCAAAGCCTCCACCTTTCAAGACTTGAACCAATTTCTCATCGACACACTTTTGGAGGTAAATGGAGCTAATTACGCGCTGATCTGGCCGCCAATCCGCCTGATCCGGCTCGTATGTAATTACGGTTGTTTCATAGATATCTCAATCGCTGATAACGTCTTGGGAACTGCATTGGTCGAGATCGTATCCGGCCGCATACAATTTAATTAATGTTTTCGCTTTGTAGGTACAACATGCGATTAAACCAAGCAGATATTCAATAACAGCGCAATTAAATCATTACTTCCTAATTATTTACGGCGTTATTCCGGCAAAATGTTGAATTTGAATGCGGTATAAATCATACGGGTGTAATTAATTGATTGTAACTCAACTTTTTCTCCACATGTTTGATTTATCGCGACATGATTGCAATCGGCGGTAAAAGCGCTCCAAATCGGTTTCGGTTTTAAACAACAGCGAGCTTTAAAATCGAAACCAACATCACCAACACCAATTACCATTAAGAATGTCGTATCATTCTTCCCAAACCCATTTCGTTGCATAATCCTCACGGTGACAATTACCATTGTTTGGGCAGTAACTCGCAAGATGTGACCTTTAAATAATTCTTTTTTGACCAAGAAACGAAACGCGTGCGAAATTGTCGGGCAACTCGAGGCATACCTAGCAAGTGTCAGATTAGAAGTTTCCTTGAGCGAAAACTTAAAAGCGATAAAGAGGAAAGCTCACTGGCGCTCTAATGCCATTATCCCACTACATGCAAGGTGCACTTACTTATCCCTAATAAAGCTTAGTTGGACGTAATTGTTTCGCATCACTTCGCAAATCCCGTTACGTGCCCTCGTGCATATTTCGCTTACTTAACCAAGTCGACCAATGGCAAGTCCAGGCAAAGGTTTAATCAACAAACCGCGGCCACTCGCAATGTCGCCAAATATTTACTCTCCGTATTCATATAATCGTCCTTAATTGATATTAGTAGCGAGCTTCCGGACTGCGGGCACATCCATTCAACCACCAAGCCCCGAACATGACAGCCCGCATTAACCCGCCCAGCAAAGTCCGCGTCCACCATGTCCAGGGCTGCACGGAACTTCTGCCGCCACCCCCCGATTCATCACAGCACTAACTCGGCGAAGCCCACCTAGAGCCCAACACCTCTTGGGCTTCTGCCCCACGTCAAGTTGTGCTTATAGAAGTAACGAGTCGAGCTGCCAAAAAATTGCCGAAGTTGTAGAAATTCACTAATCACCCTTTAATAGCCGCCAACTCGCGACTATCAATCACTTGACCTGTTAACTTTCCATTAATCTACAACAAAGTCCATTCTTGAAAGTGACGTCAGCCGAACTTTTGTCTTTCTCTCCTCAGTTCCGGCTAAGAGAATTTGCGTAACTGCAATTTGGTCACGTCGACGTACAATTAACAAAAAATCAAAAAAAAAACGGTCCATTTACTTAATTATGTATTCGGTGCCGCAATTATGTAGGTAAACTGGTCAATAAACAATCCTTGGCGCCTATTAGCATAGTGACCATTCGCATCCAGCCGACTTGATCTGTGTTGAACAGGTTCGAATCAAAGCAATCTCGAATTGGGAGTACATATGCCCGAAATTACGCAATCATCTCCATTTCTAGCGCCGACTTTCTAATAAACCTCGTGTATATCTACAGAGTGACATCACCAACTGCTGCATCGTCCTTGACGGATGCGGCGAAATATAAACGTCACAAATTCGGCAACAGCACCTGTAGATGATGGATGAGCAGACGCCATTTTCGGGCGAAAACAATCTAGCATCGGCACTAATGTGCCGATAATAATCGGAAGGCGGGCGTCGCAGTTGGCGGAATCCCGGAAACATCCCCCACCCGGCGTTTCCGGTGCTCTTCAATTACCCCTGCGGATAATCCCCACCGGAGTTAAGTTCTGTGGATTGTCTTCAAATTTAAGATCTGGCATCGATCAGCAGCAACGTTGCCACTGCCGCAGGGTTCCGTTCCCGGCCCTCCGCTGTTCAACTTTGCGCAATTATCTTCCCATCTGACGCGATTTTTGATAACTTCTCCTTTTCCGGTGCATGATGTCCAGTTCCGGTTCGGCGAGGTCACAAGACGCGAACAAAGACTGGGCATGCAAATGGCGGAACTGTGCAATCGTCGATAAAAATGGCAATTGCCGGCCGACCGGGCAAAAGTATGCAAATGCGTCAAGTAATCGATGAAGAATTCGGCGTTTAAAAAATTATTACGATTCGTCAAGTATGCAGGTAGTCATTAGTGTGATGGTAATTGGGTTCTTGGATAAAATACAGAAAAACCTGTCGGAGAGGACGTGATAATTTAAAATGGTTATGGACGATCAACGGGATTAAAAAGGTGCAATCGATGGTGCGGCATTTATTTGCGACTTCGTCTAATCAAAATTCGTTCAGCTCTCGTAATTTCCAGTTGGCAACGTTAAAATTGCGCGTACTTGACCTCCTATTTACATTAACGACTTCACCTCGACCGTAGAACCGTTGGATGTTATCGTCGTGTCTTTGAGGTTTTCGACGATGATGCAATAGGGAATTTGCGATTTTGCCGCAATCCCAACAACCGAAGGATTGTGTCGAGCCAGCATCGAAAACGATTTATATCCGAACGTTTGATTGACTGATTGACGCGAGATAATTGAAGTTGTAGGAACAATGGGCTTTTTCACAATTACGATGATGGTTAAGTAAATATTAGTAATTGTTGGCTACTAGCTAGACATGTTGTAAATGACAGAACGTCAATTGCAATCCGTTAGT
This sequence comes from Schizotus pectinicornis, assembly GCA_951805265.1. Taxonomy (NCBI): domain Eukaryota; kingdom Metazoa; phylum Arthropoda; class Insecta; order Coleoptera; family Pyrochroidae; genus Schizotus; species Schizotus pectinicornis. The sequence goes on from OX638203.1 coordinate 21,273,459, forward strand.
TAATCGACTGTGTAGGCGATTCTAATCCGGTGACGCTTTTCGTTCGAATTGACCGGACTCGAAATGTTTACGAAATTCGAAGGCACTTCTGATGTCTTCACAGTTTGCAAAATTTACACCCAAATCGTTTCCCAACGCGCCCGGTCATTGTGCAAAAATTTCGACGACAACGAATTGCGTACCGGTGGCGACTAAATGGCAGCGAGAGGACGCACCAAAATTCGTTCAATAGAAAATTTTCACCACATTACAAATTCTACAAAAACTTCGAAAGAAACTTTTACAAATTTCAAATATTATAAGATTCGCCCAATAATCATCTTATTTATACATCGCAGTTTCTTCAGAGACTGTCACATCAATATCTTCAATTTTGGGGTTGAGCCAACGGTTGTAAGTTGTAAGCAGGACCCACCCCCAACCAACTTTGAATATTCTCCAATTGTAACTAAAATGTGTCATAAAGTTTTGGGGAGACAGGATGTCGTTAAGTTTACCTAAACTAATTGGAAACTTTTTTAGTCCCAGCCCCGTCTGACTGGAAGTGGCGCAGGGAGCAAGCGGCACATCTCTAAATTTACATCTCGAGCACCTGTCTAGTTATGTATAGAGGAGGGTGTTTTGGCCATAATTCTGCGATTCTTTATGGCCCAGTAAAGATTTTATGACGATTTGAAGCAGCCGGCAGTATTCCAGTATTGACGTCCTCAAAGTGCGCGATAAAAATCTCAAAAATCGTGCTGTAGCAAAAACTATTAGGGGTAATTTCGTAATTACCCCCTGGTTAATTGGTAGGTGCGTGTTCATCAAACTGCGACACGGTGTTAAAACTGTGACCTTCGTGTCGGGATCGTTCGAGTAAGTAACTTGAGGTTGTGTTCGACTTTGCATAATTTATTACACAACACGAACAATCACCTCATTAGATAATTCGCCGAAAAAACTTTCTTTCGGAGTTCGACTGGCTGCCGAACCCGCAAAGTTGGCGGCAGATAAAGAGGGAAACGGTCGGAGGAGGAATTATGAGTAGATAACCGAATCCCTTGGGAAAAGTGTAAATTTATAATTTAGGGGAAAATCGCGATTTTCTAAGTTTGGGACCGTAATTCCCCTGGAGAACAGTAGAGCCGCCCCTAACCGCATTCACTAGCATCTGCTAATACATCCCCTGTTAACGAAAACTGAGCGAGGTGAAATACGAAGAACGCCCCAATAGAAATACCGGCGGCGTATCCTGTTTTCAGGCACGTATGTATCGATCACTTCCTTTGTGCCATTTGGAATATGAATTCGGGATGAGGTGAGCTTTTAAATTTCGCCGGAGTCGCGCAAAAACTGAGACCAAAGACCCCGCCTCCGGACCTCCCGAGGCAACGATACCCAGCCGGGGAGGCTCCAGCAGCAAAAACAGGATAAAAAATTAAAAAATCGGCGGTAATCAGTCCAAGGCCGCTTTAAGCGCAAAAAAATTCAAATTACGTAAAATCTCCTCCAGGTGCGAGCTTTAGGGCGAAATGCCTCAAATTTCTACATAAAAGCTTCGTCGTCTTTCTCGGGAAGGTCGAGAAATTTTGGGATCAGTAACAAAAAGCCTCTCCTCCAGGTGCGAGCTTTTGGGCAAAACGCCTCAAATTTCTACATAAAAGCTTCATCGTTTTTTTAGGAAGGTCGAGAAGTTTTGAGATAAGTAACAAGAAGTCTTGGCAACTGACTTGGTCTTTCGTTGGGCTTGGGGAAGAGACTCACCACTAATCCTCCTCATGTTATATTGTTGTTTACAGTGGCATCAACTGACAGGTGATAAACAAAAACCAGCACAACTCAAAACCTCAACAACACACAATCCTCAGTGGCCACAAACACCGCACAATGTTTTTCCGCGGTCCGTTCCGTAATCCGGTAAATCCCACGCCCTATCCGGCAGATAAACTTCTTCTTTCGTAATTTTCGGCACCCTCAACGCTATAAACCGCACATACCTCTCGCTAGCTGAAGTCGAGTGCCATGACGAGCCGCGAGAGGGGCGAAGCTAGGAAGTTGAGACAGCGCGGTTGCGTACTGTGTTTAGTTGTCCCCTCCAACCCTCCAAGCGAACCCGCCGTGTTATTACGCCCAAAAGTTATGCCACCAATAATGCGTATATTTGCCTGGATATAGGAGCAATATACTGTAACGTGACGTAGATAACAGTGGAACTCGTAACGTTATTTTCGGGGGGCTTTCCGTGATGAATTGGGATGTGTCGCGAGATGCCAGCAGGTTTTTATCTCTGGTGGCTGGAAGAAAAAAAAGCGTTTGGTAGCGGTGACCTCTGCCTTTTGACCCGAGAATTGTTTGCGCCGGGGGCGGATGAAAGATTTTTTTTTGCAACTGTTTTCGCGTTTCGCTCGTTTCAAACGAATTTGCCGAGGGTTACACTTTTTGCGCTTTCAGAGTGATAATTGGAAGCTCAAATTGACTGCCAACGGAAGAATCCCGCTACAACGAAAATATGATTCTGTAAAGCTTTCAAGATTGCTTTCGTCAATGTGGCTAAAGCCACTCGGATGCAAAAAAATATTTTTCGAAAATCTGGGCCAATTATTAGCCGTCAATCATAAACTCCAATCTTATGAGAAAGTTTAACTGAGCCGCGTCAACTCTGGTGATCAGGAGGAAGTTGCGATCAGTAACAAATTAGTTAAGGTAGCTGTATTGGTTAGTAACAGTAACACGGATGTCTGCTCGAAGATAACTCAATTCTGCTCTCAATGAGGATCGTTTACCACGAAATACGCCGCGGCCTTTGACCCTTGCTCGTGCCAGCTCCGATAATGTGAAAGCCTACTTACATACTGCTTTATAGTTGTATCTATAAAACAACATCAATCTGTCTTCAAGAGGCACTCGAAGGATCACAACATCCCATCATAATGCTAGCGAACATCCACTTTCAGTAATTAGCAATCAATTTTTATGAGATGTTTTTATGAAGAAATCTGATAAACGCATTTAAAACAGGAAGCAAAGAAAAAAAATAAAAACGGGAAACTCTCTAAAAGAACAAAATAATATAAAGATAGAAAACGTGAAAGTGCTTTGAGAAAAGATTAGCTAAGGATAATGTAAGAACTCGATGGCAGAGCAAATATTCTCCAAAAATTGTTCAATTCTTCAGAAGAGCAAAAAGTGGGGGAAAATAATAATCTGGACTTTCCGGAGGGAGTGGAACAAGAAGAAAAATCCCGACCAGGTCTTGTGTAATTTGTTTCAATTAGGCTGGATGAAGCGGCGTTGCGCGACTCTATCAATTAGCGATGTCATGCTTTAATTTAGTTGTTCTTGTATCAGAGATAACGGAATTTCGTTTTAATTAATCCATCGCTTATTAATCCGGAAGCAATTATTAACGACATTTCGAAACAATGAAAGCGCCGAGAGCTTTGTAAATTTCAATAATTAACGCTATTCAGTTGGCTTAAAAAGAGGCCGGGATTGATATTTATTCCCTCGCCTTGCGTAATCCCCCTATTATCCCCGAGGTCCTGAAAAACTAGCTAATTAGCCGGCTCGATTTTTATTGTTTAGTCTCCGGTGGCGCAGTTCGTGTTATTAATTAGGCGTTTTAAGCGGGTGTAATAATTCGTACGTTAAGCAGTTTAGCTCATTAGGCGTTCCGAAGGCACGTATCAGCAACGTTCTTGCTCTTTGTTTTGAATTGCTAAAACTTTCCTCGATCAGATAACTCCTCTACACTAATCTGCCGACAAGAACAGCGTCTAATGTGATTTATGGACGCGGGGTTGAATATTGATAACCCCCCGACTCTGCGTAATAACAGCGATTTCGCATTGACCAAACTAGAAAGATAACGAGGAATAATCGTTACCCTCGACACCTGGACTTGTGTGACCTCCCCGCACCGATTCGAAAAAATTCGCCGGTTCTCTGGGTCCAAAAATGACCAAACTAGGAAAATAACAAGGATTAATCGTTATTTTCGACACCTGGACTTGTGCGGGGAGGTCAAGTGATTCAAAAAATTCGCCGGTTCGTCGGGTCCAAAAAGAGAAAGACTTGGTAAATTTAATCGAAGAATCCCATCTGGATGTGCGAATATGATTAATGAAATCGCATACGGGTAATTAACTGTGGCCGTATCGACAGTCAAATCTGTGACGGTGAAGAGATAACATCGAAATTTTTGGCGCGAACAATCGAGAGGTTCGGATATGAAGACATTACTCAAAATAACAGAGATAGACCGCGCGTCGCCTCCAGCTCGGCAAAGATTACCAATAGCATTTATTAAATACAGTTATTGGTGTAAAGTGCAATTATATTTTCATTGGTGTTTCCGCGTAATTGTTGATATTTCGCAAGTGTGGGTCACGACTCGACCGGGCACTCGAGCTCGGTTGCATAGACTTTATACCGAGCCGCGTCTGGTTGTCTGCCTCTACCCGAGAAAGTACCGTTTTAGGTAAATTGCCCACTCATATAATTTATAATGCATGATAAGATAGGAATAATAGCACGAGGAAGCAAAATTGATCATTCTAGCGTAATGGACCACAAACATGTAGTAGGTTCAAAGCGGTAACTGGAGAATTGTCTTAACTTTTGAGGGCTCTCGAAGAAATTGGTGTACAGTTGGCTACCACAATTTCCACTCCACCAACACCGGTGCAGAGGTGTGGTACGCAAACTTGGTGCGCCGCGTTCCACTTTCTAGTTTTTTGACACGACAACAGTAAGTTTGACAAGTTTAAAAAACCTGACATTTGACATCAGCACTGAGATCCCCGACAAAGCGTTTCGACCGCGTCGCTTCCAAAGAGACCAATAACTAACCGATAGAAATGCAAGTCGACTCGGTTGACATTAAAGCTATTCGGTCGCCTTGGAAGCGACGCGGTCGAAACGCTTTGTCGGAGATCCCAGTGCAGAATTTACCGAGGGGTGAAGCACTTTTGTGGCAATTTCTGTACACCCCCTTGATAATCCACGACTCTTTTCTACCCCAATCGATAGAAATTCGAAACATTCCTAAAATCGACATCGTTGCACCTAAGGGCTGGAAATGGGCGCTTTCTTATGTAATCGGCCTTTCTGAACTCAAATCTGTAATCAATTCGATGCTAGAATAAATGAATTTTTTATAAAATTAGAAAAACCACTTTCAGTTTTTAAACTCTTGTAACTTTTGACCGGACAGACTTACATCAAATCCAAGTACATGAAATTTATCCGTAAGTCTAATAATAAAGAAGTTGAAATTTGCAATTTAGGTCGATTTTGACGAAAATTTTGAATTGAAACATTCGAATGGTCATATCTTAAAAAGTACTACATGTACAGTTAAACTACAGCCAGATTTGTGTTAAGCGGTTTAAAATCTACCAGATTAAGTCATAAAATCGATGTAAAAAATTTCAATATTTTCGACTTTTTTTTTCTACCCCAATCGATAGAAATTTGAAAAATTCCTAAAATCGACATCGTTGCATCCAAAGACTAGAAATGGGCGTTTTCTTATGTAATCGGCGTTCCTGAACTCAAGTCCGTAATCAATTCGACTCTAGAATAAACAGATTTCTTATAAAATTAGAGAAACCACTAAGTTTCGATTTCTTTCAATGTTCAAACTCTTGTAACTTTTGACCGGACAGACTTACATCAAATTCAAATACATCAAATTTCTCCATTTCACAAAAGCTATCGAATACTATATGAACAAAAATCGTAAGTCTAATAATAAAGAAGTTGAAATTTGCAATTTAGGTCGATTTTGACGAAAATTTTAAATTGAAACATTCGAATGGTCATATCTTAAAAAGTACGACTTGTACAGGAAAACTACGGCCAGATTTGTGTTAAGCGGTTTGAAATCTATAAGATTAAGCCATACAATCGATGTAAAAAATTTCAATATTTTCGACTTTTTTTTTCTACCCCAATCGATAGAAATTCGAAAAATTCCTAAAATCGACATCGTTGCACCTAAAGGCTGGAAATAAGGGTTTTCTTATGTAATCGGACTTCCTGAATTCAAATTCGTAATCAATTCGACGCTAGAATAAATAGATTTCTTATAAAATTAGAAAAACCACTAAGTTTCGATTTCTTTTAATATTCAAACTCTTGTAACTTTTCAACAAACAGACTGACATCTAATCCAAACACATCAAATTTCTCCATTTCACAAAAGCTATCGAATGTTGTATGAACGAAAATCGTAGGTCTAATAATAAAAAAGTTGATATTTGCAATTTAGGTCGATTTTGACGAAAATTTTGAATTGAAACATTCAAATGGTCGCATCTTAAAAAGTACGACTTGTACAGGGAAACTACGGCCAGATTTGTGTTAAGCGGTTCGAAATCTACCAGATTATGACATAAAATCGATGTAAAAAATTTCAATATTTTAGATTTTTTTTTCCTACCTCAATCGATAGAAATTCAAAAAATTCCTAAAATCGACATCGTTGCACCTAAAGGCTGGCAATGGGCGTTTTCTTATGTAATCGGCCTTCCTGAACTCAAATCCGTGATCAATTCGACTCTAGAATAAATGGATTTCGTATAAAATTAGAAAAACCACTAACTTTTGATTTCTTTTAATTTTCAAACTCTTGTACCTTTTGAACGGACAGACTAATATCAGATCTAGACAGGGCCGGCGCGACCCAATGTGCAAACGGTGCATTTGCACAGGGCGGCAAAATTCTGGGGCGGCAAATCGTTGGCTTGGCGCAGAAAATTTTAGTTTTATAAAAAAAATGGTTCTTTAAGATTCCCACAGCTAGGCATACACGTAGGGGATTTTTGAGAGTTTTGTCCCCTCACGGACCAAATCCGTTGCTCCGTACCTTGCATTAATGGGTGACTGAGGTCTTGGACTCTCAAGGGACAAATCTGCCATACCAGATCTTGAGAGTTTTTTTTGCGAGTCCTTTCCCGCTAATTAGTGGTCGTTGCACGATTTATCCTTTCGGCGACAAATCCGACAGGATAAGTTGCAAATTTACGTCCGTTCACCACTAACGTGCATTCCAGTCACTCAGACTTAGTGATGGGCAGTAGGGGTGGGCGATAATAGAATTGGATTATCGATAATCGGGGACCAAGAAATATCGATATTTTAAAAGATATGAGTCGAAATACTTGGAATACTGCAATAAATAAATAAATAAACGCGGCGTCCCGAGAATCCGATGGTGTCTCGGTATCTTAGGTTCTCGGGACGCGGCGTTCCGAGAATCCATGATACCGAACCACCATGAGAATAGCAGACAGCTTTTGAGAGTTCGTCTGTTCGTATACGGTTCGTGAATTAAAGCTAATCCGAAATTTTGTTTATTAATTTTTGTGCAGTGTGTGAAAATTTTTAATTATGCCGAAAGATAATCGTAAACGGTTGTCAGGTGCCGAGTATCGTAAAAAAAGGGCGGAAAAGGAGTCGAAATTAAAAAAACAGAGCGGCTCTTTGGTTAATTTTTTAAAAACTTCTAACATTCCTAGTGGTACTGTTAGTGTTAGTGATGACGCAGAAACTGCAATGCCATCGACTTCGACTTGTCAAGACAATAAATTGGAAAGTGGAGTGCCTCATGATGGTGGCGCATCTTTATCAATAATAAAGATTGCGAAAGAGCGAACCGAAGAAGCTACCTTAATTCCAGATTTCAAGACGGAAATTTCTACCGATCCTGCGGAATGGCCACCGGTCCTTACTGATGATATAAGGTTACTCATAATCAAAAAAGGGCCTGTACGTGAAAGAGAAATAGAAGGAAAATTTCCGAAAGATAATAGTGGACGTCGTTTCAAGGAATCCTATTATCAAAGGCGTATGTGCAATGGAGAAGTAATTTTAAGAACATGGCTTATTTACTCAAAAGCCAAAAATGCGGTGTTTTGTTTTTGTTGCAAACTTTTTACACAAAATGAAAATGCTCTAACTTCAGGAGGTTGCAACGATTGGACTCATATCGGTGAAAGGCTCAGCACACACGAAAAAGGTAAATCACATTTAACTGCACATAAACAATGGACTGAATTAGCAGTGAGACTGAAGACAAATAAGACTATAGACTCTACTCATCAAAGAGTGTTAGATGTTGAAACCCGACACTGGCAAAATGTTTTAGAGCGGCTTTTAGCAATAATACATTTTTTGGCCCAGCAGTGCTTGCCTTTCAGAGGGACCTCAGATAAATTATTCGTCCACAATAATGGAAACTTTTTGAAATTAGTTGAACTTATTTCTAAATTCGATACTGTCATGTCTGAACATATTTTAAGAATTAAAGATGGCCGCACTCAACAACATTATCTTGGAAAAGATATCCAAAATGAAATTATACATTTATTGGCAAATAAAATCCAACAAAACATACTTGCTACAATAAAAGATTCAAAATATTTTAGCATTATTGTTGATTGCACTCCAGATGTCAGTCATGTTGAACAAACCACGATCATAATACGTTGCGTAAAGCTAACAGACACTCTTGTGGAAATTCGGGAACATTTTCTGGGATATGTACCAGTCACTAGCACTACAGGTGCAGCGCTTACGCAAGTAATATTGGATAAACTAGAACAACATGGTTTGTCAATTGAGAATTTGAGAGGGCAAGGATACGACAATGGTTCTAATATGAGAGGAAAGCATTCTGGAGTTCAGCAACGCATCAGCCAGATAAATCCTCGTGCTTTCTTTGTTCCATGTAGTTGTCATTCACTTAATTTGGTAGTTAACGACGCAGCAAAGTCAACAAGAGATGCGGTTGCCTGCTTTGACATTGTTCAAAAACTCTACGTGTTTTTTTCGGCTTCAACTTTGCGATGGGATATTTTAAAGAAGCATGTAACTTCGTTAACTGTTAAACCCTTAAGTACAACCCGATGGGAAAGTAGAATTGATGCAGTTCGCCCTATAAGATACCAGATAGGCGAAATATATGATGCCCTATTCGAGATTTCAAGCGATTTATTAATTGATCCCATGGTTCGGCACGAAGCCGAGTGCTTAGCATGCAGTATTTGCGATTTTAAATTTTTGTGCTCTTTGATCGCTTGGCATAATATCTTGAACCATATAAATGTTGCCAGCAAACTGCTTCAAGGTGTGGATATGGACTTGTCAAATGCCATCACTGAATTGAAAGGAGTTTTAAATTATTTACAACAATATAGAAGTGACAGTGGGTTTGAAGGAACAGTAACTGATGCTAAAGAACTTGCAGAAGTATTAAGTGTTGAGCCCAATTTCAAGAACCTTCAAAATATCCGACCACGGCGACAGAAACGACAATTTGATTATGAGTCAGAAGATCAAGCAATACAAGATCCAAAAACAAAATTTAAAATCGACTTTTTTTTCCAAACACTAGACGTGGCAATAAATTCTATAAAGGAACGCTTTGACCAACTGGAATCCCACAACACTTATTTCTCTTTTCTTTACAACATCAATGCATTACAAGATATGCCAGCAACTACACTTTTAGAGAAATGTAAAAATTTGGAAACTATTTTAACATACGAAGATTCGAAGGACATTGATGCTTTGCAGTTGTCTGATGAGTTGCAGGTTTTATCACATTCCATAGAAAATAATACTTCACCATTCAATGTGTTAAAACGGTTGGTGGAAATTGGAATTGATTGCTACCCCAACATTGTAATTGCCCTTCGAATATTACTCACACTTCCAATCAGTGTCGCCAGTGGCGAACGAAGTTTTTCTAAATTAAAATTAATTAAAACTTATTTAAGATCTACAATGACTGAAATGCGTTTAGTGGACTTGGCAATCATTTCGATTGAACACAAAGTTGGTGAAAGTATTAGTTCGAACTACAAGGACCTTGTGCGTGAGTTTGCTGCAATCAAAGCTCGTAAAGTAACTTTCTGTTAACAAATACCTTCCGACATTTTCTCGGATCCACAAAAAGCTCGGACGTTACAAAATCATCAATTTTACCAGGTATGTAGATAGGTATACCTATTTGCCTTAATCTAAATTGCAGGTATTTGTCATTTGTCGCTGTTATAATAATGATTAATAAAATAGAATGGAAAAATAAATGGTAGGGGTAATTTTTATGTAAATTCATTAATTTACTTCTCTTGAATATAAAGTGCAAATACATAATGGGCGGCATAACTTAAATTTGCACAGGGCGGCAAACTGAGTCGCGCCGGCCCTGGATCTAGAGACATTAAATTTTTCCATTTCACAAAAGCTATCGAATGCTAATATGAACAAAAATCGTAAGTCTAATAATAAAGAAGTTGAAATTGGCAATTTAGCTCGATTTTGATGAAAATTTTGAATTGAAACATTCAAATGGTCGCATCTTAAAAAGTACGACTTGTACAGGAAAACTACGGCCAGATTTGTGTTAAGCGGTTCGAAATCTACCAGATTATGACATAAAATCGATGTAAAAAATTTCAATATTTTAGATTTTTTTTTCCTACCTCAATCGATAGAAATTCAAAAAATTCCTAAAATCGACATCGTTGCACCTAAAGGCTGGCAATGGGCGTTTTTTTATGTAATCGGCCTTCCTGAACTCAAATCCGTGATTAATTCGACTCTAGAATAAATGGATTTTGTATAAAATTAGGAAAACCACTAACTTTCGATTTCTTTTAATTTTCAAACTCTTGTACCTTTTGAACGGACAGACTAATATCAGATCTAGAGACACTAAATTTTTCCATTTCACAAAAGCTATCGAATGCTATATGAACAAAAATCGTAAGTCTAATAATAAAGAAGTTGAAATTTGCAATTTAGCTCAATTTTGACGAAAATTTTGAATTGAAACATTCAAATGGTCATATCTTAAAAAGTACGACTTGTACAGGGAAACTACGGCCAGATTCGTGTTAAGCGGTTCGAAATCTATAAGACTAATAAGTCATAAAATCGATGTAAAAATTTTCAATATTTTCGATAGAAATTCGAAAAATAATTCCTTAGCAATCTGTAGGAATCTATGGCAATCCGTGGAAATCCATGGCAACCTTATGGAAATTTGAAGGATTGCCTTGAATTGGCAATCATTGTACACTTTAGTCACTTAAGTGATTCACCTTTCGGGATTTACACTTGCTACATAAAGCTAGAACATAAACTTACGTAGATATAATGAACGGTTTCAACTATAGTCGCAACTACTCTGTATACTTTACTTTGTAAGGATCTCCTTGAATTTATGTAAATATATGTACTTAGAGAGTCAGCAAGGTTAATCTTAATTAACTTAAAATTTGCATAACTTATCTGTGAACTTCATGAAGTTAGTTAGTTAGTTCAATATGTCTGAGGGTCACTTCAAATCACTTCCAGGTGCAATATTCAATCATTTTGCCACAAACTTAATATTTAGCTATATATGTACGAGTAATTAAATTTAATTAATTTAAGTGTGAATTTACAAGCATCTATCGTCATTTGGCACTACATACATATTTAGTAAGTAACTTGCTTGGCCACTTCCAATTCCCAACTCAGGCATGCACTACTTGCTGTCTCGGTCAAAATGTCCAGTCTTCGTCCAAGAAATTTTACCGTAATCCACCATGGTATATAGAATTCCATAAAATCTAGACCCCGTCGCTTAAGGATACTGGCGCAAAAACCCATCGATCGTGTTAAAATTGTATCTGGGCAGCATCCAAAGAAGGCGTCGAAGAAGCAATAAATAATCGCTAATTGAAGCTCGTGGGACACAAGTTTCTCAAATTAACATTCAGATTCCGTAAACACGACAAAAGCCCCGCCGCACCATCACCTCACCTGCACATGTCCAGATACAGAGAAACTTTGTAGTTATCCCTTGAAATAGGACAATTACGTGCAGTGCACGGGCACGGCGTAAAAATATCCTGATTAAAGTCGTAAAGTGGACTACAGGAAGCGCCGTAGCTGTAACACGGCGTAAAGAGGATAACGCTGGAACAGTGTAACGCGCTGTAATCATACAAGGTATGGTCGAAATTTAAAGTTTCCGGAAACCCAGAGGATTACGATATCCATCAGTTTCGGTCGGAGTCATTACCGCAACTACTAAAGCGTCAATTATTCACCGGGTTCGACTGGAACAACTGTTGCGGCTCTTCGACGACCCGGCCAGGTGACCCTCCATTAGACAAGCACGTTTCCAGCTCTGCCGTTTTAATTAAGACGGAAAATGATAAATGTCGACCGTTTTCTGCGGGCGAGGGCCCCAATTTGGGCTACAGGCGTCTTTGTTTGCACTCCGTCATCCACCCGCTACCAGCCTTGTGAGTGATGAGCCAAACTCATTCACTTGATTAATTATTCTCGGAACAATCACACATCTAGAAACGGATAGGAAGAGGTTCGCGATCAGATCTCTTAAGCTGTCCAGAAGTCATCAATGGAAACACGTCTGCGAATTCTCCAGGTCTCGTGAGTTGGTCAACTTTCACCTGAATCCTCATGCTTATGCATGCCACTCTGCTTCGAGGATGAAAGCGCTCTAAAGCAGAAATAAGAGTCCTGAAATAAAAATCCTCGTCAATGAAAAGAGCTGGTCATTTTTATCAAATTAGGTAGAAGTTAGAATTCGGCCAAAACCAGGAGCTTTTGGCGTCAGCTCGCTGCTTTATGAAGACAACGTCGGAGCATCTCCTGGTTCGTACGTACGTAAATAAATGCGGTGTCTGCAAAGTTTTGCCGAGCACCATCTCAAACTATCAACGTGGGGTCTTTATGAAAATTTAAAAAGGACGAGATAGCGAAGTCCGTACAAACCTGATCCTGACAGGCCGGCAATTTTCTTCAATCCGTAAAGTTAGTGCATGCACATCTGCGAGCATCGGTCAAATGCAATCTTGCCTTGCCGTGTCCATATTCAGCCATACGGGCATTGTGTGCAACCATGTAGACATACCTACGTACACACATTCCCAGGTCGATAATCTCCATAACGCCCCTTTAAATAATAATAAAGCGTTCCACGAACTAAACGAAAAGTTTCAGGAGAAGCAGTCGTAAAGGCCGTAACGTTCACCTTCATGCATATTTTACGTCCGTTTATTCCACAGTTGACGGAGCAATTATTGCAGATAGCAAATGAACACCGAGTTCTCTTAACCGACAACATTGACCAAACACAATGTAGCATAACAATAAAATAATAAAATCTACGAAACATTAGCACAGAAATCATTTATATGGCCCACTTTGGGTATTCCTCTTCATCTATTCACCGGCCATTGCTGGAAATTTAATTGTCCACAATTGGAGTTTATGGGCGCATTTACACGTTGAAGTCAACCACTTAATCAGGATCAGGAGCCCCCATAGAAGTGCCACCGCCGATGAAGGGAGTTCTCATAAGTACCGTGTGTTCGTTCATAACCTGCATGGATAGGTATAAATAATTTAAACTCCCAGTTACATTGTTAATAATGAGCTACTTAACTACAATTAAGTCCCAATTTTTCTTTTATTTTAGCACTATCCGTTCTATGCTATATTAATTAATTAGAAAATTAGAAAATGAGGGTGGTCGGTTCAAGCCACCTAAATCGATCCTGGTGCTTCCTTTGGAGTCACTGTGAAGTGGAGTTCACGTAACGACTACTTTTGAGCATCATCAGTTCCAATTTTCTTTAACAACTTAACAACTAAAGGAAGTTCCAAATTTTTAAAGATGAAAGGAGAGTAAACATATTTAATATTTCGTTTTCCAGAGACTTCTTAGTACGCTTATGAAGAGAGTAGCTCGCTGTAATTGTGTTCTAACCAGCCTCAAGACTCCCCAGAAAAAGTTCACAAAGGTAATTTTTTGTCTCCGCTTGTAGAAGAATGACAACGTTATTTATGATAATCCTTTCTAGGAGTAAAGCTAGAAAACAAAGCTGCAATGAGATTTTATTGCAAGCCTGCAATAAGCATTCATTTAATGGCGGTTTGTTGAACCTCCTTTCAGTTCAGTTATTCAACACCGCGCGGTTCGTTTTGATTCTTTTGTAGGTCTAAAAACAGAACGTTTTGCGCAACCACTTAAAGAGGTGGAAAATTAGGTTTAGGTATTCTAAAATTTTCATTTTCAACACTATCGTTAAAATTAAATACAGGCGTAAACAAAACATTTTCATAAAAATTTTATGGGAACTCTTCCAACTTTATGGCCCATCGGCTTAAGACTTCTATGAAAAAAATTCTAACGCTTCCGTAATTAGGCTTCACCCACATTTGGCCGGACGTCACGCTTGCAACGAGAAATAAAATTTCCTCGTTAATATCCTTGTTATTTTACTGTTGTTAAATAACATTGTGGTGCATTTGCTGTGATACGTAGAACTAACGATGAGTAATTTGTTCAACAATAATGGAATAATTAGTAAGTTCTATTATTATAAGCAATAAATTGACGTCGATGCTATTCGAGTATTCAATTAGATTCTATTGCCCACTCCATAATGGTCACCGAGACAAAGTGTAACTACTGTATCAACGGAATACGTGACAACGTTATCAAGTTAACCCCAATAAAAAAGACTTACTTATCGCATTTTCAAGAAAAATTTCTTGATGCGCAAACGTTCAAGGATCGTCGCCTGCAGACGGGCTGACTAGAGAGTTCTAGTTAATAAATTATTCCGACAGTAATCATCGATTATTGTTATTGTCATCATTACAAGCAGCGTAATAACTAAACAAGATAAGAGTCCCCGATAGGGGCATTAATCCTTTTTATAAAATGCAAAAAAGAATTAACGACCTCCTATTGTTGAAGCCGTGCTGAAAAGACCCGATATAACGATGAAAAATGATGTTTAGATTTAGACGACTCACCTGTCGGTTTTCAGTTTCAAATTACAAACAACCCCCGGCTATCGATTTATGATATCTCGCATCATAGGCACGTTTCGCCGATAACACCACAACAATTTAGTTATAGAAAAAATAAAACGACCAACATTGCCGCAACAAATCCAGTTGATCGCTTGAATTTAATTTTCGCGTTTAGGGCCGTCATTAAAGTCCCCAATAAGTCCCCATTTAGCCACTGCGAGATGTCAAACGCCGAAGGCCTAACCAGGGTTCAACCCCCTCGCAATGGTTATCCGTGACATGACTGTTCCACATTCAAATTTCGCCACCAAAACAACATGTTTCGCATACACCTCACTGGAACTGGGTAGTTTCTCGTCCGGAATCAATCCCGGACGGGTGCTGGTTCCCGGATTGTTCGTCACCTTCACAATTTTTATTTACCGCTTTCGTAATGCGTAACGGGCAATTATTAGTTAAGTTGTTCGGTGTATGTAGTACAGACTTGTGTCAGACTGTTATATCGATTAGGCGTCGCGACGAGAGCGCCGGTCGCTAGGGTGCAGTGTTGAAAGAGATGGAACGTCACGGGGCCACAATCGTTCAGCGTGCGTCGAGAAATGATTTGAGTTATTAACTTCTCAACCCGATTTTGGATGGTCATCGTGATGGGGGTGGTGCGGGGGCGTTTTATGGAACGACCAAGAGAAATTGCAGGAGACTCGTCGTAAAGGACGCTCGAGTGCACATCTTTCACAGGAGCCGAAAGGGAGAGAGAGCTGGAAAGCATAAATATTATTAAACTAGTGCCGCAATGGCCCGGAGCTTTCGCAAAGTTAAGCGTCATTTCCACCTAGTAGAGAAGTTGCGAAACAAAAATGAAGAAAAAGAGACTGGTGGCGGTACTTTAGTTTTGCCACTCGTTTTAATTGTTAGAAGAAGTTAATTTACGATGAAAAATGGGTTGACATTATTCTGGCGAACTTTTAGAGTCGACAAGACGTTATTGATTGAACTTTGCAAGTTTTCAGTTCAAGGGTTTCGCCATCAAATCACGGACACTGCCGATGAAACCTCAAGAGACAAGATTTAATGCTTCTTTATACAACAATACATGCAATCAGCTGCAGGCAATCAGATATATCTGCCGGTGCGATAAAATGTTACTACACTTTTTTGTAGTAAGCCAACTGCCAAAGAATTCCAATAATATTTTAATCCCAAAGAAGTACTACTAGGTACCACCAACCTCCTAGTCTAATGATAAACGTGGAGGGTAGAAGAGTAGTAACTAGCCTTGCATACTCCCCATATGAGCCTGCAATAATTAAAGTAATAACTGTGCCAGGACGCAACTATCGGAGGTAATTTGGGGTTTAGGGCCGCGTATAACTTTGATTGCTAGATATTAGTGAGGGGAGCGAAATGGAATGCAACTTAACTGATCGCAAGTAGAGAGATTACCTGATACGGCAAACAAAACTTCGTCTCTTGACTCTGGAAAAACGTTAAAACGACTCTTCTTAAATTTACCCGTGAAAAAATGTTGGGTAATAAAACGAGCGCGTCTCACACTTTCTCATGTTCTTTGTGCAGAAACGTGCGTAAAAGGACTGAAATAATCATTGATATCGCCCGGCTTTTGTTAATAACTTACACGACGCAGCTGAATAACAAAGAAGCCGGTCCCCTTTCTTGCAAATAAAGTACTTTTTGTCCTGAACTCCAGTACCTACTAAAGAACAATTAAAGCTTATCCTTTCTGTACGCGCCTGTAAGTTTCAAAGTCCTTTTAACGGGCGTCCCCTGATGAAGCCATTTACTGGGTGGGAAGGCATTACATTCAATTGCGTTCTGGAAAGGATTTGCAGGGGAGAGAATGTAATGTTGCTATCAGCGGATTCTGGATCAAATTGAACTGTACTCGAGAACCTAAAAGGGCGAGGACACTTCACAACGGAGCATTAAAACGGGACAAACAACTAGCAGGAGTAATCCATCAAAGTAGGGGTCATCCGGCAAGGGAGGAACTGTACGAAACACGGCAAATGGAAAAACTCAATTTCGATTAGAACTAAAGAGGAATGCGTAGTGCTTTAGTAAAATTTCAGATTTCAATGTCGGTTATTCTAAACACGCATCTGTAATATTTAAGTTACTGAGAGTTAATATTTTCGCTTCCAATAATGGAAAAATCTCATGTCCACGTTTTAAAATGATAGGATACAGGATTTTGAAACTAGGCAATGTTATGAAAAGTCTGGAGTTGGTAGCTAAGGAGGGCGTGGCGGTTCCTGTTCCAAATGCCAAGTTACATATTATACTTTATTACACATTTAAGTTAACAAAGTATGTGTAGAATACAGAAGCAGAAATAGGTTAATACATTAATAAGTATATATAGTACTTTGTAAAATACACTGTACTTGTGAGTACTTGTAAATTTTATTTACAAAACCTTGCAGTTTTCTTGGCAAACATGGAAACCGATCAACAGCAATCAGGGTTCTTAAGTGCTTGAAAATTGTGCAAAATACAGTCATAATCAAGTCATCTACATTAAATGGACGAGATTTATTGTCTCTTATTAGTCCCAAATATAGCACAACAAGTAATTGAGGGGGTTTAGAACACCTTGTTTCACAATAATTGTTCTTAAGTATTAATTGCGCTACTCCTATGTACAAGTCAGTTCCATCAATATAGAAAACTAAACAATTTAGACAAGAGACAACAACTTTGTTAATACACACTAATTTCACAGTTTACAGGACAGACTGAATTTCTGGCATCCCTCCTATCGATAATAATAAGCTAACAATAATTTAAATATATAAATATTCTAGATAACAAAAAGAAAAAGTACGGAAAAGATTTTAAAACCACTACAAAAGCCGTTATAAAAATTCTAGATATGAAATCATCACATTTTGTAATATTGGATATGTACATAATTATAACTATTATTGTACCCTTCAGAGAACTATTTACAGTAACGATGGCATTTTAATGAAATAGCAACGATTGTTGCCCCATTTGGTTGGGAACGTTCGGAACAACCCCAAGCGGACTCATTTGCGGAATCATCCCCGGTCCTGTGACAATCGGGCGCATTCCCTAAAATCACCAAAAAATTCGAATCCAAAAACCACTAATCAAACAACAAAAATTACCATAATTGGCTGCATTGGGTATAACTGCGGCTGCAAAGAAGCTTGGGTCAACTGAGAATTGTTAACCATCGCTTGATTCATTGGTTTGTAACCGGCGCCTGTGGTGGCCGACATTGGTTGGGGGGTCCAGTTAGCTTTGGAACCGTTCTTTGGCGAATTCCATTGTACACCTCTAAAATATCGGGTTAACTCAATTTTCTCTTTGAAACCGAAACTTACTTAACGGGAACCGCCTTGTTTATTGTGAGATTCTCTGCTAAAGATGCGAGACTCGATTCCAAGTCGCCGGTCAATAAAGCTGTGGTGGTCTGTTGATTATTCGTGTTATTGCTGATGTTGTTGTTATTGTTAGTGATGATAGTGTTGTTTTGACCCGCGGACATTGGTTGCAGAACGCCACCTAGGGCGTCAAAACCGGTACCTGCAAATTATCGCCTTTTAACAGAGGGCGTTGCTGGTGGCATAACGAACAAGAACTCCTGAACGAGTGTAATGCGTTCTCAATGCAACTCTTTACAGTCCACTAAAAAGTTTAAATTTTCAATCGGTCTAAATTGACAAACAAGAAGTCAACCATGTTAAGTTTCTACATTTCGACAAGTGAATTGTTAAAACTCAATTTGGGTGACAATGTTGATTAAAAAATTTCTAGTTGCTTTTACAAGATTTACTTGAAAAGCCACCACAAAACCTCTATATTTAAATATTCAAAACTATACGGTTTAGTTGCTAGTTAGGCTGCAAATTAAGAAAAGAAAGTCTACAAATATCAAAACCGCAAATAGTTACTCAATATTGTTCAAAGGAACATGTTTACGACTAATAATGTTTAACGACTCTCTTGTTGTGAGTCCGCATTACACGCCTAAATATCTGGTTTATACAACGTTTGTGGTCGAACAAAAAAATTGCCATAAAGTGATGGCACCATTAGATTTATCGCAGTTATTAAAAGTGTGCAATGAAGGTCTGCGTGTTGTGTCATGTTGAATGAACCAGAAATTACTAATAAGTCTAACATGCAGAAGTAGCTAAGAGTCAGTCAACTAACAGTTTTTTTCGAATTGAAGAATGATGACTTCAAGTAAATTACTACATAAAAACAAGTCACATTTCCACGCAAACAGACTATGTACACAAAAACACGCACAACACATATAAATTCACCTGCAATGTCTTTATAACCATCTAGATTGTGAAAAACTACGGACAGTCCATCAGTAGCAGTGAACACAGAGGGTAAATTATTGTCAGTGTCACGTTTATTGTCTTGTAAAAGTATAAGAACATCACGATTCAGTCAGACTAATTTCGGATCAAAGCTCGGTTGGGCTTTGTTGACTTTATCAACGTCACCTTTCCGGTCCGAATTTAGCGAATCGACCACCGCGAAGTTGCTCTCTTTTTGGAAATAGCTGAGGACGTTATGGATGGGTTTGGGATCTGGCGAGTCAATGTCTAAAAGCAGGGGCGGTTCGGGATCTTCAACGAGGAAAGGATTAAACGAGACGGAGGACGTTTGAGTTTCTTCGGCAGCTTGCAGAGAAAAACAAAAAAGCGTTCGTTAGTTATCACATTAATGCACATTAATCAAACAATGAAAGTTATACAGTTTTTCGTTAGTGAAAGAAGCACGGAAGTTATTGGTGGACATAAAAAAGTTGTGCGACAGCACATGCTTTTCACACTAGAGTGTAGCGTAGCACTTTCTCTCCCTCTCTCACACAAACTTTCTTTTGGTCAAACTTACTTTTGATTTCGGGATTGCCGAAAACCGACGCGAAATTATTTTCCGAAACGAAACTTCCATTGGAGACGGGACTCGTAGGTTGCGGTCCGAAACCTGTAAATCAATCACTGAAGCTCGAAACTAACCCGACGAGGTTACAAACCGTTTCCGTTGGCGATCCACAAGTTATTCGGCGGAATATATGGGGGCGAAACGACTTGGGGTTGGGCGAAAGCGTCAGCGAAAGGATTAGACAGTTGCAGTAAATCATCGGAGGCTTTAGGGGGCACAGGTGGGGCCGGTTCCGCCGCGAACAAATCCACTTCCGACGACTGTATCGTCCTGGTCGACGAGGAGTTGCTCAGGAACGGATTGTTGCCGGAGGACGGCGGGCTCACTTTCGACTGCAATTTCGCCAATTAGCAACTTGTCGGCAACCCGCCAGGATTACCGATACTCGAAAGAAAAAAACAATTGGTCCAGCAAATAATTTTTTCCAATCGGCACGCATAGTCAATTTTGAGTGTTTTTCCGTAGAATTTTATCTCAAATTTATTCCAAGTTTCTTCATTGCAGTACCAATTAATTTAAATTATTCCCAGCCCGTTCGCTTTCAAGCGTTCACAACTAATGAAATAGAAATCCCGCGGCAATTTGATAAAACATCCGTGTTCAACGTAATAAATTGCTATTTTTAATCAATTTTAAAACACAACGCAAAAGCTATTCGACAATCAGTAAATAAATGAAAACATCGCTATTATCGGTAGAAACGAAATTAAAATCAATTTGTTAAAGAAATTCGTGTTATTCTCGTGAGAATTAATAAATTGGCCAAATTTTAACGTTTCGAGCATCTTAATCCGACTAAGCATTCCGCTGAAACCTTGAATTGGTTCATGGCGGCCTCCTCTTCGGCAAGAACTTGAAGTTTGAGGCTTTCGTCGATTCCATTGGTGGCAGTGTCGAAGCGTCCGTTAGCGACAACGTTTCCAAAAGCGTTACTCGTCGATGACAGAGCAGTCACCGCCGATTTAACGTTTTTCTGGTTGCTAAAAAGTGAATGAAATCAATCGCTCGTTTAGTTTGAAACGAAACGAACCTCGAAGAGTGCGCGTTGCTCGATTGCGAACTCTTTTTCCCATCCAAATGGTTCAGATGTTGTTCCAATGCGTCGAGCAAACTGCTGGGGGCCTTCGTCAGGTCAGGGATGTCACCTTTATCGATGCCGACGTTCTGGAAAAACGACGAAATTTAACAAAGTGCAAGGTTAATTACAACGATCGTACTTCAGCTACTTTTAGAAATTCCGCGACCTTGTCCATCCTGATCAGGAACTTTTTGTAGATGTCCAAAGCTTCTTTGCACTGTTTCTTATTCATGTCGAAGAATTTTTCTGCAAAAATTAACAAACGTAACGATCGAACTGGATCGAAGTGAAAGTGGCGCATACCTAGTAAGTTGATAATACCGTCGTTATAGCAAGCAAAAAGTCTTATAAGATCCCTGAAGAGCAACATGAACGACATGTTGATGACGCCGTTGGTGAGGTCGTTGGAGGAACAGTCGAATTCTATGAGGGCGTCCAACTGATTTTGTAGAACCGGCAGAGTTTTCAACAACTTATCTGCGTTCATTGTCCGCAACATCCCGTCTTCCTTCCTGAAAGTTGACGATTGTTATAAATTGACTTGTCGAGAACGCAACGAAACTCCTTACCCCCTTTTGACTTTACAAAAATCGAAGGCGACAGTCCGGTACGACATCGCTTTCTCGTTCAAGTACCTCGAGTATCGCCTGATAAAAGGCGACATGTCGTAGCCTAAAAGAAAAGACTTAAGTCATTCTCAATCCAGCTTAAGGCGCCGACGAAAAACAAAACCGCGCCCCTACCGATAGGACCTCCACAGCCATGCGCCCAATTCCCCAAAAACCCCACAGACTTGAAATTCGACTGTTACTATTATTTTTAACAACTTGTTAGTAGAGCAATTATTGAGAATTGCAACAGTTCTTGCCCACCTGTATAATATGGGTGCGTGTTCGAGAGTGTGCGGGTTTTTGAAGGGCTTTGAATAGAAATTGTGCAAAATTGTGAACTCAACCTTTAGAATTACGTAACACAAGAAAAAATCGATGTCTCCCCCGACAATGTGACGCACAATCCGTTTCCATTTTACGCGTGTAAGGTAAGGAAGGATTATCAACGACCATGTCTTACATGGTGTTACAACTTTGTAAGCATGCAAGCGACCATTTAACTCCACCGTAAAAGACCAACGTGACACAAAAATATTAATAACAAAAGCCACACACTACTGCGATGCGAATACTCACCGGTCCTAACACTTAGGATTCCTTGAGAAAACAAAAATGAAAGTTAATAATTACAGTCCAACAAGAATAATATGTTGTGTTAAAACGAATTGTCTACGGAAATTTTATTTAAGCAACAATGATACGTTAAGATTAATTCATTAGGTAGATTTTGCATTGTTGAAGGTGAAAGGTGCCGAAATGCCAATTAATTGGTTAATTTAGTTTCAATTGAAGTTTAACATAATCGGGCCGGTTGCAGCGAAGCAAACGAGTAATGGGTTAGGTAATGCGAAACCTGTAGACAGAGCGTTGCGTGCAAAATTTATGAGTTTGGGTGTATTTGTTACTTGTTTGCTTGCACGAAAAATCGATAACTCACCTTGTACGCCACCCTTATCTAAAAAGTTACTGAGTTGAAATGTGCTGTTACTAGATGCTAAATACTGTGTGAATCTCTGAAACAGAAAAAAAAATTAAATTAGAAATGGCTTGAATGATCAGCAAAATGGCTTGAATGATCAAAAAAATGCCTTGAACGCCGTCTCAGTTTCTTCTTACTGAACAAGATGGGGAAGAAAAAGTGACAAAAATTAGAACATGATAACCAGAAGGAGAAATGTTATTTTGTAGAAACTCAAAAATGTTATTAACGGCAGGCAGGGTACAATTTCGCTCTTTTGGTAAAGTGGTTGAGGTAAATGACCCATTTTTGACACTTTTTCTTTGTTCAAGTGGCAAGTTTTTCGTAAACAGAACTAATGGAGATTTAATCTGTTGTGGTTGGTGGTCACATTATATTCATTTACGTCATTACTTGGGAACGGCAAAAAAATGGAAAAATTCTAAATAATAAATAATGCTGCTTTCATGTTGAGACGATGGGCAGATAGAGGTTTGTAACAACAAATATAGTGGGTCCTGTCCACTATCTCCGTAAAACTGGATTGATCTCAACTTGGTAAGATCAGCTATTTCTTCAAATAAGAAAACAAAAGTACCTTTTCTCAACTAGTTTTTGCCTGCACAAAATGGTGATCTAGGGAGGCTAGTGTTAATTGTGTTTTTTAATTAGGACGAAAGTTTATGAACAACGACAACGATTTAATTCAAAGCGACGTAAGTACGGCCGAGTTACCCAGGCAGCGTTCCTCGGAAGACTCCCCGCTTCCGCACTGACAGGCGGCGGTACACATTTTGTACGTGCTTAATGACCGAATTCCAAATCGATGTCGCAAAACAAGCGATAAACCTTATTTTTAGCAACTATTGGTAACACTAGCTATACTTTCTCTTGGATAACTGGTAATATGTACATAAGTACATTGATATTTTTTCTCACTTGCCACAAAAAGGGCACTTTATATTGAAACTCAGGGCATGAAATTGTTTAACCAACGAGTCAATCGGTTCCGTGAAAACGGTTTTTCCCCCTACGACCAAGTAAATAAATCGAGTTTATTCGATGAGTCACTCATTTCCGTCGTCTCTTTGATTCGCATTCATTACTTTGTTTAGCATTGAAAAATGGAGAAGAACAGTGGAGGATACAGAAAAGGAAGAAAATTGCATAATTGACTCTCTTTATTAGCACAGTTAATTGGTAATAGGAAAATTCTCCATACTTACTTCATTTCCGTAGCACATCATGTGATGCACCGTGATGAGGGCTTTATAGACCACAACCCAGTTCGTGTTTTGTGACCTTTCTATCAGTAAATTTGCTAATTGTGGTATGGACACGTTCGGTTCGTTCGTGCAATGGACTAAATCTGGAAAAGAAAAAAAACAACGGTAATTTTTTCCAGCACACAAGACACCAACTTGATTATTTACAATACCAACAACCCAACCGTGAATTCGGCCGGGGCTCACCTATAGATAAACAAACGTTGTTCATGGGTATTTAACAACATAATTAACGCAATTCCGCTACATCGCCATGTCATAACGCTTCGAGAAACAGCAATAACAGAAATTAAGCCCGTTAGAAGGTAACTCCATAATCCACGGGGGGATACGAACAATAAATGGAACAAAGTAACAATTTTAGGTCTTCTGAAAATTCCGCGGTTAATTGAAACATGGTAATTGGCCCAATTTCAGTTTTTTTTTTAACGCCCAGTTTTATTATCGGCCAATGTTTATGGCAATAAATGTAAAACATCTGTACAATGTAGCAACGGCGGCTGTTAAAAACACGATAATTTTTAATAAACAACCGGGCGGCTGATAACGCTCCTCAGTGATAATTTAGATATCAGCAGCATCCCGTTGCCAATACACACAATTAGCATGGCAACATACATACTTGATCGAAAAACGAGGTAGGCAACGTCACAGCACCGAAACAATAATCACAATTTCGCAAGTACAAAACCGCTAGATTACAATTTGAGTGTCAAGGTGATACCGTGATGGTTGTTTTTGATAACGCGTATCGTAGTTGGTCGGGTTAAGTATCAACAGACAAGTTTGCTCTAAATTTGCGATAATCAGGTCCATTAGTGCTAAATATGACATTGGGAAACTTGGGGGCGTCGAAAATCAGCTGCGCTACTGCACCATGATTGTTGATAAAGCGAATCGCGGTAATTATCGTTCGGGGGCCATTTGTGGTGTAAACCAAATTTACGGGTCATTACTGGGCTATCCAAATTGTTGCGTAAAAAGCAAATTAACTTTAAACATGTTGGCTAAAGATTTGGTCAGTGGCCATGGACTTGGCGTTCTCAAATTCACACCAGGCGTCGGTCGCATCCAAGTTCCATTTTAAAGGGAGCAGCTCCAAAATTCATATTTTGACCACCAATAATAAGAACAGTTATGTAGAGTGCGGACCCATTCTTAGATAAAATTTACTGAAAATTCTAACTTCTTTGTAAAAAGTTGTAGTCTTGACGACCAGGCGGTTTAGTTCATCAGCAGCAAAAAACCTTTGGTCTTTCCTCCATT
The DNA here is from genome assembly GCA_951805265.1 of Schizotus pectinicornis. NCBI lineage: Eukaryota > Metazoa > Arthropoda > Insecta > Coleoptera > Pyrochroidae > Schizotus > Schizotus pectinicornis. Next base: position 21,298,446 of record OX638203.1, read on the forward strand.
TTGGTGTTGACAATAAGTTTTCAGACTTGACTCAGTTTTGAGAAAATTGCACCAACTTCTAACTTCTTCATCGTTGACAGCAGCAATTTATTGCTGAACGATTTTGGCAAGACTGTCATTAAACATAACATATACTTTCAGTTGTCGGTGACGTACCGGTCTGGAGGTCTGAGGTGTCCAAACTGTTAATATTCCGGGCTTGGTCAACTTGTTGACCCACGTAGCAATGTGCTGTTAACCTCTCTTACAGCTCTTCTCTCGTGAATTCGAGTTTCTCAGATAGAAGGTATTTGAACCTTCAAGGTTTTCGGCCGCGAATTTCATTTGTAAATGTTTGCTCCACACAAAGTTACTCATTTCGTTCTGTTGGGCGACAAACATGCGGACCAGTTTGATTAAACCGTCGTCGCCCGAGTTTACCTACTTTATGGCCCGCTTTAAAAATAAGACCTTCAATGTTTCAACATTTACATGATCAGCCGAAATTGAACTTAATCTCGTTACATCCGGCGATTATTTATCGCCGTTCCGTCGAAAAAAATCAACGATGATTCAACGATGACACCGAAACAACATTTCAACAACGTGGCCGAGACAATACAAAAACAAAACTTGTTGATTGTTGCAGAAATTATTACGAAATCGTTTCTAATTGACCCACATTGGCCACCGCTATAAACTTATCTGCTGGAAACCGAGTTCAATTGAGGGGCAGATGGCTATATTGATTTCAATTCGCGAAAGGACTCGCGGCTTGAATGCATCTAAGGACAAATTGTGGTTTGAATGCGGGTCAAGCTTCACAGTAAGAAATTGTGGTTTGAATGCTCGTTACCCTGAAAATTGGCGAAAATCGCGCTCATTTCCCAATTCCGCCTATGACGTTCACTACTACGTCACTACTATTGCACCGCTAACGAAACGTGTTTCGATAATATGCAATCGTGGAAAAAGTAAGAGCAGCGGTGAGAGTACTTTCTGTAAAACTACGCCGGTTACGCAACCATTAATTACGGAATTATGTATTCCATCTTCCTAGTGGCCAAGTAGGTTAAATACATGGCAAGACGGATTTTCGTTTATGATTTCACAGTTGATGGGGTGGTATAATTGCCGGTGGTATTATGGTAAGTACCCAACCACAGACCGAGTCGATGGGCATTGGGCGATAAGAGAAACGAATTTTGAGGTCGATGTAGTGAGATCTGGAGAGAGGACCCAATCGCAGAGTAACAATAGGTAAAACAGTGTTTCCGTTCGTCGTTGACGAATGCGAAATCAATGAGATGGCTTGAACTATTGCGAGGTCAAAGCCGGTTGAATCTTAAAGGTCGAATGCACAAAAGTAGGACGTGCATGGTTCAGTTAGAATCGTTAAAGTAACATCCAATTATCGGAGGTGTAACCTGTCATTATCTGCCGGTTACAAACCAAAGTTGTCTTCCAGATGCGCCACCATTTTTCACATACTTCCTGATTTCTATCTCTCCACGGCCACTTCATCTCCCATCTTCTTTATTCATTCTTTAAATTTAAAAAAATAATTAACCATCGTCCGGCTTAAATTTAACCTATTATTTTACGTGAACTGTATAGTTTTACCCCTAGTGCAGAGGGTTTATTAATTTAACGATCCCCGCTAAAATAAGGATCTCCCCAGCTTTCCGTGGGCAATGTCTTCTTCCGCCATAAAGGATCATTTATTGAGTTTTTAGGGCTAAATTTCGGACCAATCGGCAACTACTCCATCCCCTGTGCGGTCTATGACAATAATTTAAGGTGGAAGTTGCGAAGAGCTGGTGGTCTCTTGTTTCCGTTTCGAAGCACACCTGTCGTCATTCGAACGCCGGCACCTCTGCAATGCAAATAACGTCTGTCTTCTTCGCTCTCCCCTCATCCGCTTTTTATTAATATTAATTTTCAACTTAATAAAGCCGTAATTAATTCACGCACCCAAAACACACTCTTGTTGCAGAACCAGCTCCTCCTCTCGGGATTTTTCCTTTTTTGTGTTTGTTTTCGTAAAAAGCTTTCACGACGTGGAGTTTGGTTCGAAAGTAATTCGAAGAGGGTTTCAACATTTTCAACCGCCAAGCAGGTGTTGGGTGACTGCCCTACTCTTCGTCATACCCAGCCAAGTGAACATTGTTTATTGTACGCCGTTGGATCTCCGCCCTATTGTGCCCATCTACCGGAGAGATCACGCACAATAGGAAGGTTGATGATAACATATCTAGAATACGAATTAAAATCAAGTCGTGATCTACGACGTTCCGTTTCCTCTAACGAGAATATGCAAACGAGACGAGTCAGATGAGTCAGTTTGATTTCGGTTTGATCCTCGAGGCCGGTTCAAAGCAATATTGAGCAGGAGTCGTGACGGAAATGTCTAATAACCAATAACTATGGGCAAATTTAGTGTTTCTTTGGCACGTCTACATCAATAATTCTTGGAGACCGGAGAGGCAAACGTGAGCTGGTGGAGCAACTCTGCTCGCTATTATTGCGCACCTGGCCACCGGAAACTTTCGTAACTTCGTTAAGACCAGAAGAATCTGGCAGTTTTCTGCAACATATCAACGTTATTCAAAAGATCGAAATTAATGAATGACCTGGAAGCTGCAGTCCTGCAGCAACAAGGCAACTACTTCCCACAGGTTATTGCCATTGGTTGGTAAAACTGATTTTTCCAACGCTTTATTAAAATTTACAATAAAAAAATATATCACAAAGTTTCGTTTCCATTCCGTTTCCTACCTCTTCTGCTGCTTTACCCACCAAACCGTCTCTCAGGTAATTTCACAAATTCCTTTTATCTTCTGCTTATTACTCACTTCCTCTCCTCATTTTTTCTTTTTTCTAGTTATGAATCAAATTTCTGTTCTATCGTGAGTTTCTTCAGAACTTTTTCTTTATTACTTGCTTTTTACTCTTGTTGTCTGAGCCATGCTATCGTGAGTTTTCTTTACACGTCCTTTGAGTTTGTTATACACCGTTCCTTGCCAAAAAAATTTCAACAATTTGCGCATTTAAGTGTTTCAACACTTGCTCCATATCATCCGGCATAGTTCTCTTCCTCTGGCGTTCTTCCTGTAACAGTACGTTGCCAACTTGATTAGAGAGAACCTATCAGGCGTAATCGTTAAAATTCATGAAGGGGGATAAGTGTGGACGAAAACTGTTTGGGTGCGACGCAGATTACCGTTAAATAACGTTTTTGCCCGGCTGAAGCGAATAAAATGACATGAACATGCAAAATTTCAATTTGAATGGTAATCCCTGTAAACCGAATTAAGTACCGAAATTCGACAAAGCCGGCCAAATTAAAAACTCGATTTGAATATTAAACAAATGAAAATTTAGGAAACTCACCTAAGCGTTATTGACAAATGTCGGGGGTAAATAATACATTAATCACGCAAGGGATTCCAGTCCGCCACGTGGCTCTATCAGTTCCATCAAAGAGTGATTAATGCCAGGAATTGGGTAGTGGGGTAGGTATGTACACACACGTCCTTGCATACATTAAAGAGTTGTGCATTGTAAAACGGTGGCGTGGTCGGACAAGACTGTGACTCAGCCTTGCTTATTTATTACATGAGGTTGCTCAGTGGCACACGATATTCCAGCATTATTTAAGTTGCACGTTGCAGCATTCGAGGAGATGCCGTCAAAATCCATGAGAAAGTGACTATAAGCAAGGTTGTGGCAATTGTTGGAAAATGCATCGGCCACTCTCGACCAGAAATGCTCGTTTCGCTGTTAGGAAAGGTCACACAACTTGTCTGGCTTATTATTATGTTGGTCGTGTATGAAGAAATCAATTTCCCTCCCATTCGGGCAACGACAATGTACCCAAGTCGGTTGTCTGCTGGGAACTGCAACTTCACCATTGTTGATGGAGTCCGCCGCCTTGTCGGGCAATTTAAGATAATTTTTCAAAATTACCACGATAATTGCCCGAGACTTGCGAGATTCCGTGACACTTCCACGAAGTCAACAAGTTGAATTTGATCAATAAAATTTCTGCCGGCCGGCAAATCTCTTACCACTGATCTAGCAGTCCACCTAATTTCTCTCTGTTAAACCTTCGTACCAATCGTCCTCTCAACGATCCATGGATAAATAAAATAAGCTTTGAATCAAGAAAAGAAATATTTCGGGTTCCATTGACATTTTTGATAGTAAGACCTGTTGAGTGTTGCAACTTTCCGACCAGTTTTTCGCCGTAAAACGCCCGCCTCCGCTGTTTCTGAGACTACCTCGGACAATGATAATTGTTCGAAATCAATTGATGCAACAATTTCAAGTAGTACCGCCCGCCAACGGACGTTATACTCGTATTTGCACGATTACATAACTTTCCTGTTACGGTGTAACGGTAATAAAACGTAAAAAATTTCATCGCGGCGTGAATTTTTCACGTGTTGCGTATTTATAGCGGTTCTAATTTTAAAGCACATCCTTGTAAACAACCGCCACCTTCGTCCGATATATACGGATGCGTTCCTATTTGCGTCTGACATGTTGTTTTTTTTTTCTATTTTTCTCTCTAGGTACTACATTTGTCTGTTTTCGTCATCATCGGCGTCGTTGGTACGACGGATTTCGGAATTAATTCCGTCATTAAACGGTTAACGTCCGCGACGGCATTTAAACAACTTTTAACGAGCGATTGCGCGTTTGGGTTTAATTTGGTAGTTTCTGGTCTTGTTGTTTTCAGGTCCACAATCATCCGGTGTCTGGTCCGAAGTCCCAGAATTGATAATTGAGCCGGTATAGTACTCATTGTCGCCCCATTACAACCGTTAATCTTGTCTTGATTGTGGGATTGTTTAAACATTGCGCTGTCGAAGCCTGTTCTACCACTTCGGACGTGTTTCAACTTCCAACCAAATCGGAGTACCTACATATCGTCAAACAACAGGGTGGATGAATTTCGAACGAGATCAAGTCCAAAGGAGTTAGAACCTTTGAATAGAGTGATTACGACGATTGAACCAGAGAAAAATGTGAATCGCCGACGGTGGGCTTCGAACCTACGACGGTCCGAGCCACCCTCCGAATTCGGACCGCTCTCCCTCTGCGGCTACGGGACTCACGTATCTTTCCCTGCGTTCAATCTCGGTCTCAACTCTCTCGAGTTCCCAATCGTCTACCCAACGATTATAACAAGAGGACGATGGGCTATGCATTCAAACCCGATTGGAGCATCACTCTAGACCACATTTTCCTTAGGATTCCAGCTCAGTTTGTGATTTTTTCAAGAAGGTAGCTTGGCAAAAAAATTGATTTGCCAGCAGAGACACTTGACCATCTTCTTTTCTTGGTGGAGCAAAATCCTAATTCTTCTACTACTGAAAATATAAAACTTCACCTGCCAGCTGAGACATGAACAATTGTTTTTTTGAGACAGAGAGGGGGAGAATCCATAAGCTTCTACTGCTGCTCCGACTCGTTGACAGTACATATAAAGACATGCTGACAAGTTCTGGTACAATTCGAAAATTAAAATATTTTATTATTCATCGTATTTTCCTCTAATGCGCGGTTCCTGATACGAGAGATAAAGATTTGGGGCCGCCGATAAAAATCACGGGTCCGGTCTGTACCAACGTACAACGTAACAAATTATCAATTGCTAACCTCTTACAAAATTAATACAAACAGTTTTTGATATTATTAATAACAAATGGATATGTAATGAGAATTACAAAATAAGTGTTTTTAAGGGTGGAAACGAGTGGTTAAAATATATGCTATGCAGACCCTTCCAGGAATTAAAAAAAAAAAATATGTATATCATATTATGAGATGGTACTTTAATCTTGTAAAGCAAACTATGATCTATGTATTAGTACCCTTAAGGACATCCGTAACCGTTATTAGTTTAGCGAGAGCAACGGTGCCCCTCTATTCAAGATGGTCTCGTTCATAAAGCAATTATGTCAATCGTCCATTACAAAACTCGCGGCTGTGCGGCTCGTTTTCTCAACTAAAACTCGTGTCATAAAATGTGCCTTATAACACTCGTTCTTTAATGTAGAAAGATTTTGTTTTATAACCTCGCCAACACTTATCTATAACGAGATCCTTAATTTTCAACAAAAACACTAATTCCAACGTTGCGAGTCTGGTGATTTAGACTCGTTCGGCGTAGAGCTAGTTGTACAATGGGTTTCCCAGTTGTGCCAAAGATCAATAGCAGACTCATCCACAAATGTATTAAAAATAAACCAAAAAAAGCACGTCACCTTGTAACGTCCAAGAGGGACTTAATGGGACCGCAAATTATCAACTTGGTGGCCTGCAACAAGTCAAGTTCTTATGTGTGTCGTTGTGGAGGGTTGACACGAATGTCTATTTATTATCGATTTCAACAGTAACATTAACTTTGGTAGATCAATATTATTATTTATATTGAGGTATTGGTCGGGTGGCTTAAATGGTTCAAGCACGTGGACAGTATTTGCTTTTTTGTTGATAATTAACTGAGACTTTTTGCAGTCTGACGCAAATCGCGAAAATAGCAACAATTTATTGTTGTTGTGAGAGCCCGCGTCGAGATCCAGACAGCGTTGATATTGCAATTATTGGTGTGATTAATGGTGGCACTTATTAACATGTTATTAAAAAATGTCCGCGACAGTTGTAGAGCTAACTGGCTTAGCGTCAACCGTCAACCAATTGGTTTTCAGTTACAGAGTCAGACACAAAAACCACATTCCAGAGATCGGAGAGCCAGCAGGTAAATAATCTCCACTCCTACAGGTGCCTATCAAATCGCCGTGTCTTAAGCCTTTATCTCGCGTTATCAGCTATCGCCCGATCATCCCAGTGAAACCGAACAAAATCGAAAGTGCGAAACTTGCCACTTACAATCTAAGTGTTTCTTTTTGGGGCCGATCATTTCTTCTGTGGTGGCTTTACAAACGGATTTGGCTAATCCTTGACCGGCTAAGCTGTGCCTAGCGGCCAACAGTCTGTCGTTAATTGTCTGGCCTGCCATTCGCCCCGTCATATTGCACCCTTCACTGTTGCACTGTTTGTATCACAAAAACACCGTTGCACTTGCACTTTCCGAGTGTGCGTCCACCTACGCCCCTTTATTATTCCAAACTGGATGACCCCACAAACCGCGGACTCGGGCTCGGACTCGAACTGTCACTTCGCTTACCGACCGATTGCGTCAAAACTAGCGCGCTGTTGCCGCATCTCCTAGCAACGACCGCGGCCAGCGGTCCCAAACCGAGTTGCCCAATACAGTTTGGTATTTATAGCAAGTCTCAGGTAGAAATAAAGCCTTGATACAAAAAAAAAACCGTTTTTATCGCTTTTAATTATTTAAGGTAAACCAAGGCTCCGCCTTAATCTCTTAATGGATGAATAGAAGAGTCAATTTTCCGTCGGCAATGAGAAAATTTTGAGTGTAACTGGATTTCTCTAATTAAAAGCCGATTTTGAACGATCTCATAGTCGGTGATTACGGTGATTTCCGCCATTCCTGTCATGTGTGAACCTGTGTCAAAAGTCAACAATTATGATTATAACCTAACTTTTTTTCGGAGGTTTCACCACTGCATAAATTTAAGTAACTCTTTCATTAAGCCATGTCAACCAAATTAAAACTGTATTTAGGAAGAAAAGTAAGTGACCGCCAATCCTATTCGGTTGCTTACCGTGATTTGTAGGTGATCGAGTCTCTTAATAAAACAACGAAATTCACCCCGGTCCAGCTGTTGCCGCTAATTAACGTCGGAAACAGCCACCCAAACAACAACTTGGAACTGAACTTGCCCCTAAATTTCCTCGAGGACCAATTGGGATTAACCAACGTTAATCAAATACTGAAAATTCAGCCGGATGATATTATCAAAAATATTAAAGCGGAGAAGGACCGCGCCAACCGCAAAATCAGTTTTGAAATTGACCGAACGATCTTTATCAAAGAGGTCGTTGAAGGTTGCGCGAAACCTGATCTTAATTTAAAGCCGAAAACTGTCGTTGTTGAATTTAGCTCTCCAAATATAGCAAAACCCTTTCATATGGGCCATTTAAGGTCTACTATCATTGGAAATTTTATCAGCAACTTAAACTCTTTTAGTAATAACAAGGTTACTAAGCTAAATTATTTGGGAGATTGGGGGACCCAGTTTGGTCTCATTAAAGTTGGTGTTGATGAACTTAACTACACGTCTGAAGATATCAAGAGGAATCCCTTGCAGCTTCTGTATGAATCCTACGTTTACGCTAATAAATTGGCTGAAAAAGATCCTAAAGTTTTAGATCGCGCACGTGATGAGTTTAGTAAATTAGAATCGGGAACAAATGATACTAGTTATTGGAAAGAGTACATAGGTTACAGTAAAAATGAGCTTGAAAGTACTTACAAACGATTAGGGGTGACTTTTGATGAATACAATTACGAATCGATGTACGGCGCTAAAAAAGTTAAGGATATCGTTGACGTTTTAGTGAAGAAAAATATAGCGCAAAAACAACCTGATGGAAAACTAACGGCTAGTATTAATACCAATCAGAAAGTTGCTGTAATGAAAAGTGATGGTTCTACTTTGTATTTGACGAGAGATATCGCCGCTGCAATAGATCGCTTTGAGAAGTTTAATTTTGATAGAATGTTGTACGTAGTGGAAAATGGGCAAAATGATCATTTTAATGCTTTAAAAAATATTTTGCATCGAATGAACTATCCGTGGGCTCATCGCCTGCATCACGTCAAATTTGGCAGAATTCGCGGAATGAGCACTAGAAAAGGCACGGCGGTGTTTTTAAGCGATATCCTTGACGAATCCAGGGACCTGATGATTAAAAAACAAATTGAGTCACCTAGTAAGGTGTAGGTGCAGCTGTAAAACTTTTCAATTAATAACAAAAAAATTGTAGCCACTAAAGTTGCCATTGACAACAACGAAGTATCGGACATTCTGGGGGTTACCTGTGTGATTATCAATGATTTGAAGCAGAGGAGGCAGAAGGACTACGAATTCAGCTGGGACAAAGTTTTACAGGTACATTTTTCTTTCTTTGGTTTCATTTATTGTATTTCTACAACTATTCGTTTTATTCCTCCTCCTCCTCATGCTTGTCTCCAAAGTCTATAAACTCTTAATGTCGCTTCGTCTTTTTTTTTGTGATAATACTTTTTGCGCCTTACTGCTCTTTTCAAACAATCTTACGTAATACTGTGGTAATACCTAAGTAAAACGGGTTTTCAGACAGAGGGCGATTGCGGGATCAAATTGCAATACACCCACTGCCGTCTGCATAGTTTGGAACAAAACTGCGGGGCAATCCCGACCCAAACTTGTCTTCCAGACCTAATTGAGCAGCCAGAAGCTACTGCCCTAATCAGAGAATTGGCCCGCTTTCACGAAATTTTATACAAAGCCAACGAACAGTTAGAAGCCTGTGTTCTAGTCACTTACCTATTCCATTTATGGTACGTACTCTTCGTTTCAATAATAATAATAAAAGTTATATTTTAAATATTTGCAGCAATTACATAAACAAAGCTATTAAAACACTACAAGTAAAAGGCCAAGACCCCGATGTAGCGTCACAACGATTGTTGCTGTTTCAAACTGCCCGGGACGTTTTAGGTGAAGGCATGAGTATTTTAGGGTTGCAACCTTTAGTTCAAATGTGATTTTATTAATGCAAACTTAATAATAAATCTAGCGTTTTTTCCACGTAAACTTCCTCCTAGCACCGGCTTGTCCCGGCTTCTTTCTTTCACGAGTGCGGTAGTCCCTTGTTAATAGTCCAGCTGTGACAGAAAAAAATGTTTTATTAGTGGTGAATAAATGGAGAATAAAATGAAGCAAACCTATTCTCATCTTCTCTATCGCGTCTTGGTCTAAAAAGCTTCGGAGAGACCAGGCGATGCCCCAGCGGATGGCGCCGGCTTGACCGGAGGAACCGCCGCCCTCGACTTCGGCCTCAACGTCCACTTTGGTCTGCATATCCGTGAATACCAACGGAAAGAGAACCTACAAACAAAAGTTTGAAATTTGAAACCTCCAAGTACCCGTAAAATTACGATTTCTTCCAATTTTCGAAAGCTTGTAACTTTTGAACGGAGAAACTTGTATTGAATAAACATACATCAATTCATCAATTTTTCAGTGGCTATTAAAAGCTGATGGTTTGAGAAGACTAAAGCTTAAAATAAAAAAGTAAAAATTTTCAATTTTGGCGAAACTTTTGAGGTAAAAGGTTCAAATCTTCATATCTCAAAAAGTACGAGTTGCACATAAAAATTAATCATAAAATCGATGTGGAAAATTTCAAAATATTTAATTAGTTAAGTTCGAAAATTTTCCCAAATTGCTATTTCACTGTTATCGGTGTTTTGAATTTTTCGTGGCTTTGGTCGTTAGAACGCAAAAGTCCCCGATGTTCGCCGGTTGAGTCTGTGCAGTGCACTGAACTGTATTTGAATTTTCCGTTACCTCGAAGGGGTTTACCTATTTTTGCAAACCGGTAGATCCCAGTCCACCTAGTTGTTTCTTTTGCCAACGCTCTCCGGCGACAATTGAGATCCAAGCCCGTAAACATCATTATCATTCCTTACTCACGTGTAGCCATCGCCGTTTAGCCAGCTATCCCTTCTCCACGGAGACTCAAAGAGAATCTTTACGAGGAGGCAATTTAACAATTTGCGTTATTCGCAGTACTTATGTTCACTGACTTACGCTAGTCTGTCGCCTACACGATCCCCACATAACCGCCGATCCAAAATTTACCGGTTGGGTCTTTCCTTGCCATCATCGAGGAATCCGAAGGAGTCCACTTTGGAAACTAGTGACATCGCACCTTTCCCGCGACCAGTGCGCTATTGTGCCATGTGAATCGGTTCGTCATGATTTCATCTAATTGGATAACTGTATTGTGCGGAATTAATGACAAATGGCCGCAACAAATGTACCAGAGGCTGGTTAAGTGATCGCGTGCGGTTTGTGGAATTTTTTCGCTGGTGCTGAAGTCGCAAACGGTGACGATAAGTTTTTTGAAAACCTCTTTACCGAACACTTCTGATACTACCCACAACTTCGAATTTGGGCCCAAATTGCATCTCCAAAAGGAAATGAAGTCGAATTGGAAATGTCAACAATTCGGGAATTAATTAGCACCAACCAACAAGGTTATTACAGCAACTACAGGCGATAACTCAAACGAGTACCTAGCCATTTTTCTGACGGGTCCGCTAATTAATTCTGTAGCCGTGGAATATTTTGCTGCAAATTGCTATTTCTCTTTTCTTTCGTCACCTCAAGATCCTCTTGCTGATGGCGTTGCTAATAAATTTAAGGAAATGGTATAGATAGATAAACGATGAGACGGTATTGGGTAGAAACCTGTTTTTCGCTGGAGGCTATAAATTAAAATTATAATTCATAGTTTCGAAGCTACCTTGAAATCCTAGTCAGTTTGTGAGTTCATTTCCTTGAATCTACCATATATGAGTATCGTTTTGGAACAATTTGTAAATATAATAAGGGAAGAACCGGACTCTTGACATTGATCCTACGTTCAACTTCTGTGAATCCTGCTTCTGTTTACAAAACAAAAGCCGCCTTGTAGGTGAAGCCTTGAGGTCAAAATTTCTTAATATTTTTCCACTCTTAACATTGATTGATTGTCTTATGTTTTAGGCCATTGTTGTATGGTTGTATGGAAATTCTGCGCGTTAACATTTTTTCCCATAGTAACTGAAGCGCAAATATGCCAAAACAAATAATAATAAATTAAATTTGTCTCTCGAGCGTAACTGAAAAGACGACCTCTATCGATATTTTTTGTTCTTTTCCGTCTGTGAAATTCCCAACAATTGCCTTCGAATAGGTCTTTATTTCAGGGATTTTTACTCTTATACTGTGGCATCACATACTTAAATATGTATTAAATACACCTAAGTGTAATCGTTACAAATGCTATTAAAATTAGAATTGCCTTCTGGGCTTCAGTACTGTTGCTGCAGAAAAAATAGTACAAATTCTGCTCTAAATTTCATTAAACAAAAATCAAAGAGGTAAATGAAAAGAAATCACCAACACCAGGAAAAATCAAATAAAAACTTCCGGTGACCTTGTTCCCCCGGAACTGCTGGGCAAACATTGTACTGGTCTGATTGGCAAAAGAATTTTAAAATTGCCGTGACGCGACTAATTAATTTTTACAATTTTTTTTTGCTAAACTTACTTTCATGGAAATTCCTTCCATCCCATTGTGAATTTCATGAGTCACTTTCATTCGGGACCAACATTCGGAGTCTAGTTCGCAGCTACCATCCGAGCGAAGTAGATAGTTGTCTTAGATCTAATGGCAATCAGTGTTATTAGGGCAGACTAGTGTTGACCAGACAAAGTTGCCGCCGTGATGGCCCACCGCTCCAATCAGCCACACTTCCTTCCGTTTTGTCAATGAACGAATGAATACGTATTGTATGCAATTGACTATGTATTTGCATCAATCGGAACTGAGTCACTCGGATTCATTTCGAGTCCATCTACTGAAGATACCAGCGTTTAACATGATTGTGTTGTAAATGTTGTAGTTGGTGTGTTCTGCAGAACTAATAGAAAATCGAGCATGGTGCTGTAATCGCTGCAGTTGTAATGAATTGTACAACCTTGGTTGCAACATTCAATTTACCATATTTTTCTTTGTGTACCACCACGTTTTTTATTGTTTAACTGGATAATGTATTATCTCTGTTTATAACATTTAAGTCAAGAAACTCGTAATCCTCGGCGATGCTGTTGTGAAATTTCACTGAATTTAGAACCGAATACGTCAATGTGGCAATAAAGTTCCCCGAAAGTAATCAGAAGTGTTCTGGTACCTAATTCTTCACGTAATTGTTAGTGGTGCAATGCTTTTTCCCCAGGTAAATGGTTGCCGCGTCCGATAACCACAACGCAGCCCTAAAGATGGACAACATGGGCTTCCAAGACTCGACTAACACCCGAAAACTTGGAAGATCCGTCAGCGTCAACGCAGAAGTCGAGAGTTTTCCCCTATACAAAACGCACACTTGCCCCAGCGGGTTAAGATGGCGGCGATCCCGCGACGACCCGGAAGTTATGGTCGAAGAAGAGTTTCCTTCCGATGATTTCGAATACATGGAATGCGGCCCGTCACCCCCCGCCGACCACACTCCCAATCTCTACGAGAGCTTCGAGGAGTTTTCCAGAAACGAACTGACAGTACAAATATGCCACGACACCATCAAAATGAACCTCTTGGAGCACATGAAACTGTCTTCGGGCCGTCACCAGTTACTCGACGACATCGAAAGTAAGAAAACGGTCCAGGAGAACTTGGCGGAAGCGTTCCACGCCGCCTCCAAGTTCGAAATCAACATAGCTCTGCTGTGGTCGGCGTTCTTGAAGCGCTGGGATTTGCTCGACGGTTTGCTGAAATTGGGGGCGCAATTGCGGTATTTCGAGCCGAGCCAGGGGTTGAGCGCCCTTCATTTGGCCTCGTTCAGCGGCTGCATTCCCGGTACTCAGTATTTATTAGCGCAAGGTTGCGACGTTAACGCAATCTTTAAATGTTACACGCCGTTGCATTGTTCCGCGTTCGGCGACAGTCCCGAAACAGCCATGATCCTTCTCAATAACGGCGCCAAAGTCCAAGCTTTAACGAACAGTCCCCACAATTGTCACGAAAGTGTTCTCCATTGCGCCGTAAGAGCCAACGCGATCGCTTGCGTCAGACTGTTTACGGCCGAAGGCGCTGATTGTGGCCAAGTCGAGTATTCCGGCATGTCACCCATTCATTTGGCGACCGATCTGGGCCACCCCCAATGCTTGAAGATAATGCTGGAAGCCAAAGGCAACAACATCAACGCCAAGACTAAAGAGAAAGAACTGACGCCGCTCCATTTGGCGGCGGAAGGCGGTTACGTTGATTGCGTCGAAATTTTGCTGGATAAAACCGCGGACTCCAACATCCGCAACCATAGAGGCCAAACGCCGCTGCATCTGGCGGCGAGGGCTCAAGCCTACGATTGCGTGGAGATGTTGTTGAGGAAAGGCAACGCCGATCCCAACATTGGCGATTCGGATAAGAGAACCCCTCTGCACGCGGCTGTCGGCAAATCTGCCCGTTCCTACGACATAATCGAAATTTTGGTGAGTTGGGGCTCCGACGTCAACACTAAGGACCAATACGGCTACACCCCTCTCCACATCGCCGCCCTCAACGAGCTCTCCCAGTGCGTCGAAATTTTGATCTACCACGGCGCCGACGTGACGGCCAAATCCAAATTCGGCATGACAGCTCTGGGAATCATCACGAGAAAAACTCCAGCCTCCCTGGCGATGGTGACGCAGAAACTCGACAGCGCCATCACTCTGCACCACCACCCCGAATCGTCGAATCGCGAGGTCGAATTGCGCCTGGATTTCAGAAGCATCCTGCAGCACTGTCATCCGCGCGAAATCAGCTTCCTCAACACTTTCGTCGACGAAGGCCAGAAGGAGATCCTGCTGCACCCCCTCTGCTCCGCTTTTCTCTACCTGAAATGGGAGAAAATCCGGAAGTACTACATAGCTCGCATGTTCTTCTGCTTCATTTTCGTCCTGAGCTTGTCGCTCTACGTTCTTACCGCGTTGGCCCACAACTGCTACAACCACGGCAAAAACATGAACGACACCCAACCCCAAAACGTGATCGAGTTGTGCGAAAAGAAATCGATGATGGGGCACATGTTGCGCAACAACCCCTTCGTCATCGAGATGCAATGGTTCGTGTTGGTCGGGATAACTTGTTGCGAAATTTTGCGCAAAGTTTACGGAATCGCCGGTTACCCAACGGTCAAGCAATACCTTTCGCACCCGGAAAACATAATCGAGTGGACCGTAATCGTGAGCGTTTTCGTCATTTCGTTCATTTACACCGGCAGGACGTACACCTGGCAGAACCACATAGGAGCTTTCGCCGTCCTTTTCGGCTGGACCAATTTGATGTTAATGGTGGGCCAATTACCAGTTTTCGGCTCTTACGTCGCCATGTACACGAGGGTGCAGGGGGAGTTCGCGAAATTGCTCCTCGCCTACTCCTGCTTGTTGATCGGTTTCACCATAAGCTTCTGCGTAATTTTCCCGGACTCCTCCACCTTCGCCAACCCTTTCATCGGATTAATAACGGTTTTGGTCATGATGACGGGAGAACTCAATTTAGACCTTCTGGTGGACGACGACCCCGAAGATCCCCCATTTCTCTTGGAAATCAGCGCGCAAGTAACGTACATTCTATTCCTGTTGTTCGTGACGGTTATTTTAATGAACCTACTTGTCGGTATTGCAGTTCACGATATACAGGGTCTCCAAAAGACGGCGGGTCTATCGAAACTGGTTCGACAAACCAAACTGATTTCGTACATGGAACTCGCGTTGTTCAACGGATATCTTCCCAGGTATTTGCTGAATTTGCTCCATTGGACCGCTCTGGTTTCGCCGAAAGCTTACAGGGTGGTATTGAACGTGAAACCTTTGAATCCCCGCGAAAAGCGGTTGCCTCGCGATATTTTGAAGGCGGCCCACGAAATCGCCAAGAAGAGGAAAAATTACGGTCACACGATTTCGTCGCAAGGCAGCAGCGCCACCGCGTATTCCAAAAGAGTCATCAACAACAACATGGACCAGAACAGTGAGATTTTGGAATATTCCAGCGTCATCCCTTTGCTGCATACGAAAATCGAGAAGAGTACGGAACAAATCGAGAATTTAAGTAAAGAGGTTCGGGAATTGAAACTCGCATTCCAAAGTAGCCAGAAAGTTATCGAACAACTGATGAACACGTTGGTGCAGAGAAAAAACAGCTCAGTTTGCTAAGGGAATCGCGTGATCTGTGATGTTGTATAAATAGAGAGTATACCGCATGTTTGTATTTAGGAATACAATTTTATCCTACGTTGGAAATTTAGATTGGTTAGAGTAGCGAAACTATTTTTTATTTTTCATACAATAGTACCTACGTAACTTGTACGAGGACACAAACCTATCGAGTTAATTTATTTATGTTAACGTAGATAGATATTGTATTGCCATTAATAAAGTGTGATATTAGTGAAATAGTGGTTGTGAAATTGTTATTTTGTTATAGAAATAGATCAACTTCTATGGCAACTGTTGGACGATTGTCCTGCTTGCAGTATTAGTACACGTCTCAAGTGCCTCTAGAAATAATATTACAAACTTGGCAACGTTTATGTAACACAAAATTTTAATATACAAATGCTTTTATTAGTTTTATTCTGTTTTTCTTATTGCCCAACTAAAACCACAGGACACCAACCTCGTAACACAGGGTCATCTAGAATGGCTGAACGTGCCGCTTACCCGACATTCATACCCAACTTTTACTTTGCGGAACTTTACCCACTCTAACACGTACTAACGTCAGTGGGACGTAGTTACTACAAGCAGAAATTTCTCGCTTATTCAATTAGAGTTAGGGAAAAAGTTGCGGATCACACCTTGAACATCACTGACAATTGTCAATTGTCAAATAAAGGAGACAAAAGCAAGTAAATTTTGTTCAACATGGTGAGACGGTCCGCTGACGTCACGTTCAATCATTCTAGATTACTTCAAGGCATTTTTTGCTAGGGCATCTGTCCATTTCCTACACAAAAATTGATAAAATCTATGATCAGTGGGCGGTAACAATTCCTTTTTGCCAATAATAACTGTTTGGTGTTCATAAATCTCAACAGTTACTTTGAATACCTGTTAGAATAATTTTACCTGTTCCCTTGGTTGAATGTCTTTGAAATACGTAATGTCTTGGTTGTTGATGGTGATTTTTCCAGTGCCTGGTACCCTCACAGTCACATGCGCACGCGCCCTCTTCCTCAAACATTCTGTAATCAATTGTTTTCTTTTAAACCCAACAAATAAAAATTATCGCGTTATGTACCGTAAGTAGTAACAAAAGCTCTTCCTTCAGCATCATACTGCGGCTTTGGTGCTTGATACGTTTCAGTTTGACTCATCAAAGGCGTTCGGTATTGAAAAATAAACTCCTCGTACTTGTATGAATATGGTAAAGCACACAATCTGCCCATTGAATAAACGAAACTTTCATAATCCCTATCGCTAACTGTCTCCACTAGTTTAGTTTCCAAAGAGTCCTTATCTAGCCACTGGAAGCCCGTTAATTCCCTAAAATAGTCAATTAAAGACAAAAACACGTGAAAACTTTAACAACATACAGTTTTACATTTGGATCAGGCTGGACCCCTTTGCGGATCATGGCATCCTCAAATTTGTTAGCGTCGTTAATATTAACGACAATATCCTAGAAATATTCACCAAATAACCAATTTAAAGAAATTCAAACAATTTACATGCATCAATTGATAAAAATTCGGTTTTCCCGTGTAGAAAAGAAAATGGTGGGGTCTCCCAGTTTCGTCAAATTCGGCAGCTTTTCTTTGAGGAAAAACTTCTTCGGGTGGACGCATCTGGGGCCTCGCCTTTTTCTCAAATAAGCCCGAAGGAAACAAGTATTCAATTGCATTCTACAAAGAAATCAATAAAAATTTGTCACTAAACATGACGATCAAATTTACGTTAATATCGTCTTGAGTGAAGGTTTCGGGATTCTCCCCCATCATATTGGCTAAGTGACGCTTGCCGATTTGAAACTCGATGTTTTGTTGTCTCATAAAATCGTCATGTTCCTTGGCGCGTTCTAGGTAGGCTTTCATCGCTTTACTAACACTTTTCTTGGATTCCGCTTTCGGTTTAGGTGGTTGAGTTGAAAATGATTCATTCTACGAGCGAATTGAGTTAAAAGAGGCACTGGGGGCCGAGAAACCAACCTTAAGTTGACCAAGAGCTGCGCTGATCCAAGGGTTGCCCTGGGCCTGCAGAAACCTTACCGACGGCTCTACAAGGCTGTTGATGCGTTTTAACATGTTGCAATGGTTAGTTTATTTAATTGTGAAGCACTCGTTACTTCGTAAATAATAATTACCGCATTGTTTTACTTATACCGAGAAACCTAACCTCAAACGTCAGTCAAAAGTGTTGCCAACTCTCATTAATGTAAGTACTCGATCTGTCAAAAACACATAACCTTCAAATTTTAACGTAAAAGTCTTTTAGTTTCTGGTCAACAAACACTTTGCTGAGGGTAAAAAAGGTGATAAATCGTCATTATGAGTGCCAAGGATGAAATCGAACTTCAGAATTTTTTCGTTTTCAATTCGCTTTATGGCCCGAAGGAAGGGGAGGTAATTCCTCACAATTTAACATTTTTGAGTTTAACTAACTTTTTTGTAAGGAATTGAAGAAGATTCTTTACTATTATCCAATAACCGACCATGCCGATGTTCAGATAAAAAATGTGGGACTAGTTGAAGGCATTATCCAATTCACTGGGTAAGTAATGGTTACTTGAGCACTGATGGTTCATTAAGGTTTTAGAACCTTCAATCCCAGTGCCCCAGTTAATTCCTTGCACACCCAGAAAGCGCGACAGTTGTATTTTCAACCAGAAAAGGATTTTTGGGTCGTTTTTGTAAGTTCATCGCACCCATAAGGTGGCTATAAAATGTGTAGCTTTTCAGACGTTGAAGTTACCAATGGTGACGAAAAATAAGGAGGGATCCACGAATACAGAGTATTTGGAAGATGACCTACAAGATAATGTGTATGAGGCTATCTTGAAGCAAGCTTATTACATGTATAGGCTCTTTAATGGAACTTTTCAAAACTGTATTGCCAACCACGATGTTGGCACCCTCAAAACCAAATTAGAACATTTTTACAAAGCAGTAATGCTGTTTCAATTGTTTCTGTTCTATTAACCAGTTAATATATTGCAGTATTTGAAAACGTTGAAATTGGGCCATTCTGACATTCTCAACGTATTTTCTGGAATACAATATTTACCTCTAGACAAACTCACATTCCTTAAAGTACAGTGTTTTATCAATTCTCTGGAGTGTACTTACCCTGACATTCACTACACAGCATTTCTTTACAATGACCACCTAATTTGGTAAGTCTGCGGTTTTCTGATTTTCCAAAACTGAAACTCAATTTTTCAGGAGTGGACTAGAGCCTAATGATATGAAAATTGTCTATCAATATTTGATAGGCACATTGCTGCCTGCGAACATGGAGGCGGAGCTGCAAGGTGGATCCATGCCAAGAAACTCGATATCACCTTTTGCTTCCTTACACCATGGTCGCTTTATTACTGGTCCTGCTAACCTGAAGACGGCGAAAACTGTTGGAAAAGTCCCCAAGGTCCACTTATTTTCAAGTGGTGAACCCGCAGAATATTCTATGGCTGTGTACAGAGGACTAAGTGCTTCAATCTGTTTGTTCATCAAAAGTTATTTATGTAAAATTAGTCGCCAAATTTTCTCAACTATCCCTTTTAGATGACGCAGAGTTAACTTTGAGCTTATTTAAGGAATTAGATGAGTTTATGGGGCCGAAACTGACCACAATTGTTTCGGACATTGCCGAGTATTGCTCAAAGCAAGTAATAACGCCTTCAAATATTCCTGAAAATTCGCCACGATTTATTTATTTCAACAAGTTAAATTTAGCGTATAAGAGCACTGTTCATTTGGATAACAAGCAGTCAGGGAATGTTGCTTGCAATAAGGAATCATTGAAAATAATGGCTGATTTAAACAATTCTAAAAAGTTGCTGGGACATTCTGGGGAAACTATTGTTAAAACAATGAACGATTATTGGGTGATAGCCAAAACTTCTAATCTTAGAGAATTTTATGTGGCTCTACAACAGAAGAACGCGAGTTTGATAGATATTAGTGGTAAGTATCGTTCTTAGAAAAGCCAGTTATTACCTGGAAATTTTCAGAGGAAGTAAGAAAATTGTGTGAAGCTGAGCTGAAAGGAATTTTTTTCCACCCCATGTGAAGTTGTAAGTAAATCGCAAAGTATTTAAAAAATATTAAAATACTCTGGTGATCACAAATATGTTAGCAAGTTTTTTTTTTTCCTACTTATAGGTCATTTCTGTTGGGAGGTACTTGTTTGGCGTCTATCAAATAATAAAAATAAAAAATAGAAATTAAAAAATTTATTAAGCACTCGTATAATAAATCCTAGATAATACCTAAGCTAATAATAAAGATACAAGCTACTAATAAAATCACATAATTTGAGAATATTGATGAAGGAACAGGAATTCAGTTTTTGGGATAAAAAGTCAATTCGACTCTGTTTTGTGCGAATAGCAGGTTCAACTGGGAGTCGAGACCTACATTATCGACCCTAACAACGTGGGCTTCGTTCTGATTGGGTTCTTTTCTAACAACAGCTAATCCGTACACCCTCATCAAATGTTCGTCGTCAGCAGTAGAACCACCTCCGGGAATCTCGATTTTAATATGGCACATCACGTCAATATGCACATACTTCTCAATCGCGTACTTCCCCGAGGATACTTGCACCTGAATTAAGTCAATTTAGTCAAGAATTTTTCTTACATCACCAAGTACCTTTTCTGTTTTTTCCTCCATTTGGGGTTTATCGGCGCGAAACACTGAAGCTTCACCAAGAACTTCTTTGCCCGCTTTGATTACAAACTTCATCCCTTTGCGGATAGCCCGAACTTCTAGCCCTAAACCATCTGGATGGTTGTCAGACCACAAGTAGTTGTTGGGGTTGATCAAAGAATCGGGTTGGAAAGTGAGACGTTTCGCATACCCCATTCCAATGCTCATTAGCCTTAACGCGCGGCCATCAAACAAGTGACCTTTCCTGTCGTTGGGTCTAACTTTGTAGTAGAAACCAGGAATCACTCTAGGATCGACGTAAGTACCTGAAATCGCCACTAAATAATTTGATTTTTATCGTTTAGGCGAGACGTACCAACAACGGGCAATTCGTAAGGTTCTAGACCAGTCATGGAGTATTTGGTTGGGACATCGTTTATGTCCTGGCCTCTAACAGTTACTCTTCTATGAACCCTCTGGATGCCGGGCATCAAAGTGTATTTATGGGTTTGAATGACGACATTGATGACTTTAATGATTTCGGCGCTACCCTTATTTTTGGCCTTAATCGCGATAACGACTCCCGACAGTGGCGTAGGCTTGGCCACGCCAGTTTCGTAAAATTCCACTTTACCAGTGAATCTAACGTTAGCTCTTTTTTCGATGCCATGTTTTGTGTGAACGTTACTTATCTCTATTTGAGGACCCTGAAAGAGTGAGCATCATAAGAAAACGTTCCTCAACATTACATTTTTGTCAATGAAAGACTTACGACGCGTCACTCTCGGTATGCGTGAGGATATGAGATGGCTCCGCCTGAATCTCGAGGGATGTTTCTAACAAAAATCGTAGCGTGTGCCGCAGCAGTCACAAGAGTAGGGGGCCCTTCTTCGAGAAGGGCGCAATATGTACGACCAAGCAGAAAAAAACTCTACAATAGTCTCGTTGCGTACTTCTCGAAAAATTTGGCTTTACGTATTAAAAAATAGTCAAGACGCTCACCTCGACTTTCAAAACTTCGAGAGTTCCTTGCGCTTCCTTGTTGCTGTCAAAAATAGTGAACTTATCTCCCTCTGAAATGACCTCCAACTCAAAGGCGTAACCCTCCGGTCTGTTGTCGCTCCAGAAATAATTTTCGTTTTCGTTGAGTTTATTGGCGTCGGCCTCGAAAGTGAAACGCCT
The DNA here is from genome assembly GCA_951805265.1 of Schizotus pectinicornis. Lineage (NCBI taxonomy): Eukaryota > Metazoa > Arthropoda > Insecta > Coleoptera > Pyrochroidae > Schizotus > Schizotus pectinicornis. Next base: position 21,320,146 of record OX638203.1, read on the forward strand.
TGCATATCCTCGTCCAATACTTTTCAAAGTCAATGCCCGATCGTTGAACAGACATTTTTGGGTGAATTCACCACCGATGGCGGGAAGAGGCCGGATCCTGTACTTGAATCCGGGAACCACGCGTCTATCCACGTAAACCCCAACCACCGGCAATTGATGAGATTCCAAAGGACAAATGGTGTAGCGAGCTGGGAAATCTCCAAGTGCCGAAGCGTCCAAAACTAAAACTCGCGGTTTCTCCTCCTCGTCGATAATTTCGGTTCTGGGAACCAATTGCTCCTGAAATTGGAACTGCGTCAATAATTGAACTAAATTGGTTAGTAATTTGTTTCAATTGGTGCAGTGACGCCAATAGTTTCATGAATCCAAAGTGCAAATAAACAGCAATGAAAGCGACGCTGTATTTTTAGAGCGTCGCAGAACATTTAAAATTGGCACAAATGTACATTCCTTGGAAGTTTTAGAACTTCAAACCAATTGGGATTGTTCACAAACAAAAAAATTTACTCACTTGAAAGTCGTTCCATGACTGCTTGTCATTGGTGTCTTCTTTGAGGGACAATAACAGCGCAGGAGCTTTACCACCAGCAGATCGCGGGGGCTGCAACAACAATTGGTGATAAGAAACAACTTTTTCTTTTACTGGGTCAGTTGATGACGCTTGCTGCGATTTTGCAACAACAAGTTTTATCTCGAAATCAATTTTGAGTCGAAAAAATCAACTTTATTGCGGGCTATTTTTGGGGTTTTGAGGAGGTCAAAGGGGAGGTTATCGCGATTTGACGCGAAAATAGCTTACTTGATGCGGTACTGATAACAGCTCTTCGGCTTCGTCGATATCGTTGAAGGGGAAGGACGATAAACTTCGCCTCAATTGGCGAGCTCGTTGCAACGCGGAGTGCATCGCGCTCAATTTCGCCTCTTCTTGTTCGTTTTGGCCGAGCATTTTAACTGAAATAAAAACAACAATTAACAACTCAACAATTTGAGAATTTCGGGAAGTGAGACCGGTGGCAGTGATCAACCGGCAACACTCACCAAAATTTTATCGAGGTCCGAGCTAATTACATGAAAAGTTTGCGATAACGTTTTGCTGCATTTTTTAATGCAAGGCAGCATTGATAAGCCACGTTTTGGCTATGAGCAAAATTTTTTAAAAGTAACATAAATGTTAAATATTAGTTAATTGTTTCTAGGATAAAATTAAAGCATTTGAGCAATTTCCTGAAAAGTGAGTTTCAAATGCAGCCAATCAGATCTGAGGTCAGAAAAGCGTGGACTGCCAAGCTGCATAAAAGGAAAAGTTTTCAACTTTTTGAAATCGACTTGATCGATGGTTGTTCCGGTTTATCCGGAAGTGCTTATGGATTTCATCTGCGGGCTGAAGGACCCATTCGAAGGAAACAAATAATTCCACGGCAGTTGAAGGTGGGAAAGTGCACCTGTATCTACAACAAGTCAATAACAGGCAACAATATATGGGGAACCATGACCGCTGCCAAGTCCATGAATAATCAATTATTCATGCAGCGGACAGCAACTTTCTACGTGTTTTTAATTATTGCAGAAATGGGGGAATGTCCTGATAACGAAAGTTTAGAGGTAAATATTCTTTTTTTGCTGGATCAATTGTTCGTATGTAAAAAATCTTCTGTTATCAAGAAAGTTCCTGGACTTTGTTATCAAGTGACTCAACTCGCTACGAGACACGAGACGTAATTACTCAACGTAAATGACTGTCTGTCCGCAATCTGAAATAGATTAGAGACAAATATTGCTTTTAGAGATTGAAGCGGAATTCCGCAACGATATCGGCAGCCCTAATAAAATATTTCACGAAGAATCCCTAAAAACCTGAAGATTACAAGATGTGTAGTGAAAGAGGTCAACTATGAAATGCAATTTGTCATTATAATTTTTTAACTCTCTTAGCAATAAATTGAGCTTTCTATTCTATAATGCAACAAAAAAAAAATGCAGGTAGGTAAGTACTTACTGTCTTATTTTAAGTAGCACTTGGTTGAACTTGAGCTGCACTTTAATATTTTGTTGAAATGTTGCCGACAACGCCTGTATTACGTATTTTTAGAACTCTTCTCTGCGGCCTCTCTGTATACCGAGCAGATTGGATTTGACTTTTGAATGCATGCACACAGCACAATGAGGGCTCGGTTGCAAGAATATTCTGGGGGGAACCTAATGGCGACGCTACGTGATTGGTTATTTATCTGAGCATGTCTGCACCACATGCTACAGGATACTGTTAGTAAATAGCTTCAACAATATTTTTCTTAATCTGGACAAAAATATAGAATTCACAACTGAAGAAAAAAAAATCGCGTGCTGCTAGATACCGAAGGAAAACTACAAAAATATAATTATAGTTGATTTGATAAACTCCCCCCAGCGAGACAGAATTGTTTTGGACGGGAGTGTGTGTGTGTGTGTGTATAATGATAAGCGACCCCCTACAAGGTTTGGGTAATGATGATATTTGTGTTATCTTGAAGAATTGCTTGAATTGGCTCGTGATTCGATAAGAAACCGTGGACTCCCAACATTTCACAATAAACAGAAAATGTATCTTGGCAGCTAAACAGGGCAGTTAATGTGGAATGTGTTATCATAGTTATGCAAAAAAATCTTATTAGATAGTTGTAGCTTTGTAAACAATATAATATAGATGTGGGATACCTGGAAGTTTTTCTAAATTCTTATATAATTATGTATGTGATACGAGAAAATTAAATCAGCTTCTACATCGGTAGGTAACAAGTTTATACCTGTAAAATTCTCCAAATACTTTGGTGGTGACAACAAAGTGTCTTCTCCGAACTTGCAGGTAGTTTAACCGCCACACACCACACCCCCACACTCTTGTCTAGAAGGTCTAGGGTGGTTTTATTTAGAGCTTAGGGTGTGGGAATAAAAGAAACAGGCCACCCAGCACCTTTAGATCGCGTCTCGTTGCAGCCTTTTTCTTTTTATCAAAGAACGGTTTCAAGTTCAATGACTGCACCCTAGTCCCTAGTCAGTTCTATCAACGGTTCTAGCCTCTCTCTAGTCACATAAAAGTGTGCTGTAAATTGCTTTGAACATTTTCCATCATCACAACCAAAATTCGGTTATTACGTTACGTGAAATGATCAGATCAAAATTGACTACAAGTTTTGCGCAAAAATTTCCATGTGGTATCTTATTTTTTATTTTGACTAAGAAAAATTCAGAACTGATCTACTTGCGTCAAACGTCGCAAGACTTGAGGCTGCGGTTGCGATAATGAATGAATGAACTTAATTAGCAGTGGTCATGCAATACATGCGTGATTCTGGAAAGTCAGATTTAATAGTTCATAGTTCGTACTAACTTATACTATATTTGTTGACTGAATAGAGATAGCAAAATTGCACTTGTAGGTAATTGGAAAACTATAAAAGTTCGAATTGCAGTCCACCTGCTTTTTGAAATTTGTCAAGTATCTAATATGAATACAATGAACACAATTATTTCTTCACGTGTCAAGGATTCTTTTCTTGTGTCAGTAGCGTTTTAACAGCGTATAAACCAAATTGCAGGGTTTCGTCTACTCTAATTACGCAAAAAACATTTAATTAAGCAATTTGCAAAAAAATTCAAAGTTTCTAAGAACACTAACTACTTATATAATTTTTCTCATTTACCAATTAGGGATACAAGTTCAAATTTCTGGACACTACTTATACAATCCATTCAACATTCGTAAAGAAACGTCCCCGATTTCCCATGGCACTTTCGCCGTCGAAAGTATTTATGGCGGACGGCAGGGATGAAAGCACTGTGCGGGGGTGGCGGCGCCCCGGTCTGCCTAAGAGGACAAAAGAACATTTTTTGTTCTTCCACAGACCGTTGGCTGCCCATAGTGAGTGAACATTGACTAGAATATATCTCAATCAACGCTAGAATAAAGAAAGTTTTACAGAGTTTGGTTTTTAGTCTTGTTGCACACAGCTAGACCATCCGACGAAGAAAAGAACCGTAGGTTAGATTGCTACAGTTATATCCATAATTTGACTTAATTAGGTCTGTTGGTCCTACGGTTGACCAAACAAGAACTCATTGATACGTGCAAAACAAACTTGACCTCTTTTCCAATTAATTTAACCTTGATCAAGATTCAAGAGTTATTTTTTTTTTATTCTAGAGAGTTCTTAGGCAACCAACTTTACACCAAACTCCCTGACCAAAAGTCTCAATATAAATCAAACCAAAGCGATGTTGGTTGACTAGAAAAGCTAATAAAAATGAGATTTCGATTAAAACTTATTAGATTTGTATGCAGTTAACATCAATAACACCCAGTAAGCTTTTTCTTGAAAAAAAAAAAAAAAACAAAGTATACTTATACAATTTTTTATAAAGCACCAAGACTAAGACACTTTAAATTCGTTAACTAAATAATTGCTAACTACGGTTCAGTTGCGCGGCCTTTAAATAATTTGCAAAACAACTTTTTGTTCTCAAACGCCGCAAGAAAGAAGGAGAATTTGAAATTGTGCCGCTGCTCCTGGTTGTTAATTGCCAATAGAGGGCGTCAGTATCGATTCAATTAATGATTACTTGACGCGACGGTTCGTGACTCTACTAAATTTAATCGACTTGTTTGGTTGTTTGTCTATGATTGACCTGTGGAGTGTTTGCTCGTGTTACATTTACATTTTTCGTCACAAAAACAACAAATTTCAGTGATAAAAGTCCTTTCAGCCAGATCCCGACCTGTTCATTACGATTCCAATTTTAAGCAGTCAGGGAAATGTTCGTGACAAATCACCCTCATTAATCAACTCCCAATTGCGATAACTTATTCAAAATGGTAAGTATTTTCAACTTTAAGGTTAATTCAACAACCACCTAGCGCCATTTAACTAAAACAAGCCAATTTCCAGTCGTCGTATCAAGACGAGGAAGAAGGTGGAGCGTTTGACGGTCATGCCAGCTCTTTCCCCAAAGACTTTGGTTATGGGGCCTTCGACGGTGATCACGAGGTGAATCTTTCGGCGTCAGGTGAACAAAAACCACGAATACTCCTCATGGGACTGCGAAGGCAATGTTGACGTGCAGTGACAGCGACCATAATAACAAATTGCGTTGCAGATCTGGAAAATCGTCCATACAGAAGGTTGTGTTTCACAAGATGTCCCCGAACGAAACCCTCTTCTTGGAAAGCACCAACAAAATTGTCAAAGACGACATCAACAACTCGAGTTTTGTGCAGTTTCAAATTTGGGATTTTCCGGGCCAAATCGACTTTTTTGACTCCTCCTTTGATTCTGAGATGATTTTTGGCGGGTGCGGTGCTCTGGTGTTCGTCATCGACGCCCAGGTAAGCTTTATGCGTTAAAAACAGATTTTGAGGTTAAATTGTTAAAATGTCACGGTGACGTTTTGAAGTTGCTACAAATTCTCACTAGATGGCGTTAATTTACAACATGGCTTAAATTTCTAAGGTAAAGCAGACCGCGCTCTGGTGCCTCATAATTAGATTAGAGATGTTGTACGTGGCATCCTTTATAGCAGAAACGCTTTATTGGGGCATGGGTTTGGCCACATTACGAAACATCCAGTCTATATATATTTTAAATTGCAGGATGATTATATGGAAGCGCTGAATAAGCTAAATTTAACAGTCACTAAAGCGTATAAAGTCAACCAAAATATCAAGTTTGAAGTTTTCATTCACAAAGTGGACGGACTAGGCGATGATTTCAAAATGGAATCGCAAAGAGATATTCACCAGCGGGCCACCGATGACTTGACTGATTCTGGTACTGTTCCAATTCTTATCTTCGCAAATTTACGATGTAGTTTCAGGTTACGACCAAATCCACCTTAGTTTCCATTTAACCTCGATTTATGACCACTCCATTTTTGAAGCTTTCTCCAAAGTAGTACAAAAGTTGATACCGCAATTGCCGGCTCTCGAAAATTTGCTGAACATACTCAACACGGTAATTGCTTCAAGTTGCACCAAAATAATTTTCTATCGGTATTTCTTGGTTTAGAATTCAGCGATCGAAAAATCCTTTCTGTTCGATGTAGTTTCAAAAATTTACATAGCGACAGATTCGACGCCAGTCGACATGCAGAGTTACGAGTTGTGCTGCGACATGATCGACGTCGTCATCGATGTTTCCTGGATTTATGGGTACTTGTTTAATTAAATTTTCCGTATTTGTTTTCAACCAACTTAATGTGTTTATTTGAGTAGTCAAGTTTTCAGTGTTAAGGAAGTGGAGCAAGACCCGGCCGCCTTCGATGAACAAAGCTCTAGTCTCATTAAATTAAACAACGGAACAGTTCTTTATTTGAGGGAAGTCAACAAATTTCTAGCTCTAGTCTGTATTTTGAGAGAAGACAATTTTGATCACAAAGGTACAAGTGACGTGGCACATTTTTGTCAGGAATCTGCAACTGGTTCATTTTTAGGCATCATAGATTACAACTTTTTGTGCTTTCGGGAGGCGATTCAACAAGTCTTCGAACTGAGGAATAAGAGTCAGAATAGTGCAATGACAAACTCTGCTGGCAGTCCTATTGTTAACGGCAACAACATCATTGGCGATCGGCAGCTAAGCCCGACACTGACTGACGAAGTGGGTAGCAAATGAGGCCTGAAATATTAAATAGGTACCTGTGTGCCTTTTGTTTTACGGCGGGAATTTATTTTTAGATGTACATTATTTTGTTCAGTTGTATCACGTTTGTTTTAAATGTTATATAGTCTTGTATATAGTGGTTATTATGTATGTGCGATTCTCATTTTAAGTTATTTTTTAACTATGTATATGCTTTATGTTACATCAGTTTATACAGAGAATGTAAATATTTACTCAAACTTTGCCTGTTATTACCTAATACATTTTTCATTATACAGCCACAGTGTTTTATAGCCCAAAATGATTGTGTAAAGGCGCAAAAAAAATTGTCCACAGTTCTTACTTATTTCTTATGTTATGGGTGCAATCATTATATTATTATCCTGTCGCCAGATCTAACGAGACAATATTTTTACCAAATATTGCTGAAAGTCACTTCTATTTAAAACCGCAAAGGTAAGTTAATGTTGGAAAAGGAAGAAGTTGAAAAAATATTAAGAATATCGTCATTCCGGTAATGTCATATTTCAGTCTGTAATCGTAATTTTTCTAATTTTTAATAATTTTACCTTATTTAGCGTACTATTTTCTTGATAGCACTGTATCATTCATTTTACCTAAATTGACGATTTCTGAAAAGCCGACATTAAGATTCTAAAAAAATCTTACACTAGTAAAAATGGCGGAGACGCCGGGAGAATCCTTTAAGTACATGAGAGATGACAAGTGCAACGCCTCATCTGTGGTGAGTTGAAATTATGCATTTACACAACATTGTCCTTTTAAGATTATCATTTATGGTCAAGGCGCTACAGACGACTCAGTATAGCCGATTTCTAACAAGTGCTTCTTCTGCAACGAGTGTATTTGCTCTCTTCTCCAAACATCGCTAAGTATCTTGTGCGACTCCTTTTGGTCTTTACAATCCCGCGAACTTCTCCCCACTAGCCACGTTCCGGTCACTGACTCGCTACCATCGCAATTCCTGCATTCACCTACAAAACCTCGAGTAACAACAATACTAAAATGCCTTGGTCAAAACCTATAAAGGTAGCGAGATGTTTGTCTTTAGGGTGCACGGCCAACACCACCACAAGCCCGGAATGCTGAAACGGCATCTCCCCAAAAACCGTCCAGTTGCCGTCGCACAAGAACCCATCTTCAGTGGGCGGTATTCTGTCGGCCACCTCAATTCTAAATTTTTTCCTTGTCGCCGTCTGGTAGGAAATATCGAAACGCATACCGGCAGCGTCACTTATCCAAGACCCGTTCAAGTTGCAAATAACACCTTCCTTCTTGTTCCCTTGATCCTTCCATTGCATCAAGCCTTCAACGTCGTTTAAGATCTTGTGGAGAACTTGCGAGTCTTCGTCGGCCGAGTTGCTGTCTTCACCCTCAGAATCATTCGACTTGTTAGTTGTCGAGCATTCCGGTTCCACTTCCGCGACATCCCGACTTTTGATGTTTTGGGCAAATCTTTGCCCATCGGGATTCAACCTAATATTGAGGAATAGAGGGGAGAATTGGGCGAATTAATCAACTCACATTGGGGCTGGCAAATTTTGCTGCACCGGCAAAACTAAAGGTACCACAGTGAAGCCTTTATCGATAGAGTGGCTGTTGTCGTTTCTTTTCGAACCCTTAACTTGTTTTACGGGGACTAAATTGCCGTTTTGGACAACGTACAGGGAATTTTCTTCAAAAGCTCCGGAACGCTTCGACCGCCTCTCCTTCTTATTCCGCTTAAAGCGTTGGATAAAAGACCGTAATTCCGGACTCATTGGCTTAGTTTTAAGTACTTCAAGCTCCTTATGGAGTAAGGTACGCTTCATTATAGCGTTGGGTGGTTTCGTGGAATCTTCACAATTCGCCAAGATGATCGAGATGAAAACCACGAAAACGACTTCTGGGAATTTTAGCAAAGCTTTTGGCATATTCCAAAAAAGACCTGAATTGGAAGCACCATGCCACACTAACAAGACCAATAGGGGTTGAAGGGTTTCATGACATGACAGTTGCCAAAAAAATTGCTCCTTTGACTTTTTGGGTAGGTACGTTTGTTTGAAGTATTTTTTGATATTTTGGAAAGTGCAGCTTTTGATTTATTTTCTTTCTCTCTTAAAATAGCTGAAAAATGGTATCGAGCTTTCAATTCGAATCGGAAATGATCGTCGATCCTAAATCACCAAGTGCAAAACAGTCGCCGAGAATAACTTTGACACAAGATGGGAGCGACTGGTGTACTAAGCTGGCGCGAACGATTCGCCAGTGCTTCGGGAGAAGCTTGCTTATAGGTGACATGACTGCATGTGACTGTGTATTGTGAGCAGAAATAGGTGTGTATTTCCTTGTTGTTGACAACGTAAAGAAATTGGGAGTTTGGAGAGAGACGCCGTCTTTTTCTTGACGATTTCAGCAGAAGCCTCGGGCCGATTCAGGAATGTGCAGTGATGAGACGGGTTGTGCTAAATTTACACATGTTTTATAATGGGAGACTAGATAACGACCAACTAATAAAGGATGCCTCATCTCCCTGATGCGTTAACCCTGAAAACTAACGGAAACCTTGGTAATGTGCCGCAGGACCAGGACTCCCAGAAATAGAAACCGAGTGACTTACCTCCGGGTGTACCGCCGTATTTCACAATAATTGCAGCGACACGTCAGCCTTGAAAACACCTCACGAAGACAAAACAATAACCAACCAAGAGTCAAACCAGCATCACCATTTTCTAATGTTACCTACTTTCTCCATTCTGCTCTAAACTTTCTCAAAGAACCTCAACTTTTGGTTATGAACTTTCTAATTCTTATCATTTCCCTTCAGACTTCCCAATTGGAGCATTGGGGTAGAATCTTCTTATTTTCACCAACTTGTCGTTCTCCACCTTCAAAGAATTTATTCCTGAGATTCTGCCGCTACTCGAAAAGCACCATTGAGGAAGTTGAACGTCAAACCATCAAACTATTAAATTGCTACAACTTTTCTTGATGGCCCTAAAACTATTAACTTTACTACAGCAGTGGGTGGGCGCTTTAATTAAAATAAGTGATGGGTTGCCAAAAATTCGCCATGTCGCAACTTTTAACGCAGTCCTCTTGGGGTTTCAGATGCATTTGGCTCCCAATTCAATTTATTAGATAAACAATAAACAGACACCATGTCAATACGCAGCTCACATTTGTGAGGCGAGGAAGATTGCGCAAATAGCTTAAAAGCCCTCGTTACTGATCGCCAAAGGTCAATATTGCCTCCCCAGGAGCTTCTTTCCTTCTGGCAATTGACCAACTGTATGATATTTAGCGGGATTGACTGACCCACTCTTTATATAGATCAATTGCAACGCGATTTTTCCGTCTTAGTTGTTCTTGTAGCGGTATCCGCGCCATATGCGGGTGAAAATTGTGTAAATGCGAGCTTTAAAGTAACACTTTTGTTTGCAGGTTCATATGATGAGTTATGGCGTCGAAAAGTAAAGAAACCTCAGAGGTGAGTCCAGTTGCTGAAGGATTTCGTGGTTTGATTTTTGATAACATCACCTCTTAAGTTAAGGGGTCACTTGCTTGGTGACGAATTTTGGGAAATTTTGCCCACCACTCTTTCAGTTTCAGTGAAGGATTGCACTGTACTAACCAATGTTGTTCTGTTTATAGATAATAAGTCACGACTTCACACCAATGTAAAACTCACACAACTACCTACACACAACAACGAGAAGATCGAGGGACGAACGAATTTCGAAAAACCGTTGAATATGATTTTCGCTTTACGACAGCCAGTATGTTAGAAAACTCAAATTTGCTTGATAGTTGCGCTTTTAGTTCCGATGAATCGGCCTTGTTAGTTGTGATTTCCAAATTGATTTGTTTATTGTTGTTGTCAAACCGCAAAATTTTTGGCACAACTTCTTGGATTAGAATCAAGACTATTGCAGATCGCAACTATTTCCTTTAGATGTGCACCTTTAGGCTCAATTGGCAAACAAATTAACACCACAACATAATTGACGATAATCCAAACTCTTTACAACGTTATCTGCAGGTAAATGGGGAAATCCTGGTAGCTTGGCACAAATACATCGCATGTAGTTCCGACGAAATCACCCTAAAAGAAGGCGACGTGGTCGAACTCATCGACACTGAAGACCCGGAAGCGCGCGCTTCTAAGTAACTTTAACTCTCATCACTCCTCCAGTTGCTAACTCGTTCGATTTTAGACGCCAAAAGCTCGACCCCGACCTAGACAAAGTTTCTGGAGAACTTCTCGACAATTCCGCTGCCCGCCACAAACTTTCCGTGAAACCCAAAAGGACCCACGTAAGCTCCAGACATTCCCCAACCAGACTGAATTTGAATGCGAGGTAAGTTGTCTCTTCCTTATCGATCAATCGATATTAATTTTGATCCTTCAGATGGCTCGTGCGAGAAGTGAGTGGAAGCAAGAAACAAGGATGGGTTCCCTGCAAGGTTCTCCAAAGCGTCGACGATCCCACACCTGGAGGCTCTGGACTACCCGGAGACGCGGTCTACAGACGACAGTAAACCCCTCGTGTTTGACTGAAATCAGGTGGTTTATGACGTTTTTTAGGGCTGTTGTTAAAGAATTGGTGGAAACCGAGCAAGAGTTCGTCAAGGATTTGGATTATGTTGTTCAGAAATATTTGTTACGCGCGGAAACTGGGGGAAAAGTTCCGAAAGTGGTAAAAGACAATTTCGAAGTGGTCTTCGGAAACCTTAAAGAAATAGCGGAATTCCATAGAACGTGAGTTTTGCTATTTTTGAAACGATGACACTACCGAATTTGTTTTAGAGTGTTGATGGAGGGTGTTAAGTATTATGCAAACGAGCCCCACTTACTAGGAAAAGCTTTTTTGAGACTCGAAAGAGATTTTGACAAACACGTGGACTACTGTATGTATGAACCTCAAGCCCAAACGTTTTTGGACAGCTGTGTCGAAGCACGAGACTACTTTGACGTAAGTTTATGGGTTAAGTAATCAAAGAAAATTGAAAGTTAAGGTAAAATAATGAAATTTTCGCAGTTTCTACCGGATGAACAATCAAAATTTTATTTTTTGAAAGAATTTTGTTACGAAAAATTATTTTTTGCAATGAATTCAATTTGAACTGCCAGACTTTCGCACTTTTTACAATTTTGGTGATTCCAAATTCCAGAAAGGGTCAAAGACTTTTTGAAAATAACTCAATGCAGTTGCTTCACAATTTATGAATTGCTTGGGAAAACTTAAGAGTCGATTCTATTTTTGGTGGAAATTGCAATATTCTTCCCGAATAAATTAATGGTATAACCATAAATGTGCCATCACAGTTGCAACATTTAATGTGGAGAGACATAAAGTCAATTAAAATTTCTTACAATTTTAAATTTCAACGTCGCCCCAATGTGCTTCTTTGCAACAATAATTTTGAACAAGTTGTTAATTTTGTTAATAGTCATCATCGTCTTGAATTTTTTTCCGCGCAAGCAAGTTCTGTACCAGAACTTGACAGTAAAATGAATGATTGAGTTTGTGCAGGCTGCATAAATACACAGGAGCTCTTGCTTTTTGACTTTGGTGGACAAGCAAATTGTAGTCCAAGAGGAGAACATTTTTTGATAATTTTCCATATGGAGGGTAGATTCTTGTTTTGTCTCTTCAAGCAAATTACAAAAAAATATTCTAAAATCGGGTTTAAAACACAAAAAAGTGTTTTATGTTTACATTCACAACATTAAATATAAAAAATCAGGGTTTGTATTTCAATGTCTCTCTTTTCATCCTCCATCAAAGCTGCGGGAGAAACCTCCCAAAACTAGAGCTGACATTATAAACTTTAAGGAGTAATAGGGCATATCTACCTATTATGACGAACACATATTTTTATTTTGATCTTAAGAAGTAAAACACAAAAATTATGTAATAATTATTTTGTTACTGATACCGTTTAACTAGAGAAAAATCGAGAAGCTGATCCCGTCAGCCCCGGGATTTGAACTCGAGAGTTTCGGGTCCAGCCGGCGGATCTATTCCCACTGATCCATCAGTCCACCCAATCTGTCTCTGTTAAACCTTCGAACCAATCGTCCTCTCAACATTACTATTTTTACATAATTTATGTCGTTTATTTTATTATTCTATAAATATGTATTGATATATTAGACGCGTTCTTAATTGATATGGATGTTATAACATGAAGAACTGTTGGGACTCAAAAGCTGGTTTGTTAGTCATTTCCATTAGCTTAAATATTTTTTCTTTCATGAGTAAGAAGAACATGCATAATGAATATTCCGCCTATTTATATCAGTTATGGCGTAAGTCAAAGCAGAACGGATGCGATAAAATACCGACTTTTCGGTTAATCATCACTAGGAACTCCTTTCCACTAAAAATAGTAGGTTGTCCATTTTCAAAACGCCCACACTTTTAACCGAAAATACCAACCACATCGCTACTTCATCAAAAACTAGCCGGACAGAACCATAACAAAAGGTATCCACCAAACCCGATCAAAATCGCCGCCCCAAAATTAGATCCCACCATGTCAACATGACGAAAATTTTCTAAACGCAGTTTGTTTATCTCAACACAAAAAAATTCCTTTGTAACAGCATCAAATGAAATCATCTTTCCAGATTCGCCAAAACATAAATAGTTGGATTCGGCCAAAATAAGGCCGTAGTGGGCGGCACTTTTATTGCAACTTGCGTATTTTCTCCGTCAAAGATAATTCCGTCAATTTATTTTGAGAACTGCAAATCGCAACCATCAAAATTTTCCAAAATCGCCAAATCAATTTGCGCTATTTTACATTCAATTCCTGAATGTTGTCAACAGTGGCAGGAAGCAAAGAGAAGCTAATTACCTAGCAGTAACGAGGTGATAAACGGGTCCATCTCTCTAAAAGCGTGAAGTTATTTCTGTTTTGGTATCAACAGTTCTATTATTTTTATGCGTTGCCAAAATTAAGCAAGTAGCTCGTTGTCTTCAACACGCGCTCGTCCTCTCGACTCCCAAACCTCCTCTCCATTCAACTCCAGTGCGTCTCTTGTTTCCTTGCAATTTCTTCGGTGCGACAACAACGTTAACCAACTGATCAGTGGACGTGGGAAAACGAATGAGTGGTCCGTGTGATATCCGAGCACCACAAGCTTGAATCGAGTCTATGTATAGACACGAAGGACCTAGCGTTTGGTCCTGATCAGTCGATTCGCGGCCGTCTAGTGTGTGCGTCTCCTGCAGCCCCGACCTGCACGTGGATTTACCCCCCAATCCACAGGTAGGCCACATCCCACGTGAAAAGTACCTCGGTGTCACCGGGTCGGCACTCTGTCATATAACCACTGTTAATTAATCGCCACTGTCACTCGTCAGTCAACCCTACAAGTGGCAGGGCAACGGCCCAAAGACCAAAGACCTAGGAAGTGGAGGGTTGACACCAAATTCGTTTACGTAACGAGCTCCGCGATCTCGCCGCCTGCCAATAAGCCGGTTATTTTTAATTGCGATTTGACGAGAGCTTTTTCGAGTGTTTGGAGGAGACGCGATTGGGGGCGATAGGGGAGAAATTTGCAATTTTGAAGCAGTAGGTAGAATAGAATGTTTAAAGAGGCAATTTGGCACTTGGTACTAACAGAGCAACTTCTAGCATGTTTTCGAACATTTTTTGAGGATTGACTACTATTGGCAATGTTTGCTTTCAGGAGTTGTCACAGCGACTGAGCGACGATAAAACTATAACCGAGGACCTGAAACTTCCGATTCAACGCATAAACGACTATCAACTTCTCCTAAAGGTAAGTCTGGATGACTTGGCTACCTGTTGCGTCTTCACGTCCGCAAGGTTGAGGCGGTCTAAACAGTTTATGTCGTAACAATTTAAATAAATAAAGTTGTTTTCACCGGGATGGTAGACTGTGCGTATGGAATGTATGCAGAATGGGCGCCGATCCCGAATCTTTGTATATTTAGAGCGACAGAAATAGCCAATGTTGACCCATTTCATTAAACGCCCACGATCAATGTCACATAAACTTAAACCTGCAACTTTTACAATCGACCAGAAATCGATACCAACAACCTGCCACCTGGCCAAAAATTTTGGCAAACCCTCCAGTCAAGTGGTTTTGATCAATTGACAGTTGGCGTTTCCAAATTTCTAGTAAATCATGCAAATTGATATTGTGTATTGGGTGGGCGTTGTTGTTTTGCTGATGCTCGCGTACCATATCGTTTTGATCGTGAGGAACCCCGACGACACCTCTTACAACTGTTGCAACTAACTTAGGGTCTTCAAAAAAATTTAGTTAGTTTTAACTGACGCGTAACAAATATTTTTCTAAATTATGCCGGCCGATAATTGCATATATTACGTGGGGGTCATCGCTTTGCTAATCATCTTGTACCATATCATCTCGAGACTGATGAAGCGATCTTGTAAGCTCAGTCAGTGTCATGCAACTTTCCTAATCCGGTAAAATTTCAGGAGTTGGTAAGGTACAGTGCATGTCTTGGTGAGGACAACAGCAACCTCCAGAAGGCTTTGGAGTTGATGCTAAGTGTCCCCCACCGGGCACAAGACGACAAATTCACTTCTAGCATAGAAGGGTATCGTGGCAGCATCCACAAGCTTGGACGTCTCCTCGCCCACGACTGGTTCTCAATCACCTTCAACGACCTCACCAAAGAACGCTATCTCTTCCTGTTCAAGAGCAAGATCCTCATTTGTAAAGTCCGGCGCATATCCGAAGACCGGTCAGTTTTTCAACTCAAAGACATCATCCAGGTCTGTACTGAAAAAAGAAAAGAATTACGAGTCTACGAATAGCTTTTAGCTCACCAAAGTCATCGTCAAGGATCACCCAGACGAAGACAGGATCTTCGAGTTAGTTGACAACGTCGGCGGACATTCTTTGGTGCTTGCAACCCACAGAGATCACATCAAGGACTACTGGCTGAAGGAAATCAGCGAGTTTGCGAGAACTTACGGTAAAATTTCTCTTTAGCGGTCTTCGATTTCACAATTTTTTTTCAGACGAAAGTGAGGAAACTGAAGCGGACGATTTCCAGTTAGCTTCGCCACCCACAGAACTATCGCTTTCGAGCAAGCAAACCGACGCCAAACCCGAAAAAAACCCGGAGAAACCCAAAACTCAGGAAGTGAGGGTCGAGGAAAAACCTCAAAAAGTCGAAGAGAAGAAAGCGGCACCGAAACCACCTGAAGTCAAAAAATCTCAAGTAGTTGAGAAGAGAGAGGCGCAAACTGAAAAACTTGGTGGGATATCGGAAGAGAAGAAGCCTCAAGTAGTTGAAAAAAAGGAAGAAGTTGCTAAACCGCCTGAAACCAAGAAACCTTCAGTACCTGAAGGTAAGCAACTCCTCGAGACTCAGAAGAAACCCGAAGGTAAAGACAAGCCACCAAAAGAGAATCCGGTTGAAAAACGCAAAGCTACCGAAAGTCCTACAAAGTTAAGTGAGGATCCGGACGAGCGTCATTTGGGTAAAATCCAGGCGGTCGAGCCTTTGGTGCACATCACCGACAAGAGGAAGGTCGAGGAGCCCGTTCCTTATGTGCCCAAACCCGCCCCCGAACAGATCCGCGGTAGTGCCCTAAATAAGTTGTACAGTGTCGAACCAGTAGCGGTTAGTGAAACAGTTCTTGCAGCCGACTACAGTGTTGGTGTTGAAGTTAAAATAGAAGTAGACGACATGAGCAGAAGATACACCTCGTCCTCTGCGAGAGCAGGTTAGTGTTGGCTTGGAGATGAATTGTTGCTATTTCCCCCATTAAATGACGTAAAGATATATTGTGTTTCTTTTGTTTTTCTTTTTTGTGTTCATTCATTGCAACAACACAAACGACACTTTTTTGAAAAGTGATATTTCGGCAGTTTTGCCTTCCGAAATGTCATTTTTGTCCTAAGCGCCCAAGGCTCTCAGCTGCAGCTGAGTTTGAAAGCGACCGTAGCCAATACAAACAATGCTTGCTCCACAGAAGGCTATTCGGATTCTTCGTATAGCAGAAGAT
Organism: Schizotus pectinicornis; assembly: GCA_951805265.1. NCBI lineage: Eukaryota > Metazoa > Arthropoda > Insecta > Coleoptera > Pyrochroidae > Schizotus > Schizotus pectinicornis. The sequence goes on from OX638203.1 coordinate 21,336,807, forward strand.
CGACCCAATCCTCCACGGACGGAGTTAGCTCGTCACGTTACGAGTCGTTATCAAGCAAATACGGCACAGATTCCTCGTTAACAGGAGGCTCAAAATACGATTCAATCTCCTCGAAATACGGAAAATCTCACGATTCAGGAGATGGCGACTACAGCTACTCCAGAAAATCAGTGAGGGCGTCCAGATTAGGCGAGGACGAAGGCGACTCGTACAGCTATTCCAGACGTATTAAAACGGGAGACGATGAAGGCGACGCTTACTCTTACTCGCGTAGAAGCGTTAAGTCTGTCGCGGCAGTAGGCGACGGTGACAGCTACTCTAGACGCTCTATCAAATCCTCAATCGAAGGAATCGGAGACGGCGACTCCTACTCTGTAAGAAAATCAGTCAGATCTTCCGTTGAAGGTTCAGGTTACGATGATGGTGGCGCCGTGGATTCCTACAGTTACTCCCGAAAAGCCCTTGGTGGCTCTGACACCAAAACCTACGGTAAAAGATCAGTTTCTATCGAAGAAGGTGACACGGGTAAATACTCAAGAAGGTCGGTTACCTCCTCGAGGGGCGACGACGAAGAAGACATCCTGTCTAAATATTCGAAAAAATATCCGAGAAGCGACTCGCTTGAAAGCAAAGCTCGCGCCGAAGAAGAAGACGTTTACGCCAAATTCGAAAGGAAGTACTCCAGAACCGATTCGAGCGAAAACCGGAAGAAGAGTGATTCCGGCGACAAGGAAGAAGACGTTTACGCTAAATTCGAACGGAAATATTCCAGAACCGATTCCAGCGATAGAAAATCGCGCGAAATCGACGACGACTCGAAGAAGTACTCGAGGTCTGATTCGTCTTCCGAGAAGAGGTCTTCCAGAAAAGAATCTAGTAGGGTGGTTGATTCTGTTAAAGATGACCGCGGTGAGTTAAATGTCGAATCTCGCTTCCGCTTATTAATAACAACCAGGCAAAGGTAATTTACACAAAACACTCTTCATGTTATCACCTTTAAGCATGGCGAAGTTTTGTTTGGTAGCAGACAATTGGCAGTAGTGTTATTTTGCAGAAACGACGTCAATCACCGAGACCAGTTCGGTCAACGGGAAAACAACGATGAAAGCTGCCGTGGTAGAAAGCAGCGAGGCTTCCTCCACTACCATCATCAAGGAATCGAAAACCGCCACCAAGAAGTTGGAGGAAATTGAAGCGGCCGATGAGGAGAAGCCCAAGTTCATCAAGACGATTCGTGGCGCCAATATAGAACGTAAGAGTTGTTGTGTTGGCTTGCTGCTGCTTAACTGCTTTATTAACAGCTGGCGAAGATATGCATTTCGAGGTAGCTTTGAACGAAAAACCGTTAAGCTTCACTTGGCTCAAAGACCACGAACCGCTTGACAGTGACAGCTGCATGTCGGGGCGCATCCAAATGACTTCTTGCGAGAAAACGCACGAATTCAGGCTTATCATTAAGCAAAGCCACGTGGAGGACAGCGGCACCTACACCATGGTCGCCACCGGCACCACAGGAAAGGCTTCCTGCTCGGCCAAGCTTATAGTGCGGGAATGTTAGTAGAAGCTTTGCTATTTCCCCTTCCCACTACCAATTAAATTTTTTCATTGTTACTAATCCAACGTTGTAGTGTAAGTTTTGTCCTTCTCTCTCTTAACTGTTTTTTTCTTGCATTTGGTTCTAGAATGATTTTATGATAATTTTAGTGACCACTGAGGAGCGTCATGAAAGAACTCAAATTGACAAGCCAGAGTTCGCGGTCAAGCTCAAGGACACGGAATTGGTCGAAGACACGTATCTTCGCTTCATGGTGAAGGTAGCTGGCGAACCCAATCCAGACATAGCCTTGTGAGCTCAATTCTAACCAACTGTGCTGTTTATAACTCCTATTTTTACAGTTTCAAAGATGGTGTTAAGATTCCTGAAAACGCGGCTAGACTCGAAATAGTTCGCGAGCACTCCGATAGGGGCTTTTACGAATTGTTGATCCCAGAAGTGAAACTATCAGATGCTGGATTGTACAAATGCGTGGCTACCAACAAATACGGAGAAGCATCTTCTGAAGCCACCTTAACAATAACAGGTGATACAATCTCATTGCTGATCAATCTTTCTTAATTTCGTTTCAACAGTCTCCAAGGAGAAAATGAAGAAGGAAATGCCAGAAGGCGAGATTTTGGCCCCCGGCGAAATTCCTCATTTCCAGTGGAAAAAGGACGGGGCAGCTTTCGAGCCCGAGGAACGTTTCAAGGTTCTCATGGGTGACGATGAGGATTCGCTAGCTCTAGTTTTTCAACATGTCCGTCCCGAAGACGTCGGTTTGTACACTTGCGTGGCCCAAACGTCCAGAGGTCACATCAGTTGCAGTGCTGAATTAACAGTTCACGGTACTGTCAACCAGTTGTTTAGAGAGCCGGAAAAGCCTCGGTTGATCGTGGAAAGAAAAGAACCCATCGTGGTGACCACTGGAAGTTCCGCCATGATGGAATTGCAAGTCAAAGGGTATCCGAAGCCCCAAGTCAAATGGATCCATGAAGGTAAACCTATCGAAGCCGGCACTAAATACAAGATTTTGTATGAAGATGAGGAGAGTATGTCGTTGGTTATCAAGAACGTTGACTCCTCCGATGCTGGAGTCTATACATGCATAGCAGAAAATGAGCTAGGGACCGATTCAGCTGAGATGACTCTAACTGTTAAAGGTTTCTTGAGTTAAGAATATTGAAGGTTTGAATTAACAAGTTTTTGCAGCTCCACCCAAAATCAGGAGCAAGGTTCAAGACATTAACGTGCATGCCGATCTAGAATTGAAGATTCCGGTGGAAATCGAAGGTATTCCACCACCAACTGTAACCTTCTATAAGGATGGTAAAGAGATCAAGTTGGATGAGCGGATTAGAGTTGTGAGGGAGGAAGACAAACACATTCTAGTCATCGAGAAGACCAGCCTCACCGATACCGGTAGATAAAAATTTCTCGTTAACTGTTTTGATTCTATTCTCTTTATCCATCAGGATCTTACTCAGTGGTTGCCAAGAACGAATTGGCCGAAGTTTCGCAGTTCTGGAAAACCGAAATTTTCAGCAAGCCCAAAATCCTCCAGAAACTCGGCAAGGACAAGGAAGCGTATCAAGGCGAAGACCTGGAGCTGAAGTTGAAGCTTCAAGCAGAACCGGCCCCAGAAGTCAAATGGTTCAAGGACGACAAAGAAATTACAAGCAGCGACCACTACGTGATGAAGAAAGACGGAGATTTCTACATTTTGAAGATCACGGGGGCTGTCACCACAGATGCTTCTCGCTACAAGTTCAAGGCCGTCAACATCCATGGATCGGTGGAAGATGACGTTCGCGTTGACGTCAAGAAGGCGCCGATCATCACCAAAGGTTTGCAAGACATGACCGTGAAAGAGCACGACAAAAATGTCACTTTCGACGTCAAACTGGAAGCTTTTCCCAAACCTACCGTCAAATGGTGAGTTTTTCTCTTTCGCCCCCCAGTGGATAATTAACGAACCCTCAAGGTATTTGGACGAAATGGAAATCACCGAAACCAAAACTGAGTTTACAAGAGTTGAGTCCGACGACGGCGTCCAATTAGTGATCAAAGAAGTCAACAGCCAACTTTCCGGCAAATACACCTGCAAATTGAGCAACGAGATAGGGAGCGTTGAAACCAGTGCCAAACTCACCGTCAACTGTAAGTTTTGTAAATTTTTTGACACGTTCTACATCGTTCTTGCAGGTGCTCCCCGTATTATCAAGCAATTGAAGGACGTGTCAGTTGAGGAGGGTGCCACTTTGAACCTAGAAATTGAAGTTGAGGCCACCCCACAACCGACAGTTAAATGGTTGAGGAACGGACGTGAAGTCTCAGCGGATGCTCGCATCAAGATCACTCGCGACACCCAAAGACATGAAACCTTCAATCTTGCCGTCAACCTCATCAAATACGAGGAGCAAGGAGAGTATGAGGTCATAGTGACCAACACCATGGGCACCGTCAGTAGCAAGAACTACGTCACCGTGCACAGTAAGTATGGTAGGAGGAGAGAAAAATATTCGTTTGGGTGATAGGCCGAATTAATTTTTGAGTTTTCCACGTCACTATCGTAAGTACGGTTGTTTTTCTCATCAAAGCCAGTAAGTATTGACGCTTTAAAATATGTGTAGTGACGTTTATTTTTAATGTGGTACCGTCTCGATTTTTTTTATACTCAAACGACTGAAAGTTTGCCTCTATTCCTCATATCTCTGCTGCCATTCAATTTTTTATTGCAAATTACGGTGGTTTCATTAACTATTCAGTCAGTGGAGCGGCACACAGTAATTTGCTGTAAAGCGGCACTTTCAGTCATTTGGACGTCTGTGTCAAGTTAGCTTATAGACGCCTTCACCTTTTTGGATTTTTTTTTCTGTGTACGTCGTTTTCGTTCCCCGTGTTACCCACTAACATTGCAGAGGTAACGCATACCGATGCCATTGAGGTAACGGAAGAGCCGCCTAAAAAATTAACAGTTGAGGTTATCGAGGAAGAGCCTCAGGTTGCCGAGGTTGCCGAAAAACAGGCCAAGGAAGAGGTGCCTCAAGAGCCGACCAAGCCTAAAGTTAAGGAAGTAGATGGACCTAAAACGGCGAAAGGTAGGATGAATATGCGTTGTTTTCAAACAAAGTACGTAAGTATTCGATCGGTATCGCCGAAGAAAATCTGGAGAGACAGAGTTTCGCTTTTGCGATGCTTCCGTGTGCTTATGTTTTGGTTGAAACACAAATTCACTCAAATCACTCAAATTAGACACGTAACTACTCATTTTATTCTCATGAAACCATACAATTAACATTCCAAAACGTTAGGTACTTTAGCGGAAAAGGTAGAAGTCAAAGTAATAACAAGCTCGACGCCAGAGCCGATCATTGAGGAACCTGTCTCCCCGAATTTACAAAGAGGTCAATCCGATATCTTGGAGGAATCCCAGTACGTCGAAGCGGACGAAGGGATGACCCCGAAACGGAGTGTTAGCGAGGAGCTGCAACGAAAAAAGCCAAAACGCGGTAGATCGGTTCAAATCGAAGAAATTGAAGAAACTGAAAACAAGATTGAGCGTCAGTTTTCCACTGAACAAGACGTAGAAAGCGAAACTTTCCGAAAGGCCACTTTAGCTCGAAAAGAGTCTATTGAAATTGTCGAGGAGTCGCCGGAACCACCAACAACTCCGCTACAAATTAATGTAAATCTCAACAAACAGTTGAAAAGAGGCATTTCCGCCCAAAAGGAGGAAGCCGAACTGGTTGAGGACCAAAACGAGCCTCAAACCCCGATCGAAACGGATATTCCCAAGAGGAGGTTGAGTAAAGCTCTATCTGCCACTACCGAAGAAGCGATTGAGGGTAAGGTGGGAGAAGCGTTGAAGAAAGTCAGAGAAGAGCGCGTTAAACACCAAGACAGTCAGAAAGGAGTGAGGGATTACGGCGAAGAGGAGGACCCGGAACTGGAGGAACTTCTCGCTAAAGCTCGACGACAGAGGAGTCTTGTTGAGGATATTTCTGTAAAAAGTGAAATTGGCGAAGGTACTATTTTCTGACTACTTCTTCCACACTAAACGTCTCACTCTCTATCTACTATTGGCATGACACACGCATATTACATACACTTTTTTTATTTTTTACGCAGGTAAATTTTTGGAGAAATTTTGTAAAGCAAGTCTTAATTTTCTTGTGCATTACTAACTGCTGGCTTCTAAATAACAACTGTCGGTGACTAATCAAGGTAAGCTCTAGAGTCTATGTCGCCCATTTTTTTCACTTGACAATATTAATTTCGTACTGTTTAATGGTAGCGGCTCCCGTCATTCTCGATACCAACATGAAGGACGGATCTAGACCCGAATCGTTGGATATCACGTACATCGTTAGGGGGACAGCGAATCCACCTCCAAAAGCCACGTGGACTCTCAACGACAAAGAAATCAAGCCTGATGGCCATTTGAGGATGACCATGAGCGAGAACGCTGAAGAGTTTCGTCTGGAAATCAAGAAACTGGAGATGAAGGACGCGGGAGTCTACCAATGTGTCTTGACCAATCCGTTAGGAGCAGTTAAACAACAAGCTGTTCTGGAAGTCACACGTAAATACTAATTGGGTGGTTTTGTTGAAATTGTTGCAACTTTGCGAATTTTAGCCGAGAAAGATTTGAGGAGGCCGAAACTGAAACAAGGACTCGAGAACCAAACAATTGTTAGACACAAGTCGGTCACTTTCAAAGCTGTGGTCGTTGGTGATCCCATTCCGGATGTGACTTGGTAATGGGGGAGTTGTTGGAAGATTGCGGTTAATTCAAAATTTTCAGGTGTCACGACGGTAAAGAGATCACCGACGCCGCTTTCGAGAGGTTCAAAATCATCCTGGAAACCGAAGACCACGAAATCGAGGATGGTCTGAAAGTTTGCACCTACTCCATGACGATTCCCAGATGTAAGTACTTCGAGTTGTGTTATTTTTTACCAACGTCAAAATTGAAGGTGAAAGAAGCAACGATGGCAAATACACTATGAAGGCCAAGAACAAATGGGGAGAGTGCGAGAGCAGCGCCCAATTAACGATAGTGCTTCGTCCCGAAATTCTGGAAAGTCCCGAACATGTGGCGGTGGTGCCCGGAGAAAGTACCAAGTTCGTTGCGAGAATCGAGGGTAATCCGGCTCCGGAAGTGACGTGGTCCAAGAATGGTAAAGTCGTCGAAAGAAGCGACATTGTCGAAATCGTCGAGGACGTCGACAACGAAACCTACAAGTTGATCTTGAAGCAAGTTCAACTCTCCGACGAGGGCTATTTCACCGTTACTGCCAAAAACAATTTAGGGGAGAACTCGGCGGAAGTTCGCCTGAAAACTGTCAGTAAGTAAAAATTCGATCAGTTCTTCACATAAGACCCACACGATTACTCATTATACAATGTTTGTGTTATGTTTACAGAAGAACCAGACCCTACTAGTGAGTCAATTTATAAAAATCTAGCAACCCCCCGAGCTTAAAGTTCTAAATTATCAATTGGCACTGTAACAAGCGACACGTGATAACCCGATTTGTAATTAAATAACAACAACAGTAACACGGTGTAGGTTTTGAGTACACTTTTGAGCTTTAGTACAAAATTTCGATCGGCATGGAGGTACTTGCGGTACCTCAAAATAACCAACACTCGCAATATGTAAATACACTGTACAATCTAACCTCAGTAAGTAACATCGCACAACCTTGAGCTTCCAGTATCTAAAGAGTCTAACTACCAATGAAGCGGTTTCAACGAAACCTGGGTCTAAACCTCAACTACGACCGTTCAAAAGTAGAACCGAATAATTTCGGTTCCTTTCACGAGTGATGCTGTGGTTTAGGTCGAGGTTCAGAGTAGATCATTTTTAATAGTGGAGTGCTACGCATCTTCCGTCTCGATTTATATGGGCATTCCGGAGTGAGCAGAGCAATTATCCAGAATCAATAAGTTACTTAAAAATAAATTGTTAGATTCCCATTGCACAGAGAGAATTGGCAAGTGAAGTTCCACTTTGGACGTCCTGAGAATCTCCTTTTACTACTTCTTAACGTAGGCACTCTACTATAAGTGAATCCGGTTTCAATGTTCAACTAGCATGGTGTAACTACAATAGCGGTACCCTCCCTATCACTAATTCCATAACAACGTGTGCCCTGCTCGTGGATTCCCGTTCTAACTAGTAAAATTGCAGCTGAGAAACCGAAATTTATCACCGGCTTGACTGATGAGCATGTCGAGCATACCGGTGAATTGTCGGTGATGGTGCGAGCAGATGGTCTACCAAGACCAGAAATCTCCTGGTTCCTCAACGGCAAGACCCTCGTTGAAGACAAACACCACAAGATCGTGGTCCACTACTCAGAAACTCAAGTCACCAGCACCTTAACAATCACCAATTACAGCGAAAGCGATATTGGCATGGTTCGTTCATTTTTTTTTTTAATTTTAACAAAGTTAAGTGTTTTAATTTTAGTACAAAGCCATAGCTGCTAATGTTGTTGGTGAAGCTGACACCACATCTAGAATTTCAATGAAGCAAACACCTCCTTCGTTTGGAACGCGCTTCGAAAGATCCCAAGACGTCAACGAGGGAGAACCTTTCGAACTGAAGGCTAGAATTCATGGAAGTCCCAAACCTACCGTGAGTTGTGACGAATTTATCAATTTTTTTTCTTAAAACGTACCAATAGGTTCAATGGTTCAAAGATGGAGAGCCGATTTCCCCTGATGACGACCGGATCAAAACGACCGTTTTGCCCGACGGCACCGTGAAACTCAACATCGAAAGCGCCAAACCTGGCGACAGTGGCGCCTACAAGTTAGTTCTGAAGAACCCTAACGGAGAAACTGCTTGTTTGTGCGCAGTCGCTGTTACCCGTAAGTTAACCGCCACCCGCGACAGGTCTCAATTGTTAAGTTTTGCAGAAAAGCCGAAGCGTCCTAAATTCTTGAAGTGTTTCAAGGACATGAAGGTTCCGTTAGGCGAACCTCTAATTCTCGAAGCGCAAATTCAGGCGAATCCTCCTCCAGAAATTAGATGGTTCAAAGACGGTTTGCCGATTCGCATGTCCGCCAACATCCATTCTGAAGCTCACCCCGACGGTAGAGTCGCGTTAATAGTGGAGTGTGCCAGGCCCGAAAACGCCGGCAAATACGAATTGGTTGCGTCAAATCGACTGGGGGACGCCACTGGCGAGGCTAAGGTGGAAGTCGAGAAGAAGCCGACTAAACCTGAATTTATCGCCAGACTTCAACCCCAAACCGTCGTTGAAGGGTTCCCCGTTAAACTGGAAGTTAAAGTTGAAGGTTTTCCGGCACCTACAATCACTTGGTTTGTTTCGTCCGCAATGTTTGATAGTTAATTGAATTTGTCTAGCGCAGGTCGAGAAACGGTGCTGAAGTCATTTCTGACAAGAAACATATCAAAATTTTCGAGCCTGAAGAGGGAACTAGTATCCTGCTTTTGGACGCGGCTGATCAAGCCCGTGATGCTCTCACGTACAGAGCTGTAGCTTCAAACGAAGCTGGCGAAGCTGAAACTTCTGCGCTTCTTACCGTTAAGTCGGCCGCAAACGACGAGGCGCCCGAAGAAAGACCAATGTTCCTCCACGCCCTCAAAGACATCATCACTGACGAGGGCCAACCGTTAGTTTTAGTCGCGCCGTTCACCGGAAATCCTATCCCGAGCGTGGTCTGGACTAAAGATGGCACCCCCATCGAACCGTCCGACAGGGTTTTGATGACGTGTGATGGCCGAAAGGTAATTTTAATGGAACTAAGGGCTCGATGGGCAAAGAATCAAACAAAATTTTAGGTCGGGTTGCAAATCGATAAAGCCATGCCTTCGGATGCTGGTAAATATGGAGTGACCATCACGAATCCTCTTGGTAAAGAATTCTCAGAAGCTAAAGCTACTGTTCATAAGGTTTTCATGCCGCCAACCTTTACGCAAAGATTCAAAGATCTGCAACAGGTAATTCGGTCGTGGTTCTGAAACAGTGGTAACGTCGTCCGTTGCAGTTGCCTTCCAGAGACGCCAAATTCCCGTGCCGAGTTTCAGGAGTGCCCCAACCCGAAGTGTCTTGGTCCAAGGACGGGGTTCCTCTTCGGGAAACCGACAAATTCCGCATCAAACGTGACGGAGACGCTTGTTGTTTGTACGTTATGAACTGCGGCCCCAGAGACGCCGGAGTTTACAGAGCCACTGCCACCAACAAGGAAGGCGAAGATATTTGCACCGCTTCTCTCGAAGTAGTTGAACAAATGTGAATATAACGGTTTGTAGCGTCTCGTGATAGTTGTGATTTTGTTACAGAAAATCACCTCAAAAGATTGAAGCGCCAGTTTTCTTGAAACGTATTGGAGATACGGAATTGTTCAAAGGAATGACTGCGAAATTCACCGCTTGCGCTTCGGGCATTCCCGAACCGGAAGTCGAATGGTTCCACAACGACCAAAAACTTTTCCCGTCGAGCCGCATCAAGATGGAAACGGACAGGGCGGGTCTATTGAGACTCACTGTTGCTGGTGTAGATCAAGACGATCTCGGGAAATACTCGTGCAAAATTAGCAACGAACACGGCACCGACATTTGCCACGCTACCTTGAACCTCGACGAAGGTATCGAGCCGAAGCCGAAACGTCCCATTACCGACCAATACACGGAGTTTGATAAGTACAAGCGCAGCGGAGCGCCAATGCCGCTCTCCGATCCTCCGATCATTTCCCAAATGACGGACAGACACTGCACGCTTTCCTGGAAACCGTCGATTCCTACAGGACCTCGATTCCCGGTCACCTACCAATTGGAAATGTGCGAGTTGCCGTCAGGCGATTGGTTCACGGTGCGGTCCGGAATCAGAAGTTGCACTTGCGGAGTCAGAAACCTGGAACCTTTCAGGGATTACAAGTTTAGAGTCAGGGTCGAAAACAAGTACGGAATTAGTGATCCCTCACCATATGCCATAACCCACAGGTGATAGGAAAATATTTAAAACGTATTGAGAAAACTTTGAGTTTCTAGGGAGAAATTGGAGCCGGATCTGCCTAAATTCAGGCCGTACCTGCCTCCCGAAATTGATTTCAGACCCGAAACTTCGCCGTACTTCCCCAAAGATTTCGATATCGAAAGACCGCCGCACGACAACATGGCCCAAGCCCCCAGGTTCTTGCGTCAAGAACACGACACCCAGTACGGGGTCAAGGACCAAAACAGCAACCTATTTTGGTTCGTTTACGGTTACCCTAAACCGAAAATGACGTACTACTTCAACGACGAGCTCATCGAGAGCGGAGGTCGTTTCGATATGAGCTACACGAGGAACGGCCAGGCCACCCTTTTCATCAACAAGTAATGTCGGAATTTTTCGCCGACCACCGTCGCTAATTTTGTTGATTTTAGAATGTTGGACAGAGATGTCGGTTGGTACGAGGCGGTGGCCAGAAATGAACACGGCGAAGCCCGGCAGAGGGTGCGCCTGGAAATTGCTGAACCACCAACGTTTATACGCAGACCCGAGATTCAGTACGCGATGAACAGGGACAGGGCGAAGTTCGAGGCAAGAATTGTCGGAGTTCCGTATCCAGAAATCAAATGGTACAAGGACTGGAAACCGTTGGCGTCTTCTAGCAGAATTAAGGTAGGTCGAAGGCCTCGGTTAGGCCATTGAAGTACTTGAGAGTTTCAAATGCTAAACTAATATGGTTTTTTAAACAATTCTTCTTCTTCTTTACATATCTACCGGCTTCGTAATTTCCATAATTTGCACGTACAATTAAATACTTAACGACAACTTCTTTGCAGATTCAATTTACGGAGCCGGATCTTTGCGTGTTGATCATCAACGACATCATCACCAAAGACGAGGGTTTGTATTCGGTGAGCGCTCGTAACGTTGCAGGATCAGCATCCAGCAGCGCCATGCTTCACATCGAAGAAAACGATTTAGAGTACAACTACCACACGTACTCTAACTTCTCTCCTATTAAACACAAGAGGAAGCCGTTTGGCGACTTCTACGATCTCGGTGACGAACTCGGCAGAGGCACCCAAGCCATCACCTACCACGCAGTTGAACGGCTCAACGGTAATTTGGTAAAAAAATGGAAAGACCTTAATTCTCTTTGGGTGTTGTAGGTCGCAACTACGCCGCCAAAGTTATGTACGGTCGTGGTGAATTCCGCCCCTTCATGTACAACGAGTTGGAAATGTTGAACCAGTTGCGCCACCGCAAGTTGATTTCGTTACATGACGCTTACGAAGCCGACGACTCTTTGACTCTCATTTTGGAGTTAGCTGCAGGAGGTGAACTGGTCAGAGACTACTTGCTGAAACAAGACTACTACACGGAAAGAGATATCGCCGGGTTCATCAGACAGATGCTTCAGGGTCTGGAATACATGCACGAAAGAGGATTTGGTCACATGGGTCTAAATGTAAGTTTCGCTACGATTCGGTTTAACCCTTAACAATATCGGTTGGAAATTAGCTCGGCGACCTTTTGATATCGCATCCCGGAGGCGACGACTTGAAGATCACCGATTTTGGGCTCACCAGGAGAATACAACTGGGTCGTCTCTACCCCCTGAACTACGGCGTTCCCGAATATGTGAGTCCTGAAGCGGCCAATGGCGAAGGTACCGGTTTGGGCCACGACATGTGGAGCGTCGGCATCATTACCTATATTCTACTTTCTGGAATTTCGCCGTTCAGAGGCATGCACGACAGAGAAACTCTCACCAGAATTAAGGATGGCAAGTGGACTTTCGACGAGGAATGGTGGATCAACATCAGTTCCGAGGCGAGAGATTTCATCTCGAAACTTCTGGTTTACGACGCTAGCGGCAGGATGGACGTTCATGCCGCCCTAAGACACCCCTGGCTTGAGAGAGCCGACAAGATCTACACCGACGAATACAGGATCAGCACCAGATATCTCAGCGAGTACTACAGATTGTACAGGTAACTTTGAATGAACTCTTGATAAGAAGGTTGAATGATCACCGAAACTGTTGCAGGGAATGGTACGACAACGCTTCCTGCAAGAGATGGTTCCGGCGCCGGCCCTTGGAGGGAGCTTTCACTCATCCCTCCAAAATGGTGTATCCTCCCGGCGAGTACGACGAGTCTCCCAGACCCACCCCGGCACCGGTGGACAGAACGCCGAAGAGACAAACATGGGAGGACCAAATCCCGACCAGATCGCCCCTCAACTACGAAATCGGCATGTTCAAATCGGAAAGTCGGTAAGGTAAACTAGAACGTTGTCAAATGGGGGTTACTGAGAAATTTTTAAGCTACCAAAACGGCCCCGATACGTATTTGCTCCAATTGAGGGACGTCGACTTCCCGGTGAGGCTCAGGGAGTACATGAAAGTTGCCGGAAGTCGAGGTCCAGGTCTCGCTTACGTAGTTTCAGACGAGAACGGATTCGATTGGAATGTGAGTAACAAAACCGTTTTGAAAGTTATTGACGCCCCAAATTTGTAGACGCCTACAATTCGCGAACGTCGCCGCTTCACCGACATTATGGACGAGGAAATCGACGACGAGAGGAGAACCCGCATCAACCGTTACGGGACTGGCGAAAACGCCCACAGCATCCGAAGATTGAAGCACGAGCTAGGATCCCGTCTTGATACTTACGTCGAAGCCGAAGCGTTCTTGGAGAGCAAGCAAGATGGCCGTTTGCCGTTCTTTAGGGAGAAGCCCCAAATGACCGCGATGATGGAAGGAAAAGATTTGGAACTGAGTTGCTTCGCTGTCGGAGAACCCCAACCTATCGTCCAGTGGTTCAAGTTTGTCTCACTTGCTTCTACAAAAAAAAACTGAACTCTAATTGTTGAATTTTAGAAACGACTCCATTCTCGCGGAATCGCACAGAATCAAAATTACCACCGACGAAGAGGGTAGGTCTCACCTGAAGCTATCCCCGGCTCTTTCGTTCGATCAAGGAATGTACAAAGTTGTCGCCCGCAATAAAATCGGGCAAACCATCGTTAGAGCTAGAATAGTGGTGGGAATGGTTCCGGACGAGCCCGATTCTCCCGAAGCTGCCGAAATTTCCGACACCGAAATTCTCTTAACTTGGAAACAGCCGCGCTACGACGGAAATTCGCCGGTTTTGTGTTACAGTCTCGAATACAAAGTCGCGGACGACATGGGATGGACCAAGAAAGCCCAAAATATCGACCACGAATTTTACTTGATGACCGGTCTCAGCTCCAACAAGAGCTACATCTTCAGGTTGGCGGCCAGGAACGCGATTGGTTGGAGCGATCAAGGCGTACCGTCAGCTCCTATTATGACCAAGGATCAAGGTAATTTAGCGAGTTCGAGGACCGAGTTTCATTTGTGGTTTGCAGGCGCCCCGAAAATCCAATTGACCCAAGCAGTGCTTCACTTGCAACAAATCACCGATAGCGGACAAGAGGTCGAAGTCGAAACCACCAGCCATCCAGATTACACCAAAGAGACGCAGCCGGTCGAATGGGAGACCAGCAATGCCCAAGAACACTACAACTTCATTTCGGAGCTTTCCAGGTATTTCGAGACTTTTCTTGCGATCTTTAAGAATTTTGAGGACGCAATAATTTTCAATTGAAAAACTTCTCTTTACTGACCATAGATCTGAGAAAATTTTCAAATGTGATCGTTGCAGGGGTAAATACTCAACTGTTTTAAAAGCCATTGACAAGCGCTCTGACGCTGTGGTGGTTGCCAAGATCCTGGAGCTGACTCCCGAAAGGGTCGAGGACGTCGAAGGGGAATTCGCAGCGCTTCGTTCATTGAGGCACGAACGTATCGCCGGCCTAATAGCAGCTTACAAATCCAACGAAATCGCTTGCTTTATCATGGAGAAACTCCAAGGCGCCGACATTTTGACTTACTTAGCCAGCCGACACGAGTACACGGAACAAACTGTAGCTACCATAGTTTCACAAGTGAGTCAGCGACTTTTGAAGGGTACGAACGAAAATAATTTAACCCCCGACAGGTTTTGGACGGTTTACAATATCTTCATTGGCGAGGCTTGTGCCATCTCGACCTGCAACCCGACAACGTGGTAATGTGCGGGGTGAGATCCGTCCAAATTAAACTAGTCGACTTGGGATCCGCCCATCGTGTCACTAAACTCGGCACCACGGTTCCCGTCGTGGGTCACCCCGACTATATTTGTAAGAAAACTTTTGTCTGACCACTTTCAAGTACAAAAGACAAACTGTTTGCAGCCCCTGAAGTGCTCAGCGAAGAACCGGCGTTCCCCCAAACCGACATATGGTCAGTGGGAGTGTTGGCGTATGTTATGCTATCTGGAGTTGTGCCGTTCAAAGGCCAAGACGACAACGAAACGAGACAAAATATATTGTTTGTGCGATACAGGTTCGAACATCTCTACAAGGAAATTTCGCAAGAAGGCACCAGATTCTTAATGCTACTTTTCAAGCGACAGCCAAAGTAAGTTGGGCGAAAATCAGAACAAAATTCACAAACGCCAATGAGTCATAACGTTGTGTCTGTAATTTTAGTAAACGCCCCACTGCTGAGGAGTGCCATGAGAACAGGTGGTTACTGCCAACAGATTTCATGATTAAAAAGCGAGAAAGGGCCGTGTTCCTAGGAAACAGATTAAAGGTACGTAAGGTGGTTCGTAATATAAACTTGGGATCAATGTGAGTTTTAGGAGTACTCTGTGGAATACCATAACGAAAAGGCTCAAGCGGCAAAGGACATAACCAGTAAATTAGGGGGTAAATTTAGCAGATCGCACAGCATACAAGAAGAATTATTGGCCGCACCTTAGCCGCTGATCCTATTTTAAAGTGTATATATTGTTTATATGTTGATATTATTAAGTTATGCCTGTTATCTTTTCGGTTATGACTAAACATTTCTACAAACAACACATTTACTTCAATACCATTGTTCATTTTTTGAGTTTGTCATTTTAAAAATATACATATTATCAATTTAAGGATTTACTTCAATAAAAACTACAATAATTACAGCTATTTTTGTAAATGGGCCTTCTCCCCCTCTACAACCGCTTTAACATGATCAGAAATCGCCACCAGTGGGTTCTTTTGAAACTCCTTATTCCTAAGAATACTTTTGTACATGTCAATACTTTGTAGGTGAGACTTCTTGAGTTTTGCGGTCTTTTCTATACCCTTGACTTTCTTTGGTTGAGAACTTAAACAGTTAATATTCTTGCGAAACTTCACCACATCTTTCAAAGGAGGCAAACCGGCAAGTAACGGGCTTACATTGTCCACAATCGAATTCTCCCTACACCTATTACGACGTTGCGGTTTTTCATCCACTTTTCTGCCCCCAACTAGCTTTTGCTTCAGCATTTTGTGACGCAACTTTTGCTTATTTTTCTTGGACATTGGTCTAATTATTCCAAATTCTGATTTCAGTGATTTATGACTAGCATCGATTTTAAGCGTATTGCTATCGGAAGCCGCGTTGGGCGCTTTCGGGACCCCCACATGCAGCTTCTTACGTTGCTTCCTCACTTTCCCCATATTCTACAAAAAAATTTGAAATAGCTCGAGAGTAAACATTACGGTTTGTTACTTAATTCTAACCTGCCAACTGACGACGCCTAACTTTCTTCTTAAAAACTTTGAATTTTGGTGGAAACCAAAAAGTGTCTTTCACTAAATAACGTAACCTCACTTTTTCACGGTCGCTGACCTTTAAAGTACTGCCAACGTAATTTGTCTGTATTGGCGCTCTAGTAGTATTGTCGATACCAATTTTTACTTTCACTGGATTGGTAACACTGTTATCAGTAGTTTTTTTTTCTTATTTTATTACCCATCACTCATTATCAATAGTTTAACCTCAAAATTTCGACGCGTCTAAAGTTATTTTTTTTTTAGTTGCCCGTTGCCCGTCTTTGAAACTGCTATGGAGGAAGAGAGTGACGAAATTAAGCCAGATTACAAAACTGATGTAGAGATTGCCACCACCAACAACCAAAGTAAGTAGCAAAACATTAGAAGTAATTTTCTTAATTGAATAATTTTAGTTGAAGAACACCCTGCTGAAAACATTGGCGAAGCCCAAGAGCCAAGTGTTAAATCTTCAAAACCATCTGAAGAAAGCGACGTGTCTTGTGACCCAAAAAATGCCAATGAAGAAAACATTGGCGAAGGCCATGATCCAATAGGTGAATCTTCCCAACCAGCTGAAGAAGGTGAGGTGTCTTGTAACCCAAAGGATGCCAAAGAAGACAAAATTGGTGAAGGCCAGGACCCAAAAAGTGAATCTTTCCAATCAGCTGAAGAAGGTGAGGTGTCTTGTAACCCAAAGGATGCCAAAGAAGAAAACATTGGTGAAGGCCAGGCCCCTAAAGGTGAATCTTCCAAACCAGCTGAAGATGGTGATGCGTCTTGTGACCCAAAGAACGTTCATTATGAAGGGGACTTGGCTGTTTACACAGATCCTTCAACAAAAACTCAATATGAATGGTCATCAGAAAAAAAAGAATGGTCATTGAGGCAAGTTGTTTATGAATTTATTGATGACACGCACGTTTACACTGATGCTGATGGGATTAAGTACTTTTGGGATAAAGAAAAGAGTGCCTGGTTTCCAAAAGTAGATGACGAGTTTATGGCAAGGTACCAAATGAACTACGGTTTTGTTGATAACACTGAAGCCCCAAAAGAGGGGAAGAAGACGGTAGTTGATGAAAAAGAAGAGGAGGCTCCAAAAGGCAAGGGCGAGAAAAGGAAACCGTCAGAACCCAGCTGGTTTGACATCAATGAAACTGAGAACACTAAAGTTTACGTGTCAAATTTACCAACTGATATCACCGAACAGGAATTTGTCGATTTAATGCAAAAATGCGGTTTAGTAATGAAGGACCCAAGTAATGGGAATTTTAAAATAAAATTATATAGAGATCCAGGCACTAGCGACCTTAAAGGTGATGCCCTATGCACATACATTCGCATAGAATCTGTGCCTCTAGCCCTAAAATTGATAGACGGTAGCGATTACAGGGGCCACAAATTATCCGTGGAACCTGCGAAGTTTCAAATGAAAGGCGATTACGACCCCAAGTTGAAACCTAAAACAAAAAAGAGAAAAGAAAAGCTGAAAATGAAGAAACAGCAAGAAAAACTCTTTGATTGGCGACCGGAAAAGCTCGAAGGCGAACGGGCCAAACACGAAAGAATCGTAATAGTCAGCAACTTGTTTGAGCCAACAATTTTCGACAAAGACGTTGGGTTAATTTTGGAATTCCAGGAGGATTTGCGGGAGGAAGTCGGAAAATTAGGGGAGGTTCGGAAAGTTACGATTTACGACCAGCACCCCGACGGAATTGCCCAAATCAACATGTCGAACCCCGAAGAAGCGGACGAAGTTGTGAAACTGCTCAACGGCCGTTGGTTCATGAAAAGACAGTTAAGCGCCGCCATTTGGGACGGCAAAACGAAATACAAAATCGCCGAAACGGACGCTCAAATTTCACAGCGACTCGATAAATGGGACGAGTTTCTCGAAACCACCAACAAGTAGACTAGTTAGTAACAATAAAAGTTTGTTAAAAAAAACGTTTTGGTTGTTTGAATTTGGCGGGGTTTTAAGGCGTTGTTTCCTGCGACGTCAAGTGACGTGTCCGCAGCTGCAATCTCGTCAGGATTGCGCTTGCGCTTGCGTATTATCGTTTTGTTCGCCGGTCTGGTTGGGCCACGGTAAGAATTAATGTTTTTAAATACCGAAATTTTCTAATTGCGGCCAATTTCGGGGCGAAATAAGTAACTAAAACGCTTCTGGAATTATCCCGCTTTGCATACGATACGCTGCGCGGTTTGAAGCGGAATATCGTTTTTATCGTGCCTTTCTTCTTACAGATTTTATAATTAGGGAATCCATTGCAACTGCCTTGGGTGACATTTCAGCTACAAGTCCAACATGTTTAACACCGGTTTTCCCAACAATTCGATGTAAGTGTCACAGTTTTGTCCGTTTTTTGGCGATTTCAAGAGCAAGATTTGAGGGTACGGCCGCGAACGCAGTTATTGACCTGATTGCGCTAGATTTTGCAAGGGCTGGAAGGTTGCCATTTTACTTTCCACACCAATATCGCTTTACCGTGCACGATAACCAGTTAATTTAACGAAGCTTAACTACCAAAATTAGCTGGGGCTTTATGTAGGCTTGCCCGCGGAAGTTTTTGTTGCTGCCCAATTACCAAATTTAAGGTCCTTTGAGAATGTCCTAGATTAGAAACCACATTGTGTAATAATTTGGCGAGTTCAGCATGCTTGACGAAATTCGGGCCTTGAGGGGCCCAAGAAGAGTCATAACGCCGCTTGGACCCCCCCAGTCGGAAAAAAGTACAAAAATAATTTTTTTAAGTATATTTGACAAAAGTGGTTGACAGTTGCTCATTTTTAACAGATGATGGGAGTCAAGCAACTTGATTTTTAAACACAAAATTTGGAAAGTCACAGATTGTCACTTTGACAGTTTTAACATTTTTATTTAAAATGTTACGTCTACGTAATTATAATATGGAAATTCGACACTTTTCTGCTGCAAACTGTAAATTATAAGGATAAAGTTGTCACATGCCATACAACATTTCTCAAAGTTAATTCAATTCATTGTCAGCGGCGCGTCGAGATTTAAGCTAGAACCCTTAGCAACGGATCAACAAAATCAATATCGATATTTTGGCTTGCACGAACGTGAATTAAATATTATTGATCAAATTCATCAATGTCTCATCAACTAAAATGATAAGGTGTTGATAAACGATTAATTGATCTACGTTCGTAGATAATAAAACAATCAAATTTGTAAAAATACATATAAATTCCAAAATATTTGCGAAGAATAACTGAAAACCGGACATTTTTAGGGATTTTTTTACAATTGAAATCCAAATATTTTAAAATTTATATTTTTTTTTACGAATTTGATTTTTTATTACTCTACCTCTTGGCCGGCCGAACTATAGCCAAAACATCGATAATGGTTTTGTTGATTCCTTGCCATGAGTTGGACGTTACGAGAAACCGGGCATCAGTTATTTATAACACTTTACTTGCTGTATCCACAAACTGCACAAGAGATTACTAAAAAGAAGAAAAATATATTAAACAACATAATTGTCTTTTAAATAACACGTGGAGTGGTTAATGTCCCGTTTCTTCTGCTCCTTCGTTTTATCTCAGCTTCACAAGCATCTTTAGCATTTGGAGAACTGGAAGTGCAAAAAATTAGTTTAAATTTGCTCTACAAAAATGTGAAACTATTTTGCTAAATATTTGCTTTACAACATTATTGATAAAAGAGAACGTGAGAAAGCCAACACTCTTGCAATTAATTTTAGCATGTAGACTGTTTTCTGTAGTAAAGGGAAGTAGGTGAATAGGATAAAGGCGTTAAGAAAAGGCAAATATCAACTTATTGACAAGACGCAATACTCAAATTTGGTGATCGTTAAAGCTGATGTGCCTCATCTGCATTACTTTGTCTCCATCAAGTTGAGGTGATCCGACGTGACGTTTCAACGAAGCCCAGTTTGAAGTAATTTTGATCAAAATTTTTCTTTGGCTCAGGAAAGAAGCTCTATGGCGGTCGCCAATTAATAACGAACTGAAACGAACAGAAAAGTTAATTGTGGTAGTTTGGTAGTTAGAGTATCCGTAATTTGTAAATCGTCAATAGTTTCAATACTTTCAAAAACGCATTTTTACAGTTTAGGGTGCATTTTTTTTAATTGTAAGCACTGCGTGTATTTATTTAATTTAGTTAATGCACCAAAAGTAATTAGAAATATTATTTTTATTTTTGTTTGAAATATACACAGGTTTACCTTTATATTTCTTTGATTTTTTCACGAAGCCCCTGATTAGTTTCATCCTGTTTCTAAAATTTAAACTTTTATTTTGTAGTTAAGAACGCCGTTGCCATTAAGCATTTGATTAAGAGAGCATTATTTAAATATACCGGGTGGACATCACTTGTGGTCGAATTTTTCCCGCCCAAACGATAAAAGATTTGAATTTGTGCTTCCGAGGATATGATCGAACCAGACCTACTTTTCAAAAAATTTTGAAGTTTTTTGGCCCACCCCGTGCTCGTCTACACGGTGATTCATTCAAAATTGTAAAAAAGTTGACAATAAAGCTGCAACTTTTTTTATACCGTTGTACGCAGAAAATTTTTCAGATTACGGCGGTCTCTTCAGATTTTCGAAATTTTGATTTCTGGGGCCCGTAGTATTTTGTTGAAAATTATCTGAGGCAAGAGAAGTATTCGATGAATCAACTTGGCTGTTGCATTTTTACGAAATACTACGGCCCCAGAAATCAAAATTTCAAAATTCTGAAGAGACCGCCGTAATCTGAAAAATTTTCTGCGTACAACGGTATAAAAAAAGTTGCAACTTTATTGTCAACTTTTTTACAATTTTGAGTGAATCACTGTGCAGACGCGTACGGAGTGGGCCAAAAAAATTCAATTTTTTTTGCAAAAGTAGGTCTTAATGATTCGAGCATATCCTCGGAAGCTCAAATTCAAATCTTTTATCGTTTGGACGGGAAAAATTCGACCATAAGTAATGGTCCACCCGGTATAATTATTATTATTATTGTCTACGCATGCGTTATTCTATTCTTGGTTCGTGCAAAATGCAACAATCCGTTTTCATTGTTCATGCGCATGGCCCAGCTTCCACGAAAACTACCAACCAGCAACCACCATTCACCAGTGAACAAGAGGGAAGAGGGAGGTACTGGACACTTATGGCGTCTGTTCGGTGAAACCGGCAGTACCGGAATAGAAATTTCATACAAACCTCTGAAGATTAGAAGGACTCACGTTTTCTCTTTTCTTCTTCCGTGCTCGTTGAAGAAGTGGTCTATAAAGTAGTACTTCAACATCTTGACAACGTGTCGCAAAGAACGTTTCAAAGTTAATGTAACGGTTTTGGGTCTTACACAACTGAATGCACATTTCAATTGTCCTGACAACAAAGCGTCTGTCACTTTAACACTTCTTCTAAAATGCGTTCGGAATATACGCTTTAAATTTAATATGACTGTTGACAACCCGCACACGAAGATGCGTTAATACAACTGTACACTTTAACAATCACAGATATATTTCTGGTGAGTGGATGGCAGGTAACAGCGCGCAAAGTGGATTATTGCATACCAGAAAGTACACTTTACACCAGCAAAAAAGTAGATGGCGTGGTCCAGCGGCCCTCAAACTGGCAACCAAAATAAATCCAGCACTTGTTAAATTTAGTTTTTCAGTTATTTTCTACAAAAATCATAAAAGTTAAGCAGAAATGAAGTAAGGATTTTATTTGCACAAAGCAAGGGGTAAAATAAAGTTTTAAAAATTATGACTTGGCCCAGTCTACCTGCCTGAAGGGTCTACGGCCCTGACGTAATCCTTTCAACTTTCTCTTGGAATGCGGGTTATTTGAATTGAAAATGGGATGCGAATTTGGGCCGAACTGCAAATCTTGAAATCTACCGCCCATTCGGCAGTAATTAAATAATAGCAATATTGATTGAATCTAAAGCTGTCTGCTGGCATCTGTATAACTTTTGAATTCTGTTACTGAGATATTATTTTCTTTTGGAAGGTACAGGTCTCGGCCTGACCGCAGTGAACAATTCGGTAAGCAATCAAACTTCTGGTACGGCCCTCCTCCGCCGGGCCAGCAGCAGCACAGCATCGCCCCCATCCAAGACTTCGGGGGGCCGAAACAGCAATACAAGAAGCGGCCGCAAGACGAGCAACAAATGGGAATTCCCGACTGGGAAGAAGCGGACCTCAAGCCGTTCAGGAAGAACTTTTACATTCCCCACAACAACGTGAAGAACCGACCGCAACAGGACGTGGACGAGTTCCGCGACACCAAAGACATCATCGTCAGGGGCGCCAACGTTCCCAATCCGAACCTTTGTTTTGACGAAGGCAATTTTCCCGAGTACATAATGCAAGTGGTGTTGAGACAAGGTTTCGCCGAACCGACGGCGATACAGTCGCAAGGTTGGCCCGTTGTACTTTCCGGCCGAGATTTAGTCGGCATCGCCCAAACGGGATCCGGAAAAACTTTAGCGTACATGTTGCCCGCTGTGGTACACATTAATAACCAGCAGCGACCTCAAAGGGGCGAGGGCCCCATCGCGTTGATTTTGGCCCCAACCCGCGAACTAGCGCAGCAAATCCAGAAGGTCGCCCACGAGTTCGGCTCGACCACCATGGTTAGGAACACCTGCATTTTCGGAGGCTCCCCCAAAGGACCTCAAGCCCGCGATTTGGAAAGGGGGGTGGAAATTGTTATTGCGACTCCCGGCCGACTTATCGATTTCTTGGAGAAGGGCACCACGAACCTTCAAAGGTGCACTTATTTGGTTTTGGATGAGGCCGATCGCATGCTCGATATGGGGTTTGAGCCCCAAATTCGCAAAATTATCCAACAAGTCAGGCCCGATCGTCAAGTTTTGATGTGGTCAGCCACCTGGCCTAAACAGGTTCAGGCGTTGGCCGAAGAATTCTTGGTCGATTACATCCAAGTTAACATTGGCGGCCTCTCGTTAGCCGCCAACCACAACATCAAACAAATCGTAGAAGTATGCGAAGAGTCCGAAAAGGAAGAGAAACTATGCAACCTCCTCAAAGAAATCGGCTCCGATAGTTGTAACAAAATTATCGTTTTTGTGGAAACGAAAAAAAAAGTCGACGACATCACCAAGTGTGTCAGACGAGAGGGTTACGCCGCCATCTCCATTCACGGGGATAAATCGCAACCCGAACGCGATTATGTTTTGTCCGAATTCCGCAATGGAAAATCCTCGATTCTGGTGGCGACTGATGTCGCCGCTCGAGGTTTGGACGTCGAAGACGTCAAATACGTAATTAATTTCGATTATCCGAATTCGAGCGAGGACTACGTCCATCGCATTGGGCGCACTGGCCGGTGTCAGCAGGCCGGAACTGCTTACGCGTTCTTCACGCCGAACAATCAAAGACAAGCAAAGGATCTGATCGCTGTCCTCGAGGAGGCCGGACAAGTTATCTCGCCTCAATTGGCGGAACTGGCCCAGGCGGCTCGTTCGTCTCAGAACGGCAGGAACCGCTGGCATAATCGTAATAAGGACAGCTCGTCGCCCAATTCGAATAACTCAAGACAAGGGGGCAAAACCTGGAACAACAAGAGCTTCAACGGCGGAGATTACAGACAGGGTGGCGGAAACCGGGTCGGCATGAATGGGGGCGGTATGAGGAGCGACAACATGCAGCGCAGCAACCAAAGAAACAGCTACAACAATGGCGGGTTCGCCTACCAGAACCCGCAGTTCCAGAACGGGCAAGGCTACCAATCGTCCTACAGTCCGCCTAACATGTACCAGCAGCAGCAAAGTGGCGGAGGTCGAAGTTACGGTACGTTTTGTTTTTTTCTATCTTAATTTCATTTCACTTTATTTAAAATTTTCTAATTCCAAATAGTTTCTTTTTGGTTCTGCTGCGTCGCATTTTTGTTCCGAAAAGTTTCAGGGGGATACTTAACTAATGGTTTTATTTTTTCCGGTGAAGGTAACAACCCGCGCGGCTACAGCAACCAGCGCTTCAACCAACGTCAAACGTACGCGGGTCCTCCACAGGCCAGCAGTCCCAACATGTACCATGCGGTTGCCCCCCAGGCGTACATGATGCAAGCGGCCGCTCCAGGACCGGACAGCATTCAATCCATCATCAACCATAAGTTCTTCCAAAACAACCGTTTGCCCAGCACTACTAATCCTTGCGCCTACCAGTCGATGGGTCAAGGTCAGGCTGGTCCTTACAGCCAATTTCCGGGACCCCTTCAATACACTTATTCGTACGCTCAGCAACCGCCCACCGCCGCTGTGCAACAGTAGATACACCTAAAGATGTAACGTCGTTTCAGTAAAGAAAAAAAAAACTAGTGCATTAACTTCTCTAAAATAGATGTATTTATATTTAACGATAATCTGTGTGTACATAAATACTGCAAGTATTCGATGTTTGTTGTTAAATCGGTGTTCTCAACAATAATCTCAGTTTTGGTTGTAAAAATTGTGTGTGATATTGGAAGTTTCTTGTTGTGCGCATTGGTTAGGGGTTAATGCAGTGGTTTTGAGGAAACGACGAATCTTGGGTGGCGGTCACACTGCTTTGCTTGATGTTTATTGAATATTCGCGCAATGGGCTCTCCGACTACTACTATTAAAGGTGTTTGTTTGGCCGGATCCACATTGGGGTCCGCCGCCTTATTGTTTAATCTTAGTGTGTACTTTGTGTGTTCTCTCCTTGAGAATTAGTGTAGAACAAGTAACTATCTGTATGCTGATGAAATGCACGAAACATATAGAAGGGGAGTTCGGGCTCGTTTCGTTCTAGTATTTTAATACAATATTAATGCTGTTAAGGGTTGGTAATGTAATACATAAACTGACGCAGTCAAAAGTTTATATTTCGAGAAATTATTGTCAAGGGAATCTCTTGGTGTAGAAACTGTTGATTTTTTTAATTTTATTAGAAGAAGTGTTAGTTAATTTATAAATTCCGGCTCGGAAGTATGGATGTTTGACTGTACCAAAATTAGCCAGATGCAGCGGAGTGAGAGTTTAATGGTTTTTTAGCTGTACGCGTCGAATGCAAGTGACCCGTACTTTCTCGTTTTATTTATCGCGATTCTGACATGACTGCTTGTGTCGTGTAAATATATGTAGTATTAAGTATTAACTCGTTCGTCGTTTAGCGTGGTGCCAATTAGCGCGCACGTCCATCTGTGATATTAGCGATTACGGTAGCAACAGAATAATAACATTAACTTTTCCGTGACTGGGAGAAACGCCAAGCGTTGTCAGCTATTATTATACAAATAATAACTTTGAAAGGCATGTGATATTTTCTATATAAAGACTGAAATATCTCTAGATATATTTTTTTTAAGTGCAAGGCCGCGCCGAATGGCCCGCTTTGAACCTCAAAGATTTACTGTTGCATTGATTTGTTGTTTGGAAAGTGAGAGCGTATCTCGGTACTCGGACTGAGTGCATCTAGCACAAAGTAAGTTATTTCATTATTCTATGACGTTATCATTCGCGCCATTGCATCGTAACGATTAACGATTTTATGTAATATTTAATATTTTTATTTCCAGTCAAGATTTTTTTTTGTGGTATTTTATTATTAATCTCAAAATACCTTGTAACTATTATAAGAAGTCTCGAACTAGACTGGTGCAAATCAGACGTGTGATCCACTAAACCGCGATTTAGTGATTTCCTGATTTTTCTCAATCCATTAGGTTGCATAGCCCTCGCATTAAAACTCTCTAAAATTGAAAGTCATTATTTATATACTCTTCTGTAAGTTTCAGGCACGTGCATTTCTTGTATGTAATACAGTATTAATATTATAATAATAGTAGTTATTTTTCAATATTCATACTTCATAATTATTTACTACTTAATTCAATGTATCTATTCAGAACGTTAATAAAAGTCCAAAATGTATCCACATATTTATATTTTCACCAACAGGCGAATTCACTGTCTTAAGAATATTTATTATCAACATTTTCATTAAAATAAACTGCTGCTAATAGGTATTGAACTTTTTTTCAATCTCTACTCAACACAATCCTTCTTAACCCCAACCCTGATACATTAGTGATTACCGCAGGTTGATGGGACATATTAGGGCTGATTTTTTGCGAATGAATCGGCCCATGGAGCATCTTCGTCACCATAAAGTCAAAGGGCATAAATGCTGTGTAATTTTCAGTAAACTATATTACAATTTTAAATTAAAAAAAAAAAAAACAATTTTTTGTTAAATTTAGCTGTAGAAGAAACCCATATTTTAATTGGCTTTTCGGGTAGCTAAATTTATTTAAAAAAAGTACATAATATTAGATTGTTCATAATTTAATCTTTTTATTTAAACAACCAATCAGTCACTGTGATTATTATCTGAACTTCTATCCTCTTCCATTTTGGTGCCCACCATATTTACACGTTTCCGGTCCCCACTCTTCATCTTCCATGCATTTCTATAAATTCACGAGGGTCGGTGGGGAAAAATTCATTTTTCTCTTCGAACTGGTCCGGTGAACAACGTTCTAGTCAACTATAATTTAAGGTAAGTTAACACAATAGTGACTTATTTATTTTGTGGCATTCTTCTAAACATTTATTACAAAGCATTTTAATTTTGAAGAACCCATGAAGTAGCCCATGGGTTCTTCAAAATTAAAATTATGTATTCAAACCACGTGGCCAACAACGTGATTCTATTATTTTGCAAAATACTAAACACAAGAAAGTTCTAGTGGATTATTGTAAAACTTTCTTTTTCGACTAATGACTGTATCTAGTTTCTAGTTTTATTATTTTATTTATTATTCTATGATCTCTTAAAAGATTTTTTCTTAAGAGTGGCCATTCTGTATATGACCTAAAATTTTAAGGAACCATTAATGTATTTTATTTTAAGTATGCGACTAAATATCCTCCACTTTTAAAAGCAGCAAATTAATTAAGTAAAATATCTATAGTTTTATGGGAAATCAGTACCAGTAATTCAAAATTCCCGCCACCTAGAGTTACTGCAATTTCCGGTAGTTATTGATCATTAGTCATTGCGCATGCGCCAGGTCTAGCTGGCAGCATCACTTCCCCACCGCCATTACATTTTCTCTTCCTTCGCAGGCGTTGTTGAGGTAAGTCGAGTTCGTCCGTTAAATTCAAAATTTTGATAAAAAGAGGTTTGCATAATCACCACCATCCCCAAATTATCACAAACAAACCCCTAAGTTGCCGCTAGCGTTTTCTACATTAGTTTTTTTCGCATTTTGCAGAATTTTCATCAACCCCGCAACAACAAAGGAATTGTTAAGCCAGTTTTATCACCCAACTAGGAAGACAATCTCGCACTTTGAACCATGTAAGTAAATTTGTTTATTCTTTATATTCTACTGAACGATGGAATTTTCGGGTTTTGCGATGTCCGGATCGAATTATTTAAATTGCCATTTAAAAATGTCCGCCATTTTAATTTATTGCCTTCGCGTTTACGTCCCTCGTTCTCCGTGTTTCGGTTATTCGTAATAAATAACGAGAAACTTTCGCCAATTTGCGAAATTCGTTACGTTGCCTCATTAAAATTTACCGAAAAGCCTTTTCCGTTCCGTAAAGTTGTCTTGGAAAAAAAAATGTAAGTGGGCTGATGACTAATTATTTCCAAGTAATTAATTTGACGCGTCATCCATTGAAACGCTTTCTAAAATGCAGTCTTATTGTCTATTGTACGATCCGCTTCCGTCGATTTGCAGGTCTTATGGTAAACAAAATGGCGGCAGCGGTGGCTCGTATAGGGGTCGAAGTGATGGCGGCGGTGGCGGTTTTGGAAGCGGAGGCATGTCCCGCAACGGTTTCGGCAACGGTGGCGGCGGCGGTGGAGGAGGTGGTCGTTTCAAGAACGGAGGCCCCAGCCGTTTCGGCAGTAGCCGCAACGGTTCGTCCAACGGCCACGCGGGCAACCGCCTTCGCAAACCCGATTGGGACATGAAAAACTTGCGTCCTTTCAAAAAAGATTTCTACGTGCCCCACCCCGCGGTAGCCAACCGTTCCACCTACGAAGTCGACCAATATCGCCGTTCTAAAGAAATTACCGTTGATGGCGAAGCCCCCAACCCTATTCAAAACTTTAACGAAGCCAGTTTCCCAGATTACGTCCAACACGAGATCCAGAAGCAGGGCTACGACTCACCAACAGCAATTCAAGCGCAAGGCTGGCCCATCGCCATGAGCGGTAAAGATCTTGTCGGCATCGCACAAACTGGGTCCGGTAAAACTTTGGCTTACATCCTGCCTGCGATCGTACATATCAACAACCAGCCTCCGATTACGAGAGGCGACGGCCCCATCGCGCTGGTTTTAGCGCCCACTCGAGAATTAGCACAACAAATCCAGCAAGTCGCGCAAGATTTCGGCAGCTCCTCGTATGTTCGCAATACTTGCATATTTGGGGGTGCTCCTAAAGGGCCGCAAGCGCGCGATTTGGAAAGAGGGGTTGAAATTTGCATTGCTACGCCCGGCAGGTTGATTGATTTCTTGGAGAAGGGGACGACGAATTTGCAACGGTGTACTTATTTGGTATTGGATGAAGCCGATCGCATGTTGGATATGGGTTTTGAGCCTCAAATTCGTAAGATCATCGAGCAAATCAGACCGGATCGTCAAACTTTGATGTGGTCCGCCACTTGGCCCAAAGAAGTGAGGAAACTTGCTTCCGATTTTTTGAGGACGTACGTACAAATCAACATTGGATCTCTACAACTGTCTGCCAACCACAACATCCTTCAAATCGTAGATGTATGCCAGGAGCATGAAAAGGAAACAAAGTGAGTATTAAAATTAAAAACTTGATAAATGGAGCGTATCTGCGCATGCGCATATAACTTAAGTGTAACGTATCTGCGCATATAACTTTAATGGATCGTATTAGCGCATATAACTTTAATGGACCGTATTTGCGCATGCGCATATAACTTTAAAATGTTTCTTATGATGAAAAAAGGCACTGAACAGTTGTGATGTTATATACACCAAACTTATCCTCTAAGAAGACCTGACTTATTTTTCTGCAATTTTATTTTCGCGGTGGTTGCTGGACTTTTTGTGATTAGGCCGTCTTTTCCAGATTAAATAATCTACTTCAAGAAATAGGCAACAACGGCGAACCCGGTGCAAAAATTATTATTTTCGTCGAAACTAAGAAGAAGGTGGAGAGCATCACTAGAACAATTAGGCGTTATGGATGGCCGGCCGTGTGCATGCACGGCGATAAGAGTCAACAGGAGCGCGACTACGTCTTAAGAGAATTCCGCAACGGGAAGTCGTGCATTCTGATAGCTACTGACGTAGCTGCCAGAGGATTGGGTAAGTTTCTTGGTTGGTTGCATCTTGGACACTCTGAAAAGAAGATCGTCTGTTTCTTTTTTTGGAATTTAACCATGTTCAGTTTTATGGACTAAGTTTTATTTTTGGTAACAATATCGGAAAAAACTATGGCATAGTAGCACTTGGGGGATTTTCCAGACTGGTTTTGATTATTGGGAGTTTCGTTGTAAGGACACAGATGTAATTGCAACATTTCCACCTCGTGCCGGGAATTCGACACATTCTACTTAGATGTTGATGTGACATAGTTTCTGTAAAAAAAATGCGTAGATTTAAGTTGCCACTGTCTGGAGCAGGTTATTGATCAGTCTGGTTGTCCTTTTTGTTTCAGAGGCACATGCAGGATGAGCGTATTTTAGCAAGAGCTAATTAATTACGCCTTTGTTGCGTTCTTATACAAGGATGCAATTCTGTGTCTTGCGGTGCCTCTGGCTGGCTACCCCGCTCTGAGGTAGATCAGTGGAGGAGGTAGAAGACCGATGGAAGATTTGATGTAACAATCTAGCATCAAATATGGCACATGTTTGTTAATCGCACGCGCGACTCCAAGTAGAATTTACCCGCACCGAACATTTCCTTCATCACCACCAAAAAAAAAAAAAAAAAACACTCCTTTCCTGGTGTAGTCGTTCACAACCGTAAATGAAGGGATTTTGCCAAACAGATGTCATTCAAATTTGAGTATTTGTCTTCCGTTCGGTCCTGCAGTGTATAGAGCGCGCCATTGTAAAATGATCCCAGCAGCACGTGCGCTCGAACATCACTGCAGCAGCCATTTTTTGCTACTATAGCTGTGCCGATGATTTGTTGTAAATGCTTCCGTACTTCGGGGATCTCTGAAACTCGAGTCATGGTTAGTATTCTTGGTCTTTTTTATTTATTACATAATCACAGCGTTTCCAGCAACAATTGTTGCTTGCATCAAATTCCGTAAAAACCAAGAAACGTTTCAACTGTGCGATTGTTGCTGGATCCAGCCTGTTCTTTTATCAGTTGCTTGTGGTCATTTTTTCACTAATTTTGTTGTTCAATAACAAATTAGTTGTGGCATTAACGTAATTTTATAAAAGATAACCCGCAATTTTTTTTGTGACGCAATCTTAAACTCGCTTTTGGTTTAGATGTGGAAGGAATTAAATACGTCATAAACTACGATTACCCCAACTCGTCAGAAGACTACATTCATAGAATAGGCAGGACGGGGCGATCAGACTCTACAGGAACCTCCTACGCGTTCTTCACCCCCTCAAACTTCAGACAAGCCAAAGATTTAGTTTCTGTCCTGAAGGAAGCGAATCAGGTAAGAGACGACTCTCATTTCTTTTATTGTTTATTTAAACCCTTCCTAATTGGCATGACTTTGCTCTGAATCATCGGCAAATCGTGAATGCTTAAGGAAGGGAGATTACAGTTTGGGGAATGCCTTCGGTGTCCACACGTTTTCTGTCTGGATTTCCATCCTCACGTTTCCCGACATTTTTTCAATTTTTTTAAATCACGTTTTCCAATTTTTTTAAACACATTTTTGACACTCGTTTTTTCCTATAGGTCGTTAACCCGAAGTTGACGGAAATGGCCAGTCGTTGTGGCGGTTTTGGAGGCAAAGGCGGCGGTGGCCGTTGGGGAGGATACGGAGGTGGATTCAAAGGAAGGGAAAATAGCGGACCACGACACCATCAGAGATTTAATAGTGGCGGAAATAGAGCCAATGGATATAGTAACGGTGGATCTTACTAATGGTTAAGTGTGGACAAGGAATGATCCTGATGTTGACAGTATTTTCTTCAGATGCATTCCAAGTGCGTCCAATAATTAGTTGTGGATTAAATAAACAATTAATGTTTTTATTTATTTTCATTCATTCGCCATGCATGATGGTACATAAATAATATTTATTTATGAATAGTCTTATTTGTTCTTTGTGTATATTTAAAAATTATAATGGATTATTTATGTATTTCATTTACTGTGCAAACTGATTAGATGTTCTTTAGAAATTAGATTCATTTCAACTAATTCCTGGCAATCCGTCATAGTTAAAAATATATTAAGAGTGTTTTTCTAACTTTGGTTTTATTACTTTCACCCTCTCAAAAGTACAAGTCTGCAGAAGTTCCAGTGTCGTAACCTACTTTAAAATTAGCTGGTCTAAGAATGCGCTAATTACGTAAACATTACAGTAAGTTTCACCATAGTTTTTGTAAGGGAACTACCATGCGTATAGGAGTAGGGACTGGGAAGCGTTGCTATAGAAACTCGACAACTTTAGTCCAGGTATAATCAGAAATTTTGTGACGTTTTAAAGATGCACAATCCGCAGTCCTTAAAAAAACGCAAACACGTTAAACGGGACCCCTTAATCGTTGAACCAGTACGCCGCACATTGCTGGACGTGTTTGAACACAACTTCAAGTTGGCGAAAAGGGTAATTGCGGGTTTCCATGCAGTACCGATAGAATTAATAGAATAATTGTTCTGCAGGTAATTTACATACACCGTGTTATCTACGTAGGGGAACACACTTTCGACGAACCAGCTCGCATTGCTGAATTGATTAAGAAAAATGTCGTTGCAACAAATTGTAGTTACAACCTTGAACCCATGTCCGGAGTGTTGCTTTACTACGAACGTTACTTCTGCCACATCATCGAGGGCTCCGAAATTACCTTATTATCGCATTTGCGTAGGTTCTTGAGGGAATATGAAAACAATTTAAAAAATGCGAAACTGCTAATAGCCGTCCACCATATTCACCGAGTATTGATTGATAATTAACTGTCGGCAATTTCTCGTTCAGCGTTTTCTAGATGATTGGCTCAGTTATTATGGAAGACCGGCCGTTTTAATTGAACAAATTGACCTTAACAGTGACGTAGAGACTGCCCACCGACGCTTTAAGAATTGCATCCAAAAATTGTACAGTTTCACCAACCGTCTCGTCGAAGATCACCAGAACGCCCTCAACCAACAAGATGAGGGAGATGAAGAAGTAAGTTAATTAAGCGATAATATTAACGCCGCAATTTTTGGAAAATTTAAGTTGGAGAAGACCCTCGATCATAATGTTTCGTTAAGCAAAACGAGTCTAAAGGTAGCTTTGACAGATAAAGATCGTTATATGGAACTTTTACCGGAACTTGAACTACTAAATTTCGTAATTAACAGCAAACATTTGTTGGGCTTAAAAGAATACGTTAACATGTGGGAATACATTTCTCCAGTTGACAATTATAGCGGTATAGACTTTTACTTATTGTTGCTACTTGAACTGCTAACGTGTTTCAGATCACTTATGGCCTGTTCCTGGCGATTTCATCTCTTATACTATTTTCGACAAACCTCGTGAACCAGTTGCAGATTTGCCGAAAAGAGGCAGCCAAGGTGTAACGAAAGAAGAGCCGCAATCGGAAATAGCATAATAAACTTTAATTAAACTAACAAAGTGTCTTTTAACTTTAGACACCCATAAATTGGCATAAAGTGTAGTATTTTCTGCGCAGTCTTGGATTCTCAAGGCATCCGTAAATATCGTTGAGCTTCAAGCAATCTCCCTTCGACATGGCCTTCCTTTGACCCAGCTTCTTAACTCCGGGCATTTTTGGGGTGATTGTTTGCTTCCCTTTGCCTTTGCTGAAGAAGTGCTTTCCGTAATGCATGATGGAATCGTAGTCGTACTCGAAGCTGTACGTGGTGTTTTCTAGACTTTGCTTATCAAAGTTGGACTTATACTCTGAAACCACAAAAGAAAAACTATTGACAAGTCCAACTATCATAGTCAAGGATTGAAGCGCATAATGCAGTCGACCTCTAACAGGTACTTAAACTATATTCGATTCACACGAAATGCGTGTGATATGGTCTTGTGAACGTGATGAATTAAGTGTAGCACTCACGTGGAATTATATTGTCATAATGTACTTTGACGAATTTGTCGCGGTCCCACCGGGACTGCTCATGGAAGACTCCTAAGGCGTGCATCAACTCGTGGATGGCCCTGCCTTCACTCCCCAAGCAGTTGGGGCCGGTGGAGTCAGGGGCCTGCAAACTCACGATTTGAGCGCCTCCGAATCGCCCCACGAACGACCAGCAGCCTTTTGGGTATTTAATAGGCCAAATCAGCAAATAATCTTTCGATTTGCCGTTCCACGGGACAAATCGAACACATGTCATGAAGTTTAGGATGCGAATTGCTTGCATTATCGTAACTTGATCGGATGGCTCTAAAATAAAATTGAAGAAAAATTCAGATACTCAAACATCTGCACTGACCGTAGAGGGGACTGATGACGTAGGGAACGGTCCCGTTGATCCACAGCTTATCAGGGAAGATATCCCACCGTATTCCTACTCTCCAGTAATTGTAAATTTCGTTGGTCATCGCCATGTCGCCTTGGAATAATCCAGGAGTGACTTCCGGGTCTGCGTCTTCCATCAAGTACGCCATATCCTCGTCGGTTTTGACTTAAAATTCTTGTTACCACTAAAGTTTCGGGATAATTGTAAAAATGACTTACCATCATCTGGTATTGGTGGGTGGACGACATCGGGCACTTCTGGTAGAATATACCGCGCGCTTCTTCCTTTCAAACTGATCAATACTAGTAAAGTTAGTAATTTCCGCATCTTGCACGTCGTACTGCTCGAAGGAGCGTACTAAAGACATCGGATTAACTGGTGGCCTGGTCACAAATAGCGGTGCTGTCGAGAATTGCCATTAGCATAAAACTCGGGAGAATTTGTAATTAATTTCAACATAAAATTAAAGGAGCGTGGCACTTACAACGACATCTTTAACTTGTGTTTTGGGTTTTATTTGAAATTAATCAGTAAATTTCTAACGGAAATTAGTTCTTTAACACTGACAATAAAGCAGGTTTTGGTTGTTCGTTGATTAGTGTGGCTACTAAATCAAACTGATCGGTCCCCGTTTGATGACCTTTCAATATTGGCATGGATCTGAATTATTAGCGGCTCGGTAGGATCGCACCAAGAACAGTTACGGGAAATTCTACTCTTGGCTCCACGACCCAACGGCACCAGTTGCATGTGAGGTCAGCCTGCACATTTGCACTGCACGTTCCTTGAATCTTGAATCTACGTGACTCCTGACCGCGGACACTTTTCTTCCCTCGTTTCTCAATATTTTTAAACTTTATTATCAAGAGATTCATTAAAATAAATTTTAAATTAAATAACACTTATAATGTTAGATGTAGTGGTAAAATAATTTTTTGGAGCTCTAGGTATGCGACAGTTCACTTCTGAAATGTCTTCAGTTTGATCTTTATGTAAGCTAGATTTAGATGTCCGGCTGCAGGTTACCTGACCTCAACAAAAGAAGGTAATAAAGATCATACAATAATTCAAAGCTCCTAATTTTTTTCTCGAAGCTCAAAGTATTTTTAGACTGACCTGGCCTTCACTTCGATATCTACATCCTACATTTCTAACAAATTCAATGATAATTGACTAGTGGTAAATAGTCGCAAAAACTTTAACACAAACAAATTGATTGGAAAATAAAGCGCACCAAATTACCTAATGGACCTACTTTTCCAGAACAGGGTCAGTAGTGTTTATTTGTTGTTAACCTGAAATATTGGTTGGCCTACAAAAACCCCATTAAAGTTTTCATCAACCCCAATTGATGCATAATTCATGTGAAGTAGAAGTGTTTCCGTTTCGTGTAGAATTTTGCATGCATTTTCTCCGCCACGGTCACCCCAAAAACTAGGGTAATAACTACTGAAACCCTAGCGTGCCCTAGCACCAACCACGAGACGTCTAAAAAAGGGTCGACCTCCTTTTGATCCGAGAGGTTCAGCATATACAGAGTGACATCAAGATTAATATATTGTTTAAGTTAAGCTTTAATTGTGTAAGAGGGCAAAAAGACATTAAGCTGGACAAGTTGTTCTTTTTCCAGTCGGTGACTTTCTTGTGTCATCTTTTGAAAACTTGCAACAGCACAACGTGTTGCAAGCATTAGATAACATTTTATTACTGGTGATATAACTTTGTTAGTGGGAGATGCGGGTGGGCATTGATATAGGGTTAACAAAACCGAGGTTCTTTCAGTTGCGACTATTTCGAATAAATGTTGCACAATACTTGATTAACACTTAACGAAAATAATAATTATTGATAACTAGTTCCTACGAAAGTGACGAGATCATTTCTAGTTAAATTCATAATTGCTTTCTGGTAATTGGCCATCTGCGCCAGTGGGTAACTAAAAAAATAAGTCGATAACTAATCTAGGAGTAAAAAAATCTCGAACAAATCCCTTCCGTGTTGAAACATACCCTCTCTAACGTAAGTAGTGAAATGGGTTATTCACCTCCAAGATGTTTGAATAGCTGTTGCTATAGAAATATGCGGCATTGATCAAATACAAGATAAAACAATTCCCCGCATGCGACGCCGCGGTTAGGGTTTCATTACACTTTTGCTGGGGGTTGTGGTGATTGCAGTGTGGAAAAATAATTGGCCACCACCTATAATTAAATACAAGTGAGTAAGTGAGTACCGATGTCGGTTGTTGTCCTCAAGTCGCTATTTGCGACAATTACCAACTTATATCGATTGCTGTTGAATCATTTAAATGTCTACACTTTTATGTTGTTGCAACATTTTAGAAATTTCTTTAATTTTCAGCTTACAATAATATTAGGCCTAATAGTGTTGTTAAGTTGTTTACGTCTTAGAATCAAATGTCCACCTACGTGGATAAACCGTTGTCACTAATAGAACGAAAGAAACAACAGTGGGCAAGAGAAAGAGGTAAGTCAAACCGAAACCACTAAACCCTTTAAACCCAAATTTTAGAAGAACTCGCCGGCCTAACCGCCCCCTGGAGCTCCCCCCTGTCGGAGTCCCAGGACGTCGATAAGTCATTCCAAAGGTACGTCATTTTCCTCCCTTCTACTCCGTAACCGGGTCAATTTTGCAGAAACAGATATGTTTCTAAAGTTGCAATGGCCAAAAACGAATACTTCCGCAGAGATTTCAGTGCCACGAATCGAAGACCTAGTTTACCGCCCTTGTACAAGAACCAGTACAACTCCATCGACAGGGACAACGAGAAAGGTGGCGAAACTTCCGGCTACGGCAGCGACAACCCCAACCAAACTCTCGAAAACGCTCACTTAACCCCCTGGAATCAGTCAGGATACGAGTCGTCATCGAGCTACAAGGACGACAGACCGAAATGGAAGGAGAAAACCAACAGGTTTTGGGACGCGAAAGAGAATGAACCGCCCAACTGGGTCAAGAGAGGGTTGCAAACAGATGAAGAAATAGTCGTGTCTAACATGTCACCGGCGGAGTCTCCCCAACAAGAGGAAGGAGAACCCGATAGACCCTGCACAAGTTCCAGCAATAATTTGAATAGGTTTGTAGTGTCTTCCGTTGATTATTTTAGTAATTAATTATGTTACAGAACTTATATACGAGGCCAGAATATTCCCATGGACTCTACGGAGTTGGCGGAGAGGGAGCGACGGCGCCAAATAGCTCTGGCTCATCAGGAAGCGGTGAGGCAACAGTTGGAAGACCGAGAAAGGCGGCGAAGGGAAGAGCGCGAAAAAAGGATAAAAGAAGAGCAAGAAGAGGAGTTGAGGATAGAGCGCGAACAAGAAATTGAGCGGCAGAGGAAAGACCAGGAACTCAAAGCGATCCGGGAAAAGCAAGAAAGGGAACGGAAACGAAAAGAAGCGATTAAGGAGGCGCTGGAAATTGCGGAAAGAGAGGCGAAATTAGAAAAAATGAAAATAAAGATGATGAAGCAGAACAACGTAACAGAAGCTTCCGCAGAAGAACCTGAACCAAAGATGTGCATCAACGTCGTTGAAACTGTCGAAGACGAGAAATTGGAGAAAAAGAATAATGCTGAACACAAGAACAGGATAACACCGTCGCCAAGACCCGAAATGCTCCACAATGAGATCAGTAACAATTTTGAGATTAAGTCGAATAATTTGAACCCCCCTAAAGTGGTTAACGAACCTAAACCGGTGTCTTCTTGCGAGAATCTTAACAACAATAACGAAAGCAATAAAATTCCGTGTTCTTTCCAGTTTATGTCGACGCCGAGAAGCGAAAACGTTGCGTTAGTTATGCAAACTCCTCTAGAAGGGTTGCATAATATGCAATATGCAGTTTTGATGCCAACTGCAAGCGCTGCAGGAATTCCTGTCGCGATTCCTTTGGCGGTTTCAACCGATCGCAGTTGCAACACGTCTCGTACCGAAAACCGAATTTTAACCCCCACTCAGTATCGCAATAGGAACAAGAGACTTTGCGACAGCAGCACGCAAACGGAAGACGCTGATTTCCGTGCTGACACGGCAGATGCCAATCAAAAGTTCGTGAGGGAAAAAATGAACAATTTGGATTTAAATTACGACAGTAGAAGTAGCAGGAAGGAGAGGAGGAGCGGGAAGGATGTTGAAGAGCGACCGAAATGGGGGGCTAATCGACCTCCAACGAGATACCTGAAGCAAAGCGAAAAAGATCCGTTGTATCAGCGAAGGAAGTTGCGACAGAAAATGCGTGATGTTAAGGTTTATGATTATAAGAATTCTAGCGATGAGAGCCAAACTGGCAGTCCGAGGAGTTACAGGAAGAAAAGTTATGCTGATAAGCGGCACACTAGGGCTTTGTGGCGGAAAAGTGATCATTTTTTTACTAGAAACATTCGCATGTATCAAACTGAGATTGTGCCGTTGGAATCGGATAAGGAGCAGATTTATTATAGGGAAAAGTGCGAATGTTGTTGTCGATGTAGCTGTTCGGGGGTGAATACGAATGGGGGGAAACCAGATATCTTGAAAATCGACCACAATTCGCCAAGGTCGGATCGATTGCCGGATTGCAAGGACAATTTGGAGAGCGCTGGATATATCCTCGATAAACTAACAGCGCTTCATAATGGTTTGTTGTTGAAACAGGAACAATGGGAGAGGTCGCCCAGAACTCCCAGTCTTTCATCCTCAACGAGGAACACAGAAAACAACTAACTTTTTAATATTGATAGTATATTTTGGTAGCAATCGCAATTTACGACAATACTAAAAGTGTAGACATTTATACATTTTTACAACTTTTTCTATAAAACGTTTCGAATGCGCAGATAATCATGGCGAAACTCGACGAATTTTTGGGGAAAAAAAAGGAGGTCGCCCCGATTTTGGACTTATCGAAATCGGCCGTGAACACTAAAGAGGATTTTAAGAGGCTCCTGGAGAAAGTACCGGATTTTAAGATAAAACCAGAAAAAGTCCAGATGGAAAGCGTGAAAATTAGAGACAAAACTTTCAAGTTCAAGTCAGGTAAAAAGGACTTGAAGGCGATGAGGGAGCCGTACAGTTTCCTTGACCCCTTGCCCAAAGAGATGAAAAACTTGAAAATCAGCGAACTGGCAGCGGTGCCCATCGACTGGAAGATGCTGACGACAATGCGGCCCAAGACCAAAGCCGAAGAAAATTATTTCTCCAGGTAAATAATGAGGGAACGCCGGACGGGGCCAAAGAGTGCATAAACAACTTTTCAATTAATTCCGATTTTATCCCTTTATGTCCGGTTGCTCGAACGATGATTAATAATTTATTGCTAACGGCGCATCGAGGTTTGACGTAGAACTCTTAGTAACGGATCAACAAAATCAATATCGATATTTTGGTCCGTACGGACGTAAATTAAGCATTAATCGCTTATCAATTAAAATGATAAGGCGCTGATAAACAATTAAATGACTCATTTACATTAGTGCTAACCAAAACATCGATAATGATTTGGTTGCTAAGGGTTCTACATCAAATCTCGACGCGCCGCTGACAGTAACTTAAGTTTAATCATCGTTCGAGCAACCGGGAATTAGAGTTCTATAACTTCTGAAAAAAGATGGGCGGATAATTCGTAATTAGTAAAAAGATATTTTTTTTAGATGACCAGATAAAGTTTTGATTTAGTTCTTTTATTATGTAGTGAGGATAGAGGGCGGGGAGCAGATAGTTGTTACGACGTTTTACTTTCTGACTACGAAATTTCTTCTAGACTGGTGGAGCTAAAGAAGCTGGAGAGCAAGACGAGGGCGTTCGAAAAGCGCCAGTTCGCCCTGGACCCCCAAATACGAAAAACCAAAAATAAGTCAGGGGTGGTGGAAATGCGGGCGGTTTCGTGCAACGATTGCGGTGAAGAGTTCTGCAATGGTACGTAATTGTTTGGGTCATCAACAATTATCACGAAATTTGTAGGAAAAGCCTGCAACAAGTTCACGTACGATTCATTCGCGAGGGTACCAGAAGTCATCAAAGTTTCCCAAAAATTGCCGTCACCGGAAACTTCAAAGAAAGAAAAGAAACGCAAAATCAAGAGAAAACCTCGAGCAAAAAGCAAAACGAAGCGCAAAACTCGATCCGCGTCGCCCAAAAAGAAATAAGCGTTAAAGAAACTTGCGTAATTTATTCTAACCTAAACTAAGACTTTACAAAATAAAAAGGAAAAAATTCCAATGTTTCCAGCAATTATTTAAACCACGCATTAAATTGTATTAAAATTATTTAATATTAACTATGACTAAATTGTGGTAGACTTTATTCCGGAACTATCTTGATCCAGGCCTCCTCTTCTTCCCCTTGTTCGTTAGGGATGCGAACCCGCACCAGTTGCACCGGTCCGTCGGGCGTTTCGATGATCTGGGTTTCGCTTTCTGCCAAAGTTTCGCTAGTTATCGTATCCATTTCATCATCTTCGTTCTGGAAACGTATGTGTTGTCCGTCAATGATAATGTGATCGACGGTTTCTAAACCGTCATCTTCCTGATTCTCATCAGTTGGCGATTCCAAAATATGTTCAGAAATGTACAATTTGGAATCTTCAACCACCGACGCGCTACCGTCTACCGAATCAGTCAGGCCGATCTGGTCGACAATTTCCATCTCGCCTCGAGCATTAACAGTAACCAGTTGGTCATCATCAGTAGTCAAGCGTGGTTGGTTCACAACTATAGTGTCGTTCAAGTGACCTTGCGATTGCATGTGTTGGTAAAGAAGGGGTTTCCTCATGAAACCAGCGGCGCAAACCAGACATTCGTAAGGTTTCTTGTCAGAATGGACGAAACGATGCGCGTTTCGATTATCTCTACTGTTGAACGCCTTGCCGCAAACTTCGCACAAAAAGGGTTTTTCTCCCGTATGAATCCGCCTGTGCTTTTTGAAATGTTCCGGATAAACGAAAGTGGCGTCGCAAATGTTGCATTTAAAGGGCCGTTCACCGGTATGCGCCGCTTTCATGTGATAATCGAGCAATCGCCGTCGTTTAAAACCTTTCCCGCAATCCATGCAGACATAACGTTTATCGTCTAAATGCGTGGCCCGTTTGTGGGACTGAAGATTGGACCTTTGAGAAAATGTCGCCCCACACATTTCGCATTGATACGGTCTCTCTCCGGTGTGGGTGCGTTCGTGGTCGCGGACTTCGGCTTTTCGCGCAAAAGCTTTGTTGCATACCTCGCAAACAAAAGGTTTGTAGCCGGTATGAACAATCGAATGAACCTCCAAATTATGCGAAGACCCGAAACGTTTGCCGCATAAATGACAACTGAACTCTTTAACGCCATTGTGAGTTCTCTCGTGCTGTATCAAGTTTTGCTGACTAAGAAAAGATTTTGAGCATTGAGTGCAACTGTACGGCCTCGGTCTAGCTTCGTGCGTTTTTTCGTGCGCCTTAAAAGTGTATTTTGAAGCGAAATCTTTACCGCATTGTTGGCAAACGTACGGCCTGATACCGGTGTGCGTATTGAGGTGTTCCTCCAACAAATTTTTACTGCTGTATTTTTTGCCGCAAGTTTCGCACGTCCACGCCTTGTTTTGGGGATAGTGCATGCGTCTGTGGATGCGGAAAAGTCGCAAATTGCTAAAGATGCGGTTGCACACTTCGCATTGGAAATCGCCCTCTTCGGCGGCAACGTGCTCATCGAGATGGGCGGAAAGTTCGTTGCGTTTGCGAAAATCTTGCCCGCAAACGTCGCAGATGTACAACCGGACGTCGTGGACGGCCTTCATGTGGGAAGTGATGAGGCGGACGTCGCCGGCGATGGCGTCGTCGCCCTGGCACAGTAAGCAGGAGAACACCGAGTCTTCGCGGGCCACTAGAGGTTGCAGCATCACCTCCTCTTTGATTTTGACGTCGAGAACGGGAACGGAACTCGAGCGCTTTTTCAGGATGTTCGGTTTTTCATTGGAACTTAGGTCGCTGGAGGACGGCTCAGTCTTGATTTTGATCTCTGCGAAAAATTAAAAAGTTTGAAATTCAAATACAGAAAGATTTTTTTTTGTAATAGACCAAATTTAAAATTCAAAAACGAGGCCACAAAGGAATACTTTCCTAAAAAAATATTGCACTTTTTATTCTCTAGATGCATGCAAATAACTAAAAGAGGCTTAAATATTTTTTTGCCCATTTTTTAATTTCATATTTTCGTAAATATTTAAAATTTTTGTTTTTGATGACGCATTGGCCCTCCGTATCCAAGACTCACACCTATATTGAATGGACTCTTGTTTTTGGCTACTATGCTGCGCTGCTACCAGAGTGCACGACATGTGTACAACGGATTTATAAATAGAACGCAAGCAATCTAAGTAAAGCGCAATCATACGAATTCTATTAGAACTACGCCGTGCAGAGGGCGGCTACGTCACAAATCTCCCACTCCAAAAATTAAAAAATTAATTCTGGGCGTAATATTGACCCTAGAACCAAATAAAAAATACGGGTCTAATGAAATCAACATTTTCTAAATATTATATTTTCCAAACATGAGGCAAGTACCCCAATCGGGGAGCGAAACAACATGTTCTAGCTTCCATCTCCTATTAGTCCAGTAGATTTTTTTGTCTTATGTTTTTAATTAGAAGCCGCCAGCAAAGTATTGCATACTTTTTTCGGGACATCCTGTATACTTCTATACCGTATGTGAGGGGTCTACTGAACTGCGCATGCTCCCAAAATCTTAACTTACAAACCACTAGTGGAACAGGAAAGCGCGAATTATTAATATTATGGACTATTGTGAAATTCCTGGTCCCTCAAGTGGACTGTATGCTGCATGTTTTTTTTATTTATATAAAAAGGCTTGTCACGTGATTAAAATAATATGCACCTGTTATGTTCTTAGTGGCCAACCCGGGGTTGCTGGGGGGCTCATAATCGGAGTCCGACGAATGTTCAACGGCCCCCGAATCGATGACCTCCCCTCCGGCCGTGAGGGCGTGGAACACCTGACTAGAACTACTCTCTTCATCACCTTCGGTGATCACTTTGACGGATTCAACGTGTTCAATGCCGCCGTGCATTTTTTCTAGCTCCATCTCAATATCCTCAATGGTTTGCAGCTGTCCTTTATCAACCTACAATTGTCCATTCACTTAATTGAAACAACTTAAAAACAATAAAGTGCGCCACTTACTTGAGTCATATCGTCGTCTGATGAAGGAATATCGAGGATTTTCCTTGGCAACTCGTTCTCTTTATTGGCGTCGGCCAGCGGTTTCTCTTCA
Organism: Schizotus pectinicornis; assembly: GCA_951805265.1. Taxonomy (NCBI): domain Eukaryota; kingdom Metazoa; phylum Arthropoda; class Insecta; order Coleoptera; family Pyrochroidae; genus Schizotus; species Schizotus pectinicornis. The sequence goes on from OX638203.1 coordinate 21,379,902, forward strand.
ACTTCGCTTTGTTCCCCCTCGTCCTCGTTGTCACAACTTTGATGATGCGTTTTCGAGGTGGCATAATTGTTGGCGAGTTCCGCTTTCACCTCCTTCAACCGCTGCTCAAGTTCGTCGGCCTCGTCCACAAGTTTGAAACATTTCTTGCATATCACTGAGGAATGCATGGAGTCTTCTGTCAGTTTCTTGTCGAGGAATTTGGAAATTGCCTGCACTAGCGGCGTTTCCGAGGAAGTTTTGGCCTGCAAAAATGAGTTATTTGGGAAATTTTCCAGGGGTTGGGTACTTACGTCTTTGTTGAAGATTTGAAGGGAGTTGCGGCTGGAGGAGCAACTTCCATTGCAAATCAGGCACTGGGTGCTGGCCGCCGACATGCTGCAAATTATTGAACGTAATTAGCTTAACCGGCGAGCCATGGGGCAGTTTTCTGGAATTCGGGAACATTTTGACGATTTGCACAAAAAAATTAAAACTATTGGATTGCTAATTTGATTTCGAATGAATGATACCAATATAATCAAGCGAAATAGGTAACAGCCTAAAAGGTCCCTAGGATTGAATAACATTTGCCCGTAAAACTGAAAGTGAGAGGTGCCGGAAAAAAATTCGGGCCTCAGAAATTCGGTGTAGCCCCCTCGACGCGCCCTGCAACCCCCGAAAGGCTGCCAACCCCTATTTAGACGTTACCTTTTAAACTCGATAGAGTAATTTATGGAAACTTTTATTTTAGCCGAAACAGTGCTGACGAACAAATGCTGCCAAGTTACAGGCTTGACACGACTAAAAATGCCCGACACCTTCCCCCAAACCGCGCCGAATCGTTCGTTGGCAAGCGTCACTCCAACGTCACTTCCGGCAACATGGCCGACCAGATAATTGTCGCTATTCTGCACGTTTCAAAATTACACCTGCACTCATTATTGTCGTTATTGTTAAGATTTTTACCAAAACTGCCGTTTTTAGCCGCAATTTTTAACTACCCCCGTGATGAAGTGCCGTTTTAGCACCCAAAACCCCTCTGTTCAAACATTCAAAATGGCGCGCTAACCGCGGCGATTTCAAAAAAGCGCGCGTAACTAATTTCTTCCGCGAGAAGTAATTATTTTGGTATGAATGGATTTTACATTGGGTGTTCAAACAATTACAACAATACTCAAATATTGTCACCTCCATCTTCAATTTTATTGCAAAACTTATCTCCTAATTTTAAACTTTCATGTGGTCAACTAATTGTAGAGAAATAATTTACAAATCCTGAATGCTCTACTTACAGATCTCTTCTTGCTTTCGCAACCACCGCGTATTTTCCACAAAACTCGCTTCAACATGTTCTCAAAAGTCTAACTTGCCGCAACGCTATCTTCAGCACTGCCTTTCCTCATCAGATTAAATATCTGTAACAAATATTGCTTCGTTGTTGGTGATTTCGTTAAGTTCACAATAATTTAAATTCGTTTCTTTGCAACGCGTCGCGTTTGATGCTTGATCAAACTGTTGTTTGCATTTAAACCATTTGACTTCACCACCAAAGAAACGCTGAAACTTCAAATGCGCTATGTCCACAATGGCTTATTATTGAACGAAATATCTCCAAGATGTTTGTTGTAACATATGAGGCGATGTCTCTTACTGACGTCAGATCGTCTAGTTCTGTGACTACACATGCCGCATTCAAACCACTTGGCCTCGTCGTCCGGAACATGTTTGCGCTTAATGTGTTTGCCTAACTGGTCTTTAACTAACGTTGTGAATGGACAATGCGTGCACACGTACTCTTGTAATTCTCGTTTTGAAGATTTGTGTCTAGTAACTTTATGGTTTCTAAGACTGTGTTTATATTTGGTTTTGAAACTGCAATATTCGCACTTAAACCATTCAGCTTGGTGGTCCGGCAAATGTTTATATTTTCCGTGAAGTACTAACGTTGTTTTAGTTTTCGTTTTAAAAGGACAAACCGCGCATTTAAACCAGGGTCTATCGTCTAGTTGCCGACTTTGCGCACTTTTAAATAATCTCCTTTTACACCTCTCCACGTGTTTAAATAAATAAACTTTGGAAAGCGTTATCAGGCCGCATTGCGAGCACTTGTGTTGTTTTTCGTTGTTCTTAATTTCTTTAACATTAGAATTGATGGCCATGGTAAACACTTGATTGTAACCGTTTTGCGAGCAAGTTTCCAATACGTGGCCTAAACGAAGATGTTCAAATATGGATGTTTGAAAGTTTGCCGTGTAGGTGCAAATGTTGCACCCATGAAGTTCTACTTCAGCAGAGCAATTAAAGCCACGAAAAGAAGGAGTCGTCACGTGGTGTTGTTTCCAATGATTGTTAATTGCAAAGTCCCACTGGGACTCGTACGGACATAGGGAGCAAGCGTAAACGGACATTTTTGCTGGATATCTAGTAGAACTGAAAATATTTTTAGTTAGGTTCAACAATAACAAAGATCTTAAATTACCTTCATCAAAATTTAGGGTGCAGGCTAACTGCCCAAGAGCAAAAGACGGATACTTGAAAGACCACAAGAACGTTCTCTTTGGGGACAGAGTGTTGTAAAACATATTATCCACAGGAACATATAAATAACCACAGGAAACAGAAATCACGTTTCTATGTTTCTAATGTTGAATGACTTGAATGTTGGCAGCACCCATTAATCCCGAAATATGCTGCTGATTATTTAGAACACTTTTAAATTGTACTCAAAAATAACAGTGGTGAGAATCAAATCACAGGACTTCAACTCTTCTGATTAGACGTGATTTCAAATAATTCCTTCCTTCTAAATTTCCTTCATTTTTATTCTGGTCCAACTGACTAATGAAACTGACCAATGGTTTCTTTTTCTTTCAAATGGTTGCTGACTGCCAGTCAATGTCCATGGGCATTCATCAAATGTGAGCGGCGGCCCACCCATAGATTAGGACCCATCTTGGACCATGCTCAGGTATCAGGTATGTATGGTAAAGAAGCGGAACCAACAAGTGACAAACGAATCAAGTGATTAGTGAAGAGGATGTAGACTAGACGGACTCGGATGTTCTTGTTGTTCCAGCAATTAAGAGAGAGAGGCAATGTGTGTCGTAGCTTAGAGCAGCGTTGGTTGCAAGTTGCAAATGTTTTTGGCTTCACATTAGTCATTTGTGCATTTGACGTTTATAACCTTCATTCAACCATTCAACTAAAAATCTAGTGATCAGGGTATGTATCATATTGTTGCTATTACTTAATTATTATTATCTTTATGATATTCAATGAAAAGCTTTACTTGCGACCGAAAATTGAAACAACTATGTCATGAATTAAAGATAAAGTTTACCACGTGGTTCTGTTAAAGCATATTTAACTTTTTTTTACATTCCAACATTTTTGCTGCCAAGAGTTATAGTGAGCGAAAAACCCTTCGTATATCTAATTAATTACAGGTAACATCAAAAGATACTCAGGGAAAAGTGAATGTTGCCGACCCATTATGGGGAAATCTGCAGGCGACGTTAACTCGGAAATTATTAAGCAAGGGGATGCGGTGCGCAATCTAAAAGCGCAAAAAGCACCGAAAGCCGATATCGACAATGCTGTAAAAGAGCTGCTAGCTCTCAAAGCTGAATACAAAGTTTTAACCAACATTGACTGGAAACCTGGCTGTGTGCCCCCAGGTCCGACTCAACCCGCGGATTCCGATGCGAAAAAGGCACCTCAAGACGAAAAGGTAATATTCAAAAAAAAAAACAAGATAAGACTGTTTCTTTCATTCTCTTTTTGCATAGTGCAAACAAACCCTTAAAGTAATCAACTAGCCACATAGAAATATTTGGAATAGAGGAAACGACGTTTTTACTTTTAGGTGGCACTGAAGTCTAGCGCGGGAAGATCCGCAAAGGATGTTAACGACGAAATCTTTAAGCAGGGAAACATTGTTCGCGACTTGAAGGCCCAAAAGGCAGCAAAGCCCGATATCGACAACGCCGTAAAACAACTGCTGGCGCTAAAAGCGGAGTTTAAAACCATAACAAACACTGAGTGGAAGCCATGCTGTGTTTCCCCAAGTTCGAGTCCAGCTGCTCCTTTGGGAGCCCCAGGCGATAAAGTAAGATTTTCGTTTAACACGTGTCTTAGGTATCCGTCTTTGATAATAATCATGTGCATTGTTAATTTCAGGTTTCTGCAGAAGAAGCCCGATGTCCATCATCTGATGCGGGAAAATCTGCAACCGACGTGAACAACGAAATTGTAAAGCAAGGGGATGTTGTTCGCAATTTGAAGGCCCAAAAGGCTGACAAGGCGAATATTGATAGCGCGGTAAAACAACTACTGGCGCTGAAAGCGGAATATAAGGCGTTAACAAACGTCGAGTGGAAACCTGGTTGTGTTCCCCCGTGTTTGAGTCAGGCTGCAGATTTCGGTGCCAAAACGGTGGCACAAGACGAGAAGGTAACAATTGGTTTAGATAGAAATATTTTAAATATGTAAAACAATATTGTTAATGACAGGTTTCTATGCAGTCCAACGTGGGAAAATCTGCAGCGGACGTCAACAGCGAGATTGTTACGCAAGGAAATCTTGTTCGGGACTTAAAAGCCGCAAAAGCAGCAAAGGACGAAATTGAAGGAGCTGTGAAACAACTGCTGGCGCTAAAAGCTGAATATAAAACTTTAACAAACACCGAATGGAAGCCGGGCTGTGTTCCCCCCGGTCCAGTTCAATGCACGAACATAGAAACTGGCGATTTAGATGGCGAAATAGTAGCTCAGGGCGACAAGGTAAATTAATTTGATTTCTAAAACAGGTCGCTGTAAATCCTGAATTTTAGGTGCGGAAATTAAAATCGGAAAAAGCCGACAAATCTATCCTTGATGCGGAAGTTAAGGTACTTCTAGCGTTGAAAGAGGAGTTCAAGCTGAAGTTCGGAAAGGACTGGACCCCGACCCCCGTCGTCGAGAAAACTGAAACGGAGGCGCCTGTCGACGATAATTCTTTGCCCGCCAAAATCACTAAACAAGCGGACAAAATTAGGGCCTTAAAGGCCAGTAAAGCTGCAAAGGAAATCGTCGAGGAAGAGGTAAAATTACTTTTGGCTCTAAAATCCGAATACAAACTTGCATTTGGAAAAGAGTGGATATCGGTAATTATTCCAAAAAGTGGCAAAAACGTGGAAAGGATACCCTTTTTTCCAATTAGCGAGCAAGCACTTGGCGTGAAACTCACCAAGGGTCTCATCAAACTTCAAGAGTTAAGAGGTAGCAACGCCAAAAAAAGCAAAATAGATGGTTTGATAAAAGACATGCGACAATCGAAAATTGACTATAAAGTGCACTTTGGGAGAGAGTGGGTGCCTGATGGGCCGGCGCTCATTGCCGCCAGTAACGCGTTAGAAAAGCCGCAAGGAAACGGTCGCGCGATAAAGAAACGTAAGAACATATGGGACAAAATCGCGAGTCATGAATACAAAGTTCGAGAGTTGAAAACGAGAAATGCCAGTAAAGAGGCCATCAATGCCGAAGTTAAAGTCTTGGCGGAACTGAAGGAACGTTTCGCGCTTTATGTAGGGAAAGAGTGGAAATCGAGCAGTCTACCCGCTACAGTATTGGAGGATTTAGCGAAATACGAGGAGCGGCTGGCGCAACAAATCGAGAAGCAGTCCCAAAAAGTTAACCAATTGATTGCAGGTAATTTAACACAAATTTCGTTAAAGTTAGCGTTTCGCGTCAAGCTTTTGGGAGCTATCGCACCAATGTGAACGGGACATTTCTGTAAAAAGATTGTGTATTATGGTTATTTCTGTATACAGTGTCCTGCGACCACAACAAAGATGTGTTGGGGTTGAAGTTGCTTTTTATTTTCAGATAAAGCTGCCGATAGCGTGCTGCAACAAGAAGAGGAGGCCCTGTGGAAGTTGAAGACTGAATTTAAAAATATAACGGGGCATAGTTGGATTACGTTCAAGAAAAGGAAGACTTCAGAAGTAAAAGTAAGTTTGTATAAACTTCCCTAAAATATTAAATGTCTAAAATATTAATGTTATGATCAAAACTTAGAAGTTGCAATAATAATCTCCTTGTATTCCGACTAACTTTACTAAACCGCCGCCAGGTGTCGCACGTCTCCAAACTCTATGCCCATATGACGTTATACAGTCCGCGCCGCCTGCGTTTAATTTAATATTTTTATTGGTCGTGCCTTTTAGGTCCCACGCGTTAAAAATGGTGACTCGTTGCCCCCTTCAAAGGTCGAAACTAAAACCCCTAAACCCGATTCTAAAGCGAAGAAACTCGATTCCAACGGCGGTAAAGGTGATGCGGGCGCCAAGGCAAAAAATCAAGCTCCCAAGCCTGACACTAAGGGCGCTAAACCGAAAAAAGCCGATAAGGGTGCGAAACCGAAAAAAGCTGACTCTACGACCAACAAAGATGACAGTAAGGTCAAGAAGATAACTAGACTTGGTCTAGAGGCCTTAAAAGAAGACAACTTGTCTGATTGGTACACCCAAATAATCACCAAAGCCGAATTGATTGAATACTACGACGTGTCTGGCTGTTACATCTTGAGGCCTTGGGCGTATTCAATTTGGGAGGTGATCAAAAATTGGTTTGATGCCGAAATAAAAAAATTGGGGGTCCAAAATTGCTATTTTCCTATTTTCGTCTCGAAAAGCGTCCTGGAAAAAGAAAAAGACCACATTGCCGATTTTGCTCCAGAGGTTTGCAATTTTTTACATGACCGCCTTTGTTTTTAGTAATTTATTTGCGCGATTTTAGGTGGCTTGGGTGACCAAATCCGGAGAGTCTGAGTTGGCCGAGCCCATAGCAATTAGGCCGACTTCCGAAACAGTAATGTATCCAGCTTACGCCAAGTGGATTCAGTCATACCGCGACTTACCACTTAAACTTAATCAATGGAACAACGTTGTGGTACGTAGCATATTTAAATTTACAAAATTGTTGCCAATATCAACTTTTTTGTATGTAGAGGTGGGAGTTTAAACATCCCCAACCTTTCTTGAGAACCAGAGAATTTTTGTGGCAAGAAGGCCACACCGCTCACGCCTCAAAGGAAGACGCCTGCGATGAAGTTGAAACGATATTAAGTATGACTGTCGAATCGGTATCAAATTTCGGGTTGTTCTGACGCAATTTCTGTTTCACTCTCTAGACTTGTACGAACAAATTTACAAAACGTTGCTGGCTATCCCAGTAGTGAAAGGTCGTAAAACCGAAAAGGAGAAGTTTGCCGGTGGCGAGTACACTTTAACTGTTGAAGCATACATAGCCGCCAGTGGAAGGGCCATTCAAGGTGCAACTTCCCACCATTTAGGACAGAACTTTTCAAAAATGTTCGACGTGGTCTATGAAGATCCCGAAACTCAGGAAAAGAAGTACGTGTACCAGAACTCTTGGGGTCTCACAACAAGAACCATTGGTAAAGTTGTGTGATTATTCGAAAGTTTAACTTTCTACTATTTGTTATTGTTTAGGAGTGATGGTCATGACTCATGGCGATAATAAAGGTTTAATTTTGCCACCACGCGTTGCCAGTATTCAGGTGATTTTGATACCGTGCGGAATAACTGCGGGCCTTGCGCAATCAGATCGCGACAAAATCATCGAAGCAGTCCAGGCTCTAGAGAAAGAACTTAAAGAGGGCGGTATTCGAGTTCAAGGAGATTACCGTGACAACTACTCCCCCGGCTGGAAATTCAACCATTGGGAGCTAAAAGTATTAAATACAGTCAAAAATTTTGCGCGTTTTAATATTTGGTAATTTTTAGGGAGTACCGCTGCGGGTAGAAATAGGACCTGTAGATATTGCGAAAGGTATTGCCGTTGCTGTTCGAAGAACTGATGGCGTTAGACTAGAAGTATCTAGAAACGAACAGATTGTAGAAAATATAAAGAAACTGCTTGACGAAATACAGGAGGACCTCTACAACAGGTAACGTTTATTTAAGGCCTTCGCATTTGAGTGACGATTAATTCGTTTGTTCCAGAGCTGGTTTGACTCTGGTAGATAAATCAACACATGCCTACGACTGGGACACCTTTAAACAGAAACTCGAGGACCGGTGCATGATCTATTCTCCATTTTGCGGCGAAATTGCCTGCGAGGACAACATTAAAGCTGATAGCGCTAGGTATGATATTACTAATATTGCAGTTGTTTATACTTGAAAATGCGGTTTTTCTTAGGGATGATGATGAAGGTGCGGAACCTGGAGCTCCAGCGATGGGGGCAAAGTCACTGTGTATTCCCTTGACTCCGCCACTTAAGCTTCGGCCCAAGGACGTATGCATTTATCCTGGATGCAAGAATCCACCAAAGTACGTGACCCTCTTCGGCCGCAGTTACTAATTTATTGTGGAATTTGGCATTTGTTAATAAATATTTGCACACGGAACGTCGCTTTATTTTTGATAAAGGCAGAGGTTTTGAAAAATTAAATTAAATTGGTCAACCGGTACTTTACTCAACTTTACCTTGTTAATAGATGGCGCCACTAGCTTACGAAAATTCCAGTCTGTTGTCCTCCTATCCTAACCTAACCTAAGATATAGACTATAGAAGAGAAGTTTGTCTATGATATAGATGACAGCTTGACCAGGGTCGCCAGATTGGGCGATTAATCGCAAATTGGGCGACTTGCGATCTCTACTTTGCGACTAATTTGGGCAAAATGCGATAATCGCAAATTGGGCGATTTTATTATTTGATATGCGATTTTTGGGCGACTTAAAAAATCATTTAAAGAGGCAAAATCGCCACCGGTCCATCTGACTCTCATCTCATCTGTTTTTTATTAGGCCCCTGGCCCCTGCCTCTACCTGCACCAGCAACGCTGAAGGTCGGATTTGTTCCAATTTTCAGGGATGCGCCTGTAAACGTGTCAAAATGAATGAATCAGCAATGAGTTTATTTTATAGAAACAGATGTAGGAGCGAGATGATGGACCGATGGTATTGTCCGTCGTTGGGACTGTTAAGAGTTGTAGTCTGAACATCTGAACTAAAAGCCGTTTACTACATTCGGCAATAAAAGATAAAAGGGTAGGTATCTATAAAGCGGCAGGTATCTATAAAGCGGCAAAAGCTGTAATATTAATAAATTAATATGCCAAACTGCTGGAAATTTCCGACCTTGCACATGTTGTAGGATAGTAGGGTAGGAAAGGGAGAAGAAGGGGTTTTTATTTATTATTACTTAAGTCTTGCCCTTCTTGTTCACTTGACGATTGCAAACTTCGCATTTCGTAATTTCGTATCGCAGAGTAAAGTTTACTTACGCGAATTACACGGTTCCAAAAACAGTCTTTAACTTCATTTGTAGTAATATTGTGCTAGTGATTTTTGCAAAGTTTCATCGATAGTGAAACCGATATTTAAGTTTCGCAATGGAAAAGTACGTTAAATACAAAAAAATGTACAATCCAAAGTGGGAGGCATTGCCTGCATTTAAAGGTAAATAATTGTTTTTAAAAAAATTGTTAGGTACTTAGCCATATATTTCAGGATGGCTTACTGTAGATAACTCTAATGAAGATTTTGCTTACTGCAAAGTATGCCGGAAGTCTCTTCGAGCCCATAAAACTGATTTAACTAGACACTCTGAGAGACCTCTACACAAGTCTAACTTAAATAATCAGAACATTACTATACAGCCGAAAATAAGAAATTTGGGTGTATCTATTGTAAATAAGGAATCGAAAACTGTTGATTTAAGACTAGCATTACATATCGCTGTACATAGTAGCATTAGAACTGTTGACCATCTTTCTGAAATATTAGTAGAATTAGGTAAGGGAAATCAACTACAAGATTTAAAGTGCATTAATTTTAACTGGTAATAGAACTTCTTAAGACCAAAAACTTTATCTAATAACTATTTTTAAAAAACGCTTTAGTTTTTGTGTTAAAATTATTTTAAAATCTTACACAATTTTCTTACACGCCACTGGAAGCAACGTTACCTAGTCAACAAGATTACCTTATGAATTAATTGTATTATTATTGTTTTTTGGTGGAGCATTTCATAAGAGGCTCGTCAATTTGTAGGAGGGAAAAATTATTTTAAAAACTGGTACATAGAAAAAAATTTTGTCTTGATGAGTTCTACCACTGGTTAAAATTAATGTACTTATTTCGCTTACACCCTGTATATATCTATAAAAAGTTATTTAGATTTTATAACATGAACATACTTGTCTATGTTACTTGTGTGCTAGTTTTTTTATATCTTTTATTATAGGTAATAAACATTTTAATAGCAATTTTCTCCCTAAAAATTTTTCGCCTGCGGCGGGCTTTTCTCCTTCCCCCTCCCCTTTCTTTCGCCAATTTCAAAAAACGGCGCTTTTGGGCGACTATCCTTGCGCAGACTCGCGACTCACGAAGACTAACTTCTGGCAACGCTGAGCTTGACAGTAGTCCCCAGAGCCGCCTTGATGGTTTAGGTAAACATAATAGAACTATTGTTTAAATTATTTTTAATTAACATAATAATAATACAAATTAACGCACGTTTAGTTACTTATCTCAACTAATTTTTGTGATTTTTTTAGGGTTAACTGACATTATCCAAAAGGGCATCGAGAAAAGCCTTCTTTTGCTAATTACGAAAATCGAAGTTCATTAAAATGAAGGGCAGATTTCCCGCAGAAGGCTCCTAACATCCCTATTAATGCCGTCAGTGGCACGGGCACCCAACGAACACTTGTTGAAGTCATTCTGTAATAATGTGAGGTTACGTTGTGCAATGGGGGTTCTCTGTTTTCGGTGAAATGGTGTCGACAAAGGGTGGCAATGGCCGGTGGTTGAGAAAGTACAAAATGTTCTTCTTAATCGGCCTAATAATCCTATTTTTCCAAGTGTTCCTAGCGGCACGGTTTCTTGAGATTAACAAGACTTCATCCCAAGATGAATGGCATCCTCAAGGCCAGAAGCCAAAATCGGCCGTAATCGAAACCGTTCGCAAAAAACCAACAGTGAACGCTACCATTTTGCGACTGGAAGAGCTAGATTTTAAACCAGATTGCGAAATCGACGGAAAAGAGGCGGTTTCGGCTATACATAGGGCTAGGACGCAGAAATGCAAACAGTTCATTGCCAACGTGACTTGTCTATCTTTGGCCGGAGAGTTGTACCCAAAGCGACTGCCAGGGGGCTGTCTCAATGACGGAAGGGTCGCCGGAAAAGCGCTGGGGTGCTTTAAAGATGAAAACAACTACCGGATCTTAAGTGGCTACTATGGTGTCAATAAGAAAAGCAATTCGCCGGATTATTGCATGCAGTTGTGCTTACAATCGGGATTTCCATTTGCTGGAGTTCAGTATTCGTATGTGTATCAGTCGTGATTTGTCGCAAACTTTTGTGACGTTTTTAATTTTCAGTAACGAGTGTTTTTGCGGCAACGACGAACCGCCTTCAACCGCAAAACTGCCGGATTCGTCATGCAACATGAAGTGTCCTGGCGACAGTCACGCCACCTGCGGGGGTTATTATACAATTAATGTATTTCAAACAGGCATAAGAAGTAAGTGTCTTTATGGTGCTACCCAGTGTAGTGATTGATTGTTAATTTCAGGATTTGTGTCTCAGAGCGCTAATACAGAATCCGCATCCTCAGATGAGGAACCCGTCAAAATAGTGTTTTTATTAACATTGAACGGAAGAGCTCTTCGCCAAGTTAAGCGACTGCTGAAGATTTTGTACCACCAAAATCATTATTACTATATTCACGTGGATGTGGTAGGTTGAAACGCCGTACCCACCCTAAGCCCCATAAAATAAAAAACTCAAAGTTGATGAATAACAAAATTTTAATTGTTTTTCAGAGGGAGGATTACCTATTCCGGGAGCTTCTGGTATTAGAAAGTCGTTTTCCCAACATCCGGTTGACCCGACGGCGCTTCGCTACCATCTGGGGCGGCGCTTCTTTGCTCGAAATGCTCCTAAGTTGCATGAACGAACTCCTCGAAATGCCCTGGCGCTGGGACTTTGTTCTTAATTTAAGCGAATCGGATTATCCAGTGAAACTGATGACGTCACTAGAGCGTTTTTTGTCAGCAAATCGCCGAAGAAATTTCGTCAAATCGCACGGTCGCGACACCCAACGGTTCTTACAGAAACAGGGTCTAGACAAAACTTTCGTTGAGTGCGACATGCGCATGTGGAGGGTGGCCGATAGACCGTTGCCCAAGGGACTGCAGATGGATGGAGGCAGCGACTGGGTGGCGCTGTCACGACCGTTTGTCAGTTACGTGGCTAGCGCGAACCCCGACGAATTAGTAGCGGGACTGAAACAGGTATGAATATGCATGGACATAAACGACATAAAAAGTTCTTCGGAACGACAGTTGATAACTGTCAGTGATGTCCAAGGTGTTTTGTTTACGGTCAAAATCACTGTAATTTACTTAAGATTGATGTATTCTCTTGTGGATCTCGCAGCGAGTAGTTAATATTGAGCGATAGTGACTGAAAGTAGACATAAGTTTCTGAAATTTTGCAGGTCTTCAGACACACGCTGCTGCCGGCCGAGTCTTTTTTCCACACGGCTCTCCGCAATTCGAAGTTTTGCGACTCTTACGTCGACAATAATTTACACGTGACTAATTGGAAGCGTAAACTCGGCTGCAAGTGTCAATATAAGCACGTGGTGGACTGGTGTGGCTGCAGCCCTAACGACTTCCGTCCTGAAGACTGGAGCCGCATTCAAACCACTCTACCGCGGCAGCTCTATTTCGCGCGCAAATTCGAACCGATCATCAACCAAGCTATTTTACTAAAATTAGAACTGTGGCTGTACGGTTTGGAAAAACCTTCCAGAAACATTCCAAATCTCCATTCATACTGGCAAAGCATTTACCACCACCTCGATCTATCGCCGCGCATGGACGATGGAATAATGACCGTAACGAAAGCGGCCACACGAGCTTGGTCTAACAACTTCACCCCTAATTGCACGGTTACAGCAGGAAAAATTTTCCAAGTCACGTCATATCACCACAAAGACTCGTTCAAGTATACTTTAGTACATTTTAAGGCTGAAACGGGTTCTTCTGTTATCGAAACACAGATCGCCTTCAAACCCATTAATAAATTAACAATAAGTCCCTCTTCGTTGACGAAACGTTTGGAAGAATTATCGGTTAGCAGCGATTACGATCAAAAGGAGCAAATTTCGAGAAATTTCGCCAGGATTTTGCAGCCGTACTCGGACCCGGTTGCTATTTATCGTTTCAACACTAACGACGCTTTCAGCGCCAACATGTCGTTGTTGTGGATCGATCCCACGGGTTTGTTGGTGGATGTAACGGAAATTTTAGTAGACGAAAATTCGCCAGTGGGACATTCCAAACCAGTATTGAGACAACCGCATTTACCTGGAGCGTGGCTAGTTAAACTGGTTCATAAACAAACTTTTCTTGCTGAAGTTCAATTTTTGGTTACGCCTCTGGAATTTTTTTCGGCTGCGCCTGTTTCGAAAAAACAAACGAGATTGATTCATTCGGGTTCATCTTATCCCCGAGAATCACTGGAGGAATACCAGAAGTTCGTGACCAACAGTTTTGACGGTGGTATTCTGCAGAAAGTGAGTGTTGTTAATTCGAAACGGGTGGGCAAAGATCTGCGGGATTGGATCGATTCGTTGTTTAACAAGTTTTATGTGGTGGTAAGAGCGTGTGCGGTGGAAAAAGCGTTGGATGTGTGTGGGGTTCCATTGGAAATGTGCTATAAGACCAATTGGAGTTCGTATGCTCCGGATCTAAAGAGTGCCATAGATAGGATTAATCAGACAAGTGGAATGTTTGATATTTGGTGATTCCAATTTAATTCTATGTGATTGAAGTAATTGTGGAAAATGCGCAGCCGAAAACCAGAAGCCGCTCTAATTTAGGTTGATAGTGGCAATTTACTTTAGTTATGATATGTTAACTGTTGTAAATGTTCTCAAGTGTATATATACAAGATGGGCATTAATTATTTTTATATTACAGGGTCACTTAAAAATTCAAATAATTATGTAATATATCAACAGAACTTTTGGAATGTGTATATGAAATCTGTCAGTAAACTATACCGCCAGTGCCTAATCTTCATATGTTATGAATAGATCAGTGTTGCACAACTTTTTGCATTCTGGTTATGCGCGATCCGACATAATAGAAGGAGCATGCGCATAACATCCGAATAAGATTGAGACAACTGGCAGTATATGTTACACTAGGTAGGTATATAAGAAAACTATGTCTGTACATGAACTACGATGGTGAGTACATGTTAAGTTGTTGGTCACCCTCTAAACTAATTGTTAAAATACTAACTGCCATTAGCAACCACGTGAACAGGTTGTCGATAATATGAAATTAAATTAAATTCAAATTAGTGGCAGTAGTTGGTATCAAATTGCCGTTCTTGTAATTTAAAGCAAGAAATTGCTGGTTTTCTTCAAGCGGTTCTCACACTTAAGTCATAAAATTGTGATAATAAAATTCTGTAGTGCAGTCAATTACTGTAGGTTTTGTGACTTTGTTGTTAATGAGGTGCTCCAGGGAAAAAAAATAATGGCAATATTAGATCAATCATGATGAACAAATTTGACACTGGAAAACCTCCTGTTACTGTTACTTTGAAATGTGGCATCTTTGTAGAATACGCAGTCAGTATAAATACGAGATGAGGATACAGGTAGGGGGCGCGCTTGATAAGGTTTTCAAAGTTTGTCACGCTGATCGCACCTCTCATCTCAAACCACTACTATTTATTCTGCAACGATGTCTGAAGTTTGTTGAAGTAAGATGGAAAATGTTACTTCTGAACCAGGGCATTTGGCGTCTTAAAAAACACGGTAGAATCCTACAAATTTCGCTGTTTTTCCAAAAGTAAACAACTGAAAAAAAAAATTACTTAAAAAAGCACCAATTTTTATGCATCCCAAAAGTACCCAGAGGCATATCGTTTTTAATTTCTTAATTTTTTTGTTCGACAATATTTTTTTAATTCAATTTTATTTTTTAATTTTTTCTATTCAAACAACACTGTTGATACATTTTTTTTTACTTTACCAGTTATTATTCTGGCCCCTCAATTAAGTCATTTTGGGGTAAGTATCTAAAAATGAGGAACTTTGCCCTCGTTCTCAATAATTTTAATAACTAATATTAATAATTTAATAACTAATGGGGACTAATTTCAAGGATTTTTATTAAATTTTTCACTGTACTTAAAGTACCGTCGAACGGCTTTCTATTAAGATGCCGTTAATGCGCGCGCAACACGCAAGTCATGTCATCACGGGAAGACGAGAGAATACAAAGATCGAACACTCAACGACTAGCGAGGTCAATAGAGCCGTGGAAAACAGGTGGCGTGCGAATAGACAGGCCTCGGGTTCCAATCCTCTTTCGAACGATACTTTTTTTTGGGGGGGAAAAAGAAGTTCTACGCAAGGTCAGTTCAGGACCCTGTAATTTTTTTTTAAAGCACGATTAAAAATTACTACTTGAAAAGAACTTTTCTAATCTTTTTCTTTCCTCTAACACACTGAAGTGGCGTCATATGGATTAACGGCACTTTAACAGGAAGTCGTTTGACGGCACTTTAAGACCAGCGTAAATTTTTTTATAGTGACCTAACATCCTAACAACAACAAGCGAATTTGCAAGTTTTTTTTGGGTGCTTCTTATGTAATTATGCTTGATTTTGGATGATTTTCAACGGCTTTCGCATGTGCCCAATTTCTGGTGGCCTATAGATTTTTTAGTATTTTTGGGGTGCATACAAATTGATGCTTTTAGGAAAACATCTAAATTTTTAGTATTTTGCCTCGTTTTTTAAGACGCCAAATATCCTTGTGCCATCCCTCCTTGATTTGGTGTTGTTTTTCCTTTTTTTTGCATGCGCCAATGGCTTGGTCCAGAAATAAAAAGCCATTTTGGAGTATTTAAAAACAAGGTATTTTGTAAGTTTTTTCGTTGATTGAGGTTTTTTAGAGTGCTCTAAGCGGTTTTTTCCGGTGCCCAAGTTTTAGTGGTCTACAGCTATTTAGGTACTTTTGGGATGGATAAAGGTTGATGCTTTTTTAAGGATTTTGGGTCTTTTTCGGTTGTTAACTTTTGGGAAAACAGCTAAATTCGTAGGATTTTAGTGGTTTAGTGTTTAAGACGCCAAATGCCCTGGTTCAGAAGTAACATTTTATTTATATTCTACTTTATTAAAAAACAATGTTAAAAGATTCAATCAGAACTGATGATTACATATTTTGTGAGAACAATAAAAAAAACTTAAGAATAAAAATGATTTCAATGTAATTAAGTACAAAAATAAAATGTATTTTATAATAATTATTATATTATTACTTCACTGACAAAGAGAAAAAACGACGGGTTTGTTCTACAACTGAATTTGCGCCGTACTTTGCTTCCCACATACTGGTAAGATTTCCACATTCTGTGGAGTATTGTACTGTATCCATGCTTAGTTTCAATTGACGTTGTTGGCCTTCCAGACGCTGAGAAAAGCCCTCAAAGTACTTGAAGATATTGCTGCATCCACACAAGTTTAGTTCACGTATTGTGGTAGACTGCAACAACTTCTTCAAAGCAATACCGGTCAGTCCGTTGTTGTAAGACAAATCTAAAACCTCCAAATCGTCCATGTATCTGCAAGGGGTCATAATGAGAAAAGATGCTTCAAGGAATTGACACGTTTCCCAGCGAGAGAATCATGAAACGGTTTTAATTTTGAATTAGTTTCACCTTTCCAAAATTAAATTAACAATCACCTTCGATTAATTTTACATTTTACAAATCGTTTCTGTGACTTTCTCAATGGGCCTTGGCTCTATTACGTACCTTAATACGTCTATTAATTCGGAGTCTTCAACTTGGCATCGTGACAGTTTCAGTTCATGTAAAGCTATGCGACCCATTCCAGTTTCCTTCAAAACTACCAGCAAATCCCTGACCAACCCTAAGACAGCGACGTTTCTACTCAAATTGATTTTTTTCACAACACTTGAATTGACCCAAGACATAATTTTAATAATAGCGCTGTTACTTAGTTCGTTATCGCTCACGTCTAAACTTTCAATGTTCTTAAGAGATAAAGTAACGCCAGAATTGTACGAACGGTTGAAAATTTCCTTTGTTAGTTTGTTTAGGGACAAATTTAGCGCGTTTAAGTTGCAATTTTGGCAAATTTTTGCCAAATATTGAAGACTTTCATCGCCCACGTAATTATCGCTGATATCTAGATGCGTCAATTTTTGCGTATCTGTGAAGCCCTCTGATAAAATGTTGAGGTCTTCTGAAGTGAGTCCGGTGCCACTTAAGTTGAGTTTGTTCAGATTTTGGAGCGACGACAAGCTGGTTGACAACAATTTAAGACAATCGGCGGAAATGAAGTTCCCAGACAAGTCTAGTTCTAACAAATGCGTTTGTCTGTTGATAGCTTTACATAACGGCGCCATTGCAGTTCCTCTCAAACCCTTATTGGCCAAATCCAGAGATATGGAGAGTTCTTCGAGGGTTCGGCAAATTGTTGGATCAGGAGCTGAAAACAAGAACGGAGGTCCAAAGAAAGTTTATCAAAAACATTACACACAAGCCGAAAAAATTAATGTGTACTTTTGCTTTAAACTTCTATACGTACTTATGTTCATATCGTGACACGCTTCTTTGAACCTGTCAATCAATGGCGGGATGTTCCATTTGATAATGCGGGCTTCCACTGGTTCGGACTGAGCAGCTCCCATTGGAAACAAAAGACTGATTAAATCGTCATCCGCCAAAACGGCGCCATTGCTGGTTTCCAGCTCCAATGTTGGTTTCGTATATTCTTTCCTAAAACGAACGAGTTTTTCAAATTTCCTACAAATAATTGCAACCGTACCGGGCGTATCTATTGGCGGCTTCTTCGGCCAACCATTTGATGGTATGACTGTTGATTTGCGAGAATAACACGGGGACTCGGTACAATTTTCCGTTGATTCTAACATCAACCGACGCCGTAGGATCAATGACTGCTTGCATATTACTAGATAAAAGACTAGTTTGTTCATGAATGTGGGACGGGGAGGAATCAGCTTCAATAAAAGTTCTTGTGTGACCAAAACTTGTTAATTTCGCCTGTTGCTTCCTCGGTCTGCGCCCATGACTAGAGTAGGTGGATTTTTGGCTCCGAGAGCCACTTTGATAACTGAAACCGGCATCCAAAAGAGACGATTGCGTTGTTCTTCTGGTCAAACTTTCTTCTGAACCGGAAGAATCACGACTGTTCGCATCCTCATCCATTACACAATCTGAACGTGAGGGCTGGGCGAAATCTTCGTCGTCCAAATCCAGCTGGTACGCTCCTGCAGATTGACCCAGTTTCAGTGAATAAAAAAAACCGGTTGCACAAAGATAATGAGCCGTAAATGACTCGTTATTGCTTATAGAAATTTTATAATTAAATAAAACATTTGTTAGTTATTCGTTCGTTTAAATATTGATGATTTCGTTGAAGAATCGCGCACAAGTTACCTGAAAGTGCTGATGTTCTGCCAGCAGCAGTAGTTGGTTCAAATTCCGACGATCTCCTCGGCGTAGTTCTGGAATTTTCGGATATCTCCGACGACCTCCTCGAGGTGACTCTTGGTGATTTCGCTGGCGAATTAGTTTTACGCTTCTTACAAGTTTGGCCGATGTCGTCTTCCAACCAGTCGTCGTCGGACTCCACCGTAATCACACCGGGTCTCTTTACCATACTCACAGGTTTACTCGGCGATTTCTCTTTACGCCTGAAACTGTCCATAACGTTGCGATAGTCTTGAGTGAGACGGCTGGACGTTGACGGATAATCTAAATCGGCACTAGTCGATTTGCTTCGATTTGAAGTCAAATTGGCAACTTGACTAGAAGTTGGCAGCTCATCCAAACCAATGCTGGCGGATCTTCTGAGATTCGAAATTGGAGGTGTTGCGCTTTTGGAAATTTGACTCGAAGACGATGGCTTTTCTAAATCACTATTCGGTGGTACCTTCAAAGCAGCGTTGTAGTCCGAAGATGTTGTTTTGGGTGCTTCACTTAGATCGCTAGTGACTTGACCGGCTTTGTTGAGCGCTAAAGATAACCGGCTGAAGAGAGATTGGTATAACTCTTCTGTTGGTCGATCCAACATGACTGTAGACCGCCATTTTTTCAAATCATCCAGGACTGTGTCTCCTTTATCTGTGCGTGCCACGGCGTTGGCGCCCTTGTCCAGCAACAACCGAACTACTTCTAGATGCCCAGCGAAAGCTGCCTCGTGCATCGGCGTGGTGCCTACAGATCAAGTCAAATAATCACAAATGTTCAAAAACAGTACAACAAAACAGCTCTCTATTCGCAACTGTACCTTAAGTAGGTATTTATTGCGTTTACAAGCACAGCTGAACTACTTATTTACCAGTGCAATGAATGCCTCCTCTATCATTGATTACGGCTCCTTTCTCCAGCAGTAACGAAACAATTTCGATATGGCCGTTATAGCAGGCTTCATGTAAGGGCAGCCACCCGCTATTATCGCGGATGTTGACGGGGTGGCCCTGTTCCAGCAAGTGATGGACTACGTTCATTTGTCCTTTGATGCAGGCCGTGTGCAGTGGAGTTTCGCCTTTCAAGTTGCGTTTTATTTTGAAGTTCTTAGTCCTACGCCTCAATCTTGCAGACGTGGCCTGCTCAGTATCGCTCTCAGACGCATCTAAAATGTATTCTTGATTTCCTTTCAATTCAACTAAAGAACTTATCTACCCACAGTGGGAAAAGTTACAACTGTAATTGTCTGTCCTCATAATTTTTAATGCATGCATGTTAAAAGTACACAAAATTTTAATGTTGGTACAACCGGGGGACTCGATTATAGATTTAGAACAGCGCCACCAGCTACTAACTAAAATTAAATTTCGAAAAGAGGGGGCGCCCCACTTGGAGACAACGCCATCAAGCGGAAAAACTAAGCAACTTGTTAGAAAAAAATGCTTATGTCTGGAAGGTGGTTCATTGAATTACCGTCTTAATTGGTCGAAGATACAAACCTGTAATATTGTTAATATCGATGTCATCCCAAATCTTGGTGCCTGGTTGAGCTTCTGAGGTCTCGCTTTCGTCATCAGAACTGTGGTAGTCCAACTCATTCAGGCGTTTTTCCAAAAGAAGAGCTTCCGAATTTTTGTCCTGCTGCCGCAAATAATTAATGCAACGCTTCAGCATCCGCCCCTCTTCGTGAGTGTTGTTGTCGTCTTGGCAAAGTTGAAAAGCTCGTTCGTACACGGCTTTAACATCAGCAACCGGCTTATTTGCCATGGCTTTCGCATCAACGATCTTACAAAGGGTGGTGAGGGAACCCTTGAATGAACCTCTACAAGTTTCCAATTCTAATTCGTAATACTGAAGAGATTCCTCAAATTGTCCGTTATCCTTGTAAGTTTCCGCTATACAAAAATAACAAGTGCCCAATTCCGAAGTCGAAAGTTTGGCTTTTTTGGCAACTTCCAGCATAATCTTGTAATAATCAATAGCTTTTTTGTAACATTTAATTTCGCAAGCTCCGTCCCCCATTTGCTCGTACAGCGACTTGAGCTCTTTATAATTAGTGGCGTTCGTCGAAACGAGTTTATCTTCAGTATAACTCATTGAGGTCACTAAAAAAACCGTGATGCAAACTTGAAAGAATCGCAAACAATAACCTTACCGACTCTCAAGTGGTGTTCGATTGTTTTTTGCTCTTTAACATTCGGCACCTTTAATTTGTGCGCTTTCAACAGAGCGCCCTTGGCCCCGTGGAAATCGCCCAATTTCACGAGACCTTCGGCTTTGGCATAAAGAGCCCCCGATAATAGCGCAGGCTTATCCCGCATTTTAGCTACAATTAAAAAAACGACACTTAAAGAAGTAAATAGTTTTCAAACGAAAACTTACTTGCGGTCTCAACGGCTAAGTTGTATTGTTGTAACGCAGCTTGGTGATCACCTTGTCTTTCCAGTATAGAAGCCAAAGACGTGTAGCCCCTCAATAACTGTTCGTAAATATCGTGAAGTTTGCACAAATTGATGGATTTGTTAATCAATTCTAGAGCCCTGTCAGTGTTGCCTAAGCAATCCTGCACTAAGCCCAAGTTGGAGAAAAGTCGAGCCAACATGTCCGCGCTATCCAACTTGCTTAGTTCACCAGTTAAACTACAATTTTACAATTAACAAATGTAGAAAAAAAATAGTTTTTCATGTATAGATAGGCAAACGTAAAGTTTACGGCTGCAATTTGCTTTTGGCCTGAAGTACGCATAATATTTTACTCACAACTGGAACAAAACGCGCTGTTTGTTCCAAATAAATTTATTTTTTAACAACGCACTAAAATTAAATGTTGTGCCAGGAGCAAACGGACTTTACGGCCTGCCGGGCTTTTAGCATAATTTACAGCCTGCTAGACTTTTAGGCCGTTGTACAATCACGAGTTAACCTAAAGTCAGCTAACTCTGGGTCAGTTGCTAAGGTATAAGCGATTTGATTGGCTGTACCTTAGCAACTGACTCAGTGTTAACTCGTGATTGTACAACCTGGCTATTAGTTTACTTTACAGCCCGTTGGCCGTTTTGTTTGTTTTACGGCCCACTGGTTGTTATATTCCTACTGGTAATGAAGGTAAAGTTTTCACCTAATTGCATGTAAATTAATATTTACTATTATTTACCTCTGATAAAGCGTGAAACCTTTGTTGAAGCATTTATCGGCCCAACTGAGATTCTTTTCTTTGTTTTCGGAACTTTGTAAGTACCACGTTAAGTAAACATGGCCAATTGTGGCTAGAGCTCGCTGTTCTTCCAGTTTATTCTTCAAGTCTTTGGCTATATCTAAAAAACCAGCTATCAACAAAATATATATAAATTTCGTTATCACGTACTATAATAGATTGTTTGATGTTGAATGGCTTTGGTGTATTCGCGCTGTTCCAAGTATACTTCTCCAATTGCTCTATTTGCAATGGCATATTGAAGTAGGTTATTCTGTTCTTTGTAAATTTGCGCAACAAGTGTGTACTCTGTTATCGCAGCTTCATACTTTGCCTCCTCCTCGTAGGTTTTAGCCAAATCTGTGCAAATGGCAGTTAGAAGAGTTTTGTTGTTCTCCTTCAGCGCTTTGCTTTTACGCCGTAACAGCTCTAAAAAGCCAATATAAGTTAAACGAAACGCAGGCTAGCATTGTCTGTACTTACTTTGTTCATCCATTGTTACCCAGGGTTGAACAACGACATTGAATTAGAATTTAAAAAAATCTAATTCCAAGAAGTTAATTTTCGTTCCACATCCTGACAACCTAACCTCACAATCACATATTGGGTCATAATACATACCAACCATTTAACATAATGTCATATTTTAAGAATTGATTTTAATGTTTATCTCGTCTAGAAACTTTTTATGTTAATTCTATTTTTAATTTGTTAAAGTATTTTTATGCGTTAAAATAATCTATAACAGCAACAAATAGGAAGAGTTTATCTATGAATAGGGATTTAACAGCAGGGGAAATTGTTCCCGCCATTTTTTGATTCTACGCACATGCGCAGAGCCAAAAAGTTGAATGTTGGGGAAACTCCGCCCTAATGTGGGATGTGTCGCCTTGTGTCAAAATGTCAAAACAACAGTAAAAATGGACGATTCCAGTTAACTGTTTTGGTTTTGTAGATTCTAGTTCGTGGCTATTTTATTTACAACATTAAACTATGGTTGACAGAAATGAGAAAGTGTTGTTGGAGTTGCTGAAGGTTCCAGGGAACAATTCTTGTGCCGATTGCGGCAGCAAAAGTACGTAAACTCGTCGAAACTGTGCCATGTTTGGCCATTACAGAAACTTGTAAACAAACCCATTAAGAGTTACAAAAATGTTTCAAAACATTACCCAACATGCCGCCCACCGCAGTTGTCATTACCGGCAACTAGATCGGTTTCAGCCGAAAAATGCGGCGGCCAAAATTTAGATTTTCCGCCAAAACCGACCACATTGCTACTAACTAGAATTTGAGAACGATTTGGTGTTTCCAGATCCGGAATGGGCCTCCTACAACATCGGTATATTTATCTGCACGAGGTGTTCCGGCGTCCACAGGAACATGGGCGTCCATATAAGCAAAGTAAAACATTTGAAATTGGATAGATGGGAAGATTCGCAAGTTGAACGCATGAAGGAAGTGGGAAATGTTAAAGCCAAACTTAAGTATGAGGAGCGCGTGCCTCCCTGCTACAGACGACCAAAAGGCAATGATCCACAGTAAGTTTAAGTTTCCATTTAAGACAACAGCAAATTTTTGACACAACAAACATCAAATTCCAACAATCAACAATCAAGTGGCTGATTGCAATGTAGCCAATCTTATAAAAGTGTAACTACAACAAGCACCGCCGCCCTATGCTGCCACCTATACAGTAATAAATTGTTAACTGGAACAATAAAAGTTTCCTGGCGGGTAACAGGAGCCAGGCGTTGATTATCATGTAATTATCTGTCTCCAAGATATTATCTACTTTACAGCCCGACCCGCTTTTTGTCCATTTTACAGCCCGACCGGCTTTGTCCACTTTACAGCCCGCCAGGCTTTGTTTACTTTACAGCTCTCTCGGCTTTGTCCACTTTACTGCTCGGTGGACTTTGTCCATTTTACTGCCCGGTGGACTTTGTCCACTTTACAGCCCGCCCGGCTTTTTGTTCATTTTACAGCCCGCCGGGTTTTTTGTACATTTTATAGCCCGCGCGTTTTGGGTCCATTTTGCAAGCCGCCGGACTTTTTGTCGGTTTTGCGGCCTGCTAGTTGTACCTAAAGTTACAACTACCGCATATTCGAAACTTGGATGCAACCAACACTTTATAACTAGTTATGCGTAAAATCTGTTTGGCGACATCGGTAACTAAGATGTGGACGAGCAGTTTTACATAGTTGTTCGTAAATGAATTTGGCCCTCTTCTCCAGGGTTCTGGTGGAGCAGTGGATCCGGGCCAAATACCAAAGAGAAGAGTTCTGCCATCCCGAGCGTCAGACCTACGTCAGCGGCTACATGCAGGGTTTCCTGATGAAGCGGGGCAAAGAAGACAGCAAATACCATTCCCGAAAGTTCGTCCTGTCCGAGGCCGAAAACACCCTCAAATATTTTGTGCGCGAAAACAAACAACCCAAAGCCGTCTTAGAAGTGTCCGAATTGAACGTAGTTTTCGCCCCCGAAAAAATGGAATACCCCACCTCTCTTCAGTTAACGTTCCTGCGATACGGAACCACCCGGCACATTTACGTGTATCACGAAGAGGGCGAGGTGATAACCAACTGGTATATGGCGATAAGGTGTGCCAAATTGCACAGATTGCAAGTCGCTTATCCCTCGGCCAACGAGGCCGACTTGCTCGGCTTTCTCACCGAAGATTTCGCTAAAGAAGGGTGGCTGTGGAAAACGGGACCTAGGACCAGTGACGGGTTCAAGAAACGCTGGTTCACGTTAGATAATAGAAAGTTGATGTATCACGATGAGCCTCTAGACGCGCATCCGAAAGGCGAAGTTTTCGTAGGTAAGCGGAATTTTAATTTGCCAATTGCCCACGAGAGGCGCCACAACTCTTGTTAATATCAATATCATTCAGGGGCCGTTTTTCATTTTGGATGTTTTTTTTTTTTGCAGGTCACGCTTTAGATGGTTACAGCGTTCGAATAGGAGTTTCAGCCGGCGTCAAGGATCAAGGCTTCTCGTTCGCTTTAACGACCCCGGAACGGGTTTATAACTTGTCAGCGCAAACTGAAGCAGAAAGAGACGAGTGGATCGAAGTTATTGAGAGGGTTTTGGAAAGACCACTGACTCATCAAGACACTACAAGTAGGTTGACCATTGCTTTAAGATACATATTTTGTTCCTTATAAATTTTACAAAAAATGATTCAGGGTGTTACAAAGAAAACCGTCGACACCCAAAATCGTTTAATAAGGTTACAAATTTGAAATTGCCATCTTGCAGTGCATTAATAATAGTTTATTTCTGCTCATCAATTTTTTAACTCCATTAGAAATCTCGGTAACACCCTGTATACGTTGAATGATTTAGGGCATGTGTGGAGCTTTTTGTATATTTATTTTTCTTTTGATTTCAGCAAGTGCGCGATTAATTCGCAAGAGAACCAACACGAACTCAATGAGTATCTTCTCTCCGAGGTAGTCGCTAATTTTTCCTGGGAAAGTGAGTCACTCCAGATCATGGTAGCAATACATATTAATAGTAACGGCAATGCGGAGTGTTTTAGTTGTATCACATACATTTCTAGGTTGAAGGTCATTGTAATTTTGTTTTTCTGCTTTTTTTGTCCGAAAAAGAACGAGAAAAAATGAATAGTCAAGAGTGACGCTTGTATAATGTCACTTGTTTTTATTCTTTTGCACTTTTTACAGAGAACGTTGTTTCTTTTATGTGTAACGCCTCGTATCTTTTACTAGGGACAACAATTATAGTATTATTTAATTTGTGTTCAACAGTTTTTCTGTATTTTTATATAAGCCAAATGTAGGTACCTATTGTCTCGTATTATTAGTAAATTCGTCTTGCGGTCAAAGTGCTCTAAGAAGCCCGTTGAGGGTGTTTTGACTCTACCTGAATTCTTGCCTGAGGCAAGGGAAAAGTGCAAAATCAAAAAACAGCAATAGAGTGGTATTTGAACGAATGTCATGTGATCAGCTAACGACACTCACATTGTTAAGGTACTGATTTTTGGAACTGTGACTCGCTCTACGTACAATTACGTACACCGTACGTGACCAGTGGCCACAGCGACATTGGATGCGGTGTAACTTACAATGAACGATCATTATAGTTTAGTTGGCACCATCGGAATGCCCCTCTTGTCCTAATTTGATGAACTTGAACAACCAAACTCTAACGCGAAGTGGTTGAACCAACTCGTTTACAGGCAATATCAAAGCGTTCTCACTCGATTTTTTCAGAAAATGCCTCGGTTACTCTTTATTATTCCGATTTACTCGCAAAATTTCCCGGCAATGTCCCCAGAACATATCTGAAGGTTTCAACAACTCAATGTGCCTTAAGGTGACGATTTCAATCAATGCGCTTTTTAAGGAATCACGAAAAAACGAAGTGAGACCGTTATGATCCAGTGCCCACTGTATATAACTTTCATTGTTCATCACCATGCCTAGTCCTGTATTTATTATACACTTACATGCGAATCCATTCATTTTTCATCACTAATACTCGAACATCGGTTCATTTTTAATATTTGCGAGCAGGGAATAATTTTAAAACGTACAAAGTTGCGCTGCGTTGATGTTTAAAGCTCTCTTGATGTAAATAATGTGATCGATCTCAACTTGAATTTTCAACATTTGATTTGTAAAATTAAGCAAGCAATAATCTAACTAAATGTAATTTAAGTAGTCAAGTCGCATCGAAGCGTTCAAGTAAAAAGTATTGGTACATTGTAAATAATTAAATCGAATCCAGCAATGTTATCACTTGGACGCTTTAGGCATTTGACGCGGTATTTAGCGATTGTACAATATATTACTTGCAGGATGTACATTATATCAACTATATCAATATTCATTTTATAAAACATAATTATAAGCAAATATAAATCAACGGAAAATCATTTGGTTTTTACTCATTCTTTCTAAAACTTTATGCAAAGGTATTTTTTTAATGGTTTGTATATTTTATGGATTTATAGTAATACCTAGCTTAATGCTACAATTATATCACAAATTACGATTTTTGCGAAAGTAATAAATCTGCCAACTGATACTCAAAATGCAAGAGTCAAGTATTTAAAAAAAACTAAACTACGATTTTTTTTTTATTTTCAAACTTGTAGCTTTTGAATTTGAAATATTCAAATAGTCATATCTCAAAAAGTACGACTTGTACAAAGAAACTACTGCCAGATTCGTCCAAAATCTACAAGAATAAGTCATAAAATCGATGTAAAAAATTTCTATATTTTCGACTTTTTTTTTCTACCCCAATCGATAGAAATTCGAAAAGTTCCTAAAATCGGCATCGTTACACCTAAAGGCTGAAAATAAGCGTTTTCTTATGTAATCGACCTTCCTGAACGCAAATCCGTAATCAATTCGACTCTAGAATAAATGGATTTCTTATAAAATGAGAAAAACCACCAACTTTCGATTTCTTTTAATATTCAAACTCTTGTAACTTTTGAACGGAGACACTTATATCAAATCCAGATACATCAAATTTTTATATCAAATCCAGATACATCAAATTTCTCCATTTCACAGAGGCTATCGATTGCTGTATGAACTAAAATTATAAGTCTAATAATAAAGAAGTTGAAATTTTCGATTTTGGTCGATTTTGACAAAAATTTTTAATGAAAACATTCAAATGGTCAAATCTTAAAAAGTACGACTTGCACATGGAAACTACGGCCAGATTTGTGTTAAGCGGTTCGAAATCTACCAGATTCAGTCATAAAATTGATGTCAAAACTTTACATATTTTCGACTTTTTTTTCTACCCCAATCGATAGAAATTCGAAAAATTTTTAAAATCGACATCGTTGCACCTAAAGGCTGGAAATGGGCGTTTTCATATGTAATCAACCTTCCTGAATTCAAAGTGATAATCAGTTTAATCTTAGAATAAATAGATTTTGTGCAAATTTAATTTTAAATACCCGTTTTTGGATCATTTCCCGCAGATTGGCAACCTTGCCAAAAGAAGATTTTTACTTTCATTGCATTGGCAGCGTTGGTTTATTGCGCATGCGCAAATTGCAGTTTGCAGTCAGTCTACGTCACAGAGCAGGTCAGTACTGAGGACTGAGGGTACTGAGTACTGAGGAGCATTCGCCCGCTCTAGGTATTGTTTGTAAAAAAAAAAGTTGTGTATATCGTTCTAAACGCTTCCAACCCCATAAAAGATTTTCAAGATGGGCAGGCGGTCAATTAATACCACGAAGAGTGGGAAATACATGAATCCTACTGACCAAGCCAGTAAGTTAAAATTGTAATGTTTATAGGTTAAGTTTAGTTTATGGCGATTATTTTCTTAATTAGGGAAGGAGGCGCGCAAACAAGAATTGAAGAAGAACAAAAAGCAGCGGCAAATGGTCCGGGCTGCTGTCTTAAAAGGAAAGGATCCTCAACAAATTCTGGAGGAGATGGAGAAAATTGACCAAATGGGTAAGTAAAGGTGTTGCAAACGCTGTACAGTTTGTAAGTTGCAAATTACAGAATACAACGTACATCAACCCTCTCCTTTGAATGAAAAAGTTTTGAAGGAAAAGCGGAAAAAACTGCGAGACACCCTCGATCGGGTTCTCAGCATGTATGTAAGTAACATAACGTAAGTACTGATGATAAACAGGGGAGTTATACAATTTTTTTTTGCAGTATAAAGACGATCCTGATAAATGGGCGGATTTAAAGAGGAGACAAACCGACTACGAGCACAAGAGGAACCAAATGATCGCTTTTTTTGAGTCAGTTAGAAGCGCCCAACAGGTGCAAGTTGACGAGATTCCCCTTCCTCAATTGCCGCAACAACCCTCTTTGAACGCTCCTGCCCAAATTCCCCTACCCACCGAACGAAAGCAAGAACACACAATTTACTCAATTGCAACAGCGTTAAAACTTCAAGCTTTGGTAAGTTTTGCTAAAGAAAATAGTCATAACAATTATTTAACGCTTAATTATAGGGTCAACCTGTCCGGGAACCGCCCGGTTGTCCGCCAGGCCCCCCTCCAGACATCAACGACGATGGCGAACTTGAAGATTTCATTCAAAAATCTACCGAAGAGGAAAAAGAAGAAACAGAACAAACTCGAATCGTCACCAACACCGAATTAGAAGACTCCCAATCAGTCAAGCCGACCTCTTTGCAACAAAAAATGGTGGCATTGTCCGGCCAAAACGTCGACGATTTCATGAAAGAAATGGAAGTGGTCCAGAAGAAACTCGAAACAAAAGAAGAGGAGCCCCGCTCGAAGTTCCAGGAGCCTCTGGTACCCCCGGGCACCGATTTAATACCTCAACCGGCCGCGGTTAACGCCCCAACACCGTTACTTTATCCCAATCCGGGTTTGAGGCTACCTCCTGGCCCTCCGCCAGGACGTCCGATGATGCCGCCAGGACCGCCGCCCGGTTTACCACCCCCAAGAATGCCGCTTCGGATGCCGTCAGCGCCTCCAAGGATGATCCGGTTGCCGCCTCCCTCTCTGCCAGGGCCCCCCAACTTGCCCTTAGGCACTCCCAACGTTTTGTCGGCGGCACCACAACTCATTAATAGATTGGAGTCCAGCAAGCAAGGAGCCACAATTACGGCTAAACCGCAAATTAGAAATTTAAGTGCCGACGTTACTAGGTTTGTACCGTCAGCATTGAGAGTTAAACGCGAAGATAAGAAACCGAAAGTTAATACGAGGGCGCTGGTGCATGAACTTAAACAGAAAGAGTACCATTTGCATCAAAGCACGCACCCAGAACAGCACACCAAAGATGATGCTTATAAACAATTCATGGCAGAAATGCAAACATTGTTGTAATATATTATTGTAATTATTAATAGTTTTATAAGTTTTTAGAGTAGTGTACAAAAAAGAATCAAATTCTCATTTCTTCTTTTTGTGGATTTTCTTTGCCTTCCTCCACTCGTTGTAGTCGGTTTTCTGCTTCTCCTCAATAATTTCCTTGAATTTTCTCTTGTTGTATTTGTTGAAGGCTGCGTCGGCCAGAAGTTCGTCCACAAGTGTCTTTTTGCGTTCTTTTTTCGTCAGGCGGTTGTTGTAATAATCTAGGGGAGAATCCAGAACCTTACCAACCTAGAAAACACAAAATTATTATTTTCATTTGAATACACAGTAGTCGGTATTACAGGTAACTGTAAAATTTTGGCCTGGAAAAAAGATTTACTAAATTGAAGCGTAAGTATATATTTAAAAAAATTTGACTTTGTGCAATTAATGTAAACTAAAAAGGAAGAAAAAATCAAGTGCCTCAAAAACGTACATTGTGTTTTAAGCCAAAAAATAAATAATAAAAGTAAGAATAAAATAATAATTGCTAATTTTTTCAAACTATAAAAGTTGTAACTTTACCTGGAAATATTTTGGTAGAGTTTTAAGGTCATTTTTCTTGTAGAAACGCTTAGGATCCAGCACTGAGCGCATCTGTAGAATTTCCAGGTCATGTTTGACCTCCTCAGTAATTTCTGTAGCTGGTAACCCGTACCAATTCTTCCCTTTCGTTAACTCTCGCTCTTTCTAAAATTTCAGATCTATATTTTTTGAATCCCAAACAACTAAACAAACCCTTCTTTGCTCCCTCAACTTCTTCTCACTTATTTGAAACGGGGGAACTGCATGACTTTTCTCGAACTCGGGCGTAATAACTGACTTCTTCATCACTTCTTGCACGTCAACTTTACCCCTTAGAAGATTGTCCCTTCCAATAGTTTTGGCACGTTTCCCTTTGGTCCAACCCATTTTTTTGTAAAACGCTTTCAAAGGGTCATTAGTAACGGGCGGCTTCGTCTGGGGCAACTTCTGCGTCAGCGACTCGTTGTAGTCTTTTAAGAGTTTTCTGATTAAACTGTCTGGAATCAATAAACACATGCTGGACATAACCTCAAATTTGATCATTTGCCTACCGTCATTAGCCTCGACCGGAACGTCTGTAGAGCCTTTGGTATCTAATACAAATGCCATTTTTGCACAATTTTAAAAACGCATCCAGTCAAAATTGATTTGTTAGAAAAGCAGATAATTAATAATAAACAATGATAATACTGAAGCGAAGATGCTACCAAAGATAAAATCTGACAGTTGACAGTTCCGCAACTATCGTGCAATACGCCAACATAATTTTTAGTGTCTCTTCGGAATCATGAACCGGTTTTTAATGAGTTTCTTCATTTTGGGTTGGCACTCCTTTTACTCTTCTATAAACAAACGCAAGCGCCAAGCGGAGCGGCGACTTGACGTTCCTTCGTCAATAACGAAGTTCATGGCTTGGGGCTAAATGTTTGTATCTTGTAGGAGGTTATTAAAAATTCAATAATTCTCTCAATTACCTCTTGCAACTGGCACGGCACGTAAGTCGATATCTTTCAAACGCCGCTCCACCCACTGCCATTGTTTGTTTCACAGAAAGAACATGCGATGATTGTTGACAAGCCATAAAGAATTATTTTTGTAGTAATTTCCCACTGGTGTTTCGGTAAAGTTTCCAGCCACATTGTCCCGTCGATAACTGGTTGTTTGCAGAATTGAAGCTTTACGCACAACTCCATTGTGATAACTAGAAAATTGGTTGTATAATGAGTGATTTTAAACCGAGATTCCTGAAGCCGTCAGCAACGTCAAGCTTCCTGGACAGAAACGACTCGACGTTAGTTGAAACCACGGATTTCGTATTCAACAGATTCCTGTCTCAGTCAATTCAAACGCAGCGACAACGATTACCCATTTTCAACAACAGGAACCACATACTCTACTTGCTGGAGAAGTACCAAACTTTGGTGCTGGTCGGCGAGACCGGCTGCG
The DNA here is from genome assembly GCA_951805265.1 of Schizotus pectinicornis. Classification (NCBI taxonomy): domain Eukaryota; kingdom Metazoa; phylum Arthropoda; class Insecta; order Coleoptera; family Pyrochroidae; genus Schizotus; species Schizotus pectinicornis. The sequence goes on from OX638203.1 coordinate 21,411,459, forward strand.
GAAAAAGCACGCAAATACCGCAGGTAATCCCCCCACCCACTCCACTAACTGCCCTAATGCCGAATTTTAACCAATTAATCACCTAATTATGTTGAGAAATTGAGAATTTGGTCTTGTAGTATTAAATGGGGGCGGTAGTGTATTAATACTCGCCCTATTTTTGAACACTATCATTTGTAGATAAGAATGCAGTTGTTGGCCTTTATCAAATTGTGCCTTGTTTAAGTGAGCTGTCGTTGATAATGGGTTTTAGTAGCAATTGCTCTGAATACAAATGAGCACACTTTTACGGAATTAGCGCGACACTTAATTGCTCACTCATTGCTTTAATAAGCGAATTAAAATCGATAATTGCGTTTACACTATTTGGCTGAGCTATCTCCATATTATTCCATGTGGTGGTCAAATGTTGGAAATTCTGTCCTGTTCATCTACCATCGGTTTATGGCTTTAATGGTTTAATTAATGACTTGCTCAAATAGATTTTATTCAAATTGTGAAACGTGAGTGAAAACTTGGTGGCGTTTCCGGTGAAAATCATAAGTTGGTCGTCGAATAGTTTTTATTAGTGTTCTGGATCATAAGTGCTGAATTTTTGAGATCTTTGGGTTGGGCTCCCTTCTGACGTACCATCCGTTAACTTGGCAATAGGTTTGCAGTTCTGTATGTTTGTATTGATGAGCATGATTTTTATGTGGCTTTATTGGTTTTAGGTGTACAAAGACACACCTCTGACCCTGGCTGCCTTTTAACAGGAACGTCTAGCGCCTGCAACATCATGATCAGTCCATATCCGCCTAGAATCGAATAACGACTCGAATCATAGCCATAGATATTATTTTTGAGATTTTCAAAAAGACTGAGTACCGGCCGTAACCGTGGCCTAACCGCAACGGCCCAAAAATGCCATGCCCTTCATCTCAAGTCAGCAAAATATTGTTAATCCTGCTGATATTAGTGTTGCTATTTTACTTATACATGGATCTTAACTTGTACTTAAGAATACAAAACTACCCGATAGAAAGGGGCACCGCCGCCGACAATACAACTCTCAACTACAAAGATATTAGCTGGTTAGGCTGCAACATTTCTCCACTTTGCGACGTCACAGTTAAAGCCGTGCTGCTGGACCACACCAACTATTACTTGTTCGCCCCTCTTGTAACCGCAGTCGACAGCATCTTCAAAATATCGCAAATTGACTACATCACACCGAACTCCATAAGCATGTTCCACGTTTTCGTCGCTTTAATTGCGGCTAAATCAATCTCCAGCGATAGTCTCTCCTACCGCCGTTTGGGGGTGTTGTTGTTTGAAGTCCGCACGTTTTTGGACGATCTCGACGGTCACGTGGCGCGCGTCCGCAAACACGTGAAAGGCGAACGTTCCGAGATCGGTACAACAGGTTACTACGTTGACGGCATTTGCGACGCTTTAGGCTGCACCGCTTTGATGATCGGCACTTTCGTTTTTTTGAAAAATAATCCTCCAAGACGCGGTTACATGCAACTACCGACTACGAACGAAAACAACAAGGAGACGATCGTTTACAAAAATAAAATTTCTTCGAATAAAGTTTGGAAGAAAATGTTGTGCTTCTCCGCCCAATTGTTGCTCAGCTCGATGGCCTGGAATCGATATATCGCGCTGTACCAGGATATGTTGGAGAGTAATGACGTGCCTGCTGATGAGTTCGGGAGACAAAACGTCGTTTTTAGGAGCTCTTTCTTCTTCGGGGTCGCTTGGCTGTGGAGGGTGGTTAACGTGCATAACATGTTGCACTGTTTTTTGTTGGCGATTTTCTGCGATAAGGTGTGGGAGTTTTTGAGACACGTTCAGTATGTGGGGTTCGGTGTGTTGTTATTCGTTATTTGTGTTACCGAAGTCCACGTTACTGAAGTCAAGAACTTCATATTTCACAAGTCCAACAGCACCGGCTTCTAATTCATTTGTTACAGTATTATTATCATTCTACATTCCACTCAAAAGATCTCGGCAATACTTTTGATTTTTTCGTTAGGATAATTAATAATTATCTAGTCTTTCTTAAAATGTTAATTTAAAATGTTTACATGTACTACATTTTTGACAATAAAATTTAAGTACCGCAGCTACGATTAATGGGGTGGAGGAATGGGGTAGATAAAGCTGATAAAGCGAGCGAAGTTATCGCTTTTCGAACTAATACTCAATACCTACACGCTTAACTTAGTTGTGAATTGTAGTACAGCAAAGTTCTGTTTTAGTACATGATCGAGGCGGAATGGCCTGGCCAGATTGGAATATGCGAGCCGAGGAGGGTGGCGGCCGTTTCGCTCGCCAACCGGGTGTCCGACGAGACAGGGTCTTTGGTGCAAAGTGACACGGTGGGGTACGCGGTCAGGTTCGACGCTTGCACTAACAAACCCAAAATTAAGGTAAGTGTCGTTGTTAAGTGTCGATTTTGTAATACGATTTTTTAACAGTACATGACGGAAGGGATCCTGCTGAGAGAGATCATGGGGGATCCGTTGCTCAAGAGTTACACCTGCATAATGCTGGATGAAGTGCACGAGCGAACGTTGTACACCGACATCTTGATGGGGCTCATGAAAAAGATTCTGAGGGTAAAACTAAACGATTTGTAGAACGGTTAATCAATAATTTTTTTAAAGAAGCGAAAAGAGTTTCGATTGGTGGTGGCGTCGGCCACGATGGACGCCAAAGAGCTGTTCCAATTCTTCAACAGCAACAGCTCTGCGGACAAAAAGGGCGACACAGCGGTCATATTATCAGTGAAAGGGCGCCAATTTCCAGTCAATATTTTCTATACTATAGGTGGGTACTTTGGATGGAACCTTCTCGATTTTTATAAAGATATAGATTTGGTCCGTATTTTCTCAAAACTCGACGGATGTTAAGTTTAGTACTTACACCGGCGGGCTCTTCAGTGTCCTTTCTTCTTTGCGGCGTTTGAACGATTTTTATTGAGCAGAGCCGGTGCCGTGCTACGTTCAAAAGTCCGTCGACACCGCCTTGAAGATCAACGCCTCCAAGGAGGGCGGCGACATTTTGATATTTTTGACCGGCCAAGAGGAGGTGGACAGGGCAGTTAGGCGACTTCGAGAGCACGCGGACGCGATCGAGGAAGAAAAGAAGAAAAATAAAATGCTGGTGTTGCCGATGTACGGTTCGCTTTCTTACCACGATCAGTTGAAGGTGTTCAAGTCGACCCCGGAGGGTTACAGAAAAGTCGTGGTCGCAACTAACGTTGCAGAAACGTCAGTCACCATACCCGGAATGGTCCACGGTAACTATCGCCGGAAACTTGCCGGAGTTAACAGTAAAATAACTTGTTGCAGTAATTGATTGCGGTTTCGTGAAATTGAAATGGTTCGACAGCGAAACTCATATAGACAGTTTAGTTACGTTACCGATAAGTAAAGCGTCCGCCGATCAAAGGGCCGGAAGAGCGGGTAGGATGAAGCCCGGAAAAGTTTATCGGTAATAAAGATTTTTTTTTTTTTGGTTCTCCCGTAACTTTGAAATTACGTTAGGTTATATACCGAAGAAGATGCGGCCAAATTGGCCGATACTACTCCTCCTGAAATAGTGCGGACGAAACTCACCTACGCTGTTCTTCAGTTGAAAGCTTTAGGGATCGACAGTATATTAAAATTTAAATTCCCGAACCCTCCCCCCGTGGAGAACCTGAGAAGCGCTTTGGAAATTCTCTACGCGTTAGGAGCCATCGATATTAACGGAGAATTAACGAAACCTTTGGGATATCACATGGCCGAATTTGCTCTAGATCCCCTGTACTCAAAAGTTCTTCTGGGTTCAGGTTAGCTGTTTTGTCTTGTAAACTGTTGTTGATTGTTGTTAAAATTTTAGCCGATTTCGGGTGTTCCGAGGAAATTTTGACAATAATTTCCATGTTGCAAGTGGAGACAGTTTTCACGAAACCCGTTTCCGGACAATCCTCGATTAAAGCCCGCATCCAAAAGAGGTTGTTCGAAGTCGAAGAAGGCGATCTCGTTACTTATTTAAACGTTTTTAACGCTTTTGCTAGCAGCGAATTTTCTAGGGAGTTTTGCCATAAAAATTTCATTAATTACAAAAGTATGAAGAGGGTTGTTGAAGTGAGAAATGGTTTAACGAAAATGTTACACAACTATAACGTGGATATTGTTTCATGTCAAGGTTGTTGTTTTCAATTTTAAAGGCGTAGATTTAAAATTTTTGTTTTAGGTTCAACTGAAGCAATTCGCAAATGTTTAGTGTCTGGATTATTCCCGAACACTGCATATTTGCACTATAGTGGAGTGTATAAAACTGTACGAGGTGATATAGAACTGTACGTGCATCCAGATAGTGTTTTATATACAATTCCCCAGCCTCAATGGTAAGCAATTGATTAGTCACTTCTTTGTCTTACGTAGATGCTTCCAGGGTGTTGTTCTGCGAAGTTGTACACGCAACCAAATTGTACATGAGGGACTTGACAGTGATAAATAGCGACTGGCTATTGGAGTTAGCCCCTCATTTTTACCATAAAACCACTTCTATAGAATATTAAGACCCCTGTAGATACAAGAGAAAAAACGAAACCGGATTTGTGCCAGGACTGCATAATGTAAAATAAAACGATAAAATTTCTTTAAGCTTTGCTAACGTATCAGTTAATTAACACCCATAGTATTTATTATGCATTAGTCCTATTCTTGACGTAATATTTTTTGAAATTCCCGCACAATAGTAAGCGGTGCTGCCAATATCGTGAATATAATTTTCGAAATCAGTACGTTGATCATAGGGGAATTATTTAATCTAACTAGTGGCAACCTTGATTTTTGATTTTGTTGAGGGGAAAGGGAATACGTGACACTATTGACACTGACAGTTGAGTTGTCAGTTCATTGAATCCAAACTTTAAATAAAGCACTGCAGGTCCTATTTGCGCTAAATATAAAGTTTCCGCACGGCTAAATTGTTGTTTACATTTTTAGATTCGAAAATCTTTATTGGAAATGTCTTTTTCAAGTGCCAATTGCTACCAGTGTACTGAATGTTCCTACAAGTCTCAATGGGAATTCGCCCTTTTCAACCATTTAAAACAACACCATGGAGAAGTTAAGTGGAGTTATTCCGATTGCAGGGTTGACATAGAAATGTATGCGTGCAATATTTGTTTTTACACAACCAGTTTTCAAAGTGACTTGTTCCATCATCAGAAATGGGAGCATCTATCAGAAGTAAAACCAAAAACATTAACGAATTGTGAGGAGCCACAGGAGCCATTGGAAGAGTTTGATAAATCAGAATATCAATGTTTTTACTGTGAACTGCTAACATACTCCAAGATGTACCTCTTTAAACATTATGACAATTGTGAAGCAAAGATTGAAGAAGAACTTGAGTTTGATAAGCAAGAGTTACATGGTCACAAACAGATCAACAAAGAAGCTAGAAATGGAATGAAATGGATTAGATGGATTAAATGTTCAAAATGTGATTATAAAACTATAAGAAAGAACGATTTGAAGACGCACCGAATGTTTAAACACACATCTGTTTCTGAAACCAAATGGTTTAAATGTGTGGATTGCAATTATAAAGCAAAACGGAAGTACGAACTGAAAATGCATCGAATTTCTAGGCACATTCCTGATACTGAAATCAAGTGGTTTGAATGCAAATATTGCAATTATAAAGCTAAACTGCGCATGCTTCTCAAATACCATCAAATGACCCGACATAATGCTGATGGAAATGTGAAGTGGTTCGAATGCCACGATTGTGATTACAAAGCGAAATTTAAGGGCGATTTAAAGAAGCACATATCCAATAAACACACTTCTGAGAGTGAAGTCAAATGGGTTTTCTGCCAAGAATGCCCTTTTAAGTCAAAGCAAAAAGGTTCTCTAAAATATCATATCATCAGCAAACACGCTGCAACTGAAGATATCAAGTGGTTTAAGTGTCAGGAATGCAATTACAAAGCTAAGCTCAAGAGGGATTTGAAAAGACATCAGCTCAATAGACACACTGCAGAGGATAAAATCGAATGGTTTCCTTGCCAAGATTGTAGTTACAAAGCGAAAGGAAAAAAGTCCTTAAAGCAACATCAAATCAGCAAACACTATGCTGCCACTGAAATCAATTGGTTTCAATGTCAGTATTGCAGCTATAGATCCTCACGAAAAATGAACTTAACGTCACATCAAATCACCAGGCACGATATAGGTGGCGAAATTTTGAATTGTCCTGACTGTAACTATACAACAAAACTTAAAGGGGTTTTGAAAAAGCACCAAATTGCTAAACACACACCCGCCGACGAAATTAAATGGTTCGTCTGCGAACATTGTTGCTACAGGACCAAACGAAAATGTCATTTAAATCAACACGTCTGGCGTATGCATCCGGAGGTCACTGACGGCAAGTGGTTTGAATGCCAGAATTGCGATTTTAGAGCGCGATTAAACTGCGATTTGAACAAGCACCACGCTCAGAAACACGCTTTTAAAGAAGAAATCAAGCAATTTATGGACGCAACTGCGGTTGTAAAGTCGGAAGCTTGCGAAGTGAAAATGGAAATAGAGGATGATTATGGTTGCCAATTTGATGTAATATAATAGTAGTAGATTAAGTGGCTTAAATGTACCGATAAATGATGTCATTTTTGTATACATTTTGCAGGCAGATGTTCAATTTTAGAAAAAGTAGTGAAGGAACTTGTGGTCATTGGGCCAAAGTAAGAAATTGCTTTGAGACACGATAGTTGATTGAAGTGTTATATACAGGGTGGGGCAATAGTGCGCCCGAGTTCGATAACTCGAAGTTCTATGATAGGCAGAAATTTGATTTAAAAACACAGATAAACTAGAGAAAGAAGTCTATAACCGGAAATTATTTTTGAACATACAGGAGGAGCCAAGACAATTATACAGGAGCAATTGAGAGTTTTTTAAATAGAATGTGGTGTGCAAAAGAAGATTTTTCGGAGCCTTTTCCTAGACTCTTTTCAATCCAGTATTATTGCTGACTATTTCCAAACCACTTGGATGTAGCGATTTTTTTTGTTCAAATAATGTTAAAAAAATCACTACTGTCACAATTCCGACTTCTGAGAAAAAATTATGTAAAGACTACTTAGAAAACATCTGTGGAATGTCTTTGATCCGTTTTAACTTTTGAAAAATTATACAGGGTGGCTAAATTTAATTTTTCAATTTAGAACTTTTTGAATTTAATTTTTTTCATTTTTCCCCATGGAACACCCTGTATATTTTTTAACTATATGATGTAGAAACTAAATACAAACATTTTTTGTATGTACATCCCTATGGCTATTTGTAACCATTTTCGATTTATCGCCCAATAATTACAAAAAACAAGAATAATCCTAAATAATTAGATTGTTTTTCAAATTACTCGTCAGATAAAATTGTAATAAGTGCTCCAGATGTTCTGTTTAAAAAATAAATAAGTTTTTTTAGTAAGTTCACTTTATGTTTGTATCTTGATCATTTTTTGCATTTTATATTATCCGACAAGAAATACACGTTTATCGCAGTTACCTGTCGTCAGTTGTCATTTTTGTGTCTATTTTGAAACATTTGAAGTTTTTTGTGGAGTTATTTGGAAAACGATCTAATTTTTTAGGATTATTCTTGAATTTTGTAATTATTTGGCGATATCTCAAAAATGGTTACAAATAGCCATAGGGGTGTGCATACAAAAAATGTTTGTCTTTAGTTGCTACATCATATCGTTAAAAAATATACAGGATGTTCTATTTGAAAAAATGGAGAAAAATAAATTCAAAAAGTTTTAAATTGAAAAGTTAAATTTAGCCACCCTGTATAATTTTTCAAAAGTTAAAACGGATCAAAGACATTCCACAGATGTTTTCTAAGTAGTCTTTACATAATTTTTTCTTAGAAGTCGTAATTGTGACAGTAGTGATTTTTTTAACATGCATCTACAGATGCCATTATTTGAACAAAAAAATTCGCTACATCCAAGTGGTTTGGAAATAGTTAGCAATAATATTGGATTGAAAAGAGTCTAGGAAAAGGCTCCGAAAAATCTTCTTTTACACACCACATTCCATTTAAAAAACTCTCACTTGCCCCTGTATAATTGTCTTGGCTCACCCTGTATGTTCAAAAATAATTTACGGTTATAGACTTCTTTGTCTAGTTTATCTGTGTTTTTAAATCAAATTTCTACCTATCATAGAACTCAAGCTATCGAACTCGGGCGCACTATTGCCCCACCCTGTATATATACCTATATAGTGTTATATGACATATGAAATCCATTGTGATAATGCTCTTTGCACCAGTAATGTACATAATTTAGTAAGCAATACCATTGTAATACATAGTAGTATAGCAAAGAAAATAAAATTTATTTGCGTTAAGACCCCAGTGCACGGTACGCCTATGAAATGTATGGAAATCCTACATTATGTCGCTAATAATCATTAGTGGAAGGGAAAAACGTGAATTATTAATACGATCTGTTCCTTAAACTTAATTTAATTTAATAAAGTACAATACTAAAGTTTAAATCAATAAATATTCGTAAAACTACATCACATTTATTAAAGTTAACATTAAATGACTGGTATTAACAAATTACTCCTTCTTTTCGTGGAGAAGTTCTGAAAAAAGAAAATGTTAGCGAAAGTTCGCGTGATCGACATTAACTTACCCTCTTCATCTTCTTCGTCCGCGTCCATGATGTCTGAACAACAAACCGAGTAAAGGATGAGCGACAAAAAGCCGAGGGGCAAACCAAAGAGAACAGTGGTCAAAACTGGGTTCCCTTTCCACATATCGGCGAGGGACGTCCGGGCCTCGAAATAACTCCTGTATAAGCGCACGGCCACCCCATTTCCGCCATATGCCTATCAAAATGATTGAAATTTTTTTAACATTAACTGTACTCGCGTTACTTTCAAATACTCAAAAAATCATATTGAGCACCAATCAGGGGTTTATTTAAATTAACTAGCGATAGGACCCAAACTTACAGGGGCGCTTTGGTTGTATATTCTCTCCAAAAAGACGTCAATGGCGTCTGCCGTTAATTGCAAAGGTTCATCTTCTGGAATGTGGTGGTGATTAGTGGTGGAATTCAGCACCAACAAATGGGGAAGCGGCAGCACTTGCATCGCTATGCTGTTCGCCAAATCCGGATTGCCCACCCAACCGAACTGAAAACTTTTGTGGAACTTGTCACGCTTCTTCCTTATAACCGACTCCACCATATCTCTGAATTCCAGCATTTCCGTCGTTATTTGCTGCAACTTATTTTCTTCGACCACAACCAACACTATATACTTTTTCGTTTGCATTATTTCGTTGATGTTGCCTCTGGTGATTTTGGGAAAAGTTTCAAACCGCTCCTCATTGATCCATTTGTACATTGAGGAGTTCAAGTATTGAGTCTCTTCCACCTCATCCATTTGACTCGGACCGGATTCAACTAAAAACCGAATTCAATCAGTACAACGTCACCAAACCCCCAACAATTACTTGTGTAGAAATAATGAAGACTCTCTTTATAGACGAAAACAGCAGGTAAATCATCCACGTCAACGTGTTGTTTGGCAATTTCCTTATTGGCGGCGTAAAAAAAACCGTGCGGCTGCAATTTACTGGCGACACTGTAATAAGCGTCCCATAATCCGCCCTCTTGATCCCCAACATACATGAAGAACAGTTGATTCATTTGTTTTAAGTTTGTCAAGCTCTCGAGACGCGTCACGTCTTGAACGGGTGGTCCTGCCATTCTCACGGCGAAATTCACGATGTCGTCTTTGGTTCTGTCGCCGTGAAACGTGAAATCTTCGCCAGGTTTGATGAATTTTATCATGGGGTACCCGTGAACTGAAAATTCGGTGGCTAGCGCTGGAAAGCGAGTACAGTCGACTCGCCCTACTCTAATGTTAGTTTTGTATAAAGCTTGCGCTACTTGCGCCCAAACTGGTTCAAGACGCTTGCAGTGGCCGCACCAGGGGGCGTAGAATTTCACTAGCCAAAATCCGCCTTCTTTGTAGACATCGGAAAATTTGTCGCTCAATTCTAGGACGCGGGAACTCGAACTGCATGCTAGTAGCACTGAAATGGGGGTGTTGTGTGATATTGAAGCGTTTGGGGGTGTTCTTGAAGACTTACATGCGAATATTGATAGGTGTTTGGGCATGTTGTCGCTTGTGAAGATATGCAGGCCCGAAACTGGTCTATAAAAATATTTTCACATTATGCTAAGAGCTTTATCGATTCAATTAACATTATCTTCTTTTAGAGGCTTTTTACTTGGTTGTTTACGGAAACGTCATAAGTGTCAAACTGTCAAATCAAAATCATATGAAATGTGTCAATGTTACGTCACAGAGGGGGTGTAGCTTCAGTGTTGCCAACATTTGAAAATGATTTGCCCCTCCTCTGACGCAAAACGGGAATCTAGACGGGGTAGTAACCCCCCGCAAAAAATTGATTTAAAAAAATAGAGAGGTGGAGATTTTTAGAAAATGCCAAAAATTAGAAGCAGAACTTAAAATGAAACACACTATCTTTATTCAATCATTTTTATTATTTGACTCCATTCTAATTTTCTTTCTCTCAAAATATTCCTCAAACGCATCATATTTTTTCTTATACAGGACGGTAATGGCGTTACTTTCCATCGATTTCAAGCTCAACATTAATTCATCCTTATACTTTGTGTGAAGTTTGTCTAAACTACTTGAAGGCGTCAAAGTAAAATCGTCTTCAGCTAAAGTGTATAAATGTAAAAAACTATCTGTAAAAACATACAACTTATCACTTAAGAACAGAGTAAAGGAAGGTCCAATTTCAATATTCCTAATAAATACAGATTCAAAACTGCTAGGATTCGATTTATATAACTGCACATAGTTATAACTGTATAAACAAAGGGCAATAAATAAATCATTCTTGCAAGAAATTTGCATATCAGTTATAGGGAGGGCTGAAACGTAAACTTTCTCAGCCCCCATAACCTTTGCAACACTCTCAATTACATCTTTCTCCATAACATATTCGTTACTGTTTATAATGGCCAATTGTTTTCCAGTGGTATACTCCCAAAATCTCACGGTACCATCTCCAGATGCCGAAATTAAGGTACTACCGCAAAATTTCAAAGCTGTGACAAATTCACCGTGACCTAAACAATAACTGACAATATTATACGAATTGGGGAAGGAGGAAACTCGAATTTTCTCGTCTCTATCACACGTTACAATGTACTTCCCACACTCGCTTAACACTACATCCAGAACCATACTTAAGTGGCTCAATAATAAGACACCTTTAGTCTCGTTGTCGCTTAACCTGTAAAGATAAACGTCACCAGTTTTGTCGGCTACTACCACATCGTTTGTTGGGGTAAAAACTACACGGCTAGGAGTCCGGCTTGCAGTTAAACTCTTGATTGGGTTCAGATGTTTGTCGTATATAAAAATGTCCTTTTGTTCAGTGGACACAGCTATGTATTCGTTATCGCGTGATACACACATACAGTTGATGCTTCTGGAAACATTACCGGACGCAGCACCTGTTTGGGTGGGAATTTTAGTAATTTGATCAGAATCTGTGTGCAGGTTGTATTGAACCAAGCAGTCTTGACCGGAAAGCAGCAAGTGCGACATTGTTTCCTGGATAACTACCATTTTTACCCTAAAATCAATGTTTGTTTATAAGTAAAATACGAGTATAAAGAAAACTTACGTATTTATTTACAGTTTACAGGAGCAGTGGAAAATGAATTTTCTGAGGTTATGTCACGCCACATGTCAAACTGACAGATGGTTAATAAAAGTGACAGATGCATTAAATGATCTCTATTGTTAATACAATCTGCAGTTATTAATTAATACCTTGCCCACAAGCTGTAAATTACTAAATAAAGTTCAGTTATTTTATTTATACTATATTTGTATAAAATAAAGCATTCTGAAAATATGTTTTTTTGGTTACAAATTATTTAAATTTGGCGCCTTCTTGTGGGTTGCGTTCAGCACGGCACTACGTTATCTTGCATCTTTTTCTGGCTAACTAACTAGAAAATAAATCAGAGTAGTAGATTATAATTTTTGGGAACATATCTTCTCCCTCCTCTATCCTTGCCACACCCCCCCGGTGATTCAACTACCTGACAACTGTGCATCTTTAATTTTTGTAAAAGTATCTCCGTGAGGCCCCCTTTTAACAATTTATTGAAAAAAGAGTTATAATTCGCGTAGACTGACCAGAGTCCGCGAATTTTGAAGGTTAGTGTAAACCACCTTTGGCTTCAGTGCCCCCCGCATTCTTAAATTGTCTTTTTTCCTTTGTAGATGACTGAACAACATCGTTTTGGGAACAGCATAAGCCCCATCACTTGCCATGCCTGGAATAAGGACAAAACTCGTAAGTTCTATATCCTTTTCGGTAAACAAACCCCTAATTGGCGGAACTGAAAGAGGTACGCCACTGGTGCTGGTAACTTAATTGTTATTATCTTTTGATGACCCAGAGGTACTTGATTAGAAATTAAAAATCGCTTAAAATGTAATAAATTTTTGTTGTGAAGAAACGAAAGTAACTTTTAGTTAACATAGAAATAGAAGTTGAAAATTCTTCTCTTTGAGATATTGATTTGACATTAATTTTTTTTTTATTCAGAAATTGCGCTGTCGCCAAACAACCATGAGGTTCACATCTATGAGCGAAGCACTCCTGAATGGAAGCTGGTCGACGTCCTAAACCAGCACGATCTCTGCGTCATGGGCATTGATTGGGCCCCCAACACAAACCGAATCGTCACCTGCGCCGCCGACCGCAACGCCTACGTTTGGACTCAAGATGATAAGGACAAGAAATGGAAGCCAACTCTCGTCCTATTACGCATCAACCGTGCTGCCACCTGCGTGAAATGGTCCCCAAACGAAAACAAGTTTGCAGTAGGTTCTGGAGCCAGATTGATTTCGGTGTGCTATTTTGAATCGGAAAATGATTGGTGGGTTTCTAAGCACATAAAGAAACCCATTCGATCAACTGTTACGACTTTGGATTGGCACCCAAATAACGTCCTCCTCGTCGCCGGATCCACCGATTTTAAAGTCAGAATTTTTTCGGCCTTCATCAAGGACATCGAGAAACACCCAGAACCCACATCTTGGGGCAACAAAATGCCATTGGGCCATCTTCTGGCGGAATTCGCAAACTCCTCCGCCGGCGGAGGTTGGGTGCAAAACGTCAGCTTTTCGCCCGATGGCAACAAAGTTTGCTGGGTCTCGCACGATTCGACCATCAATGTCGCTGATGCCACTAAGGGGTTCGCCGTTTGTAAGTTGCGAAGCGAGTTTCTTCCGTTTTTGAGCTGTACTTGGATCACTAATCGATCGATCGTGGCTGCGGGACACAGTTGCATTCCTGTTTTGTACAGTATTGATGAGAACGGGCAGTTGGTTTTTGAGGCCAAATTGGACACGTCGCAGAAGAAGGAATTGGGGGGGCTGTCGGCTATGCGCATGTTCCATTCGTTGGACAAGCAGGCCAGGAGCGAAACTAACGACACTAACCTCGCGTCTATACACCAAAACGCCATAACTTGCGTGTGTTTGTATGCCGGAACTAAGGCCAACGCGACCAAGTTCAGCACTTCGGGCTTGGATGGCCAGCTAGTCATCTGGGATCTCAATTCTTTGGAAAGGGCCATCCAGGGCTTGAAAATCGCATAAACTTTTTGTACAATCAGTTTTTACGTAGTTAATCAGTGAATAAAATGTTCAATTTTCTTCAAACTCTTTCCAGTATTTGTTTGCGAGGCAAGTTTTACCCATACCTGTAAACGTATTATGACAGTTTACGTTTAAAGCGCGATAAAATTGTACGTTTGTGTATTTAATGTAGATCTTGGGTTGGTGAACGGGGCCGGCAATGCAGATCCCTGTAAATAACGGTCTGGCAACGGTTAGAAAATATCTGTACGTTTTATTGGCGAACCATATTTTCCTTATGTACACCACAATAACTAATTGGATAAAAACTAGTGAAGAAGTGTACAGAATTAATCAGACAAGACAAGTGACATAAAACGCTTAAAACCCATAGAAACAATCGAACGAATCAAACCAGTGCTGCAGATGGCGGTATAATCAGGTAACTTCTACAATGCGGTTGGCTAATTGCGCACTAGGGTAATAAAATTTCCAGCTTGAACATTATCGAATTATTTGCGGCGATGTCGTTCAACTAATCTACAGCACTGCTTAAAATGTCACATTAACGCGACCAGTTCTGGTGTTGACTAGTCGCGTTATTGTTAGTTATTGCACAATCTCGTATCAAATATAACAATAGTGGATCAGTGATTGGCGACAAATTATTCTATAACGAGGCAACGTGGGAGATGTTCTCTAAGGTAGTCGAAGAGTTCTTTAGATGCCCCTGGACAGTTTGTCAGTTCTAATTCTCGCATGTGTCGTAACTGAATCAGACTCGATAGACCACTGGAGGTTAACAATGGACAGCCTGCAACCAATTCAATTCATTGTTGGCAGCATCAACACATCCTAGTTTAACGTACCTGCTAAGGAGAGAATTTGCAAATTTCGCATCCCGCACAAGTGTTGCAGCCCAAAGTCGCGGATTTGGGAACACCAGCGCAAGTAGAGCGCCGATAATGATAGCATAGTGGAGATGTACCCTATTCCGATGTCGGTAATGTGGACACACCTACAATCATTTGGCATTTCACACTTTGGTTCAATTAATACGCATTGAAGGTAAAGGGTCAAACACTGAGACAAATCGCAACAACAACCTTCAACTCATATTACATATTAGTTAGTGTGTGACGTCACAACGCTATACTTACATAGTAGTGAGTGTGTGACGTCACAACGTCACACCTACATGTCTGGTTAAGCATTTTTCAACAATACCGAATACCTGTCAAGGGTGAGTTCTTCCAGTTGATTGAGGTCACAGGCGATGTATTCCAAGGCAGCATCGGTGATACGAGGACACCAAGACAAGTCTAAGGTTCTCAGCTTCTGCAAATTTTCCGCTATCAACTCGACGCCGTCGTCCGTTATTTTGCTGCATCCAGATAAGCTCAGTATCGTCAAGTTTGGTAACGAATGCACTGGAAATGGGAATTTCAGTGAATGATTTCCTCAAATTGTGTCTTATACCTATGTTAACGACGCCGTGATTGGTGATTTCCCAACAAGAATGCAGTCTTAAAACGTTGAGGGAGTTGCTCTGTTTCGGTGAAAAGTATCCCAAAGCGGCGTCAGTGACGTGGTAGGCCTGGAGGGAGAACTCGTAGAGCGTCGGAAGCAACTGGGCCACAGCACCCACGGCCTCGTCGGCCACATTGATGCAGTCAGTTAGAGTCAAGGAGACGATCCGGGGGTTGAGGCATGCCCACAAACCCGCCTCGGTTATTTCATTGCATCCTGCCAGCTCCAGCTCATACAAAGCCTGCAAGAACGACAACCATTGGATCGAGAAAATAGCGACCAGGGAGCAGAGGATGAAACAAAGTTTGGGGAACGGCTGGAGAAGGGGTCGCTCAACAAATAAAAGAATAGCTATATTTTATGTCGAAATGTTGAGCAAGGGGTTGACAATATCTTAATAAAAATGTGAAAACAATCAAATGTGAAATATAAGCAATCTAAAGAGACAGCTAACGTCTGTAGTCATATGAAGTTTAGACAAGAAAGAAGAGAAAACTTTCTTCCGAAAACTTGTGGACGCAAAAAATTAGTAGGGAGTGTCAAAGAACAGTCTAGATTTAGGGTAAAACCGGCGAGTCGGGCATGGAGGGTGCTTCACTAACCTGTAGGTGGTCCAGGAGCGTTTCGAGCCCCCTGTCGTTGATGCTGCAGCATCGGAGGCTCATGGTGTGTATGTGCTTCGAAGCTAGAGGAAACAAGTTAACTAGATCTAAAGCGTCCTCGTCGCAGGCACCCATCAAACAAAGACTATGAAACCCCCTCCGCAGCAGAGAAGAGTACAGCCGGACGCGTTCGTTTCCCTGTGCCCCCCTAAGTTCGCGGCACTGCAGCACCGGCACCAACCCCGTCCAGTACCTGGGCGACCTATAGAGAACGTCCCTCCATCGCGTGCAGAGCTGCGCCAGCACGCACCTCTCGCAGGAACTGAAGTAGAGGAAGAACTTGGCGAGGAACCGATCGTCGAGCATCAGTTGTTCCCAGGTGAGGTAGACAGGCGGCGGTCGGTGCTTCCTCGTGGTGGACGCGGAGGCGTTGGCTTTTGATGCGGCGCGGGCCGGTAACAGTCTGGAGGGCTTTTCCGGCGCCGCGACGGCCACATTGCTGCCGCCGCAGAACACGTTGGTGACGCGCTCCATGACGCTGCCTTTGGCGGAATGGTGTTTGCTGCCTCGGAGCCCCAGTCCGTTGATCCGTTTGGACAGCTCCGCTGAGGCGCGTTCGACTACACCTTGGGCCGATATTGACGACATGGCTCGTCGAAGAGGACGTTTTCAGTCACGAGGTCATTATCACGGCGTCGCGGCGCTCTTAGACTCGACTCTGCTGCAGTCAGCACTGTGGTGGCCGCAAGTCGATACGATATCGTTCACCCTCGCGCTCGCTTCCGATCAATACTCACCCCAGCGGCACGCGCATTCGACTTACGTAAGTTCTAAAGCACAGACGATACTCTGATCGGGCACCTGACGGGCAGGTGACGTGCCAAGAAGGACTTTGGCGATCAATAGCCCATCAATGCGATTAAATCGACAAAGAAACGGCCGAAATCCGACAATCAGGGACGGCAGATGAGGGAAAGTGGCAACCGCCAACAATAGTCACCACCCGAAGGGTGGAAATTTGAGCAATTACACCCCTACCACCTGTTGTGTCTCAATTGAAAGTTTCGGGAAACTAGGGGAAATTCGAAACTTGTTTGTCTCCAACGCTCAAAACTTCGGAAAATTTACTGGAGTGGAAATCAACAACTAAAGGAAACTCTACTATAGTACTGATCAATAGCGCACGTGCTAACAAGGGGAAAGTCACGTTATGGAGTTGAAAGCTATCGCAACATATTTAGATGCAGAATAACAGGACATGGTGCGAAATGGTGGAGGCGCCGGGTGATTCTCCACATCAACTCACAACCTACGCGTTGACTCTTTATTCCTGTGTGAATACGCTTGCACGGTCTAAAATATGAGGTTTTTCAGGATAGATCCTGATAGATAAAGAATAAATTATATAAGCAGCTAAAATCCCTTAAAAGAATAAAAGTTTGGCGCTCTTTCTGCTGGTGATAATTGTTGTCAGTAGGGGGCGCTTATGCCAAGTGTGGAGCTTCAAAACTAACCTCAAAATTTGTGCTGCGCAACGCAATTTACTTGTGATTTACTGTTAGTGTTACGAGGAGAATTGAGACACTTCAAGGGTAAGTATTCACATCCCTAACCATTCGCAATAATAGCACGTTCTAGTTGTAGGATGTCGGAATCAGCAGTGGTGGTGAAGGCGAAGCCCGTCCGGAAGGTCTTCAAAGCCAACAAATTGACGAAAATTCCCGACCGCATTCTCAACAACGAAAAACTGAACAGAGCTATCGAGGCTCTACCCAAAAACTACAACTTCGAAATACACAAAACCATATGGCGCATTGAAGAACTCAACGCCAAAACTGTAGCCCTCCAAATGCCCGAAGGGCTGCTTCTATTCGCCACAACTATCGCCGACATTATCAAGGACTTCACGGGGGCAGACTCGCTAATTATGGGCGATGTTACTTATGGAGCTTGTTGCATTGATGATCTAACAGCTATAGCTTTAGGGGTGCAATTGTTGGTCCATTATGGCCATAGTTGTTTGATTCCAATTGATCAAACGAGCGGTATTAAAGTTCTCTACGTTTTCGTTGATATCAAGATCGATCCGCTGCATTTCATTGAAACGATAAAACTAAATTTACCAACAACAACAAAAATCGGGCTTGTCAGTACTATTCAGTTTGTGACAACTCTTCAAGCCGTCTCTGTTAAGTTGAAAGAAATCGGTTACGATGTTTCAGTTCCGCAATTCAAGCCGCTTTCTCCCGGAGAAATTTTGGGTTGTACTGCGCCTGTTGTTAGATGTGTCGATACTATAATCTATTTAGGCGACGGCAGGTTTCATTTAGAAGCCGCCATGATCGCGAACCCGAAACTTCAAGCATTTCGTTACGATCCTTACGATAAGAAATTTACGCGGGAATACTATGATCATGCGGAAATGGAAAAAATTAGGAAAGCAAGTGTTGATCGCGCCAAAAAATCGCAATTTTTCGGGGTTATTATGGGGACTTTGGGCAGGCAAGGCAACCCTAAGGTGGTTGAACATATTAGGAAGCGTTTGAGCGATCTGGGCAAAGATTCCGTTGTTATTTTGTTGGCCGAAATTTTTCCGAAAAAGCTCGATTTGTTTGGTTGTTTGGACGCTTTCGTGCAAGTGGCGTGTCCGAGGTTGTCCATTGATTGGGGGGGCGCTTTCTCAAAACCCTTATTGACGCCCTACGAAATGTCTGTGGTGATGGGGGATGCGCAATGGCACGACGAAAAAGGCAGCTATCCCATGGATTTCTATGCTAACGCCAGTCTGGGACCCTGGACCCCAAACCACAAGCCCGATATGGATAAATTTGACAAGTGTTGCGGAAAATGTGTCTAGTTAGTGCTGAATAATTACCAAAACTAACAAAATAATTCTTTTATTGTTGTAATAATTAATACATATTAAACAAGAATATATGTATGGTTGAAGACATTGTGTTACTATTTCTACATTCCTCACTATATAATATACCTTACATACTATATTTACATTTTACGAACACTATCTCATAAGTAGGATTACCAGAAGTGTGGAGATAAGAATACTGTAAAATGGTGGGAATAAAACAACGTGATCAATCTCTTGTGATTTGGCGCCTCAAATCCTTGGTGTTGCGTGGTAACATTTTGACGCCAGCCTTTAGTTATCCCACCACGTCAGTAGCCCCAGCCCTGGCTCATTGATGCTCCCCTGCAACAAAATTTTAATTAAAAATTGGCTGATAATCAATTGGTCAACTCACCATTAAACTGTAGGGCACTTTGTTGTCAGTTTTTTCGTGCGCTTCTTGCAAAGTGCCACTGGGGCAAGTTTCGTTAAAAAATTCGGCGGTAACGCGAAACCTAATAGTTTCTCCGGCATCCATGAAAAGGTCATGTTTGGAACCGTCACCGGTGTCGTATTCCCATACCCACGCTTGTTCTGTTTCGTTAAAGGTCGAGGGAAACTGCAAGGCGCTGGGAGGTATTAAAATATCTTCGAAAAATCCCATTGATACTAAAACAAGCGTAACAATCAACCCAATTAAATGCAAAACAGTAGTTGATTGTTACCGTGAACTCCTTCTTGGCTGCAACTTCGTATTTTTCCGTTCAATATTTCTTCAACAAATGGCCGGAAGACTATGTAACGAAAACTTACGCGGGTGTGGGAAGCGCCGTCGCCTGGAAAAATGTAGGACTCTTCCAGGTTTGTTATGTCGTATAAAGCGATGCATAAGCCGACGTCGAGGACCACCTAAAAATGACGATTTTAGGAAAATTCGTAGATAGGGGAAAATTGCACTTTATTGGCGAGTTTCTTATTTAACTCCCCGGCTATTGCGTCGTTGAGTTTGAGGTTGAATAACTCTGGCGGGATTCTGGTCACGTTCTTCATTTCCGCGAGAATAAACATTTTAAACTGCAATTGGAGGCAAAATGTTATAAAGTTTTAGGTTAGGTAAATATTGACATTTTCGACCACGTGCTCAATTTAAAATGTCGCAGGTGACAGGTGCGCATGCGCTTCAAGAGCACGTGTCTTTACACTATACAGTATACACTACACTAGTGATTAGTGCCAATCAGTGCCAATCAAGAAACAATCTAGAAACAGGTTTTTGGCTTTTGAATTATCTACATCCAAATATTTTTCTACAGCTTATATAATATTTAATATAATTTTTTTCGATTAATCCTGCCCTGTACCCTTCGGGCTTATCACTGAAGGTTAAATAACATTATGTATGTACTGTATTTTTCTGTAAGCTGATAAGTAAGGTGAGGCCACTTCAAGTTTATATCAATTTCGACATGAAATATTACTCCACACCTAATGCAGTTGATTAAAAAATCAAACATAAGTGATTTATAGGCGATTGTGTACGTTTATTGTAAAAATTCAGAAGGAGTCATGATCCTAATCCAGATAGAACCAAACCTTTTTAACAAGCCAAGCTTTAAGCGGTAATCAAATAAGTATTAGACATTGTCGTAATCTGGAGGCAAACTCTTCAACTTGAACTGCACCACCTTCCAAAACTTCTCCGGGCCATTGTAGATTTCATCACAGACAGGATCTTCCCGCATTGACTTGCGCCATTTTCGAATCAACGGAAACTGTTCATCACCAAAAGGCAAACGTTGCCCCAACCTAATCGCTACAGTGCCTGAACGTTCACCCCAAGGCCACAACATATAGTCAACCTAAAGAAAATAGTAATAATAGAAATTATTTACAAAATATAGAACTAACTAACCATTCCTGGTTTCTGGCCGCCAAAGAAGGGAGTGCCTCGTTTTTCCAGTTCCTTCTCAAACACGTCCATATGGGGTGTAAATTCCTTGACCCATTCCTCTGGAGTTTTTTCAGCATCTCCAAAAACGCATTGGGCAAAAACGCCGGTTAGAGCGCCAATCTTTTGTATTAACTCTTTGTCAGCTTGTTTGGCGACTGGGTCTGATGGGTATAGAGGCGGATTTGGGTACTTGTCTTCCAAGAAGTTGGCTATGTCGAGACTTTCAACTACTATTTCTGATGCGGTGTCAAGAGCCGGGACTTTGCCTAACAATGATTTGTTTCAAGAAAAATCATTCATTGTGGAGCTTGTTTACCTTCCGGGTGAACTTTAAAGTACCATTCGGGCTTGTTCACCAGGTTAACATTAACAATGTCATGGGGGATGTTTTTTGCTTTTAACACTAGCCGGGCTCTTTGAGCATAGGGGCAGTATTCCATAGAGTACAAACGTAGCTTTCCTTCGACTTTCGGAGGTTGCTCTGACCCTGAAATGAAGGACAATTTTAGTCTAGGGTTTCAATACCATAAGAAAAAAGTACCAATGGTTAAGTGCAGCTTGGACATAGTTTTAAGATAGGGTTATTGTAGCCCTAGAAATTATCAATAAATGGGTGATTAGTGATTTGTGTAGAGTTATGGTAGTAAAAAAGTGGGAGTGGTCGATGGGTTGGTCTCAAGGATAAGAAAGTGGGTCTAACACTAAAGGGGGATAGATACATTCAATTCCAGTTAGTGCGATGAAAATAACAAATCGGCCATAGAAGGAAGAACTGGGTGTAGAATTCCCTCTCAGAAAGTGCGCAAAAAGGAAGAAGGGTAAAAATAACGGGGTACAATAATTTAACATTAGTTACAGTAAATTTTAGGGGTAATTTTTGAGCAGTTGGCTTATCTACCGTATCTATTAGATTAGTGCACATATTAATGTGCTATCAACGGTGACTGCGCATAAAATCAATATTATTCTTCTTTAACCATCCAAGCATCAGCCCATTTTCATAAATTTTTATTGAGTTATTTGAAAACACTAACTACGACTATTTCTTTTCTTCTTCTCTCCTTATTCTGTGTACAAAAATATTTTAAGTGCAGTAGCGAGTAAAAGGAAAGCGTCACAGGGTCACTAGGATCAAAAATCTTGTGCAAAGATAAGGAGCCCACCTGAGAGATTCTTTTTACTCAAGCACGATTTTTGATATCATCTATTTTAAACCAAGATGAGAACTTATGATTTATTTATGTCTTTTTGCAGGTGTAAGGTGCTTATTGCCATTAGTCATCTTTGATAGCGCTATCGCCAGATCTTGAGTGGCACCACTTCGCCCTCGAAATAGAAAATACACAACGATTACGTGACTACAAATTTTATTTTTCAAAATCTAACTTAGCCGTATAAAACCAACAAATTACAAATTATCGTAATCTGGAACCTCATTATTAATCTTCGCCTGGACCAATTTCCACATTTTCTCTGCACCAGTGTAAATTTCGGCACAAACCGGATGTTGACGCATCGCCGATCGCCATTTTCGCATCAAGGGAAATTGGTTTTCGGCAAAAGGCAGACGTTGACCCAACTTCATCGCAATTAGTCCAGTGTTCTCACCCCAGGGCCACAACATGTAGTCAACCTTTAACAGTTTCTTAAAAAAAAGTTTGGCAAAATAGCAAACCTCCTCACCATTCCCGGTTGGCTGCCGCTGATGAAAGTCGTTCCTTTTTTGGCCAGTTCCTTTTCGAAAACCTCGTTATGAGGAGCGAACTCCTTAGCCCATTCTTCCGGGGTCTTCTCGGCGGTCCCTCCAGCCACGCACTTATGGAAAGTGACGGTTAAGGCGTCGATTTTTTTAATTAATTCTTTTTCGTGCTGCTTCGCGGCAGGGTCTGAAGGATAGAGGGGAGGATTTGGGTACTTTTCGTCCAAGTAATCGGCTATGACGAGACTTTCAACGATGACTTCTGATCCAGTGTCGAGAGCTGGCACCTTTCCTAGAATGCAAAGTAAATTGGAAGAGTGAAACTAACTTTTTTCAACCTTGCAATAATCATCCAGTGCCACCAATTTAATTAAATTAATTAAATTTAATTAAATATTATTATCGGACAGTTTGTTATCAGGAGCTAAAAAAGTTGCTATTTATCCTTACCAGCGGGATTAACTTTGGCGTACCATTCCGGTTTGTTCACCAAGTTGATGTTAACAATATCGTGGGGAATCTTTTTTGCGTTGAGAACCAAACGAGCTCTGCGGGCATATGGACAATATTCCATGGAGTAAAGCCGGAGCTTTCCATCCACTTTCGGGGGTTGCTTGGAACCTGCAATTTCAGGCAAATATTTATTTAAATAAACATGTTGAAGCAGGGCGTACCTGTAGTTAAGTGAAGCTTCGACATTGTTTCTAGTGTTAATTTGACCTCAGACCGCCGTAACACACTGACAAAATATGTAATAACCCACTGCTTTTAAGCAGTGCAATCTTATCATTAGCACCATGATTTGAATAAATTGAGCCGGAGCCGCTAACAAGATGGAGATAACGATTTTTGATCGTTTTTAAACCGTGGAAATGTATGAAACAAAAAATACTTTTTAAATACACTAATTTTATTACAAATGTCTTAGGCTTAGAGCAAGAAAAAAAATAGGAAAAGGTCAGGAGGAGTTTTGTCTTCCCTGTGTTCCTTCTTGCCCTGTAACATTTGTAATAAAAGTATTTCCGCTAAGTGAACATCTTTTTCATAAAATGAACAATTCCACCAATTGAGCACAACATATACAGAGTGGCCTAAAAAGTCCGCACCACCTTGAAAGATGCGTTATCTAGTGTAGAGTAGTTGAAAATTGCTAAAAAAATTCCGCTTGTTCACAATTTAGAAACTATAGCAATTTAAAGTTAAGAAAAAGGCAACACTGTTATCAGAAATTGAACTTCCACCTATACCTACTCAGAAAAATCGTGCCCTAAAGGGCCATAATTTGAAAACTAAATGATATAAAAATTTATAAACAGCTTTCCAGCATTCTACTACAATTCTAGATAACGCTCTTCAAGGTGGTGCGGACCTTTTGGGACATTCTGTACAACAATGATATTACCATTGTATATGGATTATCCATATACAATGATATTACCTAGGTACCCACCCTTAGATATAATCATTGATATAATGTTCCCCACAAACTAAAATAAATTTAGAGTGTCATTGATAACTATTCCCCTTTTGCTTGCAATTATAGAATGTAGATAGCATTGAGTGTTTAAACAAATACTAATTTTGGCGATAAAGATAAAAAAATTGTTGCAAAATCTGAAATAGGCAACCAGTAAAACACGAGTACTTCCGGCCATGAGCTGTCAGCGTGGAGTGACGTCACTTAACAATTTTATTCGTGCGCATGTGCGCTCCAATTAAAAAGCTTCGCTCTCACTTCCACTCGCGATGATGGCACGTGCTTTCCTCTTCCTGGAAACAATTTTGCCCGTGCCTCGGCCATTATTGTTGAATCAATGGATAGGTAAAGTGCGTGATTTTGTTCGACCTCGTCAAAAAGCCCGGGCAAGATGTCTCTTTAGCAGTTTACCCCTTCGCACACGCAAGTGTGCTAATACCTTTTAAGAAAATGACGTAAGTATTGGTTGTTGTCTTAATTTTGGCTTTACCAGCATGGGCCTCATTTCCTACTTCATCACGGATGTCGTCACAGATGGAGATATCAGTAGGCTAAGGAGCGCCGATCGATGCCACTCGAGGAGTATAGGTCAATTTAGAAATTTATAAGTGAAATGTCGGCAAGGCGCTGTCAATCAGTAAAAAGTCTGCGTCATAACGTTGGCTTCTTGCTTCAACGCCGCTGACATCCAGAAACGCAGGGTTGATCATCCCCATGGATGAGAGGGCTCGAAACGTCTCGGAAACGCCCATTCGTGTCAATTATTTTCCTAAAATCAAGTTGCCACAGATAATAAATAACAGTTGCCGGAGTTTCGTGACGTCAATGGTCCAATTATTCCCGCCATTTTAGATCTGAAGATGGCAAGATTTCCCAATCTGAAATGAACAGCTGGACCATTTTTTGTTTGTTACTTCTAAATATTTAGCCAAATATAAACAGCAACACTTTAAACAAATAACACGAGAAACGATAATTTTGACATTCTGATAAGTCTACCAGTGTCAATTCCATAGGCGTCCGCAACAATTTTTTTAAGGGAAAACTTTTCGTCACATCGAATCTGTGACATCGAGTTAATACCTATCCAGGTAGTTTTGGTAGGTTTTTAATAATGGGGAGAAGCTTTAAAGAGTAATTTTTGATAACTTTATGTTTGACCATCAAGATCAACCGGTCAGATTGATAGTGACAGCTAATTTAAGATAAATATGGGATTTTGCCCTGCAGTTTTGTATATTGTTCGTTCAAATAGAACTCTAAGCAACTCTTACGTTTCTGAAAAGTTTCTGTATTAGGAAATGCTGATATCCTTAATATGATGATGATGATCATGACATTCACTCATCATTCACTATTGAGGCGCCATCTATCGGACTAAACGGTTTTAGCGTCTTTTATACAGGGTCATCCAGAAAAACAACTGATGATTCACTATTGAGGCGTTGTCTATCGGATAAATGGTTTCAACGTCTTTTATACAGGTCCATCCAAAAAAACGACGTGTCTCTTACACAATACCACTGTTTCAATGTATTTGCCATCATCATCTAACATAGTGTCCCGTGAAAAAACTACCTAAAATTTCTGTTTTTCGTTTGCGACTGTTAATTTTTTGTGTTGTTCCAGAGCCATTATGGCGCTTTTCTCGCTCGCCGCGGCCCTTTCGGCACCATCGCAACCAATCTACTTAAACGATCTTTCCTTCATTTTGGAAAATTCGAACGGCGCCCTCCAACATGAGTGTAGCGCTGTTGAGTTGGAAGGAAGAGCCCCTGTCCCCCGTTGCTGATGGCAGCGGGGAGTCGGCGTGGCTCTCCGAAGACACATTATATCAAACATGCCCCGAACACGATGACGACATCAAATTTGAAGTCGACCTGGACACTTGCGCCACCAGGGCGGAAGTTGCTTCCCATCTACTGGAAAACCTGGAAAAACTCATAGACCTAGATGAACTCATCAAAGAAGGTAAATCCTCCCGCAATTCGTAATACACAAGCCACGGCTGTTTGTTGAGCAATCCTGAGATAACTAGC
Source organism: Schizotus pectinicornis (assembly GCA_951805265.1). Taxonomy (NCBI): domain Eukaryota; kingdom Metazoa; phylum Arthropoda; class Insecta; order Coleoptera; family Pyrochroidae; genus Schizotus; species Schizotus pectinicornis. The sequence continues at coordinate 21,437,328 of OX638203.1, forward strand.
GGAAGCTGGCGTGACACATCTAAGAAACTAGCGGATGTATTGTTGGTTGCATAACTTCGCATAAAGCTTTTTTTTTGCGTAGTTGATTTTGCTTAATTATCGCTATTAGCAACTTTCTGTGATTATGGAAGTAAAGGAAAATTGTTGCGGATTTGCGATAAGGGTTGCGCAAAAGGTAGTTACATTGAATGAAACCGCGACATCCTCTGTTGTGGTGAGGCCGTTTTGCGCTTCGCGCTTTACGAGGGGAATCCGGTGATGAAACTTTTTGCGTGTTCAAGGCCGTGATGTCTCGACTGGATGTTTTTTAGCAACAAGTCGAAGAATCTATATCAGTAACCTTGCCATCTGCTCTCTCCTTAATATCGCATAATCAAGTTTGCTTTTGATGATAATTCCGAAACATAAATATTTAATCAAAAATTGTCCCCGCTGAAGGATAAAGGCCAAAGGTGAATGTCTTGAAAACAGTTGGAGGAAGAGAAAATCCCGATGCAAAGACCGACAAGATTTTTATGCAGTCTTCTAGGAAACATTTCCGTATTACACACTTGGGCGGAGGAGGTAATTCCCAAAAGTTCTCAGCAATTCGCTTGTTCGAGCTAAGTTGCTTAAAAGGGGAAATTTTGTATAATTCCATTAATTACTTGTGATAAAAATTATCATGAAAAAATAAAAATATGCTTATTTGAATTTTTTATCAATATGGCGCTTGTTTGCATTAATTATCAAAAGACTGATTGTTGTTTTTACAAATTTTATACTTAATTATTAATGTTTTTGTAACGATTTTTATATACATTTATTCTTTCGACCATAGCATTACAATTATTGTGGAGTGTTCGAAAAAAAATGCGCATTAGAGTTTAAAAGGATACTGTAATCAGATCACCACTGGAATTGCTGTGCATTTGTCATTTACCAGATTCTGATACCCTCGAAAGCTTTCGCAACCGGAAGAGGCCTTCCGCCATAAACACATGTTTCTAGTTGCAAATAATTATTAGCAATTTTGGACAACTGAACGTCACTTTGGTGGACAATGAACTAGGCAGCAGGAAGTCTGGAATTTCGAAAACAGTCCACAAGGAGAGTACATGTCGCAATTTGGCTCTTGGTAGCGCGTAACGAGCGCCTCCGGAAAAGTTGCGTCAAAGCTCCTTGGGCAGACTGTTTCTCGCTGCTGACAATTGGTGATCAGATGGCGAGTCGATGACTTCTTCTCCAGCATCAATTTCAATCAATCTGGTCGCCAAGTAAGCCAATTAGCGGAGGCTGTTGGTGCGATAATTGAAGATCGGCCATGGGCCTGCAGCTCGTTATCTCTATTGATACACTTTTGTCCGCTTCTCGGTCACATGGCGACCTCCAGCTCCTGGTGGGGATGCTCGCTGTGAGGGACGACCAGTTGTAGGCAAATTCCACGTCTTGCGCCAGTTGTTGTTGGCAGTTCGCGAGTTCGAGTCTTCAGTTTCGCGCGCTCCATACGTGAACGGATTTTGGAATTTTCTTTTCGGATCGTTCGTAATTATTCTTCGTGTCGGGAGGTGGTGATTTTGTTTCGTTTAGATCCTGATGTTTGATCGTGCCAATGATCACCTTGGCCGACGTGTATAGCATGAAGTGCAGCTACCGTTACACGTGGAACAGGGAAATCGTGTTCAATTCACAGAAATTGGTGAAAAGACGTTGACTAGTGACCGGAAAAGCCCGCCAAACCCTTTACGGACACCGCCGCCATTTCGTTACTGCCATCGCTGCATAATAAATTTGTTGACTTTGTGTGTTTGATAGTTGGTGACCTCTGCCAATCAACATAATGGCTGTTTGTTATGGTAGGTTAACCGCGGCTCGATGGAAAACACTCAAGTTATTACTCCCAGACATGCCACCCCACGACAGAAAGTCCAACCGGGGAGGAAATTCCAACAAATTTATGACACGCTTCTAGTTCAGCGTTCGAATCTAAATAATTGCCAGTCATTGGCTGTCGAGCTTCGTTGGCAACTAATTTTAAAGCAAGCTCACAAGAACCAAAAATTTAGAAAAAAAAATTAACCATTTACGGAGACGTTATCAAAAGTTTCAGATATAAAGTTGCGAAATTAAGGTCAAGCCACAATTCTCGATAACCACCGGAGAAATGCAACAATTTATCGCTCGCGTTTGATTAAATTTTTAGCAACTGAAATAGAACTCCGACGATTGCACAAACAAGGAAACTGTTTTACCGACGTTAGGGGTTCAGATGCGGGTCAGTTCAAGTCCGGCCTTCTATCGACTGCTGAATTGCCCCACGTGCTCTTTTTTCTGTACACTCATTTCTTCCACGCCGGTTTTTGTTGATATCAATTAAACCTGAGCGCAATTTCTCAACTTTTCGAATTTATTTTTTGCAACTTCTAATCGGGTTACGGTCAAATCAAAACGCTATTGCTTCGGCAACCGAGCAAAGTTTGTTGCAAAACTGGTCGCGATTTGAACTTTCCCCAAAAAAATTACGTCACTGATCCGGCACTAACGAGATTAGTGGGTGTTAAAAGATCTAGCGGTATTTTTCATGTTGTTAGCAGCAAGATTTTAGATGTATATACATGGAAAAAAATTAAAAGATTACTGCGGGTATTGACGTGGATGGACTTGGTTGGAGGCGAAAATGAACTTCGAGCTTGCCGGACAACAAGGTTGACATCTCCCTCGTGTAAAATGATTGATGGTCGAGCAATCTGTAACGTAAATAAGGCTGTGCCAGGTTCAGGCTGAAAGTTGTTTATTGCTCTTTCACCAAGAACTGTACCAGGGACGAATCTTCTTTTTCCTCATGTTTGGAGCCGATTTTTCAATTTCTCTAACTTCACAGAAACTTCATAAACATTTAAATTGTTTAGCTATGTAGTTGCAGCTTCCTTAACTCTTTCGTAGCACAAGTTTCGGTGCAGATATCAACGTTGCACCTGTTTTCTTAACGATTGTTATTGATCCCTGCAATTTGTAGTAAGGAGCGTAGTTATTGTGTTTCAATGAATCGCATTTTTTCGCACTCAAATTAATCGCAGGATTCAAGTATACCCTTGATTTCAGTTATAAATACTCGTAAAAGTGATAAGATACCTCGGAGAAAATTTTTTGGTAGAAGGTGTAGTAGAAGTTCCCATCTCCCACACAGCGGATGCGGCTTAAAAGTGTCATAACTGGTTAAAAGGGCCGAATTGCGGCATAGTAAGTAGTTCTTCTTACGTACTTTATTGAATTTGTGACTTTTGTGAATTTATAGAATTCAAGAATTTTAGACTAAGTAGTCGGATTTCACTTCATTTATAACTGTTTGTTAAGAGTTGCTACATGGCTAAGGGACTCAAATTCGGACAAAAATCCGCAAGTAAAGTGATAAAAAAATGTCACCTACTTCGTTATGTTGGTATATAATTTTTTTTCTTCAAATGCAAAAAACAGACATTGTCTAAAGACTCTAAAGTGTTTCGTTTTTAAATTGTTAAGAATGTTTATTTCTCGTATCTTTTTCTATGCAGGGGTTACTTTTGACAGTACCGGATTTTAATCCTTGAGATTTATTGCAGATACCTATCTCTTGAAGTATTCGTTCTTAAAGATCATTCGATTTCCAAGTCATTTCCTCTGATAAGAAATGGAAGCACTTGGAGTTAACAAAGTATTGTTAGAAATACTTTTAGTTGCTACAACAAGAAACTGTTAAAAATACAATAGTCTAGATGCAGCTAATAAAAAAAAAACAGTTGAAGAGGTGACTTGCTTCTTTTTGCATTGTTTTGATAACAAAAGCCATTGAATGATGTCCTCAAGTAAATATTATCAATATACTTTTACAACTTGTCACAAGCGATTAGACAATGTATGTAGTTTGATGGTAATTAATAAGCTACTAAATTAAGATAGGTAATCTGCCCTCAAATTTTTTTTCAAAATTTAATTTAAGTAGCAGAGCAGATTGCAGCGACGATTGACACCAAATACGATGTTTAAAAATACTTTGCTTTGCTGGCTTTTATATAAATGTAGAACAAAACCACTTACAGAACGACACATACGTCATCATGCGCACTAGAACAAAATCAGTCAAACCAGTCAAATATTAGAATTGGGGGTTGTTTATCCGCCATGGCAACAGGCCAGTGTTGTATGTTCGTCAAATCGTCCATTGCTTCATTGACAATGATGCATGTTACGCCACTGGTAAAAATTATTCGCGCAGCTTTCCGATGACGTATGTGTAGTTCTCTAAATGGTTACACTTTACACTCCAGTCAGTGAGCAAATAAGGTCCTTCCAAAAATACCTTTTTTATTTAGTTAGCCTTACGTGTAGCTTTGTGAACAAAGTATTTCGACGATACTCATTGATAATGCATTAGGTAATCTCCAAAGAATGTAGACACATTCTTTGGAGATTACCTAATGCTTTACTGGAAACGGAATAACGAATATTTGGTAACCTTTCTACAAGATTTGACAAGCGAGATCTGAGAAAAGGGAGATAACAGTTGGCGCTAGCTGAATGTTTGCACTACAAATAGGCGTTAGGTTTAAAATCTTATCTCGCACATGTTAAACTTTGCGTGTGGTCAATCGTATTTTAAACCACCAGATTTTTAAAAAAACATTAAAAATTACGTTGGGTCAATCTGAAGATATGGTCTCTTGACTATTACGGTGAAAACAAAGTGCAGGAGAAGTAACACTTGCTCAATAGACTTGAATTTCTAAAAATCTGTAGCAACTTTCGTGCGATGCCAAACTAGTTTCGGATGTAGGTGTAGCAGTTGGAGAAACAGAAACGAAATCACAGAAATGTCCTCGGGAACTTTGTTGGATAGCATAACTGTCGGCATGGTCGAATCGAGGTAATCAAGTTATAATAGCTGCCGCCACCTGTGTAATTTATGACCATTAGTCAAAGAATGAATTAAGTAGGGTGTGCGCTAGTCGCTTATTTTTTAGAAAAATGGAAACGGCGCCTTTCCCTTCTCCGATCTGAATTTTCCTGCACTTAATAAATTTAATAACGCGACCGAAATGATAGCTGGATTTGTCAAGTGGTGTCATGCTTTTACTACCTGACTGAACTGTATATCGGTAGCATCGCCCCAAGTGTACTGTCTTGTCTAGCCCCGTTTAGAGGAGATTTGAATTATAAGCACCTAGAAACATGGAACGATTACCAAACCTCATTAGAATTTCCGTGTCTTATCTCGTATAGGTCAGAGGTTGTTTTTCGTATCCAAGAACTTAATTAATTATTCAAATTTATGGGAACAATTCAGAAGCAATAAGGTTAGGTGGAACGTTTATTCTAACACGTTTTCAATTGCTGATTAATTTTTTTTTGCGATATCGTTGCCCCAGAATAGCTCCTAAATCCAAGATTTGATTATCTCAAATCCGCTTTGGTTTTCGGGCACTAGCTCAAATCTCGTGACCTACGACTTTTAACGTTTTTTTCCCCGGTTAAGTTCTATTATCAACATCACCATTTACCGAACGTGATTGTGCAAATTATAAGGACTTTTTTAAAAAAAAAGTAGGGGCACGTGCTTAACACTACCTATAATAAAAGCAGAAACAACTTTCATACGCCTAGCCTAGTTACACTTATTTTCTCTTCCTCTTATTAAGAATTCGCTGAAATTGGGCCAATTCGACGGAGATTTTTAAGTTTGAATCAGGCTCGGATGGCGCAACTAGGAATGTTGTGAAAACGCCACCGTCGACTCCAACATTTTTGGTTCGTCACTTCTGGAATAATAAGCGTTTCGACTTCAATCTTGCGGAGTCCCTATTTTTTTTTTGCCAGACAAACTCGTAGATTAGGCTATTTAATTTATTTAATCGGATTCGATTGATTGTTGCCGACCTTCTAGAACAGTTGACACGCCCGAACAATAAATAATTTGCTTTATAATAAAATCGCCGGGTTGCAATAAGTACACACATACCGAGCATAACTAAGTTTTTTGAAGCGCATAATATCTAATTAACAATCGCAGTTGCAGCTAGTTGAGACGTAGAAAAGAAATTAACATTTGATATTTATTAATCATGTGTATTGAAAGTTAGAGGCAAATATCTCGCAGTGTTGTGAGAAGAGCTGTTCCAACCTCTTATTTCCTGAGCCCTTCATTTTCGTGGCTTTAACACAAGGCCATTTTCAGTGGTACTTTCAAATGTTCCAATGTTGTTTCGACGCGAACCAGTTTGATTAACATTTTTATTTATTTCGAGATTATTTTCCTATTCGTTAATTCATGCATGGCGAATAGGAAGTTGTCGGTTGCTCAGTGGGTTCCCAAAAGCCCCGGGGCCAAATACCGGTGTATACCAGTATGCTGGTCCGATTCCGCTCATTAAATTGAGCGTGGTATAATTTTTCAATACAAATGTGTAAATAAGCACGCAAACAATCTGATCTGATAATTTAGCAGCGAAAGTTACGAGATTAGCACAACAAGGCGCGCCTAAACTGCTACCACGTTGATGACATGAGGTGGATGGAAAAAAGAGCGAAGGTACTGCCACTTCCGTTACAATACACGTGATAATTAATGATCAGTGGCGTAAGATCAAAAGAAACAAAAGCGTATAGTTGATTCGTACCTGTTCAATCATTTTTGGTAATGTAATAACTTTACGTGACGTAGGCTAATGGTAAGTGGCGAGATCAGCTCTGGCTTGGCCAGCCTTCGAGGGTGATAAAGTGAACGGCAAATGTCTTTCTTTCAATAAAATAAAAATAAAAATACTAAAAGTATAGGTGACACTTGTTTCTCTGATGAACAGTTTTCTAATTTTCGAACTTGGCGTTTCAGAATCCTATCTTCTTGATGAGAAAATCTTGCCTATTTTGGAAGAAGTGGAGCAACCACGTGCCATAGAAGTACCCCCGAGTTCCTTCAAAATGGAATACTTGCGTAGCCCGGAGACCCAGTTTCTGCTGAAAGAGTTCGAGACCGTCTACGACGTCGTGGAGTTCACCCACGAGACTCTAACTCCGCCGCAGAGTCCCCCGAGTCAGAAACCGATACTCACCATTTTGGAGCCACTCTTGACCCCAACACCGTACGAGTACGCGGCACTTTCAGAAAAACAGCCTTACCCAGTACCTGATAAGCATCTCCTGTCCGACGTACAAGGATATCGCGCGATCTCAACCCCGGTTAACATCTCGATGGATTACCCTTCGATTCCCACCCCTCAACCCGACATCGCCCACGAGCTCGCAGTTGTCGACGAGTTGGTCAGAACTCGCGTGGAAGACATGCAATGGAGCAGTAGCGGCCCGTCGTCTCCCAACAGCAGCAGCAGTAGTGGTAGCAGCAATTTCGGAGATTGCTCTTCTGACGATCCCGAATGGGTGCCGGAGACGATCGAGAGTTTCGACGACGCCGCGCCGCCTCTGAAAAGTTCTAAGAAAAGATCGAAACCGTACTCGCGCACTTCACCTGTCGATAAGCGATCCAGGAAAAAGGAACAAAACAAGAACGCTGCTACGCGATACCGCATGAAGAAGAAGGCCGAAATCGATGTGATTTTGACAGAAGAGAAGGAGTTGTGCGACAAAAATGAGGATTTGGAGGGGAAAATTACGGATATGCAACGCGAAATTAAGTACCTCAAGGGGTTGATGCGTGATCTCTTTAAAGCCAAGGGTCTTATCAACTAACAAACACAATCAAGTTAATTTTTTTATTTTTAGTTTTGTATACTGTGCATTATGTTATCGTTTGTGGTCATGTTTGATAGCAATTTGTTAAGTAGGAAAGATGTTTAAGTGTTTATCATTTATTTTAGTTAAGTTTGCTATTTAGAAGTTCTGGATCAATGCTAATTTTCATAAAGTTGCTTGTGAAATCGCTGATACGGTGCTTTTATTAAGGTTCGCTTATTCATTTATATATGTCTGCATATGATGTAATTATTTCTAACTATACTTATAACTTTACTTACTAATAAAGATGTTTTAGGTGGGACTTTGCGAGTTTTTACATTGACCTCTTTTAAAAAAAAAAATACTTAAGGCCTACGATTTTTCCACTTCAGTAATGTACAAAACAGTGCCATTTATTAAATTTCTATTAAATTAATTATATTAATGACGTTTATTTGCCAATATTTCTTTCCAAATTGCTTCTTTGCCAATATTTTCTTCCACAATCCATGAATATGACAGCTTCTATTTTGCCATGGCAACTGTAAACATAAACCTAACCTCAATAAACGCGTTTTCGGGCTGTTGAGTCCCGAGGAGGATTGAGTCAAGATAAATTAATTTCGAACAAATTAACGATTAGGTCTAAATGCAATGGCGCAAGCTTCAACCACGAGTGTTAACGTTGAACCTTCGGACGCGGTGTCTGCAGCCGCGAGCGATATAACAGCAACCACTTCTGGAACAACTGTAGAGCTCCAGCAACAACTTCTAACACCGCCCAGTTGCGAAACTATCCCGGCGGTTCATTCGTATCAAATCAAGCCTGCTCTAGTAGACAAGTAAATATTTGCGAATCCACAACCCGGAAGAGTTACTATAATTTTGCAGGTTCAAAGCGGCACCAGTCAAGGAAATTATCAGAAATGCCCTAACTGACAAACTAGCCGGAAAAACTTACAATCCGGAATTGGTGAAGAAGTGGACCACGGAAATAGCTAATGATATTAGCAGTCGAGTTATAGGTAAAACTGCCGGTGATTTAATTGTGGGAATTTTTTGTTGTCTTTTAGAGTTAGAAATGAAAAGGTACAAGCATGTGGTTCAAGTTATTATTGGGGAGCAAAAAGGAGCGGGCGTTAAGTCAGGAGTCCGTTGCATATGGGACGCAGAAACTGACGGCTATACAAGTGATATTTTTACAAGCGTAAGTTCTACCGACATATTTTAATAAACTAACAATAATTTTTGTAGGATTCTTTATTCTGTCTTGCTGCGGTGTACGCAATTTATTTATATTAAAACCGATGTACAAATGGTGCGATTTTGGATGTAAATACAGTAACTATTAGGGAAGAAGCATTTTTGCCAATTTTTCAAACGCAACCAGTCCTGACTTGTCCACCTCAAATTCGGGCAGATCGTAAATTCGCTGGATCCAATCGACCAGTTTAGGATACTTTTCTCCAACTATTGGAACGAGGTGATTCATGCTCGCCACAGTTGTGTATAAACTGATGTCGGCTAAGGTTAACGAATCTCCAGCTATCCACTCTCTACCTTCCAAAAAAATTTCCAAATTGCCGTAAGCAGCCCAGGTGTCATCTATTAAACTGTTCGGGATTTTTTCGAATTTTTTCATAAATCTTCCGCGCTAACGAAATAAAATTTAAACTTCAAGAAATAAAGATAAAAATAGTACACCCTACCACTATTGCTCTCAAATAATAGAAGAGACTTCCAGTATCGAAATGGAGTCTTTGATCTATTAGTGCTCGTTTAGCGAGGTCTCTCGGGTAAAGTGTGTCATCTTTGCCGTATTTTCCAACCAAATACGAATTAATAGCGTGACTGTCCCAAATGATTGTGTCTCCATCTACTAGGGTGGGGATTGAATGTGTAGGGTTTATCTAAAAACAATATTTTAGTAATAACTTCTACTGTCTGTAGCTTACTTTGGTGTATTCAGGGGTGAACTGTTCTCCTATGGCGATATTGATTGGTTTTATTTCCAATTTGAGACCCAAAATTTTCGCCACTATCAATACAGCTCTGGCGGGGGGGCTGAAATCAGTTGCATACAGAATTGGGGCCATCTCTCGATATGGAATATCTACGTCAAGAAATGAGTAGTGCCTTTTTATAGACTCATATCCTTTAAGTGATTGCGCAATCTATCAAGGATAGAAGAGATACACATCTCATTTTTTAAGTGAGATAATGGAAGATAGATCTATATCAATTATGGTACTGTGAGTCTAAAGTACAGACGGCATTAGCAAAAAAGGTGTAATTTTATAGCTTTCCATGTAGTCACGAAAGTTCATTAAAAAGCACAATACATTTATTCAATAATCTATAATCTATGGGGAAAGGTAGAATCCAGCGTTATCAGAATATAACATCGTAGTTTATTAATCTACTACGTCAGAAGCAGGATCATAAATGAAAAGGAGTCAGTTGCGCTTATATTTTAATTTGAATTTACCGGGCATTCCATGATTGCGCTGACGTTTGACTGTAACCACGACATACCATACCATAGACAGAACCAGAGAGGATGCAAACATTTCTGGACATAACCTATGATTAAATTGAAAAAAATTAGAGAAGACAACTTTTGAATCTCACAAAGTAAGTAGAAGCACTTGTTTGTTGAAAATGGGTGCGGAGGGCGAAAATTGGAACATCGACTGCTCTGACGACGAGCTGAAGGAGATGCGGGGTCCTTGGGAGCCCTCCCCAGAGGTGATTGAACGTCTGTACAACCAGCTGGAAAAGGGTGAAATCCCGGAACTGCATTGGAAATGTCCGGGCTACCGCTCCCCTTCTCCAGAAATTAAGGAAACTCCCCATGAAGAACGAGAAATACAACAGTTTGTTAACTAGCACTGTCTTGGTCGTTTAGAGCCATTATTGCTGTATTTTAGGTCAGAGGACAAATCAGATTTCGATTTCATGGACGAAATGACTTCTCCTAAAATGAAGATTAGAAACAAAGGCGAGGAAGCCTTAAAGGGAAGTGCCAAGAAGAAGACAACTTCTCTTGATGGCGTCATCAACAACATGAGGCGCCATAACTTGCTACCGCAAGGAGCTGGACGTTAACTTAGGCAAATAGAAATAGAACAACCAAACAGACAACTAAATCTAGGAACTTTACTCTTAAATTGTTAGCAAATCAGTGATCATTAATTTAATAAATACAGTTGATAAGCGTAAAGTTATGATGAGTCCCTCTGAAATCTATCTCTGAGGTGCAGGTTTTGGTTTAGGCATCTTGCTAAGCAGTCCTTGAATCTCCTTCTTTTCGTCATAAGTCTTCCACAACTCAAACAAATTGATTATGTATCTAGCTATTTCCTGTATTCTCTCAATGTCGACGTTTAGTTCAGCAAACCAAGCCTTGTGGTCCTTTTGCAGAATCACGCAAGCTATTTGCAGGCATCCAATAGCTATTTGGTAGGGCGGATACAATAACGACACGTCTGTTCTTAGAGAGTCATTAACGATGCGCCAGGCCAATGTTAGCAATTGTTCTTCATGCCCAATGTCCTGGACTAACTGCAGAAGAGGTCGATAGGGCTGGTATACGATCAGACAGCAATCCAGATTTTCTAATAAGTAAAACTCGCACTCTAGAATATGATTGGTTCTATATGGAAATTCCTGACTGTAGGCGTAACTAAATTTGTTTTTAACTGTAACAAAGTGATTGAAGCAAATGCTTAAATAATTACGTGAATACTCACTGACAGTCTGACAAGTTGTTATTAATCTAGAATTAGAAATAACTCCAAATTCTTCTACTTTTGACGCTAAAAATATACAAGTTGGTGCCAACAGAAGAGGGTCAATGCACTTGAGCGAGTTTCTGGCGTAAAAGCGCTTGAAGTAAACTGTAGCGGTTGCTATCACTTGCTGTCTCAGTTTCAATTGCTCCCCTAAGGTTTGTACAACTAAAAATTGGATTTACACAACAGTTCTAATAAGGTATGGTGGGTCACCGCTAGAGAAGAAAATAAAAATTTTCTGATATTCGTCTTCTGATAAAAGGCCCAAATCGTGTTGTCGTTCCCTAATCAAGTCTTGTTTGTCTAAAATCCATTGTTGACTGCAAGCAAAGAGAAATTGGGGCGTTTGGCACAGGTGGAGAATAATTGTCGATTTTGCGATACTTACTGGTGGGAGCTTTGCCAAAAATTGCCGGCCATTTCTTGGGCTAATAAACAATACTTCTGGAGAATTTACGAAATTATGGCAATTAAACTGCACCTAATTAATCGAAAAGAAACCGGTGAATGAAACGAATTAGAATAGAGCTAAAATGAACTACTGTCAAATTGACAGTGACAGTAAGTGACAGCCTCTTTCATTAAAGTTTATCAAACATTAGAGCTACAATCTAATTACTGTTACTTTAAGTTAAAAATTTTATGTTAATTTATTTAGCTGAGAGTTTGTAGAAAACAATTTCGCTCACCAACGTTAAAAATTTACGCTAAATTAGGAATTTTAGGACTATGGTATTATAAGGTAGATTCGTAGTTCATCTGCTTTATGTATATTGTCTATTTGAACTAAAATCTTGACATTAGTTTTTGACACTAGTTTGGCAACAAATAAGTGATATTTCGAGTCAAAAATAATGTAAAGGTCAAGAAAGTTGCCCGTTATTTTTTCATTTTTCACACTACACGCAAAATGCCGAAACTGGTATAATTTCATCCCAAATTCCACCAAGTGACATAACCTAAACTCAACAATGAATCCAATTTACGATTTCATTCAGCGCAACCGAGTCCTGGCCAAAATCGAGAAAACCCTCTACTCCAAGGCCACGAGTCTCGACTTGAAGGACTACGATTTGGTCCATTTCCCGCAGCTATTTTTTGATTGCATCCAACTCACTACTTTGAACATGGGCCACAACAAAATTTTTGAACTACCCGGCAACTTGGCACAATTGAAGAATTTGCAGAATTTATCTTTGGAATACAACAATTTCGATAAGTTTCCCGAGGTGATCAAGGAATTACCGACGTTAAAAACTTTAAATATTAGCCATAATCCCATCAAGGACTTGACCAAAGACATTGGAAGTTTGACCTCTCTTGAAATGTTATGGTGCAACAACTGCTGCTTGACCTCTTTGCCCCAAGAAATCGGAAATTTAGTTAAGTTAGACACTTTTGGAGCTAGACACAACCAATTGACGAAATTGCCTCAAGGAATATGTGATTTAATCAAATTGAGGTAATTCACCTGCCATCTGAATCTCGCGCAAGAAATGTACGAAACTTCTCCAGACAGCACCAGTTACAGTAGAAATCATTAAACGCCAAAAATATCAACGCAGTAACCACTGAAAATGGCTCAATGCCCTCTAGTTGCCTCTTCGCCAAAAACAGCTGTAACTCCTGGTTTAGTTTTAAAAACCTACTTGAGTCTGTATCACTATTAAATTGTATGTGGTACTGCCTGTTGACTGCCAAGTGATCTCCACTTTACCTGGTGCCCTCTGGGGGTCCAAATAAGTTATAGCTGCTGTTACCAATAATTCTTTTTTAGGTGGATGACTTTAGAAGATAATCAATTGTATACAGTTCCTAAGGGCTTTGAGAAGTTACAAATGTTGATCCATTTAAACCTCAACAAAAATAATTTTAGTTCAATTCCATCCAGCATGTCCAAATTGAAACAACTCAAGTACCTCCACTTGCAAAATAATGAGTTTTTTTGTGTTCCTGAAAGTGTTTTAAGCGCAATGACTCCAATTAAAATTAATCTGTTACACAATCCTTTGACGTCTTCAATTGAAATCAACACGGTATTTGTTGTAATATTGAAACAACTTAAAATAATACTAAACGTTTTCAGATGTTCCCCAATGTAGTGATTCAGGGAAAAGACAGTGAACAAGGCGTGGAGGACACTGCTTCCGACTCTGATTCAAATTCTGAAGACTGGGAAAACAGCTTCAGCGGCTCAGATTTAAATTACTCAGCCACTGAATCAGAAAGTGATGATGAAGAAATTTTAATTGACATCCCAAAATTATCAAAATTTCTCGTAACGTTTTAACATTTGAGATTTACCTTTCTTTACCTCCAAGTATTATCAAAGAGTTTTCTTGTTTTAATCTCTTGTGTTAAACCCGATTTGCCAGAAGAGCACTGTTTTATTTAAAGATTGAACATCACATGTACTTTTATTTGCTGCTACTGTTGGCAATACACAAAGACTATGTCCGTTATTAAACAAAATACAATTTGGTTTGTTATATTCATTTCAATAAATTCTTAATTACGTGCAGATTATTACGCCTTGAATAACGTAACTTTCTGCAACCCCTTTTAGCACTTCCTCACACCGCAAGTAATAACAAAAAAGACCATGTGTTTAGGAGTTTTTTCTTGTCGCAGCAGCAATGACACCTTCATTATTAGTGTCAAGGAACACTGCAAATACCACGTGGAGTTCTGCAACGATTGAAATTACATTTTGAAAAAGTTCATAAACAGCAAATTTCTCCCTTTACTCTCCAGAAGAAGGATGAGGAGGGTGCAATAAACAAGTGCGTGTTGATCGCTGCCTTAGGGTTTTGTATTACGTCCCAAGCAAGGCACATTGAAAGCCAAGCGTAACAAAATATACAGCCACTTTAGAAAACTTTTGGGTTTCTCTGAACACAAAGAATGACGTGAACAAAAGCAGTGTTATTGGAATGATCGATTTCAAATTCGATTTATGTATAATTTCTAGGCCACATTGAATTGAGAGACGACAACTTATAAAAAAAAATCACGCAAAAATTTTACTTTGGTCAAAGCGGGAAGTTTAGGCAACTTATAAATTGTTGACAAGAACTTTTTGCATCTTAAAAATGCATATCTTCGCTTCTAGATCAATTGATTTCTCATCAATGTTATTCACGAAATTACATTTTTTGTAAGAAGCAAAACTGAATTTTAAAATGGTTCATTTTTAGGCAAAGCCACGACGCCCTCACGTAGCTCAAAATGTTTCTAAAGTGGCAAAACCGTTGAATATTTAGTCGACCAAGCTTTGAAGCTTAACAAAACTCACGCTTCATTCTGATGGAAAAACAAAAACAAAAACTTTAAAGTATTTGAAAATAAGATTACAAATAATAATATGGCCATAAAGCTTTTGGTTCCAGTTTAGTTGTCAGAGGCAGTTAACGCCATCACAGTAAAATTCACATCTTCAGAGTCCCTTTCTATGAAAGCACGACAAACTTTGGCAGCATCCTACAAAAAGAAAAAAAAATAACAAAACTTTGTTATGTCCTTGTTAAGTTTCACCTCTAGGAAAGTTTCACTTGTGGTCGGGCCATGGTTGACAGGAAAATCTTTCCGACCATCCAACTCGTACAAAAAACCCCCTTTCTCGACAAACGCCACAAAATGATGATTAACTTGCTCATTGGGGTTTACCTGTATTACGTCAATCAATAAATTATTACAAAGAAAAAGTGTGCTAATACCTCAGTCTGCCCCTCCATTGCCAATTCTTGGTGAGCGGTGATTAAATTGAGGGCGTCGGTGTTTTTCGATGTTTTTAGCAGTAATTCGCCACGCTCCTCTGGAGTCATGTCTTTGGAATCAGTTAGGATGTTTTTAAAAGGTCCATCAGCCAACCCAAGTCTTGAAAAAAAAAAACGAACAATCGGTAAATTATCCCAAAAAACCTACCACCGTACCTTTCTTCGTTATTTGCAACACTGTGTATTAGAGCAATTGTGCCACAGGCATTCGAAACGTACTGCTTCATGTAGAAGAGGTCGGGGACAATGACTTGGCCCTTCTCGGCGAGACTTGCTTTTTCCTCCTCAGCGTGCTTGTAAAACTGAATTGTGCGTTAATATTGGATTTCAAATAATTTTTATTTTGGAGCTCACTTAGTATAGGATTAAGCATAGATTATTTACTTATTATAGTACTAGCTACTATAGACGTTATCTACTAGATTCTTTAGATGTATCCATTAGCAGCTATAATGTAATTTACAGCTTGTCACAGTTATTCCTGGACATAGGTGAGAGGCAAGATTAAATTGAATTTTTAATG
Organism: Schizotus pectinicornis; assembly: GCA_951805265.1. NCBI lineage: Eukaryota > Metazoa > Arthropoda > Insecta > Coleoptera > Pyrochroidae > Schizotus > Schizotus pectinicornis. The sequence continues at coordinate 21,453,101 of OX638203.1, forward strand.
CCTAAATTTTAGACCTCTACGTGACATGTCAGCGTTTTCCTTCTAACAGGTCCTATTAATCATTATCAGCAGTGCTTGAATTTAGTACTGCCAGCACTGACCTGTTCACTGCAGGGGAACAACAGAATGAGGGCTGCTACTGGCTGAGGCACCCAAGCCAAAGCGTCGCCGTCTAGCCCGTAAACGTCGACGATGTTCCATTTGCTCGGCACCCCCAGTAAGTGCAAGAACTAAAACTCATCGATAAAACGGTTTCAATAAATTGTTATCAATTACCTTGTTCATAACCTGTAAACATTAATAATTTAGTACTATTGACGCAAATAATCACGCAACTTACGTCAGGGTTAGATTCTAATGGTAATAGAGACATTGTCGCTGATAATTTACGCTAAATCCAGACTAAAAACGAATAAGAGCAAGCCGGTCTTTCTCCTCGACGAATTTAATTTTTTGATGTGTCAAATGTCAATTTGACAAACGTCTAGAGACAGCCGCGGCGTTGCCAACTTTAGGGAAATTTCCCTATATTGGAAAAATTTGGAACGGTTTAGGGAAACTATTGTATTATCTAGGGAAATTTGACTTCAGTTCCTATTGCGAGTAATTTTATTTTAGATAAAATTTTTTGGCTGCGGCGCTATTTTGCTCCCTTCGCTTAGTTTTCACTAGAATAAGATAACAAATTTTTGAATCTAGGGATGAAAACTCTTATCTAGGGAAATATTTGCCAACACAAAGGGAATTTACAGAAGTAAATGTTGGCAACGCTGGACAGCTGTATAGTTTTGCCCCCGCATGCGCATTATACTAAACGTCAAGACGTCAACCAGTTTATTGGCGGCAAATTGTACGTGTTCAGCGTCTTCGGCGTAGATAGTCTTCGGGCGATCAATTGTTATCTATGATTAATTGATTGTGTGGTTATTGTGTTTTTACTTAGCTCCCGACATTCTCCCAAAATGAATAGCTGCCCCAAGTGTAAGAAATCGTTCATCCCATTAACACATTTACGGCGTCATGCTCTAAAATTTCATCCAGGTAAAAGTGTTTTTTTTTTATTGGTAAATAAAATAATTCAATTCAATTTCAGAAAAAGTGAAGGACATAGCGCCAAGACACCTGCCAGCAGTTTTTCAGTGCAATATTTGTGATAAGACATTTTCAAGTCGACAATACTTCAATAATTCACAAGAAAACGCATCAAGCGCCTATTATTACACACAGAAAAAGACTGTCATGTTCAATGTGCGATTATTTTTCAAGCAATTCAAAACAAGTTACTGAACATTTCAAAACCCATGACATAAATGTTTAATCGTCAGTGTGAAGCTAAGAGCCGATGAAGCAACCAATAAGGGGAAAATAATCAAGTGTTACTGTCACAGGTAATGATTTGAAAAGATATGGTCATTGTATCCTTTAGTCCTCTATTGCTTTAGTGGACTTCTCACTGTTCGTGAATTTTGTGTTGTCTGTCTTTCCTACTTTTTGCTGTTGTCAATAAAGATGTTCCTTGCTGTAAAACAAAGGCATTTTTGCAACTAGATTTTCATAAGCCATTTTGTTCAATTTCCATCACAAATTGATCTAAAATGGAAAAAGTTCACTAAAGCATACATTTACCAAAGATATAATTGCTTTATTTAACAAGTATGTATTATTTATTACAGGTGGGGCAATTTTGTTTCTAAAAGCAAAGGTGTACGTCACTTGAAGACACAGGGAAGTAACAAAATCAATGACTTTTGCCCCTCTTCTATGAAAGTTGTTTCGTCATCAACTAGAAAATGTAATGTTGTTTTTGTTGAAACCCACTATTTTTGACTTTTCAAGAACGTGAATCAATAACAGCCAAAATTTAAATATTGCAATAATCGGACGATCGCAGAAGAAGTAGAACAATTAAGGAGCACATTGAATGGATACCTTAATAATATATCTACCCAAGATGAAGTTAACGCGATCAAAACACTGACAGCGCCAATAGGGCGAAAAATCGCACGAAAAAAGAGACTTTAAAAGGAAAATTGAGCCACAAAGGAGATTGTTTTCTGTTAACCTGCCCTGAAAATTTCCTGGCGATCCTATATGAGCGATTTTATGACGCGTGGTCATAAATTGCCCAAAGCTATTCGCCAATTCCTCAATATTTAAGCCGTGGCTATTAATTAAATAGTCTTTAATTTTGCAAAATCGATCCCTTGGCTTCGGTTCCATTCTCATGTGTTCAAGTTGTTGCAGACTGAATCCCTAAAAAACAAGGAGAATTACTATCAATACAAAAAAAAAACGACTAGCTAAGGACACATATCCAATAACATACATTTATCATAAAGTGCATGCTTATACACCATTGATAATTGCACTTGACATAAGAGTCTGGAAAATGGTACTTTACAGATTCACCTGTCACACTTCAGAGCAGAGACTATTTCGGAAAAGAGATAGTTTTGTTCATTTACCAAGTTTTTCAACATTTTCGTTTCTTTTACTCTAATTTGTTAAATGGATCTTCATAAAGTAAAAGCCACCTCCATGCAAATATAATTCTTTTTTTTATCACAAAACAATCAACAAACAAACAATACACCGGAATAACACAGAAAAAAAATTAAGATAATATTTAAAAAAATCATACCACCTTGGCCCTCCAGCAGGCCCAATCTCAATGTTATACAGAACAAATGCCTCGAAATAAAAAAAAAAAAACGTGACGTACGTTTTTACTTTTAATTAACGTCAAATAATTTCAAATGGTGCGAGGGCTGAAGAATGCTGTTGAACAATAACGTACTAAATTGGTACAACTACAGAATGCTTATTTTAATTAATCAGGTCTCCTTCATTGCTAACTTCTAATAATGAAATTGTTATAAATTTTATTTGTTGTACTTATTTTGATGTAAAACAGAAATTATTATTGACTACTACTACAAAAAAAAAACAATTTCACAGGTCAACTAGTAGTGAAAAAAAATTGAAAAATTTTAAATAAAATTTTATCAGAAAAAAGTTTTGTGTTAAACAGCTTTTAAATACAGGCAGATTGCGTCAGTCAATAATGTATGCTCACATCCTCACCCCCTACCCGTTTCCATACAGATTTTAACTTCCTTTAACTTTCTTTTTCTTGAAAATGTACATGCCAATCTCTTCCTTGAGGTCTGTAACTATTTGTCCCATTTCCAAATAACCCATTTGCATATTGATGTATTGGACTTGATTGTTGATTTTTGCCAATTCTGCTTTCGTACTGGCCAATTCCAATTTCAATTTATTCACATCCTTCCGCAGGTGGTGGTGGTTGCGTGAATACATTTGCGTTTGAAATTGGGTCCAACATCCCAAACTTCGTTTGAGCAACTGCCTACACGGAGTCGCCAACATAATTCCCTACAACAGAAAAACGTATTTGATATTTACGCTATAAACTAAAACTTGTTGTGAGCAAGAAAATGAAAAGTAATAAAAGCAGAAGCTAAAGGACAAGGCTGATAAATTTTATGCTCAAACAAGATAGGTTTTTTTTTTTGTTAAACTTGTTATGCATTTAAATTTTTATTACTCATGTCAAAAAGTTTAAGTTTTATTTATCATAAAGTGCATGCTTATACACCATTGATAATTGCACTTGACATAAGAGTCTGGAAAATGGTACTTTACAGATTCACCTGTCACACTTCAGAGCAGAGACTATTTCGGAAAAGAGATAGTTTTGTTCATTTACCAAGTTTTTCAACATTTTCGTTTCTTTTACTCTAATTTGTTAAATGGATCTTCATAAAGTAAAAGCCACCTCCATGCAAATATAATTCTTTTTTTTATCACAAAACAATCAACAAACAAACAATACACCGGAATAACACAGAAAAAAATAAAATAAAAAAAATTAAGATAATATTTAAAAAAATCATACCACCTTGGCCCTCCAGCAGGCCCAATCTCAATGTTATACAGAACAAATGCCTCGAAATAAAAAAAAAAAACGTAACGTACGTTTTTACTTTTAATTAACGTCAAATAATTTCAAATGGTGCGAGGTCTGAAGAATGCTGTTGAACAATAACGTACCAAATTGGTACAACTACAGAATGCTTATTTTAATTAATCAGGTCTCCTTCATTGCTAACTTCTAATAATGAAATTGTTATAAATTTTATTTGTTGTACTTATTTTGATGTAAAACAGAAATTATTATTGACTACTACTACAAAAAAAAACAATTTCACTAGTAGTGAAAAAAAAAATTTAAAAATTTTATCAGAAAAAAGTTTTGTGTTAAACAGCGTTTAAATACAGGCAGATTGCGTCAGTCAATAATGTATGCTCACCTCCTCACCCCCTACTCGTTTCCATACAGATTTTAACTTCCTTTAACCTTCTTTTTCTTGAAAATGTACATGTTAATCTCTTCCTTGAGGTCTGTAACTATTTGTCCCATTTCCAAATAACCCATTTGAATATTGATGTATTGGACTTGATGGTTGATTTTTGCCAATTCTGCTTTTGTACTGGCCAATTCTGCTTTTGTACTGGCCAATTCTGCTTTTGTACTGGCCAGTTCCAATTTCAATTTATTCACATCCTTCCGCAGGTGGAGGTGGTTGTGGTGGTTGCGTGAATACATTAGCGTTTGAAATTGGGTCCAACGTCCCAAACTTCGTTTGAGCAACTGCCTACACGGAGTCGCCAACATAATTCCCTACAACAGAAAAACGTATTTGATATTTACGCTATAAACTAAAACTTGTTGTGAGCAAGAAAATGAAAAGTAATAAAAGCAGAAGCTAAAAGACAAGGCTGATAAATTTTATGCTCAAACAGGATAGGTTTTTTTTTGTTACACTTGTTATGCTGAAGAATGCTGTTGAACAATAACGTACAAAATTGGTACAACTACAGAATGCTTATTTTAATTAATCAGGTCTCCTTCAATGCTAACTTCTAATAATGAAATTGTTATAAATTTTATTTGTTGTACTTATTTTGATGTAAAACAGAAATTGTTATTGACTACTACTACAAAAAAAAAAAAACAATTTCACAGGTCAACTAGTAGTGAAAAAAAATATTTAAAAATTTTATCAGAAAAAAGTTTTGTGTTAAACAGCTTTTAAATACAGGCAGATTGCGTCAGTCAATAATGTATGCTCACCTCCTCACCCCCTACCCGTTTCCATACAGATTTTAACTTCCTTTAACCTTCTTTTTGTTGAAAATGTACATGCCAATCTCTTCCTTGAAGTCTGTAATAATTTGCCCCATTTCCAAATAACCGATTTGCATATTGATGTATTGCAGTTGATTGTTAATTTTTGCCAATTCTGTTTTCTGACTTTCCAATTTCAATTGATTCACTTCTTTCCGCAGGTGGTGGTGGTTGTAATTTCGTGAATACATGTGCTTTTGAAATTGTATGCAACATCCTAAATTGCGTTTAAGCAACTGCCTAATCGGAGCCGCCAACATTATTCCCTACAACAGAAAAACGTATTTGATATTTACGCTATAAACTAAAACTTGTGACCAAGAAAATGAAAAGTAATAAAAGCAGAAGCTAAAGGACAAGGCTGATCAATTTTATACTCAAACAGGATACGTTTTTTTTTTTGTTACACTTGTTATGCATTTAAATTTTTATACAATCGTATCGAAATAGTACCATTTCGAATGTCCTTTTCATGTTGAAATGACGTGTTTTTTTTCACTATACTGTCACTTTTTCGCACTAGATACAAAATGTAAAATTAACTGACAAATACCTCAATTATCAATGAAATGTTGATTCTGTTATGTCGCATTTCTTAGGAAACGAAAAATTGTGCAACTAGATTATGCAGTAAGAATGTGAAATTTTATTCTTTCTTTTTACATTTTTAACAATTCTGGCCACGATTGTATAAAAAATCTTGTATGTAGTACGTTGCAAAATTCGTGTTTTTCGCACGCGACGTGTTACCAAACGAGCGAAGCGAGTTTGGTAACACGTCTTGGTGGTAAACGTCTTGGTGTGAAAAACACTTTCATTTTGCAACTTACTACATAAATACCTATTTTATTACTCATGTCAAAAAGTTCAAACGACATGTATTCCATGATTTTTGATCTAATCTGTAGCAATGTCACGATGAAATGGCGGTTAAGTGGTTGCTGTAAACTTATTTTGGTCTGGATTTTAATATTTTTGATTGTCTTGTAAATATATTTTGATAATGATTCATTATCTTTTGTTTCTACAACCAAAGTGAATATTCATATACCGCTCAAAACTGTTTAATACCTAAAGTGTTTTGCTTGTTTATCAACATTTATTTAAATAAAATATCATTTTTATCTACTATGTGTTATAAAAATAATTATCTTCATTTTCAATTATTAATATTTCATTAACTGAGTAAATTTTTTACTTACAATAAATAAAAGAAATGACTAATACTAGAGAAAACAAAATTGTAGCAAAATATTACACACCATTAAAAATCAGACAACCATCTGAACATCAGCAATTTAAAAATAGTTACAAATCTTTTACTCTTGATAAAAGACTAAATATAAAAATATCTAGACGTTTGTGTCAATTTGTTGTCAAGGAGGCAGGAAGTGTCAAAAATTGCACCCTCTAGGGGAGGGCGTCCAAATTTCTGACAGACATCTGTAATCAGTAGTAAGCAAAAATTTAATGCGTAGTAGATTTGCACGCATGCGCGTGACGGATGATTTGCTGCTTCGCTATTGGTGGCTTTTGTTGTGTAATGGAATGTCATTGTTTGGAGATTGTTTGGTGCAACATCTGATCGTGTTTCTCCTGTTTGCTGTTGTCGTTTGGTAGTGCTGGTTGAATGTCCTTCGTTAATTTCAACGAAAGACCGAAAACGCTGTTAACAGGCGAATCCTGTGCTTTTCTGTTCCGATCTTTGCATCCCGCTAATTTCCCGTTAAAATCCCAGCGCTCGCACTTTCCCCACTGTTTTTCTGGAGGTGGAAATAATGGCCAGAGTAATGGCTTCCTCCAAGAAAGGTCTGGAGCTAGTTTTTGACTTGCAATGGAACAAGGCCGATAATGACGACGATGAGTCCAACATTATCGGAATGTACGACACCCCCGTCACCACCCTTAATTTCGAAACGTTCAAGTCGTATTTGGTGAGTGTTTTTGTTTACTTTTTTTTTTCCTTCTAGACAAGTTCTAACGTGGTGGTTGGATTTCAGTTGAAAAATTCCGGGGTTGCCGGAAACGACGTGAAAGTTATTTACGTCACCGATGACGGCTTTGATTGGGTCATCGAGAACGAGGCGGTGTTCCAGAGGGCTCTGTTCACTTTTCGCTTGAAGGCGCGCTTGAGGGAACATATTTCTCTGAAACTCAGCAAGACTTCGGGGGCTGTGAAACGGGCCCAAAGGGTCGAGAAGGAGTCCACCGACGTCCAGACGCAATTTGACAACAGAATGGAGGCCGCTGCCCAAGTACCCCCAGAATGGTTCCTGAGCTTCATGGATGATGTAAGTTGTGTAATTGCAAAATTCTAACTAATTACAGGCCAGTTGCTGATTCATCCATTGACGACATAAAATATGATGACAATTTTTATTAAAAATTCTAGATAGATGGAGTAGGTAGGATCAATATATTTGTCATTGTTATATGTATATAATCTGATTGTGCATGATACCCATTTGCAACAGTATGTCTTATTTTTTGTATCAAAGTCCAGTATTGAAGGAAGCAACTGGAAAGCAGCTACTGCCCAAATCTTAATTTTTAGTTTAAGCCTGACTTTGTGAAGACGCGGTTTGAGACTACTGATACATGTCTTTTTAAATTCGTATCAATACACAACCAACAAAAATTAACCTTATTTTTTTAAACGATTCCAGATGGTTGGACCAAACTGGTTTTCACCAGAGGTGAAGGCAGCTATCTAATTATTTGTCAAGTAACGCGAAAATGGGATTTGCAATAATATAAACTCATTGTATTGACCAAAGAAAATTAAAACGACCACGCCACGTGGTTTAGCTATACCGGGTGTCCCAGGGCAGGCGGGTCATAGGGAAATAGCACGCAAAATTATATTTTGGAAATAATATCTCCCCAGGTGAAATTACGTAAAAACTGAAAGTGTGAGAGAGGTTACTAAATAGAGGGGCACATTAAGAGGTAAAATTCATAGTTTTCGTTTTTTTTTTTTTCAACAATAGTTAGAAATAAGAAGCTCAGTAACTTTCTTATCATTTTAAAAAAACCTTTTAATTTCAATGAACCTCTCAAGAAACTAACCACTACACCACCGAGGCAGGTGTTTAAAATTTCTTCGCACTAGTACTTAATCAGTCGTGACATATAGTAGTATTTTAAAAATTCTATTTCCCAAGTTTCCAAATCGTAATTTGCTATGAATTCTACAACTTAATGTGCCCCTCTATTCAGTAACCCCTCTCACACTTTCAGTTTTTACGTAATTTTACCTGGGGAGATATTATTTCCAAAATATAACTTTGCGTGCAATTTCCCTATGACCCGCCTGCCCTAGGACACCCGGTATGGACGATGCAGGGACGTCTACGCACGCGCAAGCGTCAACTTGCGACTTGCGGAGCCGCCCACCAGGTGTCGCGGTCGTTTTTATTTTATTTGGTCAACACAATGAGTTTATATTATTACCGATTGTTGTAAATGGGAACAAATATAATGTCCACCAGAAAATTTAATGAGCATCAAAAAATTTAAATGAAACCCAAATTATTATACATCAGAAAATGAGAACATCACCACAAAAATAACTATGCTCTGTATTGTTTTACCATTGCTTACATTCTATATGTCTATCAATTTTACTAAATGTTAACCAAATTTAGAACGCTCAAGTTACGCGTCTGTGCTGTACATAATAAATGTTCGCGCTATCCATTTATATTTAGTGTTTCTCAAAAAAACTATTTGTGCGTCAAATAATTATTCTATTACTCCAAAAATGAAATATGCTCGCGCATCTCTCCTTGCCGCTTGCGCTTCCAGACAAGAGGCACGCGAAAAAAGTTTTGTACAAGGTCAGTTCAGGGCCCTGTAATTTTTTTTTAAAGCACGATTATAAATTACCACTAAAAGAAGTTTTCGTTTTACATGATGCAAGCCAATTACAGCAAAGCATTTATATATTACGGAAATCAATATCTATTTTTGTGCAAACCACTTCTATTTTTACTCTTATTTTCCTTGCCCTAGCACATCTACATCTATAATTTTGCATAAAATTATTTACCATTTGCACAACATTTTATTGCTTGTGTATCAACAAATAGTATTTTTAACTGCTAAATAATATAAGACACTGTCGAAAATTAAATATCTGGGTATTATGTTAGAATTAAACGCGGAATAAAATTTGGTGAACATTTGGTGAATTTTTGGTCAACAAAAGTTATTTTGGCGAACAAAATATATAAGAGGCCAGCATTATGTCAATATTTGGTTGTCGCTTTAAGATTATGTATTTTCTTAATTTTGGTGAGCATTTAGTATTTTTGGGAAATGAAAGTATTTTTTTGTATGAAAACATTGGGTAAATTTGGTAGACTGTTAAATACGACCCGTTGTAAATTTCCGTATAAGTTTGACGTCAATTTAAGAAACATGAAGACAGTTTTTGGCAACTATTTCCAAACTGATGACGTTACCACTTACAATCTCTTTGAATGATAAAGTAGGAAATTTTTGGTCGTTTTACTGCGCCGCATTAATTATTGCTTATTGGAAAAAATGCGGAATATAATTGGTGGGTTGCAAAAAATAAGACTCAAAATGGCACCTACATGGGTCCGTATAATTTAATGTTTTATTGTGTTTGGAGTGGTTTTGTTATTAATTTTTACTGCTGTCTTTGCAATTTGGATATCTTTTAACGTTGGTGTTGATTGTCGTAAAGTGAAATCCCACTTAAGTAAATGAAAGTCTCATGCTCACTGTCAAAGATAATGTTGATTAGCCTACAACTTTTTCAGTAGGCGAAAAACTTTAATGGTAGCTTCAGTTAATGACAGACTTGCATTTTAACGAACATAATTAACTATACAGGGTGTTACAAAGAGACCCGCCGGCGCCTAAAAACGTATTTCTGATTAAGTTAGAAATTTGAAATTTTGCAGAAATAAACTTCAATTAATGCGCCACAATATGACGTCGTTGTCATACGCTGTCGGGCCGCTATAAAGTGTTTTGGTCAGTACTGTAATATTTTTTGCTGTTAATTACGTTTTTGATGTTAAAAATTTGAGATTTTTAGTTGAAGTATCATTCATTGTAATGACAATGGCGCCTAAACGCTTCAATAATTTATGGCTTAATACGAGTACTTTCAAGTAGGTATAAGCTCCAGTGAAGACAACGGACTACCATAAACATAAATGGTGGGTAGTCACAAAGACACTGAGTAAACGGCTCATAAAGGTGTCATTATTGCGCGCTAAAATTTAAAAATCGTGTAATGGAATGGCTGTTTAATATAAAAACATTGAAAGTACTAGTTAGCAATTTTGGAGGTCATGATCATGAGTATGAAGGAAATCAAAAAGGTGAAGTGAATATTTTGATGCACAATCGCGATCAACAGTGAAAGCTCGCAATAGTTTCCTAAAAGCAAGTGATGAAACGATTATTGCTTTTGCGATTACGATTAAACGAGTTAAGTGACAAAATACGAAAAACAGTGCATGTTAGAAGTTATTCGCCATTTTTTCAAATTGTATAAAGTATTTGATGTTCTCTCTGTGAAGACAGCAATCCCAAATTTAGTTGTAGCAATCATTAAGACAACTGATATTTTCAGTTCAGACGCGATTTGATCGACGAGATCACCGCTGTTACGCGCAGCTTCGTCGTAATTCCCAAAAAGGAGGTTGCCGGACAGCAGACTCCTGAGGTTGCTGGACAATCGACTTCTGAGGTTGCTGCGCAAGCGCCTGTCAAGGAGGTGTCTTCAGTCCCGTCCGCGATCCATATCCGTAAAGCCCGACTAGCGCAATCATGGAAAGCCCGAAGCAGCCGTTCTCCCGAAATTGACAGACAACTGAAACGAACCCTGAAATATGACCACAAACTCGACCAGAAACTGGACAGATTGTCGGCCAAAACCAAGAAAATCAAGGAAAAGAAGGAGGCGTTGTTTATCAACCAAGCGCCAGTTAAGGACGAAATCTTGAAAACGGAAGAACCGGAACCCAATCATAAGTGGAGTACTGCAATGAGCGGGAAATCTATCTTGCCCATTGGAATCCTTCATATGATGGGTGAAGAAGCTTATCTGCATACCTGGAAATTAACTAATGACGGAACTTTACCTTGGGCTGACGATGTAAGAGGTTTTCTAGCTAAAAGCAATTATAATTATATTTAAAAAAAAAATTATTTTTAGACGGAACTGCGTTTGGAATGGGGCACGACCGGTATGAAACCTTCAACAGAATGTCTCCGCTGTCCAGCTCTGAAACCTAAAGAGAAGATATCTTTATCTGTGGTGTTCCACGTTCCACGTAAGTGTTTGATGAAATGTAGTCATATGCGCGCTGCAAGTCGTGACGTAAGTCGCTGAAACCCGGTCGCACGAAAGTAAATAACTGTTACGCGGAGTGATGGGTCTTTATTCTAACAGGGTTAAGGTGGTAAGGCATCAAGCCAGCCGCCAGACCTCGAGTAGAGGTGGTAATACTTACACGGGGCAAATAAAAGAAAATTGTACTTGTTTTTTTTTTTTTTTTTTTCATAAACACGAGCTGAATTAACGCAACATTACGTCGTTTTTTTTTTCTAAGCGCCTTTAATTTAATTGAACGCTACGCGCGACTTAACTTCGATGCAACGCGTGACGTCAGACTTGCGACGCATGTTGTGCCGCGCATGTTATTTTGTTTTTTTTCCCAGGCAAGCCCGGCCGTTACGAGAGCTATTGGAGTTTGTATACCAAGGAGCATCGTTTTGGGCAGTCCATTGGTTTCCGGGTGCTCGTAGGACATCCGGCTTTTAAACCTGAATATGCATCGAAAAAGCCCAAATATGAACCAGTTGCCCAAACTGTTGTGATGCCGATAACAATGGTGGACAAGCCATTGGCGGAAATACAAACTGTTCACTCAACAGATTTAGATTTACCGTTTAAGCCTGATCATGCCACCGCTATTAACGGTAAAGAGTACGAACGTTTCGTAACTGGAGCACTCGCTAAACCCGCAAGTTCCGAAACGACAGAATTTCAACGTATATTAACCAAGGCTCAAGATGATTTCGTCCAGCTGACCCTTGCAGCTGAATCGGACAGTGAGTTGAGTAGCGCTACTGAAAGTTCCGAAGATGATTCTGATGATTGCATTAAATACGGAATTTCTGAAAAAGAATTGACTGTCGATTTGTCGAATCTTAAAGAAGTTTCTCACGACACGAGTCAGAATTCTCTGTTTACGGGCGAGGCTGAAAAACAATCGCCCAACTGCGATGATGACGTTGTGAAAGATGGTGCCTCAGCTAAAAGCGATGATGATTTTCTCATTCTTTCTTCTGATCACATTAGTGACGATTCACTGGTCGAAGTCCATCACCCTGAACATGACGACAGCGAGATCCCATCCCTCGAGTCGGCCCAAGCCACCAATCAAGACGATAACAACAACGGCGAAGTGATCCCCGGCGAATCCGAGAGTGTTGCGTCAGATCTCAGCAGCAGTTACGATATGATCAATGCGCCAGTATGTAACGAAAATGTGCAAGAATCAGGTAACTAATTTAATTCAGATACATTTACAGGAAACTGTAAAACGAGCATCTTTTACGCTGGTCTAGTACACACCATTTTTACTGTAGTTTCGTACACACCCACAATATCTTGGTACAACTGAACTGATCATTAAAATTTTGTTTATTTTTCTTACAGAATTTGTTATTGTTTATTGTGGCTCACATGAGCTGAAGGTTCCAAAAAGCATTGTACGTCCCGAACTTCTTGCGCCGGTTTCTAAACAGATAGCGTCCAGCACTGAGGACGGCAATTCGTCTTCTCCCGTCAAGGAACCATCGTCTCCACCAAGAACCATAGCGCCATTAAGCGATTTGGCCAAAATGAGTGTACAAGCAGATATGTGGTCGAGGCCAGTATACACTTATATACCTGACTCTTTGATGTCTCATTGTTCCACCGCTGGCTCTTGTTTTTCTGATGTTAACTCTGCCTGTCAAGGAAACAGTTCAAGAAAGTTTGTATTTCCTCAAGAAACTTCCGGCTATGAACTGGTAGGTCCCAAAAATGATGAAGTTCCCAAAACTAGAATTGTTACGGGAAACATTGCGGCTCCTACCACCGAAAAGATCCAGTTTTCTTCACCACCAGGTCCCAACACTGAAGGATGTAAGTATATTTGAAGATGCGGTGCAACTTGCATTAATAGTTATTCACTTATTGAGGACCGAAAGTAAAAGTTTATGTCCGCGGGCGTAATTTGTTTTTTTTATTACAAAACCAATTAGCAAAAACACCCACTAAATTCGAGTAACTTTAATATTAATTGGATGTCATCTTGACAGTTGTAGAACATGACGCCGCCGCGTTGGGAACTCGCCGCTATCCAACTGTCCTTCGTTCTCTCTACGATGATGCCGGAATGACCGCCGCCATAGCCGCCACTGCCGCCGCCGCTGCTGCCGCTGACGCCGCCGCCGCCGCCAGACCTTTGATGACTTCTCAGGAGGAAGCGAACTTCTTTCCACAACCTTACGGTTTTATGGACGGCGCCGCCGCCGCCAGACCTTCGATGACTCCTCAGGAGGAGACAAACTTCTTTCCTCAACATCATGGTTTTCCTCACGTCCCCAACTACCAGCAAAGTCCTAGAGATCAGCATCCTGTAAGACCTGAGTTTGCTGATCAGCATTTGCCGAGGGACGTGCGTTCGCCCCCTTGTCTCAGTCCCGAAGTTCCAACTCAAAGCGTCCCGATGGTGCACATTTTACCTGAAAACTTGGTCAGTGGCGCTGTCAACGTAGCATCGTCTGCAATTAACACGGCGAGGTCGGTTATTAAGTTGATGATTCCACCAAAGGCCGAGGTAGGTTCTGAATAATGAATAGAGAAGAACAATGGAAATTTTATAATTTTTTTTATTGCAGTCCGGTAAATGGGTGAATGGTCATTGGGAAATTAATAATCCGGATTCCCTGCGAGCCAAGAATCTGAAAATATTAGCTGAGATGGGATTTTGGGATCAAGATTTGAATGCATCTCTGTTGGCCCGCTACAATGACGATGTGAACAGAGTAATAAGCGATCTTATTCAGTGAGCTCTGGGTATTTGAAGTAACCACGGGTTTGAGTGGGTACCTATCTCACATTATTATTATATTATTATTAAGGGAAAATAAATCTTGTATTGGACCATTTTTTATCTATAAACTTATGTATATTTAGGTTCAGTTGGTTTGAAATAGATTGTTTAGGGTAGTTGCGACTCTAGTTTAATGGGTAATAGATCGTAACATTGTCATAGGTTCGTGTTTAATATAGTTTTAATGTGATAACATTTGTTGTATTGGTGATTTAATAATAATGAATACAATATACCGGAAGTTTCAATATTTTTTTAATGCATCCCTTCGAGGTTTTGGCGCAACCCAGATAGAGTTGCTTAGGTTTTAGGGAAAACGTTTTGTTGCCACTGGGGACAATTTGAATTTCGCTCTTGATTTGTAGTGATATTCGATTCGTTGCGTTGGCACGACCAAAAATTGGCCCATTTGATTTTGACATTGGTAGTGTACCTTGATTGATGAGGTTTAAATTTTCTGCACAAATCTCTTGAAGTCATGTCCGGATCCGGCGAAATAAGTTATTTGGGAGTAGTTTCCGATGTTCTAAGCATAATTACCATATCGACGTGCTTCATATTGAAGATTCCCCAAATTGTCAACCTTTTACAAGTGAAGAATGCCAATTCCCTTAGCCTAGTGGGACTTTTATTGGAACTTTCAAGGTAATCATCTTCCAACACTTTCCATTTAAACCACGGACTATTTTAGCTATACCATAATGTTGTCCTACAACTACCGAAACGAGTATGCTCTGTTGTCATACATGGAATATCCCATAATTCTCATACAGGAGTACTTCCTAATTTTAATTGTAATGTACTACAAAAATTGTTTGAACCTGTGGGGGGTCGCTGGCGCAGCCCTTTACTTTTCAATAGCAGCTGGCCTTTTGTTGGGCATGGTCCCTCTAACTCTGATAGCAATACTGGTGGTAAGTATAACCAATTTCGAATTTAAGATGGTACTATTTAATAATTTATTGCAGCCGCTGTGCACACCCATTGGCGCTTCTTCAAAAGTTATTCAGCTAATGGCTATTTTGAAAACAAAAAATTCAGAATCAGTTAGCGTTCTTACCTGGTTTATATCAGCCTTTACAAATTTCAGTAAGTACCTATCCTTCATGTCAGTTAAGATAAGAGATGGAGAGTAGTTATGACTTTTGATTGGCGGAACTTATCAAGTATAAAAAATATTAGCTCCCAGACTTTCATGATTGATTATATTTTTTCTCACTTGAATTTTCTCAAAAGAAAACCCCCTAAATAAAAGTAAGAAAAAAGTGAAGACGTCAGAGAAGCTATTGGCTATTGCTCCAAATTTAATTTTTGGACTACATAAATAATTGAAAACGAAAAGTTATCTAAGTGATGCGGGTCTTGCCACTCGCTCATAGCTGGCCAGTTCACTGCCAATAATGTTGCATTACTGTTCCCTTGCAGCTGCTCGATTTTAATACTAGTTTTAATTTATTTTTCAGCGCGTATTTTCACTATCTGTGTGGAGTCTGCAGATTTAACTTTATTGACCAATTTTGGTATTAATATGTGTTTAAGTAGTTCAATTATGATTGCTGCATATTTGTACAAACATCCTAAAAAGGATTAGATGTATGGTTTTCATTCTATTTACAAACCATTTTGTGAAAGCAATTAGGCAATTTTTTACAGCGGAGAGTCAATTAGTCATATTATCAGTTGTTATTCTTCCATTTTATCTAGTTAATTTTGTATGTTGATATTTGTTATGAGACAAAATGGTTCATAGGATTTCTTTGTTGTTAAAACTTGAGGCAGTTTTTGTTTCAGTCTTTGTGATGACAATTTTAGAAATCCTTTGAACCATTTGGTTATTGTTAAAGTTGAATTACAAATATATTTTTATCCTTTATGTACCTGCCCGCGACAAAGTATAGTAAGTGATGAGATTATTTTATAATATTTTTTCTAGATTTTTAAAATTGATGGGGCTTAAAACTAAAAATAATAATATGAGAAGCATAAAGTTCAAATTTTAATGGAGAGGACATTTTTTTTTTAAATAGTCATGATTGGTTGCTCACTGCGCGAGCGCAGTGAGGCACATTTAGTAAAGTACTTAAATACAGCACTGGGATCCCCGACAAAGCGTTTCGACCGCATCGCTTCCAAAGCGACTAAAAAAGAGCGATACCCTCTCGAAACTCTCTGTTTAACCGATAGAAATGCAAGTCGACTCGGTCGACATTGAAGCTTTTCGGTCGCTTTGGAAGCGACGCGGTCGAAACGCTTTGTCGGGGATCCCAGTGCAGATTAGGATGGATTCTGGTCAAAGTAATAATTTGGCTGAGTATCTGACGATTTTTCGTAACAATAATTGTTGTTAGGAACAAATAAGCAATAATGTTTTTAAGTTTCAGGGTTTATTGATGGATTGTTGGAGGTTTTTGTTCAATAAAAATTGCTAGTATTTTTTTTCTATTAATATAGCTACCTCTTCTGCTAGTCCCAAGGTGCAACTGATCCTTTGAAATAATTTGTAACCAATGCTGTCTAACAATACAAAGATAAAAACAGAAATTTTACAGCTCTTTCACTATTTTTCTGTTGAATAACTCGTAAAGATAAATATTAAAAAAAAATGTTTTTATGACTACGAGAGAAAATCATAACGATCGACCTTCTTATTCTTTATGACGGACTATTTGGGCGAATATGGACCTTTTAGTGGCACTTGTCGGGGCCGGAAGAGGCCCGAATCTTTCGGATACGGGCCTGTCTGGGGTTAAACAATTTGCGGTCTCAAGATGCTGAGTCTGATTTGTCTGTCGGTATCACGGTTCAGTCAGTTTTCAGTTTAGTAGCGTTGTGATGATGGTGCGGAGTGCGTGGACGACCCTTTTGGCCGTCCTTGTGCTGCGATTGAATGATGTGCGGGCCGAGACCCTGACGCCGCCGTATTTTAATTTGGCCGAAGGAAAAAAAATCACGGCCTCGGCTACCTGTGGCGTGGATACAGAAGGACCCGAGTTATACTGCAAATTGGTCGGGGCCAATGCAGAAAACGACCTTAACGTGATGAACGTTATCCAGGGACAGGTAAAAAATAACAATTATGTAATGCAAAAATACATCCGGACATTTCCACGGGAAAACGCCGGAAGTGAATTAAAAATTGAAAGAAAAAAATTCCGACACTAGAGAAAAAGCGGGTTAAATGAATGGATAATTAACAAAACACGTAAATTTTCGTTATCAGCATAATTTTATGATAAGTTTATTTTATTAATAATAACGTAACACATTTTAAACAATGTCTCATTCTCTCTAGCTGATATCGACCATTGAACTGTTTGAGATAAAATCCTCTATTTTAGTGTATTTTTCTTGAAAACTGTTGAATTATTTGAAACTCGGTCCATTTCCAAATAACCTTAGATAACGCATGACATAGTCATGATGAATTTTATCGGAAGAGAAGATAATGTTAATGCCACTATTTGGACTAGTTTTGGCAATTATTAACGATCTATTTACCGTTTAAATTTACGATTTCCACAAATACTGCAGGATGCAGCTGCTAGCAGAATTGTTCTACACAGCACATATTTTTTAATTTTTTTTTGTATAAAAGGTGGAAGTTTCAAAATAATTGTATTGAGTTTAAACCTTTTGAGAATACTTTGACTTTAGTTTCATAAAAATCACAAAACAATGTATCTAGCAGAGTCTTTATCATAAGACACAAACATTGACAACATTCAGTTTTTCGATTCAACTCTTGTCCATTGACAAATCCGCGGTTTAATATTAAATATTATTTCAGTTCTGTGACTACTGCGACCCCACCAAACCAGACAAGGAACATCCTCCCGAGTTTGCGGTGGATGGGATGGAAACCTGGTGGCAAAGTCCGCCTTTATCCCGAGGGATGAAGTATAACGAAGTCAACTTGACCATCGACCTTGGTCAGGTGAGAATCGCGCGGAGTACGGTTTCAATTTTTCCCAGTTTCATCAACTAAGTACAGAGGCTGAAAAAAAGATGTAAACAATTTTTTCCGAGGTACCGTTTCTCGACTCTATCTATCCCCGTCTTTAGACGCCACCAGTTACTGGAAAAAGACCCACTGGTTGACTATTGAATGGACAATGCCCATTTAGAAATTTGTTTCAAATAGTTTTTGCAAGTGTAGAACTTTTATGGCCGGTGCATTCATCGGTTTGTCCATTCATAACCCCTGTCAACCGCGCTAGCGCGGCCGGTGCCCACAACCACATGGTTTTATGGAAAAACAAATGATATTTTCATTTCAATTAATTTAATTTTTTTTATTACCTACTGTAAATTTTATTAATGGCTTCAACTGGCCGGCGTTTCGTGGAGCTTATTGGTTTATTGAACTTCTAGAGATTTTTCTAGTTCTGCCAACGAGCGCGGCGAGAGACTTGATGCTGATTCTGCAACACAAATAGTAATTATAACCAGATATGATACGAATGATGAGTAATGTTATGTCGCGTAATGCAATTCGGTTAGATCATCTCGAGTGATAATTAAATGGATTGTTAGCCGGGTCTAATTTAGTCGGCTTCAGTCACAAGGAAGACAACGTCGGAGGCCCGGCATCTAGAAAAAGCGCATCTGGCGAACACATGCTTCTTGTCATCATAGTTCGTTGCGAGAGAAATTTCAAGTTCCCACACAATGAACTGACCGAAACCCGACCAATCCGCCCCTGTTTTCAAGTCAAAATATTAACAAATACGGAGAAGCTTATCCAGATCACTGATAAGAGTTCTACTTGCCGCAAAGGCATCAGAAATGGAAGATATTACATTTTC
This sequence comes from Schizotus pectinicornis, assembly GCA_951805265.1. Lineage (NCBI taxonomy): Eukaryota > Metazoa > Arthropoda > Insecta > Coleoptera > Pyrochroidae > Schizotus > Schizotus pectinicornis. The sequence goes on from OX638203.1 coordinate 21,472,270, forward strand.
TACGCCGCCTTATCACTTCAACTACCATGTATCAACGTTGGGAGTGCGTGGGTGGCGGCTTCCTATAATAATCAATGTTTAAGGCTTCTATCAGTTATCAGAGGATGTAAACCGCTTTTGTCTTTGCTATGTGGTCCGGCACTCTAAACAAGTCTAATTGGCCAATAACTTGAATTGGCAAATAAATCATGGCGAATGGAGACAACGATTATTAGAACAGCGCCGTATATTATAAATTATCTTCTTGTCTTTTAATGTACGGAAAACTCATCTGTGTTTCTTTCTTAATTGGCGCTGGAAATAAAAACATTCACCACACGTCTCTTTATTAATTATTTTCTTGAATAAATGTTATATCAACATGCGATGCGACTCGCAAAGTAACATCTGTAAATATAAGAGATTACGTTAGGTCACCATAATTCTCGAATTTTGCTTATGTTTGTGTTGTGGTCAAAATTGTCATTTCCTCTGTTGTCCTAAGAAATTGCATTATCCCCATGTGTTGTGTCACTTGTGTCCCATTGCGGTATGGTGCGCCGCCACTGCTTGGCTATACCATTTTCCCCACTTACGCCAACACCCTCCACCCTAGCGCGTTGAATTTTGGAACCGGGTGAAAATTTGTTCTGTTCAAGTTGATTAGTTGATTTATAGCACTCCAAACCGAGAAGGACGTTCAGCTCCATCACCATTCTCTTCATTCATTTTTCCCGATCACAAGAGATGCTAGTATTTGGTTAATCTTTTGCCCACTTGACACAACAATATGCTTTCACTTACCTTATTTTGCTGACCTTGATACTCATCTATTCGTATAGATCATTACCTTTTATGGAGAAGAGACTAGAAATATTTTTCAGGGTATTTTCTAGAACTACAACGGCTCAGAACTTCGACCCTCACTCTCAAGTTGTTGAATTGTAATAATTATTTTTACAAAATTGGTGCACAATTTGATTCTTGTCTGACCACATCTCTTTGTAGGAATTCCACGTGGCTTACGTCTACATCAGGATGGGCAACTCTCCGCGCCCCGGTCTCTGGGTGCTGGAAAAGTCGGCAGACTACGGCAAAACCTTCACTCCATGGCAGTACTTTTCCGATTCACCCAGCGACTGCCAAACTTATTTCGGCAGCGAAAGTTTACAGCCCATCACCAAAGACGATTCGGTCATTTGCGAAACGGAATACTCAAAAATCGTACCTTTAGAAAACGGAGAAGTACCACCAAAACCTTGATTAGACTTGTTCAAACTGGAAACATTACAGATTCCTATTTCGTTACTAAACAATCGACCATCGGCCAACCACTACTTCAACTCGACAGTTCTGCAAGAATGGACCAGAGCCACCAACGTCCGATTGAAGTTTTTGAGAACTAAAAATTTGTTAGGACATCTCATGTCAGTCGCCAGACAAGACCCCACAGTTACCAGAAGAGTACATGCACACACTATTGCGTGGTTAAATTTTACTTAATTTTTTTCCAGTATTTTTACTCAATCAAAGACATCAGTATTGGTGGTCGGTGCATGTGTAACGGCCATGCCGACACTTGCGATATCCAAGACAGAACCGACCCTAACATCTTGTTGTGTCGTTGTCAGCACAACACCTGCGGGGCTAAATGCGACGTTTGCTGCCCAGGGTACGAACAGAAAAAGTGGCAACAGTCCAAAGTCAACCATCCATTTGTTTGCGAACGTAACTAAACGCACCTTCGCCATTCACAACGATACAATGATCAATTTCAGCTTGTAATTGTTTTCAACATTCAAGAGAGTGCATCTATGACGCGGAAATCGACAGACAACACCTATCTCTAGACATTCACGATCGCTACATAGGTGGCGGAGTTTGCCAAAACTGCCAACACAACACCGAAGGAGTCAATTGTAACAAGTGTAAACCCGGCTTCTACAAACCTTACAACAAGTATTGGAACGAAACCGACGTGTGCCAACGTAAGTTTGGTTCTTGGCATTACTTGACTTAATCGAACACCACCTCAGTCTATTAATTTCGTTTCTCCTTTAGCTTGCAGCTGCGACTACCCGTTCTACACCGGGAACTGCGCGGAGGGTTCGGGTCAATGTGAATGCAAAAAAGAATTTACGTCCCCCAACTGCGACAGTTGCAGCTTTGGCTACTTCGGCTTTCCGAATTGTCGGCCTTGTGAGTGTTTCTTGAACGGCACCAGAGATTTGCAGTGCGAGGCCAGCAACGGGCAGTGCCCTTGTTTACAGAATTTCGGCGGCAAATACTGCAAGGAGTGTTCACCGGGGTACTATAACTTCCCCGACTGCAAACGTAAGTGGAGTCAAATTGGCGAGATCCGAAAGTTATTGGACATGATTTTAGACTGCGAGTGTAACCCGGAGGGGTCCATCACGCAAACTTGCGAGCAAGAAACGGGAAATTGCACCTGCAGAAACAATTTCGGCGGCAAACACTGCGACGCGTGCCAGGATGGCTATTTCGGCTATCCCCAGTGTAACTGTAAGTAATGGAGTTAAAGAAATGGCGTTTTAAAATGTTCAAAATATCAATTGCGCCAACTGTTTTTGGTTTGGGGTTGAGGGATGTTAATTGAATTTTCTTGAAGACTGCAACTGTGATATAAAAGGAACGAAAGAGGGTATCTGCAATAAGGAAACGGGCCAATGTATTTGCAGAGAAGGCTACGGAGGTGACCGTTGTGATGTTTGTCTCATGGGCTTCTACGGTCATCCAGATTGCAAACCTTGCAACTGCACTAAAGTGGGTTCGCTAGGCACAACGTGCGGCGCTTCCGGAAAGTGCTCCTGCATGGCGAATTACGCCGGAAGAACCTGTGATCAGTGCAGTCCCGGTTACTACAAGTACCCGGAGTGCTTACGTCAGTATAGTGTTCTTCAAACGTTCTCAATGTTTATGAAAATTTTTTAGCTTGTGAATGCAATAGTCAGGGCTCGAACGGGTTGTCGTGCGATGCCGAAGGTACTTGTGAATGTCATCACAATTTCGCCGGAACTCGGTGCGATGCCTGCAAAGAAGGTTTCTACAATTTCCCAGCTTGCGAAGGCAAGTTTTCAACTCCTATATCGTTCTGCCAGATTTTATTCGGAAAATTTTCTGCTTCAAATAATTACTGGAACTAATAATACGTGTTAAATTAATTAAATTAATTGATTAAAATAAACTGATCAACAGACTGCAACTGTCATCCAGCGGGCGTTGTGGCCGGCTTCGCTGGCTGCGGCTCCGTCCCGGATGGCGAACTGTGCCAGTGCAAGGAGCGAGTCGAGGGTAGAATTTGCAACAAGTGCAAGCCGCTCTACTGGAATTTGAGTCCGCACAATCCCGACGGTTGCGAGGAGTGCCGATGCAATATTCCGGGAGTTTTGGGCGGAATTGCTGTTTGCGACACGGAAGACGGCCAGTGCGTTTGCAAGTCTCTAGTGGTCGCTAGAGGGTGCACCGAATGCGCCGATGGAACCTACAACTTACAAGAAGACAACCTGTTCGGCTGCTCGGGTTGGTAGCTTGAACGCTGAGAGAAGTTGTGGAATTTTTTTTAATTTTTCCAGATTGTGATTGCGACATTGGAGGCTCCATTAATAATAATTGCGACAAGGGTTCCGGGCAGTGTTTGTGCCAACCTAGAGTGAGTGGGCGTAATTGCAAAGAACCCCTTCAAGCTCACTATTTTCCGACACTTTACCAATATCAATACGAAGTAGAGGATGGCCACACCCCTGCCAACACTCCGGTTAGATATACGAACGACGAAAACGTGTTTCCGCAATATTCCTGGAAGGGTTATGCCGTGTTTTCGCTCCTACAAGTAATTAGTCGCTCTAATTGTTGCGTCTTATAAGAATCAATTGTTTTAGAACAAAATTCTGCAAGATATTTACATTTTCAAACCTTCCCTATATCGCATGGTGCTACGTTTTGTTAATCCAGAACCTGAAACGGTCACAGGAACGATCAAAATAACCCCGGACAATCCCATGGATAACGAACAAGTGTTTAAAGTACAGTTCAAAAACACTTCTGTCCCGGCTTTTGTTACAGTTTCCGGCCTTACCGGCAATGTACCATCACCGTTTGTCATGAATCCAGGGCGATGGCAAATTGGTATTGAAGTCAACAAAAATTTACTATTGGTTCGTTTTCTTTTAGTTTTGAGCGGTTTCACTGTTCTTTTACCTTTAGGACTACTTCGTTTTCTTACCTGAAGATTTCTACTTGGCCACCATTTTAAATAAAAAGGTCGAAAAACCTTGCATTCTGCACGAGACGGGTCTGTGTCGTGAATACACTTACTTGAATTTGACGCAGTTTGATAAAACTTTCGGTGTTGGAGGATTTGTTCAAACGGGAAGTAAAGCGAACCAACTCAAAGAGTTTTTCCAGGATACAGAAGTAAATTTTTAATTATTATTTTATGAAGTGTTATTACAATTTTTTCAGCATCTATCTGCGATCAATGTCGGCAATAGGGTCCCCTTGTTGAATTTGGCACAACCCAATTTGTCTTTCAATGTCTCAGTAAGCAAACCCGGGCCTTACGTTATTCTGATCAACTACGTAATGCCTTTGAATGATCAAAGAACCCACAGAATCAGCGCTACGATAACATCCGGCGCCACAAATGACGGAAAACTGATACTCTACTCGTGTCCTTACACTACTTTATGTAGACAAACCATCACGAATCCGCAAGGCGGCGTGGGAGTTTACTATGTGAATGGTCAAACAGTTACAGTTAATTTGGATGTAAGTTAATTAATTTCAGTTAATTAACAGTTTTCGTAATCGCCTCAATTATTTATAGAGCGTTAATGCCGATGTCGGGATACATTCAGTTGTTGCCGTGCCCTACAGCGAATGGTCCCTCGATTACGTTAAACCTAAGTCCGTGTGTATTAGGAAGGACGGTAAATGTATTGCAGCTTCTTTCCGGAGCCCTCCGGAAACAAAAAAGATTCAGTTTGAGGAGGGTAACAGTGAACTTGCCACTATGGTAGCAAACGTGACGTACATGTTCTTAAATTCCGATTACAACGCTCTAGATCTGAAAGGGAAGGTGCCTACGCCGGGGTACTACACCTTCGTCGCCCACTACTACCAACCCAACTTTCAAGGTAAGGTCGACAACGGGCGTAAGCCCCATTTGACGTTCAAAAATCAACAGGAATGAGTTTAGGACTCGATTTTGATTAAGAAATCGGGTTGCCGGTAATACAGTTTCCTGTAAAACTTACTAAAATCGGTTCATAACTTAAGTAGATTCTGCCAACGATTACAATAAAACGTAACGATAAAATCAGGAGATAATTGTGATAAATTACAGATTTCGACGTTACCGTCCTTCTGCAGAACGGTCAATTTTACGAGGCTACTGTGCCGGTTCAGCATTGCCCTTCGCTTTCCGGTTGTCGATCGGTGATATCTCAGAACGACGGCAACACCAAATTCTTATTAACGGAAAATTTTATGATAACTTTGAAGGTATCGAAATTTACAACTAAAGTGTCACTTCAATTACCATGCAATTGTTAAGGAACCGGGCAACAAAAACGTGTATCTCGACTACCTACTGGTGATTCCGTCTGATTTCTATAACGCAAGATACCTCGAGGAGGAAGACGTGGACCGTACCGGCGAATTTATTTCAACTTGCGGCGTCAACCATTTCAACATCGACACCACCGAAGAAGGTAAAACTTGACTGAATAACCAATTGGAAGGTAACTAAAACTAAATTTTTGTTAGGTTTCTGCAGGGATTCGGTTTTCTCAATAACAGCGGGCTACAACAGTGGCGCTTTGCCTTGCCAGTGCGACTACGACGGTTCCCTCAGTTTCGAATGCGATAAATTCGGAGGACAATGTAAATGTAAACCTAACATAATAGGGCGCAGATGCGAAGCCTGCAAAACTGGCTATTACGGGTTCCCGGACTGCAAACCCTGTAACTGTCCGTCGATTGCCTATTGCGAGCCCAGCACCGGCCAATGCATTTGTCCCCCACGGGTCACTGGAGAGAAGTGCGACCAGTGCGAACCCCTCACCTACGGATTCGATCCCATTATTGGGTGCGAGGAGTGCAAATGCAACCCGTTAGGAGTCGAACGTTCTCTTCAATGCGACCTCTTTAACGGAAGCTGCCCGTAAGTTTCCCCCTACCCCACGGCCGAGTTTTAATTATTAAATTTAGGTGCAAGACTAACATAGTAGGTCGGCAGTGTGCCGTTTGTTTGGCCGGGCACTTTTCCTTCCCGTATTGCGAGTATTGTGAATGCGATATCCGGGGAACCACCAACGAGATCTGCGACCAAACAACAGCCGAATGTTTCTGTAAAAAGAACGTGAGAGGTCCCGCTTGTCAAATTTGTCGAGAAGGCACTTTCAATTTGCAAGCCGCCAACGAAGATGGTTGCACAGAATGTTTCTGTTTCGGCAAAACGACAAGATGTTCGAGTTCTAATTTAATCAAAATTTCGCTACTTCAAATGAACGATTGGCACGTAGTCGCCATTAATACCACGTCGAAACTAGAGGTGGCGCCTTTGAATTTGACCGCGCAAAAAGTCGAAGAGAACGCCATAGGGGTCGATTTCACTGCCAGCAATACTGAGAACAAAACTATATACTTTTCAGCACCTGGGGATTATATAGGGAAAAAATTAACAGCTTACGGCGGATTCTTCAACTATACTATTTTCTATACTACAGGCAATAAAGGTCAGTTGCGCAATTTTAATATACTTCTGGCTAATAACAAAACAAACTCTAGGCTCAGCTGTCAGTGGACCCGACATAATTTTGGAAGGTCGCAAAACTTACTTAACGTACTCCAGCTACGAACAGCCACCCTCATCTTTTGAATACGCCACTAGCGTTCAATTGGTTGAAAGTAATTTCGAGTTGCCGACCGGAATTCCGGCAAAACGTGACCATATTATGGAAGTTTTGGAAGATCTACGAGGAATTTACATAAGAGCCATCTACTGGACGGACAGCGTTACGACGAGTTTGATTAACGTCATTCAGGACGATGCCGTTCTGTCCCAGTTTAGCGGCGACGACAGGAACGTTGCTTTTGCTTTTTCGGTCGAGCAGTGCCAATGCCCGCCCAACTACCAGGGTCTGTCCTGCGAGGAGTGCGCACCGGGTTACTACAGAATCGAATCGGGTCCTCACGGAGGGTACTGCGTACCCTGCCAGTGTCACGGCCACGCCTCCGAATGTGACGTCAACACCGGAATCTGCTTTGTAGGATTTTAGAAAATCAAAAAATAGAAATTAATTTTTTTTTTTTCAGAATTGCACCCACCACACGAGGGGCGACCAATGCGAACTTTGCAACGTTGGCTATCACGGAAACGCGCTAGCCGGCACCCCCATGGATTGCTTGATTTGCGCTTGTCCACTACCAATAGCTAGCAATAAGTAGGCGCCTTAATTGTGTTGTTCTGTTCAGTAACAGTGACGTCAATTTTTGTTTGTAGCTTCGCGACTGGTTGTGACGTCAGCGCAGACGGTGAGAAAATCAGTTGTGAATGCACCGAGGGTTACATCGGCGCCAGATGTCACTCTTGTGCTCCGGGTTATTTCGGAAGACCCGAACAACAAGGTAACGACATCGAATCGAACTCGTAAAGGTTGTTTATTGATCAATTTTTTTCCAAGGGGACTTTTGCAAACCTTGCAGCTGTTCTGGGAACATCAACGCCGCCGATCCCGGTTCCTGCGATACCGTCAGCGGTGACTGTTTGCGGTGTCTGAACAACACTTTCGGCGAAGCTTGCTCTCTTTGCGCCCCCGGTTATTACGGTGATGCCGTCACTCTCAAAGATTGCCAAAGTATGTACGAACCGATCGAGTTAACCGGTTTTGACGTTTTTCGATTGCAGGCTGCATCTGTGACGATGTCGGTACCGATCACTGTAACAGTTACACAGGTGAATGTGTGTGTAAGCCCAATGTAATCGGCGAGAAATGCGACCGTTGCGCTTTGGAACATTTCGGATTTCAATCGGGAGCCGGCTGTGTGCCTTGCGCGTGCGCAAACGCTTCCAACAGCAACCAATGCGACGACGCCACAGGCCAATGTCGGTGTAAACCGGGAGTTTCAGGGAGAGCTTGTGATAGGTGCACCGCCGGTTATTGGGATTACAACTCGGAAGGGTGCACGTGTAAGTTGGCGCGGTTTCGTTACTGACCAATCGATTCACGTGAAACATTGCAGCTTGCGGGTGCAAGAGCGAATACTCTCTCGGCTTCGGTTGTAACGCCACAACGGGCCAATGCGAATGTTTGCCCGGGGTCGTGGGGGAGAAGTGCAACCAGTGCCCCCACCGCTGGGTGTTTGTCCCGGATTACGGTTGTCACGGATGCGACAGTTGCACTGATAACTTGCTAGACAGCGCTGATCACATCAGCCAACTGATAGATCCCATTATTATCGAGTTCACTGTAAGTCCCCGCACTCGGCTGCACAAACCTAATCGGATTTTGATGGCCCATTAACGTATCGTCTAAATGGTTAATTATTAATTTATTATTTAATATTATTATTAAGTTTTGTTGATTCGACGGTCATTAGTAAGAGTTGCAAATTGTTAGGAAGCAATTGGTAAATCGTTAATGGTTTTATAACCCGATGATTAGAGCTACATTGAAGTGTTTGATTAATCAAATTTTGCAGTCGGCGAACTCGGGGCATTTTACTAGGAGGAAATTGGAGAACATGCGAGAGCAACTGAAAGATTTGAAGCCGAAGTTTGATGAAGTAGACCCGAAACAGATAAGTTTAGAATCTTACATACAAGAGCTTGAGAGTTTGGAGCAAGATTCTAAAAATTTGAACAGAAAAGTACAACTCATTGTAAAAAAGCAACATAGTAGTTATAATTTTTTTTCTTAGACCAACTATTCTCTCGACATTAGTGAAACGCTGAGGGTAAAAGCGGAACAATTGAAGGAAACGGCCGAGGAACTTCTCGACGATTTAATTAACGCGGAAGACGAGTCGCTTCGGGTTATTGACGGGATCGACAAGATCAGTTTTCAGTTGAACAAAGAGGAAGGTCCGGAGGTAGATTCGGCCGTGGAAGAAGGACGGTTGATCCTTGATTCCATCAAAGCGTATAACTTGACAGGTCGCAAGGATATAGCCGATAGGGAGTTGGATAAGGTTACTTCGTTGCTGTTGGACGTGTCAACTTTCAAGGTTCCCGTGGATGACTTGGGTGATGATATTCAGTTGATCAGGAAGGACCTAGGCGACTTCAATAACAAACTGGACGATCTGTACAACCAAACGCAATATTCGTTGAATAGGGCGAACGAGGCGCAGAAGATACTGGACAAAACCGGGTACGTACTTTCATTCAAAATCCGGCTCTTATCACTTTGTATAGCATCATTGGTGCCAACGATTAAAAAAATTCAAAAAGTTCAAAGTGGTAGAAATTGCACCAGAATTTTTGAAAAACAAGCAAAATTAGACTCGAAAAATATGTTGAAGTGCGAAAAACTCAATTTTGGGAGAAGATAAACTTCCTTGCGGGAGAGCAAGATTTGCCTCAAGACTCTTTTGCAGAGCGACCTCTGGTGGATATTGCCGAAAGTAAGGAAGTAAATGTCTGTTGGTGTGACGTAACATTTATTTTTTTATATAAAGTTCCAAGATTTACAACATTTCTTAGTCTATCTAGTAGAAATCTTAGGCCTTAGTAGAAAGGTTCGCAGAAGATCTCGGAGGTGCTTATTTGTCTTGGTTTATTTTGAGGAACAAGTGTTTGGCTACAAACAGGAAATCGCCGAACACGTATAAAAATTACTTCTTCAAGACCAGCCGCGCTCGCTAAGATTTCAATTACTTAAATCAGACCCGTTTTTTAAGAAAATATAATATCGTTAATCAGTCACTGGCCAGTACCACTTTTTATGAAAACTATATACACTTTTACATAAATACACACAATGCATTGGATAATTATTAATTTCATAATAAATAAATATCTAAACATTAGCAATTTCTATGGCAATCGCCATAACAATACTTCAACAGATGATTATTTGACGCCACGTACCTTCATTTCGTCTTTGAGCTTCCACTTGACCAGTTCCATGCAGGTGATGGCGTCTTCGGCACTGTCATGTCCGCTTACGTTGTTTTGGATAATTTTATTGAGGAACTCGCTGGCCAACACCCTCAACGCCCTCTTGTGAGGCAAGCCCATTTTATGGGGGAACAAAACCGACGTATCGATGACGGTCCCGTGGATGATCTTCAGCGCCTTCATGTCCGACTCCAAACTGTGTCCGATCAAAACAGTTTTGGAATTACACAAATGAAGAATGTTCGCTTGCACCTGTAAAATATTAGTACTGGTCCTGTCCATATGTTCGCGGGTTATCCCCGAAAACTGAGTGTTATAATCAATGATGGGATTAAGGGGTTTCACTAGCGACTCATAAACAGTTTTGCAGTCGATATCGACAACAGTGACTCGAGTCAGTTCTAAACCTTTAATAGTATAGCACATTTCACAATCTAAAGCGTAAACGGCGTAACTGCGGGGGTCGTCGTCGCGTTCCGGCTTCATAGTAACTTGGAAACCTTCCAGTTCCGCTTCTTCCGACAATTCGCACACGTGAGTATTCGATGTCGCGCAACCAGTACTTTCGCCGCTCTTACAACACAAATAAGTCTGTTCGCCGCGAAGAGTCCGTTTTTTCAACGGATGATAAACGCACTCTTCTTCGTACAAAACGAAACCGTCCTCGTCGACTAAGTAGATTTTCGAGCAGCGCGAGCACTTTCGTTGGTTTTCCGCTAGAGGCGCCGCGAACTTGGTGCGACGGTTCTTGATGACGGCGCGCCCCGGAACGGAACTCTCCCGGGGATAACCGTGGAGCTCCAAGTCCTCGTCGGTTAACACGTACGGTTTGACGTTGTCGTAGAAGCGACTGCCTTTCAGTTCGGACGATTTCTCTTTGGTGGAAGACTCGCCCATTCCGATGGGGCCCAAACCCGAATTGTTTCTTTCTTGGAGTTCTTTACGTAAGCGGCTGACCGCCAGCATGGCGGAGTTCTTGTAGGTCAATAAAACCTTGCATTTTTCGTAACAAGTGAATTCTTCGTTTAAAGCTCGAGTGTAGGCATCTTCTTTGATTAGATATAACTTAACGCATTCGTCCGCGATCATGGTGAGGAATCTAGTGCGGACGTTGACGGGCAACTTCGACTTGTCGGCATTAATTACGTCAGGGATGTCCGATAACGAAATATCGGGGATGTGAGCGACCCTCTTGGCACCCTTAACAGTTTGAGCCGGGGTTTTGCTCAAAGTTTCCGCCGCCTTTTGCTTCGCGAGCTCCTCGATCTTCGCTTTCGCTCTTTGGATCGAGTTAACGTTCGAAACTGGAGTTATCTTGCGAACTTTTGTGAATTTCGCCCCGTTGATTATGTGATCGACCACATTGGGAGTCTCGGGCGGTCTTGGGAGTTTTTGGCGTTTTAAATTTTTAGCCGCCTCCATCAGCGAAGGCGATGGCCGTTTGATCGACGGTTGCTTGACTTCATTAATTATGTTCCGCTGCTCGTTACTGCCCTGTGCAGCTTTGGCAAGTTTGAACCGGTTTGCCATAATTTGGGCAGCGGTCTGCTGCGCTTTAGGCTTATTAAATTGCAACTTGGGCAAACTTTGAGTTTCGCTCGACGCATGCGCAACCCTCTTCTTACCTGCTGCTAAACCGTCGTTCGATACTTCCACTTCGGCGCTTTTACAGGTTTCTGTAATTTCCGCCGGCTCCTCGGGGGCTTTGTATTCGTTGAAAATTTTGTAACATTCCAACAGCGTGTCCTCTTCATCCCCGAAGTCCACATCGGAACCGCTGCCAAGCTCCACGTCATTATCACAGTCTGAAAATTTAGCTTCAACTTTTTTCTCGCTAATCTTCTGTTTTTGGTGCTTGTCTTTGTCACGTCCGTTACGACCGCTACTCTTCTCTTTCTCCTTCTCCCTATGTTTGCTACGTTCCTTCTCCTTACGACTACTACTCCTATGTTTGCTACTTTTACGATCCGAATGCCGCGACTTCTCCCTAGATTTATCGGACTTATTCGATTTCTCTTCCTTGCTACTTTTTTCTTTGGTTTCGCTTTTGTGATGCTTCGACTTGTGCGATTTGCTACTCCCCGCCTTATTGCTACTTCGTTCCGACTCTCTCGACGGCTTTTCTTCACGTTTTTCCTTTGGTTTTGCTTCGATCACCTTCACTTCACTCACTTTTGCTACTTCGTTTTCTTTCTTTGCCGTCGAATCGTCGATTATATCGTCAATTAAATCGAACTCCGCCGATAAATCCTCAAAATCGATGTCGTCTTGCAACGAAACTTCTGGGTTATACTCGACACTGGCTATATTTAACTTGATTTCGCGTATCGCCTTAAAATCATCTCCCGCTTCTTCCCGCTCGGGTAATTCGTCTTTTTGTTTATTGGCCGACGACAGGATGCTCAGAGGTGTCGGGTTGTAGGTGGGTTTGTTGATTGAAAATTTGGGAATCGGCCTGGTGGTTCTGTCTGACCTAAAAGCGAGATCCGGCACGTAACTGATGGGAATGTGACTTTTGATGTTGGCGAGTTCGCTTTTGGGGGTGGGTTTGTATGTGGGCACTTCCGGTTCTTTGACTGCTTCAGGCAGCGGTTCTTCGGGGGGCTCGGGGTTCTTTTTACGGTGCCGGAAATGACAGTACGGGCGTGTGCACGTACTGTTGTAATATGGGCACTCGATGTCTTGGAAATAGCCTTTGGTTGGCAGCATAGCGGCCGAATTATACTAAATTACTTGAAATTTAAGACGGCCCGAAACTGGGATCCACGACACATAACCCCACTTTTCACGAATTTTCCGATTTTGACAGAAGGAACGTCACTTGAAAACAAACGCGTCACGTGACCGAAGCGGGAAATTTGAAATTACCAAATTTGATCGGGTAATGCAACAAATGTTATAAAAGAGGCTCCAAGCGAAGTGGCGGCCTAAAAACACTGGCATTATCGGTTTCCTGCTTGTTAGATAGCAGATGGACGCCAGCTGTTGAGGGTTCAAGGATGAACCGGAACTCCAACAAGATTGGTCTATTTTTAGAGATTTGAATGTTTTATAAATAAGATTACATTACGTAAATTCCCTTATCACAAGTTCTTATAACAACTCATCTGCTTTTGTACTCGTTATTCCGTTAAATGGAAGGGGTTTCTGAAATTATAACAAAACTTTGCTGCATAAATGGTTGCACTTCTTTTGTTTTATTTTCTTTACTGCTAGAACCATTTGGCTCCCTTTAAATTTTACTTAACGATAAGGATGGCTAATTAAGGATTATTTATTAAAAAAATATGTATCACGGGTCGCAAGGTACGGACTAAAGCGTAAAGTCGAAGTTTTGTCAGCCTGCCATGAACTGCATTTCTTCCTTTTTCTTCCAGAAAGGAGCGGCTCAAGAAAAAAATGGGCGACATAGAGACCCAGACGATGGAATCCAAGAATAATCTGGTGGTATCAAAAGGCCTCAATGATAACTCTTCAGATTACAACGCGGAGTCCGAGGCGAAACTGGGGGTTTTACAGGGGTTACTCGACCAAATCGAGGTCCACAACAACGAATTTCGGACGACATTGGACAATAACGAAGAGGGCATCTTCGACGTCCAAGAGGTGGAGCCGCGCGTTAAGGAGCACGCCGAAAACTTGACCGAGCGCGCCATGACTTTGGACAGCCTCCTCACGGAAACCAGAGACATATCGGAGAGCGCCCTTCGTGCGGCCAACGCTTACAAAGACATAGTCGACGCCGTCCAAAATGCCCGTGATGCCGCTATCGTTGCTCAAGGCGACGCCAATAGCGCTGTGGATTCGCTGAATGGAATTGACGAAAAGAGTTTTGAAGCCGGCCAGAATTCGTCGGATGCTTTGGCGGAAGCCAGAGATTCTTTCCATTCGACAAAGGAGGATTTGAAACCGAGACTCGACGATGCTAAACTTAAACATCAACCGGTCAAGGGGACCCATTTGGACAACGTGCAAAAGTTGAACGAAATCGACAATATCTTGAAGAACGTCAAGAGTCAGAAGTTGGATCAGGTCTATTTGAAGGCTTCAGAAACCGCCGATAACGCTGTGGCGCACGTTGATGATATTGAAGAGACGGCCAACGCCACTTTCGCCCAGGTTTGTATGATAGGACGCTGGATCAATCTCAATGATAAAGACCTCAAAAACCTTGGTTCTTACAGGTTATAATTTTATGAGACATTTATTATAAATGGACAATGAGGATAATTTAGCTTGAAGTTAAAAAAGAAATCCTAGATGGCGCTTATTTTGGCTTAAAACTCCTAACACAATGGCTTATTGAACCTAATCGTAACAAAATCATATAATAATTCTTATTTTAGTTGCCAGGTGAGACCCAGAAGGCGAAGACTTTGCCCAAAGACTTGGACGACGCCAACCGCGATTTGCTTCAGACCCAGAAACAGCTAAGTTCGGTCAACGAGAAACTTCCCAATATCATACAGCAAATCGATGAATTGCCCCAGAAACAGGCTCGGTTACAAAGAGCCGCTGACGATATCAGCAATAGTTTAAATAAATTGACACAACAAATAGATTTAGCTAGAGACGTTGCTAATCAAATCAAAATCGGCATGAAATTCTACCCCAACACGACTTTGGAGTTGAGAAATCCGCCAAATTTGGAAGATCTGAGCACCTCAACCCGAATTTCGGGCTACTTTAGAACCCGGGAACCTTACGGCTTATTGTGGTACGTCGGTAATCCAGTGGGCACCCAATTGCGGCGAACCAAATCGGTAGTGTTTCACATCTAAATTATTACTAAATGTAACTGAGGCGCTTTCAGGACGATTACATGGCTTTAATAATCCAAAACGGTTATCCGGTACTGAAGTTTGATATTGGAAACGGTCCCGAACAACTCATAAGCGGTAAATACGTTTCCGACAACAACTGGTACCAGTTCATCATCGATAGGTGAGATTTTTTAAAGTCGTCGTGATCGTTGTTATCGTAAATTAACGCAGGACCGGCCACAACGCTAAATTGTCGATTCGCGAAGAATTGGCCGACGGGACAGAGAAGGTCAACCAAAAAGAAATGTCGTTGGACGGACCATCCTCGATCTTCAATTTAGACAGGAACAAGTCGAAAGTGTTTGTCGGCAGCTTCCCGGTCAACTACGAAATGCAGAAGGAAATCGACGTTAACTCGTTCGAGGGAGAAATTGAGGATTTAGTTATAGGCGAAACTCCGGTCTCATTGTGGAACTTCAATCACGGCTACGAAAACCACCGAGGGGCCACTGAAAGGTATTGTTTATTGTTAACGGCATGAATTAGCAACGCAAGGGACAAAGTTTCAAGTTTTTGATAAGTTTGACTACCAGAAGCTGGAAACTTTTATATCGACCAAAAGCTTTCAACTTCTTCACAATATGTATTGTGATTGTAGGGACAAGTTGGTCAACTTACAACCCAGCACTGGATACAGGTTCAACGGAAACGGCTACGCAATCTTGAACGCGCGCTCTTACACGTTCAGAACCAAGTCGGACGTGCAATTAAGCTTCAAAACTTTTGCTACCGAGGGGCTCCTATTTTTGGGCCAAAAGGGCAAAACCTTCGTAGCGCTGGAATTGAGGAACGGCAAGCTCCTCTATCAGGTATTGTTGTTGTCAGCGCAAGGAAAAAATGATCGGTCTCAAGAGGCTACCTACTTGAAGAGTGAAGAAGTTTAACGTGAGGCTTTGATTTTAGTACAATTTGGGAACGGGCACCAAACTGTGGCACACTTCGAAAACTTACAACGACGGCAAGTGGCATAAGGTGAGAGCCACTCGGGTGGGTGCTAAAGGTAAGTTCTTGGTGGACGAAGAGGATATTCCCGACCGAACAAAGTCCATCAGTGGCACCACGTTGGAGCCTCTCGAAACGATTTCGTTTGGCGGCCACCCCAACAAGCACAGTTTCATTGACGTCACCAACACTAAATTCGACGGTTGCATCGACAACATCACCATAATGGGTTCGCCACTTGATCTCAGGGAAAATATCAAAGCCTACGACGTGACGCCGGGCTGCCCCGATAAGGTTTGAGAATTTTTTGGGTGTTCAAAAATTTAAAAAATTAAATTGTAGTTCGCCCGCATGGTTTCGTTCTCGAAACAAAAACCGGGGTATACAGGATATGGGGGACTGTCTGTTTCTAACGATTTCAAAATAAGTCTCAAATTTAAAACGAAGGAGAAGAACGGACTGATTTTCTACGGCACCGATAAACTTAGAACCGCCAACATTTCTTTGGCGCTCAAAGACGGCCACTTGATCTTGATCAGTGAGAAAATCGAACTGGCTTCAAGGGAAACTTTCAATGACAGCGAATGGCACGTGGTGTCGGTTATCCACAACGATAAGCAGTTGAGGATAGATTTTGACGATTACGGTTACAAAGTGTAAGCGTTTTGGTTGCTTTAGGGCTATTAAGATTTTTAATTTTTTCCGTTAAAGGACCGATTCACCCCCCACAGCGCTGTATATGCTTCACGGAAACTTATATATCGGCGGTATTCCAAGAAGGATCAGGTTGTCGCCGGGGACGGTAGGGTCAGATGCACCTTTCAGCGGCTGCATCGGCGATCTTACCCTGAACGGAAATGTCATCAATTTCGCCAACACCACCGACAAATTCAACGAGCTGCTAGGCAAATGTATATTGGACGAGGTCATCGTCGAGACAGACCCCGGTGTGCACACAGGTAAGACTATTTTGGCGCGACAGTTGGACACGGAAAGAGAAAAATGAGCGAAATAAAGACATTATTTAAAATAATTTGTTATACCATTTTGGTAATACGTACCTACTTCAATATTTTAGTACCTAAATTACCTCCATTAGAAGACCTGGAATCATACACTACGTTGCCGCCCGATGAAGTTACCAAAAGTCCGTACGACTCCAGTAAGTATTCCATAGTCTCTATTAATAACTCATGGTCGAGCCAATTGTATCCTGGGAAGATAAAGATTGTTGTAGAGATTCCTGGACATAGGTGTTGGTCCTTTACATAACTGATCATGGCAATCAGTATATTGAAGATCTTTGAGAAAGTTAAGTTAACAATATGACGTATTGTTTCTATAGATACTCCTGGTGCTGGTCGTGGGGATGGCGCTCGCGATTTTGTCGAAACCTCTATTCCCCCTGAGCCAACTCCAGAAGAGAAGCTGCCAGTACGTGAACCTGGTCGGGCACCTCCTACGACCCCCAAACCGCCACCGAAGGAAGGTTGTGCTCTGCCGCTAGAACCAGGAGCAGACGACGTGTCCTATGAGGGCATGTTCCGATTTGGCACCCAAAAGAACAGCCGGATGGAATTTAATTTGTTGAGAGGCAAATACACGAAGCAATTCGATTTCACTTTAGAGTTCAAGGCAAATGTTGACGACGGCATCATCTTTTACATGTCCGACACCGATACCCATGCCGATTATGTAGCGCTCTTCTTGCAAAATGGCCGCGTAAGTATTACTACTGATGTTGGTTGTGGCAATTAATGGTCCGTTTTAGCTCGTGTACACGTTCAAAGCGGGCGGTCGCTCCACCGTCATTAAGTCCGAAAAATTATACAACGACGACATTTGGCACTTTGTCGAGTTCAGTCGGGAAGGGAGTAGAGGCAAGTTGGTTATCAACGGTGTTGATCCCCTTTACAGCAACTCCTCAACTTCGGTGCAAAGAATCGCTATCAGGTCCCCGATATACATAGGCGGATTGGATCCAAGAGACTACAACTTGGTTGCGGCGAATTTGGTTAGTCTCTTGTTGAACTTGATTAGGGCCAAAATGACGATGAAAATATTTTAGAATACCACTGAACCGTTCAAAGGCTGCATCCGCAATTTGAACATGAACAGCAAACCGCTGGAAAGTCCGGACGAAACCGGAATCGTACCTTGTTCCGAAAATGTGGAATCGGGAACTTTCTTCTCTAAAGCTGGCGGTTACGTTAAGTTGAAAGATAGATTTAGGGTAGGGGAGGTGTTTAACGTTAAACTCGACATCAAACCGCGTTTGGATTCCGGAGTTTTAATAGCGGTGCATGGCAAGAAAGATTATCTCGTTCTCGAAATGGTGAAGGGAGTTATGAAGCTTACAGTAGAAAACGGAAAAGGACCCATCACCGCCTCGTTTAAGCCTAAAAAGCCTTTCTATTTCTGCGATGGAGAGTGGCATAACATCCAAGGTTTTCTTAGTTAATTTTTCTAAAAAAAAAACACTGAAACTAAATAATTTTCAGCCGTAAAATCGAAAAATGTGGTAACGCTATCAGTTGATAATGTTTTCACGGACCCGACTCTAGGAGACCACCGTTCTACTACCACTGATACTGGTAGTGCGCTATTTTTGGGCGGACATCGTCTCATCACGAGGGTTAGGGGGATTACGTCGAAAGTCCCTTACGTGGGCTGCATCAAAAATGTTTTTATTAATAACGAAGCTGTCAATATCGAGCCCAGGATGGCGGAAGGCGGCGTTACTGTTGGTTCTTGTCGAACAAATTAATTTTAACTTTAATAACTAATAAATAATTTTTTATTTAGTCATTGTTGGATTATTCCTCCTCTTTTTGTAGGCTGGGACGTTGGTTAGATTATTCTTCCTCCCTTTGTAGAAATTCAGGATGGCTGGGACGTCGCCAATTCAATCACTTGACACTTTACTGTTTAAACAACCGCATCGCGCTTTTTCCATTAGCGGAATTGCTTCATCAAAAATTTATTCACTAGGTACTATAAAAGGAGCGGGTTTCAAAAACTTGTTTTAGATACCATGTTTCTTCTACCCTTAATGTTGTTAACGCTACTAGCAAGCGTTTATGGCAGAGATGCCATCAAGCATTTTTTGAAACATAAAAGGGTGCGAAACTTTACTATTGAAATTTTGAACAGTTCAGATAATGCCACTTTCGACTGGGTTCAGTACAAGTATTTTTTTGATAGTAGCGAAAACTCGGAGCGAAATTTAACAACTTTACGAGTTGGGGTTCTAATTAACGATAATGAAAATTTCGACTGTTCGCTAGAAAACGAAACTAATCAATTGGGAGGTTACAGCATAGATGTTTTAGAAAATTTGCGAGAAGCACTCAATATTAGGTAAGAACTGCACGTAGTTTCTTGATAATAACTTAACTATTCCTAGCGTTGATTACAACATCTTGGAAAATGTTTATAATCTATCGAATCTGTTGGGTGGCAAAATCGACGTGGCCATTTGCCACCCCTACGTCAGCAACGTACCCTTCAACGTAACTGAGCTATACCCAACACTTAAGTGCAGGTCAGTTTTGCCACTTGCCAATCTTTGCGTTACCAACAACTGTTTCAGCCACTTATTAATTTATAAACCAACGAAACTGAACATAACTAAAGACATTTTTATTTTAACATTCGCTGGAGGTTTATGGCTCGTCTTTTTCGCCCTGCTCATTCTTCTCGCTGTTTGCTTGCGAATTTCGACCACCAAATACTCCATGATTCCCCCCGAACACGAATCGTGGACTTGGGTTGAAATAACTCTTTGGGCTATAGCTGCCGCGTGCCAACAAGGTGAGCAGGCATTTTTTTTTTTCGGACCAATTTAAAAGCTTTTTAAGGTCTCAGCCATACTCCGAGTGGATTCGCAAGTTGTGCAATTTTTTTCTTGGGTTACCTAACAGCTTATCTGCTCTACACAGGTTTTGCTGCCGCGATAACGTCAATTTTGGTCCAACATGACGCCAGTTCTAATTTTGATTTGAAAAAAATACGATCAGATAAGTTACAACTGGTCACATTGGAGAACTCCCGTTTCTTCACTAGAAGTTTTAAAGAAAAATTTGTGAGAAATTATCGGTAGGTACGCAATTTTTTTTTCTAACAAAGTTATAGGTGAGGACGAAATACGTTGATGATTTGGACGGATTCTTCGAGAGTTTGAACGCGAAGGACCGAATCGGTGTGGGTCCTGGGATATTAATTGACCAGTATATGGCGAAAAATTACAATTATAATCAAGCCGCATCCTATCTGACGTCGAAGCTAGATGTCAAGTATATTAAAGGGTTCTTGATACAACGTAATAACCCCTGGATAAAAATTCTAAACAAACAGTAAGCGGTTGTTAAATTCTCCAATTACCCAAACATTTAATTTTTTGACAAAACCTTGTTGAGTTATTATTTTAGGATTCTGGCAATGGAGGAGAGCGGCATTTTGAAAAACGCGTTAGCAAGAAATCTGCGCCCTACCCAAATCCCTGACGTCAACTCCGGGTACTCTAGTGCCGGACGGGAGCATGTGGGGTCGGCAATTTTGGTGTTCCTTGGTGGCGTTTTGGCGTCCGTCGTATTTTTGTTGGCGGAATTTGTTTTGAGGTTTTATCAGCGCGGTCGCAATCACTTGGGGCTCTAAATTGAAAAGTGAAAGAAAAATTAATTGTTTATTATAAGAAAATTGGCAGCACAATAGGTAAGAACTACAGTAAATGCCCAATAAAAAATTAAGTACATCATTAAGTATTAAGCCTCAACATTAATCACATTCAAAGTTCAAAACAACAAAAATTTATAGAGAGAAAAGTAAACGAGTCACTCGCTACAATGATAGGTAAAGCTCCCAAGTACCCTTAGAAGTACTTGAATAAAAATTTAAGGGTTCTAAACCCTTGTTTCTGGAGCCTTTGAAAGAATACGAGGTATGTCGACTGTTTTGGAAGCCCATCGTAAAAATGTCGCTACTAGTGCTTGTTCCCATTGATTATTGGTGTCTTTATTTGAGGAAAAATTTTGAATTTCGAAATAAAATGTACGAGATAACTGGATCTATTTTGACAGAAAAGGAATTGAATCAAGGGTACCTCGTAGGGTTTGCGAAAATAGTTGAAAATAACATTCGAAGAAAAAACAAAATCACAATTATTCTTTTCACTGACCTGACTAGCGCAAAAACGTCAAACCACGTACGAACGGTTGTAGGAACGACTATTTCGAGTTCTTGAGATCAAATAGATGAACATAAGATAACATGATAAAGCAAAAAAGCAAGTGATCAGCGTAAAATAACAAATAACTTAACAAATTAAATAAGATCGGCCACAGTACTATCAGTTTCAAAATTAATGTTTATTTATTTTTGGGAAGCCACTAAAAGAAAATAAACGACTGAAAGCTGAGCTTTACTTTTGTAACTTTTAGTACTTTTATTAGTTCTCTTCTAATGGAACCCTTTCATATTATGGGGTGACCGAATAAGGAGAATCATGCGCCATGACGTTTCATGTCAAGTTTATGATGTGGACTTCACAGAAGATAAATAATACAAAACACATAAGGAACAGCGCATGCGTATTGAGACGGGATAAAACAAGCAAACCTAGCGCTGACCAGGAACGCACTATTCTGTTGAAACTGATTTCATATTGCGTTTATCTTACGCCGTTCTGAATACGATTTCCGGCATTATTTAAAAAGAAAAAATGTTTGCCCCAATTGCCCCATCCTAGAAGCAACATTTTATACTCTACTTACATTATTTGTAACCTGCATGAAAGAAATTCGAGTGAACTATTAGACATAGTTGTTGGGAGGAATGTAGCTTTATAATTCAAAAAAGAAAGAGTAAAATTAAAAAAGTAGTAAAAACAACCACAGATCACTCAATTCCATGAGCAAAGATCATCACCAGTCCTGGCTCCAGCATCATATCTTCACTCATATGCGAGTTATCACAAGCCAACACCAAAACCGCCTGTTTCCCAGGAACGCGTTTACATATATAATTTTCATATTGACGTCGGTTAATTTGTCTAGTTTCTAACGAACACAAACCGGGGGGCCACCGCCTCTCGTGACAATTTTCCATAAGATCATCTAGGATATGGGGAGGACAACCCATTTCAGTTAGAGTTCTCCTAATCATGCGCTACAAAAATTTGGTTGAAGTTAAATAGCAATCAGCGCCAACTCACCTGAAGAACTTCGTCAGGAGTCGAAATCATGCCGCCCCAACGCGTGACTCGCGCCCTTTGCAAAAAGTTGCTCCATCGCAAAACTTCATCGCGTTCCATAGCGTCAGCAATAGCCCGCATGGAAGGGTTGGATATTCGCATTGCTCTCATAAATTCCTGCAAAGAAAAGTAGTAATTTTGTCACGCTATCGTGGTTAGTTACTTTTAGTAGTTGCAACTCGCGCTTTTGTTCGTTTATAGTAAAGCGTTGCTCGTTAAGTTCTTGCTGAAATTCATTAATTTTTTGTTGTTGCGTCTGAATTAAGCCTCTCAGTTCTTTGACGCAATTGTGGTCTTTCAGTTCATCTTTCGGGATCACCAAACCGCAACCGAGCTCACAAGGTAGAGGTCTCTTGGGATTATGTTCACATTCTTCAAGATGAGAGGTTAACGAATCTAACTTTAAAACTCGAGTACAGCCGTAATTGGCATTATCACAATTTATACATAATCTGCAAAAACTGTTGGTTATATTTGTTTGACGATAAGAGATTGGCGAACCTAGAGAGCAAATTTCGTAAAATTCTTGGAACAGGTCTGAGTTGGGCTGAAGTAACACTTTGTCGATCAACAGGGCACGTTGGTTGCCTCGTTATCCACTCGGTGATGCACGATTTGCAAAAAGCGTGTTCGCAAACTGGGGCCTGCAAATTTCGTTAATATATTGGTGGAAATATAAAAAGCACCCACCTGCAAGGGATCCTCCAGGACTCCGGAACAAATGGGGCACACCAATTCTTCGTCGACATCCCCCTGGAACCTAGCGATGTCAAAGCCCATTTTAAGGACGTTTGCGGGCCATAAAAGTTTACGAAAATGACCTAAATCACCTGAAATTACAAATTTACCTTAGTGACAACTGTCAAATGTCACTGAATGTCACAAGTGAAATGAAAATGTCAGTCGGTCTCGCAGTGTTGCCAGGTGCGCGGAAGAAAAATTCTTGAAGTTTGGTTGGGGTGATAAATCTTTCAACCATTGGCAATAGTGATAAGGTATATATTGGATTAAGGAAAGTGGGGTTATCATCTGATTAATTAAACCTCTTTGTACTTTTTGATAAGTAGAATAAAACGCGCCAGGTAAATCAAAATGTGTTTATTGAACATTTTATTTTTATTTCAAATATGTTGTAGCAGCTGTCATGGGTGATGAAGCTAACAGAGCCAAAAAGAAGTCTTATTACTATGATAAAAAGATAAATAGTAAGAAACCGAAATTGGAGATAAATTGGAAGGGTTTTATCTGTACCTGCAACACTAGAGAGAAAGACTGCATCCAGGAAGCCTACAATTTACTTAACCGCTATGCTGACAAGTTATTTCCAAAGCCATCTGCCCCTAATGACGAAGACTTGAGCATTGAGGATTCTCTGCGGCAGGAAACTGAATCCTTAAAGAAAACTTCCGATTCGTGGAGATTTAAGTCCATTGAGTCGGGGGCAAAAAATATTGTTTTTATCCGCACAACATTGGAAGATCCTGTCGCATTGACTGAAACTATCATTGAGGACATTTACACAACCAAAAAGCAGCAAACGAAATTTTTATCGCGATTGATCCCAGTTGTAGCCACATGCAGAGCTGAAGTTGATGTTATAGTTAAAACTTTTGAGGACGTAGCCGCTAAATATTTCCAGGAGACGGCTCTCACGTTTTCAATTGTTTTTAACCATCGCAACAACAACAGTTTGTCAAAAGAAAACGTCATTAAAGCAGTGGCGGAGAAAATTTCCGAAATAAGGAGCGACCATAAAGTTGACTTAAAGGGGGCTCAAATTTCAGTTATCATTGAAGTTATTAAGGGATTTGCTTTCTTAGGTGTCGCTCGGAATTATTTCAAATACAAAAAATATAACTTACTGAGTCTTTGTGAAGAATCGCAGAGTAGTGAGGTGGCACAGGAGGAAACTACTTGAATTTTATAGAATAAAAATTTGCTTCAGTATAAATTTTGTTTAATATCTTTTCCTAAACTTTTACACTAATAGGTACTGTTATGGACCAGCGTTAAAATATGATCATCTATAGGATCTTTGGTTTTATTGTTTTTTTCTTAAACTTTACGTATTAAATTTGCTGCATGCGCATATGGAGGAACTCCTCTACTGAATAAGACAAGTGTTATTCGATAACACAATTAAAAAAGTTTTATTGTTAAGTAGTCTTAGTTGTTTATGCTTAAAACGGTTTTTTTGTACAAATGGAAACAGTTTATTACAGTATTTTAAATGCATCGTGAACAAGCTCAAACAAATACCATTCTCTAAGAAAAGTGTTATTGGACTAACCCTATCTTTAAAATAGTTACACATGTTGTAAAACAAACTTAGGAATCAATCGTATATCCAAATTATAAATACTTGACATAAATAGAACAGCAAAGAAACGTGAAATTAAATGTAAAATGTACATGATAATTATACAGTTGAAATTATCTATAAAAGTATCCTTAATATTAATCACTGCCTAAAGCGATAATTTTTTTTAAAGCCTTTATGATGAAAATTACGTCTATTATGTCTATTCCCGGGAGCGTAAAACTGCTTAAAAAGCCCCGAACCACCATTGCTATTCTGCCCCCAATTCTTCGCATTGTGAAACTCCTGCAAAAATTTATTATTAAAATTATCTCACACACAAAAAAAAAACCTTACCTGAATGGGATTGTAACCGGGATTAGATTTGTAATGATTATTATTAGTTTTCTGATGCTTCGCCCTTCCTTGATCCGCAGTATCAGTCAGGGCCCTCTTTCTGTCTTCCCGTCTTTCCGCGTTAACCTCCTTATCCAATTGAGCTCTAGTCCCGTTCCACGTTGAAACCGGAGCCGAATAACCGTTGTGCGACATTTTAAACAATTGCGTAATTGTCGAATCCTTTTTTTGTTCCCAACTTTTTCCCTGCGACGAAGGTTCCGACGCTACGTCATTCGATGACGTCACTTTCCATTCACCCACTGCCGCTTTGCTGGAAACCCTCGACTCCACCTCATGCGCAGATTGATTCGATTCATCGGAACAACTCGAATCATCAGTTTCATAGGGAACTAATTTTGTAACGATTTGCGTCGTTTCCTGCGTTTTGGACTTTGATGAAGATATTCGAGTTGGGATATTACTAGTTCGAGTCGGATTATTACTAGTTCGAGTGGGGTTGTTACTAGTAATGTTCTGTGAGGACGCGGAAAGAGTCCGATTTTGTAATTTTTGACTTAAGGGTGGTTTTTCGTTTGTACTGGGTAACGGTTTTTTGGACGATACCGGTGTCAGGGGTTTATTTTCTTTTTGGGGACTTTTTCTAATGGAAGTGTTTTCGGAATCGCTGTCGCTACTTCCAGAATGATCGGAATGTTTTCCGTTTCCGTTGGTTATCGGCGTTGACGTTCCGTTAATTTTGGGGGGCAATTCCGGACCGTAGACCTTGTCACTCGTAAAGCCGATGCCGTTCTCGGAAACTTTGGAAGAGTTGGGGGTCGGGTCGGCGGACACAGGCAGCTTGATCTTGTTGGTTGCCGCACTGGACTTTTGAGCAAATGGAGAAGATTCTAATTCATACAGCATAATGTATGCGTTTGTATTGAACACAGCCTGGTGAGATATAATCCGGACCTACCAGAGAACAAATGTTAATTTTTCGCAAATCCAAAACATTAGCACAGTAAAAGTCCAAACTACCATTCTATTGCTATTATTAAGAACGCAACAGATCGGCAACTCGCAATATACACAGAATTTTGCAATCATCAAGTCTTTGCGGGGCAAAAAGCAACTGCGCATGCGCTGTATGATGATCGAATATGTCTCAGTTTAAATTTCTACTAGAACTAAAAACAATTATCCCCCCTTATTCAATGCTGCACTTTGAAGTAAAATTACCCATACTAGTCAAAGAAAAGACTGCGCACTGCCCAAAGCAATGCCATCATAAACAATAAAACTATCAGCTGTTTTACTATTGACCTGATTTTAACCAACGTGATTTGTCTAATAATGCCACAAGGTAACTTTGATACGTTTTTTACTATAAATCTATTAGATAATAATTACCCAATTTGGTTTTTCTATAGAAACCTTTCAATGAACGACTTACCATGCTATCGTCAAACTGGTAGTAGTTACCAGTGGGGGCTTGGGCGACAGCCGTGTAGTGGCCGCAATTAACAGTCGGTCCCATATGAGTGACTAAGGCAACAAGTCTATATATCAGCGGAATGCTCGGCCGTTGTCGGGCATACCTTGTGAGATCCAGTCTTTGTCGGAAATTTATATGCTTTGTGATTTTATTATTACTAACAGAAAATCTTTTCAACTGTATACAAAGGACCATCGGTGCCCGTTCGAGGGAGAACTGCTTAGTCGCAGGTACCTGAAATTCGACCCAATTATTGCCAACCTGATTAACGAAAAAAAAAAAAATTACGCACCTTCTTTTGACAAGACTGACAATGGTACGAGTCATCGTCGAGCTTCTCTCTTGAAAAGTACCCTTCTAGTGCCTCATCTAACGTTTGGGCTTTCCTGATGTCTAATAGTAAGTCTTGAAAATGCTGAAAGGTGGTGCTGACGTGTCCGCATTTCAAACATCTCACAGCCGATCGCAAGTAACCACCTAATATCTGATTAAGAGGTGTGGTCTCTTTGACTTTAGAATCGAATTCGGAATGATTCTTGAAACGGTTTAAATACGACTTCTCCATGGCCTCCACCAAATACCGAAGAAACTCGTGGGCGTCCTCTTGGCGCCCCGGCATCAAGTTGCGACACACCACGCGGAGTTTATTGTAGATTAAGAGGGGACGGATGGTGTTGGTGTTGCGCTGCTGGGAGTCCTGCAGGGTCTTCCGCATCGCACATATAATACATAAGCCACCTGGAGCAAATTTCAACCAATAATTCTTGATCTCTATTACCTGCACATTAATTTTCTGTTTATTGCGTTCTGAACAAAATTCGATGTAGTATATGATAACGTTCAATACATAATACTTTGATAACATTACAACCCATATCATTGCCAACATAAGAAATTGTAATTACTCTTAGCTAGTTGGAGCACTTAGTGAAATCAACGGAATATTCTTGAACTGTTTTAAAAACATCTATAAACACATACAGTAAGGTACTAACACTAGACCTATGGCCTGTGATGAGAGAAATTTGTACTAAATACAAAAGTTAAACTTGACTGGCGCTACCTTTAGAAGCGTAGCGAATAATCTAGTGACTTTAATCAGGACAGAAGTACAGCGCCACCTAGTGTCATTTTCCCGAATTAGTTATTAATGATAAGTATAGGCGGATTAGGCGCGGAAAATTACTTATCAGTTAATGGGCTCTAACTTGTCTTCTTTTAACTCAGTTATTCATCAATCAATGCAATATCTAATCGCAGTACTGAGTTTTGAACGACTTTTTGACAGTTCTTTTGAAGGTTAGGTATTCTTTTGTTTATGAGTAACTACCGACCTGAGTCTTGACACTCAGCCATGTGTTCCTTGTCAGACATGAGCCAATTGACCAGTGCAGGAACGTGGAAGAGAGCCTGCAGTGTGGAGTTGAGATAACAAGTGTTTCCCATGTTGATCATCCCGGCTCCTACTGACCAGTCGCATTTGCTCCACCCCAATTGCACCGCTTCAGAGGGGTACAGTTCGCATTTAGCCAACGTGAGGGTTTCGTCGGCCCCCATATCCCCTTCGGGCTTGCTGCTGGTAGAAATGCCACAATTACGA
The DNA here is from genome assembly GCA_951805265.1 of Schizotus pectinicornis. Lineage (NCBI taxonomy): Eukaryota > Metazoa > Arthropoda > Insecta > Coleoptera > Pyrochroidae > Schizotus > Schizotus pectinicornis. The sequence goes on from OX638203.1 coordinate 21,500,141, forward strand.
CTTCTCCGACAACAAACGGTACGTACCTTGGCTGTGGCGATTCCGAACTTTTCAGCACCACGTATTTCGACTTGATTTTGTCGAGAACGGTAGTTTGGTAGCTGCCGGCCGGCTCGAACTCGATGTGGGCCAGCAGGGCCTTCTTGGCGGCCCCCGCGATCTGGCTCTCCAAAGCGTTCGGTTTGGTGAGGGCGGAACGCAGGGCCGCGTTGATAGGGTCCAGAGTGGACGCCGGCATCGCAGCTCACACGTGCGGACGGTGAAAACCCGCGCCGAGGGACCACCTACCGTATTGTTTGTACTCGTAGCGCGCTAGCTCCAGGTCTCCGAGTCGCGCCACCACATAGTCACTTTCACTCACTCGCCGCCGGCCCCCTGCACTGGTTTTCGCTCAATTTGCGGGTTTTACGCGGCTTTTTCACTGCAACATGGGGGACGAAATTGGACACGAACATAAATTACACTTCTCACTTTTGCTTGTCGATCTCTATCTGTCCCTGTCCGTCACTTTATCACATGCGCGTGCGCATGCGCCCGCGAAAGGGCCGCGCTTAGAGATTCTCAACTAACGAACTCTTGCGGTGCTGACGGGTACTTCGAGGCAGCGCTCTGTAATCCAGAAAGCCGCCGAAGATAATTTAATAAAAAATTGCTTCTTGAAAAGGGTGCAATCAGCCTGTAAAACCAATTTGTGATTTGCGTTATTTTTTTTTTTTTTTCACCAAACTTAACACACCTACGTTGATAAACGAGAATAAGACTAATTCTTGTAAATACTAACAAAATGTTTTTTAACATGCCGCTATTTTTCTGCTACCCTCTGAATAAATAAACAAGTTGCCAATTGGTAAAATTTACTACCGTTAAAGCGTTAAGTTTCAAATTAAAACGTCTTGCACAAGGGTTGTTAATTTTGAATTTGAGTCAAGGCGCTAGGGCAAGTTCGTGATTGGAGGAGATACGTGACGTCACTATTGACTAGCCAATAGGGGAGCCAATAGGGAGCTTGCGCGGGTGTTGAGAATTTTGAAATGGGTTAAAAGCGGCAACCAATTAATTTTCTGCACAGTTTTTATTAGTGGTAGACAAAGACAAGATATATCACATTAATTAAATATAGAATACAATGTTTTGATTTGAATTGACATACAGTACATTAAGCTCGTTAAGATGGGGCACGAAAACAAGTAAAAGACGCAGTAAAGCTCAAGCTCGGTTTATCACGCAGTTAGAGTATGTAAAGCTAAACGAAATAGCAAGAATGCAGGTAATAGTTAGTATTGATTGCCGTTTAAGAGGAGGTGCAAGATATGTATAAGTTATCTCCACAATTATTCATAAACTCTTATGTAAAATAACAAGTGTATAATATATAAAACATTTTCTTAAATAAGAACGACATTGGTCTTCTGAAACAGTTGTTTTCAATCATTATAATTGTCAAAAAGAGGCAAGGGCCAGTTGGAAACGTGACCGATATCGATCAGTTCTTAAGCGGTTGAAGCAATTTTTGTGTATAATTGTGGACAATTTGTATCAATAGTCCTACCAAACTTGTTCTTGATCCAAAATAATTAGTTTAGTAATTCGTCAGATAAAAAGACATTATTAAATCTTTTACACCTGGTTGATAGTTATTATAACATTACAGGGAACGTATTAAGTATTAAAAAAATTAGTATAGATTTCAAAAAAATGGGTGTTTCTTCAACCCTTGGTGATTGTGCAGTTACAGTTATTAACAGTGACGTTCGATAAGTTACGGAGCGTCCTCTGTACCTTACTTGTGCTTATTATCGGACGTAAATTTGAGTTAAATAAATTTTAGCACATCAAATCTGTTCATATTTCTGATTGCAATTTACTTGTCATTGCAAATAAATTAAAATAATTTTTAAATATTGCGCAACATATGGCAGGTTAGACTAATATAAGAAACATCAACTTCTCTCATCTAAAATGCCAGTTTGGTAACTTTTTCAAAGTTCCGACTTGTGATATGGCCACTAATTGAAAAAGTTGCAGTAGATTGTCTGTAATTAGTATTGACAAACTCTTGGTCCGGGTTCAGTTGAAAATTCCCTAAGGACTCCAAACTAATAGATTTCTAACGTAGTTTAAGCCGGTTCAGATATGCTAGGTGAATCTGGCATTTTCGACGTGTAAGTACTCTGGTTGGTAACAAATCTAACGGCTAACATACAGTTATTATCAGTCATAGAAAAGTTCGTATAATAGAAAAGTCTCCCTAGACTGAAGTTGTACATCTAGCAGTAGACAAACTAACACAACTTCACTAATTTTGAATGAGTAATGAATAATGTAACATATAAAAAATATTGTAATTACATTTAAATATGTACAGCTTGATTAGTGTGTGTTTCTTTATATTTCGAAATTTGTTAGTTTGCCTCGACAGACACATCACGTAGAAAAAATAGCGCTTGAATATTTGACAACCATTTCGTAGGAAGAGAGGTGTACAAAACACTATGTTACACTACGTGTTTATTTGATTGCGAATCTCAGTTTCTGCTTTCGTACAAATTCGACGGCTAGGCGATCAGCCACTCTTGATTCCAGAATTTGCAGAATAGGATGATCTGAAACGGAATCAATTAGAATGAAAGTCATGGGTGAAGTGTGCAAAAGTAAAAATGGCACATAAAATATGTTTGCTACTGAAGAAAAATGGATAAAGAAAAACCTATTTCCAGTTGATTAACTCGTCAATGGTTACTTTCGCAATAAAAGCTTACATAACAAAAATGGGAGTAACGAAGTTATCCACAATAACGGTCTTTTTCTTATTTTCACCGGAGCCGTTGTAAGAATAAACAGCAGTCTTAATAGCCACCCTTGCTAACAACTTGAAGTCCCTTCATCGGTCGTATTAGTTTCATAACTATAATTTCATTTCGGGTTATGGCTTCCTAACAGGAGTTTTTGTTTTTATAGACGGTATTTAGGTACACCTTTTAAGGTCCAATATCTAGAAATGTGTTGCTATTGGCGCTAAGAAAGTAACAAAATTAATTGAGCTACGTAATGAGTGGCAGAAAATTTTGTTTAGATAAATACCGAGGGGTAAACCGCTGGCCTCAAACTGTACACCATAATTCCTTTTCGTAAAAATAATCCCCACAATTCATCAATAATTCCCTTAATAAATCCCCAGAACTCTTGAAAACCCTCGGAATTCCTCCACATCTTCCATAACTCCTCCAGAACTCTTGATAATTCCTTATTAATTCCCATAATTTATGTAGAATTCCAGGGAATTATTATTAATTAATAATTAATATTTGTCACGTTTTGTCAGTAATGAAAATTAAATGCGTTCTACGGTTATTTAAAGTAATTTATTTATACCCAAAAGCAAATTAAAAAGAATATTCGGAGAACAAAAATTAAAAATCAAAAATTTGAGTATTGAAGCAAAAATTAAATACAATTTATCTCAATTTTCATTCATTTTCATGTGTTCATACGTTTTGGAAATTTTCTCGAACGTATTATCATCCAACTCAAATGGTTCGAAGTCCGTTGCAAATTTAATTGGGCCATAGAATATATACTGACGTTCAACAATCGCAATGTCCGTTTAATTTTCGGTCACGCAAACCTTCTATTCTGCTTCCTATCCTTCTGTAAGAAATTAATTTTGAAAATTTCACCTGACGCCTCCCCGTCAATAATTTCCACAATTTTGCCAAGATACCACCGTTCATAGTAGTAAACTGCATAAAATCTCTGGTAGTCAATAACTACTCTTTTGGTCTCAATTTCGGTACTTTGCGTTTCAACTTTCTTTTTTAAAGGTGCCCCACTGAGTACATGATTTACTTCATCCTCAACATTGTCCGACGAGTAACTAGGTACTTCGTTATCTACATAATCAGAAAATGTCTCAGTGTCCGTACTATCGGCATATGTAACATAGGTATCAATCAGCTTCTAATGATTCAGAATCATCTGACGTTTCATTTTTTAATGATTTTTTATATTTAGCGCTCCGACTTGATTTGTAATTTTTGGTGCATTTTACCTTGCCCTTGTACTTATATGACTTCGAGCATGACTTACACTGTAACTTCTTCTGCGATGCTTTGGTGTTATTAATGAATCTTCGTAGTCGATCTGTGCTGACCCTACCTTTTGTTTCTCCCAAGAGCCAGCATAACGAAGATTTTTAATAACAACCGACTTTCCACCTCTGCGCATGCCTCTGCGCATCAGTAGAGGCCAGTAGTTTTGCAGCAAGAAAAAATAAATCCCATGTAATTCCCGCAACATCTCTAATAAATCCCCGTAATTTCAAATAAATCCTCATAATTCCGGATAATTCCCATTAACTCCCAATAAATCCTACTAAGTAAAAATAAATCCCCGAAATTCCTGTAATTCCTGGATGGTGTACACCATAATTCCTCAGCGGTTTACCCCTCGGTAAATACAAATACGTAACATTTTTGACTCACTTTTTTGGTGTTGCTGCATAAGAATCAACTCGACAGGTTTGAGTCCGTGGAAATTGTCAACGCCGGTGGTGTCGGCCACCCCCGGTATACTGCCCAGGGCCAGGAAGGCTTCACCGGCGAAATCGTTAGCGGTGAGAACGTCGTGATCCATGACCGTGAACGCTATCATGGCCCCGGGAGACCGGCACTGTTCTAATGAAACGCTAAACTCAAAGCACTCGTCAAATATCGGATGAAGCGTCTTCTTGTGTACATTGGTCTGTTGTTCGTTGCAATGCGGAAATACCTTGTGTGGCAAAAGTTCGATTATCACGAACGGATCGCTGAATCCGTTCGGATCCAACGGGATTATGTCCCTAGCGTGAAGAACCTAAAAGTTGAGGTTAATTAAAGTCCACTTAACCGGAAACACTCACTTCGACACAAAGTGAATCGTGATTGAAGTACGCACGAACTGCCAAACTGCCATAAGGGCTGTTAGTTGTGTTTAATTGCTCTTGGAGACGTTGGTTGTAGAAAATTTCGATTAAACTTTCCGTGTCGGTTCTATGATATTGGAGTCTTTGCTCGATTTGACAGAATGTGGGGGAATGTAGGCTTTCTATACTAAGCGCGTTGCCTTCCGAATGGAAGAAGTCGACCATTAGCTCGAGAGCTGCGTGTAATCGTTCGTGGAACATGGCCGGCATCTCCTCGCTACTCGTTCCTCCGTCCATTTGGTGGTTGAGTTCAGCCAAAGTGTACTCCCACACCTGCAACAGCGATATCGCATTAACCCAAAAACAATTGCTCAAGCTACAGCGCTCTCAACTCAAAAAAAAATTGTAATTTCTGCCTCTTCATTGTGAATTCAGTGAGACATGAATTTGATTGAGTCGTGGACGCGGTAGCCAATACTTTGGAATTAATAAACAACCACAAGTGGTTTTGAGACTCAGGAATGTTGGGCAAAGTTTGCGTTTCCCTTGACTCCTGATTTGCAGCCCTTGTCCCCGTATCGATTATCGACAAAACTAAGTTCAAGGACTTACTTCGTAGAGAACTTTCTGGAAATTTTGGGGCAGCAGGGCCATGTTGAGGGCGTGTAGATGGGTGTGCAAGTACTCGAACAAGGGCTCGACGGCTTGATTAGTTGGCAAAGTGTCCGGCGACCATGCCACGTGGAACATGGTTTTCCTCAACGCCTCCTGCATTTGCGGCCCCACTCTCCTGATTATGTCCATTATCCTAACTTGAAATTGACTTAATGTGCTATCTAATTGGTTCGTTAACGTGGCGCATTGGATTTCAGAAGCCACAGATTCTAAAGTAACGAAATCGAAGTAATTTTCTGAAATTATCAAAAATCATCAAAAATTTCGGGGTGACATCCCGCGCGACTCACCTAGTAAAGACACGAATTTGTAAACGTATTCTAGATTATTAATGGCTATGCACATATCGTCGCAAATCCTAAACGGGCCCAACCTGTCGAAATATCCCGTTTCCATCAACCCTTGATAGGTGATGTCGGCGTAAAGTAACGCGGCCGAGCAGATGCAGTCGAGTAATTGCGATAAGAGGGGCACCGAATGGGCCTTAGGCCATTGCAGGAGTCTCCAGAAGTCCCTTAATTGGCAGAACATAGCTACAACGTCCACAGCCGATGAACTGTGCTTCACTAATTTATCGCCTTCACAGGGCTTTTGAAGTTCCACGGAGGTTCGCACCTGTAATAAACTCGATTAAAACGCAATCAACGAGTTTGCGACATTTACCCTTTGGAGAGCTTTCGCTTTGCAAACGATCAACCAGCAGCTGACGGACGGCTCGAACCATTCGTGGCAGCGGACCAGAAGCAACTTGTGGTCGCCTCCCGAAGGCAAGTTTTGGTGGAAGGAAGCCAAGTCTTTCACTTCGAGGTAGACGGAGAAGATTAAACGGCTGTAAGCGGCGTCGGGGTGCTCGTTTTGGTTCAGGAACGAGATCACCTCGTCGGACATCAGTTTGTCCAGCTGCTTGAAGACGACGCTGAAGTACGGAATGCCGTTGGTGCTGCAAGTAAACAGTTTGAAACCAAGAAGACTAACTAGAGAGTTGATTTGCTTCATGCAAAGGAGGTTGTTCTTCAAGATTTTATTGTTGCTAACAAACTCAAGTTTTCAAATTTTTTTGATACCACACGACTGAATCAATATCTCTCCCACTCTACATTTTTCGAGTAGTTTCATCAAACGCGTTCCAATGTTTCAATTTCTTTTTACGAGAGCCGTTGTAGGTTTATTGGAAAAAATCAATTGATCGGAAGCGCAATATTGCAGATTACATTCTAGCGGTGTGAGCATAGCCCGGAAGTGCGAAAGCAACCTAACAAAGAACTAAGAAAAATAACGGTTACCCTTCAAAGAGCGGGTGATAGTGTGATAATCCGTGTTGCAGATGCACGTAGACCTCTGAGCAGAAATCCACGAAGCCGCTATCGTACTCATCCGAGCTCATGATCGACGATTTCAGACTCATGAACCATTCGGGCGTGCCTTTCCGTAGGGTTGCAACTATTTCACCCCGGATTTCCTTGTTGAACGGACAACATTTCCAGAACGCTTTCTGAAACAGTTTTAATGACTGGGGAGATCGGGAGAGCGTCGACGCGTTCTTACCATGTTGGACATGTAAGCAAGGCAACGAAGGACGTACTCCAGACGAGCTAGAGAAGGCGGATGGAGAGCGGGGAACAACTGGCGGTGGTGGCGGAGCTGCTGCAACCATCTTTCTGCGGCGAGGCATCAACAAATGAACAACAACAACCACCAGGAAATCAACCAGAGATAGGAGCGAGCTACGGCTAGGGCCGCCAATTTGGTCTAGAGTTTTAGTTGAAGAAATAAAATAAATGAAAGAAATGAAATAAATAAAATAAATAAAATAAATAAAATAAATAAAATAAATAAAATAAATAAAATAAATAAAATAAATAAAATAAATAAAATAAATAAAATAAATAAAATAAATAAAATAAATAAAATAAATAAAATAAATAAAATAAATAAAATAAATAAAATAAAAAAAATAAAGTGAAAGGAATGAAATAATGAGAAAAAAAAAACAAAATTAAGGATTTGGAAGAATAAACTGGATACTTTTATGGAAGATGCTGCACCTGCTTCTGATCCCAATAATATTATGTGGACATGGAAACTGTAAGGATGCTACCCTATTATGCCACGACGTTATTTGGATAATGGAAGGTGTGCAGTCAAATTCCATATTTAGAGGAAAGAAATCGGGAAGGAATCAGTTCGATTCATTTTACTATTTTAATGACTCTGAAGTTAAAGGCCGCGTCGTGAATGCTCGCTTTAATCGCTGCTCTTTAAAAGTACATTTCGTTAAACTGGAGCGTCCTGAAAATTTAATGATACCTTGCATCGCCGTGAACTTTTCAGCGAGCCACATCTCTTCCTCCCTAGTAAGCGTGAAATTCATCCAAGCATTTTCAATTTCCGTTAGCAACTGCACCATCCAGCGAGGATCAAGTGGATGCTTTAAGTAAATCCTACAGGCGGCCACGAGTCTGGCCAAAGCCGTTTGCAGCTCGGTCAAGTCACCTGAAACCACCAAAAAATTTGAGCGTAACGCGACTAAATTTAATAACAATAACAATAGACTCGGCGGTTATTGGAATTGAACGGCACCTTGGACTGCGTGCTGGTGGAGGATGGTGAGGGCGGGTCCGGGCAAGTCTCCGTTCCAGCTCCACGTTTCCCGGTTCCAATTCTTGAGTTCGTAGTCGACGAACGTGGCGTAGAGACTCTCGTGTTGGGTCAGTTCTGCCCAGTTGTCCTCCTCGGAAGCGCCCCGGTTCTCCCTCGTAGAAAGCCACATTTTCAGTCGGATTTTCCCCTGTACCGAGCTGCGTTGCGATCGGGCTTCGAGCTTGAACCAGCCCTCCAGGCCGGTCGAGGGAATGTCCTGGAGGGGTATCGTTACACAGCCGAGGAAATCGTCTTGAGAACTTTGTCGGGCGGATTGGCAAACTTGCTTGAAGAATCTTCCTAAGCCCCGGACTCCCCTTACCTCGTTCAATTTACTAACAGCTTCTAACACCGAACTTTCGTCGTCGTGGTCCCAGATATCGAGGTGCAAAGAGTCACTGTTGATGTCGTCGATGTCGCTGGAAACAACACGGCAAGGGCGTTAATGCGATTCGCAACTGTTTCGTTTAAGATTAACGATTTCTGGAAAGATGGGCGCTTTATGGGGGCTCAAAAGTCAATCTCGGCCGGAATCGTCTTCAACTAGTTACAATGTATTTACGTAATACTTCGAAATTAAGACTAATTATTACTGTTGGAAACTGTGCTCCCAGTTTGCGCAAATTTAATAAAGTCCCGAAAGACCTGACGGCAGTGTAAGGGAAATCATTAATTTCCTTTGTGTCCCGTAATTGCTTTAGTTTACAGCCGAATCAACTGTCAAATTGGCGGAGTTTCAACTTTATTTGCTCTAAAAATCAAATTCGTTACATCCTGAGGCTGGAAGCGATAATCGATACTACCTCTTCTTAGGGCTCAATTTTGACCGTTGAACGGAATTTGTATCAGGCGGGCTACGGAAATTAATTCTAAAATAAACAATTTCTATGTTTAAGAAGAATGATGATAACTAGAGGAAGGATTTCAGAATTGTTAAAAATCGCTGTTGGCAGAAAAAAAGAGCCTAACTAGTTAGTATAATGAATGGTCTGCAAGTTTCTCTCCACGAATAGTAATGCCATATAACCAGTAATAAAGCTCTAATCGATTCATAACGCTTTTATGGCGCACTCCATTAACACCCTCAGATGCTTTAGACAGATGTTAGAACAATCAACAGGTAGTTAGCTATTCAAAAAGTCGTCACCGGCTAATTCACTTCGTTACCATTCGAGGATTGTTCAAAGTAATTGTATTGTTTTCCAAATGAACTAGTTTTTTGGTGTCTACAGCAACAAGGTGATTTATCCCCGTTTCCACCACATTTCACCGGCACAACCTCTTTGGACAGAAAACAAGCGCAAATGGCGGAGGCGCCGGGTGAATTATCTCCCAATATTTCCGAATGTCGCGTCGCGTAATTTCGTTAGCGAAAGTTGTTCTCGGTTGTAATTTGCAATTGTTGGAGAGGTTTTGTCGTGCCAAATTGGCTCCAGAGCAACACCTGAGGGTTCGGACAAGAATTGATGCGACTCGTCTCTCGGAGATCAGACTCAATTTCGCAACAATCCGACTTAATTGCAACACTCCATTAGATTAAAATTAAAATCTACTAAGCCGCTATTAAGAGAAGCGCTGCGAACGTGTCGGTGCCGTAAAGGGATTTGTTCAGAATTAGAATTAGGTGTGCTGCATTTACCCAAGTGACTCGTTGCAAATCCCTCCCGTTTCGTCGCAACATCCTTTCGTCGGGAGGCGAGCAATAAACACACACACACACACACACACACGCGACGGCTTCTGAATCAATCCCGATTTAGCTGTACGCAATTGGTGACGGTAAGTGTACTTACAACCTGAACTTCTCGTTCCATTTGGGGTTGAGCGTGTGGGGCTTGACGGAAGTGGCCCTTATGAACTTGGCCGGTAGGGCGCCGCCTAAACTGTCCCGCTGCTCCCGCACTCTGCCATCCTTTCGTTTGAAGCTCAGCTTGAAGCTGTGGTGCTTCCGGAGCTTCTCGTGATTGCCTTGTCCGTCGGGGGCGCAGGCATCCGATAGGGTGCGATTAGGAGTTAGCGGCTGGGGTTGAGGCGACGACGGAGCCGCCATCGGCTGGATTCCCAACATGCAGTACGGGTCGCTGAAACCTGGAATCACACGAAATGGGTCAGTCGAGCCGCAGTAACAATTATCTTGCATTGAATCAAGACAGTGCTTCAGTGGCAATCGAAAGCTGTAAGTTTAAAATTCTCTACGCAAGTTTTAAACGAAGATTCGGTTTTATTAAACAAAGATTAGTGAGGCGCTGAACGACATAATCTTCCAGTTGCTCGTTGTGTGGTAGAGTCGTTCTTTTCGGAGGTCGTTATCGGCAGATGCTCCATCATATTTTCGATGGATGTCAAAGGGATGAAGCCGATCGGGCGTTACTTTTTGAAGGGCCAATTATAACGTCGATAATTGGGATTGCGATGAAGGACAGAAAGAAAACAAACCGCGACAAGTCACGGGCTTTTTTTGAAATTTTTCATTCTCGTTAAGGACGCCAATCTGTTGATAACGATATCGCAATTTGGTTCCGTTGTCAGCGCGATTGAAGGGTAAGCTCTCTTTTGTGCTAAAATGCGCACACTTGCGATTAAATATGTATTGAAGCTGGGGCTGCACGGCAAATGCTAAATTTAGTCTGAATGGCAAGCTATATCGCCGTTGTCAGGAAGCCCAGCTGGAAGCCTGATAATCGCAAATTGTTGCGTCACAATTCAAATGTTGCCTTTTAGGTTCCATTATTTTTGAAAAGGTTCTGAATATTAGCTGCAATTGTAGCACTGTCTTAACTGTGGTTTTCTACTTCACCATCGGGCGGTTAAATTTTGATTTTAGTTTCAACCCAAATTGCTATTCTTGGTGAGATTTTAAGGTTCAAAAACTGGCTCGTTACAAAAATTGTAAAAAATTACTGTGATTACGCAACGAGCTTTTGACACGAAGGGAGCATAACCTTGATGATAACGGCCGAGTTCACCCTCCTAAGCTTAACGTAATATATTCCCTGAAAGCGAAAGTGTGTTTAAAACAATGCGAGCGCGCTCATATCATAATTTAGATTTCCGCTGTTTTCGTGCCAATTATTGCTAAAACTTGCGGCAAACTCTGCAATTTTCCATCATTAAAAAGAATCACTTCAATTTCCTGATTAAATCCGAAACAGATTTTTGCTAGAAATTCCCAAGTCCCCCAAGTGCTCTAAGACGCTCCCAAAACGCGGCAAAGCACCCGTAAAATTTGCAGCGTCGTCACCCTACAGCATCCCCTACGCGTCCATCATGCTTTCTAAGACGCATTATGGGACGAAAATATGGCAATAAATCCTCACCATTGGCATCCTTGGCTTCCAGCCCTTCAGCTTCAATGACTGCCACGGTAAGGACGACGATGGGCGGTTTTTCTTCTCCGGCGAGGTGCAACATCCTGTAGTGTCGATCCGGGGGCATGCCGAACGCCCTTTGCCCGTATAGGTAAAGGTCCTCTTTGTAATGGGCGTATTGGCCTCCAGGGGCTGGCGCCCCCACCTGGAATAAAAATAAAAGACCGCCCGGAGTTATAAAAGTGCAATAGCGGGCCCGTTACGAGAAAACTTCCTTCATTCATCCACGGAAAGAGGAAGGGAAGTTAAATGTTATGGACGGTGAGTACGTTACGGGCGAAAACGTTGAAGGGTGTTAAGCTGAAACTTGGACCGGTTCGAATTAATAATGATCTTCATTGCGGCGTTAGGGACGCCGAAGAGGGCGAAAAATTACGACCAATATCTGCGTCTATTATTCGCAAGACTTCCACTTTACTCAAGTGTGCCAAAATTGGCGGATGCGCCGGGAGAATCGTTCGTTAAAAAGTGTCATAAGGGCATCTTGAAGCTAACCGAACGCTGCACAATAAAACTGTTATTTATGATTACGTTTGGTTTCGGTTTTGAGACGCCGAAGAAAGACAAAATTAAAAGTTTGGGCAGTGATCAATTATGTAATAATTAGTCTGCTAAAGAGCGGCGTTAGATGGTTTGTGGATTCGTTGGTGGCCCTTCGATCCAACTTTTACGACGTATTATGACTCAAGCAAGAGATTTCAAAAATTTCATTAAACTTCACTTTCTTGAACAATTTCGTTAAACTCTTCTAATTTTTTTTATACCTTTTTAGGAGATTATTCCCTACTTTATTGACCCGGCTTCGTCCTCCACCGGCCGCCTGAAGTTAACTGTTTAACTTTTATCACTTCGGAAATCAAGTTCAATACGAGACATATCCCTTTCCTCATGGGTGTTGCTGCTGATTCAAAATAGAGTTTTTTTTAACTTTCCATTAGGAAAGATGAAGAAACTTTCTGTATCAGAACTTTTTCATCTTGCCCCCAACCGCTGACGCCCGCCATTCACACCAGTTTCAGGGGAGCGTCGAAGTTATTTGTTGTAAAAATTAAGTTACCGCACCATTAACACATAACAAGCCATAAAGCGAAATTGGCCTCTGCCACCTATTAAACGTTAACAGTTAAAATTATGATTCAATTTCATCGACACTAAACCTTCTATTGGATACACACTTATTAGCTTCATAAAGGTTATTGACAAGAAGGTCGATAAATTAAGCGAAGTTCCAATTTAAACTCTTCTAGACAATTTTACAATGTTAAAGCACATCTTGTTTACGAATATCGAGTTTAAAAGGATGAAAAGGGGTTTCTTTGCAATCGGTCTAACATTAAAATTCACAACGTCGATGAAAGTAAGTCAATGAAGTTTCATTATATCTAATACCCTACTTCGATCACTTACGTTGGCCATTTGGCTCTCGAGCGAGCAGCCGTAAAAATAGCGGATTTAATATTGAAAGTCTGGTCACACCGCGAATAAATCGCGGTCGAGCTCCTAATTGCGAATTACTGGGTAATTGAGGCACAATGAGGCCATGAAAATCGACGATAATGCGTCTGGATGGCCTTAAATAAACGGCGGACAAAGATAATCCTAGCTAAATCATGATTACGGCACTTTGGAAAAGAAGTCTGCGTGAGACCGCGGCTGGGACGGGGAGAATAATGAAAATTAATTAACACAGCTCCGGCGTGTCTTTAAATTTCGAATAATGGAACGAGGAAGGCGGAAAAATATAAATGACATCTAGCACGTTTTAGCTTATCGCGACGTGAATACGTCCTTTGAGGTCGAGTTTTTGTTTTATTACACAAACAGAGTCGTTCCGTTGGAAATTCACGACTCCAGAAGCTCATCTAATGATGAAATTTTGTTTGGAGGAGAATTCATGCAACTCGATGAATTACTAAAGACTGACTGGGAAAATCAACTCCCATTTGGAGCATTTTTTGCGGTTTTCATTAATTTGTCCCGGCAGTGATTTACTTCGGCGGCCGGAACGAGCCAAAATATGGAGAACGTTCTCTTGACTCACATTCCCAATTTAGATAAAAGCGTCCTCCGAAAATTGTTAACGCTATCAGAACCAAACTTAATCCACTTTCTGCAGAAGTTACCCGAGGCAGTCTGTACTTCACATTGCACAATGAAAATATTAACAAACAAAAACTAAACTCATAATGGGTATGCAACCAGTAAAACAGTTTGAGGAGTTCCTCTCTTCCAAAAAACTAATTTTCAAGACGACGCGACCCCAAACAGTCAAGACTCCTCACCGTGTTGGCGATGGTGTACAACATTTCCACGTAGAGCTTGTCCTTTTCGTTTTGGGGTGGCGTGTAGTCGATGGCCACAATTCCCAATTCGACCTCCTGAGGCGGCGGGTCTGTGGCGGCGGCTTCTGCCGCTTTCAGGACGCTTTGCCGTTGATTTTCTTGTTTCCATGCCAGAGCCGTGAAGCTCTCGAAATAAGACCCGTCAATTTCTTGAACTCTGGAAAACGTGACGGCGATATTAATGCGACTGTAAATTATGTCGGGGTGGGGAGCCTTAAAATATGTCACTATTTTTACTTCATTTCCCGGGCACATCGAGAATATCAAACGCCGGACGATAACCCACCAAGTTCTTCTAGAGGGCTCTCGTTACTGTGCGAAACCGCGGGGTGTAGCGTGAATAATAATTTAGCCCAGCACCAGATGCTTTGATTAAGGAAATGGATTAAACCGTGGAAGAATGAAGTGATGGAAGATCATAATTAATCACGGCCTGCAGGTGCAATAAATTACGATTTGCGGCTTCACTTTGCCGCCAACAAACAGGCGTAAGCATTCAATTATTAAAATAGCTTCCATGTAAATTACAGGTATCAACGTTGGACATGTAAATAAAGTTCTTTGCATAAAAATCCAGCAAAAACCTAAAAGGCATCCTGCAGAAGGAACACCCAAATTTCCCCGTGGATTTGGGGTTATTAAGCATAACTTTCAAAAAGAACTCGTTAACCTGCATGTGTTTTAAAAGTACTATCGACCCAAAAAATATTCCTCGGAGACAAAGAAAGCTAAATATTCCCATAATGCTTCAATTCCATTCATGTCGACATTTGTTATTGTTCATGATAACAATAACGAAATTAACAATGGTTAAAAATACCCAAAAATATAAGTCTCTATGTATCAAGAAAACTGATTTATGGCAAATCAATATATAAGACGTAATAATGTTACGAAAGTAAATGGAAGATAGAAGAGTAACTCAACTAAAACTAAAAGTAGTACTTTATAAAAAAATGTACACTCAAAGAAGTAATTATAATCAACTCAATATGCAAGGCATCCAGATGCGACTTTTCCTTATTGTCGTCCTTCTTTCTCCTTTCCTAAGCTCCTGGGCTCCAGTTCGACCGCCCGGCTCCAGACCCTCCGCCCACCTACTCTATAATTCCTTTTAAAATCAAGTGACATTTTTTCCGTCGTTACGCGTCCTCGCCCTGTAACACCTTCCATTCCTGCCGCCGTCTCCAAGTTCCTGCGTCACGCTATGATATATTTTCTTACCCCGAACGAACCTGATGATCGATGTCCGGCCAGCTCAGTCTCCTGCTGCAGAACGACGGCCTCCGTTCGGGGGTGGTTTTGGGTGAACGCGCCCTAAACGATCCCGGTCGTCGAACAGGTGGTGCGGGAACCAGACATTCCAGCGTGCTCCGGCGTCTTTGGACTAGAGCACTGGTGCCGGGAGCCGGAACAACTTTCGGGAAACCGGGCGTGTTGCTGTCACCCGAGTTGCTGCGGGATCCCGGGGGAATACCTACGGCGGCGGCCCCATCCGTCGTGTCGGTCCTGCCCAGGGAAAATCTGGAAAATAAAACAATTACTTTGAAAAAATTTAAGGTCGATAACGTTAGGGGGGAAGGAGAGCCGCCGCCGTTGTCGCCGGTTTTGTTGGGGCGGGAAAAATGTTGCGAATGTTTGCGGTAGTTGAAGGGTCGAGCTGAGGAAGTCAAAAACAGTCGAGGGCAATTTCTGTGGCGTCGCTACTCCGAAACGTGCGGATTATTAGCTGAAACTGGAAGTCAATACAGCTGGTCTAAGTAGTTGGGAAGTTGTCGCAAGCGTTGATGAGCTGCTAGCTGGCCGAATTAGGAATAGTAGGTACAGACGACTGTTTTAAGTTGATTAAATTTTGAGAGTTTCTTGCTGGAAATTGCAAATAGAGAAGACTTCTTGCGTGTCTTTCTCTAGTTAAGAGGGAGATTTGGACGTTTGGTTTGGTAAAGAAGCAATAAGTTTTTAACTGACAAAACAAGTTACAATGTTTTTGCGACTTTAATGCTGAAAACGTTAATCAAGTAAATACTAAATATACACGTTGTCGTAGGCAAAATAGAAATGACCCTAGACGTCTGCTCGTTAGGGCAATTAGTTAGCTAAAAA
This sequence comes from Schizotus pectinicornis, assembly GCA_951805265.1. Taxonomy (NCBI): domain Eukaryota; kingdom Metazoa; phylum Arthropoda; class Insecta; order Coleoptera; family Pyrochroidae; genus Schizotus; species Schizotus pectinicornis. The sequence goes on from OX638203.1 coordinate 21,516,169, forward strand.
TACAAAGCGAAGGCTCAAATAGGAGTATTTCGTATTACAGCAGGAGAAACAAAGAAAGTTCTGACTGGACTTGTCTAAGAAAAGTTGCCTCCATGAACGATAAAGTATGGTACAGCTAATTTCTAACGATTAAAGTACTTTATATTTTATAATTTGAGCCAGGGAAGGTTTTATTAAAAATGATATACCTACTTATCAAAAAGTTTAACTACTACAGTTGAATTAAGTTTGGTTAGATAAAAAAATGCGAGGAAAACGGGAATAGAAAAATTGTAGGTAGTGGATATTGACTGGCAATGTTGTTAAAAATTTTTGGAATGTTAGCCAAATCGCCACTTTCATTGTGTAATTAGGGTGGGCAATTAAAAATAAATTATTGAAAATTGAATTGCTCGCCGCTCACAAAAGTGCGTCAGCATCCACGTAATACCAAAATTTCAACAAATTTTCCGGCATTGGAAAAGGCTTTGAGGCAACAAATTATGTTTTCCCAGCTTACGGTGTCTGTTCGATTTAATTTTGTGGTCAGTTCGTTTGCAACAACGACCGTCGTCGATTTTAATTCTCTCACAATTCTTCCCAAATGTCATTGAGTTGTCGAACAACAACAAATAAATTTCGTTCTTAATTGCTTCAATAAACTAAGCACAGAAAAAATTTCGTCTCTTGGCAATAGTATATAGCACTGAAGGTAAATACATAGTAGCAAGCAATGTCGCAGGGCAACAAACAAATATCGAACACGTATTGCAGCAAGTAGGTACGTAGTGGGATTTTCTTTATCGCAATCACAACCGTAGCAGGAAACAGCAACCGAGGCGACGGTAAACTTTAATGTCCGCCAATCACGGAGAAATGTCGTGAAACCTGAAAGGTATCGCCTTTGTTTTGTAAAAATTCTAATTGCCAGAAATTATTGACCATAAACAGCTACAATGCAACAAATGAGTCTTTTTCGAAACATGACTACATTTAGTGAAAATTTACGTATTAAAGCACTTGTATCGGGCACGAAATTGAAACGCGACCAAATTTGCGGTCACTAAACATTCAAAAAGCCCTGGTCACCTTAAAAAAATTCCTCATTTGTTGGCGAGTATCGACCATGCATATCCAGAAAGATAATGAAACTTTTTCAAAGCACCGAGAAACTCAACAACGCAAATATCACGTCAGTACCTACTAAAAAAATTTAAAAGAAAATTTTCTAAAATCGACATAGTTGCACCCAAAGGCTGGAAATGGGCGTTTTCTTATGAAATCGACCTTCCTGAACTTAAATCTGTAATCAATCCGCCGCTAGAATAGATATTTTTCTTATAAAATTAGAAAAACCACAAATTAGAAAATTTTCAATTTTCAAACTCTTGTAACTTTTAAACGGAGGTAGTCACATCAAATCCAGATACATCAAATTTCTCCATTTCACATGGGCTATCGAATGCTGTATGAACGAAAATTCTAGGTCTGATATTAAAGAAGTTGAAATTGCCGATTTTGGCCAATTTTGACGAAAATTATGATTTGAAACATTCAAATGGTCATATCTTTAAAAGTACGACTTGCACGCGAGAACTACGGCCAGATTTGTGTTCAACGGTTCGAAATCTACCAGATTCAGTGATAAAATCGATATAAAAAATTTCAATATTTTCGACTTTTTTTTTCTACCCTAATAGATAGAAATTCGAAAAATTTCTAAAATCGAAATCGTTGCACCTAAGGGCTGGAAATAAGCGTGTTCTTATGTAATCGACTTTCCTGAATTCAAATCCGTAATCAATTCGACGCTAGAATAAATAGATTTCTTATAAAATTAGAAAAACCACTAAGTTTCGATTTCTTATAACATTCAAACTCTTGTAACTTTTGAACGGGCAGACTTAGATCAAATCCAAAAACATCAAATTTCTCCATTTCTCAAAAGCTATCGAATGCTATATGAACAAAAATCGTAAGTCTAATACTAAAGAAGTTGAAAATTGCAATTTAGGTCGATTTTGATGAAAATTTTGAATTGCAACATTCAAATGGTCATATCTTAAAAAGTACGACTTGTACAGGAAAACTACAGCAGGGTTCGTGTTAAGCAGTTCAAAATCTATCAGATTAAATCATAAAATCGATGTAAAAAATTTCAATATTTTCGACTTTTTTTTCTACCCCAATCAACAGAAATTTGAAAAATTCCTAAAATCGACATCGTTGCACCCAAAGGCTGGAAATAAGCATTTTCTTATGTAATCGGCTTTCCTGAATTCAAATCCGTAATCAATTCGACGCTAGAATAAATAGATTTCTTATAAAATTAGAAAAACCTTTAAGTTTCGATTTCTTATAATATTCAAACTCTTGTAACTTTTGAACGGACAGACTTACATAAAATCCAAATATATCAAATTTCTCCATTTCACAAAAGACATCGAATACTATATGAACAAAAGTCGTAAGTCTAATAATAAAGAAGTTGAAATTTGCCATTTAGGTCAATTTTGACAAAAATTTTGAATTGAAACATTCGAACGGTCATATCTTAAAAAGTACGACTTCTACAGGGAAACCACGTTCAGATTCGTATTAAGCGGTTTGAAATGTATAAGATTAAGTCATATAATTGATGTAAAAAATTTCAATATTTTCGACTTTTTTTTTATCCCAATCGATAGAAATTCGATTAAAATTGATACGTTTTGGAAATGTATTCGAAAAAATTTCCGGAAATAATCAATGCACTAGGGATATTATAAGTGAAAAAATTTAATAACTGGCGGAACGCGAAGTTTTGCCAAATGGGTTAATTTGAAAGTAGGTACATTGGTTTCAAACACCTCAATGTCTGTTATTCCAGCAAGTTCTAATTGATTATTAGCGAAAGTCCGCCGCCAAGAGTTGTGCTTTTAATTCTTGCATGGTCTAGTTAACGCCCCGACTGAAAGCTCCAGCACGAACGCTCGCGTGATAATTCATCATTAAAAAGCAAAAATTTGCGCGGTAACCGCTTTACGGCTGTAAAGTTTCTACAGCGATTCCTCGGGAATTCTCCCGGCGCCTCCACCATTTGTCACAACTTCATGTTCGCGCTCGCAGTTATTCACCATATTTCACTATCGGCCCGCAATTAGTCCCTAACTTAATTTTAAATTTCCAGAATTAGAGTTTCGACATAATGGGCCCCTGAAAGCCCGCCCAAATTGCATTTCCTTACAACTTCTCTTCTTGGTCCCTCGCACCTATCCACTATCAATTTCCTCCATGTCGCGGTCTGAATGCGAAAAGTGACACCGCAATAAATAACCGGCCGGCACCTGGAAATTACGCAGAAATTATTTTTTCAGCAACTGCCCTTCGAGACGTTTTCGCGGCTTTGTCGTCGGACGAAATGTTGTTTAGGGCGGTTTTCTGTAATGAAACCGGCACTTAATTGCGCTCGTTTCCAAATCCCGCGTTGTTTTTTAATTAAATTTGTTTCGACCCTTGTGAATGGTGAAAGGCGGTTTGTCCAGGCACTACCAGCACCAAGAATCCCACTACAATAGGAGAATGGAGGGACACATTACCGGTGTAGCGACGTGCTTTCATTTGGACAATGAGGCTTTTTACGGGGCGTTTCGCCGAAGAACTTCATTCAAATGCGGCGTTCTGTTCTTATTAAGCGAGATTTTAATCGAGACGACGCATAAATAAGGGCGGACAGCGATATTGGAAATCGGGCTCCTATTTTCGTCGGCAAGCTGACAAATTAAGGAGTAATGTTCATGCCGTGCTTCGCTAATTGATGGTAATTTAATTGATGCCGCCTCAATTAATATCTGAATTGATCAGCATATCATGGCAGACGTCTCACTTTTTATTTGGATAAGAAATCGATGAGACTCCCCAGTTAGTTGATTCTCAATGCACATCGGCGGTTCTGGAATTTGACTAAAGAATGGTAACGTTCCAAAATAATGTCCTCATCTCTGTTCGCGGTCTTTTCTCAAAAACCGTTTCTCTTTCACCTCTCTTGTTCTATTAATTTAATTTTGAGGTAGGTACAGCGTCAAAAGCCCAACACTTCTGGCGGCGTTTTTAAAATTATTGTTTTCCTTTGACGCCTAGAGCTGTTGGCGGGCGGGAAGCGAGAGGAAATTCGCGTTGTTTTTCCATGCAGTGAAACAGATTTAATTGCCTTTTGCGCCAAATTTTATCCAAAAGCACATATTCATCGTCACGTCTGCTCGAATCATTGGAGCCGCAAATTTATAATTAAATTCCTGCCAACGTCACGGGTATATACCGAATCGTATCGTTCCGCGGAGATAACTAATTGAGAATAAAGAAGTATCCAGGCTGGTTCGTTGAGTCGATTTATTCCGTAAATAACGTTAGTTAAATGTGCGGGACCATTATTTTGAATTTATGAATGCGAAAGTAATTCTGCAAATCTGTTTAGAAACTTTACACAAAAGAAACGCTTCTGCGATTACAAAACTTGGACTTCGCCAGGCGGAATTCCTCTCACGCCTATATAATTCCCGACATTTTTTGTCGCTTTTTGATCGCCACGAATCCCACAAGAGAAAACACCTAAAATTACGTTGCGTTTCGAAAATTATTACGTCAAACCATTAAAAGCTTTGTTTAAAGTTGCGACGACGTGGAGAACTGATGAATCTAAAAACATGCTGTGGCGTTGTTATCGAATTATATTCTTATCGAAGCGGGATGTCGAAAAATTAAAACTGTCGTAACTAAGTTGCGACGCTTCGGTAAAGTTGCGCAAAAAATTCAAGCGAGATAATAGAGTTTCGGCGATAGTGGAGGGTTAAAAGTAGCATAATTTGGGCCAATTTCGCTAAAATATTGACAATTTTTTGTGACCTGTTTAATAACGGCTTTCAGTAACGTAGCTGTTGTAACGTAGTCATTACTGTTACGCGCCTAATTGGATTTTTATCTCATGGCATCTAGAAACTTTCTGTTGAAGGCCACAAAATAACATTTTCAACTGAATTTAAATGCGAGTCTAAATTCGGGCTCAATTGATTTTTAGATTTCGTTAGCAACAAGATAAGCGTTACGGAAATGTTTAAGCTAATAAATTCGGCACTCCCTCCAAATTGCAACATTTCCCAAAACATTGTCGATTTTTACTCCCTCCGAAACAATTATCTCCAGAACTGCCGTGATAACGTTCATAGTTTCGATAGAACAAAAAATTCACAATTTTGCAAAGAGACGCCATATCAATCATTTGGGTGATCGTACAAGATCTTCGTTGATTAACCAAAAAATATAATTCTCCATATTCCAGCATCACCAGCGAGATATCCGCTATTGTATTCATCAGGGTTTAGAATGAAAAGACGGCCGGCCAAAAAGTAAGGGCAAACACTGTTGTTTAACTGATTTCCTCCTTAAACATCAATTTAGCTTATGATCAAACAGCATGAAATAAAATTATTACGCCTAATAAAGTAAGACAAGGATTTAAATTACGCGTTTTCCATCCAACAATTGATGAAGTCTGTGTTTATTAACATCCCTGGAATCGAGCCTCTGCAATAAATGATTCAGGTTTGAGTTTTAAAACAATAAGCGAACATTCTTGCTTCATCCATAAATTGCACGCTTGAAGGAAAATATAATAATGCCAATTTTCAAAATGTTTGAATTAATAACTTTTTGGTTTCAGATTTGGCCATGAAAAAGTATATTGGGGAAGTAAAATGCACTTTCTTTTACGTAAAACTTTTTAGAGGGGATCACTATCGTTAAACTGGCAATACTGCTAACGGTGGTAACATTGACTACATTAATTTCAAATCACAGAACTACTGGTTATTACCCCATCCTAGCGCCACTGGATCGTATTTGAACTATGTACATGCAAACGCAATTATTGGCATAGATTAGGAAGCCGCAGATGCCTACCTTCTAATGCGAAAGATTTCAGGAACGACACCTGAAATGTGACCTAAGGCGGATGTTTTCTTTGTTTTTCTTTCAAGAGAATGGCGACGAAACAATTTCCAACATGCCTAACAAAATTTTGCACGCGTTTAAATGCCATTCTCTTTGCAATAAAGCGATTTATACCTGGAGATGAATTTCCCCGTCCCACAGAAATATCGCTTCCTCTTTCTGCACGTTCTCAAACCTTGTAACGTTCACGAATATATTTGATCTTTCCAGACAAACGTTCGTATCTACAGATATTGGGGACGCAGCAAACATCTCGGTGCGAAGAAACCAAAAGACATTATTGGAGAAGTGTCGGAATCGTAAATTTTGCGTCAAATTTCTCAGCAAATACAACAAACAATTAGAGAAGATTCGGCCCTTTAACTTTTCGGGTTTGCTTAATGCCGACGACTTTTTAAACGGTTTGCTCTTCATTAACGGGCCAACGCAGTTTTATCCGGCAGGTAAGTGTATTGTTCGTCTTATTAAATCCGAGCTTGGGGCGAGAGCAAGAAAACTTGAAATTTGTTGGAATAATGAACGAGATAACGAAGACAAATTCAATTAGTGTCTAAATCAATGATTCCTCCTCCATGAACTTCTGATACAATTAAAATCAATCGAAAACACACGTCCGTGAGAAACTCCACCTTGCCGGGGGCGCGGCCGTGCCCGACATTTCAACAGATTTCAGTTTTTAACGCGAATCGCCCACTGCGAAGCCATCAAGACGCCTTGCATCCACAATTAGCAAGGACTACGGCAATTAAAATCACGTAATTAGCGCGGTCGCTTTCGACTCCAAAAAATAGTCACTAACAAAGATTTAAAACATTACAAAGGTCTAGCAGGGGGTTAAATTGGTAGAAAAAGTTGCGACCCTCTACAGCTGGCGAAGTAATAGTTTGTGAATAAAAAGTGAAAGGCTTCTTGGGTACCGACCGATCGGTCCAACATACAACATAAACTGGCGGGAAATGGTTCAAATTCCCTTTGGGAAGGTGCTCGTTAGCCCGGCAAATTTCCCAAATCAGATTCTTAAAAGAAAAGCGCGTAAAACGCGAATGTAAATCCGATTTCGCCACCGAATATGTAGCCACTTCGTTCTCGTGTGCAAATTGGGTGATTCAGATTTCGACAAATAAGGTAACTAAGTTAGTTATGTTGTTTCTCCAACGTTAATTTGGACCAGGATTGGTTAAGGTAAAAAGTTGACTTTCCGGTAACGCACACGGTTCAACAAATCCGGCTTAATTCACCTGTCGTTCGATTTAAACTTTTTATTACCCACTCTTCTACTCGGCAATATCGCATCGGCTTCGGCAGGATTTGAAAATATCCAATTCCTCCGGTCGCCGCAGGACTGAAGCTTCTTCCTTTTCATTATGTAGAACTATTCGAAGCCTTCCACTTTGAAATTGGCTAAAACTGGTTGTTAAGAAGAAATTGTTCTGATTTTAGCTAGCTGAACGTTGGGTTTTGTCGATGCGTAGTTTGGCCGGCAGAGGAAGCGTCATTTGAATTTTAAGTACATAGGATATTGGTGTTGTCTACGTCTCATCCGATATTTCGGAAATTGAAATGAGGAGAGGCGAGCAACATTAAGGAATTGATTTTCGCTGCGACGGATATTGCAAGGAATCTCGATGATGGCATTGTTTCGCCTGCCTACATCGCTTCAGATCAAGAACCGAAGACCGGAAAAAATCCATGCATTGGAAAATTGAGGAGACAAGCAATTCTTAAACTAGATGCCGAAATTTGTTAAAGACCTCAAAGAAAGATGAGGATTAAAATTGGAGTATTTTTGAGCAACTAACTGCAAGGATTCAAAATTAATTTTTTTGTTAAGCAAAGGATTCTATCTCAGTTAAAAGGCAGAAATGCTCAAATAAATTTAATTTTTTCTGATCAACGGAAAAAAGCTTCGAACAGCAAGATAAGTTTTCTCCATGGAGAAATAGTCGGTCTTTTGTTATGGGATTATAAACCAGTGTCAAAATTAACATATTGGGTCACCTGATCATATTAACTTTTTGTCACTTACCGCTTTGGGCTGAGGGAGAGGCCGGCCACGCTGTTGCTGACATACTCTTGCAGCGAATTGAAAAAGCTCATGTTGCCGCCCGCGCACTGGAAAAAGCACAGAGTTGTAACATTTGCTGAAATTAACTTAGTACGCAGACAAATTTAATAAAGCCACTTGAATACGGTTCGCCTGGTTTATTAAAATTCCAGAAATGATCAGAAATTTCCAGGTACGTATGGGTCGACATTCCCGCAAACATTAGGTGGAAAAAAATTTCATTTTGATGCCGCAACCCCAAAAAACTCTATTATTGTAAACACCCACGCACTTTTACCTAAAAAGTTATCAATTGTCGCCCTTTTTTACCGAAAAGCTTTTGCATGTTTGTCTTTGGGACAAAAAAAGATGGTGTAATTGATATTAATTATTGAAATTGCGTCGACGACGTTATTCGATGTTTAATTGATGCCGATTTAGTTGTTGTTTGCGCTGATCGCGACTGGCAAACTGTAAACAAGGTTCTGGTGTTTAATTCTTAGTTCAGCCCTTCCTGTTTTAATTAGCATTATCCGGCCATGAAACTAGAAGCTTTAAATGTAGCTACAAATATATTAATTAACCAACGTTGTTGTTATCACATAGCTCCGAATTCTAAACAAACAGGTATTGTTTCGACAAACACACATTTTTATTTATAACGAACATTTCGGTGAAGGCGAGTTCTAATTTCGGTTGGTAATCCGAACGAAAAAGTATTTGGGGAAGTTATCAAATTCCGCATTCAGCTGCCACGCATCTTAACAATAAATTGCTACTTTCGGGTTTCTTCTGCTTATAACCTTTCGCATGACTGCCGTACATCCACTCGAAAACCTACATGAATATTGGATCAAAGTTACGCCGTTAACGTTCAGTTGACGTTTCTCGGGCATAACGAAACATTCAAGAAGCTGCCCCTGGAATTGGGTACGCAGCAGTACAGGTATAAGTTTTTTCTTTGTTGAGGACGCCATGAAATAAACCTATTGATTCGTCGAGTTCATGAAAGCTCTCCCGAAATACATTACATAAGCTCCTTAGTGTTAAGCAAAACAGAATGCCAGCCGGCATGAAAAACGCCGAATTTCCCGAGCTTTCATGCTTTGTTATCGATTCCAGAAACCAAAACCTGAATGGAAGCATAACTTGGTTATTATCCGCGATTTGCATGGCTTCAACCGAAGAATACACGCGCCGCCAATTGCAGAACCAATGCCAAAATAGACGATGAAGAGCTTTCATTAAAAGAAAGCTGCTTGAGCCACAGGTTTAGATACGTTAAGTATCCAAAATGTACACTTATTTTCCCAATCAAACACCTACCCCCAAAACCACCAGAAGTTTTATTTTATTATTATTATTTATTTATAAATATATAGAATTTGGCTTGCTCCGGTATTTGGGGGCCATCCCGTCCCATGGGAGGCACTGGGACGTCCGCGACTTTGTTTCTCGTTTGATGATGGATTCCCGATGCAGCGCCTCTGGCAATTACGGGCGATGCGAAAATTAATTAGGATTCAAGCATTCCCAGCACCAAAGCTCCCGAAACATAATAACAAAACTTTCCTTCTTATTGCCAGTATCCGTCTTAACGGGGGCATTTGGAGGGAATAATTCCGAAATCTAATTTCCGGTCGCCGATACTTTTTGCTTTCCTTTCATAGATAAGGGTTTAATTGCGTTTGTCGGCCCACAGACAGCTTTGTGTAGTGCGCTCTTTATGCCTGCGGGGTGCTGGCACTAGTTACTTTGCGGTTGACATGATGCTGTTACTGGAAATCAATCAACCGGAGTGGGCCACACCGTGTACGATGGATTCTTAAGCGATAACTCGCGTGGGCGCCGCCGTTGCCTTTGAAAATATGAAGTGCCGAACGCAAACATCCCAAATTGTATTAAACACGCGAATTTAACGGTGTTATTGTGTTTCTGGGGAGTTTAACATGAAAGGGAAATAAATTTGCCGCAACGGTTTCCGTCGCATGGGTGGGAAACCATCAATACCAGGACGGTTACTTCGCGTCTATTCAGCGGAGAACCATCAATATCGCAGGTGCCACCGACACGGCTCTTCGCCAAAGACCGGATAGCTTCCTCGGGGGAATAATCCAGAGTTGGCGTCCAACTTTCCATTCTTTGTCGGATCTTTAGTTGTTGGAAAACTCATTTCGTCACTTCTCCCGCAAATTATTGCCTCGTCACTCAAAAACCAACAGAAGTTTGCCAGTTCTTATTACGGTCCAAACGCGACATAATTTAAACAATCCGCGCGTTCTCTTATCTCAAAAACCTTCATCTCGAGTCGTATCAATTTCATGGCTGCTCTTGACACGGCTGCATCGAAGTGTCACTCCCAACCAACCAAAGCCCACCCCCAGTAAATCCGGGATGGTTCCTCACCCCCGGTCACCTCTCGATTGTTAAGCATTTAATCCCAGAACTATCGGTGTGGCGAATGTTAAGTTTACTGCTGCCAATCGCGTTTTCGATCGACCCGGGCTTAACAACCGAAATAAATTCGTCTCAGTGAGTAACTGACGTTCCGCTATAAAACTGGAAGTGTTCGTTAATGATTGACGACCACCTCTGGAGCGCTTTATCAAATTGCGGCCCCACCCCCAATTGGTGACCTCTTGCCCTGCCGTCGCCCCATGCAGATTTGAATAAGTCACGAAAACGTCGGGATACCGCGTCCCGCTCGATGTGCCGCCGCATAAATTGGCTCGGATTCCATTACGTCTTATTTGTGGGTAGGGAGATCCCCGAAACGGTCCTAAATTCCCAACGAAATGGCGCAGTCGCAACAAAATAAATCCCATCTAATACTTTACAAAAGCATAATGGCATGCCCGTGAAATGTGTAATTGAATCGGCGAGGAAGGTCGCCATGGAGTGCCTATTGTTGGACGACATCCTCGAGAAATCAAGAGCGAGAGCCGGAAAACACCGTGTTTATTGTCGGCTCCGAACGCAATTAAAAAACGCCGAAGAACCGCCGACAATAAATTGCGGGGAGATGCCGCGTCAGAAGTGGGATTTGGGGAGGCAGCTTTATGTTGGGACTAAAGTCTCAATGGTGATCGAAAGAAATTGGCATTCATACATAACCGCGACTGCGGAAAGAGCTTTTAAGTGGATTGGATAGTTATGCGCAAATGCGGATTTTCCATCACAAACAATCCCGAAAGAAGTCCCAAAGGTAACTAACTGGAAAGATAATTCGTAAATTCAACTTCACCGCGAGAAGTGAACATGGTTTTATGAAGACAAGTGAAGGGTGAGGAAATTGTCAATGCAGCAAATATCGTTGATCACTCCTAAGCAATTCCTCGACTTGCATCTTCGAGGTTAAGAGAGATTGGAGAATTTTGGTGCAACTGGTTGAAGACTGTTGAAACACTTCAGGTATTTATGGAACATTTCCAGCGCTCGATGCAATAACGTGAGTGAAGCATCTGAAATAATTACTGAAATACCTGAAATTGAATTGCGGCAATAACTGGGAATTGAGGTCTATATGGTGATTAAAAATTTGGCGTTTGACCGCAGTACGTGACGTTGCTCCATTTCCACAAGACGGACCAGCGCAATTTTGGTGGTGCGCAGTGTAGTTGTTAATTTGTTCCACCCAGTTATACAGAATGTTGACGTTTTGTTTATTAGGGAAGCGTATGTATTAGAAGTTTAGTTAAGTGAACAGCCAAATGCTGTTGAACAGCGTAGTGTATACAAAGCATCCTGCATGAGCTATCAGCGCGCATATTAACAATCAAGTTCATAAGTTAAAAAACGGACGAGCTTTCATTACTGCGGAGCTTTCACCCAATTGCGACCCGTATTTTTAATTAACATCTTTACTACTGCTGCACAAAATTAGTTTTACGACCCCAATAAGTTTTCGTTTTTATCAATTTTTATCGGAGCTTTCGCAGATAACACCGCACCTTTGCAAGCCAGACTCATCGCCCCAATCAACGATTTATTTTTATTGAGTCGCTAATAAATTTAACTGTGAGCCGAAAACTTTATTTAAGAATTTTTTTCCAAAAATAAAATTTTTAATCCGAGCTTTGCCATTATCAATAAATTATAAAAGCTGCCAACAACAAAGGTATTGTTAACTAGGTTACGTTTGCAATGAATTATTTAGCGCAATCAATATTCCGCTGCAATTACCTTCTGCTGCTATCATAATTGCACTGAAAGTTTCGCAGAGTTTAATAATAGAGTTATTGGAAGTTACAGGTTTTCAGGTACACGTATACAAGTGGAGTCGTCCGTGTGTGATTGTTGAAATCTCCCTTTAACTAAGATAAACGATGATTTTTTCCAGTTGGTGTCACCATCCATCTTGCAAAGCTCGCTAATTCGCTAAAAAGCTCTTGCGAGGTGTCTCGTTGAAAGTTTCCTCCGACCCCCTTTAAAAAGTTCATTCAGCTATTACCTGTAAGGACAAAGCTGCTGAAAAGATACATTTATTCACCATCTCGCGCAATTTCACTATTGAGCCACTTTGATCTCGGAGGGTTGTTCTACCTTTCGCATACTAAGATGGGAACTGAAAGACGCGGTTGTTTGCGTTCCGCCCTTTTATTTTGCTTGAATTCCGCGTCAGTTCCAGAACACTTTGGCCGTTTTCTCTGGAAAAATTCTCAAAAATGTCGATTTTCGACACCAGGCGAGGCCATCAACTATGGTGAGGCGTTTGACACTGCTGCGAGCTTGGTATTTGGGTATGTAAATTGTTTGTTTTAATAACAGGAGCGTCTGACTCATTCATGGGCTTAATGGAAACGCGCCTTTCACGAAACCATTACCTCCACAGTAAAGCGACAGGGATTCCAAGTCAAACCAATCATTGAATAGCCGCCACCCATTCCATTCAACCGCACTTTTCTTTCGTTAGGCACGAGACATCTAAAAAGTTTTTATTTAAGTGCACCTGCGCAAAAACCGACAACTTGCCTTGTTCAAAAATTTCTGAAATAAAATTTGTTTTTTGTCGCGTTTTGAATCTTTAGCACTGGCACTTTTATTAGTTTACTAGCTCCTTGAACCGAACACCTAGCCACCTACTCGCACCCATCTTCGATTAACTTTAGTAAAGTTCATCAAAGATGGGTGCGAGTAGGTGCTTTTATTGTCTATTTTTATAAAACTTAATTATTCACTCCAACCGGAGATGGGTGTGTATGAGAATCAGTAGCGAACGTTGGCGCTGCGTGATAGTATTTCGCAAAAACTCAGTGGAACTCAATTGCTTTGGCAGTAACTGCTTATTAAAAATTTCCGAGCTAATATTAAAAGTCTGCAATTAAGTTTTTTAATCCGCAGCAACTGTTAGTGGAATTTAAATTAATAACGGAAAAGTTGGCTGGAATTGCAGAAAATTCAGAGGAATATCAATTTTTCCCCCCCGATTTAATTAACTGGAATTTTTACGAGCTCGGACCAATTGGAGAATCTAGTTCGGCCATATTGCCACCATAAACTATTCTAATCATCGCCGTTCTAAGTTGGCGCTAAGTAAGTAATAAAAGTTAATTGAGAAGGGAGAAGATGTGAAAAGTTAATTTTCCCCTCGGAGATTAATATCGCAAAAATTCCCAACCGCCTGACGTGACCAGTGGGCTTATTGACTTTTTCCTGTTGTGTTGCGTTGATGCTTTGTGGCAAGTGGATGGTTGAAAACAGGAGAGGTTAAAGCGAAATTTGGGGGTGCGTGTTTTGCACCCCGGAACGTTACGTGTTTTCGGAGGCGGGTATCAAAGTAAATTTACATGTTAACCAAAGTATCAACGTGTACGTATTATGGAGAATTTCAATATGCGAGAAACGTATTCGGCATGTCGCAAGGATTAGAGCTGCGGGTTAAATTCTACTTGTTGAAAGTGAAACTTCTTAACCCGGTCACCGGATATGCTATCCTTGTATCTTATGTTTTACAGCTGCTCATCTCGCTTCCTCGTGTGACACATCACATATCTATCAAGTCGGGGTTGTTAGATAAAATAATTCGTAATAGAATTACATAAATGTCGTTTTTCTTAAAAAGGCAGTGATTAGATCAATCTGGGCAGCCCAGAACTATTTAAGATGCAATGGATCATCCTCACGAACTTTGAGAAACTTCATCAATATGTCAAAAATGTTTACTGTGTAGGTACTGTGTAGCTAGAAAATATTTCAAACTATTAATATAGACGTGAATTTCTGTCATCTTGTCTTCGGAACCCTTGCTAGAGTTTCCACCGAAGGGAATCGGAAGGGGAAAGGAAGAAATAGTGGACCGTCCTAGGAAACTTTGTACAGATTCTGCAAATTGGAGAAACTTGATAAATGGTGAAGGCGCCGGGAAAATCTCATTATAAAAATTTATTAAAATTAACATATAAAATGACATTAATGGTAATTTTTTCCTAAAGCCATTACTAATAGCTCATTCCGGACAGCTACAAACTAGTCCAGTGCGACATTTAGTTCAAAAGTTATGATATTTTATGTCTCCCACAAACTTTGAGCAAGTTTGTTCTACAAAGGGCGGGGAAACCGAATAAATATTTTAACAAAAAATATGAAAAACAAAATAACAATTTTTTCTTAAAGAGGCCCCGATTAGCTCTTTCCAAACAGATAGGGATTATTTCAGGTCGAGGAAGACGTTCTATTTTCTAGACAACTTTGTCAACTTCTGTTGGTGATGTTTTTCTTGTCACACTATTATTTCGTCTATCACAACTTCGTCGATTTGCCCTTGTGTCTACATTCGAGCAGAAACCTTTGTCCCCACTGTTACAGTTGTGTCAAGACACGTTAACATTTAACAAAACTCCGTCAACATCATTAACGTCCTACGCGAGAATTTCTAAGTCTCTCAATTTATTTGAAAAGAAAATTGTTCGATGGCAAACATTAGCATGATTCGTCAAGTTGGATGCAATTCGACAAATTGCTGTTCAATGAGCTGCCGGTCTTCAGTGCCGCCGTTAAATTCTATGTCCGGGATCTGATTGGGTATTGCGATGCAATTTGGTCAAGTCCGACGGCCCACCCCACCGATTCTGGTCAATGTAGCAAATAGGTGAACAAAAGTAGATTTTGTTGTCCATAAACCCTTGATGTTGCACGTTCCATTCATTCTCGCCTCAATTGGATGGTTATTATCATCATACAAAAAGGTAAACTCTAATCGCTTTTCACGCTGCAAAACTTTGAATCGATGCACTTGTACCGATTTGGTTCACAGCTGCTCTAATCAGGGGAAGCAGCATCTACTTAATGTATTTAATTAGGAGCGCACTAACGCAAATAGAGATAACGCCTGTACTGCTATTTTAGGTAAAGGGAGCCATATCCAAAATTATCAGCAGATTCGGGATTTACGGTGTATAGTAAACGCAAATATTGTTTCAATGCTCATAAAAATTTTGTCGGTTTGCCAGATTTTCGTAAATTCGCCCCGATTCAGTTTCGGATCTCAATCGATAATCTGATGGCCCCGATTAATTTTCGAGTGGCCGTCTTGATTGTTTTCTCGCAGGGGTTGTCTGAAGATTTTTCTCGTTCCGTTTGAAGCTCAGGTACTTTATTATTGAATTCGTGGCAACAAATCAAGTCACGCTACATTACTATGTTCAAAATCATTTATGTATCCATCGATTTAAGATAAGGTAGCGATAGCTGTTTAATGGACGTTATTACCATAAGGGAAAATGTTGATATGGATCTGGAATGTGTGACGACACCGAATGTTTGATGGTCTTCGCCTTAAGTTCAGGAATGATCGTTAACCGGCACGAACCTCCCAATAGACCCGCTTCAACAATTGTTCTTGTCAATATTTAAAGAGTTTTGACAATGGAAAGTGTTGCTGCCGCGCCCATTTCCAGGAAAAGTTTTTTTTTATAATTACAAAGTTGGGAGACAATAATGCTTTAAATGTAGAACCATCCCTGGAAAAAGGTTCAATCAACGAGAAATAGAAACTTTTTTACTGATTAACCGAGCTTCTAACAGAAATGAATCATTTGATAATTTTTGTTAATAATAATGAAAAACTTCAAATTTGGGCAAAAATATGTCCAAAGGACATGTAAAAGCTCAAAAATTAAAATTGGTCCAGTTACATCTATCTCCAGTAACCGTGCATTTTCTGCATATAGAGATAGTTTACGAGACATAGTCCACGTTTAACTAGATTAGCCAGAGCGCAAACCAAATTTTCCAGAATTCATTAGTTGCTGCTGCGCGTCTTTCAAATCTTGCATTTACCTATTTACATAATTATCTTTAACGTGAGTCGAGCAAGCGACGCTTTAAATTGAAATTTTTCAGAAATTGCTTTCATTCATAAATAAACAACTTAAAATTACATTGTCTTTCTTATTCAGTAGCTGATTAATCACTAGATTTCTCCATGCGGTTAAACTTTACAACAAAATTTTTGAAACTTTGAGAGCTATTTGATAAGTCAACCTAGCGTTAACGTTAGTACCTTCTCATATTATTATAGATTTATTAAAAAAAATTATTCTAATAACATTTTAAATTGAATGAAATTTTTAGGAAATTTGTTAATAGTTTTATTAAAGCCTTCACGATTTTGGATTCAATATTTGAACTTTCATCAAAGACTCGTATAGAGGGTTGGGAAAAATTCTATATTAACGATACAGACATTTCTGCGTTACAGCGTCAGCAAAGTCATGATTAATTTAAACTACCCTAATTAACTGAACAAATTATGATTGATAAACTTTTTGCGAGGTGGTCATGAGAGGTCTGAATTTATCATTGTCCAGTCAACATGACAGTTGGCGTATTTTTGTGCGATAACTGTGTTATCGATCCCTCCCATTGATAATAGTACGAACAACCCTTCGGTCCTGCAACAGGTACGCTCATAAACTATTGTTGACTTTGAACAGAACAAATGGTAAATTCAAACAGAAATGTAGAAACACGAAACGGTGCAAAAGAAAAAAGGATTCAATTCGATTCTTGTGGGTTGTAGGAAACATCAACCGAGAGCAATCTCAATGGGGATTTGGGGATGTAGGAATGCAATATTAGAAACATCCGGTTGAAAGAGTGGATTTGATGAAAACCGTGTCAGCAGGTACGTTCCAGTGCTGTTAGAAATAATTGGGTTGCATTTGTAAATTGGTCGAATTTGCGGGGATATCGTTAAAGTTTATGAAATATTCATACGTTAATGCAAACAAGCAGGGACGCATTAGTAAACACGGAAAATGTAAAGGGAATATAAAATATCGTGAATAAGTATGGTAAAGTAAACAACGATAAAATATTAATTCCCGACCTGGTTGCCATTTATTTGGTTTATAAAGTTGTCTCCGACGTTTTATTGTCCCAGCCAAACAAAGCGTTGTGCTTTTCGCCCAATAAAAGATGTACCTGCAGTAAAATTAATCCCGCAGTAACAGCTACTTAAATTTATAACGCAACGTTCCAAACAAAAGTTGCCTTGTTCAACAAGTAGCAACCACTCCAAATTACACGATTCAACCCCCAGTGGGCAGCATAAAAACAGTGAAACTTGAAAAATTCTGTTTAATTCAAATTTTTCGGGAAAACAAAATTTGGCGCAAATTTAATTTTTGCAAGTTTCTTTCGGCAATCTGCCGATTTGGCGGTGAGAACATTAAAACAGTGAGAGGCGGTCGCTTACCTTTACACCATGCCGTAAAGGATAAACAAGAGTATCGTGAGCGAGGATCAACAGTTCACATTATCGCGACCGGCCGAAACGGAGTCGCGTAGAGAATAGGCCGCCGATGTAGGCTTCCAGGTGCGACGCGCGCGCGCACTGCCCCCTATATCATTGATTGGCGTTTCGAGGGCCCCCCAGAGCCCCCGAGACAACATTGTTTACGCACAATCCTTTTGCTGCACGCCGGCACACGATTCACCCGGCGCCTCCGCCAAATTTGCACAACGCACAGCACAGCGGCAGCGGCACAGAGCGCCCAAAACCGAAATTCGGCCCACCACCGCCCGGCCTATTTGAACGGCCAAAGTAAGCATCCAAAACTGTCATTAAAGTACTGCCGACAATGGAAATATTCGAAATTTTCCACGAAGTACTTGAAATATTGAAATTTTCAACCGAAGTCCTCAAATATAATTATAATCTGACGAATTTGAAACGTCAGCTCGACATACCAAAGGATTTAATTTATTTTTTGCAGTAATTAAACGAGTTTCAAGCATCAACGGAATAATGAATACAGTTGAGAAAAAGCTGAAAAAGATAGATCTGTGTCGATGCTCCAAAGTCTCTTGATGGTATCAAGATTTTAACGATAAACTGAGTAAAATACCTACAAACAGAATATGGTAAGCTTCTGAAATTTTGCATAGCGGATGAACCTTAGCAGAGAAGCGTTAAAAAGTGAAACACCAATGGAGTTGTGAACATAACCATTTATGTAATAAATATAATTAATAACTGTTAGTCACACACTCATTGTGTTGTAACGTATTGCAAGTTTAATTTTGTTTTATTGAAAAACAATAAAAAAACAACGGTTATACAATCATTATGATTACTTGATCAAGGCGGTTCTAGGCCGCCCTCAAGACGTAACGTTGGATGTTTCTGACAGACATGATGAGTGTTAAGCGAATTATTAAGAAGTTTTAGCTTTCAGTTCAACAAAACGGTCGAGTAAACTCTGTAGAAGTTCCCTTTGACAATTAAATGGATTTTTTTAAGTTTTACGTCATCGGTTTATTTACCAACCTAAAAATTGAAACTCTAATCGAGAACAATTTTTTTTGTGAACGTAGACGCTGCGTCGTCGTAGTTGGGTATCTAAAATCGAATCGAAAAACCGCCCAGCTATATAGATACGTCTGGGTTGATAAATTGGTTCCCGACCCTCGCCAAGTTGCCAAGATAAACACAGACATAATTAAAATGTAAAGTCGCGATTACGAGCGTAATAAATAACAACGTCGAAGCTGGGAGTATTTGCCCAACACATGTTGCATTGAGGGTGAACAGTCCTGCAACAAACACAAAGACAGCGAGTGATTTGTATCATTGGATACATTTCTCGAATTCAGACAACATATTTATTTAATTATTGAGTTCGAAGAGATCTTGTTTGGTTCGAGTTAGCGTAGGCAAATAAGAATCCAGGTGCCTACGCATTCGCTTCGGGATATCTCAGTAAGGAAAATATTTTAACCTGCTTGAAATGTTTAACCTCGGAGGAAGTTAATTCCAAGTTATTTACCGGAAACTTGTTTATTTAAAATTATGTGTACCTTCCTTCGTTCCTTCGAAGCTACAACCTTTCACAAATTAAACTTTTGATAATGATCGGGGGGCCACGTTAAAGAACCGGCGATTGGATTACCCGACCGGAGCGCCTTTTAGGGCTTTACAACGAAGGGGATGGAAGCAGAAAAATCAGGGAAAAATAAATTAAGTATTTAAATAATCATATCTTAAAAAGTACGACTTGCACATAGAAATTACCGCCAGATTCGTTTTAAGCAGTCCAAAATTTATCAGAACAAGTCATCGGTCATGGACTTATAAATTTTTCGGTATAATTATCGCATTAGAAATTGATCTATCGATACATTGATAGATTTTAAATATCGATATATGATTTGAAATTTTTAGTATCGCGCTGGCGAGGTTCAGTCAACAAATGCCAGTTTATTATAATAGCTGTTGACCCTATAAAAGGTTAGAACGATTCAAAAACTGATAAG
Organism: Schizotus pectinicornis; assembly: GCA_951805265.1. Lineage (NCBI taxonomy): Eukaryota > Metazoa > Arthropoda > Insecta > Coleoptera > Pyrochroidae > Schizotus > Schizotus pectinicornis. The sequence goes on from OX638203.1 coordinate 21,535,934, forward strand.
GCATGTAATTGCAAGAAAGGATCGTGTCAATTACTGATTGAGGGCAAAGCCCTGTACACCTGTCACGTCACCGCCTAGAAGCTTGTATACCCAGCATACGTAGTCGACATGTCGACACAACCGGATTAAGAACACGGAGCGTTATTGGAAATGTAGCGACAATAGCGAACATGCATCAAACGCTTTTGTGTATTATCGTCGATCCTCGAGGATCGCTGTGTGTACGTCGCCTCCTAAACAAGCTTTGAAATAAGATGTTGCATATTTCCACCCCATCAGTGCGAAAAATACGAACAACATCTTCAGGGTCTGCCATGACTTATGAGATATCTCGGGAGATGCACATCCCGACTTCAAATTTAAAAATTTATCCGTCGACATCTCCTGATTCTCACATACTCTCACATCATAACCGACGCAAATATGTCATCAGTTCGCCAAAAACGTGAACTTTAACCCTCGCTTGGCGGCACCTCCTCCAAACAAATATCTAACAGCTGACCCTTCTGCTACATTTCTATAGTTTATAAATTTGTTTAATTCGAAATGCGGCGTAAACAATTTAAACTTGCGATAATTAGCGCTTGACTGATATTTCACGGTAGAAGAGCTTTAACAGCGTGTACTCGATCTAAAACTCTAATTAAGCACTTCGATTTAGCAAATTAGTTGCTGTTGCAATAATATTGGCCCACAATGCACGCTGCATTTGCCTCCGCGAGCTTTACTCAACCGTTTGATGGCGTAGTTTAATAAAAGCACACAGAACCCCAATAAGCGGGTTCAGAATGGTGGATGCGCGCCGGGCGAAATCTATTTATTTTTAATAAAAGCACCGCAAATTTCAAAGAAACGGTACTTTAAAGAGACAAGCTTTCATATAAGTTGCAAAAATTTTATTCTTACGAAGAGCAGCACAATATTTAATTATTTTCATAGTACAGTGAGAGGTTTTAAAAAATTATTACAACTCTTTGCAAAGATAGTAAATGTTGTGCTGTAGCTGAGACTAAAGTTGTTTCCGCATTGTTGCTAACTGTAATATTGCTAAGAATTTGTTAATTGCTGGGGAATCGAGAAATCAATTGGGAGGCAATTACGTGGCAGGTCAACGAAATGTCATTTGAACAAGAGAATAGGTTTAAATAGAGCCCTGCTAGTTCTGGGTGTCTGCACATTAATTTACGTAACGGCCCGGCCAGCTAGTAAAGTGACTTTACATATTTTGCTATTCAGCGATAGCGGCCGTCGAGATTTGTGCAAATTAATGGAAATGTGGGTAAGCGATTTATTGTAACAAATTATTCTTTGAAAATAAATGCTAGTTAATACAAACTGAGGCTTTATTAAATTCTCATGCTTCCATTTTGCATTTGGTACTTTTGATTTTCGAATAAGAGTGCCATCGATTAAAAGAATAGTGGTAAAAAATGTGGCAATGTAATAAAATGGAGGTTCTTCCTCGATAATTTCCAAAAACTGTTGTCACTTGACGGTCAATCAATAAACTTCGTCGGCCTTAGTGCTCGGTTGCTAATTGGTACCTGATCTCATCACCTGATCGACGACAGTGGCAAATAAAATCCGACTCTTATTGAAAGGAAAGAAGTGAAGATCTTGTTACTCCTTTGGAACAGAAGCGCCGCAGCCATTAACGACTAGAATTTCCTAAATAACAAGAATTACCCGGTAATGCGCCCATCCAACCCAGATGAGCGAAACGAAGGCTCTCCTACATTGTGAAAAACGTCCACTGCGTCGAGTTGTATAAAAGAATAATTATACAGGCAGGCGTAATTTTCACGAGACGACAACCTGATCCGTTCTAAAATCCAGCAGGAACGCTCCACCGATACGGTTTTAGCCTGACGGAACTTTAATTATAAAAATTGCAAAAACCACTCTTATAAATGAAGCTGGGGATCTCGCCGAATCGATAATTTTGACGTAGTCAGGCAAGACGCGATTTATTAAATCACAAAAACAGACACGAGAAAGTTTCTATTAAATTCCGGCAAATATTTGTGTAGCAGGACCGTAAATATCCAATTTTATTTCGAGCCCTAAGAGGGCCGGCAGCACCTGAACGCTGTAGTCCTTGATTGACGACGGCCTAGTTCTGTTTTTTCTTCAGTAATTGCGTCGAGGCAATTAATAACTAGAATAAATATTTGCCGGTGATAACATCTCAACATAAATTCTATTTTATTTGTCGTCACGAAAATTACGTTTTCGACGTCGTTCCCTGCTTCTCTCTCGAAACAGTTTGGGCGTCTCAAATTTTATTTATTGGAAGTTGTTTCGAATTTTGGGCGAAGCGTCGAATTATGCGTCCCGAATAGACCACTTCTGCTGGGTAAGTAATCGTGGCGCGCTCTTTACGAGAATGTCTACCTAACCCCGGTTTTTGTCCCATCTTCCATCTATTACACGAGGCAGATGGAGGCAAGAACCTGCGAGTTTTTACGGCGCCGGGACTCCCTGGTGCTCAAACATTGTCTGAACGCGAAAGCGTTTTTAGGGTCATTTACAGCATTTTAAGACAAAATTGAATTTACTAAATAAATAATCCCGAGATTTAATGTCCGTTCAGCTCGATTCTCCCGGCGCCTCCGCCATTTGCGAGCCCTCCCAAACCAGAGACTATCCGTTGTCTCTCAAACAAGTGATGAAATCGCTTATAACGTCTACAAATAAAGATTCCTGTAAAACAGAAAGAGTGCATGTTGAAATTGGTGTTGGACTAATCGAAAAAGTTAACCAGTTAAGACACTTTTTACGAGAGCACAAAAACTCCTTGGTGTCAAGCTGCAGACACTAACTAGTTTCTTCGTTATGCAAACACTTGTGCTTAACGCTCTACTTCGCGTTTCGTAATCAAAGCGTTACATAAATAGCGAACTTTACGGCTAATCGCTTTGTCACCGGCATTTCCAAGTATATTTACGTAGTGGGAAGATAGGAGACGAGCAGACGGGGCAAATCCACAATTAAGATGGTATCAAGTGCATTTAAAAAGCTCACTTAACAACCCAAAGAAAGGGTGACGCAGTATAATCCGTCGCGGTTGCGTGATCAAAAGCGGTTCTTCTAGCTGAACTGATAAGCGGCCTTATCCCACCGTTCACTACAAGAATTTTTTTTGGTTAAACTTTAACATAGCCGTCACTGCTCGCCGTCTGGGGAGTTTTTCGGAACGTAATGGTTTCTTAATATAAGTACCGCGGGCGAAACTAAATGGTAAATTCCCCCTTGATTGGTTTTTTTCTTGTCAACTTGTTTCTTTTCAATCGAAGCTTTTTAGGTTTGCAAAGCTCGCTGTTCTAATTTCTTGTGGGGTTTTCATATTTTGCTCGCCAAACTTGTGGAATTTTTAATAAAGTGGGGTGCGTTCTCTAAGCTATTGAAATTCCCAGTTAAGTCCGCCGGTCTAATCACTTAATTGCCTGAAAACGACGATATGATATTATGCAGGATAGCAATCAGGTTCTGGGCGGGAAGATATACAGTTTCCCATCGAAAAGGGTTATGGTTTAGTCGAGATTACGTTAACTAATTAGACGGCACGTTTCCTCCCTCTGCTATTTAATCCTTCAAAGCAATACTTCTCTTGCAACGCAAAGCTCCAGGTTAGCCCCAACTCTGTTAAACCTACCTAGCTTCACCTCGAGCCCCAGCGTTTCGTAAACCCCAACATTTTCGAAAACATATTAAATTGCAACAAAATTTCTCGCGTCTAACAGAAAGCGGAAATAACCTAGGCGGACAGTATTCAGCGATACACTTCGTCGAATCGAATACATAATGTGTGCATCCTACGTCAATATTTGACGATATATCCGTCAGCAACTATAATACCAGCACCACCTATTTACATTCTAAAAGGGTGTATTTTCACAAAAACTCCCCAACTTTATCCGGCCACGTACCGAAACGTCAGCCCGGATTTATTCGGCGAGGGAAAATGGGGATCGCATTATTGCCACAATTTCGCTTGAATTGTCGCATTTCTGTTTTCTTTTTAATAATTTTCGCGTACAAAAAGCCCGAATTTTCCCACGACCAGGAAATTTGCCGGATATGAGCCCGGATAATAAAATGCTTAATTAAAATTAATAATTAAGTATGTTGTGCACCGGAGGCACAGGTAAACAGAATTTTGCGTTATTTTTCCATTGAAAGTAAAAGAGTGAAAAGATTTCCTTTCATGCACCCCAATGTTTGCCCTTTCATTATACCCGCATTAGCTTCAACTGACGCCTGAATGAGAGACTCCCTCGTTCCTCGTTCTTTCATAGGACATCAAGGATGGCCTTATGCGGCTTTCAGCATCATCGAGTCGCTGCAAACATCATAATTGTCAACAAATAAAAGGAAGTTCGGAATAATTCTTCAAGAACTGCTCCCAATTTAAAAAAAAAAACCTCAAAATTTTAGAAAACACAAGTCAAATTTGGACGTATGCAACCAAATATACAATAGTTGAAATCAGCAGCAATTTAAGGAATACTTCTAAAGGAGGGTGAGGTGTGTATTCTATTTGTTTTAAATAGACTAAAGAAGTGAGCAAGAAAAGGTGCTTTGTCAGTAATTATGAATAGTTTATGAGCCACTCTGTAGATATTGGACCCCTCCTTCGAGATGAGTAGCTTAAAGCTCAAAGTGCTGACGCACCCGTTCGACGAGATCTCCCTTCGTGAATATTTTAATATCGATTTTAATATTTTTAACTCGAGTTTTGGCAAAAACGCGAAGAAGCCTTCAACTATTGCTCAAGAGACAAAATAACGATCGTTGCGTCATGTTCAAGAATCCATGTTTTTCTCTTGTTCCATTAAATCGCCGGAGGAGAAATTTATTGATGTGCCAATTAGTTTGTGGGTTCTTCGTTGTAATAAAGCAGTTAGTTCTGAATATTTACGACTTTTTCTCGACAACTTGCGTTTCCATGAAAATTGGTTATACTTTAGTTTACGTGTCGCAATGGCTGACGTGTTGTTTGTCCGACTCGCTCTCGTATTTTCCGAAGTGACTATATTGCAACAGCATAAAGTTCGAGCTAATTGCTTCGAGAACATTTCTGTTTCGTTGGAGGAAGCCAATAGTTAATTACAGTTATTTCCATTGTGCGTGCCAACTAGAAAGCAACATTAATAAACAGATCCAGATAAAAAGGGTTACTTAGTAACTTACGGTCAGCTCCGAAATTGGGCGAGTTTTTGCCGTCCACAAGAATTAGTCACACGAAATTCCTCCACATTTATTCTCACATCTAGAGTCGTCATGATTTATCCGCTTTCTCGAAACAAATTGTTAAATAGGTTTCTTGGAGTCCAAGTGGCTGTTAGTAGTGGATTCATTAATTTGAATTAGTTCCAGTTAGCGCCAACAGCTGATCAAGTTCGCAAGTAATCCCGGTCATAATTTAATTAATTCCGCATCAATGAACTATTTCCTCAAACAAGCTTGCCGGTCGCTGATTGCGTGTGTTAGATAACAAATTTGTGTGCCATCTAGAGCCGTCAATGGCCCGACCTAACATGGTTTCAATTCCGTCGGATTATACCTTTAGAATATGGCACCGCTCGAGAGGAGGGTCCAAAAAGAGAACTGACCCAGCGTAATACCAGGACTAGGAAAAGCAGGCACGGAATTGGAAGTTTGTCTCTTCATAGAATAATGTTCCGTGTTGTGTGGTCGTCCAAGGGGTCGTTGGCTTCCCAGCTTTTCGGGAGGTTCAACTGCGTGGACCCCTTTGCTGTAAAAATCACGACTCCTTTTCTTGTTTCTTGAACTCAACTAAGCTGGTAGGTTTCGGTTGATCATTCCTTGTAGCTTGTATGTAGCCCCTGGGGTGTTAAAAAAAACTGAAGTCTTTGATTTACGCATTTTATTACATTATGTTGAAGCGTTTTCACCCTCATACTGTTCATGGTACGGCGACTAGCGAACGGCAGTAGGCGAACAGTATGGGTTGAAATTAGTTCAAACACAAGGAGGCATGTATAACGTAATGTATCATAAGGCATCTCAAGTACAATTGTTTCATATTCATACGATAAATTAGGCAATCTAAGAGCGCGACATTCCTTGCAGCCAGGCAAGAGGCTGCCTAAATACAAATAGTCAACAAAATAAATGTCTAACATTCGAATAACTTAACAGATAAAGGCGATTTTGTCACAAAACAATCTGTACAGGTAGTCAAATACCGGCGCGCGCTTCCCGACAATTTTACTTTTAGCCCCAACAATATTTCTGGAGGTAAAGTGGAAGAGGGAGAAATGTAAGTACCGAACGAAATACGTACAAAAATCCTACTAGTAATATTCAATAAATACACGATTTCCAAATGCAGAATATACATATAAATTAAGCTGTCAAAACAGCGCTTCAAAAAAAAATCATTCTCGACTTATTGCTAGAAAAATACCGCAACTTTACACAAAAACCTAGACCCGCTGCTACCTGAGGCACATAAGGCGAATTAAATTATTTATTCTTCTACTTTTTCCTAGATTGTTTATTTTTAAAAGAAAAATGTTTGATAAACATCGAAATGATTCCTCGCATTAGTGGGTTACCTAGTAAACTCATGCAGTTCGTACAAAAAAAAACTTACAGTTAACATATCAAACACCCAAAATTCGTTGCTTACTTTAAGAAGACTCGTCACTGGTCGTTATACTAGCGTAAGAATTTCATCGAACGAAGTGGAATATTTAGGAATTTGCCTCTTCAGATTTGGCAATTTCAGACTGCTTTGCGATCTTCCAGTTTACCCCAGTTCCCGTTACCTCGAATTAAAATTGTCAAGAGCGCCGCGTCCAAGTTACGATTTTAAACCGTAAGCATATCTAGAACTACAAATATATACAATATCATCTGCTGATGTGTTCCCTGGCCGTTGGGGCCGCCCTGGTCCCGCGCCCTTAGGCGATCTTGGCGGCCGCATGTGGAATGTCAATTTCTTACCGAGTGGAATCGCACATCACTGGAATAAGCGGCACTGAAATAATCAAAGAAACACGCACCACAACTACGCGGCATAGTCAACCTTGTCCCACGAGAGCGACGCCGTTAAATCGGCGGGCGATCGAAACTCATCCAGATTGAACGGATCGAACGGGTCCTGAGCTATCCCCAATAAAGGATCATAACCCACCAAATCCGTTTCGTGACTCGCCAACGGAGCCGTGCACGATCCGTTCTGTCCGTTTTCGACGCACAACGACTCCAACCAGTCATCGGTGTCCATCGGCACCGACATTTGCTCGCTGTGGATGTTGTTGTTCTCCGAATTCTGGACGTTGCCGCCCAGCTCCATCACGAACTGGGTGAAATCCATACTGTCCAAATTGTCGAGGCTGTCCAACAATTCTGTGGGGTCGAGTCCGAGGGCGGCTTCAGGACTGTTGGGATCGACGTTTTGGGTGGGAAAAACGGGCTCGGCGGCTTTGGTGCCGGCGGAGCCGGGAGTGGCAGGATCTTGAGCGGCGCTCGGCGGCAACTCCCCGTTCTTGATCAGAATCTCCAAAACGTCATCGACAATTTGACTCTTAACATTACTCTTCTTGTGTTTGGTGGCTTCCTCGTAAAGCGGGGGCGGTTTGACTTCTTCTATGAACTCAGTTTTGAATTCGGTTTTGATTTCGGGGGCCGCAATAACTGGAGTCACGATGGAATTCAAAAAGTTTGGTAGCGAATTGGTTCTGGAGTGACCGTTAACCACTTTAGCTTTGCCCTGCATCAAGTTGAAAACTAAAGCGGCGTCGGCACCGTTCAACACTAAACCACCAGTTAAATTTTTCTGGTTTTGGAAAGCAACGTGTTGTTGTTGCTGCAACCTTTGTTGCTCCTCGTTAACTTGAGCTTGACGCGCCTGCAACTGTTGCAACTGCTGCATCTGCAACGCGATATTCTGCTGTTGTTGCTGCTGCTGTTGTCTAGCTTGCAAGTGTTTTTGGAGCGCCATCAATTGGGCTTTGGGTTCCGCCCTAGTAGCAGCCTGCAACTTCAACTGAGAAAGCGTCAATTCTCTCTGCAACTCTTCAATCTGCCGCTGTTGCTCTCTGACGATATCTTCCTGAGTTTTAGCGTTGTCCATCTGCAGTTGCAAAAACTGTTCCGGCTGGGGCAAAGGACTCGACGGATCACCGATATCCATTTGCTCGGACTCTTCCTTAATCGATCCTTGAGGAGAACCGAAGTCTTGGTGTTGTGGCGAATTGTGGTTCTGTTCCATGCTCGAGTTGCTGTTGTGAGTATCAACGGAAGAAATTTGAGTGATGGCGTCCGTAAACGGTTTGAGTCTCTCAATCAATTGAGGTTTAGATCCGGAAACCGGAAGACTTCTCCGCTTAAGTTCCGCCTTCAAATCGCTCACTTTCATGTCCTCTAACCGGCCAGTTAACCTCGAAGGGGTGGAGGATTCCGAAGAAGTCGACGGCGCCGGCGAAGGTAGAGGGTTGTTATTGTTGGTTTCGTTGCTGGTTTTTTGAGACGCGGGCAAAATTATTTGCGGATACTTATGTTGCAGTTGCAGCTGGAACTGAAGGAGGAGAGTTTGTTGTTGGAGCAAGAGATCGTAGGAGCTTTCTCCCGAGTTGTTGTTGTTATTTGGAGTTTTTTGGGCGCTTGGTGGTCCTTTATACTCGTGGAATTTGATTGTGCGCGCTTTTGGTGCCGATTTCGACTTTGATTTTTTCCTGTTTTTGTCTTTACCGGGCGCGTCGCTCTTGATAACCGGAGATTGTATAGGACGGGGAGTAAGTACAACTGGTGGTGGAGGTGGAGGAACTGGAGTTGGCGGCTGTGAAACAGTCGAAGGCACGGGACTAGCAACTGAAGATAAAGGACTAAGAGTGGATGTGGAAGACACTAGAGAAGCGGGACTGGAGGCAGAAACTTGAGGCAATAATGGAGCTGCCACTGATCGGCACAAATCCGCAAAAACAATGTCACTGTTGTCTTTGTTCAACACTGGCGTCGCTGTTGTGACAACGACAGTTCCTTCAGTGGCGGGTATTAACGAAACTACGATTCCCGCGGATTTGGCAGCTGTTTCCAGAACGTCGCTAGACCCCGGACTGACTATGTTGTCGCCTTCGGAACTTTGCGAGTCTTCTTCTGGGGAGAAGTAACTCTGGGGATGTTGAGGACGGTTCAGTTGGCCTTCGCTGGTGGCTTTATAGGGTATACGACCCGTTTTCACCGCTTGCTCGATCGGTTCTTCGGTATGGAGGATGTTTTTCTGGATGAGTTCAAGGGGACCGGGTCGGTGCGATAGTTGGTCGTTCAATTGGTCGGCCAAACGAGCTTTTTTCAGCATGCGCTGGCGTTCGGCCAAACTAGGATCTACGTGGCCTGGATCTGCCTCGAGAATGTGCCGCCTTTCGAGCTCTTGACGGGGCGGTCGCTGTTGGATTTTCGCCTTCAGCATATCGCCCGTTTTCGCACGCTCCAACTGCCGGCGTTGGCCGTGGTAGGCGGCGGGGGTTTTGTGAGCTGCAGAAAAACACATGTCTTAACCTCTCTCTCGCTCTCGGGACAATCTGGGGGCGGTTAGCGACAAAGCAAGCGGCATGCCAGGTGTTAAATAAACACCTCAAAGAAGGGCGGGCCAATTTTCGGCCCGGATTCAAAAGGACATCTTAGTTCAGGAGCTTACAGAAGGATGGCAAGTTTGGAACCTTAACAAGGAATGATTTCCTGCGGAGGGTTAACGTATCCAAAGTGGTTAAGTCCGAAACCTTCATGATAGGTTCATGTCCAAGTATTTCTGTTTCAGTCATGAATGTCGTGGATAGTCTGTAAGAGGTGTTACCAGGATCTTCAAAGAGACTGATTTATTCCTGATGTGGCTGACCTTAACCAGTGCTGAGCAAGTACTTTTGGCATTAAAAATTAAAGGTCGTTGAGGGGACTTGGAAGAAATATTAGGTGCAGGAGAGTTATTACACCTTAGGACCTTAGAAAAATTGGTGCTTAAAAGATAATTATTCAATTCCGACTTGGACCAAGACGCAAAAAATTTACACCTGGTGCCAATATCCTGAGATTTTATGTCGTGGAGAAGATTGCTTATATGGAAACAAATGCGGAACCAGAAAGGATTCAAGGATTTTTCCCGACAACATTAGTTCTTGTGGTTACAAAGGCGGCACAGTTCATGCAACACGAGGAGCGGAGCAGCTAACAAGCAATGTTGTTAATTAGGTATTCTTTATTAAGAGGGGCGATAATTAATCAAAGTTTCCATGAAAACTGATCGACTTACGAGGCATGATTCCTTGTGCGACCAGCTGATCGAACGGCCGTCTGAGCATCAACTTCACCTTGAGGGCTGCAACAGACAATGGGAAGTGAGCACATGGTGTGTTAACGACCGTAGCTGTGGATTACTGAGGAAGTAATGTATGACCACGAAGACGCACACGTCTCCGGAAGAACAAACCGTGCGATATCCGACACTGACCTAGGCGAGGTCAACATACACCTCCCGATGACCACCGTCAAAACACCATCAGTTGTTCCGGCACCATCCGGAAACCGTCAACCGTCGCCAGTTTCGCCAGCAACTGGCGTCGGACGGTTTGAATTTTAACACTTTCGTTTCGGTAACGTAAACAATTTACACGAGTAGGTGGGTTACAAGGAGATAACCGACATTAACCATATCTCATTATTATGCAACCGGGTGCCGGTGATTGTTTTCGAAAAACGAAAGTTCCTGGCATTGAAATTAAATTAATAAAATTAATGGCGTTGCGGTGCCAACACTGTTGGTTTTGTGAAAAAAGTCGGGAACGAAAATAGATTTGCTTACATTCTTTGTTTTGATCTATGTGCAACGGGGATGTGTCGACTACCGCTTTGGGCGGCGATTCCCTCGGAGTCGACGGCGTTCCCTCCGCCATGTTGTTCTGGAACCACTCCGGGTAGATAGCGGAAATGGTGTCGACCAAATCGCGGTCTAACTGAAGTTGCCAAAACCCGGAGCCCGATTCACTCCGGTGATTGGACTCTGTAAAAAACCAAAACCAAGTCAATATCCCCCTTCTGAAATTCTCTCAAAATCCCACACCTAAAAAACCTTTCGGTTTAGGGCCGATAATAATTATCCCACTTCTGACGTTACGCTAACGCCGCGATTATTGCGTATGCATGATAGGGCGAGAAAATTAATGAAATGAAACACAATGAACACGAGGACGGATAAAACTGACTCGGGTTCAGCATGTTCTCCATACATTACGAAGGCGTAACCAGTTTCAAGTAAACCGGACCTGTGCTGTAGAGATTTCTGCACACAAAAAAAAACAGAAAGATAATAAAAAAGAGCTTTTGACTTTGTTGTATCTCTATTATCCAGCGCATATCCGTAATATACGACGACAACAGGGGGCTGCAAACAAAAGATGCTCTTCGGCTAGTGACACAGCCTATCTGCGAAACAAAAGCTTTGTCATCTTCATTTCGCTTTAGATGTGGAGCCTGCGGGTTTGCTCGCTCGATTGCGCTACTTTACCTCAATTATGCCGAAAAGTTTCATAAAAGTGTTGCATGTTTTATCCACTATCCACTTGTTGCCAACCAGGTACCCACGCGCTTATGCAAATGATGGCATACGCATCGCAAGTGGGCAGTTTGATTATTAATCCGCTCCTTAGCGGCATTGTGCATAATTATCAGGGAAATGAAATGTTTTATTAAGCGCGTTACACGTCACAACACCTGAAGGCGGCGACGGAATGAATGAATGAATGGACGGACGCGTGGTCGAACACACAACCTGGCCTAAAGGTCGAAACGTAAAATTTCGTTATTGGAAAATTGTATCGCGAAGCTGTTTACTCGAAGCGCCAGATGGTTCGGTTAGTCACGTAACAAACTTTCATTATTAGACACAATCTTAATAAGTTAGGAGAAACTGGGCCAAATAATGACACTATTGCCGCCGTTTCGCGCGTCTCCCCGTCTGACCACCCCAATGACGAAATCCTGGCGGCTATTGCATCGATACCTTAAAGACTGATCTGGGATCACCCGACAATTCAACGAAATTGACCCGGCAGTCAATTTTGGAAGAAAATTAAATTGGCCCATAATAGCTAGAAAATTAAGCAAAGTCCTCGCGCGATGGTATCAACTATACCTTGCTCGAGTAGTTTAAAACAAATTTTCTTTTGCCTACATTAGTAGGTATATTAAAAACAAGTGACATATGGCATGAGTCCAAGTTTAGAAAACGAGCGGCAAAGCCGCGTGTTTTATAATGAACAAGTGCCATAATTCCTTTGTGAACGAGTTCTTTATGCTATTTTTTCTATTTTGGACTTTTTTAAAACGAGTTTAACACTTTGTTGTCATATTAGATCTGTTTCAGTTACAGTCCACTTCGCGTTTGAAAGTTTACGTTTTGCGATTCACTACATTCTAGGGCGGATTCGTGGGCTTTTCATGGGCTCTTCTGCTCGCAGTCTTCAATTAGTCAACGTTACACACATTAATTACATCGTTGGAAATATTGAGCAAATCAGCCCCGAGAATAGCCCGTCCATCGTCGGTTAAATAATGACTAAAGCAAATATTTACGTTACTTTTGGACTAATATAGCGTTACAGGTGGGATCCATTACCATTAAAAATAAATATGCCATTTTAATATGCATAATGGCGCGTAAAACAACACATTAAACGGTTTCATCGCTGGGCTATTCCCGTCGCTGTCCCCTTTGGTCCCGCAAGCAACAACGATAACAATTATTGTTGCGTCTGGACAGATGCCCCGGTAAAACCTTAACAGATACAGTTGTTTACCGTCGAAGCATTTCCGATAACTGATGTTTGTTTGGCAACACTTATTTTCGGCGGGAGGAAAGAGTAATTTTTTTAATGTAGCAATTCCGGACGAGACAAACAAAAATATTGCCCAAGAAGTGTTGTGGTTTCCCAGAAGCGTCAAGAGCGGTGGTCAACCCAGATCGGACGAGGCGTCGGGACGCCGCTCGCTGATGTTTCACACGTTGGTGAATGTAAAACTGTGCCACTAAACTTCGTGAACTTTGCTAAAATACGTTTCCACACATTCAGTTGTCACGATGTGTAAAATACGGCGCGGCCGGGATTAATTAATATAAATGAAAGAGTTGAGGAGAGCGCGCTTTTGCCATCAATTTTGAAATTAGTTGGGTCCCGAAAGAGAGGCTGAAAAATTGCCGGAACGTTGATGGAACCAAATTGTTGGGTGATTAGATTAATTAAGATATACCTTGTTGTTTGACACGAAGTTACCGGCAACCCTTGTTAATAGTTGAGGAACTGTCAAATTGAACTTTGCGATTATTGGATAACGATTAGATCGGGGGCTGTCTATACCCGGGCGCTTGAGTTAGAGACAATTTATGTGATGGCGGCTTAATAACTCTCCAATTAAGCCGCTTGTTTGCAAGTTTATTATTAGAAAAATTCGCGGTGATTAATTATGGACTGGGCCGGCATGAAATTCAAATTTCAGACGTGACAATGTCAATCGGTCGCACAAAGGAGTCACTCCGACTCTGATTGCAGACCCCTAAAACTCCTCCAACTTCAGGAGCGACTCACAGGCCTAATTAGTGCAGATTTGCCCGCAAAATCCCGTCTCTGACAAAGGTTCGGGGAGTTTCAAAGAACACGTAAGGACTAAAAAGAAGGCGACGCCTCTTTGAATTTTCTCAAAAAAGTACTTCTTGCTTTAATTAATTCTAGTCCAACGGGTTGTGGCTCTAGGAGCAATTATTGTGCATGCCATGAAAAGAAATCTTTCTGGACAATAATTAAATTTATAGTCTCACCCCAGTCCAGCAGCAGAATAAGACGGCAACTAGAGGCTTGAAGACGCCGTAATCTTGTTTCTGCACAAGAGTGAGAACTGGTCTAGAATCCAGGTACCTCCTAGTGTTGCCTTACGACCGAGGAAGTGCCGATATGGGTATGAGGCATCGTCTCCACATCTTCGAAAAGAAGGAAAGACTCAAATAGAGACAACAATAAGACTGTGCAAGAGGTAAAAGTACAATTTATCGAAACTACTCAAACTTGGTTGATGACCAGACACTCAACACGCCGGATTTCAACCCCATTGACATCATTCGGTTGCCACATCTTGATCAAATAAGATGGTGATTCTAAACATTGTTTTTATAAATCTTGCCGTTAATGCCGTAAGAGAAAAACAGCCTTGCTACAATGATTCCTCGCTATTGTTAATCACTACCTTCACATGTTGTGGTGATCTTAGGCGGGGCTTCAATGGAAACGCAAATATGCAAGATAAGATTGCACAACCTGTAAACACTGAATTTAGTCTTATGTCAAAGACCAGCCTATGACCTTTAGTGCTGAAATAACGTTTCTTAGTCACTTTTTTAATTGGGCGACCTCCATTGACAATCTTGCAGTCAAAAATCGGACGGACAGAAGCAGTAACGCTGTTGGCGAAACTCGAATTTCGTCTTGTTGTTTTTCATCTATATTTACGAGAGCCGACAGATAGTTCAACAAATTTTACTGTTCTAATTGTCGGGTTGATGGACGTTTTGAAAGTAAAAGCGACATAAATCAATTCGCACCAACAAAATTTTACTATTTGGCGCCATATAGGAATTTACATGAACGTCCGTTAAACCAGTTAATAAACAAACTCACCAGCAATAAACATAACGGCCCCATAATCGATACAATAACCTTGTCGGAGATAACAAATTATACAACAAAATCCCGTCTGGAAAGTTTTGCGGCCAAATCGATCCGGTTGCCACAACGCTAATTCACCCTATTTTGCCTATCGATCCAGGCGTAATAGACAACTCACTAAACGAAACTTGACATTGAGGGAATTACGGCCGTATTTTAGAAAACCGCAATACAATCACATCGGTAAATCGCGTGGGAAAGCGTCTAGCCTCTATATTATTAGGGCAATTGTTAACAATGTGTCAATTATTGGGAATCGAAACTAACCTCGTTATTGTTACACAGGTATTGGTCAAGATCGAAGCAGCATCGTCATTTTGGGGAAAACTCGAGATACCGTATCTAAGTAGATACATGCTATCTTACATAAGTACCTACTTACTCGTATCAGATAAGCGAAATGGTGGTACAATCGCATTAAAATTGAAGCACTTGTCCGCTGCATAATGAGTGCAACAGCATTTTTGATTGCCGAGAGAGTAAAGAACTATATTTTGAATTAGCATTGTGGAGGCCACTTCCCGACCTGACCTTCTTTACAAGAGTAATCAAGAATTGTTGGGGGGCCGTGCGTGAGCGCACCTCCACCTAAATTGAATACGCAACTCCCTGGGAAATAGATCGATGACAAAACTGTTCTTTGACCTCACCGCCTTCATTTGCGCCGTATTTCATTAGTTTCTCAAAATGTTTACGAGATCTCACCAGTGTTGGTTTAAATAGTTCTCCACCCTGTATATGCGCATTGGACCAATATTACGTGTGGCAATAAATAACGTGCGGTGAAAACAGTCCCGTTCGTATCTTGAACCCAATTATTTATACGAAAAAGTCTACTCCAGACCAGAGTTTCCAAATTTTAAATTTATCTTTCCCGCGGTTATTTTCGTAAGTGTTGGCAAATTTGATGGGAACATCGTTTGTCTTCGTCACTATTTAATCCGTGAATCACGGCGAGTATTTTTATCGCGTTCTATGATAATTTTTCCGCATTATCCAAATCGAAAATTTGATCTTCCCAAATTCGAACTGATTAACCGCATTAAAATTAGACGGTTTCATGAACTAAATTACGTTAACCCGGTGTTTAAATCAAGACGAGCGCTAATCACTCTTGGCGCAAATCTTAATTGAAGTCACGTGGCGCGGCGGTGTCAAAATAAATAGTGTTCAGCCGCCGGTCCGAGACCGAATTATTTATCCCATTCTCGTAATGGACCCGCTGAAAACAACTGTTGTAAATTAACCAATCATCCTGGAATGCGAAGTCACTAACCCAAAGAACTAGAATCCCGAAATAATCCCCATACCGATTCGACTGGAAAAACTTCCGTTAAGGACGCTTCCACCCACTGAAATTGGGCAACCGTTGGCCCGCCAGATTATTCACCCAAAAATTACTTCGCTAAAGTTTATGCGGCAGGTGGAAATCGATGCGCATAAAAGTTCACGGAAAAACACTTCGGGCGCTTCGAATCTTCCTTCAGCGAGGAGTATTTCAAAGGGTTCTTAGAATCTCGGCTAATTACGCAAAATTCGGGCGAGAATCCTCTCAAACTTAATGAGGAACAAACTGACACTCCGCATCTTTGCTCGGCCTATTGGCATACCGCGAGAGGGTTCTGGAAAAAAATTTTGGATCTCCCGATAACTTTCTTGAAATCTTACAAATTTGCCTGGAATTTCTTTTGAACCTCATGAACTTCGTATTTTTAAGAAGCTTGCCAACTAAACTTGGATGAAATCTCCGATAGTCTTCGAGGATCTTGTGAATGGCCCTCGATCTTGAGATCGTGGTGCTCGTTATTATGTTGCTGGAAGACGGGTTAGGGCGAAAATAGGTGGCGGAAGGCCGAAATTTTTCCGAAAATACTCGCCGTTTTCCTCCAAACTCAAAGGAAGTTAAAACGATTGTCGTTATACGCTGCAATTTGGCAACAACTCCCCGAGATTTTGCCAGCACATCACAATTCTACCTGACTGTTCAATTATGCATGAACCCGCAAATTATTTATAGTCCAACGACAGAGAATTTACTACCATAAATAATTTCTCTTTACTGCTCGCTTAACGGAAATTGGCGGATGCGCCAGCAGCGAAGATCAATCGCTCGGTTAAACCTTCAAGAAAAATTAGTTTCAAGGCCGTCAGAAACCAAAGGTGTGTCAATTATACGTGTAACCTATATTACGGTCCACCTACAGCAGCACTTAATTTTAGTTTGAACTATTTATACAAACAGTAAACATAACGTCGCTGAAGACTCGAAGATTTATCCCGAGACTATTTAGATTTTGGACAATGTCGAGATTAAGAAATTATTCTTCTTGCAACTCCAAAGAAATCGAGGTACGGAAAACAAATTTGAAGGGGCAACAACGAGATGTTGGTGCGCTAAACTATTATTGTTGGCACCGCTATAACTTACTAACCTTTCTCACCTGCTGAATAATGAGCATCTAAAAATATCGCGCAATTTGTAAAACAACATTCATTTCGATGGTCCGCGATTTCGCACGAAATCCGCCAAAAGATTAATGATCAACGCATTTCGGCTAGCGCCATCCGACAAGGGCCTCAAAAAATTACCGAGATCGGAGAAAGTTTTCTTAACGCAACAGCTTTTGACCCAATTACGCAAGCAATTTGGTTGTCCGCTTCTGCAAGATTGCGGACCGAACGAACGCACATTAATACAAACCTAATTGCAGTTAAATATGCCATCGGCTCGCAAACCGCCACCCACTACCTCCTGAAGAATCAACAAATTTTCTTCTATTAAAACCTTTCCAGTAAAAGACTTTACCAAGGAAAACGTGGGGGTGGAAAGTTTTAGTATGATCTTCAGGCATCCACAACATCTGGTGACTCCTATTGTCGACCATCACAACGAGTCACCAGAGACTATCGAAGGTTTGACAAGATTAATTATCTTTTGTGCAACCGAGCTCTACATCATTTCTTGATTCCACCTGCAAAAATTTTGATCCCAGCTGTGTTAACTAAAGTTGGAAGGTCCTATCTGGGCACTAACATTTTTATAAGGTTAAATTTTTCCTGTTCCTGGCCAGAGTAGTAGAAAACACCTGAATGCGAGAATCCCACCTCTGTCGATATCACTGAGGGCTTCTTCAACCTCTTCATGTTCAACCATTGAGGAGAGAAAATGGATCGCCTAGCCCCTAGCGCAACGGCCAGGCGCCTAGGGTCTGCGCGATTCAACCTGTGATAGGTTGTCTAGCGAGGACAGCATCACCAACTCCAACACCTACCAGAGACCTCAACCAAGAAAGTTGCTCGGGTTAGAACTGATTAATGCCACTATCTTGTACGTGGCTTGTTACTAGTACCAGACTGTTCTACGAATAAGTACTGTCGAGCGAAGTAGAGTACCTACGATTAGCCTACAACGAGGAGATCTTTGGCACCTATTCGACTTTCTTTTAGCTCGTCACCGCTTCAGCGAGTCACCGAACGTTTTGAGTCGCCTCATAATCCGGGGCTTGAGTAATTGGTGACGATTCCGCCTCTGTCTACGTCTGTTTTGCCTCACCTCCCGTCAACACTGCGTGTATGCCATAGAGACCGGATTCAGTTGGCAGAGTACGCGATGCACTCCCTCGCACCACGACGTATAAAAATAGCCTCGGTGGCCCCTGGAATCGGCCGCATACTCATCACAACTTGTGTACGTTTGTCAGAGGAAAGCGAATAACAAAATGAATCAATCGTGGGCGAACGTGCCGAAAGCCGGCACGCACGATCACCACTTACTTTTCCCGAAAAAAAAAAAAAATGGTGCATCCGCGATGCACTTTGGCTTCCGAGACGGTGAAAGAAATTAGCTCGGGAGAGCGGCATCCAGCCAAAACGGCGCGGTCGCGGAAGAAGAAACAAAACTAGGTACTTACATACTTCGTTCGAGAGAAGAAGCACGCCACCGAACCGAGAACCGGCGTTTTTGGCACGTGTCAAAAGTGACACCCGTTTTTTTTTTTTCAGCGAGACTGATCAGAAGCAACTGTGGCCCAAAACATTTAAGTGCCAATGTACGTAAAAGTGTTAGCCTAGTTAGGATACGTCACCTTTGCGTCACATCTATGAGCCATAATCACGCGCTATACAGGGTCTCTCACAATTGGACCGGCAAATTTCGGGACAGAGAAAAAGCTATTTTTGACCTTTTAGATAATTCAGGTTCTGACACTAATAATAATTAACATCTGTCCGTTTTCTAGGTCCTATTTAACTACGGGACTATTGGTTCAAAAATTTTTGATTGCGTATTCCAAACAAAGTGTGGAGGAATTCCGTCATGCTGAATTTACAAGCACAATCTTAAAAAAAATGTGTCAAAAAATGTTACAACACCTATAACAGAAGCAACTATTTGAGAACAATATCACGGCCTGTATGGCCTCACTTGCAAATACAAGTTTACTGACCAAAGCTGCCTGTTTTGGTGGCCACTATAAACACGGACTTTTTATGGGACACCCTGTATAGAAAAATAAAAAATATATTGCTTTCTAAAAAAGTTGTTCAGTGGATTACAGCTAGTTTACGATAGAACAAACTTATTATAGAAATTATGGGTAATTTGGTACCTACAAAGTTTGTTCTAATGCTGGCAATAAAAAAAAGTTGCACTTACAGACAACAGGAACAATAGGAACTTTTCCAATAAAAACAGTTAAAACTGTTATTTCTGGCTTGGAGCAAAGACGGTTTTAAAGCTGGCAGTCCATAACTTAATTTTTTGCGTTCTGAAATTTAGGATCTGAAGTGTTCAGCAACACTACAGACAACGATTAGTTTACAAATTTTGCAGAATTTTCTTGAACCATAAGTTACGTTTTATTTACTACTGGTCGTTACGCACAACTGTCCGGTAATTTTTCATTTTCTTATTTTAATTTCTTGCGTTGGACATTTTAAAAATATGCTCCTTAGGAACTGTTAATATTCTTGAGCCCCATTATGGGGGTGGTAACATCTGAGAATCCGCCGCACCTTCTAGCCCAATTTTTTTATAACAATTCAGGGTGACTCAGTTATTGATGTTTCACAAAGGAAATTTATTTCAAATGCGACGTAATTAAGTGTCTAGGCAGCAAATTCGATTTTAACGCAAAGCCGCCGCAAGAATTCTTTCTTTCCAGTTATCCGTCGGTCGCCGCTAGAATTCCTTCATTCCAGTTATCCGCCAGTCCCGAGGCGAACTTTTAATTCCAATTGGCGAATTTTCCCGCACGCAAAAAGGAAAATCCGATTATTTCCGGCCATTTGTATGGCGCGGTGTTAGCGACTTCAAATATTTATCGAAAATGACGAGTTTCTCCGTCGGACCAATTTTACTTTTCTCGTTTATTTTAAAAGATCATAGAAGTTAAATTTAGATTCATAAATTGTGTTCAGCAAAGTTCAAGGATTCCACCGAATGAATCGAGATAACCAAAATTCGAAACTTTTCAAATCGCAAAAAAATCATCGCCACCAGCGAAAATTGGCATGGGATGCGTATAATAAATAAAAACGGCCAAGTGACCGTTTCGAAAACATGACCGCGGAGGTGGAGTAAAGACTTGTATTGCAAGCGTTGTTAATTCAAGCATAGAGAGTATTTATAAGTGGGATTTTCTAAGTTTGGCACCGGCTTAAAAAATGATTCGGCTAAAAATAAGGGGACAAAAAGCGCGATAGTGGCGAGTTTTGGCAACGATAATTGGAAAGGAAAAATATTTCCCGTCTATTAAACAACTGGAGCAGAAATCCAGAGAGGCGAAGAGCAAAACCCCAATATCGAAGTCGACATTTTTTGAACCGCAATCAAAAATTATCGTCCAAAGGAAACCATCTTTTGCCGCTGGCGCGGTGTTTACAAACACGGCTTATTTACGTAATTATTTATAGGCAATTTTCCGTCATGAAGTGGCTTTTGTACCAATTTTCAGCAGTTGAGCGGCAAAAATAAATTTAGTGGATTTCTGCAATTTCGATTGGCTCCAAATTTCTCCGTGATTCATGCGAAAACCTCTCGCAATTTCCGCGAGCGCAACCGAACTGTATTAGCGGTTATGCAAACGGCAATGTCCGATGGATAATATGCATCGATTATGAAAAAGCGTGGTCTGATCACGGTTTCGGGAGAAATGTAAGGCGTGGGCGTTTAATGGACGATTTTGTTGGCCATGAATGAAAGGTAAATTTCGTTAAATTTAGAACGTTTTATATTTGGAGCAAAACAGTTTTATTATCCTGCCAGTTATCTAACTACCTAATAAATGTGTTTGTTAGGCTGAATAAACATTATCTGATCCAGGACCATTGTTTCCTGGAGATCATCAATCGCCAATTTCCGAAATCCACTCGAGGCAATCGTGCATCACACGTCTGGATGTCGTAAAATGCCCCAAATATTTTCATCGCGCCACAAGATATCTCCCCCTCAGTCTGTAGCAGAACACCGTCCAGTTGGGGTTAGATGAATTACGCAAGTGAGTGTCAGAGGGGCAATTTGAGTCTTGACCATCATTTTAACCCCCTTCATCGCCCATAACCGGGAGAATTTTATTTCAAGCCATAAGAGATCCCTGGGGGTAACCGTTTCAATTTTTAATTGAGGAGCCCAAGATTGCCACCCGCTCATCCCGAGAGTGGATTTGCCTAAATCAAACCCCAGGACCGGTTACAAGGACATGTCGGGAGCATCCCGGCAATTTTATCTGGCTTTATTGAAACAAGACCCTAAACTGCCTCTCGAGTATCACTCCGCAAAGCTTCCCTCTAACCAAAGATAATTATTGAATACGTTTAATTCTAACCCTTAAGGCAACTAAGCCCCGAAATAATTGCAAATATCCATTAACGCATGTGTGCTACATTTATATTAAACCTTCTATAAAATTGTTCATATAGTTTTATGAACCCAGTTGTGGTGAGCTCGTTACGGACGTAACTACCTTAGTATTAAAACGCAAATAGAATCTAATGAAAACCAGATTTTGCAAATTTCGTATTTAACCCTGCATCAAAGAATCTAAAAATATTGACGGTAACAATAGTTTGTAGGGACATCAGGACACGTTTCGTCAGCATACCTGTGTTCTAGATAATGAGACTGACGATTCTTTTTTTAACACATATGGCGTAGAACTATATAGGTCAGTTGGTGGTGCGATACTATAAATATTCTAGTTGAATGCGAGGTTCCATTTGTTACAATCATCCTGGCTTCCTCTTTCGTTACCCACACCGCCCCTGTCGGCCATAAACACCTACGCAATTTTTCTAAATGTCGGCGGGCAGACCACCCAACCCAACATAGATTCAAAATTTCAAAAACCTTCCGTTGAATTTTCCCAATTAATTTTAAAAGAAAAATTGAAAACAGGAGGATACAGAAATGTAGGCTATTCGAGTTTTGTTGCGAAATTAAACTAAAAAGCTATCAGACAAAAAAGTTTAGTAGTTTGGACAGCCAGCCAAATTCTCTGCGCGTTTTTTTCCGCAACCTTAAGTGTAATAATTAACGATGTTTGCGGAAAATTGGCATTTGAAACTAAAACTAATAAATATTAATCTCCCAGGGACAATACGTTTCAACATTAACAAATTAACTTTCTCAACAAAGATGTTTGAACTTTTCTAGCAGAAAAAAGACATTCATCAATCATCCACAATTATTTGCCACCAATAAAGATCAATTCTAATTTTCAGTCGATAACAGCAGATGTCCTATCTAAAAGTCTTATAACTACATAAGAATATCAGACAAAAAAATTATCCTCAATTTCTGTTTTTTTCTTTGGTGTCGTCAGAACATTATCTATAAGAATGCTACTCCTTCGTTTGCTCTCTAGTTAATTTTTTTACAAGTGGTTATTATCAAACTCGGACATTACACAATGGCAAAAATCTAGTTGATACCACATTTCCTTAATTTTTTTTAGTCACATCGTGCAAAACAGCAATTATTAGTTCATTGTAGCTCGTGCCAGGCGACATCAATAAGAACAATCTCGCTAAACAACCTTGCTGAAGTAGTTATTACTCCGCTAGATAGCGCAACTTCAACTGGCTATAAAATTCAAACGACCGCACCTTCTTGCAGTTATGGTTATCGCCTCCTAAAATTTTTGATGCAAACAACTTTCCGGCCAAAGATTACTGGTTCAAACACGTTTCATACAAAATTATAGGACCTAGTAATCCGAAGCGTACGTCACAAGAGTAACAATGTTTTTGGACATTTTTTAGTACAGTAGAGGCCAAAGAAGAGTTTGTAGGTTTTCTTATACACTCCGTACCCCCCACAATGTAGATGCGGTTACGTAACTTATTTATGTCGACTAGGTATTTTGCTATTGTGAAGGTGATCCTATTATTTGAATGTTTGAAGTGAATAAACATTAGGTGAATATAAAACGAGTATAGGTACTGGCAGAGTTGCGCTTGCACACATAAAATAATGGCAAGGTGGGTAATTTAACAACTAAATTTATAAAACAACCTACATCTGTTTAATGGAGCGAGTTGGAAAATAGAACCACCCTCCTAAACAATAGTTTTGCGTTTGAACTTCCAGTGGCCCACCTACGTTTAAACTCATACTTACGAATTTAGATTAAATATGATTTACAAGCGACAAAACTTTATAAAAGACACGACGAGCACAACGTACAACGCAACTAACACCAGCTTTCGACCCAAGCCAAAAATCATTCATCAAAACGATAAAAATAGTCGAACTATAGCAATAATCCTATTTTGCTGGATAAATACGAAAAAGTATGTTCGGATGTTTGAAGAAATGACATTAATTGTTTTCTTTACCGGAGAACCTCGATAGGTCGTCGGAATCGGATTGATCTAATCCCCGAACACACATAATTAGTTTTATCGAGTTGGAAGCCATCCAAACGTCAGCACACAAGCACGAAGAATCAACAATGAAATACGCATGCACGCACTCTTGCTCCTTTAACATCAGCTTACATTGTAGATGAGTCTCGGCGACCGATTCGCAATACGAGGTCTGCTCGAAAACTAACCGGCCTTACAGTCAAATAAAAAGTAATGGCAATCAAAGTAGTTTCTTTGGAAAAACACCTCGAGCTGTTTTCAATCGGAAATCTGTCCGGCACGGCTGCAGGTCCAATACTTTTTGGGAAGCCCCCGTAAAGTGCCGCCGAGAAAACTGTCAAGTTGCGGAGTTAACGCCGAGCTTACGGTTGCCAAAGTTACAAAATGTCCTTAAAAAATGGTGGTTACCGAGTCAGTGCTCATAAGGATTGTTTGATCTGATTTTGGTAAACGGCTCATTTGTTAAACATAACTTGTTTAACACAACAAATTTAATCATGGGGTCAGGAAACGTTGCAAGTGCCAAACTGCAGACCTTCACTGCACAAAAAGTAGCCAAAATATGTGGCTAATGACCAACAACTTTGTAAGCGAGTTAATCATATTTTCTTTTAATAAAATCGAGAACACTGTTTTTTTCATAACCGAGGTATAAAAAAATGGCAAGGTGAACGTCAATGGTAATCAATTTTAACGTTGTGTTTAACAAGTGAGACTCAAAACGACGGTATTTTGAGACTTCAAAAAAAACACATCGTTATAATATGAGAGCGGAATGTGAAGTTTTCGGTTCGTAAGTTGTTCTGCTTGATGTACGAGGGTTTATCGAAAAAATCTAAGACTACGTTAACTCAATAACGAACAGATTGACACCGGCAATAAAGTTTGATTTCACACCCCGCCGAAGGATTCGATAAAGTGACGAGAGTTCGGGCATAGCGGAGTACTTTTTCGTCAAACATTGTTATCCCCAACTTCACCGAAGTGTAACAGGCGTCGTTGTGTTAATAAAATCAAAAATTTATGGTGCACCTTCAGCTAATTACACATCTAACATGCCGATAGTCACCTACACGCCGACCTTCGGTCATGCCCACGCTTTCGCTGTTTATGAAATAAATAGAGACGAAAGCATCATTCATTTGTCGCGAATATCTATCAGCGGCTGCTAGAGTTAAAAATACGTCCAATACGTAATTACTGATGTGACTAGTTTTTGTCGAGAGTAGCTAGCGTAGTTAGCAGCCGCCATGTTTGTTTTAATATTGTCGAAATGCACAACAACAAACTAATAAAAACTTTATAGGTATTCCACGATCTTTACGACCAGCAAACGATCTGTTTTCAGTTATTTTTCCAACGACTGTCAGTTAATTATTGTAGAGGGAGGTCGATCAAATTCCTTCGACTTCGTTAAACAAAAACTTTCGAAGAGAACTTCACCGCCGGGTACTAAATTTCAAACAGTTAGTTGGTAGCCGCCAAGCGAAAATAATTCCGGATTGCGTGGAAGGTGACGGAAAAAATCACGTAGGGAGGTAAAAATTTTGACTACCTGCCCAATAACGTCGCCATCTGGCGCCTAAACTTGTTTATATTTACTGACGTGCAAATGGTACGGAAAATTAGAATATTGAGGCACAATGGTGCACTCATCTTATTTTTAAAAAGTGACTAGCGAGCACCTTTGGAAAGTCGTCAAAAAAAATTACGGCGCCTTCAGATAAATATTGACAACGATGCGTTTTGGACTTATTGTCAACACTATTAAAACCGTTGGTCGTTTCATCATGGCGAACTTTAAAGGTTGTCTACTACTTATTACCGAAATAGACGGCTGCTACATTGTACATAGTTGATATTATTTATCAAAAGCGATTAATGGAGGCAGTCAACCGGTACACGGTTCCATTCAGGACGGTTTCCACACCACACCTCTGTACGCTATTTACGATCGAAAAATCGCGCAAAACTCAAGTCACCCGCGCTCCAGTGCAAATTGAGATATTTCTGTGACGTACGTTACCAAACCATATGGTCTGTTGCATTCACCGAACGAACGAGTCACGGAAAATAGGCCGTACTTGATGCCGATTCTGCCATCTACAGGTGTCCCGAAAGACGTCAGGAGTTCCTCGAGTGCGCAATTTAGGACCGAAATAAAATTCCGTAAACTTTACGTGAACTGATCGAAACAGGGCCGCCAATTTTACTAATCTTAACATAACCAATTAAACCAGCAGACATGTTTAGTGCAATACAGTAAACCCTACACTTGATGTATGTAGCTAAGTATAGCTGGTCGTGTATTCAAAGTGTTTATCCACGTGATAGATCATCTAATCTTCTGCCAACTGGAGCCGAGAATCCGACGAATTTTCGCTAAGAATAAGAGCACTTAAGCGCCGAACGTAATCACGGATTTTATCCGAACGTCGCAAATGGTGGATGCGCCGGGAGAATCCATAAACTAAACGCGAGTCTTGCAAATCGCAAACAAATTTAACAAATTTCTGCGTTAACGAGCGCCAATTTTAGGCTTGGTGCATACAGGTGGACAAAAATTGCAGGCAATAACCCTACGGAAAGTGTCTTATAACCGCTACCCAGTGTTTGTCTTTCAAGGCATCAATAAAGCAGTTATTTTTACAGAAGCATTTAAGGGTACGCACTACAATTTCATCATGTGAGATGAAGTAATAGAAATCCCACCTAACATTGTTATTATGCTGGTATATTGTTTACATTTTTACTTTCGTTAAGTTATTCTTGTACTTTTATGACAGCAAAAACGTAAGCCCGGTCACGTCACCTAAAAATCTGACGTTAGTGGTGACCACGCGATTATGGAGGTTTAACTACCGGTTGATGACATAAAGCTTACGTTAATAAATATCCGACCTGAGACGTTATTATGGTGGTGTGTCGAGAGCTTAAGGAAAAACCGAAGAAAAAAGACACTGGCGTGCCCACCTCGCAAAACTCGATAAATCCAAAAGAGCGTTACCAGAAGATAAAAACTGTTCTTTATAGTTGGCTTTAATGTCACAGGATAACGAAACAGAGCAGTACTGAAAATACTTTTCTCGATTTCTGCCTCCTCAGACATCTTTTGTGCTTTTGAAGCCTCCTTGACAACGTTATCATTTTAAACATTGGTTTCCTCCACTGTCTCCACTACTTTTCATTCTTTCCCAGTCTTCTTCCTCTCTTCCCATATCATTTCCTCTTCTCGAGTCTAAACCCGCACGGCGTTTTGTAGTTAAGGTAAACGAGGTGGCAGTCTCTTTAGTGATCTATAAAAATCCAGCTCATTTAATTGCAGTTGGTCGGCACCGACCTACACAACCTTTGGTAACGTGACCATCTTGACGTCGCACCCTTGATTTTATTTCTAGTTTCGTGATGTAAAGCTTGGTGGGTGCCTGGTTACGTACTTTGTGGGTAACTTTTCCCAGTTTCATCGACACCCAGATGGAGGTTTATTTGCAGTTGCGGTCCTGCAATCTGAACGTTGCGGCTCCCATTTCCGACTTGCTGGCAAACAATTGTTACGTAACCGTACTTCATTTCAGAAATACCTAGCCAGGTCTGTAATGAACCGAAAAACATGTAACTAGTTTAAAAAAAATCAAGGTTGTACTCGATGCTGCCAGCAATATAAAAATTGTCGCCGTGGATTATTTAGAACTTCGTTGAAAACTTTAGCTATTTTTCCAATTTAAATGATTATTTTGGCACAGTATGGCAAACAAAACTTTCGAACGCCCGAAACCAGAATAACCGCGTTTCGAAAAAAAATATCGCCAGGACCGCCCTTTCTGTGGGCGCCACCGGGCGAATTATCAAAATTCAAATTATTGTCGGCCGTTTTTGTGAATGGTCTCGACTATTAACAACTTGAGTTTGGGCGGAAAGGATCCGTCTCGGCGATTAAATGACTCTAGACGAAATTGAAAAAGATCCTTGATCCTAGACTCGATTGATAGACGAGCAAAAAGTCTAGCGCTCTTATAATTAAGCCGATAGGGAGCTGCGGCCAAGTAATAAATAATTCTCTACGATCCGTCGGCAATACGAAGGGAGCATTTGGATTTAAGCCCGAGTTTGTCCGACACGATTTGAGAATGTATGCCGCGGTATTAATAGCCTTCCTAAGATAGCGTTAGCGACGCCAGCGTCAGCAGCGTCGTGCTAGCATTGTTGGATTGTGAACGTAGCTCCTGACGAACTATTCAACACCCCAACTTAACATGTCTTCCTCGTCCCGATGCCTTCCCGACGCGACCCGTGACGAATTATCCAAATTGGCGCATTATCCAGTGGCCGGCGGCTCTTTCGGAGGGAGCAAAGCCAAAATCGTAAACACGTAGGCCATAAGATGCATATTTCAGGAACTCGAAAAACAGCTTACGTATGAGTCAGGAAAAAAATAAATATTACGCTCGGAGCTTACGTGGCCGATTACACGCCAATTCCGCAACGGGCATTTATTCGGCAAATAATTAATCGCCGAATTGTGCCAAATCGTCAAAACAAGAGAACAAAGGGTAGAAAGCGCAACCCCCAAAAACAAACACGGACTAATCACGCCAACGATAATTGCTCGCGCGACAACTCCAACCAATCGAAATGGACGAGATTTGTTCGCACAAGTCACGTGACAACTTGTTCGTGACGTCACGTGACGAATCCGGCCAATCGAGTGCGCGCTAGCTGGTCACGTGACAGTCAGTTCGTTAGTAGGTCACGTGGCACCTGTTCGCCACTATTCCGGCGAATCGAACTTGTTCGCGCAAGATCACGTGACATTGTCGGACACGTGACGACGCCGGCTAATGCCGGCGCCAAATTTAAAATTCTTAAAACTATCGGATGCGGTTTGCGACGAACACTGATTACGAGTTCTGGAACGACCACTCAAAGTGAGGCAATTAGATGCTTGCGTCGTGGTCGGTGGTAGGTCACTTGGTTCGGTTACAGTTACGCAATGAAAAGAATTTCGGCGTCCTGTTGCAATTCGGCCGTTTGTTCTGTTGCTCAACCGTCCGCCACTGAAAATACCCCATGCGACTCGAAAACACGTGCCATGTTTACGAAGCCGCCGGTCTCGTCCGCGCTTCTGGAGGGCGATTCTGTCCCGCACCCTCCTTGTCATCGGCGGGTCATGTTGGGTGATCGGACCCGACGCGACAACGTCGCGACATTGACAATCAGCGATAGCGGGGCGTTGCCGCGTGTTTGTTAGCTTTAGCATGTTAATAGCGGAGGCGGTTGTCGTCTTTGAGTGTGGTTATGCACTTCTGGGGAACAGACACATGGGGGTGGTTGGTTTTACCGTCGCAAAGTTTGCAGCGCTTGGCGCGAGGTTCTCCGAGTGACCCCGTGCTCACGGGCATGGTCTAGCTGCTGCTGCTGCCGGGGTCGGCTGATGGGCTCACACGCCACCACCCTGTCGCATGTCGATCGCCTCTTTGCAGTGGCAACGAGGTGACGACGACAACATCTCTTCGCCGAGCGAATCGTGTCTGTTGGGGTGTTGCTGGGGCGGCGCGGACGGACGCTCGGTGACGGGGCGCACATTCAACGACTTACTGACCGAACGGAAGGCGAGCGTCGGGCTCGGCGAGACGTCGTGGGTTGCCGAACGGCCGGCGTCACGGCGCCTCGAAGGTGGGGCTCGGTCGACGATGCCAGTTACGAACCATGCGGCCGCCGGAAGTCCTCGGCCTCACACACCTCTTGTCTTACGAAAAATTGGCCACAGTGACGACCAACCGGCAAGTTGTCACTGACCGAAAAAAAAAAAAAAACTACGGGGCGTCAAAAATCGGGCAGCTACAATTTGGTCCATAAATTCTACACACGCTTCTCCTGTTAGAAAATAGACACAAGCGTGCGATAGGAACATTATTATGACGCGTGTTTTTGCTAAGACATTGTTAACGCGAACCTGCCGTGTGACGGTATGGAAAAATAAAAAAAAACAACACGTGTTTGGCCGATTTTCAAATTTCAACGGTTAAAAGAAAAACAATAATGTAGAACGAATAAAGTTTTCAGCGTAAACTTCCTAATTGGCAGCGACGTCGAGCAGGTTAAAGGTTACAATAAACTAATTATAACGAAGCTGCTCATTTCTGCAGAAAACGGCTTTAGTGTTAAAACTAATCCCAAGCTAGGAAGTTGTCATGTTCATTAGAACATGACAACTTCAAATATTGCTCTTAATTTCCATATAAATATTAGTGGTTGAAGTGAATCCTTCAAATCGTCATAACTCAAAAAGTACGACTTGTACAAAGAAACCTCAATCAGATTCGTGTTCAGCGGTTCAAAATCTACAAGAATTAGTCATAAAATCGATGTAAAAAATTTCAATATTTTCGATTTTTTTCAACCCTAATCCTCGCCCTAATTGATAGAAATCAAAGTCTTAAAATCGTCATAACTCAAAAAGTACGACGTGTAGAAAAAAACTACAGCCAGATTCGTGTTCAGCGGTTCAAAATCTACAAGAATAAGTCATAAAATCGATGTAAAAAATTTCAATATTTTCGACTTTTTTTTTCTACCCCAATCGATAGAAATTCGAAAAAATTCTAAAATCGACATCGTTGCTACAACGGCCTAGAAGTTGACGTTTTCTTGTGTAATCGATCTCTCTGAAATCAAATCTGAACTTAATTTGACTCTAGAACTGATTGATATCTTGTAAATTTCCAAAAACCACCAAATTCAATTTTTATCTAATTTTCAAATGCTTGTAGCTTTTGAACGGAAACACTTATGTCGTGTCAAGATACATCAAATTTATCCGTATTTCACAGGCTATCGAACGGTGCAAAAATGAAAACCCTACGCCTTATAATAAGAAAGTTGATATTTGCGATTTTGGTCGATTTTGACGAAAATTTTGAATCAAAGTCTTCAAATCGTCATAACTCAAAAAGTAGGACTTGTACAAAGAAACCTCAGTCAGATTCGTGTTCAGCGGTTCAAAATTTACAACAATAAGTCATAAAATCGATGTAAAAAATTTCAATATTTTTGACTTTTTTTTCAACCCTAATGCCCTACCCAAATCGATAGAAATCAAATTCTTCAAATCGTCATAACTTAAAAAGTACGACGTGTAGAAAAAAACTACGGGCAGATTCGTGTTCAGCGGTTCAAAATCCACAAGAATAAGTCATAAAATCGATGTAAAAAATTTCAATATTTTCGACTTTTTTTTTCTACCCCAATCGATAGAAATTCGAAAAAATTCTAAAATCGACATCGTTGCTACAACGGCCTAGAAGTTGACGTTTTCTTGTGTAATCGATCTCTCTGAAATCAAATCTGAACTTAATTTGACTCTAGAACTGATAGATTTCTTGTAAATTTCCAAAAACCACCAAATTCAATTTTTATCTAATTTTCAAATGCTTGTAGCTTTTGAACGGAAACACTTATGTCGTCTCAAGATACATCAAATTTATCCGTATTTCACAGGCTATCGAACGGTGCAAAAATGAAAACCCTACGCCTTATAATAAGAAAGTTGATATTTGCGATTTTGGTCGATTTTGACGAAAATTTTGAATCAAAGTCTTCAAATCGTCATAACTCAAAAAGTACGACTTGTACAAAGAAACCTCAGTCAGATTCGTGTTCAGCGGTTCAAAATTTACAACAATAAGTCATAAAATCGATGTAAAAAATTTCAATATTTTTGACTTTTTTTTCAACCCTAATGCCCTACCCAAATCGATAGAAATCAAATTCTTCAAATCGTCATAACTCAAAAAGTACGACGTGTAGAAAAAAACTACGGGCAGATTCGTGTTCAGCGGTTCAAAATCCACAAGAATAAGTCATAAAATCGATGTAAAAAATTTCAATATTTTCGACTTTTTTTTTCTACCCCAATCGATAGAAATTCGAAAAAATTCTAAAATCGACATCGTTGCTACAACGGCCTAGAAGTTGACGTTTTCTTGTGTAATCGATCTCTCTGAAATCAAATCTGAACTTAATTTGACTCTAGAACTGATAGATTTCTTGTAAATTTCCAAAAACCACCAAATTCAATTTTTATCTAATTTTCAAATGCTTGTAGCTTTTGAACGGAAACACTTATGTCGTCTCAAGATACATCAAATTTATCCGTATTTCACAGGCTATCGAACGGTGCAAAAATGAAAACCCTACGCCTTATAATAAGAAAGTTGATATTTGCGATTTTGGTCGATTTTGACGAAAATTTTGAATCAAAGTCTTCAAATCGTCATAACTCAAAAAGTACGACTTGTACAAAGAAACCTCAGTCAGATTCGTGTTCAGCGGTTCAAAATTTACAACAATAAGTCATAAAATCGATGTAAAAAATTTCAATATTTTTGACTTTTTTTTCAACCCTAATGCCCTACCCAAATCGATAGAAATCAAATTCTTCAAATCGTCATAACTCAAAAAGTACGACGTGTAGAAAAAAACTACGGGCAGATTCGTGTTCAGCGGTTCAAAATCCACAAGAATAAGTCATAAAATCGATGTAAAAAATTTCAATATTTTCGACTTTTTTTTTCTACCCCAATCGATAGAAATTCGAAAAAATTCTAAAATCGACATCGTTGCTACAACGGCCTAGAAGTTGACGTTTTCTTGTGTAATCGATCTCTCTGAAATCAAATCTGAACTTAATTTGACTCTAGAACTGATAGATTTCTTGTAAATTTCCAAAAACCACCAAATTCTATTTTTATCTAATTTTCAAATGCTTGTAGCTTTTGAACGGAAACACTTATGTCGTGTCAAGATACATCAAATTTATCCGTATTTCACAGGCTATCGAACGGTGCAAAAATGAAAACCCTACGCCTTATAATAAGAAAGTTGATATTTGCGATTTTGGTCGATTTTGACGAAAATTTTGAATCAAAGTCTTCAAATCGTCATAACTCAAAAAGTACGACTTGTACAAAGAAACCTCAGTCAGATTCGTGTTCAGCGGTTCAAAATTTACAACAATAAGTCATGAAATCGATGTAAAAAATTTCAATATTTTTGACTTTTTTTTTCTACCCCAATCGATAGAAATTCGAAAAAATTCTAAAATCGACATCGTTGCTACAACGGCCTAGAAGTTGACGTTTTCTTGTGTAATCGATCTCTCTGAAATCAAATCTGAACTTAATTTGACTCTAGAACTGATAGATTTCTTGTAAATTTCCAAAAACCACCAAATTCTATTTTTATCTAATTTTCAAATGCTTGTAGCTTTTGAACGGAAACACTTATGTCGTGTCAAGATACATCAAATTTATCCGTATTTCACAGGCTATCGAACGGTGCAAAAATGGAAACCCTACGCCTTATAATAAGAAAGTTGATATTTGCGATTTTGGTCGATTTTGACGAAAATTTTGAATCAAAGTCTTCAAATCGTCATAACTCAAAAAGTACGACTTGTACAAAGAAACCTCAGTCAGATTCGTGTTCAGCGGTTCAAAATTTACAACAATAAGTCATAAAATCGATGTAAAAAATTTCAATATTTTTGACTTTTTTTCAACCCTAATGCCCTACCCAAATCGATAGAAATCAAATTCTTCAAATCGTCATAACTCAAAAAGTACGACGTGTAGAAAAAAACTACGGGCAGATTCGTGTTCAGCGGTTCAAAATCCACAAGAATAAGTCATAAAATCGATGTAAAAAATTTCAATATTTTCGACTTTTTTTTTCTACCCCAATCGATAGAAATTCGAAAAAATTCTAAAATCGACATCGTTGCTACAACGGCCTAGAAGTTGACGTTTTCTTGTGTAATCGATCTCTCTGAAATCAAATCTGAACTTAATTTGACTCTAGAACTGATAGATTTCTTGTAAATTTCCAAAAACCACCAAATTCAATTTTTATCTAATTTTCAAATGCTTGTAGCTTTTGAACGGAAACACTTATGTCGTCTCAAGATACATCAAATTTATCCGTATTTCACAGGCTATCGAACGGTGCAAAAATGAAAACCCTACGCCTTATAATAAGAAAGTTGATATTTGCGATTTTGGTCGATTTTGACGAAAATTTTGAATCAAAGTCTTCAAATCGTCATAACTCAAAAAGTACGACTTGTACAAAGAAACCTCAGTCAGATTCGTGTTCAGCGGTTCAAAATTTACAACAATAAGTCATAAAATCGATGTAAAAAATTTCAATATTTTTGACTTTTTTTTCAACCCTAATGCCCTACCCAAATCGATAGAAATCAAATTCTTCAAATCGTCATAACTCAAAAAGTACGACGTGTAGAAAAAAACTACGGGCAGATTCGTGTTCAGCGGTTCAAAATCCACAAGAATAAGTCATAAAATCGATGTAAAAAATTTCAATATTTTCGACTTTTTTTTTCTACCCCAATCGATAGAAATTCGAAAAAATTCTAAAATCGACATCGTTGCTACAACGGCCTAGAAGTTGACGTTTTCTTGTGTAATCGATCTCTCTGAAATCAAATCTGAACTTAATTTGACTCTAGAACTGATAGATTTCTTGTAAATTTCCAAAAACCACCAAATTCTATTTTTATCTAATTTTCAAATGCTTGTAGCTTTTGAACGGAAACACTTATGTCGTCTCAAGATACATCAAATTTATCCGTATTTCACAGGCTATCGAACGGTGCAAAAATGAAAACCCTACGCCTTATAATAAGAAAGTTGATATTTGCGATTTTGGTCGATTTTGACGAAAATTTTGAATCAAAGTCTTCAAATCGTCATAACTCAAAAAGTACGACTTGTACAAAGAAACCTCAGTCAGATTCGTGTTCAGCGGTTCAAAATCTACAAGAATAAGTCATAAAATCGATGTAAAAAATTTCAATATTTTCGACTTTTTTTTTCTACCCCAATCGATAGAAATTCGAAAAAATTCTAAAATCGACATCGTTGCTACAACGGCCTAGAAGTTGACGTTTTCTTGTGTAATCGATCTCTCTGAAATCAAATCTGAACTTAATTTGACTCTAGAACTGATAGATTTCTTGTAAATTTCCAAAAACCACCAAATTCTATTTTTATCTAATTTTCAAATGCTTGTAGCTTTTGAACGGAAACACTTATGTCGTGTCAAGATACATCAAATTTATCCGTATTTCACAGGCTATCGAACGGTGCAAAAATGAAAACCCTACGCCTTATAATAAGAAAGTTGATATTTGCGATTTTGGTCGATTTTGACGAAAATTTTGAATCAAAGTCTTCAAATCGTCATAACTCAAAAAGTACGACATGTACAAAGAAACCTCAGTCAGATTCGTGTTCAGCGGTTCAAAATTTACAACAATAAGTCATAAAATCGATGTAAAAAATTTCAATATTTCTGACTTTTTTTTCAACCCTAATGCCCTACCCAAATCGATAGAAATCAAATTCTTCAAATCGTCATAACTCAAAAAGTACGACGTGTAGAAAAAAACTACGGGCAGATTCGTGTTCAGCCGTTCAAAATCCACAAGAATAAGTCATAAAATCGATGTAAAAAATTTCAATATTTTCGACTTTTTTTTTCTACCCCAATCGATAGAAATTCGAAAAAATTCTAAAATCGACATCGTTGCTACAACGGCCTAGAAGTTGACGTTTTCTTGTGTAATCGATCTCTCTGAAATCAAATCTGAACTTAATTTAACTCTAGAACTGATAGATTTCTTGTAAATTTCCAAAAACCACCAAATTCTATTTTTATCTAATTTTCAAATGCTTGTAGCTTTTGAACGGAAACACTTATGTCGTGTCAAGATACATCAAATTTATCCGTATTTCACAGGCTATCGAACAGTGCAAAAATGAAAACCCTACGCCTTATAATAAGAAAGTTGGTATTTGCGATTTTGGTCGATTTTGACGAAAATTTTGAATCAAAGTCTTCAAATCGTCATAACTCAAAAAGTACGACTTGTACAAAGAAACCTCAGTCAGATTCGTGTTCAGCGGTTCAAAATTTACAACAATAAGTCATAAAATCGATGTAAAAAATTTCAATATTTTTGACTTTTTTTTCAACCCTAATGCCCTACCCAAATCGATAGAAATCAAATTCTTCAAATCGTCATAACTCAAAAAGTACGACGTGTAGAAAAAAACTACGGGCAGATTCGTGTTCAGCGGTTCAAAATCCACAAGAATAAGTCATAAAATCGATGTAAAAAATTTCAATATTTTCGACTTTTTTTTTCTACCCCAATCGATAGAAATTCGAAAAAATTCAAAAATCGACATCGTTGCTACAACGGCCTAGAAGTTGACGTTTTCTTGTGTAATCGATCTCTCTGAAATCAAATCTGAACTTAATTTGACTCTAGAACTGATAGATTTCTTGTAAATTTCCAAAAACCACCAAATTCTATTTTTATCTAATTTTCAAATGCTTGTAGCTTTTGAACGGAAACACTTATGTCGTCTCAAGATACATCAAATTTATCCGTATTTCACAGGCTATCGAACGGTGCAAAAATGAAAACCCTACGCCTTATAATAAGAAAGTTGATATTTGCGATTTTGGTCGATTTTGACGAAAATTTTGAATCAAAGTCTTCAAATCGTCATAACTCAAAAAGTACGACTTGTACAAAGAAACCTCAGTCAGATTCGTGTTCAGCGGTTCAAAATTTACAACAATAAGTCATGAAATCGATGTAAAAAATTTCAATATTTTTGACTTTTTTTTTCTACCCCAATCGATAGAAATTCGAAAAAATTCTAAAATCGACATCGTTGCTACAACGGCCTAGAAGTTGACGTTTTCTTGTGTAATCGATCTCTCTGAAATCAAATCTGAACTTAATTTGACTCTAGAACTGATAGATTTCTTGTAAATTTCCAAAAACCACCAAATTCTATTTTTATCTAATTTTCAAATGCTTGTAGCTTTTGAACGGAAACACTTATGTCGTGTCAAGATACATCAAATTTATCCGTATTTCACAGGCTATCGAACGGTGCAAAAATGGAAACCCTACGCCTTATAATAAGAAAGTTGATATTTGCGATTTTGGTCGATTTTGACGAAAATTTTGAATCAAAGTCTTCAAATCGTCATAACTCAAAAAGTACGACTTGTACAAAGAAACCTCAGTCAGATTCGTGTTCAGCGGTTCAAAATTTACAACAATAAGTCATAAAATCGATGTAAAAAATTTCAATATTTTTGACTTTTTTTTCAACCCTAATGCCCTACCCAAATCGATAGAAATCAAATTCTTCAAATCGTCATAACTCAAAAAGTACGACGTGTAGAAAAAAACTACGGGCAGATTCGTGTTCAGCGGTTCAAAATCTACAAGAATAAGTCATAAAATCGATGTAAAAAATTTCAATATTTTCGACTTTTTTTTTCTACCCCAATCGATAGAAATTCGAAAAAATTCTAAAATCGACATCGTTGCTACAACGGCTTAGAAGTTGACGTTTTCTTGTGTAATCGATCTCTCTGAAATTAAATCTGAACTCAATTTGACTCTAGAACTGATAGATTTCTTGTAAATTTCCAAAAACCACCAAATTCTATTTTTATCTAATTTTCAAATGCTTGTAGCTTTTGAACGGAAACACTTATGTCGTCTCAAGATACAGGCTATCGAACGGTGCAAAAATGAAAACCCTACACCTTATAAAAAGAAAGTTAATATTTGCGATTTTGGTCGATTTTGACGAAAAATTTGAATCAAAGTCTTCAAATCCTGATAACTCAAAAAGTACGACTTGTACAAAGAAACCACGGTCAGATTCGTGTTCAGCGGTTCAAAATTTACAACAATAAGTCATAAAATTGATGTAAAAAATTTCAATATTTTCAAAATTTTTTCACTCAATCACCCGGCAAGTTTCAAATATTACACTGAACATATGGAAAAGATAAGACGGTCATCTTCAACCGATTTGCATATTTACGAATTATGTGGTCTTTAATTAAACGCGGGATAATACTTAAACAATTCGAGTGCCAGTTTTCAACAATAAAAACATAATCGCAGTTACGCGACGTCCAGTCGTCAATATACAAAATAAACTAAAAAACGAGCGGTTTGATTTTTCTTTAATAATAGTAACAACAGTCCCAGATTCTATCCTGGTTTTCCTGGAAGCGGTTAACTGGAAACAGCCGGACCGAGTCCATAAAATTTCATCAGTCAAAATTTTCCAATCGTCCGTGCTCGAAAAACAAAACTAACAAAACAAAATAAACACATATTATCGTACACGAACTAATTGTGAACGACACTGACAGATCTTGAAACGGGTTCCAAAATTTTCGACCTAAAATAAGAACAACGCCTTTCCCAATAATTCGGCTTAGACGCTAGCGCGTCGCTTCCGTCGCGACGCTCTAAACACATGACTCACCATTCGAGATTGTTAAACAATTAAATGAGTAATACGTCTAAAAGGAGCCAAATTTGAGTTTTGGCTTCGCCACCCGACATCTGCAAAACTTCAAAAACCACCTAAGAAAATCTTTCTATCTACTCAAGAGGTGGATAACTTATCCCGTACATTGACGTGTACCTATAATTTTTCAACAGACCATAAAAAACTAATTAAAAAACAACCGGTTGTTAGCAATGTTAACAATCTAACATCGCTGTGGCGCCGTGGACTGTAAATAAGCAGTTTTTAGGTAAAGACCAAAAATGAATTATAATTACTGCCATAAAGTCAGTTAACTGCCTTTGTTTACAAACTCGTCCAGTAACTATTTGCGCTTTACCACGTACCCACGTGTATTAAATTATGCGAAATAAGAGACACTTAATAAATAATTTATTAGTCAATCGGGAGCCTCAAACCTTGTGGTTTGCGTGGGATTGCCGTGGAGCAATCAACACTAACAAAAAGCAGCAAAAGCGGCGTTTCTTTTATTTTCGTACTTATTTAACACAAAAAACAACAAGGAACACCCTACATTTCCGTAAAATTAATGGGAACGTTCAGCTGTCAACTGCGTCTAAAACAAGCGCCGGTTGCCAGCGATCTTGGCAAAAGGGAAAATTTCTACCTTTCCTCTTGCCCTTTGGCCGAAAACAACGCGAATATCGCCCCAAATTTTCAGTTAATACTAAAAAAAATATCATGTGGTCCTTCGAATAGGAGTGGGCGGGCGGTTCTGGTTGGAGACAAACCCCAATTGGGATTTTGAAAAAACTTACGTGTAGATGATATTATCCATTATCGGGACGAATTAAGGTCTATTACAACTATTTCACACAAATTCACTGCCAACAAGAGCCTTTTTGACGTTTAAAAAAGGGAACAACACTTCATATGTCACAATAACGATCAGAAGCCGCCATGTTGCTTCGCTAGTGGCAAGCAGTGGCGTAACCAACGCTCCTGCCTTGGGCGCTAAAATTATGTAATTTTTTTTTCTACTAGTGCGGTCTCCAAATTTTAAACTACAGAATTCTAACGTTACAAAACAACTTTTTAAGTGTTTACCATTTTTTCCAACTAAAGAAAAATCTAAATAAGAAAAAAAATTGGTTTCACCTTACGACAAATTTTTGTTTGTAGTTAATTATACTGTAATTCAGACATTTTAAAAAGGGTCAAAAAGCATTTAAGAGTTTAGTATAAGAAGTTTAAATTTGTTTTAAACCGTGAGCTACGTCCAGGAGCGCTGCGCCACTGGGCGAGCATTGGTGTGGAGTGCTGCCAACATTTAAGCTTCACATGTCTCAAATTTGCTATATTTCAAAAAATATATAAATCTCAAGTTAACATTAAGACAAAACAGTATAAATAATCACGATTAGCTACAATGTATCATTTATCTAAACTAGTATAAATAAGTTACAGTATAAATAAATACGGAAACTAACAAAATTTGCTAAATTCTCCTAAGATTGATCACGAGCTGGAAAGTAGAACTCCTTAAATTCATCAATTATTTTGCACCACTCCAGGGCGTAGCCCTCAGGATCCTCGAG
The DNA here is from genome assembly GCA_951805265.1 of Schizotus pectinicornis. NCBI lineage: Eukaryota > Metazoa > Arthropoda > Insecta > Coleoptera > Pyrochroidae > Schizotus > Schizotus pectinicornis. The sequence goes on from OX638203.1 coordinate 21,575,513, forward strand.
GTAGTAAATGCGATTAGGCTAAAAAAAAAACAACAATCGTTATCACCACAAATTTACCAATACCAAAAACTAACCGTATGCACACAAAATTTCTTAAAGTTCTTCGCTTCGGTCTTGAGATCCTCGCTCCAAGGAATTTCGCCTTTTAACACCATAGTCGCCGGGTCCACGTAGTACAAATGCGGCCCTAAAGTTAGCAACAACATGCGCCGGCGCGGAAACAACCCTTTGCGTTTCTCGACGATACCTTGTTTCAAAATCAAATTGCGATTAACTAATTCGTGATAAATGTTACTTTTTTGAGTTTCCAGTCTTTCTTTGACTTCCTCCTCGGTAAGATCGGCAATTTTTCGGTTAGTTTCCGACCGTTTTCTCGGAGGAGTAGATGGCGACAGCATCTCGAAATGAAGTCTAGTCGCTTTCTCTTCATCTAATCCCGGTTCTAGATATTCGGGGATCACAATGGGTTCGCTAACGTTATCACAGTCGTTTGAAAATTTCGGAGGTGGTCCCAAATCGTCCCAGTTGGTGCCGGCGAAAAATTCGTGATTGCGAATACTTGTGTAGGGTTGAGAGTCGGTGGCTCCAAGACGGTTATTCGGGACTATCACTAGCAATTTTTCGATTAAGTCTTTAGCGAGTTTGTCGAAACCTTCCGGAAACTCGTACTCCAACTTCAATATTTTCTGGAAAATCAGATATTCGCTGCAGCCCCGAAACGGCATTTGACCCGCGATCATCTGGTAGATGATGCAGCCCAACGCCCAAAGGTCCGAAGCGCAAGTCGATTCGGAATCGTTCAAAATCTCGGGACTGACGTATTGGGCGGTACCGACGAAACTGTACTTGCGCCTCTTCTGGTTTTCTTCTTCGGCGAATTTGTCTTCGCCGACGATTTTGGCGCTGCCAAAGTCGGTGATGAGGATGTGCCAGTTTTCGTCGAAGAGGACGTTTTCGGGTTTCAGGTCGCGATGGGCAACGCCTTTGATTTTTAGGTATTCAAGCGCCAACACTAGTTCCGAGGCATAGTACTTGCTGCTCTCTAAATTAAACGAGGTGTTCTTGTTGATTTGCTGCAAAAGTTCCCCGTTCTTCGCGTAAGTTAGGACGAAATAGAGGCGTTCGGTGTCTTGGAACGTGAAGTAGAGATGCACGAAGTACTTGCAGGAACTGCCCAGGATCTGCAAAATCTTCTTCTCGCGCGTGACGTACTCGGTCTTGCGCTCCCGAATTATGTGCCGCTTTTCCAAAACTTTAACTGAAACAAAAAGGGACAATGCAAAGACCGAAGATAGAAATAAACCCTTTCCACATCTTAGTCTATGTACACGTGTGCATAATAGAGTAAACCTCGGTTATAACGTATATACTCGCTTATAACAAAAAAAAAATCAAGTCCCGCCATATCTATGTCCCTAGAGAACAACGTAAAAATTATTTGCTTATACCTGACTTTGAGTATAACGAACTGATTTTGATAGTTCCTTGAAGTTCGTTATAACTGAGGTCTACTGTACCTATAAAATACGAGAGAAATTTACTGAGGAGGTGACAACTAAAACAGTAGCTGTTTGCACCTTTTTACATCGTTTTTATAAGAGAATAAAAATGTAGCATAATCCATAGCACTATGTAAACGTAATTATTGTAGAACAAAAAAATAACTGCTTCGCAATAATAAGGTTCCTTATAAGGTTCTAAGGGGACTAGATTATCCACTACGCTTCTAAAGGTAGCGCCACGAGATGCGACGGATATGTCTTTCCTTTACAAAACTTAAACTTTCAAAAAAAAGTGAAAATTATTTGAACTGTCACATCTGTGACAACGTCTAGCCAAGGAGCTGCCCTTTTCCCTCTTATGGGTTTTTCATGCTATCTCTTACAAAAGCTAAACTTGACTGGCGCTACCTTTAGAAAGGTAGCAGATAATCTAGTGACCTTATAAGGTTCTTTCTTACAACGCCATCTCATTATTTCAACTAAAAGTTGTTGAAAGGATTCAAATTGAATTTTGCTGAAGAGCCTAAATTTTGGTTGACTCAACACATCTGTCTACATACTCTACTTGTACTTGAAGGATTGAACAACATAATTATATAACAGGCACATGTTTACTTTAAACTTTAAATTCCTAGTGTATTTGACGCATTTGGCTTTTAGACTTGGGCAATTATTTAAAAAAAAAAATGCAAATTTGTAATACAAATCAATTCCTATCAAAGTACGCTTTTCCGGTATTGTTAAAAATCCGGCCATTACTCGTTCCAGATACCATCTAACTAACAATACACAGGTCTCTTGTGGGTCAACATGGGGGTGGCCCATCTCGAGAAATGGGGTTTTGCCGGTGGCGGTCAGCCTCCGCTACTCAGTTAGTGCCTTACTAGCGAACTCCCGGTTGGTGGGCACGTCTTTGGCGAGGTAAACCGTGCTAAAACTCCCCTCGCCGATCACCTTCCCGAAAATGAAATCAGCTGACGTCCGTTTACGTATTTCTTCGTTCGGAGTCATTTTCGTCACTTCTGCAATCAAACCACAGTCACTTCACACAATTACTGCATCAATAACGTGAAAATACCCAACAATTTTACTTACAGCAATAAAATAACGTCAGCCAAGAGCACACGTCACGTCACAGCTATGATTCCATCATTTCCGTCGACAAATGACGCTCGTCTTTTTTACACACCGACCACCGACGAACTTATGTGATTGTTAACAATAATAACAACAATTACACCTACGAAACCACAAAAACAATAATGCAATTCCGTTTAGAGACCGGACTTTGACGTTTGACGTGACGTAGTCTTTTGACAGTTGGTTTTGAAACCGTCAAACAGGAATCGTCATTGCCGGCCGTCTCCGCCATTGATTCCGAATTAGGGGTGGGGGGTGTGGTGGTGTCTCGTTTCGGGATATCCTGACGGACGCTTTTTCGAAGCTCGACGTCAGTTTGGGGACGCTCGGCGTCGCCTTACAGTTGTCTGTTCTTGAGATGGGTGGCGGAATTTTTTTATTATGATAGGCATTGAAAATGGGGCCTTGGATTTTTGAGATAAAAAAGAGTAAATGCTGTCGATAATAAAAATAAAAACAACTAGACGAGACTCTGCATGAGCGGTAAGTATTGTTGTTAATAATTGAATTATTATTGTTATTTTTTGTTTGAGTGTTGTTGAACGAAAAACAAACCTTGGCTCCGATTGCAAAATTTATTTTTTTGTGCATGCCGCTAGGCGTCTTTTTTTATACCTACCTATTATTGCCAACAAGTGTGCAGGCTGTAAAGATACAAGATAAGGGGTGATTAATTCACTAAACAACCTGTAAACAGTTTCGTTTAGTATCTCACATTAAAGGCCTCACGGCAGTATTAAAAATGGTCCAGTCTAATAATTTACCGAAGGAACATAATATTTTTTTCAACTGAAAATCACAAAATAAAAATACACAAAAGTGCACTTTTAATAATACTAAATATATCTTCCTCGGTAGTTAGGAACATACTATGAATAAAATAACAAAAATAGATCGTGGAATAGATTAACCAACAAAAATATTTAAATAACTTAAAATAGATTTAATATTTAATGATATTCTTTTATCGACTCTCGTTTAATATTTCGTGCTGCATTGAAGAATTTTGTAGGGTTGAAAAATAGGTCACTACAAAGCTTTTTGAACCTAACCAACAAAACTGATGAATATCACTCATTTAATTTTTAATGACACTCTTATCCCCGTCTCTAAATTGTTCCTTTTTAGGGGCGGAATATCAGCACATGCAAGAGACATTTTTGTGGCAACTGATCTCTCAGGTTGCCAAATAATCTTAAGTGATTGAGATAAAAATAGAGAAACATTTCTCAAAATTTATTTTGAATTTACTGAACATTTCAAAACTATTTGTACCTTTTTATTTAAAATTCACAACATGAGGTTTTACTTATGTATGTGAAAAGTATAGCTAAGAAATGAACTCCAGCCCAAGAGTATAAATCTTCAAAGCCGAAAATAATGGACGACAGTAAAAAAATAACTGCCCCTTAAAAAATGGAGTGTTTGGGGAAACAAGGATATTTCGGTCCTAACCGAGCTCAACTGAAATCTTGTCCTACATATAAATTCGCGCAACCCCTTTATTCGAAAGTTGATAATTCGGCCTTATTGTCGCGTATGCGATGCGGTTTTGCTCTGGCCGAAGGATTAGTTGGCTCAATCTATCCCATTTAGCTCTCTCCAAGCGCACAAAGCTAAAATTTGGCCCTTCGTCGCTATAAAATTAGAGAGTCCATTATACAGCTTTTAGTCATTGTATGAATTACGTGAATATTGTGTTATACACTTTACGATCCAAATACTTTTACCATAATTATTCTCGTATCTCAACTAATTCGTGAAAGCCCGAAATGCTTCTCCAGTACGTTTTGAATGTTGCAATTTTTTTAATAACTGTTTATCTGCCCTTCACTACACAAACAATTTTTTACACTTCCCCAATATAAGCAACATAACTTTTAGAAGTATTGTTTACCTGGTTTCTGTATTGTCCTACCACCAGGTAAGCCTATTTATAACGACTCAACAAGTATTCGTTTTGTGGGCATTGCGTCAGATTTGCTTTGTTGGGGGTAAGCTATTATTTGTGCTGTTCTGTTTTGTTAGCATCGGTACCATTAAGCAACACCACGTACCGACTTGCTTAAATTATGAATGGCGTCCTGCAGAACTTGATTACTGTAATAATACGGAATACACATCAAGCAATTTGTCAGTGCAATCGATTAACCATTCTAATAGCAATATCAGTCACGTTTGCATTAGATACCTTAAAGGTTTCAAGAAAGGGAATATCGTTGGTAAACATGTCAACGTAACGGAGTGAAAAATGGCGAAGGCGCCGGGTGAAAATGCGTATCAAATTAAAAGAAAAGAAACGAAATTGTGTGTGTTTGTCAGGAAATTGGAAAATTACGTGAGTTCAATAACTGCGACATTAATATAAAATGTATTAAATCTACGACTATTGTGTTCGTAAACAAACTAAAATAAGTAGGCGTTAGTAATATCAATTTGAGAAAACGTAAAGGTTGTTAGGTATTTAACCTAAACCGTATTACGGAGTGAGTAAAGAGTAGAATTAAATTTGTCCTGAAAATTACCCAATTTTGTCAACTGACGACACTGTTGGGTAAACTGTGGAGGTTTTATTGAGTTAACGGATAAGGTCAGATTCCTGGAAACTGGAAACTGAGGACAAATAACAGGTAGGCGCCACTTACGCAAAATCTTTTCTATATTCAGAAAGTTAAGTTCGATCTAATTTTTCTTTATTTTGTAGATAGTCGCTAATAAGTCCTGGATGATTATTTTCTGCACAATTTATCGACTGTTGATTAGTAAAATTCTTTAACCATTGCTGCAGATTGAGTTTCAAGTTGATTAAAAAAACACTCTTAATTAAATTACCAATCACCAATATGGTAATTAACTTTTCGACTAATTATTATATATTATAAATTAGCAGTAATTAAGCACCTTTAGATCCTGACAACACCTCGTGTCACAATATTAATTTTAATAAAAAATTCGGATTTTTGTAATTTTTTTTGTTCAATATTAATTAATTTTTGTATTATGCCATTCTCCAGATTTTTTTATTGGAGACCAGCTTTTTACATTTTGTAGTTGCTAGCTCTAGAGTTCGTGTGGATAGCAGCAATTTGTTGAAATATTCACTGTGGCATTATCCAAGCATTTATTCCATGTCCACTAACGAACATTTCAGTCTCGAGGTCCAATTATTCATCTTCACTTAGATATTGACGTAGTTCGTTGATACTTCCTGGATATGAGAAAATCAATTATAGGTCCGAAATTTTGATGCGCGCCGATCTTGTGTAATCATAGGTTCGATCTAATGAAAAAATGACTTTAACAGTAAGATATCAGGGTAATCAGTAACTTTATCCCTTTCGAAGGATCTGAAAAAGCTCTCTGAAAGTGGGTCAATGAGGACGCCGCACTGTGCTTGACGGATCCTGCATGGTAAATAGGCCGCCCAGCTTCAGGTATTAGGAGAAACAATTGAGTTTAATCGCAGAAAAAAGCAATTTTTTTTAATTAAACCCCGGAAAGACCAACAATCGAAATCAGGTGGCGCATCATTGTTTCTGGATTCAATTTCGCTGAAAACTTTATTTATTTTGCAACGATTACAATCATACTCGACGCTTTATTTACACTTGCTTTGTTTAATAGCAGAACGTAATTAAACTAGAGCGAAGCGAAAACTCGTTAAGCGTTTTATGCAAGAACGATGATGATTATCGCATCTATTGCGAGCATTTCGTTTTACACCACTTACTAGTGGAGGAAGTTGGATAAGTGCTGCATCAGGAGAAAAAACACACCAACACGCTTTATCCATTTGGCCTGGTTAATTGAAAAGAAAGCGCCCAATTGCGTAGTGCCGAAACGCAATGTTTTCTCAACAAATTTGCAATTACACTTAGAATCCAACGCCGAGCTAAAATTTGTTATTGTTACCACCGGTTGAACGCTTTGAATACTTATCCAACGTTTTGTGTTCATGCCCCATCAACTCGAATCCCGGAAATAATTCCTATTTGTAACTTTCCAGCTTACAAAATTCCGTGATGTATTGTGCTCGAAGTGATTATGGATTTAAGCTCTTGTACGAATTGGTTCTGTGCCAAAAGGGACGAGAAACAACCAAACAATTCAACAACAGATTTCCAGTCTGTCGTTACCTCAGGACCTGGACCAAGCCCTGGAAGTTCAAATTCTTGTGACGACGTAATTCCGCCCCAAAAAAACTGCTACCGTCTCGTCATGCTGGGTTCGTCGCCCGACAAGAGAAACGGCCGGTTTTTAGTCGCCTGTTGCAGGGTCAGCTAGAGTCGGCAAGACCTGTCTAGTGTCCAGGTTTTTGGGCGGCAAATTCCAGGACAGCTACACTCCCACCATCGAGGATTTCCACAGGAAGCTCTACAGGATCAGGGGCGACGTCTACCAACTGGACATTTTGGACACCTCAGGCAACCATCCCTTCCCCGCCATGCGGAGGCTCTCGTTCCTCACAGGTGCGTCTCCCAAAAGGGAATTTTAGGGGTAGAAAAAAAATTCGCTCAAGTAACGCTTCAGCTGCGCTTTATGATAATCAACGGCATAAAAGTGAACATGTTTCCAATTAAAATATTGATTGAATCACCGATACGCGGCTGATTGAGCGTGCAGCAATTTCTAATATTTGCTCGACTGACGGGAACGTTCGCTGCTACCGGTTACAAGTGGCTGACTTCCTTTCGTTTATTTTCCAGGAGATTTATTTGTTATCGTGTTCAGTATGGACAGCCGCGAGACCTTTGAAGAAGCAATAAGATTAAGGGAGCAGATATTAGAAACGAAAATTAATGCCGGCGCCTCCTCGAACAGCGTTGGCTTGACTAGGAAAAGGACGCCGCCGAGGGTGCCGATGATCCTGGCAGGAAACAAATGCGACAAAGAAATGAAGTAAGTTTCCCGTTTGGAGCACGAGTATGGCGGAAGGGCTCATAATTAAAAACGACGCGGAATTCTCGCTTAATTATACGAGGCGCTTCGGGGGCCGGCCTCGGACAGTTCACACAAAAAATTTTTTACAAACATTTTCCAGATGCTGTAACATTTTGAAATTTAATTATTTCCTTTTGCCTAACATGAGAGTAATTTTTTTCAAGCGGGGACCCCAAGAATAAAGTAACAAATTATCTCCAGCTTCCCTAATGTTCAGTCATTAGTGCCGCTTATATACGCATGAGATGTTCTTTCTCTTTTTCAGCCTGAAAAAAACTTTGCTCAATTATACTAATCTCTTTAGAAATGGGGTTATTCCAAGTACAGTGTCAGAATTGGATTGGATTTATTTAAGGCGACAAAAAAAATTATCGACCTTTTATTATAAGACTCACAAGGGCGAGTAAGTGTTGGCACCTAGTGTTAGAAAGTCTTAATTTTCTGAAAGTTTCGCGAGTTTAGGCAATTCTTGAAACAGCAGTTAACGCTTTTGACTCTCTTGCTTTCTGCCTTTCGTTCTTATTTTCTAAAGTTTGCCTGCCGTACGAAGCGCCCTATTGCGCGCACAATTGATGCCGCTGTTCGTCAATAACTTAACGGCTCTTATTAATTAACCATTGCACAGCTAGCCCGTCCTGATATTTGATAGGATCACGCTAGCCCCTCGAGACTGCGTAATTATTTTAAAGCCTTCGGCCGAGCCGCTTTCCGCCACATTCGAGACCCATTCAACCCATCGACCGACCCCATTATCCCCTGCAACAACAATTCCTCATTCATTCCAGAACCGTGACAGCGGAGGAAGCTCAATTATACTGTGACACTCAAGATTCAGGCTGTGCCTTTGTAGAAACGTCAGCCAAGAAAAACGTAAAAGTAGATGAAGTTTTTTACCAATTATTCATGGTGGCGAACTTGCCGCAAGAGATGGCACCCAACCACCACAAGAAAGTCAGTGCCAACTTCGGAGCGCCTTGTCCGTTGCCCCCGTCCGCCCCCTCGCACCACGCCAAAAAGTACACGCTCTCGGTTAAGAGGCGGTTAAGCGACGCGTGTGGCGTCGTTACGCCTAATGTGCGTCGGCCTAGCATCAGGACGGATCTGATGATTATGAGGACGAAGACCTGCAGTGCGGGCGACACCAACGGCAACCCCAACATTTCGCCACTCAACTGGAGGCGGATCGAGAATAACTGCTCGATGCAGTAATTAACCCGGATTCCTCAAATCCCCGGATCTCAAGAGTTATTAAGCGGTTAGTCAAGTATCATTAACTAACAGTAATTTCTAATCAACCAATGAACGGTTGTAATGATCATTTGGAAAAATTAACACTCTTTAGTTTTTCACAATTTAACACAAGAGGGAGAGATATTTGTTAAATTTGCTGGTTGTTTCAGCCAACAATCTTCCAAGTCTAACGTGCTCGATTAAAGTTGAAAAACGCAGATGAGTGTTACAACTGGCCCTTCCCGCTCATTGAAACCAATTTAGTGACTCCCAAAACTATTTTCTAGGCGAATAAAGTATAGTTATAGAATGTTAATGCTGGGGGGGTGTTACGTAGTTTCCCCGCAATTGAGTTTTGTCATGTTGGTGTTAGCACAATTAGGTAATCAGGCATTCAACTAATCATATCACAAGCGGTCCAACTTTAGTGTCTTCCGATTCATTTAAGCCACAGCCACGTACTTGAATTGAAAACTTACAAAGCCGACCACTTGCGTGATAGCTAAGTTTTGCTCAATGTTCAAGCACAAAATTGAAAATTCTAAACTCAACCGTACAGGGTGTCCCTAAATAAAGAAAACTATTTTCTTTTAGAAAAACATTGTTTCGGTCTGTTTTAGTAGAGAAAATGGTGGAGGCGCCGGGACACTTAGTTAAAAGTATTGCGTCGTAGTTTATATTTAAATGATTTTCAATTTACACACATAAAAGATGTAAGATATGAAATCGATAAATATGTAGGTCGTAGGTACTAAAGTTAGATAGCTGCGTTAGATCTTTAGCTTAGATTAACTTCTTATGAGTTGTTAAAAATAATTTAATCACGCCGACAATGGAATTCGAACGTACGTAAGCACAATGAACTCTTGTTAATCTGAGATCTTTGTGGTTAAGGAAAATTTAATAATCAAAATAGCTGTAAGGACATAACTTTTTATATCAGTCCTTGATGTCGTTTTACCAAACTGATTTTATGGTTCACTTTTACATTTTCATTTTACTTTCATTTAAGTTTTTCTGTTTCTATTAGTTACAATTTATCGCAAGAGGTACTAAAGTTAGTTGACTGCAGTTAAGTCAGTAGTTAAAACTTATTTGCTATTTCAGTCACGTTTAATTAGGCAGGCTACATTGGAATTGATAATTCATTGATCTCGTTTTTAATTTAGGCATTATTTAAAAATTACATATTTAACAATAATATGTAATATGTAATTATAATTTTGCAACCCCTGTTATTCTTGTCATTCTATAAATAAGCAAAGAATGTTGTTGGATTGGGGGAGGGCACTAATTTCTTAAAGATTTTTCAATCGTGCCTTTTCTAGGAATGTCTTTTCTTTAATATGTAGAAACGTTAATTTTTTTAAATAATTAAACCTTTTTATTTATTGTAGTGATACTATTACATCATTTTAACATTACATTTTGCTAGATTGTTTTCAATTTTTTTGTTGTAGGTTTAATTAACATTTAGTATTAGGCTTCATTAAATACTCATCAAAAACATTCATATCGATGTCAAATAATAACAAGGGAAGAGATTGTCTTTGCTTTGACTTGCACATAGGTACCCCAACTCCTTCTAATTGTCATGACGTTATAACTTATAACTATTTCTAATAATCTAGGGTAGGAAATTTCTGATATCTTAACTTTATCCCATAAAATATTGAATTGGTGTCATTGACTACTTCATCAACGCAACATCAATTTTTTTTTAATTTTATTTTGTTGCTGTAATTGCTTCCATTCTTTAACTTATATTCCTTACAAATACTACATTTTTATGTTAAATTCCTCTTTATGAACCACGTAATCCAGTAAATTGCTTGAATTGCGTCATTTCTGCCGTTCTAATAAGGTGCCTGGGATTCTTTCCTCGAAATTAAATCCCTGTATCCTTATACATTTGGGGTGTTTACCGATTATATTTGGACGTGTACTAATTTCGAAGGAAACTTTTCACACTGTTAATTTTGGGACTGAATTGAAAGTACTGGAAGCTGAATAACTTTTCCGGCAGATTTAATGAAAAGTTTTTAATCAAAAACTTTTCTTGCTTCATAACATTATGTTTTCAATTGCATGCACTGAATTAGGACCGCAAGGAGCTTTGGATAATAATCAAATAAACCACTTGGGGCCATTAATGAGAAATTCCACTTTATCACTAAACAAATCGAAGCTTTCTTAATTGTAGGTGGATGATGGAAAATTGCAAGTACAAGATATCTAGAATTTACATAAAATGACTTGATCCGAGGAGTTACCTAGTTTAACTTAAACAATGATTTATAGATTAGCACCAATTCTAACTGTAAGTGGTACTTTGTCGTACCCCAATTGTTGATATTTCAAACGCCGTTGACTGTTGTTTTTCGCAAAAAAATTGTTTTATTTCTTTTCTAAACAAAGTTTATATTAATTTGACATGTGAAATTTGCTTCGGCCAAATTTCATTTGTGAATACCAGTGAATAATACACCAATATTTGTAGTAAATGTGATTTCTATATATTTAACACGGCATAAACAGAAAGTTGCTCCTAACAAAAGTTAACGTAGAATTAAGTATGAAAAGTTGAATAAAAATTGACGCAACTGTACCCATAATAAGCATGTACTAAATTTAGGAATAAAACATGACCATTAAGAAATTTGATATTAAAATTTCGAAAACGCTAAAAGTTGTTGGTCTATCGTAATGACCGAGGACGAGATTGTTGTTTTAACCGACTTTGTGTATTTTTATAAAATTGTAATAAGCTCATTATACTGATGTTTGGAGTGTATCTATGCCAGTTACCACATTAAAAAATTATTAAATATCCGCAACACCCTCTTCTTTAACACCATTCCCTACCTCCGCTAATCCTAGACGGAGTTTTATAGCGTAATTAAAATTAATTTTAACTTCGAAAAGTTTCTTTAACACTTAATAGAGGAGTTTGTAGTAAGAAAAATCACATTAAATAAAAAGGTTTTATTAGGTACAACAATTACAAAGAACGTAATGTTGTAGAAACCAATAAATAGGTATGTATGTATAGGTATAAAGGAATTTTTAGATCGACATGTGTATACAAACTAAGTTTGATCACTCAGCTTCAAATGGTCTTTTAGCTCTTTCAAGTTACTTAAGTCATTAAAACTTAAACTTTTTTGAAGCCCAGTAACCAGACGCATCTACAGAAGAACAATTAGTTTACCTCAATAGGGAATGTAAAATAATAAAAAAATACTGCAAAAATATTAAATAAAACTGATCCACTTTTCCTGATTACTGCGTATTCAAGCTACTACTTTCAGATATAAAGTTATTGTTAGTGGTGCGTTTTCACACCCAAGCAGTCATATGATTTGTACCTTTAAAAATCTTGAACACTGAACAAAATCAAAAAAACGTTCCCTATCGTCACCTTCGCCAGCAAGGGAAACACGTGGATCAAGCTGAGCAGTCGACTAAAACCAAATTGTCGCTATTATACTTAATTCATACAGATAAATAAACAGATCGGTGCTATGAGTGCTGTGATTGTTGTAAATTTTGGACCACCCGCAGACCCCAGAAATGCTCCAGGTCGAACGGTTCAAAATCTTTGAGGTTGTGATTTTCTTGCTCCTTGTAGAAAACTACGGAGGTTCCCGTGTTGCGGTCGACTTCTTGAGAAACTTTATTCCAGGAATCAAAAATGTACTTGATTAAGTCATCATGTTGGCTGCACGTTGGCTTGTCGTTTGAAGATGGACGATTCATGTTGGGGGGGCGTCTGCTAGTGCCGTTGACTTGAGACATTCCCATCCGGGGGCCACTGAAATCGGGACGGTTCAAAAATTGGGTTAGGGGGTTGGGCACTAACCTCATTGCAGGGATTTGGACTCGGTCCCGGAATCTTCGAGTACAAGCAAAACTATTCGGCGACGTGACCCAAAATTAGGACAAAATTGAGAGAAACGCGAAAGTTTGATGTTATCGCCGCGTTTGACAAGTTGAATAAACGTCAAGATAAGCGATAAAGGTGGTCAACTGACAACTATAAACAAACGAAGCGATACAGATTCCTTTCTAGTTCTTTACGCGTTGTTCTACGTAATCACCACCAGAGTGAGCTACGCGCTTTAAAAAAAGGCGGCGCAAAAAGGGGTTCTTCTGATATTTCGGATTTTTGTTTAAGTTTTACAACTTGTGGCAGTTCCTGTGATTAGCTAAGCAAAAATATTACAGATGATCATCTAACGTGAGTGCTACTTTTAATGTAATTATAGTTACATTAAGTAAGTTTAGTTGTACGAAGGTAAATCTTTACTTCTTCTGCATCTGACTAAAATGTTGAAAGAAAAATGTTTCATCTTTAGTGTTCTTAAAGAAGCAAAATAAAAAAGTTAGAAAATTTGAGGAAAAAACGCTTTTATTCCAATTAGGGTAGTGGGCGTAGGGGGGCGTGTTAGCCGCCCTAACGGCAAAGTAAAATTTGGAACACGCAGCTGATCTGTGATATGCTAATAACTGCTAAAGGGATGCGCCATAAGCCTAAACCAGGTTAACAACTTTTACTTGGAATTCGCCGAGTTAAGTGCGTATTGCTGTCGAAATTACAATAGCTGAAAGTTCCATTAAAAATCGCCTAAAAGGAAAAATTACCAGTGCCCATCATCCCCGAATTTATGGTCGAAGTCGTGACTCAGGGGGTTGTTTCGGCGATGCTACATACTTGTTGAGCGCATGCGGGCGTATCTGTGGACGCCTGGCGTCTAGACACCTTCAGACTGCACGGACGTCAGGACGCTCTCAACACCGGCGTCGTTCCTTAATAACGACCATTTCATTAGTGACAAGTGTGTAGTGTGCCAATACCGACACCATCCAATTAACTCGAAGACATGCCGACTCTACCTTGAGACGAGACCACGGTCTGCGCGGTGAGTGGCCCCTCTCTTTATTAAACACGACCCTTAATTAACGTCGAGAGCTCGCCAAATCGTCCCTTCCCAGCACAAACACTCAAGAGTCACCAGGTGCGAGGGAAGAAATGCGACATTTCTTCAAGTTTGACATTTTGCTATTTTTTTTTGTATTACTTGGCAATTGTTGGGGGCGTTATAAATGAATGAACCGGTCAAAGTGGTTGTTATCCAGAATTTAGGATCCAGAATGTTTGGTTTTAGATCAAGCTCTCACGCCGAAATCGATCTGAACGCCAAGTAAAATAGATTTTATAAATAATAGTCGCAAGATGGTCATCAGTCCTCGCTTCTGCAGTTCTTCCCACAAATATTGACTCAGCCCCCTTAAAATGAATATGCATTACTTTGATTAATTTTCTGAAAGTTTCTCCCGAACTCTTTGCTTGATATTTATTGCGCTTAACGTTTCATCTAACACTGTATTCGTTACAAGAAATTGAGGCAATTTTTTAGCGCTGAAAAGTTATTCATAATAATTTCAGAAGAAATTGGTCAGTGACGTTTGATAAAAATCTAAATCTACTAACAATTTTTTTTTAATCTTGCATCTTTGTTAGTTACCTAGAAAATGTAAAGGTTGAGAAGAGCAACTATCTAACTCACAGAGGGGTCACACTTTCGTTTATACAAGCGCAATTATTCTACTCATGTAGATAGTTTCAGTCACTAATGACTACCTCGATCACACGCAGACATCTCCTTGTTAATACGATTGCCCCTAAATTTAGTACTGCTGTTTGCATTCTGCGTCTGGAAAATCGCGAATTCTTACTCATTGCTTTGATTGAAGTATTTGTTTAACGGAGTATTTTGTGCACTTGGGATTGTTTGCACGAACGTAAACTGTGGTTAAATTTAGGATCAACTCATTTGCGTAAGGTAAGGTGGAGCTTTGTTGAGTTTACAATTGAAGCTATTTCCCGACCAGTTTTATTAGCCTCTTAATAATGCTCATTATTTTTGAAAACGATCGTTTCAATTCAAAACGTGAGTTTCCGTTCACAATTAAGGAAATATTTAGTTGATCCAAATATTTTATTACAGGTACCTACATAAATCTGAACGTAAATTGTTTCTATTAATTGGTGGAAGTTTTATTACACCGCCGAAAAGTTGTATAAACGTTTATTTTTCCTGTCTACAGCTTTGAAATAGATTCCCACAAAAGATCTCATAAATCCTAATAATTACTTTATACTTCAAAATAATGTTTTTTTGCTTATAAGCAACCATCGTTCATTCTATTTTTTCACACTTTTTTAGCAAGGTACTTTTTCCTTGTCATCGTCTTCATCCAACCTAACCAATATTCTGACGTAACTGTCTTCTAGTCGTCTGGAGCTCTCATTCAACACATTGTACACAGTCCCCTTTCACTCCTCCCTATACCTACTTCTACAATTTGTAATTTTTCTCCAGAATATCTTTCATCATAACTAATTCACTGTGAAGTTCAACATTATTTTAAAAATTGTTAAATCAAATGTTCGCATTGTTTTCCTTTCTTCTACTCTACTCTACTGTAGATCCGGACTCTTGCCCAAATTCGGAAAGGTTATATATAAAAGTGGTGCTAACAAAGGCGATTGCAGTAAAAAAACTAAAATGGTTCGACCCCATTACCACTTAAATTTTTAATATTCTTGAAATTTTCTTTTATTTTCTTTATTTTACTCGTTACTGTCCCACCCCGTCGAGACGTTTTTGCCCCAAATCTTGGTAACTCTCCCCCGCCGTCCCAGTTACGTTTCTTAGCTGTTGCCGGTTGAGGCTCCGGACGATCCGGCAACAATATCGCACCCCCAAGACTTTTATCGCCCTCTCCGGGCCGCTCGCCGATCTAATTCTCGATCTTCTTTTTATGACCTCGCCAACGCATCTGCTGGTCCAGTACGCCAAATAATATCCGCAAATTAAATCGCAATGGCAATGACCCTGCGAGCCTGGCGGAATACTTGGCATGACCACAACGACGTGTCCTGGGAAACCATGGCAACCTGTTGAAGGGGAACTTCCGACTGGGCACACCCATGCCTCACTTAACTGAAACTATAGTAAACTAAACATGGGCTTTGTTGTATGATGTCATTGATGGACCTGGCATTGTTCTAGGTGACGAGGTGGTGTTGGCCTCACCTGTTCGATTAATCGTGATCTGCAGGAAGCGGTCAGCGATATCGACCATCGAAGCGGGATTGATTTATTCGCAGTTGGAAATCAATTAGGGATGATTTTGACAGTTTCGTCGTAAACTCGATACGAGGTGTCATAATTTTAAGGGAGGGAAAGTGATAAACGGGAAAATAAGAGACGCGCTAAAAGCGAGGCGGCTTTACAGCCCGTAAAGAAGCGACATTAAATTGTTGTCCCTGAATAGTTAAGAACTAAGTAGAGAGGCTCTTTACTTGCAAGGAATTATAGTTTGGTGCTCAACTAAATAGACCACAAAAAAAAAATGTTTTATATTAAAAATTGGGGAGAATACTGATGAAGATAGCATTGTGAGAAGAAAAATCTTCAATCATTACTGGAGATTAGAATTAAAGATACAGACACCATGGGTAATCTCAGATTCTGGAAAAAGTATGCATGAAGAAACTGTTGGTAGGAGAATGAGTAAAGAAGAAAGAGTGAGGATTTATGGTGACGAGAATAGCAGATAAATTGGAAATAGACGGAGATGACCAAGAAGCAAAAAGTGTTGTTTGATGATACTTTTATCTTCTACACTTTCTGAACTAAATTGCACCTAAATTTAAGTATTTCTTAACATTTCTAATAGAAAATAACAGTCAATCATCATAATGAGGGCAAAGTATGTAAGTAAGCATTAGAGAACTTTATTGAGTGAATGATTTCTGGTTTCACATGTCGAAGCTCTATTATACAAAGTCCTTCAGGAAGGAACTTGCAGTAATCAAACTGCGGAACTTGCACGCTATGCAATCACCACAAGAATGTATGTACATAAATACACGTTGGCGTAATTAACTTCGTGCTGACTTAAGCTTGATTTATGCGCCAGAGATCTTCAAAATGATTATGCAACAAGATTAGATACTCTTATTAGAAAACTATTTTAGCAAAAATTGATAAAAATAATTATTAATATTTTCAACATATTGATGGTTGTTTCAATTATTTAGCATTGTCTCATTATTCTGTGATAAATAATAAATAGAATAAAAGATTCAAAAATTTTCCAAAATTGCTATCACTCATCCATACGCAAAGGATTGAGCGTTTTCTTATGCATTCGACCTTCCAGATTTTAAATTTATACTCAATTGTGACCTAGTATAGATAGATTTCCAAAAAAAACTACCATCAGATTCATGTTAGGCAGTCCAAAATCTACAAAAATAAATTATAAAATCGATGTCAAAAATTTCAATATTTTTAATTTTTTTTCTCTGGGTCAACCCCTTGATAAAAAATGGTAAAAATTCCAAAATCGTTATTATTGTCCCAGATACTATACAGGGTGGGGCAATAGTGCGTCCGAGTTCGATAGCTCGAGTTCTACGATAGGTAGAAATTTGATTTAAAAACACAGATAAACTAGAGAAAGAAGTCTATAACCCGAAATTATTTTTGAACATACAGGGTAAGCCAAAACAATTATACAGGGGCAAGTAAGAGTTTTTTAAATAGAATGTTGTGTGTAAAAGAAGATTTTTCGGAGCCTTTTCCTAGACTCTTTTCAATCCAATATTATTGTTGACTATTTCCAAACCACTTGGATGTAGCGATTTTTCTTGTTCAAATTATGGCATCTGCAGATGCATGTTAGAAAAATCACTACTGTCACAATTACGAGTTCTAAGAAAAAAATATAAAAAAAATAAAGACTACTTAGAAGACATCTGTAAAATGTCTTTGATCTGTTTTAACTTTTGAAAAATTATACAGGGTGGATAAATTTAATTTTTTAATTTAGAACTTTTTGAATTTAATTTTCTCCATTTTTTCAAATGGAACACCCTGTATATTTTTTAACAATATGATGTAGAAACTAAAAATGAACATTTTTTGTATGCACACCCCTATGGCTATTTGTAACCATTTTCGAAATATCGCCAAATAATTACAAAATTCAAGAACAATCCTAAAAAATTAGATCGTTTTCCAAATAACTCGACAAAAAACTTCAAATATTTCAAAATAGACACAAAAATGACAACTGACGACAGGTAACTGCGATAAATGTGTATTTCTTGTCGGATAATATAAAATGCAAAAAATGATCAAGATACAAACATAAAGTAAACTTACTAAAAAAACTTATGCTGTTTTTATAAACAGAACATCTGGAGCACTTATTACAATTTTATCTGTCGAGGAATTTGAAAAACGATCTAATTATTTAGGATTATTCTTGATTTTTGTAATTATTGGGCAATAAATCGAAAATGGTTACAAATAGCCATAGGGGTGTACATACAAAAAATTTTTGTATTTAGTTTCTACATCATATTGTTAAAAAATATACAGAATGTTCTATTTGAAAAAAATAAAGAAAATTAAATTCAAAAAGTTCTAAATTGAAAAATTAAATTTAGCCACCCTGTATAATTTTTTAAAAGTTAAAATAATTCAAAGACATTTTACAGAGGTTTCATAACTAGTCTTTACATAATTTTTTCTTAGAACTCATAATTGTAACTGTAGTGATTTTTTTAACATGCATCTGCAGATGCCATTATTTGAACAAAAAAAATCGCTACATCCAAGTGGTTTGGAAATAGTCAGCAATAATACTGGATTGAAAAGAGTCTAGAAAAAGGCTCCAAAAGATCTTTTTTTGCACACCACATTCCATTTAAAAAAATGTCAATTGCCCCTGTATGTCTTGGCTCACCCTGTATATAGACTTTTTTCTCTAGTTTATTTGTATTTTTAAATCAAGTTTCTACCTATCATAGAACTCGAACTATCAAAGTCGGACGCACTATTGCCCCACCCTGTATAAATGATGTTCTAATATTTAATCGACTCTCCGGAGTCCAAATCTGAACTCCATTTGACTATACAAACGCTAGTTTTTTTACAGTTACGAATTACATATTGTAAATTGACTTCAAATTCTCGCATTTGACTCGACACAGCTACAGCGCCACCCCCTCGGCCCATGAATCCTCAACTTCCTTAAAGTGTTCAGGCATTAATTCAGCAGTTCTGAAATTATCGACATAACGAGTAATCCTTGTGGCGCTAATTTACGTATTATTAATTAACGTGTTCGACTCCGCGATCAATAATTATCCTCCAGCATTTCAACAGGAGCTTCCACTAAATTTAGCAGGAGTCCCGAAATGTTCATAAGAGCCTCTCTAAATTGCTACACTTAACAAGTAGTCATCAACGTAAAATCTAAAAATTTTTAGAAAACACCCAGCAATTTGAGCCCTTCTCCCATCTTTAAAAACGTTGTTGCTAACAATTGCAGCAGGAAGATTTAATGATTGTGTAACGACAGTGGGCATTAAAATCGCGTTACGCCCATATAGCGAGGATGCTTGACAAGTAAGCGCTCTTATTAGTCCCAGTTTACGTCCTAATGGAGGTGAACAACCCGGCGGTTTCGCCTTGATACGTATTGAACCCCCTTACCGAGAGCTCGTGTATATTTTATCGCATCTCGTCCAATTACCTCCTATCGATACGTTCGTTAGAGTTGGGTATCGCAACCGCGATCTAAGGATTGGTGTTTGATTAAGCCTTTCACCTGAATTTATCGATTTAATGCTCGATGAACGCGCGTTGCTATTAAGTTATCAACAACCAAAACCCAAAAGAGATTAACCAAGAGCTTTTGCGATAAAATTCCTTTGTTGGACAATCGTTTCTCTTACGAGCTTTGCCCAAGAAAAATTGGCTTGAGGTTACTCAAGACGGGACTCGTTAAATTCGCCAAGATCTGGACGTATCGGGATTAATAAGAGCGCTTCAGCTAAATTCAGCGAATCCTTTGCTTCCACCAACAGGACTCGAACAGGATTTTCGTTCTACATGCTCCTACTAGACATTGTTTGCTTTCCAATGTCAAGTTGGCGAAAATCGGATTCCCGTTCTGTTAGGCGGAGCGGACGGAATCGCAAGAGTCAAGTGATTTTTGGCGGAGGCGCCGGGCGAATCCTCAATTAAGCGGCGGTTCGATTGAATGTTGTAAAAATTGTTTAACGGAGAGGAGGCGTCTGGGAGTTGTTTGCTTGATTAGATAAATTGTTTATTGAACTGTCTTCAACAAATTGAATTGGCCAAGGAGGGTTTCAAGGCTGCCAACCAAATAGATTTTTAATTGTTGCCGAAATCAATACGGAGTTCAACAATCAGACAAAGAAAATATAGATAGTCGGCGACAATGCGGGGTAAATTAAATCTTCCATTTAAACGTCGAGCAATTACGTTCGATTATTTACGCAGCTTGATGCAAAAAAGGGGGAAAAAACGAATCGAGTTAAGGGCGACGTCTGAGGATCGGGCAACAAGAGTCAAGTCGATCCGCGAATACTTCCCAACAATTTGAAAGCAATAAAGTCGATGTTTGAATTTTTACACTTCAAGGACTATTAAAGGGTGTTTCTTGCTTACAGACGTCTCTACCATGGTCTTGAACATGACCGAGAGCAAGTTGGTGGTTGATTCGGTGTCGCCCGTGACCCTCAGTTCCGACTGGTCCCGTTTGGCCCGGCTGCTCCTGCTGGCCTCTCTGTCGACCATAGGGAGCGTCGGCAATGTCTTCATGATAAGCGCCGTCATGATCGAGGATTATCTCCGAAAACGCGGTAAGTTACAAGCGATAACCTTTTAGTCAGACCGGAAACGCGTTTGATTAATGTTTGTGAAGATAAATTGTGTTTGCCGATTTTTCTACATTAGCTCGTAATTTATCAAAGTCGGAAATTTTGTCACAATCACGAGTGGGACAAAGTTATAATACCTCGAAAATTTGTTGGATGTTTAAGTTAATTTTTGTTAATTGGTTAGGTAAATGTAACAGTGAAGTTTATTTAAAGGGTGTTTATTGAATATGAAAGCTTTCCGACATCTGACCTTTTAGGCGTTACAAAGAAAGTGGCGGGCTATGGCTGCGTCGGGCCGCCAGGCGCCGAGGTTCCGGCCCCATGGGTCTAGGGATGAACTTTGGCATAAACCCAGTTGGCTTTTGTAACGTTTTGGATAATATTATTCTTGGAGACGAAATTCTTGTTCCAAGGGCAGGGGGTTAAGGTTACAAGTAACCAAGAATAAGGCAAAGCATTCATTACATTTTCTTTATGATGACTAAAGCTATTTGCTATCTCTAGTTGGAAAGAAAATTTATCTTATTCAATAAAGGGTGAAATAAGAGCTTTTAAATTGTTTTTAACTATCAAAAATAAACTGATCAAGTCTAGGAAAATTTACTCGTAGAGTTTAATATTATTTGTAACATTCAAATAGTCATATCTTAAAAAGTACGACTTGTACAGGGAAACAACGGCCAGATTCGTGTTAAGCGGTTCGAAATCTACAAGAATAAGTCATAAAATCGATGTAAAAAAATTTAATAATTTCGACTTTTTTTTTCTACCCCAATCGATAGAAATTCGAAAAAATCCTAAAATCGACATCGTTGTACCTAAAGACTGGAAATAAGCGTCTTCTTATGTAATCGGACTTCCTGAAGTCAAATCCGTAATCAATTTGACGCTAGAATAAATAAATTTTTTGTAAAACTAGAAAAACTACTAATTTTTGATTTCTTTTAATATTCAAACTCTTGTAACTTTTTAACAAACAGACTTACACCAAATCCAAGTACATCAAATTTTTTCATTTCACAAAGGCTATCAAATGCTGTATGAACGAAAATTGTAAGTCTAATAAAAAATAAGTTGAAATTTGCAATTTAGGTCGATTTTAACGAAAATTATGAATTGCAACATTCAAATGGTCATATCTTAAAAAGTACGACTTGCACACGAAAACTACGGCCAGATTTGTGTTAAGCGGTTCTAAATCTATGAGATTAAATCATAAAATCGATGTAAAAAAATTCAATATTTTCGACTTTTTTTTCTACCCCAATCGATAGAAATTCGAAAAAATCGTAAAATCGACATCGTTGCATCAAAAGGCTGGAAATAAGCGTTTTCTTATATAATCGGCCTTCCTGAACTCAAATCCGTAATGAATTCGACGCTAGAATAAATAGATTCCCTATAAAATTTAAAAAACCACTAAGTTTCGATTTCTCTTAATATTCAAACTTTTGTAACTTTTCAACCGATAGACTTATAGCAAATCCAAATACATCAAATTTTTCCATTTCTCAAAAGCTATCGAATGCTATATGAACAAAAATCGTAAGTCTAATAATAAAGAAGTTGAAATTTGCAATTTAGGTCGATTTTGACGAAAATTTTGAATTGCAACATTCAAATGCTCGTATCTTAAAAATTACGACTTGCACACGAAAACTACGGCCAGATTTGTGTTAAGCGGTTCGAAATCTATGAGATCAAGTCATAAAATCGATGTAAAATATTTCAATATTTTCGACTTTTTTTTCTACCCCAATCGATAAAAATTCAAAAAATTACTAAAATCGACATTGTTTCACTTAAAGGCTAGAAGTTGACGTTTTCTTCTGTCTCCTTCACATTTGTTAAGTTACTTAAATATGCAAAATTTGTTCAATATTTTGAACAAATTACGCCTATAAAAGTAAAATAAGCAAAATTTTCGCCTTCTGTCACTTTTATTTATGAAAAGTGGTGACTTCTAACATAAGTTTTTACATTAGAAAAACTTAAAAATAAAAAAGTGGTTTTTGAGTATCCTTTGTCGTATTGATAAACATGCAATATTGTACTTCCTCTAGTGGAATGATAGAGATCTAAAAGATAAAATAAATGGAAAAAAAACAGTCTGTCGCATCAAGATTAATTATCAGCTACTACTTTTCTTAATTCTGCACGATACTGAACTCAATTGCCCAATTTTTACTTACCATATACGGATACCCTTAAGTAGACTTTGTATGGTTATCTATAATTTGTCAAATATTAAAAAGGATTATGATAAAAGTCGCAAAAAATCACTTGAAACTTGAAACAAAAAAATTATTCGATCAAACACAAATAATTTTTGTAATGTCATATCTCGCTCTCATTTTTTATTAAAACATATATAATCATATACTTAGGCCGAGGCACTCCCTAATCGTTATAGGCTGAATTTATGGTCTAAGTAGATGCTTGAAAGTAATTAGTGCCTTTAGATTAGCAAGAACTGTCACATTCAAAAAATGCCATCAATTAACTTCAAATTTTTTTATTATAGCAGTGTATTTATTATAACACGCAAGGAACACATTGATAGTCGTAAAGAGAAAGTTCTAATATAAATATTAATTAATTATTAATTCAGAAGAAATGTCAAGTAGTTTAGTTACCCCTACCATATTTTTGTTTCATGTTTTTTAAATAAAGGGTCATCTTTTTTAAATTTTTCTTTGTAGAGCGAATACTACGTTAATCTCTAGACATTTTCCATGAAGCAGTAAAAGTTTATTGTAGATAAAGGGAAGTGTCGACAGGAAATCACCTAAATACTATTTATGTTCTAAAAAGTTTTATCGCTCTACAACTACTAGAATTGCTTTTGAATGGTCTCAAAACAACAGTACATCGCAATCGAATCTAACCTGATTCTGCCGTCAAAGAACCGCTTACTTCAAAACTTTTCGAACGTGCACGATCAGTTATGATTCCCTATTGTATAGTCACTCAAGAGTTAAACCTCAACTTTACCAACATACAATTTTTCTGTAACAGAGTTATTGATTTCCATCCGACTGGCCATTTGTGTACTTTTCTCCTCATTGCCCCAATTTTACGACACTATCCCATTAATCCGCTACAGCACTGTTACTTCGTGTTAACAACCACACCCAAAGCAATTTCGGAGAAAACACACTTCTATTAGCAACTTCTAAAGCAAATTACAATCAATAGTTTTTAATTTAGACACACTTTTATTTAGCAACTTTGAAGAAGCACGCGGCCAGAATATTAATTTCGACGAGCTGACATCTTAATGAATTGATGTATCGATTAGATCTCTGAATCTCATTTTATTCCAATTTTACATGTAAAAGGTCAGCAAAGGCATAGCTTTTATTTAATGTTTTACAGCAAAGATTCCAGATTTTGTAATTATATCTACGAATTTACAAGGTAATTTATTACCTATTACTTGACCGACCCATTTCACACTGGAAAATCTTCCACCACTCGTTCCTTATTGCTTGTGGAGAACTGTACACAAACATCGAGTGGTTAATTAATTTTTTGATCTTTATTGTTGCAGGCAACACTTTCGTGGTGAGCGTAGCGTTGGCCGACCTACTAGTAACAGGTGTGGTCATCCCGGCGTCGGCCATAGTGATCCTGGCTGGTCTGCAGGACAACCTGCCCGTCTGTCGGTTCCAGTGGTTCCTGGCAGCTCTATGTTTCCTAGTTACCGTCCTCTCTCTAACAGCGGTCGCAGCAGAAAACTACATGCGTCTCTGCTGCACCCCCGCCACATACGAAATTTTAAGCCGCACCAAAATCACTGTTATCCTCATGGTATTTTGGGCCTTGAGCGCCATAACCTCCGGTCTCCAATTCGCCCCTAATCTGTCGTTTGACTATTGCACCAGGCGGAGTCCCGGATTGATTCCCTATCAAGTTACAGTGGGGGTTGTGTTTGTGTTTCTGCCCCTGCTGCTAACGTTCTTCAGCTACGTCAAAGCCGGTTACCATATAAGAATGGCTAAGGGTAGACCTAGTTTCAAACCTCCAGTCACTTTCAATTGGGACTATTCGCTGATGCAGTCGAATTTGTACAGTTTCGTGTTGTTTGTGGCATTTTGGTTGCCGTTTGGAGTGGTTTTGGCGATAGCAACTGTGGATAAGATCCCGGATAGTCTTTTTTATAATTTAGCTTGGTTGGCGATCACGAAGTCCTGTATTAACAGTATTTTGTATTGTGCTGTCAACAGACACTTTAGGACCGCTTACGTTAATTTGTTTCATTACTGTTGTTGTAAGACCACTGTGACGTTCTCCAGAAGGCAAAGGCCGGAAGGGGTGAGACCTTCGGGAGATGTTAGGGTGCATATTATACCGGGATACAACATGTACTGCAGTCCGCAAAGGTGTCGCGAAGGCCAGAATAAACGGTGCTCCTCACGCCCCAATGGCAGGGATGTTTATGAATTATGATGAGACGATCATTACACCACTAGCAGAGGGGTGTGGATTTAAATATTCATCAAAAGTTTTCTATGACCACTTTTTCAAGTAAAGGGGAAAATACAAAAAGAAAATGTCCAAGCTGAGAAAAATTATACATATGTTGGGAATTTCTAAATAAATTGGGCCGTAATTATTTATTTATTTAAAAAGTTGCTACGTTGATTACGTCAAGAATAGGGTGTCTACAAAAAACTTCTAAAAGGCAGGTGTCCTAAAATTGCAAATATGGGGCGCTTAGCGGGACCCCAAAATTCTGACTAATATTTGCATCCAGGGCGGGCCCAACAACATTTATTGGCGAATCATTCTTGCTATAAACTCCTTTAATATTTTTTATTAATATGATGGAGAATAAAAATTTTGGTGTTCCGGAAAAGTCGTGTTGGTGTATTACTGGTTGCCGAGCTTCAGGCTTCATTTTAAAAAACTTAATTAAACCGCAGCTTGGAGCCGGTCCTGGTCCATCAACCCTTGGAGCCTAATTCAGTAGCATCTACTCGATGCTTGAATAATTTTAAATTTGGCAACCTATATCAAAAAATGAAGTCATGAGTGTAACACTTTATTGCTTCGACTAGAAATCATCTCAACGCTTTTAGTGTTTACTATTCAAAAAGTATAGATGTGCACAAGATTGCTACCATTCCAAATCCGAGTTTTAGTTGCGGCACATTTGACAACAAAAGTAGTTAATTACTCCAGGACATTCCGCACACAAGAGAACTTGATGAATATTCTAAGCGCTTTATTAACAAAGTTCCGAAAACTTGGGCAGGTTTTAAACCGCTCCCTTTACACGTTCTTGGAAGTTTGCTGCAAGCAAACAAACCTTCGATGTATCTTGGATCTTGGACGCCGCAAGCGGACAGTCTTCATGCCTTTTTCGAGCTTTAACTAATTATTATCGTGAAAACTAACAGCAAAAGACTGACGTTGTGTCAAGTTGCAAAAAGCTGAAATATTAGATAAGGAAAAAGAGAGAGGCACTTTATTGTTGTTAACGCTGATACGCCTTATAATACGAGTAAATTTACAAATTTAGTTGTGCAAAATCGCACAAGAGTAACTCTTGGTCAGTAGGTAGTATTTTGGACAACAGTAGACGTTTGGATCAGTAACTATACTACCTACAATGCATTTTGTGTTGTTGTGGACACTAACAAGTAACTGGTGTAAAAGTGACAATGAGAGAAAGCATAATTATGGTCAAACCCAGAAAAATAAATTTTCACTAATTTGCTTGACGTTTTGGCCATCACATCACACAAGACTGACAGGTTAAAGATCAGTACTAAAAAAATAGACTTAGGTTTTATATTGCAATTTTTTCCTGTTATGCCTCTCATTGGCTCTCTAGTTGGTGGAAAGAAAAAAATTTAATGCTAAACGACTCATGGATATTATTGAAATGTCCTTTGTTGGTAACTTCGTCCTAACTTGGCTTAAAATCTGTAACATATTTGTAACGCTTAGATAAGAACTAACAAATTTACTTTGTAACACAAATGACGTACAAATTTTTGCTATATTTCATAAGTTCGCCACGGCTTTGTAACCGCACACTTGATTAACCGTCCCATTGCACGTAATACAAATTATTCATAAGTTTTAGAGAATGTAAGAAATTTGTTGGCTATGTATACGTTTTGCTTCCGGCGATGTTCGAGGGCCACTTAGTTCTGCAAGTGTCCTTAGGTTGCTGTTTCGGTAGCTTAGCAGAGTAGGGTGCACTTCAGTAGGGCTGCACCTTTGAGATGCTGGCCCTTAAAGCTATTTTACTAATTTAGGGAGCAATTGATTTTTGCAATAAAAGACAAGGGATCCAAGATACATGTTCTTAGATAGGGGACAATATTTGATTAGCACTTGGCAACCAATCCAAAGAATCCGCTTAGAGGACGCAAACTCCTTTAGATGGTGCAAAATTCACGCGGACCTAATACCTGAGTGCCTATCGCAAAATTAATTTACTTTAATTGTAGACAATACGGAAATTATCAAAACGATATTTTATTATCAAAATGTTATCTGAAATTACTTACCGCACCAAAAACGTATATTTGTGTAAAATGTAACATTTTATCCATGTATGTATATAAATGTATTCTATATGAATGTAAGGAATGGTTTCTTGGGGAAATTCCAACAATTGTACAAACTTTTGTTGAGCTCAATATTTTTCTAACTGGAATTTTTCAAGGAAGCCCACCATCTTGAGGTGACAAATCCACCACTACAACAGCAACCATTGTTCAATTAAAACCATCGTCGTTGAGTGAGGAATTTCTATACACAAGTCCCTCACTCAACACTATCACGCTATACTATAGCGTGTTAATGCTAAACCAATGATAGTGCTTGCAGCTCTATAGCCGATAGTGCTTCATTATGGTTATAGTGTCTGGCTTTCAGCTTTGGCCTTGCAGCACTAGACCCTGGATGCTGCGTCCCCAAGAAAATTGCAGTGCAGACCGGCCAATAATGTCATATCGTATTTTCGTTACCGTTTACCACATTGGTCGAAAGTCCAGTAACGCAACAAGAAAGGATCGTAAAATAAATGTTGCCTTCTTCCCAGCTGTGATCTCTCTAACGAAGAATAGACATTAAACTGTAATATAATGTGATACGGGACCATTCGTGGCAAATGGATTGTTGGTGATTGTGATCTCGAGAACAAACGGGTCGCGAGGTGAGAATTATGGCGTCCACCACTTGCCAAAACGTTCTCCCTTAACAATAAATTTGTATTCAGACTTTTTTATTTACTAGTACCAATTCAAAAGAGAAACTTTTTCTTCTTGGTTCTGACAGTGAGGTCTTGGTCGTTGGTTTGTGTTTGCTGTGAGCACTTAACGGGAGCCGACGCCAATGGATCTTCTTCGTCGAAAGTTTTCCTCAGGATATCCTCGATGAAGTCCGAACAAGCCTTCGAAAGGAAATCTTTCGACATGTAGTTGTTCTGGAAAATGTTAGTTCCTTTTTCTTCCATTTTCACTGAAATTTTGGAAATTTGACGTTGGTGTGCCGTAAGCGCTCTCGATTTTTCGGAATACGTTTTGGCGACCGGTGCTAATCTTATGATGTAATTAAGTGTAGTAAATGTCCACCACTTATAGCAGTATTGTAAATGTAACATAAATGTATAATAAGGAGGAAAAATTCTCTTCTTGTATATTGATGTGTTCAATGTGCATTTTTTATTTTTGTAATTAACACTAGGGCTCTGTGGGTCGGACTTGTCAAATCCGCCGCACTAGCGACAGTATTTTCTTGATTTACCCCTCTGCTTGAGAGGGCAAGCGGTATTCTAAATGGAAACATGTATTCTTATATACTATTATACATTATAAATGTTGTGATATAAATAAATAAATACAAAAACATCGATGGTCCATAAACTTGTAACGAATAAGTGTCAAATTATACTGATTTTAAAAAACGAAATTTGCAATGATTGTGTTTTCTGAAAGTGTCGCGGTCACCACTGACTCAGTTACTTTACGCAAAAGCTTTTGTGGGCAATAATGTAACATGCGATGTGTACTTATTACCTAGATTTTATAAGTTGTAATAAAAATCATTGAACAAAATCAGCACTACTGTTTTTTCACTGACACATCTTGACAGTTACGTCTTCAGGATTGAGGAGAACGATATGGATTTCGTAGGTAGAGATTGCACTAAATTATGTTAGTTAGAAGTGAAACCTTTCAGAGTAGAGCTTATCCCAAGGCCGTATTTTGCATAATTGCCACAGAGTTTTGTGAAAGATTCTCCTTCTGTGGACTACGAAGTGATCCTCTTTGCCTTGCATAACTTTGCTTTGAGATAAAATATTTTCAGCAATACTATCAATTTATTTGCGAAATGAGCTTCTGTTCTCTGAGAATGCCGCCACAGTCATATACCACGTCTTCATCATGGGATGCTACATAGTGCCCCTTGCAGGGGCCATTTGCGCTGATAGCGTCTTTGGAAGATACAGGTAAATTCTTCACCATTTCTAACTCTATACCTTAATATGTTAAGATTATTAAATCTTAAATTTCGGTCATTTTATTGACTTCTAGTCTTAAATCTACTAATTCTCTAATTAATTATTTTTTCAAAATTCTACATCTGAGAGAGTTATCTTAGCCAAATTCTTTTAGAACGATCTTGTATTTCTCCCTAATATACCTGACTGGCAACATCCTGATGTGCATGGGCGCTATTCCCTCTATAGAAATGTCGTCCATGTAAGTCTCTATCACCCCCCAAACCCTTAACTGAAACAAACATGTTGTAGATCTCTTTCAATGATGGGTTTGATTTTAATAGCGATTGGCACTGGAGGCATCAAACCTTGCGTGGCTGCCTTCGGAGGCGACCAGTTTCATCTTCCAGACCAACACATCCTCTTGCAGCACTTTTTTTCTATCTTTTACTTCACCATCAACTTGGGAGGGTTCGTGGGAATGATAATAACTCCAATTTTGCGAAAGTGGGTGTCTTGTTTTGGGGAAGACACTTGCTACCCTTTAGGGTTCGGGTTTCCTGCTGCCCTAATGTTCTTAGCCCTGTGTAAGGAAATTTTAAATATCTTTCTCCTCAGATTACTTCAATTTAAAAAATTTAAGTTCTTTTTGTTACTGGAAAAACCTGGTACAGACTGAAAACGCCTAAAGAAAACGTTGTAGTTCAATTTGGAAAATGCGCAGCGGTACTTTCTCTTATGTTGTAAATTCTAACATAAATTAAGTACGCTTTAGCCCATCAAAGCAAAAGACGCAACCATTGGTTAGACCCGGCTCACGGCAAATTTAGCAACAAGTTAATCAAAGACATGAAAACAGTATGCGCCGTTCTCTTTCTTTACGTTCCGTTGCCAATCTTCTGGTCGCTGTTCGACCAACAAGGTTCCAGATGGACATTTCAGGTAACCATCCCCTTACTCTATTACAACTTAAAAATTTACCATCAAGGCTTCACACATGGACGGAAACGTTTTGGGGGTTCAAATAGTGCCTGATCAGATGCAAGTTGTTAACCCTGCCATGGTGTTAGTTTTGATTCCTATTTTTGACAACATCATCACCAAGTTCCACGTGATGGAAAACTCCCTACATCGAATGGCTATTGGAGGAATGTTTGCAGGATTCGCCTTCTTTTCAGCGGGTGTCCTCGAACTAGTTCTAGAAACAACTTACCCCAAATTGCCAGAAAAGAAACATGCTGCCATCAACGTTGTCAATACTCTCGCTTGCAGCATTAAAGTTTACAATTCTATTACGGGAAAACATGAGGTTTCTGTCGGGGGGTTGTACAGATTCGAGAATATGCCCTGCAGTAACTTTACAAAATACACTTTTGTCGTTGAACCACCCATGTGGTGCGGCACCTACACCACGAAAGGGCGCAGCTTCAGTTTTGAAACTAACGCTCTAGAGTTTCAGGTGATAAATCTCTAGCACCTCATCTGATTTAACTAAAGTTTTTAGATCGACACTGTTATAATTGGAATTAACACAAGAAACGAGTTGGAAAGTTACGTGACCGATCCAGTTGATTTCCAGAAGTCCCTCAGTGGTGCTCCTAGACTAAGGTAAGGTATGACTGTAATGGAAACTATTGGTGTTAAAAAATATTTTTAGGGTTGCATACGTAAAGGGCTCGACTTATTTTGACAATATCACCGTCTCCCTAAAGAATGAGGAAGGTCTCCAGGACGTCTATTTCGTTCGAGACTCCAGTAGCTCGTATTTAGCCGACTCAGCCTATATGGAGCTGCCTCAAGGAGCGTAAGTCTACTTGGTACCGTCAATTTTCCCTAACTTTTGGTTCCAGGTACAACTGCACAATTTCAACTGACGGAGTATTGTTGTTTGAAGAAAGTTTTAAATTGGCTCTAGGTGGAGTATATTCTTTGGTTGTAAGAGAAAGAAACGAGAAGATTGAGGTAACCGTGGATTTAACTGTTCTAGAAGTACCCAAATTTTTTTCAGTTTTTTAAATTGTACACAATGTCGTCTCCCAATACCGTCAACATTCTCTGGCTTGTGCCTCAGTACTTTTTGATTTCTATTGCTGAAATTCTCTTCGGAGTAGCTGGTCTCGAGTTTTCTTTTACACAGGTGAATAAATGTTTTCGATGAAAGACTCAAAAATTGCGGTTTCTTAGGCCCCTAAAAGCATGAAAACTGTTACTATAGCTGGATGGTACTTGTCTGTGGCAGTTGGAAACTTTTTGGTGATTCTCATAACTCAAGCCAATTTCTTCGAGAGTCAAGTGAGTGTCACCTTTACTCCCAGCAGAGGTGCTTCTTGTGGAAGTATCCTTTGTTTCGTTATCTGATGATCGAAAACTTCCGAGTGGGTACTTTCTAGATAAAATTCGCGAAATAGTAAAGTGACGGTACTTGAGTTTTATACTCAGTTAGGACGCAACTAATTTTCGCATTAACATGATTCATGATTGAGACGTTTTCAGAGGTAATAAACAAATCAAGTGGTTATTTGCCGTAAAAATTTTTGATAACAATAAAAATATTGTCTGCAAAAATGTTGAAACGGGTTTCATCATAAAATTCGAGTAGCTCCTTCAGCAGAAATACGTCTATAATTCGCGATAAGGATAAAAAATTGATATTGATACTTATATTGAATTTTTTTAGGCGCACGAGTTCTTCCTGTTTGCTGTTATAATGGTGGCCGATATGATGATTTTTATAGAAATTGCATCAGACTACAAGTTTGTACAACTGGAAGCAGATAGTTTAGGGTGCTTCCAGCATGATGAACATATTCCGTTAATGCAACTAGCCGAGACTAACTAAGGAAATAAATAGAACCTCTGTAACCTCTATTAAGATTAAACGATTGCTCTTGGTAGGCATATAAATAGTTCCTTAAGTTGAGGTGATAATTGAAAGTTGGATGTTAATCCTAAGAGCAATCTCAGAACCTAACTTTAAGAAGTAAAGTTGCACCGACTTGATTGAATTGGTAAAGAAAACATTTCAAAAATTCTAAAAATGTTTTTTTTATTTTTAGACCTTTTTACTTGGTGGTTCGATACTAGGCGTTACTATAACGTCTGACCTTCTATTTCTGAAATCTCACTAATTCAATTCTTATTATACCTTAACTCATTTTCATGTTACAACTTGTAAAAATTCACATAATATTGTGAAACACTTGGTGAAGGTGGAATTATTTAAAATAAATATAAAATACCCGCAAAAGGTTTAGAAGAACAAATAAATGAGATTTATTGTTTCTTGTTTTGTTAACAATAATACAAATAAGATAACGATGGTATCTGGTCTCTATACTACTATAAGAAAATTTTGAAAGACTTTTGGTTCCTTCTTAACAGTAATTCTTATGCTGAACATGACTAAGTACGTTGAAGTGAATACCAGTGATCCAGACAGTCAAGAACTTTATAACTTGAAGAAAGCTGTAATAATAAGTAAGTTTTGACTTTACCAGT
The DNA here is from genome assembly GCA_951805265.1 of Schizotus pectinicornis. Lineage (NCBI taxonomy): Eukaryota > Metazoa > Arthropoda > Insecta > Coleoptera > Pyrochroidae > Schizotus > Schizotus pectinicornis. The sequence continues at coordinate 21,608,061 of OX638203.1, forward strand.
GACCACTAGTCTTCAATCTCGACCACTTATAATTTCGTTTCTTCCCAACCGGGAATAAAGTGCCACTTTATTACCGGGGAATAAAGTAAAAAAAAATGCCGATATAACATAAAGAAACTCGTTTCCATAATAACCGTCAGCTAACTTTATTTAGGTATCTGTCAATTATAACAATTATTTCTACTCTAATTTATTATTATTATTAACTTAAACGGTTGGGAAGAAAGTTTTGTATGCATCTCTGGAATAAACATCGTTAATCCCTCGAATGAAAATGCCCTCGGCTTTGCCTCGTGCATTACTTTATTTAAAAATTTCATAAAGTAAGATTTTTAATAATGTAACAATTGGGAAAACATGCCAGCATGGCCGATACACCTAATAAAGGTAACAAACGGTTTACCTCTATATCATGGTGTGACAAAAAAAAATTAATTACACCTTCTGGCTAAAATAGACTTTTCCCAAATAAAACATTCTTCTACTTAAAACTAAAGGTAAACATAAAAACAAACTTATTTAACTTTAGAAGGACCACTTATTCAACAAGAATTTTTTATTATAATAAATGTTAATAACCGGGCATTAATGTTCTTCATAAAATTTTGGAAAGGGAGGCGGAAAGATATAAAGGAAGCGAGGAACAAAAACAATAAAGAGGGAGAAAAGAAATGTAGGAGCATTAATGTTTTTCATAACATTTTGAAAAGGGAGGAGGAGAGAGAGGGAGAAAAGAAAAGGGACTGGGAGAAGGAGAATGAGAAAAAGCGAAAAAGAGAGCGAAAGCAAGATATAGAGAAAGCGATGAAGAAAACAAAAAAAGATGGGAAAATTGAAAAAAAAAATAGAGATGAGGGAGAAAAAAGAATATAGCAGTGGGAGAAAAAAAAGAGCAAGTAATAGGCGGGGGAAGGGAGAGGAAAGTAGGAGAGAGGGGGAGAAAAAGAAAAAGTGGAGGGGGTGAAAAAAAAATATAGCAGAGGGAGAGAAAAAAGGAGGGAGTATGGGGGGAGGGGGAGAAAAGAAGGAGAGAGGAGGGGGAGAAAAGAAGGAGAGAGGAGGGGGAGAAAAGAAGGAGAGAGGAGGGGGAGAAAAAAAGGAGAGAGGAGGGGGAGAAAAAAAGGAGAGAGGAGGGGGAGAAAAAAGGGAGACAGACAGACCAGTAGAGAGAGGCAAAGAAGAGACGTAGAGAAAAAAAGGGAAAAAGACAAAGAAACAGGATGAAAGAAAAGTAGAGAAAGGCAGACAATCAGGAGAAGAGAGAGAAAGAGAGATAGATAAGAGGGATAGATTAAGAAGGGAAGATGAAAAAGCAAAGAAAAAATTGAAGAACAGAAAGGGCTCAAGGCAGACAATCAAATTAAAGTAAGCTAAAAACGTATTTTATCACGTAAAATGTAATTGTGATTTTGCAAAAAGAAAAACAATCGTCGTCTAAAAAATTACATTAAAAAAAAATTGAAACGTCTCTACGGATACTAGGGCGCATTCTAAAACCAAAACGGTGTCATGTAAAATTTTATTGTGATTTTGCAAAAAGAAAAACAATCGTCTAAAAAACTACATTCAACAAAAATGGAAACGTCTCTACTGTGGAGAGCTTCACTCACGTGACTAATGGTTAAAATCCAATTAACATTCTCTATCGCTCCACGAATTTTCCTTGAAACCACCCGGAAATTCCGGCGGTAATCGACGCAATCGACGCTATCACCGCAATTTTACGACCTCAGATAACAGTTCGTTAAGCCTTCCTCCATTTATCCTCTAGTCTCTATATATATAAGAGAATTTTCAAAGACTTTTGGTTCCTTCTTAACAGTAATTCTTATGCTGAACATGACTAAGTACGTTGAAGTAAATACCAGTGATCCAGACAGTCAAGAACTTTATAACTTGAAGAAAGCTGTAATAATAAGTAAGTTTTGACTTTACCAGTGACCACTAGTCTTCAATCTCGACCACTTATAATTTCGTTTCTTCCCAACCGGGAATAAAGTGCCACTTTATTACCGGGGAATAAAGTAAAAAAAAATGCCGATATAACATAAAAAAACTCGTTTCCATAATAATCGTCAGCCAACTTTATTTAGGTATCTGTCAATTATAACAATTATTTCTTCTCTAATTTATTATTATTATTAACTTAAACGGTTGGGAAGAAAGTTTTGTATGCATATGGAACGCCGTTGTACTATTTATTTCCTAATTTTATAAAGAAACATTATATAGAAAAACATTTGTTTTAAAATCAATTCTAATGTTTCTTGAATATTTTATGTACAATATGACTGTTTGATTGACAAATTTTGCAAATATAATATGTTTGTCGAATAAAATTGATTCATGTATACATTAACATTCACTACAAACATGTAAAAGCAACGAATTTGGATGGAAGAATGAAATTTTTAAAAAGGCATTTTAATTCATGTAACGTAGTAAGTCATCAACCATAAAAATAAGAAACACTTAAATTTAATTATTAAAATAATTGCTCAATATTGCCCAATTTATATTCGGAAATGAAAATTATCAACAATCATTGAAATTCATGCGACATTTTAATCGCCAAACATAAAAATAGCATATATTTAAATTAATGAATTAAAATGTTTGTCGATGAAGGCGTTCAGTTATCATCAACCATTTTAATTATTTATTGACTGCTATTTACATGTTTAATAAACAAAAATTTTATATTTGAATACAAGTTCCCGATGCAATTTAGTTGATTTAGAATGTTTGACGAAAACTTTTCACCAAATGTTTTATTTGGGCGAATTCTCAATATAACTTGGTTGATTTATAATGTTCGACGAATTAAATTGTTTGACAAAAATATTTTACCAAACAATTAATTAGGCAACTTCTAGTTACAATTTAGTTGATTTAAAATGTTTGACAAAAATATTTCATATTATGTTGGTTTATAATGTTTGACGAATTAAATTGTTTGACTAAAATATTTTACCAAACGTTATAATTGAACAACTTCCAGTTACAATTTAGTTGATTTAAAATGTTTGACGAATTAAATTGTTTGAAGAAAATATTTTACCAAACGTTATAATTGGACGACTTTTAGTTACAATTTAGTTGATTTAAAATGTTTGATGAAAAATTTTTACCAAACAATTTAATTAGGTGAGTTCTCCATTCAATTAAGTTGATTTAGAATGTTCGACGAATTAAATTGTTTGACGAAAATATTTCACCAAACAATTTAATTGGAAGAGTTCTCGATACAACTTAGTTGATTTAAAATGTTTGACGAATTAAATTGTTTGACGAAAAATTTTCATCAAACAATTTAATTGGGCGCTTCGAAATGCGGTGTTCCAACGTACTACATTATCGTGCTGTGTAAGTGGTGCTTCAAACGGCGACAACGAACGACAAAGGCGGGAAGGCGACGATTGGAGTTCGCCACCCGGTGCGCCGTGCGCTGTGGCCGTGCGTGACCAGGCGCCAAATTTTGAAGCACCACTTACACAGCACAATAATGTAGTACGTTGGAACACCGCACTTCGAAGCGCCCAATTAAATTGTTTGATAAAAATTTTTCGTCAAACAATTTAATTCGTCAAACATTTTAAATCAACTAAGTTATATCGAGAACTCTTCCAATTAAATTGTTTGGTGAAATATTTTCGTCAAACAATTTAATTCGTCGAACATTCTAAATCAACTTAATTGAATGGAGAACTCACCTAATTAAATTGTTTGGTAAAAATTTTTCATCAAACATTTTAAATCAACTAAATTGTAACTAAAAGTCGTCCAATTATAACGTTTGGTGAAATATTTTCTTCAAACAATTTAATTCGTCAAACATTTTAAATCAACTTAATTGTAACTGGAAGTTGTCCAATTATAACGTTTGGTGAAATATTTTCGTCAAACAATTTAATTCGTCAAACATTATAAACCAACATAATATGAAATATTTTTGTCAAACATTTTAAATCAACTAAATTGTAACTAGAAGTTGCCCAATTAATTGTTTGGTAAAATATTTTTGTCAAACAATTTAATTCGTCGAACATTGTAAATCAACCAAGTTGTATTGAGAATTCGCCCAAATAAAACGTTTGGTAAAAATTTCTCGTCAAACATTCTAAATCAACTAAATTGCATCGGGAACTTGTATTCAAATATAACATTTTTGTTCATTAAACATGTAAATAGCAGTCAATAAATAATTAAAATGGTTGATGATAACTGCACGCCTTCATCTACAAACATTTTAATTCATTAATTTAAATACATGCCATTTTTATGTTTGACGAATTAAAATGATACTTTAATTACAATGATTGTTGATAATATCAGTTGCGCTAAACATGTAAACAGTGAGAAATACTTAGAAGAAATTATTTTGTTTACTGAACTTACTGTTTGTTTGATGATTTAAAATGTCGCATAAATTGAAACGTTTGTTGATTTTTTCGAGTCATCTTACAATATTCGCTGCTTTCAAATGTTTGTAGTAAATTTTTATTCAAACAATTTATTTCACGGATCACTTTAACACAACAAACTATTTGACCCCGGTCATTTGTTAAACAAACCCCTTAAATACGCTATTAGTGGCAAATAAATATTTAAAATACCAGATTTCTTATGATATTTTCTTTTCATTTTATATCAATGTGATTTTGGCCATTCACTTCAAAATTTTATACAAACGTTTTATTTATTGTCGTAAAAATTCTGTAATTTCTATTGCAATTTCTTTAATTTTGTTCTTTTAAAAATGTTTGTTTTAACAAACTTGATGGTTTAAATTGATTGCTGTATTAGAATTATTCTTGAAATGATTTGTTTGCATGAAAATTTACTACAAACATTTGAAATTACCGAATTTAAATGAAAGAATTAAAATTATCAACAAACATATTAATTCATGTAACATTTGAATTCATCATTCACATTAATAAAAGTGAGCCACAATCGCTTACCGCCTTATTGCATGTGATAATAAGGGTCATATTGGTGTGATGCACGTTAGTTTGCGGCTTGACAGTGTAACATAAAAATGTTTCATGAAATAAAGCGTTGCATGAATTAAAATGCCATGTTAAAAATTTCATTCTTCCATCCAAATTCGTTGCTTTTACATGTTTGTAGTGAATGTTAATGTATACATGAATCAATTTTATTCGACAAACATATTATATTTGCAAAATTTGTCAATCAAACAGTCATATTGTACATAAAATATTCAAGAAACATTAGAATTGATTTTAAAACAAATGTTTTTCTATATAATGTTTCTTTATAAAATTAGGAAATAAATAGTACAACGGCGTTCCATATATGCATCTCTGGAATAAACATCGTTAATCCCTCGAATGAAAATGCCCTCGGCTTTGCCTCGTGCATTACTTACATTCTCGGGATTAAAATCGGTGTTTATTCCCTTGATACATAAATAACTAATAAATTATAAAAATTAAAAAATTATGAAATAAATAAAATTAATAAATTAAATTAAAATACTTCACATTCAGTGCTCCATCCTTTTTGTTCACTTTGTTAACACCTCACTTATTATCACTATTATCTTCTAGGCGCATCCTAGAAAAAATTATGTTAGAACTAATTTGGTATGCTATCGTAATTATTTGTCAGCTTACAGGGCAAATTAATGGTAGAATTTCTTTTGGTGCATGAGGGACCACCTTAGTATATAAATACGGTCGCTTCTTTTTTGTTTATCTGAAACCTTGTAGAAAAAGCGAGATCAACCAACTGATTACCTACTATGTAAGAAACATGTTTTTGTTTTTCTTGAAAGTTGCAACTGCATCTAAAAACAACAAAAACAAGACAGGAAGCTATGGGTAATCGGCTTGTAAAATTCCGGATCCTTACGTCAGTCGGAAAAAACTTACGTAGCTGCGTTATCCATTAACTTGTTGACCCAAACTTTCGAATGAGAAGTGAAATTCCGGCGCCTCTCTGATATCAAGTGCCGAGTAGCAAAAAATTAAACCACCCGTCAATTACCTATTGTTACAGCGTGAAATGTATTTTCAATTAATTACACACTGATTAGTCTATCTGACAGATAAGATTATTGGTACTGTCGATCTAAAGAATCTCGTCTGTTAGTGCACCCTCTGCCTTGGGGCAAAAAAGTCGAGAATTTCGTGTCAGTGATCTGTTGAAAAATCTAAACATGAGTCTAGATCTAGAACCTAGTGGGACCGGTAAGATCCTCAATTTTTTTGGAATTTATTATTGTTCCTAGAAAGCGCTTCATCCCTATTAATAAAAAAATTTCATATAATTGAAACTTAAATTATTGATGCCGTATAAATATTTTTTTATATTGAAAGAGCAACTTCTAGCAACTTCACTAATAAGTGAAGTTGCTAGAAGTTGCTCTTCAGGACCTCTTGTGTCATTAAAAAAAAAAATTGCATATACACCTTTTTATTGTAATAAATTTGAAAAGTTTGCTACCTTTCTTCAGAATTGTCTAGATTTTTGGATTATCAGCAAATTTGAACTTTGAAGTTGATTGATATCGAAAGCAGCCGCGGTTATAAAACTACAATAAAAAATTATCCGCAAAATTCCACTATACATCGAATTACCAATTTTGATTTTCCAACAAGGTCAGTAACATTTTGCGAATGTTTACAACTTGGTGAAAGTTTAAATCTGCAACCGCCCACAACCCACAAAAGTTCAATTTAAATTTGACCACAAGAAATTTTGGACGATATTGTTACCAGCATCAGCCAGTCGCCAACTTAAACAAAATGTATGTCAACATTTTAATTGTAGGTAATTGGTTTTGTTAGTATTGATTTGTATTATTGTCGTTAAATGAAATAACCATCACAATTAAATAATTGACTTAAGCGGCCTTGTCCCATTTTCCCAACTCACTTTCGACTAGGTACCTACGTTTTATCTAAAGAACCTAGAAATTTTTCATTTTATTTGTTTAACATTTGATTGAACACAATTATTACGGGTTTATGCAACTAAAAGAATTTTTCTTTGCATAATGTCGAATGCATTAATCTGCGATAATCGGACAATCAATTCTCGATCACCGAGAATGCACGTGATTCGAAATTTTTGGCTGATGCAAGAGTACCTACTCTAGTAAATTTAGCTATCTGCATAATAGGGGTTTTCGTTTGCCCTCCGTCTGGACGAAATCGCGGCTAATTAAATTCTGGATTTACAAAAACTTAATCAACGGACGCGCTATCGCTATAATTGAAGGAAACAAACATTCATTAGAGACATAATAGATATATGACGTGAAACCAGTACATGTCCTAGCTGAGATAATGTCTGATAACACTTTATTAAACGGGCATTAGATGGAGAGATTAACTCAAGCGATTAGAGGGTAATAATGTTAAGAGGCGCTAAGGCCCTAACGCCACTATTCAACAATTGGCAATAACAACAAACAATGACATTTTTAAAAAGTTTCTCGTTCCCAATTCGAGCTGATTTTATTTATAACTTTTTATACTCGAATTACCATTTAAAAAGTTATATCAAGATTTGCGACCATATTACCATGTAGTTGATGGTGAGTCCTTACATTTGAGATTGACCAAAAGTAAAACAGCAATCAAAATTTTACGTGTTTTTTCTTAAATTTTTGGTAATAATTCGGTGGTTATCGCTTAGTTTGTTTGATAAATCTTAACTGTGTGTACCTACAGTAAGTGATTTTAAGGATTCTATTATGGCTTGAGCAAATAGTTGGGCAATTGTGTGCTTAATTTCTCGATTCTACAAGAATGTCAACCGCTCCAACCTGTTCCTCGACATGTATGTGACGTGCACCATTGAATTCAAATGCCCTACATACGAAATAGTATGAAACTCGTCCATCGGTAACAAATAATTTGTTCGTTGGTACGCTGACATGTAATTAACAACAAACTGCTATCAGTCAATCAACCATAGAAATATTTTTTTCTGAACTTGCAGTTTTGAACCAAATGTTATTTCTTTTACAAATAGGAGAAAAACGACAAAACTATTGATTGACTGTCCCCTAAGGTCTTTAAGTAAATTGCGTAACAATTTTAATACTACTCAGAAAATATCTTGTTGGCAATACACCAAAATTATTTTAAAATTTCATTTATCGAAAGTATTTTGTCAAGTTTGGTAGCAGAAAAAGTCATACGGGGTTAGATCTAGACTGAAAGACCGTAGGCACACAAAATATGAGGTCTAAGACAATTTGCTGATAGAAATCAGAGAAATAAAATGTTTTTTATATGCAACAAAATCAAACAAAATTTAGAAAAAACAGTCATAATAAAACTTACCACCAATAACAATTTCTCCACTTTTTTTTCAATTTTTTTTGTTTACTTTAGAACATTATTTGGTTAAAATTTTACTATGATATTGTTTTCCAGATGCGAAAGAAAAGCAAGAAGACAATGTCGTTGACCCAATTGTCGACCCAGTTGTCGACCCAGCGGTTGAAGAAGAGGTGAGTTGACTTTATTGAAAATATTAACAAAAAAATTTATTTTGATAACAATAGAAAACTAAAACAAATCTTTCTACTAAGTATTGATGCAAAAAACAAGTAAAGGAAGAAATTATTTTAATATAAAATTATCCCTCTTCCCTCTTTTGTGTTTTATCAACTTATTGTGTTTCCAACTTATCACAGAAGAGCGAAGAGAACTTAAGAAGAGTTGAAAGCAGAATGCGATAAATATTACGGTAAGTGACAATATATTAGAGTTGTAATATAAACCTGAGAAATATAAAAAGTTATAGAAACTACTACTATCCTGCATAGAAAATTTTAATTATCAGTAGTTTGTTCGGTTATTTCCAACTGCAAACCTTTTATTTTTCTAGGGTTTGTAAAGCTAAAAAATTACTTTTTAAGTAAAACAATCAAAATTCTACTGCGACAAATTTCAGCAACTAGAGGTGTAGAAACAGACTAGAAATGATGCGACCAGTGGCAATGGTAATGGAAAAGAATATCGCAAAGAGAAAACAGGTATGTCACAAGAGGGTAATAAAGAATGAAATGTAAATTACAACTGTTTAATAAACGTTTCTCTTCAATTTCTTTCACTTCTTTCTTCTACGATACTCCTGGACTAAATTCACCTCAGTTTCTTTATAGCCACCTCTAGGAAAGACAACGAGCATTCCTGCATTACCAGAAAGCAGAAAGTACCAAAATTGTGATTTTTATAGTAGGAGTCACCGCAGAAATCAAGATTTCTGCTCTATAATCGCAGTCTTGAAGATATCAATAATACTCGACACGCCAATTTGTCTGACCCAGTCTTAGTCAAAAATTATTTGCTTGGCCTTTTTTCCAAATGACATGATGTTTAGTTTATTTCAGGTAAAGCAGCTGTTTTGATAACGAATGAATCAAGCACCAAAAATAAAAGATAGAAATTTCTTTTGATAAGCTGCGAAGAAGTTTTTGATTAAAATCGTGTTGGTTATGTAACCAAATCCTTTTTGTAAGGCAATCGACGAGTTGTAATACTGACCAGCATCTAGTGAAAAAATCGTCTGGTCTTTCAGACACTTAATGATACCTTTAAGTCATCGGGAGCCCGTTTCGGGTCTTCGCCGATGGCCAACCATCGACTGACTGGACTGACTACTAATCGCGTGATTATTTCCGCCACCACCCATTCAACATTACTCCGGGCCGTTCATTTATTGCTATAGTAGTCAAACAATCTTGATTCACTTCAGTTATTGTTGTACGGTGCGTTGCGTGCGGTGCAACGTGCTACTACTCTTTTTCGACGTGCGAGACGGACGTTTCTTTGGCACACTTCGAAAAAAAGTGTTTCAACAATCGCCGTCGAAACGATAAAATGACAATTAAAATTGTTTTTTAACGAAATTGTGTTGCGATTAAGACAACAATGAACTTGTGATGTTATCTTAAACAAGATCTGTGATATACACTTATTTGACATTTTTTCGATTGTCGCGGAATAATCGAAATGGGACAGAAGGAGGTAATTCGTAATTACTGTGCAATTAGTTTTTAAAATTACCCAACTTCCTAAGGTTAACAACATTAAAAGGACATTTTCTTTTTAACTAACAGTTTTTGTTTCTCTTCTTTTTCTGCGACGTTGTTTTGAGGCGTGAAAAAAAAATTGTTGACGTGTAAGCTAACGTTGGAAAATCCATGCAAATCACTTGATGACTATCTAAGTTAACTACACCTATAAAATTAAAATAGGTAAACATGACTCTATTCATTGTGGCACGTCCTTCGCACTCGACCTAACATATGGAAACCGGTCACAGTCATGTCGCGTTGAGTAATAGACCGGTAAAATACCTAATTCTTCAGGTAATGGCGAATTCTTCTGATCTTATCGTTTAGCACACATAGAACTATCTTTCAACCTCGCGACTCGTTATTAAGATAATGCGTTGCTATTGTTACATTTTATCGAACAACTGGGATTACCTCCACAATTTCAAATCTCCCGAAACGTCAGTTGTAACACTGTATTCTGTAATGTGTTACCCCGCATTTCAATTTGACCATAAATCTAAAATAAATCACCAAATTTTCGATTTTCTAAAATTCTCTCGTCCGCAATTTGATTTTCGACACATTTTGTCCTCAATTAGAGGAACTTGTGACGTAGTAGTCGGATGCTTGTTTGATATTAGGAACATTTTTTTGTCGATGTCTGAGTAATTAGTTTTAATAAACACGACAAACACGCGATTTCCAAAACACGGTTACGACGCAAACATTGTTTTAAAAATGTCACATCACGGAGGGAGTCCTTGTTAACAACAATTTTTCGTAAATAACCCCGATAAGTGATCGATAACAACGTAAAGTAGGCAAAATTGCTGGTATTTTTGGACTGTATTTGCACAAGTGTCCGGCTCCCGTGGGTGAACTCGATTAACTTTCGAGTGTTCAGTGGTCCGAAGTTATTACGAAACAGATTTGGCAATTACGAAAAACTCAATAAAAACAATTGGGTCGCAAAAAGAAAATTTATTATAAGTACATGAAAACGTCTTTTATAATAAAAAGAAGAAGATGTCTTAAATTTATAAAAAAAAATGGTCAAGATATTTATTAAACCTGAAAAAAAATCTGCTAGTAATGAAATAGTTTTTTCATTTTTTTGAAACTTTAATATAAGAACTGAAGATATTTTTCAACGATTTACCCTATCAGAAAAGTTACTTGGTTGATAATTCAAAATTTTTCTGTAATCCGCAATGGTGGCATGTCAATGATCTCTTAGCCTTTACAATCACTCTGGTCTAAACTTTATGAAGCCTTGAGGCGCATAATTGCAGCACTGTTCCATTGCGTGAGGACCGTGTTCAGTTTTTGGCAAAGAATTTTAATCATCGTGGTAACTCAATGCCTTTCTCAATAATGTTGAGCAGGAAAGATTTTGGCGCGGTGCAGAAATATTTAATAAAAAAAATCTAGAAATTACCTAGCAAAAGTACAAGAAAATATTAAATGCCCCCCCCCCCCCCAAGAATTTAGTGCAATTTGGTGCAACTAAGGCCAATCTTCAAATCTGTGGCATGAACCACAAAAACACCAAGCTGAAATTATTAATTTATCGAATTTGGGTCGAATACGAGTGTTCTGTTATTAGTTGATAACTTTCTAAAAAATAGGATTAAAAAAATGCAAAATGACGTCCGAGGAAATTGCATCACTGTTTATCTAATTTATTTCAACCTTTACATGTTTGCTGTAAAACAGAATTGTAATGTTGTAATGCTTGAGGTCAGGGGCCCATGCCGTTTTGCTCATATCATTTTGGATTTATAATAGCCTAAACTTTTGATTTTATTATTATTTTTATAGGCCTGAGAGTTTTACAGTCTTGTTTCGTAAGGGGCACCTTGTCAACAAAGCGAATGACCCAGAATCATTGTTACCAAAGGACTCCAAAACAGATCCTGACGAACAAGACAAGAATTTGTAAACAAACCTGCATCAACAACAATAACATTATTTAATTATCAGAAACAATTAAAATACAGATACGGAGCATAGGTACGGTCAAAAAAATAATCTAAGTTGCAGTCATAAATTTTTGAGAATATCAGATAAAGACATTTGAAATTTAATTATTTGTTTAAATTTACTGGAGATTTCCATAGATAAAAAAAATTAAATTTGTAATTGAGGGTGATGCAACAATCGCGGTTTTCTTTACATACAACAGAATACAAGACAACCTTGAGTTGATGTCCTGACCGCGCTAAGCGCATCGCAGTCAGTAATTAAACAATTCTGACAATTGTTGCCGAAAGAAAAATCGAAGGCAAAGCATTATTATAGAAGATGCAACTATTTGACGAAAATACCGTAATTTTTTAGAATATAACTTTGGGTAGATAAGTCTATTGTCTGAATCCACCGTTACTGTTACTGTTATGCAAAAGAAGTTTGGTAATGTTGGGAGGCCCCCAACTTTTACCAGAAGGTTCTGGTAAAAATCAAGTCGAGCTTAATTAAAACTGCCTCTAACACCCTGTTAATTAATTTCAGCATATTCCCTACCCGAAGTCGGTGTTGTTCATCGTCTCCAATGAATTCTGCGAACGGTTCAGCTTCTATGGGATGAGAAGTAAGTCCTTCCTGAAAGAAAAAAAAAACAACTTAACGTCAACACTTTTTTGCAGCAATTCTCGTCATTTACCTCACCAACATTTTGAACTTCTCCGATCCCGATGCTAAAATCACTTATCACATGTTCACCGTTTTGGTCTACACCTTTCCACTTCTCGGTGCCATCATCTCGGACAGTTGGTTGGGCAAATTCAAAACGATCTTTTATCTTTCTATAGTATACGCGCTGGGCAATGTGCTGATCTCCATAGCTGCAATGGACGACGCCATCGGAATTCCCGCATTGCCCTTTTCCATGCTAGGACTCCTGGTGATAGCCATTGGAACGGGAGGAATTAAACCCTGTGTGGCAGCTTTTGGAGGCGATCAGTTCGTTATGCCACAACAAGAAAAGCAAATGGCGACGTTCTTTTCGCTGTTCTATTTCTCCATCAACGCCGGCAGTTTCATCTCCACGTTCTTGACGCCCCTCCTGAGGCATAACGTTCAATGTTTAGATAAAGACAGCTGTTATCCTCTAGCTTTTGGAGTGCCCGCAATATTGATGGCAGTTTCTATTGGTCAGTGTTACGTTCCTTAAGGCTACTTAATGCTTATTTTCGTAATGTTTTCAGTTGTTTTTGCAATCGGCAGAAGGTACTATAAAGTTAACAAACCAACAGGAAACGTCTTCGTTGATGTAATGAAGTGTATGGGGGTAAGTTAAAATGATATTAAGAACTTTATTCATACTAGGTACTTAGTTAGTACTAAAGGACCTAAGCCTATAAATTTACTGACATTATCATAAATAGGTTACATTGTTAATATTTTAACGATTTCCAGCACGCTATTAAAAGAAAAATGAAGTCTGACAAGAAACTCGATCATTGGTTGGACCACTCTGAGGAAAAGTACGGAAAGAAACTAGTCAACGACATTAAAATAACGTTGAGGGTGTTGGTGTTGTACATCCCCATTCCAGTCTTTTGGGCGCTCTACGACCAGCAGGGTAGCGGCTGGACTTTGCAGGCTGTCAGGATGAGCGGTGACATAGGGTTCTACACGATCCTGCCCGACCAAATGCAAATTGTCAACCCCCTTCTGATTCTCGCCTTCATTCCTCTATTTACCTATTGGGTTTATCCACTCTTGGCCAAGTGCAATCTGCTGACGAAACCTCTTCAGCGAATGACATGCGGCGGCTTTTTAGCCGTTATCGCCTTTGTAATATCAGCGTGCATTTCTTTAGCTATAGAAGCGACAGCACCAGAATTACCAGGAGAAGGAAGTTGCCAAGTTAGGATTTACAATCCCTCAAACTGCGCAACTGTTTTGAAGTCAGAGATTTTCCCAGCAGACATCACCTTAGCACCCATGTCGTACCACAAAATCGACGTTGACGTTAAGGGTAATAATAAGACGTTCGATTACACAATGACCCCAGTATGTCCCAACCCCGTGGGACTTACCCAAGACAAGGTCGACCAAATCTACGTATCTGAAGAAGATGCTGTAGGCTACTACTTATCCGACACGGGTTTCTATTTCTACGAAGACGATGTAGACAAGAGCGAGGATGGTCTTCCCAGAGTTAGGTACGATGTCTCTTTAGGTCGTAGCATCTTGATCGACAATGAACCAACAGCGGTTCAAATTTTAAATTATTTGGTCAAATAAGAAAAGTTTAACTGTCCCTTTCTTTGTTGCAGGACTTTGACAGCTGAAGGCAACCAAGTAATTTACTTGGACAGCGACAAAGACGAGGCATTGACTGTTCCAGGCACAAATGATACCCTGCTTAGCATTGATCCAGGCACCTACACGGTGGCGGGTTTTAAACAAGAATTCGAGTTTAAGTTAGGCGGCACTTACACCGTTCTTCTGCGCTTCGCCGACAATGTAAATTTCATAATTTTTGTCTAGTTTTCCGACTGATCCGATAATTGCAGACAAGTCACTTGGAGGAAATTACTGAACCTAACGATGTTCACATGTTATTACTCATACCGCAATACGTAGTACTGACAGCAGGTGAGATCATGTTCTCCATCACTGGCTTGGAATTTGCTTATTCTCAAGCCCCCACTTCGATGAAATCGGTTCTACAAGCTTTCTGGCTTTTGACCACTGCTGTTGGTAATCTCATCATCGTCATCATAGAATCTTCAAAAATTTTCGAGAAACAAGTAAATCTCAATTTTAAGACCTCTCACATTTCCTAATAATTTTTTTGTTTTTAGTCACTCGACTTCTTTTTGTATGCCGGTCTCATGTGTGTTGATCTCATCGTCCTCACTTGGTTGGCCTACAGGTATAAGTATACCGATATCGATGAAACTAACGATGAAGAAGAACTGGATAAGAAGGACAGTAAACAAGTTAACGCTATTGAAAATCCAGCGTTCAAAGACAACTGAGGTCTTTTAAACTGGCTCCTATGGAGCGAATTATGCCCTGTAAAGTATAGCGTAATATTTATTAAACACCTGTATGTAGCGCAGGCGGCACTGTATGTGTCATTTTTACTGTAAATATGTGTTTGCGTTTGTTTTAACTAAAGTTAATTAAAATAATTGTTACAAATCAAGTTCAAACTTATTCCAGCCGTTATGACGAGCAATATCTTCTCTACAAATCTTATCAAGCTTTTAGCAAAGAGTAGAGAACTAACAAGAGATGAAAATTGAATAAGGCAATGATTTAGACGGAGATGAAAGAAACTCCTAGTTTAAAGGTCCGTTAGTGCATTCTCGACCATCTTTGTTTCGCTGCAGAGGCGTTTGAGGTCGATAGAAGTGTCGCCCAAGTTATGTATTTACTCTTTGTTTTTGGGTCACCCAGCGCACAATCCAATCATTGTGCCCGAAACTACGTGAGAAAAGACGTGCGAGGTTTATTCATCGACATATAGGTTTTAACTCTTTATTTTTTCTAACAAACTTTATAAATATACGGTATACTTTAAACAACACAAAAATTACGTTAGCTGCATTTTTTCCTATCAAAAGTTAGTTGAGTTGGAAACGCGAAATTGAAAGCTGCGACCAGCCGAATGATGGCAACTTTAACATTAAAAAATGCAACTATTACATGATGTCAATAAAATTAAAATATGTACCCTATAAATTTAAAAAAATACATAGCATCACTTAGGTAAAAGTTAAAATTAATAATTTACGTCATATAGTTAAAAACTTTGTACAAACTGTATGTACAATCGATACCTATCCCTCTATCACGGTGACATGTCTCTATTTTTATTTTCTGCAAAACAATGTTGGGTGAGATACAAAAAACACAAAACTTTTGACAACATTACGTTGACAATTGACACTTACTTGGCGGTGAAAACAAATTAAGACCCTCGTCGATATCGAGAACCGAACTGATCTTCTTCCTCCACAAGTGTTCGTCTTCGTTTTGTTCTCGAAATTTCGGATTGGTCACAGTCTTGTTCGGTGTAAGGTTCTTGAGTTGTTCAGCATTCAACCTCCTGTCTTGGGGCCTGACGTAAGACTGGCTCGAATTAAGGTCATTTCTCGAGCTATTCCCGCTGACTCTACTGTAACAACGAAAAAAAAAACAATTTCCCCAACTTCGCCACGACTCAAAACCTTACCTTCTGGAAGAACCCTCAAGGAGATGATCATTTTGGTGCTTCCTCTCGCCCAGTCTTCTGTTGGTGGCTACGTTGTTCAGGTAGTGGCTTTGCCTGCGCACATCTCTTCTTTGATCGTTTTCTAAAAATCGCGCACTCTCTCTGCTCGTGATGCCTGAAGGACGGGAATACGCCGAACGATGCGAACTCGTTCCGAGATGATCGACATGTCTACTTGTTTCAGACGTAACACCGTCGTTCCTTGACCGCGAGTCGGCCAAATTTCCGCTTGGCAGCGGGAAGAACTTATTGGTGGGACCTTGTTTGAGCAGTTCGTTAAAAATCGTATCGGTGTCCTTATTTTCCATTTCTTGCGACTTTCGGCGCTTATCTTGTCTCACCTTTTCGTCATATTTCCTCTTTCTGGTGCTCTCAATATCGGAATCGTTCGATTTGCTCTCGCTCCAATGGTGCCGTTCTCTTGGCGACGATTTCCTGTTTTGAGCAGCAGTGACTTCTGAGGCGGTTGCGCGGTCGTTCCCCTCCAGAATCGAATCCAAGCCCGAATCGACTGTGGATTGGATCAAATCTTTCCTCAATCGAAGTCTTGAGGCGAGATTGCTGTTAATCGCCCCGGGTATATCAAGTAGCTCGCTTAAACTCTTGAGCGGTTTAGTCTTAGTGTCACGATCCGCCGAAGCAGCGCTAGTGTTGCAAGGAATTTTGTACGGCGCTCTGGTGGACTTCTGTTGCGTTGATGCATTTTTGGGCGTTGAAGTCGCTACCGGTGTTCGACTATGCCTGCGACCCGTCAACTTCTCCATATCCACTTTCAGCAATGGATTTTCGCCCATTTTACTATCAACTTTGTTCGAGGGCGGCGACAATTTAGCGACACTTTTTCTCGCCTCAACGCTTCTTTTAATATCGGGAACTTTAGCGGGAGCTTCACTAGTTTGCTTGATAAAGTCATCTTTCAAATCGGGCAAATTCACCGGAAACTGCTCGATCTGTTCCACGACTACCTTCTGTTCATTCGACTCTTTTGAAAGAAAACTTTGATAACTCGAGGTGGTTGTAGGCGGATCACAGAGAGGAACGTTCGGCACGGGATCCTCGAGCGATTCCTTCGAAGGCTCCATTATGTTAATGTGGTCGATGTCGGGCAAAGGAGCAAGAGAATTAGTTCCGACATCTTCCGTTAACTTCAGCAACTTGTTAATGGCGAAATCGGTAGCTTTAGTGAGACTGGCATACGCCCCGTTTTCGGAATCCAGTGAAGCATCAATACCGCTATTTTTACTTCCGTCGCTTTGAGGTTCAACCAAATCCAAGTGCGAGGGTGGCGAAATATCGTCGGGTTTCGAGGCGGACACATCCGGGTGCATGATCGAAAAGTCATTGTTGCTGTCAAAATCAGGCTTTTCAGTCTTGCACGGGTAAGGGTATTCGTCCAAGCACCCAATGTCGGTGAAAGTGAAGTCCAACGGAAGAGTGTTGAACTCCACAGGTGACTCACTTCTGGTCAAATCCGTAGGAATGGGCTTCTGTTCGTTGCCTCTCCCTCCTCTCCCACTCACCATGGGTCCACCCACCGGCTTACTCCCCGAATCGGGGTCGTAATTCGCCACGTTATCGGCCTCCCCCGAATCTTCGTTGATATTATTCAAGACCAAACTTTCCAAATTGATACCGCCAGTTATTTCAGGTATTGACGCCGACGGAGGAATCAGATCCAACGATTGGTTGCTGCCGATCCCCAGTTTCGTTGGTGAAATGATCGTCTCTTCATTGTAGGTGTACAGACAAGACTTGTCTTCCTGTATAACAGTTGAAGGGATTGACGCGTTGACAATATTGACAGATTGCGTGATAATGCCGCAATGTATGGAGACGGCTTTAGGTTGATTCGGGGTTGGTAGCAGTGGTGGATCAGTTGACGTGGTGGTTTTACAAGTTTCGTTAACTGTGCCCGATAAAACGAAACTACTGTAAGTGCTGCTCACAAACACTTGTTCGGCTGACGAAGTAACTGACGAAATTGCGTTACGCAACAACGGTTCAAGTTTCATACTGCTAGAAGGTGTTAATATTGTAGAGCAAGATTCTATTAATTCTGAACAGGCAGGTTCTACCACAGTTTCAGATGCTCCTACAATAATATCTGGATTTACGTAAGGAACAATTTGGGACTCTCCAAAAGCTAGCATATGATTCGGAATAACGCCTCTGTCCCGTTTTTCTGTCTCGTCCAAAATGTTACGAGGTGGAATCGCAATCTCCTGTGGATCAAAAACTTCAACGGGTTTCTGTAGAGCAGGCTCAGCCACAATAACGGAAGGAATCACAATTTCTCTATTCGTTCCTAAAGACTTCTTTACTAAACTTAATTCAGTTGAAGGTGTTTGTAAACTTTCAACACTCGAAGAAGACACGTCGGAGTCTGCTGGCGTAGACTTCGGCTCAATGCCGCTCTTCTGTGGAATTTCTATTGGCAACGTTATTTCGCTTTCCATTGGACTACGATGGTGCAATTTAGGTTTCTTCGCCAAATAATCGTCTTCAAAATCACTATTATCAGGTTTCCTGGAATTTTTGGCGCTTCCTGGATTCTCCTCTTTTGAAACAAGTTCCTCTGCACATTTTGGTAGCGAACTTCTGTCGCGTCGCTTCTCGCAATTCTTGTTGATATCAACTGAACTACCAACAAATTTTAATTCTTCCGCTTTCTCCTCCTTTCTTTCACTTTTGCTTTCATGAGATCGGTTTTCGTCTGAATTGCTTTTACGTAGTTTCTTTTGCGCCTCGTCATCAGTCTCAATTTTGTTGTTGTCATTTTCTGCTTCGATTCTAGATTCAGCAATTTCTTCATTTTTCCCATAGTGTTGCTGAGGTTTGATACTTGAATCTAGATCAAGTGCTTCAACAGACATTTGTCGAACTCTTGATGTAGTATTGTGACTTTCACCATATTTATCAGCTTGACCCGATCCACCTTTTATTTTATTTTCACCAGGTTTTAATGTCTGTTCCTCATTGGACTTAATCTCTTCCTTCAATAGATTTCCAGGTTCTGGATCGCTACTTTCATTTTTAAAATCATCTTTCTTTTCGGTTCGTGCTTTATCTTTACTACAAAACCTTGCAACGTCTTTTTGCCTATTTTGATTCGTATCTTCAGAAGTGGACTTCTCGACATTTTTTATTTTGTTTTGTCCCAACTCTGAAGATCTAAAATTCTTTTCTTTATTACGACCTTTGCTACTACTGCCAGGTTTCTCAAGCCCCTTTGCCTCCTCAATTTGGAACTTCTCATTACTACCAGATTTTCCAGTGACTGTTTCGAAATCTTTACCGCAAATCCTTCCAATGTTGTTTCCCTCAGTTCGGTCCAATTTTTCGCCTCGAGACTTGTCTTCTTTAAGCTGGGCACTTTCTTCAATGCTAACTTTTTCAACTTGATCCTCCTTGTTTGGTTCTATGTTTTTATTACGTACTTTTTCATTCTTGTCCTTATCTTCATTACGAGTCTTTCCAATATTCCTTTCTTTGACTTGACTCTTTTCTTTACTACTAGATTTCGCATCTTCGTTTCTCTTCTTTGGTTCAGCATCTTTATCGCGTGCTTTTTCAACGCACTTTCCTTCATTTTGATCTTTACGTTTACTGCGTGTTTTCTCTATTTCATTTCCTTTGACTTGGCACTTCTCTTTGTTGCTAGATTTTTTAACTTCTTCTTTGCTTGCTTCGATATCGTTAGCTGTCTCAACCACTTTTTCTTCATTTTGGTCTTTACTTTTGCCGCGAAGCTTCTCGATTTTAACGTGGCACTTCTCTTTACTGTTACGTTTTACCGCTTCCAGTGGTGTGTTTGATTCAACGTCTTTTTCGATACCCTTATCTTTTATTTGACATTTATCTTCAATAGCATTCTCAACAGTCTTTTCCTTACACTGGTCTTTCTCCCTACTGCGCGATCTTCTAATGTAACTTTCAATAAATTGCTCAATATTCGCATTACGAGATTGTTCGGCAGTCCTTCCCTTATTTTGTTTGACTTCTTTACAGCGAGAGATACTGTCGTCTTTTTCCTTGTCTACGTCGGCATCTTTTTTGCAAGCATTGATTTCGTTACTTTTGTCTTTATCTTTACTGCGAGACTTTTTGATATCCATTTCTTTGTTTTGATCAGTGGTTTTGATGCGACCTCTTTCAGTATCTTTCTCTTTGCTACGGGACTTTTCAAAGTTCTTTTCTTCATTGCTCTCCCCACTTTTAAGCCGGGATTTTTCACTTTCCTTCTCTTTGGTTTTCAATTCTGATTTCACCTTCTTGTCTTCATCGTGAAGTTTCACTTTACTCCTCTCAACTTCATCGGATTTTGTTTGCTGCTCTTTGGACCCTGACGGCGACGTATTTTTATCTCTCTCCTTGTCTTCGTGCTTACCGCGTTTAGTTCTAGAAGTCACTTCCTCTGTAGTCGATCTACTACGCTTTCTATGTGTATTTGATGGTACCTCATCGACTTTAACCGGCGAGTTCTTCGAATCTAGAGATTTTGGTTTCGAAAGCGATCTACTATGACTTTTTCTGTCATGTTTAGTTTTACCGTCAACCGATTTAGACTTCGACGATGACCTACTGCGCCGCCTCTCATGTCTGCTGGCACCATCCAACGACTTTGCTTTAGACGAAGACCTGCTGCGTCGTTTTCGATCCGAATCTCTTTTTTCACCTTCTTTTTGACCACTTTTTTTGTCTGAAGCTCTCGAAGACGATCTTTTTAGTTCTTCGCTTTTCTCACCTCCAATTTTCTTATCTAGAGATTTGGACTTCGACGACGAACGACTACGCATTTTCCCATCTTTGTGTTCGTCACTCCTTCTACCTTCACTACTCTTCTTGTCCAGAGTTCTAGATTTGGATGACGACCGGCTGCGTCTTTTTCTTTCCTTATCTTTATCACTCCTTGTCTTATCACTAGATCGGGGTTTGGAAGACGATCGTCTCGTCTCCTTGTCTTTACCTATTGATTTAGAATCGCGCTTATCGCGTTTTTCTATGGAACGACTTCGGGATTTAGAAGTTTCGTCAATTGCGGTTTTAGATTCGATCAGGCCGTCAGCAGGAGTTTCTGGTTGTTGCGACAACGCCTTCTCCTTAATCTCTTTGATCTTCTTAATAGCGTTTTCCAACCCTTTCTCCTTTTCTTGCACCTTGTTTGTTACGGGGCAAGTGTCAATACTTGACGCGTCCACGCTCTTTCCCGGTTTAGTATTCTTAATGATGACCGGAGGCGTTTTCTCTAAATCATTAGCACATTTCACGCTTACGACGCTAACTTCATTAATTGGTTCTAATAAAGCGGAAGTGTCTTTTTGAAGAGGAACATCCGTCAGGACGATTTCGGCGCATTCAGTTACTTCTGGAACTGTTTCGGAATCATGCGAAGAAGTGAACAGTTGTTTCCTTCTACGCCTTCGATCATTTTGAGATTCGGCGATTGGAAGGTTACTACTTTCAACTGTTGCTTTTTCTAAATCACTTCCTCCAGTTTCTAAGGAAATCAACTTTTTTTGCAAAGGTGATGGTAGGTCTTCTACAACATTGGGCTTATCGTGTTCAACTACCTCTTCAAACTCTATTTGTTCTGCTTTAGTTCCATCATCACTTTCCAGTTTTGATTCTTCAGAACTCACGTTAGAAATTGCACCTTCTTCCGCATCCACGGAAATCGAGATGGTAGATTTCTCCAATCTTTGCTCAGAATCTTCCGCATTTACAATAGCCGGTTCTGGTTCCGATTCCTTTTCAACAACAGTTTCAAGTCGCTTTTCGACCAACCCTTCTCGATCACCATTGAGCAGATCTAGAGTCACTCGTAAAGTTTTAGAAGTTATAGACATATCATCTTTTGCTGTCTTTCGTTCGGGTTGACGTTCTTTATTTTCGTTCAAACTCTTCGATCGTACCCTCGCCCTAGATTTCTTGTCAACCTGTTTTTGCATTACCACAGGTTGCTCGAGTTGGTCAAACGACTTCAAAGCACCTTTAGACTTGAACGATCTTTCGCAAACGTCTTCACCTCTAACTTGCGTGTCTTCCATATCGACATCAAAACTGTAATGCGGAAGCTCCGAGGAAGACGAACTATCGTTCAAAGGAGAAACGTCCTCACTTTGCGAGGAATTAAAAGATTTCGACAAAGAACTGGGCGAACTAAACTCATCAGCGCTTGTCTCCGTTATTTTTTCTCCTCTCGTGATCTCCATGGGTGCTTCTACGGTGGTTTCTTTCGGTTTTGTAGATAAGTCCAAAAGATCACCGGAAACAACAGTATTGCTGGAGTCTTCGGTAATTTCATTGGTTGCGGGTTGGGGATCGGCCGATGGCGTCTTGAGAATAGTCGCAATACTGTGGTCAGTTTTCTTAGGTGGCGTCGCTTCAAACTTAACTTCGGCCAAAACTCCCACTTCTTGATCTCTAACGGTGGAATCAGGATCGCTAGTCTCCTCCAACTGACTGCTTTCGGCACCGCCACTCGAAAAACCCATGTTCTTGATATATTTTGC
This sequence comes from Schizotus pectinicornis, assembly GCA_951805265.1. Classification (NCBI taxonomy): domain Eukaryota; kingdom Metazoa; phylum Arthropoda; class Insecta; order Coleoptera; family Pyrochroidae; genus Schizotus; species Schizotus pectinicornis. The sequence continues at coordinate 21,630,853 of OX638203.1, forward strand.
TCTATTAAATTTTTTGTGTACAGTCGTAATTTCGTTCAACTCGACGTCTTCTATTTTCGTCGCCCCATCAACAAAAGCTTCCATTTGCTTCAAAATCGCATTACTCTCCGTATAGTTGTCGCTTTCCGGGATACTTATGCAAACGACTGGCGCCTTATTTTCGGTTGCGACGAACTCCAGGAGATCGTCGATTGTTTCTTCATCAAAGCAGTAATTGTAGCTTTTGTCGGCCTCCTTTTCCTTTTCCAACTTCAAATCTATGATCAATCCACAACTATCATTGCTATCTTCGCTGGTCAGATTAGTTTCAGGCTTCTGATCGTACACGTTGTTGGTGGGAGGAGGCGACGTGTCTTGGGCGAAAACAAATTCGTACGGTCTGAACTTAGTTTCGGAATTCTGATTGGCTCTGGGCGATTTCGAAGCTTCCCTGGATTCGCGTCTACTCGTGGCACTCCTCGTGTTTCTTTTGTTTTCCTCGAGCGGCAACGTCGCCATTTTCGTTTGTTTCTTTTGTTTGACGGCTCTCTGCAACGTTTTTCTGGGTGTGATCTTTTTGTCGGTTCCCGACTTTTCGATCGATCTCGTTCTAGAAGTGACCGGTTTGGGTGTTTCGGTTTTAACGGCCAACACCTCTTGGCTTGCGGCCACGTTAGCGAAAAATACCAAAGCGTCCGCTTTCTTCTGGGTGTCGTAGGCGGCGTCGGCAAATGAATACTCGTCAACTGTCGAAGTTTCCACTTCAACTTCTTGAGAAATCATGTGCGGCGACATGTGGCTACATTCAGGGATGTCGTCCGAGTTTTCAGATTCTTTGTCTGGAACCTCCGGCTGAGAGACAGCGGCCACTTCTTCAGGATCTTCAACTATAGTTTCTAATGGCGCAAATACTTCATTGAACGCGGCTTTCTCACATAAGCTCACGGACTCTTCGGTCTCTTTGCTTATCACTTCCATTTTGGCCGCAGCTTCCAAATCCTGAGAAACAGCTGTTACGGGTAAAGTCGTGACGTCTTCAGTCTCCTCAGTTAACTTCTCCTCCTCGACTACGTCTTGAATTTCTGGCCCTGAATACTCTTCTGTCGCAACCGTTTCTTCCTCTAGACCCTTTGCAACATTCAAATCGTCGTAAGTGGCACTGGAGTCTTTAAAAGAAGCAACGGCTTCAGCTGAATCCACTTGAATTGTTTCCTCCAGCACAGTTTCTTCAATAACTTTTGTTGTCTCAAGTTCGTCATTGTCGGCGTGTAAGTCTACGATATCGCTCACAGAATTCTCGAGAGCCTTGTCAGACGTAACGCCAGTGTCCAAACAGACAGATAAAGAGTCTTCACTACTTGTCGCTACAGTAACTTCAACTTCTTCAAAGGACACTTCAACCTCTTCGGTATTAATGATTTCTTCCACAATTGTTTGCATATTTTCGGATTGCGTGGGTGTGATTGGAAGAACTTCTGGCTCGGTTTCTTGATGATCATCGAAACTAATTTCATCTTCCTGGCTGAAGTGAAGTTTGTTAGTATCACTAACTTCAGGTGAATCACGAAGTTTGTTAGTATAACTAACTTCAGGTGAGTCACCTTGTGGTGGCTCATTTTCAAATAATTCAACAGGTTCTGTGCCTGCGTCAGGACTGGACGAATTTGTTACTGTAGCATCTTCTACAACAAGCGAAGACACTTGGTGTCCTTTATCGGTTTCACTTAGAATAAATGTATTGTCGTTCGGCGTTTTGGAGGCCTCATCTGCATCGCTAGTTTCGTCCTGATGCTTCTGGGCTGAGGTAGTTGATTGTACAACTTCTTCACTGTCAACTCTTAAGTCGCCATCTATGAGGTTTGATTCGAAATTCTCACTCAACGTTTGCTGTTGAACTTCGGCGATTTTAGAGGGTTCAGTTAAAGGCGGCGCGGACTGTATTTTGGAAGAGTCAAAGTCTTCAATCAAGGCATCGTTTTGGGATTTTTGGACAATCTCAACTTCAACAGTTTCGGAACAATCAAAATTTGGAGATTCCGAAGCTGATTCTCCACTCCCTAATTGTTTGTTTGTCGGTTGGATCTCCACTGCTTCTTTGTCAATACTAGTTTCATTAAGGCGAAGCGCAGTTTCAGCGTTTGGAGGTATAGTTGAATCGTCACACACTGAATCTGTGGTTGGAAGTAAAGTTGGATCGTCGCAACTATTCTCAACAACACCATCTTTTTTTGGTTGTACGGCAACTTCGCCGCTTTCAGTTTTTTCCGATGACTGATCAGCTGAATTGTCAATGAGATCTAAAACACTTGAGCCTGATTCCTTCGTGGGGGCAGAAGTCAGCAATTGTTGTTGGTCAACGTCTTCGGAGTTTGAAACCGCAAAATTGGGAGAATGGTTCTCTTCGTTCTCCTCTAATTTAATCGGGCCAATCTGATTAAGAGAGGATGGCTCCGATTCTTTGTCGCCGTAATTGATTTCGTCATCGTCGTCGTCAAGTATTTCAATAGTGACATTTCCTGCATTATCGACCGTTACTAAATTATTTCTAGGATGAGGTAAAGTCGCCTGAACTACAGCGCCATCTGCATTGTGACTATGTAAACTAGAACTTGCACCGGGTAAATTACCGTTTTGAATTTGGCAAGGTATTGCAGACGAAAGTCTTTCCGTTTCGTAGACGTCAACTTCGATTTTAGGTTCAAGATGGAGAAAAGTTGCTTCAACGTCATTTCTACCCGTAATTTGTGGACGATTTTGTAAATCTTGAGTACTGGAGCACTGCTTGTTTGCACTATGACCGAGATCTTTATTTGAACTTTTCGGAAACGGCGCAACTTCGTTGAATTTCCGCCCCGAACCAAATCGCCATGAGTTAATAAAATGTTCTTCCCCATTCTTTTTAGTATTAGAAACAGTCTCAATATGGCGGTGGTTAGAATTCGCAATTTGCGGAACAACGTTACCTGACCTCGAACTATTGCTTTCGTCAGAAAATTCAACTTTAATTTCACGGTAAAGGCCGCCATTAGCTTTCAAACTGTTCACAGGTGGCGCATGGTCTTCATCGTCAGTGAGTTCGATAGTGATTACGTTTTTTGAGCCCGAATCACTGAATCCAGGTTTGAAGACGTCTTTGTTCAAAAAATTTACGATGTCAGAAGATTCCTGCAACACGTTGGTCAACAATGAGAGAGGCAAGAAGAAACAACTTACAAAATCGCTTTCATCTTCTGAATCGCTGTCATTTGTTTCGTAATCGCTCGTGGTCAGGTACTGACGAAGACGCAAAGTTCGAGGGTCGCTCAACAACGTGTCCTGATGGCAGCCGATGTTTTTGCCCCGCAACGCCTGAATTTCCGCCAGGTGCCCCATTTTGTCAACGAGTTTTCTAAAATGAAACAAGGCAAATCTAATTAATAAATGTCTTAGAACCATTTTGGAGGCGAATTAAAAATTATACTTAAAGTTTTGAAGAACCTTTTAAGGAAACTTACACAAGAACGTTGCGAACAAGTCTGTTTTCCGTCACACAGTCAGCCCGAACATTTACAAACAGTTTCAGTATAACTTTTAAACAAACATCTCTTGTAATTTTCGTTGTGGATTCAGTATTTTGGGTAGCATTGGACAAGATAACCTGAATTAGTCGGAAAACTCTGCTTTCCACAGAGTCTTCGTGGGTCTTGGCGACTTCGCCTCTTCGTCCATACAAAACCTCGCATTCCAACTCTATGTATCGTATCAACAGTTGGTCCAATTGTTTCGATTTCGGATATTTCTTCACCTAGAAAAGTACACAATCAAGCAATCTTCAAAAAATTTAGACTACATGCCTGTGCCACTTGTAAGTTGTACTCGTGTAAACAGAGGAGGTTTCGATGGATTTCACTGACGAATTCGGTGGTTGTCCTTTCATATCGCGGCTTTCTATCAATATACCTGCAACCGCCAATAACGCATAAATTTGATATTAAGATAAGTCTATAAATTAATTATGTACATGCATTGACGAATGAATGATTACCTTAAAACACTGGTACATCTATCAAAACAGTTCTTCTATCCAACATAGTTTAGTTAAAAAACAATATAAATTGAAACACTTTTAACTTGCGGTTACAAAAATCGCGACACCTATCGGTGAAAAAATCAACTGTTTACGTGACAGTGCCTTTAAGCGCGCATGTTACATGCAATATGAAAAATTTAAAAATTATTAAAAACAGTAAAGAAACTGTTCCAGAGTAGCAAATATGAACGTAAAAAAATCTTTAAACATCCACAGGTTTCTTGTTGTTGGTTTGAATGGCTTCCAGGTCTTCTTCCAATATCCCAGGCATTGTTGTGAGTTATTAAAATGCAAAAAGTTGAGAAAAACAAGGTAATGCAACCAATCTTATGGAAAGAAACTAAATTGCTAATTTGACAGCAAAAAATTTATTAAACAAAATTGACTTCTTCTGTCTCCATATTTCCCAGTAAGAGCGTTGTTTCTTCATGTCCGGTTTCGTTCTTTATTTTGGATCACCAAAGTTCTTCTTGTTCCCTTTCAATATTTATTTCGATAATATTGACGTAAGAGTAAAAAAATTGTTGTGATTTTTTAAAATATTTAAAACGTAAAATATCGGGAAAGAAAAAGCTCAAGTAGGAATCTTCAAATGCGATGGCCTTTTCTTGCGATTCAAAAAACACCATTTTTGCTTAAATAACTTCTGTAAATACCTTTTGATAGCGAGCGCCAGCTGGCGGGACATGCATGAACGATATCCATCGTAGTGAGCCTTAAGAAGTTGTTTTGAGATGCGGCTTAAACCAGAAACACGACCTGTGAACAATGTTCAATATACATACTATCAAATGGATGAAACTGAAAATCAGCATTGTCAGTGCCAACACCCAATTCTACCATACACTACTTTTTCCATTTTGCAAAATTAGATTAACAGTTTGCTTCAGGCTAATTAATCCAAAATGGTTCAGAATTACAAACAAGAATTATCTCCATCATAATAAAAAGTTGTATAAGAACTATGGTATAATATATGTTGCAGCTCTTGTTAAGTTTCTACACCCAGATTCTCAAAATAAAAAATAACTAAGTAGCCTTAGGTGAGGCTGCTTTTAGAATTTGTCTGGAAGAGTTGAAAGCAATTAAAGCCACAATGGAGCAATTCTATCAATTTCAAAATTGTAAGTCACAGCCTAAAAATTTTACTTGGAGCCCCATTTCTTGTACTCTTTTGCAGCTAGTCTTGGTGGTACAATCATTTCGTAGGGACTTCCAATTTTGATAGAAGGCTCTCAAAAAGTCGTTCAAAACTAAATATCTTCATCAATTTTCAATCGCCCAAAGCGTCTTATACAATCCTGAAAAGTAAACAATTTTAATGACATGCAAATGATATTGCTTGTCGCAACTTGGCTACATCTGAAATGACCAGTACTGTCTCCAACTGACAAAAAAAATGACTTCATAACTAGTATCAATCCTCACAACACTAACCAAGAGTCGCAGAGTTTGAGTGTTTTATTCCAGGTTATTTAGTCGCTATTATAAAGAGTTACCATTTTTATTTTAGTTTGACTTTTTGTCAACAGGACTGGGGCATTTTGCTTGTGAAAACGGATACTGATATTCCTTCAGCCTTATCTGTGTAGCTGTATCATTTCTTTACTGAGAAAGAGACTGTATTGTTCTATTAAAAATTAAGGTTAAGTCGAAAATATTGTTCTCTGTGACGCAGTTTATAAATTGGTTAACTAGTGTACAAGTAGATTACCGCCTGTTTGTTTACTACTTCTAATCTATTTCGAATTATTTTGCTACCATCTAAACTGCATACCTTCATCCTTCTTATGGTCCTGGATGATTGGAAACTTGGACGCATTTGGGTATTCAGACATTTCACCCTTAAACAAACCACAAAACTTCGGTAACACTCCTCAACTAAAAAACACAACAATTACTGAGTTATTAAACAAATTTGATACAGCCTAAACTAGGATAAGCCCCCAGCCAAATTCCAGAGACCAGCAGCCAAAAATTTAGGGTGAATCAAAACGCATCAAGTATTGATGAACTATGTACTTACAACATTTATCCTATATTTGAATCACTTTAAAACATTTAATACACGTCATTTTACCTAAAAAACATTAATTTAGCACAACAGAGCAGTGTTTTTGTTACAATCTCTCATTTGTGTTGTGTCAAGTGCTGTCCGTCTGTCTAAGGGCGAGTTAGTTATTTCGTCATTGCCAACACATGCGTTGAAACCCCTAAAGGAATGAAGCTGACGGCCTTCGAATCGAACCATTTCAGACAGAGAAACTGCAGCAATGTAGGGCAATTCTATACTTAATTTAGCAGCATTAAGATGGATTAATTCTATTAACAATTTGGCGGAATATTGATAATATAGTGTCAATATTTAAAAGTTTTGCTATCTTTGCGTTGGCAGCATTTTATTCTCTGTTTCATCGTTTTACCTTGTCGCTCAGTCTACGTCACTGGAATTTCAGGGGAGCTGTTTGCACCCAATGAACTTCACGCGATTGTTGATGACTCATTAATTAATTAAAAAAAATTAAAAACAAATGCAAAAATAAAAAACAGGCGTTTCAAACAATCAAATTTATTAACAAGTTGAAAAATTGTCAGTAAATAATATGAATTGTGCTAAAATATGAGATCCAGCCTGAGTTTGTCACAATTAGAACATAATTACAATAGTTACAGCATACAATTATAATTATTATTACAATAGTTTATTTACAGTAATTACACGATAACTAGCTGTATAAAGAATTGAAAAAAGTCGTTGCTTTGTTTAAAATTATATTTTTTAACAGTCAGCTTTGGTTTGATGAATAACTGGAACCAGCAAAAGTTTGATGCTCAATTTTCAAAACGTTTTGCCATTTAGCTTTTGGCAAATTTCTAAAACAAAACAACGTAAAAAGTAATCAAAGTAAAACGATCACAATCACCTCACGTTGAAACAATTTTTTTCTCTCCTATCTAAAGACGAATGTGAGGTAGAATTCTGTCGACTTTTACTACAATGCGATTCAACCTTTTCCCAAATTTTGTCCACTGTATCATGTTCGTTTTCACCGCCCCCTTTAAAGCCTCCAGCAATCGCCTGTTCTAATTCTAAATCAAAAGCTGCCTCCCAAGTCAGCTGAACATGTTGGGCACCCTCTATCACATGATCCAAACACTCATCTTTCGATTTCAACAAGATTTCGGAAAACTCGTTATTTGTCTCAAAACCTTCCTTGGGTTCATCAAAAAGAAAACATTCCAAATCAAAGTCTTTTCCTTCATCTAAGAAAAAGCTGTTGTCCAGTATCAACTTCTCCAGAACACTGTCGGTGATCCGGCACTCCTCAGACGAGATGAGGTCAGAAACGGCAGACTTCTGAACCAACAAAGAACCATCTGGAAGTTAGAAAATTAATTAACTTGAGCGCCAGTAGAGAGAGACGCGATCTTTTTTCAACTTTCGCACAAATAAAAAATTATGAAGCCGTAAAAACGAATCTTACCTAAAACGCTTTTTTGATCAGCCTCGACCTCTAAGGTGACGGGAAGTTCAGGGCTACTTTTGCAAAAGTTTTCATCAAACGGAGCTGGCTTGACTGAAAGCTGCTCACTGACAGTCGGTTGAAATAAACTGGAGTTGAATACGATTTCTTGCAAAATTAAGGAAGGATCTATTAGATCAGTTGTGTTCAAATGATCACCTATTTTCAGTTCTGATTCGTTCAGAAACAGGCACGAATTTTCAGGTACTTCTGAGAAGATTGGTTTTTTTGTATCCTCGAAAATAGAAAAAGGAATTCCTCCCGATATTGGAACTTCCAAATTTTCACTAGGAAAGGTGCACATTTCCTCATGTTTTATTTCTATTTTTGAGAAATTAACGCTTTGAGTATTAATTAAATTATTGCTAGAGTTACTCATTAAAGAAATTGTGTTGGGAACGGCGGGAGCTTCTGTTACTGCAGACTCAACGGCAGGCAAATCATCCAAAGTTTTATCATCGCCATGACCTGCGCTATCGCAATTTTCCACAGTAGTCTTTACACTCTGCTTGATTTCAGTTTTAATGTCCTCATAGCTGACGATTTTACACGAACTTTCTTTATTTAACAAAAATTGCTCATTTTCAATCTTAATTTCGTCAACATGAGGCTTTTCCGAAGTTATGACGGTTTCCTCAAAGTCCAGTTTAACATCAGCAGAATCAGCTTCTTGATCGGACTCAACCGTGAAATTATTAGTGCAGTTAGTGTGAACAACATCGTTGATCGCCGAAACAGGTGAATTAGAGCCTAGTTCTTCAGTTTTCACGTCGCGATCAAAGATGTTTTCTTTCACTGTATCGACAACAGCATCCACCTTGGCCGAGCCTAGTTCTTCAATTTTCACGTCGCGATCAACTTTGTTTTCTTTCACTGTATCAACAACTGCATCCACCTTGGCCAGTGTTTTAACATCTTCACTCTCCTCTTCCGAATCAGAACAAACAATTACCTCTACACATTTTTGATTAAGTCTCCTTGGCTTTTGTTTCTTTGCTTCTACCTCTTTTTGCATGTACACCATATAGTTATTTCCATCATCATCGTCGTCCAGTATCTCAAAAGTAACGACCCCGTTATTCTTAGGCTTCTCCCGCGTAGTTTCATTAACTTTTTTTCTTTTAACAGGTGGAGGGGGTCCAACGGTTTCATCGTCCGAATCAGATAATTCGAAAACATTAGATTCTATTGCTGTACTTGATTTACTACAATCATTTGTATCTGATTGAGTTAATTGAGAGTCAGTATCTAACTGCTTTTCTAAATAAGTCATGTAACTCGAATCACCTACAAACTCTATGGTGACCATGGAGGAAACTCCGTCATTGGTGAGAGGAACCTCCTGGACGTCCTGCTTTAAACAACAAATTTAGAACGACAACCTCAACGCGAGAGCTGTGACGTCACGTGGAACTGTTTTGTTTCAGAAATTGCGCCACTAAGTGGCTGAAAACAATACATGTGACGTCAAAGCCAAAAGTCTTTTTGGAGGAATTTATAGAGAACTCTCCACTTACGTTGGAATCATCTAAAACGTCAATGTCGCTGTCGTCGGTCCCATAATCGCTTGTGGTTAAGTTCGCGTTCCCAAAGTGTTTCCAAATCGTTTCCAAGCAAAAGACAACGTCGTTTCCATTAATGCTCCGAAACAAGTGCCTGCAAACAACTGTTAGTTCTCATTTCAATAGTATCGTCAACGTACTTGGCGATGTTATAAATGAATTTATTTTTACTCAAATACTCCGGCTTGACACAAACTAGGACTTTCAGGACATGATTCTTCAACTCAAATTTGGATTTGGTCGTGGAAGCGTCATTACAAGGAAGCGACTTCGACAGCACCATATGCAATAATCGCATAACTCTCTGCGCCACTTGTCTTTCGATTGTCCTATTAACTTTGTTACTATTGTTGTTGACGTACAAAACTTCAAACTCCAATTCGATATAGCGGACCAAAAGTAACTCGAATTGGTGCGATTTTGGGTACTTGTGATATACCTGCAAATGAAGTTACTTAGGTATAGTCAGGTGTAACAGAATACTATTGCAGCAATGGCAATTTTGTAAAAAATTGAGTTTGAATTTGAGCAACATTAGTGACAAAAGTTTTAAAATTATTCTGTAGCTTACTATACGTACTTTTGCCACTTCTTGGTAGTATTCATATATGAAGTATAGTTTATTGCGGAGTTCTTCGAGAAATTTCGTTGTTTCACGTTTATACTTGGGTTTGGTGTTTATGTATCTACAACATCAGATTTCCGAATCAATATTGCAAATGGGCAAAAACAAAAGCAGACTGTCAGATGATTGTATCCAAAGAATTGTTATCTGGGATAAGTGACTGACAAATGTTAAAAAGGAGTTATTGCCCAATGAAGTCCCATCTTCCATCTTCATTTCACGTGAAAATTAATTTTCTTTCCAGGTATCAGTTGATGTGATTAAAAGCGAAAAATGAATATGTGAACAAAATAAAGGACTTTTGTTTCTTCAGTTTTCACTTGACTCTTCACCTTTATTGACTGTGACTGTTTAAATTGCTTTACTGTGAGATGTTATTTGAAATAAAAAAAATTAAATCAATATTGAGGAATCTTCTGGACTTCTTTCTTATTCACCTTCAGCCTCTTCATTTCTTCTTTCTTCTCTTAATCCTCGCATTATCGAAACTCCATTCAGATTTAAAAAAAAATGAAAGAACAAAATTGAGGTTTCAAAAATATGTTACAGAAGTAAACAATGTTATAGCTTAAACTGCTTAGCAATTATTTCTACTATTATGATCGTCTTTTATTATATGTAATGTATTAGCAAAATAACTACACGTACTGATCCAACAAAAGCCCACATTCCAGGGGATCCTAAAAATAAGTACTTTATTCATGTGTATTCTTTTCAGGAAATTTTTGTTGGGTTAGCTTGAGAAACCAAATAACATACCACAACTTTTTGATTAAGTACTATAAAAGCTTGGCGAGATTGGATTTAACTTGAAATGATGTGAATCTATAACTATCTGTAGTTTTCGCAACTCTAATAAAATTATCAGCGCCCTTAAACGACAGCGGCGAGATTGGAACTAACTTGAAATTATGTGAATCTATAGCTATCCCTAGTTCTAATAAAGTTATCAGCGTCCTCAAGCGACAGTGGCGAGATTGGAACTAACTTGAAATAATGTGAAGCTATTGCTATCTCTAGTTATAATAAAGTTATCAGCGCCCTCAAGCAACTGACATAATTTTCAAAAAATTTAGTAGCTAATCTTATACCTTTTGAGTATGATGGCAAGAGACTGGGGCACATGTGGACGGTATGAGGCATTGAACAATTGTTTTGACATGAAAAGTAAACGCCCATCTGCAAAATAAAACGCAATGTAACAATTTAAAAAATAATAACTAGTCATAACAAAATAATGTTCACAATTAGTCTTTTTGGTTAAACTGTGATCTAATTTTGCAAAATTTTGGTAGCCATCAGTGCTGCTACTTTTAACCAAAATCTAAAAATTTTGAGTTTGAGAAAAACAAGGTGACAAATTCCTTGAGAAAATAGTTTTTCTGTCTCTAAAACCTTACAAATTCTGGAATATACATCTAGAAGACAGTATTGATGGATTAACCACCTGAAATTGAGGTGGAGAACCAACTGGAGAATGGACAGTTAGCTTGTTGACAAAACACTCAAAGACTGCGTATCTTCAGCTGGTTTCTACATTTTGATTGATTCCGCAATTTCTTTGAATACTCCCTGCTTCTATAAACTATCAATATAACAGTAACGCTCGTTGAAAAAGGAAAAAGAAATCTTCATTGTAATATTTTGTCCTGCAGCTCTGTTTTCAGCATCAAGTTGCCATTGGATTTCAAAATTTGGCAAAGAAATTCTGTTTTCAGCATCAAGTTGCCATTGGATTTCAAAATTTAGCAAAGGAATTTGAATGATTCTTTGCCTTTACCTGTTTCTTGTTGCAGCAGATGTGCAATTTCCTTCATCGCCTTATTTCCCTCGAAAACTGTTGTGTTTTTCACTAAAAAATTAATTAGAATAAAGTATCCCAAATAGGTTGCAACTTACTTTTGGGTCACGTTGGCTGGAACGCCGTCACGCTTCCCCTGTGTTAAATTGCGCGAGATTTTCGGAAATAACGATCAAAACTAACAAAACTACCGAATTAAAACCCAGTGGTCAAAAATATTATACACAAAACTGGGCATACTTAATAAATGATTTTGCTCGACCTGCCTGGGACGTGCGAGGGGCGCGAGCTAGTTGGTTCGGGCCGACCAACCTAAGCAGCTGAATTCGTGAAAATTATTTTCAATAATTCCGCAAGATTCTGTAAAAAATGGCTTTCAGCGCGTCGAATTAGTCGCGTTATTTCTGATTTTGGCGTAACCTAAGTAATAAATGGCTTATTTGCTTGGCAAATGTTGAGTTAATTGTTGGCACTGGGGTGTTTTGGCTTTTTTGCGTTGGCCATTGCGACATTTTCTTACGTCAACCAATGAGACAACGGAAGAAATTAGGAGCATTTACCTTCAGCTGCAAATTGTTCCCTTATGTGACATGGCGTCTGGTAGGAAAGTCAGTTCTTGATCAGTTACGAACGTTATTGTTGTTTTTATGACATTAATATACGAATCGGCTTGCTGGAAAAGCCACAAACATTTCATAGAGACTTGCATTGATGGTAATGCATGCAAGGAAAACTCAACGGATGAACGATGGGTAGGCACAAATGTCTTATTGACACAACCTCAGAGGCAATCAAGTATTTCGTCGAAACGAGACACTTGATTGCATTTCTGATCGTCTCCACGCAATAACTTACCCAATTTTGTATTCAGGTACTTCGAGAAGCACCAAGCCCATCCCTATCAGGTAAAGCTATTTGTTAAAAAAACCCTAGACCTGGGACAGGTATTCGCGGTAACTGCGCGATTCAAGGGGGCAGTCGAGAATTAACGAAACCGGGGCCTTTTAACGCCCCCACTTCGCCTAAAAAACCGATCAAGTTGGCCGCGACCAACCGGAGTCGAACCCCTGAAATGGGTTGATTTTTTAAATCCCGCGATTAAGGTCGTCGACCGCGCCCCTGATCCCCAAATCACCCAATTTCCGCCCAAAAACACAAACCCTTATCAAAAACATAAAAGTAAACATGGCTACTTTCTGCAGATACAACCTAACCTCTTTGGTCAGTTTTCGGTTTTTTTGCTGGGTTTCTTTGAGTTTGTTTTCGATCGCAGTACCACGAATCCGTTCCATTTCCGGCACTGAGGGCCGCAAAATTTCAGCTTTTGTATACTTGACCGTTTTCAATGCAGAACTCGAAGTATAGTTCGTCAAAGAGTTATGGGTCGAGCAGTGATAGGTATGAGCGAATTCGCGATTCCCCCAACGGAAACTACAGGTCGGACAGCCCCGATTCGCAGTCGCCCAGGGACCGCGACCGATCTTACCAATCTAAGAGCTCCTATCTACAGAAAATACGTGAAAAGGAGAGAGAAAATAGAGACTACAAGATGTCCAGAGACAAGTATTCAGGTAGAGTTTGGAAAGTGGCGCGACGTGGCGTTATTTTTGTCGCATTTCAGATTGTGCCAGGTCTCCGAAGGACAAGCGCACCAGGGAACCCGAGCACAGGACCAATAACGATAGAAACGACGAAAAAAGCATCTTGCATCCAATAAAAATGTCGCAGAATTTGTCACGGGACAGAAAACCAGTACACAACAATTCTGTCGATAAGGTAAAGACCCTCAAGTTCAGAACTTTTCGTTTTTATCTGGAATTTATTTGCTGGGCACTGGACAGAGTTTTAATGAATATTTCTTTGTTATTATGACTAATGATTATTTTTCTTGCAAATTGGTGCGTCTACACCTCAATCTATTATGATTTTTGTTTGTAGAGAGATGATCGCGACAGAGTTGCAAGAGTGGGAGATTGGTCAGAACACGTCAGTTCATCGGGTAAAAAGTACTACTACAACTGTAAAACAGAAGTGTCTCAATGGGAAAAGCCAAGAGAATGGATAGAGAGGGAGAGGGATCGATTTCGGAATCGAGATCGCGAAAGGGATCGAGATTCGGAGCGCTACAGCCGTTCGGGTACGCGTAAGTTTCTTAGTTTTTTTTTTCTCCACACATTTCGATTTTAGTTGTAAATGGTGTCAAATTTGGCTTCAACGCTTTTAGCACCATTTGCTACTGGATTTCAAATGGTTAACATTTTTATGACCAACATCAATTTTTTCTACTTTGGATTTATAATTATAAATTTTAAAATTGCTATTAAAAGGTGCAAAGTAGAAAAAATGATATAAAGAGCTTGTTTATAAGACAATTATGGGACTCGTTGTTCAAAAAACTTGCAGCTTTGCCGCTCGTTTTTTAAACTTGAGTTCGTGCCATAAGCGTCCATTACACATTCTTTAATGTGCTTTTACTTACCTTAATAGATCATATTAATAGTTAACGCTTTTTCCTTCCAGTAGTGACTTGTAAGTTAGGTCTGTTCTTGAGAGCAAGTGAAGTAGACCTCTCGGTGTAGTAGTATGGAAGATGGAAGCTAGTGGTTGTCTCTCCTCGATTAGCTCCTGCTCTTTGAATTTTTATTGTGGTCAATTGTGTTGACCACAATAATGTTCTCTATTATTGTCCTCACATGAAACAACGTGACGTTATCAAAGCCAAATTGATACGTCAGTGACTTAATCATGTTAGTTTAAAATTATTTAATAGATGGCAGCAGTTAATGAACTTAGGTCTAGTGCCGCTCACATCAAAATTAAAAGCCAATTTTAACTTACTTCCAATTCAAAACAATTGACAGTACAAAAACCATAGCATTTGATTAACAAAAATTATGGAAATTTTAATGAAGTCCGAATTTGGTACTGTAGACTGTCGTCCTTGATTATAAAATACCGGGTGTTTCAACGAGAACCGCCGGTGCCAAATTGCTTATTTCTAATGGAGTTAAAAATTTGAAATTTGGCAGAAATAAACTTTAATGAATGCGCTACAATGTGGCGTCGTTGGTTGGTCCATAATTAATTCCATGCGCCGTCGGGACGCTATAATGTGCTTTTTCAGAAATTTTCAATAATTTTTTTTATTATTATTATGTTCATAATACCGCCAGGTATACGTTCCTGTTGTTAAAAATTTGAAATTTGTAGTTGAAGTATCCCTAATTGTGTTTTTAAGAAGTTCACGGGATTTTGACGAATTTATGACACGACTGCTTTATTGAAGCAGTCAAATTTGGTGACAAAGACCGCTTAAACGGTTCGGTTATTTATGACTTAAAAGCGGTACCTACTCAAAGATCTTTGCAGTACAGAGACCATAATAAAACCTAATGCGGTTATCCGCAAAACTGGCGCCACAAAATTGTCATCTGGCAATCAAAAAATCCCCTGAGGGCTGAAATTTAAAAATCCATGTAAATCAATAACGGTTTGATATAAAAATATTTTAATTGCTCATTATCAATCTTGGAGGTCGTGATCATGAGCTTGAAGAAAATCAAAGAGATGAAGTGAATATTTCGATATGAAATCGCGATGGAAAGTAAAAACTCGCACCGTTTAAAAAAAGAAAAAAACGATAATGTCATCTTGTAGTGCATGAATTATAGTTTATTTCTGCCAAATTTCAAATTTTTAACTCCATTAGAAATACGCAATTTGGCACCGGCGGTTCTCGTTGAAACACCCGGTATATTGATCATACTAGATATTTTACATAAATGACAATACAAAAAAAAAAATACTCTCCTCCCTCCATAATTGTGAGGGCAGCACCAGCAGCCCTAGACATGGTTCATAGTCGTGGACAGTCATATAAAATGTTCCTCTGCTTTTAGGACTTTTCATCCCCATGAGCTTGTTTTATACCCTTCAACATGACTACTTTATATCATCAAGTACCAACATAAATATTTTTAAGTCAGAGTTTGTAAGACAGACTTAAGGGAGCTCCACTTCTGTGGAGCTCTTCGTTAGAACATTTTAGCTTCCAACTGCTTGACTTTTGCTTTAACTTTTAAAACTAAATTTAGGCCGTTAGTGAAGTTCTAACATTAATCCGTTGTGTAATAAAGGCAGAAGGGGTAGAATACGGGGCTGGAACTTTTCGTCACGCAGTAGACGCGAAGTGTTGCGAGTTCATTTCCGGGGGTCCGGTTTTCCAGTTGAACGCCATTTTGTTTCCAGGGCACGACAAACATTCCAACTCGCGGGCCACGAACAGCACCAGCACTGGCAGCAAGGACGGCGTCAGAGATGGCGCGGCCGGTAGCCGTCATTGGAGCAGCAGCAGTAGTCGCGACGACAGCGACGCCCCCATCAAAGAGGCGCGTCCCTCCCGAAAACATCCGGACGAAAACGCGCAGTCTACCCAAGACATGGACATCTCCCCCGGCGACAGCACTCCCACTTCGGAGATATCGTACGGCACCGGTGCGAATCAGGCGGGCATCGAACAGAACGCCGTTGGTCCGGTTTTGTTGGCGAATGCCCTGCCGAGGTTGATGTCGCACCATTCGATGCACATGCCGTCGACGCCGGGCCGGTCGGAATCGTCGCCGCAGAGCACGCCGTCTATGATGCCGGTGGCGACGACGATCACTATAGCGAACGCGCCAGGTCCACCAACTCCGTTGGCTAGTCTGCCGAGGATGATGTCACAAACCGCGTCTGTCGATAGTAACGACAAAAACTTGCACGGGTCAATGGGGTTGCAAAGGCAAACTATTTCGGGGGATAGTGCAGTGCATACTTCTCTAAGTGTAGACACTAATCATACTGGACCTGTTGTTGAGGGGCCGCCAACACCCACACATTCTGAGACCCCAGACTGCTCTAAAGGTAGGAAAATGGGCGCGAAACTTATTTACCGCTAATGTGAGCTCCAATAACCTGACACGTACTAATGTCAGTGCGGTGTACCACAACCTTAAATTTTTACATATATTTGGCCCTACTGATAATAAGCGTAAGATGTTAAACGCCACCTTATGAGCGAGCAAAATACTTGGACCGCACTGACAGTTATCAACCGTCAAATTTATATACAAAAGAAAGTAGATGTTCATGAACTGTACCTTGACGTAACATTCAATTATTCTGGACCACTCTGTATATGTCCCTGTTTAAATTGTTTTATAAAAAGCGATTTTTGTGACTAACTTAAATTTCGGTTGTCTACCAGTTTAGGGGTCGCAATTTTGAAGGGGCAGTCGGTCAAAGAAGTGTAACCTTTCAAATTTATCGTTACTAAATTTTCTTTGCAGTAACAACATTTTCAATTTATTTTTTAAAAGAATCCAGTTAAAAACTCTTCAACTCGAATAGTTTTAATGTTTAAGTTATTGTTTTAGTGAGTGAACATAGATTTAACTAACGGTTTTCTTGTCTTTTGTTAGTCGTCTCGGTACCTGTTAGTAGTCCGCCTGGCAATCTCTCGACCCTCCAGGGGATGTCAAGCTCGTTACAAGCGTTAAGGCCCCAAGGTCCCACAATAACACCTACTTTAGCTAATCACTATAGGGATGATTTGGTCAATCACGTTAGGGGATGGCCGGCAGAAATTTTAGAGAAACAAGTAAGTTTTTCCGTGCTGTTATCAGTTTGACAACTAATAAAATCGTTGCAGGCCCAAAAATTAGCCGAAGAAGCTCACATAATGGGCAGTATACAGTGTTCTAAGGTGTCTGCTGAACTCAAGTCTGCTAGGTCAATAGTTCGTCTCACAGAAATTCAAGCTACATTGCAAGAACAGAGGTAAGTGGCGTTTTGTTTTTTTTCTTCAGGTGGTTCAAATTCGGTTGTGTTGTTAACGTTTCGTTTTCAGAATTTTGTTCCTCCGTCAACAAATAAGAGAATTGGAAGAATTAAAATCACAAAATTCGTTCATGAATGATGATTCTTAGTGGTCTGAAAATATCACAAGATTAGTGTTAATGGCTAAACATTTTTGTTAAGTGAAAAAAGTATGCATTATATTTTAGTTAATTTATGACTTCAACCGGTGTATATTTATATTCTGCCTGCAAGTTTTACTTGTTCAGGTCTATTTGGCATTTTATTTAATTTGTTAGACACTAAAGACTATTTCTCTTAGGTAGAATTTAATATGTGACCTGTATTATAATGGTTTTATGTTTTAGAATTAGATAAATTAATATAACATAGAAATAGTTTTTTTCACTGTGTATATTTTCATTTGAACAATAGAAAACTTTATGACCAAGATTGTACAAATATTGTGTTAACATCTAATGTTAGTAAGTATCGTTTACTCTGAGTTGCAATTTTAAAATATATTTATCGCAAATTATTTCGGAAATCGCCATTATATTTTTTTTTCTTAGTTTGACTATAAATCAAACATGATTATGTGAGTTGATTGTTGGTTAAGTCTCAAATGGAAATATACACTTAACAGTAAAAAGCACATTGCTCCTTTGGATGAATATTTTAAATTTATATTTTTTCCAAAAAAAGAAAAAAACAAAAAACTTATTGAATATCTTGTGATATAAACACTGTTCATGTTTCTGTTCCATGTTGCTTTAGTGTAAAGAAATGCAATTGTTATATTCAACCAAAAAAGTTACGCTAATTTTGTACATCTCAAGTTGAATATGGCAATTGTGGCGATTTTTGAAATTTTACTTTTTGTATTATAGAAAGATGAACTTTAAAAAAGTACAAGTCTTGATGCAAATGTTTAGTCTTAATTTCCACCAGATTAAGCCTCTTTGGACGTTTTAGCACAGTTTCATTTGGCTGAGGAAATACTTTGTATAGTTGTCTCTCCATGTATTTGAGTGTATGTCTGTTATATATAATCTTATAAAAATTGAAATGTTCCATACAAGTAACATTAAAACTTTTTAATCTAGTCGAATTTTTGTTTTGCAAATCACTCTTCTGGACTAACGTACTTTTATTAACTAAAACAAAATTTAACATAACTTGGCGTGGTAAATAATCAAGTAGGTACATTGTATAAATTAATAGTAAATTAAGAAAACTATTGCAAGTATCGTTTACAAAGGAATGTTTTGGGATATTTAGATATTGTCAACAACCCAGTGCAGTTGCTATATGCAGTTAAAGAAGGTAGACAAAGAAGACTTTCAATGCAGAATACAAATGAAACAAAGCCAAGTTTGTGAAATATAGCTAATGAAATAATAGTTAAAAAAAATAAAGGCACAAACATGCTGAAAATTCCATTGGTTCTTAAATCAGGGAATAAAAATAAATCAGAATCGTTCTCAAATGAAATTTCCAGCAAAACATATTTCCATTAGATTATATGTACACTGAAGCAGTCTAACTCCTTTTAGTATTTCAAGGTAAAAAAGGGGGCTCTGGCCCGTACGATAAACAACACAAATATTTCATGAACAAAATAAAAGTTTTTCAAATTAATAGATAGTTATATAAATATGACGCGTATGTACAAAATAGTTGTGTTGTTAAAAAATCACAATTATCGTTATAAACAAATATTTACAATTTTAGAAAGGAACAAAGGAGTGAGCCTACTTTTCTTAATCTAACACAGACAAAACAAAAATTAACAATACAAAAATATATCACTATTGCCTTACAATAACCGATTTGTTCACAATGACCATTTAATTAATTTATTCCCGGGAGTTGTAATTTAAATGAATATTTGTTATGCGCGGTGGAAATGTTTTGTCTGTGTTGCCATTTTTTTAAATATAATGTATGGGGCCTGACCCATAAGAATATCACAGAAAAAGTCGCCAATATCGGCCGTCATATAAATATTATATGGTATATTCATTCATCGAAAATTTCACAAGACCATCATCACACAGTTTCACTGATGAATTGAAAATGCTCATCAACATCATTATAAAATTCTACATTCTATGGATCAGACCGTCAAAATGCCTACCCTATGGTATACAATGTAGGGAGTAGTAGTAACATGTTGTGTACAACCATCCGTCATACACAGACTCATCTGTGAACATTGCTCGCGTCGTCAGACATTCAGATATGGTAAATAAATTCTAAACATTTTCAACGTTATATTACACGGTTTCGAAATGGTAATGCCTGGTCTCGAATCTTCACAGGTGGCCCATAGTATTATTATTATTAGCTAACATTTATAGGTCTGAAAACAAATACCCTTGTTATGTCATTTAATATCAAGATGATTGATCCACACATTAACAAGTCTTTTCTTTTAATCGGTTTCATCGCCCAAGACAAACTTAACGCGTACCCCCGCAAACAAGTCGACTCTTCTTAACAACAGCGTTTTACATTCATCCCTATTTACATCTGCAAGCGGCAATAAACTATCGCTGAGTGCTCCTCCGGATTGCTTTCCGCATCTTCCGGACCGGCTGACCCCTAAAACAAAAGAATTAATCAGAGATTCGCTCTAACGGTTATGTGAAGGTGGAGCCCCTGTTGTGACGTCACACCTACAGTTAGCAAATGGGACTTTAAAAATACTTTTTCGTTATTCTTACAATTTGGTAATTTCTCAGGAGGCAAAGTTGATTGAATATTAATTACTTTATGAGAGGGGAGTGGAATTTTCATTCAATCAAACACTTACGTCGCTGCGTTTCCGTCAGAGAGGTTGAACGTGGGCGGTGCTCCCGTAAAGTTGAATCCCCCTGAAGCCGGCGCAGGCTAAAATCATAACCAATCAACACAATCACCATCTCAAATTTCCAACTTACCGCGGCCGATCCAAAATTGAATCCGGTCTGACTCTGTGGATAACTCGGCGGATTCATTTGACTCGCCCCAAAAGTAAAAACGGCCTTCTGATTATTGTTGGGTATCGAACCGAAATAACTGCCGTTCTTAGCACCGGCATTCGGTCCGGCGGCACCAAAAACATTAGGAGGTGCAGGAGAGTTGGAAGGAGCGGGTTCGCTCTTTGCACCAAAATTGAACCCGGTACTCGGCACCGACGTCACGGAGAAGTTAAAACCGGAGGCGGCGGCGGCGGCGGCTGTAGCGCCAGTTTCGCCACTTCCAAATCGAAACGCAGCAGGAGCAGCAGTCGGGTTTTGTTCGAAAGCGAACGAAGCACTTTTCGAAACAGGCTCGCCACTTGCGAAAGTGAACGGTTTACTGCTACCGGCAATTCCACTTCCAAAAGCAGGGGCGGGGGCTTTGGTCGTTTCGAAACTTGGTAATTTCGCCGGCGAACCGAAGCCGTTACTGGTCGAAAAATCTTTTGTTGCATCCATCGAACGTTTATTCGACGGTTGCGTCGGTTGTGAACCGAATTTGAATAAACTGCTCGACGCTGCAGCAGCTGGGGCCACGTTCGACGTCAAAGGTGTAGATTCAAACTGGAAAGTTACATCGCTAGATGGCGGTGCTGCAAAATTAGTTGCCGGTTTGTTCGCGAATAAATCTTTGGATCCAGTTTCGCCGTTAATTGGTGGTAGTTTCCACTGCAAGTCCGGCGTGGACTTTTCCTGGGGCAATTGAGGCCATTTATTTTTAGTTGATTCGGGGCTCTTTTGGTTGGAGACATCAAACTTGAAGCCTGTCGGAGCCGGTTCGGCTTTTTCCGGCAAGTTCTCGTTCGGTTTCAAGAGAGGGTTTGAGGAACTTTTGGGTGGTTCTTGAGTTTTAATTCCGAAACTGAAGCCTTCGGCAGGAGGCGCCGGTTTGGAAGTTTCGGTTTCACCGAAGATAAGCGGAACCGGTTGGGCGGCATTTTCGGTTGTTGCGGGGATTCCGAATTTGAATTCGCCGCTTGATTGGTTAATGCCGAAATTGAAACTAATTACAGGTTTTTTCTCGGTGAGCTCGTTCAACTTTTCAGTGGTGCTAGTTCCGGGTTTTGGTACTCCGCAACACGCGCAAATGACGATGTCGGCTTTGTTTCTAACCATACACGAGGAGCATTCCCATTCGTCGGTTTTTATTTTGAACGAGTCTCCAAACCCGTTGGCCTCTTCTTTCGGTTTGTGGCAACTCGCGCATTTCGTCGCGTTACTGTTTTTAGCTTTACAACCCTTACATTCCCAATCTAACGGTTTTATTCCGAAAGTAAACGTGGGTTGAGCTGAAGCTTTAACGCCTGGTTTAGGAGTTTCGCAAACCGTGCATTTGTTAGAATCAGAAGAGTTCCTAAGCATACAAGCAGAACATTCCCATGTCCCAGGCGGAGGCTTGAATTTATCCCCGAAACTACTCACTGGCTTCGCCGTCACAGCCGCTTTGGCCCCTCTCGAAGTTTCACAAGCTGCGCATTTTTCAAGCTCGTTTTTGTTCCTGATCAGACAAACTTTACATTCCCACGTATCACTAGCGGGTTTGAAAGAGTTTCCAAACGACTTATTATTGAGACTAGGAATTTCACTTTTACTTGATCCTTCCTCAGACTTCTTACTTCCTTGCCCTTGTGGCGAGTTGCCAACCTTCGGGGTTGTACAGGCAACACAACTCTGACTCGAATTATCGTTGCGCACCATACAAGTGCCGCATTCCCACTTGTCTTTCGACAATTGGAACAAATTCCCAAACCCGGGACCGTTCGCCTTAACTTCGGGCTTATCTTTCGAAATTTGACAAACTTTCGACGTCTCACAAGCCACACATTTGCTTTTATCCGCCGTATTCCTAACTAAACAAGTTGAACATTCCCACGTGCCTTCGGCAGGCTTAAACTTATCCAAACTCGAATCTTTATTGGTTTTGTTAAAAACATCATTTACACTCCCAGATACCAATTGAGGAAGCGACTTGACATTTTCCCCGTTGCTCTTCACCCTCGACAACGCCGACTTTTCCGGCATTTTGAAATTTAAGCAACTGGCCCCGTTAATCTTTTTACTAACCGGCTCGCTAAACTTGAAACAATTGATGGCGGGAACCGGCTTAGGACTCTCCGAAATTACTAAAGGACTCGAGAATTTGTATTTGGATTCCGGCGCCGCTTTGGCCGGACTACTTTTAGTTTTCTCGTGACTTTTGGGTGCGGGAAGCACGAAATCAAATTTGGGTAAAGTGGTGATGGGTAGCGCAACTTTAGGTAGTTTCACCTCTGCTACGGTTTCTTCTGGTTGCGTCTTTTGTCGAACCGAAACGACACTGCTCTTCATTTTATTGCAATGCTTATTGCGACTTTTTTCATCTTCTTTAGTCCGTATGTTATATTCCGGTTTGTTCAACGACGATTTCGAAGAAGTAGCCATCTGCCTTACCGACACCGTACTGTTCTGTAGCCGCTCTTTCTGCTTCAGTTGCAACAATTCAGGTATAGACGGCACCTGCAATTCCTTATTCGAAGGAGTTTTCGGTTGCCGAACTAAATAGGGGTTTGCACCTACATATTTCGACAATATGCCCTTTTGGTTGTCGGTTTTCGTTGATACTGGAATTTTTTTAGCGTCACTGATCGGCGTACTATACTGCTCTAGAGTACTGAGAATTCTTCGAGCCGTTTTGCTCATTGCCGTATTGTCGTTTGCGGCTTTCTGATTAACAGGTTTGATCAAAACTGAGGACCTTGTCGACGCGTTCAGATCAGCTGAACTTTGGGACTTTGTGTAAGCGGAAGCTCCCCCGTAGATTGTTTTACCGTTATAGAAAGGTGAACTCATAATTCGTTTCGTCGAAAGAGTTCGATCCACGAAATTGGGGGAGCCGAACGTGGAGGCGTTGAAATTAGGACGGCGAGAGCTCAACGACGTGTTGACTTGGGGGCTCAAGCTTCGCTCCGAAAACAACGAACGGCTGTTATTTACGTCGTGGGCTGAAAGTAAGAAAAACAAAATATTTACATTGCATAAGCCTTCTACCAAAAGCTTCGCTGACATGTAAAGTAATTTTGTACAGTTGGCAACCCTATTCGTGCTGATGCACACTCCGACATCACGTGACCATATCAAAACCCAAGCTCCGTCATTACGCATGCGCAAACAAGATTAACATACTCAGCCCTATTGCGCTTTCAAAGTCCCCGAGGCTTTTAAAGTCGCCCGAGGGGTATAAACATCACGTAATGGCCGTGGTGCAAACAAAGTTTTATGTTTTACTAATTTGTTTCGTAAAATTACGTATCTTTATTTTTGTAAGCAACGTGGTTTACTGTCAAAATAAATGACGTCTATTGAAATTCCTCAAGAACTTCTGAAAAAAGCTCGTTGTTATGTATTTTACTTTACGGCCCATAGGCATTATGAATAGCTTAATGTATCTCGTATCCAAGCCATTATTAAACAATAATGAACTAGTAAAACATAATTTTTATTTTTGAATTCACGTTAAATGTAATTAAAAATTGCACAAAACCTACAGTTTTCTACTTTTGTTAAAATTTTCTGATCAGTGTATAGTTCACATTCCTGTTGATAGAGGGTGCTATCAACCATGGCCACCATTGACCATACCTCAGGGTCGTCTTCACACGTGCGGCTTTTTGAGTGTTTTGCTGCTAATACAGGGTGTCCACGCACTCATGTTGAGGACCACTATCCATGCTCATTATGTAATATACTATTTTAGAGGAGCTTACTTAGCCCTACCATGAAGTTAGCAGTTTAAAATTTGTGAATAATTGGCTTTGAAAGCTTTAGACAATAGCCAAGATTGTTTTTCCCCCTTAATCAGATTTGGCCACTTTTCCGTCCGGCAAGGCCACCTGCTCCAACTACAAACCACTTGCACGAAATAATTTCGTAAAACAGATGAATTTGGCTCTGATTATGCAACAACTTGGTCAACAGAAACTTACTTGAGCTGAACAGGGACCTGGAGCTGAATCTGGACCGGTCGAGCAATTCTGTTCGATTCAACACTTCCTTACTTTCAACGTTAATTTCAACTTTAGTCACTCTAGGGCCAGTTGAATACCCACTTGTAGATTCTTCACTGTCCGAGTCATTATCACCATTAACCGCGTCTCGGCTCGGGGGGGTGTCCAACGTCGCATTCGCGTCGGTTGTTGCGTTGTAACCCATGAAGAACTTCCTGCTTTTAATCCCCGACGGTCCCGCCACTGGTTCGGGAAAACTGTTGAACACTTTTGATGCAACATTGTTAACGTTATTGGAAGTATTTTGAACAATCACGGATGAGTTTGCGAAAGTGTGTGCACTGTAATTGTTGCGTTCCATGCCATGTTGTGAGGGCAGTTTGGGTCGTTTGACGGGGGGCTGCAATGTGAAGGGATCATCGTCGTCGTCGTCGCGTCGGCGAGTTGCGGATCTCGTCGTTTCTTCGCTCTTAAACCATTTGGACAACGGCGTGTTGCTTATTAAACCAGACACAAACTTTCCCACGAACGACTGGAAAAAAAGAGCAAAGTCAGATTGTTCAATCAAGGTTAAACAAATATAGGTTATTTCCAAAATTGAGCGGTTCGGCCGCTGGTGACGTTAAAGGGGCCGGTGTGGAGGAATACGGTCGGATTTGTGCGGTAATCCAGCAAAAAGTGTTGTAGAAATGTTATTGCTATATTTAGAGGTGAGAACGCGCGAATATGTCTAAAGAACGCATATTATCAAACCTTGTCGGATCCCGCTTCCGTCGAGCAGTCTAGAGCATTATCGACACCGTCATTATTTTTGTTTGCCATAACGACACCCCTTTTCTTAGCAGGTTGAGCACGAGAGGGACTGAAAGTTTTTAAAATCACACATTTCTACGACAACTTTCACCACACGAGGATCCAATATGGCGTGCCCTGAACTGGCGGTGAAGTTAGCCACTTTCGACGCGCGCAATGCGGGTGACTTTTGCAGTAGAGCCAATCCAAAGAAACCGCCGATTTAAAATCACCAAGAATCAAAATTTTTAGCCCCAAGACAAATATACAATTGACGACATTGAAAATGTCCATCCCACACTTTTAAAATTTAAATTTTTTCTACAAATGATGTACTAAGTAAACGAAACCCAATGCATCTGTTCCATAATTTCACATGCTTGGGATAAAAATAAATTTTAATGTCTGTGTTGGTTTTCTGTAAAAAATAAACGAGTTTAAAGTTTGACAGGTAAACATTTTCTTTGCCGTCGGCTGTACCTACCCTTTAACCAAATTTTGTTGTGTACCGTATTTTTTCTGGTCCGAGAAATAATTATCAAAATTGCTGCTCATCCGAACAGAGATTAATTACCGTAAGTATATTATCTTTTTAGTATAATTATTGATTACACCAACATTTTTTATTAATAATTACAATTGGAAGGAAACTATTTGGATTTAAATAACGATAACAAACAACGCAGAAAAAAGTTGTGGGTCAACGACCGAGATTTGGACCCAGTCCCTCGTTACACTCGTGTATATCTGGCTGCCTATAACACCAAAATTCTTACCCATTTCGATAGTTAGTTTCATAATTTGACTAGCAATTTCGAGGATGCACTAGACAATTTATGCCTTATTTTAAATTTTACTATTTAACTTATCTCAATTAAGAAAATTAAATTTTAGAATAAAAAACTTTTTAGGGTACAATTTACTTTTCGATTCGATTCTTTGATAGATACCTATTTAATTTTATTAAATGGGAGGTGATAAGTTTTTTTGTAAGAAATTTTGCGGAGAGGTTGAGGAAGCCATGACGGTGTGATTTTTGGTTTTGGAAGTGCCCTTACGATCCAGAAGACCACTCAGGGAGCTCCGGCGATTTGTGACCCTTGGTCTAAACATTAAACTTAAAATAATGCAACTTTTAAAACCATAATTATAATAACCAATGATCATTGAGCCCAGAGTCATGGAAACTGGGCGGTGAGACCGATGACTGCCGGATATCCCAAAAAGGACGACGAGAAACCAAACACCGTCACCTACATAAGACTTTGATGACTAAGGTTGGTGCGAATACTTGCCCTCCTTAAATTACAAGCAGCGACCGTTGCTGCTTTGCAAATATAAGTTAATGTAAATTTTGACCGCCTGCATTGTGACACCATTTATTAAAAATTCATCAAGATCACGCCGGTGGTACCGTAAATGTCTGCAGGACAGACATTACGTCAATTATGCCAAAAAAAAATGTAATAACATTGCAAGTGATAGTTGGCGAATTAATTGCCAATATCCAGACCAACAAAGAAGATATCATCCGCCTGACACCTCCCAGTAATTAAACGCGGCCTTGTGGGGAACTTACCTAAGTACTATTTGGCGTTAACTCAAAGAACGGCTAAAAACACAAATGTTTATATTTATTGACCCACGTTACTATTCGTTATTTCGTAATGTTTAATAACAAATTTATTTCCAACATTTCCCAATATTGACGGGGGTTTCTGTTCCTAATGACGCCCAGTTCCGGCCTGACTGATCGATAGTAGTTATCTTTGATGGTAATTTTGTAGATTTTGGAATTAACCAAGTAGTTAGCACAAATTTTACAAGGACTTACGTCAACAAATACCTTCCTGGCAATTGGAACGATGACGGTACCGACCTATTGATTCGGCTAATTAGCTGTTTAATCCTTCGAGAATAGGTTCACGGTTTCGATCGAGATTCTTTACCGTAAACAACTACGATGTTGCCGTCAGTGTTAAAGTTTTCACTCCTGTTCTAATTGCTCTCCGACCGCGCATTTTGATTTCAAGGCAATATTCTTGTAGCGGCCGCTGAATTGCGAAACTTTTTGTTCTTGATGTCCGTATCATAACAGATTATCAAGTTGTAATAATTATAAAAATTATCCTTCATTGTTGGCTTATTTCCTGGGTCCGGAACGCAACTTCCTCGAAGCTCTTCGCAGAAGTTGTGAAGTTGCTTCTTCCTGTGCCCGAGGACTAATTACTACACCGACCATCGGTGAAATTTCACCGGGAAAACTCGACGTTTTTCTCGAACGTCCGGTCCACGGAATTACCGTCATTTTATGATTCAACAAAGATCCTCAAAACACGTCATACAATTACGAGAAAGACTTTCTCCAGTTATTCGCTGGGAACCTCGGTGAAATCCTATTATACACGAATCTATTTTGTTTACTTGTGGATGGCGGAGCTGCGCTTTTTAACGACCCCCAAATATGTTAGGAATTTTAAGTAAAGCCGATAGCGTCGTCGTTTCGTGACATTTTTACGTGCGACACCCTCAATCTTATCGCAGGTAGGTCTGGGATAAAAACGTTTTAGAACTACTTAGCCCGAGGGTTCTGCGAAATGGGTGGGCAACGATCAACAAAGTCCCGATTTTCCTTTACCTGAGGTCGGGGCTTTGAAGGTAAAAAGTCGCTAATTTCAAATACCTAACCGGAAGCTGGGGCTATTTGCCACCCCACATCGAAAGAATCAATTTTTTCTCGACACCACGTAGAGGTTAATTATTTCTGGAAATTGTAATCAACATTATCGATCTGGGCTAATGACAACGAGATGGGTTCAAAAGAATTGGCTGCCTCGATTATGGCGGTGTTCTCATTCTTTGAATTTTCCCTAGATTTTTTCATTTTCGCGAGAATTGTTCCGAGGCACTTAGCCTATCGTCTTGCAGGACAAATAAATAATGATAGACTCCAGTATTGTCTGTCGCTCTTTCCCATCATTTCTAAAAGTTGATATCTATTCATGAATGATTAATTAGAGTGTTATCTCGGGATCGTACATAAACTTGTATATATAGGTATTATGATGATGAAACGAGAAAGTAATTAAATCGATCGTGGGAAAGTATGAATAATTTGGCAACAAAGACATTTCCTAAAGGGACGACAACATCAATCAGCGGTGGTACATTATAATAATTGAGAAAGCTACTTTCCTTCATGCAAAGTTATTGCGGTGATGCAATGTAAGAGAGCAAAAATGTTAAGACGTAATTTGCAACAACCAAAACATAAAAAATCGAATGGAGCAAATTGAACCACACCTAACAATTTTAGTTCAACATTAATAGAGAACCCAATTACTACACACTTTGACAGGCAAGTAAGTTTTATTATAGTTTTAAATGTGACAAGATGAACGTAATTGAGAAAAAGCTAGTACAGGGAAAGGGAACAGTTTAGAAAAAGTAAAGATGGGCAAATATGGAGAAGATGAGAGCAAAGCAAGTCTCGTACAAATAACGAAAAAAAAAATTTAAAAGTTTAATATTTAACATTTATGGAAGAATAAATACAATAGATTTTGCACTATCAAAAAAATATAGATAATGAAAAAGATCTATTTTTATAAGGGAACAAATATAATGTACACCAAATTAAACCATACATCTCTTGCGCTGTCCACCAGAAAATTTAATGAGCATCAAAAAATCTAAATGAAACTCAAATTATTATACATCAGAAAATGAGAACATCATCATTAAAATAACTATGCTGCGTATTGTTTTACCACTGCTTACATTTTAAATTCTATATGTCTATCAATTTTACTAAATGTTCACCAAATTTAGAAAGCTCAAGTTACGCGTCCGTGCTGTACATAATAAATATTCGCGCTATCCATTTATATTTAGTGTTTCTCAAAAAAACTATTTGTGCGTCAAATAATTATTCTATTACTCCAAAAACGAAATATGCTCGCGCATCTCTTCTTGCCGCTTGCGCTTCCAGACAAGAGACACGCGAAAAAAGTTTTGTACAAGGTCAGTTCAGAGCCCTGTAATTTTTTTTTAAAGCACGATTAGAAATTACCATTAAAAGAAGTTTTACATAATGCAAGCCAATTACAGCAAAGCATTTATATATTACGGAAATCAATATCTTTTTTTGTGCAAACCAATTCTATTTTTATTCTTATTTTTCTTGCCCTAGCACATCTACATCTATAATTTTGCATAAAATTATTTACCATTTGTACAACATTTTGTTGCTTGTGTATTTCTGATCAACAAATAGTATTTTTAACTGCTAAATAATATAAGACACTGTCGAAAATTAAATATCTGGGTATTATGTTAGAATTAAATGCGGAATAAAATTTGGTGAACATTTGGTGAATTTTTGGTCAACAAAAGTTATTTTGGCGAACAAAATATATAAGAGGCCAGCATTATGTCAATATTTGGTTGTCGCTTTAAGATTATGTATTTTCTTAATTTTGGTAAGCATTTTAGTATTTTTGGAAAATGAAAGTATTTTTTTGTATGAAAATATTGAGTAAATTTGGTAGACTGTTAAATACGACCCTTTTCATAATAACGATAAAGATGAAGATAAGCGAACATGAACCTAATAAGTGCTTCAGATAAAAAAAATGACGTTTGACGTTTTCTGTAATGGACCCTTCTGCCTCCTGAATTCAAATCTAAACTCAAGTTGGCTCTAGAATTGATAGATTTATTGTAAATTTCCAGGACCACAAAATTAACATTTTTTTCTAATTTTTAAACTCTTGCAACTTTTGAACGAAGACACGAATCAAGGTGCATCAAATTCATCCGTATTTCCGAAGCTAGCGAAGGCTGCAACAATGAGAAGCCTAATAAGCCTGGTTTTAGAGTCAATTAAACGGTCGTAAAAAATCAGCGACGATGGTACAATCTGCAATAATTGTGCTCTACTTTATGGCAATCCGACTAATTTCGAAACCGTTTCTGCTAAAATCGACTTTAAACGCTTAACTGGTTGCATTGCAGCTTCGAAATCCGAGATTTCAAGTAAAAGTGAAGCAAGGGTCATTAATCTCACTCTGAAGTATTAATTCCCATTATCGGTCCCAAGTTGATAACGTAATTCGCATAGCTGACTTACTAATGATTTACTTTGTTGTTGAATTGAAGCGTTCTCGATCTTTTCCCGTCCGCTCACTTTTACCAGAATTTCTTTAATCCCGGAAATGGCCGCGGCAGTATTTACCGTGACAATCGGACCATTTGCAAGTCGTAAAAATTATTGATAGGGGAGAAATTACCAACGTTCCGCTTCTGTCCTTTCATTGTGTTGTTACTGGCGCAATTTGTTGTTGGTGGTTTCAAAGACTGGCAAATTTGCAGTTGCGTCTATTCTTCACTTATGAATCGAATGCAATTGGGCAACGGTTGCACATTTGCGTTCAATGGATCCGAGCGCATTCCTCACTGTATCCTTCCTGATTCGCGATCAGAAAACTAATTACGGTACCGCTACCTGTGCCACTGCCGGACCTTCTGATAATTAGCACGACAATAACTAATTAATTTGACGTGTGTTGAAGCATTGCGGCAATTAACGTTTAGTTGTTGAAAGGCCGAATGTGTCGACAGGTTATATTTTACAAAAGCGCCCGTTTGAAATTCATCGATTTCACAAAACATCACCTCCGCGACGATTTCCCGGATGCCTTTAATAACACATGCACGTAACGCAAGTTCCTTCGGATTTAACATTATTTTTTTTTGCATGAATATTCAGCGATTTAAAGAAGTCTGCGGATTGAAGATCTGTTTGGCCGAGTTTTTACATGGTTAGTCACATGGGACAAAAGACAGCGAATTACTTTACCATGAAAACTCACCGAAACGATGTCATTTTTCAGGCGCTCTTGATGATCCGAGAACTGATGATAAACACTTCGAAAACGCCTCCAAAGTGACAATTAGAGCAGGGTCGTTATCGACACTTGTCTTTGTAAGCCAGATAAATAGCCGTAGTACTAAGGGGTACCACAAAAACAAAAAGAATAAACAAAAGACAGGAGGGTAAATAAAAACAATTTATAAAAAAATTGCAGCGCTCTTGGAAAGTTGCGTGAAAGTAAAACTATGGTCAATCAAATGTGAGCAGAGTCAGAGTAAGTCATGGAGAAAAGCATATGGAAGAATAGACACCAATGGGGCAACGAATTTGAAAGCAACGAAAAAGTCATTAAATTATTAATGAACGACTGAGCCATCCACCTCTAAAAGTTTTAACAGAACAAACAAGTGAACAAAAAGTTTAAAAATAAGATCAACTTAACAGTGGTTAAAGAAGCAGAAGAAAAAGCAAAAAAATATTTAGCCAAAAACTGCAGACACTTTCTTAACTAACATTCTAAAGATGGAAATCTTCCCAGAAAATGTGTGGCAGCCCAGACCTAGCAGAACAACGTTATTTCAAGGCAAGAGAAAACTTGTGAAAAAGATCTTCAGAGAAAACAAACTTTGGAGGAGAGATGGGGGCTCTAGGCTTGGCTCTCAAAACTCTTCTTGCTCCTCCTCAGGTTTCTTTGAATTCCGGGCTTGCTCCCACGACCCGGTGCAGTCCGAGGTTCGGTGGGCTTCCGTTTTTCGCTGAAATTTAGGCGACAAATTGATTATTTCCACCGGCCATCGATTGCTGGCACCTCGTTCTGCTATCGGCGCTGGGTCCTCCTTCGGTGTCAAGTCGGTCGGCCTGATTCCGGCACACCGACCGCCACTCTTCTTCTTCTTCACGGATGCTTCCACAGTCAGTGTTACCGGTGAGCCGACAGGTGCAACAACAGTTCTTCACCGGTCCGCGCGATGTCCGTGTGTCAGTGCAGCTTTCGGTCGTCCCGAAATTTGTGCCTGTATTTTTTAATTTTAACCACCCTCGGACTTAACACTTTAGCAAACGGTGAGTGTCCTTTCGTTCTAGATTGAAAGAATTCCGACGTTTTGCGCCGTTTTAGGTTGCGGTCCGATAACGGTCTGTGCCGTAATTATTGTTGTATTAACTATTTCTTTGCAAGTTGTAGAAGGACTGAATATGCAATGTTTGAGTTTAATTTGTTGCATAGGAATTAATTGATTTGATTTTTTTTCTTTGGGCCCGGTGATGGGTAGGTACCGTTAAATCGTATCAAAACTATTTTGACCCAGTTCGGATTGAATTGTGGACTTTTCTCATTACCTCGCCTACATCTTCTAATGAACTGAGATTACTTTAATTGCCGACATAATATTTCGATTTCGGAAACTATTATTGCCTGAATGCGGTGTTAAATAATACTTAAAAAACGGCTAATTAAATATTTCCAATCTACTAACTGCCAATGTAAAGTCTGCGAGCTACTAAACTTAAGCTCCATTGTGATCCGGAAGAATCGTGGCCAAGCTGGAATTTTTCCACAGAGTTTTTAACAAAATTCACTAAAAAGATAAACTATCAAAGAATGAGTATTAATGTAACTTTCAAAATATTTAACTATAACAGCTTTAAGCTGAAAACAGCTTATCTCGGATAGTTTGTTAATTATCTGAATTTTAATCAAGCTGTTGTTACTACCACCCTCCTTCTTCAGTAACATGCTAGCTCATTATCTTAACCTTTAGTAAGTTTTGCTATAATCATGAAAAGATCAACAAAGTAGCAATATTTTAAAAATTAACATGAAGAGCTTTGCGATAAATATATATAGAATTCAGAGTTTTATTTCTTTTATATTAAAAGCAAAGCTTTTAAAAGAAATTATTTTAAAGCAATTCGGCAACCAGGACTATAAATATTCATGTACCAATTTTAACAAACTTACTAATTCTGTCTGAGTTCATCAAAAAAACCAAATGTGGGAAGTACCATTGAAATTAAATGATGCAGTAAGGGAATGGGTTGAACTAGAGAAACTCCTCCTAAATGTGTCTCTTTAGGAATTTCCAAATCATGTTCTCCTCGGCTTACTGTTGATCTTATTAACATTTTCTTATCCCACTTATTGATCTTTTGTAAAACCAAGAATAATTCACTACGATGCGCATAACAGTACCAAGTAACAGCGCCTCTCGAACGGCTGTCATGGATTATTTCAGTCAATAAGAAGCTTTTTCTCTGCCATGTAAATCAAGAATAATAATTTGTTTTCGCGATAATTATTAATCGCCTATTCAGGCATGTAATTAAATTCCAAATGAGAGCAACAGCTGAATCAACAGAGAAATTCTTGACGCTTTGTCAAAATGGAAAGGCTCTTTTCAGAAAAGATAATAGCGATAAGTAGAGACAATTTTTGAAATAATAAAGTTTTCTCTTCTGAACCATCATGCATACCATTTCTGGCACTTTTTTAAAAACCGACAAACGTGCACTTTGCACAACTAGAAACTTTCCAGAAAATTATAATAATTTTAGTTTTGTGCTTATCGTACGCTACAAACTTGAATTGTATCAAATGCTATTTAATTTCGTTCCAAACTATGTCAAGAAATTTTTTTAATGAACCACGTTGTGTGAGTCACCCGTTGTTAAAAAATGGATCAAGAATTTATTGCTGTTATAATGATTTAGAAATTTTAAAATGTTGAAACATTTGTTTTAACTTAGCAGAACAGATCGATTTTTGGTTTCGATTCGATCAACTGAAGAAATTATGCGAGCCCTTTGGTTTCGTTCAAATTGGGTTTTAGAGCAGCAAAAGTAGGCTGAAAATCGACGTTAAATTAAGCTATAAAATTACGCGTTAAGCAATTTTTCGTCAACGAACCATATAAACTACAGACATTTTTTAGGTCCAAATCACTACCAAAACGTAATCGTGGTGACATTGTTTTCACTTTCCTTCGAGAACGTTCGAAGTTCGAAGTCGTTTTAATTCACCAAAGCCCTAATTTAACGCTAATAACGCGTCAACGACTATCTTAATTCGCCGTACCTCCAATTTCTTAAAGAAGTGCGACTGTTAGGTACTTAGTACACAGTTCGAGTAACAGTTTAGGTCGTTCGCGACGCGTTCTCCATATCATCGACGGTAATTATTGCTCGAGAGAAGAATTAACTGTTGTTATTAGCACATTTCTTAAAAAATAAAATCCTTCTAAAAATTGGACAAGAAAGTATTCGCATTTTGTGTTAAAGTGCCTCCTAATTTTTTATAATTTAAGTGTTTATG
Source organism: Schizotus pectinicornis (assembly GCA_951805265.1). NCBI lineage: Eukaryota > Metazoa > Arthropoda > Insecta > Coleoptera > Pyrochroidae > Schizotus > Schizotus pectinicornis. The sequence goes on from OX638203.1 coordinate 21,665,213, forward strand.
TACAGACTTCGGGTTCGTCGCTTGATCTACCAGATTCAAACGAAATGGGTCTCCGTGTAGAAACTCACACGTACCCTGTAATTAACAAACTTAATGTCATTTATAAACATGTTATTATTGCAAAACTGTTACAAGAAACTCAATCAATCCCTTTTTGTTTAAAGTTCTTTGGAATTTACAGAATTTAGAACTAGCCGCTCATAAAAAGCTCACATTTTTTTTTAACTTTTATAAACATTCTTAACATGTTTGTTTTCAAGCACGCTCTCCTGGTTCTTCTGTTGCACCAAGACTTACAGTTTATCGTCAATTAAACTAATTGCATGCCATCATTGGCTATTATTGGCTACTAAGTTGCGCGTTTTGCTGCGTGAATTTTAACTCGAAATGAAAATTACAACACCTACGCAAGCCAACTATACAGAAAATAACTGCGTTAAACACACATCTGAACTGTATTATGTTTTTTCTTGTCCCATTAACCACCTGACATTCCGCCAAAGCCGTTTCAGCATTTGCCACAAAACGACAATTTCAGACTTAACACAACAACACATGTGCCGTTTCGCCATCACGGCAACAATTCGCGACGTTCAAGTAAATAATAGCATTTTAATTGTTGTTGCGTCCGTTATCGTCCCTTGGATCAGTTGACAAAATCAGCTCTCCCTCGATCCGGCGAGCTTTTCTCCTAATTAGTGGTGTAAATCGTTGCGACACTTTACGACCATGAAATCTGCTAATTCGCAGTTTTGTCACGATCAAGTTCCGTTTCCGTTTTCTTAATCGTCCCCACTTATGTCATAAATCCGTGAATGAGACCTGCGCACCCTCAAACCGTAAAATTGATCCATCAGTTGCAGTTTTAAGTGCATCTAGAAAGTACAGGAGAGGAAGAGGATTTCTTCGACACTTTCAACCGGCACCGTCAAGAATTTATTTAACATGCACCCAGCACGGTTCTGTAATCGCTGGTTCTTCAAATCAGGAAGAAATAAAGAGTGATCAGATTCCAGCGCTAATGGTAATTAGCAAGTGACATCGAAAGACTCTCAAGAGTCGATTTGAATTTCCGCAATTTCTGGTTTTTAAGCATTTCAGCAGCAGCCTGAATACGTGACAAGTTGAACGTTATATCAGATCTATTCGCGGATTGCATTTACCCACAACAGACTGAAGTCGTAATTTCTGCCGTACGCAAACTACTTACGCAAATCTTCCTCATGAGGAAGATTTTGAACTACGATCACGTTTTTCGTCAAATTGCTCGTTCAGATTTCTATTTTTTGCCTCTTGCCAAGAAAGTTAAGTAGTTACACACAAACTTACTTATTCACCGTGTATTCTTTTATGTACACTTGCGGTCTACATGCTGTTGATACCCTAGCCTCGTACCATATTGTCTGCAATGTACTAGTAACCCAGAAAGAGAATCTTTAGTTGCATATTACTCAAATTAACCATGGGAACGAGGGAGATGGATTCTTGTTGAGCGCCGGAAATACTGCTACTAATAAGATGACGCTTCTTATAACTTAACGGCGATCATTATCGTTATTGAATTATTCACAACGTTTCTATTTCTAACTTTCTTCATTAATATTCGCTAAAGACACTTTTACGATAACAATTTCTCGCTCGCGACGATGATTTATGCGGCAGATTCACTCGAGTTGTGCTCTTGACGCAATCACTGCTTGTTTATCAATTTATTGCTAACGGTTTCACGCTGCAGTGAGTACACATGGTGGAGGGTACGCTAATGCAACGGCGGCATTAATCATTGTGAAAACTGCAAGTTTTCTTTAATAATTAGCACGTCATTACTTGTAATTTCTAAATATGGGCGATGCCATTGCATTGTTCTGAAAGCTCCTGACGCTGCCGGCCGGCGGTACGGTTAGTTGTCTCATCACCCACCAATGAAAGCGATCCATCAATCTGAGGCTTACGGACTGTTTGGGCACGTTTCCGTTATTAGTAATCAGATTTTCAATAACAATGGTCGTCTGATGACGCTGAAAGACGATTGTAGTTTATCTGATGGGAGCCAATAGCAGACGGCCACATAATTCGTAAGTCGTTATCTCAAGAAATACGACTTGCCATTAAAAAATTATGTTTGATTGGTAAGGGCAGTCCGACATGTATAAAAATATATCATAAAATAATCACCAAAACTTGAAAAAGTTTTAATTCTTCTTCTTCCCGTAATAGTTATACAAAAATCCAATCTATATTGTTTATTAGTATTTACAACTGCTGCAAAGTTACTACAAACCAATGCAGCTCGTTCAAGAAGGCCAATGTGCGCGGGTGAGCTGGAGACCCATTTCGCCCAAATCTGGTAGATCAAGCGACGAACCCGAAAGGTGCTAAACTGGCAATTAGTCAGAAGTGAATCAATTTGACTGAATCCACTAGGCTAAATCTTGTAACGTTAACAACCGAAGTACAGCCAACCACTTGCTTTTGTTTTTGAAAAACTTCTCCTGGTTCTTGAGGTAATTCTCGGAAATATTGAAATGAAATTCGCGCTTTCCCCCAACGTTAAACGGTCAATTCCGGTCTTTCACGTAACTGCCGCAGACAGAACCACATATCCATTATGTTATCGACTCAAGCATCAGTGGTTATGGTTCCGCTCCGAATGCTCCCCCCTTGCTTTACTTCCGGCAAACTGAGACACGACGCACTTGCAGTACCTGCGGCAACTCATGATACTTTGCGGTACAAGTTGTGAAACACTTGTTACTTTTTGTCGGTGAGGTAAGGTTAAGACGGGCATGTCACAATCATCACTTCCATTGATGAGCATCGGCGCCATTCACGGCAGGGCTCAACAAAATAACCTTCAGGAGCAGCTTTTCTAAAAATTCCTGAAGATAATAAATTTAATAAATTAAAGTGGTTGGAAGCCCTCATTGATTTTTTTCTAATTGCTGATAATACGAGATTCGTTCTATTTTAATAGGTCCAAGTTATTAGGGGACCTCTATGACTAATAGATTTTTTAATCTTGTTGGAAGTAGAAAGTTAAATTTCTGGCCGTGATTTATCAGAACTGATGAGATGTTTTCTTTTTGCAGAAACGGGCCAGGTGGAAGTAGCAGGATGCCGGTTTCCGGGGGCGCCTGCCCACTCCTCCATAGTGTTTTCTGACGAGAATCTGGGTCCTGGAGCGGTGGCAACTTACACCTGCGAGCGAGGTTTCGAGCTTTTGGGTCCTTCGCGGCGAGTTTGCGAGAATGGCCAGTGGCTGCCTGAAGGAATCCCATTTTGCGGTAAGTTTTTCCCAATTCACACGACATGACTTAAAGTCTATTAAGTAGGCAAGGAGGCTCGCACCGCGCGTAAACAAAGATATAAAACATAATTTCACTTGAGACGCGGCTCTCGATGAGTAAACCGACGCAAAATATAACGGAATAAACTGTCCAAGTAGGTCAAGCGTAAGTCATGAACAAATTATAAACAGTACGGGCAGGAAGTCGCCTGAAATTCCAACGGCGTTCCGGTCTTCCCAATTTTTAGATAAGTATTTGCACTTTCTCACCTGGTTATCGAGACTTTGCTCGACGCGTCATCATTAATCTCGATCGGGACCTCATTAGCTACATTCACGTTACCACACAACAGACGATATGCCTTTTACGTGTTTCTTACATGGTTCCATGAACCTTGGACTATTTAACATCCGGAGTTAAGAAACGGCATTTTTCTTCAAATCGAGTTTTAGAAGAAAGGAATTGATGTTATTTGCTGAGAAAATGTGTTACAGCCAGCGTTGACGCCGTTTGCAAATTGCTTAAATTCTTGCAGGTGACGGCGACACGAAACTGCAATTCTTTGCTACCATCACCAGCAGCATCGTTAGATCTGCAAGAAGCTCCCATTAATTTGGCCTGCCACATTGTGAGACTCTTTATATGCTTCTTTTGCGTTTAGTTGAGGAGTTCCCACAACTAACACCTGTTTGGAGGCCTAAACTGCACGGCAGAGGCGGATTAGCCAGTATCCTCTCTTCGTCCTCCTTTTTTAGTTTTAATTAAAATTTGAAACGTAGCTGAAGAAAATTTCTAATGATGAAGTTATTTTTTTTTTATTAGAATTTTTAAAATTAAGCTCTTCGTGGGGCCTCGGAAAATTCATGACAATGGTTGGGCCGTCGACAGTTGTAGCTTACAAACCTTTCATTTAATTCAATAACAGTAATGCCGAAATAATTAGGCGCCCACTCCGCATCTGATTAATTCCTCATGTTCACTACATTCTTCCACTTTTCCAATGTCCGAGACCTTCATGCGAACGGTCGTAATCGTAGAGAGGTCAAGGCCCACATGACTAAACATTCTCGGTGTTGATGGAGCTTTACGTCGAATTTATTCAAAAAGCAACAGGTTTTTCAGTTATCGTCCAAGAATGGAAGAAATTACAATAGAAAAATGGGACGTGTTATTGACACGTCTTATCGTCTACCAATATGGTAGTGCGACAGTTACGGCAAAAATCGGGGCGTGATGACCTGACCTCCCATCAGCCCAAGGGAGCTCCCAAAGACATCTCTGACAGCCGCGTAACGTTGACGAATTATAGCGCCTTAACTACCGGTTAAAAAAAACTATAATGAATAGACATAAAGACGTTGAAAAAAATTGAAACATAACTTACTGTAACTGTTGCGAACACGCGGGTTTTTGCAACTTGATTCATTGACTTGCGGCTTTTTGTAGAGTGGCTAAAAAATTGCTGGCATTTTGGGCATTTAATCATTGAGTTGAAAAAGTGAGGGGGCTCCGCCTCATATATCGAGATTTATGTTGATAAAACGGCGGCTATCCTACGAATGTCGTTCGGCAGGTGGGCCACGCTTTTGTAACGGTACCGACGCGTTTAAATTCTTCATAACGCTGAAAAAGGAGAAAGACCGCCGGCCGTTTTGGGTCAATGTCGTCAATATTTTGGGAGTGGACCAAGTCCCAGCAGGGTTAAAGAGCGAGTCGCAAAGGAGGTTTCGCTGCAGTTTCACCAAACGTATCAGGTGACATAAATTAACGACTAGCTCTTCAGCGGTCAGTGATTGAATCTTATTTTCATCACAATCAATTTTTTCTGTTTTTTTCTTCTTAAATTTATAAAAAAGTTCCTTCATCCAGTTTTTCGTTTTATGCTGATTTAGTTTCGGTTTTTTTTTCATAAATTTTCTTTTAAAGTTTCTTTTTTGCAATTTTCTATTAACCAATTTTCAACTTTGGAACACTTTACGCAGATTCCTTGGAATTTTCCCAACTCGTTCTTCGTATTAACTAAACTCCTAAGCGAAAGAATCTGTTGAACTGCGTCAATTCTTCGCAGTCCGACGAAAAATTTTGCGTCACTTTTGCCTTTCCTGCAAAGCCAGAATTTTCCGCGTTCCTCGCATTCCTCTCTATTCAGTGCATAAAGAAAATAAATTGTAGCTTGGGCGTGTTCCTGCATACTGTGAGGATAATTGATGTTTTCCGAAGTACGGCAACATATAGATTACGTTCGGCATTACAAAGGCAGCGAAGCAGAAAAGGGGCAGCGCTGTTTCAATTAAAAATACACGAAGACTTGTTAAGAGACAAAAGGGCCGCCATCAACCTCGGATCATTTACCAAAACCGTTACGGTCCTATGGAAATATCATTAAGGCCAAGCTAATTGGCTTGCTCCTTGGCTAGAGATACCCGTAATCTTACGTAAAAAATCAATTGAAAAAACCGAATTATCTCATCAAGTGCTTAATTTTGGTCGATTTATGCAATCTCTGTGCACGTTTTTCGAAATTGTTGATAATTAACACATTTACCTTGTTCCTCCGAACAATACGAGTTTTAAGTCCAATAAACACAATAGCAATTACGCAAGAGTGTAAAGTTGTTAAATAACAAACCGAATCTCGCATCTACAGTTATTTTAATTGTCACGTGTTAGGTATTAAATTTCTACACAGTCAATTAATATTATTACTTTTGCTGGTGATTAAATATTTTTTTGTGGCAATTAGCGGTAAGTAGTAATTATTTTATTGTGCTATAGTACACTACTAACCCATATAAAGACATCTTCCACGCAACAAGCGATAACTCGCATCTTCTTCAGCTCGTGAGTTCGAGGGATTGCTTCAACGGAATTTAAGGTGTAGCCTAATTAGCTATTCAAGAATTTAATTAGATACTGTTAATCAAAATTATGTACTTGGAAGCGTCTCGCCTTGTCTTGATCATTTTCCTATCTTGACTTAGTTCAACTTAATAAAATATTACGTAAGGGCGTAGATACATTGAGTCATAAATCATCCTACCTTATTTGACCTCTCAGTTACCTTATTGTAGGTATCTTTTATGTGATGAAATTGAAAAACTACGTATTGCTTCTTTGCCTATTTGCTTTCCTTAATATTCGGTTGCACAAATGTTCCTCAATGCACCATCAAAATTTTAAAGCAGTCATTTGTCAAAATTTAGAAGGAACTGAAAATTAGTGGATAATGTAAAGGTTTGAAGAAAGGGATTTTCTAAAATAGGACCGACTTGGGGTGTCCAATCCACTAATCGCTCCAACTGGTCCTGTCTTTTATTTTTTGCACACATTGGTGTACAGTTTCCAAAACCGTCTGTGACAGATGTTTAAATTTAAATAACACAATCCGAAGAGCTTGTCGTAGCTAACAGTAATAATATTGACACACGCACAAATGTATTTAAAATGAATAATAACATTCCCGAGGCGGTTTGCATTATCGCAGCAAGAACCATTGTCAATTTGTTTATACTCTTTCTTTTCCCCGTATTGTCTTTGTCAGTCTTTTGCCGCTTTACCGTTCGAAATTTATGGTTTTACCATATGACAACAGTCCTTTGACGAAAGTAAGAATGCCAAAATACCGATGAACATGTCGACTATTAATAACTTTTCGGGCCTAGAAAATTAATCACGGAAATTGTCACGGCAGAAATTAAACAATCAATTGGAAACGTGTGAGTGACCATAAGCGCAAAGAGAAACAAATGTTGGAGATTAGTTACCTTTGCCATATTGTCTCCACCTCTTCGACATGTGTTTGATTTTCCGTAGTGACAAAGCAATCAAGTTATTTGCTCAAATGTTCCTCAAGTCATTGAAATTCACATGGATGAACCGTTATTAGGCGCAACCAAGCCGTAGATGTGCGGAATGCCAAATTGGACAGATACGTCTTCAATCATCTAACTAATGCAGAAATATTCACACCCACGTGTTAAGATTGTGACAGCTCCATCAGTCCTATTGTACTTTTCGAGCTTTATGCGTTTTTTCTCCAACTGAAGCGATTAATCAGGAACTTTCTGGAATAAAATTTAGGGTTGTTACGTTGCTGATTACGCAATTACGGGATTGCGGCCTGACCCTACTGAGTATTTCCCGTGACCTGTCGCGTTTTTGTCACTTAAATCCATTAACCCATTGCGTAATCATTCTAATTAAATTGCTAACGGTTCTGCATATTAATTACGGAGTGACGGTCGCATTGCGTGCAAGCCAATCAAAGATCCAACAAAGATTTCTTTAAACTTAACCCAGCGTTTTCTATTTCAATGAAATATGGAAATGGATTCAGTACGATACTGTAAATAATTGCTGGATGAGCACCAGGAAACAATAATAAACGGCGAATCTCGAAACTGAACTCTAGGATAATTTACGTGCTCTATGACTGAACTTCCTTTTCTTTTCATTGCCAAGTCAATTAGGAATCCAGTTGTTTCATTTAAGATCCTTTACATTCATTGCACATGTGCTGTTACTGTTACAGCCATTCAACTTAGTGATAGTGGAAATAAATATCGAACATAGCCGAGCTTCTCGATCCGCAATAACGTTCCGTAATTAGATTTATTAGATGTTGCGAGAAAAGCAAAGAAAAAACGCGCCAAACAAGCAAACTTGCCGCTTGTACGTAACTCGAAAAAAACGTAGAAGAAACATCTAGAAGTTTCTACTGGAGATCCTGCCGACGCTTGCTGGATCAAGCGACGAACCCGACGCTCAAGCCGCGTTCAATAATTAATAATCTCACATGAAAATTTTTTCTTAGTCAATTTCATCGGAATTTGTAAAGCTTTGAGGTTGACGAAAGAACGTAATTTAAAATTACAAGCTTATTAAATTTTTTAAATCAAGTGACGCTCTCGTAGAATTCTAAAATGAGAACTATGTAATTCAGCTTTCAAGATGAATCCTGTAGCGCGTAACCAAATATTGAAATAAATTTAATACATTTGCTCAGCAAGATAGAGATCGATCTTAGAATGGAAAAAAATAAGACGAGGTGTTAATTTTAGTCAATTGTAGTTTGCATAATTATTTAATTTCAATTGGGATTATCCATATCCATAGCGCAAATGTTAATTTAGAACGCCATTATCTAGTGAGACTGGATTAAATCAAATTTGGCTGATTTATCTGAGATTTTAGTTGGAGACCCCTATTTCTCACATTTGGTGGATCAAGCGACGAACCCGATAATCGTGCTATAGCAACAATCAAGTTTAATTAATTAAATTTGGGAATACATATCGATCTTAATTTGGGGCAACGTTTCTGGTTGGAGACCCGTTTAAGCTTCACCTCGCGGATCAAGCGACGAACCCGCCTGGTTCAAGCGTCAGGTGCTAATGGCAAAATCAGTAGGTTAATTTATGAAGATTTCAGAGACAACACGATGCATAATTTCCATTGGTGCCGTGCGAGAAATTGGTCAATGACGCATTCGGCGGCGGTCACGGATCAGGAATGATGTCGATTTCCAGCTGATGGCGTGCTTAAACCGCTGAAAAAGCGCGATGATTTAATTCCGTCGGTATTGGCGTTGAGGCGATTCTGTTTTTGCGTTCTCTGTACTTCTGCAAAGTCGCTCCGGTCATCGACATAGCCTGGAATGTAGAAATAGGCATTTCCAACGTGCCGCAGAAGAAGTAATAACATGGCAAAATTTATCAGAAATCACTTATCAGAGCGATGGCGCGGCTCTGCAGCCGACTTAACATAAATTAATAGACGTCTCGAAAATTGGGTGTTGCTTTCTAAAATAATTAACGGCTTTCGATGTCTGAACAGGTCTTGCGATCAGTTTTTCATCACCACCACCACCAACTCTAATTTAAACTTTCGAGATAATCATCTCAACGAGGACGGTTTCGGGCAATTCGAGCAAAAACGGCCGGAATTTTAACCCTTTAATCAGCTGACACAATTTCCGCGCGTTATCTTGCCACTGATGCTACCATCTCCAGTGGGTCACAAAATTCGCAACCACCCGAGAGTGTTGTTTAAGGAGCGTAAAATCTAAGACACGACATTCAAGGATCAGTAGCAGAAGCGCCCGTTATAGTGTCACGGCAATGGTGCCAAATTGTTCTAACATACTTGCATGTCTTTTGAGCAATTTCTGATATAATTTGCATAGAAAATGGCGTGCCACTTTATGGCAAATAAAATGCGGAACCACCGTTCTTGACAATAATGCAACTGCAATCCCGCAAATCTGGCGGTACGGTGACCAATTATTGTTGTTCGAATCCCGAAATCGACCGGCAAATGAGTCTGCGAGTCTTAAATTTTACCAAACGTGGGTGCTGGTTGTAGCACAGTCACGTATGGCATTATGTGGGTCTTCATGCCGCCACGGTTCCAACTTGTAGGTCAGGATCTGATTAACCAGCTATGTGGGAATATCCCAACCAATCTTGTAGCACGGGCTTCTTAATGAACGCGTAATAATTGGATTAATCTAATCTAAAGAACTGCGGCTAATTCTAAACTCAATAACTTCATTGTGTCGGCTGCTCATTGGGCTGTTTTGGAGTCAATGGATCACAACACAACACTTCATCGAGTTATAAATAAGCGACGTTACGAGTGACGGTGTGAAAGTGATACAGTTACAACTCGCCAATAAATCCTCCATCGATGTAAACTATTTTAGTTCAAGAGCGGTCGTTTCTCTTTTTAATAAACGATTAAGAAGAACAATGACATATTTTATTAATGTTTCCCGCATAGAAAGCTTGCATATCTAACAGCGCTAACCCAAATCTTTCACTGACGTTTCCTTGTTGTTGCAGTGCTCAACGTTGCGGCGGGCAAGGCCCCCATGCAAGTCAGCACTGACGCGGGAGGAATACCCCAAAAGGCCATCGACGGCAGCACCAGCGCTTTCTTCAATGGCGAAACTTGCACGCTGACGAAAGCCGAACGCACCCCCTGGTGGTACGTCAACCTGCTCGAACCCTACATGGTCCAGTTAGTGAGACTCGACTTCGGAAAGCCGTGTTGTGGTAAGTGCGACAAATTTTGAGTCACGTTGCCGGAAGGAGGAAGGTTGAGCACGATTAAAACACTTTCTGCACATTATTGCGCCAGTTGAAAGTCGATGTCGCGAAAATTGGTTAGTCGAGGATAAGAATCCGATTTCACTGTCAATGTAATTCGAACCAGTAATTTCCATAAAAAAGATATTTGCTGTTACACAATCCGTTGAGTTTTATACTTCAGTGAGCGCTCCTTTCATAATGTTAACACTCGAAGTGATGCTTTTAACACGGCCTCTAGATTTCTCAGCGCGGAGCGCCAAAACCAAAGATTTCACTTAACAGAACTAATCGACCCAAAGTTTCAAGAAATCGCCAGTTCCGCAAGCTCACACCTAATCTGTGTATTCATCTTTACTTGAGTGTAATGTCGAAGAAATACTGGTTTCCGGTGTTACTTTCAAAACTTTTAGCTTTCATTATTTGGTGCAAACCGCATTCACCCGGCGCATCCGCCATTTGTGCACTCCGTTTAAAACTCCGCTGCCTTTTCTTCTTGTGCTCAAAAATTAGGTGGAAGTTTTAACGCCACTTTATCTGGTCAAGGAGATAGTGGTTGTAACTTTGGTTGAACAAAATTTGTTTGTCCTTTAGGAGCGAGTAAGCCGGCCACGATAGTGGTCCGCGTGGGCAACAACCGGCCCGACCTCGGCACCAACCCGATCTGCAACCGCTTCACCGGTTTCCTGGAAGAAGGCCAACCCTTGTTCCTGCCGTGCAACCCCCCGATGCCCGGCGCCTTCGTCAGCGTTCATCTTGAAGTCCCAGCTCCCAGTCAACTTTCCATCTGTGAAGCTTTCGTTTACACCGACCAAGCTTTACCCATTGAAAGATGTCCTCAATTCAGAGATCAACCTCCCGGAAGTACCGCCACCTACAACGGAAAATGCTACATTTTCTACAACCGACAGCCGATCAAGTTCCGCGACGCCCTAGCTTTCTGTCGAGGTCGAGGAGGAACTTTAGTGGACGAAAGCAATCCTGCTTTGCAAGGTTTCATTAGTTGGGAACTGTGGAGAAGGCACAGGAGCGACGCCAGCGGTCAGTATTGGATGGGGGCTGTTCGCGATAAACAACACGGGGGGTGGCAATGGTTGAAAGGGGACGAAGTCACTGTTTCGTTCTGGAACTTGCCGGTGGGCAACGGGGAGTGCGCCAGGTACGACGGGACTAAAGGATGGCTATGGTCGGATACTGACTGCAACATGCATTTGAACTACATTTGCCAGCATCGTGAGTCTTTTCCTCTTTCTCCTAAAATAAATTGGAATATTATTAATTTAACATTATGCAGTAGTTAACAATGAAATTTTATTTCAGAACCAAAGGCTTGTGGGCGGCCGGAACAGCCTCCCAACTCGACGATGATAGCCCCGAACTTCAATGTTGGATCAACTGTTGAGTATGTTTGTGATGAGGGCCACCTCTTAGTAGGCCCCACTTCAAGAACTTGTCTCGATACCGGGTTCTACAACGAGTTTCCGCCAGTTTGCAAAAGTATTAGTCTTCACTTCTTCGTGGTTCGAAAATAATTGTTTTTCTTCAGGAATCCAGTGCGGCTACCCAGCTGATATCGCCAATGGTGAATACCTTCTGGTTAACGACAGTGTAGGCTACTTAAGTAGAGTTGTATACACGTGCGATGAAGGCTACGAAATGATTGGGAGAGCCCAGTTAGCTTGCGACATCGACGAAAGATGGAACGGACCTCCCCCAAGATGTGAACGTAATTTTCAAATCAATTTCTCCCTTTAGTTTCCTCTAAAACAACAATTTTCAGCTATTCAATGCGAACCGCCAGTTGAAGTCACTAACGGCATGTTCGAGTCTTCGACTAACGACACCATTTTTGGTTCAATTCTTGAATACAGCTGCAAACCTGGTTACAAGTTGGTAGGTCCCAAATCAGTCACTTGTTTAGCCAACGGACAATACGATGCGTTACCTCCGAGTTGTCAAGGTAGTTAACCCTCTCGCAACGTCTTGAAGTGGTGGTGATTTTCCGAAATTTTAGCTGAAGACCTGGTTTCGACAACGTCGCCAAAATCGAGACAGTCCACGACGAGAACGCGGACCAGGCCCCCAAAACCGTCCCCAACCACAATACGAGCCGACACTGACGTTATCAAGTTAACGAGCAAAACCAAAAAACCGACAACGAAACAAAACACCACGACCCACGTGCCGCAGATAATCGTGGCGGGTCATCCTCAAGACAACGAAATCGCCGGAAGTTCCAATATTCAACACGGGGAGGCGCCGAATGTTAACGTCCCTCTATCGGTGGATGGGGAACGGCGGGAAGCCTTCGGAGCTAAGCTCAATCTTGGGGCCATCATTGCCCTAGGAGCTTTCGGAGGATTCGTTTTTCTGGCGGCCATTATCACAACGATAGTTATTCTAGTTAGGAGGTGAGTTATCCGACGAAAATTTCCGACTTTTGAAGAACCTTTCGCAAATTTTGACAATTCTTTGCTTATCGGAACGGAGACCAATAGAAATTTTTCACTGCAACAACAATTTGGACAAATTTACCGATGCAGCGCTTGCTTTTGCCATAAAAGTCGTAATAACAGGGACAAAGTCTTGCATCTTCACTTTCCAGGAGTTTTATTTTACGTAATGTTTTTTATTGATGTGAGGGTTGCTTCGCTGACAGTTGAAGTTGGTGATTATTTTTAAAAAAGGGTCCCACTGGTTGTGACCCTAGAATATAAATAGTAATGATGCGGCTGCTGCTCTTCTGTTGTTGAGCTGCCCCGTGGGGTTGCTATGATCTGTCTCTTCTTCCTGTTGCTGTTTCCCTTCTTTCTACAACATTTGGATTTGCAATCGCAGTGCGGGCGCGTCAGCTCGGTCGTCGCACCGGCTGCCTGCAGCTAGTGCTATGCCCTCCCGCTGGTACACCCTACTAGCCCTACCGTTTCCCGACCAACAAATCGGCCGTCGAGAATTCTCCAGAAACTATCGTTCACACCGCGCCGGATACTTCTCCAATCCAATCTAGCAGTGCCCTAAGAATAACCAGGTACGACTCGACCCGCACTGCACTGCATGCACCGTCAAGGCACGACTTTTGCACGCCTCGTTCCTTTCTGCTCTCTGCCAGAGTCTCGACACCGCAGCAAAATCCGCACCAAAACCGCCAAACCGTGAGGTCAAATGATCTAAAATTATTTTCTTCTTCAGAAATCGAAGTGCCAAACACTACCGTCACCGCGCCTCGCCGGATTGCAACACTGTCGCCTCCTTCGACTCCTCCAGTTCAGAATCCAGGAACGGCCTCAACCGCTACTACCGCCAGGCCTGGGAGAACCTCCATGAATCAGCGGGCAGCAAAGCCGGTCTTAAAGCGGCCAATACCGCCCCAAATCACGCGCCATTGAAAAGGAAAGAGACTTTAGACGAGCCGTACAGGAACAGTGAACGGCACAGGGACGGCTCCGAGTTAGTTGTGTCGGAAACGTTCAACAAAGCCGCCGAGAAGAAGCGACATCACCACCATCACCATCACCACGATGGCGCCAGACAGCCCCAGCACAAGGACGGACGAGAGTGGCGCGAGTCGCGACCTCCCCCACATAGAGACCATAAGAGATATTGACAGCCTTGCATGATTATCACAGTACAATTGGACGACTAGGCAAATTTTAACTTATTTATTTCCCGTTATTTATCCGGATTCGGACACTTATTTAATTAATTTTAGGCGCGGTTATACCAAATGTGACTTGACCTCTCAGACTGTGAACTGAAAATTCGTTAAATAAGTGTCACTGGACCTCGATTTGAGTTTTCAGTGACCTAGATGTTAAGGTTCTGCGTGTCCACCTCTGTGAAGATGGTCGAATTCCTTGGCCTTACTTTAGGAATGCACCGAGACGATACGAACAGGTCGATTCGCTAAAACTATTTACGTAAAACTTTTGCTCATTAGTCTTTCAATACTCCCCCCAGAAAACACTTAGGTAAAGGGTAGATCACCAGGAATCAGGGTTCATCGTATCAATTGTCTGAACAATTGTTAGTCAACCAATTGAACTCTATGCAAACTGATGTCATTACATTTGTACTCAATGGGGGAGAACGGGGTTGTTTTAGCGAACTTGTCTGTAATCGTTTGACAAAGCAAGGCTAATGTGATTCACAGTACAAAAGTGAAGATTAGTGGACGACTGAAAAGTGTTATGTAAAAAGTCCCCATGAATTTTAATATACTTTAAGTTAACTTACTAGGGAAGGTAACCATTTAGTGCCATCGGATCAGGCATCTGTAAAATTACTTTGCGTAAAACTTTCCGTATTTTATGCATAAGCCCAAAAATACTAGCTTAAGTGAGTTTAACGTTTAATTTACATTTAAGACAGATCTAAGTAAATCCCTATGTAAAATATTTAAATATATATAAATGTTATTGAAACTTTTATTTATTTCCGAAGCAAGAGAACGTTGTTGCATCAAGTTTAGTATCTAGAAACTTCTCCGCCAGATGGCGCCACCCAACCCGCGCTAACACTACAGCACCAGCTAAACATATTTTTTATTAATAAAGACCCCGCAGTTATTTATTATCACATTTTTAATGTTTCGCCAACTAAAAATCATCTACAAACCTAAAGATTCAACCAGGTGCCGATTAGTTGCGAAACTTGTTCCCTGGCTGCGGTCAGTTGAGGTAGGTCGTTGTCGGACTTTGGATACATATTGGCACAATGAGCGGTACCTGCAACATTGCTTAAGTGCTACCAGACGAGTTCGTATTAACGTTACCTTCAATGTAAATAGCTGGAGCTCCTTGGTCCCGTGTTTCAGTAACCCCGAGTGCGTGCCAAGGATCAATTGAACCATGTACAAAAACTACGTTGGTGACTTCAATGTCCAAGCCTCCATAAAGCGTGTTTGTTCTATCAATGATAGAATTCAAGAAATTTTCTTCGTAAAGTGGACCAAAAATGTCCGAACATTGAGCAATGAAGAAATCAATTGGGAATTTATCGCCGAAAATGTGGGGCTCGTAGGTAGATGTTTGGTAAAATCCGAATTCAGTGCAAGTTTGATACGTCCATTGCCGCCCTAGAGAAATTCACAATAAAATAAATTACAAAAAAGCAAAAGAACACTATTACCTCCTTCAGCCGCCGAGCTCTCCCAGCTGATATTTCTCAAGCTTTCAATCATATTATTGTACTTATAATCCAGACACTTTTGGTCGTACGTGGTTAACAACAGTTCATTAACGCTAGCTAATCGAGTAACTGGCGTTCCAATTGACTGGTCGACCATAATATTACAAACTACATCGATGGTAATGTTGGATCCCGCCGGACTACCTATCCTATTGTCTTTGTTGTACTGCACAACTCCAGCGAAATTATCGGCAATTGTTTCGTACAAGTTAGAAATGTCGGCCGTGCTATTAACGTAGTCTTGGACCGGATCACATAAACGGAAAAGTTGATTCAAGTTCTCCTGCCCGATCTCTTCTTTAAGCAAGATGTCGACTTGCTCAACTCCTTCTCTCACCGCTGTTACGCACTCTTCGCTGTGGGTGGCAAGAGAGTCGGTAACAACTTGGAAGTAGGCTAGAATTTATACTTCTAGAGATTTTGTGGCAACTTTACAAAAAAATTGTTTTGTTTTAAAGTTAATACCTTGAAAGTCCAGTTCTGCCAATAATGGACCACTGGCGGACATGGCTCCATGAACCAAGTGGGGGTACTTAAACCTTAACCAAGCCGCCAACGAGCCCGAATACGACCCCCCAAAAGCTATCCATTTGACGTCAGAGGGTAAGTTATACTTTTCGTTCATGGCTACAATGAAAGTTGCCAAATCGGCCAGCGCCTGCTGGCTCGTAAGGTGCTTTAAATTCTCAGTACTCATATCACTGCAATCAAACCATTCTACATGAGCAGCTGAGTAAATGTAGCAAAACGACTGTTTAATTATTAATTGTCTCAAAAGAAATTCTAAAATTATATTTTTCTTAAAAACTTGATCTTAAAATATTTTAAATAAAAATTTCAATTTCTATATTCTTTTAAATTAATGATTTTTAAAATTATCTTTATGTTTTCTGTCAGATTTTGCTACATTTAGGTATTACATTTGTATTTAACTCGTAAAATTAACAATATTTCCAAAAAAGAAGCGTTCTGGTCAAAATAGTTGCCAACTCATTTAATTAAGTAGCTATATCCTGTTCTATGAAGATAAGCAAGTGTCTCAATCAATCTAAGCACAATGCTTAGCACTTCTAGACAATGAAGTGGAATAAATTTCAAATAAAGTTTACCATAGAATCCAAAATTGTTAACCAAAACTTACTCAGTAGGATGACTTTTCCCATAAAACCTGTGCTCCACCTGAAACAGCAAAGCCCCATAGGTTTCAGCAGAATCCACCCAAGCTCCTGCTGTCATCCACTTAACGGAAGCCTCGCCCTCGCCCCCAATCATCAAGAACACTGGTCCTCCAGTTCC